>CATOUR010000064.1:0-2675921 GCA_951848785.1 Callosobruchus maculatus | reverse complement strand
GCCCTTATTTTTGGGGGAAGCCAATCAAATAGAAGTTTGAAATAGTCAAAAGTCGCCAACTCACTGTGAGTTTTGCGCCACCAAAAGTCGCCAATCTACCAGTTACCATTCTTTATCGTTAACTCGGTTTTGAAATCGCCACTTTGGCGGAAAATCGCCACACCTGGCAACTCTGCAAAACTCGTGTTCTATACAATGGAAGTAGAAGGTAGGGTATATTGTGTTTTCTGTTCAACCTGTTAAAAGATAAGTTGTCTTCTCTGAGATCATAAGAACATAAAGTTTTGTACATACCTACCTAAGCTAGAGAAATTTGATTGCCTGTCACATGTCTTTGCCTGTCCTGTCACATTGTGGATATAAGGTAAGAAGCCAAATCTTGTTTTGTTTGTTGATCTTTGAGTATCTATTTCAAAGAACAATTGTTTTCACATTTTAAAGTTACGTTATGATCCGAATGTGTAGACTTCCTGTAAACCAAATGTCCTAGATGCCCATTTGAACTAAGCAGTATGACACATCTTTAAAATTTAAAAAACGTTTGTTGTTACTGTTTCTATTAGCGGACTATTACCTCTAAAACCCTTGCTGATATACCCGCCATTGTAAAGAGCATGCCATAGCATTCCTCATTCCTTGCGCGGTTGTACTGCATCCTTTACGGGTCCTGCGATCCTGCAGTCCTGCTGGGCAATATACATACAACGGACACAATGTATGTAAACACATGTATTGTATGTATGTGTAGCAGCAGGAATTGCACGCAGAATCGTGGAAATGCCTTAATAACTGCACCTCCCCCATACCCCCCAACCCCAACCCCTCTACCATCATGTCCGTTCTCGGAAGTATCTCTAGCCTGATATTGTTGGATGCCATCACACAAATATGTACCAGCAACATAGTCGTGATTCATGTAGCAAGTTAATAATATCTCCAAAAGGCAGAGAATGTGTTGTAATCGAGGCAATATTCGAAGCAGATCACAGAAAAAATGTAGTCAAGTTGATTGACGCAGTACTTCCCACACATTGTTTTTTTATTTTTTCTGCGCCGCCACTGGCACGATTCATAAAAGCCATACGCATATTCCATTCTCGCCACTGTGTCAAAATTTCATTAAAATCAATTGAACAGTTTCCTCGTTACACAATACACGACAATCTAAAGCAATACTCGTATGTTTACACTAGAAAAAAAAGGTCCTTTGGTTTCTGTAATAGGCAAGACAATGGGTGATATGAATAATACCAGAGTTTAAACTCCCAGTATGTTCTCATGAGCATGAGCATAAAGTATAAGTTTGTACTCCATTCCATATGAATAAAAATATTTCGATTTGATGAGTTTCTGCTCCTGGTACATAAGAGTAGATACCTGCTATTTAATTTTCAAACTTGACAGAGCCTGTCAGAAGTGTCACATAACAAACGTTCGCGTTCGGCATATTCCTAAATCTCTGATAATATTATCGAAGCAGTCAGTCAGCGAGTATTTGTTGGTACAATGAGTGATAATTTGTATGTGTATTGTGTATATCAATACCCAAATAAAGGCATAATAATAATAATAATAATAATACTATGTTACGTGATTTTCCCATACTTTTGTCTAAGTCACAAACACTAGCTGTTATAAGCATGCTCTGCCGGAGTATTAGGGTTTCTAAAGGGCACCATTAGCTAAGGCGCAATGCCGTATCCCTCATCTCCCATAAGTAAAGCATTCGATCTCTGAAACTCTCTCTGCAATGTTAAAAATTTCTGAGTTGCTCCATATCCCTGAATCATGGACAGATCCTGGCCATGATGCGTCTACGCTTGCAAACCACTCGTCTGCATTGCAAGTGGCCTGAACATTGATGGTATGATATCCCTTGCGATTGATATATTCATCACCATGAAGAGGCGATTTTTTAATTTTAGTGTGGGTGCAATCGATCACACCCACGGCACATGGAAAAGAGTATTTTCCTTGCCATTTTATTTTGGCTTATGTTACATCCGCCAGAGTGCTAGGGAATTTTATCCATTGTCCACATTTTTCTGTCATCTGGTCAGCAACTTTTGTCACTACTTTCGAAACAGAAGTTTGGTGAACACCAATATCTTCTGCTACTCCTGTTTGAAATCCCGGATAACCTACGTATCTCAAAAATATTTTATCAGTGTTACATATAGCACCACCTCTTGTTTCTTCAGATTCTACACCCAAAAAGTTATCTGATAGCCGCTCGAGATTTTCTTTACTAAATCGATACAATGCTTTAATTGTCACGATCACACGTACTTCTCCTAGGTTTATAATATTTTTTTGAATGCAAATCAAACACGGACTCAGCCATAACTCCGCTGCGGTCAAACTGAAGTCTGGTAACTATCAGACTTCAAAATTCTGGAGTATATTCTCATCCTAGAGAGCATAAACACATTTTTATTCATACCAAAAATGAGAATATACTCACAAGAAATTGTACATAAGAGTACCTACTCAAGTGAAGTATTTGCTTCTGGTTTTTATTCATACCACGTGGAGTATTTGCTCCTAATTTTTGAGTATAAACTTAATGCTCATTTTTATTCATAAGACCCAGTGTTCGGATGGACCTAAAAACGTTATTCATGCCGCTAGGTCTTCCTTCACAGGTCAGTAGACAGTCTATTACGAAAGCAACACATTTTTCAATTCTACAACCCCCCACCACCAAACCACCCCAAATTTCACCCCACCCAAAAAAAGTGGAAAATGATCAGGAACACCTAACACGCCTAAAAACGAACTTTGAGGAATACTTGAAAGTGTTTGTTTTTTGCTAGTTACTCCGCCGCCCATGCACCGATTTTCAAACTTATAGCAGCATTATCTACTACGATCCCACAGCACATTGCTGCCCGGATTTCATTACAATCCATGCAGCGATTACTGAGACTACGTGACTAGAAAAACGCGTACAGACAGACAGAGAGACCGATAGACCGACAGACCGACAGACCGACAGGCCGACAGACCGACAGACCGACAGACCGACAGACCGACAGACCGACATACCGACAGACCGACAGACCGACAGACCGACAGACCGACAGACCGACAGACCGACAGACCGACAGACCGACAGACCGACAGACCGACAGACCGACAGACCGACAGACCGACAGACCGACAGACCGACAGACCGACAGACCGACAGACCGACAGACCGACAGACCGACAGACCGACAGACCGACAGACCGACAGACCGACAGACCGACAGACCGACAGACCGACAGACCGACAGACCGACAGACCGACAGACCGACAGACCGACAGACCGACAGACCGACAGACCGACAGACCGACAGACCGACAGACCGACAGACCGACAGACCGACAGACCGACAGACCGACAGACCGACAGACCGACAGACCGACAGACCGACAGACCGACAGACCGACAGACCGACAGACCGACAGACCGACATACCGACATACCGACAGACCGTCAGACCGTCAGACCGACAGACCGACAGACCGACAGACCGACAGACCGACAGACCGACAGACCGACAGACCGACAGACCGACAGACCGACAGACCGACAGACCGACAGACCGACAGACCGACAGACCGACAGACCGACAGACCGACAGACCGACAGACCGACAGACCGACAGACCGACAGACCGACAGACCGACAGACCGACAGACCGACAGACCGACAGACCGACAGACCGACAGACCGACAGACCGACAGACCGACAGACCGACAGACCGACAGACCGACAGACCGACAGACCGACAGACCGACAGACCGACAGACCGACAGACCGACAGACCGACAGACCGACAGACCGACAGACCGACAGACCGACAGACCGACAGACCGACAGACCGACAGACCGACAGACCGACAGACCGACAGACCGACAGACCGACAGACCGACAGACCGACAGACCGACAGACCGACAGACCGACAGACCGACAGACCGACAGACCGACAGACCGACAGACCGACAGACCGACAGACCGACAGACCGACAGACCGACAGACCGACAGACCGACAGACCGACAGACCGACAGACCGACAGACCGACAGACCGACAGACCGACAGACCGACAGACCGACAGACCGACAGACCGACAGACCGACAGACCGACAGACCGACAGACCGACAGACCGACAGACCGACAGACCGACAGACCGACAGACCGACAGACCGACAGACCGACAGACCGACAGACCGACAGACCGACAGACCGACAGACCGACAGACCGACAGACCGACAGACCGACAGACCGACAGACCGACAGACCGACAGACCGACAGACCGACAGACCGACAGACCGACAGACCGACAGACCGACAGACCGACAGACCGACAGACCGACAGACCGACAGACCGACAGACCGACAGACAGACAGACCGACGAAAATGAGTGACGTGGATTTTCGTGATGACATCATAAAACGCCCAAGAAACGTATTATCTCAAAATCGAAAATTTTCGCGATCACAATACTCCCCTCACCTATCGGCGTGGGAAGTAAAAGTATTCGATCGACCGGTGACACTGCCTTGGAGCGCCACCTCCAGACTCTTTAACATCTACGGGCGATCGGTACTCGGCATTATTCTACCAATATTTCAACGAGGCCTGCTCATATGAACCTCTATAATTACAACCTCTTCAAATTTGAATTCTTCATTTCCGTATAGTATACAGAGTGATAATTAATGATATTTCGTTCGTTGTATTACGTAGTGTTCTAATCTGTGGAAGAACTCTAATTGTAGGTAAAGTGTGGCCAAAAATTGACCAGCGTCGCATGACGTAAGAGGAGTAAGGGGTTCTCTCAGATTGCGATTGTCATTATCACATCATTATCACATCGAATCTAGACCAAGTTTGATTCCTTGGTGTGAAGAAAAGAGGCCGTTGGAAATTCCGTGGATCTTTTAAACGCAGAGTTCTGTCTCTGTGGGTGCATGTCGGTCTATTTTTTTTAGTAAATTGCAGTGTCTATATTATTTTTTCTCTATCTGGGCCCTTTTTAATACTGGCTAGCATTTTCCAACCCACCAAAAAAAAACTTTATTTAAAGTGAACGGCTATTGTGTGTTTGTGAAAAAAGTGGCTGGCCTGTCATTGGACAGCGAGTAATCCTTCAGCTGTCATTGAATTTGTTCCGACAGCGTAATCCTCCGCAGTTAAATCGATTTTCAGCCAGGCAAAACGGCGGCTCCACAAACGACACGTTTTCAAAAAATCACAAATATATATTGTACCTTAATAAAACGCTGTAAAAAGATGCAGTGCTGGAATAAGGTGTAATTCATCATCATAGTCACAATGTCTTAACTGACATGTTGTGAACTCGTAAAATGCATTAAGTCGGTGATTGAGTATTGCCGACACGAGTATTATCAATAGTTTTGAGAACTGTAGCTCGCCGACGTTCGCGATTTACTGTCAGTTCAGTGGCGCTCTTGATACTCATATCCAGCAACTGTTTTGTCGTATACACCCAGCGTGTAGGGGAACGGCCACGGAGCCGCCCACTCGGGGCATGACCCTGAACTACTGCAGTTTCTCCATATTATCGCTTCTGTGTATATGTACGAAGAATGTAAGCATTCTGTCTAGTCTCTTTGGATTACCAAGCTCATCCAGTCTGCAAATGTTAGTTCGATGGGCGGTATAAGGGTCTCACAGCATTCTCCTTCACATCCACATCATCCACATCTCTCTTTTAACAGTGCAAGTTTCCGAGGCATACAAAAATATGGAGAACACAAGGTGTAATTATTCATTGTGTAATTCAATTTGTATTAACGAATTATTAATACTTCCACCTCGAAGGCAAAGCCTTGCGTGAGGTGATCAATCCGTCCTTTCTGACTTCTGCACTGCAAACAAAGCTACTGTAGCTTTCCCCAACTCTTCATCACTTAAATAAATGCATTAATGCGATGCCACATACATAAAATTTTGGCGTTAAAAAATAAATATTATTTGAAGTTTGTTTGAAGTCGCCGCAGTCTTCTTTCTTTTTGCCGACATTTTCTGCTAGGAATTTGAATTGATAAATCCGCATGCGGATGAAACCTGATATCGATTTCACCAGGCAGACTATAGCCTGGATGAACCCTTACAGGAGAAGCGTAGACCCAACCTGTGGGCACGAGATTAGTAAATACCAAATTCAGCTTTTTAAGAAATGTAGTGAGGGAATAGGAAACGAATTAGTTAAGCTACTAAAGCGCAAACCTCGGTCTTTTATGTTTGTGCACATCAGCCACAGTGTAGTTTACAGCGTCCGTAACTAGTACGTTCGAACGATTATGGGCTCTTGCAAATACCTTCGTTGCAAGTTCTTTGATAAGTTCACTGAGAGGTGGAACATTCAAATCTGATTGAGGTGTATAATTTGAAACGTATCATGGAGCGCCTAGAATTGATCTAAGGGTTCTGTGCTGTACAAACTCAAGAGCATGCTTATGCGTCTTGGCGACAAAACGCCAAGCCGCACAAGCGTACGTCATTATAAGCCTGATAATAGATTTGTACAGAAGCAATTTATTTGGGACTGACAATCGGTTGGTAATGAGAGGGTCGACAAGTGTGCCATGGAAGGCGCAGAACTCTCTCTCATCGGACCATAACCAGCATGTGGTTATAACATACAACGTAGTACGGACAGCTGTCACCAGTTGCGTGTCAAATCAGCACCTGAAGTACTGGGACAGAGTGGTGGGGATTGTTCAGTCTAAGAGGATGCTGAGAGGACCCTTGTGTTTTAAGACCTCAGACGCCCTCAGACTGAGCAGGAAGGAACTACGAAACAGCTAAGTCGTGTTATTCTCGACTGTCCTGCCTTGAGTGGAAGCAGGAACTCCTACATCAATGTAGGCCAGAAGGCAAGAGGTGGGAGCATGTCAAAATCTGTGATCAATGTGCTTAGAAAATTTGGAAATTTTCGATGAGAAGAAATTCGTTGTGGCAAACTTCTGGCTAAGATTTAAAGATGGGAGTGATAGACAAGATATGCAGGGTGAGTTTTTAGTACCGGCTCGGTCGATAACTCCCCTACTGTAGAAGATAGCGAAAAAAATTGTGCATAAAAGTTGTAGCCACGGATATGCTCCTTGCTCAGAAAATATTTTGATTTATACAGGGTGATTCACAACTATGAGGTGATGCAAACATACATTTTGTTAAATGAGGCACCCTATTATCCCATTTTTAGATTCTACTAATAATTTTTCTCCTCACAGTATTATATCCTTATACAGGGTATTTCAAAAGTTATGACCATTTTACTTCCCACACCGATACCACACTTGACCTATATCTCGTTAATTCAGTGTTTTGACTTGATTAAGTACTATTATGGCCTTATATTTTAGTTGTTTGTTAAGCAAAAATAAAATTTGATAGTATTTTCTCAAAATAAATAAATTTTAGTAAACAAATAAAAGGTATATTTAAAATCTGTAGAAAAGTCGAAATATCTCAGAAACTAATGATTGCAGCCCTAACAAGTGCTATACAAAGATGAAACAGCATATTAAAAGCAATTCTTTGAAAAATGAGAGAAATTCCAGATTTTGCATTCTACATCACCCTGTGTACGAATATGCATCGCGGGATTTTTTTATAGCCGATTTTAAAACTGGAGAATATTTTTTATTCATCCGTGTAAAAAAACTGATTTTTGATTTATTAACTTTTGATATACAGTACGTCCATTTGACAGCGATTTCGAAATGGTCATAACTTTTGAAATACTCTTTATAATGTAACAATACCCTATATTGGAAGAACGGAAATCATTAGTAGAATTCGAATATGGAATAATACAGGGTGCGGCAGTGAAACCTGCAATTTTGAAAGAAGCGCATGCGCCAAGAAAATGGGTTAGGCGAGTTGTCAAGGGTACTGTTGTGCTCCCCGGTTAAAAGCATTTCAGTAGTCATGGAACAGTGGAGTAAGCAACAACGCTCCTTCGCCGTGAAGGCATTTTATCAAAGCGGTAGTTATACAGCGGCTCAACGCCGATTCCGTGTTCATTTCCAAATTAATCGGAATCGGCCCGTGCCTTCTGTTAACTCAATAAATTTATGGGTAAAAAACTTCGAAAACATCGGTGAAACGAGAAACAGAAGAGGTGGCAGTGCGAGATCAGTGAGAATTCCTGCGAATATTGACCATGTAAGAATCGCTATGACAAGAAGTCCTCGGACATCAGCGCGTCGACACAGTACCGGTATCAGAATTTCAGACAGAAGTCTCCGAAGGATTTTGAAGTTAGATTTACACTATCACCCCTACAGGCTCTAAATGAAAACGATTTCGCTGCTCGACGGTACTTCTGTGAAACGTTTTTGGAAATGATGGAAGAAAACGTCGAACTTCACACGTTACTCTGGATGAGCGACGAGGCGCATTTTCATTTGTCCGGCTACGTTAACAAGCAAAATTTTAGATACTGGAGCGACGAAAACCCTAAAACCCTCAAAAACTCCATCAAAAACCTCTCCATCCAGCCAAGGTAACAGTTTGGTGTGCAATGTCTTCAAGGGGAATCACAGGCCCATTCCTTTTTGAAAATGAAAGGGGACAAGCTGTTACCGTGACCGCGGAGCGGTACTCGGAAATGTTACGAACGTTCTTTATTCCTCGTCTTCGTGAACATAAACTGAATGATGAAACGTTTTTTCAACAAGATGGAGCAACATGCCACACGGCTCGTGTTTGCATGAATCTTCTCAACGAAGTTTTCCCAAATCGGGTGATATCCCGGAACGGAACCATTTCTTGGCCCGCCCGTTCACCCGACCTCAGTGCATGTGATTTTTTCCTGTGGGGCTACCTAAAAAGCAAAGTTTTTGAAGAACCCCGGCCTCGTACTCTTGAGACGAGAATTCGTCAGGAAATCGAAGTAATCCCCCAGCAGATGCTGCATGATGTAATGAACAGTTTTAGAGATCGCCTTCAAGAATGTATGGTTCGAAATGGAAGACATCTTAATAATGTTATTTTTAAATGAAATTTTTTTCTTAAATGCTTTTTCACGCCAATTAACATGGTGTCAATACAATTTTGAAAACACAACCGTGTGTTTTTTTACAGTTATTTAAAAAATGCAAGTTTGACTGCCGCACCCTGTATATAGGGTATCTCATTTAAAAAATGCATGTTTGCATCACCACGTCGTTATGAATCACCCTGTATAAATCAAGATATTTTCCGAGCAAGGAGCATATCCGTAACTACAACTTTTATATAGAACTTTTTTCGCTATCTTCTACAGTAGTGGAGTTATCGACCGAGCCGGTACTAAAAACTCACCCTGTATGTACCAGTTCCCATTGGTACATTAGTGGAGGCAGTGCAGACGATACTTGAACAGTGTACATGCACAGATTACAGAAAGTGGGTATATGAAATTAATGTGATGTATATTTCATAATGCCAATGCCTTCATACAAGGTGTTACCTTCGAGGGCGACAATATTTGTAAAAGGTATTACAAATAAATGAATGAATAAAAATCAAAGTTCGCAAAGAACTTAGGTTGGCACTCTGCCTGATCCCTTTGACTGCGGGCGCACAATAAGCCTTAAGGTTGAGTGGCAACTATCAGGGCAAGTGAATCCTACCCAAAAAAAATAGAAATGTCTATATTTTTGGATCGTCGTTGATGGTACCAGAAGGTAGCGGTAGAGAAGCTGATCAGATGACACTTTCGACGCTGAGCAGGCACGACCGTAGCTCAACTGGCGAAAGTACCGTATTACCAATTTGGAGGTCGTGGGTTCGAGTCCCGCCGACTGTCGACTTTTTCCGACATTTTCTGGTATGAATTGAGAATGCATTTGTTGGTGGTGATAAAACGACGGGTTGAACAACCGCGCTCCTGGCGTCTGTGGGTAGCTGCGTTACGGCACCCCTAAAAA
Source organism: Callosobruchus maculatus (assembly GCA_951848785.1). Lineage (NCBI taxonomy): Eukaryota > Metazoa > Arthropoda > Insecta > Coleoptera > Chrysomelidae > Callosobruchus > Callosobruchus maculatus. The sequence goes on along the minus strand of CATOUR010000064.1, from coordinate 2,665,977 downwards.
GCTCGTTGACGGGCGTTTTTAATTAGGGAGACGCGCAAAGTGGGATGACGCGGGAAAGGGGGGCCGGAGGAGGAACTTGGAGACCTGGGGAGGGTTAATTATATTGTCGTCGGTGCTCTCGGCTCGCGAAACGCTGACAACACGAGAAGGCGAGACATGCCAGACACTGTGCATACGTGGATGCTGCAACTCAAGAGGGCCACTCTACACATCAGACATCACGCACCGGGGAAAAACCAGGGCGGGGGTGCAGGAAGACTTACTGGAAATGTTGATTAGTTACAGCGTAAAGAAGTGCTGCTTGATTTCCAGTTACATTTTATCGTTTTTACTTTTGACATGTAGTATTGTAATCGTGAAACTTTTCGATTTTGAGATAATACGTTTTTTTTTTGATGTTGATCACATCATGAATATTTATGTCACTCCATCAGTCGGTCTGTTTGTCTGTCTACCATCCACCAAATCTCAATTATTTCCGACATTTGCGCCCAAAAGACTTTTGTCTAATATCGGTAGTAGGTAGCCATGTGTTCCCAAATGTGTTATTTAAAAAATTGAAGATAATACGGACATGAGAAATGTTATTCTCTCAGGGGAAAAAGTGTTACAGAACATTTTGATAGCATTCTTAGACTTAATATGCAATAAAATTTTGTTGACTCCATATATTATTTGAACTTTTTTTCCATAGCAGTTACCACAGCGGCGCTATTTGTCGAAAAGCGTCACAAAACAGTGTTTTACTCCCTGAAGTCATAAATCGAATCGTAGATGTAGATTTCTACTTTTTTGGTAGTTTTTGAGTTGTTGATACCAAGTCTTAGTAGGAAGCAATTATTTAATGTATTTTTTTATATGTATTCTTATCGTTTTCAGTTTGCATGATTTTTCTAAAAAAATGTCCTTTTTACGCAATTGTTCAAAACACACTTTTTTAGGTAAAAGTATGCAAAATAATGATGGGGAATATTTTTCCGAGAAGATTAGAGCAATTATCCTGGATTAACAAGTTAGTGTGACCCTAGCAGTGCTCCGTTCAGATTACCGAACGCACTGTAAGTGGATTTATGTAGTCTGTGATTTCTCTACATCCTCAAACGTCAAGTGTCAAGTAAATAACTTCACAATAAAGAAAGGACATAAATACTTCATTACTTCTGGCAAGGTAGTTGTGCTCAATAGTGTTCAAATACCATAACTAGCATTATTTGTTGTGGGAAATGATATATCTGGTACATTGGATTTCTGGTAGGTTTTACGAAATCGTTTGGTAGATTTTGGTTGATTTCATCATACAAATCTGGTAGATTTTCTAAATAAGTGCCGGTGCACACTTGCGGCTGTTTACCGTCCGGCGTCATTGCGGTTTTGTAACGGCACCGCATGAATCCGTGTCGCTTGAGACGTCAACATGGAAATACATGGAAGAAAGCGTGCGATTTTAGCTTATCTAGTCTACAAACATTTTATTTTGAAAAGTAACTGAAGATATTGGGTACATCCGTTTATGGAGTTAAGGCTTACTAGAGGTAGATTTGTTACATCCTTTTCGTATTTAAGCACATCCGGATATATTTTTCAATTACTTTCGAATGCGCACTGCCTGATTTGATGAACTTTCAGTGAAAATTTCGTGTAAGATACGATCCCAGGATTCCTTTCGTCAAAGGCCTCCGAGAACGTTTCACAAATCTTGATCCATGCACTCCTCTTTTTTACACGGTCGTGGTACATTTCGGAGACAATATTTCAATTTCAGGATAATTCTTAATACTGTCTATAAACAGTTCTATATCCAAATTGTCTTCACAGGCCATCGTGTAGTACTGTAGATCCGGAGATGCGGTTGCGGTGCCGCTGCGGTTCCAAAGATACGGACGGCACGAAACAGCCGCACCGCGATCGTACGGCACCGCAGCGGCGCCGGACACCAATGTGCATCTTTCAATATATCGCTTAGTACTTCAGACCGCAATTCCGGTGCCGTTGCGGCGCCGGACGGTAAACTGCCGCAAGTGTGCACCGGCGCTAAAATCCGGCCATACTGCGCGTGTGGTCCAGTGACAGACGCTGATGAAAAACGACAGTGATACGTCGGCGTCATGGCATCCTTTGCGAGGTGAAATCAAAGCGTTGCGGGCGTCGCGTCGGTGGCGGTGGCGTCTTTCCGCGTTTGGCTTGCGGATCAAAGGCGGCTTGGCAGAAGGCGCCGCGCCGGCAGCTGTTCGGAGCGCGAACGGCGTCAACGTAGCGACGCCGAGCGTAGGTCAGTGCCGACGCCCGCCGCCGCGCCGCGCCGCGACGTGGCAGACGCCTGAGACGACGCCAGCGGACGCCTGGATGCGCTCGCCTCGCCGCCCGGCTCTTTTCACTTTCGCCCCTTTTTGCAGGCTGTTTCTGATGGATTCGCGCCCGCTCACATTTTCTCGCAAGCCACACCGCGTGAACAGCTTCTTTACATATCATACTACATGCTACACCCTTTCCAGTTGTTAATCAGAAAGCATCAGTTGTCAGTCAGAAAGCATCATATGTAAATTAGAACGTATCAAATGTAAATCAGAATAGTCAATTGAAAATCAGAATGAGTCATATGTATACACAGGCGTATACAAGGGGCGGGGGTAACAGGGGTAATTAACCCTCCCAAGAATTTCGAAAAAAAAAACTCATTTCAACTTTGACTTATTTCATTCGACTTATTTATTTAAGCAATTGTCGCACTGAAAAAAATCTTTTTTGCAGTAACTAAATTACAAAAGAGTTTGTTTTGCATTATTACAGTGATGCATATCTAATATATTCCCATTGTTACAATCAGTTGAATGTCCTATACAACGTGGTAGCTTGTCACAAAAATTTACCTAATTCATTAATTACCTGTTTTGAAAATTGCACCGATTAGAAAAGTTTAAACACTAATTAAAAAAATGGGGTACCTGTTGTGGCTACTAGGGTACCTGACTGTTAAGTGTTCCTGATCGTTTAATAAAATGTTCACGGATGATACGTATTACATATTATTTGTATTCCGTAAAATTAAAATTGAATAATGCATCAATCGATTTTTTATTTCATCACCCTGAAATACCTGATACTGCACTGTTTCACTTGCTATTTATATCTTCTATTTTATTTTAATACTATTAACTTTTTTCTGTTCTCTTGCACCAACGTCCTTCACGAAGGTATTACAAAAAATGGTGAAAGCACACACAACTTCATGCCCTGCTACCCCCCCAAGACTGAGGTCTGGATACGCCCCTGTATGTATATAAATCAGAATAATACGTTCTGATTTTCATGTGATTATTCCTATTTACATATGACGCATTCTGATTTTCAATGGAGTGAAAAGTAGGAGGTAGAAAATGAAATCAAACACTTCAATGCCTCGGTTGTTAATTCCGGGTATTCTGTTTTCCTTTATAACCAAAAAGTATCCAAATTTCCAGACTTCGACTCCAAGTATAATGTTCCATCGGCAGATAATTCCAGGAGATTCTAATGACGCAAATGCCTAAAGGTTTTGTATGAACTAAATATTTTTAACATATTTACATACATGAAAAATGAGTCGGGGATGACAAAATATCCATAAAAATCTCCTTTTAAATAACGAAATTTCAGTCTGCTTTATTCTCTTTTTTAACACGCTTTTATGAGCTTCACCTGTATGTTTGTGAGTAACTCTCCTTTGGATTAAGAGGTCGGACCGAAGAGATGGTGCAGACACCTTAAAGTTTGTTAATTTTATACAGAGGCGTAGCCACGAAAGCTTAAAAGGCGTGACATCCAACTGTTTGGGAGTTGGTAATTTTGTGAAATTTATTCAGTACAGTCTGAAGTTCATGGAGTAAATCTTGATCAAAAACAATAATTGTTCATCTTCATTGCACAGACCATTAATAAATACAGTTTAAAAAAATTAACACTAACAACGCTTTAGTGATAAAGTTAACTAAAAAATTAAAAATATCTATAGTTTAAAAAACAACTAAAAAACACGCTTTTTAAAGAACATCGGACTAAAAGATTAAAAATAATTTTTAAAATAAGCTTAAAACAATAATGAACGGAAAATACTAGTATGATTGTGAAAAAACATGGGCGCTTTGTGCTATCATATATTATGCGCAAATCGAGCCCCGATGCTCTTTTCACGATGATACCTAGTATTTTTCGTTTATCATTGTTTTAAGCTTATTTCAATAATTATTTTTAACTTTTTGTCTTATGTTCTTTAAAAGCATGTCTTTAGTTTTTTCAAACTATATTAATTTTACCGCATATTATTTTAGCTTTGCTTCGGCAGTGACGTAACTTCTAATTCGAGCCCCTTCGCAAGAAATTTCCCGGTTCCTCTACAGTGACGTAAACTTTCGCTAGAAAAATAGCTCCTGCACATCTACCTACGAGTATGGAAGCTGAAAGAGCCTTTTCTTCAGCGATTTCGTTTGGGAACAAACTTAGATCGCACATAAAAGACTCGACTCTAGAATCTTTTGGTTTTCCTAAAGTCATATTTTATTATTACTGAGAAAATCGCAGATGTTTAAAAATTATTTTTATTGCACATTTAAATGAAACTGTTCCTTCTATTTTTGTTTTTAGTTACTGTTACTGTGTTCCTAATTTTATGTTTTCCCAAAATTGATTTGGTTTGATATTTGCTTTTAGAAAGAAAAAATATATTTTGGGGTTTTTTTATGGTCAGCCTCCCGCAAAGGCTGAAAGCCTATGGCGCTGTAGAAGGGCTACGAGATTCTTCAGTTTTAGCTGGTACTATGACTGAATATTTGAGGATTTTGGGATTCTTTAGTAATAATATTAGCTCAACGAACGTTTATTTGCTATATTTTTGAATTTTTATATTGCTTTTACTAGTGTCAGAGTTTAAAAAAATTATTGGGTTTAATCCCGAAGTTAATCCCGAAATCCCGGGATCCCAAAATCTGGGGAGCTAGGTTTTTATCCCTGGTTCTCGAAACAAGATACCAATACCGAAAATTGGAATCATACTTTATGTCTTAAGTACACTATAAATTGAGAAATAAATCAAAATGACTCACTCAAGGTTCACCCCTGCACGACGCTTACTCTCCTCAGCTATAGTGTAGGAAATGCTACGCTAAACATTTTTTAAACAAGGCACACAATTGCAAAATATTCAATGATATGGATTGACAATATTTTAGAGCTGCCCAAGAACACCTTTTCAACATGTTGAAGCAGGAATTCTAGAAGCAAACATTTTTTTTTGTTGACGCGTATCTTGAAAAATTACCCGCACTCAAATTTTCTCGCTATCAACGTGAAAAATGATATGGGATGATATTTTTCTGCTAATCAAGCTAAATTTGTTACTCTCCAACAAATGGCTTAAATTCATCCACAACAAATAACATAGAGACACTGCCGACCATTCATTAAAATTTATGTATTGCATATACGGAATTCTATGTTTATTGACATGATTTCCTAAAAAAGCTTCTCAATATGACGTAGTAGAATTTATTGATACGCATGAATGTTTAAAAAGAAATGTGTGTACTTACTCTATTTTTATCATGAAGACTTTAGCCATGTTTAACTTACCTGTAAAAAAGAAATAATAGATCAGTTATTTACTTAGCAAATAAAGTAAACGTCAAAATCAGCAAGCAGCGAACATGTTTAGAATGTGGATCAAGTCAATATAAAAATACTTCACAAGGACGCTATAAGGCAAGTGAAAGCGAAATGTTCCTAGAACTAAGCGTTTTACCACCCAACCTGGTAATGCAGCTCAGAGTGATTCCCCTTAACCTGGCGATAGTCCAGAGATGATTCTCAGCAGGTTTTATCTGTCTTATCTTACTGTTCACATCCTCTGCACGTGGTTTATCACCAAACATCGTATTGTAGAGGTATTTCTTTATATGACACTGTCTAGTGCATGGGCATGGACAGGTATTTAGCTACCTCCTCACTAGGGTAGCTAAAACGTTCCTTAGCAGTTGAGCAGCCTGAAGGATACCCACGCGGCCTTATCGGCCTTAAAGTTCTGTGGGTGCGCTCTCTTAACAGTGTTGCCATAGCTTCGGAGGCCAAGACACAAAGAGGCTCGGGCCCCAGGATTTTGGTCTCACCAGCACTTGTTTCCAACCGGTCCGTTGAAATATTGCCTTTGGATTACCCGTATATCCAGCTATCGTATATTGTTGCTTATGTCAAAAGCTTTCTGATAAATTCATGTACAAATGATTAAGATGCAATTTAAAGTTTACTGTGGCAGAAAATTCGGTTTCTTTGGAATCATTGTAATCTCGTATAGAAGCAGTTTTCAAAGAAATCACTGAAGTGGCAATCCAGTAAGGCGGTAGGCTCCAGTGGAAGTAACTGAAGAAGACGACTTACTCGATGATGACGCACAGGGCGAACAATCAGTAAGTGATTCTATATTTATTTTCCAATTTGTTATGCGTATGATGTTATGAATGTTATGATAGATGCATTCACAAGTCACTGATAACAATCTAGTGCTGGGCTCACCGTCATTTTCAGCTTAAAGCACTGAACAGACAGTAAAAAAACAATGTTGTTTCCATGATACAGTGTAACTTACGCCTATGGTGATTAGAGATGCTAGTAATTACTGTAACTATACTTATATCCCTTTGCGAAAAATCTCACTATTAAAGCATTTTGAAGGGCCTTCTTTATTCAACTGCGGCGTTGGGATAGCATTATTCATGAAAGCCACAGTAGTGTGCACGGTTATAACTCAGCTAGAAATCCTCTATAGAAAAAGGTGCCTTTAGTAGTTTTTTACTTTACTGGATTCGGCTAGGAATATACAGCTCTTGCTTTTGATGTACACAATAGCTATATAGTTGGACAGAGAGTACAATAGAATGGTAAGAGAACAATTATCCCGGAGAGATAACGTTTTGAGAATTTTTTTCAAAACTCGGGAGGTAGTTTCACCGTTGGAAGCAATTCAGAAATCGTTACCATGGTAACCAGTCAACATATAAAACCATTATGGTTTATGATAATATAAGTTGTCAAAATGTCGTACAAATTAGATATTCGGAAGAGTATTTACAGTCTAGTTGGACGACTTGAAAAAAAAGAATTAGTTCTAGTAGTAGTAATAGAAGATCAAAATATTTCTGTTGCCACAATTTATCGAGCGATCCGTGAATTGCGAAGAAGGTAGGTACTCCTTGTATAAATTTACCAAAAGGTGGACGTTCAAGAGCGTTGAATGCTGCTACAGTTCAAAGAATGGTCAACACAACTGAACATCGAGTTGGAACTTCAACACGAAAATTTGGACGCAATTTTCACGTCAATGCTAGCACAATCTGTAGAGAAATGAAGAGAAATAACTTAAAATTCCGAAAAAGAAGAAAATGTCCAAAGTATGTCCCAAATCAGTTAGAAAGAATTCCTCAGTGCTGTTGCAATTTACGTCGTAATCATTTTGCTGGCAACATAAAAATTATTTTTGACGATGAAAAGTATTTAACCTTTTCGAACTCATAAATCAAAGGTAATGATGGTTTTTATAAAGAGACTTTGAAGCCAGTCCAGATAATGTAAAATTTAAACGAAAAAAATAGTTTCGAAACAAAGTGTTAGTGTGGTGCGCTATATCAGACAATGGTATTTCACAGCCGTACGTTGGACGAGTTAGGGCCGAAGCGGTTACCGCAGAAGTCTATACTCAAAGATGTTTGCCTAAACTACTCAATTTTGTTAATATCGACCATGCTAATGACAATATAATGTTTTGACTAGATCTGGATTCAAGTCATTATGCTTTGCGTACGAGAAACTGGCTAGAACAACATGGATCACCTTTTGTACCACGAAACGACAACCCTCCCAATCGTCCTCAAGCAAGACCTATCGAAACTTTTTGGGCTCAACTGAGTGCCAAAGTTTATAACAATGGCTGCGAAGCTCAAAACGAACAGCAGTTAAGAAGAAGAATAATGCTAAAGATCAGAGAAATTGATTTAGAATCTGTTCAAAACCTAATGAGGAACATTAAGAGAAAATTGCGAGTCGTGGAAGACCATGGCCCATTAGCAGTATTTTAATTTCATTTTTATATTAAGAAATATTGTTATTTTTTGTAGTTGTTGTTACAGTTCAAATATATTATTGTGAGATTTCTTTTTAATTTTTTGAAAATTTTCTCAAAACTTTTGCAACATACGTTAATACTTAAATCACATTTTTGCAAAAATAAGTTAAGGAAGCACTATGACTACAATGAATCACAGGAAGCTGCTTGCCGCTGCATGTTTCGACATGTTTGTATGTGCATAGTAGCCGCCGTATCAAGTCGATGACCTCAGTTATTCATCATAGTGAGAGTGTAAAGTACTTGCTATGGCATCGTCGTCACAAAATGAGATAAGGGCAGTTTTGCGTTATAATTTCGTGCCTGGTACATCAGTGCTAGATGATGCTTCTCCACATCGTAAAACAATATTTAGGTACCATAGAGATTTCTAAAGGGGACACTTTATTCTGGTGGATGCTGAGAGTCCAGAAAGGGCATCAATGTTGGTTAAGGAGAAAAACGCTACTGCTATGATGTGAAAGTTTGACCAGGAAAGGCGAGGGACCTACGATCCGATAGAGGGTATTTTAGGCCTAAATGCACCAGCAATTCATCCAATTCTGCATAATCATGCAGATAATCATCTGCACGTGAAGAAACTTTGTTCTCTGGGTACCACAACAACTGAATGAAGATGACACAGCATGTGACATTTTTTATGGTCAGACTCCCGCAAACGCTGAAAGCCTATGGCGCTATAAAGTGTTGAAGTATAAGTGTCTGTGCACGTTAGATTTGAAACGCTGCAGGTTGTAGCCGTCGGGAACCAAATTCCCGGGAAGCTTATTCCACAGCGTCGAAGTTCTCCAAAAGAAGGAATGTCGGAGGAGACTGATTCGGGGAGTATGGACCTGGACCTGGTAAGGATGAGCACGCACAGTCTCTCTAGTGTTCCTCGTTGGGACGGCCTTTGGTGTTATTATCTGGGAGAGCTCACTCGAATATCTTCTATGATCTGTAAAACAGGGACAGGTCAGCCACCCTTCTTCGATGTTCCAAGCTGTGGAAGTCCTTTGTGAGGTTAGATGTATCGACTAGTGTAATTGCTATCTTCAGTATAGTGTCCAGACGCTTTAGAGAGTACTTTGGAGCGCATCCCCACACATGGAAGCAATACTCCAACGATGGTCGGATCTGTGCCTTGTAGAGTAGCAGTAGCTGTACTGATGTATACAGCTTCCTACAGCGAAACAAAACTCCAAGCTTCTGGGATGCCGTTCTAGCAACACTGACCACGTGATCGTGCCAGGACCTGTTTTTGTTGATTGTGATCACCAAAGGCTTGATGGTAGGTGACTCGAGTATTGGGTGACCCTCCATTTCCACAGTTGGTAAGCCAACGTGAAACTTGTTTGTCAGTGTTATTGCCGGAGTTTTCTGTACGTGTCGTCGGGAGATGCTAAACAAGTTTGAGAATTTACAATCTCGGTATCTGAGCAACATTGTGACAAGTGACACACAATCACAGCTAAATGATGAACTGAACAGCGCCAAGTCTAAGGTTATTGGATCTATGAAGAATCTGCGGTCAAACTCACGAATGGTCATCTGGATCCTGTATCACCATAATGCTTCAAAATGACAAAGCCTACACCGAATGTTTGACCATGGCAGCACTGAAACTTCTCGTGCGACCTCCTTATTGTTCAGACCTTGCTCCTTGCAACTTTGCACTGTTTCCACATGTAAAGATGAAGCTTAAAAAGAAGCTGTTTTCTGGTAAGGACTACCTTTTGCAAGCTTGGGAACAGGTGTGTGGTTTCATTTCTACTGACAGTTGGCAGAATTGATTTAAAGAGTGGTCCGAGAAGACTGAGAGATATATATTGAATGAAGAGGAAATGAAATCAGTAAAGCTGTATTGCAAAATATTCCTCAAATTTTAAAAATTTAATTCCTTCAAAAATAGTCTTAATTGGCCAACGTTTTGAATCATTTTGAGTCGTAACTAAAATGAAAATGCTATAGTTTGTGTCGTAACCATTTCTATAAGTTTGTAACGTATCTTGAAAGAGATTTGAATTGAATCGATCCGACATAATTCGATGACGTGTTTCAAGTTGTATTATATATTAAATGTTTCAGTTTTATCGGGAATACGTCTCCAGCTTCACGAACAGCTATATCATTATGCAGATTGGCGAACAATTTATAAAATTCGTCAATTGTCAGATATTGAGCAGCGTTCGTATTTCCAATCGCCCTCTTACATTTGTCATGACGTCAAATAATAATTTTTCGATTAATTTCATGTGACAGTTCATACCTTGTTAGATTGTATGCATAACTAATTTTAACCTTTCGAAAATAGTACGTCAGAACTTTCCACAGGCACTGTCACAAGAATATCGTTCAGCTCTGTCGGAAACTAAGTTCTTCAGTTGTGCAAACGCTCCTAAAAGGGGTGATACACGTACGAACTTTAAGTACGCGGTTTTTAAGTTCGCGAACTTACTCGGCTCGACGCGGTGACACACGTGAAGCTGAAATCACGCATTTTGACGATTTTCCTAAATAAACAAAACTTTTAACAAACTCCAAACACAACAAGCGTTGCGGATCGATGGCCTGCCGAAGCAGAGTGGTGGCTCGCGGCTCACAGTACGAGCCGAGACAAGCTACGAGCAATATTTCAAACCAGTTGGCTCGCCGGCGGTTTGCTCGACGGTTTTAAAGTACGCGTACTTACGGTGACACACAGGCGAAAAAGGTCGTCGAGCCATAAGTACGCGTACTTGCTCGTACGTGTATCAGCCCTTTAACTCAATAGACCACGCCCTCCAATATGTCGTGAGCGACACAGGACTTGGGGTGTGGCATTCTAATATACAGGGTGTCCCAGAATTTCCTTGAGACGTTTTAAAGGTACTATAGGGACTATCATTTCACGTATTCAAAAAATGTTTTTTGTATGTTATGCCCGAAAACTAACTCCAACTTTTTGTTCCAAATAGCACCCCACGGGTTTTCCTACATAAATCATAACCCTATTTTATTTAAAATCTTGTGGTACCCTTGACATTATACCCACAGGCGTATACAAGGGGGGTGTAACAGGGGTAATTACTCCTCCCAAGATTTACGAAAAAAAACTCAATTCAACTTTGACTTATTTTATTTGACTTATTTATTTAAGCAATCGTCGCACTGAAAAAAAAATCTTTTTTAGGGTAACTAAATTACAAAAGAATTTCTTTTGCATTATTACAGTGATGCTTGTCTAATATATTCCCATTGTTACATAGTCAGTTGAATGTCCTATACAACGAGGTAGCTTGTCATAAAAATTTACCTAACTCATTAATTAACTGTTTTGAAGATTGCACCGATTAGAAAAGTTAAAACACTAATTACAAAAAAATGGAGTACGTGTTGTGGCTACTAGGGTACCTGACTGTTGAGTGCTCATGATCGTTTAATTTTGTATGCTGTGCCAAAAAAATTTTCACGGATGATACGGATTATATATTATTTGTATTCCGTAAAATTAAAATTTATTAATGCATCAATAGATTTTTTATTTCATCTCCCTAAAATACCTTATACTCCACTGCTTCACTTGCTGTTTATATCTTCTTTTTTATTTTAATACTATTAACATTTTCCTTTTTTCTTGCATCAACGTCCTTCATGAAGGTATTACAAAAAATGGTTCATGCCCCGCTACTCCCCCAAGACTGAGGTCTGGATACGCCCCTGGTTATACCCAAATCTATTTTTTCGTAAAATCGTGAGCATAATATAAATAAAATAAGAATTTGTTTTACGGAAGAAACGGTAAAAAAGATAACTAAGTGGGTTCTGCATGAAAAGGCTTTCGAAAACAAGTGTCTTTTTTATCCTTTTTTATTATGAACATATTATGCCTCAAACAAATCCTTATTTTATTTATCTTATGCTTATGACTCTGCGAAAAACATTGGTTTCTGTATGAAATCAAAGGCACTAAAAGATTTTAAATAAAATAGTTACCTCTTTTTAGGTAGTAAAAGCTGTGGGGTGCTTTTAAAAAAATGTTGGGGGTGAGTTTTAGGGATTGCAGTACAAAAAAATTGTTTCGAAAGCATGGTATGATAGGTCATTCAGTACCTTTGAAACGCCCACTTAGATCTTTTTTATCTGTTTTGTTTACGAAAATATTAGGCCCCAAACAAATCCTTATTTTATTTATCTTACGCTTATGACTTAAGGCTTAAGGGGCTAGAGTATAGCGCGCGATACTGCTGATGGCCGACCGCTGCGAAGATGATTTCCTATCGAGGGGAAACGAGAGCGACCGACCGTGTGCCTACTAATAGTGTGACGGTACCTTTAAATATACAGTAATGATTTAAAAAGCAAAATGATGAAGAAGGCTTACGCTAGGTCATTTATGTGGCCTCATTTTGATATTGTGTTTGGTTGTTAAATTACAGACATTTGAAGAATGTATGATTTTGCACACTGATGAATAATTTTTTTGAAAAAATCGCTCTGAATTGTCTTTCATTAAATTCTTAACTATCACCTTCTGAAATTTCATTATGTAGTTTGAAAAACAAGTGCGTTGTGCGTTTATTTGCAAATCCGTGTTTTACATGCTAAATACATATAGGTATAAATGTATGTGTACCCAGGCCCCCTAGGTTTTTGTATAAAATCAAAGGTACTACAAGAATTTAAATAAAATACGGACTTAATTTGTGTAGGAAAACCTATTGGGTGATATTTGAAAAAAACAAGTTGGGGGTGAGTTTTAAGGATTGAGGTACAAAAACTAATGTTTTAAAAGCATGGTGTGATAAACCCTATAGTACTTTCAAAAATTCCACTCAGTCTTCGCTTGAACCTCATTTTGCTGCGGAAACATCACCAGTGAAGGAGAGTCTATGACACCTTGTATATTCATCCGTTTTTCCTTTTTTAGTATTATTTGTAGTGACATTTTCAACCTAACAGCACACGCGTTACAAGCTGCAACATACTCGACGTAAATATACATACCACCGGCCAGATATTTAGCAGGACTGCAATGTATGTTCGCCATATTTAATTTTATATCCCGATAAATGTACAATGTATCGAAATTATTATAAAATTTACATACACATATCCACATTATAATACAAATTACAAAGCTGAAATATAGCTGCGGCTGGTATTTACAGTTGACGCTTTAAGTCCCTAATATGAGTAATAAAATTAGGTACGCGAGCCTGTGGTGCAGCGTTATGCAGCTTTGCTCTTTAAGCAGACAGGGGCGTAGGTCGAATTCATTTACAAAGGGGTAGGTTTTCAAATCAACCATTTTGCTTGTAGTGGGCGAAATTGGAAAGACTCTATTTTGTAACAAATGTTTTGAGAACCTACATATACCAGATAAACATCCGACTAAAAACATCGAATATTTAATAACTTGTTAAAAAGGATTTAAATTAACAATTTATATGTTTATCAAAAAACATTTATTTAATCATCGATCCAGCGATTTTGCAATCCTTTAAGAGGGGGTTATAGTACATAGGTAGTATCTGTTTGCAATGGTTCAGCTGTTTTTGACTATTAATTTTGAGATTTCTGAACCAAAAAAATTATGAGCATGAAGAAAAAGGATGGTTTTAGAGAAATGTCGACGTATCTTTTTGAAAATTTCCAATAATTAAAAAATTGCTGAAGGTGACTTTTTTTTACTAAACTCACGCTCTTGTTTATCACCCTGTAAGTATACAGTTATTCAGGAATATGGATCAACATTAATCTAGATTGAAGTTTTAAGAAAACGTTTTTGTGCGTAAATTATTATTATACAGGGACGTAAATGGTTTCAGCCAGAGCCTTACAAGGAATCGAGCGCCTCTTGAGACACTGACAACATGGGAGAGATATTGTTTTGGGCATCGACTAAATTTATATTTGGTCGTTTTGGGAGTTATCTATATACAGGGTGAGTTTTTAGTACCGGCTCGGTCGATAACTCCACTACTGTAGAAGATAGCGAAAAAAATTGTATACAAAAATTGTAGCCACGGATATGCTCCTTGCTCAGAAAATATTTTGATTTATACAGGGTGATCCATAACTACGTGGTGATGCAAACATGCATTTTTTTAAATGAGACACCCTATATATTATTCCATATTCAAATTCTACTAATGATTTCCGTTCCTCCAATATAGCGTATTGTTACATTATACAGGGTGTTTCAAAAGTTATGACCATTTTTGTATCCAAATCACGGTCAAATGAACGTACTGTATATCAAAAAGTAATTAATAAAAAAATTTTTTTTTACATGAGAAGATTAGAAATATCCTCTAGTTTTAAAATACGTTATAAAAAAATCCCTCGACGCAAATTCGTATACAGGGTGATGTAGAATGCAAAATCTAGATTTTCTCTCTTTTTTTAAATGTAACCCCCAATATTTTATTATACCAAAGAATTACTTTTAATATGCTCTTTCATCTTTGTAAAGCACTTATTATGGCTGCATTCATTAGTTTCTGAGATATTTCGATTTTTCTACAAATTTTAAATATACCTTCTATTTCTTTAATAAAATTTATTTATTTTGAGAAAATACTACCAAATTTTGTTTTTGCTTAACAAACAACTAAAATATAAGGCGATAATAATTCTTGATCAAGTCAAAACACTGAACTAACGAGATAATATAGGTCAAGTGTGCTGAGGAAACAATTTTATAGACGTCATGCATAATTATCAAGCAGATGTATCAGGTAGGCTATGAAATATGAAACGACACAGTCCAAATAAAACGATTCTTCAATCTTTCAAACGCACTAGTTTTAGAGTGCCTCCGTTCTGGATATTGCTATTCATAGTTGATATATTCTAGAGGCAAGTAGACAATTTCTCAAAGATTCTCCTAAATACCCTCAATGGAAAAATTAATTTTCAAAGCTAGTTTTTCACACAGCTCGGAATTATTGAGTAGGTTATGAAAACTGTCAATTTTTCAAAGCCTACCTGATAAAACTACTTGATAATTATGCATGACGCCTACAAACTTGTTTCCTCAGCATACTTGACTTTATTATCTCGATGATTTAGGGTTTTCACTTCATCAAATACTATCAGGACGTTATAATTTAGTTGTTCGTTAAATAAAAAACAAATCAGATAGTACTTTCTCAAAATAAATAAATTTCAGTACACAAATAGAGGCTATATTTTAAATTTACCGAAAAATCGAAATATCTCGGAAACTGATGAACGTAGGTACAACAAGTGCTATACAAAGATGAAAGAGCATATTAAAAGCAATTCCTTGGGATAATAAAATATTGGGGGTTATATTTGAAAAAAAGAGAAAATTTGGATTTTGCATTCTACATCACCCTGTATACGAATATGCGTCTCGGGCTTATTTTATAGCCGATTTTAAAACTAGAGGATATTTTTAATCTTCTCATGTAAAAAAAATAATTTTTGATTTATTACTTTTTGATATACAGTACGTTCATTTGTCCGCGATTTGGATATAAAAATGGTCATAACTTTTGAAACACCCTGTATAATGTAACAATGTCCTATATTGGAAGAACGGAAATTATTAGTAGAATCTGAATATGGAATAACATATAGGGTGTCTCATTTAAAAAAATGCATGTTTGCATCACCACGTAGTTATGGATCACCCTGTATAAATCTAAATATTTTCTGAGCAAGGAGCATATCCGTGGCAACAACTTTTATATACAACTTTTTTCGCTATCTTCGATAGTAGTGGAGTTATCGACCGAGCCGGTACTAAAAACTCACCCTGTATATACTGCAAGCCAAAAGCTAGGAATACATAAAATTTAAATAAAACGCGCTAATTGGTTTTTCAGCAGTTACCGTACTCAGGATTACTGAGAATTCTTACGATTGCCAACGAAATTTGTAGTAATTAAAATTTAAATTGCTGGCAGGCCTACACCGAGAAGTTTAGGCTCTTGAGCTCACAGTTTTTTGCGACGCGAATAGAAATTACATCTTTTACTTTGTAACATGAACTGATAAAAATCTTGTATTTGATTAACATTTATTAATTGCAAAAGTCATATGTTTCTTTGCTGAGTTTTTCACTTTCACATTTTTTTGTATTCAGACGGCAAAGTGGCAATAGTTACTTTTTGTGACTTGAAACTATCTTCCGTTAACCCATCTGGTGTGGCAGCAATATAATTCAGATCGGCATCTATTGTAGTCCGAAATTAATAGTCGTAATTTTTTATTAATCTCTCAACAGCAGAGTGCGCAACTTTTTGTTTCTCTTCACAGTACACATTATCGACGTGGCATGTGTCTCTGTTGCTTGCAGTATATTACAAACTCCCATAGACGAGAAAATCTTGGGGTTGTGGCCAAAATTTTGGAAAGAAACTGTGGGTCACTGCATAAAGGTGACTCTGGTGAGAAGTTGAGGTCTGCCATGAAAAAACAGCACTGCAAACAATTTAAAAAAATATGTATATGCTAGTATTGGTGTGTTCACAACAAGCAGGTCAGGAACAAACAATATATAGATGTAAAATTAAAAAAACACACGACCTCTACATGTTACTTAAACACGAAGGCATTGAAAATTCCTGGCTTAAATACACACAATTTTCGATTTAAAATTTTCTTAATAAAGGCCTTCTTGGTCTAACAGGTGATCAAAATGGCCGTTTCTTTGTGAAGAGTGGAGACAGAATGTACAAACTCCCTGTATAAGCATATGAAATTGTAATTCTCTTTTACCATCATCAACATATAAAAGTGGGGGGTGTAATTTGCGCGTACGGTTGCCTACATTCGTTGCATCTTCAAGTGTTCGTGTGATGTTTAAAAGCCTCTTCGTGGATTTCGTCAAACGTACAAACACACAGTAAAACAATTACGTTCGTATATAGCGGACGGTGTATGCGTATTATATTGTTTCATTTTTGCAAAATACAAAAGAGAGGGGGCTTTTTGCTGGGTTCTTTTTGTTCTCTCAGACCATCTAGCCGGCTGAAATTAGCTTCTCATCGTGAGTGAAAATCCATAGTGTACACATAGGAAAAACTCTTGTTCTTGGGCAAAGACGCATGTGAGGTCTCAAATGAAGGCTTTGTGGGATTTGGAGGGCCTCATTTGTACGTCCATTGCGGAGTTTTGTCTCTTGAGTGATACTTTTTCGTAGTTTGTTGATATCAGTTCTACTAGAACTTAGCAACTAGACAACAGATCTTCACTAATCATTCTTGACAGAGATGATTGGATGAGGAACGAGATTTGGGGCCGTATTCATAGTCGTCCTTTGAGTAATACTTAAGGTTCCCTTAAGTACCACTCAAGGGATACTTGAAGGAGCCTCAAGTGTGGCTTTCCTTGTGTATCTGTTTCCTAGTCAACATCTATGATACGGCGGGACTCATTTAGCGACATTATCATATTTCAAATATAAGTCAATTTGTTATGTCCATGCCTACGCATTTTTATATTTTCTGTTATCTCTTTTTGTTTTGTGCCGGATATTTTTCCGGATGTGATACAAACTGACACTCCACCGTACTCCAAAATTAACCTATAAATCGCCTTGACTGCAACGAAATGTCATGTTGGCGTTCCGTTACTTGAGTATTACTCAAGGGGGCCTTACGTAAGGGACCCTTTAGTAAGGATTCCAAAACAAAACCTTACTTAAGAGACCCTCTAGTATTAAAGGACCCTTAAGTATCGATTATGAATACGACCCTAAGCTTTCGCCCCAGATGTATTTAACGGATCACGCTCAAACGAGTAACAAGCTTCTGTTTGGAAGGTGAAGAAATGCAGAGAGGCTTTGCGCTAGCAACCTGCATGACCACCTTTGAGCTCTAGCTCAGAAATGTACTACTGCCCTTCAGGTATTAGCACGTTATAAGATCGATCCTGCTGTGGGTCCCGGACACATTGAAGATCCAGGAAAAGAGAGGACCGATCACCTGGCTAAGATAGGGGCCAACAGCTCCTGCACTAGCCCTGAACCGATGCTAGCAATTATTAGTAGGCGTCAAGTCAATGTTGCCCTGGACAACTGGGCTTACAAGGAATTGGTAAAAGTCTAGTTATTTTTTTATGGTCAGATTCCCGCAAAGGCTGAAAGCCTATGGCGCTGTAAAAGCACTGCGAGAGGATAAGTGTCGGTGCACGTTAGATTGGTAACGCTGCAGGTTGTATTCGTCGGGAAACAAATTCCCCGGCACCCCATTCCACAGCGTCGAAGTTCTCCAAAAGAAGGAATCCTGGAGGAGACCGGTTCGAGGAGTAGGGATCTCGACCTGGTAAGGATGAGCTCGCAAAGCCTCTCTAGTGTTCCTCGTTCGGACGGCCTTTGATTTGATTATCTGGGAGAGCTCACCAAAACATTTTCCGTGATAGAATCTGTAAAACAAGGACAGGTCAGCCACTCTTCTTCGATGTTCCAGGCTGTGGAGGTCCTTTTTGAAGTTAAGCGTATCGATTAGTCTAGTCTCGTGTGTGCAGATATTTTAGAAAGCAATACTCCAACGGTGGTCGAATCTGAGCCTTGTAGAGCAGCAGCAATTGCTCTGGTGTATACAGTTTCCTACAACGGAACAAAACTCCAAGCTTGTGGGATGCCGTTTAAGTGGTCGCTCCAGGACATGGTATTGTTGATGTTGATCCCCAAAAGCTTGACGGAAGGTGACTCGACTATTGGGTGACCCTACATTTTCACAGTTGGCAAGCCAACGTGAGACTTTTTTGTCAGTATTGTTGCCTGAGTTTTCCAACAAGAAGCTTTTGAGTAAAGGCAGAATGACGCTCAACGTTTTGGTGGGAGCACAGGCTATTGTCGGCTGAGCAGGCATCTTTCACTCATGAAAGTCGTAAAGGTACCCTATTTGCTCTTAATGTTGGGCAAAAGATAAAACTTTGTCTCACTTCTTAAACAGATGTACTGTGATGGAGTAAAACAACCTCAGGGTTCAGATATTTGACACGACGCAGTTAAAGAGGAGTCATTATACTCAGTAAACTGGTCGGACGTACTGTCATTTATAAGGAGGTTTGTTAGGTTCGACAAGGAGGAGTACTTAAGGAGACCATGAGGTTAGGGTTGGTTTTGTAGGGTTTCGCCTCTTTACTACTAGCTAGTCGAAAGTTTTTTTATCCAGCATACTCAGGCCAAAACCTGAGACGTGGCTTTCGTAAACTGCCTTACTCTCACAACAGTCGTGTAAACAAAACATCAAGTTAGGGGCTGTCTTCTCTTCGATTTTTAACTACTCTCTTCTCTCTTCTTGCTTCTGATCTAAGTTGCTTGCCCTTCATCTCCCCTTCTCCAACAAAGTGGAGATTAGGAATTCGGGACATTTAGTGCATTTTTGTCTTCATGCTCACAACAACTTACTTCCCACACCGATAGGTGAGGGGGGTATTGTGATCGCGAAAATTTTTTTGGGGCAAGCTTGTGTGAAGCATTATTATATATTTCTTCATTCCATTTTCCAGCGACCAACTCGACTTTCCTAGCGCTTTCCGACTTCCGCAACCCACTTAAAGTGTGCGTGCGTCGGAGGCTACCTCCCTTCCCCCCCTTCCCCCTCCCCCTTCTTCCCCCCAGCCAGAGCCTGGCTTGATGCCCGCTTGTTTACATCGGCCATGTATAATATATGGGGCTATCTGCGTTGTCATAAAAATTGCAACGGTCGCCCGACGGGGCTGTAACTGCGCCCCCTCCCCCCTCCTACCCCCTCTCCCCTCCAAGAGGTGAATAATTCAGGAGGACGAAAGAGGATCGGCCGGGGGAGGGGTGGAGGGGTGGTGCCGCCGTTAGAAGGGCGGAGGGGTGATAATTTGAGTAGAGGCGACAACCTGGAGAAGATCGCGATAAAATATTTAGGGCTTTAGGGAAAAAGGAAATTAGGGGAGGGAGGATGCGTCAGATCACCGTATGTACCAGTTTGGTTTCACAGATAATGTGCTTAGGGTCAAGATATAGTGAAACTCTTGAATGGTAGTTGTGTCTAACATTCATTGTGCCCATCAAACTCTTTTCAAGTACAGTTTACTGATTGTTTACCCTTTTGAAACAGCTAAACTATCAGTTGTCTTCATTGATACCGAATGAGAGCATAGTTTGTTGATCGGCCCTACAGGACTCCCACAACCACTGAAAGTTAGACTGGCACTAATTCCTCGCAACAAATTTGTAGCACACATCTGTAGAAACACATTCCTAACACCCCCCCCCCCCCCCCCCGCTAACATGCCTTGTTTTGTACGTACAAAAACCTCACTCCGCTAAGCCGTTTCCACCAGAGCTGTGCTGGGAGAGGCGAGGTAATTCAAGCGATTCTATTGGTTCGTCAGAAACACATTCCACGTAACACATCCTTGCACATCTGTGGTGGAAACGCAGCCTGACTCAGCTCGATTTGGCTTCTCGTTACGGGAAAAAATAATAGAATCTGCATAGACAGCAGACAAGTGTTACTAACTCTCAAATGCTGTAAGCTAACAGGGAGTTCTGCATTAGATTGCCATCAAACACACGTGAGTGCATCTACCGGCAACAATATAATAGTTAACTGTGTCAAATTCAAGGTCCAAAGGCACTAAAAGAGCATGTAAGTCCATTGCAAATACTGCCGAAGAGATTCTTCAGGATCATAGTTAATAAACCTCTATTGTACCCTACTGATATAAACTCTACAAGGAATGTTAACCATTTAATAAGAGGCAACTTTATTTCTTCAAATGGTGCCATTATTTGTACAGGAATAAACGATTACTTAAATCTTTAAACAATGATTATGTCACTAGGAATGCTCAGTCAATGTATATTACCAACTTCATGTTCAAATACCTGGACCAAAGAAGCTTAACATTTCTAGGCATAACGCTATATAACTTACTACTATATAGCTTAAGGTATCTGAACTCGCAGAAAAAGGGTTAAAGAAATTTGTAATTAGTTTTGGTTACAATACCCTTCTTCAAATCACTGAATAACTGGTGTAGGCCTTTTTTCCATTGTATATGTCAGCGAGTTTCTTTTTTCTCCGTATACAAAAGTATGTTTAAAAAATTATTTATCAGTGTGTCACAGTGCAATTTCCCCAAGATATAGATATGTGAATGCATGTTTCTGAATGTTTGTATCTTGCTCTCGAGAGCTGTGAGAAAACTGATGAGAGAACGTACTCACAAGGGCTTTAAGGCCACGTGAAATTACAATTTTCGCCCCTCGGCTGTCACGAAATGCTGTCCTAGCGAGGAGGTAGCTAGCACCCTCGAAAGCTTCTGGACACTATCCAGAAGATACCAATTAGACTAATCCTAGCCTCGAGTGAGATAATAACACCAAAGGCCGTCGAACGAGGAGCACTAGAGAGGCTCTGCGAGCTCATCCTTACCAGTTCGAGGTCCCTACTCGTCGAAGCAGTCTCCTCCAGCATTCCTTCCTTTGAGAGCTTCGACGCTGTGGACTGAGCTGCCGGGGAATTTGTTTCCCGACAGCTACAACCTGCAGCGTCTCAAATCTAACATGCATAGGTACTCATCCTCTCGCAGCGCTTTTACAGCGCCATAGGCATTCAGCCTTAGCGGGAGGCTGACCATAAGAAAATATTGGACACTGTCATCTAAGGAATCAGTACTACAATACGAAGTTAAGTGATACACCCTTGTGCAAGGGAAGGGAAGAACATCATTGAGTGATTCTTTAGCTGTCTTATCAATGCTAAAATGCATTCTGGGGAAGCGCTAGCCTTCCATGGTCAATTTAAGAGGAATCACGCTGAGTGGCATCACCACCTGACTAGGTTGAGATGGCTGAGGGATCCTGTGGAAGGAACCTAATAAGGGCCTAAGTATTGTGACTTTGGCATATTACCGTCCTTATACGAAATACAGGAGGCAGATTCACGTACCACAATTGTAGCTCTCTTAAGTTCCACTTAACCCTACTTTATGGACACCAAGTATATTTTATCCACGAGAAAAGAAAAAACTACCTAAAAGCAACCTCTTCATGATACATTCGAAACGGGGCACATATACATATCCGATAATTACATACATACGCACATATTCCGGGTAACCAGTTTGAATGATTGGTTGGGCTGATTGGCCAGTCCGCGGGTTATGTATATATACGTTCGGATCTCCTCCCCCTTTTCAACAAAAAACCCCCAAATAACCGTCGTTATTCATAAATAAGTAAACCCCGACGTGGTCTGCTCCAAATTATAACCCTGAGATACGCACGGTGTACGATTTTGGTCTGGTACTCGCAACGCGATAATTCGCATGATCGAAACCCTCAGCCTGAGTTTTCGGAGAGTTTTCGCTGGAATTATCATGGACTTACGATCGACGTTGGCTGGCTGTGTGTTTAATGCAAAAAAAGGTTTTAAGTTTTTACGTCTTGTTTCGTACCAATTAATGTGCTATCAGAATAAGAGTGCATCGTATGCTGAAGAAGTTGTTTCATACTTACACTCTTGCCTACTAAACGAAGACGTTTGACTTCTAAAGCTAGCTGGATAGGATCTCATCTACTTACAAAAATAATAGTTTTGAACGGCTTTTTTAAAAGGTAAAAAATAAATCAAGAGTTAAGGATGAAAGGCATTGTTGTTGGACAAGTTTAGCAAATGCAATACTTCCCCGCCTGTTGGCGTATAAGCAGCATCACCACGAAATCTACTGCCAATCTAACTCTTTTTGTTTATGTTTATTTTTTACATTTCAGTTGTTCAGAATAATCAGCAAATAAGGGAGTTAGACAAGTTTGCTGTATTTCACTAATACCATTTAACATATACAGGGTGTTCGGTGACAAGTGGAAAATACTTTAGAAAAAGACTGTGCAGCTCATTTCCAACAAAAAAGCCATATAAAGTAAAATAAACTGTTGCATAAACTGAATTTTAGAGATTTTCATTAAGATGCAGACTTCCAAACGAAAACCCTAATAAAACAAAATTTTTCTGTCGGATGTAGAAATTTTTGCTATCGACTAGAATATTTTCTATTTAGAAAATATTCTGTCACGTCGTTATTGTCTAAAAGAAAGCGATCATATGTATCAAACACTTCGCGAGATACTGACAAAATCACCATGTGTTGAAAACTGACTTCAAGAAACGTTACAAAAAAACTCATGTATCTTAAAAAATGACCAAATAATTAACCTTGCACTTTACAATGCCTAAACATGCCTATGTTTTTAATTATCCATTGGTACCAAAAACATGTTGTAAATGTGCCAATCAGAGGCAGTAAGATTCCATTTAAGTTCTAAAAGCATAATGGATCTCCGAGAGGACAAGGTTTCAACAGAGCGTTTGGCAAAACCTTGTCATCGGATTTCTAATTTTTATTATGAGTACTTGAATAATGTACTGTTGTGATCATGATTAGTCATAAAAAGTGATCGGCTAACCAAAACTTCGGTATAAGGTCTTAAAATTGTAAAATTTTCAAAGAAATATTCAAGTTGTAACTTAAAATGGATTCGTGTTAAAAAAGTCGGTAGGCAAGCAAGCAGAATATTATACAGGCTTTGTGGATGCTCTTTCAACATTGTTGCCATAGCTCAAGAGGGCAAGCATTTTTACCTCCCACTGATTCACTGAAGTCACTGAAGAGAGCTTATGCAGAGCCTCTGTCTGTCCGTCCGTCCGTCCGTCTGTCGATATACAAAAGATAGCCTCAAGTACAGGCTACTAGTCCGGGAAAAATCCGGGTTTGTCAATATTGCTATTTTTTTACTGGTACAATTTGAAATCATGAATTTTACAAAATGGTATTATGTGTCCCTGTATTAATGTTATAGTTTTGAGGAAATAAAATGTAAAGGCTCCGTAGTGCAATGGTAAAGTTTCTGTTTTGTAATTCAAAGGTCCAGAGATCGATCCCCAAGCTAGACGCCTTTTTTTCCTTATTATATTGGTGATATTATTTGCGCGTATTTTGTTTAAGCTTTATAACGTTTAGAACAATTATTGCTGTTAACCAAAGATACAGAGCCTCTGTCTGTCAACTTTCAACATGTTCCACAGTGAGAGCGCCGTTTAAATTTACTCAAGTGAATTCTTTCCTACTTTTTTTTATAATAATTTCATTGTCAGTGGCTACACAAATATACTTTGTACAATCACGCTTCTCGATATTGCAAGTACTTGAAAAGGAATTTAACGAAATGCTATAATATCAAATTAGTTTATAGATTTATAATCTTTATTCTAAATAATATGTTGACAACAGTAGCGTATTGGCATCAAGCTGGATTACACCAGAGCTGTTGTTATTATATCTATTATGTGCGAATTGGATTTATATGCACATGTATTAAGTCCAAAATCAAACATGCATGTACAGGCAATTTTATATCATGCGATCATCCTCACCGCAAAGTAATTACAAAATTTGCAACAAACTGGATATACCCGTGATTATGTAAAATATACACTTTTGGAAATATTTTATCTCAACCGACTACAGAATCGACAAACGTTTCTGTTGTTCAAAAATGAAACTAACAATAGAATAATCATCAGCTATTTTAATAAAAAATTACAGTTTACATGTTTCCATCTTTCTAGCAAAAATTAGTATAACTTTAGGTTCTACTTCTCTAGGAATTTCAGAAGCAGATTGATTTATGCTTCTGTTTCTGATATTCTATTGGATAGCTAATTGCGTATTATCCAGATAATTTGCGATTTTTTTATTTTTTTCACTATTGTTATTCAGTAAATACATAGTGAGCCAAGCTTAAGGGTCTAGACTCGAAATTGAGAATCAAAGAAAATACGTATTCCCGTGTTAGCGAGGAGGCGTCGCCGCCTGTTCCCTTTCTCCAGTGTGTGTGTCTAAGATGATGGGAGGTAAGTCCAAAAATCCAAAGGTAAGGTCAAAAGGTTCAAAGGTAAGGTCCAAAAGTCACCATAAAAATGAATTTCGCATTTCGAAGCTCCAACGTTACCTTTAAACCTACAGTAATGATTCGAAAAGCAAATTAAACAAGAAAGTTTGCGCTTTGTCACTATTATGGCTTTTTTTTATATCGTGTTTGGTTGTTAAATTACAGACACTTGAAGAATAAATAATTTTACATTGCGAGTTTTTTTTGCACAGTAAAAAAATTTTTTTGAAAAAATTGCTCTTAGATGTCATTCATTAAGGTCTTAGCTATCACCTTCTGAAATACTGTGTATGTTATTTGAAAAACAAGTGAGTTCTGTTCGAAATGGGAATCCGTGTTTTACATGGCAAACACATATGTATAACTGTGTGTACCCAGGCCCCTTAACAAATCGAAGAAAAAATATAAATTCCAAATTCTTGGAAATATATCTAACACTCCGTTGAGAAAAGAGGAGATTATTGAATTTCTTACAAAACAAAATATTACAATTTTACCAGAAATTGAAACAAAAAGTCGGTTATTGGTAATGGTTAAAAGCTACAACCTTGATAAAAAGTATATCGTTGACGAAACGGCACGAAGGATGTGAAGTTTGAAGATATCTACCCTTCACAGTATTTTTTAATTGATTGACTTAATATGGAGCCATAAATTCTTTGTATTCCCTCATTTTTCCTTTGCATTCTTAAGTAGTATTGTTAGAATGTCAGTTTGAATGGTATTTATTATACATTTTATAATTAATAGCTATCAAAAATCTAATATGCAATCATGTTTTGTTTTCTTCTTTAATGTTAATGTGACCCTGCATGGTTCTGTCCTCGACAACCGGCACGCGACACTGTGCGTTGTACGATACGTCTTTCTGGCAATTAAATGAGATTTACTTTTTGAGAAGTTAGGGCCAAAAAATTACTACCCGATATAACTCGAACGTTTTCACTTTACAGTAATTATTTTAGTGGCATTATGGTTAAGTTGTTATTGGTTTATAATTATTATGTATTTGAATTGTGCTATACAGGATATCCACAGATAATGTGCCCAAATGAAACTGGGTAAAACTAGACCACAATTTATCGACAAAAAAAAAGAAAAAAATTAATGTGGGGTGAGCCAAGCTCAACGCCTCGAACCCTTGTGACCAAACCATAACACTTTTTACAAAGTGTATGGTCGAGTTGCACTACATTTTAACAATAATGACTTTTACATTTACATTACATTACATTTATAATTTGAAAAAATCAAGTTACCACTGATTGAAGTTTCCTTATTTAATCTACCGATTTCTCCAAGTACAAATATAATTCAAAGTCAACCGTCTAACATAAGCTCACGTATTTCATGCTTAGAGGCGCGGCGAAGTCACACACCTCTAAGTTTTATAATCGATACGATATTCAATTTTTTCTGATATCCACTTATACAAAAATTGTGATTTGCACCTGAACAGTTCGCTTTAAGTCCCATGCGTGATACATAAAGTCACACTAGAATTGATCTAGAAATCTAAATATGCAATAATATACAGGGTTCAAACATTTGGCTCACAGAATTTATCTCCCTCTTGCGGAGTAAGCAAGCACCTTCATTCCAATATACAGGGTGTTCCATTTAAAAGAACATAATTTTGATATGTCCCGCTTTTATTAGTCATTATTTTTAAAATGTAGTCCAACTCGACCTACATACATTCGCAGAGTTAATTGCCTGAAAAGTGGTATCGTTTTGTCTCAAAACTCCTAGACGTTGAGCTATTGACAGTTTAATTTTTTGACTTTTTCATTTGAAAATTGAAATAATCATAACATTTTGAATCATTGCGTGCATTTCGTTGAGAGAACATTATTAATGCCTATAATGATAACAAAATGTCGAGACAAATTATATTTGTTTTATGTAAAAACCCTGATTTCTCTGTATACTGAGAGGGCCGACGTGATTCATGTTTCCAAGAAAGCAAGAAACTGAAATGTAACTGTACACCGTGAACAAGCTTCCAGTATCGAGTTTACCGATGACAAACAATTTGTCAGTGCAGCTCGAACGTAAAATAAAATGGCCGTAAGTAGATTCCGAGCGCGGTCCCACAATGCATGTAAATTTCCCATGAGCAGAGACAAAAAGACCGGAGCAGAGCAAGAGGGGCGGACGAGGAGAGGTATTCGTGACGTATTCTGAACGTACACACAGCTTGAATCGACAGTAGTCTCAAGTAAATAATAAACCTTATTATAAATGTTTTATGCGGCCATCATGAGAAACATCTATTGTATAATGCACATCGGGGTCTTGTCAAATACATACACCCACACAACGGGAGAGTTCTACATTCATGAATGTTGGGTGCTTCGCGTATTTACCTATACAGAGACGTACTATAATGGGCAACTCAAACCTGCGTTAAACCTATAGATATAGAAAATGCTCATTTTTTCTTTTTCTTTTTCATTCCAAATTTTAGGCACTTTGCCTGTTACGATACCCTTCTTTTTTTGGCCTTATGATACCTCTTCTTCCAGATCATTGATTAAATCTGGCTCTGGCTGGAATCCTGCATCCGTGCATTCGTTCTACATGTTCTTTCCATTTAGTTTTATTTCCTTTTATTTTTCGTTCATATTGAAGATGTTTAATTCCGCTCGTACATCTCTGTTTCTTAGTTTGTCTAAATTTGTACAACTTTTCACTTTTCTTATAAATTTCATTTCCTGTGTTTTTATCCATTTTCATCTTTTTTTGTTATCCATGTTACACTTATCTGTAACGTCTTTCAAGAAAAAATGTAAATATTTAATAGGTACCTCCGCACTTTGATATAGAATTGCCATTACTCTGTAGTTCAAAATCAACACGAACAAGGATGTAATCTTTAATGTTCTTCATTTCTTTTATTTCTTAGCTTAAGTTTAGGATAGGTAAGGTTGAGTGGAAGACCAGCAAGCTGAATTTTTGCAATTTGGTGATGATGAACTCCGCCATTTGAAATGTATATTTTGTATATTTCAATAGAGGTTACTACTACTACTACCGTATAAGAGGTTTTAATTTTTTTAATGATCTGCTGATAGCTCCGCAAATATACGAGAATTTATTAAGCGTATCTTCTATATCTTTGCTTCTGTCATAAGATATATCAAGTATTTGATTTTACCTGTCCCAGTATTTCAGCGTTTACGATACTTACTTGAGAAATCGTTAGTTTTAGTTTTGTTTGTTGATATTTTATTTTCGTAATTTTGGCAGATTGCAGGGTATGTAGACTTTCCTCTGCAGATCGTCTTTTGTTTCGGCTAAAAGTCCTAGGTCATCGGCATATAAAATAGAATTTAGGGTGGTATTTTGGTCAAGATGTATACCTTTAAGGCATTTTGTTTTCAACACTTTATTAATTATGTCTATACATATATGTAAGTGTTTGTGAAGTACAGCAGACTTGTCTAACTCCCTTATTTTTACTAATATTTCTCAGGTTAACTTTCTCCCTATACAGGGTGTTCCAAAAAAAAGGTGACCCCGTCTCCAGGATAGATAGAAAACTGAAAAATAATTGGGGTTTGCTTAGTAAAAAAATTTCGTAACGCCATCCGTATTCAAGATACAGGGCGTTGAAGAAAAAAAATTATAAACATTTTTTACGATTTTGCCAAAGCAACTGGCAACATTATAATGAAATTACACACGAATATGTTTTGGAAGCTAGCACATCCTATGAATTTGTTTTTATACCTGACTCTCATACAAGGCGCTAGTTACACGGTTCATACCAGGTAGTATTCAACATAACTTTTTTGAGGTTAGATTTATAAATTAAAATTTTAGTTGAAATTGAACATCATTCAATTCTGCACCAAAAAGGTAGTCTTGGTAAAACTCGATACTGTGCACCGTTTTCGGAATAGTTTGATTTGAAAATTATGGAGACATAGCGGAATAATACACTGCACTTCCCACACTGAAAGTTTTCGATTTTGAGATAATACGCTGCTTGACCGTTTTATATCTACAAGATGAAAATCCTCGTCACTCATTTCCGGCTATCTGTCTGTGTGTCTGTCGGTCTGTCTGTCTGTCGGTTTGTCTGTCTGTTGGCGTTTTGCTAGCCTAGTATGATGTGTGGACATAGTAGGTAACGCTGCTATAATTTTTGAAATCGGTGCATGAGCAAAAAACAAAAAACATTAAATACTCGTCAACCTTCGTTTTTAGGCGTTTTAGAGGTTCCTGATTATTTTCTCCTTTTTTTTGCGTTGCGGATGAAATTGTGGTGGCTTCGGGGTGGGGGGTTGTAAAACTGAAAAATTGATTGTATTCATGATATACTATCTATTGACCTGTGAAGGAAATATCTAGCAGCGTAACACACTTTGCGAGAGAACGGGCGATGATTTGGAGTCAAGGGGATCTCAGACTAGAGCTTCATGCTATACGGTAAAATAATAAACTGGTATCACCGTAATGTGTGGGATGTATTGAGTCATTCAACTTTACTTCATTTTTTTTAATTATGTTAGGTATCAAAGATTCAGGGTAGATCTACTTTTCATTTGTGAAAAATGAAAAACGTTAACCTAGTAAATTTTGTAATTTTCAACGCACGTGATTCGCAAAAAGTGCAGGTTAGTCAATTACAGTACTTTTCCATTATGGTAACATTTCAACATGACTGCTGGTTTGGAAAGTCTTAACAATTCATATCGCCAGCAAAGGGACATTAATGAGGATGAGCAATAATGTTGGGACCAAAACTGATCCGTGTGGAACACTTCAAGCATTAGACGGTCACTTGGAAGTTTGTTTTCGTTCCATGTAGAGATTGTATCTTTTCTTCTCCATACCACGCTGATTTTACAATGAATGCTTTTTTCTAATACATGTATATCATCAAATATACAGGTTTTCATTTGTGAACAATCAAAACGTAGTCCTGGTGAATTTTGTAATTTTAAACGCACTACTACTACTACTCGTCGTTAACTGTCAAGGCGGTCCGGAGGACCTTTGCCTTTATGTCACAGTTCGTCAGTCAGTTTGTCATCCTGTCGGCCTGGTCACCCAGAAACCAGACAATGTTATAGAGAAAAAAAAAGAAAGGAAGGAAGAAAGAGAGGAAGAAAGAAGAAGAGCAAAGAGAGAAGTGCAACTGTTAAAATAGGCATCGTTAAAATAACTAGGGTAATTAATTTTGATGCTCTGAACACAATTTTGTTGGGATCGTATATTGCTAAAAAGGGAATTTATATGATCTAAAATTCCACGACTTAATTTTGGTTACAGTGCGAGCCACGGCCTGGAATGTTTGCGGACTTGCTCGACCGTGTAGTCCACTGAGTCACGCAGCAAAGGGTTGCTATGCGATTCCGCTTGTTCATAGCGCCGCTGCGCCTGGGTTTTGATATAGTCCTTTAAGTAAGGAATATCAAGATCTTTATGCAGGGTCTCGTTTGAAACATACCAAGGGGCATTTGTAATAGTTCTCAGGATCCTACTTTGGAGTACCTGCAAAGCTCGCATGTGCGTCTTAGCTATAAAACACCAAGCCGCACATGCGTAAGTAATTGCAGGTCTAATAATAATTTTGTACAGCCGAATTTTGTTAACCAGACCTAATTTTGAAGTTCTACATAGCAAAGGATAAAACTGTCGAAATGTAATTTGGAATTTTGTTTTTACCATCTCAGTATGGTTTCGCCATGTCATACCCTTGTCTAGGGTGACACCAAGGTACTTGACGCAAGAGCTCCACCGTAATAGAGTACCGTTAATAGAGACCTCTGGCGGGGTGCCGCGACGCTTTTTGGTACAGTAGATAGCCTGCGTTTTAGAATGGTTGATTTTGATAAGCCACCGATCCGCCCACTCTAGTACTTCATCCACCGCTGTCTGTAGCCTGTCATGGACTAGGTTGCTAGACCATGACTGGGCCACTAGTGCGGTGTCGTCAGCATAGAGATAGACTTCACAGTTGCTGGGACTAGGGACGTCATGAATGAAAAAAGAGTAAAGTATTGGTCCAAGGACCGAACCCTGAGGAACACCGGCCTTGACAGGCCGTATTGTCGACAACACATTGTCAATTTTGATCCGAAATTTCCTTCCTTCTAGAAAGGATTTCAACAGTTTTAGGAGCCAAAAAGGAAAGCCCTTTTGGATTAACTTATAGAGGAGGCCCTCATGCCATACTTTGTCAAAGGCTTTCGATACATCTAGAAGTAAGACACCAGTGCTCTTGTCTTCGGTAAATCCCCCGGTTATACGCTCCACCAGTCTGACTGCCTGCAGCTCAGTGCTATGTTCAGACCGAAATCCGAATTGGACGTCAGGAATCACGTTATGATCCGACGAAAAATTCTCAAGGTGACGGAGAATCACTTTCTCGGCGAGCTTTGAAGGTGCTGACAGCAAACTAATGGGACGATAATCCTGGGGAAATATCGAACCCGCTTTCTTTGGGATCATAATGACTTCAGCAACCTTCCAAGCCTTGGGGAAGTATTGAGTCCTGAGCATAGCGTTAATTATTGCCACCAGATATGTCACGGCTTTTGGCGGGAGTAGCTTCAACGCCTTGTTAGTGATCTGATCCTCTCCAGGTGCTTTCCGTACCTTGAGGTCTTTAATATGGCCGAGAAGCTCTGCTGGTGTGCAGTGAGGAATCATTGGTGATTCCTCTGTTGTGCTATGCAGAGCTTCTGTGGAGGAATCTTCCGAAGAAGTATCTTCGAAAGAGGATCCACCAACAGAAGCATTGTCACCGTCCCCACCATTGGCCCTGAAGTACCTCCTGACAGATCTTACAATTTGTCGCTCCTCATCGAGGTCATTATCAAGATCATAATTGGGTGAGAACTGATTTTCCATAGCATCAGCAAAAACCTCCACCTTATCACTAGTCGTAAAGACCATGCCTCTAGGACCATGAATATGGGGAAGTTTTTCCCGTTTGCCATTTCTGAGCGCTTTCGCGACTTTCCATAGGGGAGCACTTGAGTCGAGCATTCCCATTAGAAACTCGTTCCATTGCTCGTTGCGCAATTCGTGGAGTGCGTTTCTCACTTCATGGACAAGATTCGTCGCTCTACGGATGTCATCAGGATGACAGGACCTCTTTGCTTGCTTGATAGCAGATCTTTTATCCGAAATTTTTTGTCGAATATCGGCTGGAAGGAAAGGTCTACCCAGGCGCTGCACAGGATGCACCGTTGCGCGTTGTAGAGCGTTTTGAACGAAACTGGTCCACTCCGCTTGAGCGGCATCAATTCCATTCTCATCAATTATGATCGGGATACTGGGAAACTCTCTGAGGAGAGACTTGTATAGCTCCCAATCAACGCGTTTTCTTGAAGGAGTTTGCTCCTCCAAGTTATGCTCATTCCCCACCTCCAAGATGACAGGCAGATGATCGCTTGAAATATCATACATGACCCTAGAAGTAACACGGAATCTACAATTTCTAGATATTGCGAAATCTATAACATCAGGTGCTTGCAAGTGGTTAAAAGGGTGATGCGTAGGCTCCTCAGTGCTGTGGATGAGGCACCCATTTCGCATCACATGATTGTATAGGCGAACACCGCAAGTAGAGTTAAGCCTTGAGTGCCATGCGCGATGTTTGCAGTTGTAGTCCCCAGCAGCGATAAGAGGACCCGAGCAGTCCAGTAGAACTTCAAGGTCAGCCTCTCGCAGCCTGGAACCACATATGACATACACCGATGTGATTTTCAATGGGATACCTCCAGCCATATTTATTACAACAGAAGCCGCTTCAATGCTTCGCATCTCAGCGTTGCTGCTTCTATTATAATCAATACCACGTTTCACCAGCACGGCCAAGCCGCCGCCGCGTCCAGTTAATCTGTCAGCGCGTATGACATCGTAATTCGGGAAAACTAAGCGGTCTCCAGGATTTAGCAATGTCTCCTGCAGCAGAGCTACGTCTATGCATTCATCCAAAAGAGCTTGATGAAATTCCCGTCTTTTGGGGATGTCCTTTAGGCCCAAACAATTCCAAAAGAGAATTTTGATGAATGCAGGCTGTCTACTGCTATACCTAGCCATTTAGTGGCTGAGGAAAGATCGCCTGCAAAGCCTGAGTGGCGCTAATCAGGGGACTGATTATTTGCTGTAGCGACCTTAGCGCTGTTGCTAGGTCCACATTTTGAGAAGTCAAGGAGGAACTTTGAGCAGGAGGGGCGGACAAGGGTGTGACATTGGCCGCTTCTGCATAGGACTTATTACGCCTTTCAGTGATAACCTGGATGTTCCTTCGAGGAGTATACCTACATGTCGGGCTATTCGCTGAATGCCCCTCACCACAGTTTGCACATTTGCGCGCCTCTTGCTCTGTTAGAGGGCACAAATGTGTCATGTGGTCCTGAGCACATTTGACACACTTAGGAGACGCAGTACAATATGACTGCGCGTGTCCATATTTCTGGCAGCGATGGCACTGTCCAATGAGTCGACAATTCTTTTGAACTTCGACTCTTATCGCTAGGCCCAGCAGCTCGTGTTCATTGAATACTTGCTGGGACTTCTCTATCTTTGGCAGTATCACCACCGCCAAAGGCATAGGCACGCCTCCGCTACGTTTGAGGCGGATAATATGGGGAGGGGAATAGCATTTCTGCTCTAATTCCTCCTTGATATCATGTTCTGAAAAGGATGTGGGGATCCCTCTGATAACTGCGTGGATATTTCTTTCAGAGGGAAGAGGAAACGTATGATGTGGGACGTTTTCCTCTTTGAACAAACGAATGATTTTTCTGTAGTCATCTTCCGACTTAGGAAGAATGCGAATCCCCGCATCGACGGCTACTGCACGTTCTATTTTGATGCCAAGACTAACAAATTTGCCATTAAGTGTCCGCCAACCAGTCACCTCTCGTAGGACTATCGGAGTGACACGACGTTGTTTGGATGACAGCTCCGGTGTCACTTGGGTTGCGCGGGTTGGTGTAGACGTAATATCACCAGCCAAATGAGTATTCACGTCAGTATTTTGCATATGTAATGGAGATGTGACTGGATGGCTTTGTTGTATAGAAGCAGAAGGTTGCAAAAGAGACTGTTTAGTTGTAGGACATAGGGAATCAGAAGGAGCATCAGGTTTTGAAGGTAAAGGCAGATAGTCGTCTAGAGAACGTACTGTTCGTCGTTTACGACGTCGAACGGTGGAAAATCCGTCATCTTGAGTGCTGTTTTCGTCCTCTGTGGCAGTAGAGTTATTTGTCGGCGTTTGGCTGTCAAGTTTTCTTTTTGTGTTTGAGCTGTCAAGTGGAAAGGAAGGACTTAGTTGGGAAGTAAGGAGGCTCACCTGGGTGGTCAGTTTCTCAATCTGTTTTTGTAAGGTGGTAATTTGAGTAGTTTGCTCAGCAATCTGCTTCGCCTGGTCCTGGATGATTTTGTACAGCAGTGACTTTTCATCATCGTCGGTTTTGACAGCTGGTGAATTTGCTTCATTTTTCTTTCTTATTTGGGTGTTTGCCGGGTATTCTGTACTGGGATGGATGGTGGGATCCCCAGTTGATCCATCAGAGTCGATCTCCATTCAAAAAAGCTAGTTTTCTCAATACAATTTTAAAAACTTTCTGGAGCGCAAATTAGTGACGTTTACCAAGAATGCCCTATACAGGGCGTTTTTTAAACGCACGTCGTGATTCGCACTTTCGTGCAGGTTAGCGAATCACAGTACGTATCCATTATGGTGGCGTTTCATCGCGTTTGTCAGATTGGTCATTTCCCACCCTTTCACACGTGGCGTCGCTCGCGTCGCGTCGCCGGCGCGGCGTCGAATTCCACCTCAAATCCGATAAACAGCATCGGTGTGTGTGTGTGTGTTCATCGATAATCGCAATCGCCCCAAATAGTTTTAAAACGCGGGGATATTAACTTTTAATTGACGGCCGCGGATAATTTTACATTTGCCATGTGTACACAATGCCGCTATAGACCAGGCAGCACTCTATACATTGGGTATTATTCACACAAATCGGTAGAGTGGCTGTTGACAATTGATTTCTCCTAAACAAGCTTCAGTCCTACGGACTTCCTGTGCCATTTTTTAACATACTTCTATTAGCTTCACCTGTATGTTTGTGGGTTTGTGGGCTTGTAACTCTCCTTTGGTTTACTACTGTTATTCCGTCCAGGTTTTGATTTTTCAATGGGGTGCAAATGGCGAATTCGAATGTTGCTGATATAAGCAGAAAGAATAAAGAAAAACCTTCATAATTATTGAGAAAGTCACAAAGTAAGCTAGTATTATAGCAGTAGCATGATATTAATTTGGAACATAAAAAACTATAGAGTTATTACATATTTTCAGTAAATTTAGAAAAAGTATCTTATATATTGTTTCGTATTAACATTGATACCGGAGCTTTATCCGCAGCCCTAAAGAAGATTTCATCAACATGAGCACTGGCAAAAATTGAAGTTATTTGCTTCTAAACGCTTCAGAAGAATTCGTTGTTATTACCAAAATTATTTCATATTATTTACTTTCTATTCCTGCTACTTCGGCATTCATAGCAAGGGTATTTTCTCTGATGAATGCGAAATGGCGAGATGGTAGGAACCGAGCCTCAATTAATTCAATGAAAAATGAGCTACTCATATATTTTAATTTTGACCTAAAACGTGATGAGGCCTGAAATGATAGTTTTTTGATAAGCTTTGCGAAAAGCTCCAAAAAGTATGTGTTTAAAACGTGAGAACAATCAAATACTATTTTTTTCTCCAAAATACTGTTTTGTTCCTCCTTTAATCCTATTATACTTTTTTCTTACAAAATAAAAGTTGCAACCCTAGTTTGCATTAATAATTTACAACGTCTTGTAAATGACATAACAGACTGACAGTTCAGATGATATAAGTCTGTGTACTCGACACTTCGATAGTGGTAAATAGAATTAGGAGTACTAAAATGAACAATTTTGCAAGATATGTAGTTCAATTAAAAATACACAAAGAATCGTTGAAATGCAGTTGGCAGCTATATGGTTTAGCTTTTTTATTTCTAGTTTTGTTTTGAATATTTTTTTAATACAGAGTAGGCTTGAATATCGAACACAGTCAACTATTTTATCAGGAAATTGACAGATTTCGGCTTTTCTTCATTTTTGGTAAATCTGGCCGAGTCATATTTGTCCTCAAGAAGATTTTCTGTAAGAATTAATAACTATAAATATTGAAATTTTGTTATGAATGCTGGGGTCCCCCCAAGCTCTTCATTATCCCCAGATGTTTTTACATTATACATAGCAGATTCGCCAAAATTTGAAAAAACCAATACAGCACTGTATCTGTATGCTGATGATACATGTATTTATGCCACAGCAGTTAAAACTGAAGTGGCATGTAGGCAGTCGGACATACATATCAATAGGGAAGTACTTCCATATTTCGAACAAAACAAAATATCGATCAATCCTCAAAAAACAGAAGTTCTAAATTGCACCATAAGCTTTGCTAGACATAAGATTAAAATTTTCAGGCCACTGACAGTAAATAACAAGAAAATTCCAGAAAGTAGAACAGCTAAATATTTGGGAATTACAATAGATAAGAGATTAACACTCCAAAGTCACATTGCCAAGCTGCGAAATAAAGCCTGGTTCGACAGGGGATATTTTTATGTTAGCCTTAGGGCATAACCCACGTATTATATTTATAATTTAAGTGCATATCTCTGTAGACAATTTTTCTTAATAAATATAAATTTGTTGCTAAAAAAATGTGTTGTTGCTCTCGTCCATCGCCGAAGCTAAGCAGCGTCGGGTGCGATTAGTACTTAGATGAGTGACCGCTTATAAATGCCGCGTGTAGTTTGTTTTTTTGTAATATTATTTTTTTTAATACAGTT
Source organism: Callosobruchus maculatus (assembly GCA_951848785.1). NCBI lineage: Eukaryota > Metazoa > Arthropoda > Insecta > Coleoptera > Chrysomelidae > Callosobruchus > Callosobruchus maculatus. The sequence continues at coordinate 2,629,086 of CATOUR010000064.1, read as the reverse complement.
TCGTTTTTATAATCCTAAATGTATCTTTCATTAAATTTAAAATAATAAGTTTTTGTTTATCGGGGAGTGTTTTACATAAGGTCTGTCAGGTAGCACTAAAATCAGGACTACGTCTGTCGAGACCAGGCATAATGACAAGTAATTAAAAACCTGTAACACGTTCCAGTACTATTGTTTAATGCGTGTTAAAACAGGAAAACATGAATCGAAAGTGTTTTAAACAAATAACCGCAACAGTTTTCATTGCCGCTGGCGATGAGCCGTATCGGCCAGACCCGACGATCACAATTAAAAACAAATCAGTTATTATTATTAGCGTCCGCCCAAAGCCAGATCAAACAATAAATTTCAAATAACGTCATTAATAAATCGTATATTTCAATCGGTTTTCAGTCCGCGCTACATTTTAAAACAATATTAAATTTTAAATTTATGTTTTAAATAAACCGGCCGGTGTCAAGGTATTATTGTATTAATTCATCCAGGTAATTTTTAATGGAGGTATTTGCATTTCTATCGGGGCTCCACGCGCTCCCCGTCACGCCGCGGCCGATCTGTGTTGTTTTTGATTCTATTAAACTTTCACGCCGATCGACTTTTGATTAAATCTGTTTTCGGCCTGTAATTCATCCGGTAAATCACTTTTATCGTCGGTGATGATCGGTGATTTTGTTTATAGATTTTGTTTAAACAACGAGGTGCAATTTAGATATCCCAAAACCGATCACAGATGGCGCTGTTTCGTTTTTCTAAAACTACGCACAAAATCTATGCACACGTGTACGACCAATGTCTTAGAGTTGCTTTAAAATTACACATTTCCTTGTACAAAATTTGATTATATGTATTGAGCTGTATAAATATGCTAGTATCATACAGCAGATTTGTTTCAAAATTCTAAGTTCAACCTAAAATTGTGTCGAGGTTAGAACATGTTCTATTGTCACAGTATGTCTAGGCTCAGCGCATGCGCGTTAGGGATAGAATCATTATGAAGCGATGCTTTGTGACCTAACCCCACTTTAATAATTTCCGTTTGGATGCTTCCAATAAAAAGTAATCATCTTGCATCCTTCTTCTTACTCCTTTACCCTTATGGCTTCTGAACGTTAGCGAAATCAACCAGCACATTATGGGGCTGCAACGGAGTCTGGCTATTATCCAGAAAGTGAAGCGTCAGTTATGTTTCTTTTCAATCAAAACTCCTTTGTGTGAATGTCATGGACATGATTGGTTTTGTATGAACACCAGATTCGACATGACCAAACTTGAGTGCAACACTTGCATTTGTATGGGAAAAATCCACAATTTATAGTTCTCTCAAAGTTTTATTGATGAGGTCAAAGTCAAAAATAGCAGCAGACTTCTTGGTAGAACGCCACGGCGCATTCGCTTGGCCTGACCAGAAGAGCAACCCTTGTATATCGACTCCCATATGCAGCTGGCATAGAAGCGCGCTGTTCTGGTCAAGCCAAGCGAATGCGCCTTTCCGTTCCACCAAGAAGTCTGTTGCTGTTTAGCAGTGACTTTCTTTCGTTTGCCGTTACCTTCGGGTACCAGATGGCACACAGGCAGATTTTCTGTCGCCTACTGTCGCATGCTTTAAATGTCTGGTAGGCATGAAAATTCTGACGCTCTCTATCTCCGTCAAACGGCCTATGGCGCACTGATGATCGCTGATAAGCGTGAAACTGCTGTTTGTGTACTGGTGGATTGACGAAGATATAGAGCAACCCTCGTATCATTTTTTTATGGACAGCCTCTCGCAAAGGCTGAAAGCCTATAGCATTGTAGAAGCGCTGCGAGAGGATAAGTGTCGGTTCAAGTTAGATTTGAAACGCTGCAGGTTGTATCCGTCGGGGAACAGATTCCCAGGCAGCTGATTCCACAGTATCGAAGTTCTCCAAAAGAAGGAATGCTGGAGGAGACTGGTTCGGGGAGTAAGGACCTCGACCTGGTAAGGATGAGCTCGCAGAGCTCCTCTAGTGTTCCTGGTTCGGACGGCCTTTGGTGTTATTATCTGGGAGAGCTCGCTCGAACATTTTCCATGATAGAATCTGTAAAACAGGGATAGGTCAGCCACCCTCCTTCGATGTTCCAGGCTGTGGAGGTCCATTGTGAGGTTAGGCATATCGATTAATCTAATTGCTCTTTTCTGGATAGTGCCCAAAAGCTTTAAAGAGTACTTCGGAGCGCATCCCCACACATTGGAGCAATACTCCAGCGATGGTCGGATCTGTGCCTTGTATAGCAGCAGTAGTTGCTCTGGTGTATACAACTTCCTACAGTGGAACAAAACTCCAAGCTTCTGGGATGCCGTCTTAGCAGTACTGACGACGTGGTCAGGCCAGGACACGTTATTGTTGATGTCGATCCCCAAAAGCTTGACGGAAGGTGATTCGACTATGAGGTAACCCTCCATTTCCACGGTTGGGAAGCCATCGTGAGACTTCTTTGTGAGTGTTGCTGCCTGAGTTTTTTGTACGTTGAACTGTACTTTATTTGCTAATCCCCACTCGACAATTGCTTTGATATCTGCGTTGATCTGTGAGGCATGCTGCTGTCGCCGACGTACCGTCTCCTGGGATGATAGTGGTTTGCCTGGTTCCACGCACGACACTAATGTACTGTCATCTGCGAAGCTGTAGATTGGATTAGATGTTATTTCCAGCAGCTCGTTGATGTACAGCAGAAACAGTGTAGGGGATATGACAGATTCCTGAGGAACACCGGCGTTTATTGAAAATACGTCAGATGAACAGCCCTCGACTACAACAGACAGAGATCGGTTGCTCAAAAAGCTATTCAGCCACTGGCATAGGCCAGGTGGTAGTCTATAAGCAGCAAGCTTGACCAGAAGTTCCTCATGGCACACTCTGTCGAAAGCTTTCGATATGTCAAGTGCAACAACACGGGATTCGCCATGATTGTCTATTGCTCTGTTCCACAAGTGAGTGACGTAGGCAAGGAGGTCTCCTGTAGACCTGGATATTAAAAGTCTCAATTGGTGTTTTCGCAGCATAAAGTCTAGCTATTAAAAATCCATAATAAATGTGACCATTTGGATTCCGCCCTGTAAACTTGTAGGAACGAATCAACGTTCCATTATTCATGTATATTAGGTCCGCATGAGCTTGAGCGTGAGTAGTTGCAGTCGAACTGCACTACGCAGGTGGTCTCCCGATTCAAATTAGCATTATATACCTATCTCTCTTTCTTATTCCATGGCTCAACTTTCTCTCTAGCTCTCCACAGAACAGCGCACCGCAATCCTATTGTAATAATGTGGAAAAAATATCGAGTTAACCGTCCACATTTGGAATTAGGCTCGTAAACCGTTCGACTCGCTGCTACCGTCGTCGGTCCGTATACATTCTGTATAGAGTTGCTCTCCGGAACGTTGCAGTCGAATGGACAGTCACGGACGGAATCAATCTTTAAGGAGCCCTATAAATAAATCACAAGCATCATCTATACTGCCCGCTGGGAGTGACCATGAGCGTCGCTGTTTGCTAAGGGAGCTGTCATTTCTATACTAGATTTGCCCAAGAAATAAAGTTAGTATACAAGATGCGTGATAGCTATGTCGGCATGCGGTATCCATACGGGTTGAACGATAACCGCTAACCATATTGGCCCTAATTGGTCGAGCCTCTCTACACAGCCAAGAAAATTGCATGCAAGTGTGGGTGAGAAAGCTGTCCAACGCACGGCGCGCTGCGCCGCCGCCGGCGCCGCTTGACCAGGAATGAACTTGTTTAGTGTTTGCCATACAGCGTCGATTGTGCATCGGAATACATATATTATTATATTTTTTCTTTTTTTTTTTGTTAAGATAAGGTTGAGTAGAAGGCCAGTAAGCCACACTCCTTGGTGATGCAGAACTCGCTTTTTGAAATCTATGTCCTTGTATTTTTCAAAAAGTTAACTACTACTACTACTCATCGCATTTTAGCAATAATTCTATTTTCTGTTTGCTTTCACTTATAGTAACAACGTTATTCTAGATATACACAAAAGTAAATTTTATGGCGCTCTAATGTCTCAAATGTTAATCTCTCAAAACTACAGCTATACTAGTACGTGGTTATACATCAAACAGCCTTTATTACAAGTAGAGGTCACTGAACATCGACTATCGGCTATCGATAGTCTATCAATAGTACCCGAAAACATCGGCTGGGCCGATATGCAAATATCGGTGTTTCCGGGTAGGTTGCAGTTGCACAGATTGTGTTTGTTTTAGTCGGTTATAAATTCATTTCGTTTGTTTAGCAATTGGTTTGGCAAGTTATGTAAGTTTATACATATATCTTTATAATGAATGACATTTTGGGGTAATGTTTGAGATAAAAAGCTCCTTTAAAGTAACACACGAAACACATACATTTACTGAAATAATTGTTTTTATACAGAAGTTGTACATAATACTTACAAAAATTTTCGCCTAAGGGTCATCGCCTCCAAATAGAACACATACAAAACAGTTTGATAACTTTTTCATAGTCACTTATCCAACTGTTTTCACCATAAATAGTTTTATTAAATTTACGACAACGCGATTTCTGTCCACTACCAAGTTTTTCAATTTTTCTTCCAGCGGAAGATGACTAAATGAACTTAATAATGCGCCAATTTTATTCATTTTCGCTCCAATGATATATTTTAATTAAACACAAAAGGGATACCTATCCGAAAACAGTGCACAACTCACTCAAACTAATAAGAATAAGATCTAAATTTTAAACCTTTAACGAGAAAAGCCGACATCAGCGTCAAACATAAACAAATCGAAACTGCTGAAACAAAACAAAAATAGTCAAACATGAATGGAAATATGGGTAATGTGCCTGGCACTATCTACTTCGCATTTTCGTATTTAAAATCTATCCAAAAGTCCAGGATAGCGTAATCTCTGTCACTTGTAAGCGTTTGTCATAAGACTTCTCTCACTCTGTTTGTGCCTTGTAAGAAACGGCACCGTAGGCTGTTGCCATCTCGCCGTTTCGTCGCGTCGCCAGCTCTCATCGTGTGAGTTACCACGATGCCACGTGTTGTCTGGTGCAAGCATTTATGCGCTGAGCCGCTATTGCTATTCCATATAAAACAGAAAATGTCGTTGGAAACTAACATAGAATAAGAAAAGTTTAAGGGATAGATAAATATGTTTTTGCCGAAAATTAAGGTAGTGCCATAGCACTGTGGCACTACCTCACCAGCCGCCACTGATATGAAGACTAAAATTTAATCGGATCGGTAGCCTCGGCCACTACAGAAGAGTTATAATTTGGTACCCCTTTCATTGTATTGTCGATGCCGAATAACATCAAAAGTAGGTTTGTTTGATGTTTGGGGTTCTGGGGTTTCCCTGTTTTGTTTATTTTTCCGCAGTGTCACATGAGTTCAATGAAATTACCTTTTAGTTGTATCATGCACATGTTCTCGATCAACAAATACACAGTTTAAGAGAAAAAACCTAAACAAGTAACGGTACCGGCTAGATTAATTCACGAATCCAAGGGAAATCTGTGCAATCTTACACCGCGAAAACATCGATAGGCCTATCGGACTATCGATAGTCAGATAGCCTATCGGACTATCGATTATACATCAATGTTTAGTGAGCACTAATTACAACCCATTCATTCTTTGTCCGATGTAGTACTGAAATAATTTTTATATTAATGTAAAACTTATAAATGAATCTTATCAGCTTTACTTGTATTATTGCCGGACTGTATGGAATGCCATTTTCTTAAAACAGTAAACTAGCTTATCTTCGATTCAGGTAGAAAGTTATCATGATTAATTGGAAAACGTGCTCCAGTAGTCGGTGCTTTAGAAAATAAAAAAATGGAGAAATAGAAATTCGAGATTATTGGAAAAAATTCCACCACTTCATTTAGAAAAGCTAAGATTCTTGAATTTCTTACAAAACAAAATATCAAAATTTCACCAAAAAGTAAAACAAAAAGTTACTTATTGGTATTAGTAAAAAGTTACAACCGCGATAAAAAGTATATCGTTGACGAAATGGCGCGGAGTAGTGGGTGTAAAATTATTATCAACCTGATGAAGGTGTTGAGGCTTTCGGGGCCGTCGTCAGCCGAACAGTTCAGAGGTCTTCTCGGGTTTTTAGGCCGTCGTCTGTTGGGAGTCTCTACCTAACGCGAGTGGCTAGCATTTTCAATCTGAATGATAGCGACTCATCTGGATCTTTTGTTAGATTCTTTTTATTGCGTCCTTTTTTATTGTATTCTTAATTAATATTGTTATTGGTATTTATCGTAAATTTTATAATGTTAGTTAATATCTATCAAAAATCTAATAAGCAACCACGTTTGGTTTTGTTCTTTAATATTAGTGTGGTTGCCTGGATGGTTCTGTCCTTAACATCCGGCAGCAATACTGTGCGTTGTATAATTACATATTTCGAGCCATTAAAGGAGATTGACTTTTCGAGAAATTAAATACCTTCCGGTTATATTTCGAACTATTTTTGCATTCCTACTCATAAAGTAAGGTTCACACGACTCAAATAGCTGTTCTAATTACTTGAACTAAAACTGGAAACCAGAACTTGGTTCTTATGAACAGGTATTCAGGGTCAAGGTTAAGAAGCCAAGTAAGGGCCGGTTTCTCAATATCCAGTTAAATATTTATCTGGAAATTAGCGGATAGATAAATCGTTTAAACAGTTGAAAGTTAAACTTACGAATTCACGTAAATCTTATCTGATAGTTGTAACCGTAGAAACGCTAACTGGCAGCTACATATCTGACACTTTTAACCGAACATTGAGAAACCGGCCTTGAGTCAAGCAACTTACAACCCCACCGACCTGCTGGGTCAAGAATGCGTCCCCTACGATGAAACACAATGCTGGAATGTCACCTGAAAGACGTAGTTGCTTCATGTTCCATCTCTCAAGATATAGAATATTACATAAAATAAATAAAAGTCGTGAAAATTGTGTATACCTATATTTTACTTCCCACATCGATAGGTGAGGGGAGTATTGTGATCGCGAAAATTTTCGATTTTGAGGTGATACGCTTTTTGGGCGTCTCATGATGTCTGCATAACGAAATCATGTCACTCATTTCTGTCGGTCTGTCTGTCTGTCTGTCGGTCTGTCGATCTGTTGGTCTGTCTGTCTGTGCGCGTTTTTCTAGCCTCGTAACCTCAGTAACCACTACATGCATTGAGATGAAATTTGAGTATCGGTGTGCTATGTGCTCCTAATCGGTAATGCTGCTCAATTTTGAAAATCGGTGCATTGGCGACGGAGTAGTTATCAAAAAACAAAAAATCTAATATTGCTCAAACTTCGTTTTTAGGCGTTTTAGAGGTTCCTGGTCATTTTCTACTTTTGGGTGAAATTCGGATGGTTGGGGGTGGGGGGTTGAAAAACTGAAGATTTTGTTGTATTCATAGTAGGTAGTCCACCAACCTGTGTGAAGACAGACCTAGTGAATAAATCACCTTTTTAGGTCCATCCGAACATTGCCTTGCCTATAACCGAAGGTATGGGACGTTTCTGTATACATACGAGTATTCATTGTTTTTGATTGTTCTGTACATTTTAACGCGGAACCTATTAAATTAATTCTAATGAAATTTTGACACAGAATTATTACCGTGGTGGTGAGGACGGAAAACGCGTATGGGTTTTAGAAATTGTCAGTGGCAGCGCAGCAATAATAAAAAAACTAAAATTATGAAAACAGCTCAAACTTCGTTTTTCGGTGTTTTAGGGGTTCCTGATCATTTTCTACCTTTCTTTGGGTGGGGATGAAACTGGGGTGGTTGGGGGATGGGGGGTTGTAGAAATGAAAAATTTGTTGTATGGATGTCCACTGATCTGTGAAGGAAAGACCTAGCGACATAACACAATTTGGGAGAGGGGGGCGGGGGGAGAGCTGGTGATGATTTGGTTGCAAGGGAATCTCAGATTATAGCTTCATGCTGTGGGAAATTAATAAACTGGTATCACCATAATGTGTCGGACGTATTAAGTCAATGAACTTGACTTCATTTTTTTTTAAATATAATTCATTTCAATTTATAAATATTTCAGGATTTATTACTAAAGTTTGTAAAGCTTTTAAACAAATCGACTTGATTAGCGTTAAATGAAATATGTTACTGTTTACGATTTGCGACCCTTTGCTCGAAGAACAGCTGTACTAGGTACGAACCGGTAAGCCACAATCAACCTCGGAGTTGCATATGCTGCATATGTAGTTAGAACGAGGTTGGGTTTTGGGTTATGCGCGAATGTATCTGCAGCTGCGTAGCTGAACAGCACTCAACGTAATGCGATCACGAGCCGTTCGACCACAAATCGCTCGATCCAAATCGATATAATGCAATCATTGCCCCTTCGTCCTACACCTCTCGCTCCCCTGGCCGTTAATTATAAAATAGTATATCGCGAGGTGTTGACCACTACACATCACGCACCTCTGCCTACGTACGCGCCACGCACCCCCTGCTCCCCCCCGCACCCCACTCCCTGATGACGGTTTATCCGGTTTTACATGCATATACACACACACATTACGGTTATTTTACGGGTGACGTTTTTCCAAATAAATCGCTTCGCTGATGCGGCACAGACGTCAGGAGTTAAATGTAGGTGGAGTTTCGTGCCAATATACCTCCTCAGTGATATATTTTTTATACAGGGTTATTCACGTTATTCGACACGGAGCATTATGGCTAAAGTATTTGATAAAAAAGAAAATAATAATTTGGGATGGATAGAGACCCATAAAGGCTACATTTTAAAAATATTTTCATGTTATACAGGGTGTCCCAAAAACACGAAATGTATCAAAGTTATGTTTTTTTAAATGGCATACCCCATATATTATTGCATATTCAGATTCCTTGGTGAATTCTAGTGTGACTTTATGTATCATACATGGTACCTAAAGCGAACCGTTAAGGTGTAAATCACCATTTTCGGTATAAGTAGATATCAGGAAAAAATTGAATAGCGCAGAGATTACAAAATATGGAAGGCTGTGACTTTGCCATATTATTAAGCATAAAATGCATCAGCTTTGGCGATACTGTCAAATCTAAATTACGTTTATGCTTGGAGAAATCGGTCGATGAATTAAGGAAACTTCGATCAGCGATAACTTGATTTTTTCAAATGGGAATGCCTAATTTTTTTTATACGGTTAAACGTAGAATCTGATAAGCTTTCTAATGATATAAGGTTGTGAATATCAATCTCTCGTAGTTTTCATTTAATTTTAAATTTTCAAACAAATCGGCGATTTTAAATTTTCCTACCTATAAGCAACGTAGCAGGCCATGAAATATAAACAAAAATCTGTTCAGCTAGAAGAAAACAACTAACTTAGCTGAAAAATACACACTAACTAGACTAAAGGGACAAGATTATAAAAATTCCTTACAACAAATCAACTCTCCCAGAAACAACTGCGATAACATCTCTAAGGTCAAAGAGAAGCTGGAGTATGGCAGTAATAGATATTTTCACTGTCTAGTGGCTACCGCAATTTACTAGAGGTTAAAAATTTCCAAGGCAATCAAAAACCCTCATACGAAACAGAAACAACCAGCGACTGTTGCTCCAGCACGCAACTATCAATCATATGTAATGGTGTAAAAAAGTACAAATTTGCGTCGAAGTCGATACCTCTGACTGGAGCCCTTCTATTTTTCAATATCTATTAGCAATATTGCAAAAAAGGAATAGTGACAAATCAGATTTAAATTTTCTGCCATTTAAGTTATGTTTTATAATTTGAACAAATTTTAATTCATTCTTCATTTTCTGCGACCTTGCTAATAGGTACTGAAGAATTTTCAGAACTCCAGTCAGAGGTACTTTTGACTTGAGTTTTGACAGAATTGCATACTTTTTTATATCATTGAATGTGAAATTTTATTATGAAAATAATAAACTGCTTACAACATTCTCTAGTAGTTTTTACTTTATTTCAAAATTTTTAATGGTTTTGGAAATTGCCAATCTCTAGTACATTGCAGTAGCTAGTAGGCCGTGAAAAAATCCATTTCTGCCATAATCCAGCTTCTCTTTGACCAAAGATATGTTACCGCCGTTGTTTCTGGTTAGACTTTGTTTGTTGTGAGTAATTTTTATAATCTTGTCCCTTTAGTCTAGTTCGTGTATATTTTTCAGATAAGTTAGTTGTTTTCTTCTACCTGAACAGGTTTTTGTTTATATTTCATGGCCTGCTACGTTGGTTATAGGTAGGCAAATTGAAAAACGCCGATTTGTTTGAAAATTTAAAATTAAATGAAAACTACCAGAGATTGATATGCACAACCTTATATCGTTAGGAAGGTTATCAAATTCTACTTTTAACCGTATAAAAAAAAAGGCATTCCCATTTGGAAAAATCAAGTCATCGCTGATCGAAGTTTCCTTAAATCATCGACCGATTTCTCCAAGCATAAACGTAATTTAAATTTGACAGTCTCGTCAAAGCTGACGCATTTTATGCTTAGTAATACGGCAAAGTCACAGCCTTCCAAATTTTATAATCTCTGCGATATTCAATTTTTTCCTGATATCTACTTATACCGAAAATGGTGATTTACACCTAAACGGTTCGCTTTAAGTCCCATGTATGATACATAAAGTCACAATAGAATTCATCAAGGAATCTAAATATGCAATAATATATGGGGTGTTCCATTTAAAAAAACATAACTTTGATACATTTCGTGCTTTTGGGACACCCTGTATAACATGAAAATATTTTTAAAATGTAGCCTTTATGGGTCTCTATCCATCCCAAATTATTATTTTCTTTTTTATCAAATACTTTAGCTATAATGCTCCGTGTCGAATAACGTGAATAACCCTGTATAACTGAGCAGACCGCGTAAGCGAAGCCTAAATACCAGAGTACCGCAGCTGCTGTGAAAAGGTTAGGTTAGGGGAAGTTTGTTTAAGCGGGAATAGGACAACACCCGCAAGCTCAATAAATACATCTTCTGGCTGTCCATTCCAAGCCTTGGACACCCTAGGAATGAATGTGCAGTCGTACCGCTCGGTTCTTGATGTATGAAGAACGAGCGCCCTAGGAGAGATGCAGTGGTCACGCAGGTGCATCTGATAGGAGCGGTGAGTGGCGGAACTAGAAGATCGCTCAGAGGAGCAGACTCCGTTCGAATATCGGTAGAAGAGTGAAGGGTCACCAACAGCATGCCGGTGAGAAAGTGGCTGGAGGTGGCGAGTTAAGGCCGAGTCGCCAATAAGTCGAATTGCCCCTCTCTGGACGACGTGGCATCTAGTATAGCTATAGTGTAGTAGGCGCAGCAGCTCCCCAGACATGAGAGCAATACTCCAGACCAGGTCTTATCTGGCCTTTATACAGCGTGAGTAGGTTAGATGTTGAGAAGTACTTTCAGGCTTTGAATTGGAATCTGAGCTTCTGCAGTTGACGAAACGTGTTCGTACCAGATAAGATTTTCTTTAATTGACTCCTAAGAGCTTGAATCAGTAACTCCTTGGCAGAGCCTGATTGTTCATAAGAACCTGGTGCTGGCTTGGGCACTTCTTATTGGAAGCATTAAATGTTACTGGCTTTTTAGTAACCTCAAACTAATTAACATGACAGATTCCAAAGCCCACTACAAATTTAAGCCTAATCTAAGTAAATATCCATTCGAGCTAGACTACATACATACATACATGACAGTTGTTTGGAGACTTAACATAATATTCTTTATGGTGGCGTCGCATCCCACTCCACACACAAAACGCATGTACTTTTATCCATTCTGCTGAACCTGTTGCGGTTTGTTGTTACTTGTTGCAAATGCACATTTTACATTGTAGCACGAAAAAGTGGCTCATTATATTTTAATATAATCGCGGCGACGCCACCACCACCACCATTGTCAGGCCCGTATACAGACGCAGAATGTGCGCGAGTGTAATAAACAGTGTTGGTGACGTTCTACTGCCGTATACGAGGATATATCAGTATACAGGGTGTTCCAAGAAATAATAGTACCAGGATTTATCAGAAAATGACGAGATTGGAGCTATAACAATGAAATATTTATTAGAAAATCTAATTTTCTGTCATTAAAAGTTGCAAGGTTGTTACTTTCACAATATCGATGGAGTTCCAACTTGAACGTTATCCTTCCACAAATGATCTGGGAGGTTTGTTTGAATCTCAAATCAACTTTATTGGCCACATCAACAAAAAAATTGCAGATTCATGCAAATCATATGGTTTCATTGTAAGCAGCTGTCGCTTTTTAAATAGTGAGTCAACCCTTATATGTCTATTTTACTCATACGTGCGTTCCAAGCACCGTACATTCATCGTGCCGACTTTGATGTGAGTCTCACAAATGCGAGCCGCCTCGAATTCAGAGGGGCTCCCTTCGTGCAATCGCGTCTATTTACAGGGAATCCGACTGTGCGATATTGTTGACGTCAACGGTCGACGTTCACTTTACTTATACGGGGGTCAATAGAAATGAATTCTGTAGTATAGATAGAATATAATTTACTATTCATAAACCATTTAACACAATAACTGCAGATGCAGCTACTGAGGTGGCAAATAGCTCAAGGAGTATTATAGATCATGTTTTGTCAGATAGATGTAGTAATTTGAAATGTACGATTCAAAATTCAAGTAATAAGTAACAGTAACAGTCTGATCATTCATAGTTTGTTGTCAATAACCTTAAGTGTAAACATAAAAGTACTTGCGACCAAATATAGAAAATCAGTAAACAGAATAGATCATAAATAATTCATCTCAAATATTTGAAAAGAATATTCAAACTACGGAAGTTCAATCATTTCAGGAACTAATTGACTTAATCAGTTCTTGTAAAAAAGATTCGGGATTCAAAAAGACGTAACATACGTGAAAATAACGACTGGATAAATCAAGAAATACTCGAAATGATTGAAAACCGAGTCAAAATGTATAAACAAAAAGTTAAAGAACCGGGAAACACGAATTTGGAAAATAAACTTAAAAAAATTTAAGAATCAAGTCAATTAAAGTATTAAAAACAGATATTAAAAAAATCAATGTGCATAAGTAGGCACAATTATAAAAAAACAATGGGGCCATATACAAAGCATGTCGCCGGCATTTTTTTGTGAAATACGCGCAAAACGCTCAATAACACACAAACACTACTTATTTAGGCACCCCGGTAGATCCGACCGATTGTATCCCGTGCACCGTGTCGCGTGTTAGGTGGTGTTAGGTGGACTGACCCTGTAAATCACAGCTGTTAGCGTTCGGCTACTGCTCGAGATCGCGGGCCTCAGAATCCGCCAGCTTGGGTAGTATCCGAGAGCACAGCTGGAAAGACCACATCGGGGGCGGAACTTAGAGTGACCCTACTTGTCTTTGTTAATGTACGGTGGTTACACGTTATTGTACTGTACCAATGTTTGGAATCCATAATATCAGTGGCATAAAGAAAGACTTAATAGAGTTCAGAGGAATGTATTGTGTAAGACTTTCGTGGCCATGATCCGATGAACTGTTGGTTCTTGGGCTGTTCAGCCAGCGTCAACACGCTCCGCCGCCTTGGCGTCGGCGCGCTTCGCTGCTCGACGTTTCGCCAAGACGAGTGGTCGGCATCCTCAGAAGCTGATGTTACCTGTTCGGCGTGTTCCGAGACTGGACGTCAAGCAGCGAAGCGCACCGACGCCAAGGCGGCGGACAGTGTCGACGCTGACCGAACAGCCCAAGAATCAACAGATAATGGTTCAAAGGAAGTTTTCAAAATACCTTGTATCTAAAATTAATTATGGAATTAATTCAATATCAACTGCTTTTGAATCCTTATGATATGGCTGGTCTGGAATTCACACGAACGTCTTTTTTTGCAGGAATTATTAAATAATAGAATCGGTTGTCTCGAAATATTAGCTCGTGTAAACCTGAATTTACCTAAATTCTACTCTCGTCATCAATGCTCCTTTTATTGTACTGCTTCAAGAACAAATATGCTGCTGAAATCGCTGATTTCAACAATGTGTAGGAATTTCAATAAGATCTCCTAACACTTCGATATACTCGCTGATAATATAACTGAGCTAAAATCAGCTGCTAGAAATGTGTTAACTAATAACTGTTGAGGTAGAATATGAGTGTGATAGTATTTAATATCTTGTTCTGTTGGGCCATAAAGTTATTATTATTTTCAATAAGCATGCAAAACATAAGATAAAGGTTCTATGTCTCACTTTGTGTGTTGAAATTCTACCTTTGAAAGAAGGTGTAGCACCAGTCTGGTTATACAGGGTGTTTCCAAAAAAAGGTGACCCCGTCTCTAGGACAGGTGGAAAACTGAAAAATAATTGGGGTTTTCCTTATAATTTTTTTCGTAACGCCATGCGCATTCAAGATGCAGGGCGTTCAAGAAAAGAAATGTATATGTTACGGTCAAAGATGATATTTCGGTCTTTAACGATATTGGCCGGTCATTGTCGTGAATGTCCTATTACAGCGGGACGTCCTGATAATGACCGGCCAATAGCGTGAATATCCATGTAAACTGGGCACTGTTGATAAACTGGGAATGGATTTACGTTTTTACGACTTTGCCCGGGCAATCTCGTTAATGTCCGCTCAAGAGTGGGCTGTCAAGGTTTGAATAAAATATAGGTTATGTTATTCCCATTTTGCCATGTTTGGAAAGGTTCATATTGTTGGAAAATCTCAGTGACGATATCAAACGGAAAGAAATTTCCCTTAGAGAAGCTGCAACACAAAATACAATTTTTGGAAGCCAAGGATATAAGCGTTGCTATTGTAAGGGCGGCTGCAAAAACAAAAAATGTGAGTGCCGTGCCAATGACAAAATCTGCAATTCAAAGTGCCATGGCTCATTACCATGTTGTAATAAAAATGCTTAATCGATGCTTTGATCTTGTTTTTATAGACATGTTTTAATATTTTAATTTGTCATATTTAACGATTAGGTATTTTAAGTTTCCTTCCAATTTTTTTGTGAAGCGATGAAAATATATATATATATATATATTTTTTAAA
Organism: Callosobruchus maculatus; assembly: GCA_951848785.1. NCBI lineage: Eukaryota > Metazoa > Arthropoda > Insecta > Coleoptera > Chrysomelidae > Callosobruchus > Callosobruchus maculatus. The sequence continues at coordinate 2,614,027 of CATOUR010000064.1, read as the reverse complement.
ATGTTCCTCATATTTTATCAAACAGCTGCCCTAATCTGTAATATCAACTTTGGCCATGCATTGCTGGTCGATGCCGTGAATGGCCGGACAAAGATGCAAAAACTAAAATACTTTCAACCTTGTCCACGACAGATGGGCATTCTCGTTATAGCCTGGGCAATAACGATATTGGCCTGCATATTTGGCTTCTAACGTTAATGCCCGGCCAATGTCATCAAATGCCCAATTTACAACAGTGGCCGTAACATATACACATTTTTTACTACTGGCAATATAATTTCATACAAATATGTTTTGGAAGCTAGTAAATCCCATGAATTTGTTTTTGCATCTGACTCTCATAGAGGGCGTTAGTTACATAGTTCGAATCAAGTGGTACTGAACAAAACTTTTTTGAGGTTAGATTTATTAATTAAACACCACTCGATTTTAAACCAAAAAAGTACTCTTGATAAAACTCGAAACTGTACCGTTTTCGGAATATTTTGATTTGAACATTGCGGAGTAATAAACAATGCTGGTATAAAGGAAATCTGTAACTATTGTACCAGTTTGTACAAGTATCGGTTAAACTCAAGCTTAATTAAGCCTAAGCTTAGCCAAGCTTAGGCTTAAACTTGACATTCGTTGTGCAATCGTCGGTTTAGTTAAACCTGATCGATAATAAAATTCACTACGGTTGACACTAATGAAGCAATGCCTACTGTCATAATTATCTAAAAGCATAACCTCTTCTGGTTTGTCACTGTGACGGTTCATGTCAAATTTGGGCAACAAACGTTTCTGTCTTTGATCTATTATTTGCTCTCTTTGCTAAGTTAGAAACAAATCTATCCAAAAATAACAAAAACATAAAATCTAGGTTTGCAGCATGACCTAGAGTCAGACCAGCCTGCAAACCATCGAATTGCTGAACGATATACCTGAACAGGCAAAACGTCATAAAACAATCGAGAAGAAGAAGAAAATAACCTGATAAAGTAACAAACAATATAAAGTTCCTGCTTGACATATCATGTCATTTGTATTTAAACCACAGCTAAGTTCGGGTTAAGCTTCGGTTTAGGATAAGCTCATGTTAAGCTGGAGTGGGGGGCTAAGCCAGCATTGTACCTGCAATGGAGGTTTTGCAACTGACGTGGTTTAACGTCGAAGTTCAAGCTTGTATTGTACAACCAGCTCTTAAATATTACTCACTTCCACCACTTATAATCTGAAACAATATCATTTTTTAATGACATCTGTCAGCTGAAGTCTAACCCTATTTCCTTAATTCTTTTTGGTACTGCACTACACTTCTAAGTAAATTTCGTGCATATCGTACACACCAAACATCAGCTCAAAAAAACTCTGATTCGTGCAAGAATCCTAAATGGGCGGCAAAATACGCAAACACCTGTTGGCTTTTGCGTTCTCCCATGGTTGCCCCCCAAATGGATAGTAGTAAAAAGGCCGGTGTGTGCGTATGTGTGTGTGTATCCCCAACAGATATTTTCAGCTGACAGCACGCGCTTTCCACGTGTTTGTACACACACAACACCCCCTCCCCCCACCCTTCCAGCCCCAACCCCCGACCCATACCGCCCGCTAGCGTACGCGGTGGCTCTATGATTGACGCTATTAAATTCGCGCCATTACCCCCACCACTCTGGCACATTATCCGCGGCCGCAGGTCAATGCCGAAGGTCGAAAAAATTTGCATGAGAATTACAGGAAAAAATAGTACATTTAATCAGTTATTAAGACTCTGCACGTCGGAGGTGTATGCCTGACATGAACAAATCTATCAAATTTTTGATTTGGGCTGAGACTTCTACCAGCGATAAAATTCCAAGTCTAGCCAGCTAAAATATGATAAAAAGTAAACTGTCCCTGTTTTGTTATTGGCCTAAATGTTTTACTCACCCTCAAGTGGACATCTGTGTATAAATTGAGACTGATTTGCTGTCCTCTATGATCAGACCACCCCAAATCAACAACTTCACATTGACATACTTGAATTGAGTGCTTATAAATATTCAAACATATCAATCCTCGTGTTGGCTCATACACTGTCGGCGCTAAACCAAAGCTATTCAAGAGGCCACCAAGTTGTGTAGCATTGGTATCAGTGGTATTGAAATGGACATTGAAATCACCTGCCAATAATATTTCTCTAGAGTCTTTTAGCCCTCTAAATTTTTTTCTATGGACTCCCCCCAGAGGGGGACCTGTATACAGGGTGGGCCAATAGTGCGTGGACGGAGGATTGTGAGCTTACTGAAAAATATTTCAAAAATCTGTCACTTGCCCATGGTAGGCACCCTTGAGGACTATAACGTAAAAATATTTTCACTTAAATTCTGACGTTTATACAGGGTGATTCATATCAAACTTACATTTTTTTTAATGGAACCCCCTATATATTATTGCATATTTGGATTCCTTGGCCAATTCTAGTGTGACCTTATGTATCACACATGGAACTTTGAACGAACCGTTTAGGCGCAAATCACTATTTTTGGTATAAGTAGGTATTAGAAAAGAATTGAATATCGCAGCGATTATAAAACTTAGACGGCCGTGACTTTGCGGTACGACTAAGCATGAAATGCATCACCAAAGGTCAGACGGCTAAACTTGAATTCTTTTTGTACTTGGAGAAATCGATAGATTAATTAAGGAAACTTCAATCACAGATAACTTGATTTTTTCAAATGGGAATGCCTATTTTGGTTTAAAGCATCAAACGTAAAATTTGATTACCTTTCTAACGATATAGCGTTCTTGATATCAATCTTTCTTGGTTTTCATTTTATTTCAAATTTTCAGTCAGATCGGCGTTTTTCAATTTTCCTGCATGCAAGCAACCTAGTAGGCCATGAAAAATAAACAAAAGCTCGTTAATATGGAAGAAAGCAACTAACTTAGTAGAAAGATGCAAACTAACCTGAGCAACGAGGCAATATTATCAAAATTCCTTACAACATATTAGCTCTAACCAGAAACAATAGTGGTAACAAGAACGCTCATTTTTCACAGCCTACTAGCTATTAGCCAATTTCCAAAGTCAGTAAAAAAATATTTAATCGAAGGAAAACTACTAGTGATTGTTGCTGGCAGTAGAATATCTATGTCTTCTGAATAAATTTTCACATTTAATGCTATGAAAAAGTAGCAATTTCCATAAGTCAAAAGTAATGATACCTCTGACTGGAACCCTTCAAATTCTTCTTCTACTTATTAGCAAAATCGTAGAAAATGAAACTTGATTTGCAGTCGGTTTGAATTGCAAAAAATAATTTAGTTTGTAGAAAACTACATGAAATAATCGCAATTACAACATAGGGTAATTAAAAAATTCTAGCAATTATTTCAATAGATGTTCAGAATGCTCTAGCTGGAGATATCTTCACTTTTGACTTAACTAAACGGAAATGACTAATTTTTTTATCCCATTAAATGTGAAATTTCATTCTAAACATGTTAGACTGTAAGCAAAAATCGCTGGTAGTTGTCCTTTTGTTTCAAAATTTTTAATCGATTTGGAAAGTTGTCAAGCTCTAGTAGATCTCAATAGCTAGTAGGCTGTGAAAAACAAACACTTCTGTCATACCCCAGCTACTCATTGACATTAGATATCTTGCCGCTGCTGTATCCGGTTAGAGCTAATATGTTGTAAGAAATTTTCATAATCTTGCCTCGTTGCTCTAGTTAGTTTGCATCTTTCTACTAAGTTAGTTGGTTTCTTCCATATTAACGAGCTTTTGTTTATTTTTCATGGCCTGCTAGGTTGCTTGCATGCAGGAAAATTGAAAAACACTGATTTGACTAAAAATTTGAAATAAAATGAAAACCAAGAAATATTGATATCAAGAACGCTATATCGTTAGAAAGGTAACCAAATTTTACGTTTGATTCTTTAAACCAAAATAGGCATTCCCATTTGAAAAAATCAAGTTATCTGTGATTGAAGTTTCCTTAATTAATCTATCAATTTCTCCAAGTACAAAAAGAATTCAAATTTAGCCGTCTGACCTTAGGTGACGCATTTCATGCTTAGTCGTACCGCAAAGTCACGGCCTTCTAAGTTTTATAATCGCTGCGATATTCAACTTTTTTCTGATACCTACTTATACCAAAAATGGTGATTTGCGCCTAAACGGTTCGTTTAAAGTTCCATGTGTGATACATAAAGTCACACTAGAATTGACCAAGGAATCCAAATATGCAATAATATATAGGGGGTTCCATTCAAAAAAATGTAAGTTTGATATGAATCACCCTGTATAAACGTCAGAATTTAAGTGAAAATATTTTTACGTAATAGCCCTCAAGGGTCCCTACCATGATCAAGTGACAGACTTTTGGAATATTTTTCAGTAAGCCCACAATCCTCCGTCCACGCACTATTGGCCCACCCTGTATACTTAGAATATACACATTAGAAGTTCTATAGTACACACAACAATATTCCATGCGCACTTCTCACAAATAAAAACACTAAAATAGTTTTGTACACTAAAGTCGTCCGATTTTAAGCCATATCTGTCGAATATCGCTGATCCTCCACCCACAAACTGTTGCCTGCAAGAATAGCTCCCTAGTTAGTAGTTCTGCAACATCACTGGCTTGAGCTCTTCCTCCGTCATCCAGTGCTCAGTAATACAAACTACATATACATCTCTTTCTGCTGAATAGGCTTCTAATTCATCACATGTTTTTCTTAATGAGCGTGTATTTATATGTAGGACATTTAGAGGCTTGTAAGTTTGGTTTTCTTGCTACCAGGTTCAGGCGCTGAAGATTCCGAAAATGGTTAATTATCACACCCCTTGGCCACAGGTTCGCATTCGTATAATCATAAATTTTATCATAAGGGAACCATTAGCCTGAAGGAACTGACATATTTCGCCTTCTTTGTTTTCTTTTTTTCACACTCGTATGGAGTACATACTTTTTGATCCTTTAGGAATACCTGAATATTTTCGCTGGTAGTTTCTGGTGCTAGACCAGATAAGACCAGTGAGGCTCTCGTTGTTGCTGGTTGGAGACTGGCTGTTTTCTCCTCATTTGAACCCCTTAGCAGTATTGGACGACTATTCTTATCAGCCAGTTTATTTCTCTTTTTGTTCCAAACCTCAATCCAATCATTTGCAGTCTTGGATACTAGATATTATATCATCTGAGATTTTTTGGGAAGAGATGTCCTTCGGTGTTTCCTCATCTAATGGTTTTTGAGATGAGTTTTTTCTATCTAACGGTTTCCTAGCAATTGGCTTGTCTCGATTATCTTCTCTATTTTTTATGTTTATAGATTCCGATGGAGCAGATTCAATTTGTGCTTGTCGCTGCTCTGGTCTGCTGGCTGAACTTGAATTCTCAGATGTTGACGATGGTGCTACACATGATTTCTTGTTTTGTTTGATGCCTTTGTCTGCTTCTTCCTCTAGCCTCAACAGCTTTTCTTGAGGTAATTTAGTATTTTATTGCAATAAGGAGCTCTTTCCGTCCAGTTCCCGGATGATTTTAAGGAGTAGATGTATTTTGTTGGACCTCGCATCTTCGTCACCATGTGCTAGCATAACCTCCAAATCTTTTTTTTCTACGGAGTACTTACATGCCGCTGATATTGCACGTGTAGCTTGTATCAGACAGGCAGGATGAAATAACTGCTTGCACTTTACACATTCATTGCTATATACAACTTTCTTTTTACAATGATTACATATTTTTATGTTTGACTGACCGGCACGTACGTCATCCGATGCCACCATCTTGAATCATTAAGCCCTGTATAGTACAGAAAATATACAGTGGAATGTTAATGTATGTGTAAATAATAGAGATTTGAAAAAATGTCGTTGGCGTCATTGCTGGGATAGTAAATGAGGCCAATGTGACTAGAACGTCAAAAAATGGGTACCACGAAACAAAGCAAGGATTGGAACGAAGGAGTTAAAGAAGCCATGGAAAAAAGAGGAATGGAAGAGGATGCATGGCGAGATAAAAAGCTGTGGCGAATAGGATGCGAGAAACGGCCAGTTTAGCTGTAAAATACTCGCTGATATATATACGAAACAAAGCTTGCACTGAAACAATATTTTTGCGAAAACATTTATTCCTTACTTCGTACACACTTTAGCAGGACTAAACTACGGAGCCTAAACTTTTTGTTCTACTCATAGACACGTTTCATCACAATGTACAAACAATACTGGACGTAGTAAGGTTAAGCTAGGATAACACAAATCCCCTTTTGTCTACACCTCTGGCCGTAGCTGTTCATAACAGGATTAATATTAATTTAGTTATATTGCCATGTCGGCAGTGTACGGGAGCTTAGCTTGCAGCTCACACAAGAATGCCAACAGCACCAGTAGCTATATAGGGTTAGGGCACAGGCTCACAGGAATAGGCCAGGTCGGTTACATGCCCGGTTATTATTCAACCCTTGCTACAACGCCGCCTTTAATCACTATGTTAAATTATACACTATTTAATATGTACGCTTGTACACGCGTGGTCGATGGGCTGCAACATGGCCGCCGCCGCCGATCGCCGATGCAACAACAACGTAACGTCAGAATCTGTCTTCCACTACTACGTCGCAAATGATCAATGCATCATCCACAATGCCCATCGATCGTACTGGTACAAAAACTTTAAAAATTTGCTTTCTCAAAAGATGCTAGAGATTTCTTTGAATCGTATTTATTTCTCAGTATAAGCAATTTAAGTGATTGGTCAGTCCTTGCGACACAATAGTTACTTGGGTTGTCTACGCCCTGTCACCAGCTAGTCTTGTTATTTAACCGTACCTGAGCTACACTTGAATTAATTAGTTAGTTTTATATCATTTTTTTTCAATTTTATTCTGTTTTTAGTTTTCTTATTTTTAATTTTTATTATATACGTTAGTACTAGTAAAATCAGTGACAAATGGGCTATGTTTGTCTATACTGCTTTCAAAAAAAAAATGTTACTACTAGTTGATTAGCAATTAGAGAAAGAAAAAAACACTTCCATAATGTGATGTGACGATCACAGACATCACAAGTCAGAAATGATTGCCTGTATTAGCTCATATTTCTTTCCAGTGTCTGGCAAACTGCACTGGGTGTCGTTCGCTTCCCATAGGTCCTGGATTGTGCGAAGGGTTTCCAAGGATTTTAATTTAATTTAATTTGATTTTTTTTTATATCCACTGCACGATACAAAATACTGCCACCTCGAAGGCTACGCCTTGTATGAGGTGTGGGCACTGTTATGAAAATATGAACTAAAACTTTGCTAATCTAACTTCACTGCTGCTTCTCTTTGGACTGCTATATCCGTACGCCTTTTTATGATTTGCTTCTTATTCTTGACCTTCTAATAGATCCATCCCCAGCAGCAGCATGCATTCTTCAATAATTTTTTTGATGATTTCGTCATTTGGAGTTTAAAATTTGGATGTGCCGTCCGAGTGACATAGAAACCTTCATAGGATGGGCAATGATAGGAGATGCTCCATCGTGTGGTTCTCCCCGCAATCTCATAAATCGTTCTTAGCGTATCACCATCTCACTAGGTTATCCCCAGACCTGCCCATTTGGCATCCTGTTGAGACTTTTCCAGGTCCTCCATTCCAGTTGTGACCTATAACTGAAAGAAGTTGGGTTAGAAGTTGGTATGTGATTCTCTGTTAGCCGTCGCTTCCACAGTACCTCTTTGGTTAGTGATTTGGAGTTTGTCAGTGGGTTTGTTGCCATAATGAAGTTCTTCCTGGATTTAAGTCTGGATGCTGCGGGCTAGTGCCCATATAGTGGGTGTCTGTCATATAATTACTGTCTACTCCGTTCTGCCATGCATGACACTTCTCATCTCATTTGTGGGGGAACTGTTCCTGCTAACATGTATAGGTGGTAGGTTTTAGACAGCCCGTGATTATGCTACAGGTGTCGTTCAGGGTAAGGTCCAGTTTGTTAACATGAGGAAGTCTGGACCATTCAGAGCATCGGTATTCGGATGTGGCAAAGCACATGGCAAGGGATATCGTCTACAATACGCCAGGGATGGCCCCCAATTGGGAGTTGACCAGCTTGCAAATAACACTGTTCCTCATATTCACTTTCGCTCTAGTCTTCTCTACATGTTTTTATAGGACAACGTCTAAAGTAATAGTCAGATAAACTGGATTTGGGCACTGCTGTAGCCTGGTCGAATTCCATTATATTTGTAGTTCCCTATACGATTGCCGGTTATAATGATGGCCTAGGTAGGTTTGAGTTTTATCTGGACTTAGAGCTGGTTTAACTTTTAGTATTCGACCATTCTTGCGAGGGACTCTTTCGATTTCCTCGATGTTAGTCCTGTGACCGTACATAAACCATTCGTTCGGCTCCACACTGAAACGAGTTCCGGGCGAAACCGTTCCGCCAATAACGAACTAATTAACCCCGAAGTTGGCAAGAGTTTGGGTGGCGATGCTGCTGCTGCGTGTTTGTGCGTGCGTGTGTGTGTGTATGTTAACGTTAGCACACGTTGGACATTTTAGTATAGAGCGCGGCGCCTGTGCTGTGCGCTGATGTGACGGCGGTCGCACAGACCGACGCTTGACGCTGCCGCTGAAACGCTGAGCGCTGGCCGATGCGCCGCCGGGATACCTGTTGTGTGAGCCATGAACGAACCAACGAATGAATGAATGAAAGTAGTAAAGAGAGAAGCCAGGCCAGGCGGTGGCAATGAATGCTGCTGGCGCGTGCCACGCGGACACTACCCAAATACGGGGCTTGTGCTGAAAGTTTTCGTAGTACACGGAAGCAGGTGACGGCCTTTATGCGGAAAGAGTATACGCAGTTAATCCTTGAGGACTGGTTTGCTTCTTTAATTGGTCATCAGGAATGCAATAAAAGCTAGGTACTGTTCGACCGGGCAGAGAATGTGAGAGACCGATGAGGCGGAAAGGGAGGGGGGGAAGGGGCCCCACAGTCGGGCAAGCGACTGACTCCAGCCATTCAGCGGGCGACAGCCCACGGCGTCGCCGGAAGTAGCAATTATCTCAAATACTTTTCAACCCTTTTCTTATTCCGAAATATTTATACTGCACACAAAAAATCTGTCGTTTTGTCAAAGACTTACGCTTGGATTCAATGGGACGTTACACTCAGCATTCCTCAAATACAGCGACGTTTTCTCCAATGGGAAGTGTATAGTTGGTAGCGAATTATATCATATTGTCGATTCAACTACAAGATGCCATTGGATTCCAATGAATGATTCAATCGCAGCCTGTCGTTGAATCGAATCTGTGTTTGGTAATTGCTTCTAAACTACTTTCTTTTCCTTGGACCAACAGATTTTATTGCGAGGACAGGTGATTGATTCGTTTGGATGTTTAGTGGTGTGATTTTGTGTAAAGTTATAAGGAGCATGATATAAGAATACGCCTGCACCAGTTGTCCCAATTCCTCAATAGTTCCTCCATTCAATATATGTATTACTAGACACATTTAAATCACTGCAATGCGCAAAACCGCGAGATTACACAACACGGCTAACACCGAAACAACACAACAGAACAACTTCGCCCATGTTGACGATTTCGCGGCGATAGTAGCACTGAGATCATCCCCCTGTTCTTTATTCTTAGATTCTTACCTTCATTGAATCGGGACATCAGTCCCGCCGAATACTGATTATAGTTCAGCGAACGACAAGGGCCATTGAAACAAAATTAATTTTTATCACATGAGTTATCACTGCTGTTGCAGTAATAATTTTTGTAGATTGAATAGATCGTATGCTTTGCTTAAATGAAACATAGGGTAAATTTCGGAAACAAAAGGATGTTTTGATTGCATTATTATGTCGATACTGGTATTAGAAGGATTATACATATCGTTATAACGAATATAAAATTATTTTGAATTTATTGGCCTGTGATTGCTTCGAATATAGGGATTGAATTCTTTCAATGACATGAATTTGAAACAACTGTAAATATATTTAAAATGATGGAAAAACATCCAAATACTAACAATTAATTGGAAACGCAACAGTATTTTTTTATGTGTGTTGTTATTTGATAACTATATATTTTATTTAAAAAAATTGCAGTTCATGTATTATACAGCAGTACATGTTATGAAAGTACCTGATGTAGAGTATTTCTATCATCGTTCAGTAACATTGTAGGAAAATACTGAAAATAGCAGATCGTGAACTATATTTCAGGCGAAACGTCTGACAACAGCCCTATTCTTCTCCGCATTCTTTTGCCTCGCATTCTTTCTCTTGCCAAAGTATTCATCCTCCGCACGTCGAGCCCTTACCAGGCGAAACTTACCCTAAACCATCGACAATAAATAACACACGGTTTTCCTAAGTTAGGACTTTTCTTCAAAGGCCAAAAGGAGTGATTTTTCACAGTAATATTTAAAGAAATATTTAGCGATATCAAGATATTGATCGACAGTGAAATCCTCATTTCTAAGTCCGTCCCTGTGCGAGTAGATCAAAACAGAGGCAAAAGACAAAAAAACCCAGTTTACAACGGAGCGGAGCATAGATGTACGGAGCAGCGTGCGTTTAAGTTCTCTCGAATGTTGACGTGCTACATTGGACTTGGACTTTAAAAACAACAAAAATGGTGCAGTCGGCATAATTATTACTAATGAACTGGCGGATATGATTTCAGTGTATGTGAATGTGGTCAAAATGCCTCTCAGACTTTGCGACTGAATACTAATCGTTTCTCTGACTGTGTTCACTCTGCATCCTGTCGATTTGTATATCTCGTGCAAAGAACTAAAGATACAGGATATGCATATCATAGCGGATACGCTGGACGATCTAGACCTAGACAACCTCGAATGGACCTAATTGGAGAAGAAATACTTTTCCGTTCCGCGGCGCTAACTTGGAACTATATCTATGAGATTCATGTGACAGGACCGCACTTAAAACTTCGCAGCGAATGAATCGTAAGTGTTTTTTTTTTAATTTTTTTTATTATTCTGCTGGTGATTCACCGACATTTCAAAGGTTTCTGAAAAGGAATGTCTCAACTCTGAAAACACACTGTATAGCAGCCAACATTGTCTGTAAGTGAGGGGATAGAGACGATTGGAAAAAATGGCGGCCGCATGAGACAGACTTGGGGTTATAACCTCGAATTTAAAACCACTCATTTTCACAAGACGTCTCCATATACCGATGAAATGATAAGCCTTGAGAATGAGGCTAGCGTCCAGATATTTTACATACATAACAGCACCGCACCATATTTAACATCAAAACAGCTAAAAAAAAATGGAGTCAAGTTGATTGACTCAGTACTTCCCACACATAACAGTTCCAACCAAATAATCGCCCGCCTGTCGTCAAAAAACATCCAACACAAAAACTAGTAATTTCCTAAATCTCCCCGTATGAACCAAAACGACACAATTCAGCTTCAACTGGACGAAACGAAACAATCAGGAACCCCCAAATTGCTTAAAAACGAAGTTTGAGCTGTTTTTATATTTTTAGATTTTTATTATTGCTGCGCCGCCACTGACAAGATTTTTGAAACCATACGCATTTTTCATCCTTGCCGCGGTAGTAATACTGTGTCTAAATTTCATTAAAATTAATTCCATAATTTCCATGTTGCTAAATTCAGAACGACCTGAATCAATACCTACCCCTACCAATACCAAATCCCTTGATTTCTGTAATAGCCAAGGCAATGTTCGGATGGACCTAACAAACGTCTATTATGCCGCTAGGTCTTTCTTTCACAGGTCAATGGACAGTATTATAAATGGAATAAATTTTTGAGTTTTACAACCCCCCACCCCCTAACCACCCCAATTTCACCCCCACCCAAAAAAAAGTAAAAAATGATCAGAAACCCCTAAAACGCCGAAAAACAAAGTTTGAGCTATTTTTACATTTTTAGTTTTTCTATTATTGCCGCGCCGCCACTGACACGATTTTTCCAAAACATGCGCGCTTTCCATCCTCGCCGTGGCAGTAATACTGTGTCAAAATTTCATTAAAATCCATTCGATAATTTTGGCGTTACGCAATAGAGAACGATCTAAAACTAAAACAACACTCGGATGTATACATCACAAATTATTCTAAGTCCCTTGGTTTCTATTATAAGCAAGGAAATGTTCGAATGGACCTAAAAAATTGTATTATGGCGCTAGGTTTTTCATTCACAGATCATTAGAGAGCCCATTAAGAATACAACAAATTTTTCAGTATTACAACCCCCCACCCCCCAACCACCCCAAATTCACCCCCACTCAAAAAAAAGTAGAAAATGATCAGGAACCCCTAAAACGCCTAAAAACGAAGTTTGAGGCGTATTTGAAATTTTTCGTTTTTTGCTAATTACTCCGCCCCCTGTATAACGATTTTCAAAATTATAGGAACATTACCTACTACGACCCCACAGCATAACGCTGCCCAAATTTCATCACAATCCATGTAGCGGTTACTGAGATTACGAGGGTAGAAAAACGCGACAGACAGACAGACAGACAGACCGACAGCCAGACAGACAGACAGACCGACGGAAATGAGTGACGTGGATTTTCGTTATGTAGACATCATAAAACGCCCAAAAAACGTATTATCTCAAAATCGAAAATTTTCGCGATCACAATACTCCCCTCACCTATCGGTGTGGGAAGTAAAACATGCATAAAAATCACAAACAATCTCGCACAATCGGGGCGAAACCACAAGCGGATCTTTATGAATGGCCAGTAGTAACGCCATAGTAATGCTATGTTAACAGATTCAATCACTAGACGCATAGGCTCATTATATATTAATCGTGAAAATTTCACAAAAATATTGACTCCCAAACAGTTGTCGCTACGCCTCTGTATAATATTAACAAACTTTAAGGTGTCTGCGCCATCGCTTAGTCAGCGGATACGATCGTTGGTCCGACAGATTTGAAGCTGTCAAAATAATTTTCGCGACAAAGTTTAAGCGTTCAATGTTCAGTTCGATCTCTTAATCAGAGTTACAAGCTTACAAACATAATGGTGAAGTTAATAAAAGTGTGTTGAAAATGTTACTGCTTTGACTGGAAAAAGAGAAATCTCTCAATTCGGAGATCGTCTTCATGATCTGAAGAATATTTTTTAAACATATTTTGTTTTTCGATTCTTAAATATGGTTGCAGCTACGATTTTTGCAGTTTCGCTCTGAATGAAGCTGCAATCAGAGCTGGCCAGCTACACGTTTTCCTGACAACTAAAAAACAAAACGCCGGCTTAAAAACAAATAGGTATATGTGTGTGTGTGTGTTCGAATGTGCGAATCGACAGTGGTACGCGTTCGCCTTTTGTTTCGCTGCCAGCGCCCCCTATCTGCGTTACTCAGGTATGCGATTAGCGTTTGCTTTATACGTATGTACGTGATCGTGTAGCTTACGCCGGCTGTTATAGTACAGTAATTTTGAATAACTTCAAAATTGATCAACAATAAAAACCAGTGTGTAGGAAAGATTTTAATTTCGACTTTTTTAATAGCTGGTGAAGTGCAGCACCAAACCTAGTCACAGCAAGAAAAGTCAATGCTTTCTCACTTGCTCTCTGGTGGTACTCTTTCTTCAGCAAATCGGATCGCGCTATACCATCGGCGGCCGGATGTTACAGGATTCTTGGAGAATAATAGTTATATTAAGCGTTGTGTGCGAACTTCGTACAATAAATAAGTGTTGTATAGATTCTTAATAATCCTTGTTTATTTGAAAATGATGTAATGTGAACGTGGCCTACGTCGCAAATACAGAATTCTTCTGAAAATAAGAGATACGAACGTCGGCGATAATATTGGACCTTCTTTTTAAAGGCATATCTCCAGTAAATGTTTTACTTAACTTGGCCGAACAGTATTTAGAGTGATCGTCGCTTCTGCGGCCCTATACAGAGTGCATTTCAATGAAGACTATTCACCTTGAATAATTTTAAACAAGAGACTTTCATGGTCAAAATGTAAAAATAAGTCAAAAATTATTTGAAGGGTAGCGTCTGGTTACATACCTATACACTTTGTAACATCAGCCCCAAGGTCAGCCCCTCAGTTTTTTAAATGGACCATCCAGTATATTTCTTTGAAAATAGCTGCGTCTCTGATACTAGATTTGAAAAATTGTGTTGTGTTAAAATGCCTGTACTACGTCGACTCAAAAAAAAAGTGGTCGATTTTTGTTTAACGTTTAATAGAAGTTCAAATAGATGTGTTTACCTTACAAGTATAAAATTAGTAAAAGTAGTGTATCTCCTCTGTATAAACGGAGCATAGCTGTCGTACAAAAATAATGTGTATATGTATATGTACTTACGGTATTTTGAGAAAGGAAGATGTTTTGGTCATTGTTCACTTACCTGCAACAAAGAAAAACAGAAATTAATACTAGAAAATATGACGCAAAAATGAATCACAGGTATGTTTCTGCATGAGAGGCATGTTTCTACAGGGTGTCCTACGACGATCAAGACAAGCAATATATCAAAAATGGGCAGTAGTAGAGAATTATAATTTTGGGAGTGTAAATAAGAACAAATGTTGTGTCTTTTCTTATCATTGAGGTATTTGTTTTTGGGCACGTGACGTCCGATTCAAAATTATTATACAACAATTCCAACAAACTAGCACACTTGGGATCTAAAGTAAAAATTCAGGAGCTACAGGTACTTAAAAGATGGTTTCACTGCTATTATGAAACACTAGCAAAACAGGGTACATCTTATAATCAATCATAGTGGTACAATCCTTTAAGTACCTGTAGCTCTTGAATGAATCACTTTAGACCTCAAGTGTGCTAGTTTGTTGGAATTGTTTTATCGGGAGGAACACAGAGAGGCACTAATATATAGGGTGTTGTATTAATAATTTTGAATTGGACGTCACGACCAAAAACAAATACCTCATTGGGTAATACAATGACAAGAAAAGACACAATATTTGCTGTAATTTACATCCTCAAAATTATGATTCTCTACCACTGATGCCCAGTTCCAATATATTGCTTGTCTTAGTCGTCATGGGACACCCTGTATATAACTAAATGGGATGAGGGCACTTTTGCGTTATAATTTCGTGCGTGATCCAAACATACACCAGTGTTTAGACGAAATGACTCGTCCAGTAGGTGACGCTTGTTCACATCGTACAAGATATTCAGGTAGTAGAGAGTGGGGCTGTACCGTGATCTCAGATTGATCAAGTTATTTACTGCTGTATTATTTATTATGATACATAGCACCGCTTACTGAAAAACCCCGCCAGAAGACTTGAGCTAAATGAGAATAACACTAAAAAGAAAATTTTACTGAAATTTGAAATAGCTCAGAGATCGCCAGTTTACATCTCCTTGACTCGTCATACTGACAAATCTTTGACAACCTTCGAATCATGTTTGTAGTATTGTTTATTTTTGCTCATTTCAGTACCTACAAACTTCACGGTATGTTCAATGTGGTGGGAACTAAGTCCACGCCGGAAAACCTTTGGAATAATATTATGGCCTATTTTGCTATGAAGATCATTTTCATGTAAGTAGTAGTAAGAGAGTTTATAAAATGTATTCTTAATTTCCTTTACTTCCAGGTGGCTAATGATTTTGGAAATTAGCACTATATGTCACAAACAAGCTGTATTTTGAGGTTAGGTCATATGACAGGCAGGCGCAGGTAGTAGGATGCTCTTTGAGCACAGAACTCAAAACGAGCTCTGTATCTTTGACGAGGAAAGCGAGAGGATGCTATTGCTTTGTGGAACTGAGCTCTTACTGGTTACTCTAGGACCCTAGGTGACCTCACAATCTTGACGGCGACTGTATACATTCAAACAAATCAATGTTCAGAGCAATTTTATTCAGTGATAAGTACGACAGAATATGTTAGTAAAATTATTTATAGCATCGATGTGGGTAAGGTTTTGTTGAAGCCAACAAAGAATAGGGTAAAGGCCCACTCATAGGGGTAATTTCACTCTACATGATACTAAGAGGCTGGGAAGGCCACGAATGTCAATTAGATGTTACTTTAGGCCTAACTGCACCAGTAATTCGTTCGACTCTGCATGACAGTTTGCACATAAATAAACTTTGTTCTCTCTGGGTGTCGCATCAACTGGCTGAAGAGGAGATATATGAACAACATGGACACACAGAAGAGAGTCAGTGGTATACTAAACAGAGCCTGTCTAAAGTCATTGGGTCTATGAATAAAGTCAAGAATGGACAACTGTTTCCTCGCGTCAAAGCTTGCACCGATTACGTGACCATGACAGGACTGAAGCTTCTCCCGTATCCTCCCGGCGACTTTGCACTTTGACTTTTCTTCTCTTTTTTCTTACTTCTTTAGTTTAGGCGAATCGCCTATTTTTTTTCTCCGTATCTATGCCTACACGCTTCTAGGTTGTCGCTCCATCGTTTTCGGGGACGTCCTGGACTGTGACCTAAGGGAAACTTGTTGCGTGCAATTCTAACTAGTCTTCTTTAGTCCATCCTACTTATGTGTTCGTTCCATTCCCTTTTTCTACCTTGTACCCATTCTTGATGTTTTCTACCTTGCTCTTTCTTCTTATGTCTTCACTTCGCTCTCTATCAAAAAGCGTTATCCCAGTCATTCTACGAAGTACTCTCATTTCGGTTGTCTCTAACAGCTGTTTAGTTTTCGCTATGTCGCATGTGAAAATGAAACCAAAAGGGAGGCGGGCTTCTAATAATTAGGATCTTCTGCGGGATTGAAACCACGAGTGTACTTCAATGCCTACCATCGTGACATTTATCAGTTGTAGAGTTAACGACTTTGAAATAAATAAAGCTATAATGCAAAACGTTCCTAGTATCCTTCATACTAGTCTAACGGGGATTTATATCATACAACCCAGCTATAAATCGCAATTTTTAAATGGAGCCCCGAATGTCGAAACTTCATATTTCACGCGGACTGAGATATCGTAGGCAAACACACAAACACACAGACAAAACGCTACCGTATCGAATCGAACGAAACAGCAGGAAAAAACAGAGATGATCCTCGCATCCACATGTATATCCATTATTATTGGTACACAGAGCAACGAGTCCTGCTAACGATGAGTGATGTCGTATAGAGTCTCCTTTGTCTGTTGTTATGAACAGTCGTGTGCAGCTAGGATTATCTTTTGATTTGTGCCCTGCCGCCCTTTCTGCCCCCCGCTTTCCCTCCACTCTGTCGAGGGACGCGACGCGTCATCTAAATCTGCGTGTAGCGTGATTTTTGTGCAAATCCGCGTGTGTGAACGGCAATAAAGCATCAACCTTAAATTAGATAGATGGAGGTGGACGGAATCAGAACGAGCCATGGACGTAGCGGTCAACGCATTTTAGTCAAAACAAGGGGTCAACCCTGAAAAAGACTGAATTGCTGTTTAGTATCACAGTTTAACGTTCAGGTAACTCACTGATAAAGCAGTCTCACGTTGGCTTACCAACTGTGGAAATGGAGGATCACCCAATAGTAGCTTCAGCTTCCGTCAAGCTTTTGGGGATCAACATCAACAATAACATTTCCTGGCACGACACGTCGACAGTACTGCTAAAACGGCATACCAGAAGATTGGAGTTTTGTTCCGCTGAGGAAGTTGTATAACCAGAGCTGCTGCTGCACATATCCGACCATCGTTGGAGTATTGCTCCCATATATGGGGATGCGCTACGAAACACTCTCTAAAACTTCTGGACACTATCCAGAAAAGAATTTGACCTAACCTCACAAAGGACCTCCACAGCCTGGAACATCGAAGAGGAGTGGCTGACCTGTCCTTGTTTTACAGATTCTATCACGAAAGATGTTCGAGTGATAATAACATCAAAGGCCGTCCGAACGAGGAATGCTAGAGAGACTTTGTGAGCTCATCCTTACCAGGTCGAGGTCCCTACTCCCCGAACCAGTCTCCTCCAGCATTTCTTCTTTAGGAGAACTTCGACGCTGTGGAATGAGACGAAATAAAGTGGCACAACAAAGTGGCACAACGATCTAAAATTACGTATTTGGGTTTTTTTTGACCACGGTTTTGGCTATCATGAATAGAGGACGTACATTGAACTCCTTTAAATTTATAAAACTTTTTTACGGTTTGGTGCATCAATGTGAATATTAAAAAAAATCGTTTTCGCAGTATGTTCTATTGAAAAAGGTAAACTTTGTTTAAGTCGCTAGAGGTAACCGTTTTCCAGATAACTTTTATTCAAATTTCTAAGGCACCCCAATTAGTTGTAAATTCAATAAAGAATTAATATTATATAAATGTTTCATACATAATCTTGTTTTAAAATAGGTTGTGTTGAAGTTTAAGAATACTTCGTTAATGGTATGTAAAATTATGAACCTAGTAGTCATTTGTGCGGAAATACCGATATTTCAGTCGCATTGGAAATTTCAATGTAGCCTATCTCGAAAACGGTCACTTCTTCTTCTTTTTCACGTACAAGAAACATATTGAGGAAACAATTTTTTTTTTGATACTCACATTGATGCACCAAACGGGAAAAAGGTTTTGAGTTTTGATAATTTAAATGAGTTCAGTGTGCCGTAGGTGGCGTCCTCTATTCATGATAGCAAAACAACCGTTGTATCTACTAGAAGGTGTTCGCGCACAAAGCTTAGCTTTTTGGGAACTAGTACTAATATTTAATTGTATAGGTACCTAATAAATAAATATAGTGATTTGAATTTCTCGCCTTGAAGAAACCTTCAATGTGTAATTTTAGATCGTTGTGCCACTGTATTGCGGAATAATTGAGAAAAAACCAAAATAAAAGTGATACTTTGAAGCCCTGTATCTTAAAAATGAATGCCCCCATCTCAGTGTTCATAAAAATGTGAGGTCTATCACCTGTCAAGCGTTGTCGGTCGAATATCCGGACACCCTGTATAAGCCATCCCCTCTCCTACAAAAAAGCCACCTAGTGGTTCTTAGTCTCATTTATTAGAAAGAGAACCAACCCAATGGAAGAGTTAGATAACTGATTGCTAAGGCTTTAAAATTTATTTAATAAGACACTTTGTTTCTGCAAAGATTCGTCCAAATAAAGACATTTCATTATTATATTATTATTATTAACAGACAATAAGTGATGTATCCCACGTCTGACTATTTTCGATCGGCAGCAATGACGAAGTGTAACGCCGTGGTGGTGCATGTGTGATTTCGAAATCGTCGACTGCTGGGTGCGAAGGGATGCGGAAGGGGATGAAGCAGGGGGTTGGGGGTGGTGGAAGGGGCGCTGATAAATCCCCGTGGATCCGCGCTCGCGAACGTCGGTTATTGCAGATTAACATCCTGTGCATTGTATTAATGCTGGAAATTATAAACCCCGTACACATGATAGATAGAGAAAATTTGATTTTAAAACTGTCCTATCTATATTGGGCGCGTTGCTTAATATACGATGCAATCTACCGTTGTTATTACATGGTCGCATCCTCTGCCTTCGTTTCCTCTCTCTCTCTATCCGTTCCGTGTTCTGCTTGCCGTGCACACCTACATGGGTTAGGGATGGTCGGAATCGAACTGATTCAACATTGGATCGATTCATTCTTGTCGATTCCAAGAATTATCAGTAAATTATCACCAGAAAGTACTGTGTTTAGAAATACATATCAGCCATTTTGGCTTTTTATTCACTTGATGTTATACAGTTCTATAGAGCTCTCTAGAATTGGGGTTTTGAATAATTTTTTTTGTGATAAATGGAAAGATCATATATCGGTCTTATAACAAAACTATTCTTTTCGCAGTAATTAAAAAGTTATATCAAAATAAAAATGGTTTTTTGAATTTAGTACCGAAGACACGTCGACGTCACGATTGGAGCCACGGTGCATTCCTTTCACCAACGGCGTCCTACTCCGATAGAAAATTCTAAATCCCTAGCCAATCGTGAAAATAGTAGTTACTTCTAGCTAATCTATATTTGTTGCAACATAGACGACGATGAAGTTTGCACGTCAAGACGAAGTCTACGATCGAAATAAATATCTTTTTGAATCTTTGAAATTAGATTACAAACTCCAGTAATAAAGTACCTAATCAAATGTCTCGTTGAAGCAACCTCTTCCGCAATGCCCTGATGACGCAGTGTTTTAGAGTGTTCGAGTGGGTGTTGGTTCAAAACCCAGGTCTTGCAACTTTTTTATATTTATTTTGCACCAAAAAATGTATTGATATGCTTTTGCACTTGTTACACACATCTTTTTCTACGATCGACATATGTAAATATGTTTTTAAGTCAAATTTTATTAGAGATTTTACAAGTTCAAAAAATTGCGGATAATTTTACTATTTTGGATTAAGTTCAATTTTAATATCGCAATCTCAGAGCATTAATAATTGACGTTGATATTGCAGGACAACTTCATTTCCACTGATTTTTTGATTTCTCTACCACCTCCGGTACTTAGTTTTTACATTATGTACTGCAAGTAAAATATCTAATAAAATTTGATTTAAAACCACATTTATGTCGATCGTAGAAAAAAATGTGTGTAACATTTGCAGGTATCAATAAATATTTTGGTACAAAAAAACTACAAGGCCTGGGTTTCAAATGAATACCTGCCCGAACACAAATTAGCCGGCTAACACTTTAAAACACTACGCCATCACAGCGTTGCAAAAGAGGTTGCTTCAGTGAAACATATTTGATGAAGTACTTCCACAGGAATTTTTTTTCCTCTGAAAAGATCGTGTGCGGTTCTATAGAAGGAGTATAATCTCCTCTAAAAAACTGGCTTATGATAACTGTATAAATAATTCTCAAAATAAGCCTAGAGATGTTTGGAAAATCATCAATTCAGAACGAAATAGACAAAACAACGCAAACGGAAATATCAATCTGTCACCTGATGATTTCAATAACTTTTTTATATTCGTTGTCACCGAAATTATTAAAGATCTCCCAATAAATCGTAGCCTACAGTGCAACCTGCTGAACAGTATTCCTTCTGTCTCAAGTTCTCTTGTACTATTATCTGTTCATGAAACTGATGTGATAGATGATATTGATTGTCTTAAAACATCTAATAGCTCACACCCGTATGCACCGTTTGGCGATTCTAATCCTAGTTCCCTAATCGCGTTTTGCTAATCTTTGGCATCCAGCTATGCACCGTCAAGAGATTAACTAATCCAGATTGGAGATACGGTAAGGTTGTGTTCGGTTGTGTTCGCAAGATTGTTTTGACAGTGACAGTGTCAAAATTGTCAGTTTGCGGTGCATAGTAAAAAAGTAATCTAATCCAAGTTTACGTAACTAATCGCGCAATTGACTTACGGTGCATACGGGTGTCAGATATACATATATGATCTTAACAGTAAGGTGGTAAAACATGTTAGCCCGGCACAAATCAGGCCACTTACACATCTATTTAATATGTGCATTGCATGTGGCGTATTCCCTGATCGTCTCAAGGTGTCCAAGGTAATACCTGTATTCAAGCAAGGCGAAATTGACCTGCCTGAGAATTATCGTCCTATTTCAATAGTCCCTCTATTTGGCAAGATATTTGAAGTCGTTATTAAAAAAAGCCTTTGTAATTATCTAGAAAAACATAAAATCTTGGATGTCACAATTTGGATTTGTACAGCACCACTCTACCATTCAGGCAGTAGCCAAAGTTGTGGAGGATATAGTGGAGGGTCTTGAGAGAGGTGAGCAGATGGGTCTTACCCTCTGTGACCTTAGCAAGGAATTTGGTATAAGAGGACTCCCACTAAAGTTACTACGCTTTTATCTTGAGTCCAGGACGCAGTGTGTTTGCCTGGGAAATGATATTTCTGAAATGAAGTTAATAAAGAGCGGGGTGCCCCAGGGTTCAGTTCTGGGACCTCTGCTCTTCTTACTATATATCAATGATCTGTTTGATTATCTACTGCCTGTAAAAGCAATATGTTATGCTGACGACACCACATTGATTAGCCGAGCAAAATCCGATTTAGAATTAGAAGCAAATATGAGGGAAAGTAAATCCAAGGCCGTGTATTGGTTTACTCAAAACAATCTTAAGTTAAATGTGAGCAAGACACAAGAATTGGAATTTTTAAAACATAACACTCAAGACAATCCAAAAGATAATGCTAATGTATTAGGCATAACCTTAGATAATAGGCTAAATTGGCAGGCTCATATTATGTGATTAAAATCTAAACTGGCTTCATCGATATACGTTATTTGTAAACTGAAGAGGCTAGTTAGTGCGACGACCATTATATTACTCACTTTTCTACAGCCATATGAGCTACGGCATTAGTTTGTGGAGGAACTCGCCACATGCAGTTAATATTTTCAGACTTCAGAAGAAGGCTGTACGTATTATTGTAGGTGCTGGCTATAGGGACCATTGTAAACCCCTCTTCATTAATCTCAAGATAATGACACTGCCATCATTGTACATTTACTCGCATCTTGTGGACATTCATAAAAATAAGAACAATTTCAGCCTAAATTCAAATTATCATTCCTATAATACCCAATCTGCAGAACTAATAAGAGTTCCTAGATATTGGCTAGAGAAGTCTGCTAGGAACTCATCACAATTACATTTGTACAATATCTTACCAGCTCCTCTCAAAAACTTAGAGCATGCAAAATTTAACGCCTCCATCAAAGCATTTCTTCAGGAAAATGCTTTTTATTCAATCCGTGAGTACATGGACACCCTCAAAACGACAAGTTCTTTCAAATTTGTAAAGTAGTACTTTTGTATTGTTGGTTCTTTACTTTATGTGTATTGTCTCTGTTTTTACAATTTGTTTTTATATTTTTACATTTTATGTATCTTTTATCCTGACTTGCTACAAATGTAAATTTTACATATGGTAGTGAAATAAATCTATCTATCTATCTATCTACTTTATTACTGGAATCTGTAATATAATTTTAAACATTCAAAAAGGTATTTATATCGATCATAGACTCCAGCTGCAAATACACTAGTTACAAGTACCTATTTTCACGGTTAACTGGGAATCTAGAATCTACTATCGCAATAGGACGCCGTTGGGGAGCTGTCGCCGTGTCCTCGGTACTGGATTCAAAAACGTATTGAGTGTCATATGATCAGCTTTCATATTTTCTAATAAAATTAGATATCAGAAGTGTTTAGGTATCACAAAATAGAATGATCGAAAAGGATGTGCATTATTGACCACTGAATTTGGAACTGCAGAATTCCTTGGTGCTTAGAATTTGAACAGTAGGTTATTATAGGAGTCTCAAGTGTGATAGGAGCATCTAGCACATGCTGCATCATTAAAAGTCAAGGTCAAAAGCAATAAATTGATTTTTTTTATAATTTGTATTTTCAACATTTACGAGGTACTGACAAATCGTAGCCGGGGTACCGTAAGCCGAGAAAGTAGTACCTCAAGTATTCATTAGAAACCGTAAATCGTTCCTTGAGAAGTCTCTTAAGAAGAGACGTCAAGATCTCTGTTGCACATTAAATCAGTGTCTCAGTTATTGGGTACAGTATGTCTTATAATATAGAATGTTTTCCATCTATATAAAAACGTTGAATCGTATCCCTCTACATGATAGGTGCATAACTTCTCTACCCCCCTGTTGCCGTGATCCATGATGGATGGAGGGAATCGGATTTAAAAACTGTCCTCTATCTATATTGGACGCGTTGCTTAATATACGATGCAATCTACCGTTGTTATTACATGGTCGTATCGTCTGCCTTCCCACCGTCCTCCTCTCTCTCTCTCGCTCTTCATGCACACCTCCATGCACCAGGACGTAACCCCCCCTGCGCCCCTCAGCCACCGCCCCCCGCTGGTCCCCTGGCGGTGCTACCTGGCCTCTCGCACTCTCACACACACATACACATACATATGCATGGAAACATTGATTGCCAATTTACAGCTCTAATATATTAGTCCCTGATTGAGTTTTGCTGTAAAATAGGAATAATGCTGACGCTGAGGCGCGCCCGATGCCGCCGCCGACGCCTGTACTAGCGTGGCTCACATTATTACGGAGTTTAAACTTTGATTAATTCGCGGGTCGAATTGCGACGCTGCTGCTTCGACTCACGTCCCCCCACCTCCTCCTCCCCCAAGCCCCCCCTCAATTTCCTCTCTCCCCTGTCTTTGTTATACCAGACCCGGCATGTCGATGCATGTATAACACAGAAGTTCGCTTGTTTACCCCAACGAATCGCAGCCGGAGCGGTAGGCCTGATGTGGAGTACCCTAAGGTTCTGTAACGGGCCTACGACTATTTGTAATCTATCTGTATGAGAGAGTTTTTACTTATTTTCGTTCGTTATTCACATTATTACGGAGCTTAAACTTTGGTTAAGTCGCGGGTCGAATTGTGACGCTGCTGCTTCGACTCACGTCCCCCCACCTCCTCCTCCCCCCAAGCCTCCCTCAATTTCCTCTCTCCCCTGTCTTTGTTATACCAGACCAGGCATGTCGCATGCCTACTACAATTTTTAATCTATGTGAAAGAGATAGTTTTCACTTATTTTCGTCAGTGACTTCTGTTGCTTAGACTCACGTCCCCCCACCTCCTCTTCCCACACTCTTCCTCAATTTCCTCTTTCCCCTGTCTTTGTTACACCAGACCAGGCATGTCGCATGCCTACTACAATTTTTAATGTATGTGAAGGAGATAGTTTTCACTTATTTTCGTCAGTGACTTCTGTTGCTTAGACTCACGTCCCCCCACCTCCTCTTCCCACACTCTTCCTCAATTTCCTCTTTCCCCTGTCTTTGTTATACCAGACTAAGCATGTCGATGCATGTATGACACAGAAGTGCACTTGTTTACCCCAACGAAGTACAGCCGGTGAGGTAAGCCAGATGTGAAGTACCCCAAGGTTCTGTGCCCGGCCTACTACTACTTGTGGTGTGAACCATATAGTTTTTTTAGTTATTTGCTTCCCTGGCTTGTAAGCCTTCATAAGGTCCATGCTTCCACAGAGTAAACGATGGCATTGATAGGACAGCTAGGCAATCGCAAAATAGCCTGGATATATGGGTGTATCGCTTGACACTATATTATGGATGTGTTTCCTTTGCTGTCTATCTACTTCTCTCAAAACACTGTTCAAAAAGAGAGTCCGGGCATGGACTGGGCTAGCATTGAGCTAGCTCTTCCCTAGAGTACCTGGGAATTTCTTTAGCAAGTAAGCATCCAGAAACCTCCTTCACACGGCAATAAAGACTTTGTGGGTGCCTTCTTCTAACAGTGTTATCATAGCATCAGAAGACAGTGTACAAAGAGGTTAGTGGTTCCAGAATTTAGATCTCGGCTACCCTTTTTACCTCGTGGTTCGCCTCTGGACAGTTAGATTAAAACATTTAGCAGTTAGTAGCGCTTATCTTCTATCTGTGCAGATTCTGATACCGTAGCGTGTGATATTCCTTTGAACAATTTCTTTGGATACTATGGTTGAGAGGATAGTATAGGGTTGATCAAATTAGATTGAAATAATTGAATACTCAGTTTTGAGAAATCACAAGTAGGACATACAAAGGGCCCGCAGTGACCCAAGTGATTACATGATTGTGTGCAACGCTATTGTTGCGAAGAATTATAGATTTTTGGCTTCTCATAACAGCACTTACTAGAAGTTGTCAATAAAAGAAGCCATAAAGTATGAATAACCTTCCCGAGAAAATAATTTGGGTAATGGGTCTATCATAGTCCTTTAAGACACTCTATCTTCACAATTTTTCTTTGTCGTCTTAGAAGTCCTCATCCTATTTTGCCTTGACATTTCACCAAAACGTGAAGACAAACCAAGAATTAGCGATGACATCTATGAAATTATGATGAACATTCAACAAGATGGATGGTGAATAGAAAAAGAATACCTAATAAAAGAAACTTGAACAGATGATGAACATCAAAGAATAATAGGCGTGTGATGAGAGTGAAGTAGAAGACTTGGCAATAGCAGGCGCACCGTATGTAATATTTTTTTCCTTTGGTGCATTCGGGGAGAGCTACTCACGACAGTGCTCCGAGAGTAATATTAATGTAGGGTAGCTAGTATATGAAGGTGTGTAATTGTCTCAAGTAGCAGCACAGTCGCCATCATCAAAGGGAAAACAAACGAGGTGTCGAGACAATCAGCCGCATAGAAACGACGTTCAGGGGTAAGGGTAGGGTTATGGGGGGGGGGGAGGCGAGGTGGAAGAAGCTGGCGCGTTACACACAGAGTATAATTCCTGAAGAACCATTCAGAGACCTTATGATCATGATAATCGTAACAAGTCATGATAAATAAGAGAATGTCTTCATAGTAAACTCATATTGTATATGGCCTAGGTCTTATAATTATATACGGCCTAAATTGCTCAGGCCGTCGGTAAAAAACATGGCATTTCATATACGAACTATACCACTTCTAGTAGTTTAAAAAGGATCAAATTCAATTTCTAAAGCGTCAAGTGTAAATTCAAACTGACAGGTATAACCTGACAGTTTGAATTTACAATTGATGCTTTACGGCGCATTTAGACTATGCAACATGTTGTAAAACATCGTGTTTTAAAACACTGTTGTACAACAAGTTGCAAATACTAACGAAAAATGTTTTACAACTTATCTGTTTTAAAACAACTTTTGTGTTTTACAACAAGTTGTCGCCTTTCCGTCTTGAGCCGGAAAATGTGCAACATGTTTTAAAACATATTGATATTTCATTTTCTGAAACTACAACTTCTTTCAAAACACGGGGCGGTGCCACAGGGCGATACAGTGCTCTGGTGCATTTAGTGAGGTCTCGAGTGAGGTGTTATGGTAAACCAGGTAAACATCAGAAATTGATACTTATTCCAGTCTATTAGCTACTGCAATGTACTAGAGATTAAAAGGTTCCAAAATCATTAAAAACTATCAAATGAAAGAAAAACTCCCACCGAACGTTACTGGCAGTTTATTCTCCGAAATAAAATTTCACATTTCATTACACAAAAATGAGGTCAAGTTGATTGACTCAGTATTTCTCACACATTATGGTGACAACAATTTATTGTTTTCCTATAGCATGAAGCTGTAGTCTGGGATGCCCCTGCAACCATTCATCGCCCGCCCGCCCGCAAAAAAAAATTAAAAATGTGTTATGTTACTGGGTCTTTTTTTCACAGGTCAACGACGTTTTATGATTACATCAAATTTATCAGTCTTACAACCCCCACTCTACAACCACCTCAATTTCACTCCCCCCCCCCCAAAAAAATGATGAAAATAATCTGGAACCCCTAAAATGTATAAAAACGATGCTTGAGGGCTTAAGCTGTTTTTATATTTTTAGTTTTACTTCCCACACCGATAGGTGAGGGCAGTATTGTGTTCGCGAAAATTTTCGATTGTGAGATAATATACTTTTTGGGCGTTTTATCATGTCTACATAACGAAAATCCACGTCACTTATTTCCGTCGGTCTGTCGGTCTGTCTGTCTGTTGACGTTTTTCTAGCCTCCTAATCTCAGTAACCGGTGCATAGATTTTGATGAAATTTGGGTAGCGATATGGTGTGTGGTCGTAGTAGGTAATGACGCTACAATTTTGGAAATAGGTGCATGGGCGGCGGAGTAATTAGCATCATCATAGTCACAATGTCTTAACAGACATGTTGTGAACTCGTAAAATGCATTAAGTCGGAGCTAGAGTATTGCCAACACGAATATTATCAATAGTTTTGAGCACTGTAGCTCGCCATCCTTCGCGATTTGTTGTCAGTTTAGTGGCGCTCTTGACACTCATATCCAGCAACTGTATCGTCGTATCCACCCAGCGTGTAGGGGGACGGCCACGGCGCCGCCCACTCGGGGCATGACCCTGAACTACAAGTTTCTCCATATTATCGCTTCTGTGTATATGTTCGAAGAATGTAAGCATTGTCGTCGACACAATGGAGGATAGTCTCTTTGGATTACCGACCTCATCCAGTATGGAGACGTTAGTTCGATGGGCGGTATAAGGAACTCTCAGCATTCTCCTCCATGTCCACATTTCAAAAGCGTCTATGCGAGCTCGATCTGCCTTTTTAACAGTCCAAGTTTCCGAGGCATACAAAAATATGGAGAACACAAGAGACTGAACCAGCGACATTTTTGTAGCTTTAGTGATGTTATGGTCACGCCATATTTTAGTAAGCTTTGTCATGGCCACACGTGCCTGTTGAATGCGCCGTCGAATCTCATTTTCACAGCTACCCGAATTATCGATCAAAGAACCGAGGTATATAAAACTTTGAACTACTTCACAACGGCCTATTGACTTTATTTCTCGATAATTATCATGCTCTCTATCTACGATCATAACCTTGGTCTTATTGTAGTTAATACTAAGATCATATTCTGCACTACGTTGTTCTAAGACGTTTAGCAAAAAACGAAAAATTTCAAATATTCTTTGAACTTCGTTTTTAGGCATTTTGGAGGTTCCTGATCATTTTCTACTTTTCTTTGGGTGAGGGTGAAATTGGGGTGGTTGGGAGGTGGGGGGTTGTAAACCTGAAAAATTTGTTGGATTCATAATAGGCTGTCCATTGACCTGAGAGAAAAAGACCTAGCGGTATAATACACTTTTTTAGGTTCACCCGAACATTGCCTTGTCTATGACCAGAACCAAGGGACTTAGAAAATTTTCCGATGTATACATACGAGTATTGCTTTAGATCGTTCTGTATTTTAGAATGTGGAAACTACTGAATTGATGTTAATGAAATTTTGGCACAGTATTACTACTTTGACGAGGATGGAAAACGCGTATGACTTTTATAAATCGTCTCAGTGGCGGCGCAGCAATATTAAAAAAACTAAAATATGAAAACAGCTCAAACTTCGTTTTTAGGCGTTCCTGATCTTTTTCTACATCTTTTTCTACTTTTTTTGGGTGGGGGTGAAATTGGGGTGGTTGAGGGGTAGGAGGGTCGTAAAAATTAATTTTTTTGTATTCATAATAGGCTATCCGTTGACCCGTGAAGGAAAGACCTAGCGGTATAATACAATTTTAGGTCCACTCAAACATTGCCTTGCCGATTACAGAAACTATAAGGGACTTAGAGAATTTTCTTATGTATACACAATACATACGAGTATTTCTTTAGATCGTTCTGTATTGTGTAACGTGGCAACTTCTAAATTGACTTTAATGACATTTTGACACAGATTTATTACCGTGACGAGGATGGAAGACGCGTATTGTTTTTGGAAATCGTTTCAGTGGCCGCGCGGCATTAATAAAAAAAATGGAGAATTGACTACATTTTTTTTATTATCTCTGGGCCGCGACTGGTGCGATTCATAAAAATGTTATAAAAACGTGTATTGAGCCTCTGGGCCTTTGTTCCAGAGGTCAGTTTTACAACCCGACCCCCTAACCACCACAAATTTCACCCCCACCCAAAAAAGTAGAAAACTATCACTAACCCCTAAAATGCGTAAAAACGAAATTTCAGGAATATTTTTTTTTGTTTTTTGCTAATTGCTCTGCCTTCCATGCACCGATCAAAATTATATAGCAGCATTACCTCCTACAACACCACAGCATATCGCTACGCAAATTTTATCACAGTCCATGCAGCGGTCACTTAGATTACGAGGGTAGAAGAACGCTAACAGACAGTCAGACCGACGGAAATGAGTGACGTGGATTTTCGTTATGTAGACGTCATAAAACGCCCAAAAAGTATATTATCTCAAAATCGAAGATGTTCATGATCGTAATACTCCCCTCACCTATCGGTGTTGGAAGTAAAAACAAAACTGCGATATGTCAGGCTTGTATCATACACCCTGTACAAGTCATTATTTTTAAAATGAAGTCCACCTCAACCCACATAGACTAGGCATAGTTATTTTTCTGAAAATATATATCGTTTGATCACAAGAGTCCGAGGCTTTGAGCTTGACTCACCCTGTATAGATATCAATTAAATGGCTCATAGCGACCATAACCTCACTAAAAGCACTAGAGCACATGATCCTGTACCATAATTGGCACCGCTCTGTATTTTGCAACAAGTTGCAGTTTCAGAAAATGAAATATGAACGCGTTTTACAACATGTTTTAAAACATGTTGGATGTTTCCGACTCAAGGCGGGAACGCGACAACTTGTTGTAAAACACGAAATTTGTTTTAAAACAGATAAGTTGTAAAACATTTTCATTAGGATTTGCAACTTGTTGTACAACAATGTTTTGAAACCCCTTGTTTTACAACATGTTGCATAGTCTAAATGCGATTTTTGTGCCAAAATGATTATTGTTTTACAACATGTTGTAAAACACCATGTTTTGATAAACTTGTTTTAAAACAAATGTTTATTAAACATGTTGCATAGTCTAAATGCGTCTTTAGAAATATAATTTGATGCTTTTGAAACTACAGCTAGAAAAGGTATAGACCGTTTGCAGACGGACTATGGCGATTCATCTTTTTAGTGCTCTTACAAAGAGTTTTGTCCAGCAAACTGTCAGAGCAATCCTTCCTTAGATCGTTGGCTACTGCTCAGTCGACAGCGCATGCCATAATAGCCTTACCTGTACAAAACAAATAAAAAAACATTTTGATTGTTCTAATTTGCATTTTTACGTATACGTACGCGTTTTCATGTATTGATTTAAACATATAATTAATTAGTTAAGAAAATACGTGTTTAAATATCGAGGTATAGGTACATATGGCGTAGTTTCAGATTGGTCGTATATAAATGGACGAGACCTTTTTTCCAAATGGACTAGACAGTTTGTTCTAAGACAAGCTTTTCATTTTCACACTAATATCCTCAGTCTTTATATACCTATATGGACTAGTCCTTTTATATATGGTCGGCTTTTCATAAGCGGTCTGTAACATATACATACAGAATCTTGATATGCTCTAGGTCACCCATTTAAATGTGAGATGAAGCATCAAGTCGTAGTTTGATTCACGAATTAATGAAATACTATAGTTTACTTTCACATTGGAATTATTGAGATAATATAAGTCAAGTAT
Source organism: Callosobruchus maculatus (assembly GCA_951848785.1). Classification (NCBI taxonomy): domain Eukaryota; kingdom Metazoa; phylum Arthropoda; class Insecta; order Coleoptera; family Chrysomelidae; genus Callosobruchus; species Callosobruchus maculatus. The sequence goes on along the minus strand of CATOUR010000064.1, from coordinate 2,583,029 downwards.
GCTGAGGAAATAATTGCATATGCATAATTTTCAAGCAGATTTTTCAGGTAGGCTTTGAAATATTGACTGTTTTCATAACCTTCTCAATGATTCCGTATTGTGTGAAAACCGAGCGTTAAAAATGAATTTTTCTATGGAAGAACTGAAAAAGAAGAAGGAGATATGATTTGAGTATTACGAGTATCTTTGAGAAATTGCCTACTTACCTATATACGAATATATCAACACCGATATCCAGAACGGAGGCACCCTAAAACTGATGCATTCGAAAGACTGAAGAATCGTTTTATTGGTACTGGGTCGATCAATATTTCAAAAAGCATAAATCTGCTTCATAATTATGGATTACGTATGTAAAATTATTTTCTCAGCATACTTGCCTTATATTGTCTCAATAATTCGGGGTTTTGGCTTCATCAAATAATATTTTGGTCTTATATTTTAAATAAATAAATTTCAGTACACAAATAGAAGATATGTTTAAAATATGCAATATTTTGGAAACTTATAAATCAGGACATGATATACAAAGATGAAAGACCAGAATGAAGGCAATTTTCTGGTAACATAAAATATGGGGGTTACATTTGAAATAAAAGAGAAAATCTAGCTCACTCTGTCTATAAATATGCGTCGTCGAAAAGACTGTTTACAGTAGAGATTAAGGGTTATTTTTTATCTTGGCATGTAATGAACAAAATCCGTATCAATTACTTTTTGATATACAGTATGTTCATTTGACGGCGGTTTGGATATAAAAATGATCATAACTATTGAAGTAACTTGTACAGTGTACAACACCTCATCTTATTGGAATGGAAATCATTAGTAGAATGCAAAAATGTGATAACATATAGGGTGCCTCATTCAAAGAAAATGTATGTTTGTAATTATGAACCACTCTCTATAAATAAAAGTATTTTCTGAGCAAGCAGCATATCACCACCCACAACTTTCGTATATAACTTTTTTTACTATCTTCTACTGTAGTAGAACTATAGACCGATCCCGTACTAAAAACTCACCATGTATAGTGGAGAGACATTAATAAAGACATCTTTTAAAATAAATTCATTAGTTTTTGACCAGAACCGCTCATGGCGTTCATCGGTACCGCAATGTGTTCAAGTGTGCGCCTACCTTAAGCCATCGTTTGCCGGCTTTACACAATGCACACGAAACACAGTACATAGAGAGAAGGTATATAGCGGAATCTTTCGCGTAATGGCAATGGCAACGACGAACTGCATTTTATCGCTTTTGTTTATACCCAATAAAGGGAGAGTGTGACTGCAATCGCCGCTGCTGTATATGCCCAGAACGAATATATACATTGTTAATAGTCGTGCAATATTAACAATGTAAGGGCGTAAAACCAATATAAAATTTTTAAAGTGTCGCGCCCGCACTACCAGTTTACGGATGAATATATAGACATGCCTGCATGCACACATACTGCCAGGGTATTCATCGTAAAAGGTCGAACCTACCCTTTATGCTTTATGGAAGGACATTACTGCAGTGGATATGGTGATCTATACATGTATATATGTATATCAAGAAAAAAAGTACGCTTACAGATATTAAAACGAGTTTTATTGGCATTGTATAGGGGCAATAACAGGTGTTTCTGTTAACCAAAACTATTAAATCTTTGCGTCTACATTTTAAAACGTTGTCATATTAAAAAAAATGATCATAGTTATATACAAATTTAAAAAACTAGTGCCACTAAAAACCTGGGCCTCTTCGGCGTCTCGCATTTTTGCTTGTTAATGCCGCTTCCAAACGTATTTAAAATTCCTTTTGAAATGCTATTCCTTATCATCATCATAACGTTTTGTTCAATCCTGCTTCCTTTTTCTTCACTGGCCTTTTATTTAAATATAAATTTACTTAAAAAACTAACAAAAAACACGCTATACAAAAATAATAATGAACGTGAAATACTAGTATTATTGTGAAAAAAGTATGGGGCGCCTTATGCCATATTTTTTCTCTATAATACTCGGTTATTATTATTTTCAGCACCTATTAAGGATGACTTTTTAATTTTTAGTGCTATAAATGTTTTTTAGTCATTTTTTTGAATCAAACCTGTTGGTTTACATTGTTACCCTGACCTGAGAAGGATCATCAATATTGGTGATATATCTCATTCACCATTTTTAAAACAAGTAGGTTGTTTAATAACTGGCACCTTCACCGTTATATCGAGTCGCTTCAACAACTCAAAATGTCTTCAGACATTTCTCATCACTGATCTCCACGTAAATTATCGTCGTTTTCAAATAGGTGAGTGATTATGGGATTTTTTAATTTCGCCTGTACGTTTGTATTTTCTATATGGTCTGTCTCAAAGGCTGAAGGCCTATGACGCTACAGAGGCGCTGCGAGAGGATAAGTATCGGTGCACGTTAGATTTGAAATGCTGCAGGTTGTAGCCGTCGGCAAACAATTCCCCCGGCAGCTCATTACTCAGCGTCGGAGTTCTCTAAAAGAAGGAATGCCGGAGGAGACTGGTTCGGGAGGTATGGGCCTCAACCTGGTAAGGATGCGCTCGCAGAGCCTCTCTAGTGTTCCTCGTTTGGACGGATTTTGATATTATTATCTGGGAGAGCTCCCTCGAACATCTTCCGTGATAGAATCTGTAAAACAAGGGCAGGTTAGCTACCCCTCTTCGATTGTTCCTGGCTGTGGAGGTCCTCTGTGGGGTTAGGCATATCGATTAGTCTAATTCCTCTCGTCTGGATAGTGTCCAGAAGCTTTAGAGAGTGCTTCGGAGCACATCCCCACACATGTGCCTTATAGAGCAGCAGTAGTTGCTCTGGTGTAAACTAAATGACTCCTATTTGGAACCTTTCTTTACGATAATCAGATAATGAAAATAATACTTCATTTGGATAATCACCATATTTTTCGTTAACTGTCATAACATTGAATCAATCTTCAATCCGATTACATTGTTGTATTTGGCAATAAACTCCTTCAAAATGATGTATTACAAGTATGGTGGTTTCATTTAAGATTTAGAAGTAGGGGTTTCTGGGGGTCATGGCACAATGATGACGTATCCGGTGGAAGAATTACTCTCCGAAATACAAATCGACATCGCACGGCGATTTTTATTTTATTCCATCATTTCAAAGATAAGGAGGGTGGCAAATTTTAGCTGGGATACATTGTATACTTAGATTGTTTTGTAAAATATTTACTTGTTTATTTGTGTGTCTTAGATTTTATATTTTTTTGCATTTCTCGCTTACCTTTTATATAGCGTGTGTTGGAGGCTCAGAGTAACAACTGAACATAGAGGTAGTAAACAACTAATTCTTAATAGGCCGACATCTTTTCTTAGGTTGTCATATTGACCACCAGATACGGCAATCATAATTATTTACTAGCGTCTTAATTGTATAGTATCCAGAAATATTCCATTCTACGTTAATCAGGAATGATTACAGCAAAATCAATAGATATGTTGACCTCTACTGCGTTACTGCATATTTCTTTATCATAAACGCAAATTCTGGAGTCTTACATAAATTTTGAGGAGCTGGCAACGCCGATATAATTTTCCTGCGATTTGTTTACGGTAGAAGCCCGACTGTCAAACGTTTGTTTTGTTTGTGCGTCTTTTATGCTTGCACAGTGCAGTGTTTGTAACATGGGTTCCATTGGAAGAAGTTTCAGGTCAATTGGCAATGTTTGGAGGCTGAAGTGCAAAAGATGATGGCTTTGAGCACGCCATGCTGAAGTGATTTGTTTACTACCTCTATGTTCTGTTGTTACTCTGAGGTTGGAGGTTAAGTGTAAGAGTAGTTTTAGCTAAACTTCGCGTAGAGATAAAACTCGTTTTAAGGTAGTGTTACCATTGTACAAAAGTTCTGGATATTTTCTAATCATTTTTCATGTTTTTAGGTATTTACCAGAGTAAAAATAAATCAAATGTAGCAGAACCCAAATACATATAAATATGACATAAGGTTGGTAAGGTATGACATGTTGTGGCTAAAGCGAGCAAAAATACTTTATTACAAAGTCATGCATTTCTTGCCCTAACAGCATGCAATGAGATATCAGATAGCATAAAATGCCTTTTAAATTCAAGTATAGTTTAAAAAAATTAGTAGTAAAGATTAATCGCATGAAAATTTGTGTTGACATAATGTAATACCTATTATGAATAATATCTAAGGAACACATAAATATTTAAATAATATAAATTATAATAATATTCCTGAATTTGACCTTAGATGTTGCTTCTATTTTATAATAATTGCCTACAGCCAAGCACAAGATTTCAACTTTTTTGGGGTACTTGTTGTTCATTATATTCATTTCATTCAATAAATGCTATTGCATTGAAATAAAGACGATTTTATTATGATTATAAGTGAAGTTGATCAAGATAGCCGAGACACAAAGATATCAAGGGAATGTGTTGGACATGCGAAAGCTATGCACAATAGATCCCAAATTTCTCGATTGCGAAACTTGCTGCGCCTATTCGCTCGGGAGGCAAAACCGTTGGTGAAAGATAAGTTAGGAATGGTAATTAGAAGGGGCTGAAAAGTGCCAGTAGCAATCTACGAAGTGGCCGGGCCTTTCGTCTTGCTGCTGTGGAATAATAAAAGATTCATGGCGCAATTCCCTCCAAACTTTTAATGTGCATAAGATGTGTTAGCAATAAACAAAGAAATATTACGACCAGCTCGACTGGTGCTGGTGCGCCGCCTAAAAATAAATCCTATACTTTACGCTCTCGCTGCTACGGCCACGCTGCAAAACATACTTGGAAAAGTATTTTAATTTATATCCGAAAAGAGAGAACATATATTTAACTAAACTTATACCAATTCCGTCTGGCCGTTTCAGCGCTATCCGCCCAGCAACGGCCCTGAATAAAATATAAGACGTCGTTAAAGTTTAATATTTCCGCAAAACAGGAATCTGGTTGCTCCTCCCTCCAGAAGATTGAAAGTGGATTGTTCCAGAACTGTGCCACTGTTCCATCGCATTCTGGGATTGGCACATAATGGCTACATCATTTTTCGAAATCTAAAATAAGTTAACAGGCAATACAATACAATACAATACAATAATTTATGCTTGGATGCTTGGATGCAATGTTGCTCTAGACGACTGAACCTACAAGGAATTGACGAGAGCCTGGTTAGAGAGAGATAACTGCAAGCAAGGTAAAGGCAGAGAAACGCTGAACCTTTTGGTGGCGGTTCTTACTGGCCATTTCCGGCTGTATAGACATTTGCCACCCATTAAACTGGTAGAAAATCCCATTTGCTCCAGATGTTGAGAGGAGGACGAGACAGCCTTCCACTTCTTGGGCAGATGTGCTGTGCATCGCAACCACAGGACACGACTGAGTTCGGGGGGGGGGGGCTGTATATTCAGCGAGATGGTTAGACAAGGAGCTTTCTAGGACGTAGAATTTTAGTGTTTTCAGTATTGGTCCAGGGTTGCCAAAAGGGCCAAAGGTGGTCTACTTGCCTGGCTTCGCCTCCCTATAGCTACTGCTATTGCGCAAATAGGACAAATAATGCAAATAGGCAAATACGCGTTTCCGATTTCTTATTGATTTTTTATCACACATTTAAAGCTGCGTACACATTTGAGCGCACATGACTTGAGAACACACATATATTATATTACGCATGCGTTCTCAAGTCAGGTGTTGGATTTAGTTTTTACGTCTCATGCGTGCTTACTCAACTCGCTCCAGTTCAGAGTCGGATATAATCAGGTACCACGGACGTCACTGCATGCCTTAGATAACGCATCAACGTCCACACTGACCACGCATAGGTTGAATGTTTTCTTTGCGGTCACGGCAAACCGACAAGATTTGGCTCGACCTACGCGCGCTCAATGTCGCGCGCGAGTCAGCCCGTATGCCCTGAGACACGACGAATGGGGCGTCCACGTTTGCATGTTCGTGTGTACTCAAACCGTGTGCGCTCATTTGTGTTCGCTCCTTTAAGGTGCGTTTAGATTTGAGCATGCACGCACTGAGCATACACGCACGGCATTCGTTCATGCTCGCCGGTACTGTTTAAACTGAAATTCCTCTTCTGGCAATTGGGTTGATCCATCCGTCCGCGAACGGTATAGTTGTCATCAAGAAAACCGCGATGCATGACCAAAAAATAGACGTGGCTACATTTGTTGTGATTTACAGTTTAATTAAGAGGAAGAACTGTTGAAAACGTCATTGGTGGCAAATGCAAATTTTTTGAAAACGACATAACATTCTACTGTCAGTGGTTACAATTCGATCAATAAAGTAATTGTAGCCAAGAGATTAATTGTGAAGGACCAACTAAATTGGCAAATACCCGCAAATGACTCACGAGAATTGAAGGTTAATCATGCATCGGTTGACTCACCCCTTGTTGGTTGGCGTCGGATGTCTTCCCCAGCTGGGTACTGCGTTGCTCTATCCAGATTCCTAGTTAGCTGAGCGATGTAAGGCTGTGGTCGCCCTTATTGGAGGTACCCGCTACACACGGGGTGACGGATATCACGCACACGTCCGTTCACCTCGGTAGTTGAAGTACGACTCTCTCTTTCTTCCGCGTCAACCGTCAGACTTCAAACTCGCAAGTCAAAACGCGGGAGATTCGAATATACAAAATTATTTAAATGGTAAATACCAATCGTAACCATTTTCCGCCCACCAAAAAATATAAAAAAAAAAAATATTTTTTCCAATCATAGTAATTCCTATATTACCCACAAAAGAAAATTAGTGGAATTATCCCACCCATAACACAACACGAAAAAAAAAAAAAATTATCATATACAAGCAAATCATGGCCTATTGTGCCGGCAAAGGGCACAGTTTCAATAAAGGACGGTCTAACAGCCCTTTACTCGTCTTAACTTGGGCGACTCTCGAAATGTTTCCCGCACCGGGATATAACTTAATAATCCTGCCTAATGGCCACTGTAAAGGACGGGCATTTTCATCCTTGAGAAGAACCAACTGGCCGACCGAGGGAGGACCATGTGGTGTATTCCACTTATGTCGTTGCTGAAGGGTGTGGAGGTACTCCATATGCCAGCGCCGCCAAAAATGTTGCTGCATCTGTTGCACTAACTGCCACCTGTTCAACCGACTATGTTTCACACACAACAAATCTTCGTCAGGCGGAGCATTCAGGGGCTCTAATGTCAAGAAATGACCCGGAGTCAAGCTGCCTACATCGTTAGGATCAGAACTCAAACTACACAAGGGTCTCGAATTTAACATTGCCTCAATTTGGATTAAAGTGGTGCTCAATTCCTCATAAGTCAACACTTGCGCACCTATCACCCGCCGCAAGTGAGTTTTCACAGATTTCACTCCGGACTCCCATATACCTCCAAAGGAAGGACTAGCTGGAGGATTAAAATGCCACTTAATTTGCAAAGCTTCAGAAGCTTTAGCACCCAATAACTGTAAAGTTTTATAAGCACCAACAAAATTCGTACCTTGATCACTATAAATATCACTGCAACGTCCTCGCCGCCCTATAAAACGCCTAAGTGCTGCAAGAACAGCTTCACTAGTTAGATCTGACACAACTTCTAAATGTATTGCTTTAGTAGCCATACACACGAAAAGACACACATACACCTTTTGAGAACTAATGCCTCGTCTTTTACCTAAAGACATCCTCAAAGGACCAAAAAGGTCTACGCCACTATGGGAAAAAGGTTTGACTTCCGAAATTCTAACGGAAGGTAAATCACTCATTATGGGGACCACTGGAGGAGGCTTAACTCTAAAGCATTTTATGCAACGAGATAACACTGAAGCTATAGCCCGTTTGGCAGATAGTATCCAATATCTCTGCCTTAACAGATAATGCAAAGTTTGTGGTCCAGGATGACAACTCCTATTGTGCACACTTTGGATAATGAGATAAGTCAATCGATGCTTCCTAGGGAGCAGAATTGGATGCTTCCGATCATAGCTTAGACTAGACTGTCTCAAGCGACCGCCCACCCTCAGGACACCCTGGGAATCAATGAAAGGAGCTAACTTCTGTATAGCTTTGGGACAGACCTCCGCTCGACGAACTTTCCGCAGTTCATTATCCAATTCAACTCTTTGCACGTCTTTGACCAGAACCACCATAGCCTCATACAATTCAGCCTCGGATAAATTACCTATCTCACGCGGGTAACCCCTTTTTCGACACAAACAATTTTTACGAAATCTCAAACAATAAGCAACAACACGCTCAATTTTGCGTAAGGAAGAATATCTATTCAACAATTCTGAAACAATACTAGAGCCGTGAATAGTAATACAAACAACCTTTGCTTCTTCTTGTACATCTGTACAGGAAGGCTCACCTACACAAGTTACAGGCCAATCATCCCGAGGAAGCTTAAGCCAAGTTGGCCCCTCCCACCACAAGGGTTGTTCTAGAAATTGCCGAGGAAAAGTCCCCCTAGAAGCACAGTCACTAGGATTCTCTTTCCCAACCACATGATACCATGAATCAGGAGCTACCTTCTCCTGGATTATAGCTACACGATTGGCTACAAAGCTCCGCCACCTATGCGGAGAAGATTTGACCCACGTCACAACTACCTTCGAATCCGTCCAAGCACAAACATTATCTATCTTCCGTGTTACCATTATATGGGATACACAATCAATCAGCTCTGCGGCTAATAAGGCTGCACACAATTCCAGTCGTGGAATCGACAGTCTTTTCAAAGGCGCCACTCGAGTTTTGGCACACACCAAATGTACAGAAATACTGTTCTCCGTGGAAACCTGTCTCAGATAAACTACAGCTGCATACGACTTCTCCGAAGCATCGCAAAAAGCATGAATTTCTGTAAACTTTGCCTCTATATGAAGTATATGTCTAGGAATTTTCAACGAAGATAGCTCAGGTAACTCAGCCACAAAAGTTTTCCACTGGTTTGCAACTTCCAGCGGTGGCTCATCATCCCAACCTATCCCTAAAGCCCACAATTGCTGAAGTATTTGCTTGGGAACAATGATTACTGGAGCTAAGAATCCTAGAGGATCATACAGTCTTGCTATTTCTGACAAAATATTCCTCTTTGTACAGGACCGTATCTGAGGATGTACAGAATAAGAAAAACAATCCGTAGTGGGACACCACTGCAAACCCAACACTTTTATTCCAAGAGAATCCTTATCAAATACAAGTGGCTGCTGATGAACCTCAGGTACCTGAGCAAGTACTTCAGAACAATTACTTGCCCATTTCCTCAGTTCAAACTTTCCCAACGCCAATAATTCAATCAACTGGTTTTGAGTATCCAAGGCAATTTCCTTGGAGTTTGCTACTCCAATGGCGTCATCAACATAACAGAAATTCTCCAAAATATTTACAGCTAACGGAAACCTTTCACCCTCATCCCTACACAGTTGCAGCAACGTCCTAATCGCTAGAAAAGGACTAGACGTTACTCCATAGGTAACGGTCTTCAACTGATATTTCCTTATAGGCTCGTCACCGTTAGGTCTCCACAAAATAGTTTGATAACTAGTGTGAGACTCCTCAACTAAAATCTGTCGATACATTTGCCGTATATCCGCGGTAAACACATACAAATACAACCTGAAAGATAACAATATTGAGACGATATCATTTTGTAACTTGAGACCTGCTAGAAGAACATCATTCAAGGACTTTCCATTGGTAGTTTTAGCTGAAGCATCAAAGACAGTCCGAAGCTTTATTTCACCATTCGCATTCCTTTTCACCACCGCATGATGAGGAATGTAATACTCACTATTAGACCCCACTTGGTTCCCAACTTCAGACATGTGGCCTTGCTCCAAATAGTCAGCCATAAAATCACAATATGCTTCATGTAAGACGGAATCACGACGAAAACGTCCTTCCAACAGCTTAAATCTATGTAAAGCCTGTGAATAGGAATCACCCAGAACTGGGGGGAATTCAGAAAAGGGAAGCTTCACCACATATCTTCCTGAGTCCATACGCCAACAAGATGACGTAAAGAATTCCTCAGCCTGCTGTTCCTCTTCAGACAATGCGACACACTTAGGGATACTTTCAATTTCCCAAAACTTTTTCAATGTACAATCCAATTCCCCCACAGAAGTTAGAAAATTCAGCACACTATTAGTGCAAACACCACCCAACTTGCCCATTAACACCCACCCAAATACGGTGTTAATAGCATGTGGCCCACCATTCTGTCCTCTCACATAACCGGAACGTAAGATCTCACCAAATACTTCTACCCCTAGAAGCAGATCAATTTCCATTTCATCATGTGCAGCCAAAGGCTCTGCGAGGCAAAGATTTTCTAAATACTTCCACTTCTGAACAACAGCAGGAATTTGAGGTACCTTCTCACAAATCTGAGGTATCACAATAGCTTCCAAATTGAAGCTAGGATACGGTTTGCTGTAGGGAAAGATAACACAAGAGACTTTTCCCGAACTCACATTCGATGACATTCCATTAATGCCAACAACAGGGGTTGAATACTCCTTACGAGTAAGATTCAACCTTCTCACACAAGATTCACTAATAAAATTGGCTTGACTAGCAGAATCTAACAAAACACGACATTTGGTGGATCTACCCTCAGAATCCAATATTGAGACTAGTGCAGTAGCAAGCAACATTCTAGGCTGCACAGACAACTTACTTGCCATGACTTGAACATGACTCTCAGATTCATTAGAGGTACTACCACTGACATCACAATCTGTCACTTTATTGTCCGGAAAATGCAATAGTACATGGTGTTTTCCACCACAAACCCCACAAAGTTCTTTTGATTTACATTTATTTACTAGATGAGTAGCTCCCAAACAATTAAAACACATTCTAGTCCGCTTGACAAAGGCATGCCTCTTACGACATTCTGCCTGCAAGAATCTATCACATTTGATCAACGAATGTGGTGAACCCTTGCAAAAATTACACTTTTCCTGTGTTAATGTGCCAGTCGAAAAACTAAGTGTCTGCCTTCCCTTGGGATTAGCAGGACTATTATTCTTTCTAAACCCACCACTAGCATTAGACACATTACTCCCTTGATATGCGGAAGTAAGGGATGTATTTTCCAGAGCTCGACAGGTTTTCTCAACAAATCCAAAAAGCATGTCAAACCCCGGAACATTATTCCCATTATGTTCTAGTTCAAATCGCGTTTTAAGGGAAGAAGGTAATTTCTGCAACAATAAATTGAATTTGGTAAAATCCCATAGGTTCAAGTTACTCATCTCTAAAGCCACCAAATTTTCAGAAAATATTGACAGCAATTTTCGAAGTTCAACTGCAGAATCATGCCTAGAGGGAGAAGCATTATAAATTGAAAACCAATAATTGCTCAATAAAACACGTTCATTCTGATATCGACTCATTAATGCATTATAGGCTATTTCATAATTATCCTCAGTAATGGGCACATTCCTTACTATTCGACCTGCCTCTTTTTCTAAATAAGAAATCAAGAACTGAAACTTTTCTATTTTTGACAGCGAATTATTTCTATGAATAAGAGTATTGAATAAGTCGATGAACGTAGGCCACCTTGTAAGGTCACCATCAAACTTCGGTATTTCAATTTTGGGAAGCCTCAAACAATTTTCTCTTACGACCACTGCAGATGTTTCATGCTCACTACGAGCCATCATCTCATCAGAAAGATCTTTATGAATGCCCCTTATTGAATATCTCATATCATCAAACATTGTATGAACTGCTTCCTCCTCCTCTAAGGCAGACTCATCTACCAAGGCTATTATTTCATATTGCAAATTCTCAAACCTCGTTACATACCCATCCAGCTCTCCATACCTGAGAAAAAACTCCGTCCGATACTCGCCATTATCACGAGCCTTCTTGGCCGCCTCAAGAACATTTTTAATAGATTTTAAAACTAGCGCGCGTTGCCGTTGCAACTTCACAACATTTGCATTAGGCATGTTCAGGTATCAGGTAACGATTCAATGTAAACACAAGACCAAAATAATCAAATTTAGAATCAATCTGCTAGTAAACACAACTTCTTTACACAAACAATACGGCAACCACACACAAATCACAAAATTTTCAGTTGTTATTCTTTTTCGAAATCTCCGTCGACTACACCAAATTGTCGAAACGCCGGTTTTCGAACCCCCAACCGAATGTAACCAACTGAATCAAAACAACTTTTGCGCTCACGCAATTCGCAAAATGTCAATTTCAAATGCCCAGAAAACTCCCCAGATATGTATTACCAACACAATACACCAAAGTTGCTTGTTTTCGAATATAACCAATTTTTACAAACAGCGCGCAACACTAACAAATTCCGATGTCACAAAAAAACTCCGTTTTTTGTCAAGGATACGTACCAATTTAGATTTTACGTAGACTATTTTACTATAGCGCGATTTATTTATCCGTGCTCGGAGGGCCAAAAAATGGTTACAATTCGATCAATCAAGTAATTGTAGCCAAGAGATTAATTGTGAAGGACCAACTAAATTGGCAAATACCCGCAAATGACTCACGAGAATTGAAGGTTAATCATGCATCGGTTGACTCACCCCTTGTTGGTTGGCGTCGGATGTCTTCCCCAGCTGGGTACTGCGTTGCTCTATCCAGATTCCTAGTTAGCTGAGCGATGTAAGGCTGTGGTCGCCCTTATTGGAGGTACCCGCTACACACGGGGTGACGGATATCACGCACACGTCCGTTCACCTCGGTAGTTGAAGTACGACTCTCTCTTTCTTCCGCGTCAACCGTCAGACTTCAAACTCGCAAGTCAAAACGCGGGAGATTCGAATATACAAAATTATTTAAATGGTAAATACCAATCGTAACCAGTCAGAGAGTTGCTATAATCAGTTCAAACATTTTACAAGGATGACCAAAACCGATTTTTGATTTCTTGAATCAATAATAATGATAAATCTTTGGACCATTTCATGATATAGCAAAGAAAATAACCCCATGCACTATCACAAGAAAATAATAAATAAAAGTATTTTAACGTTGCGCGCACAAACCGAAGTCCCGTGTAAATCGAGCGCGTAAATCCCTTTGAGCATGGACCGGAGACCGACACTAACCAGCTCGCGTTCGCGCCTATTCGCGCACAGAAAGATTCAGACCGAGCGTGCGCGCACAGCTGTTTACACTAGAGCATTCGCGGTCGCCCAGTGCGTGCGTGCTCAAATCTAAACGCAGCTTAAGATTTAAACTAACCTTTTTTTGTTCACTAAAATGTTTTTATCTGAAGAGTATCATAGGAAATGGTCTCTAAAAGAGTAAAAACTTTGTTTACGAACACCGTCCATAGATAAATCTCATTTCAGTTTTATCTCGAGCGAAATAGAGATATAGAGAAGCATTACACAGAATCGACCGAGTGGTTTTTATAGTGACTACGAGCCAGTACACAGGCTGGCTATGGCATATTTTATCACTTTTGTTTATACTCTCAATAAAAACGATGTCACCGTGCGGCGGTGGTGGCGGTGGCTGCGTCGAAAAAAAATTACATTGTCACCGAGTAGGTAGTTTTTACATTTTATAATGTCGCAGCGGCCGCAATATACACTTTTCGAACTCGACGGCAGCTATAAACTGGCGCGGTTATGATATGACGGTAAAGCTATTCTGATCATGCCAATGCCGCTGCGCTCTCGTTTTTACTCGCAAAAAATATTACACAGTTCCATTGGAAGAGGGCAAAAATTGCTATCGGTTTCAAGCAAAAAACGGAGTGGTTTGTTCACTCATACACTCAGTTTAACTCAAGGCACATACACACAAAAGGTACCAGGGAGGTTTTGCAAGAAAGCTGCGTGTTCCTACATGTTGAAACATGTTTACCCTGTTCTATCTTTAATAAAAGGTTTTCTACATAACGTTAAATCTAAGCATATGCGTGAGCAAGGATGACTGGCCAGCTCACTATGCCATAACTGTCAGATTTTTCAGTGTGCTGCTCGTTTGCCTGATGTGACTTTTACTTCCCACTCCGTCTGTTTGTAGGTTTGTTGGTATGTCGGTCTGTCGGTATTTCAGTCTGTCGGTCTGTCAATCTGTCTGTCTGTCTGTATGTTGGCGTTTTTCTAGTCTCGTAATCTCAGTAACCGCTGCATGGATCGTGAAGATATTTGGGTAGCGATATACTGTGGAGTCGTACGAGTAGTAGGTAATGCTGCTATAATTTTGAAAACTGGTTCATGACCGGAGGAGGAATTTGCAAAAAACAAAAAATTTCAAATATTCCTCATACTTCGCTTTTAGGCACTTTTGGGCTTCCTCATCATTTCCTACTTTTTTGGGTGGCGATGAAATCGGGATGGTTGGGGACATTAAAAACTGAAAAATTTATTTTATTCATAATAGGCTATCGATCATCATAGTCACAATGTCTTAACAGACATGTGAACTCGTAAAATGCGTTTACTCATTTCACGAGTTTCTCTTGGGATATCATTAAGATCTTTAATGCAGTAGTTTCCCATTTGCTTTCTGCATCCTCATGCCGTTGACCAGATGGTATCTACTGGTTCATCCGCCTTTAGGGGCAATTTCTTACCCCAAGGACAAGAAGGTGTCCTGACTCTTCTCAACTCGTCCACCCAAAGCTGTTGGTTGAGAAGAGATTACTGCTTATACCGACAGCAGTTCGGTTCTTTTTAGTCGCCTTTTACGACACGCAGGATATACGATGGGAGATATTCTAACCCGCCCCCACAAGGGCTATCCACTGACCTATAAAAGGAAGATCTAGCGCCATAATTCACTTACTCAGATCCATCCGAACACTACAGAAACTAAGAAACTTTCTGATGTATACATACGAGTATTGATTTAGATCGTTCTGTATTGTGTAACGTGAAAATCATTGAAATGATTTTAATGAAATTCTGACACAGTATTATTACCGTGACGGGGATGGAAAAAGCGATATGTTTTTTAGAAATCGTGTCAGAGGCGGCGCAGCAATAATCAAAACACTAAAAATATAAAAACAGCTCAAAATTCTTTTTTAGGCGTATTATTTTCGGATGGGAGTGAAATTGAGGTGGCTGGAGGGTGGAGGGTTGTAAAAATTTGTTGTATTCATAATAAACTATCGATTAATCTGTAAAAGAAAGACCTAGCAGCATAACACACTTTTTTTGAAGGCGGGTGGACGATTGTGTAGGAAATGCTGATTCAATCAACTTGACTTAATTTTTTGTAAGGTAATATGGAGCTGAGCCCCATGACCAACTCTCAGTATGCGGAGTACTGAAGAAGAAACGTTTTTTATCCAAAACATTTTCTTCCAATTCAAACGGTAAGACCGCTGACGTGGTTTCAATGTTTTGTGATTCGCCGAACGGGTATCAGCTTTTGAGGATACTATCCAAACGTCTTGGCGAAACGTCAAGCAACGAAATGCGTTGTCGCTGGCAGAACATCCTAACAACGCGCAGGTTATTATTATTTAGCGATTTAGCCCACCACAGTTTGAGAACACGAGTCGCCTCTGTCATCTGAGCTTTTCTGAAAAGAGCCGGATCTGTTAGTTGCCGACAAAAGACGAAGCATCCATTTTGGTGTACGTTTTATATAAATGTAAAGTCTCGCAGAGCGAGGCAGACGCAGTTAAGAAATTCAAATGTGTAAATTAGATTATTTCAGTTCTTTTATATCGGAAAGCTGATGTAACAATTTAAAAAGGCGAGCGGCAGCAAAAGGAAGGCCGCGATAATGTCGTAGTCATACTGGGGAAGTCGGCGATACAGACAGAAATGCTGCGAGAGCAATGATTTTTTTATTGAATCAATGGTAGTGAGAAAGCAGGTTCAGGAAAAGTGATTCTTCATTTTACTTTGAAGAGTTTTCAGATGATACTCAACCCTCTCCTACTCCCACATCGACTCTTCATACTTTTACTCTTTAGCACAAAATTTTAGGGAAAAATGGAGTATATCTGAAATGCTCAAAAAAGTTGTATTTTTCATGTTTTAGTATTTTTCACTACCTGGGTGTATTTTCGAAAACATAACCTATTCGTTCTTGGTGTAGTTTACCGTTTATGAAAATTTTATCCACATTGCTTCACTACTTTCCCAGTTATAGAGAATCTAGGGATCGCTGGACTGACGACATGCATATATCAAAAGGCAGACGCCTTAAAGTAAAAAGGAGAGTCATTGCTTGCCTTTTACTTTGACGTCAATTGTCTTAAAATCATTTTCAAACCCTGAACATATTCTAGAACCATAGTGTTACTGTATAATTATTCTTTATGCATGCAAAAAAGTATGGAGTACGTAAAAACTCCATTTATAAGATACATTCTCCAAATTGGGTAGACTTTTAGACTAATTTAAATGAAAAGTAATTTAAATATATGATATATGATTTTTTTTATCTCTCTTGTATGTTTTTTTACTAAATTTTACGCATTTTTCCTTAAATTGACCAAACGGTCAAACTTGAGTAAAATGTTCCGGAAGACAAAGATCTTGTCATCTTTGAAAGAAGATCAATCATCCTCAAAATGACATATACTTATGAACAAATAGTGCTTCCAAGGCTTTTCTTACGATACATTGAATAAACTAAAGTTTCATACTGCCTAATATATGTGAAAAAATATGTCTGGAAAATACTTGACCAGTTATTTTGTGTAGGTATACAGGATATTCAAAAACTAAATTCGACTATCAAACACAAAGATTGTAGACGAGATCAAGGATCGATACACGTTGAATTCCGGATGTCAGATGATTTGTATTAAATATGTATTTGCAATGTCAGTAATAGTCATTCTTATACAGCTTGATGTGGGCCCAAAGTTTTTAATTATAACAGTATTATATCATAGTTGAGGAATAGACCATGGTAACAAACTGCCACAAATTCAACCAGTAGAAAGAAATAGGAACTAGATTAATTAGTATTATTATTTTTTTCTTTTTTAGATTTAATGAAAAAACCTAGACGTACACTCCATTCCTAAAACTTTCTAGCGGTGACTACAAGAAAAAATTTGAAGGTACCCAGGTCCTTTTCACGACTCGTTTCCACAGAGAGACTACTCAGATCCGTAAAAATACAACTTCAACAGGAAAGAAAAAAGTATCATGTAAACTAACCAGGACTGAGAGTACTAAGAGGTACTAAGAGACATAAAGATCCTGCCATCGACAAGGTCCGGCCAAGCGTATCGACGCCGGCCAAACAGACATTTATCGAAAAATAGACAAATCTCTTCACGTCAATGTAAGTCATGAGATGTTCACACTTATGGAGTAACCTTGACCAATAATTTTTATTTACACGCAAAGCGTTGGCATCATATTTGTACAGATTACATTTTTTATATCGCGTAAAACCGGTTGCTTAATGTATATGGTACAATAACAATGTAAACGTGTTATCATGAATTTTTACTTCCCACACCGATAGGAGAGGGGAGTATTGTAGTCGCGAAAATTTTTAAGTTCGAGATAATACGTTTTTTGGGCGTTTCAGGATATCTACATTACGAGAATCCATGTCACTCATTTCCGTCGGTCTGTCTGTTTATTTTGTCTGTCTGTTGGCGATTTTCTAGCCTCATGTGATGAAATTTGGGTAGCGCAATGCTGTGGGGTCGTAGTAGGTAATACTGCTTTAGTTTTGAAAGCGGTGACAACAAGACAAGAAAAAAATTAAAGAGACCCAGGTTCTTTTCACGACCCGTTTACACAGAGAGACTACTTAGATCCACATACAACTCCAACAAGAAAGAAATGTAAATGTCACCAGGACTGAGAATCCTCTACCAAGAGATATACAGATCCTGACATCGACAAGATCACGCCGGGACCGTCGAGAGCTAGCATCAGGCCAAGCGTATTTATGCCGGCCGAACAAACAATCACCACACAATTTTGAAAATCGGTGCTTGGGCGGCGATCAAATTAGCAAAACACACAAAATTTCAAATATTCCTTAGTTTTGGGCGTTTTAGAGGTTCGTGATCATTTTTCACTGTTTTTGGGTGGGGGTGAAATTGGGGTGGTTGGGGGGTGGAGGGTTGCAAAACTGAAAAATTTGTTGTATTCATTATAGGCTATTCATTGTCCTGTGAAAGAAAGACCTAGCGGCACAATACACTTTTTAGGCCCCTACGAACGTTGCCTTAACTATTACAGAAACCAAGGGACTTAGAGAATTTTCCGATGTTTAGATCGTTCTGTATTGTGTAACCTGCAATTTATCTTAATGAAATTTCAACACAGTATTGTCACCCTGTTAAGGATAGAAAATGCGTATGGTTTTTTTAAATCGTGTCAGTGGCGGCGCAGCAATAATAAAAAACTCAAAATATAAAAATAGCGTTTTTAGGCAATTTTTGCAAAGGTTCTGTGCTTGGTGTTTTTTTTTGCGGGCGGGCGGGCTGTGATTTGCAAGGGGATCTCAGACTATAGCTACATGCAATGGGAAAACAATAAAATCATATCACCGTTATGTGTGCTGAGTCAATCAATTTGACTCCATTTCTATGCTGGTGTAATTTTGGAAATTCTGGACGTTTAAATGTTTTATAGCTATAGTTGCTATAATCGTTATCAGAAGTTAAAAAAATGAGCCGCCGGTGATATGTGAAGCGCCGAGGTTAGTGCTTGGATGGGTGACCGTTCGGGAACACCACGTTGTACCCCTAATCGACCAGAGGGACGGATTCGTTACTATTGGAGTTTCTCATCTATAGTGGGACTTATCTAATGACGACAATAAGAAAACTGGTATGGTCAAAATCATAGTTCAAAATAACTGAAATGCCACATTCATGTCTGACACTGACAGTTTTTTCCAAATTCTGCAATGAATTAATTTGTGACAGCGTCCTTTCGGATTCAGAGCCACCACTGCGATATTTTATCGCTTTTAGCCAGGCGAACGCCCCGCGCGTTTCTCTCTATTCGGTCTTGTTCTACTTCTACTCCTCTGATTTATATTTTATTTAAAATACACTCAGCCGACGAGAGAAATATATCAAGTCTGATGAGAATAAGAACAATAAGAGCAGCCTTTGCTAGCTGGTTCAAATGGTAAGAATATTACGACCGGCCCGGGTGGGGTAATTCTTTTATACAATTCATGTACAATTATTCCACTCTTGTCGTGTCTCTAGCGTACTAAGAACTAGATATTGTTTCAATTTCTCTTTGGAAATGAAATATGAATCGAAGAAAACGTGCCTCGCTTGTATTTGAAATATATATTGGTAGTCCACTTATCTTAGTCAAAAAAAGGGGTTAACCTCTGAATAAAGCTTTACTTTACCATTACAAATGTTGCTCTAAAGGTCACTTATGCCAACGTGTGAGCGTCCTCACATATCCAAGGTCAAAGGTCGCAAAACATAGGTTTTTTGAGAATATCTCATTTTCTCTGCCTCATATCGGATTTGCGTCTACTCAGACAGTTGTAGAGAATTATATTGTCTAAATTGCATTTAAAACATTTGTTTATACGTCGAACCATTTTTGAGATAGAGGGCGCTAAAGGTGGCGCGCTGAGCCACACTTCACTTTAGCGCAAGGTAGGTTATGCTACCATATACATAGGAAAACAGTTTCACGCCATTTATGGCTATATACTAACAATTTTTACAACCGTTATGAGTCAACCTGAAATTAAACTTTGTATATCCCGCCACTGCTATCCAGGCTAGAGGTTTCGACGCGTCCAATTGTCCAAACATGTCTTGACTTATAACAGTTACAAAAATTCACAGTACTACAGTGCTTCACACTCTTCGCCTTCTATCTCAAAACGGTTCTATTTAAACAAAATTTGGAGAAGAATTTGTATTCCCTACAATGGAAATGAGATCCGAAGCAGTTAAAAATTTTTTATGTTGCTTATGGGACTTATTCCAAACATAATTTTTGAATGACTGAAAACGGCGCGAGAATAATTTCTGACGTCACTGGTGTACTGTAGGTATAGGATGGGATGGGAGGTATCATAATCACTTTTTAGTAGAAACTTTTTGTTGTCACATTTGACGCACGTCAATTTGTCATTTTTAACGAGTACTTCAATTTGATTTAGCGCCAACATGTTTTGTTATAGTCAGCTTCCCTCAAAGGCTGAAGAAGCACTGGGAGAGGATAAGTATCTGTGCACATTAGATTTGAAACGCTGCTCCAAAGGAAGGAATGTCGGAGGAGACTGATTCGGTTAGTAGGGACCTCAACCTGGTAACGATGAGCTGGCAGAGCCTCTCTAGTGTTCCTCGTTCGGACGGCCTTTAGTGTTATTATCATGCTAGAATGTGTGAAACACAGGTCAGATACATGGGAACAATACTCCAACGATCGTCAGATTTGTGCCTTGTTGTTCTAGTGTAAATAGCTTTCTACAGGTGAACAAAACTCCAAGCCTCTGGGATGCCATTTTAGCAACATGACGACGTGGTCACGCCAGGACATGTTATTGTTGGTGTTGATCCCCTAAAGCTTGACGGAAGATGACCCGACCATTGGGCGACCCTCCATTTGAACAATTTTTTTTTTGAGATCTACGTTGATCTGTGAGGTATATTGCTGTCGCCGACGTACCGTCTCCTGGGATGATAATTGCTTGCCTGGTTCCATGCACGATATTAATGTGCTGTCGTCTGCGAAGCAGTAGATTGGATGTTATTTCTAGCAGCTCGGTGATGTACAGCAGACACAGTGTAGGGGATTAGCACATAATTCCTGAGGTACACCGGCGTTTATTGGGAATACGTCTGATGAATAGCCTTCAACTACAACAAACAGAAATCGGTCGTTCAAAAGGCTATTCAGCCACTGGCGCAGGCTAGGTGGTAGTTCATAAGCAGCAAGTTCCTCATGCCATGCTCTATCGAAGGCTTTTGATATTTCAAGTGCAACAACACGGGATTCGTCATGATTTTCAATTGCTCTGTTCTACAAGTCACTGACGTAGGCCAGGAGATCACCCGATGACCTATGCTTACGGAAGTCATACTGGCGATCATTTATGGTTTTATTGTTGCCTAGGTATTTCAGAAGCTGTGTGTTAATGATAGTCTCAATAACCTTAGACATGATGCTGAGAAGAGCTACAGGTCTATAGTTGGTGGGATCGGTTTTTTGCCGTTCTTAGGAATGGGTTGTACACAGCCAATATTCCATGCAGCGGAAAACACGCCCCGCTGAGACGATAGTTTGAAGAGCTTGCAAAGAATAGGTGCAAGCTCAGCAGCACAGCGTTTAAGGGCGATGGCTGGAATTTAGTCAGGACCAGTAGCTTTCTTCGTGTTCAGTCAAAAAGTCAAAATCAAAACGGAAGATTGTCGTAAATGTCGTGCTATCTGAGGTTGCCAATTTTATTATAACTAGAGATTTTTTCCTCTGGGAGCCGTCAGTGCTTAAGCCTTTAAGGCCTATTGTACTATAACTTCCCAGAGGGGGGACGGTGCACGGCCAGCACCGTTGGAATTATTACACCTTTATCCCGGACGGTCCGACGAGAACCCCCGTCCGAGCCTTCCGGTCGATCATCCAAAGTGACGGCCGCGTAAGATGCTCCGCTCAGCGCTCGTGTGGGCGACACCAACACGGTCGAAACTGAATGCCCTGTGTATATTCAGTCGTCCACCCAAGCGCTAACCGCGCACAAGGCTGCGACTGGCCCACTATAGAAGGCAGACCACGGAGTTAACATCTCTAGAGGGAGCCTAATTTGAATATTGGCCAGAAAACATCTATAGCGCTATTGCCACTCTTCTTCGTCCGCTTCCGGTTTCTTCAAAATCTGGCAGTTTCCGCAGTTTGAACACAAAGTATTTAACTGGGTATTTAACTATACATTCCAATATACTTGCAATGTAACTGATTTACGTGAAGATAATTTGTATTGAT
Source organism: Callosobruchus maculatus (assembly GCA_951848785.1). NCBI lineage: Eukaryota > Metazoa > Arthropoda > Insecta > Coleoptera > Chrysomelidae > Callosobruchus > Callosobruchus maculatus. Next base: position 2,561,119 of record CATOUR010000064.1, on the reverse strand, counting down.
TTAATCAAATCTCAAAAAATTTCATAGCGGAATGTCGCAATAACTTCTAATATGTCATAAATCTAGCAACCTACAATCGGCGTACCCTTAAGCTGTCATGTGTAAACTTTGTTCAATACAGCACTGAATACGTTTTTCTTGTCCTATGAAAGGACCCCATTATGAGCAGCCATCTGGTTGTCAGCTGAAACACTTGCGGGACTGCTCTCATACATAAATGAAACCGACTAATTGCAACAACCGTGTTACCCCTCCCCCCCACCCTGTGTCTCTCTCTCGCACCCCTAAAAACTTAACTCATTCATTTTAACTTCAGGCGCGCAACTATTTCTGCTGTCAATTAAAAGTTAATCTTCATCATAAAATAATTCATAGTGGTAGTGGTAGTTAAACATGAAGGAGAGAGAGGGAGAGCGTGAACGGGAGAGGTCTGCTAAGTCTCAGACTGCGAAATGTAATTTAACATTTCGGATGGCACCGCCACCGCCTAGGAAACCGTACAGGGCAGGATGTAATATTACATTTACGCGAGTTTATAATTAATGGCCCTCCAACAACTTGCTACCCCAGAACTGCTGGCTGAGTCTTCTCCAGCTCTAATGTTCTCCTTCTCGTTTTAAGGCAAGGCACTGTCTGTTTCACAAAAGTGTTAAGACAAATTCCTTCTCTTAACGCATTTGCGATACCGATCCATACATACTCCTTTGGCTGATGCAAAAGACATCTTTATACTCATACGAACAGAGCTCATGAAACATAGAATGTCTTATCCAAATGCATGAAAGGAAGTAAACAGAAACCAAGGACGCAGAGACACTCTGACTTTTTCCAAAGCAAACAAACAAACTTAGGTACGGTAATAGTAAAGGCAGAAAAAACTATACACCACTCACCCTCTCTTATCCAGGTCACGCAATTATAGACAATCACAAAAAGAAAAAATAAACACCTGATCGTGGATAGCACTCCATAGCAAACATAGATATCATGTTACACAAGACCACATAAATGAAAAACGGTCATACACCTGGCTGTAGCATGGGCTGCTCTTTCCAGAAACGGAGGGTTTTATGCTTGCTATTCAAGACAAAGTGATTGGGACAAGAAATTTCAAGAAATACATAATTAAAGATCCATCCATAACCGACCATAATTGCAAAAAATGCCACCAACAAAAGGAAATACTAGAATACATAACAAGCGCTTGCAGTACACAATCAGACATAACTCTGCAGCCAAAATCATACACCAAGCACTAGGCATAACAAACAAACAGAAAACAAAGATACATTTATAATATCAGAATCGCACACCGACTTTAGTACTCGGAACCACACATTTGGGCCTGGTCGAAAAGTCACATCATTCTTTTTCTAAATTCAAAGCAGTAACGTTCAGGTGTTGACATTACACAACCCGTCGATACTTGCTACTGCAGGTATGCGAGAAAAATTTAGAAATGCAGAATAATATCTCTAATACTTCTTTATGTCCTGGAGGACATGAGACTATATGTATTAGAATCGTTAAACAACAAATAATTGAACTATAATAATAGGAGGAACATATACAAAAGTGCAACAAATTGAAAATATCAAATACTTACTCAATAGAAAACACTGTTAAAATTATTAAAATGAACACAAATATTTTCTTGAACTCATGAATAGTCAAATAGTCACACTTGCTTGAATGTTGTCTGGCAAGCTATTGTAAATTTGTATCCTGGTTGCTGGCACATTATGTAAAGAGCAGTTGGTACATGTATTTTTTATTCGAGTGCTGTATGAGTGGAAGTCAACTTGTTTGTAAAATTCGGCCTTTTTTGGAAAATATGCATACATGCCTCAAGTATGACATAACCTGCTAGTTTTCGCAATTTATACACTAAAAACAGTTGTTTTCAAGGAGTATCATGTGCCTAGATGAATACAGATAGCAGATCTTTTTCTGTGCTATGAAAGCACTTCTTGCAGCAGGTGAACTGCCCTACAGACAGTTCCATATCCTAATCTAGACTGTACTTGTGAATAGTACACCTCTAGTATATAGTTCTAAATATAGGTTATAACCCAACACCCCTTTCTAAACATTAACGCATGTTTTGTAAACCTATGTGCAATGTTTATTGAGATTTTCTTTTACGCACATGCCAAAAAAGTTATTTTTTGCACAGTTGTTAGTTACCAAAATAGTCTCCAGATACGTCAAATTTAAATGTGTTAATTTTATTTTGAGAATTACAAAATCTCAATATATCTGACTCAGTAACATTGAATAAGAGATCCTAACCATTAAGAAAGATCTTTGAATGAGAACAATCTATGTTTTTTTAAGAATCTTTGGATCCTTGATAAAAACCAGTAATGATTTATCATGCCACATATCATGTAATATATAGTAGATGTATGTACGTTTTTTATCCGAGAGTGGAACCATGTTCTAAAGCCTCTGCACATTATCCAGAACAGAGCTCGATACGCCTAACCGGACAAAGGACCTCCACAGCCTTGAACATCGAAGATGTTCGAGTGAGCTTTTCCCAATAATAGCACCGAAGTCCGCCCGAACGAAGAACACTAGAGACACATTGCGAGCTCATGCTTCTTCTGGAGGAGAACCTCAACGCTGTGGAATCAGCAGCCAGGGAATCTGTTTCCCGACGGCTACAACCTGCAGTGTTTCAAATCACCGACACTTATCCTCTCGCAGCGCTTCTACAGCGCCATAGGTTTTCAGCCTTTGCGGGAGGCTGACCACTCGAACTCGTCTTCATTCATCTTCATAAAATTCACATAACGTGCAGGTTCTATTATCAGGTCACGGAGTAGATGTATGAATAATATCCCAGGATGGATCCTTAAGAGCCCCTTTTGTTGTTTGTAGTTAGTTATTATTGACACTAATATGAACATGTTCAAATGCTCATGCGCTCATACTAGAAATTGTATAGAAACAGAAAATGTTTTAATTTCCACTCAATTTTTATCTCATGTTATGCTTTTAAAACAAATGATATTAGTCAGTTTATATGGTTCAAGAAATTGAAACAAATCTTCTACAAGAAATTGTGTAATGTATCACGGCCTTAAGACATGAATATCAGCGATTAAGAGACCTCATGTATGCCTTTTTTTCAGCACAGCCTTCCAGACGCTGGAGAAGGTCCGGTCCATCCAGCTGGCTCCAAGCGCGTCTGGCTCTGGCCACCACGCGACGTCTAGGCGAAGGGGTAAGGGGAGGGGGAGGGTCCTGGACTTGACCTTGACGTCGGCGACAGTTGCCGACGCCCCAGCACGCCGTCTGCGATCGCTTTGTTTTAAAGGGGATGAACTTCGAAGATAGACTGGATTAGGTTGGAGACACGGAGAACTACGGAAGTTGCTTCGATTTTGGATCGTCGAAAAAACTGATAGTGTCAGAAGAATATTGTGCCAAAAAGGCCGTTCAAAAGTTCAATATTTTTTCCTGGGAAATTTGAAGTTTCTGGCGGATCGTTCAACATTTTGTGGGCACGCAAACTAAAAATATTCAGTTTCCATAACGTCTGTTTTCAATTGCCTCCAGAAAGATTTTATTGCGCAGTAATGTAATTCAATGCGCAGATTTACATCCAATTTGCCAAATATTTAGAACACGTCCTAAGTATTCGGACAAAATGTCCAGTATCTAAGATGGAAATTGGATCGTGACATACAGCCTTAATAGTATACCGAACATTAATATGCGAGAGTAAAGGTGATTTCCTTTTACATCTGCACTAACTCAGATCATTTAAAAATGAGACGGCTCAGCAAAGTTGGAAACCTCATAGCTCAGATGAGTTAAAGGAACGTGTTTGTGCAGTTAAATGTCATTCCTCGAAATTTTGTAATATGATCTGTCGATCCTTTCCATAACCCAGTTTTTTACGTCTTTGCGTACACGCTACACCCACAGACTTCGCTTTCTTTACCTTTACTAAATAAAAAATGTAGTCAAGTTGATTGACTCAGTACTTTCCACACATTCCGATGATACCAGTTTTATTATTTTCCCACAGCATGCAACTATAGTCTAGATGCTGCCCCTGCAATCAAATCATCGCTCGCCCGACCGCAAAAAAATGTTTTATTCTACTAGGTGCTTCTTTCACAGGTCAATGGACAACATATCATGAATACAACAAATTTTTGAGTTTTACAAACCCCCACCCCCGAGCCACTCCAATTTCACCCCCAACCAAAAAAATTTTTAAAATGATCAGGAACCCCTAAAACGTCTAAAACGAAGTTTGAGGTGTTTTTTATATTTTTAGTTTTTTTATTATTGCCGCGCCGCCACTGAAATGATTTCTAAAAAACGTACGCGCTTTTCGTACTCGTCGCGGTAATAAATCTGTGTCAAAATGTCATTAAAGTCAATTCAGAAGTTTCCACGTAACACAATACAAAACGATCCAAAGTAATACTCGTATGTATTTTGTATGCATCAGAAAGTTCAAGTCCCTTGGTTTCTGTAATCGGCAAGGCAATGTTCGGATGGACCTAAAAAAGTGTATTATGCCGCTAGGTCTTTCTCTCTCAGGTCAGTAGACAGCCCATTAGTAGTACGATAAAGTTTTTAGATTTACAACCCCCCACCCCCCCAACCACCCCAATTTCACCCCCACCCAGAAAAAAAAGTAGAAAATGACCAGAAACCCCTAAAACGCCTAAAAACGAAGTTTGAGCTATTTTCATATTTTTATTTTTTTAATATTGCTGCGCCGCCACTGAGACGATTCCTAAAAGTCAGACGCGTTTTCCATCCTCGCCAAAGTAGTAATACTGTGCCGAAATTTCATTAACATCAATTCAGTAATTTCAACATTATAAAATACAGAACGATCTAAAGCAATACTCGTATGTACCTATGTATGTATACATCGGAAAATTCTCCAAGTCCCTTGGTTCCTGTAATACACAAGGCAATGTTCGGATGGGCCTAAAAAAATGTATTATACCGCTAGGTCTTTCTCTCTCAGGTCAGTAGACAGCCCATTATGAGTACAACAAATTTTTCAGATTTACAACCCCCCACCCCCCAACCACCCTAATTTCACCCCCACACAAAAAAAGTAGAAAATGATCAGGAACCCCTAAAACACCTAAAAACGAAGTTTGAAATTTTTCGTTTTTTGCTAATTACTCCGCCGCCTATGCACCGATTTTCAAAATTGTAGCAACATTACCTACTACGACCATACACCATATCACTACCCAAATTTCATCAAACTCTATGCAGCGGTTACTGAGATTACGAGGCTAGAAAAACGCGCACAGACCGACAGACAGACAGACAGACAGACAGACCGACAGACCGACAGACCGACAGACCGACAGACCGACAGACCGACAGACCGACAGACCGACAGACCGACAGACCGACAGACCGACAGACCGACAGACCGACAGACCGACAGACCGACAGACCGACAGACCGACAGACCGACAGACCGACAGACCGACAGACCGACAGACCGACAGACCGACAGACCGACAGACCGACAGACCGACAGACCGACAGACCGACAGACCGACAGACCGACAGACCGACAGACCGACAGACCGACAGACCGACAGACCGACAGACCGACAGACCGACAGACCGACAGACCGACAGACCGACAGACCGACAGACCGACAGACCGACAGACCGACGGAAATGAGTGACATGGATTTTCGTTATGTAGTGTTATGTATTGATCACAATACTCCCCTCACCTATCGGTGTGGGAAGTAAAAGAAGTTGTCCTAGTTGCAAAGGCAACGGCATACTCCAATTGTAAATCGGACACAAACAGACCACTGAAGATATGAAGTTTTTGGAAGAGATCGTCGCTCACACTATCGACTATCCATGCACTACAAATCCCGCTAAAATTCAAACTTACAAAAACTCCTAACCTCACTTATTTGACACTGAATGATCTGGGAAAACTGATCTACCATTCAAGCTAGTGCAGATGGGCTTAAGTGGGGGTAAAATATCTCACTTAAAAAGGGGGATACTCGTACGAGCAATTACGCGTACTTATGGCTCGATGACCTTTTTCGCCTGTGAGTCACCGTAAGTACGCGTACTTTAAAACCGTCGCGCAAGTCGCCGGCGATCCAACTGGTTTGAAATCTTGCTCGTAGCTTGTCTCGGCTCGTCCTGCGAGCCGCCAGCCACCACTTTGTTTCGGCAGGCCATCGATGCGCAACGCTTGTTGTGCTTGGCGTTTGTTAAAAGTTTTGTTTATTTAGGAAAATCATCAAAATGAGTGATTTCAGCTCCATCACGTGTGTCACCGACGTCGAGCCGAGTAAGTTCGCGAACTTAAAAACCGCGTGCTTAAAGTTCGTACGTGTATCAAGTGGGGGTAAAATATCTCATTTTAGAATCAGAAAATAAAAGGAACATACATTGGAATGAGTCGTGACGTCACAAGTGAGAATTATCAGATAAAGCATGCAAAAGGAAAGCACCTTAAGTCTGCCGATCGCTGGCTCTCTGTCCATTCGAAGTGCGTTCATCCAGCGTTCAGGTTATAACAGTAAGAGCAAATTGATTGCAACAATTCCACATACTCTGAACATGGCTGGAAGACACCATTACGGTGTAATAATAATCGGCCATATTATGGCTCCGTTATGACCCTATTAGTCATACCTGGAAATAATAATCGAACTTGGGCCATCCCGCAGCCCATATTGCAATCAGAATTAATTAAACAGCCGATGTTATATTTTATTACGCTGGCATCTCGCGATTTACATACATACCAAGACAAGGCTCGCATCGGGTCTAAATGGATATCGTTGTAGATTGGATTTCCTGGGTCTGGAACAGGAAGTTATGAACCGTTTGATGGATGGCCAAATGGATATTGGGGTACATACAAAGAATACTCAAAATATTGCGACGTATTACGTAGAAGTAGTGAAGAAGAGGAGAAAATTGCAAAAGAATATAATGTTCTTACGTATTACATCACCCGGGATTTGGATTCAACGCATCAGAATATATAGGAAACGCACTGTACCCATTGCAGTTCAATTACTGTATATAGCACAGTGGAGCTTTAGACATCTTCTATAAGTTATTCTGCTATGAATATCGTAGAACAAATTACAGTCCAAACTCTCCAATACATAGTCCAAGTCGAAGACCTAACTCTATAGATATGACTGCCTTAGACTCAAATTAAATCAAATTAAACGTTTAGTGAAATTCAGTAGCCGAGAGGTTAAGAGTTGAACGTCCTCAATAGGCAACTTTTAGTAATGAGCAAAACAGTTTGAAACAGAGTAGCTGGTTGATAAAATGGATATACTACATTTTCAAAACTCAAAACATAAGCAAATAACAATTCGTGGGTTACGATTTTTTACCACAATATTTTAAGTCATATGAATGTAGTTTGGTGATAATAGTAACACTATATTGGACAAAATTGGACGACTGTTTACCTCTCAGCTACTGACATGTATTTTATTATGTTTTGATAATAATTGTTTGTTTTAGCGTCTGTGATATTTTGTGTTATTTTTGTTCACTGTAAAATGTACCTTACACACACCTTAGGATATTGCAATTCGTAAATATACAAGGTGAGTCTTTAGTTGATAACTTTTTTCAGAAAACTGAGAAATAAATGAGATATAAAATAAACCTGCCCCTGTCAGATTCAATTTATCGTTGTTATATTTGATGTGATGAATCCTAAAAGTGGCACATTATTATGAACGCAAATTTTAGGACTTGCCAATATAGAGTTAACTACGATAAACCGAAAATGACTAGTGCACTGATTGACAGGTAAAATGCCTGATCAATAAGACAAAAATCTAAGCAAAAAACTAAACTGGCTAGGTACGTCTTGATACACTAGTTCACACTTCTTTTGATTCTGTATCTCGTTTATTTTCAGTTTTTGGAAAAAAGTTATTCGAGAGAGTTTTTTATTTTAACGAGTTCTATACACACTTAGAAAAAGATATCAACACAGAACTCATCCCGTATTCAGTTTTATTCTATTCTCCCTATAATTCCAATTCCACAATCCAGTCGAACCTTTAAAGGTGCACTAACCAAACTCACTACGGACCTGAATTAAGTCAGCAGAGCCGCTTAGGATATTTATAATTTTATTTTAGTGCCGTTTTGCATTTTATTACTGTTTATGACAAACAATATGTACTATTCATTCCTGGTTATCCATTATAATTATATGTATATATTCACTTTGAGACTTTATTCAAAATTAAGTGAATTATACGATCTTAGATATGAACTATAAAACAGTACATCTGTCCATGGCCTGAGGACAAGGAATATGGACTAATAGTTAATATCAAAATAAAACACATGCTGCATGGAGGATATCTGAAATTTTCCGTTTTTTGCTAATTAATCGGCCGCTCATGCATTGATTTTCAAAATTTTAGCAGCATTACCTACTACGGCCTCGCAGCATATCGGTACCCAAATTTCATCACATTTCATGCAGCGGTTACTGAGATTACAGACAGACCGATAATCAGACCGACAGAAAAGAGTGACGTATTTTGTTATGTAGACACATCATGAAACGCCCAAAAAAATGAATAAATTTTTTGGATATGCTAAGAAGGGTCAAGACATCCAAAAGCCTCTCTTATATATGCATACGCCAATGACCTAGATTAACACTGCACCTTTTCCAGCTGTAGTTTCTAAAGCGTCAAGTGATATTCAAAACGGTCAAGTTAATTTTCCAACTCGTCAATTGTAAATTCAAACTGACAGGTATAAATTACACTGTTTAAATTTACAATTGACGAGTTGGAAAATTAGCTTGAACGTTTTGAATATCACTTGACGCTTTAGAAACTACAGCTGGAAAAGGTGTAGAACTGGATCATATATGAGTATCTCATTTCATTGGCAACTCATTTCATTGGCAACCCTGTGACACACATCATGCCCTGCATAAAAGTGTTTATTCCAAGTCAAACCGTCCCGGGACGGTATAAAGCTCAGAGTAACGACTGAACATACAGGTAGTAAACAACTAACTCAAATAGGCCGACATCTTTTCTTATGTTGTCATATTGACCACCAGATAGGGCAATCATAATCATTTACTATCGTACTAATTGTATAGTATCCAGAAATATTCCATTCTACGTTAAAATGCGGCTTATTTACGGTAGAACCTCGACTGTCTTTTATGCTTGGTCCGAAAAATCGAATTCGCTATTTGTTGGTAACTGTAGTGAAGCTATACGGACCTGCTGTGCTATATTCGAGTGTAGTTTAACAGTTTTTTGAGATGGGACTCAAAAAGTGCAGTGTTTATAACATGGGTTACACTGGAACATGGCTGATCAATGTTTGGAGGCTGAACTGTCAAAAATCTGTTTATTTACTTAAGATGATGGCTTTGAGCACGCCATGCTGAAGTGGTTTGTTTACTACCTCTATGTTCAGCTGTTACTCTGAGGTATAAAGCCATCTCAAAACCCGACCACAATCTAACTGATACCGCGCTCGAAGTAGGGATCTTCGATGCGCCCATTAGTCACACTTGCAAGCAATCGAATGCCACATTCTCAGTCGGAATCAATTAAAGCCTGGGCGTTAAATAACTCGTAAGAGCCGCATCTACAGATTTACATACCGCTGCGCGATCTGAGCGCCCCCAGGCGGCCATTTCTGCGCGACCAACGATTCGTGGTGGATACATACCTGCAAAAGAGAGAAACGAATATTAGTTTATTAATTATTTGTGTGACAAGTTTATTGCAACAAGGAAAGGAATATTCGAAGACGGACAGCGCTTTATAACGTGTATATAGTGAGTGTAGTAACGAACAATTCCACTTACGATATGGGAAGACTGGAGGATAGAGAAGAAATTACTAATATATATAATAAGTTAATATAACTGTAAGATAAATGTACTCTTATATTCATGAATATAAATCACTATAATAAAAGTTATATATTATAATTATATATTAATACTTTATTTCATAATATTTGAAAAAATAATAAAAAATACAAGAACATACATCTGAAAGATCTGCCATCTGAGTAAAAAAATATACTTGGGCACATCAGCCACCATTATTTCAAGATATATAAAAAAACTCTTGATTTGGTTAACAAAATAACAAACTTGAGAACATTATATAGAAACAGAAGTTAACATAAAAAAACTTGAAAAGAACTGACAAAACAAGTAAAAAAAACATTATTTGGCCAACGCCAGAAAACTTAGAGGCAACTCATCGTCAAAATCTGAGTTTTAGGAGACAGAATCTGGTTCTGATTCTGATTCCCTAGCATCGCCATCCTAGATTTCATGAAAATGCTCAATATCCATTTCAGCCTGCTCTAAAAGTCGAAATGGTCTAGCACTGTAGGAAAATTTTTCATTTTCCTCCAACAATGTTGTTAGTGTTGTAACGCTGCATTTTAGATTTAAAATTTATTTAAAATAATTGAAGAAACCAATGCAAGAATTGTCTAAATAACATTTTCATCAATTATGCACTATCAGTGCCATCTATGCGAAACTTAGCCCTCTGGTAGGATATGTGAAATTGTTGCAAGATGTACCTAACTAATTATATGAGCATATGGGTTTTTTAAAATAGTTCTCTGTTCAGTGCAACATGTGCCTAAGTCCAGCCAAATATTAGATAAACTATCTTCAATGAAGATAAGCCTGGCTGTGAATCTGATAGTGGGAATGTAGGATATATGCTGAGGTGTTGGGTGTCTCTTTTCACCTGATAGCTTTGCATGTATGTACCTTCTCTGTTAGTTGCACGGGAAATTTCGCACTCAAGATCTAATTTTGCCAACAGTGTAAAAAGAACAATTATTGTAGGCTGAATAATTTACATGAATATCATCATAACGGGAAAGAAGGATAACTATGCTATGTTGAGTCTGGAATAACGAGAGGCGGTATTCATAGTCGTCTCTTTAGTAATATTTGAGGTTCCCTTAAGTAGCACTTAAGGGATACTTGAGGGAACCTCAAGTGTGGCTCTTCGTGTGTATCTGTTTCCTAGACAACATCTTCGAGACGGCAAGACGGCAGGATTCATTTGGCGACGTTGTCATATTTCAAATATAAGTCAATCTGTTATACCTATGCCTACGCATTTTGTTGTTTTCTGTTGTCTCTTTTTGTTCGGTGCCAATATTTAATGTTTTGTGCCGGACATTTTTCGGGATGTGACAGATACTGACCCTACTACACCGTACTCCAAAATTAACCTACAAAATCGCCTTGACTGCAACGAAATGTCATGTTGACATTTCGTAACTCGAGTATTACTCAAGGGATCCCTATGTAAGAGACCCTCAGGTAGCTGTCGAAACACAAAACCTTACTTAAGAGACCCTCAATTATTAAGGAACCCTTAAGTATCGACTATGAATACGACCCTAACTCTTTAAAAAAAGGAAGTATGCGGGTCTGCAAAACAACCAGAAAAACAAAGATAATAACGTAACTACCCGAAATTCCAGAGGGTTAGGTCGTGCTTCCTACATTATTTTCCCTTTAAAACTCCAAATCCTCTGGCACAAAAAAATAATCACCCCAACGCAAACATTCGTCAGGCACGTTTCGTAATTCGCCCAATAAAGATAAAGAGCTACTTTTTTCCACCATGACGGCTGCCTTCACTCTTAAACTGGTAACCACTCTTAGTGAGATTCGTCACGCGTTTCGCATAAAAACGTAACGATTTTACAGCGCGTTTTATAAATTGGTTCCACTCGCGGCTGCGAAAACATAAATTTTTATACACGCAAAATGTGCTTAACCGATGTATAATAATAATTTCGAATTAACTAGCTGGTTGTAAAATCACTCAAATTATGATAAAGGTACTTGTTCGTTTCGGGGATTACATCACGGATTGCTATAAAATAAATACGCAATAATAGCACATATTGTTTAAAACATAAATAGCACTAAAATTATAGCTGTAAAACTATTTAACAAATTACAAAGCATTTTTGGGGCTCTTTCATTTTTAGTTTACTATTCTGTAGATCAATATCTTTCAAATGCCCACCCCGGAATTCTCGAAAACCGCCGACTAAAAAAAAAACACGCCAAGACACGTCAGAAGATCTGACAAGGGGGACCACTTTTTAATCAAAAAGTACCTACTTCACCCTGTAACCTCTACCCCCCCCCCCCAGAGTCATCCCCTTATAAAATTTTATATGACAAGAGATATCGAATAATACCTTGTTGTAAAGGTATGTCGAAATACTTTATTTTGAAGTTTGATTTTTTTAAATCAGTCAATTCGGTCAAACAATGATATAGATTGTAGGTGGCTAAGCACGAAGCGAGTTCGACACATAACACGTTACAGTTTATGACAACAGATGGCGCAGTCTTCCACTTACTATCACGCACCCGACAATATTCAACACCTATCTTTCTAGAAGCATGGGACAGCATTTTTATCAGAGGCAGGAGGCAGCTATGCAAAATTGATGGATTTTTTATTAGATGTGAATTTTTGTAAAAAGAAATGGTATAACACAAGTGAGCCAACTTGCTTTTAATTCGTATGTTGTTACAAGCTCACAAACGACAAGCTAAAAAGCGTGTTAAAAAAGCATGACTTTTTGTCGAAGCAAAAAATATGACATTCTTAGTGTATGTCTTCTTTTTTTTTGTTTTGCTTTTTTACATAACTTGACCTACACTGTATGTGTATATATTTTAATTGTAATCGTTAGTGATCTTACATGCAACTAACATTTGTAATTGTTCCTTTCTTCAAGATAAAATAGTAACTGTTAAGATCCATAGTTGGAACAAATTCCTTGACAGGCTTTTTTACAATTTTGATTCTATAGGTAATACAGAGCGCCAGTAAAACTCAAAACACGAAAAAAATTGTATGATTTTTCCTAAATTGCTCTTTGTGTTTGGCAATGTTTAGTTAATGGCAGTTATTGTTTTCTGTGAGTTATATGCTTGACGAAAAGGCCGACCATCATGTAAGTTTGTTGACAATAAAACGTTATACTAGAAATGTTGTCATATGGTTATTTGTTCCTGATATTTTAGCAAAGTAGCAGTAAGATAATTCTACTGAGCCCAGGAAGTGCCAACCAGGAAAGCTTTCAGATTCAGATCCAAGGTAACCGCTACATATAGCCTTCCAAAAAATATGTATGTCTACGTCCATGATTCTATAACCACTTTATTCTTTCACCCGAGCAATGTTGATTTGATAAAAATATAAAATGAAAAATACGGTCTATCAGCCTTAGCTACGTTATATAGACGAAAGAGAAAAGAGAAACAAATTTCGCCGGAATTTTTTTATTCATAATATTACGCACATAAATTTTGAATACATATTCCGTTATCTGGCCTGCTACCGTCTTTGTCTTCACGCTGTTTTCGTTTTTCGTAGATTGTTCGCGAGCCCACGCAGGGTAATGCTCAATTTATTATTATCCGCAAAACAAATTCTTGTCTGTGGAAAAAATTCAATTGTCGCTTAGATAACTCAAAGGCGTAGGTAACTTACTAACTTAGGGAAAAAACTTCCTAAAGGTGTGGTAATGGTAAATTATTTGACTGTTTCATACAAAACTGCACATTGTTCAATGAGCGGTAATGTCACTAAAATAAATACAGTCACCGTTCGAATTAGCGTTTGACGTTTCATAGTGACATTTATAGTTATTCACTGAAAAAAGTGGGTATTTTTACGAAACAATTACAATCACTATTGAAGCGATTTTCCGATTTCATATTGTAAAATCCCAGTAAAGTTTAACAAAAATACTATAGTTTTGTAGATTTACTAAATTTTGTAAAAATACTGGAGCATTTTACGAGAAAAATACTTCAATTTTTCACAAAATATTTGTAAAATTACAAAGCTAAGTTGCATTTTTATAACACAAAATTACAAGATAACTGTCATTTTACAAAATGTTTGTTTTTTTACTGTTTTTTTTGTAAATCTATAATTATTTCAGAAAAAGATTTCAATAATGTTAGTAAAATACAATTGATTTCTTCGGTTGGTATGAATGATAATTTGGCTAAAACGCTTAAATGGCCATTTGCCCTGAGTAAAAATCACGCGTTGCGGATGAAAGGTAGCACTGGCGGGCGATAAGAATCAGCTTATGTGGTTAAAGAAACAGCGGACGGGTCGTTATTTTATGGATTTTATTTTGGAAGTGCTGGTATATAACGTGTAGTTGAGATATTTTTGTTTGACGTTTTTTTTTTTTGGATAAAATGATAAAATGAATACAAAGAGCATTTGAACAAGGTAAGCCGCCATCTTGGAAATATTTTAGCCTGAATTCAAGTCGAAAGGCCTGGAGCCTTCTTAGAAAACTAGGCTCAAGCACGCCATCCACACGGGCACCGTCGGGAGTAACTCCAGACAAGATTGCTGCGCATATTGTAGAAACGTCAAGAGCACCTTCTGATAGAGAGCATACAAAACGCGTGAAGAAGGGATTGACTTTACTGAGGAGGAACGCTCCTACCCAAACAACGTTTTCCCGACCCTTCTCGATCGAAGACATTAATAATGCCATATCAGATGTTAGGCCTGGAAGGGCTCCTGGTTTCGACGGCGTCCTGCCGGAATTTCTCATTCACGCAGGTCAGCAAACAAGAGTGTGGCTATCTCTCTTCTTCACGAACCTCCTTAATACGGGAAACCTCCCACGGGAATTCAAAAGAACGAAGGTCATATCAATATTAAAACCCGGTAAACCGAACGATAAACCCGCCAGCTACAGACCTATAGCCTTGCTCAGTTGCTCCTATAAATTACTAGAAAGAGCCGTGTACAACCGATTGAGCGCGACTATCTTAGACCGGGTCCCGATAACCCAGGCTGGTTTCAGACCGGGCCGCAGTTGTTGTGATCAAGTACTGTCCCTCACAACGCATATAGAGGCAGGCTACCAGCAGAACATGAAGACGGGAGTGGCGTTTGTTGACCTCACTGCCGCATACGATACGGTCTGGAGGGAGGGTCTCCTATATAAGTTGCTGCAGGTGATTCCCTGTCAGACCACTACAAGACTCATAAACAACATGTTATGCGACAGAAAGTTCCAAGTAATCCTAAACGAGAAAGCAAGCAGGCAGCGCAAATTGAACAACGGACTTCCACAAGGCTCAGTACTGGCCCCCTTACTTTTCAATCTATATATATCTGACATGCCAGAAACAGTCAGTTACAAGTTTTGCTATGCGGACGATATAGCCATAGCTTTTTCCGATAAGAGCTTCAAGAACGTTGAGCATACTCTTTCTAACGACCTGTTAGCTCTAAACAACTACTTCAAGAAATGGAGACTAGTACCGAGCCCCAACAAAACTGAAGTTTCCTGCTTCCACCTGAGTAACAAACTAGCTAAATATGAACTGCAGGTACTTTTTGCAGGCGAGCCCCTGAAGCATAACCATTTCCCAAAATATCTTGGAGTAACGTTAGATCGCACCCTCTCCTATAAGAAACATCTCGCAAACACTGCAGGAAAACTCAGAACACGCAACAACATTATTCAAAAGCTGTGTGGAACGACGTGGGGTGCCACTGCTCTAACTCTACGAACCAGTGCACTAGCTCTTGTCTATTCGTGTGCTGAGTACTGTGCGCCTGTCTGGATTAACAGCCATCATACCAGACTAATTGACGTCCAACTAAATCACACTATGAGACTTATTACAGGCGCAGTTAAGACAACCCCAACTCAATGGCTGCCTGTACTCTCTGGAATAGCCCCACCGCAGCTGCGAAGGACTGACGCCCTTCTAAGGGAGTATAACAAGATTACGGCCAACAACAAACTGCCCATCCACCGAGCAATACCCCCGTTGCGTATAAACAGACTCAAATCCCGACAACCACCAATAAGGGATGCAGAAGGGCTTAAAACCAATAACTTCGACTCCTTAAACCAATGGCGCTCCCAGTGGGAAGGTTTTGCGGAACACCACTCGCGATGCGCATTTATGGGGGCAGCCTTACTTCCAGGATCAGAACTACCCCGGAAAGAGTGGGTAAAACTTAATAGAGTCCGAACAGGCCACGGCAGATGTGCCGACTCCCTTTACAAGTGGGGCTATGTGCAATCTCCCTTATGTGACTGTGGCGCGCCCCGCCAAACTATAAACCATATTACGAGCGAATGTGAACTGCGTGCGTTTCAGGGATCGCGAGAAGAGTTCTTCACAGCCACACCGTTGGCGCTGAAGTGGTTGAAAGAACTTGACATCAACCTGTAAATACCAAAGACTATGTATCTTAGTTTGTAGCTGTATATATTTTATTTTAGTATAGGTTATAATAGTTTTTCTTTTAATCTATATTTACTTTTGTCATGTTTTTGAGCCGTACGATAAATAAAAATAAATTTAGCCTGAATGGCCCCATTGACTTTGCAAGGTATTAAATTTAAGAAAAAGATGTGAAAAGTATTTCCCTAGAAATTGATCACGTTGGTCGATATCGATCGTGGGCCATCCTCTATACCAAATTTAATTCCGGGGGGAACATTAAGCGAAGTTTGTTTAAAGAATTGTGCTGCCACTCCTCGTCAGGCTAACAACAGAAGCCATCCTTCGCAGCAACTTCGCACTGACGACAGGCCCGAAGGCCAGAGAAACTTGTTCAGAGCCGACTTCACAAATATACGAGGTCTTGCCTCCAACATAAACTCTGTCCATCAACACCTTCAGGCAGAGAAGCCACACATTCTGGCTCTTACGGAAACTCAAGTCGGCTCTTCAGCAATGGATAACAGCTTTAGATATCCCGGATATGACTTATACACCCGATTTAGACGTAGGTTTGGTGTATGCGTGTACGTTAAATCTGGGCTTTCTTGTCATCGAGAAGAAGAGCTCGAACTGGAAGGATTTGACATCATATGGCTAAAAATATCCTTCCAAAATCATTCCAAATTTATATGCTGCATTTATAGGCCACCAAGCAGTAACAACTGCAAAGAGCTCTTCGAGAAGCTTTCAGCCACTGTGGACGCGCTGCAATCAGATCACCCTCATTCAGAGATAGTCTTTCTGGGTGACTTCAACGTTCACAACTCATACTGGCTGAAACACTCAAACAAAACGGACGACGAGGGACGTGAAGCTGAAGCCTTCGCTATCAGCTGCGGCTTGGAGCAGATAGTCAAAGAACCAACAAGGATTCCCAGCCGCCACGGAGATTTTGCTAGTCTGTTGGACCTATATCTCACCACTATTCCAACGGTCTACACAGTGAAGGTAACCGCCCCACTGGGATCGTCTGACCACAACACCGTCTCGACGCTATGCAGAATGCATTCTCCAGATCTCTACCATGCAAAGCCTCGTCGGGTTTGGCATTACGGATCAGCAAAGTGGGACGACCTAAGGGAATACTACCAGTCCTTTCCCTGGAACGACGTCTGCTTCAAGTCACGAGACCCATCAGCTTGCGCCCAAGAAATAACAGAGGTATTAATATCCGGCATGGAAGCCTATATTCCTCATGTCGTCAAGCATCCCTCCAAAAACAAGCCATGGTTCAATCAGCGTTGCAGAGAAGCAGTTACCTCTAAAAACCAACATTACAGAGAATGGAGGAAAAATCCAAATGCTGAGAGCCACCGCAGTTTTATCGACGCCAGAAATCACTGTAAACGCGTGATTGACAGCAGCAAGGAGGAACACAACCAAAAAATTAAGAACAAGCTCCTCTCATGTCCTAGCTCGTCCAGAACATTCTGGTCTGTAGCTAAGGCTGTTAGTCAGAACTTTTCCTATTCGTCAATACCACCCTTGACCAGAGAGGACAAATCCATCGCTTCTGCTCCTAAAGAAAAAGCAGACATCTTGGGGAAGCTCTTCGCAGCCAATTCTACTGTAGACTTTCAAGGAAGTACTCCGACCACCACCATAAGCGTGAACTCGAGAATGGCAGAGGTCAAATTTCAACATCGAGATGTAAAAAGCATCCTCCAAAAACTGAACACCAATAAAGCTACTGGTCCTGACCAAATTCCAGCCATTGTCCTTAAACGCTGTGCCGCTGAGCTTGCACCTATTCTTTGCAAGCTCTTCAAACTTTCGTATCAACGAGGCGTGTTTCCCGCTTCGTGGAAGATTGGCTGCGTACAACCCATCCCTAAGAAAGGCAAAAAAACTGATCCCGCCAATTATAGACCTGTGGCTCTTCTCAGCATCATGTCTAAGGTTATGGAGACTGTCATTAACACACAGCTCCTGAAATACCTGGACAACAATAACATCATAAATGATCGCCAGTATGGCTTCCGTAAGCACAGGTCTACAGGTGACCTCCTTGCCTACGTCACTCACTTGTGGAACAGAGCAATAGACAATCATGGCGAATCCCGTGTTGTTGCACTTGATATATCGAAAGCTTTCGACAGAGTATGGCATGACGGACTTCTGGTGAAGCTTGCTGCTTATGGACTACCACCTGGCCTGCGCCAGTGGCTGGATAGCTTTTTGAACGACCGATCTCTGTTTGTCGTAGTTGAAGGCTGCTCATCAGACGTATTTTCAATAAACGCCGGTGTTCCTCAAGGATCTGTCCTATCCCCTACACTGTTTCTGCTGTACATCAACGAGCTGCTGGAAATAACATCCAATCCAATCTACAGCTTCGCAGATGACAGTACATTAGTGTCGTGCATGGAACCAGGCAAGCCACTATCATCCCAGGAGACGGTACGTCGGCGACAGCAGCATGCCTCACAGATCAACGCAGATATCAAAACAATTGTCGAGTGGGGATTAGCAAATAAAGTACAGTTCAACGTACAAAAAACTCAGGCAACAACACTTACAAAGAAGTCTCACGATGGCTTACCAACCGTGGAAATGGAGGGTCACCCCATAGTCGAATCACCTTCCGTCAAGCTTTTGGGAATCAACATCAACAATAACATGTCCTGGCACGACCACGTCGTCAGTATTGCTAAAACGGCATCCCAGAAGCTTGGAGTGTTGTTCCGCTGTAGGAAGTTGTATACACCAGAGCAACTGCTGCTGCTCTACAAGGCACAGATCCGACCAGCGCTGGAGTATTGCTCCCATGTGTGGGGATGCGCTCCGAAGCACCCTCTAAAGCTTCTGGACACTATCCAGAAAAGAGCGATTAGACTAATCGATACGCCTAACCTCACAAAGGACCTCCACAGCCTGGAACATCGAAGGAGGGTGGCTGACCTATCCCTGTTTTACAGATTCTATCACGGAAGATGTTCGAGTGAGCTCTCTCAGATAATAACACCACAGGCCGTCCGAACTAGGAACACTAGAGAAGCTCTGCGAGCTCATCCTTACCAGGTCGAGGTCCTTACTCCCCGAACTAGTCTCCTCCAGCATTCCTTCTTTTGGAGAACTTCGACGCTGTGGAATCAGCTGCCAGGGAATTTGTTTCCCGACGGCTACAACCTGCAGCGTTTCAAATCTAACGTGAACCGATACTTATCCTCTCGCAGCGCTTCTACAGCGCCATAGGCTTTTAGCCTTTGCGAGAGGCCGACCATAAAAAAAAAAAAAAAAATTGAAGATGCATTCATTTCTATTTTTCTTCGATATGATGTGATTGATTATTGATAAAGTTTTCGAGTAATAATACACACTTTACTTTAAAAGCAATACAGGGTGGGCCAATAGTGCGTGGACGGAGCATTGTGGCCTCCCTAAAAAATATTTCAAAAATCTCTCACTTGATCATGGTAGGGACCCTTGAGGGCTATAACGCAAAAATATTTTCACTCAAATTTTGACGTTTATACAGGGTGATTCATATCAAACTTACATTTTTTTAAATGGAATACCATATATATTATTGCATATTTAGATTCCTTGATCAATTCTAGGGTGACTTTATGTATCACACATGGAACTTTAAACGAACCGTTTAGGCGCAAATCACCATGTTTGGTATAAGTAGGTATCAGAAAAAAATTGAATATCGCAGCGATTATAAAACCTAGAAGGTCGTGACTTTGCAACACAACTAAGCATGAAATGCATCACCTTAGGTCAGACGGCTAAGATTGAATTCTTTTTGTACTTGGAGAAATCAGTAGATTGATTAAGGAAATTTCGATCACAGATAGCTTGATTTTTTCAAATAGGAATGCTTACTTTGGTTTAAAGAATCAAATGTAAAATTTGATTACCTTTCTAACGATATAGCATTCCCGATATCAATCTTTTTTAGTTTTCATTTTATTTCAAATTTTTAGTCAAAGCGGTGTTTTTCAATTTACCTGCATGCAAGCAACCTAGCAGGCCATGAAAAATAAACAAAAGCTCGTTAATATGGAAGAAACCAACTAACTTAGTAATAAGATGCAAACTAACTAGAGCAACGAGACCAGATTACGAAAATTCCTTACAACACATTAGCTCTAACCAGAAACAATAGCGGTAACAAGAACGCTCATTTTCCACAGCCTACTAGCTATTAGCCAATTTCCAAAGTCAGTAAAAAAATATTTAATCAAAGGAGAACTACCAGTCATTGTTGCTGGCAGTATAATATCTATGTCTTCTGAATAAATTTTGACATTTAATGCCATCAAAAAGTAGCCGTTTACGTAAGCCAAAAGTAATGATACCTCTGACTGCAACCCTTCAAATTCTTCAGTAGGTACTTCTACTTATTAGCAAAACTGCGGAAAATGAAACTTGAATTGCAGTGTGTTTGAATTGTAAAACATAATTTAGTTTGCAGAAAACTACATGAAATAAAAACAATTACAACATAGCGTATTTAAAAAATTCTAGCAATTATTTCGATAGATGTTCAGAATGCTCTAGTTGGAGATATCTTCACTTTTGACTTAACTAAATGGAAATAACTATTTTTTTCATCCCATTAAATGTGAAATTTTATTCTAAACATGTTAGACTGTAAGCAAAAATCGCTGGAAGTTTTCCTTTTGTTTCAAAGTTTTTAATCGTTTTGGAAGGTTGTCAAACTCAGGCAGACCTCAATAGCTAGTAGGCTGTGAAAAACAAACACTTCTGTCATAGCCCAGCTACTCATTGACATTAGATATCTTGCGGCTGTTGTATCCGGTTAGACCTAATATGTTGCAACGAATTTTCATAATCTTGCCTCGTTGCTCCAGTTAGTTTGCATCTTTCTACTAAGTTAGTTGGTTTCTTCCATACTAACGAGATTTTGTTCATTTTTCATGGCCTGCTAGGTGGCTTGCACGTAGGAAAATTGAAAAACACCGATTTGACCGAAAATTTGAAATAAAATGAAAACCAAAAAAGATTGATATCGAGAATGCTATATCTTTAGAAAGGTAATCAAATTTTATATTTTACTCTTTAAACCAAAATAGGCATTCCCATTTGAAAAAATCAAGTTATCTGTGATTCAAGTTTCCTTAATTAATATACTGATTTCTCCAAATGCAAAAAGAATTCAAATTTAGCCGTCTGACCCAAGGTGACGCATTTCATGCTTAGTCGTACCGCAAAGTCCCGGCCTTCTAAGTTTTATAAGCGCTGCGATATTCAATTTTTTTCTGATACCTACTTATACCAAAAATGGTGATTTTCGCCTAAAGGGTTCGTTTAAAGTTCCATGTGTGATACATAAAGTCACACTAGAATTAACCAAGGAATCCAAATATGCAATAATATATAGGGTGTTCCATTAAAAAAAATGTAAGTTTGATATGAATCACCCTGTATAAACATCAAAATTTGAGTGAAAATATTTTTACGTTATAGCCCTCAAGGGTCCCTACCATAATCAAGTGACAGATTTTTGAAATATTTTTTAGTAAGCCCACAATCCTCCGTCCACGCACTATTGGCCCACCCTGTATATGCTTCAACTTCAGATGAAGAAAGGAAAGAGAAAATTTCCATTTACAATAGAAAAACCCAGCTCATCAATGTTCCTTTGAAGAAGCAATACTATTACTACTTGTCATGTATATATTTTAATTTTTACCGAATGTATCAAAAAAAAAATGTTTCAGTAACTTTGGAGATGAGTCGAAGATATTTTAATAAAGTGCATCTTGACTCTGGGGCAAAGTCAAGTCACACTCCAAGTAAACGAAAACTAAGGGTTTTCACCTAAACCTAACGAAAATTCACATGGTAATGACCAAATAAATTGATTTTAAATAGACTAAAAAACACGCATCTAAAGAACATGGAACTAAGAAGTTAAAAATAATTTTTAAAATGAGCTTAAAGCAATAATGAACGAAAAATACTAGTACTATTGAGAAAGAAGCGTCGCGCACCCGACTTACGAATAATTTGCACAAAGCAACCACACTTTTTTCACAATTACACTAGTATTTCTCATTCATTATTGTTTGAAGCTTATTAATTCTTAACTTTTTAGTAGAGTATTGTGATCGCGAAAATATTCGATTTCGATATAATACGCTTTTTAGGCGTTTTATGACGTCTACATAACGAAAGTCCACGTCACTCATTTCCGTCGGTCTGTCTGTCGGTCTGTCTGTCTGTCTGTCTGTCTGTCTGTCTGTCTGTCTGTCTGTCTGTCTGTCTGTCTGTCTGTCTGTCGGTCTGTCCGTCTGTCGGTCTGTCGGTCTGTCGGTCTGTCGGTCTGTCGGTCTGTCGGTCTGTCGGTCTGTCGGTCTGTCGGTCTGTCGGTCTGTCGGTCTGTCGGTCTGTCGGTCTGTCGGTCTGTCGGTCTGTCGGTCTGTCGGTCTGTCGGTCTGTCGGTCTGTCGGTCTGTCGGTCTGTCGGTCTGTCGGTCTGTCGGTCTGTCGGTCTGTCGGTCTGTCGGTCTGTCGGTCTGTCGGTCTGTCGGTCTGTCGGTCTGTCGGTCTGTCGGTCTGTCGGTCTGTCGGTCTGTCGGTCTGTCGGTCTGTCGGTCTGTCGGTCTGTCGGTCTGTCGGTCTGTCGGTCTGTCTGTCTGTCTGTCTGTCGGTCTGTCTGTACGCGTTTTTCTAGCCACGTAATCTCAGCAACCGCTGTATGGATTGTGATGAAATTTGGGCAGCGATATGCTGTGGGGTCGTAGTAGGTAATGTTCCTATAAATTTGAAAATCGGTGCATGGGCGGCGGAGTAATTAGCAAAAAAAAAATACTGCCCAAACTTCGTTTTTAGGCGTTTTAGGGGTTCCTGATCATTTTCTACTTTTTTTTGGGTGGGGGTGAAATTGGGGTGGTTTGGGGGGTAGAGGGCTGTAAAATTGAAAAATGTGTTGCTTTCATAATAGGCTGTCCACTGACCTGTGAAAGAAGACCTAGCGAGATAAATCACCCTTTTAGGTCCATCTGAACATTGCCTTGACTATTACCGAAACTAAAGGGCTTAGAATTTTCTGTACGCATACGAGTATTTGTTGCTTTGTATTTTGTAACTTGGAAGCTATTAAATTGATTCTAATAAAATTTTGCACATTATTATTATTGTGGTGAGGATGGAAAACGCGTATGCTTGTTAGAAATCGTGTCAGTGGCAGTGTAGCAATAATAAAAAAACTAAAAATATGAAAACTCCGTGTTTAGATATTTTAGGGGTTCCTGACCGTTTTCTACCTTTTTTGGGTGGGGGTGAAGTTGGGGTGGTTGAGTGGTGGGGGTTGGGGGTGGGGGTTGGCGGGATGTAAGGGGGGCTGAAAAGCTTGTATTATTGATAATAGGCTGTCCATTGACCTGTGAAGGAAAGACCTAGCGGCATAGAACAATTTGGGGGGGAGGGGAACTGGCTATGATTTGGTTGCAAGGGGATCTCAGACTAAAGCTTCATGCTATGGGAAAATAATAAACTGATATCACTGTAATGTGTGCGGAAGTACTGAGTCAATCAACTTGACCTTATTTTTTAACTATATTTGTTTTTAGTTCTTTCGCAAACTTTATCATTAAAGCGTGTTTTCTTTGTTTTTTTTTAAACTGTGTTTATCAGTACTCTGTGTAATGAAGATGAACAATTAATTGTTTTTGATCAATATTCATAGCATTATCATTACCATTACTGCATAAACGATAATTAAAACTGTCGAATTTCCTGAATAAATTTCACAGAAATACCAACTCCTGAGCAGTTGGATGTCATGCCTTTTAAGCTCTCGTCACTACGCCTCTGTGCAATATTAATAAACTTTAAGGTATCTGCGCCATCTCTTTAGCGGCAAAGTTGGAGCGTTCAATGTTCGGTCCGACGCGACATCTTAATCCAAAGGGCAGTTACAAACTCTCAAACAAGCATACAAGTGAAGCTAATGAAAGCATGTTAACAAGCTGCATTTGGCCGGAATAATTAAGTACATTAATTTTGAAGACTAGACAGAATATACTGCCTAACAGTAGATATTAGCAATACATACAAATTCGCATTTTATCTTTGCGTGTGCATCATCTTCCCACTCAGTATGTGACTGTAACCTATTCCTTTGTCAACCCGTGAGAAACTGGCAAGCGCTTACTAAGCGCAGCCTGCTAGAAACAATTTATTTATTTATATATATTTACATACGCATAGTAGAATATTAAATGCCAATATGCATACATACACATTTGCATGTAAGAGTGTAGAGGCAATATTTATTGCACAACGGAACGACCAAACGAAATAACATTACGTTATGCTAACGCGCAGGCGGCTAGGTGCATACCTCAACTTGGCATACGAGATATACCAAATTCATACATGCTGAAGAGATCTTCATATCCGACAACTGTGACTCATCTCTGTCTCCGTTCCTAGTATAACTGTAAGTTGTTTCCCCGAAGAAATACAAACAAAACAATTGAATAGTATAGTAGGAAGTGACTTTGCGCCGACGTCTTGATGCGACTACCTAAGCTTGCAACCTGGTAAATCCGCGACGGCGTTTTTCAACTTCAATTCAAAACCAAAAGATCGATAATGATAACCTGCTGTTAGCAATTATTGTCTTGAAGTATACTACACCTTTTCCAGCTGTAGTTTCTAAAGCGTCAAGTGATAATTCAGAACGGTAACTTGACCGTTTTGAATTATCACTTGACGCTTCAGAAACTACAGTTGGACAAGGTGTAGTCGCAAGTGAAATCTAAACACTGAGAAAAAAATGGTTTTGGTTGCCGAAATACGGTAGGACTAACCAGAATAATGAATTCCTTTGCCATTAGTTTGTAAAAAAAACAATCAATAATTGGTGGGCCCTCCATGTTGACGAATGCACTCCTATAGCCTACGCGGCATGCTCGCAATCTGGTTGCTGATAAACTCTAGAGGCATAGCCTCCCAAGCTGCCTTCACAACATGTTTCAGTTCGTCCAGCATGGTCAGAAGATTGGGTAAATCGCCTGCCTATGTATCGACCCATCCAATCCTATACTTTTTCAATTGATGATAAATCGGGTGATCGTGGAGGCCAGGGAAGTACCCTGACCTCGGATTCCTGTAGGAACTTCGTCGATACAACCTTGCAATATGAGGACGTGCATTATCTTGATGGAAGAAACCCTCTTATTCGAGACCTCGGACATATGGAGCGGTAATTGGGTCTAACAACTGCTCATTCACATAACGTTGCGCAGTCATCGCGCCACGAATCACAAGTAAAGCTGACTTGCTGTTGAATGCAGTACCACCTCATACCATCAAACCAAAAGAATGGTGTACATGGCGCTCAACAGCAAACTGGAGACCACGTCGTTCACCCCGTCGGCGTCTTACGCGTTGGCGTCCGTCGTGTGCCCCCAGACAAAACCTGCTCTCAGCATGCCATTTTCGGTGTTCTTGGCACCAATCTAACCGTTGGCGACGAAGATTTGCAGTGAGTGGAAGCACTAAGCACTAGGTATAAATTACACCTGTCAGTTTGAATTTACAATTGACGAGTTGGAAAATTAACTTGACCGTTTTGGAATATCACTTGACGCTTTAGAAACTATAGCTAGAAAAGGTGTAGAATCACGCCTAGATACTTTACTCATTGGGGAAGTTCAAGTGATGTTCCAAAGAAGACTGGTCCCTTATATCCGATCAGTTTTGTTCTTCTAGTGAACATAACTAGCTCGGTCTTCTCGGCATTAGCCGATAGATATAGATCGTTGCACCACGATTCCACAATGTGCAAAACGCCTGAAACAGTACCATGAATCGACCCTGACTACTATGCTGAGATCATCTGCATAGACCAGCACGTATACACCTATCACGGCTCAAGAAACAATAAGCTGTCTTACTCACGGTCGGTTGCTTTGTGATATGGTGCAAATATCTGACGTCAGCGACGCCATTTTGGGATAGTTTCATTCACCCTGACAGGGGCGGAGTAGAAAAAACTGTACAACAGGACAGAATTAAGAAATAATACTCAACCCATGCGGTGTAAAGGGAAGGTTAACATTAAAGTCAACATAAAGTTTATGTATAAAGTTTATGTTGTCCTTAATGTTTAAGCCCAGTAAGTATATTATTTGTCTCTATAAACATATCTATGTAGATAGTCATGACCCTGCCGTGCCGCCGCTGTTGAAATCAGAACCAATCTAGCTCAAAATGTCAATGCGCAAAGCGATCGGTGCAAAGCATCCCCAGACCTTGAGAATGACAGCTGATTGTTGAGCCGTGCACCTATATTGCTCAGTGGAGGTAGGTTACTCAAGCAGTTTACAATATTGAAAGTTTCCTTTAGCCAGAGTCGGTTGTTGAACGTTCTGTGTATTTTCCGTCGGAAAACCTCAAATGTAGCAGCAGCCGGTGCGGTGTGATGCTCCGGCACTCTGGTGGTGTTGACAGAGCCGCGTTAAATGGATCACTGTATATATTTTGTGTAATTTTCACACGCCGGCTCTCAGCTGAAAGCACGCCGAGCACCGAATCAGACTATTAAACACAAACTGCCGGGTAATACGGCAGTTACACAACACTGTTGCCACATTTCCGCCACTTTTTATGGTCTACCTCCCGCAAAGGATGAAAAGCCTATGGCGCTGTAGAAGCACTGCGAGAGGATAAGTGTCTGTGCACGTTAGGTTTGAAACGCTGCTGGTTGTATCCGTCGGGAAACAAATTCCTCGGCAGCTCATTCCACACTGTCGAAGTTCTTCAAAAGAAGGAATGCTGGAGGAGACTGGATCGAGGAGTATGGACCTCGACCTGGTAAGGATGAGTTCGAAGAGCCTCTCTAGTGTTCTTCGTTCGGACGGCCTTCGGTGTTATTATCTGGGGAGCTCACTCGAACATCCTCCGTAATAGAATCTGTAAAACAGGGACAGGTCGGCCACCCTTCTTCGATGTTCCAGGCTGTGGAGGTTCTTCGTGAGGTTAGGCGTATCGATTAGTGTAATTGCTTCTATGGATAGTGTCCAGAAGCTTTAGAGAGTGCTTCGGCGCGCATCTCTCGGATCTATGCCTTGTAGTAGTAGTTGCTCTAGTGTATACAGCTTCCTACAGCGGAACAGAACTCCAAGCTTCTGGGATGCCGTTTTAGCAATACTGACGACTTGGTCATGCCAGAACATGTTATTGTTGATGCTGTTCCCCAAAAGCTTGACGGAAGGTGACTCGACTATTGGGTGACCATCCATTACCACAGTTTGGAAAGCCAACTCGAGAGTTGTCACTGTTATTGCCTAAGCTTTCTGTACATTAAACTGCACTTTATTTACTTATCACCACTCGACAATTGTTTTGATACCTACGTTGATCTGTAAGGCATGTTGCTGTCGCCGACGCACGGCGTACCGTCACCTGGGATGATAGTGGCTTGCCTGGTTCCATGCACTATATTAATGTACTGTCCTCTGCAAAGTTGTAGATTGGATTGGATGTTACTTCCAGCAAAAATAGTGTAGGGGATGGGATAGGATTCCTGAGGAACACCGGCGTTTATTGAAAATACGACTGATGAACAAACAGCCTTCAATTGCAATAATCAGAGATCGGTCGTTCAAGAAGCTATCCAGCCACTGGTGCAGGCTAGGTGGTAGTCCATAAGCAGCACGCTTGAGCAGATGTCCCTCAGACCACACTCTTTGGAAGGCTTTAGATATGTCGAGTGCAACAACACGGGATTCGCGATGATTTCCAATTGCTCTGTTTTACAAGCGAGTGACGTAGGCCAGGAGGTCACCAGTGGACCTATGCTTACGGAAGACATACTTGCCGATCATTTATGATGTTACTGTTGTCCAAGTATTTCAGGAGCTGTGCTAATGACGGTCTCCATAACCTTAGACATGATGCTGAGAAAAGCCACAGGTCTAGAGTTGGTGGGATTGGTTTTCTGCCGTACATTTGCGGGTTGTACGCAGCCAGTCTTCTATGCTCGCCGATACGACAGTTTAAAGAGCTTGCAAAGAATAGGTGCAAGTTTAGCGGTACAGCGTTTAAGGACAATGGCTGTAATTTGGTCACGACCAGTAGCTTTCTTTGTGTTTAGCTTTTGAAGGATGCTTTTTTACATCTCGATGTTGAAATTTTGACCTCTGCCATTCCAGGGTTCACGTTTATGGTGGGGGTCGGAGCAAGATGAGTTTGACCGGTCCCTGTTTCTAGATCCAGGTTCATAATTTTTTATAGCAGCCCGGGGCCCACATGAATTTATTAGATTTATTCTGACCCCTCCCAAAAAAAAGGTTACCCATCTCTATTGTACATAGTGGGTAGTGAGTAAATTTTGGAAGTTATTCTGATATCCCCTAAATTTGAAATAAATTAATGTAATGCAAGTAGATACAATCTCGCTATAATTGGCAACGTAGCGTTGCTTGAAAGCTTGGGAGACACGATTCAGCGTTCGCGGTCGCCCCCCCTCCTTCCCCTTTCGGGATTTCAGCTGGATTAGGGAGACCGGACGGCAGACCGGCGGTGCGGTGAAAAGTTGTGTGTCTGGCATGGAGAATGTGTGTTCCACTTTCGGGATAGTGGGGCAGATCGGGGTTTTCTGGGGAGTACGATGCCAGATAGAAATAAGTGAAAGGATCTCACGTATTCAGAAAAGAAGTAGTAATGGAACTACAGTAGAAAGTAGTAGTAATTGTAGTAGTAATAGTAATAGTATGTTGCTTTATTTTGTTTTAGCAACAAGTTCACATTACAAATTTATAAATTTATAGTTGCTCTTCCATGCAACCCCCCCCCCTAAAAAAATTGTCACATTCATATACAAGTTATCCACGTATAAACAATACGATTAACATAAAATTAATAAATTGTAAAAAATTTACAAAAGCATAACATTTGCATCAATTTCCTAACAGTTAGCAATTATCAGTGATTTAAGAGTAATCTTTACCCCTTAACCGGTGTTGTGGAGTCTACCAGATCCCCAGAGAAATTCACGTAAGCCTAAAATATTGAAATTCAACATGTTGGCTGTGTAGGGCCATCTACCTTCAAGTTAGGGCACCTATTAAATACCGTCAAATAGCTACATGTTTAAGTTCAGTATTGTTCGGTCCAGCGAGCGGTAAAGTAGTCGTGGGGTCCGTATGGCACCACAACGCCAGTGCTGTGGTTATTTTGGAATAACGGGAACTTCAAAAAGCGTGCGTTATGGTGATCCAGATCTTCAAAAGACAATAATAAATTGATATGATGAAGTAGCAAGCGATTTTAGTGATTATGGGGAGCATAAAGACACTGATTTTTGTCCGCACAGTACCCATGAAACCGAGTTAGAGCTTGAGCAAGAAGGCCAACAAAGCGACGATGAAAACGGTACTACAGATAGATCAGAAAGTCAATATTATTATGAAGAAAATTGCTATTCCTCCAAACCAAAGCTTACTCCCCCCCCCCACCCAAACAACCACATATAATCTTGAATAAATACGTTAAAAGTCCACGTATAACATGAAGGACTCCACGTTCATAAGAGAATCATTTCAAGGTATAAATAAAACGGATCGATGGCCGAGTGATACAGAAAGAAGGGTCTCCCCAGGCAACTCTTTTATTCCACCCTCTCTCGGCCCAATAATTTTCGGCTGTCCGTCACTTCAACGTACGCGCGTTCGTATCACGAGGGTGGCTGCCCTAGGCACTAGGCAGACAGCAGCGCCATCGACCAAGACCCACCACTGACCTCGATTCATTCGACCCCTCTCCCGCTCTCTCACTGCCCCATTCAAAGGGTGCTCCTCTAATTCCCTAGTCGATAAATCCACAGACACCCTCTTGTACAGTGCTCGTTGACCACTGATATAGAGATTGGAGTGTCTTGATGTTTTTCATCTTTTCAGGATTGCTAGATAGATATGTAGTTGAGTGTACAGGGTGCTTCCTAAGTTGGGACTTTTCTTCATAGGGCATATAGTAGTCGCCAAAAGGAGTTATTTTTCTCAGTAACAATTAACCTAAATGTTTAGGGATATCAAGATATTGACCGATAATGGAATCCTCATTTCTAATTCCATCCCTGTGCGATTAGATCAAAACAAAGGCAAAAAACGAAAAAACCCAGTTCACTACGGAGCGTCGACGTAGGTAGCAGAGCGCATTTGACATCCGTCGAGTTGTTGATGTGCTACATCGGACTGCATCGGAAAAACAACAAAAATGGTTCAACCGGTATGACTATAATGAACAGGTGGATATGAGTTTAGTGTACGGTGAATGAGGTCAAAATATCTCTCGAACTTTGCGAGTGTATGCTGATCGTTTTCCTGACCGTATTCACCCTGCACTCCGTCGATTTGATCTCGTGCAAAGAGCTAGAGACATGATATTTGTATTTACATCATAGTGGACAAACTGGGCGGCCTAGACAACCTGCTCGAATGGTTCAAATTGAAGAGGAGATACTTGGCTTTTCAGCTTCGCAGCGCAAACTGCGAATTATATCTTTATAAGGCTCATGTGAAACTTCGCAGCGAACAAACAGTAAGTATTTTCTTATAACTTTTTCATCCTTCTGCTGCTGATTCACCGTACATAGTTTGTTATCTGAAGAATAACCTGATACTCGTTGAGAAGCTATAATAAACAAAACAAAATTTGTTGTTGAATATTTAGTTAAATTCATCATAAAACTCATGTATACTCTGTTACCTGATACTTTAAACTTGGTTTGACCTCACTTGATAGGTATCTGCTGACGAAGAAGTGTATCTCAGATTTATTTTTTAGTAGTGGTCTGAATTGGCAGTCCTGCAAGTCAGGACCGTCTTAGTAATATATTTACTGAATATCTCATTGCCAAAAAATAACAAATATTTTCGTGAACAAGAAATTGATTCTCTATCTAATAATTCACAGCAAAAATGCTTGGCCAAAACAAATACATTTTTTCGTTTGTATATTATTAGAGTCAATTATTACTCGTCAGTAGCGTTATGAGCACCGAGTGCAGCCCTGTACGTATGCCGTCAAAGTATGTGTCAAGATTCATTCTGGGGGATTTTTAGTTATCACTAGCCGAACATCTGTTCGCTGTTGATACGAATGACAGTTTAACAGGGTATAGGCCGTAACAAGCTTTTAAAACTGACCGCGCTTCCCGACGTTGAACGATTCCATAGTACAGTCAAGACAGACGTTGTCGAGGATTTAGAATGGAATATAAGTATTTAACGTGTTTAACATATTTTTAAAATATATTCTCTAAGAAAACGAGTAAAAAGTACATTCCATTAAAAGACTATACATCTGAAGGTAATAATAATCAACTAATCACATCTAGTGCACTTCGGAAATGTACAGAGCAGTAGGCGTAGGTAAATTTTACCATCTTATATATTGCCCCTCATTATTCATTTATGACGGAGTAAAGGAAATGGATCACACGTTAATAAAGCAATTTTATGAAAACATAGTTATGGTAGGGCCTATATATAAGTATATTTCTTCAGTTTAACGTATTCGTATTCTCTGTTAAGCCGCAGTTTTTACGGTACCTATTATAAAAAATGGCGACATTCATATCAATGAAAAGATGTTGCGATAATCGTCCACTAGCAGTGAGTGAAAAATTTATTATTTTAAATTTATATGATTGCATAAAAAACGATTACCCGAATTTTACTGTACAAGAAACTGTCGACAGATGTTCCCTAATGGTAATGATAAAGAAGGAAGTATTACAATTAGCAAATTTACATAAATATCATTTTGTGAAGTACGACAATCAGAAAGAAAGACCTTAAGCTAGGTACTGTTTGATGAAGCCATTAAGGAAATGACACCAGAGAATTGGCGAAAAGCAGGCCCGCATCTTGACTACTTGATCGATCAGACCGTCGCGCGTCGACCCGTTAATAATTATAACATCAAGAGATGACAGTTACTCGGATGACTAAGAATATTATGACTTTTTATGACTTTATTTTTGTATTTGTATATGTTTTTTTGTATGTGAAATAAAAAATAAGGGTACCTAATACTATGAAAGTAAAATTATTTCCTTTCTACAAGTATCCTATATCTGCACGTCTTTGATATACCATTTTCTGTGTTATTGAATAGATGACAATAGGAAAACTCATTAATTGCCCTAAACCCAAATGCAATTGATAAAAAGATTTTTGCAATGAAATGGCAAACTATGAAAAGTGGTTTAAGTATGAGCTGGGTCAGTCTCTAGTTTCTTTTATTGCTTTCTAAATTTCTGAAACAGACTATATACAGGGTGTCCCACGACGATTAAGACAAGCAATATATCGGAACTGGGTAGTAGTAGCGAATTATAACTTTGGGGGTGTAAATTAGAGCAAATATAGTATCTTTTCTTATTATTGTAGCACCCAAGGAGGTATTTGTTTTTGGACACGTGGCGCCCGATTCAAAATTAATAATGGGACACCCTGTATATTAGTGCCTTTCTGTGTTCCTCCCGATAAAACAATTCCAACAAACTAGCACACCTGGGGTCTAAAGTGATTAATTCAAGAGCTACAGGTACTTAAAGGACTGTACCACTTCTCATCAGAAGTATTATTTTGCTCGCCGTTATACGAACCATTTTCCCACAATACTAACAAACCGAAGAATAATTCCGATAGAAAGACGGGGAACATAAAACAACCATAATAAAAAAATGAATTTAATATCCACGAAGGAACGAAGGAGCGAACGACGTAAAAATGTTATATAAGGGAAATAAAGTTTACATTCTAGCATTTTTATAGTAAACACATTTTAGTCGGCCGTCGAATATTAGCGAAATTGAAGCAATAAAAGTTTCCCGAAAATATTAGAAAACGAGCGAAATGGGCACAGTGGCGGCGAAGTTTATTTCCCACTCCAATAGGTCAACCAAGTATTGCAAACAAATTTAGTAATAGTAATAATAACGACTTTAGGTCATTCATACATTTTATTAATACGAAGTAGTATTCATACATTTTGATATTCGAAGATTCGTACCTTGGTCCAATCGTTATATTTCGTAAAAAAGGTAAATACATTTTATTAATACGAAGTAGTATTCATACATTTTGATATTCGAAGATTCGTACCTTGGTCCAATCGTTATATTTCGTAAAAAAGGCCTTTGACAGCAAAAGGTCGAAAAGAAATGAAATTTGGTTTAGTTTCAGTAGTATTAGTGGTTTATTGTAAGAAAGAATCAATACATATATATGTGGGCACATGTCAATTATAGAAAAAAGTTTCACAATAAATTTGAAAAATGCCCAAAAAGAAAAATCTTGTGCTGGGCCTCAAATTAATTCACAGTGACGGACACAATGTTATATATTGATACAAAGGTAGTTAGGAGTGTAAGAAGAAATAACTCACATCGTAACAAAAAGTAGGATCAAAAATACTGGTGCTAGATGTCCTAAAGAAAATACTTAATAATCAATATACAGATATGTGGAAAATGTGGATACATTTTTATCATACATAAAAGTTTCACAATAAATTTGAAAAAATGCCCAAAAAGAAAATGAAAAAAATATGAAATTTGGTGGCATGGTAGACATTGGTCCCCTGAGTGTTCATTTAAGTTTGCCTCCTCGGGGAGTTGTCGCTCGAGGGTTGGGGGGTGAAAACTCTGCTTCGCGACAATTTTCGAAAAATAGCGTCGTTTTGGTGAGTGATATCGAAAAAAGCTATGATTTATGGATGAATTCTGCATAATTTTGGTCTTTACATTTTTCGTGTGTGGCCAATACTTTGCATCCTACAGTGAGCCAAAGCAAGGGGTTGCTTTGTGGTTTTTACTAAAATCAGAATTTCATCACGGATAAAGACGAAGAACTTCATCTAAAAGTCCGTAAGATATTTCTTTTCCTAAAAGAACGATATTTTCTCATTTCTTTATTATCTGCAGCTGCCTAAACTCATGCATTTGGTTTAAAAAAAAATTACGACATTGAGGGACACACCGCTACCTACTACCGATACGATACGTCTTTCACACAAAATATCTTATTTGTGCATAGTTTTAGTGGAAATAATACTACCTCGCCGTTGTCTAATTAAGGTAAGATTCGAATTGTGACCTCTGGGGGTTTCCGCTCGAGGATGGGGGGGGAGGGGGGGAGCGGGGTGAAAACTAGGGAGGGTGTGGAAGTGCTATCGGAAAAAGTTCAAATAATATATTTGGAGACAAAAAAAATTATCTCCTCTGACCAATAGCACAGTATATTCAATTATACAGTAGCGCAACTCTCCAGAATTTTGGTGGTTCGCGCATAGCATCCCGCGCATCGTTCGCAGGATGTTTAGCACAGTGATCGCCTGAGTCGGGTTCAGTCTATGAGAGTGAAGGTAGTGTCTTTGACAGAACCGGATTAAGGAATTTGGTGATACGCTGATATGGATATCGGGACGCGTGAAGTCAAAATGTTGCGCCGCTGTAGGCTGTATTAACAATTCCAAAAACTGTGACTATAGTTTTTTAAGCTTCCGCAAGATGCTGCCAGGTATGCGATTCCTCCATTGTTTAATATGCTCCTTTATCACCTAATAATATTAAAGTGTGATAGCATAGCTCCATTTGTCTCTAACAAAGTCTGTCGGGTATTAGGGTAGCTGTGTGGTTTTTTTCAGTTTTTACAAGAGTTAGACGTTACGGAATGTCGTTCTTTAATTATGAGCCTAAAGTCAGAGTAATAATTTCTCACTGTTTCCTCACAGCACCACAACGTTCTTTTACGACATATAACAAAATGAATGTGATTATGCATTCCAACATTATGAAAATTTAAACAGGAAGTGAAGTCCATTTTAATGGATGCTCAAATAGAAAGTTCACAATAAAAAGAATCAACATGCTAGTTTCAAAAATATATCATTTTCCTCTATAAACATGGATTCTTTTGTTCAATATGCATATTCTTATGTAATGTACAAATACAGAAGGAAACATAGTCTTGGTAAACTAGATAAAAAACAGTTTTGCAATTTTTTATGAATAACGACCAGTTTAGTATATTTTATCGTTGTCATAAACATATTGATCATTATTTTTTATGCACACCTAACAAGTTTTCATCGGTTTTGCTGTTTACCAGGTTTTCGTACCTTAAGCATTTTTCTAGACATAAATGTTATTTTGGACGCTACGTCGTTACATATACCCATATTTGAATCATATAAGATATTATAAAGTTTTTATATGTATTTAAATGTTTAAGCTTAAGTAAGATAAGATAAAATAAAGTTGAATAAACCTCGCATTTTTGTAATTTACTTACAAACGATAGAGCCACCTATTTTCTCGGAGTTAACAATTTTCTTTCATACACCGACTATTTCTTGTTTTGCTTCTAAAAAAAATGTTCACACCCCATTTATATGCAAAGAATCCATGATGCATTAGAAGAATCAGTACAAAACATTTTCACGTACAATAAGTGCGAATGCATGGATATAACTTACAAATTAATTAATTAATAACTCAGAATTCCAAAGACAACTGCCTAACCTCGATGAAGAATATCACATTACCACACTGCTCTCAAAATTTACTCTATTTACGAGACATATCGCGTCCATTAGACTTATTGCAACACAATAGTTACACTTCTTCACTCGGTTACTGCTAAGCCAACCCTGTGTTCAAAACGTAAATGGCAATACTCGCGGCTCGTGCTGAGGAGCCGACGTGGGGTTATGAGAGGCCAGTTTTTCGGAGACAAATTGTCTGGATGATTTCTAGGGAGTTGCGCTACTGTATAATTGGATATATTGTGCCAATGGTTAGCATTCTACAGTGCCTCAATGTTGGGGGGTGGTTTGTGATTTTTACTAAATTTTATCGCGTATTAAGTCGCTGTCAAAAAGTTCTGTAACATTTTTTCTCCCAAGAGAACAACATTTCTCATTATCTGCAGTTGCATAAATAACACATTTGGGATTAAAAAAATTACGTCATGTAGGAACACATCGGTACCTACTACCGATATTAGCTAATCGTCAGAGCAAAAGGTTGGAAAGAAATGAAATTTGGTGCGGTGGTAGACATCGGTTAACTGAACCTACACCTAAGTCTTCGACCTCGGGGGGTTGCCGCTCGAGGGGTGAGGGGATTGAAAACTCTGCTTTGTCAGGATTTTCGAAAAATAGCGTCGTTTTAGTAAATGCTATCGGAAAAAGTTTCAGGTAACATCGGGTGATAGTAAATTTATCAACCATGCGTCCGAAGTCGCAGAAAATCAAATAATGAGAAAAAATTAAGTATTTCTGAAACAATTGAAACTCCGCCCCTACCTTATATGATTCTTTTTGTTGAAAATGAGCTGTGTAGTTTTCTCCTAAAGTGTTTTCCACTCGTCATAGAACACTCAGTGAAAACTTTAATTTTAATCGTGCATTTCTAATAAACGTCAAATGTTAAATCAATGTCTACTTGATCGAAACTACACTAAACATAAGGGTTGCATGCCCCACTTTGCTGGGTATAAAATTCTAGCTTTAGAAGAAGTTTCAGCACTAAGCTTTTACTTATTTCCCCTTCTTGATAGTTTTCTTCCCTCCCAATACTCCGCCAATGGCAAGGAGGCAGCAGAGGGAGGAAGAAGGAGAGGCGAGCGTCTTTGGCTCCCCCGAGTTAAGCTATTAGACGCTATGCAATATAAAATGGAAAGATTATAAACTTGTATCTTTAATAGCCGAACTTTATGTGGGGATGTTGAACGATGAATATCGCCTCTTTGACGGCTAAAATAAAAATACCCAAGACGTTACATAGGCGCATATTACGAGCTTTCTACGGAAGTTTAAAAGCGTGTTACACTTGGAAAGTTTTACATACTGTGTAGTTAAAGTGTAAAAATAAATTATCGATTTCTTCTCGGTCGAAGTGTCTACTTTTATGTACCTTAAAAATTCAATTTACCTTTGCTGTTAACTTAAAAAAATATTAATTAGCATAGGAGAAGTAGGAGAAGTGTCGTATTCATAGTCGATACTTATGGGTCCCTTGATACTTGAGGGTATCTTAAGTAAGGTTTTGTGTTTCAAAACCTTACTTGAGGGTCCCCTACATAAGGCTCCCTTGAGTAATACTCAAGTAACGAAATGTCAACGTGACATTTCGTTGCAGTCAAGACGATTTTTAGGGTTAATCTTGGAGTACGGTGTTGTCAGTTTCTGTTAATCCAGAAAAATGTCTGGCACAAAACAAAAAGGCATAACAGAAAACATCAAAATGCGTAGGCATAGACATAACGAATTGACTTATATTTGAAATATGACAACGTCGCCAAATGAATCCCGCCATATCGTAGATGTTGTCTAGGAAACAGATACACAAGGAAAACCACACTTGAAGAGCTAAGTGTTACCTATTCAAGGGAACCTCAAGTATTACTCAAGGTACGACTATGAATACGGTCCTAAAAAAAGCTCGGATATCTCTTTAGAACCAGACTGTACTTCTCATCATCTAACCGTCTCACGCTGTATAAAGCTCAGATAAGACCTGGCCTAGAGTATTGCTCTCATATATGGGGTGCGATTCAACTAATCGTTGACCCAGCCTTAACGCGACACCTCCAGCCTCTTTCTCACAGTCAAACGGAAATCTATTCCTCTGAGCTATTATTCCTATCAAGCCTAAAGAAATAAGACTAGCAAAACTCTTAAACGACTGGCTGGGACAATATCCCTATTATTTTCACTCTATTATCTCCCACGCCACTGTAATAAAGCTGAAGAATCAGCGTAAATGAAGAAGCAAGAAGATCGCGAGGGAGAAGGATAAAACGCGTCCGAGTCTTTAGCGTTTAATATCTTATATTTATTATCCTCTATGCAACGAAATAATTTAATATTCCTGGCAATAAATTCCGGATTAGGGTTTACTGCTTCGCAGTAAAAATCGTAATTTATAACAAAATATATACAAAATTCCGTTTTCGAAGTAACAGGATAAGCAGCTTTCCGTCTCGTTAGCGATGTTTTCTACCAGTTCAAAAAATCACGCGAAGTAGTTGGACTCGCTACTTCTCATGCCTTTTTTTTGAAGGCTATCTGGAAGTCGAATATATATTTTTTTGATATACCGAAAAGAATTGCGGACTTTGGAGGCATAAAAAATGAAGTTTGTCTAGTTCTCTCCGCAGAAGTTTTCGGCATTATCTTCTCCTCGCCACAGCGTGCACACGTCGGGTCACTTGCTACTCCAATCACAAACAAGTGACGTCTGAAGGTGTTATGGCCAGATAGCGAGCCCACTAGTAACTTTAGCCGGCTTCTGTCCAGAGAGAGACAGAACAGCCCCACTCTGGCCAGAGGTCTTAAAATAAGTTCTGTAACTTGACAGAGACCCCCAAAGATTCCTCCCCATCTAATAAGATGTTGATTTTGCAACCACACTTCTGTTTTTCATCTAATGGTACCTGCCGCTAGTACCACAACCCCCACAAATAGTGAGATTCATGATTCCACGGATTAAGGGTCGCATTCATAGTCGATACTTAAGGGTCCCTTAATAGTTGAGGGTCCCTTAAGCAATGTTTTGTGTTTCGAAACCTTACTTGAGGGTGTCTTACGTAAGGCTCCCTTGAGTAATACTCGAGTAACGAAATGTCAACACGACATGTCAACATGACATTTCGTTGCTGGTTGCAGTCAAGGTGATTTTGTAGACAACAAAATGCGTAGGCATAGACATAACAAATTGACTTGCTACCCCCATCATATACAAGTGACGTCTGAAAGTGTTATCACAGCATAGTAAACAACCAGCATAATATCTCTGAGGATTTCCCATATAATAATGGTTCCCACAGAATTTGACCTTGGGATGATTTTACGGATGTGAAGTTTGGGTAGAGATGCGAAAATGAAAATATCGATACCGGTACCAACTCGATATTTTTTAGCCAAATGGCCGCGTTTGGTTCGTACAGAGCATTTTGTGCAACTGATTACACCCCTCAATAATTATATAATTATTTTCGATACCGATACAAGAGTATCGATACCAGCTTGAAATGCCTCAAAAAGTATCGATGATAAAAATACTCGATATTAGTACAGAAGTATAGAAGTATCGTTAGATCCCTACAAAAAATCATCCAAAAAGGGGGATGCGCGTGTAATTACCGCCAACCTGAGTTATTGTGCTGGTTGTTTACTATGCTGTGGAGTTATGGCCAGATAGCAGGCCCACAAGTAACATCAGCAGGCTTATGTCCAGTGAGACACTCACCTTGACCAGAGGTCTTAATAGTTATTTATGTATCAAGGGCGTAAAACAGTCGTTTACGGACCGCAACATGTAAATAGAAGCCCTGAGCCGCATTAACATGTAAGGTAAGGTCCATAAACGCTGTTTACGCCCGACAAACATAAAAAAATTATACACGATCGGCCCTGTCACCTGTATCGATGTTTTTTACATAACTTATCAAACTTATTCAACATCTCTCGGCACCAAGTCATAGATTGTCATCATCTGCAGTCAGTTATTGGAGCACCCAGAGAGAAGCCCTTATGAGGCCACGATGCCATCGCAAGTACATACTTTACACCCTCAATGTTAATGAATAACGGAATTCATCGACTTGGCCTCTATGCACGAATAAACATGCAGCAGCGGACACCCTGTACAAATGCTCTCAACTTGAACTGAGTAAAGTGTGTATAGCACCACACCATCAATACGCGAATAAAAGGGATCCTCTGTCCGAGCTTTATAATATAAGGCCAAAACGACGGAGTATTTAGCAAAACATCGAGGTAGATGATAAATGCGCTATGAGGCACCGCGAGTTGGAATAAATACAATCATTTATAACATTAATGCGCCGTCTTATCTTGTCATTTATCAAATGTATTTATATATTTATACCCCCTGTACATCTAGCTGCCAACGCGAGCCACTCCCTACAACGGGCCAGACCTATTATTAATGCGATACCAATCTTTAATAAAAATTATGAAACGTTCCATCCATATTTAATTTGAAACTAATTAGAGAAAGAGAAAGATGGAGATAGCCGTAACGCGAAGCGGCAGCGGCAATGCTAACGCGCTATGTACAGGCGGCGTCACAAAAAACCGGTACAGCAGAAGTTGGCTACGATGAGGTGTTTGCAGTCATAGTCAAACAACAACATTTAAAAATCATAGACCTTTCTATTGGTTCATGAAATGTCCTTCTGTACAATGACAATATAAACAACCTTCATCTTTCTTCAGTGGCAAACATGTTGCGTGTTGCGGAGTGTCCCAGGTTAGCCTAGTTGTAGGAGTTGTAGCGGTTGCAGTAGCAAATAGTTTTTTCAATAATATAAACTTTCGGACCTTTCCATGAACACGAATAGAAATATGATCGCTTCGTAACAGATAGCAGCCCTAGTTGAACGTGTAGAACAACATCCTGAATTAATAATTAATTACTCAAAAGCAATGCAATGTTTTCATACTCTAAATACTCCTCCTAACGGTTTGAAAACGTTTTGAAAGCCCGTGGAAACCTAGTAATTGTTTACTTCAACCCGTCAAACTGAGGGTCGATTCTCGTATGCGGCAGCATATAGAACCCGTGCTCTTCTGGTTGGCCAAGCGAACGCGCCGTGGCGTTCCACCAAGAAGTCTGCTGCTGTTTAGCAGCGATTTTCTTTGGTTTGCCGTTACCTTCGGGTATCAGATGGCGCACAGGCAGATCTTTTGTGTCGCCTGCTTGCACATGGTCCACATGTCTGGTAGACATGAAAATTCTGATGCTCTCTATCTCCGTTTATCGACCTATGGCGCACTGATGATCGCATAAGCGTGAAACAGCTGTCTCCGTACTTATGGTTTGACTGAGATATAGAGCAATCCTCGGAAAACAGATGGTTTGGTACCTTACTATTTTTTTGTGATATTTAGCGTTTTTTAAGACCAATCATTGTAAAATATTGTGGTGTGCCTAATGGTAGAATGTGCAGCTTACGGTTGTAAAAGCCACAGCAGTATGAAAGAGCCAGGAGTCACCTTTCACAGGTAAATATGTGTTCATATTTTTTGGTGCATTCGAATCATAATATTTTTGAGCATGTAAAGTGTAAAAATTATATTTTTTAAGGCATGTTTTGGTCAAATACAATCAGTTTTCCAGTGACGTATCTGTTATAGGTTACATTTTGCAAGACAAGATATCGGTCAAATGGAAGATCACGGTTAAGTTGAACTCTGGGTGGTGAAATTGGCCATACAGAACCTATAAATAACAATATTTTAATAAATTTTATTTGAAAATAGATTATTTCTCCAAATAGCTTAACCATAATGTTAATCCCATTAGCTACGGCACTGGGACTAGCGCTTTGGTACTTTTTGGTAACAGAGATGTCAGCCGCGCGTCCTATCCTCTCTCTTTCCTTGTCTAAGAAAAAAATAGTGATGAAGTTGTAATTATCATTTAGTTTTTGCTTAATAGTAATTCATTACTGGGAGATGCTCAGAATTAGGAACATGGGTGTTTTTTGAG
Organism: Callosobruchus maculatus; assembly: GCA_951848785.1. Lineage (NCBI taxonomy): Eukaryota > Metazoa > Arthropoda > Insecta > Coleoptera > Chrysomelidae > Callosobruchus > Callosobruchus maculatus. The sequence goes on along the minus strand of CATOUR010000064.1, from coordinate 2,519,235 downwards.
GCAAGACGTTCTTACGATTAATTTGGTTAGAAGTGTCTAATTAATGTTGCAGATTGTGAAAAACCTCTTCAGATCCGGTCCTGCCCACAACAAATACGATTTTTTCTGTAGCGCTGTGTGGGCCCCAGGGCTAAATCCCTAATTATGAAAATTTCAGAGAACGAACCTTATTAAATTTTCCTCGGTTTTTTTTATCGCATTTCGAGAGCAAAGCCTCGCCCCGGTACATTCCTAACTCAAATTAAACCATTAATATTTTATAGTGTAAATCGGCAAACTCGGACTAATAAAATAAAAAGAGAGAGTGAAAGGGGGAGGGGAGCGGTTGAAGCTAAAGCGAATCGAGGTAGTATATGGCGTTCGCAATGATTATATATTGACGAAGGCAGAGGAGTATCTTTCATTTCGAATTATTTTTTAGCTACTTCTTTTGTTGAAAGTCAGGCAAGGAACTGATTTTTTTTTGTTATTAATAGATTATTTCTTGTGTACTCCATCGTGTCTTAGAAGTAGTTTCTGCTTGTGGAGCCATAAATTTGGGCTACCATTTGACAAATCCTAATTGACCTTCTGATTACCTCCCAAGCCAAGTCTGTTATCGAGTGGCTGCATTGACAATTCAACAACTTTATAGAAGTCAAAAATATATTTACAACGTTTCCACGGGCGTTCATAACTGTTTTCAAAACGTTTTGAGATTATGGATTGTCAGTGTTTCCACGATAGGTTTCGAACCGATTTTCGAAACGCATGCAAAACGTTCTCAACTGACACTCTTGACAAATGTCATTTCCCAGTTTTATAACCTATGTTGTTGTTTATCATATACCACTTTCAAAACTGTATTCAAAACGTTTTGTGATTTTGGATTGCCGGTGTTTCCACGATAGGTTTAGAAACGATTTTCGAAACGGATTCAAAACGTTTTCAACTGACACTCTTGGCAAACGTTTCCTAGTTTTATAACATATTTTCTTGTTTATCATAAATCTTTAGTTTGGAATTCAAATAAGGCCTTCACGGAAACAGTGATCTGGATCCGGATCGATCAGTTATCTGTCAAACAGCTGTCAAGTGGGATTTATGATTCCAAGCATTTTACGGATATCGTACAATGAAAAACTTGTTTTAAGGACAAAAAACAGATGGTGAAGAATACAGCTACTGATCTGTATAGCACAATCGGGATCACTTACCGTACAAGAGAGAACTGACCATATTTATGACTGATCCAGATCACTTTCCGAACGTCAGGATCAGTGGTCCAACTGATCGGGTTAACCCGATCAGGGTTTCCGTAAAGGCTTATAATATTCAATAAACTAACGATAGCGACATTAGACAGCTACGCACTGTGCACAGTTGATTTCAAAACCTTTTGAAAGTGACAGCTGGTGTTTCCACGACATTTGGATCTCGATACGATCCCAAAAATTAGCGAATCGACCTTGAACTGTAAACGTTTTGAAAACGCATCCAAATGACGTTTCCACGATATATTTTAAAACCCAAAACGTTTTGAAAACGTTTTCAAAGCCTCTGGAAACGTAGTAACCTTTAGTTCCGAATTTCGAATAAACTTCACTAAACTGACAATAGTGACATTAAACAGCAACGCGCTTCGCAAAGTTTATTTCAAAACGTTTTGAAAATGACACCTGGTGTTTCCACGAGATTTGGATCTCGATACAATCCCAAAAATTAGCGGATCGAGGTTGAACAGGAAACGTTTTGAAAACGCATCCAATTGACGTTTCCGATAGATTTCAAAACTCAAAACGTTTTAAAAGCCCGTAGAAATTGTTTCATTTGCAATTTCGAGCTGATTCGCAAAATAATTTCCAACCCAAGGTCATTAACAGATTCATCTCAAGTTGTCTTTTTACAGTTTGTTGTGTATTTTGTATTAGAACGACACAGATTCTGTCAAGATCACAGTACTTAGGCCCTATTGGGTCCCTTGTACATCCTCCCAAGAATTTCTCCGAACTGACTGTTTAACCATCCCAACCTAGTGAGAAAGGTGGTAATGCAACTTCCCTTAACCTTGCCAAGGAAGGTCAGCGTTCAATTAGCAGGTACTCCTTTGTTTCATCTTCCTGGTCACATCCCCCACAGGGATGCATCACTGAACCTCATAGTGCAGATGTGTTTCCTTATCTTATCCTTATCTCCTAGGGTACATAAGAAGTTCCTAGACAGTAGCCAGAAGTGTCATCCCACGAGTCCTTATTGAAAGCTTTGTGGGTGGTCTTTCTCAACAAACTTGTCATAGCTTCAAGGAGTCAGACACAAGGGGGCTCGGGCCCCAAGGTTTTGGTCTCAACAGCCTATTTTGTCAAGCTGTCTGCTAAAATATTGGCTCGGAGTATAAGAGCCCTTTTATCCAGTAACTACAAGTACCTGACGGCAATCCAACTCTGAGTTCGTAGACAATTTCTTTGGCTGTTATCCATAAGGCACTTGACGCTTATGTGGAGACTTCTGGAGTATACAATGTGTCCCTGAATTTCCTTGAGTCGTGATATTGTCGTAACGAAAAAAGTTCAAACCAAAACTGAGTGGAATTTTTGAAAGTGGGTCTATCATACCATGCTTTTAACACATTATTTTTGTACTTTTATCCTTAAAATTGACCCTCAACTTTGTTTTTCAAATAAAAAAAAATCATAAGCATAACATAAATCAAATTAGAATTTGCTTGGGTTTTTAAGGGTGCTGAATGACCTATAATACATGCTTTTGAAAAAATATCTTTTTTAAGCTTTTTTATTACGAAAATATTACGCCTCAAACAAATGCTAATTGTATTTATCTTTTTTAATGACTTTACGAAAAAAAAAATGGTTTGTGTGTGAAGTCAAACGCACTACAAAATATTATTTAAAATAATGACCTCACTGATATAGGAAAATCTGTGGGGTGCTATTTGGAAAAAAAAGGAGGGGGTAAGCTTTAGGGGTTGAAGCGAAAAAAGTGTTTCGAAAGCTTGATATGATATGTCATTCGGTACCTTTGAAAGGTTGACTTGGCTTTTTTCTTTTTCTTATGAAAATATTATGCCTCAAACAAATCCTTATTTTATTTTATGCCTATGACTACGAAAAAAAATAGGTTTTTGTATAAAATCAAGGGTACTATAAGATTTCAAATAAAATAAGGACGTAATATATTTAGAAAAAAAAACAAATTTGGGGGTGAGTTTTAAGGGCTGAAGTACAAAAAAAATGTTTTGAAAGCATGGTATGATAGACCCTGTAGTATATTCAAACGATCCACTCAGTTTACGTCTGAACGTTTTTTTGTTACGAAAATATCACGTGTTAACGATTTACCAATTCAGAACTAACAACGGTGAACGGAAAGTGACAGATTCAATTCTTAATCGATTTGACAAAAATCCAAGCAAAAGTAAACAAACAGTCTAGGTACGTCTGATACATAAGCCCAGATATACTCTTGTTATTCTGTATCTCGCTCACTTTTAATTTTTCTGAAAGTTACTTGAAAAAGTTCTATACCTACGGATTTAAAAAAATATCAATTTAGAACTCCTCTGTATATGGAAAACATTTGAAAGCATCTTTATCCTATATACTTATAGAGGACACAAAAATAGTCATGAAACAAGAACACAAGCCTCGCGGGCTAGTTTCAACGTTATCATTAGAATACAACTTGAATTTTATTTTCAAATATACATTTAGCATAAAGTGTTGGCGTTTTTATTAATTCTCTTTACTAAGAAGTTAATGTATGAGCGAGAGAGAGAGAGATCGCATATTATACAAAGCGGTCGAGACATTTACATGTCTAGGGCATTTACATATTAAGGTAGCTTACATTAAAATATATTTACAAATAAAATGTAGGAGTTGTCTGGAAGTCATAGGACACACACACACACACACTCAGACACACAATGGGGTTTTCGTATGTGCATACATTAAAAAATAAATGAATACTGGTAGCTAACTGCAGCGGAAACCGCTCGAATTTGTTTTCGTCTACCAAGGAAAACAATGAAATGTCTTCAAATGCATCTGTATACATAATATAGTGGCAATATATATGTATAACGGGTTTAGAGATGAATTTGTTTGGCGTGAATAACGTACATAAATTGTTGGTCTGCTCATCTGTAACGTTTTAGAATTTTTTTTAAAAATTGGTGCCAGTAGATCAAATCTGTACTTCTCACTTCATTATAGACCAACTCTTGAGTTCCAGATAGTTTCCAAAATCAGCTTGGTAAGTCCACGTAAACAAAATTTAGAAGTCGAGAACAATCGAATACAGCCTTATTATGAGTGAAGATAATATTAAAACAAAGGGTGTGATAATCTACGATGGTTTAGGATGTTGGGTCTTAACACAGCATCTTGGACAGATAGTTTTTTTTAATCTAGATTTTACATTTGGACACGTTGGGTTTTGAATGATAGGAACTGTGACATGTGGAAATTGAATAAACGAAACATCGTCAATTGTAAATTCATACTGAGTTAACTTGACCGTTTTGAATTATCACTTGACGCTTTAGAAAGGTGTAGACAGACAGAGCATTTCGCTCGTAAAATACGCTTCGGTATTTCAGTCAGAGGTTTACGCCATCCTGCATTGTGCAAGAATAAATAATAAGCGATCCTACAGAAACAAGAGGATCGCAATACTTACAGTCAGGCCACACTTGGGGCACTTCTTCTTCTTCTTAGAGTGCCATGCAGATTCCTGCGTAGGCGTCCATCCTCTTCCTATCAAATTTCTCTATTCACAGCTGCATTTTGTATTTCTCCGAGGCTTCTCATTCCTGTCCACTGCCGAATGTTTCTGAGCCAGGATAGTTTTTTTCTTCCTATCCCTCTTTTTCCTCCTTCCACTAGAAGGTCCCAAAGTTACGTCTGCTCTAGTCTGGAAATGTCTACAAGAACTGGGAAGCATGGCAGAACACAACAAAGTAACTTTGGAGTGGGTGCCAGGACACTCAGGCATAAGTCGCAATTAAAGGGCGGATGAGTTAGCAAGACTAGGTTTGTCTGCTCGATACATTGGAGCACAACCCGCCCTAAAAGCATAATCAGACACCAGGTCGTATAATGGATGAAACATCAGCACAAGGAGCAGGCTGTGGTCCATGCAAGAAAACAGCTGAAACACTGCTTTCGTCAAGTAGGAATCAGCTCCGAATAACAACGGGTCTTCTCACGAGACGTTGTGGCCTGAAGGAACACCTGAATAAAATTGGAGCCCACAACGGAGACCTCAACTCCAGACTGAGTGGTAGAGGGACTGAGTCAACCTTACATGTGCTCTGTGAGTGCGAAGCGCTAGATCACAAGGGACAACAGCTCTTTGGGAAGCCCAAGCTAAAACCAATGGAACACAGCTCAGCACCAGGACCAGTAGGAACACTGCATAAACTTGTTCAGGTATCTAGATTGGATTGGATACTGTAAATGAGGGGAGTTATAATACAATAGGCCTTAAGGCTTCAGTATTGACGCGGATAGCATGGTCGGACGGCTCCTGAAAAAAAAAACAGCTACTCTAAGTACCAAGAACTGGCTCCCCGACTAGCATCGTGTAGTCAATTATAGAATAGGGGAAACAGAAATACAGATCGATAATTCCAAGGCGTTCTATGTGTATTCGCGGGCGGTCGACAAGGCGTTTGTGCGGCGAAATAAAAGAATAACGCCGGCTGGTGGGAGCACGTCGAGTTGGCTGTGTAAACGGCCGGAATCGCCAGAAGTGCTCCGCCAAACCGGAAATTGGTTAAAGCTCTGCTGAGCGAAAAAGGAGTAAGCGGGTTATTTTGTAAACATTGTCAGGACGAGGTTGGTAACAACATCAATATGAGATCTCTGGTCTAATTTATGATACTTATCTTGGTGGTTGTCTCTTTTTATTCGTTGTCCTTCATAAGCCTGTAAATGATACCATATTTAGTGAAATGAGTGAGTCACTCAATTCACAAAAAGACATTATACAGGGTATTTCCTTAGTTGGTACATTTTGCTCTTGGCGAGGGGTGCATTTTTGGATTGGGTTTTTTAGGCGGCATTTTATAAGGTGTCGCCATTATTACTACGAAATTTAGATATAATAGGCTTCTATCTCTTTTTACTTCCCACACCGATGATAGGTGAGGGGAGTATTGTGATCGCGAAAATTTTCGATTTTTAGATAACAAGCTTTGTGGGCGTTTTATGATACCTACATAACGAAAATCCACGACACTCGTTTCCGTCGGTCTGTCTGTCTACCTGTCTTTCTGTCGGTCGGTCTGTTTGTTAGCCTGTTGGCGTTTTACTAGCCTCGTAATCTTAGCAACCGCTGCATGAATTTTGATGAAATTTGGGCAGCAATATGCAGTGGGGTCGTAGTAGTTAATGCTGCTGTAATTTTGAAAATCGGTGCATGGACGGCGGAGTAATTAGGTGATTAATTAATTAAAAATTTCAAATATTTCATTTCTACTTTTTTTTGGGTGGAGGTGAAATTGGGGTGATTGGGGGTGTATGGTTGAGAAACAGAAAATTTTGTTGTATTCATAATAGGCTGTCCACCGACCTGTGTGAGGGAAGACCTAGAGCGGAATGGATCACCTTTTAGGTCCATCTGAACATATGAGATCTCTACGATTTTAAAAAATTGTGTCAGTGGCAGCGCAGTAATAATAAAAAAAAACTAAAAATTCGAAACTAATAAAAATATGAAAACAGCTCAAACTTCGTTTTTAGGCGTTTTAGGGGTTTCTGATCATTTTATACCCTTTTTGGGTGGGGGTGAATCTAGGGTTGTTCAGAGAGTGAGCGTTTGTAGAAGCGAAAAATTTGTTGTATGCATAATAGGCTGTCCTTTGACCTGTGAAATTAAGACCTAGCCGCATATTGCAAGGAGGAGAGATGGCGACGATTTGGTTGCAAGGGAATCTCAGATTATGACTTCGTCCTATGGGAGAATAACAAACTGGTATCACCGTAATGTGTGGGAAGTACTGAGTCAATCAACTTGGCTTCTTCTTTTTAGAATAATGTTCAAGACTTCTTGAGGTTGAAGTGATGTATTTTTAAGATTGATGCAAATGGAGTGAGGAAGGCAAATAACCTAGAATAAAGGAGTTTCGTGTTGTTTACACTGCTCTTTTTCCCTACCTGTTACTACATAACTGTTTTTCTAAAGTATGCATAAAAATTAAAAAAAGATTTCTCTTTAAAGTACGAAACCATTAATCACAATCCTAATATCCTGTAACAAATTCCACGCCCGTACTAACATCCATTAGATCCTTATAATACTGACGCAATTATCGAACGAGAGCATTATAATAAAGTAGATTACTTAATATAACAAGTGTAAGTTCTCATCATTAAATAATCATCGATGATAAATAGTTGCAGGTTCGAAAATTACATTTAATTGCAGCCTACATGTTCTATTAATCTGCGTCTAGAGATATTCCTATATTCAACCGTATAATCCTTGTACGTATAAAATTTAAAATTTTAATATACTTGCATAATAAACGAATTAATTGGAATAAGTCCGAACGTATTTATTACAAACGAAGCGAAGAAAGTAAGGCAAACATGCATTTTAAATACGCTTGGCTTGCGATCCCTCCGTTTTTATTTTATTTTATAAATAAATAAGGACTACAATTTACAAGTGTAATGGTAGGTTAGTCGCCACTAAAATTTGATTCATCCACACTGCAGCCTCACGTTTCTTACCAATGACGATAAATAATATATGTAGGCACTGCCATCCGTTACGAAAAATATAGAGTGCAATTGCCCATATTGAACTGTCTCCCAAATTGAACCTCTGCCGTTTTTGTTACTTTCCATAAAATTTGCCAATGTTGCCATCGGGTATTGGACACCATACCGTTGAACCATCTTGCGACTCAGTCGCCTCACCTAGTAGTATTTTTTCCACATTCAAATTCAAATTTTTTATTGCCCTACAGACATTCAAACGATTGTATAGGATTCGTCATAAAAAAGATACAAAAATACAAAACACAGAGAAAATAGGTATATAAAACAAACATGTATATAACAATCATAAACAAACAAATTCAGAGACAGCGTAGTAATACTGAGAAACGAGGAAGTCTTTCAGCTTGATCCTAAACTTGTTGATATTTAAACAGTCTTTAATATTTTTTGGCAATTTATTGTAGATTCTAGGTCCCAGTATATCGGACGATTTCTTACCCACATTGTATTTAGCGAAAGCCACGTGCAGATCTTCAAATTGTCTGGTCACTACAGAGCATGAATTTTCATTCAAAAACTTGTTTTTATTTATAAATGGATACACCGCCATTTCATAAATACATGATTTTCCCTTAACGATGAAATAAACGATAAGCCTTGTGACTAGGGCTGGCGGCTAGATAATTTACATATAAAGTACTCTATATCATATTTGACAGCAAAACAGCTAGGAAACACTCGAAAAAGTCACTCAAGAAAACTGTTTACTGTTGAAAATTCAGAAATGATGCAAAACGTACTGCGAAGTTTCAAGAATCATATGGCTGACAACGTTTTGAGCGCATCTGCTATAACTGCCTTCATGTTTTTTGAAGTTAATGTCTTATTTTAACTTGGGCGGATGCAAAGTAAATTTAGTTGTCGCTCCGAAAGTATAACGTTTAGGTATATTATACAAAAAAATAATCAGTATTTTTCAGACATTTCAAAAAATGTTGAAAGATACAGGGTGATCCATTTGAAATAACAAAGTTTATTATATTTCCGGAAAAACGGTAGATCTGCCAACATTGTAAACACAATCAGAAGCTTGGCCGTATCGCAAAACCGCCCTATCCCAAAACTCATGCGAATCGAGATGCTTCCGAGACAATTAGGGCGTTCCACACTTTAGCCTCGCTCTGTACGTTCCGCTGCTGTTCCATCGCCACCGCAACATGACGTAGCAAACCGATCCTGCCACATCCCGACCAACGTAGCGACGCGACGCCGGCGTCTACTTGCAGACACTTGTTGGCTGCCACAGCTGTCTGTGTCTGTGTCTGTCTGTCTGTATCTCGCCCGAGCACAGCAGACATTCCAGACGCCACCTTCCTCAATCTCTTTCTCCGCCTTCCTGCCTCCCCTCCTGTCCCTACACACCCTACACACCCCTATCAGCCCGGCTGAGAGTTATAGCCCGGTACTAGTATGTCGAAGATGATGAGAACGTATCATCTGGATCAGTAACAGTTTCATAATTTGTCTTAGATAGCAAAACTGACTGTCCACAGATTCTCTCTGAAATTCAGTTTGTTGTTCCAAGGCGGTCGACACGTTATAATGTAACTTTTTAACTCCCTTTTATTAGTTTCACCTCTATGTTTGTTTATTTATTTGTTTATTTGTGAGCTTGTAATTCTCCTTGAACAAACTTTGCCGCGAAAACGATTTTGACGACTTGAAATCCGTCGGACCAGCAGTTGTATCTGCTAACTAAGAGGCGGCGTAAATACCTTGAAGTTTGTTAATATTACACAGAGGCGTACGAAAGAGAGCTTAAAAGGCGTGACATCCATTTATTTGCCAGAACGGGCCGAGCCGGACCGTCACGGACAAGTGAGCGACATTCTTTACAATTTACAAGTGTAAGCGTAGGTTGATAGACACTAAAATTTGATTCGTCCACACTGCAACCTCTCTTAGGTTTTTTTACCAATGACGATAAGTAATATAGATAACTGCGTCCATTCAAAAAATAGAATCACCTAGTAGCCAACATTGCTTGATTGGAAATGAGAAAATGATGGCCGCGTTAGGCAGTCTTCGAGTTATAACCTCTAATTTAAAATGTTTTCACATGATTTTCTCTTGGCGATGAAACGATAAGCCTTGTGACTGGGGCTGGCGGCTAGATATTTTAAATACATAACAGTACCGTACCAGGTTTAACACCAAAACAGTTACGAAACACTAAAAAAGGTCACCCACAAAATATCGAACAACAAGATCTGTTGTTTGTTGTATGTTTGTGAGCTTGTAAAGCTCCTTTGGATTAAGACGTCGGACCGAACATTGAACGCTTCGACTTTGCCGCGAAAATGATTTTGACGGCTACAAATCCGTCGAACCAGCGGTTGTATCTGCTGACTAAGAGATGGCGTAGATACCTTGAAGTTTGTTAATATTACACAGAGACGTAGCGAAGGCGTGATATAAAACTGGTTGGTATTTTTGTTTAATTCTTCAGGAAAGTTGACAGTTTTAATTATCGTTCATGTAGTAATGCTAATCATTACGCTATGAATATTGATAAAAAACAATTGTTTATATTCATATACAGAGTATTAATAAATTAAAAACACTTTAATATAAAAGATAACTAAAAAATTAAAAATAAATATAGTTTGCAACAAATGAAAAACACGCTTTTCAAGAACATCGAACTAAAAGCTAAAAATAATTTTTAAAATAATAATACAATAATTAATGAACATACTAGTATGATTGTGAAAAAAGCGTGGGAGTTATGTGCCGTATTATTCGTGCATCGAGCACCTGACGCTTTTTCACATTAATAATAGTATTTTTCGTTCATTATTAATTCAAACTGATTTTTTAAATTAATTATTTTTAACTTTTTAGTCCGATGTTCCTTAAAACGTGTTTAGTGTTTTTTGAACTATATATTTTGATTGACGTGAACTATGGTGAAGCGCTCATTTCGGCGTGTAAGCAGCTTTTGGCCTAGTGCTTGTCTGGTTGGACTATTGGTTGATAACCTTGTAGGCGGTAGCTTTGCTTATACCACAGCTGAGTACTGGGCCGAAGAATGGAATGCTCAAGCCTCTTCCTACAAGCTCCTCTACACATCAGTACCTCTGTGGCCTGGTACACAATCCAGACATATAGAAATGCGTGAGTAACCTGAGAGTTGAAACACTCCCATACAAATTTTGGTGTAATTTCTCAGTAATGCGAGGCCTTTACACCAGCCTCTTTCACTCTTACATTGAAGGTGTATGTAGTATAAACACTATAAGTATGCTGAGAAACATCCCAGATTCTCGATATTGCAATAGTTCTTCCACCTATAATTATCATTGGCGTGGTAAGACGTAGTAAACGGATATTTAGAATTTGAAATATCTGTTCCAAGACGTAGCTAAGACCTCAATAAAAAGCTACTTGTGTATCTCAATATAATAGCTTCCGGAAAAAATTAAATAGAAGTACATTCGCCATTTTAAGATAATAATTCAGGTCCTGAGAATTTTATTGGAGGCTTTGATATAGGCAAGTAATAAATAAATTATGAACACATTTTTCGAGATTTATTTTTTATGTTTGTTGCTGGGTTTTATGCTTTTTGCTTGAATAATAGTATGATTTTTCGCGAATAGTATCATCAACATTATTGGAGAATGCATGCTACTGCTCAGGATCTATTGAGGGACACGAAGGCGAAATCATTGAAACGGGTACGAATTCTAGGTCAAAGATAGCAGTCCAAAGATAAGCAGTGAAGTTAGGTTAGCTAAATTTCAATGTATAGAATAGAACAGATTTGTTTGACTACATTATGCAAACATTTGCATCTGTAGTAGTCAGTACAAATTCAAGAATACATTATTAATTTAGTATAACACATAGGAGTAAATGATAAACATAAGGGAAACAAAATACGTTTAAACATACAACAGTTATTTTACAGATTTTACACTTCGACTCTGGCTCTCAGGGTCTCCATGAATCCACGGACGGTGTAGAATGCATTGTCCTGTAGGAAAACTTTAATTGTGGCTTTGAACTCACTATAATGTAGATTTGTAACTGTGTTTCTGGTTACATATTATATAGTTCCAATTGCTGATACTTCTCCAGATTAAGACAAGCAATATATCGGTACTGAGCAGCAGTAGCGAATTATAATTTTGGGAGTGTAAATTAGAGCAAGTGTTGTTTCTTTCCTTATTATTGTGTCACCCAATGAGGTATTTGTTTTTGGTCACGTGACATCCTATTCAAATCTGATGGGACACCCTGTATATTTGTGACTTTCTGTGTTCCTCCCGATAAAACAATTCCCACAAACTAACACAATTGGGGTCTAAAGTGATTAATTCAAGATCTACAGGTACTTAAAGGACTGCACCAATACCATTATGAAACACTACCAAAATAATTTAACTGTATAGGTAAATGTTATAATCAATGGTAGTGGTACCATCCTGTAAGTACCTGTAACTCATGAACACTTTAGACCCCAAGTGTTCTAGTTTGTTGGAATTGTTTTATCGGGAGGAACATAAAAAGTCACAAATATTCCCATTAAAAATTTTGAATCGGACGACACGTGACCGAAAACAAATACCGCATTGGGTGACACAATAATAGGAGCAGATATTACATTTGCTCTAATTTTCACCCTCAAAATTATAATTCTATACTACTGTCCAGTTCCTATATATTGCTTGTCTTAATCGTCGTGGGGTTGATTCTTATCAATTCCGCAGATCGAGTGTTATAGGAATGATAGGTCGAATTGAGATTTAATCTATCTTTGTTCTTGCGGATCTCTTCCAGTTGTGAATGAATGTACAATGATGGTAAGGTTAAGTATTTTTCGACTGATGAAATGAGGCTTACAATTGCCACGATAGCCTGCACCCACAATTATTGTACGAATGGCTTTTCAAGATATCTGTATGTCAATGTCAATACCTCATACAAGGCGTAGCCTTCGAGGCGATGGTATTTGTCTTGTATGGTACAAATAACAAATGATAATGATTGTTGTGGCTTAAATGACAGCGGTGACAAGCTGAGGTATCATAAGGAGGTCGCCCGCATTCCGTAAAATTTTTTCTTCACATTGTCCGGACTATTTAGCGACTCTATTTCCGGTGTGCATCAAGGTCGCGACCTTGACGGAGTATCGTCGGAGTATCTCGGCGAGCAGGCGATTTTTCCTATTATTAGTTCCTCTCCCCCGACTTGTCGTCGACGCTCGGCGTCGGCGTCGCAAGTTCGACGCTCTGCGCTCCACGCTCGCTCGACTCGACTCGGTTAACTCCCTCGCACGGCAGCCGACGGAGTTTTCACTTTCGATCGGTCTCTCTACAACCGCCATCGAGAAATTCTCCCGACGCACAGTGGGGCAGAAAACCTTCAAACGTGGCAATAAATAGAAAAATGAAATTGAGCATACACGTCTCAATTTGCGCAATTTTTAAACGTCCCTAACCAGGGCACAATAAACCACAAAAAATTTTGCTCCGACCGTATCCCTACCGTCGCGAGACGCATCAGTTGATAGTCTCCCAGACAGCACAATATATTCCTGGAATATTCTTATTTAATCCAAAATAGATTGAGAATATTCAGAACATTAGCAGAATGTTCTATGGACGTTTCTATTGGTTTCATTCCCATGCGGATGTGCTAGTAGTGTTACGTCATGATTATTCCATGAACGAGTCGATAAAAATATTCTGGTAATATTCGTAAATTAATATTATCTAAAGAATAATCATTGAATATGCATTTTGGTATGATTCTTAATGTAGGCGTGGCACCGTTGCAGGTTAGGTTAGGTTTGAGAATTTTGAGGTTAGATTCAGTCGTTACGGTGGCGGTGGTCGGTGGTGCCTGCTCGTGCTTGTGCATTTTTCTCCTGCGATAATTGGATAGTTATCCGTTTCCGTGTTCTGGAACGTGATTTTACATGTTATTTAGTTTATAACTTCATCTAGGAGCGACTAGGGTGAGTATAACTATTTTGTTTCTATAAATTACCGACTTTCTAGCACCATGTGGTAGCAACTCTCTTGTTCAGTCTAATCTCTATGTTCTAGTCTTACTTGTCGTAGGTACCTACCCTAATTAATATATCATAACAACCACTAACAAAGACATTTGCTGTATTTGTGACTATGAGTTTCCAGTATTTATAAATGTAGGTACTAAAACTGATTAAAAAACGACAACATTTTGGTGAAAATTTATCATTATAGTTAATGAAGTGTATTTGAATGTACATCGTATGCTTTAAAATTAAACGGTTTTTTTTATTTTGCAGGATAATACGGGAGGACGACTCCGTGCAATGAAATATGTTTTTCTAATGTGTACATTAAACTTATACAATTATAAATAGAGGTTCCACTTTATATATTTTTGTTGTTGTTCATAAATCCCTATAATTAGTGTGTGCCTAAATCATTGCTGCCCAAAACATTGTATGAAAGTCGGATACTAGGTTACATATGTATACTACTCGCGTTAGGTACCTAGGCAGACAACAAGATTTACAAATAAATGAAATAAACTGATAAAACGCATTAGTTTCTTTCCAACATATGTTCTTCAAAGATATACCAGGAATCTTCTTACAATATTTGATACATCTAATTAACAATCGTAGAATATTCTGAGAGAATAACCTATGTATGTTTCTTCAAAGATATACCAGGAATAACCTATGCAAATTTTTTGGATTCCCATTTTCACATTCCTGGAATGTTCATCAGATAATCTATATATTCATGGACTTTTATGGAATATGTTCCAAAATGGTGATTCTTAGAATGTTCCTAGAATATATTGTGCTGCCTGGGCTGTAGCCGCGAAGAGATCAGTGGTGCCAATTTCATCCCAGTTGTAACCTGCTTTAAAGTTTTATGAAAGGAAGGTTACGTAACAAAGGTACATCTTACGATGTGGAGCTTTCGTGGTCATGTATGTGGTGATTTTTCTATGATTATTTTAGTAACTTAGGGATATGTGTAGTCTATATAACGTCACTCGCATTAAAATATTCGATGAATCGTATATTATACAATTTTTCCCGAAAATAACGACAATTTTAGTTATGTTCCAAAGCACATCAAGTTTTGAAGTTTAATTTCCCTCGATAAGTGATTCATATTTAACACAAATGCATGCCATCTACTTGCTCTTTTTTGCTCCGTTATTATAAAACATTTACATTAACATTTTTGTCGAGGTCAGAAAAAAATACTTTTGAACTCATTTTTACAAAGTACACGCTTGTAAGTCATTTGTTCCACGAATGAATTAAAATACTGTTCTACTGAAAAGAAGAGACCTATATGATATAAGTAGATGACAAAGTAATGGCATTGAAGACAAGTTAGCTTTTTGACTGTTCAATTAAGAAAACAAATAAAATGTGATTGTGCGGGATTGATCAAGAGGGATTGAGTGACGTTATGAAAAAATATATCATTTTGAATCACAATTTAAATGTCGTTGGACGCAGGCATGTAGAATACATACTAGACTTCTCGAAAATCATATACAATGGCGTGATGGATTCATTACATTTTCAGGAAGCACGCAACAAGGATGTTAAAAAATATCGCGAAAATTTCATAAGGAAGTGTAGTCGAGTACAAACCAACCAAAATATATTCAACGCATTTTTTCTAAGTTCTGATCCCCTTATCTCAAGGAAATAAAAACTAGATAAGAGGGCGATGATGAGGACGATGATCTCGGTATCAATAGTTATTTTTTGATTGTAAATTAGTACCAATGGAAGCATTTTTCAGTCTCTTGACAATTTTTCTAGAAATATGCTCTTTCTTTTTTTATTTATAAATGTTTTTTTTTCTAGTGAAAATGATAAATATATACTTGAGTTGTGTTTTATTATATACATTTATCACTACAACATATAAATAAAATAGTAAGAAATATTAATAGAAAGTATTCTATTTGAGGCCACATTTGAGCTTCTCCTGCCCCACTGTGCGACGTGCTACTCGCCGGTAATTTGGTACACTCGAAAATTGCGAGTTTTATTACCCTTGCCAATAGCCGAGGAAGTATCTATATACGACGTTTCAATTCCAGGTATTGAAACTGTTTTCAATCTGTATCGAGTTTTATATACTCCTTGGACGGTATTGGAACCCGGCATGAGGGTTCGGGATGCTACAAACCAGAAATGGTTTGAGAAATTAGCGAACACTTTGTTTCAATACCAGTGTTCATTTATGGAGGTTTGAAAACTTCAGCCAGACGGCGGAGGAGTTCCGCCCGTTGCCCAGAGCGATCTCAACCCCCACATCGATAGCAAGGCCACCAAGCGAAGGGGAGACATGGGGTCTAAAGATGGTCCTCTCGGAGCATTGCCAACGCCCTAAGGCACTTCTACGTCCTAAGACACTTCGTGCGAAGGACGCTGCATACAAAAAAAAACTGCGTGCAAAAGACACAGCTGGTGTCACTGCGAAGACACCACGGATACAGTGTTCAAGTTACTAAGACACTGCCTGGAAAGACAGACAGGACAAATATAAATCACATCATTTTCTTTAAATAAACGGGGAGACAAAAAAATGACTATCGGCAAGAAATTGTATTTTATTACCAGAAAAGATTAAATGGAATAAAAAGAAATCGCTTAGATGTTTACACCATTATTACCTGCGGTAAAACTGAATTTGGAAGTTGACCAATTAACGGTAAACGAATTCAGCAGCACACTGCAACCAGAAGCTCTGTAATAGTTTATGCAAGTTTTCCTACTGGTTCTATAAGTTAAAATTTATTGGTCCGAGACTAGGCTTCCCAAAAACTTGTTATTTCTTGTGATCTAGTGCTTCGAACTCACAGAGTACATGGTTTCCTATTTATGGTCAGCCTCCCGTAAATGCTGAAAGCCAATGGCGCTGTAAGTTTCTGTGTGCGTTAGATTTAAAACGGAAGCTAATTCCTCGGCCGCTCACTCCACGGCATAGTTCTCCAAAAGAAGGAATGCTGGAGGAGACTGGTTCGGGGAGTAGGGACCTTCACCTGGTTAGGATGAGCTCGCAGAGCCTCTCTAGTGTTCCTCGTTCGGACATCCTTCTGTGTTATTATCTGGGAGAGCTCTCCCGAACATCTTCCGTGATAGAATCTGTAAAACAGGAACAGATCAGCCACCCTTCTTTGATGTTCCAGGCTGTAGAGCTCCCTTGTAAAGTTAGGCGTATCGATTAGTCTAATTGCTCTCTTCTGGATAGTGTCTAAAAGGTTTAGAGGATGCTTCGGCTCCACAGGGATTTTTTGATGTCATGTGGCTCACAGCTACTCAAATTTTGCCAATACATTAACCTCTCTAAGCTACTTAAATAACTTATTGGGGATTTTTGGACAGAGGTATTTTAACACGCCGTTATTAGCTTCACCTGTATGTTTGTATGTATGTAAGTAACCGACTCGTTGTGACTCGATTTTGACCCAATTTAAACGCAAAGATTTGACTTAAACTTTGTTCACTTATCCAGAAGACATTTTGCAGTTTAAAAATGGTTAATATCACCTTATATTGCAAAATATGTCTTTAATTTTTGAGAACCGGTGAAAGTGCATTCATTTGACAATTGGTGTAAGGGCTTAAAAATTAAACCTTAATCATGACGTTTCTAGTCTAGATGTTGAACCACATAATATATCCAGTGATTTCATTTCAGTTTTGATATAACGATATCATATCTCGCGATTTTTAATATTCTTTATTTGCTTCGCCTGCATATTTCTTTGTATGTTTGTAATAATTATACTCGTTTGGGCTCGAATGTTGATCCACTCTAAACGAAAAGATTTAATTTAAATTTTGTACACTTACCGGTGACATTAAATTAATTTTGCGAACTAGGACTGATATTTATTTGTATATTTAACAAATAAATATATTGATTGGTTTAGTAAGTTTGTCTCATTATCCTGAACTAAAAAGTGAAAAATTAAATAGTTAAATAGATACTAGAAAACGCACTTTTATAGCTCGAAATAGTGAAAAATGATTCTCCATATAAAATGAAAATAATAATGAACGAAAAATACTTGTATTATTGTGACAAAATCGTGGTTTGCTCGAATTGTGCCACACACGCCCTTTTTAACAATAATATTAGTATTTTTCGTTTATTATTATTTCCAGTTTATATTAAAGATTTTTTTCACAGTGTAGCGTGTTTATTAGTTCTTCAAACTACAGTTTTTCATTCTTCTGCATATCACTGAACATCTTATATCTGATGCAGAAATTCAAAGACAACGTACTCACAGCGAAGAGAAAAATACGCCATTGGCTCAATTTTCTACTATTTTTTGCTGACTTAGATTTATAAGTTGGGGCTACGCTATCAACCACTACGAGTCACCCTGTATAGAACGATATAGATATCGTGTTTGGCAGCGTTGTTTAGGGCCATAAATGAATATATTTTAAATATATTACAGCGCGAAGAGCGGTGATTACACGTTGTTTGAAGGATTTTCAGCTTTGCGGTGGCGGTATCTGCTGTCTCACTCTAGTTGCACCTCAGCTGGTAGCACGCGATCGCGGATGAGGCCGAAGCTACTTCCGGAAATGCTTTTCCAGCAAACTAGCATAAATAACATTATGAAAAACACCGGGGCAACGGCACAGAGTGATGGACGAACAGCGGCAGTGATTCGAAATTCTTACCCTCGCTTCTTATTTCAGGACCTCTGGCTAAGGTCTGTATCTCACTGGACAGAAGCCGACTAAGGTTACTTGTCGGCCTGCCATACGGTACCAACACCTTCAAACGTCATTTGCATGTCATGGGGGTGGAAAATAATCCTACCTGTACATACACGCTGTGGCGAGGAGGAAGAATCCTCGGCACACATTCTATGTCGTTGTGAAGCCCTTGGGTATCACAGGCAGACCATACTCAGTTCAAGGGTTCTTGAACCTCAGGATATAAGATGGGCAGGACCCAAGGCCATCCTCACCTTTGCGACGAGGGCTGGACTTGGGAACTACGGTAAGGAGAGGTGCAAAAGGGCCCGTTGGTAGGCCTATGCACTGGTGGTTCCAGCCACCAGATAGCCTCTCTCCCTCTTTCATTCATTCATTCATACCCTCGCTTCACTCACATTTTCTCAACTCTTTATACATTTTGAAGAACGCAACCTAGTCACAAGCGAATCAAATACCGAGCAGGGGACAGAAGCGGAAATATTGAGAAAAGCATAGCATGGGAAATACACCTGTATTTCAGTTGGAGGTGAGTGTCATGTTGGGGACTCGGTGGTGCTTAGATATAGAATGGGAAAGTATTCATTAAAGCCATGCCAAAAAATACCTCCTTAAAGGCCTTGTGGCAAGATTATGGAGCTCTACGATAGAGACCTCGACTGCAGACTATGTGGTAGGGAGACAGTCAGCATTCCATGTGCTTTGCGATTCGAAGCGCTAGATCATAAGAAACAGTTCTTTGGGAAGCCTAGGGTAGAACCCATAGATTTTAAGCCAGTACAAAGAGGAAAACTACACAAACTCTCACAGGGCTTAGCACATAGGAGAATACCTCTTTCTTATATGGTGCTGAATTCCTTTGCAGTCTAGATGGAGTTTTCAAACACCCAGTTATTGGAGGTGAGTGCCATGTTGGGGACTCAGTGAAACTCCAGCACAAAGAATATTGGGACTTGGTGCCTAGATATAGACATGGGAAAGTATTCATTGAAGCTCCATGCCAGAAAATACCTGAAGACTGTTTTCTTTGAACAGGAATAACAGGACTTGTCTCCTTACAATACTTATGGCCTGAAAGAACATCGAAAGAGAATGGGGCTTTTCGACAAAGACCTCGATTGCAACAATGTAAGAGAGCTACAAGGTCAGCCTTCTACGTACTCTGTGGGTGCAAAACGCTAGTTCACAACAGACAGCTACCCTTTGAGAAACCTAAGATAGAACCAATAGATTTTAGCTCAGTAACAGGACTAGTAGGGAAGCTGCACAAACTATACCCAATCCAGCCAACCAAGATAGTGCCAAAGTAAACAATCGAAAGGCTTTGCCTAAAACAACGTTGTCTTGTTTAAGTATCCGTGCATACAGGGTATTCATTTGAAAACTTCCCACCACGGATTTTTGGAAAACCACTGATTAAAAGAAAACACACCGAGACACGTCAAAAGATCTGTCAAGGGAGACAACTTTTTAACCGAAAACTACTTTCTACCTTACACCCTCTACCCCCCAGGGCCAACTCCTTAAAAGTTTTAAATGGGTAATATCTGGTTTCAAAGGTATGCCCACGTCCTTCATTTTGAGATTTGATTTTTCACATCGATCGATTCGTTTTCGAGAAAATTAGCAACATCTGTATGCAACTTAATTTGTACAGATAGGAAACAAAAACACACGAAAACACCACTTTTTATTGCAATAAGTATTCAAAATGTTGCCCGTTGTCGCCCAAACAATGATATAGGTGATCTTTAAATTCTTGACGGACAGATGCAAAAACATGTTGTGGGAAAGGCTGCTTTCGATGACGAACGTCATCCAAACTTTCAGGTTGGGGGCTGAACATAAATAGATTTCAAATGGCCCCCCGCTCCTTGACGTTTCGCCAACATGAGTAATAGGCATCCTCACAAGCTGATGTCACTTTTTCGGCGTATTTCGAGAAACTGGGGCTGCGGGTTGAGATGTTATTACCCGGATTAGGAGTGGGGGTGCCTGCGCTGTGCACCGCCGATGGGAACTCCTGCGTATCCCAGAATCTTGGCGTCTCTTAAGAGAGATCCATATTCTGTTGAGCTTGTATGCTTCTTCTTTTTTGTTGAAGTTGTTTTTATATGTACAAATCTCAATGGAGTCCCTATACAATCTGGCGTAATAAGAGGAGGTCGTAGCCAAAACCTGTATCTCATCAATCTTTATCTTGTAGTTACCGCTTTCCTAGAGTGCATGCTTAGCTACTGCAGATTTTCATGTCTGACCCAATCGGCAATTTGATTTCTGTTCCGAAATTCTAGTTTGTACCGATCTCTTTGTACATCCACAAGAACATGGTATGCGATAAATCCCTGATGCCGTTCACGGATCTCTTTCGTCCTTTGCCAACCTTAAATGCTGCTGTATTTTGCCAGTTGGTTTGTATGTCGTCCTAATCTTTGCTTTCTGTCTGTGACCCGGGGAACATAAACTAGGAAAGCTTTGGCTACTGGAGGTGGTTGTGGTTGCTTTCGCACTCTACCAACTCTACCAACTATTCCAATTCTTCGTCTTCACTGCTGCCACTGCTTTCATTCTGCATAACAACATCAATTACCAGTTCTATGGTATCTTCTATTCGATAGTCAAGACGCCGCATTTCTTCCTCCTATCTTATAATGTGCAGTTTTTCTAATTTTCTTCCGTGAATTTGTGGTTCTTGGGTTTTTAGGCCGGCGTCGTTTAGCGTTTAGCGTTAAAGCTTTAACGCTAAACGACGCCGGCCTAAAAACCCAAGAACCACAAATTCATTGCACGATGGCCGCGAAAGCCTTACACAGTATATTTCTTCCGTGATTTCATTAACACATTCCAATAAGATCTTCTTCACGTCGTCCATCTTAAAGGTTCTGTCTTGTCGTGCTATTTTTCCTTCCAACTGAGCCCATATCAACTCCATTGGATTTAGTTCACTACGATAAGAAGGCAACCTTAAAACGATAACAGTTCTCTTTAGTGCCGTAATGGAATCTAGATGGTTAAGGTTGCGTTTCCGCTAGAGATGTGTGAGGATATGTTAAGAGGGATGTCTTTAAGGAACCAATAGAATCGCTTGAATTACTTTGCCTCGCTCAGTACAGCTCTGGTGGAAACGGTTTAGCGGGACGAGGTTTCTGTACGTACAAAGCAAGGCATGTTGGCGAGGAATGTGTGCTAATAATGTGTTCCAAGAGATGTGCGCTAGAAATGCGTTGCGAGGCATGTGTGCTAGAGATGTGGGCGACGGTCGTGTGCTGTTGATGTAGACGAGCATAAAAAAATTCTGATAAGAGCCCGCTACACATACTCGCAACGCTCATCTGCACACCGTTTCACAGCTCCGCCACACATATTGGCACCGCTCATCTTCCTAGCACATCTCTGGTGGAAACGCAGCGTAACTGGGACAGTTTTGTCGGACGGCTCATGGGAAAAACCGTTGCAATTGACGATCATTCTAGACCTTCTTTTTTGTAATGTTGATCCTTTGAATCTTGCTTAAAGACGGGTTCTCATGATTCAGTTTCGCTGAATCAGTTTGACTGATTCAGTAATACTGAAAGCGATGTTTGTTCTCACTATTCAGTTTTAATGAATCATTTTTACTGATTCAGCATTAATAAAAATGACGTTTGCATTCTTTCTTTAATTCTGATTCAGCCAAAATGAATGAAAAGTAGAACTGGCTTTCACTTTGACTGAAAGTACAAACCCACTGATCAGTTTAATGAAGATGTGTTCTGACGTTCCTTATCTATTCAGTTTCACTGAATCAGTCAAACTGATTCAGGAAAACTGAATAGTGAGAACCCGCCTTAACTCTTCCCCCTGGTAGTTTCTACAAACGTTGGTCCTTCGGGCCGGATCTTACACGTTATCCCATCTTCGGCGTTTGGCCGGACAGCGATTTGCTAAGCGCTTCAGATTCAACCGAGATAAAAGTGTACACGGACAATCGAGTTGGCGGGTGCCGGCGCGGCGCGGCGGGCGTCGAAAGCTGGGGACTTGTTCGTAGTACGTGCCGCGAGTCTGTTTTTCAATGAACACCACGCGACGGCGACGGACTGTGATGATAGTGTGGTAGTAAAACGAGCTGCATTTTATCTCCGCACCGCTTCCCGTTCGGCGTTATGTGGATGTTTACATCGACCTTGTTTGTACCGGGTGTTAAACGTTGCTGGTTGCTGTTGGATTCTGGATAAGTTCGTCTGCCTGGCTGTAGTCGCTTTAACGTGTGTGCTAAAGACGACTCTGACACTGAATTTTTTACTGGATATAATGACCAGTATCATTATTTTTGTTGATTATTGTTTTTGATAAAATCAATCATATACTCAGTATTTTGGAAGTCGCCGAAGTGAAATAGCTTCTGAAGATGCCATCCACTCGTGGTGGCGAAACGTCAAGCTTTAACGCTAAACGACGCAGGCCTAAAAACCTAAGAACAAATTCATTCAACTGTTACAAGTATTTTCACGAAGTACCTCACACGGGTTCGGGAGCCGTCGGCGTGTTTTCGGTTCTGGATTCAAAAACCCATTTTTATTTTGATGGTTCATAATGGTCGATTGTATATAAAGCATGTCATTTTTCACCTTTTTGAGGTAAACTTCAAGAGAAACCAATAGCTTTCAGAAAACTTTGACAGATGCATGTTCTTGAACGGGCTGCTCTGATTGGTCTTTTGGTCTTTGTTAAAATGCGCCTGTTGATAAAATCGGCCCGTAAAGTTATGAACTTACCATATCTTATAGGAAAATTGCAATTAACTGATAAGGACGTCATCGGAATTTAACACAAAATAAACTTCAACGAAAACCACTTATAATAGACAAAGTGATGCTACCTAACTTCTTGTCTACCATGGAGTTCTTGACATCAGGATAGGTTTGGCAACAATGGCCATGCAATCAAAACCGCGCTTTGAACTGTTGGCTGCATTTATATTTCAGCTCCTGGATTTCAAATTAATTTTAAGGTATTGAGGGTTAAAAAAGTATCTGAACCTTTGCCACTATTTTTGTATAGCATGCAATGTCCTGTATGAGAAAAAGCTACTTTCAGCTTCATGATACTAGTCCGTTGTTTTACAAGGATATAACGAGACTTATGCAGTAACTTATTTTGAAGTGACAGAGTTTGAGTGACGTAAGACGTTTCAATAAGGTTGATTGAAGTTAGGTTTGATACGAAGAAGAAGCATAAACTCAGGACTATTGGCGACTTTTGACAACAAATTAACGCTAGTCGCCCTGCTGTTCGATGAACTACGGCGTTTGTCTTCAAGGAGTGGAACCAAGAAACTTGAAACAAAGTCGTACAGATACAATTGGATCCTCTCATGTTATCGAAGCTTTCCCGTCAGACAGAAACCTGGATCCCAACCCTCGCCTTACGAGTCAAAGTTAAACTCGCTCCTCAATGAATTATTTCTATGGGGAATGATTACTGAGAATCTGTTGTTAAGGTTTGAGATATCTTTGATTCTTTCCACCCTGAATTATGATATCGGGACATTACTCTCCACGAATGCATTTACTGCAAGTAGTTCCTAGGCTATAAGAAATTTTCATTAAACAACAGCGTCAATAAAATCTCACTAAATATGGATCCGCGCAATATTGTAGACCGGCAAAATTACGCGGAATAACTTTAATATCCATTAGGAAGATTAAAAAGAAATTGGTCGAAGCTAGCGTGGTTAAGTAAGAGCAAAAACCGAGTAGTATAAATATCTATTTTAATATTTTCTTGTTCCAGTTTTCACAATTTTATTACTTAAACACGGTGAAATAATTAAAACCGCTCCTATAGGAAACAGGGGTGTAGACAGGGAAATTTGCAGAGAGGATAACATTATTTCAGGTGTTCTTATATGAACTTCATAGTAAACAATAGTCTATAATTATTGCTTTTATAGGAAAGAGGGGAATGTGTAGGCTGCAAAACACAACAATATAACACTGAAGTGGGTGCTAGGACACTCAGGTGTAGATGGTAATGATAAGGCGAATGAGTTTGCAAGAAAAAAATCATCTGCCTTGGACACTGGGGCAGAACCTACATTAGGGGTGACCAAAAGCCAAAAGCACAATTAGACATCAAGTTGGGAATGTGTGAAACTAAAGGAATCTTGGGAATTTTGTAAGAATGGGAAAACATTAAAAGCTCATGCCAGAACATAATTAAAGGAGTGTCTTTGAACTAGAGTTAACTCCGAGTAACAACTATCTCCTCACAGATCATTAAGAACATCTACTGAGGACAACCCAAATGGGGCTCTACGATGGAGAGCTGGACTGCAGACTGTGTGGTAGAGGGACAGAGTCAGCCATCCATGTGCTCTGTGAGTGTGCAGATCTAGATCACTAGGGACAAAAACTCTTTGGGAAGCCTAGGCTAGAACCGATAGTTTAACTCAGTACCACAACTAGTAGCGAAACTATATAGGGCTACATACTGCTGAAATAGGTACTCTCTATCATCCCAGGAGACGGTACGTCGGCGACAGCAACATCAACGTGGATATCCAAACAATTATTGTCGAGTGGGTATTAGTAAATCAAGTACATTTTCGCGTCACAAAACTCAGCAAAACACTGAAAAAGTCTCACATTGCCTTATCAACTGTGGAATAACATATCCTGGCACGATCACGTCGTCAGAATTGCTAAAACGACATCCCAGAAGCTTGGAGTTTTGTTCCGCTGTGGGAAGCTATATACACCAGAGCAATTACCGCTGCTCTACAAGGCACAGATCTGACCATTGTTCGAATATCACTCTCATGTGTGGAGATGCGCTCCGAATCACCCTCTAAAGCTTCTGGACACTATTCAGAAGAGAGTAATTAGAGTAATCGATACGCCTAACCTTACAAAGGACTTCCACAGCCTGGAACACCGAAGAACGGTGGCTGACCTGTTCCTGTTTTACAGATTCTATCACGGAAGATGTTCGAGTGAGCTCTCCCAGATAATAACACCGAAGGCCGTCCGAACGAGGAACACTAGAGAGGGTCTGCGAGCTCATCGTTCCAGGTTGAGGTCCCTACTCCTCGAACCAATATCCTCCAGCATTCCTTCTTTTGGAGAACTTCGACGCTATGGAATGAGCTTCCGGGAATTTTTTTATCGTCGGCTACAACCTGCAGCGTTTCAAATCTAACTTGCACATACACTTATCTTCTCGCAGTGCCTCTATAGCGCCATAGGCCTTTGCAGAAGGCTGACCATAAAAAAGGAGTAAAATAAGGCAGCCTTAAGGCTGTAACAGGTGAATCATATTCTAAATAACCTAACCTAACTGCCTTATCTTCTAAAAACTTGATCCATTATTTTTATAGTCTTAGTCAAATCAAAACGTGCCTATCACAGATAGTAAATTACAAAGAACTAAAATTCGATAGTTGAATTTAATTTTTTTCTGATTTTAATTTATATCACTTGATCTGATGAGACGTTCAATAAAACTATTGCTGGCACCACCTTGTTCGGGGATATTGTCCTGACACGAGTCTCGTGACCTTATAGAGTCTTTCGGGCGTCGTGTTTGACAGAATCATTAACGGAAATCAGGCTTGCGAACTGGAAACGGAACTTGGACAGTTCTAATTGCTAGTAAGGAGGAGTTAAAATCTTCCCCTCACCCCGCACAGGGTAAGATTGGAACGGTATGCCACGTCCTGATATATCGTGCACAACCAGGAACTATTGTGGTAGTTGAACAGCGGCGGAGTTTGAAATTCGTTGTTTCTGCTCGAATATTTTTGACGGTGTTCCTAAAACTGGAAATGAAAAACGAATAGGAACCTCTTGAACGGCATAAAAATGAAGTTTTGATAAGTTCTAGCACCGTCTTGCATTTTTACATCCTGAATTTCATCAGATTCGGTTCAACGGTTACTGACATTTAGCGATAAAAACTACAACAGAAGGATAAACAGACTGACAGAAATGAGTAGATAGAGATATTTGTTTAGCTATTAGCTATTCGAATACATAATAAAATATAATAAACACAAACATCAAAATCACATTATCTTATAAGAGTCAATTTGGTACATCCCTTTAACTCGCTTTTTAAACATAAAAATGGAAAGCTTCTTCAACTCATTCGATAGTATATCATAGTCCACTTCTTTTTTCTTCAGGTGCCTTCTTCTATCGTCGAAGGTTGCGGATCAATAGGGCAATTTGAACTTTTGAGGCTGCGGCCCGGAAGACTTGTGGTATTGTCTGGGCATACCATTTTCTAAGGTTTTTCAACCATGAGTCCCATCTTCGTCCAGGACCTCTCTTTCCTTGGATTTTTCCTTGGATTATTAACTGCAGCAGTGAGTATTGTTGGTTGCGCATGAGACTCGCTGTCCACCCTGGCGAGCACATATACGTTCCTCACTCTGTCCACCCAAGAAATACGCAGCATTCGCCTATACGTCCACATTTCAAATGCAATTATGCGTTTTGTGGTTGCTTCGGTCAATGTCCACGCTTCCATGACGTATAGTACAATGGGAAAAATGTAACATTTAAGTATCCTTTTTCCTTAGGTTTATATTGAAGTCCTTGTTACAGAGGAGCGATTTCATCTTTCATAGTCCACCACTCCTTTGTAAAACACCGAACACTGTGTCCTTAAAGCAGTAGTGGAAAGTACTTTAGCAGAGGACTGTACAGCTCATTTCCAACAAAAAAAACTTTTCCATAACATGAAGCTATAGTTTGAATTTGCCTTGTAAGCGAATCATCGCTCACCTGGCTGAAAGGCTCTGCGAGCTCATACTTACCAGGTCGATGTCCCTACCCCCCTAACCAGTCTTATCTAGGATTCCTTCTTTTGGAGAACTTTGACGCTGTGGAATGAGCTACCGGGGAATTTGTTTCCCGGTGGCTACAACCTGCAGGGTTTCAAATCTAGCGTGCACAGACACTTACCCTCTCGTAGCACTTCTACAGCATCATAGGCATTCAGCCTGTGCGGGAGGCTGATCATAAAAAATGCTTTCTTATCTTTCCTATCCTACGCCACTGCGATGGTGTAAGACATATTAATAGTTATTAGTCAAGTCTAGAATGCCGGCATGCGCTGGCACATTACTATTGATTAGGGGGGCCTAGCAACACGCGAGGAGCGCGAACCAACGGCCTACCCCCAACCCTTACCCCCCTCCACCCCACCCCCATTCCGCCTTACCCCCCACGGTGCGCCAAATCTAAACTAACAACGAGTAATTACGACTGTTAATTCTGCCGTTGACTGCGTGTATGTAGATGTACACGCCACACGTACAAACGGATGGAAAGACCTAGAGCGATGGTTTTTACTTCTCACGATTGTAGTCGGGGGAAGTATTGTGATCGCGAAAAAAAAATTGAATCTAACATGACATAAAAGGTACTTTAAAAGCTTGGAAGTATGACCCAACAATGAATCGCGGAACGCTGCGTGGTTTAAACAGACCGGTGCTTAGAAGAAATGTCTGTCTGTGTGTCTGAGTATTGATCCTATGTATGAGGATGCGACCTGAAGCACACTTTAAAGCGTCTGGACTCTATCCAGAAGAGATCAATTAGACTAATTGATACGTCTAGCCTCACAAAGGACCTCCACAGCCTGGAACTTCGAAGAAGGGTGGCTGATCTGTCCCTGTTTTACAGATTCTATCACAGAATACGTTCGAGTGAGCTCTCCCAGATAATAATACCAAAGGCCGTCCCAAGGAGGAACACTAGAGAGGCTCTGCGAGCTCATACTTACCAGGTCGAGGCCCCTACTCCCCGAACCAGTCTCCTCCAGCATTCCTTCTTTAGGAGAACTTCGACGCTCTCAAATGAGCTGCCGGGAATTTGTTTCCCGATAGCTACAAGTACAGCATTTCAAATCTAATATGCACCGATGTAGTGCACCATGTATGCCAAATAGTACAATGATGTTACTCCCAAGGGGAAATTTCACTATGGAGGATGCTGAGATGTTCAGGAAGTCCACGAATGTCAGTTACGGAAGAAAACATTACGGCTGTAAGAAAAATGCTTGATAAGGGCACATGAGTGACCATCCACCAGGTAGAGGGTACTTTGGGCATTGCACCTGAAGAATTTTTGTTCTCTGTGGGTTACGCATCCACTGACTGAAGAGCAGATGGCATAACCTGCGACTTGAAGCTGCAGATGCTAAATAATTATGATAAGAGGAAATCTCGGTATACGAACAATATCATGGTTGGTGTCTATGTGCCGAACAAAGCTCAAAACAGTTTGGGTCTTTGATGATAAGGGTGCACCCATTGCTGTCATAACATTCCAATCAGTAAAGAAGGAAATGATAACTACATTTTCAAACTACAATTGTGGAATATGTCGTTTTAGACATACAGAAGGCAATCACAGTTAAGTGGTATACTGGACACTGCCTGACTAAGGGGCGGTTTCTCAATGTCCAGTTAAAAGTGTCAGATAGGTAGCTGCCAGTTAGCGTTTCTATGGATATCAATTGTCAGATAAGATTT
This sequence comes from Callosobruchus maculatus, assembly GCA_951848785.1. Classification (NCBI taxonomy): domain Eukaryota; kingdom Metazoa; phylum Arthropoda; class Insecta; order Coleoptera; family Chrysomelidae; genus Callosobruchus; species Callosobruchus maculatus. The sequence goes on along the minus strand of CATOUR010000064.1, from coordinate 2,490,203 downwards.
ACGTGAATTCGTAAGTTTAACGATCAATTATTTAAACAATTTGTCACACTGTGTTTGTCTGTTACGCTATCTTTACTTGCACTTGGCGGAACTGGTTTAACAGTGGACAAACACATTCTCTTTCAACTGGTGCTATGAAATTTATATGTTGTATTGAATTTTTTTGTGCACTCCCTACCCTTTTCCACCCCCCATTGACCGATCGGCACCAACACCTTCTCACCTCGAAAGGACCTGTATTAATTCAAGATTGCCAAATTTGGGAGCAATCGCTTGAGACGTTTTTGAGTAATCGTTGGAGAACGACATCACGGACGTATACAGACACACACCCACCACTATAAAAACGTTATCATTAAAAACAAAATTCTAGTTTTCAGTCCCGCTGTGATCATGAAAAAGGGGTGGTAGTGGGGGTAACTCAAAAAATAATGTCATAACGTGAAATTCTAAGGCCAGCCGCACTTTTGAACGCGTTTCCGTACGAATTTCACTCGTGCGAATACGCACGATCACGCACAGACGATCGCAAGGTTCTCAGTACAATGGGGGCGCGCATACTGGATGCAAATTGGTCGTACGTAAACGCTCGTGTAGTTCCTACGTTCGAAAACAATCCGAACTTGTTGGGGTTTTTAAAACGTTTTCGTGCCTTGAACCGTTGAAAAAATAGGTGCAGAAAGATTAATGAACTTGGTTTAAAAAAACAAATGTTTGTGGGATCAGAGTGATTGAAGTTCATTCATCATCATTTACGTGATCTGCATAATATGACGAAATTCACCGAACTCATTTCTTTTTAGATATATCTCACGAACCCACACCCTTCTACGATAGCGACGATCTCCACAAAAGAGAGTTATCTTCAACATACAGGTTCATTGCGTTCCATAGAGGTCTTCACGAGTACGAATATTAACCACCATTGTCATCGAAACTCGAAATACTATCGTTTGACGGAAGAAACCATGTTTAGTGTGCGTACTAAATTCGTACGATCACCATCGATACGATTCGTACAATTCAAATTCGCATCCAAAGTGCGGCTAAAGACCACTTTTTTTATGTTGAAAACGCTACCTCGCATGCTGCAACATTTTCAAAATGGAGGTATAAAAATTCATAAATAGTAACTTTAAGACGACAGTAACTGTCACAAAAATGATTCAAATAATTTCAAACCTTTAGTGTCATAAAGAGGCTTTGGTTCTCTTTTGGTCCACTTTTGGTGCAAATCTAGGATTTAGTGGTGAGGGTGGTGGGGGTTACTCGGAAAAATAATAATAATATAACATAGCATTTTTCTTTTCAGAAAATGAGTCAGGAGGTAATTTTTTCTTGGAAGTGACACCTCGCACGTTAATTTCGGCAAAATTTATGAAAACTGGCCGATCCTTATAACTTACCACTACTTTGTCGTGGATGTTAAAAATGAAATGAAGAACTGCCAACCTTTTCTAGTAGGTACCTTTGTAATACGTTAACTGGACGTTACTTTCTGCTTGTTTGATGTATGTTCGACCGGTAATGCTTGGTCTCTCTCTAACTTGGAAAGTTTTTTTTTTGAGGAGGTCAAATTGGTATGGTAAGGCGGATCATTTATGTATAAGTTAGCTGGAAAATTTTGTGATCTCTCACAGATTTGACAAAGATAAGATGCGCGGTTGCCAAGTACCCCAAATTTCTGTGAACCTTAAAATGTTATGTCCGCCAATGTATATGGCTGAATGCAATAACATCGTCAGTTCTCATCGTATGACCGGCGAGGCTAGGGTAGAACACGACATGCAAAATGTTCGGATTGCGTGAATGCATAGACTCGCCCGCTAAAAGATTATTTTACTAAAAATGTAATGAAATTAAATGTTACGACCGAACGGGGCATAATATACACAATGTTGTACACAACAGGCACACAGGCACACAGGCGGTGGTGGTGGAAAAAAATGTGTCGCACGTCAACTCGTACAACTATAATGGGTTGTGTGTGTGTGTGGTTTTTCTTTTTGTTTCCTGTCTATGTTAATCATGATTGCGATTAAATTGACCGTAAATTATACGTGGGGGAATCGGGGTTTGGAAGAATTGCGAGCATTGTTTTGTTGGGGTTCAGGTATTGGAGTACAGTTGCCGTGAAGGCAAAGCCTAAATACCAGAGTACCGCGGCTGCTATGAAGATTTTAGGTTATGGGAAGTTCCACAGACTCAATAAATACATCCTCTGGCAGTCCATTTCAAGAGCTGGATATACCGTAAGAACCCGTTCACACGACACCTATTCGGCTGCTTTACCGAATGGTCTTTTTACCGTGTACTGCAGTGGCGCATACATTTAAACGGACGTGTTCACATGATGAGTCTGAAAAAAGCCTACGTCAATTTCGTCGTTTCGGCCGCGTGTTGTCACCGAAAATCGAAAATCTGATGATCCTGGAATAATGTGTATGCATAGAGGAGTGGAAAAAAACTGTTCAAAAATGAACAGAGAACCCGGGATCGGCTAAAAATCTGTTTACAACAGTTTTTTGTGTGACCATATCATTCGGTTTGCGCCGACTCGTTAAAATTACCGAAACGGTGATTTGACCGCATCGTGTGAACGGACTGTAAGGCTAAGAGCCCGTTCACACGATACCGATTCGGCTATTTTACCGAATCGTCTTTTTTACCGTGTACTGCAGCGGCGCGTATATTTTAATGGACGTGTTCACACCTACGGCAATTTCGTCGTTTCAGTCGCGTGTTGTCACCGAAAACCGAACAGTTGATTCGGTAGTGAAACCCAAGCAGATATTTGACTTACAACAGGGTGAATCCAAAATTGTATATTAACTAATCTGTTAATTAGAAGCCAATACTGAGGGTAGGGATTCTCGCTGAGCTCTTTTTATGAAAATATATTTCTAATTTCCGCTTCGGACGGGAATAGAACCCGGGACCTTCAGGTCACGAGCCTTCGGCTTTATCAAACACCTTTCTGGCTCTTTATGACTGTTGCAATTGAAGAAACGTGTTTGTTCCAGATCATGATTTCTGTGATGTTAACTCCTAAAAGCTTCAATGAGTCACTGCTCCAGCTGATACTTCAGGGACAGGTCTTCGGAAGAAGAGGGCCCGGTAGGCGCAGAATCTCCTGGCTAAAAAACCTTCGAACTTGGTTCTCCCTGTCAACACGAGGAGCCAGTAAAGTTCAAATTGCTTTGCTTATCGCCAACGTCCGGAACGGATCGGCACACTAAGAAGAAGAAGAAGAGTCACTGCTTGGCGAAGTTATTATTCATTGAAACGAGTCTTTTCCACAGTTTTGACAAATTCCCACTAGATTTGTTTTTTGTTCATCGGTTTTCACAGAACTCAAATTTACATATAAAAATGCAACATTTTGAGTTTTCGTCACATTTTTTTGAGTTCTTATATGATTTCTCTAGATGGGAGTGGAAAACTTTGGAGCGAGATGGGATTTTTCTTTATTTTCAGAATAAAAACCATTTGACTGAACGTATGCTTACCGCATTTTCTAAATCCTCCAGAAAACAAATGTTTTCGTCATAGAACCGTAACCCTCGTGTGCCGGCAGGTAGGGGGTGGCACTTACACGAATACATACGCGATTTTTCACCCCGACCCCCTTTCCCCTTCACCTCCTTCCCGGCCCCTGCCGCTAGGCACCGCTCTCTTCTTCGCGTGCTTTTCGCAATTAATAATTGCTAATTATTGTGCCTACTACCACTGCCTACTGCGATCCGAAGCCGCTTCTCTGCGTTGTGTGTGCACGGTGCACGATGCACGGCCTACCTCGATTCCGTCGGCGAAATTTTGACGGGGCCCGCTCGATCGATATGTGGACGTACGGCCATTGTTCTATTGGAACAATATACCTACATGCACGCCTTGTGCACGATATACTCCGTGGAAAAATATAAATGCCCATGTACATTTCCTAGTTTTCAGTTTCAATTTTATACAGGATCGACACCAATTTTCTTCTTATTTTTCTAGTGACCGCGACCATAAGATGGACACCAATTTTCTACTTATTTTTCTCGTGACTGCGACTATAAATTATGGCTGTTTTTCGTGGATTTCGGTCAATAATGTAAACTACACTCTTCCACACGACTTTTCGGTTTATTATACCATCGATTGTCTGAAAACAATGAATTTCGGGATATAAAAGTCTAAATTGTATACTTTGAAAACATCTCTACGCTTTCTTTAAATTATTGGCGGCCATTGAATTTTTGAAAATTATGCGTACTCTATTAAATTCTATTGATTATATCTGTTTAATCTGATTATCTATTTCAGGGAGAGATTTTAATATTATTTCGCCCACCTTGACTGGATTGAGTTTACCTACATCTTTTCTGCTATTTTCAACGTAAACATGATACGGGCCCGTGTCCGTCTGCTCGTACGTAAGAAACGGTCTTTCATAGGTTTTTGGCGGTGATATTTCTGGTGCCTGGGACGTAATTATTTTATTATTTATATTTTCTCTGCTAAAATCAGTTGAATCATCCACCATACTTATCTTTTCAGGCTTGATTGTAGTATGCATAAAACTACATTATTTCAAAAGAATTTCTATTACGACTGCTGTAGATACTATAACAACTAACAACTTGCGTGATGATGTAAGGTCTTCACATAGCTTGTTTATTTTTAAGAGAGAGTTTAGATGAGTTTTTTTATAGAAGTCGGTTAAATGATGACCTAATTAAGATGTTAACCTTTTTACCGTTTGTTTGTATGTATTGTTTTCTTTGTGTTAGGAAGAAACGCCTTTTATTACATTATTCATTTTGCTCATTGTATGTCAATTCGGCTGTTTTGATGTTATAAATAAGTGCGTGAAATTTTTTCGCTCGCCATGTTTCTTGCTGTCTCCATTGTATTTTTTTGTATAATGGTAATGAAGAAATAAATGACACTGATTGATTGACTGATAGATATGTGTTGAAGTTTGCACCGCGGGCTGAAAAGCAAGGTGTTTCTTCTTCAATTTTCACCTAAGTCGTTCAGCGTGGCCACTAATGTGACTACAAACATCCTGTGTTTCTAGCTCTCTTCAAGAGATACACAAATCGACGGGGTTCAGCATTCACTCGCGAATTCCAAGAGACATTTTGACCACATTCATCGTACACTAAACTCACATTGACCAGTTCATTGTAGTTAACCGATTGCACCATTTTTGTTGTTTTTAAAGTACGATATAGCACGTCAACGTTCGTGAGAAGTCAAACGCACGCTGCTACGTACATCTATGCTCCGCTCCGTTGTAAACTGGGTTTTTTCGTTTTTTGGCTCTGTTTTGATCTAATCGTCAGAGACGGAATCATCGGTCAATATCTTGATATTCCTAAACGTTTTTTTTGTATGTTATTGGACTAAATCACTCCTTTTGGCCAGTACTATATGCCCTATGAAGAAAGGTACTAACTTAGGAAACACCCTGTATGTAAAATCGTAATCGTAATAATTTAGATTATCAACCTTTGTCCCCGTTTGGCTTGGCATAGGCGAGCTCCATTGCCTTACGTTCCGCCAACACGAGTGGTCGTCATCCTCACAAGCTGTTACCTGTTCGGCGCCTCCCAAGAAACCTACGTATAACACACCTGTGCGTAACGGTTCAACGACCTTTCTCAACCCACGAAAAATTAACACGACAACCGTGCAGGAGAGGTGAGGTGAAAGGAGGTGTACGAGGAAGAGGAGCAGGTAGGAGACAACAAAACAACAAAACAACGACGGGCGTCGGCATAGAAGCGAAGCACGTTCCCGTCGGGAGCATTCACGAATAAAACATGCAGAACTTAACACCGTTTTAAACTTATTAACAAGCGCTTATTGTTTTTCGTAGCACAATGCGGACCTAAAATTCCCCATCCACCGTTTGCTGAATAATATCTATTTTCTCCATACACGCCATTGTGTCAAGTACGAACAACGTTTTTGTTTCCGAACCGATACAACCGCGCGGTGATTCACATGCTCTGTCGGTCCGTCGGACGATTACGTTCCAATATTGCTTGTTAGTTTCCCTCTCTACGTCTCTGTCTCTTTTCGGTTTTCTCACTTTTGTTATTGCTAATGATACGTTTATAATTATCTCCGTATGATGCAGAGTTTGTCCAACATAGGCTCCTTGCTCGCAACTACATAACAATTAAAAATTTTGACCTTTTTCTTATTTTTAAATAAATAATAGTTTAGAAAACTAAAACCAATAAATTCACAGAATTCTCCAAAGATAGGCCTCTTCTTTACTTAAGGGTGCTTACTTTTCATACCGGGCTAGATTTGAGATCAGCTCCCTCAAGTTATCCAGGACAGGAGCTTTCGTGTTGATATAGAAAGCCGGATAAATATTCTCGATTTTTTACGAACACCAAAAATTCGAGGGTCTTTTTTTTATTTCGTCAAACGCGACTAAATCTCTAAATGGCGGTAAGATTTGAGATCTGTGCTCTCAAGTTATCCAGGACACGAGATTTCGACTTGATAGAAGACTAAATAAATATTTTCGAATTTTTTAGGTACACCAAAAAACCGGGGGTCTAATTTTTATATTTTCGTCAACCGACAGTAAAATTCAAAATGGGACCGTAGTAGATATCAGTGCCCTCAAATTATCCAGGCTCAAGGTTTTGTCTCGACAGAAAGTGAAATAAAGAATTTCGATTTTTTTTACGTACACCAAAATTTCGGTCTATTTTTTTTATTTTCGTCTTACAAGACTAAAATTGAAAATAAGGTCCATCGTTGAGATCTGGGCCCTCAAGTTATCCAGGCACAAGGTTTTGGTTTGATAGAAAGCGAAATAAAGAATTTTGATTTTTTTAGGTACACCAAAAATTCGGGAGTCTGATTTTTCTTACTTCCGTCAAACGAGTGTCAAACTCAAAATGAGGGCCGGAGTAGAAAGCCTTCAAGTTATCCAGGCAAGAGGTTTTGTCTTGATAGAAAGTGACATAAAGCTTTTCGATTTTTTTAGGTACACCAAAAATTCGGGAGTCTGATTTTTTATTTTCGTCTAACGAGACTAAGACTGAAAATAAGGTCCGTGGTTGAGATCTGGGCCCTCAAGTTATCCAGGCACAAGGTTTTGTTTTGATAGACATCGAAATAAGGGTTTCCGATTTTTTAGGTACACACTAAAAATCCGGGGGGCTAATCTTTCTATTTTCGTCAAACGAGACTAAAACTCAAAATAGGGGCCGGAGTAGATAGAGAGTCCTCAAGTTATCCAGGCACCAGGTTTTGTATTGATAGAAAGCAAAATAAAGGTTTTTCATTTTTCAGGTACACTAAAAATCAGGGGTTCTGATTTTTTTTATTTTCGTTAAACGAGACTAAAGCTCAAAACGACTGTGAAGGGCACGAGGTGTCGTAGCGAAAGAAAGTCAAATAAAAATGTACTAGTCTTGAATGATAATTGGGGCTTCAGAACACGTACTTTAGGGTCATATACTTGAGGGACCCTCATGTGTGGCTTTCCTTGTGTATCTGTTTCCTAGACAACATCTACGAGACGGAAGGATTCATTTGTCGATGTTGTCATATAAGTCAATTTGTTATGCCTATGCCTATGCATTTTGATGTTTTTGTTATGTCTTTTTGTTTTGTGCCAGTATTTCGTGTTTTGTGCCAGATATTCTTCCGAATGTGACAGAAATTGACAACACCGTACTCGAAAACTAACCTAAGAAATCGCCTTGACTGCAATGAAATGCCACGTTGACATGTTATTTTGACATTTCTTTACTTGAGTATGACAAAAGGGAGCCTTACGTAAGGGACCCTAAAGTGGCTGTTGAAACACACAACCTTACTTATGGGACCCTCAATTATTAAGGGACCTTTAAGTATCGACTATGAATATGGTCCTTGAACATCAACTGAACTAGATAGACTTGGAAAATGGTATTCACAGAATAATTCAGTTTTGAATACAAAAAAGTTCTGCTCATACGCTCTACCTATTCCAATAGAAGTGTGGACCATAGCTTCTTAACGAGATCAACCATGGAGAGTATACAACAACATACATCAACAAAATGGAGGAGCCTTACGTGAGAGACCCTCAAGTAGCCGTCGAAACACGAAACCTTACTTGAGGGAGACTCTTAAGTATCGGCTATGAATACGACTCTTAGGACCGGTTTCTCAATGTCCAGTTAAATATTTATCTGCAAGATAACAGCAAATGTTAGATAAATTGTTTAAACAATTGAAGGCTAAACTTACGACACTTTAACTGGACATTGAGAAACCGGCCCTTAGACAACGATCAGGTTACCTGGCGACATCACTCATGCAGGGTGTTCCAAAACATTATATACAAACGAAAGGAGGAGATTATTTGGTTTTTTGTAACTAAAATTGTAAATTAACATAGGTCCGCAAACACTTTCATTTTTTATTAATGTTTGTTAATAATTCTCTCAATTCTTGAGGTATTTAGCTCAAATTTGGAATATAAGAAACGCAACACGAGTTGCATAATTGTACCTGTCCAACGGTTGGTAGAAACTACAGGGTAATGTTTTCAGGGGTCGTGCCCCCTTTTCTTACCCTGAACTTCTTTCCGGTGCACCGCAGGTAGATTCAAAAAAACAAAATTATTTTTCCATTTTGTTCAGGAACTTTTTTTCGTAAAACAATACAGTTATCCAAATAAAGTGATAGCCTACTAGATCATATTTTAAGTACATTATTTTCATCTACCTAGTAACAGAGAATCCTGTTTTATTTTTTCTCGGTAAGGATCAGAGATATGAAAAAATTACAAGAGTAATATGCAAAATCAAAAACCAATTTTGTTTTTTGAATCTACATGCGGTGCACCGCAAAAAAGTTCAGGGTAGGAAAAGGGGACATGACCCTGAAAAAATAACACACACAATAACCGTTTGACATGTGCAATTAAGCAACTCGTACTGCGCATTTTATATTCCAAATTTAAGATAAATATCTCAAAAATTATTAAGAAAAAACTGGAAAAAATTGAAATTCCAACACCCTGTAGATCGGTAATAAAACGTTTCCGGACCTATGTTTATTTGAAATTTTAGTCTTTAAAAACACCAAGGACTCTTCTCCCTCCGTTAGTAGATGATATTTAGGTACACCCTGTATATTACGGCTGTACGATGAACATGAAAAAAGAAATTACCTGTGAGAAGGCAAAGTGTAGAACATTCGGTTTGTGAGATGAGTCATCGTATTCATATAATAACATGCTGCTACCGTAAGCGGAGCTGTGAACAATGGGGATTAGCTACTTTACCGTTTCTCCCATTTTTTTGGGCTATATGTATATGGAAGTGCATGCTGAATGCGGAGAGATTTTAAACTAATGAAAAACTCTAGTTTATTAAATGGTTAGGGTTTACATTACGTAGCGAGGGTATCAAGGATGGCAGTTTCGAAACTTATGTGGTTATTTTTTGTTTCATTGAACTTTTCGACGTAAAGTAAACACCACTATATGAATACCAATAATCTAAGGCATCCAAGGTGTCTAAATCATGACTGAAGGTACTTGCAGCTAAATTCACTTCCAAATTTCATGTTGAGCTGAACAGTACTTTTTTGGTAATATTGGACCATTATTTACCGTTCATTATGCGATTTTTCAAATAAATGATTACATTTCTCAATATAGAATAAAATAAGCTTTCAAATGACCTCAATATTAATTAGTAGTGCTATTTAAAAAAATCAAGTCACAAACAATAGAAATGTCATGATTGACAGACGATACTTGTAGCTAAATTCAAATACAAAAAAATGAAAACAAACACAATACTGAAATGGTAAAAAAATATGTAAAATTGACTGTTTTGGTGCTTCTCACACATTACAACCATTATGCGGCTAGGTTTTTCTTTCACAGGGCAATGGATAGTCTATTATGAATTCAACAATTTTGCAGCCTCCTACTCCCAACCACCCCAATTTCAGCCCCATCCAAAAAAGTAGAAAATGATCAGCACCGGTACTCTGTAACAGAGATAGAAACGTGTTTCTATCACCATGACGACCATGACGATCGGGCAGTTTCGGGTGCCTAACACACACTGTCTGCTACGCTGACATATTTACGAAGCCACCCGATCCCATAGTACATAGTGCATAGAAACATGTTTCTAAGTTAGAGTTAGAAACCCTTAAACGCCTAAAAACAAAAGTTGAGCTGTTTTTAGAGTTTTCTGATTATTGCTGCGCCGCCACTGACACGATTTATAACAACCATACGTGTTTACCTTCCTCGCAACGGTAGTAATACTGCGTTAAAATATTCAATAGTTTCTACAAGTACGTAGAGCATATGGGGAACAGTATTTTAAATAAAAATTGGCAACAAGCACAAGTATATAGGAGGACCACATTCCTTGACAATTTCTTTTGTTTTGGTCTTCAAAAAAGTAGGAAAAAATGTACTTGGGTAAATTCAAACAGCGCTCTCACTGTGGAATTTATTGGTATACAAATTTAATTCTTTTATTATATTGACAACACCGGATTTTTCCCGGACTAGTAATCAACAAATTTAACATTTAAACTTAAAAAAAGCTGTGGACCGCAGTGAGATTCGAACACACGCCCTTTCAGATTGGTGCCTAGCATTTCAGCCGCTCGGGCACGCTGCCTGTGCTTCAGGAATATCAATACACCGTACATAATACGTCGTCAGTTACCTGTCGTAATTTAATTCAATTTTTTTTAACCAGAAGCGATATTGACAAAACTGGATTTTCCCGGACTAGTTTTTTCATGCTAATTCCGAATTTGTATTTAGTTTTTCTCTAGCACCTGTAGTTTTGGCTGTCTTTTGTATACGGACAGACGGACGGAGGGGCAGACAGAGGCTCTGCACAAGCTCTCTTCAGTGAATTCAGTGATTCAGTGAGAGCTAAAAAGGGTAATATTTAACAAAGTTAAAATTGTTTCTCTATGTCTTGCCAGTCTTATCTCATTAATTTCTATGAAGGACAAGGTTCTGTGGGATAATTTCTATGAAAACTGCTGAATTGCAACATCACCTTTCTCACTCAGTTGGGCTGGCTGAACTCTCAGTTCTAAGTGATTCTTGGGAGGGTCTACAAGGAACCCCCCATACAAAATACAGAATACTGTGTCAGTGTACGTTCATCAGTCACGTGGTCCAGCGAACCGTTTTCCAGCTATTTGCATTCTTTTCAGTCTATCCCCGACAATATTTACTATTAAAATATACAGATAGACCGTTGAACAGATGTGCCTGTCTGCAGCTATGTGTGCGACAGGATGTTGTTTTTCCTACGCCTTCTTTTTTTACATTTTTTGAATTGCAAAAAAATCCATGGCACGTGAGCGCATAGAGAATACGAAATTTAGCGGATATTAATTTCATTCTATATTTAACGTGGACTGAAAGGTATTCGTTTTATATAAAAACATGGTGATTTCGAAATGCTGCTACCGAAATAGAGAAATTTACGTATACATGTATTAATTGGAGAAGTACAAAAAAAGCTGAAGGTATGTGACGTGATTCCTTGTTTGTCCGCAAGATATAAAGGCATGAAATCTACAATTGATTAAACATGACCCATTGGTAATCATAAAGATTTAAATTGGATTAAACTATTGAACATTATTTGGCAGATAATATGGATCAGATGAAGACCTGATATTCATAATTCAGGCTCACTTAAAAGTTAGAGACAAAATATCATTACAATCTGACAAGACCTCAATGTTTTGTAGTTGTAGGTATACAAGAGTCTCAAACTTTTCTTGTTCTTTTTTAACCGTTTTTTAAAATTAGATTGTGTGATGTCTGCTATACTATCGTTCATACTGCAACTTTCGAAAAAAGGCCTAAGTTGCCAAGTGTATATGTATACATTGCAGAAGGGGGGTAGTCATTGCCGAAACAAAAACCAGTTAGGTAATAAACGGTTAATAATTGGGATGCGGCAATTAAACGCAAAAGTGAACTCTTTTAACTTTATTCCAAGCTTTCGGAAACTTATGCTTCCATCTTCAGGGCTACAATAGAATTTGGAATGAGTTACAATCTCAAACAAAGGGGGATGTTAATACTTACAAAGTTAGTGAGATTGCTGCGTATTGATGTTACATGGGAGAGTTTTCCCGAAAAATAGCACAATTTGTGTAAAACACAAAATCGTTGTCACGAAACATTGAATTTTCATACAAAGGACTTTAAACATCGAAAAACACATTAAAATCAGATATCTGTAGTAAAATCGGTTATTAATTTGTTAAAATTACCACGTGGAAATGTCGTTTCAAAAACGAATGTCATCCAGAAACAATGACACTTGTCACATGTCTATCACTCATGACAGATGACATGGAACGAAATAAAGGACGGAATGTTAATAATCGATAGAAGATCGATAATCCTAAAATCGAAGGATTATTACCGCCATTTTGGAATACTTATTCATGGAATAATTAAAAGGACAAAGAGCTAGAAGGTTCAAGTTTGACACCTAAAAGCAAGTGTAGGCACATATTTGAATGCTAGACAATAGAGAATATGTATGTTTTTGAAAAAACTAATTTTAAAGTCTTTGTAAAATTATTTAGAGATTAGTAATTAAGGAGGGAAAGTATTGATTTTGAATACTATTCGTTATGATAATGTTTAAATTGGATTATTTTATTTTATTGATTTTTGCATAGATAGGAATAATCAATAAGGGTAATATTTGAGTTAGTCAAAAACCCAAACCTATATAATTTTAATATTAGAATTTATGAAAATTGTTTTAGAAAAGATGAGGGGAAGGACTTAGAGGTTCATTAATCAGACCTAATTCTGTCAAATTGGGGGGAGGAATCTCTAATTATTAAAGAGAAGTCAATTATTATGGGAATAAAAGGTATGGGAAATAATAATAATGAAATTTTAGCAATACCTACATATGTAGATTATCCTTATCACTTGGGGAGAATAGTTGTTGGTTATTTGTTTAATGTCCAGTAAAAGAATGGAGTAAGGTTGTACTCAATTTGTTTTAAGGGAATTTATTATAACCATTATATTTATTGAGATTTAGTTAATGGTGGTTAAATTTAGAAAGATATAGAAAAACTTATATTTGGGAACACTAAAAACCTGAGGAGGAGATAATATAGGTAATTTATATTATAAATATTATATATCGTCAACCATATTGACATTCAAAGAAGATGGGGACTGGTCAGTAATCGAATTATTATTAATATGGAGTTTTTCGCAATACAGTAAGTATGAATATATTGAACAAAGTTGGTTGATGTCACTTCTTTTGTTCATATGGTGGTCACTTTGATAAATATGTGCCATTTCTAAGAATAGACGTTTTGACAATTTAGGCTCTTTCTCCAGAATTTTTGCATCTTGGAAATTTGCCGTGTGACCTGTTTGGTTGATATGAGCTGCAAGAGCACATCTTTCTGGATGTAGTCTGGCATCACTTTTATGGGATGTAATACGTCCTTTTAGTGACCTGGAAGTTTGGCCAATATATTCAAGATCACAGTCATTGCAACTGATACTATAAACAACATTGGTTAGACCATACAGAGGGACTTTGTCTTTAACTTTTGAAAAAATTTTATTAATTGTTAATACCGATTTAGAAGCAATTTTACAGCTGAGACCCCTGAAAAGTTTGTTAAGTTGAGGAGTAATATCTTTAATATAAGGCAAAACTGCAAATCTGGTCTGGGGCTCAGAGTTATAAATTCTAGGGGTAACATTTTGAGAAGTAATGGGGGGTGTATTATTAATTAAATTGTTAGGCCTGTTATTTGGAAGAACAGTCATTTCAGAACTAAAGAGGATCTTGTGAACCAAAGGTTTAGGATATGAATTATTAATGAAAAGAGTTGCTAATGTGTGAAGATTGGATGCTAAGAAGGACATGTCTGATATTTTTGTAACCCTCGTTTTCATTTGTTTCACCAGATTAATCTTAATGCCCAACTTATGGTAAGAATTGAAGTTAAGAAATCTACCTGATGCGGTAGGCTTTCTAAACCAATCTACCAAAAGGACATTTTCGTTAGTGCGGATGAACCTAGTGTCTAGAAAAGGCACAGATTGGTTGACATCCTCGGTCTCCATGGTAAACTGTATATGTGGGTCATAACTGTTGAAGACTTGTACAATCTCATCCACACCTTCAGACGGTAAGCAAACTATCAAGTCATCTACATATTTTTTAATGAAGAAAAGATTAAAAGGTAAAACCTGGACCACACTATCCAATAGGTCGTCCATGACGTACTCTGCCAAAATAGGCGAAAGTTTCGCACCCATGGGGCTACCAAATGTTTGTTTGTATATTTTATTATTAAATGAGAAATAATTATTTTTGAAAAGGAAAGTAATTATGTTGAGAAAGGAGTCCAAGGTCAGACTACAGAATTGGCTTATTTGATCCCAATGTTTACGTACAGACTTAATACAAGCCTCCAAGTAAACATTACTGAAAAGAGACACAACATCTAAGCTAGCAATGACATAGCCTTGGGGAAGTTGACACCTGTTAAATTGCTCAGAGGCATCAAAAGAATCTTTGATATAATAATTGCCTTTAACATGAGCCGATGTGAGAATTCCTGTAATAAATGACGACAAAGCTTGTGTGGGCGAACCAATTGAAGCAACAATGGGTCTTACCGATAAAGTTGGTTTGTGAATTTTAGGCAATGCATAAAACTTTGGAGAAACAGTATTGTAGTTTGTGAAATTTTTCTTTTGCTCTAGGTTGATTTGATTTGAATTATATAGATTTTTAACGATGTTATTACTGTGTCTCTCGATAGATGAAGTCGGATCATTAGGTATTTCAGTATAAGATGCATCGTTGTCAATTAAATCGGAACAAAGGTCTAGGTATTGTTGTTTTAACATTATAACTGTGACGTTGCCCTTATCAGCTCTTGTAACAATAATCTCTGGATGATCCTTTAAATATTTCCTAGTTTTATTCAGTAGATTATGATAAAAGTTACATTTTTTGTTTCTTGAGCTATGATAGAAGTTGGTGACGATATTAGTAGCTCTGGTAATATATAAGAATTTTTCATTATGGTCTGTGATATTAGAGGTGATACAGTCAATGTCACCTAACAAAGACTTTATGGATAAGTCTTTATTAAGGATAGGTTCTACTGAAAATTTTGGACCAAGTGCCAAAAATTTTAAAATATCTTCAGGAATATCTAAATTTGTTAAATTTCTAATCCAATTTGAAAGGTTAGGTGATAAAATGTTAACAATTGAGGTTAATGATTGTCATAAACATCTTTCACGTTTAAAAGTCAGGTTGATTTCACTTAAAGAAAATATTATCTCTCTCACTAATCTTAACACTTTTCGTAATTTCGAGTCAGCCCAATTGAGGCATTATAATAGAATCTTTCACCAAACAAAAAATGTTAATATTCAAAAATTTAATAAACTTAAGGATGATGCTTTAAAAGATCTCCTCAACATCCAACCAAATTGGATTAGAAATTTAACAAATTTAGATATTCCTGAAGATATTTTAAAATTTTTGGCACTTGGTCCAAAATTTTCAGTAGAACCTATCCTTAATAAAGACTTATCCATAAAGTCTTTGTTAGGTGACATTGACTGTATCACCTCTAATATCACAGACCATAATGAAAAATTCTTATATATTACCAGAGCTACTAATATCGTCACCAACTTCTATCATAGCTCAAGAAACAAAAAATGTAACTTTTATCATAATCTACTGAATAAAACTAGGAAATATTTAAAGGATCATCCAGAGATTATTGTTACAAGAGCTGATAAGGGCAACGTCACAGTTATAATGTTAAAACAACAATACCTAGACCTTTGTTCCGATTTAATTGACAACGATGCATCTTATACTGAAATACCTAATGATCCGACTTCATCTATCGAGAGACACAGTAATAACATCGTTAAAAATCTATATAATTCAAATCAAATCAACCTAGAGCAAAAGAAAAATTTCACAAACTACAATACTGTTTCTCCAAAGTTTTATGCATTGCCTAAAATTCACAAACCAACTTTATCGGTAAGACCCATTGTTGCTTCAATTGGTTCGCCCACACAAGCTTTGTCGTCATTTATTACAGGAATTCTCACATCGGCTCATGTTAAAGGCAATTATTATATCAAAGATTCTTTTGATGCCTCTGAGCAATTTAACAGGTGTCAACTTCCCCAAGGCTATGTCATTGCTAGCTTAGATGTTGTGTCTCTTTTCAGTAATGTTTACTTGGAGGCTTGTATTAAGTCTGTACGTAAACATTGGGATCAAATAAGCCAATTCTGTAGTCTGACCTTGGACTCCTTTCTCAACATAATTACTTTCCTTTTCAAAAATAATTATTTCTCATTTAATAATAAAATATACAAACAAACATTTGGTAGCCCCATGGGTGCGAAACTTTCGCCTATTTTGGCAGAGTACGTCATGGACGACCTATTGGATAGTGTGGTCCAGGTTTTACCTTTTAATCTTTTCTTCATTAAAAAATATGTAGATGACTTGATAGTTTGCTTACCGTCTGAAGGTGTGGATGAGATTGTACAAGTCTTCAACAGTTATGACCCACATATACAGTTTACCATGGAGACCGAGGATGTCAACCAATCTGTGCCTTTTCTAGACACTAGGTTCATCCGCACTAACGAAAATGTCCTTTTGGTAGATTGGTTTAGAAAGCCTACCGCATCAGGTAGATTTCTTAACTTCAATTCTTACCATAAGTTGGGCATTAAGATTAATCTGGTGAAACAAATGAAAACGAGGGTTACAAAAATATCAGACATGTCCTTCTTAGCATCCAATCTTCACACATTAGCAACTCTTTTCATTAATAATTCATATCCTAAACCTTTGGTTCACAAGATCCTCTTTAGTTCTGAAATGACTGTTCTTCCAAATAACAGGCCTAACAATTTAATTAATAATACACCCCCCATTACTTCTCAAAATGCTACCCCTAGAATTTATAACTCTGAGCCCCAGACCAGATTTGCAGTTTTGCCTTATATTAAAGATATTACTCCTCAACTTAACAAACTTTTCAGGGGTCTCAACTGTAAAATTGCTTCTAAATCGGTATTAACAATTAATAAAATTTTTTCAAAAGTTAAAGACAAAGTCCCTCTGTATGGTCTAACCAATGTTGTTTATAGTATCAGTTGCAATGACTGTGATCTTGAATATATTGGCCAAACTTCCAGGTCACTAAAAGGACGTATTACATCCCATAAAAGTGATGCCAGACTACATCCAGAAAGATGTGCTCTTGCAGCTCATATCAACCAAACAGGTCACACGGCAAATTTCCAAGATGCAAAAATTCTGGAGAAAGAGCCTAAATTGTCAAAACGTCTATTCTTAGAAATGGCACATATTTATCAAAGTGACCACCATATGAACAAAAGAAGTGACATCAACCAACTTTGTTCAATATATTCATACTTACTGTATTGCGAAAAACTCCATATTAATAATAATTCGATTACTGACCAGTCCCCATCTTCTTTGAATGTCAATATGGTTGACGATATATAATATTTATAATATAAATTACCTACATTATCTCCTCCTCAGGTTTTTAGTGTTCCCAAATATAAGTTTTTCTATATCTTTCTAAATTTAACCACCATTAACTAAATCTCAATAAATATAATGGTTATAATAAATTCCCTTAAAACAAATTGAGTACAACCTTACTCCATTCTTTTACTGGACATTAAACAAATAACCAACAACTATTCTCCCCAAGTGATAAGGATAATCTACATATGTAGGTATTGCTAAAATTTCATTATTATTATTTCCCATACCTTTTATTCCCATAATAATTGACTTCTCTTTAATAATTAGAGATTCCTCCCCCCAATTTGACAGAATTAGGTCTGATTAATGAACCTCTAAGTCCTTCCCCTCATCTTTTCTAAAACAATTTTCATAAATTCTAATATTAAAATTATATAGGTTTGGGTTTTTGACTAACTCAAATATTACCCTTATTGATTATTCCTATCTATGCAAAAATCAATAAAATAAAATAATCCAATTTAAACATTATCATAACGAATAGTATTCAAAATCAATATTTTCCCTCCTTAATTACTAATCTCTAAATAATTTTACAAAGACTTTAAAATTAGTTTTTTCAAAAACATACATATTCTCTATTGTCTAGCATTCAAATATGTGCCTACACTTGCTTTTAGGTGTCAAACTTGAACCTTCTAGCTCTTTGTCCTTTTAATTATTCCATGAATAAGTATTCCAAAATGGCGGTAATAATCCTTCGATTTTAGGATTATCCATCTTCTATCGATTATTAACATTCCGTCCTTTATTTCGTTCCATGTCATCTGTCATGAGTGATAGACATGTGACAAGTGTCATTGTTTCTGGATGACATTCGTTTTTGAAACGACATTTCCACGTGGTAATTTTAACAAATTAATAACCGATTTTACTACAGATATCTGATTTTAATGTGTTTTTCGATGTTTAAAGTCCTTTGTATGAAAATTCAATGTTTCGTGACAACGATTTTGTGTTTTACACAAATTGTGCTATTTTTCGGGAAAACTCTCCCATGTAACATCAATACGCAGCAATCTCACTAACTTTGTAAGTATTAACATCCCCCTTTGTTTGAGATTGTAACTCATTCCAAATTCTATTGTAGCCCTGAAGATGGAAGCATAAGTTTCCGAAAGCTTGGAATAAAGTTAAAAGAGTTCACTTTTGCGTTTAATTGCCGCATCCCAATTATTAACCGTGTATACATTGCTATAGTCAGACCAACACTGGCCTACAGAGCCGTGGGTCCCTTACGTAAGGCTCGCTTGAGTAATACTTAAGTAACGAAATGTCAACATGACATATCAACATGACACTCGTTGCAATCAAGGCGATTCTACAAGTTAATTTTGGAGTACGATGTTGTGAGTTTCCGTCACATCCGGAAAAATGTCCGGCACAAAACGCGAAATTCATAGACATAACAAATTAACTTATATTTGAAATATGACAACATCGTCAAATGAATCCCGTCATATCGTAGGTATATATTGTCTAGGAAACAGATACTCAAGGAGGATCCCTCAAGTGTATCCCTTGAGTGTTACTTAAGGGAACCTTAAGTATTTTCGAGGGACGACTATCAATACGGCCTTTAATGTCAACAAAAACAAAACTTCTGCTAAATCAGATATAAGAAGCAGTACCTATGCCTCAGTATAAATGTTGCTATGCGAAGGACACACCAACTAGGACAACGGAAGTGATGCTGAGTCTGACAGCACTAGAAATATGCTAGCTCCACGTCCGTTAGCATACAACATACTATAGGATGTGGGATGTCCAGAAGCACCCTGTGGAGTTATGAGCATGCCTCATCTGCAGATCGGGACCGACTGTATTTTCCCCAAATTTGTATTTAATCGGTCCTGTACTATTCTCGCAACCACTGAGAAACAAGAGACCGCAAATGATGTCATTAACCTCTTCATAGAATGATGCTGCAATAGAAACCCAAAGTGAAATGTTATTCGTTTTAAATATGTCTAGTATTTTAAGAAAAAAAGTTAATTTTAAATATTTCTGAATAAATCGTTTTTATAATTTTATTTATTATCAGTTTTATTTAATTTTGCCCGCATACGCTCTGTAAATCGACTACAACTTTAGACGTTTTTTCATTTTAATTTCATTTCTGCGTATCTCAGACATCTTAATTCAAAACCTACACCTCTAAATAATTGTTTTGACTTGAAATAAGTTCTCTTGCTGGGTATTGCATTCCTATGATTTATCATATATTTATTAAAACAAATGGTTCACTAACACGTTCGGTTTATTATTATTATAAAGAGTGTGGTGATCCGGCACGCGCTCCTGGCTGTCATACGTTAGAAGGCACCTTTAGCTGTCAGGCTGCCAAAGCTTGACATTGACGGCAGTGACAGATGGTAGAAGGAAAAGATTTAAATTTGTTATTATAATATAAGTGTACGAGTGTAGTCATTTGATGAAGTTGAGATAAGTAATTTATTTGATTATCATATATTGTTCAGATATTCTATGTATCAGATCATGAGTGACTTTCTATATTAATTTTCCATCTGTGATTCTGTACTACTGTTCTGTAATGCTTCCTTCCTTTTCTTTCATTCTGTGTTAATTGTCAATCCGTGTTCACAGAAAAATATTGTTTTGTGATGCTTTTGTGCTTTGTCACTCGAAACTTGAATCAAGTAGTGAGCTGTGATAATGGTTGCTATAGTTTTGTTGATAGTTTTGTTTAATAATCACGACTGGGGATTGTTTTTGAAAAACGTAACAAGCTGGAGACCAAAATTTCAACAGAAGGGTTTTTGAGTCTTTTTCACGAATATTTGCAGGTATGTTGTCTTTTGAGTTTGTATTATTAACTAATGTGGTCTGGCTACTATTTTTGGAGTGTTTCACAATGTATACTATATATCCGAGCTTTTAAGACGACTTTAAATGGTGTTGGGTCTCTGATTTACGTCTATTCTAGGTAGGTCCTGAGGTATTGCAGGCCGGTGGTGAACAGAGTTAGCTCTGTCTTATTTCGATGTATCTATTTCAACCTTTACTGATCCCCTTTATTTATATACGATATTTATTTTATGGTTGTCGAAACCGTGGCGACTGCCGGGACGGCCTATTCACTTACCCAAGTTGGAAGTGGGTTGATTCGCGTGTTTCACGAGCTATACGGTTTCCTCTAACCAGCCCTTTTATATGTTGTTTATTGTTTATATTTATTTATTGATCTATTTATGCGCTTAGATACCATGCTTGCTATGCTGTTATGCTTGCTACGCTGCTATACTTGTGATGCTATGTTTATATTTTATATACCCTATCCCATTTACCCCCTTTATTTACTCCTTTATATGTTGTTTATTGTTTATATTTATTTATTGATCTATTTATGCGCTTAGATACCATGCTTGCTAGGCGGTTATGCTTGCTACGCTGCTATACTTGTGATGCTATGTTTATATTTTATATACCCTATCCCGTTTACCCCCTTTATTTACTCCTTTATATGTTTGATTATATTTATTTATTTATATATGCTGATATTTTACACTTTTCCACATTCTATCCATATTTCTCTCCCTGACGTTAAACAGAGATCTAGCCCACCATGTATTATTATTATTTATCATTTAGACTGTGTATGTTTATAACCATTTCTTTATTATACAATATCAATAACAAGAGCCAGTTTACCACTATTATTAAGACATTTTTGAATCGTATATTTCAACATATCAATATAAATATTACACCAGTAAAATATATGAAATACAAAGCACTCATGATTTGATAAGTACAAGAATCAAGTAATAAAACCATACCAAACACTCAGCACTCATGATTAATAAATACAAAACAAATGTTAAGAAACAAATAATAAAAAAAACCATATCATATCATTTCTGTGTTTGATTTCATTCTCTCTGAGTTGGTACACATGCATGCTAAAAGAATCTGGTTACCATGGGCACACATACAACATTGGGTTCTAAATTCCACCACTAGACGTCTTGATCACTTTGGCTACTTCTAAATTTGGTATCGGTTTTGACAGTGACTAGTTGCTCACTACAAAATTGGTGCCGTGACCAGGATGACTGTCTCAAGGGCCCAGGGATGGTTGTTCTGGTCAAAATTGTTGCTGTTGCGAAGGAGGCATGTCACTGTGTACTAATTACAGATGAGGTATAGTTTATTGATCATGAAAGATCTTTTGTTGTTGTCAAGTGTGATACTGCGTAGCAATATTTGCAGGGTGATCTAAACTCAACGATGGAGAACCAAGATTCTACACCAAGAACCAATAAGAATCTGAGCGAGTTAGATGAAACCCAAATTTCTCAAGTCTTATCAAGAGGTGGTACGCCTGTTCCTGATCAATCAGATAGTATGACAGCAAGAAAGCCCTTGTCCCTTGTGAAGAATGTCAACCTTCTAAGACAAACATCAGTGATATTACAGCTTTTCGCAGGCATTTTGGCAGGTCAGTTTCATTTTTAATATCCTATCAACCATTTACACTTCTGTTTTTTTATATTATTGTTTGTTCTCTGAGAAACAGGGAGGTTTAAAATCTTATATGTTTGGAATGTCGCTATCTCTCTATGACAAATTTTACTATGATAACATATTTCTTATTTTCTTAGGCTGTCGACAGGCTAGTTTGCTGAAACCATTGCAGCCACATATGACGAATGTGTCAGCTGATCGAAGTCTTCAGGGATGTTTAAATTTTCTTATAAGATATCCATCTATGGTTTTGCTTTTTGCTTCATGTATGTCAATCAGTACTCCTCTTCAATCAGAATTTCTTCCTCTGCTGCCAACTATGTTTAACATTCCTCTACCTCACTTTTTGGTGAACGCACTGCAAGTGAAGTGATGTGGGGTCCTTGCTTTCTCACAAAACTATTTGTTCACTCTTCCTATTCTATATCTGATACTATTTTTTTTCCTTGGTGTCCGTGAAGCTTTCTTTTTCAGCATGGTGTCACCTCTAGGGGCGTGGAGCTTGATTAAGAACAAGTAAAGGTCATTTTCAGGTAGCCTACAGCCGAAAATATAAACAGTTTGGAACTTTCTTAAGATTGTGTGTTCTTTATCTTCATTTTACCCAGGGTTATAGTGATTTGATATTAAATCCTGACTTTTGCCTGGAGATGTTTTTTTTTGTTGTTTCTTTCCCTTGTGCATTAGTCACAATAAATATTATAATTTTATAATACATTGGGTTGGGAATGTTGGGATATATGTTACGTCAAGAATGCCATCTCTGAAGTCTACCTAGACAGCTGACGGCTGGCCTCTTTCGAACTGTGCTGTCTAGCCCACGAGTGTCCAATGTTGTCAGATAGTAACACATGAGATTGGTTTTACATGAGAGGCAAGCTCCAATGTTGCCAGTTCATAACCGATGTGATTGCTTGGTCTTTTACATTAGGGGCGAGGTAAAGTCAAGTAAGTTTCTGACTTTTAGTTCTATTATGGTCCACAATGTGTGTCGACCCTATCTTATTCTAATGTTTACACTTTGTGGGTCCTACACACAGGGGAAAGTTGTGGAAACTTAGTATTTCCAACTTGAAGTTTTTCAGTCGAATGTTTGATTGAAGTTTTCAATTGTTTGAATTGTTATCAAGTATTCTGACTTAAAAGAAATGCATGTGTGTTTTTTTT
Organism: Callosobruchus maculatus; assembly: GCA_951848785.1. Taxonomy (NCBI): domain Eukaryota; kingdom Metazoa; phylum Arthropoda; class Insecta; order Coleoptera; family Chrysomelidae; genus Callosobruchus; species Callosobruchus maculatus. Next base: position 2,466,891 of record CATOUR010000064.1, on the reverse strand, counting down.
GAAGTCCTTGGTTGCTCCTCATTTCTAGTTTTGGAAGATTATTTACTATTTGAATTTCATAAATCTGCTGATTGAATTTTTCTTGTTGCATGTATCGACGCGGCGGTGCTCCTGAGGCCATGGAACTACAAGAAAATTTTTCCAGCCAGGAACTAAGGGATGTTGGAAAGCTACCCAGCCTCCTTCGTCTTTGGATACCTTTCCAAAGGGGCGTTTGTGGTGATCCGGCACGCGCTCCTGGCTGTCATACGTTAGAAGGCACCTTTAGCTGTCAGGCTGCCAAAGCTTGACATTGACGGCAGTGACAGATGGTAGAAGGAAAAGATTTAAATTTGTTATTATAATATAAGTGTACGAGTGTAGTCATTTGATGAAGTTGAGATAAGTAATTTATTTGATTATCATATATTGTTCAGATATTCTATGTATCAGATCATGAGTGACTTTCTATATTAATTTTCCATCTGTGATTCTGTACTACTGTTCTGTAATGCTTCCTTCCTTTTCTTTCATTCTGTGTTAATTGTCAATCCGTGTTCACAGAAAAATATTGTTTTGTGATGCTTTTGTGCTTTGTCACTCGAAACTTGAATCAAGTAGTGAGCTGTGATAATGGTTGCTATAGTTTTGTTGATAGTTTTGTTTAATAATCACGACTGGGGATTGTTTTTGAAAAACGTAACAAGCTGGATACCAAAATTTCAACAGAAGGGTTTTTGAGTCTTTTTCACGAATATTTGCAGGTATGTTGTCTTTTGAGTTTGTATTATTAACTAATGTGGTCTGGCTACTATTTTTGGAGTGTTTCACAATGTATACTATATATCCGAGCTTTTAAGACGACTTTAAATGGTGTTGGGTCTCTGATTTACGTCTATTCTAGGTAGGTCCTGAGGTATTGCAGGCCGGTGGTGAACAGAGTTAGCTCTGTCTTATTTCGATGTATCTATTTCAACCTTTACTGATCCCCTTTATTTATATACGATATTTATTTTATGGTTGTCGAAACCGTGGCGACTGCCGGGACGGCCTATTCACTTACCCAAGTTGGAAGTGGGTTGATTCGCGTGTTTCACGAGCTATACGGTTTCCTCTAACCAGCCCTTTTATATGTTGTTTATTGTTTATATTTATTTATTGATCTATTTATGCGCTTAGATACCATGCTTGCTATGCTGTTATGCTTGCTACGCTGCTATACTTGTGATGCTATGTTTATATTTTATATACCCTATCCCATTTACCCCCTTTATTTACTCCTTTATATGTTGTTTATTGTTTATATTTATTTATTGATCTATTTATGCGCTTAGATACCATGCTTGCTAGGCGGTTATGCTTGCTACGCTGCTATACTTGTGATGCTATGTTTATATTTTATATACCCTATCCCGTTTACCCCCTTTATTTACTCCTTTATATGTTTGATTATATTTATTTATTTATATATGCTGATATTTTACACTTTTCCACATTCTATCCATATTTCTCTCCCTGACGTTAAACAGAGATCTAGCCCACCATGTATTATTATTATTTATCATTTAGACTGTGTATGTTTATAACCATTTCTTTATTATACAATATCAATAACAAGAGCCAGTTTACCACTATTATTAAGACATTTTTGAATCGTATATTTCAACATATCAATATAAATATTACACCAGTAAAATATATGAAATACAAAGCACTCATGATTTGATAAGTACAAGAATCAAGTAATAAAACCATACCAAACACTCAGCACTCATGATTAATAAATACAAAACAAACGTTAAGAAACAAATAATAAAAAAAACCATATCATATCATTTCTGTGTTTGATTTCATTCTCTCTGAGTTGGTACACATGCATGCTAAAAGAATCTGGTTACCATGGGCACACATACAACATTGGGTTCTAAATTCCACCACTAGACGTCTTGATCACTTTGGCTACTTCTAAATTTGGTATCGGTTTTGACAGTGACTAGTTGCTCACTACAAGAGGAAACGATAAAATATATCGAGCGTGCGGATATATTTAGATTAACATACATAAATAATAATAAAGATAGCGAGTTATCTCTTAATTATTCATATTGTGTCAGCGTATTGTCTTGACAATTCGTTTTCCCATCGTTATAAAGATGCAGTGTCTTCAATCTGTATGGCATTATTTATACTTGTCGATTATGCCTATGCCGTTATTTTGATGTTTACTCCTGATATAAATAATGATTTTAAGTCGCAATCCGGAAGTGTTTCCTGGTTATGGACAGGTAGTATTTAGCTACGTCCTCACTAGGATAACTAAGAAGCACTTTAGTAGTTGAGAAGCCAGAAGTATCCCATGCTGCTTTATAAACTTTATAGGTGTGCTGTCCCAAGAGGGACACAAGCAGCGAAGTTTAGCCTTGGCTACTCTTACCCTTAACTGCTCTTGTCGGTTAGAACCAAGATGTTCGATGTAATATAGACAAAAATAAATGTAAAAGAAGTTACATAAAATATGAATTATAATAAGTCAGTGACTAACGGAGAAAAAGAAAAATGTTAATGCGGTAAAAAGTTCTAAAAGGAAGTTGTAATAACAGGCTACAGATTAAAAGTCTAGCTTCAGTGATCAGTCTCTAGCAACTAGCATGTTTTTAACAGATGTAGGGAAACTTGACAGCGTTTCTATTTTAAGAGAATTATTGAACCGATTATTATAGAAGGTGGCCGCATTGTACGAAACACTTCTGCGGAATAAAGTTGTGGTATGTCTCGGTAAGTCTGATGCTGTTTCGATTTCTAACAGTTCTGTTATGAACCTCATAACTAAAAATCAGTTTTCTTATTATTAACTATTCTGGTTTTGATGAAAACACAATCTTGTGAACTAAAATTAAATATTTATATTTTACAATATTGCAGAACTTAAGCCACTTCAAATCTTTATATTTCTGACTATGATCATATTTTATTAGTCCAAATATAAATCGGACACGGTTATTTTGGATGATTTTAATTCTGTTTTCCAACACGGGAAGTAAACATCACAGTAACTGAACACAGACAACACCAAGGATTCGCAGTCTTTTTCTCACTTTAAATTTTAATAAATATCAGTTAGAATAGATAATTCTAATACAGTGAAGGTTAATTTATTATCAATTTCTACTCCTATATCTGTTGTTTGAGTGTGATTTAACACCGCCTCATCAAGTGTTAAATGAAATGAATCATCTGCATTTCTTCTTTCATTGTCCGAACAGAACAACAAAACTTGTGTTTTATCAGAGTTAATTGCTATATTATGGTCCAGAGAAAATTGTTTTACTTTTTGTTGTAAAGTTGGGACAGCGTTTTGTAAATCAGCAACATCAAAATGATAATTAATTTGCATATCATCAGCGAATTTCTGCATACCAGAATTTTCCACAACTTTATATATGTGAATTAAAGGTATATATTGAAAGTAACACCTGGCCGCGGACCCTAAATTGATCCCTGTGGAACACCTGATGGAATCAAAGTTACCTCAGATTGCAGAATAACATTGTGAGCCACCCGTCAAATAGTTCCTAACAGGTGTAACACCAAAACCGATATAGCTTAGTTTAACACATAAAAGTGTATGGTTGATTCGATCGAATGCTTTTGAGTAGTGATAGCGGGCTTTACCCAGGTCCACCTGATGGGATCCGAAAGATCGAGACACAATATCGTGGACTAGGGACATCGTGCCTGAAGCGATTCAGATCGTCTTCCAAACAAGGATTGTGGTTTATCCTTGAGCTCACTCTGCGTAACATGGAAATCATTTTCTTGAGTATTGTCATAGCTTGGAGGACCCTGAGGTTTTGGTTTCTGCAGCCCTTTTTCCCCAACCGGTCCGATAATTCAATATTACTTGTCTGATAAAGGTTATCTAAATTAAATGAAACGTGGAATTTCCTACTTGCCGTTCATATGCAACAAAATCTGAGAGATATTCGCTCCAACCTCCGCTTTATGTTTATGTCTAGCCGGAGTGAAATGTCGTCATCATTAGGCCTAGAGCCCTCGACATCCCCTGTTGACGACTCAGTTTCAGATTCCTCCCGACGAGCGGAAGATACACTGAACGAACACTAAACTTATAAATACGGTTAAAAAGAGCAATTAATTTTTTTCATCCTAAATATTGAACTGTAAAAATGAAATGAGCTTATACAATCTCCTTGTATTCACGATCAACAATTTTAATACAAATATTGGTCAAAAGTATGCGCATTAGATCACAGTGCTGTTGAAATCATTTCTGTTATAAGTCATTGTCGCCAGGCACGTAGCCAGGGCAGGGCGAGGGTCCGGGCCCCAACCCGAGAATTACAAAATATCTTAGTGATTTATATATTTCTAAACTATTGAAACTTTTATGCTACAATTACTACGCAACTAGCTTAGAAGACATCGCCTCAATAAAGTTTGGTCAATTATTGGGTAAAATATTCAACGGATCAAAACAGATTAAAACAAAAATTTTAGGGTTTCTAGGTATCCACTATCCACTATCCACTATCTAAGTTCTAAGTGTTTCTCATAAAATGATTGGCAAACAAAAATATTAAAAATAATTATTTCTAATAGTACTACTATCCAGTGATACATCGTTGAAAATCTAGATGTACCAATTTGCAGTTTATGCCAAATTTCCTTGTTTTGGTGTTGATGAACATGAGAAAATTGTGAAACAGTTGAATTTATGTACACATACGAGTATTATGTTGCATATAGTTTTTGCTCAGGTTTCATAGAAGAAATCATTTTTATGTTTCACCTTTACGCCCAAGTAGGCTATAACGAATATTTTTTTGAGTTTAGTTCCTTAATAATGCAAAATATATATTCATATCATTTGGTTATTCTACATTTGATATAGTTTATTTTTTGATATCAAAGAATGGATAATGGCCATCAAAGGAGTATCAAGCTCAAGCTCCCCTCAGCTGCTTAGGGGTATGTGGATAAAATCAGGCTTTCAATATTTCGAATACTCAACAGGTCGCCCCTAGGTAGGGCCGTCACCTATTCGGTTTTTTCATAGCGGTTATGAGCCACAAAACCTTTTTTTGCTCCAGTGGTGACGCTTCTTTTTCTCCTCCTTCAGGCTGTTTGAGAAACGGAAACCTAACCACCCCCTTTTTTGCATGCAAAAAATGGTGATACTCAACGACGTCCTACTCCTGATCCCAAGACCTCATTCAGTAGACTTACAAACAACGGTTTGTGATACTGACTGCTCCCAGTTTCTACTAGATATATCCACTGTAGTCAGTCGTAAGGTTTCACATATCGCATCCCTAATTAAATGTTTTGTGATTGTATGAACATAATGTCCAAAATCAAAACATAACCTGGTTTCTTGAGTGTTAACAAAATGCACAATAATAAAAAATGTCAAATAAATGCTCCGAACAGAAATTCTAGTAAACATAAACTCTATCCCCACTACTACAGAAGAAATGCACATGTGCCCCGCTCAAAAATGGAATGGATTTGAACATTTTCTATTTTCCTATTCCAATTTTTGCTTCAAATTACGCATAAGATTTAAGAACTAGAAGAAGATATTTTATCATATTATTTGAACAATTCCTCAATATTTCTATTTTGGTTGGTCTGATATCTATAATAAGACTAAATTAGGTGGGAGCGGATCATCGTTATTCATTCATAGTCACACATTCATAGTCACAATGTCTTAACAACATGTTGTGAACTCGTAAAATGCATTGAGTCGGAGCTAGAGTATTGCCGACACCAATATTATCAATATTTTTGAAATCCGAGGCCTCGCTGATTCTCACGTTACTGATTTTGCGAGTTTCTCTTGGGATATCTTTAATGCAGTAGTTTCCCATTTGCTTTCTGCATCCTCATGCCGTTGACCAGATGTATCTACTGGTTCATCCGCCTTTAGGGACAATTTCACACCCCAAGGACAAGAGGGTGTCCTGACTCTTGTCAACTCGTCCACCCAAAGCTGTTGGTTGAGAAGATGTTGCTGCTTATACTGACAGTAGTTTCGGTTCCTTTTAGTCGCCTTTTACTACACGCAGGATATACGATGGCAGATATTCTAACCCGCCCCCACACGGCTAATCGTTACTAAAAAACTGAAATATTTAGGACCATAAAACTCAATTATCATCTAAGACAGAGTTGTTTATTTATGAACTTCTCACTAGGTAAACAAAGTTTTCATAGATGGAACACATTATATACCAAAAAAATGGTTTTCTCAAAAAAGCATGACATATTATAATACTCACGTTTATATTATCCTCGTAGGAGATATGACAGAAGCATAGAATACTTACCTGAAAAAGAAAAGAAAATAGTTATACGGAATATTAAAAGATCTGGATAACTGATCAACAAGTTTTGTATCTAAAAAAACTTAAGGTAGTTTGCGGAAAATCTTAAAGCAAGCATGAAAAATTAGAGCGAAATGTTAAGCTTTTCAAAATTTTCAAAACTCAAAAACTCTTAAAATTGTAAAACCATTCAAAATTTTCAAAACCTTGAAAATCATCAATTTTTTTTAAATTTTCAGTGTATTTAAAAATAACAAAAGACTACTATTTCATCTTCGGGATACTTGAATTCTCTGAATAGGTAAAAGCTTCTGAAGTTGCCATCCATCCGTGTTGGCGAAAAGTCAAGTAGCTATGTTCGCTGACGTCAAGATAGCAGACCGTATCGACACCGGCCGATTGACCAAAACCTACTAGTTCATTGCCGCGAAAGTTTTACATTTTTTTTATGTACAGCCTCCCGCAAAGAATGAGAGTCTATGGCGCAGTAGAAGCGCTGAGAGAGTATAAGTATCGGTTAGATTTGAAACGCTGCAGGTTGCAGGTGTCGGGAAACAAATTCCATAGCGTCGAGATTCTTCAAAAACAGGAATGCTGGAGGAGACTGGTTCGGGGAGTAGGGACCTCTAACTTGGTAAGGACGAGCTCGCAGAGCTGCTCTAGGGTTCCTCGTTGGGACAGCCTTTGGTGTTATTATCTGGGAGAGCTCACTCGAACCTCTTCCGTGATAGAATGTGTAAAACAGGGACAGGTCAGCCACCCTTCTTCGATGTTCCAGGCTATGTAGGTCATTTGTGAGGTTAGGCGTATCGATTAGTCTAATTGCTCTATTCTGGATAGTGTCCAGAAGCTTTAGAGAGTGCTTTGGAGCGCATCCCCACACCTGAGAGCAATACTCTAGCGATGGTCGGATATGTGCCTTGTAGAGCAGCAGTAGTTGCTCTGGTGTATACAGCTTCCTACAGCGAAACAATATTCCAAGCTTGTGGGATGCCATTTTAGCAATACTGACTTGGTCGTGCTAGGACATGTTATTCCCGACTATTGGTTGACCCTCCATTTCCACAGCTGGTATGCCAACGTGAGAGTTCTTTGTCAGTGTCGTTGCGTGAGTTTTCTGTACTAAAAATCCCCACTCGACAATTGTTTTGGTATCTACGTTGATCCGTGAGGCTTCGCCGACGTACCGTCTCCTGGGATGATAGTGGCCTGGTTCCATGCACGATATTAATGTACTGTCTTCTGCGAAGCTGTAGATTGGATTGGATGTTATTTCCATCGCATATACCGTTATTTTTCGTAGTGTAGTTGATCGTGGGGCCATTATAGAGCAGGAAAGCCACCCTAAATATGTTGAAATCCGAGAGCAGCCACATCCACATCACTCTAGCTCTCTGCCTATCTCTCTCTCACTATCTCTCTCACTCTCTCGATTACTGAACTTATACAAATCTGATTTTGCATATTAAACAAGAGTTGGCGGTGTGCATATTATTAAATTAGCAATCAGTGTAGAGAAATGCGGGGGTGGAGAGCCGGGGGGCTCAGCAACGGGGGGATTATACGTATATATCGACTATACATAGGCGGATCTCAGTTACTATACCTTATCCACCGAACAAACGGAGTAACCCTGCACAATATATGTAAATTTTTACTGTACGGTCAAGGGCTATATGCACACCGTCTACAAAACTGCATACTGAGAGCAATAATGTTATTATAAACAGAAAAATTAAGTTCGATTTATCCGAGTAAAGCCCCAAAATATGGGTTTGAAATAATGTTTTACTCCTTTTCTTCAGTGAATGCAGTATAGTTATAGTATCGTTCGCTGAGAAAAAGTAACACCTGTAATCTGTATGTCACATCCCACTAGATGATCAGACTGTCACTAGACTTACACAAGTCTGTGCAAAATTTTATCTTTGCAAAAATTGCATGGATTTTATTTTATTTAAAACTTATTAATCTTGAATGCAGGCACGTAGCCAGGGGGGGGGGGAAAAGTTACAAAATATCTCTGTGATTTATATATTTCTAAACTGTTAAAACTTTTATGCTACAATTAGTAGATTGCGAGCTTAGAAAAAACCGCCCCAATAAAGTGGTCAATTATTGGGTAAAATATTCAGGGGATCGAAACAAATTTAAACAAAAATTTTAGGGTTTCTAAGTATCCAATGTCTAAGTGTTGCTCACAAAATAATTGGCAAACAATCATCAATTATTTTTAATAATACCTCTAACTAGTGATACATCGTTGAAAAGTTAGATGTACCAATGCAGTTTATGACAAATTTCCTTGTTTTTGTGTTGACGAAAATAAGAAAATTCTGAAACAGATGAATTTATGGACACATGCGAGTATTACGTTGCTTACAGTTTTTGCTCAGAATTCAGAGAAGAAATCATTTTTATGTTTCACCTTTACAACCAAGTAGTGTATAATGAATATTCTTTTTTAGTTTAGTTCCTTGATAATGTAAAATATAAACATATCGTTTGGTTATTGTATATTTGATTTACTTTTTGATATCAAAGAACGGATAATAGCCAGCAAAAGATATATCTAGCTCAAGCCCCCCCAGCTGCTTGGGGGGCATGTAAACAAAAACAGGCTTTGAATATTTCGAATACTCGACAGGTCCCTCCTAGGTAGAGCTGTCACCTGTTAGGTTTTTTTTCATAGCGGGTAGGAGCCACAAAACCTTTTTTTACTTTGATGGTGACGCTCCTTTACTGATCCTCCAGGACGTTTGAGAAACGAAAACCTAACCACTCCCATTTTTTGCTCTCCAAAAATGGTGATACCCAACGACGGACGTCCTACTCCTGATACCCAAGACGTCTTTCAGCAGTATTAAAAATTCAAGAATAATTATTAGGGCGGTGGTCATGCAATGTATAAACCAATGGTCGGCAACCTTCTTTGGATAGCGGCCATTATCGAAATAATTTTTTTGTGCGGGCCGCACATTCAAATGTAACATGAATAGTGCTTTTATATCGTAGACGAATACACATATTACTGAAGAATATATAGAAAACGTTTTTTTATCGACACCCTATTTTTACAGTAAAGTAACGAACGTTTTACAATTCCTAAAAGGGGAAAAATAAAACGAAATTCCAATTACATACATATTGTCACGACGGCCTCTTTCTCTTCACCCAGGGAATCAAACTCGACGTAACTTTCACCGTTTTACTTCAGAACTTAATACAATGTCTCTTAACCTTATCTCAACTAGATCTCAACTCAACTGACTCCTGCCACGCTACTCATGGTGCCTTATATACTTCACCGAACCATCTAGAAGATTCCAGACACCCAGATGACATTCGAGAATGCCGATCTGTCAGTCTAGAAAATTCCAGATGATTCGATGACGTTTACACATCAAAAAAATCTAACCTAGTCATTGTGAAAGAAACATTAACAAATCCAAATAAGCAATGTAATATACAGGATGTTACACTCTTCCCCCCTTAGCGTTCGGCGTCCTCGACGAACAGTTCGCTTCGATCCTTGTATGGCCACAGGCGATCGCTATGGACGACCTTCGGTTTTCCACTACCCATACGTATCCTGTAGACTACGTCGTTGAGGCGCTTCATCACCACGTAGGGTCCCTCCCAATGGCGTTGTAGCTTCGGACATCTACCCCTTCTCCGTCGTGGATTGTAGAACCATACCAGATCACCTTCGACGAACTTTGGGCTATTTGCTTTCAGATCGTATCTGGCTTTCATTCTGTCGCTGGCAGACTGGATGTTTCCTCTAGCAGACTCATGGATATCCCAGAGCGTTTCCTGAAGCCCGCTCACCCATTCGCATGGAAGACGGCGTTCCGTTTCTGGGGGTGGACCAAGAGCTAAGTCCAGAGGCAGCCGCAGTTCTCGACCAAAAATTATCTTCGCTGGGCTCAACCGAGTTGACTCGTTCACCGCTGATCTGTAGGCCAACATTCCCAGAGGAATCTTCGTATCCCAATCAGACTGATGTTCGTTAACGAATTTTGATAGGTAATCTAGGATTGTCTTGTTGAAGCGTTCCACCATACCGTCGGACTGCGGATGAAGAGCAGTTGTTCTAGTCTTCCGAATTCCGAGTTTTCTCATCAGCTGTATGAAGACTTCCGATTCAAAGCTTCGTCCCTGGTCTGAATGTATCTAGTTCATTAGGAACTCCGAATCTGGACACCACGTGTTCTAAAAGAGCCTGTGCCACTGTGCCTGCTTCTTGATTGGGCACAGGGATTGCTTCTGGCCATTTAGAGAAATAATCCATTACAACAAGCAGATACTTGTTCCCAAGGCTGGTTTCCGGCAAAGGACCCAAAATGTCTATGGCGATTCTCTCAAACGGCGATCCAACGTTGTACTGCTGCATGCGTGATCGTTGACGAATACTTGGACCTTTTCTTGAGTTGCAGACATCGCACGTGGAACAGTAATTTTCAACATCTTCGCGACAGCCAACCCAGTAAAATCTCTCCTTGATTCTTTCCAGGGTCTTCCTGATGCCAAAGTGACCCCCACTGCTACTATCATGTAGTTGTTCCATAATTGCTTTCCGTAATTTCCTTGGTACTACAAGTTTTTCTTTAGCATGTCTGCCATCAGTATCCTCCCAGATTCGATACAGGAGGTTACCCCTTACCTTTAGTGAGTCCCATTGTGCTAGGTAGGCTTTAGTGATGGGACTCATAGCAGTTATTTCCTGTTGACTAGGCTTGTTTCCATTTAATAGCGAATGAATAACCAACCCTAGCTCAGCGTCTTGTGACTGAGCTTGCTTGAAGGTTTCTAGTGAAATCTTGGTTCCTTCCAATTCAAATGCTTCTATTCTTAATGTGTTTATGTCGAATTCTCGTTGTTTCTCTTCTTTCGAGCAGTGCTTACAGTCTTCATCACAGGGCCTGCGTGACATAGAATCGGCATTTCCGTGTTGCTTTCCTGGACGATGACGAATTTCAAAGTCATAGCTTTGGAGGAATTCAATCCAACGAGCAAGCTGGCCTTCTGGATTCTTGAACTTCATTAACCACTGCAAAGCTGAATGATCGGTTCTCACGACAAATCTTCTTCCGTACAATAAGTGGTGGAAATTTCCAAACCCTTTCACCACACTGTACAACTCTTTTCGTGTCACACACCAGTTTTTCTGCGCTTTGTGCAAAGTTTTACTGTAGTATCCAATTACCTTTTCGATGCCATCTTGTTCTTGAGATAAGACAGCTCCAACAGCATATTGGCTAGCATCTGTGTCCAAGTAGAAAGTTCCTTCCCTTGTAGGATGAGCTAGTATCGGTGAGGAGGTCAAAGCCGTTTTTAATGTGTCGAAGGCTTCTTGGCAGATGAAGTCCCAATAAAACTTATTACCATTTTCAGTTAAGGCAAATAATGGTTTGGCGATGGTAGAGAAATCTTTCACAAATCTGCGATAATAACTGCACAGTCCCAAAAAGCTTCGTACCTCATGAGTGTTGGACGGTACTTTCCATTCCTTCACAGCCTGCACCTTCTCTGGATCCGTCCGGATTCCGTCTTTGGTTAACAGATGTCCGAGGTATTTTACTTCCCTTTTGAAAAGATGGCACTTCTTAGGGTTTAGCTTCAAGTTCGCTTCCTTAAGCCGCTGGAAAACTTGTCTTAGTCGGAGTAGCTCTTCTTCAAAATCCTTTCCAAACACAATAACGTCATCGAGATATATCAGTGCTGTCTTCCAAGATAAACCTTGTAGTACAACATCCATTAATCTTTCGAAGGTACTGGGTGCATTGCATAGACCGAAAGGCATTACTGTAAACTGCCATAGCCCAGCACACGATGTAAATGCCGTTTTCTCTTTATCTTTTTCATCCATTTCAACCTGCCAGTACCCACTCTGCAGGTCCAAGGTGGAGAACCATGAAGAATTTCCAACTGCATCCAAAGTGTCGTCAATTCTTGGTAAAGGATATGAATCCTTTTTGGTCAAATCGTTGAGCCGCCTGTAATCCACACAAAACCTCGTTGATCCGTCCTTCTTCCTAACAAGGACTATCGGAGAGGCCCAAGGGCTAGATGATGGCTCGATTACTCCTCGTTTCTGCATATCTTTTACCATATTCTGTACTTCATCAATCCTAGATAATGGAGTTCTTCTTGGGGGCTGCTTGACTGGCTGGGCATCTCCTACATTAATTTTATGACGTACCAGATGGGTTCGCCCTAGGTCATCATTATTTTTAGCGAAAATGGAATGAAATTCTCTTAGTAGCTTCAGGACCTTCGCTGCTGTTCGGGTCGCAAATGCTCACAGCTTCTATCATACAAATCTTGAAGACTATCTGAGATTTGGGTGAAGTCACTATCATCTTCTTCTTCCGCGCCATCTAGCCTTCGTATCCATGCTACTGGTTCTAGTCTACCCAGTGGCGTACCTTTCTTGATTTGTATTGAATTCCTGGATACATTCACGGCCCTTATTAACATATTTGAAGAATCCGTTATTGTTCTGGCTAATAAAATAGGTTTATTCCAACCTAGCGTAGGATCTGGTTCAAAAACGCATGGGGTAAAGTTATGTTCAAGTGCCTTATGTGCATATATGGGTATAACAATCTCTTTCTGTGGTGGAATTGTAAAATTCCTTGGTGCCATAACGTTCATTTCCTCTAGATGAACAGCTCGGCAGCTAAATGAAATCTCTTCTGAATCCCCAATGCTTAAGGTATTACCAGTGAAGTTTATTACGCAGCCAGAGCTCTGCAGAAACTCAGCACCAAGGATGCAATCATTTGTGACTGAAGCTACTAAAATGGGATGCTTCTTACCGAAACTGCCAATGCGAATCTCTAATTCTTCAACACCCAGTACTGGTATACGGTCTCCATTAGCGGTCTTCAGCAACATTCTATCCGTTTGCGTGGTTCTGCTTGGCAACTTCCTTCGAATTTCTTGGTATATGTTAGGGCTTATTATAGTCACATTTGCTCCGGTATCGACTAACATCTTGCATGGTATATTTTCTATGTAACCTTCAACTACTGGACTCTTCTCATTTTTATTAACTTCAATTTCGATGACCATGGGGCTTTCGTCATGATGGCCAGCCAGTTTTTGCCCCCTAAAACTGGCCGGCTCTAGTTTTCCGACTCATTATCAGTACTAGTACTAGCCTCCCTTGACTTCTCTGCCACCTGCATGCGACAGCCTACTCGAAGGTGCCCCTTCTTCCCACATTTCCAGCACGTAAACTTCTCAGGTCCTTCTAGATTTGTGCGAACTGGGTTTCTTCGGAAGGTACCACCTCTTCTTCTTGGAGTGAACGCTGTTGCCCTGACTTCTACTTCATCATCTTGTTCTAAAGAGCGCACCCTCCGTGTCATTCTCGTAGCTTTTGTGGCAGCTTCAATTTCTAGAGCCTTGACCAAAGCGTCTTGTAAGGTTCTGGGACTGGATAGTCTTACGATTCTCTGGACGTCAAGGTCTGCAATTCCTTCGACAAACTGACGAGCAGCGACGTATTCCTGTGTCTCGATGGGACTGCTGACGAATGCTCGTTTAGCTAAGCTTTGGACTTCGTATGCAAATGTGGTTAAATCTTCCTTCGCTTGTTGTGTCCGGTTATGCAACTGGCCATGCAACAGCTCTGTTAAGTGTGCATCTCCAAAGCGTAACTTTAGTGCAGATGTTATCTTATCATAGTCACGTAGGTCTGATGCGCAGAGATTTTCCAAAATAGCTGCGGCAGAGTCTCTTAGCACAAGCTTTTTCTTCATTTGACCAGTTATTCATGCGAGCGATATTTTCAAATTGCATATAGTAAATGTCCCAGGACGTTTTGCCGTTGTACGGATAGGGCTTTGCTACTACGCCACTGTGTCTATCAGAAAAAGCGGGTGCTGCAGCTGTTAAACTACGCTCACCTGCACTAAGTTCTCGCAGCTCCTCTCTGATCATTTCCTTGACCTGATCTTTCACCTGCTGTAGTTGTTCACGCTCACCTCCACTAAGTTCTCGCACTTCGTCTCTCACGATTTCCTTCACTTGATCCTTCACTTGCTGCAGCTGTTCCTCAACGATCTTTTGCGATGTCTCTATAGCACTAATACGCTGATCTTGATTTTCTAACGCCTGACTTACGGCTTGCCTCTGCTCCTCCAATCTGGTCATTACCAGCTCCTGTCCACTTTTCAAGTCACTCTTCAAACCTGCGACTACCTCATCTTGATGTTGCTTGAGTTTTTCTTCTAGGTTCACGACTGCCTCGTCCTGGTGTTGCTTGAGTTTTTCTTCTAGGTTCACGACTGCCTCGTCCTGGTGTTGCTTTAGCTCCACGACGGTTGCTTGCATAACGGCTGCCTGGTTATCTAAGCTGGTTCTCATTTCGGCTGTTTGTTCGATGCTGTTTCTCATATCTGCCTTCATTTCTTGTATCATAGCCATCAATGCACTCATGTCGGACGCCATAGCTCTGGTTACAGGCATTGACTGACGCTGTACTCACTTCTTAACTCCTTTTCCTGATTTGATTCGATGGATAATCCCACACTTCCGACACCAATTGTCACGACGGCCTCTTTTTCTTCACCCAGGGAATCAAACTCGACGTAACTTTCACCGTTTTACTTCAGAACTTAATACAATGTCTCTTAACCTTATCTCAACTAGATCTCAACTCAACTGACTCCTGCCACGCTACTCGTGGTGCCTTATATACTTCATCGAACCATCTAGAAGATTCCAGACACCCAGATGACATTCGAGAATGCCGATCTGTCAGTCTAGAAAATTCCAGATGATTCGATGACGTTTACACATCAAAAAAATCTAACCTAGTCATTGTGAAAGAAACATTAACAAATCCAAATAAGCAATGTAATATACAGGATGTTACAATATGTATACCTAAATATATAAATATAAAATATATGGAATATTAAGGAAAATAGCTCATAGTTTATTTTATTCTCTTATTAATATTCAGTGCGCTTTCTGTTCTTGGATATTGCAGTTGCAAAACAATTAACTCTAGTTGTAAACTGACTGGTGCTTTTACAAATTTCATAGGATTTTCAAATATTAATATCTCCATTTCTTTTTCATAAAAGTCTTGAAACCGATGACGATAATTTTCATCCAGTACTTTTAGTGATTTAATAAAAATATTCGAACGAACGGTGTTTTGTTTTTGGTTAAGAAGAATTGCAAAGTAGGAAATTCATAATAATTATTATTCTCAAGTTGAGAAATAAACAATTTTATTTTAATTTGGAAACTTTACTGTAAATAGCTCGTTTATTAACTTTCCTTTGCCTGGTACAGTTATATTAAACTTATTGAGTAAGTTCACAAGAAAAACTAACTCGCTTATGCACTTAGAATCGGTAATTCTGGTACATTTCCTTTTTCTGTCTGTCTTTTCCATGATTTGAAACTGTCGTCGTGACTAACGGACAGTTTTATGCAACAATTGATGGATCACACGATATTGCGTATTCATTGGCCCAATTTGAGTTTATTGATTTTTCCCAAAACTATATTGGTGCTTTGACGAGCCGTGCAAAAAGTTGCAAATGGCCGCAGCTTGCCGACTCCTGGTATAAACAATTATTTTTCTCAAAACGTAATAACTGCGCATCGACCGACCGTCGATCTTAGGCGAACAGGTACAAACAACAGATAGTGGCAGCGCTTTGTTTTGGTTCGTCCGTTTCTTGTTTATTGGGGATTTTCGAGTAAATTTTGGAATTTTGACTATTTTAGACAAATCCAAGATCCAAGAGTGTAGTTAAACAAGCACCGTAAAAACGATGCCTTAAAGTATTAGGACAGAAAGAATTTCAATCGAGGGTAAAATAATAATCAATATCCGGCCGATACTATTTTCGTAAACGGTCAGTTGAGTTTCAAAATAATTTAGGCGGTCCGTTATATTGCAATAAGGGCTGAAATTGTGTGTGTTTATTCTATACCTGCTCAGAATTACTCCATTCCACCCAATTATTTTGGCAAAATAACTTCTATGTACGTAGTACCCAGTTGTACTTATTACAATCAAGATGTTGTGAATTGTTGGTGAGAGCTTGGGTGAGTTTATCTCACAGAGTACTCAATTCTACTAGTTGTATCTTTATTTATTGATATATTGATTTAATTTCTTAATTCATTTGAGGACTTCCTTACTAGATAATTAACTAAACTTTCAAACAGACATTTATATCATTAATGGTTTAATAATTCAATTATTGAGTGTATGTTATTGTTATATGAAAACAGATAACATAATCTTGACGTTGCGGGTTGACCCTTCGAACTTAACTAGTTTAAAGGAGTGAATACTTTGCGAGTGGACCCGTAGTATCTTTGTGCTGGCCTCGCGGTTATCATGATAACTATTCTCCGTTCTAGTTGTTTTGATCTCTTGGTGAGGTATTTCGCGAGTTGACACTTAATACCGATGACCCTTGAGATGGAGATTTTATGTGTTATCCTTTATATTATCAGTATATTATTTTATCTACCTTTTTAGTGTTTAAATAGTTATTTGTTGTGTATCTATTTATATGTATTTGTTTAAATTGTAACAATTGCTGACCTGTAGGTTATGTGAATCACACCAATATAAAATAACGTCATGTTCTATAAAACCTATGGTAACCTTCTTTTAAAATTTATTCTTCTTCACTGAATTAGTCACTCAGGTATCTTTTACTTCCCACACCGATAGGTGAGGGGAGTATTGTGATCGCGAAAATTTTCGATTTTGAGATAATACGTTTTTTGGGCGTTTTATGATGTGTACATAACGAAAATCCACGTCACTCATTTCCGTCGGTCTGTCTGTCGGTCTGTCTGTCTGTCGGTCTGTCTGTCTGTCTGTCTGTCGGTCTGTCTGTCTGTCGGTCTGTCTGTCTGTCGGTCTGTCTGTCTGTCGGTCTGTCTGTCTGTCGGTCTGTCTGTCTGTCGCGTTTTTCTACCCTCGTAATCTCAGTAACCGCTATATGGATTGTGATGAAATTTGGGCAGCGTTATGCTGTGGGGTCGTAGTAGGTAATGTTCCTATAATTTTGAAAATCGTTATACGGGGGGCCGAGTAATTAGCAAAAAACGAAAAATTTCAAATACGCCTCAAACTTCGTTTTTAGGCGTTTTAAGGGTTCCTGATTATTTTCTACTTTTTTTTGGGTGGGGGTGAATTTGGGGTGGTTGGGGGGTGGGGGGTTGTAATACTGAAAAATTTGTTGTATTCATAATGGGCTCTCTAATGACCTATGAATGAAAGGCCTAGCGCCATAATACAATTTTTTAGGTCCATCCGAACATTGCCTTGCTTATAATAGAAACCAAGGGACAGAATAATTTGTGATGTATACATCAGAGTGTTGTTTTAGTTTTAGATCGTTCTTTATTGCGTAACACCAAAATTATCGAATGGATTTTAATGAAATTTTGACACAGTATTACTGCCACGGCGAGGATGGAAAGCACGCATGTTTTGGAAAAATCGTGTCAGTGGCGGCGCGGCAATAATAAAAAAACTAAAAATGTAAAAATAGCTCAAACTTTGTTTTTCGGCGTTTTAGAGGTTTCTGATCATTTTTTACTTTTTTTTGGGTGGGGGTGAAATTGGGGTGGTTAGGGGGTGGGGGGTTGTAAAACTCAAAAATTTACTCCATTTATAATAGTGTCCATTGACCTGTGAAAGAAAGACCTAGCGGCATAATAGACGTTTGTTAGGTCCATCCGAACATTGCCTTGGCTATTACAGAAATCAAGGGATTTGGTATTGGTAGGGGTAGGTATTGATTCAGGTCGTTCTGAATTTAGTAACATGGAAATTATGGAATTAATTTTAATGAAATTTAGACACAGTATTATTACCGCGGCAAGGATGAAAAATGCGTATGGTTTTCAAAAATCGTGTCAGTGGCGGCGCAGCAATAATAAAAATCTAAAAATATAAAAATAGCTCAAACTTCGTTTTTAAGCAATTTGGGGGTTCCTGATTATTTCGTTTCGTCCAGTTAAAGCTGAATTGTGTCGTTTTAGTTCCTACGGAGATTTAGGAAACTATTTACTAGTTTTTGTGTTGGATGTTTTTTGACGACAGGCGGGCGATGATTTGGTTGCAACTGTTATGTGTGGGAAGTACTGAGTCAATCAACTTGACTCCATTTTTTTATTTAATTTTCAGATGTGTCATCTCGAGCGTTTTTCCTGATACAGGCCCAACCTCATATTGATGTTAAATTAGGTAGTTCTAGTAAGTTATCGTTTAAATACTTCATTGTGATCTTACTTGTTTTGGTCATTTGTTTATTGATTGAATTACTACCTTATTAAATGTTTTTTAAGACACGCCCAGAATAATTATTAATTCGTTTTTTTATTTCCCTGCCATAATAACAACATGATGTTGCAAATAATCACATGCCTGGGCTTCTTCTAAACTAGTAGAATTCGTTGGGCTGAACATAGCTCTAATGGAGACCACCTCGCCGGTCAAAAATAAACATAACCTCTATGGAGCATGATTGAGATAATCTAAAATTGGCATAATGAAGATCGCGAACGTGGCTAGTTGGACATGATTATCGACAATGGTCTTCGTCTTGGGTTGTCGGTTGTTTCATGTTCTGAGATCGTTATTTTTTGAGGCACGACGCGGCCAGGTCGCCGTCCACGTTGCAAAATAATCAACCAAAGTAAATATTGCTTTATTCATAAATAAAACATGAATTTATCCTCCTCCGATGGCAAGATCTATTATTTGCATATTTGATTCGGATTTCGAAATAATAATCAGGGAAAGAGAGCAAGCGAGCAAGCCCGACATGACGTAGCAATGCACGACCGATCGACGCGGTCGGCCATCTTGAATGATCTCTCTCTGTCTGCGTATGCCTGCTTGCACCGGCACGACCTATAATAAATTTAATAACTGTTAATTTCGACAACTACGAAAAAGGCAGGATTATTATTGCTATAGTCTGGTCGACAACTCACCTTAGCAAATTGGCTCTTTTTTTCAATTTTTACCTTTTACTTCTCACACCGATAAGTAAGAGAAGTAGTACCTATTGTGGTCGCAAAAATTTTCGATTTTGAGGTAATACGCTTTTTAGGCCTTTTATGATGTCTACATAATGAAAATCCACGTAACTCATTTCCGTCGGTCTGTCTGTCTGTTAGCGTTCTTCTATCCTAGTAATATCAGCAACCGCTACATGGATTGTGATGAAATTTGGGTACCGATATGCTGTGGGGCCCTAGCAGGTAGTGTTGCTATAATTTTGAAAATGGGTGCAGGAGCGGCGGAGTAATTAGGAAAAAATTAAGAAAATTAAATATTCCTCAAATTTCGTTTTTAGGCGTTTTAGGAGTTCGTGACCGTTTCCAATTTTTTTGGGTGGGGGTGAAATTGAGGTGGTGGGTAGGGGGGGGGGGTTATAAAACTCAAAAATTTGTTGTATTCATAATAGGCTGTCCATTGACCCGTGGAAGAGAGACCTAGCGGCATGATACCCTTTTTTAGGTCCATCCGAATATTGCCTTGTATATTACAGAAACCAAGGGACTTGTACCACATCATACGAGTAGTGCTTTAGGTTGTTCCATATTGGGCAATGTGGAAATTATGGAATTAATTTGCATCAAACTTTGATACGATATTATATTACCGTGACAAGGATGGAAAACGCGTATAGTTTTAAGAAATTGTATCAGTGGTCGCACAGCAGCAACAAAAAACTAAAAATTAAAAACAGCACAAACTTCGTTTTTAGGTGTTTTAGGGGTTATACGAGGGTTGCTCTATACCTCCAGAATGTGGGGGTTTGGGGGTGGGGGGTTATCAAGCTGGAAAAGTTATTGTACACCTAATAGGCTTGACCTACGAAAGAAGGACCTAGATGAAAAATGCACTTTTTTAGGCCTACCGGAATATTGCTTTTCCTATTACAGAAATCAAGAAACTAGCTATGTTAGTAAAAGATTTTGATCTACTGTGATGAACTTGGGTTACTTTTTGTAGGTTAAGGTCATTCAAACAAAAACTCCTTATTTTTTTATGTGCGACGTTTCCACTTATATTAAAGCATCCTCAGGCAACAGACAATCGAAGTTTCCATCGTTCGTACGAAAATGATTATAAGAATTTGACTAGATAATCTAGTTATGTTTTATGTAGTCAAATTCTTATAACTATTTTCGTACAAACGATGAAAAATGTTGCCCGAAGATTACCTAATATAAGCGGAAACGTCGCACACAGAAAAATAATGAGTTTTTTTTTGAATGATCTTATCCTATAAAAAGTAACTCAATGACTTGGTATGATGTATACATAGTATGAGTATTGCTTTAGATCGTCCTGTATTGTATAACCTGGAATTGATTTTAATGAAATTTCGGCACAGTATTATTAACGTGGAGAGGATGGAAAATGCGTAGGGCTGTCAGTAGTGGCGCAGAAATAATAAGAAGCTAAAACTATGAAAACCCTCATTTTAGGGGATTTGGGGGTTTCCGATTGTTTCGTTTTATCCAGTTGAAGCTTGCAGAATAAAAGTTCTGTCATCCTAAATCCTACAGAGAGATATGCAAGAAACTATTTACGAGAGTTCTTGTGTTGATTTTTTTTAATAGATAACAGAGCTTTTTTAAGCAGCTGTTCCAATTGACGAGACGTGTTTGTACCAGATCATATTTTCTGTAATCTTGTCTCCTAAAATCTTGAGCGGGTGACTTCTTGGCAGAGCATGATTGTTCATTAGAGGGGGTGCTTGATTAGGCACTTCTTGTTCGCTGGAGTACACTACTGGGTCTTGTAAGCATTGAATTTTACCATATCCCCAAGCGGTAATGGTCTCCAGATTATTTGGCAGCCTACGCAAAATTGTGGATTCGGTTGTCGCTACAGAGTGCTAAAGCCGAACCCTGCGGGACCTCAGCGCTAATGTACCGGAACGAAGACGAGAAGCCGTCTACCATAACTGACAAGAAAGAAAGTCCCCTGACCAACCGCAAAGTTCAACAGGAGGGTCATAAGATGGAAGCGTGTTTAGGAGAACTGCATGCCATACTTGATCTTATATCGAGGTATCGAGAGCAATGATGTGAGCCACCTTTTTACAAGAGGTTTGTGCGTTAGGAATACTAACTTACTATCAATGATTATATATTTTCGTGACCGTAGATTTCAAACTTCGTTTTTTCTAGTGGTATTGCGGTCAATTAAATGAAACAATTTTCCTTTCCACGACGTTTCGGTTTATTATATCTAAACCATCGTCAGGTGTCTATAAAGAATTACAAAAACAGGTAAATATGCTGTCTAGTAGATGAACTGTATATATATAAGAAAACATCTAGTAAAAATGAAAAATAAACATTACTTAGCAATATAAAAGAACAATATACAATGAAAAATTTTTTTGGACTAAAAGAAGATAAAACAAAAACACTACTTACATTTTGCTTTAGTTTCTTACATATTTTTTAAGCATTATATAGAGCGAAACCGTCCCTGAGGGTTCAGAGAACAGAAAGACCTTAAAGTTTGGAATTATAAGATGCCATAAAATACCAATGTTTAGAAAGTGGTGGTGACAAAAGCTAGAGAGTGGGTGTAGGGTGGTAACCTAACGTACATATCTGTATTAATGAATTTATTGATTTAGATAAGAAGCGGAAACCTCATTTTCATAAGCTATTGTATATATTTCCTAACCTGTTAACATCAGATCTAAAGTTTATAGCTTTATCATTATTTTTAATATAAATCATTTCCTTTATATTTCTTTTATAATAATTTTTTTCCTCTGCAAAAAAAACTAACTTACTACCATTCGAAGAATATTTTGTCACAGTCCGACTGGCACATTAGCATTCCACTGCCTATTCACGGGACGTCATTTGCCTCACTGCAGCATTGTCTGTTCCATATTCCACCTGTATGACGGTCTGTGTGGCACAGTAATTACACAGAATGATGGACAGATGATCTTGATTTGACCTAATATATTCCATACACACCCATCACTCATGATGCAGATTTTTCGTCTCGATTTCTGCACGCATCGCAGATCAAAGCAGTTATGAGTCAGTCAATAAAGGCAGAAATATACTCATAACACTGGTCGTGGCAAGATGGATTCCATCACTACCTTTCTATTGTTTGGCAAGGGAAAGAATGCGGGCTGCTGTCAGATGTTTCGCTTGAAATATAGTTCACGATCTGCTATTTTCAGTATTTTCTTATAATGTTACTGAACGATGATAAAAATAGTCTACATCACGTACTTTCATACATGTGCTGCTGTATAGTACATGTACTGCAATATTTTCTATTAAAATATATAGTTTTTAAAGAACAACAGTATAAATATCTCTCGCATTCTCTGCCTGGCCAAACCAATACTAGGTTGGGATGGTTGAACATTTAGCCCAGGCGGTAAGGGTTTTTTGACAGTAAAAGCTCGGAAAGAAATGAAATTTGGTGGGATGTTAGACATTGGTCCCCTGAAACTGCACCTAAGTTTGCGACCTCGGGGGGGGAGGTGTGGGAGTGGGTGGGGTGGGAGGGTGAAAACTCTTCTTCGTGAAAATGTTCGAAATGTAGTGTCGTTGTGGTAAGTGCTATCGAAAAAGAGGTTCAAATGAGAGAATTAAATTTGCCACCTCTGGGGACGGGGTGGCAGGAGGGTGAAATTTGTTTTCTCCATAAATCATTTGAACAATTTTTCCATACCACTTATCAAAATGACGCTCGCTTCTCGAGCGGAAAGCCCCAGAGGTCGCAAGCTTAGGTGTACATTCAGGGGATCAAACTTTTTGATACCGTTTTTCGACTTAATACGCGATAAAGTTCGGATTTTGGCAAAAATAAAAAACGACCCCCTAACTTTGAAACACTGTAGAATGGAGACTATTGGTTGCACAAGAAAAATGTAAAGACCAAAATTGTGGAGAATTTATTCCATCCATATATTATTTGAACTTTTTTCGATAGCTCTTACCACAACGGCGCTATTTGTCAAAAACCGTCACGAAATAGTTGTCACCCCCCCTCTTCCCCACCGTCATGCGGCAACACCCAGAAATCACAGATTGATTCTTATCTTAATCAAATAACGCCGAAAAGTAGGCACAAATCAGATATTTTTCGCAACAGCACATATCGGTAGTAGGCAGCGGTTTGTTCATAAATGTCGATTTTTTTTTAAAACAAATGCGTGCATTTATGTAGCTGCAGATAATAAAGCAATGAGAAGGTATCATTCTTTTAGGGAATGAAAAATATTACACGACTTTTTGATAAAGTTCTTCGTCTTAATCCGCGCTAAAATTCTGATTTTTGTGAAAATGACAAACCAACAACTTTGGCGCATAGTCTGGGATGGATACTATTGGTCGCACAGGAAAATGTAAATATTAAAATTATGCAGAATTTTGTTCTCTCCACAAAGTATTCAAAGATTTTACAATATCACTTACCAAAACGGCGCTATTTTTCAAAAATCGTGGCGAAGCAAAGTTTTCACACTCCCACCGCCCTCCCCCCCCCCCTCGAGCGGCAACACTCCGAGGTCGCAAACTTAGGTGTAGGTTCAGGGGACCAATGTCTACCATGCCACCAAATTTCATTTCTTTCCAACCTTTTGCTGGCAAAAGCCTTTTTGAAGACGTAACGATTGGACTAATTCAGTTCTGAGGGATCCTTGGGAGGATGCATAAGGAATCCAAAGAGGCCTTAGTGCTATGATCCTGGAAGATCATCCTCCTTCCTATCCAGACCTCCTTCGTTTTCAGAGTACGCAATCATTTTTGGGCATAGCTGCTGGGCAAAAAATTTGAAATTCAATTTTTCATTTGACTACTTTTTTCGGGTAATTCTATCCATGTTTCAAAGACAGCTCTGTTAAAATGCCCTTCAGCCTTCAGTCCATCAAACCGCCGCTCGATAATAGCAGCGGTAGCTCCGAAAAGCGGAGCAAAGCTTCTACCTCTGTGAAGCTTTGTCGCATTCGCACCGGCTCAAAAAAGAATTAAGTCGCGCTTTGTAGATTAGCGAACACACGTTGCTAGCAGCTAGTTGCTGTTACATTGTAAGGATAAAGTTAATGAATTAATTGCGTAACATACACCCGCTTTTCAGCAGTAGTTGCCGCTGAATTTCCTTGTTTTGTTGAGTGAAAAACGCTGCTGCCGGCTCCGCGTGGAAAACGGAATAACGTTCCCGTGTTTGACCTGCCAAACAGGCTTTTAACAGCTTGGTTTGGAAATTTACGCAGGTTTTGTCACTAGAAAATTGTCACCTCCGAATGGAATCTGCATCTGATTTGCGTTAAACGGCGAGGTTTCGTCTACGGGAAATCCTCAGGGCTCTATGACAACTGGGACCTCTTATATCAAGTATACGATAATCTTGAAAATAAAATAATGAGTATACCGCGTTATTCACGTTATTCGACACGGAGAAAATGATAATTTCGGATGGATAGGTACCTATTAAGGCTACATTTTAAAAATATTTTCATGTTATACCCGAAAGACGAAATGTATCAAAGTTATGTTTTTTAAATAGAACACCCTGTGTATTATTGCATATTCAGATTCCTTGGTGAATTCTATTGTGACTTTATGTACCACACATGGGACTTAAAGCGAACCGTATAGCTGTAAATTGCCATTTTTTGGTATAAGTAGATGTCAGGAAAAAATTGAATATTACAGAGATTATAAAATTTAGAAGGCTGTGCCTTTGCTGTATTGCTAAGCATGAAATGCGTCACCTTAGGTTGGACGGAAACGGCAATGATATATAGGGTGTTCTATTTCAAAAAAACATAACTTCGATACATTTCGTGTTTTGGGAACACCCTTTATGATAACCGTTGACAAAAATGTTAAAAGTTGAAAGCTTTTAACCAATGCAAAATAATAATGTTAAGAATGTTTGTTTCTCATGAATTTGATATTTTTAAGTGCGCTTGGCTACAAAGCAAATGCGCAGTCAGAGGCAAATAGGCGAATAGGTTTCTGAGTCCGTTTCCCCCCCAGAAGAAATCTTAAATCCGCCCTTGTAATAGGCTCTCCACTGACCTGCGCAAGAAAGACCTAGCAACATAATACACTTTTTTAGGTCCATTGGAACCTTGCCTTACCTATTACATCGTTCTCTATTGTATAACTTGGAACTGATTTTAATGAAATTCCGAAACAGTATTATTACCGTGGCGAGGATGGAAAATGCGTATGGCTCTTAGAAATCATGTCAGTCAGCAACAATAAAAAAACAAAAAATTTAAACATAACTCAAACTTCGTTTCTAGGCAATTTGAGGGTTCTTGATCATTTCGTTCCACCCAGTTGAAGCTCCCAGGATATAAACTGTCATTCTATTTTCTCGCTAGTTACTAGAGTTTTTGTGTTGGATGTCTTTTGAGAGCAGGCGGGCGATGATTTGGTTGAAAAGGGATCTCAGACTGTAGCTTCATGCAATGCGAAAATAATAAAATGATATCACGGTTATGTGTGGGAAGTACTGAGTCAATCAACTTGACTCCATTTTTGTTTAGAATACTCAGTTACGAATCTAAAACCACTGTATGATAAACAAATTAATAAAATTGTACATAATATTTGAAGTAGCCACATCACTTGATATACAAATCCTAGAATTACAACAAAAAGCACAAAGCGTTTGAAACGTACATTATTCACGTATGTTAATTCATTATGTTATAAAAATTCCTTCCAAACGATGAATTATGTTGATTTTCCGATAAATTCCACAAGAAAGACAGAGACCGCTAACACCGAGGAATAAAGAAAGAAATATCGCTAGTAGAAAATGCAGAACTTCTAATAAAGTAAATTGATTACGCCTTTTTTCTTTGCTTTCCTCCCAGCAGAGCGCATTACAAAGAAACTCGCTAAAATTATTTTTAATTAACTTAATTAGAGTTGATTTATAGTCTACGATAAAAATATTAAATTAAATTAAAGACAGTTATGGAAAAATATAACGACCGGCCTGGAGAAAAATGAAGGGAACTTTTACATAAATTGAGTTTGTTTTAAAAACTGCGTAGGGATTCTTGGTCGTCGAACAGCTATTGATCTAGACTTTTAAAAAGAACAAGCTGAACAACCACTGAAATCTTGCATCTAATGTTTCCAATAACTGCAATTGATTTTTTTTATATAAGACGACATACAAGAAGACGGACTGGTGCTGTAATTTATTAACCTTAACAGGTCAAGCTGAAAAACGCTAATATTAACGACACATGGTTGCGGTATTAACAAGTATTAAGGGTCTAGGGTGTAGCATGTAGCGTGGGTGAGAATCCAAGAAAATACGTATTCCCGTGTTAGCGAGGAAGCGTGACCGCCCTTTCTCCAGTGTTTGCGTCTAAGATAAGGGAAGATGTCCAAAAATCCAAAGGTAAGGGCAAAAGGTCCAAACGTAAGGTCCAAAGGTCACTATAAAAATGAATTTTACATTACGTTACCTTTACAGTAATGATTCAAAAACCAAATTGAAGAAGAAAGCCTGCGCTTTGTCACTGTTCTGACCTTTTTTGATATCTGGTTTTTTTTATTAAGTTACAGACATTTGAAGAATGTATGATTTTGCATTGCCAATTTTCTTGTACACTAAAAAACTTTTTTGGAAAAATTGCTCTTATACGTCATTCACTAAGGTCCTAACTATCACCTTCTGAAATACTGTTTATGTAGTTTGAAAAACATGTGAGTTCTGTTCGAAATGGGAATCCGTGTTATACATGGCAAATACATATGTATAAACTGTGTATACCCAGGCCCCTTAACGAACTGTGCCAAGTCAACACCTGACCTATTATCATTCAGAATTCAGGAAGGACCGTAACTTTTCGTCCAGGCCCAACTGTTGCAGATGAGGTGCAAATGTGTTTGTTGTAAGGCCTGAGACCAACATAATGAGGGGGACAATTTTCCGGAGTCGTTTTTTTTTATGACAAGTGATCTTGGTTTTTAGTCTTTCTAGCGTAGGTGTTTTGGATATTCATATCATTGGCAATCACAATATCTATCAAATAGGTTACTCTGTCTGCCTTTGACTGGAATACTAGATCTGGTCTATTGGCTGGGATGGATTTGAAGGATTTTTTAGGTGAACCTGAAAATCTGAAACATTTGAAATTTTTTATTTTCGTCATAGGAGACAGAAACTCAAAACTGCGAATAGATTTTTCATCAGCACCCTCAAATTATCTAAAAGACGGAGTTTCGGGGGGTGGGTTGGCCCAGTGGTTAGGGTCGAGGGCTCGTGACCGGAAGGTCCCGGGTTCGATTCTCGTTAGAGGCGGAAATTTATTTCTGGTTTTTTCAACCAAAAATAAATATCCATAAAAAAAAAGCTCAGCGAGAATCCCCACCTGAGCATTCACTGTTGGCTTCTAATTAACAGTGCTGTTCCTAAGTGGCGCCGGGAAACAGTAACAAAGCCTACACAGAACACGAGGCTAATGACCAAAGTAGTCGATGCCGATGACACAGAAGTAAAAAAAAAAAAAAAGACGGAGTTTCATCTTAATAGAAAGCCAAATAAAGATTTACGATTTTTTAGGTGAACCCGAAAATCTGAAAGATCTGAAATTTTTTATTTTCGTGATACGAGACAGAAACTCTGTTCGAAAAGGTATAGATGCATATTTTATGAAGCAAATCGTTCGATTTTGAAGCAAATGCACCTGTATATAAATAAACCTTTTCCTTTTGTTTATGAATAGAATGTGAAGTAAATGCTTTGAATTCTACAAGTAAAAGACAAAGCCCTTCTTTATGGATACGGCCTATTTTCAGACACATCCTTGTACAGCAAGTGTTAACAGGTCTGATCGCGCTAACGTTCTTCCAACAGAAAACAGAGCGGCAGCGGAACAGCGTGAAGCCGTCACAACACTTTTATCCTGAGCGACGTCATGAGTGTGCTGTTACGTGTATTTAATTGTTCGGAAAATTTGAATTAAATATTATACCGTAATTAAAATACAAAGCGTCCATCAAATATGCACATCGCATTGAAATTTTCAACGCTCGACTTTTTTAATATTCATTTAGTCGCCACTAGTAAGCCGTATATCGGATTGGATGTCATGTACGACTGAATTGAGTGTGCTGTTACGTGTATTTAATTGTTCGGAAAATTTGAATTAAATATTATACCGTAATTAAAATACAAAGCGTCCATCAAATATGGAAATCGCATTGAAATTTTCAACGCTCGACTTTTTTAATATTCATTTAGTCGCCACTAGTAAGCCGTATATCGGATTGGATGTCATGTACGACTGAATATCTTTCTTTTTTATTCTAATTCGAACGTCTCTAAGATGCGTGTGCGTAAGTGCTCCGAGAAATGTATACAAAATTATCGAGTTTATATTATCTTGATTGGAATGCAAATTGAAATTGGTTGGGGAAATAAATATAGGTAGGATGTCTCTAGAAAGTCGTTGAATAAGTGCTTAGAAAGTCCAAAAAATGACATCCATAGTAGGTTACGTTGAAGGTGAGTGGGGCGATTGTGCCTCCTTTTACTGCGACTCAATTGTGTCTATTGTGGCTCACACCTATTTATAGTTCACCGTACAATCCACACCTCTTGAAGAAGGCGATGGTCGTGATGAGTGAAACTTCCTTAAAGTCAAAAAGTTCCATTTGAGCGAATCCAAAAGTCTGAAATCTAGCTCTTTCCAGTATTGGACAGGAGCACAGAATATGCTCCGCTGTTTTGTCCTTTACACTCCACATAGCAGAAACGACAGTCTGTTGTTTGTTTAAGACCTAACTTCCGTAAGTGGTTCCTCAGACGACAACGTTCCGTCAACAGACCAACCAGAATGCGGAAATCATTCCTGTTCCATTCTACGAACCTTAGGAGGGCCTGACTAGACGGGTATCGAATGAACGCCTTCGAGTGTAGTAGTGTAACTCGCTAGTGCAGGACTGCTTTCCTCTCTGCCCAATCTGAGATGGCTTTTTTAGTGGTGCCTTTTGCAATGCCCGTCAATGCTTCTGGTTCTATGAATACAGATTCGGTTCCTCCTCTTGCGAACGCGTCGGCCAGTACATTGCCTTGCAGTCCGCTATGACCTGGAACCTAAACCAAAGTTACTTTAAGGGCAACCTGGCTAACTGAAAATATTTTTATATATTTGTTTGTCAGGGGTCTTTTGACCAGCTGCCTGACTCCCTACACTATGGCTATCATTTCTGCTTCCGCTTCAGTCCCTAGTTCAGACTTGGAGTCATCAGTGCATAGCACAAGATCGAAGGGTGACATGAAACCGTTACCCCCCCCCCCCCCGTCCATTTGTTGCTTCCTGGGAAAAGGACGTTGTAGGATCTCTCAGTGTTGGTGTAGCAGACATGGTCCAGTAATGGCGGTGCGTTGCACAGCCGCCAGCTTGGTTTTGGCTATCCGTTGTAGACATTTTTGCCACCAGACAACAGTGCCATCGCCATATTATACTACCATTGCTTTTACCACCGTCTGAGATATCCAGTGAATCAATTTGGGACTAACGGCCCAAGATTTGTCACATATCTTCTGAGTCGAGCAAGTCGGGCCTTATTAATTTTGTTATACAGATGGGGGTTGAATGTGAGTTTTTTTCCAATATAAGACCAAGATACTTCACCTCGTCCGCCCAATACATTTTCTCTCCCGCTATTCTAGATAAGCAGAGCTTGTCTAGTTTCCTTATTTTAGTATATGGAACAACAACGGTTTTGCGAGGATTATCGACATTTTGTTACACTGAACCTCCTCACCTCGCATAGAGAGCTCGTTCAGCAGGTCATCCACTAGGATGATCCACAAGAGGGATAAGAGCACACCCCTCTGGGGACATCCCCTGGCGGGCCTAAACCTAATCGGCTCTCCATTCAATGATGCTAAGATGTTCCTGCTAGCTAACATACAATCGATCTAGTGACATGTAATCTCTACGCCTCTTTTTACAAGAGCTACTTGGAGAGAGTGAGGGGGTGCATTGTTCAACGCTCCTTGAACGTCTAGAAAGGCACGCAGAAACCCAAGCAGCATTAGAACGTTGCCATTACGTTGCGCATACGTCGCTTTAGACAGATGCAACGTCGGAAGTGACGTCGTTTCGACGACGTGACAACCTGTATTTGCACCTAAATGGGGAATACAGATTCAGGTCGCTACGACGTCGGGATGTTACTTGATAGGTAATGCATCTATACCAACTGCCGACGTCGTCTATACGTTGGATTTTCTACACCTAAAACTAGTTGCTAGATACGGACGTTACCCTGCGGTTCATTTTCCTACACGAATTAACCTAAATTATACATAATAATAGTCAATGTTTTACCTTATTTTCTAAGTTGAAGGAAATGGTTGATACCCTATAATATACGTTATAAGACAAATATTATACAACTATAATTTCATTCCGAAGTAGGAAATATAAGGAGAAATTTGTCAACGGAAGCTAGTCTACTGAGAAATGTGAATGAGATACTCTGAAAAAAAGAATCCCCTTCGCACATCTATGAAAAAGAAGCAATAATGACTATGAATAATAAAGCGAACATTTTTCAGAAGTTTTTTTTATTTTATAACTGGTCTTGTTGCTTAATAGTTCTGCTAACCCCAAATGTCATATCGTTAATTTCTTTGCATAAGATTTATCATTTTCAGATAAACATTCAAAAATCTCACATTGCTGTTAAAATGGCCATCATACGTTACGCTGGTAAATATGGCGAATTCCCCTGTGTTCCCTAATATAAACTAACAATGAACTAATTTGGACCGGGTCTCCAAATTTAGTCGGTAAGTCGGGTAAGTGCAACCAATATACAAAATGCGACGGTTAGCAGACGTACCAGGATACGACGTTGTGCACGCCACTGCACCCTTGATTAATTTGGAGTTTTGTATCCCGACGTCAGATTTCACAACGACCGGCTGACGTCTTAGCCACGGAATCGTATCAGACGTCGGCTTTGGTGGTTTTGTGGTGCTAATGTCAATTTGTAAATATTGTTTTGTGAAACATAACCCCTAAAATCAGCGAAACCCTATTCATATGTTTTGTGCCCTATTCTATTTCAAGTTACCACGTATGGGCACGTATTCAATTTTGTGGAAAAATCTTCGAATATCAAAGTGGCTGGATTGGAAGGGTACCAATCGTACCCATTTTGTAACAACTGCGGCACGAATACTGCTACTGAAATATATATTTTTTGTGAAAATGGGCGATACCTTCAAGATTATATATATAAAAGCCCTCAAGGAAATGGAACCCGTACCTCATATGTGGGAGGAATGTGGGATCTGTTGGTTCCCAAAATTTAGAAAGGACATAAAGTTGCTCCAGTGCAACTCTTCCTCTGTGCCCGACAAGCAAAATTGGAATAAGTATAGTTGTGTGGTGAAAGGTACAGGAATACATACTTGGGCAGAAGCTAATAGTGTAGCTAATGCCCTTTGCGATGCCCCTTCAACCTCAACTTCAGAGGAAGACGGTGAGGAAGAGCCATTTGTACAAAAGCGCCCCAGAAGGGTGATATATAGTGCAGAGCCTACGGAATCCTATAACTTGGACAACATTGAAAATACAATAATTCACCAAGACAGCAACAAAAAAGCTATTCAAGAGACAAATAATGAGACCTTAACACCAGAAAATATTGTCGATATTGCGTCTTCGAATGATGTTAAAAACCTGACTGCGTCTGTAAATTCTTGTAAGTATTTCACTATTTCATGTACCTTGTTTTTTTTATCAAGTTTGAGATGAACTAATTGCTTATATATTGACTACTTATTTATAGATCATGCTGAAATAAGAAGCTCCTTAGAAGAAAAATTTGTTTCCTTAAGTTTGGGAATGGAAAATATCCTAAAAGAGATTCAACAAAGACGAGAACCTGCTGCATCGCTTGACTCAGAAAATGCTGTTATAGACACCCATTTTTTCCCAATATCTTCAAAGACTGCTATGTATTCATTTGAAGATAGCCTTCAAAATGATGATTTTCAGAAAAAAGTTGTTCTACATTTACGAAAAATAATTGGTTCCGGCTTCGCATGGATTCATGCATGCTATAAGCTGGCAGGAGTTATGTTTACCAAGTGAGTTTTTCTAATAATAATAGTTGTAGAAGTGTGCAGTAATCATAGTGTAGTAATAATAGTAGTATTTTATACTTTCATTTGAAAACATTTATATATGGGCATAGTCTTTACCTTGCCATTCTTACAAGCTTGCCCAATCACCTATAATAATTGATCATTTACTGTAACAGATCTTGTTTTTAGGGAAATCTTGGTACAGTACTCTTGGACTGGTGTCAGTCGCACTGGACTAGACAAAGATGCATTCAATAAACTTAATAATATTTTGGGTAAGTTGTATTTACATTGAGAAACTTAGGAGTCATAATTTTGTATTAAGTGATGTTGGAATTGGCTAAATACTAATGAGAGTATTGCTATAAACAAGATACTCAGATAAGTTTACAATAGGAACAAAATCTGTGATCACCACAGGTTTGATTTTGTTCAGTTTTTTCCCATTCAAATTTATCTAGTTGGTAATGACTAAATGATTAATATTATGTGCATCAAGCATTAATGTGACATAAATAATATTTCCTATAAAATAGTCTTCTAGTAGTATAGGAACTTCTGAATACCAAGCTTTTGTTGAAAAAAGAGAGCATACTAAACTTGCTGGGTAAATTTTATGGTGCTAAGGGTCCTTAGATTCAATTAGGAATGAATATTATTTGTTACAGGTGTCTTCTATCAAGTTATAAGATATTCAGATTTATCGTTTACATATGCGAATCGTGAGACATTCTTCAGGGATAAGTTACTGAAGCACTCGCAATCCAGATTACACCCAAGAAAGAAGATTAAAGGTATACAAAACATTTCTCAAAAATAATGGAGGTCCTTTATTTCAAATCATAGAACATAAATATACATATATATCTTCTATCCCCACCTGAGCATTCACTGTTGGCTTCTAATTAACAGTGCTGTTCCTAAGTGGCGCCGGGAAACAGTAACAAAGCCTACACAGAACACGAGGCTAATGACCAAAGTAGTCGATGCCGATGACACAGAAGTAAAAAAAAAAAATATATCTTCTATAGGAGTATGGTTCCATTTGTAATTAAAATTCTCAAGGGATTTGTACATTTGTGGCAACGTGAATATAAGGTTCTATTTCAAATTAATTCTACATTCATAAATACAAAATCAAGTACGTACCCAGTTTGAATATGTGTATTATAAGTAAATAAAATATAAGATATTCATTGTTTTTGAGTAAAATGAGTACTTTGAACACACAATACAATAATACAGTCCAGATGTTGATACAACACAAAGGGGTAAACTTTCTCATTATGTTTTCATGTTTTGCCTAAAGATGATTGCCTAAAGATGAACTGTTTTTGTTTTTTTTTTAAGTAAGTGATTTTTTTTATTTCAGAAACTTTATCGCCCCAAGTTCCAGCTCAACTGTCTTCAGAAATGGTTGAAGTTCTATCAGAAGAGACATCTGTTGGTGTAGATTGTACACCAGACATGCCTAGTTAAATTATTCAAATAAGATGTAATATTTTTTATTTCACAAATATATAGATGCAGAATAACAAGATTCTAATTGACAAACATATAAGCAAAACAGTTTGTGGTTGAATATTTACTTACATTCATGATAGAACTCGACTGTATTTTATAATGCTTTTGTAACAAAACAGAAGTTTTACTTTTTTAATATTAATAATAGTAGACCCTATTCATACTCACTGAGTACATATGTGGGCAAAGTTTAGCAACATTGCTATTCTTCCACATAACCCACAAACTAAACCTAAGAAAACCTAAAATCTAAGTGTCAAATGATCTCACAGATTTGCTAACAATGATTCTTTTAAACTGATACTCTTTGTTGCATAAGAGATAGGCAGTACTCAAGCCATATCAAAATATCAATGAAAGTAACTACATTCAAGGTAAGCACTAACAGCTAAAGTGTTATCAAACCATTTTGTTGAAGATACCTAATGTGTGATTCAGAGGGAAAAAATAGAATTTTGACTCGCATTCTAGTTGCACCAATTTACATTTTATATTAAAAATAGGAAAATATTTAGCATCAGTAAATTGTATTTTGGAGCACTTAAAAATGTTGAGTTTTGTAGATTCAACAGGATATGTGAAAAAATTCTCCAGATTTTTCACACTGCAGCCAAGCATTTTCTGACACTCCTGAGAACCACAAACTCCCAACATTTTTATAACTATACTATCATTTGTTAAAAACCATTGATCTTTCGAGTTAGCTTGACAGACGACATCATTTAAGATCAGGATGTCAAATAATCCTTGATCATTTGGTCTTTTAAACACAATAGATGATTTTTTTTGACTTTCACTGCCAATGAATGTTTTTTCTTGTAATCTTTTAGCAACTTGTACGAGTGGTTTGTTACCAGATCTAAGAAGATTTTTTATTTTGCCCAGTTCGTTCTCAAATTTATATGTTGAAATTTCTGAAAGACAGCCAAAGCGCTCAACATCGTCCACAATATGACACAGGTTATGGACATTACTACTTATTGCATCTTCTCCATATAGTGTAGTAAACTGTTCTATGTAGTCCACCAACATATTATGTGCTGTCTTCAAAAAGGCAGGTTTGGATGTATAAAAGCTTGAAGAAAGAATTGTAACTGCACAAAAGAGTAACATAAAATGTTTATATGCTCCTGTGCTTAAAAACTCTCTCAGTATCACTGGTCCTAAGTATAATAAGAATGTTCTATATTCAGTTGCTTTCCAAAAAGACAGGCAATCCAGTCCTCTTACTGCTCTATGAATATCTTTAGGAATCATACTGTTTATCCTATGTAACCACTCGTTTATAATCTTCACCTGCGGGATAAAAAATTTTTCTTTGAAGTTGTAACTTCCATTCACCCAACCATTCAAACACTTCTTTGTTAATCCAATATCAATGAGATGCAATGAATCTGCAACCACAAAGTCTTTTACCATATCAATTGGAAGTCTCTCAAGAGGTGATGATATAACTTGGTTAGTACTTTTATCCTTTTGATGATGTTCTGGCTCATCTTTATTCCTAAAAGAACTGTCAGATCTTCTGTCACAGTCAGTTTGGGGAAAACTCATATGGCGCCCCTTTTTATCATAACGCCCTTTAACCTTGCACTTTGTGCAGCTATAATAGGCATTATG
The DNA here is from genome assembly GCA_951848785.1 of Callosobruchus maculatus. NCBI lineage: Eukaryota > Metazoa > Arthropoda > Insecta > Coleoptera > Chrysomelidae > Callosobruchus > Callosobruchus maculatus. Next base: position 2,431,254 of record CATOUR010000064.1, on the reverse strand, counting down.
AGATACAACACCTAAAACAAAAACAGTGTATAACGACAATGTAGTACAGTGCCTAAAATGTTACAAACTATAAAAAGCTACATTTTTTACTTACATTTAACAAAAGCACGAGCAGGAGTATCACATATAAAAGCATTAATCTTTATAGATAACTTTTTCCCTTCTATGCTTTCAATCCCAGTTTCTAATAATTTTAATAGCTCTTCAATAAACTGGTTGAGGTACGATTCAGCAGTATTAGGTTTTGAATTGTCAGAATAGATTGCAACTACAAAACACTTTTTCAAAAGTTCTGATACATTAGCAACATTCATCAATATTGGCCAAAACTGCTTTTTTGTACTTTTGCCAACTGGTAGTCCATCAATATGGAAATTAAGATTTAACTGACTGGTGCCCTCTGGATACTCAATCATTCTTAGGCTATTTTCAACACCATAGTACCAAAATTCTCCAGTGCCTAATTGCTGAATTTCTACAGATTTTGGGGTTCCAATAAGAGTCCTCACATCTTTAGGCAAACCCTTAATCCCATTGGCACTTAGGATTTCCAATAACTTGTTGGCATGATTGTGAGGTACAGAGTATTCTATTACATACTGCTTCAAATCTGCTCTAAGATTTCGCTCTGCGGTATCATGTTCATCATCACTCTCATCTTCATTTTCAATTTGCAAGTACAAGTCATCATCAAAGTCTGTTGGAAATAGTACTTCATCACAATCTAACACTGTCTCAGGATTATTTTGACATGGAGTGTCTTGGCTGTGTCTTATATCATGATGAGCATCACAAGCTTGAACACAATCTTGCAGTCCCACTTCGGTTTGCTGCAGTACCATTTTGTTGGCCTAAATAAAACAAAAAACAGCTACATACCTATGTTGGTAATAATTTATAGACTAAGAGCAAAATGATTGGTTTGTTTATTTTTATATAGCAAATCTGCCTGAATTAAGATCTGTTTATTTCTTTACCTTGGTAGTGTTGGAACTTACCATTTCATTAAATTCCAGTGATTCGGTAGCTGGAGACACATCCTTATTCATCTGCAAAGCTTTCATTATCTTTGATTTCTTTCTATAAAATGTGGAAGAATGCCTAAATGCTTTTTTTTTGTTGTTATCCATAGTTAATGGGTCAAATCAACTGGAATCTACCTTAACAGTAATTTCGTACCTGGTTTTAAAGGTTATATTTACTTTATTATGATCCTATGTTGGATTAAAGGACGTCGGTAATGGTTCACTAATCTGCAGTGTAAGTTAGGTGACTAAAACCGAACGTAAAATGATGTGATCGACCACAACGTTAGTTTAAGTACTATAATTTAGACGTACCTGATGCCAACGTCGATTGGACGTTGCAGTGGTTGCACTCTACATACGTCAGACAAACCAACGTTCAGCCGACGTCGGTAAATCAGTAGAAAGCTACGTAGCAATATGTGACGTTGACGGTTCGTTGACAATGGTGACTAACGTGAAACAACGTCAAATCTGATACAAAAACAACGTCGTCAGTTCCGACCACAAGTAACGACCTGCATTTTTACTAAATGTGACGTCGCTTTAGGGTCCCATTAGGTTCATAGTCAGATAAATGTTCCTTGGGAAGGCGTCCATAGTAACATTTTACCAGTATGCAATACTCCTAGCTAGTCAGCTGTCAGAGTTTTAGCGGTCCAATAATTCAATTGTTGTTGGCGAACTAATAGTATATTACTATTACCGCGGGTTGAATACTACACTTCATCTACGACCAACGCAATGAGTAGTGCGATTTGGATACATAATGATTACGCAATATTTACAACTCAACCTCACTTATGTAACTAAAATAAATACTGTCACCGTTCGAGTTAACATTTGACATTTGCAGTTAATAGGGAGTTATTGCAAGCCCTGTGCCTTATTAAGGACAACCTTATTTTGGCATCTACGCAAGCGCAGACGCGATTTGCGATAAGGAAAGCCCTAATTAGGATAAGGCACGGCCTTATCAAAAACACATCAAGAGCTGTCCTTATTTTTGCCCTATTTTACGATTTCCGCTGATCGGCATCAATCGGATATGTTCGTGATTGCTTTATTCTATACCTAACCTGGATTTAAAAAGTATCATCGCTGTTTTGATGTGTATCGTGATTTTGTATTTCGTAGCCCTAGTTTGCAAACAACTTTTGTTTAACATAGTTAGCTCTCGTTCGTTTATCGCTTACTTAGGATTTGTGGCTATCTTTTTAGTTCAAAATGAAAAAAAGGAGAATTAGTTAGACGAATGAGAATGAACTAATGTAGTCAAGGGAATGCTTTTTGTGAACAGAAATAAAAACGTACCTATCTTATAGCAGCAACAAAATGTATTATCTACAACGATATGAATCTGTACAGCTAAAAGCAAAAAAAAAATCAAATTAAGCCCCAAAAACAAACTCCAGATGATGAGATTAGAAAATAGAAATACAAAAACAAACTTCATACGATGAGATTCGGGAATAGAACTACAAAAATAAATGTCATATGTCAAAATAATGCTATCATCTGTTGCTGTGACTACAATAACTCTATTTTGTATCCTTAATTAAGGTACCCATAAGGCTGGCCTAATCAAGGTAGGGCGTTATTTAAGTCCGGCTTGCAATAACCCTCTATTATGTCTATTTAATCCTATGCATTTCCAAGAGATCAGTACTGGTATCTAGTAGCGCTCCGAAGCACTCTCTAAAGCTTTTGGACGAAAGAGAGCAATCAGACTAATCGATACGCCGAATCTCACAAAGGACCTCCCCAGCCTTGAACATCGAAGAAGGGTGGCCTACCGGTCCCTGTTTTACAGATCCTATCATGGAAGATGTTCAAGTGAGCTCTCCTAGATAATAACACCAAAGGCTGTTCGAACGAGGAACACTAGAGAGGGTTTGCGAGCTCATCTTTGCCAGGTCCATGTCCCAAACCAGTCTCCTCCAGTATTCCTTGGAGAACTTGGACGCTGTGGAATGAGCTTGCGGTTTGTTTCTCGGCGGCTACAACCTACAGCGTTTCAAATCTAACGTGCACCGACACTTATCCTCTCGCAGCGCTTCTAAAAAAGGGGGCGGTGTTCATAAGCCGCCAATGCTGAAAAACGCGCTGCTGACAAATTTATTAAGTAGTTACAATGGAGTAAAAATGATAACTAATTTAAATAAACTGATATTTTGAAGTTATAGCACCAGTCTAGCGGGTGCATCCTATAGACTTTATAGTCGGTGGAGCTAAATAGAATAGCTCAGACGAGCGGGCGCAGTTTGAATACGGGTAAAAGAATAGAAAAAGTGGTAGACGTGCTTATGACATTGTCACGTTGCCTGATCAGATCTGAAAAGCAATATACATATACGGCAGACATATAATTGTATTCTCCTGACAGTATGGCGCTGTCAGAACGCAACCATTACAAACAAAATCCAATTTGAAGCGTAAGCACGTATCGTGTGTGGTAAGGCCTGTAATCCGAAAACCACCGTAGGCGGCTGTGTCGGAGCGCCCCCTTCCCCCCCCTCCACTCTCCCTACGATTTTTTATCCCCTTCCGCAGAGCCGCGATATCGATATACATACAGCCACAGCCGGCAGCGGCATAACCGAAATGTATTTTTTAGATTTATATTTGCAATCGGAAAAATCCATCAGACCACCGCCAGCCAGCCAGCGGGCCCGATCCGACGGATTTTTACATTCGTCTGGAAAAATTAATTACACTTTTTTTCCTGACACCCCCCTCTCACTCCCCTCTCTGCTAGCCGCTCGCGTGAAATACTAGGAAACTTTTAATCCGACCGGAAGCAATGTCCTAAATCATTTTATTCCGAGCATGGCAATTCGTAAATAATCCTTTTACGTTTCCAGTTTTTATCAGTTGCTCCAAGATAATTGAATGGAGTTGTGGAAATAAATAAAAAATGAGCCTAATACCAAGTTATAGTTTAATACATATTTGACAAAGCAAATATAACGAAGCAGGCTGTCATCCGTGAAAGATATCACCTTGTATACGGCTGTCAACCAAGTGGCATACACGATGAATCAACTCCATGAATCCGTTACTTTATTGGAAGAAAAAAATCATATTCCCAAATCTCAAAAAGTGGCAGACCGCTACTTAGCAATACTAGCAGAGTCATTTTTTCTGAAACCTTCTCTAAAGCTGAGAACCAACCAGAACATCCCTTAAAATCAACCCGAACATCCCTGATATCTGAAAGTGCCTAAAAATTAATATTCCAGAAAAGTTTCAGATGCAAACGGGCAAATGTTTTGACTTACTTTGAGTTCAATTATAAAAAGGTTAAGGCATTATTTTAGAAATTATTTAAAATCCAGATACTATCGGACTATTGGTATCTGAAAAGTGGTATCGGCTAAAGGCCCGGTCAAACGGAGGCCGTTCTAGAACGCGGCGTTACGGCGTTCTCTAACAATACAACGCAACGCTGTAACGCGGTGTTGGAGAACGCCGTAACGTCGTGTTCTAGAATGTTCTCTGTTTGACCGGGCCTTAAGTTCATCTACGTTTGGATCACTAGAGATCTTGACAAAAATTGGCGTAACGCTTTTGCTCAACCCGTCAAACAGGCCCGTTTGGTACGAACAACGGAATGCTGTAACGCGGAGTTAGAGAACGCCGTAACGCTGTGTTCTAGAACGCCCTCTGTTTGACCGGGCCTTCATATTTATCAGACCTCAGATTTTAGCATGTTAATAGTTAATTTGTCAAATAATACAAGAAGTTTGTAACGAAATTACTCAAGGCGAATCTCGCCCGGTCGCATATTCATATCGAGCATACCAACATTGGCCTGTTAACTTCTCTTCGAAATTACCGGACACCTACATCAAAAGTTCGAACAATAATCAGAAAAGGAATAATATTCCTTTTTTTTTAATTATTAAAATACTATACAGCCAGCTTGTGTTTCAAAAAGAAAAGTAGTATTTAAAGGAAGAAGAAAAATTCAAGCAGGAAGAAGAGTTAACGATATGTCAATGCAAAAGTTGAAGGCAGTACACTCATAGGTGACGACAATAATGTAGGACTAAAGGAAAACTAATTTTTAAAATGATTTTCATTTGTATGCGCAGTATTATGTCTACGTACCTCTTTAATCGAAGTTGAAAAAGGATGGTTGTAGAGCAGTTCGAATCAATCACAACGTTTATTATTCAGATTATGACAGCCAAGCTTGTTCTTTTCATAGGATTCATTTTTAAGACCATCCTTTTTTGAAACGCGACAAAACTGTTACTTATCGATATAACCGCATTATGCCGTAGGATGTACAGATCACTACTAAAATTTGAGACGCACTTCTTTAGTCAACTGATATCATCTATCAAATAGATGTCAAGCCCGTGCAAAGTATCTTGAAAAATGGATAGACAGAGTCCCGACGCAGATTTCAATCACTTGTCCTTCATACTTAAAAAACTGCGAAAAATACTTTCAAGGCAAATTACTTTCTCATTTGTTCACTGAAAGGCGTTATAAAGGTCCAACTAACTGTTCCACCTGTAACATAATGACAGAATTACGGCAGATAATGAAAAGCGTGAAACTGCCACAGGATAATGATACAAAAGTGGCGTGGTCTGGTGATGTTCTGCCTCTCGCCATGTTAAATATGTTAAATTAATTAAAATAATCGTTTAATGAGTGCGAGAGTCTGTCAGCGTGCGGCGCGATGTGTTTTCGCCGGAAGCGATAATCGCAAATTAATTTTTTATACTACCGGGTTGCTATCACTGATCGGATGCATCTGCGGAAAAATGTGTATAGTGCAGTAAAGGTACAGATACACATGGCCATAAAATCCCAAGCTTATTAGCATGCTCTTTCCAAATCTATCCAGAACAGAGCAATTAGACTATTCGATACGCCTAACTAACTAACTAACCCGTCACTGTTTTACAGATTCTATCACGGAATATGTCCGAGTGAGCTCTCCTAGATAATAACACCGAAGACCGTCCGAACGAAGAACACTAGAGAGGTCGAGGTTCCTACTTCCCGAAACAGTCTTCCCCAGCATTCCTTCTCTTGGAGGACTTCGACGCTGAGAAATGAGCTGCCGGGAATTTGTTTCTCGACGGCTATAACCTGCAGCATTTTAAATAATAATAATAATAAAATGTCTTTATTGATTCTCCAACATGAGGCGAAGTTTAGCCAAATGGCTACTCTACCACTTAACCTCGTGAAGGAGGGTGAGAAAATTTACATACATTTATAAAAAAATTATAGTTTGTACTTTAATTCTAATATCATGTTGCTCTACATATAATGATAAAAACAATTGAAGGCTAAACTTACGAAGTCACGTAAATCTTATAAGACAGTTGTATCCATAGCAACGCTATCTGGCAGATACCTACCTGACACTTTAACTGGACATTGAGAAACCGGCCCTACATAGATGGAAGTAAAGAATGTGGTACTACTCTTGAAAACTCACTTTTTCCATACTTTTTGAAAGAGTCTTTGAACCTTGATTGATGTTATTGTAACAGCATTATAAATAAAAGATTTCTGATATGACGACGTATTATGACTAGGTATAAGGAGATGGTTATGACTTAAATTTCTAGAAACGATGTCTACACGTGGTATGAGCTTATTGACAAGATATGCAGGTTTATTGGTTATTACAAGTCTGTGCACAAAAACAGTTAAAAGATATTTATGCTGAACGTGTAGTGGTAGCCACCTCAAATCCCTTATTTTAGACGAAACATGATCATATTTACGCAAACCAAATACGAACCTACAACAAATGTTTTGAAGTTTTTGCAATCTGTATCCCGTTAAGCAGTCTAGGTAAGGATAATAAAGCACCATTGAGTAATTGAATTTAGACAGAACTAAACTCTCAACCAGTTTCTTACGGGTCTTGAAGTTCAAAATATGACGACTGGAATATAATAACCTCAGACAAATGTATGCTGTTTTAGACATATTGGTACAGTGGTGTTCAAACTTTAGGTTGGAGTCAACAGTAACACCTAAATTTTTTGAAAAATCTACAACAGGAATTATAGCTCCGTTCAAATTCAGACTTATTCTTTCTTTTATATCAGTGTACATGCGTTTAGGGGTAAAAATCAGTGCAGATCACTTACACGGATTTATCCTGAGGCAATGTCTCTTACAGTAATCCGAGATATTAACAAGAACCATATTAACCTGCAAGGAAGCTTCATTGAAGTTACAAGTATAGAAAAAGTATACAAGTTGGCTGTCATCTGCATACGTTTGAATGTTACAGTGTTCAACGCAACTACGCAAATCAAAAGTGTAAACTAAATAACGTTGCATAAATAGTAATAATAATAATAAATAATAAATCTAGCGTGCACCGATACTTATCCTCTCGCAGCGCTTCTACAGCACCATAAACTAAAAAAATGCCACATTTTCTTCAGTTTCGTATGCTTTTCTAAGCATGATGTTGCTCAAAGCAGGAATCCGGACTCAGATGCTATTTAATAGTTGTTTGGTAGTGTCTATGGTCTTTGTCTTTTATTTGTTTATTTTGTAGTCCCATCTGATCACCTACTGATGCTATTCTGTCGACTAGGTTCCACAGAGCTATCTGGGAGAATTACTGTGTCATCGGTATTTATACCGTCTTTGAATCCATCAAGTACTTGCTCAACAGATATAATAGTTTTAAAAAGCCAATACGAGTACACACGCTTTTAGCTCTTACAAGAATCATATGTAACGTTTAAAAACGTTATATGCTAACAAACGTTTGTTGGACTTTAAGATGAGGAAAAAACTATGTCAAGCTTTGGTCTCCATTCTTACGTACTCTCTATTGCTTGTATCTAAACTTCGCCATGTTTTTTTGCTGTTATTCCCATGACATGCTTATTGCCTATATCCTTCTCAATAAAGGCGTCTATTACATTTTAGAAGACAAAAATGGTGTAGCCTAGGCTCTGACACATTGGGATGCTGTTCCATTATCCAGTTACTACTCCTCGCACCGTAAGGTGAGTAATCACTGGGTCCGCGAATCCTGCGCCCTAAATAAACGAAGGAATGACTAACTTCTGCATAACTGGCGGCTAAAATATACGCCGCCACACAGCATACGCGCAGTGCATAGAGCAAGCGTATTTCTCATACCATCTAAATATACATAAAATCGGGATCTTTTTCTCTATATCTGTGGGTTGTCGTAGTAGAGGGGAATACCCAAATGTGAAATTATTTTTTGAATTCCTAATTACGTATTTTAAGCTGTTTCACCCTCAGTTTTGGAAATCGCGTGACAACGTTGATGCAACTCAAAGAACTCAAAAATCTGCCATTAATTATAAAAATTCAAAATAATCAGTAGTTATGTTTGGGTGGAGATACATATTAGATACAGACTCGTGAAGACCTATATATATTCAATACTTTTGTATAGAATCGAGGCCTGGAAACTGGCAATCCAGTCGATGAGGCGGCTAGAAGCATTCGAGATGTGGGTAATGCGTAGAATGCTCAAAATATCATGAACAGAACATTAATATATATTCAATGAAACAGTCTCGAGAAAAATGAAAACAGATGGAGAATTACTGGAAAGAATTAAAAAACGAAAAACCAGCTATTTGGGACACATATAGAGGGGTCCTAAATATGAGTTCTTAAGAGTAATAATGGAGGGCAAAGTCGAGGGTAAAAGAGGTTCGGGCAGAAGACAGTGTTCATGGCTGAAGAATGTGAGACACTGGACTGGTCTGAATACACAGACGCTACTCATAATTATTGTAAATGACAGAGGAAGATTTGCTGAAGTTGTAGCTAACCTTCTATAAGAAGATGGCACCTTAAGAAAGAACAAGAGATGTATAGGAAGGACTGAGGAGATTCGTAACTACCATTAGAAGCATTTCACCGTACTAAATGGTATGTATGTAAAAACACATCGAAATAGGTGTTGAATAAACAAACCCCGTATCCGTGTATGGTGAACAACTGAACAATTAAATTAATTTCGCGTTTTGATATTAAACCCATATATTTACGGGCCCGGCCAGGTTCGGTTCGGAAATATTCAGTTGCACCCCTCGCTAGGTGACGATTTACTACCAACGATTGACACATTCGCACATACATTATAGGTGAGGGGCCCCAAAAAACATACAGAAAATCGAATTCGATAATCCTACCGTCATTAACAAATGGTAAATGCAAAGAATACAGCTACCTGGAAAACGTGGCTCTGGCAAGGATGATACACTGCAAGTTCACTGGCATACATTGACACTTAAAATATATCAACATTTCTGTTATGAAAAAAATACAAATGAACCATTTTTTCTGGAATTTTCCGATTTTGAAAAGTAATGAAAATTAGCCACATGTAAATATCTCAACGAGATGCCCGAGAATAAAGGAAAGAGATTAAGATTCTACGTTGTCTAGAACCGGAATTATTACAAATTTCTGCAGCGCACTCCAACTTAAATTTCGATTTCAAAAACGAAACAGTTCGATCCGATATCCACAAAAAAAACCTTCACTTTGAAGGACTATAATTTCGTGACAATAACAAAATTAATTTGCAATGCAAAATTACATTATAAAATCAAGTTTTTTTTATAATTTGTGAAAATTTCAATCCCAAGTCTTTATGAGCAGCCGAGATGTGATTTTAAAATCAATTAACCGATTAACTAATTATTGTTCCTATTGGTTGTAGAGACGTTTCTTTTCATAAATTGAAGGTTTTTTAATATGCTTTCCAAAAAATGTATTACAAATATGTGACAATCCGCGTAAAAGTTATTCAATTTGATTATTAGCTAAAAATTACTCCTTTTTATACGACTTTATTTAACAACCACAACCTCAACCTTCGATGCATTTTTTCTATTTGAATAAATATCTCTAGGAACATCGGCTGGCCAATAGTAAATGTTTAAGCAATTATTAGTCTCTGCGATATACAAGTTAGGCTAACAAACTTATCTAGCTTAAATTTTCTACATTTCTTTAGACTTATAAATTACTTAAGGATACTTGAGGGTTACTCAAGGGACCCTCAAGATTGGATTTTCCAGGTATTATGTATTATTCATAAGTTTTATTTTGAAAGTTATTAAGAATGATAGAATTCGTTTTTTGCAATTATTTCGAAAAATTATGTATGTTTCTTACGCATAAAGAACCAAAGTGTTTTTTAATTGCTACAACTTTCATTTTGACAATTTTATTCATAAACCGAAAAATGCTACTAGGATTGATTTTTGCAAATTTAACCACGATTTATAAAAAAATAGTAAATATGGCTTTTTGCGAACTAGGACTAATACTTAATTATTGTATGCTTAAATAAATATGTTGGTTGATCATTCTGTAGATCTCTGCTACCACTGAACACTTTTAGAAATCTGTAATATATTTTTCCCACTTTTTGTCAACTATGGAAGCATCACTACAATATGAGGTTAAGTGATGATGTGCAGAGGGTGTGAACAAAAAGATGAGACTGTTGAGCGTCTGCTGTACTCACGATTTGGAGCGTAAGCTAAACAAATAATTCACGGTATTTGTTTATAGGTATTATTACCTGTTCATAAGTAGTTTGGTCTTCGGTGTATAGCTTAACGAGAGTAGATAAATAGTTCTCAATTATACAACTACTTAATGTACATAAACAGTAAATCTGTATACAAAACATTATTTCGCGAGAAAAAGGAAGTGGATGAGATCAAAAAGGGACAATTAGCATAAAGAACTCGTAAACAAATAAAATATTCCGTTTCGGCCTTATTCTTTCGTTTAGCACAAAAGTGTGACAAGAGGAATAAAAAAAGATGAAGCTCGTCAGTGGCGGACCATTTATGCCCTACAAGCTACATAATACTTATGATAACTATAGCATTATAATAATATACAAGGTGTCAACACATCTTCACACAACGTATTGCACTCACTTTTTTCTATAATAACCAATACAGGGTGGCCAATCGGGTGACGATAATAATTTTTTTTTAGATAGCCCGTACCGACACCTATCCAAAACACTCCCATGTATGTGTACCGATTATTGATAGTTTTCGAGTTATGATTTTTTTTTGAAAACTTAGAGATTTTCTAGTTTTTCCAAGAAATCGTCAAAAACAAAAACAAGAATGCTTTTTGGCTTTCATTCTTTTCAGCAATTATACTCAGTATTAAGCCTGTTTTAATATCCAATAAAGAGAACCTGTACATCCGTACAATAATTAAGTACATTTTGGGCCCAAAGTTTGAGATCTCTGTTTTCAGTCAAGAGACCAAAACCTTCAAAATAAAATTAAAAATACTTATGCCTGGTTCTGGAGCTCCAATCTAATCTTAAAAAGTCTGCAAGACATTACACTTTCGAAATAATAATGAAAAAATAGCACTTATGGGGGCATTTTGCACCGTACGTGACTGTTAAAGATAAAAAGGTGATAATTCACGAATTTCCAAAATTATTTAAAAAACTATTATTTTACTTTATTATGACAAATTAAAGAAAAAAAGCTCATAACAATTAATAAATATGATAATCATTGATGTTTTAATCACTTTTAATAAAAAAATTAATACCTGTGCCTTTTGCTGTGTACTATTGAACTTCTGCTAAATTAAGTTGTATGGGAAGTTAACAAAGGAAAAGAATAATAAAACAACAATCTGACTTTCAATTCCATGGCGGTATTACCTGTGAAGCGTTATCAACACATACGCCATCCCTTTTACTCCCCACACCGATAGGTGAGGGGAGGATTGTGATCGTGAAAATTTTCGATTTTGAGATAATAGGTTTTTTGGGCGTTTATAGTGTCTACATAATGAAAATCCGCGTCACTCATTTTCGTCGTTCTGTCTGTCGGTCTGCCTGTCGGTCTGTCTGTCTGTACGCGTTTTTCTAGCCTCATAATCTCAGTAACCGCTGCATGGACTATGATGAAATTTGGGCAGCAATATGCTGTGGGGTCTTAGTAGGTAATGCTGTTATAATTTTGGATATCGGTACATGGGCGGCAGAGTAATTAAAACAAAAAATTTAAATATTCCTCAAACTTCGTTTTTAGGCGTTTTAGAGGTTCTTGATCATTTTCTGCGTTTTTTTGGGTGGGGGTGGAATTTGGGTCTTTGGGGGGTGGGGGGTTGAAGAACTGAAAAGCTTGTTGTATTCACGATAGGCTGTCTACTGACCTGTCAAGGAAGACCTAGCGATATAAATCACCTTTTTAGGTCCATCCGAACATTGCATTGCCTATTACCGAAAATTGATTAACACAACTGCGCTTCGCCGACATGAGCTCGCAAAAAGCTACTCTGAAAGAAAGGGATGGCGTATGCTACGACATCGCTTCCCAGGTAATTCTGCTATGAAATTGGAAGTCAGATTATTGTTTATTATTTCTGTTCTTTGTTAACTTTCAATACAACTTAATTTAGTAGAAGTTCACTTTAAAAATCACAATTTGGGTATTAGTTTTTTTATTAAAAGTCATCAAAACATCAATGATTTTCGAATCTATTAGTTGTTATGAGTTTTTTCTTCTTTAATTTGTCATAATAAAGCAAAATAATAGTTTTTTTAATTGCTTTGGAAATTCGTGAATTATCACCTTTTTATCTTTAATACTCACGTACGGCGCAAAATGTCCCCATAAGTGCTACTTTTTCATTATGATTTCGAAAGTGCAATGTCTTGCAAAGTTTTTAAGATTAGTTTGAAGCTCCGAAACCAGGCATAAGTATTTTTAATCTGATTTTGAAGGTTTTGGTCTCCTGACTAAAACCGAGATTTCAAACTTTGGCCCCAAAATGTACTTAATTGTTGTTCGGATGTACAGGTTCTCTTTATTGGATATTAAAATAGGCTTCATACTGAGTATAATTGCAGAAAAAAATAAAAACCATAAAGCATTCTTGTTTTTGTTTTTGACGATTTCTTGGAAAAACTGGAAAATCTCTAAGTTTTCAAAAAAAAAAATCATAACTCGAAAACCATCAATAATCGGTACACATATATGGGGGTGTTTTGGATAGGTCTCGGTGCGGGCTATCTAAAAAAAATTTATTATCGTCACCCGATTGGCCACCCTGTATAACCAAAAACATTAGTTTTTGGAACCAATAAATCGGTTATCTTTTGGTGTAGGTTATTAAATTCTGTCCACATATTATTATATAGCCATAATAAGTTTTTTCCAGCACCACCTCAAGTTCTTCACTGACCTAAACTCTTAGAAATAGTGAATTATGGCAAATAATCTTAGAAAAGTATGGATGAACACTTCTCATTTTCCACGAAGTGTGATACCAAAAAACTAGTTTTTTAGGCTTGCGTAAGATTCAACGCTTAATCACAACGAGCTTTTTAAAAAGGAATTAGCGGAAAGAGAGATACATCTAAACACACATCTAAAATTATTCTGTTTATTGAAGTTGTGTTTATCTTATTGGAGAGATTCCATCGTTCTCCACTTGTTGAATTAAAACCACATATTTTGGAAACAGACTTATGCTCAGGGAACTGAGCGCTCATATGGAGCGCTTTGCATACAGCGCTCTGTTAGAGCGGAATACTGAACGGTCCACGTCTAAAATGCCACACTCGACATATTAAATCTTGACGTGACATGCTGATATACATTCATTCGCAACAGCCAGGTTAACAGTTTATTTTGATTGATGCCCCAAAATTATAAATACTAGTAAAGAGTGAATCAAGAAATAATAACAATAGCTATTGATACCGGCATTGATATTAATGATGATGAAAAAATGGATTGAGGTGACCATAATCGTAAATTATTTTGAAAGTGTGATATCTCGATATACCGATTTCTTTGCAACCTATGTTTCGGTCGTTATATTACAAAGTAAAGGCTTTGATTTCCATTTTTCAGTAAAGTCGGTGACGCTTGCTGCCGCTTGACAAGTCAGAAAGCAGATGAGTTTAGGTTATGTTTCCCCGTTGAATTGTCGCTACCCAAATAGAGCATAAAACAATGGGCTCGTTCTCCTTTCTTTTTTTATTTGTGCATATGAAAGAATACATATTTTTTAGTCACCGTGCCAAAAATTAGACCTCTGTGAAGTTTCTAAGTCGCTCAAAAAAAATTATAAACATGAATGCCGGGCGCATTTTCGATACGCTGTCGTGACGTCATCAGATACGTTGACCGCGGCTCTGCGCACATTTTAGAACACAAAAACTACCACCAGTTACAATCACTGACAATAGATGTCACAATAACACAAATACATACATCGAACGTAACTACGCGACGAGTCGTGATGATCACAAAACATATATACTGAGTGGTGATCTGAAATCAGATGCGAACATATCTGCTTACGTCACAGTTAGGTGTTCGCGCGCTTGGATTTCGCGAATTCAAATGATTATATTAGGCGAACGGAGCATCCTACAAGTATGAAATTTTCAGAATCATGTTTTTTCTATTTAAGCTTTATTTTAGGCAGGTCAAAATTGATTTTAAAAATTTTGTTAACAAGCCCATTCTGCTACATAAGTCTCGATAAGTAGTGGGGCGGTTAGTGACTCTGCTACCTGAGCGCTCAGGTTCCCTGAACGCAATCATTGGTAAATCGAGCCAGAAATGCATCAGCGTCATAGGATCACGATACTGTCTCTTTTAGGAATGAATAATGTGACATCTAGACTGTAACCCCAAGATGAGAGAAAACTACATCTCATTGGGGATCCAACAACAAGCCATGAGAAAACCTGAAAAACTTATAGCCCACTCTTTTGTTTTTTAGTATAGAATACCCTAGAATCCGGCCGCTTCCACTTCCACTGCGACACCGCACTGGCTTAATGTATAGCGATACCGACAGCATAGTATTTCATATCCAATATATTACAATATACTTAAGCTTTAGAGACCCCCGTTAACATAATTTATAAATAAACATTCATAATGCATGTTATACTCTAGGCGGAGTGGAGAAGAATGAGAATAATGCCATGCAAATTATAATGGCGAAGAAAGAAAATTTAAATTTTAATGCTTCCAACGCCGTCGTCGCTGCCGTCTCGCCGCTTCACGTCTCACAGTCGCAGCTTTATACTTTTTAAATATTCTATTATATGAATAAAACGAATTTCTACCGTACGAATTTCTTGAATCACCACATATATTTCCGAAACAGTTGCTGGAAGAAGAAATTCTTCGAAACTCCGACAGCTTCAAACAGAAGTCTCCAGATACGGGTATAGTAGTTGCATAAGGAGTAACCATAGGTTACGGTAATTTTTTTTTCATGTGACTACAAATGGGTGCCGATGTCATCAGCTTACAACGATTCTGACAATCGTAGCATGATTATTAAATTGATCATACACCGACTCTAATAATGGTCAATCTCATAAAGCACGACGTTTACATAAACCTTACATTTTGATTTGGGCTTGTAGATGTTGAAGTCACACGAAAATACTCATTAAGAATGCCTATGATTGTCAACGTCTATGATGTTGCGCGACGTTTACGTTAACTTTACATTTCGACTTTGGCTTGTTGATGCTGAAGTCAAACTGAAAAACTCGTTAAAAATGACATATACCTAAACTCAATGAAAATATGACGATCGTCAAGTGTGACAACAAAAATTATCGACGAAGAAGTGATTACATTACTCAAAACCCCATCGCTATGATATACCAGTGACATCAGAAGTTATTTTCGCGCCATTTTCACTTCGTCTAAAACGTATCGCAAATGCCACGAATTATGTTAACTGTGCTTCGAAAAGAATGCTATAAGCTATTAGGCTTAACTAAAAAAAAGTATATCGCCTAGAACTGTAACCCGCATCTTAATTCCATCGCCTCTTTACATTCCATCGCCTCTTATAGTACCTTAGGAGCAGATTTTTGTCATTTTTTGAATATCAGAAAAGTGGAGTTAAAAAAGGTATTTGTTCGACAAATGAGTACCCGTGATAGCAAAGCCTATATAACAGGAATTGTGGAAGATATCCCAGAGAAGAATGCTCCGTTTGAATGCCGGTAGAAAAGTGAGAGGTCACTAACCGCACGCCAGTGAGAAAGTGGCTGGAAGTGGCGCGTTAAGGCCAGGTCCCCGATTAATTGAACTGACATCTGGACTGTATCAAGTATGGACCGCGTAGTAGGGGCAGCAGCTCTTCATATATGTGAGGAATACTGCAGAATAGGCGCTATCTGGGTTTCTGTACAGCGTAAGAAGGTTGGAAGGAGATTTTTTTCAGCAACTTTTGCAACTTACGAAATGTGTTCATGTTATATCATGTTTTTTGTAAAGTAGACTTCTAAAAGCTTGAATGAGTGACTTCTTGGCAGAGCCTTGATTGATCATTAGAACCGCGTTTTAACTTTCTGATACATTTGTAAATTATCGCGAGGTTTTGCTTTGGCCAACAAAATTTAATACTTCTTCATATTGGGTCTTGGAGGCATTGGAACTTAAAATGCGTAATGGTTTCCAGATTGACAGATCCTGACAGCGTAGCGTTTTATTAAACGGGCCTATAAACATTCAAAAACGATTATTTTTATGGATACCGGTAATTCCGTTTCGCTAAAAGTACATGGAAATCCTTAACAGATATTCCATATTCTCAAACCTCCTGCATGATATACATATACGAAAGAATAAATAATGAAACAAAACGATTTTACGAATGAACTATTAATAAGTTTTGTGATTGCGTATTTATGCTGACGACTTTTCAAAGCTAAATATAGAATAATTCTAGAAAAAATCAATGTGCCTGGCTATGTTTGCGTTATCAATTATATATTTAATTTGAATATATCCGGAACAATCGATTATTATGATTAGTATAGTAGTAGTATTAGTAGTACGTATACCGATCTGGTCTGAATAAATATCTAAGGTGTTAGCTAACGTCATTCAGATTTCAGGGTGTGATAGCACTCCTGAATGTAACAAAAAAATGCGAATACGTCTATAGTTTAAAACGCGTTATTTTTGGCTGGTAAAGTTGCATTTTTATATAGATAATGCCAACTTTTATTGGGGAGATAATATTAATTATTAAAAGTAAGCTACATGCGACGATAACTCAAAAACGTCTAGTAAATTTTGACATTGTTCAGTATAGAGAGTGATTTACTTTGGGATATGGACTTCAAAGAAATTACTCCGCAACCGCAATAAATATTGTCAAAAAATCCAAAAAAGTGAACTCTATAGTGACAAGTGATACCTCAAACGTAAGCAACAGATATGTTAATATATAGACAATAAAGTAATCAGGCGATCTTCATTATGGTCAAGTTGAAACGGTTAAAAGTGAAAAGGCAGTGATGTGTTTATTTTTTATTTTAAACAACTATTTCATGTTTTTGTTATCTCATGGTGTAGCAAATAATTTCAATCTAAGTTACATTCATTACTTAGGTATCGTTTTTTACTTTACTTCCCACACCGATAGGTAAGGGGAGTATTGTGATCGCCAAAATTTTCGATTTTGAGATAATACGCTTTTTGGGTATTTTATGATGTCTACATAACGAAAATCCACGTCACTCATTTCCGTCGGTCTGTCTGTGTGTCTGTCTGTTGGCGTTCTTCTAGCATCGTAATCTCAGTTACCGCTGCATGGATTGTGATGAAATTTGGGAGGCGATATACTGAGGGGTCGTAGTACGTAACTAAAAATTCCAAATGTTCCTCAACTTCGTTTTTAGGTGTTTTAGGGGTTCCTGATCCTTTACTACTTCTTTTGGTGAGGGTGAAATTGGGGTGGTTGGGGGGTGGGGGTTGTAGAACTGAAAAATTTATTGTATTTATAATAGGCTGTCCACCGACAGTGAAAGAAAGACCTAGCGGCATAATACACTTTTTTAGATCCATCCGAACATTTTCTGGCCTATTACAGAAGCCGAGGGAATATTTTCAGATGTAAACATTCGAATATTGCTTTAGATCGTTCTGTATTGTGTAATGTGGAAACTATTGAAGTCGTGTCAGTGGCGGCGCAGCAGTAATCAAAAAACTAAAAATATAAAAAAGCTCAAACTTCGTCATTGCGTTTTAGGGTTACCTGATCAGTATATACTTTTTTGTTGGGGGTGAAATTGGGGTAGATGGGGAGTTGTAAACGCGGAAAATTTGTTGTATTTATAATAGGCTATCCATGGACCTGTGAAATAAAGACCTAGCGGAATAACATAGTTTTCTTGTGGGCAGGCGAGCGATGATTTGGTTGCAAGGGGACTTCAGACTATAGCTTCATGCTATGGGAAAATAAAAAACTGGTATCACCGCAATGTGTGGGAAGTACTAAGTCAATCAACTTGACTTCATTTTTTATACTGAAACTTCAACAAATAGAAATTAAGGGTGCTTCTCTGTTGTTCTACTTTTTGTTTAATATAGGCACGTATTTATATTTTGATAAGCACATGAATAAAATAAAGTTTAAAGTGCACATAATGTTTTTTTTAGATGGAATATTCAAAAAGTGTTCATATTTAAATGAACCCATGTATTCAAATGCAGCGGTATTGAAATGTTTTTTTGTATATTCGATTCTTCAGTATTGAAATACCGTTAAAAATACAGTATTCAGGCTTTGAATTCAAATACCAGATTGCAGTATTTCACCCAAGTCTGTATGCGACACGCATCTTTGTTCTATTAATTCCTCGAAATATTCAATTTGATTACAACTAAATCTGTCTTCTTTGTAGCAGCTTTCTCTCTTAATATGAGATAATAACAAACGCCCCAAAGCTAAAGCTGACATTATGCCGTTTGTCGCCGCATTTTATTGGAATATAACCGCAAACATAAAAAATTCTCACAATTGAATTATTCAGTCGGTTGATTACATATTGTAGTAATCCTGGAAAGGGTGAGATATTTTCTAAAACTGCAGAACTCGGCGTCTCTGAAACATTTATTACAGATCCGGTATCAATAATTTAGAGGACATCAAAGTGTTACAAGTTGATACGGGCAGTTTGATGTCTTATGTGCGAATGAACACAAACACAAAGGAATCATCTTCACATAATTTTATGATGGAGTTTTTAAATTGCCTTTATAAATATACTGCAGGTATTGATAAAATCGTGTGTGTAATAGCATATTATATTTATAAACCGAGTTCCAGGACGAATACCGAAAGCTTAAAAGAATGATTGTTGACACCGACTCATGTTAATTATAATGTTTTTAAATTACGAGTTTATTCGTAATAGTTGAAAAGTTCAAATTTTCTTGATTTCTTAACGACAGAGGTGTCATATTTGTAAGAAATTAACTTCTAATAGTTGAAGTAAACAACTGAAAAAAAAACATTAAAAATGTCCACGAACATAACACTCCTAAATGAGCGTTTCAGCTTTTTGCTATAAAGTACAATTAAAATCCAAAAGTTGATTTCTCTGTAACAAATACGAATTTAAGAATAATAGGGGACACAAAAATTTAAATTCGGATAAAAGTACCATCTAGTAGTAGTACTCACACACATGTCACCAATAAAAATTACCTGTCTTATTCCAAACGCCCCCTAGAGAGATTTAAATATGGGGCGAAATTCAAATTATTCCTAGCGGCCAAAAACGCGTCGTGTTTGGTCGTGACGTCATACAGTACGATACGCCAACGGTATTTAGACGCCGCGAGGTGAATCACTTGAACCCTCTGTTCCCATATTATCGTTGCGTTGCAGGTTTGTTCGTTTGTGTTTAATCTCTGTGTAACTTGATTTTATTAAAACTTTTTGATAACATATTGCTGTTTATGATGACCGTAGGATATGTTAGAGGCCAGTTCGATAACTTACTGTTTGTGGACATGTTTATTGTGGCAAATTTTATAAAATAATGAAACATTCTGTTTTGGAGAAGTAAGAGGCATCAAGGCAAGCACTGAAACGTTAACTTTTACATTTAAACTACATGCACATTAGCATGCTATGCTAAACATGGTACCTACGACCTAAGGCTGCGTTTCCACCAGATATGTACGAGGATGTGTTACGAAGAATGAGATTTTAACGAACCAAACGGTTTAGCGGGGCGAGGTTTCTGTACGTACAGAACAAGGCATGTTGGCGAGGAATGTGTGCTAGGAATGCGTTTCGAGAGATGTGTGCTAGAAATATGTTGCAAGGGATGTGTGCTACGGATGTAGGCCAGGGATATGCCCAACGGATGTGGGCGAGGTATGTGTGCTGTGGATGTAGCCAATCAAAAAGCTACTAGCAGTTAATTTAGAGATTGTAGATCTGGCAACATTAACTGAGAGACCAACAACGGGCTGATGCACCCCGCTCACTGGCATTTTGAGTAGTCCGCTACACATCCTCGCAACGTTCATCTGCACACCGTTTCACGGCTCCGCCACACATCGTCGCTGCGCTCTTTTCCTAGCACATCTCTGGAGAAAACGCACCCTTAGAGTTCTGTTTGTTTTAAGGACACTGCAGAAATTCAGTCAGTTATAATCAATGCGGTTTTTTTGTGAACTAATTTGTTGGTGATTACAATCAAACATTGTGCATGGTATCTTATAAAGGTTTTAGTTTAACTAATTTTAAAAAAGAAGACTTTATGTTCGATGAAAAAATAGTAAAAAACAAATTTTAACATTGAAATATTATCTACAATAATGCCCTAAGTGTTTGCTTACAAATGAGTGGAATAACTTTTTTGCTATTGAGTTTACACTATTATTTTTGTCATATGTAAAGTAAAACTTCCAAAGTGAATCTCAAATGGACTTGCAAATTAAGCAGGAAAGTATTGATGGATTTGGATGTATTCGCATATGAAAATGAGGCTTTAGTGACTTTTGGGAGAGAGAGAGGAAATTACTTTGGAAAGATACTCCCTGTATGTTCTGGATCAGTAACAAATAAGAACTTTCTACCTGGGGTACCTTCTTTGAAAAGTCTTCCTTTGTACCGCATCGTGTGACTCCCCACATGAGTAACATACTCTATGTGGAGGATCCGAAATGGAGGGGGCCAGAGAGAGGCAAGGAGAGGGGCTGTTCGGGATTACCGCTGTGCGGTACAAATACATAAGGTACACACAAGCTAGGAGCCGCCGAACAAAGTTAAGCACTAAAATACACCATCAGCAGCGGCCGATGCTTTGTGTCCTCTGAGGGATGATCACCTCTGCAAACTGACGAGCCCCTCACCAGGAGACAATGGGGGGACGGCGCGATGGCTGGCCCCGTACCCCCACCTCACACTCCCGGCTTCCGCTCTGTTGCAGGATCGCTCGATATAAGAGCAAGAATTTCATTCAAGATAGCCTGGTATAGTAGTAGTTCTGTCACTCTGAACATCGTTCTTATAAATATACTAACTGACATAGAAAACAAAAATTGTATTCCTGTGGCTTAGGGTTAGTTCAGTAATCGGTCAAACTTTGAGACATAATACATCCATCCAATCTACAGCTTCTAGAGTCTACACTAACATTGTGCATAGAACCAGGCAAGCCACTATCATCCCAGTAGATGGTACGTCAGCGACAGCAATATGCGTCACAGATCAACATAGATATCAAAACAATTGTCGAGTGGGGATTAGTACTTAAAGTACAGTTTAACGTACAGAAAACTCAGGCAACAACACTGATACAGAATTCTCACGTTGGCTTACCAGTTGTGGAAATGGAGACTCACCCAATAGTTGTGTCCTGGCACGACCACGTCGGCAGTATCGCTAAAACAGCATCCCAGAAGCTTGGAGTTTTGTTCCGCTGTAGGAAGCTGTACCACCAAAGCATCTACTGCTGCTCTACAGGGCACAGATCCGACCATCGTTGGAGTATTTTGTATAGGATGCGCTCGAAACATTCTCTAAAGCTACTGGACACTATCCAGAAGAGAGCAGTTAGACTTGTCGATACGCCTAATCTCACAAAGGACCTCCACAGCCTTGAACATCGAAGAAGGGTGGCTGACCTGTCTCTGTTTTACCCCCCAGATAATAGCACGAACCGCCATCCTAACGAGGAACAGAGAGGCTCTGCGACCGCATCCTTACCAGGTCGAGATCCCTACTCCCCGAACCAGTCTTCTCCAGCATCCTTTCTTTTGGGGAACTTTGACGCCGTGGAATGAGCCGCCAGGGAATTTGTTTCCCACTGGCTACAACCTGCAGCGTTTCAAATCCAACATGCACCGATACTTATCTTCCCACGGCGCTTCTACAGCGCCATAGGCTGACCTTAAGAAAAAGACAAATCCAACCATTGTAAAAAAGTGAAATAATGCGTTAGATTTTGCACGATATCTTATGCAGCTAAAAATACGTCGTAGCATACTCCTAATACGATGGCCGATTTCCTCTTGAGGCATCCTATGGCAGGTAGCTTGTACATGATGCTGAAGTACCGCTCGGGTCTCTGGATGATGGAGTAAAACGCAGAAATCTTCTTTCCATAATGTGCCAGAACTGTTCTATAGGTGAAAGATCGGAAGATCTGGGGGAGCAAGGTAACAAATCGAGTTGATTGTCCTGACGATGAGCCAACGTAATTCTAGCTACATGTGGTCGTGCACTATGTTTTATATTGTTGCAAAAGTGGGTTGACGAGCGCCCGAATATGAGGCAGAACATGTGGTTCCACCACCTTCTGGATGCGCTTGACTTTCAAATTTCCTCTGATGAATATCAAAGGTAACTTACTCCCATGAGCAATCCCAAAAATGTGGTGTACAAGCCTTTCCACAAAAAAGTGAGGATCTTGTCTTACACCACCCTTGCACAGCCATTATGCATGCCCAAATAGAATAGATTCATCACTAAAGATAATGTTTTTCTATTCAAGGTCTTAGTTCCGTCATTCTCTGCGGTTTGGAGTGAGAGGAAAGACCAACTGAGGGCGGTATGAAGTTAGTCCAAAACTTCTGATCCCGCTATAAACAGTTCGCACTGTGATTGGCCTGCCAATCTCTGCAAACCGTTGGCCCGTAATTGACTTTGTGGATGTGAAGCAGCCCCATATCTCTTTTAAAAGTCTAAGGCGGCGATTCTTGGTCATTTGTGAATCATGGTAAGGGACACTCTGTAATCCTCTCTCTTGAGGGATACATCACGGTATTTCAAACAGAGATACGTATATGCAGCTTGTGCCTTTCGTATTCACGAAATTCAGGGGTCTAGGAGGCGGACTACCATCTGCTCTGATAGTCAGGCAGCATTAAAAGCATTGAGTGCATGTAGGTGTACATCAACACTCTTTCTGAAATGTTGAAAGGTCTTTGATGACATTTCAGCATCAGGTGTCACTTATGTGGGTGGCAAGTCATGCTAGAGTTTGCGGTAATGAAATGGTGGACGCGCTCGCAAGGCGATGCTCGAGGAATAATTTCTTGGGTTCTAAGCCAGCTGTGGGGCTGGCAGCAGGTACCATAAGAAAGGTAACAGAAGTGTGGTTGCAAAATCGGCATCTTATGAGACGGAGAGGAGTCTCTGGACATCTCCGTCAAGGTAGAGAACTTATTTTAGGACCTCTGGCCAAGGTAAGGAGGTTCTCTCTCTCTCACTGGACAGAAGCCGGCTAAGGTTACTTGTTGGCCATAACACCTTCAAGGCACTTGTATGTGATGGGGATGATGGGGACATATACATCGTACACGCTGTGGCGAGGAGGAAGAGTCCTCGGCACACATTCTACAGGTATGTCGCTGTGAAGAACATGGGTATCGCAGGCAGACCATACTAGATTCAAGGATTCTTGAACCTGAGAATATAAGATGGGACCCAAGGCCATCCACACCTTTTCGTCAGCAGAAAGCCTCTCTTTTTCATTCATTCATTCAAGGCGGCGTTCTTCTTCTGACACGTCGTGTACCTCTGGCTCTTCGTATGTGGCCTTTTTGATTCCATACACGACAACAAACAACCACCGTATTTACACGTCTATGTACTTACTTTTTGTAAGAAGAAACGATAACAAAACCTCTCAATCTATATGTTCGAAAAACTGATCCAAACATAAAAAAAATACATTCCTAGAGATGTTTTCTCTTAAATTCATTAATACAGAGTGTTATGTTTCCTACGTCATTAGGTATACGTTTGTTCTTAGATTCCAAATGAAATTCGTTTTGGCTTTATTGATATGGACAAAAGACAAGCAGGAAACATCCAGCATTTTTCTTTATTTTCCTCACACTAATATGCGTTTAATTTCCCCTCCCTCATTTTCTCAGAACACAAAAACCGTCTGATGTTTCCGAAGTGACGTTTGTACCTGACACATTGCTACTTGATCGCATCTGCGAGCGCGGCGAACCACAAAAGATGGAAAGCACTGGAAGGGGAGCGTGAAAGGGATGGGGGGCAATGAGGGGGAGAATATGTCGCAGTGGCGGATTACCTTTTCTATACCGGTCGGCCATCCAAAGTGTTTGACGTTAATATTAACAAGCAGCCGATGTTGGGTGGCGTTTTTACAATATGGATCGCGTTGGCATTGGCGATATCGGCATGTCGAACACTGAAGGATTTCCCCTACCCCCCTCCCCGCCCACAACCTGTCGAGTGTGATTTATTTCCCTAGGATCGTATACATGAAGGGAAGTGAGGGGGGATTGCGGCGATTGTAGGATTACAGCATATCGCTTGGAGGAAACTGATGCGGTCACAAAACAAAACCCCAAATTTAAAAAAAGACACATTTTTACGAGGGTTAGCTCTCTGGATTTTCCAAAACTTATTTGAAAATCATTTCGATGTTCTTCAGAAAAGCACCGTATCAACAACGACGGAGTCCCAACCACTGTATACATTGGACGCTGGGAAAGTTTTGCAAAAACAGCTTTATGTTCTGCCAAGTGGGGGTGCAGGTGTCCATTCTTGACTTTGGCCGCAGCCTCTTTATAGATAGAGTTAATTTAGGTAGGCACTGTTCAGTACACCACTTAGCTGTGACTGTCTTCTGTCTTCCAATCGAATTGAAATATACAACTATCATTTCCTTCTTTATAGATCATGATTTTCTGACAGCTACATGTGTATGCTCATGATCAAAGGTCCGAACTTTGTTTTAAGCCTTGATCGGCACATCTCACAGTACAACAAAGTGTCGTCATCAATCGCGATGTTGTTCACATACAGAGATTGTTCCCACGGATTGTCCCTTATCGAGCTCAACAAGTTTTTAAACATTATGAAGGAATATGGCTTTGTTGAGCAATCTTTCCGGTAGTCCTTTTTTCGTTAAAAGAAATCAGCATATTACTGTTCAACATACTGATCAATGAATACTTTGAACAGTTTTATATCAAATACTTTGAATATCACCACTGGAGGTCCTCAAGGTTCGATTATGGGCCCAATCTTTGCTCATTTGTATATTAATTAATTTGACAGCATATATACAGGGTTTAACTTCAAATGAATGTGACAAATTTCTACTAAACGATTGTAATGATTTGGTTGAGAGAATTAATGTGTAGTTTTCTCAACATTTCCTATAGCTTAATCCCTCTGAAACAACACTTATCCATTTCCGTCATGCACAAAAAACGGTTAACAATTTAGAAGTTGTATTGAAAAATGCAACACATTCTTTTAGTTAGAATATTAAATTTCGTGCACTTTATATTGATCCTCACCTTAAGCCCAAAAATAAACTCTCAAAGTTATGTGATAGACCTAAAACCTGTCTTAAAAGCCTATCTTAACAATTGAGCAGTTAAGTCAGGTTTATTTCGCTAATGTGGACTCTAGGCTACGTTATGGGGTTGGTCAAAACTTTTTGCTCAGAAAATATGTATCCGTGCTATGGCAGGTATTTCTTTAACACAAACCTGCAAAGATGCGTTTCAAACGTTTAATATTTTGACTGTACTGAGTTTATTTATATTTGAAATATGTGTTTACGTTTATAAAAACGGTATGCACTGTAAGTGAAACATAACATAATTTCAATACTAGTACCAGTAAGAACCTGCATAGAAGCATTAGTGCATCGAAGATCACATTTCGGTCACCTAATAATCTTGGTCTTCTTTTATTAAATAATCTTTCAGGCCATATCAAAACATAGAGTAGCTTCAATGAATTTAAATTCAATTTAAAACAATTTTTGTTACAAAAATGCTATTATCGGGTGCATGATTATATAAAAATTGTAACTTAGGGTTAAGTGCTAGTTATTTATTAGCTTTAGATGATTTTTGACTGTTCCAGCACAGTTTGTTTGTAAACTGTCTTATGGAAATAAAGTATTTGTATTCGTATCGAACCTTTTCACCATCACCGGCACCAATTCAAACAATGTGTCATCTGTTCTTCAGTCAGTTGATGCGACACCCAGAGAAAAGTTTTATCATGTGTGAATGATTATGTACAATCGAAATAATTGCTGGTACTAAATAAGGTATCCTCTATCTGTTGGTACGTCACTTGTCTGTCCTCGTCAAGCAATGTCCGCACAGCAGTAACTTTTTCCTCCTTAACCGACATGTGAAAACCTTCCTGGTCTCTCAACATCCTCCAAAGTGGAATTTCCCCTTTGAAATCATCTATGCCATCTGAATATCGTTGTACGATGCTGCACCTAGTGCATGACTCATTTTTTAAGCATCGGTCTATGTTTAAACCACGCACGAAATTATAACGCAAAACTGCTCATATCTTATTTCGTTATCACGATGCCATTGCAAGTACTTTACACTGTCACTGCTACTGAATAACTGAGCTCATTGAAGAATGAACCGTCTATGACAAGTAGATAGTTTGTGAATAGCGTTACAACGCAAGGAAGCTACACTGAAATCTTTCACAAGCTACGCAATTTATCTAAAAACATAACACTGTAACTACGTGGCAATCGACCTTAAATAACCAGTTCCATTCAAAACGTCACTCATTATATCATTGTATCTTGACAAGGGGCATTTTCCATTGATCCAGTCGGAACGATATATCGGTCGCATACCCCCGATTAGCCCCCCATCCGGTGATAGCAGTGACCTCCTACCCCCCCTCATGCCTTTGTACGCATCGAACATCGAGGGTGATCAACACGTTTCCCCATATTTATCCCCATACACAACATCGATGGATAAAAAGCCTACCCAATACGTGTGAATCATTTTCATAACTCATGCTCTTGCCGTGAGTTATGAACAACGCCTACTAGATACCAATAGTGATCTCTTGGTAATGCATATGATTAAATATACGCTTATAATACCTGCAAAGGTGGCTATGAAATTCCAAATGCTTGTACAGTATTTATTTTGATGACAGAAGTGTGGTTAAAATTGTTAATAGTTTGCAGTAATTATGCATTTAAAAGATACTATCTATTGCTACGGTCGTAGATAAAGCATCGTATTCATCATTATTTGAAAATTTATACATAATAAGTCTGAGACATCTAAGAAACAGTTGCGATTGGTAAAATCTCTAAACATATCAAGTTAGTACTTTATTTTTGAACTTGCCTTTTCAAGGAAAGATAATAGTAACATTAAAAAATCTGTAATTCACAAATGTTGATTATGTTCATCCACAACATAAATAATATTTACGATGATATTATTTCTAATCATTTTGTTTAATCTTAGTTTTGGGTTGGGAAGTTGATAAGACAAATAAATAATACGAGCTAAAAAGAGAACTATTGCGCGTTTACAAAGACAGAAGATTATTAAATATTTGACATATACAAATATTTAATGTCATTCCATGTTTACGTGTGAAAGTATGCCTACATACGGTATTATGGAGACCTCACTGATTTTAAACTTACCTGCAAAAAAAAGAAACAAAAAATTAGTAACAGAATTTAACTCAAGAAACGCAAAAAGTGGCGAAGTATGCAGAATTTAAGATGAACACTGTGCTTGACATTCTATAATTAATACAGGGTCTTTTTTAACACTATAATTAGGTCAATCGTCACGCCATAAAAAAAAATCTTTCGAGCGCAAAAAGTCGGAAAGAAATGAAAATATGAAAAACTACGACATTTCAGGAACACACACGTACACTGTATTTATGATATCATTTTTTGTTTTATATTAAAGCATTAGTTATAACTTTATTCACATTCTGAACGTATATCATCAAGTAACATTTGCCTTTAATAATAATAACTAAGAAATGCACATATCACTAGTAGGTAGCGGTGTGTTCCTAAATGTTTTTTATAAGCACAAATGCGTTGAGTTTAGGCAGCTACAGATAACAGAGATATGAAAAATGTTATTCTTTTAGGAGAAAAAGTGTTACAAAACTTTTTGATAGCGATAAAATTCTGAATTAGTGAAAATCTTCTTGATTTACATTATTACCACATCGTTGAACAGTATACTATCAATTACAGCTACATGAAGTAACAATAGTGCAATTTTAAATTACTTATGTAAAAATATTGTGTCAAATGTAGTCCTGCTTCGGGATTGCACATCTCCAATAGTTTGTCATTTCCTGTTTCGACGATTTCCCTTGGCCACCATGGCCTCTCCAGGCTTCTGGCAGCATGGGACTTATTTTTTTGGTGTTACCTTAAGTTTAAAGTGTATGCTAACAAACCCCGTACGTTAAAAGAAGTTAACACTGCTAATTGTCAGAAAATCCCAAGAGTTAAAGGAGAAACGATTTTACATGTGATGCTCAACTTTCATGAGCGGTTAGAGATGTGCTGGCTCAAAGCAGGACTACACTTGGCTGATATTATTCATCATTAATTTAAAGGAGCACTATTATTAGTTCATTCACCTGTAACTAAAATATGGATATCTTTAATACACAAAATTTTATGTTTAGGTGCGTCGATCTGTATATTCAAAGAAAACAGAAGGGGTCTGCCAGCACTAACATTTTTGGTATTTGATAATGTCTTTTAGGATAGAATCGATTAATTTGGAGCTATATGAATTAACCCTTGCAACCCTTATTGCTGCTTCTCAAGAACTAGTGGCTCTATTAAACATCTTAGAACAACACAGTGTAGCATATGGTCTTGGTATTAAAAGGCATTAGGCTCGCATAAATGTGGACGTGGAGGAGAATGCTGAGAGTTCCTTATACCGCCCATCGAACTAACATCTCCATACTGGATGAGCTCGGTAATCCAAAGAGAATATCCTCCATTGTGTCCACGAGAATGCTTACATTTTCCGGACATATTCACAGAAGCGATAACATGGAAAAACTTGTAGTTCAGGATCATGCCCCGAGTGGGCCGTCCCCCTACACGCTGGGTGGATACGACGAAACAGTTGCTGGATATGAGTATCAAGAGCGCCACTAAACTGACAGTAAGTCGCGAACGATGGTGAGCTACAGTGCTCAAAACTATTGATAATATTCGTGTCGGCAATACTCTAGCTCCGACTTAATGCAATTTACGAGTTCACAACATGTCTGTTAAGACATTGTGACTATGATGATGATTCAAGGTGCTACCAGAAAATGCCGGAAAAAGGACCGACTGCCAGCAAGATTCGAACCCGCGCCTTTGAAATTCTAGCACGACGCTCTTACCAGCCGAGCCATGGCGGTCACGGCAACCCAGCCGACGAAACGCTCATTAGAGGCGTCGATTTCGCACCAACTGACGGCCCCAATACCGCCATCATCTGGTATAGTACCGAGCGGCTCGTATCTCTATCATCGAAGGAAATCTGTTGGGTCAGCATTAATCTCAGACCACGTTCGACTTCAGACGCCACTAGGTTAAGAAGCTCTATGTAGGAAATTAATGATACCATTCTTCATGCTATTGCCCGCATGTCGGGCTCTCAAATCAAAATGCTATACCAGAAAATGCCGGAAAAAGAACCAACTGCCAGCGGGATTCGAACCCGCGCCTCCGAAATTCGAGTCCGACGCTCTACCAGCTGATTCAAGGCGGTCATGGCAAACTAGACGGCGATACGCTCAATTAGAGGTGTCGAACTCGATGACACAGATACGAGCCGCTCCGTACTACTAGAAGATGGCAGTATTCGGGCCGTCAGTGTGCGTCGGGCTGAAATTTCGGAGGCGTGGATTCGAATCCCGCTGGTAGTCAGTTCTTTCTCCGGCATTTTAAGGTAGCACCTTGATTTCAGAGCCTGACATGCGGGCAATGGCATGAAAAATGGTATCACGGCCATTGATCGTGGGGCTCAATATCTACTTTGAACAAACTCACTTTGCTTGACTCCGTTTCTTTTAGCTGAATCCAATGAATAGAAGAAGCTTTGAGGTGCAGCGGTTACATTTTGATGCCATAGGGACTGCTCTATAGGGTGCCTGCCGTGTGGAGAGACAATCGAAGTCTGGTTGGGCTATTAGCGGGTGTATTAATCGAGTTAGCCTCCAGCCGGCAGCCTGAGAGCGGCAGCGGTGGCCGAGGTAATCGCGTTCCGACAGCAGGTGTGCCACCGAAAAGGCTACGGAAAAGTCGACAAAGCGCCCCGCAAAGGACAAATCAGGAACAACGCCACACCGCGCAAAAAGAGAACGTCCCAGGAAATGCAATATTTCGATAGACGGGATTTTAATCCTTTTAGGATTTTTTAACGCCGGGATCACAGAAGCTGACAAAAGTGATAGTCTGGGAGCCAGCTGGCATTACAAGTAGATCATTCGTGCGTATCTTACTGTATTACAAAACACTACATAGCATAAACAAATTCTAATTAGAAGAAGCAAAGCCAGCTCTAGCATAAAATACAACAGTTAGGAAACAGATGATTGAGGTTAGGTCAAGAAAAAAGAGGGAGTCTCTTTTACTAGTTCGTTCGTTTCGGCCTTTATTAGGCCATCTTCAGGGCAACCAGTGATACATGCATGATTAGGCCCTGAAGATGGCCTAATAAAGGCCGAAACATCGGCGAAACAGTTGACCTAACCACAACGATCTGTTTCCTAATAGTATTCAGTAGGTCGTCAAACAATCGAGCTGATAAAATACAACATATTATATACAGCCTGCATTAATACTGTCACTATCAATGCTACGACTTCGCATGGTTAGTATTAATCCTGAGCGCATCTCCACACATGGGAGCAATACTTCAACGGTGGTCGGATATGTGCCTTGTACCAACCAACAGTAGTTGTTCTGGTGTATACAGCTTCCTATAGCGGAACAAAACTGCAAGCTTCTGGGATGCCGTTTTGGCAATATTGACGACACGCTCGTGCCAGGACATGTTGTTGTTGATGTTGATACCCCAAAGCTTGACGGAAAGTGACTCGAATATTGGGTGACGTAAACCAACGTGAGGCTTTGTTCTCAGTGTTGTTGCCTGTGTTTTCTGTGCGTAAAGCCTAATTCCTATTGGTTGAAATATTCAAAATGATGTCAAATCGAAAAATTTCAACCAACAGGAACAGTTTCGTACCGTCTGATGCCGTATGCAACTGAATTAAGCTTTGAACTGAACATTATTTACTAATCCCCACTCGACAATTGTTTTGATATCTACGTTGATCTGTGAGGCATGTTGCTGTCGCCGACGTACCGTCGTCAACGAGCACAGTCTCCGCAGATCACCTTGCTCCCAATACCATTGCCGAAATAATTAATCTGGCGAAAGAATATGCCGCGGCAGCGATGTGCTGGCATGTGAGCTGACCTGCCAATGTTATGGAATTACTGTCGGGCTAGAAGCCTCGACATAAGGCACTAATGGGGTGCGCATCGAAATACAACGCGCGGCGGCAGCGGCAGCGACGCTCAGAAATGAAGTAATCACATTATCAGCCATAATTAGCAACCCCTTTGAGAACGGAAATGCATCCATATCCTGTTGTGCATAGCGACGGTGGCGGCCGGGGTTGCGAAGAGAGACGCCAGGGGGCGCGCGGGGCACGGGGCGGCAGGGGGGGTCCTTTTTACCGCCCTTCGCTTGCTCCGGCCGGCGTCAAACTCGATTAATTCATTGTCGAATCGCTGCCTTAATGGCGAGACCTCCACCGCCTCATCCGGAAACCGTTCCATAGGTCGGCTAACGGGAAGGAACAGGTAGTTAAGACAAGTTGATCAAACCAGGAAAAATCTTATTTTTTGGAGTCTCAGAAAATTCGGATATTAACTCAAATCGAACCAAGGAACCGTGCGATTCCAGACCAACACTTATGGAGGCAGGTGTAGGCCGAGACTCGCTGAACGCACACTCTCTCATAGAAGATAACTCTGGGCACTCACATAATGACGTGATCTACAGTTTCATCTTCGCTTCCACATATTCTACATATCAGTGTGTCACATAACCCCATAATGTGGTCTTGTTTCCTGATTTCACAATGGCCAGACAGGAATCCTACTATGATTGGTAGGTTTGAGCTGATCATCGCCAAGTACTTTTTAGATATTGCCATGCCAAAACCTACAGGGGTTTCCTTGGCAAATCGACATTCCTGTAGTCCTTCCCATCATTTTACCATTTGGGCGTACGAGTGTTTTTTGGCTATTTCCGCAATAGTTGTTGTTGACATTCCAGAAAGGACACATGGTCCTAAAATTCTTTGGTCAGAAGCCTTTCTAGCTAGACTGTCCGCTATACGGTTGCCTTTGTAGTTGTTGTGCGTCAGGACAATACTGTTGTTATCTGAGGCATTAGCTAAAGATTGGTAGCATTCCTTTGCTAGCGTTGATATTAAGCAAGGCCTTTTCAGCTGTCGGTGCAGATTACTACAGTCTTGCCACATACATCTCTCCTGGTTAGTTCATTTGCAGCTATTGACAAGCCAGCCAGTTCCGTACGAATGACACTGGCATTTTTACCCATAGCAACCTCCATTCTTAGGTTTATGGACCTAGATTACACACCACATCCAATGCCTTCCCTTGTTTTGGAACTATCTGTATATATGCAAATTGCATTTGTTACATTTAGCTCAGCATTCTGTTTAATTTCTATCTTGAAGGATTTTTTAAAAACAAATGCTGGTTCAATTCAGTTGCTGCCTCAGTCGTCTCATACCTATCACACACACTATCCAGAAGAAAGCAATTGAGTTAATCGATACGTCTAACCTCACAAAGGACCTCCACAGCCTAGAACATCGAAGAAGGGTGGCTGACCTATCCCTGTTTTACAGATTCTATCACAGAAGATACTCGAGTGATCTCTCCCAGATAATAACATCAAAGGCCGTTCGAACAAGGAACACTACAGAGGCTCTGCGAGCTCAACCTTACCAGTTCGCGGTCCTTATTCCCCGAACCAGTCTTCTTTCCTTCTTTTGGAGAACGTCGACGCTGTGGAATGAGCTGCCGCGGAATCTGGTTCCCGACGAATAGAACTTGCAGCTTTTCAGATATAACCGACACTAAAGGCCCGGTCAAACAGAGGGCGTTCTAGAATGCGGCGTTGCGGCGGTCTCTAACGCCGCGTTACTGCATTCCGTTGTTGTCAAGTGTCAAGTGATTCAAACATAGATGAACTCAAGGCCCGGTCAAACAGAGGGCATTCTAGAACGTGGCGTTACGACGTTCTAGAACGCCGCGTTACAGCGTTCCGTTGTATTGTTAGAGAACGCCGGAACGCCGCGTTCTAGAACGCCCTCTGCTTGACCGGGCCTTTATCCTCTCGCAGCACTTCTACAGTACCATAGGCTTTCAGTCTTAACCGAAGGCTGACCATAAGAAAAACTATGGCTTTTATGTACAAAGCGAAGGCTGTGGGTTTGTAAAACAGCACAATGTTGCCAGTTCTCAATATGGTCTCTTAATTTCCGAAACGGTTTGAACTACCACTAAAATAATTAACAACTAATTCAAACGGTCGTCAACCCCAGTTTTTTAATACAGTAATATAAACTACATAAACCAGATAATATTTTTAAACATTATTTTTGTTTCGACTCACAAACGTTTATTCTACCTTTGAATACAAAAAAAAACGCTAATCTGTCATCAGGCTCCACGTTCAAGTTTTGATTTTCAATCGTTAATCGTTAACTTTTTGAAATAATCTATTAGAAGTTTTAATTTTTTTAGGGCACATACTACGTGATCAGACTTATACAAAATGAAAAAAAAGATTCATCTAAAGCCGGCGCCATATATGCGGTAATCGGCGAGCAACGAACCCCGATTAATTGCTATTCGGCTATGTGGCTGCAGGATTTTACCCGAATACTCGCCATATGCCGAGCACTGAGCATTCAGCCGGCGCCATAGCCGGCGCCACACATGCGGCATTTAGGGAACAACGAACAGCGAATATTCGCAATTCGGCAAACGCCTACTAGTGTGGCTGGAGCAGTTTGTGCGAATGGTCGGAATTTGCCGAACACAAATAAGTACCCGAATACTGACACAGAAACAGGAACAGGGCCAGACTAGAGAATTAAAAACTTTATTCGCATTGTTTATTTGTTAGCATGTTAGCATTTTTGAATTCTGTGTGTTCAAAAACCCCCAAGTATTGAATTTCACCGCCCCAGCTGTGGCAGTTTTGGAAATTTTTAAGCTTTCCGGTACTGTTTACTGAGAAGGCGGTGAGGAACACCAGTTGAAACTTGTTCATGCTGAAAACCATTATTAGGGAATACTTCTATATTAAATAAAATATGCAGTGTGTTCTATTAATAAAAATCGGGGGTATCTGTTTGTAAATTTAGAAACATAATTTATAACTTGGCAATGTCGCAAACGCGAAAAAAATTATAAGGCGAGATTATAGTAGATATTTCGATTTAAAATAAAACGTACAGGGTGTTACATTTAGAAAAAACAAAGTAAAATGACCTTCAAATTACCGTAATTTAAAATTCTACCAATAACACCCTGCACATTGCTGGTGTCATCCAAAATAATATTTATTTAATATTTAAGTAACTCGCTGTATAATATTATTGAGAAAAGTTAAAGGAATATATCAATTTGGAGGTATTACTTGCGACCTTGCAAATCCGGAAATTAATAGAAAATAAATTATAACTTGGCAAGATCGCAATAATATTTTAGGGTTTAATAGAGATCAATGATGGAAACTAGAAGAATTAAAAAAAAGTAATAGTACCATATAAAAAAATCAAGTTGATCACTATCCTACTTTCCCGAAACACCCTATATATTTCAGAATATTTTTAGGATATGCGTCTTAAGTAACCAAATAACCTTCTATTTGACATTTTCTTCTATCAGGTATACCTTGCGAGATATCGAGGAATTACACACTAAATGGACAACCTGTATAATATTATGATTGTCTTAGAGTCTGTGCTAAGGTGTGATCTTGTAAATCTGAATTGGTCACTATCATTACTATCCTCACTACTGTTCTCCGACACATCTCTATTGGTGCATAATAATAAACATCCTTGTCGTCTTCAATCATCCCACGAAATATGCTCAACTTTCAGCCTTCCGTCAAATCTATGAAGAAAATTGCTCAATGTAAGCAAATACAGAAAAAGCATGAAAATTAGAAGAAATATATCATTATTATTTTCCATTGATGATGATGTTGATTCTACTGTCAATAAATTTTAATAATAAATAAGTTTCAATTTGCTACGAATATTCGGGCTTTCCCATTCCCTTTCTTCTCGAAACTAAACATAGCCAACTACGCACATGTAGGGCGA
The DNA here is from genome assembly GCA_951848785.1 of Callosobruchus maculatus. Classification (NCBI taxonomy): domain Eukaryota; kingdom Metazoa; phylum Arthropoda; class Insecta; order Coleoptera; family Chrysomelidae; genus Callosobruchus; species Callosobruchus maculatus. The sequence continues at coordinate 2,395,657 of CATOUR010000064.1, read as the reverse complement.
TACGTGCTCGCTATTCGGCGAACAAGGTTGAAAAATGGCGAGTATTGATACTCGGCAAATACCCGCATATGTGGCGCCGGCTTGACAACAAGTCTCGTGAACGAACATCCTTAAAAAGCCATTTAAAAAAGATGGAACATACGCATTTTTTATTTCGTCGATTAAAAAATGGAATAACGTGTATCTTTACATCCAAAGTGGCCACCAGTAGGTACACATTCTCCGTCCACATATTGCATCCCGTTAACTTACCCCCCCCCTCCCGCTGCATCCCCCGCGCCGCCATCCGCCCGTCCGTAGCGTACTAATCAAATCGGATTTGTTTGAACTGGCGCAGCAGCGAACGTCGTTGCTCGGTCGGTAAAAAGGTTTTTATAATGAAGTGCTCGGTCGGTGCTTGGATTTTTGCGTTCCGCGCCGCGCGGCACATCTCTCTCGTCTCTCCACGTTAGTGTTATTTTATGGAATATGGCATTTATATTAGAGGCACCTGGTGGCAGGGCACCACTACAGCTCACTCCCCGATGTTTTAATCGAATCGCGCCCAGCAAATTTTGTTATTGTAAACGTTCGTTTTGCGAAAGGCTTTTAGATGCGCCGCCATAGAAAGCGCTTGTTTTTGCGCGATGGAGCTTTTTTCTGGCAAACGAGGCGAAACGCTTTTCCGAATGGACATCACACGATTTCAGATATTAGAAAATTTCAGCTGGCTTCCAATAACAGCTTTTACGTTCTTTCCTCGATTTTAATAAATTTTTTTTAGGACGAACTCTAAAACCTGAGGGCCTGACAATTGTTGATGTTGATGAGAAGTTATATTTTTCATCCCAGGACGAATCCCGAAAACTTTAAGGGATGATGCCTTTTCTGTCGCCTGCTCTCACATGCTTCACATGTCTGGTAAACATGAAAATTCTGGTGCTCTCTATCTCCGCCAATCGACCTATGGCGCACTGATGATCACTAATAAGCGTGAAACGGCGGTCTGGGTACTGATGGATTGAAGGGGATATAGAGCAACCCTCGTATATCGGCTCCTCAGAGTAACAACTGAACATAGAGGTAGTAAACAAACCACTTCAGCATGGCGTGCTCAAAGCCATCATCTTTTGACACTTCAGACCCAAACATTGCCAACTAACCTGAAAATTCTTCCAATGCAACCCATGTTACAAACACTGCTCTGCACTATCCCATCTAGAAAAACTGTTAAACTACACTCGAATATAGCACAGCAAGTCCGTAACGCTTCACTACAGTTACCAACAAATAGCGAATTCGATTTTACTGACCAAGCATCAAAGACGCACAAACAAAACAAACGTTTGACAGTCGGGCTTCTACCGTAAACAAATCGTAGGAAAATTACATAGGCGTTGCCAACTACTCAAAATTTATGTAAGACAGAATTTGCGTTAATGACGAAGAAACATGCAGTAACGCAGTAGAGGTCAACATATCTATTGATTTTGCTGTAATCATTTCTGAACCATCAAAATACCGTCTTTTCTAACGTAGAATGGAATATTTCTGGATACTATAGAATTAAGACGATAGTAAACAATTATGATTGCCTTATCTGGTGGTCGATACGACAACGTAAGAAAAGATGTTGGCCTATTAGAATTAGTTGTTTACTACCTCTATGTTCAGTTGTTACTCTGAGATAGGCTCTCATATGCAGCAGCACATAGAACCGCGCTCTTCTGGTCGGCCAAGCGAACGAGCCGTGGCGTTCCACCAAGACGTCTGCTGCTGTTTAGCAGCGGTTTTCTTTGGTTTGCCGTTACCTTCGGGTACCAGATGGCGCACAGGCAAATCTTTTCTGTCGCCTGCTCTCACAGAAATTCAAATAGTTTGGGACAATCTATAGAAAGATTATAAACACGACATACAAAACGCCACTGGTATTTCGATATTTCCAGACAGAGACAGAGACAGGAACATAAAGTTGGTGGCAGGGCGGCCAATAGCAAGATTTAATCTCCATGGCAACGGCATGTTAGCAGATCCTCAACCAATAAGGTTCCTCGACAAGACGTTGGATGACAGGATTCGTAAGTTGTTGCCGATTCACCTAAGTTGATGATATCTTCAGAAAATATGTACATTTTATAACACGCAGTTTAAGAAATATCGGTTATTAAATAGAAATACATTAACAAGTATATAAAAATATAGTTATTATATAAAAATATATTAACAGCTATATTAAAGTAGCTATAAAAATATCTTAAATTGCTGTTACCGTTAATTTTGCTTTTTTTATAAATAAACTTGGCAACATTTTTCTCCGCAGATAATATACAGGGTGAGTTTTTAGTACCGGCTCGGTCGATAACTACACTAATGTAGAAGATAGCGAAAAAAGTTGTAAATAAAAGTTGTAGCCACGGATATGCTCCTTGCTCAGAAAATATTTAGATTTATACAGGGTGATCCATAACTACGTGGTGATGCAAACATGCATTTTTTTAAATGAGACACCCTATATATTATTTCATACTTAAATTCTACCAATGATTTCCGTTCTTCCAATATATGATATCGTTACATTATACAGGGTATTTCAAAAGTTATGACCATTTTTATATCCAAATCGCGATTAAATGAACGTACTGAATATCAAAAAGTAATGAATCAAAAATTATTTTTTATAAATGAGAAGATTGAAAATATCTTCTAGTTTTAAAATCGGCTATAAAAAAAGCCCGTGACGCATATTCGTATACAGGGTGATGTAGAATGCAAAATCTAGATTTTCCCTCTTTTTTTAAATGTAACCCCCAATATTTTGTTATACCAAAGAATTGCTTTTAATATACTCTTTCATCTTTGTATAGCACCTGTTATGGCTGCATTCATTAGTTTCTGAGATATTTCGATTTTTCTACAAATTTTAAATATACCTTCTATTTGTTTACTAAAATTTATTTGTTTTGAGAAAATACTATCAAATTTCATTTGTGCTTAACAAACAACTAAAATATAAGGCCATAATAGTACTTGATCAAGTGAAAACACTAAACTAACGAGATAATATAGGTCAAGTGTGCTGAGGAAACAATTTCATAGGCGCCATGCATAATTATCAAGCAGATGTATCAGGTAGGCTATGAAATATTAAACGACACAGTCGCCTCCGTTCTGGATATTGCTGTTCATAGTTGATATATTCTAGAGACAAGTAGACAATTTCTCAAAGATTCTCCTAAGTACCCCCAATGGAAAAATTAATTTCTAAAGCTGGTTTTTCACACACTACGGAATTATTGAGCAGGTTATGAAAACTGCCAATTTTTCAAAGCCTACCTGATAAATCTGCTTGATAATTATGCATCACGCCTACAAAATTGTTTCCTCAGCATACTTGATTTTATTATCTCGATAATTTAGGGTTTTGACTTCATTAAATGGTATCATGACCTTAAAATTTAGTTGTTCGTTAAATAAAAAACAAACTAGATAGTACTTTCTCAAAATAAATAAATTTCAGTACACAAATAGAAGCTATATTTTAAATTTACCGAAAAATCGAAATATCTCGGAAACTGATGGACGTAGGTACAACAAGTGCTATGAAAAGATGAAAGAGCATATTCAAAGCAATTCTTTGGTATAACAAAATATTGGGGGTTACATTTAAAAAAAGAGAAAATCTGGATTTTGCATTCTACATCACCCTGTATACGGGTATGCATCGGGAGCTTTTTTTATAGCCGATTTGAAAACTAGAGGATATTTTTAAACTTCTGATGTAAAAAAATAATTTTTTATTCATTAGTTTTTGATATACAGTACGTTCATTCGACCGCGATTTGGATACAGAAATGGTCATAACTTTTGAATTACCCTGTATAATGTAACAATACCCTATATTGGAAAAACGGAAATCATTAGTAGAATTTGAATATGGAATAACATATAGGGTTTTCATTTAAAAAAATGCATGTTTGCATCACCACGTAGTTATGGACCACCCTGTATAAATCTTAATATTTTCTGAGCAAGGAGCATATCCCTAGCTGCAACTTTTATATACAACTTTTTTCGCCATCTTCTACAGTAGTGGATTTATTGACCGAGCCGGTACTAAAAACTCACCCTGTATATGTATAAAACCAAAGCTTCATACTTGAGTTCCTTTCTAAAGGTAAGTTCTTCAAATGGCGGCAAAAACCGATAAACAGGAGCCCGCCTTTCCTCCTGGCGTGAAATAAGGGATGAGAAGTGAAGATGAGCCACCCTCCGGATTTCCGTCAAAATGGCCGCAAAAACCAGCCGTAGACAACTCCATCCATCTCACCCTCAATCTCTGCAAATTTGCGGATGTGGGGAAGGCCAGACCAAAACGGGGGAAGGCGTATTAGCATCTTATTTAGCTCGAGGTTACTGAAAATGATGCCACCCTCACCCACCACCCCCCACCTTTATCACGCATAGCGCAGACGTTTAAATATAGAGATACTGTCGAAGAACATGGGGGGAGTGGTGGTGATAGAGGGATTGATCATCTTTCTTTTTAAAGTAACGTTTTATTGTTTATACTATTTCTAAGGAAACGAGATTATGTACTTCAAAATTTCAGAAGTATTTCTATTTGAAAGCTTTCCGTTGCGCAGGTGTCAGACTCCTATGTTTCAATAATTGTTTTTCTAGATGCAAAACTTAAGATTTTGTTGATACCGGTAGAGTCGTTCTCTACAAATGTTGTGTGATGTATTAACTTCAGTTTCCGCTATTGACTTTTAAGCGCTTCAAGTCAACATTGATTGTCTTAAGGCATTCCTGAATGCAAATACAAAACAAAATAATGGTGAGCTGATTAAAAGGGCACCTACACTCCAAAGCCAATATTTTAGCTTTTAGTTGTCGAGAGCGAAATGTAGGGTCCCGAGCCTCTTTGTCTCTTGCTCTTGCCCTAATAGCTTCTAATGACCATAACAAGAAGACTAACAGTATAGTCTGGCCAGAGCCAGCTAAGCTGTCCGAGGAGTTTCTGATATTTGGTCTGTTGGAAGTCGAAGACAACTCTGTCAGACTTGTATGCCTGCACAAGCTCGAGCATGGGGATCGAGTAGTTCCAATAAATATGTCATCTCTCGTTTTTCACAACGGACTTTATACCCCTGGAGTGTATGGCAGCATCGGCGTCTCATCTATACTGTATATGGGTGCCTTAAATGATAATAGAGCTTTGTTGTGCCGATGGACGTAGGCCATCCCAGTGTACCTGTTACACGCCGACAAGTTATGCATAAGCATCTCTGACGCCTGTAGGCAGGCTCTACAACAAGTGTCGGGAACATCTACCCCCATAACTACGACGTACCAAGGTGATAAGATACCGTCTTGGCAAGCCATTATAAAGCCCTCAGACTCCGACTTCAACCCACTAGACCTTAGGGAAGAGGTCAACTGCTCAAAGCAGCCATGGTCTTCTAGATGTCTGTAGAAGATTCCATTATATTCGCTTATCCTTATGAAGTCTTAAAAGAAAGTCGACCTCGGCAGCTTTAAGCGCTAGCGTCACTAGCCATTTGACCTAGGGATGGCCCAGGGTGGCCTGGGAGCGAAATCCGTTGCTCAAAAGTACGGAAAGAGCAGTCGGGCATGCACTCCAAGAAAGCGATAACCACAAGATACAGTTTGACGAGGCACAGGTTGTGGCTACGACCTCCTATTATTACGCCAGGCTGTACAGGGAGTCCATTGAGATTTATAAATATAAGAATACTTACTTACCGTCAGAATAATCGTATCCAAAAGTACAAATTACAACAATTTACAACAAAATGACAAATTCTTATGGGATTCACCTAATGCTCTCAACCCCAACTGACAAAGTCAGCATTTGGCAGACATCATTGATTGTAATAACTGAATCTTTTCTTGATGATGTTGATGTGCCTCAAAGTAAAAACACAGCATAGTAAACAAACAGTCAGCACAATATCTCAGGTTGGCGGCAATTACACGCGCATCCCCCCTTTTGGATGATTATTTGTAGGGATGCTAACGATACTTCGATACTTGTACTCCTGCACTAATATCGAGTATTTTTATCTTAGATACTTTTTGAGCGATTCCAAGCTGGTATCGCTACTTTTGTAGCGGTATCGGTATCGAAACTAATTATATAATTATTGAGGGGTGTAATCCATTGCACAAAATTCTCTGTACGAAAAAACGCGCCTACTTGGCTAAAAAAATCGAACTGGCACCGATATCGATATTTTCATTTTCGCATCTCTACCCAGATTTCACACCCGTAATCCCAAGGTCAAATTATGTGGGAACCATTTTTATATAGAAAATCCTCAGAGATATTATGCTGGTTGTTTACTATGCTGTGATGGTAAAAAGGCAAAAAGTGAGGTCACATATGGATCACATTCAAGCGGTACATTTTTCAGGACTCAAATATCTAACAGTATGAGCATGTAGGAAGAATGGGCAGGTAGTAAAACAACGTGAATAATGGCAGAAGAGCGAGATGTAACGCAGCTGTGTGCAAACGCAGAAATTATTATTATTATGATTTGCTCTCAGTCGGTGTTTGTGGCTCTTGATGTGTATGTACACTCATATGTATTTACGTTTTTGTGACCGTTATAATACGCTACACGCTATATTTACAACGATGATACCGAAGCGGCATCACTTAAGTTTAAAATGCAGTGGATAGCTATCCGAAATTAGGAACTTTCGTACGCTGACAGAAAATTTATAAAAATCAGTCATCCTTGCATATTTTAAGATATGAAACATTATAATATTTTTACTTAAATATTGACATTCTTACAGGGTAATTCATATCAAAGTTATTTTTTTTAAATAGAACTCTCTGCACATCATTGCATATTTGGATTCCATTTTTAGAATAAGTGGATGTCAGAATAAAAAATGAACTTCGCAGCTTCTATAAAACGTAGAAGGCTTTGACTTGACTTTGCGGTGTGACTATGTATGAAATACGTCAGCTTATGTTAGAGGGTCAAATTTAACATCTTTTTGCAGTCGATGACGATGACGATGACACAGAAGTAAAAAAAAGAAAAAAATTAAGGATCATAATCATGAGTAACTTGATTTTTTCAGATGGGAGGCCTTTTTTTATACGATAAAATGTAAAATTTAATAGCCTTTCTAACAATACCGGATTGTCACTATCAATCTCGTATTTGAAATTTTCAGTCAAATCGGTGTTTCTCAAGTTTTCAACCTATAAGCAACCTAGCAGGCCATGAAAAATAAACAAAAACCAGTTCATATGGAAGAAAACAAGTAACTAAGCAGAAAAATGCAAAAGAACTAGACTAACGAGACAAGGTTAGAAAAATGTCTTACCAACCGTGGAAATGGAGGGTCACCCCATAGTCGAATCACCTTCCGTCAAGCTCTTGGGAATCAACATCAACAATAACATGTCCTGGCACGACCACGTCGTCAGTATTGCTAAAACGGCATCCCAGAAGCTTGGAGTTTTGTTCAGCTGTAGGAAGTTGTATACACCAGAGCAACTGCTGCTGCTCACAAGGCACAGATCCGACCAGCGCTGGAGTATTGCTCCCATGTGTGGGGATGCACTCCGAAGCACTCTCTAAAGCTTCTGGACACTATCCAGAAAAGAGCGATTAGACTAATCGATACGCCTAACCTCACAAAGGACCTCCACAGCCTGGAACATCGAAGGAGGGTGGCTGACCTATCCCTGTTTTACAGATTCTATCACGGAAGATGTTCGAGTGAGCTCTCTCAGATAATAACACCACAGGCCGTCCGAACTAGGAACACTAGAGAAGCTCTGCGAGCTCATCCTTACCAGGTCGAGGTCCTTACTCCCCGAACTAGTCTCCTCCAGCATTCCTTCTTTTGGAGAATTTCGACGCTGTGGAATCAGCTGCCAGGGAATTTGTTTCCCGACGGCTACAACCTGCAGCGTTTCAAATCTAACTTGAACCGATACTTATCCTCTCGCAGCGCTTCTACAGCGCCATAGGCTTTCAGCCTTTGCGAGAGGCCGACCATATAAAAAATACAACATATCAGCTCTAACCTGAAAGAACAGCGGTAGCATATCTAACGTCAATGAGAAGTTCACCCTAAAAACCTAAAATCGTTATCTGGCTTTCTATCAGGACGAGAAGTCATCTCACTTCCGTTTTTTGAGTTTCAACAGCGATAACAATCAAGGTTTCATGAAACTTGCATCAGTTGCATAAGTTCCTACTCAAGTCTAAACTTGTTACCATGCCTGAATGGACTATTGGAATGGATATTTTATGCACGTTTCATGCAACACAAAAATAGTAGGGAGGAGTTAAATAGATACCGTTTTTGCATCGACTCAATACTATAAACGTTGAAACCTGCATCAGCGTTACCGACTTTGCGTCATGGCTCACCTACCAAAATGGGATTCTAAACTCTGCATCACTGCAAGCCGCAACGCCGAATACGTGATATCTTTTACAGCCTAGTTGCTGTTGAGATGTACTAGAGATTGACAAATTTCGAATTATTTTACTGAACCGGTTCATCTCCTTTTTTTTCATATCTTGGACATTGTTGGTTTACCGAAAATTAATTATTGTTGCAGATACTGGATGTGTTACATACTTTCGGATCACCAATACATTTACTAAGACCATAAATGTCGTAGCCCTAAGCGCTTCCATTTTTCAAATGTCTTCTATGTAGTTCGACGCTGCTGGCAGTCGTCGGCCATTTAACTTATTCATTTGTTCTGGTATTGAGTCACGGCAATTGTTTCATATTTATATAGATAGTTTTTGTAGTCTGATGTATAAGTCAGACGACGTTAGACAAATTGTTCCAGATTAACCTGAATGTATATTCATTCTAGTACGTAGTTGCGGTGATGTTTTCCACCCACGATACGAGCCAATAACTTTACTCTTATTATTAATTTAATAGGTAGTTGTGTGTGTACTTGCACGATAATATCATGAATGCTTTAATGTAGGAGTTGTAATTCTGACAGAAAGATGTTTCTGCTTCCCACACCGATAGGTGAAGGCATTATTCTGATCGAGAAAATTTTCGATTTTGAGATAATACGCTTTTTTGGCGTTTTACGATATCTACAAAAACGAAAATCCACTCATTTCCGTCGGTCTGTCTGTCAGTGTCGGTCTGTCTGCCTGTCTGCCTGTGCGCGTTTTTTCTAGCCTCGTAATCTCAGTTACATGGATTGTGATGAGATTTGGGTACCGTTATGCTATGGGGTCCTAGTAGGTAATGCTACTATAACTGTGAAAATCGGTGCATTGGCGGTGAAGTAATTAGCAAAAAAATGTAAATATTCCTTAAGCTTCGTTTTAGGTGTTTTAGGATTTCGTGATCATTTTCCACTTTTTTGAGTAAAATTGGGGTGGGGGTTGCGAAGTGGCGGGGTTGTAAAACTCAAAAATTTGTTGTATTTATAATAGGCTGTTCAATGAGCTGTGAAACAGAGTCCTAGGGGCATAATATCCGTTTTTAGATGCATCCGAGCATTGCCTTGCCTACTACAGAAACCAAGGGACTAAAGGAAAATTAAGATGAAACCTCGTGTTTTGAATAATTTGAGGCTGCTGATAACAAATCTGATCGCAGTTTTGATGCTCAGTATCATGTGACGAAAATGAAAAATCTCTAATCTTTCAGATCTTTACGTTTACTTAAGGGATCGAAAACCTTTATTTGGAGTTCTATTAAGATGAAACCTCGTCTTTTGGATGATTTGAGGATGCTGATTACAAATTTTCTCACACTTTCGTTTGAGGAAAATCAATAATTTCAAACCTTTGAGATCTTCAGCTTTGCCTAAAAAAAGCAAAACCCTTATTTGGATTTCTATTAAGATGAAACGTCGTGTTTTGGATGACTTTAGGATGCTGATTGCAAATCCGGTCACAGTTTTGAGTTTCAGTCTCGTTTGAGGAAAATCAATAATTTCAGACCTTTGAGATCTTCAGGTTTGCCTAAAAAATTCAAAATCTTTATTTGGCTTTCTCTTAAGATGAAACCTCGTGTTTTGAATAATCCGAGGCTGCTGAAATAAAAAATTTCTGATCTTTCAGATCTTTAGGTTTACCTAGAGAATCGAAAACCTTTATTTGGATTTCTCTTAAGATGGAACCCCGCGTTTTGGATAATTTGAGGATGTTGATTACAAATTTTGTCACACTTTTGTTCAAGGAAAATCAATAGTTTCAAACCTTTGAGATCTTCAAGTTTGCCTAAAAAAATCCATATCTCTATTTGGCTTTCTATTAAGATGACACCTGGTGTTTTGGATAGTTTGAGGATGCTGATTACAAATCCGGTCGCAGTTTTGAGATCCAGTATTGTGTGTAAAATAAAAACATTCTGATATTTCAGATCTTTAGGTTTACGATCGAAAATCTTTATTTGGATTTCTATTAAAACGAACGCCCTTGTTTTGTATAATTTGAGGATGCTGATTACAAATTCAGTGGCAGTTTTGAGTTTCGGTCTCGTTTGAGGAAAATCAATAATTTCTAATCTTTCAGATCTTCAGGTTTTCCTAAAAAATTGAAAATCTTTATTTGGATTTCTATTAGGATGAAATCTCGTGTTTTGTATAATTTGGAGGTGCTGACTGCAAATCCGGTCGCAGTTTTGTGTTTCAGTCTCGCTTGGGGAAAATAAAAAATTGCAGACCTTTGAGATCTTCAGATTGCCTAAAAAATTCAAAATCTTTATTTGGCTTTCTATTAACATGAAACCTCGTGTTTTGGGTAATTTGAGGGTGCTGAAATCCGATCGCAGTTTTGAGTTTCAGCATCGTGTGACGAAAATAAAAAATTTCTGATCATTCAATTCCGAAAGAATCGAAAACTTTATTTGGATTTCTATTATGATGAAAATCAATAATTTCAAACCTTTGAGATCTTCAAGTTTGCCTAAAAATATAAAATCTTTATTTGGATTTCTATTAAGATGAAACCCCGCGTTTTGGATAATTTGAGGATACTGATTACAAATTCGGTCACAGTTTTGAGTTTCAGTCTCGTTTGAGGAAAATCAATAATTTCAAACCTCTGAGATCTTTGACTAAAAAATTAAAAATCTTTATTCGGATTTCTATTGGATAATTTGAGGGCGCCTATTTCAAATCCGGGCGTAGTTTTAAGTTTTAGCCTCATGTGACGAAAATAAAAATAATCTGATTTTTCAGATCTTCAGGTTTGCCTAAAAAATTTAAAATCTTTATTTGGATTTCTATTCCACAGCTCTATCCTGAGACCATCTATAACAGAGCCATGTGTATACTAGACGAGGAATCCTTTATCTGATAAGGCTTTTATCCGTTTCTTCCACAATCCTTGTTGAATGGACGGATAGTACCATGCTGAAATTTCTGTCATCCGCCACTGCAAAACTTGCCAGACTATGGAGGGCAACATCCACATAGAGTTCAGGCAGAGAGGGAACCTGCGAACTTATGAACTAATTAAACTATCGTACACTTGCTCTCCTATGACAATAGAGATATGTAAATGTAGATTAGAGGGAAGATTTATTAGAAAACATGACCTCTATTGGATCGATAATAGATCGAGAGCTACGCTTTGGGGTTGCGCTGGATAAATTGATATTGGTTAGTTAATTTTCTGTAAGATCTAAATTTGTATATAGGTCTTTAAAGATTTCATATACAGGGTGTTCTATGACGATTGGAAGATACTTTAGGAGATGACTGTACAGCTCATTTCCAACAAAAAAGTCATATAAAGTATACGGGGTGCGATTTTCAACCAGATATAGTATATTTATAATTTTCTTTCATTATTTGATTTCCAGCAATTTCGGCGCATGGTTGGTAAATTTACGACCGCCGGATGTTATGTAGTAAAAGTAAAATACTAAATACAAAGTGTGTAAAGGCATAAAATTTGTCATCAAAGGGTACTTTCATAGTACTGTCGCGTCGTCTGAGAATCGTATTACAACGGTTTGAAGTGACGAATAACTGCTTCTGGTAGTTTGTGCCTGATAATTTTTGGAAATGTATGCCAGTAAGTACAAAGCCAAGATTTCAGCAAAATACAGAAAAAAAATATCTCCAAGTCAAGCGTACTCAGTCCTTAAAAATGGCACTGTAAAATTTTGTTCACAGAAACCATGCGAAAGATTTATTCGTCAATTTAAACTCTTGTAATTCTATTATCAGCCGACGCTACAGTACTATAAAAGCACCTTCTGATAGGAAATGCCATGCCTTTCCACAATGTGTATTTGGTATTTTGCTGCATGAAATTTGTGGGCCGTAAATTTAGCAAGTACGCGCCGAGATGTTAAAAATAGAAAAAAAAAATAAAAATTAAATATCTCTAAAACACTCTGTTATAGTCTTTTGAAATGTGGACGTGGAGGAGAATGCTGAAAGTCCCTTGTACTGCCCATAGAACTAATGTTATCATACTGGATGAGCTCGGCAATTGAAAGAAACTATCCTCCATTGTGTCGACGAGAATGCTTACATTCTTCGGACATACTCACAGAAGCGATAATATGGAGAAACTTATAGCTCAGGGTCATATTGAGTAGGCGCGGCCTTTCCCCTACACGCTGGGTGGATACGACGAAACAGTTGCTGGATATAAGTATCTAGAACGCCACTATAAAACTATTGATAATATTCATGTCGGCAGTAGTCTAACTCCGACTTAATGCATTCTACGAGTTCACAACATGTCTGTTAAGACATTGTGGTTATGATGATGATGATATAGTCTTCATTTTGATGGCTTTCCATGGCCAGGTTTAGCGAAATTCGATTGAACTGCCTCACCACCTTCCGCACTAGATTGGGATCTTCATGACTCAGTCCTGAGGGATCCTTGTGATAATGTATAAGGGGCCCAAATGCTATGATCTTATCAGATAACTCCTTCTAATATATTTGGATATACATATTTAGATAAGTGAATGTTGTTTGTGCATTCATCGTATATGTGTATCGTACTAAGACAAACTAATTTTTTTTATTTCTTGAACATTTTTTAATTTAAAAAGGTCTGTATACGAATATTGTTTTAGATCGTTCTATATTGCGTAACGCTAAAATCATTCAATTGATTTTAACGAAATTTTGACACAGTATTACTACCGCGGCGAGGATGGAAAACCTGCATATTTTGGAAAAATCGTGTCAGTGGCGGCGCAGCCATATTAAAAAAATAAAAAAATAAAAACACCTCAAACTTTGTTTTTAGGCGTTTTAGGGGTGCCTGATCATTTTCTACTTTTTTTTTGGGTAGGGGTGAATTTGGGGTGGTTGGGGGGTGGGTGGTTGGAAAACTGAAAAATTTGTTGTATTCATAATGGGCTGTCCATTGACCTGTGAACGAAAAATCTAGCGGCATAATACCCTTTTTTAGGCCAATTCGAACACTTCCTTGCCTATTACAGAAACCAAGGGACTTACAGTTTTGTGAGGTATACATATACGGGTATTGCTTAATTTCGTTCTATGTATATTGCGTAAAGCAAAAATTATTAAATTGATTTCAATGAAATTTCGACAAAAAATTGAGTGTCGCGGCGAGAGTGGAAAACGCGCCAGTGTCTGAAAAATCGTGTCAGTGGCGGCGCAACAATAATTAAAAAACTAAAAATATTAAGACAGCTCATACTTCGCTTTTAGACGGTTTGGAGGCTAGTGATCGTTTTGCATCGTTCAGTGGAAGTATGCAGAATGAAAACTGTGGCGTCCTAGTTTCTAAGGAGGGAGACGCAAGAAACTATTTACGAAAGTTTTGTGTTGTACAATACGTTTTCTTGCGGGAGGGTGGGCGATGATTTGGTTGTAAGGGGATTTCAGGCTATGGCTTCATGTAATGGGAAAACAATAAAATGGAATCATTATGTGTGGGAAGTACTGAGTCAATCAACTTGACTCCATTTTTTCGTTGAAGATCATAACTGAGTTGTAGTATACACTGCATTTGTGGTGGTGGTGTTTTTGAGTTCTTTCTCTTGACAACATGTATACCAAGGACATTGTTGACAAAGTTGTGCAATATGCTGACACGTCTATATGTACAGGTGCATAGTAGCCGTCATCCAAGTCGATGAGTTCAATTTGATAAGGTACAGTCTCGCCACACTTGGTTGAACTATTGCGATGTACCGACCAAGGCTCAAAACAGAATTTGGGTCTTTGATGATGAGGATGCACCCAATCTGAAGAAAATGTGAAAGTGAAGCTGAAAGGCCCTTCTGCGAGTTTGAGACCACAACTGTATTTTAATCCCTAATTACAGAACTGGTTTGGGAGGATGGAGAGGAAAATGAAATAATTAAAGTTTTATTGCAAAAATTCCCTAGTCCCCTTTGTACTTCAAAAAGCAGTTATATGCCCCCTACCAGGTCCAAAGCCCATGCAAATCAAATCACAGTCTAAATTTCAGCTGCAAACTAAGCGCAAGAACAATATTTATAAGATTAAAAGGGGCTAAGCGTAAGTCAAACTTGGACGGCAGTAAGTTTCGAAAACACACACACATATCTTTCAAGCAAATAACAGAGAGACGTATGCACAGCAGTAACGGCAGTGGCAACTATCAACATAAATATCCAATTTCACCAAGTGGCGTAGCGCAGTGCCAAGCGGGAAGGGCGGGAGACGGGGGAGAGGGGGGAGGGAAGTTCTATACACATTACACAAGTTGCCCTTTACACACACATACATATTATAAGATAAATAAGGTGCTCCCGGTGCCTCGCTCAGTTATTATTGCGCACCCCAGCTATGGCTAGGTGCACACATTGTTTATATAACAAATGTTAAACTTTACTACAACTTGGCAGCAGTCGAGTATTGATCGGATAAACTTGGTAACAGTGAGGTAGAGCATGGAGAGGAAAAGTCAGATGTGCTTCCAACAACTACGGTGCCGATTGGCACTGTGAAATGTCTAGAAAATAATAAACTTCTCGTGATTGTAATCGCTAAACATAAAAATATATATAGTACCATCATTCCATTAAGGAACATAGGGCCTCTGCAAGCTGACGCAAGTCTCATCTATTCTTCGCAAGGACTTTTTATCTCTCTCACTTCTTCTGCGTATGTTTCCTTGGGGGTTCCAGTCGAACGCCGTTCTAGCTACCGGTTCTTCTGTTCCTCCTCGCAGAACGCGACCTATCCAATTTCACTTTCTCTGTCTAATTTCCGTCCCTATTTTCTTCAGCGTTGATATCTTCCACAATTCTTCATTCGATATTGCTCTTGGACAAAAAAATCCGTACGACCCTCCGTAGCTATTAGTGAAAACCTTTAGTTTTTGCTCATTGGTTTTTGTGCATTTCCATGTTTCGCATTCGTACAAAATACACTGATTTCACGTTACTGCTGAAAAAGCACAATTTGGTTCTGCTCTTCTTGCTTTTAGTAGCCGCTGTTGAAGATCTTGATCTGTCCCTCCTGTTTTATTCACTATACTGCCTAGATATTCAAAGTAGTCAACGTTTTGGGTCGCTTTGCTGTAAAGAACACGAGATTGTTCACGTATTCGCTTAGTCCCATTTTTGAAAGTAAGTATAACTTTGATCCGTCTGGTATTATTCTTCCTTGTAGAGGTTTCTTTGGTGAGTTGTTTGAGGTGAGAAGGCCATCAGTCTCCTGCAGACAAGAGTTTCCCCTTAATTCCATTTCATGCGTGTTGAGATTTTCTCCTTGGTCATTCTCATTTGTCGTATTCGATAAACTTGTCTAGCCTTGTCGTTAGCCTACTGTCTCCTCCGTTGTAATTTGAGTTTAGTTTTTTTAGCATAAGTCTGTTCTCCTCTTGGTTCCGTAACATGGTCCTTCCATTCAGTATTAGTTTTTGGAATCGGACTTTGACCTCCCCTGTTTTAGCTTTTTCTTCCGACGCAGTATCCCTGATCTTCTTCGGTATAACTCTACCTTTTTTGTAAGTTCGCTGTCTATGATAATGTTTCTACCCTTCAGCTTGTTTATATAATAAATGTTAAACTTTACTACAACTTGGCAGCAGTCGAGTATTGATCGGATAAACTTGGTAACAGTGAGGTAGAGCATGGAGAGGAAAAGTGAGATGTGCTTCCAACAACTACGGTTCTGATTGGCATTGTAAAATGTTTAGAAAATAATAAACTTTTCGTTATTGTCTTTGATAAGCACGCTCTTCTCGAAAGTAGTATTGTACTCGTATAACTACGTAGTATGGAAGGCTTGTATTAGGACTTGCGCAATAAAATCTAAATTTTACAAAATTCAATGTTTAAGTTGTGACATTATCGAAGCGTTGAGCTGGTCTCCACCCTTGGAACTAGTACTCTCCTCAGAGAGATGCTAGGGCGTCTAAGGACCGATTTTGGAGCTTGGACTTAGAACTGCATAAAAAGTAGGAATGCACTGTATTTGCGACTAGTCATATGATATCTCCTATGCATTCCATTTCTCGTAAGTTTATGGTAGAGAGAATAAGAGTGGGCAGAAGGAAATTAGGAGATAAAAGATCTGATGTCCAAAGGAGGAGAAGAACAGTGGGTGAATTCTGTAACCCTAGGCGAAGCGATAGCGATATTCTTCCAACGCTTTCACTCGTTTCCATAAATGTCTTCGTTCCGACTCGGACATAACGAACGCAGACGAACGGTATAAGCAATAGCGAAAGATTTTGGATCTTTTTTGTCAAATTTTGACGTTATTATTGCTGTATGTCCTTTGAATTGTCACTTTTGACAATTTGCTTAGATTTATTTGTGTACTTAATTAACAATTAATGAATCGAAGAGAAAAAACTAATTCTTCGTAATGGTCGGCATTGCTGGATTTTGCAGAGACTCATTCAGAGATATTTAAGCCAACTCGTGAATGCTCGTGAGTCATCGAGCTCCATGCCGAAAGCGTAACGAAGCGTTAAGCTTTGGTTAGGGAATGCCGTCAAAAATCGTTTTCGTAAATGATTAGCTTCATTTTCGCCTGCTTCCGTTACTATAGCGAAAGTTACAGAAACTACCCACAGGTCTAATAAAGGGATGATTCACTAAAATGGGTTTTTAGACCCAGAACGAAACTTTCGCTCTCCACTAAGAGGATATTTCTGCAGTTTTGGGTTGTGTATTTCGTAATTAAGAAGATCAGGCCCAGGAAAAAGACTACTATACGCCCCTGGCTGGCTGTGTTAGTGCTAAGGCCAGTCTCCGTTGTCGTAGGTGATGATGTTAGCAAACTATCGTCGTTCATGGACATGGACAACATGGTGTATTGACTCCTTTTTATTTTGTAGCACACCTCCAATCTGAACTAGATCTGTATAGAGCTGAAAAACAGATGAATGGCTGCAAAAATTGAGGAGGTGGAAGTCGATACTGGAAAACGGGGGTATGGTAGAGAGGAGGGGGACATAGTTGATCCATGGTGTGTAGGAACTTTTATCCTTTTATTCAAAAATATACTAAAACTATGCTTTTGCAGTTTTTTGTGGTCCTTGATTATTTTTCAAGAGGGAGTGGGGAAATTTTGAGGGCTTCAGAATATCTGTGTGGTCAAACCGTATTTTTGATGCTTTTCAAGGAAAAAATATTTCAACTTTATTGAATACTTTCTGCATTTCCGATTTACTTACGCATAGCCCGCAAACTTTTCTAGTCTACAAAGAAAAACTACTAGATGCAATTTTTTATTTTGTATTTCATTCTGACCAAGGGGTGTTCACTCTTATGGAGTGGTTCAGTGTTATTACCCCTCAATTCACCAGATGACCCAAAAATACGGTGTCATACGTTACTATTGGAGTTTATTACCATCATAACTGTGACCTCGATCTACATACATAGGGATGCAAAAACAGACGGATGGCTAGCAAAAACTGAGGAAGCTGAAGTCGATACTGGGAATCCGGGGTATGGGAGGGGAACATGGTTGATCCATGGCGTGTAGGGACTTAAATTATTGTTATGACAGCGTCGGGGTAGATGGCTGCCGGTCCGTTTGCTGGCGAACGCAGTATTTCACGCGGAATTGGCATACTTGCCGGGCAATAGCTGCAATTAGTGCAGAGCAGCGACACACGGGACGATCGGAGGATGGCAAGGGGAAGGGGGAGGAGGAAGGGTGGTTGGCAGCGGGAAGGAGGAGAAGCAGAGGGAAAGAGCAGGACGACCGCCACCACTAGATGGGAATGGAGATCGATGGGGTGTTGGGCTGTGATACATACATGAACGACATGCGACATCCACCATGCCTGCAGCTGCTGTTGCTAAGCTGCGTTACTCTATTTGGCCGACTGTACTCTAACGATGTCAGGCCGGATTTCAAGTGACGCTTTAGAGCCCGTTCACACGACACCGACACAGCTACTTTACCGAATCGTCTTTTTTACCGTGTACTGACGTAGCACGTACATTTGAATGGGCGTGTTCTCACAATTTCGCAATTTCGATTTGGTCGCGTGTTGTATCCGAAAACCGAATGAAACCTAATCGGTGATTAGTGGCAATGAGTATGCATGCGAAGTGTTCATAACAGTTTTCTGTGTGACCATATCGTACGGTTTGCACCGATTCGTTAAAATTCCCGAAACTGTGATTTGACCTCATCCTATGAACGAGCTGATAATTTTAAGGAATCGGCGCGGCGCAAACCGAATGATATATTCACACAGAACACTGTTGTTAACAGATTTTCAGCAGATCCGGGCTTCTCGGTTCATTTTTGAATAGTTTTCTTCCACTTATCTATCGGTACGAAACCTGTATCATCTTCGCATGGATACACGTTTCCATTAATCACCCTTAAGTTTTATTCCCGGATCAGCTATTAGGTTTTTGGTGACAACCGTGTGAACACGTCTGTTTGAATGTACGCGCCACTGCAGTAAACGGTAAAAAAGACGATTCGATAAAATAGCTGAATCGGTGTCGTGTGAACGGGCTCTTACGAAGCTGCCCTGCCTATTTATTATATAGACGAGTGCTAGGCTCGACGAAACTGACATTCCTCAAGTGTGCACTTGAGGGTACCTCATGCAAGCAACATTTTATTGCTTCCTTATGCATCTGTTACATAGTCAAAAGTATCCCTTCCTTATGAGAGGAGACAAAATGTTTGGAGACGTTTTCCTATGTCAAATATATCGAAGATCAAAAACATAGACCTTTCTATTCAATCATGAAACGTCCTTCTACAAATTATACTTTGTTTATCACGAGTAATTGCTCACGTATATATAAAGATATAATTTTATAGTTCATAAATTATTTTTGTATCACAATCCTCAAACCTTCGATTACACAAGAGTCCGATCTCAAGTTCTTTGCAAAATTGAGATGCATTGGACTACGCTCTCCTGCCTTTCCTCCTGGCCTACATTCAGCTACGAGTTCCTACTTTCACTTAAGGCAGGGCAGTCGAAGATAAGGTGCTTAGCTGTTTCCACTGCCTCACCGCTCTTTCTGCATAAAGTATTTGCCATATCGATCCCCAACTTCTGCAGGTATGTACCGAACGTCCAATTTCCAGTTATAAATCCAACCACCTTCTGTAGTTCCTTTCTGCTCAATCTGAGAGTGTCTACGGTATTATAACACAAGGGCCCCTTCAGCAACCTCATACACTAAACATTCTCCACCACTCTGCCCCAGCGCTTCTGGTGCTCATTTGACACCCATCTGGTAATAGCTGTCCATGCTGGTTCTGGCCCGATGAGAGGGAGTTCTGCATCTTCCTTGGTCCACATGTTGGCGCTCTCATTACCACCCACTCCTATGTGACTGAACACCTAAGATAATGTTACCTTGTCGGTCTTCGCCAGTCTCTCCTGTGTATTATGGCATCAGTCCCACACTATTTTCGAAGTGTAGTGATTACTTGCCAAGGCCATCAGAGCCGCCCGAGTGTCTGTGCTTGCATAGATACTCTTTTTCCTTTATCTATGCATATTCTGCCGCATTCCATAGTAGGGGATATTTCTGCTTCGCAAACGGAAACTTTTATTCCGCCCAGACCTACCACCGTATATGCTTCCTCCTGTACCTGATGAATTTTTGGAGCTATCAGTGCACCAACTGATACAATTCAACATAAGTCGAGGTTCCCATCTGCAATCAAGTTGGTCTTGTATGGACTCTCATTCTCCAAAACTCTTGGCATTCTGTCGGGTGGCATCTCAAGTACGTCACACCGCAGGTTGTCAAGTATCGTGGAGTGTTTCATGACGGGGTGGTAAAACCTGTTACCATGGCACTGTATTCTATATGCAGCCATTTTTGCCTCTCCCTCTATTTAAATATCAAGAGGTGGGATATTCAGTAGTACCTTCAATGCTGCAGTTGGTGTACCCTTCATGGCGCCCACTACGTTCACAAACGCAGTCTGGTGCAGTTCTGCGAGCGCTTTAAATGCTGTGCCTTGATGAACCTTTGGTCACCATAAAATAGCACAGTACGCCGACGTGGGTCTCATTACCCTGGTGTACAGGCAATTTACTATCGAGGTGGTTAAACTCATATAATATATGTTGGTATAGTAAGGCCCATCTATGTAATATTTGTTTACAACGTGAGAAGTTCGTCATCACATGCTGTATGGTAATTTTTTGTGGAACTTCTTACTAGGTAAATAAATATATACCGCTGAGATTGCCTTCTTATACCACGAAATTTTAACTTTGTTCTCTCTATAGCTTTTATCTCCACGGTCTGTAACTTGTATAAACAGCATGCCAAGCAATCGCAGAAATGATACGTGAGTCGGATGGCATCCCTCTCTCCGATAACAAGGATGTATGCATCGACTGTCGAACATTGAATAATAATTCGCGAAATCGAACTACGGGGGTAGCCGTAGAGGGGGAGGGGTGGAAGGGAGGGGGTTGATAGTGGATCTGTTCGAGTGAGAGAGATTAAAGGAGGGGTCATCTGGATGCGAACTAAATCAGCCCCTAATTGTAATTAGCACAATGAATCGTTATTGATGTCTCGCAGGAATTCGACGCTGTGGCATACAGACACTCCTCTCGTTCCGTCTACCGGTACTCGTATTCGCATGTATGCATGTGTGCCAGGGTCGTAGCTACACTCGAATTCACGAGGGTCTTCAAATGAGCCATGTCATAGCTACTGTCCGAAGCCGATGCCTTGTCCTCGTAACCGTTGATGTCCGTCAAGAGCTGGCCTCTTCAGCTGATAGTATGCGATGAACCCAATCGGTCCACTAATGTCTTTCTACTACTACTATACTCATCATCATAGTTACAATGTCTTAACAGACATGTTGTGAACTCGTAAAATGCATTAAGTCGGAGCTAGAGTATTGCCGACACGACTACTATACTACCATCCACTTAAAATTATTAGTAGTTTGCTCAACAGGCCATGAAGGCCTAGAGTAAAAATCCATCCAGTTTGATCTTATACCGCTAAAATTTTTGTAACTTAAAATTGTCTTTGGATGCTTGTTTCCGTTACTTCACAACCTATTTCTGTCTGCCGCTTTCTCTTTCCAGTGATTAATATTCATTTTTCATTTTAAACCATCTTCTTCCTTCTTTAGCCATCTCTCCCTTGGTCTCCCCTCTTTTTTTCTATTGGTCTCCGGTTGAGGATTAGTTTTGCCATTCTCATCCCATTCAGCCTCTCCACATGTCACAGCCACCTTATTCTCTGCGCTACGATGACTGCTATAATATTAGGGTTCTCATACATGTCTTCCAGTTCCTGGTTTGTTCTTCTCTTCATAAATAGCTCTCAACATTTTTCTTTCCCATCTTATAATTTTTTTCTTCCTCCTCTTTGTTCATAGTCCACGTCTCACAAGCACATGTCGCAATTGGTCTTATAACAGTTGTGTAAATTCTCTCTTTGGTCTTTCTGGATACATATTTGGATTTCATAAGATTTTTCAGGGTTCCTTTAATAACCCTTGCCTGTATTTCTTGTTTTTCCTATCCTTTTGGCTCTATGATTACACCCAATTAAAATTAAATTCCATAATAATAATAATAATGTGTCACAATTCTTTATGAAAATTCCAAAATATAGTCAGTTAGGGAGGCGACATTCAACTATGCTGCTCTTGCATGCAACCTCCAGCAACATTTAGTATATATTTAACAAGTTTAACAAAAATAGGTACCTATCTTTTATGAATCTTATTCCGCCATTCTGAAAATTTTGCGGCATGCGCGATAGCGTTTTCGACATAAGAAGACATGCTCTTTATTTTGGTAGCATTAGAATTCCACGTTAAACATTTTTTGAGTTACCTCCACCCTCACCCATTTTTGTCATCGTAGCGGGAACAAAAACTAGATTTTTGTTTCGAATGTATTTTTTATAGCGACCAAGTTTGAAGAAAATCGGAAAACTTTGGTTCTTTTTGATGTCCGTCTGTGTGTGTCTGTCTGTCTGCGATTTCGTTCTCCACCGGTTACTCAAAAACGCCTCAAGCGATTGCTCCCAAATTCGGCCAGCTTGAATTAATAATAAAGGTCCTTTCGAGTTGAAAAGATTTTGGTGCCGATCGGACAATGAGGGGTGAAAAAGGGTGGGTGGGGGATGCACACAAAAAATGTAATACAACATATACATTGGCACCAGTTGAAAGAGAATGTGCCTTTATGTCTAAAACTATATATCACATGTTAATTTCTTCTGAAATGGAGGCTAAAAAAATTAAATAAGTTGAAATACTCAAATGTCATCATCTGCTGTATTTGTGCACTCAATTGTTTGATATTAGGCAGTCGTAGATAATTTAAAGGTGTCTGCCTCAAATAATATTACTATTCGATGGGTCGCTTAAGGGTTAAAGGGAGTGGGGGTTGCACATAAAAATTGTCATATAACATATTGGTACATCTGATCCCATCAGTCAAAAGACAACGTTATGCTAATGTGACTTGTAATGCAGCCAATAAATCAGAAAGAAAAATGTTCCAAACTATACATACAACGTCGTCTATCTTTCATAGTAGCGGTTCAAAAATTGGGGCTAGACGGAGGAAACGCCCCGGTAAAATTCTATGAAACTTTAAAGTTTCAGTACCTAACCTAACTTATGCCAAATGGTCAACTTATTTTGAGGTAGCAGGTTTAATTGGTGGTTAAATAAGTGTTAATCGATTCTGCTTGTGTCCTGAGTCGAATTAGACCTCTCTCAGACTAAGGAAACGCCCCGATGAAAATCTGCGTCACTTTAAAATTTCAAACCTAACCTCAGAATTACTTCGAAATTTCGATGATTTTTCATGAAATATATGCAAAGCTATATATCATGCGAAAGCACTTCATGAGTAGGTATAGCATAATGACACCAGTCGCAACAACCTAAAATAGAAAATAAAAACGGCATGATACTTGTTAAAGCTATTGAGGAAATATGAATCACTGAAAACCAGGCTAATGTTGAATTAGGTTTGTGCAGACGTATATCGGGGGGGGGCTAGGGGGCCCCCCTAACGAATATTTTGAATAGTTTGAGCAACAGGCTCCCCAGGTAGGGATCTCTAGGTTTTCACCTGTTCTGTTTTTTCTATAGCGTGCGGGGGTAGGACCCAAAAGACTTTTTTTTGATTAGTTTCCAATTGAGAATCAAAATAAATGGTTCTACAGTCTAGCCTTGATACAATTCGAGTTATGAGATATCAGGCCGAGTCGCTTGACACACCTTTTTACCTCGACCGATTTGCTTAGTTTATGTTACGCAAAGTATTGGAATTTGGGCATTTCAAAGTAGCATAGATTTTCACCGCAATATTTCCTCACGCTAGTAATGGTTTAGTTCGACTCAGGACTTCAAGCAGAGTCGATTAGGACCCATTTCAGATTTAATAATTCATCTAGTTTGGTCAGTCTGGGAGTGGTATCGTTTGACTCAGGACATCAATCCGCCTCGGTTGACAGCAATCTCAACCTTCATTTCGAGTTTCGACACCCAAAATTGTACCGAATCTACTAGTTGATATTATCACAAGGTTATGGTCAAACAAGGACAAGGGATGAACAACAACCACTTGATCCGGGGAAGATCCTAGAACGAGGTCTACCTCGTTCAACGTCCAAATTTTTTGGCTATTACAAGCGGGGGCGAATAATTAAGCCATACTTATCGACTTAAACAGACGTGACAAAACATGCGAATCAAAACAGAACCGCCATGCCGGCAAACCCCGCAGGACCCTGGACAAAACGCGTATGGTGGCGGTATGTACGTATGTATATGCGTGTGTATGTGGGCGATTGATTATTATTGGAGGGTAGAAATTCAACACTGCAGAACGGCAGATAGATCCAGCAGCAGACCTACCAGGCGACTACAAAGAACAATCGGCAGATATTAATTAATAACATATTGGCGAGATGGAACACACACATACACAGACGCATGCAGCACACAGAGAGAGACGGCAGGAGTGTTTGGTGCTACAACAGTGCACACCGCCAGCAAAATATCGGCCTCATTGTGCTGCAGTTGCCGGATCCGGTGTCATTTGGCCCCTGAATAGGCCCACATGCAAGATGGATGCACGCACAATGCAAGATATGCCGAATACCAGTGACGTTCTACCAAGCGGCACTACAGACCGATCGCAACAAACCAAAAATAATTTAAGCTGAAACCCGGACTCTAAATCAATATTCACACCAAAATCTTCTCATATGCGAAATTCAGAAAAAAATCCGTTTTGGACCGAAAATTCAAACCGAAATTCGTTGTAAATGTCCTTTTTAGGCTGCAATTGAAACAAAAAACCACAACTTGTCGGAAGTGCCATCTAAAAAAAGTTCAGATAAGATATAGAGACAATAAAACTCTTCACAATTTTGGTGTTTACATTTTTCGTGTGCGACCGATAATTTCCATTCTATAGTTCCCCAAAGTTAGGGGGCGGTTGTGATTTTTACTAAAATCAGAATTTTATCGCGTATTAAGTCGAAGAACGCTATCAAAAAGTTGTGTGACAATTTATTTCCATAAAGAATAGCATTTTTCATATATCTATTATCTGCAGCTGCCTAAATAACACATTAGGGTTTAAAAAAAGTACATTTAGGAACACATCACTACCTACTACCAATATGAGCTAATCGATCTCCATAATCAATTAAACCTTTTTATGGTAGCACTTACCAAAACGACGTTATTTTCGAAAATCGCCTCGAAGCAGTTTTCACCCCTCCCCCCCCCCCAAGCGGCAACCCCCCGACGTCGCAAATTTAGGTGTACATTCAAGGGACCGATGTCTACCTTTTCACCATATTTCATTTCTTTCCGACCTTTTGCGCTCAAAAGCCTTTTCTTCTTTCTTCTTTTGATAAAGACACTGTGTGTCGAAACGATCGTCGCAAGTTTTTTAAATAAAAGTGGTGATCATTCATCGGAACTAAAAAAGCTTTGTGCCTTTTCTAGGACTTAGCGATTGGCTAAT
Organism: Callosobruchus maculatus; assembly: GCA_951848785.1. NCBI lineage: Eukaryota > Metazoa > Arthropoda > Insecta > Coleoptera > Chrysomelidae > Callosobruchus > Callosobruchus maculatus. The sequence continues at coordinate 2,370,221 of CATOUR010000064.1, read as the reverse complement.
ATCGGTAATAGGTACCGATATGTTCCTAAAGGTCGTACGTTTTTTCAAGTCCAAATGTATTATTAAGGCAGCTGCAGATAATAGAGATATGAGAAATATTATTCTCTTAGGAGAAAAAGTGTTACAGAACTTTTTGATAGCGTTCTTCGACTTAATTCGCGATAAAATTCTGATTTTAGTATAAATCACAAACCGCCCCCTAACTTTGGGGAACTTTCACACACGAAAAATGTAAAGACCACAACCAACGGTGTTATTTGTCGAAAAATGCCACGAAACCGTTTTCACCCCCTCCCTCTCGCACACGACCAATAGTTTCCGTCCATAAATCATTTGAAGCTTTTTTCCGACAACACTTACCGAAACGACACTATTTTCAGAAAATCGTGAAAAAGCAGAGTCACCCCCCTCCCAACCACCGAGCGGCAACCCCCGAGGTCGCAAACTTAAGGGTCTAGGGTATAGCGCGCGAAATTGAGAATCCAAGAAAAGACGTATTCCCGTGTTAGCGAGGAAGCGTGGTCGCCTGTTCCCCTTCCCCGTGTGTGTGTGTCTAAGATGAGGGGAGATAAGTCCAAAAATCCAAAGGTAAGGTCAAAAGGTCCAAAGGTAAGGTCCAAAGATCACCATAAAAATGAATTTCGCATTTCCAAGCTCCTGACGTTACCTTCAAACTTACAGTAATGACTCAAAAAGCAAATCGAAGAAGAAAGCTTGCGCTTGTGCAACTATTTAGCCTTTTTTGATATCGTGTTTGGTTGTTAAATTACAGGCATTTATAGAATGTACGATTTTGCATTGAGAGTTTTTTTGCACATTAAAAAACTTTTTTGAGAAAATCGAAAATAGTTGTCATTCATTAAGGTCCTAACTATCGCCTTCTGAAATATTATATATGTAGTTTGAAAATAGAGTGAGTTATGCGAGAAATCGTGAGTCCGTGTTTTACATGACAAATACGTATGTATAAATGTGTGTATCCAGGCCCCTTAAGTGTAGGTTCAGGGAAACAATGCCTACCATCCCACTAAATTTAATTTTTTTTGACCTTTTGCTGTCAAAAGCCCTTCTTACCTCGTAACGATTGGACTAATACACAAACAAATACATTGGATCAATGAGGCAATAAGATATTTTGATATTTTGGGATCCTCTTCACAAACTTCTTCAGCAATTTTACTACAAATGCAATGACTGCAATATATCATCAAACCAGCAACATTGATATTTACATTATGGACCAGTATATGACGAAAATTCAATTTTTAGTGGAAAAACAATGATGGATATAAAAATATCATACAAATATATATATATATATCAATTTCCCCGAAATTGGTACGTCACTGTGCTCAACAATAATTGTTGTGAATATTAGTGACAAAAGGGCGCAGCAGATCAAGCAAGAGCGCCCAAAATTTACATTTAATAATGTAATAACTGTTGTTGTTCGCAGAACGCCATATTACATCTATTATTTTAAATTTCAACTCAATGGTATCTGCATTCCAGAGTAATTTGTATTTACCCACACATAAGCGAACGACAATTTGCTAAGGAGGTCTTAGTAATTATCGTAGGCTTGAAAATGTAGGTACAAATGGTCACAAAAAACATATTTTTACAAACAAAAGTTAACAACTAAATTCCAATTCCAAATTTCCTGGACCTTTCCGGTCGATCCTTACAATTAGTAATGATTTAAAATTCTAATTTCGGAACGTAAAGAAAAAGTGATTAAATAAATCCTAATAAAGTTAGTTTCATAGTTTAAAACTACAATAAGAATTCTTTTCTCAAAATTATGCCAAACTCTGAGCAAGTAGACTATAAAAATGTGACAGAGTATATATACTAGGCTCCACCTAAACATCAGAGATAATGTGCACAATTGATCGAGAAAAAATATGAGATGTACTCCAATAATTTGTTTGCCCTTTTTATTTGAAACACTCATTACTTTTAAAACACTGCGTATATTTCGTTGATATAGAAAGATTAATAATGCCTAATAATAGATGCTGCATGGCGCACAGTGATAATGCAAATAAATATAGCTTGAAAAAACTAAAAACACACTTTTAAACAAAATCGGACTAAAAAATTAAAAATATTTTTTTAATAAGCTTAAAACAATAACGAACCAAAAATAATAGTATGATTGTGAAAAAAGCGCCGGGCACTCAATTTACGAATAATATGGCACAAAGCGCCCACACTTATTTCGTTATACTGTTTTAAGCTTATTTTAAAAAATTTTTTTAACCGATGTTCCTTAAAAGCGTGTTTTTTTTTAATTGTATTTATTAATACTCTGTGTAATAAAGATGAACAATTATTTTTGATCAATATTCATAGCATAATCATTGCCATTACTTCATGAACGATAATCAAAATTGTCGACTTTCCTGAATGAACTTCACAAAAATACCAACTCTCAAACGGTTGGATTTGAAGCTGTCAAAATCGTTTTCGCTGCAAAATTGGAGCATTCAACGTAAGGTCCGACCTCTTTATCCAAAGGAGAGCTACAAGCTCACAAATAAGCAAATAAATAGACAAACATACAGCCGAGGCTAACAAAAGGGTCTTAAAAAGGGTCTTGAGTGATGCAAATGATCAAAGATCGTTGTAGTTTTTTATTACATAGGTTATTGGATAGGGAACAATGAGAGATAAAAAAATTATGGTTATGGTTATGAGGTATTTCCTTAAAGATCGAAATTTGGTTAAAAAAGACAAAAACTTTCTAAAAAAAATGTATTTTGAGCCACATTTTTTTGTAAAACATGTAAAAAGTTCATAATTACGATGTCCAAAATTCCATAAGATAAAATGATTATTTTGTAGTGCAATTATCATGTCTTAAAAACGGTAGTAACCCTAGCCTCCATCCTCTGTAATTTTGCAATAACGGATATGTGATTATCTTGGGGACATCCATGTTGAAAAATCGATAATACGATACACTTATTCTGGGATGGTCCAATATATATGTATAACACAAGTATCAGGTATGATATGCAAATCACGGTAAGCATAGGGTATTCGAATTATCTTCAGCGCCGTCATTATACAGTTTTTATATGTATAAATCACCGAATATTATAGTGATCTCCTCTGATTCCATATCCATAGACGAGGGGAGAAAGTATAGTCTGGCAGACAGCAAAAATTGTTATTTATTTCAAAACTCCATCAGATTTATATATATTACGCACACATCACGTTCGTAACAACCAGCAAAAGGTGGCTTGATATACAGATATGGATTTGGAAAATTTCTGAGCGCAAAACTTCAAGAAACTATAGGAGACATTGATTGAACATGGTTTTAAAAATTCGCCCAGCAAGGGAGATTGAAATAAATCAAATCACAGTGGTGCAAGACAATTAACAAAATTACAATTCTCCATAGCTTCATTTGTACCCCAGGGCTCGATATTAGTATACTATTTACATGTCGACTTGTATTGCCCACTTCTATGTCAGAGTTATTACTGTTTTTTATGTCTACTGAACTTCTAACAGCTTGCCAACCAGCTAATGAAGATTTGAAACAATTAATTGATATTTCCACTAAAATGTGTGTCACTGTGAAATGAAGTAAATATCTAGTGGTGCCCTTTGGACGTTTGTAAAATACTTGGTAGGCTAATTGACACTGGTTTCAAATCTTCAGACATGTCAACTCTGTAATAATTCCTTTGGTAGAATAAGAGTGATTTGCAACTGTTGTAAGTTGTTGTTTGTTGTGTGAATATCTGATACCTTCTCAACTATTCTAACGTATTTTATGGACCATTTTTGAGCGTCTCTGAAAGAAATAGATTTCAAAATATTCAGAACTCTTCTACTCAAGTTATATTAGGACCTCGGAAATTTTTGAGAAGTGTTGTGCATTAAAGAAGAGAGAACAGACAAAGAAGTCTCAGGTTGGCCTACCAACTGTGAAAATGGAGTGTCTCCCAATAATGGAGTCACCTTCCGTCAAGCTTTTGGGGATCAACCTCAACAGTAACATGTCCTGTTATGACCACGTCGTCAGTATTGCTAAAACGGCATCCCAGATGAATGGAGTTTTGTAGTGCTGTAGAAAGCTGTATATACCAGAGCAACTACACTGCTGCTCTACAAGGCACAGATCCAACCATCATCAGAGTATCGCTCCCATGTGTGGGGATGTGCTCCCAAGTATACTGGACACTATCCAGAAGAGAACAATAGACTAATCGATACGCCTAACCTCACAATGGACCTCCTCATCCTGGCAAATCGAAGAAGGCTGGCTGACCTGTCCCTATTTTACAGATTCTATCACGAAAGGTGTTCGAGTGAGCTCTCCCAGATGATAACACTGGAAGCCGTCCGAACGAGGAACACTAAAGAAGCTCTATGAGCTCATCCTTATCAGGTCGAGGTTTCTACTTACCGAACCAGTCTCCTCCAGCGTTCCTTCTTTTGGAGAATTTCGACGCTGTGGAATGAGCAGCCGGGGAATTTGTTACCCTACGGTTACAACCTACAGCGTTTCAAATCTAACGTGCACAGACACGTGTCCTCTCGGAGAGCTTCTACAGTGCCATATAGGCTTTCAGCCTTTGCGAGAGGCTGACCATAAAAAATATGAATGTTCCCAAACTCTGCCTTTCAGTTCCTAACCGGTAATGATCTCCAGATATTTTAACGTTGCCATCCTTCTGCGTTCCAGCTCGACAACGAAGTTCGGTTTTTTTCTCGTGATGCCTTCATACAAAGTAGCATCATCCGCAAAGCTGTGGATTGGGTTTGTAGGGGCTGATTCCGGCCCTGCAACTCAAATCTACCACCATATAATTTCGCATCATCCTTCGGAGCTTTGTCTTCTTCTCCTTCTTGATCGTCTTATATATTTAAATCATTCCCGCTCCGTGCAGTCGAAGCAAAGTGATTAATTATACGTAATACAACATTATTAAAAGTTGCATCTATAAATTTCACAATATAATTCATCTGGTGTGCTACGGCGAGATGTGGTGGTGTTTTGTTGCCTCTTGCAAATAGAACAAAATCGCTGTTGCGGCACAGACTGAATGATGTTCCGTAATAACAACGTGGAACGGCCCGTAATTGCTCGGCAAGTTTTGCCAGCTCATAAGGACCTAACCTGAACATTTTTTATTACGGTTTGATGATTCGAGAGCAAGATGATTCAGTTTGAACTTGTACAAATTCCAAATAATAATAATTAACATCAATCATAGCAAGTCGGTGTTCCTCAGGGATCTGTCCCATCCCCTACACTGTTTTTGCTGTACATCAACAAGTTACTAGAAATAACATCCAATACAATCTACAACTTCGCAGACGAGTGTACATTAATATCGTGCCTGGAACCAGGCAAGCCACTATCATCCCTGTAGACGGTACGTTTAACGTACAGAAAACTCGGGCAAAAACACTGATAAAGAAGTCTCACTTTGGCTTACCAACTGTGGAAATGGAGGGTCAGCCAATAGTCGAATCACCTTCTGTCAAAATTTTGTGAATCAGCATCAACAATAACATGTTCTGGCACCACAATGTCGTCTGTACTGCTAAAACGGCATCCCAGAAGCTTGGAGTCTTGTTCCGCTATAGGAAGCTGCATACACCAGAGAAACTAATGCTGCTCTACAAGGCACAGATCCGACCATCGTAAGAGTTTGTTCCCATGTCTGGGAATGCTCTTCGAGGCACTCTCTAAGAGCTTCTGGATACTATCCAAAAGAGAGCAATAATTAGAATAATCAATACGGCTAACCTCACAAAGGACCTCCACAGCCTGTAACATCGAAGAACGGTGGCTGACCTGCCCCTGTTTTACAGATTCTATCACGGAAGATGTTCGAGTGAGCTCTTCCAGATAATAACACCGAAGACCATCCGAACGAAGAACACTAGAGAGGCTCTGCGAGATCATCCTTATCAGGTACCCCCCGAACTAGTCTTCTTCAGGATTCCATCTTTTGGAGAACTTCGACGCTGTGGAACGAGCTGCCGGGGAATTTGTTCCCGATGGCTACAATCTGCAGTATTTCAGATCTAACGTACACCTATACTTACCCTCTCGCAGCACACCTACAGCGCCATAGGATTTCAGCCTTTGCGGGTCTCTATTGGAGGCAGCATCCAGGAATAATTTCATTATGTCCACAATCCCTCTGACAGGCTCCAAATGAGTAACCAAAAAGGTACTGTGGAAGCGACGGCTAACAGAGAATCACAAACCAACTTGGAACCCAACTGAACGCCTTTCTGTCAGATCACAACTGGAATGGAGGATCTGAAAAACTCTCAACAGTACTAGATGGTAAATGGGCAGGTCTGCGGATAACCTAGTGAGATGGGGATACGCTGAATACAATTCATGCGCTTGTGGGGAGAACCAGACAATGGAGCATCTCCTACATTGCCCCTACTTGAAAACCCCCTGCACAATCCAGGACCTATGGAAAGCGAACGACACCCAGTGCAGTTTCAGACACTGAAAAGAGATATGAGCAAATACAGACAATAATTTGTGACCTGTGAATATATGTTTCTTAGTTCAAATTAACCATCATTTTCTCATCGAGAAAAACTTCTCAGAGCGAAAACAGAGGTTCTTGTCGCAATGGACTAGTATCATAAAGTTGAAAGTAGCATTTTCGCATGCAGAATGTTGTACGGCATACAAAATTAGTCGCAAAGGAGCACTCAGTTACTTTTTTTTAACCCTTAGTATCTTAATAATATAGTTTTAAAATCCAGGAACTGAAATTTAAATGCAGCCGACAGTTTCAAAGTGTTTCTTCTTTACTCATTTTTACTTTTAATGCGAATGGATAAATCTGAGAAAAACCTCAACAGGAGCACAAGGAAAGGCCGAATAGATAATAGGAAATTGATAAAAAACAAATACAGTCGACGAAACAGAAATACCAAACATGAAGATCGGGTTACGTTTAGGCAAAGATTACAAATTTGGTTTAGGTTAGTCAAAAAAGGCGGACTGTTGACAATACGTTGACAGCATAGAACCAATGGTACTGCCATCGTACATGTGAATAATTGCGATGTTTTGTGGAAATGACAGAACATTGTATTTCATTTACATTGTGGTTTGTGATTTTCATCAACTTTAGTTAACCTCATCTATGTTCCGTGCTCTGGTTTGTTAACCATTTCAACTCAACGCTCAAAAAGCGGCGGAAATTAATCACAAATACAATATTGGCATGTAATAGCAACTTTTACGCTGTCTTTCCATTTACCGCTGGTCTGTCATAAACGAGTTCTCTTGGCAAATGGATCACGAACATTTTCACGATGAAGCAAAAAGGTATAGGTTCTTTTTTGTGAAGGTTGGTGAAAAGGACAGAGAAAGTGGATTAGTAATTAGTTTCAAAGTGGTTTGTATGATTATTCGAGGAAACTTTTTCCCTGGTTCGACTTCTTAGTAGTGAGGGTAGATCGGCATTGTGTGGCAACGCAAGACACCTCTACGTCTTCTGATTGGCTATAATTTGATTTTAGTCCCGTGACGTCACGCGACTAGAGAAATTCCAATATTTTCCTTATTTTCTCACTATCTCAGCCCAAAGAAATCTGGGAAAAATGGCAAGCTTCTCATGACATGTTCTATCAAAAACAATAATAAACAAAAGCCACGATACTAGTCCATATCCTTACAAGATTATCAGAACTCTTAATTGAGAACACCTTTTTATGTTTGATATTGTTATCTATTTAGAATATTCGAATAGCGTAAAAACGAGCATGGAAAGCTTAACATGCAGCGTCGTGTATCCAATAAATAGGGTTATCGATTAAGCACATATCAAAAGAAACTGTTTACTGTAGTTTCCCCGCAATACCATCGAATCCTTTGTATGGTGTAATTACCGAAGGCCATTTCTATAAAATAATATTCCGTTTCGTGTAGCCGGATGAATATTTGATGCGGTGGCAGAGCAGCACTGAGTCCCGGGTTTCAGCGTAATGAAATTTCTAGGTGTTTTCCACCACTTTTCCGCTAGACCGATGAATAATAGACCGTGCCAAGGCACACAATATTCAATAATCATAATAGCATTTTATATAACATTTCGATATTGGAATTGTATCGCCGGCGTTGGCTGGGGTAATTACCGCGTCTTTTAATTATAGCAGAGGGTGGGGTTGGGGGGGGGGGAGGCGGAGAGAAGGGTAAGGGTGGGTAGGTAGCTTTCCATTTTCATGCTCAGGCCATTCGTCGTTTATACGAACACGCTATCATAATTGGAATAATTCACTAACAGCTGTACGTAGGCCTGTTACGAGCGTTTGATTTTCGAAAGACAAAATTAAGCATATAACTGGAAAAGTAGATAGAACTGATATTCTCAAAAATTATAAACGCCTTATGAAACTATTTTGACAATATTTGTATAGTTATTTCTAAGGTTTCCTATAGACTGAGAGCCAATGATCGGCAGACTTACGGTATTTTTACAAACTTCATATTGATACTATTACTACTATTTATTACACATTTCGTAGGTGAAATGGGCATTCACTATCCCCGACACGCGACGGTTCCTCTTACTAATACTGTCGTATTGTCGTATTTCAACTCAACCCGATATTTCTCTTACGGAATTTCAAAATACTTATAGTAAGTAAGCTTTGACTGACATCAGACATGTTAAATTCCGAAGGAGTATTGCGCCTGAAGACTTTTATCAGAACGCGAGATATCATTGTATGATAGTTTTGAAATTATCCTACAGTGTGGATGAACGGTTAAGGCTTTACGAATGTTACATCAAAAATAATCTAAATTCGCTAGTTTTGATACGGGGATGTCAAATAGTATATCCCAAAATCATGATTTCAAGGATTTTGCGGAATCTCGCAAACGCACGACTCGATTAATAAAAGTAGAAACTTACCTAAAAATGTCTTAACCGAAGAAAATAAGTTGGAGATTCTTCTCTACTTTGAAGAAGTTAATGAAACGTCTCAAAGAAATGCCGAACTGGATTTATACCTTTTACAGCAGTAGTTTCAAAACGATCAAATTGTATTTCTAAGCATCAATAAATTCAAATTGTTATTGGGATATAATCTTTGATACTCCCGTAACGCAACCATGGAATTTCGATTATTTCTGACGCGATATTTTAAAAACTATCATACAATGACAAATAGCATTTTGGTAAAAGTCTTCAGGCACAATATTGCTTCGAAACATGTCTGATGTCAGTGCAAGCCTACTATAAGTATTTCGAATTTCCGTAAAAAGAATATCGGGTTCAGTTAAAAGAATGCAAACCGTTTGGAATATATCAACTTTACGTAATTATTATTATTATTTATTTATTAGACAATCCGACAATCCTAAAGTATACAGGGCGTCCGTTCCATTTACAGTATTTCGAATTTCGAAAAACATGGTAGTTTAATTAAAAAACTACAAATTTCTGTCAGCTTCAGGTATATGACATACTAATATGAAAACACAGAGAATTACGCAGCGAATTTGACCAAACCAAAATATACAGGGGGTTCCATTTGAAATCGGTGTTTGAAAAACTGCGATTTCCAATAACTGTAGCAAACATCCTGTATATTATTACTTCCACTTCCTAGTTGATCTTTTGGATCATAGTAGTAGTGACATGTGTCTTATAGAGCGGCTAAACCAACTTTTAGAAACACTGAATAAGAAAAAAAACTGTAACTTCGATTAGCACAAAAACCAGACAAAATTTCAAAAAGCTTAACCGCAGTAATATTTGGAGCATAATCTGAAAATCGAAAAAGGGACAACGGACTACCCTATATCAAACAACTTACATATTTAACTTTATTTCCTATGACATACAGTTTCTGAGATAAGACAGTGGGTTATCTTACGTGTCCTACCAAGTACAGACTCCTTACAATAAAAATGTCAAGTTGATTGACTCAGTACTTCCCACACATTATGGTGATACCAGTTTATTATTTTCCCATAGCATGAAGCTTTAGTCTGAGATCCCCCTGCTATCCCCAGCACACCCTCCCCCCCAAATTGTCTTTTGCCGCTAGTTCTTTCCTTCACAGGTCAATGGACAGCCTATTATCAATAATACAAACTTTTCAGTTTTACAACCCATTACTTACTACAACCCCACAGCATATCGCTGCCCAAATTTCATCACAATCCATCCAGCGGTTACTGAGATTACGAGGCTAGAAAAACGTCAACAGACAGACAGACAGACAGATAGACCGACAGACAGACAGACCGACAGACCGACAGACCGACAGACCGACAGACCGACAGACCGACAGACCGACAGACCGACAGACCGACAGACCGACAGACCGACAGACCGACAGACCGACAGACCGACAGACCGACAGACGGACAGACCGACAGACCGACAGACCGACAGACCGACAGACCGACAGACAGACAGACCGACGACCGACAGACCGACAGACCGACAGACCGACAGACCGACAGACCGACAGACCGACAGACCGACAGACCGACAGACCGACAGACCGACAGACCGACAGGCCGACAGACCGACAGACCGACAGACCGACAGACCGACAGACTGACAGACCGACAGACAGACCGACGGAAATGAGTGACGGGGATTTTCGTTATGTAGACATCATAAAACACCCAAAAAGCGTATCATCTCAAAATCGAAAATGTTCGCGATCACAATACTCCCCTCACCTAACGGTGTGGGAAGTAAAAAGTATATGTGCGATGAGGATAATGTGATACGACAAATACATAAATAACGTCTTTTGTATTGTCGCCAGTCACATAATTATCAAAAAGCTTACGTTGCTTTCTTTCCACGTTTGACTGGCCCATCTAGACTTATTGAACACCCCATCCTAGATAGCTTCCTTGCGGACCCCCGTTTTATCTAATTGTACACGCATGGGTATTCATCCTACTTCCTACCGTCGCAGTCGCCACACCTCCAGTGGCATCATTATAATAAACAATTTTAACGTCTTAACCGATTATCTAACGGTTTCTACTTCCAGTTGCACTTTAGCGAGGCAAATGGTCATCAATGCTCTGCCATTTACTTTAATCATACACCAAGTATCATGATGTACGCAGTCGTATATATTATTCGCGTCCACATAACAGTATCTTAGTATTTCTACGATTTACAGCGATGTAGCTTAAAACGGAAGGCAATCTTAAAAACATGGAGTAAACTAGTTTCACTCGATATTTCCCAGCATTTAAAAAAATGGACATCATTATCATCAATGTCTATCTGTCCTACTGTTCGAGAGGGTAGGAGATAAATCCCATTAGCTTCTTGAAGGTTTAAAAATGTTGACATCATATTTGATCTGTTTGACCTTACTCCATCCAGTTTTATTTAAAAGATGACGGAGAAAGCTGCGACAGCTAAGCATGCATTCCAAGAAAGCGGCGACCTCATAGCAAAATTTGAAAACCCAGGTTCTTACCATATTTCGCCCGATTGTACCGGGTGGTAAAAAGTATTACTAAAGTGACTGAAGGAAGACCGCGAAAAATATTTTCAGATTTCCAAAATAATCACTAGGGGGTGCAAGCGCCCTCTTAACATCCACTTACTACCAAAAAATATATGCTTTTTAAAGCTATGATTTGCTGGATCTGTTTGAAGCTTTTTGACATATCTATTAAAATAAAGTGATGGGTTTTTTAAATAAACAGCTATAAACTCCTAAACGACTGAACGGATTTGAACAAACTTAGTCTTATTCAGGGTGTCCATTTAGTATGTATTTCTTTGATATCTCTCAAGGTATACCTGATAGAAGAAAATGTCGAATACAAAAGTTATTTGGTTATTTAAGACGCATATCCTAAAAATATTTTGAAATATACAGGGTGTTTCAGGAAAGTAGGATGATGACCAATTTGATTTTCTTAAATGGAACTATAACTTTTTTTAAATTCTTCTAGTTTCCATCATCGATCTCTATTTAACCCTAAAATATTTATGGCATACTGATGCGTCGCAACTGTGCGACGTTGCTAAGTTATGATTTACTTTCTATTAATTTCTGGATTTGCAAGGTCGGAAGTAATACGTCCAAATTGATATACTCCTTCAACTTTTCTCAATAATATTTTACAGCGAGTTACTTGAATATTAGGTGAATATTATTTTGGATTTTACTGACTATGTGCATCTACAGAGTGTTTTTGGCAGAATTTTAAATTCTGATGAACTTGGCAACGTTGCAACTGATCCCAGAAATATTTTAGGGTTAAAATAGATCGAGATCGAAAAGTCACAGTTCCATTTGAAAAAATCAAGTTGGTCACTATCCTACCTTCCTGAAACACCCTGTATATTTCAAAATATTTTTAGGATATGCGCATTAAGTAACCAAATAACTTGAGGGATATCGAAGAATTACACACTAAATGGTATATTGGAAAAAGCATGTGTTATTCCATCAACCCTATACATAAGTCTGATTCTTTGTGATACCTACCGATAGAGCGTATTTTTTGATATAATAACCGAAGACTGCAAAATACAGTGATGTGACTTTTTTATAAAAGTCTAGCCAAATGATACATAAATGGGCTAGTGAAAGCCGTATGTCGATATCTTATTCCTAACCTGAAATATCGAAGAAAGAATTAGTTATCATCTAATAAAAAAAACTATTGGTACAGGTACTTATTGTCATTTATTTGTCTTTTTGCAATATTTAACGAGAATATAATATAATTTAATACTTTTTTAATAATAAAAGTATTCCTAGTTCGAATAATAACATAAAACAAGTTGGGAACTAATAAGTAAAAGGACCAGTTTTGAAAAGAAACTAATGCCTCCTTAAATACATTTGTTTTTGCTTCATGGCCTACTGATCATATTCTGCCTACCTTGTACTTTCATATTACGTTCATTGATTCTTATATTAAAGGGCACATCGTTGCATTTGATTTTTTGGTGAATTTTGCAGTTTTCATCAAAAAGACTCCAGTAAATCCTAGCTTTGAAAACCACATATTTTTTGGTAACAATTGCTAAATGGATTTCAGTCAAAAATCACACGGCGGCGACCATCTTGGACATTTGTAAATATTTTTCCTAGTCTTCTTATAGCTACTTTAGGACAGTAGTGGATCCTGAATTTTTTTTGAAAGGGGGTACACGAATTTTAAATAAAAAAATTACACGAAAATCCCACCAGACGTTGTTGAGGCCGCAGCTGCACCCTGCACATAATGAAGATTTTCAGTTTCCACAAACGCCTATGTCCTAAAAGTTTTTTATAGCTAGTATCACAAAACGTCACTTCTTAAGAGTGTTTTGCTTATCACTCATCACAGAATGTTATTCCTTAAGGGTTTTTTACTGATCAAACTGCCTAACCAAGAAAGTCGTCTAGCTTGGGAATCGAGCTCCCAACGCCTGATTCAAACACGTCAGCGCTAACCACTGCACCACGTAGTCGTTTGCTTCGTATTGTGAAAACATTGTATTAATATCTACTTACCTATTTTAATCTTTGTAATGGTATTTATAATTTCCTTAACTTTTTTTTTTTTTTTGTTGATTAGGCAGCGTCGACTGCTAAGGTCATTGGCTGCTTAACTTATCCTATATACAGAAAAGAGACATAAAAACAATATAAAAGGGTTTAGACCACTTTCAGATCCTGAAATACAAATTTGCTTGTCGTAAAAACGCTAGCAGTTTTTTAAATTCTGTCGGACAAGTTGAGAGGACAGTTTTGAGCTCAGTGCTCAGGTTTGCGCTTTGTCTGTAGAGGGCATAATTAGGGCAGGATATCAACATATGTTGGACCGTGAGTCTCTGTGTACAGTGTGGACATATTGGGATTTCATCTCCACTAAGGAGGTATAAGTGCGTCATGTTGGTGTGACCAATGCGTAATCTACACAACAACACCTGTTGTTGTCGGGTTAGACCCTTTGGATATTTATCCTTTTCCACATTATTTTCTCTTCACCAGCTTCAAGTGACCCTCGTATCTGTCCCATTCTGTTTGCCAGATTCCCCTGCTTCTAATTTTGATATATCTAGTTTGATCACTCAGGGGAATAGGTATACCTTCATCAACTATACCAGATTCGGATGCTTGCCTTGCTGTTATGTCAGCTTTCTCATTCCCAGGAATACCCGAGTGGCTTGGTATCCATAAAAACGACACAGTTTTATTTTGCGCGACCAAACTTATTACTTGGTCTATTATCCTAATGATGGAGGGATCTCTTGTAAAAGCGTTAGTCATAGCTTTGAGCACGCTGAGCGAGTCTGTAGCTATGACACATTTCGTTTTGTTAGAAAAGGAGAAAAAGAGAAGCGCTTGCCAGATTGCAAAGGACTCGGCAGTATATATACTCGCTCTCTGGTCTAAAGTCCATGAATACGCAGCACCATCAACTATGATGGAAGCCCCCACTCCTTCAGATGTTTTCGATCCATCTGTGTAAATTGCAAGATAGTCCTGATAAAGATGAAGCTGTTGGATAAAAGCTGACTTATATACTTGTTGTGGAGTTTCATTTTTGCAGTAGTGCGACAAATTGAGGTTTATATTTAATTCTGGTCGCAACCATGGAGGGGTATCTTGCTTAGGATGTTCAAGTATATTGTGGACGGGAATATCATATTTAGTTGAAATTTCTAAGCTGCGTATTCTCGCTGGACGAGTTCTAGTAGGATACATTGCAAATTCGTGGGTGTTATTAAAAAGGTTTTTATTTAAATGCTGAGGCATTGCTTTGATCTTTGCATCATATATAAGGCTCTGTTGACATAACTTTATACGCAGAGGTATTACAGAAGCTTCACAAAGTACTGAACTTGCTGGACTAGTACGAAAGGCACCTGTAGCAGCTCTAACTGATGCTAGTTGGATTCGATCTAGTTCTTTAATTCTGGTAGGTCGTGCAGAAGTATAAACTGTACTTGCATAGTTAATGCGTGATTCTATTAGCGTCTGATATAGCTTGATCAAAACCTCCCTATGAGCTCCCCATCGGGTATGAGACATGCACTTGATGAGGCCCAGAGCCTTCCTGCATCGGGTTTGTAAGTAGTCTATGTGCTGTTTCCAGTACAGTTTGGAGTCGAATATAATACCTAGAAGATTTACAGAGTCCCTCAGTGATATTCGTTGCCCCTTGAGTGTTATATTGGGCTCTGGGTGTTCAGACCGTAATCTACAAAAGTGTATACACGAGGTTTTATCCGGAGAGAAACGATATCCTCTAGATTCCGCCAGCTCATTCAATCTATCCACTTCGTTCTGTATATTACTATACTGATCTCCAAGAGAGGATTTGCATAATATTGTGAGATCATCTGCATACAACGCTGCGTAAATATTGTCTGGCATGTTTTCTGTTAAATAGTTAATGGCAACAGTAAATAAAGTGACACTCAAAACTGAACGAAGTTCATTTTAGGCAACGCGTTCACCTGATTATCCATTTTAAATAATAGGTTAATAGGTTAGATTCGCCGATGTAAGCACACGTAGTGACTCGAACGAGAGAATACGTCTGAGGCGCGTCATAAGGAGCGGCCTCTGTTCGTATGTCACCGGTAACCTTTTGGTTTTCATTGGTCATTTTCAAAGTCGACTAACCGTGCCGTCGTGTCTTGGCGCCTTCAGTCAATCACGGTGTGCTGCAAGTACCAGTTTTTATAGTCTGAACATTGTGTGCTACTCACAAATCAGGCAACCGATGATACTAGCACTGCATATAGGTACATGTATGTATCTATGTATCTACTAAAAAGTATTTTTTACTATTTTGCTCAGGGGGGCGCATGGCATTGCCTCTGCTTTAGGAATAATTTTCTTTACAGCAAGTCTCTAAGTCAAAATACAGCAGTTTGTATTCTCGTCTGACTACCCGGTACAGAAAGGTCATTGGATCCATTACAAAAAAAACAATTTCAAAAATAAAGAAGAAGCATATCCTGGCCCCGGGGGTATGCAAGTGCTGACGCCGCTGACCCGGCCTCAATTTTTCGGGAGTTGCCGAACAGGTAACAGCTTCTGAGGACGCCATCCATTCATGTTAGCGAAACTTATATACAAGACATTCATAACGTTGACCCCTCTGTGACAGCGTATGGACGTCACTGCAATTCACCCAGTAGTCTTTTTTTCAAAAAAACCAACACGTAATACGTGGCAATAATTCCGGTGCCAACAAACAAAAAGTAAGGCAAAGGGGATTGTTGGTCGAATAGAGGAAACGTCGGATAAAATTATATACAAGTTACGATTCCCGAACACGGAAAAGCTTTTTTAAAAAGAGTTTTATTGAAATGTACAGTAGCAACAACAAGACAAGAATGAATAAATTTTACATTAAACGAATATTTATATCCTCGGTAGCGGAGCGTCTGGATCTTCTCATATTAATGGTGCGTCAGCTAGTTCTTCCTCGTAACTCCTCCCCTCTAAGTCGAAAACAAAAAGGGGACATTTTTGTTTTCGGTGGAAACTTCTTTCTTCTCTTCTTTTTTCTTATTTTCTTGTACTTTTTCTGTCTTCTTCTCTTGATTTTTCTTTTTCCAAACGACCCAGAGGATTACTGCTATTAACGTCAGCAGTAAAATGGTAACCGCTGAGCTTCCTGAACTCCAAACTAAAGGATGGACAGCTTGTTCTTGTACTTGGAGAAGATTCGCCTTTTCCTGGATCTTTTCTATTTTCTTTAGGTCTATGGTATTCAGCTTTAGGGCAGTGCTGGTAGTGTAGTTAATTTTGGATTCCCAAAACTTTATCTCTGGCAAAAACCATGGATTTCCTTTTTCCACTTCCTTTTTGTTCCAAAATTTTGAGGTATTTATCTGGACTCCACAGTCTTCTGGTAACTGGATGAGACTGGGTGTTTCTATGAGAAGTGGTTCTTCATGCCGACATATTTTGATCACCTTGATTGGTTTTTCTGCAGGAATGACCAAAATACGATTTTCTGAGACTGCTTCGATGATAGGCTTTAAGACTGATAGCCGTGTGAATTGGCATGTAGAAAATTCAGCTTCTTTCAACAGCTTGTAGAAGCAACCCTGTATCGGTTCCAGGTGGTCCTTGCAGACATAAATATCTTCGATCATTGGGCATTCTTCATCTTCGTACTGTTGGCGACTTGTTCCCAGAGCCAAGTAAGGGTGACTGGGTAAAATGGTGGACTGTTTAATAGGAATGGGGTAAAGTCGGAATAATTGGAAGGTTTCATCAAGAAATATTGGAAATCTAATTGAAAATATAATTTTGTGATATGAAAAAATGACTTTTGTATCTGCAATTTGATAGAAAGAATTAAAGTTCTTGAATTCTGGTACTTTACTACTGCCATATAATGTGATCATATGCTTTATGTTATTTTCTAATTCAGATGCTGATATCACCGCACTATGTAACGTGTTCAATTTGGTAAACATGATAGCATTTTCCAAATTGTCTAAAAATGTAATAAAATTCTGGCAATTTAGAATAATTTGTTGCCAAATATGCTGAGCCTGCAAATAATTCGTAACACTGCCTAACGTTTTATTGATAGAATTTTCTAGAAGGTATAGTTTTGACTTAATCAATCTTTGATTAGAGGACAGTAAGGTAATTGTTGATTTATAATTATCAATCAATTCCTTCGTTAATGACACTTGTAATTTTAACTGGTTTCGAACTGAATCTTCGGTGGTTTGGAGTTCATAAATAGCGTTATTAATTTTTTGTTCATCTTCGGCGTCCATTGTGCCGAAAAGAAATTTTGAAGAAGTTCCAATTATATTCAGTAATCCACGTTTTTGGCGAGGATGTGGCATTATGTTATTTAACTTACGTGATGCTTCTTTTATCAAGATTTTTGTATGAGTTAATGAGCCGGATAAACTTACGTGAATATTGGTAGCATCTGATTCTGACGAACTTAATATGTCTGCTAGCTGTTTATAACAACTTTGTATGTTACTGAGCTGCTGTACTAATGGAAGTGTATCAATGTAATGAATAAATGTGTGAAAATTTTGAGGAATTTTGGCATTTCCTACATAGTATGGAAATATGGGTGCTTTTAGGGATGTGACAGAAATTTCATCTTGTGTCTTTGTTCTCCCTACTACAAGAAGGGCGGCTGCTACTTGTACTAGCAATTTCACTTGCTGCATTTTCCTGTGAAACAGAACAATATTTTTTAGGCTTTCGTACTTGAGACTTATGCGCAATTTTACTACGTTTTTTACTTATACCGCGAATTTTGGTACCTAAATCAGCTTGAACTGTAGTTTTGACAAATCGTGGCTTTGTTTTTTCCCAGGCTGCTGTTTTATCTTTGACAAAGGCGCTTGTTCCTGGTTGGAATGTGGCCGAGTCTTCCCTTGATTCATTACGTTTTTCAATTATTTTTTCTTTTTGATTCACGGAAGACTCGTGTAACTTTCCATATAAAAATTTCAATCTTTCTTTTCGGTCTGTAATATACTGATTTAAAATTACTTCATCTGACAAATCGAAAGGGTCCAACGCATCTAAACGTCCATTTATTAGGTCAAAAGGTCTCTGCTTTGTTACACTATGAATAGTTGAATTATAAGCTAGAATAGCTTGCTGCATTAACTCTTTTGGACTAGATTTGGAATATTTTAATCGTAAAATTCTAAGTATTTCTAAAAGAGTACTGTGGAAACGATTAATAGGACTGCTACTGTTAGAGTTATTAGGTGTAGCAAAATGAATTTGAATTTTATGCAATTTACAAAAATCAGTTATAATTGAGTTTTTATATTCCGTGCCACTGTCGCAGGTAATAGATTGAGGAATTCCATGATGATTTATAAATGTTAGCAATCCTTCATATATTGTGCTCGCTGTACAAATTGGTTCTAGTATGTATGCTTGTGCATATTTTGAAAAAACATCAATGATTGTGAGAAATTTTGAATTTGAAAAGCGAAATGTATCTAGGTGCAATAACTCTAGAGGCTGTTTAGGCGTGGGTGTTAAGGAAAATTTGATATTTGGAGGTTGTCTGTCGTATTTTGCTATTTGACATAATTCGCAGTTATTGATGTACTCTGTAACCATTTTTTGCATATTATTCCAATAATATCTCTTTTTGAGCGCCATTAGTGTTTCATTTATGCCACGATGACAGGTTTTTGTCTCGTGATGATGCACAATGAGTTCTTTTTGTCTTTCTATTTCTGAAACATCTTTTAACATTTGATTCGAAAAACAAATCCTATATGAATGATTTTTGAAATATTTTGGCAGAATTTTACTTATCTGAATAGAAAGATCTGCAATTTCAGAGTCTTTAATAAATATACAGTACATCTTTTTTGGATCGACATAATCTTTGAAAAATTTCACAATTTCTTCCTCTATATTATTACTGATATGAAGTGTTAATCTATTGTTATTCTCTAAAGGCTTACTCCTAACTATGTGATAATGATGGGAGGACTTTTGACTTATTACGATTTGGTTCAAGTATCTGTTAATTACATTTTCTGTATAGGGGATTTCTAAAACAGGATTTTCTGCTGCGGTGTGAACTGTTACACCGTCTGTTTCCGGGGAGTGTGGGGGTGCAATTTGAATGTCTGACGTTATATTGATTCTATTAGAATTGCTGATCGCCGCTGAATCAAGCAAGTCCTCTATGTCCTGTAGGTCGTCCAGGGTTACGTTTACCTGTTCGTCCGAAGACTGTAGATATTGGAAGATATCTTCGTCTACATCCCCAGGACTGACGATAACTGATTCATTCGTCTCGTCATCTATAGCATGTATTTCCACTCTAGAAAGAGCATCGACATTGCTATTCGACTTTCCTGGTTTATATTGGATAGTATAGTCATATTGCTCTAAGAGGAGTCTCCAACGGAGGAGACGGGGGTTGTGCTCTTTCATATTGAAGAGATACTGTAGTGGCTTATGGTCTGTGACAATAATAAATTTTCTACCAAATATGTATGGCCTAAAATATTTTACGCCAAATACTATAGCTGCCAGTTCTTTTTCAATCGTACTATAGTTACACTCAGCTGAGTTTAAAGTACGAGAGGCAAATGCAATCGGCAAATCACTACCAATTCTTCCTTGGCTTAATACTGCGGCTATTGCGTAATTCGACGCATCAGTCGTCAGTATAAATGGTTTTTCAAAATCAGGATATTGTAGAATGGGGTCATTAGTGAGAATAGTTTTGCAAAGTTCGAATGTCTTAATGAATTCAGGTGTGTGCTCAATTTTTGCACCTTTTTTTAGACATCTTGTAAAAGGCTTTGTTAATTTAGCAAAATTATTAATAAATCGTCGATAATACCCTAGCAACCCCAAGAAAGATTTAATTTCTTTGGATGTCCTAGGTATCGGGAACTTTTGGATGGCCTCAATTTTCTTTGGATTCGGTTTTACCCCATCTGTAGTGACAACATGTCCTAAAAATTCAACCTCTTTGCGAAGGAACTCGCACTTGTCAGGTTGTATTTTCAGTTTTGCTTCCCTGAGCTTGCGAAACACGAGCTTCAAGTTAGCAATATGTTCCGTCAGACTAGAAGAAAATATAATGACATCATCCATATAGACCAGGCAAACTTTTCCTTGGAGTTCTTGGAGAACGTTATCCATGACCCTCTGGAAAGTCGCCGGGGAGTTTTTCAAGCCATATGGTAATCTTGTATACTCATAGTGGCCATTTTCTACCGAGAATGCTGTTTTCTCAATAGAATTTGGGTGCATTTCTATCTGGTGGAAACCTGAGGCCAGGTCCAGAGTAGAAAAATATTGACATCTGCCTAATTTGTCTAAGATGTCGTTAATATTGGGCAATGGGTACCTATCATTTATAGTTTTACTATTTAATTTTCTAAAATCTGTGACTATCCGCCATTTTTGTATGCCACTGGCATCTATTTTCTTAGGAATAATCCATATAGGACTATTCCATGGACTTTTGCTACTTCTGATAATCCCGTCGTTCAGCATTTTATTAATTTGCCGCTGAACTTCATTTTTATGTGCAAATGGGTATCTGTAAGTTTTAGTGTAAACAGGGAGTTCGTCTGTAGTTTTAATTTCATGTTTAACTATATTTGTAAACGATAATTTGTCACTTTCGTGATGAAAAATATCTTGAAACTCTCTACAAAGTTGAAGTAGAGCATTTTTTTCCTCTGAATTCAAATGTTCTGTTCTAATGATATGATGAATTGACTCCTTTCTTACTTTACTATAATTTTGATCGCTTATGATATCCTCTACGTGAAAAATATAAAAATTTTGCTTAACTTTGTCTGAAAAGTTAATCACTTTTAAAGGCTGCCTAAACTCTAATGTGACTGTACTATCAGTGTAATTGTATACCTCAGTAGCCGCGAAACCGTCTACTGCTGTACTCAATGTTTCTGGAAAATAAAGTCCGTTTATCTCTGTTTCTGGAATTATAACATCACCGTTATCTAATGACACGGGGATTCTTAGCGAAGCAACTTCATACGCGTGTACCGTAATTTGATATGGTTCTATGTCTGGTTCACGGAAGTAGATAGGAATTGTTAAGCAATTACTGACTAAAAGCTTATTTTGTAAGTCTATATTTAAACCTAATTTTAATAACTGTTTCAATCAAATTTCTTGGTCTTGGAGGCTTTGTTGATAAAAATTTTCATCCTGTACACCTGAAGTAGACTGAATTTCGGAATACCTTGTTGATTCGTTATTGGTTTCTAAATGTTCAAAATGTTGTGGGTTACAATCAGAATTCGATTGTTCGATTTGGAATAGTTCCTCAGATGAAAAATTTCTAGGACCTGAAGGTCTAAAATGGTTCTGCCTCTGAGGGGCTCTTGGTCTAAAAGTGTTTCGGGTGGAAACAGACATGGGTTGTGGGGGGTTGGAGGGTGGGTTTCCAGTAGGTCTGAAAACATTCACATTTCTAGGGGGTCCAAACGTTTCTCTGTTTGTGGGAAAATGTCTATGAACTGGGGTACTTTGAATATTTATCGGTTCACTGGGGAACCTTTGCTCAGGCTGTTGAACAGGTGCTTGGAAGCGAACATTGTTGTTGGAAGGTTGATTAAATGAGGGTCTAGGTGACTGGAAATTTGAATGAGAAGGTCTTTGATTAGTATGCTTGAAAATATTTTGCGTATACTGAAAGTTCTGTTCCTCTACCAAATATGATAATGCCATTTCTAAACTATCTGGATTTTTTAATCTTATGACTGTTTGTAGAGGACCTGATAGGCCTCTGATAAAAGCTCTTAAACAAACACCTTCATATTGTTTGAGCATAGCTTCTCTAATAACAGGCGATGGTTCAGATAACGTTAATTTTTGTGCTAAACAGCTCCTTAAAACTTGAAGTCTTTTTCCAAATTCTAAAGGCTGTTCATTTTTAAAGGGAGATGCTAAAAATAAGTCTTGTTCTAAACACTCAAGACTTCTATTATCCCCAAAACATTGTTTTAACGCACTTTTTATCAAACTCCAGTTAGTCAACTCAGTTCGACACCCTACCAATAATTGAGCTCTTCCAACAAGCTTTGTCTGTACTACTCTAATCAAATAATTTTGAATAGTTTGATCTGAGGTTGTAAAAGTACTAAACAGATAATCGCATGAAGAAATAAAACTAGGCAATGTGTCAGAATTTCCATTAAAATTCGGTATGGTATCTACAAACATTTTTAGCATTTGGAGTGTAACTGGTTGAATTTCACTGCTAGCTTGAGTGGCCATATTTCTTGAATTCGATTCTGAACTTAAGGTAATATTTCTTAAAGTACTAACTAATTCGTCAACTTCTGACATATGATGAAAATTATTCTGAATTTTTCGTGACTTCTTAAACTACAATTTACTTCTTGAACAGAGAAATAAATTGAACTAACGCTAAAATAAGATTTCCTAATACGGGGAAAAATTATTTGATCGGAAAAAGGGCAAAAGGAAAACTTGGCTCCTACCTTTTTCTTCCTCTTGGCCTCTCCGGTGATTCTGCCCTGATGCTGCTCTGCCCTCTTTGGTCGTGGTTCCAGTACTTAAGGGATGACACCCACGTTCGGCGCCCGAAACCGGTCACGATGCCGCGAATTTTCGGGTGAACGGTACTGATCCTACTGGCTGCGCCAGTTACGATTCCCGAACACGGAAAAGCTTTTTTAAAAAGAGTTTTATTGAAATGTACAGTAGCAACAACAAGACAAGAATGAATAAATTTTACATTAAACGAATATTTATATCCTCGGTAGCGGAGCGTCTGGATCTTCTCATATTAATGGTGCGTCAGCTAGTTCTTCCTCGTAACTTACATATAGATTTAATCCAAGGAACACATACGAAAGAATAGCCGCTTAATTGCAGACGAAGAGTGACGCCATGAATAAGTAATAGTACGCTTTAGTACGATTGCATGTTATGAGGGCGCTATTAAAATAGAATGTGAAGCTACGCAATGCATCGTACGTACAGTTATACGGCTGTACAAAACAACCAAACTAATTTCTTATATAATACCATTACCTTCTTCGACATAATACCCATTTGTCGGGTGCAATTTACGCGAATGTTACCAGAAACACTGTTATTCAGGAAAGTTATCCCACATGGTCAAGAAGTCTGCTTATACAGCGCCTTAGATAGATAGATAGATAGTTTATTTATGTCAATACCAAAGCCAGTATACACACGTCAAGAAGATACAATAGTCATATTACTAAAAATAACAAGACAATATTACCTAATTATTATGAGACACCAAACACCATGACATTTAAAAACACTAAAAAAATCTATACATGACATAACACAACACACTTAAATCGGACTTTAAAAATTCATTAAAGGAGCAAAAGGCCTTTTTTAACAAATACGTTTTTACTCTAACTTTAAAAGCTTTTCCAGAAAGACCTTAACCTTATCAGGTAGTGCACTAAAAAATTTTATGCTCCAATATCCTGGACCATCCTGACACCTCCCTACCCGCCAGTATGCAGGAATTAAATTTTTCCGTACACGGGTGTTATAAGTATGAATGTTTTCATGAGTTTGGTACAGCCTTGTGTAAGTTGGGTTTTTGATATTGAAATAAATAATTCCTTCTATTAATCATTTTCCCTTAAGCGTTCACGGTTTAGATGGCTTTGCATACAGAATGTTTTATAAATTACCTCTATCGCAAAAATAACACAATTTGAAATATATAACAGGTATTGGATAAATCACGAATTTGTTGACGATTTGAAATAAACCATTCTAGTTCTCATCCTTAAACCAGGAAAAGACCCCAACCTCTCCTCTCCTTTCCGACCTATAAGGTCATGCATACTAAACACTTTTGAAAGAATGACTTAGGCAAGGTTAAAACACTATCTGGAATCGAATTAATTACTTCCAGAATCTCAGTATGGTTTTAGTAGGTTGAAGGGTTCCACAGAATGATGCAGAAGCTCAGCTTATAACGAATATACAATATACACTTTTACCTTACCAAAAGTTTCGATAAGCTGCCTTTGTATTGTTCTGAATTTAAATGTTTTATTGCTAAGATACATGAGAGCTATAAAGTTTGGTCAAACTATACCGGTCGTAATCTATAAAGATGTTTTCTCATTATTTAGAAAAAAATAGAATTGGTGTTGGAACGACAGTGGGCCGATATTCGTTGCAACCACTATTATCTTATTAACATAAAATTGCCCAGAAAACTGCTTCACATAGTTATATTATCATAACGTGAGCAGAATGCATGTATTTCCTGCTTGAGATTAAATCACACAATTACATCAAACATACAGCATGAAGTTCCTAGGTCTAACTATTGATCAAAAATTGAAATTTATAAATCATATTGATAATTTAATAAATGAGTTAGCTAAAGTAACTTACATACTAAGAACAGTTAGAGAAACTCTTGAGAGAAACACCACCAAAAGTTGTTATTTTGCATTATTCCAAAGTAGGTTGGGTTACGGCATCCCATTTTGGGGTGTCTGTTCTCATACCTACTTAAATAAATTGTTAGTCTTACAGAAGCGAGCCGTTAGATGCATCGCCAAGAGTAGACCTAGAACTTCATGCAAGCCACTATTTTTGGAATACAAAACTATGACCGTAATTGCACTATTTATTTTGGAAACGATATCACTAATATTCAAAAATAAAACAAAATGTGAAACCATAAATATAGAATATAATATAAGACAAAAGGATGATTTGAAATTAATCACCCCCAAATCATCACTAATTAAACACTCATATACAATGGAGTGCAGATTTATAACAAACTTCCTCACTCTTTTAAAATTCAAAAAGATTTAAAAGTTTTCCGTAAACACTTAGAAACTTTCTGTTAAAAAAACCTTATTACACACTAGATGAGTTCTATGACGAGTTTTCGTGAATATTCCACACTTTGTTATTATATAGCTTTGTCAATAAGAATATTGTAATTTCTTAGACAATAAAGTATATTTATCTATCTATCTGTCTATATAAAATCGGGGTCATTGATTCTCCCTACTGTCTAGAAGACCAGGATGTGTGTGATAGACTGAGAGCCAGTAATATAAATATTGTAATTTCTTAGACAATAAAGTATATTTATCTATGTATCTATCTATATAAAATCGGGGTCATTGATTCTCCCTACTGTCTAGAAGAGCAGGATGTGTGTGTGTTCATATGTTCATATTGATGCTAGGTATACCATTACACATGCGGTATCCAAAAATGGGATTCACTATCTCCGGCGACGCGACGGTTTCTTTGGGCGTGAGCGAGAGTCCAAAGGCGCCAAAATGTAAGTTCAGTTACGTCATTTTAGCAAGTCTGCCTTTTTAATATGTTGTAGTATATACTTTTTTTTAACAAAAACCCAATGGCAGACAACTATTCCAGTTCCTAATGTGTTCTTATGAACCTCATAAAAGAAAGAAAAACACAATATTTTGGCCACATTATGAGAAACGAAAAATACGAACTGCTTCGTCTTATCATCGAAGGCAAAATCAATAGTAAGAGAGGACCAGGAAGAAGATGCAACTCCTGGCTCAAAAACCTGCAACAGTGGTCAAATATGACCTCCATAAAATTATTTAGAGCCGCCACAAATAAGATTAAATGGGCAAATGTAATAGCCAACGTCCTCAAGGATAAGGCACCTTAAGAAGAAGAAGAATGTGTTCTAAAAAATTTCAAAAGTTGAATTTAATGAAAAGTTACAGTATTTTTTGTCATGGTTGAACACTTACAAAACAGTAAATTATATATCCCAGTTCAACAATCTATCCCCTTAAAGGCTCCGCGACACATTATATAAAAAGATATTAAACTATCATATAAATAAAATACCATGTTTAAACAAAAACCTAAACTAAATACAAAATTTGTTAAAACAAAACTACAGACGCACAAAATAAAAATTTTACTTACAGATATGTTGGTTTTACTCCAACCTATATTAAATACCTTCAAACGCAATCCAAATGAAAAAAATCCTTATACCATAGCTTTCCTATATATCCTTTGTTATGCGTGGTATGTATAAAAGTCGGCCAGATAGACCCACGAGGCGTGAAATGTATCTATGTTTATATCCCAAATCATCGTAGATAGACCTTTATGGTTGGAAGGCAGCGGCTAATAGCCTCTGTAGCCTATGCCGCTGTGGGTTAGAAAAAACTCCGCTGCTCATACACCGATTTTCAAAATTAAAGCAGCATTAACTACTACGACACCACATCATCTCGCTGTCCAAATTTCATCACGACCCATGCAGATTACGAGGCTAGAAAAAAGGCAACTAACAGATCGACAGACCTACATACCGACGGAAATCAGTGACGTGAATTTTCGTTGTGTAGACGTCAGAAACCGCCCCAAAAACGTATTATCTCAAAATTGAAAATAGTAGAAAAGGTTCCTTCGGAAGAGCCGACGTTTCGGCGTTTATTTTACGCCTTCTTCAAGGCTATCGAGCACACCCCTAAAGCAACAAGGAACAACATATCCTTTTGGATGAAAAAACAACTGCTGTACAGCAGCAGTAGCAGTAAAAACCTCTTGCATTTATTTATCCCAATATCCGAGGAAACCTTTTCTACTAAAAAACTGGAATACGAATTACTTCAACTGTATTACCAAAATCGAAAATTTTCGCGATTACAATACTCCCTCCAGTAAAAGTAATAACATTTATCAGCCAGGTTATTGCTCCTATATGGCCATTCTAGAAAAGATTTATACAATCACCAACAGAACATGAGTGTAGACTTTGCCATCAGACTCGACATATCATTTTGAACTCCAAGACAGTCGGAAAGAGTACATGGGGTTCTGTTTTCTTTGACGCAGTCAGATGACGAAATTGACTACATTATTCGTCCTGGTCAAGTGGACAGCAATTGACTTACCCCGCTAATAGGTACAAAGTACACAATAGGCCTCGTGTGAGGAGTATATACCCCCTAACAACTCAATCTAAGGGCATAGGCACAGTGAAGCAAGTTGCCTGCTTGCAGGTAGCCTGCGCCGCACCGCATGCAGTTGGCAGCAGGCCAAAGCAGGGAACCCGCGCCGACCGGCGCTGAAAGTGGCTTATAAATAGATGTACTGAGTTTTCAAGCATATATACGTGCGAGCCGGTGTAGGTTACCTGCTTTTACCTGCTTTGAACTGCGTACTGGCCAGAGCAGGCTACCTGCTTCTACTATGCATGCACAATAATGTGATATTACGCTTTCCGATATCTTGAGAACACGCACAAGTGTTACTGTATGTATGTGAAACTATCATTTCCTGTTTCTTCTCAATCTTTATTTATCAAAACTAAAATGTGAATTAAAGACAAATAATTAATGTATGTTTCTTACTAGCAAAGAAACACGTGTTCAAGGCGTGGGCAGCTGTCATCAACTGGAAATTAACTCGGTACACTCTATATAAACTATGATTTATGCCTTTTAAATTAAGTTTATACATAGCGTGTAAATATACAAAAATAAATGTGCGCGAGACTGATGCAACCGACCAGAAATAATATAAATTGTTTTTATTAGGCGATCAAAAACAACTCCGGAATTCTAATTTCGCCATCACTAATCGTTTAGAGACTTGCTGAAATTCTACTGCAACATGCAATGCATGCAGTGATAATAAATAGTAATAATCGGAATTCAAGATAATTGGTTTCTTCTCCCTACGCATCAGACAAAAAAAAATTGATGATTGACTCAGAACACACATTACGGTGATACCAGTTTATTACTCTCTCAAAGCATGAAGCTATAGTTTGAGATCCCTTGCAACCAAATACTCGCCGAGCCGCCCGCAAAAAAGTGTGTTATGCCGCTAGATATTTCTTTCACAGGTGAATGGACAGTCTTCTATAAGTAGAACAAATTTTTAGGTTTTACAACCCTTCACCCCCTACCACCCCAATTTCACCCCCCACCCAAAAAAAAAGTAGAAAACGATGAGGAACCCTAAAGAATGCCTAACATCGAAGTTTGCGCTATTTTATATTTTTAGCTTTTTTATTATTGCAGTGCCGCCACTGAGACGATTTCTAAAAATCATAAGTGTTTTCCATCCTCGCCATGGTGGTAATACTGTGTCGAAATTTCATTGAAATCAATTGAACAGTTTCCAGGTTACACAATACAGAACGATCTGAGGCAATACTCGTATGTATACATCAGGAAATTCCAACTCTCTTGGTTTTTGAAATAGGCAAGGCTATATTTGGATGTACCTAAAAAAGTGTATTATGGTCCTAGGTCTTTTTTACAGCCTAATATAAATACAAGAAAAGTAGAAGGCCGAAACGCCTAAAAACGAAGTTTGAGGAATATCTAAAATTTTTAGTTTTTTGCTAATTACTCCGCCACCCATGCACCCATTTGCAAACTTATAGGAGCATTACCTACTACGACCCTACAGCATATCGCTACCCAAATTTCATCACAATCCATGCGGTTACTGAGATTACGAGGCTATAAAAACGCCAACAGGCAGACAGACATACAGAAAGCCTGACATACAGACCGATGGATATAAGTGACGTGGATGTGGATGTAAATATCATAAAACGTCCAAAAATTGTATCGAAAATTTTCGTGATCACAATACACCCCTCACCTTAAATATATCAAATCAACGCTAATTTTGCGCCAACCATGGGGATCGTTGATACAATGAAATATCGTACATCAGTTTTCGTGATTATTAAGTTACGACTACTGACTATTATATCAATAAACAGTGATGGATGCATGATGGTCATCAATATTATGTATGACAACAGCTGTCCGTAATACTAATGCCAACGACGTTTTCTGAAACTTTATGACTACATAGGGTCGTAAAATCAAAGACTAAGGATTCATTTAAATAACGCATATCACAGTATGAGTCCTAAGTTCGGATTTTTTAAAACTTTTTTTTATTCTGTATCTCGCTTATTTTTCAGTTATCTGTAGAATGTTTATTTTAACGACTTCTATACACAGTTAAAAACAGTATCAACTTAGGACTCTCCCTGTATATTTTTTTATGCTTGCCGTTGATTCAATTAATGTTTACATTATATTTATTATACAAAATAGTTATATCTGCATGTTTTAAAACGAATAATTAATAATAAACATTGAATTTGAAATGGTCATTATGGTAATTGATTTATATTTATTGTAAATCCGTGTGATACTTATGAAGTGTTTGGACAGACAAATGATAAATCTAAAATAATAAACAGTGAATAGGTCCGCAATCAATAAATATAGTGACTGTAGAAGATACGAAAGTTAAAAATCAGTAAACAGAATTGACAAACAGAACCCATATGTTTATAAAGTTTCTGTAGGGATAATATTTTAAAAATATATAATATGTATACTCACGACTGACTAGGCGGCTTTCTCCAGTATAAGAGATTCAGTGATAGCACTTACCTGGAAAAGAACAAATATTGTCAATCAAAAAAAATACGAAGTTGATACCAAAAAGGCTTATAGATTAAAAAAAAGTCAAATTGAAGGTACTGGAGTTATGGAGAATGTTGTTTTGGACACATAAAGGAAAGTCGCAGCTAAGTGGCTTGCGTAAAGTCAACGAGTCTATGAAGAACCAAACCCAAGAAAGGACCTCTGGTTCCACCATCACGATAATCCACCAGCAAATATTAAATTAGGCGTTATTATAATCTTTAAAACAAAATGACGAATATATCGCCTATAAGAAGACGACAATTGACTGAAGCATTTGACAATCTTGGCGCAAACGACTCAAGGTTCTGATCTTCTTGGAACAACCATCTAAGGGCATCTGTATAACCATTCGGTAATTTTATGTTATATAGTATTTTTCCAAATTCATGTTGAAAATTGCCAATTACCTACTGCAGAATATAATATCAAGAGCGCCACTGGACTGACAGTATATCGCGAACAATGGCGAGCTACAGATCTCGAAACTATTGATAATATTCGTGTCGGCAATACTCTCGCTCCGACTTAATGCATTTTATGAGTTCACAACATGTCTGTTAAGACATTGTGACTATGATGATGATAAGGCCTGTGGCGATATGTCGATATACATGAAACAAGGTTATATCTTGCTTTGTCCTGTATTACTTATCCAAATAAATTTTAATGCACCTAGACTAGGGAATCGGCCTCGGAATCGGCATTATCTCACCCTGTATTGTGAATCAGGTCGAATCAACTTATCACAAAATTGGCCTGTTTAACAGAATGTGCAGAATATTTAACACAATTTGTGACAAATGTAATATATTCAGTAAATCCGTTAACATAGTGTTAGATTATAATAAAATCTCCTAAAGCAAATCTCCTAAAGCAAATATGTTTAATGTTGACCTTTGTAAATTTCATGTAGTTGGTAAGTAATACCTTTTGGAAATAAAACAAATAAATTAAAAAATATATGAAATAAAATATTCGCAACGGTATTCCAGAATTCTCAAGTTGTTTGTATTCTTGATCCACGTTATAGAAGCTCAGTTTGAAGATATAATAATCCTTAGTAAAACATTATAGAATACTTGCTCGAAGAGTACTGAATTTTTAGCTGCGAAGAAAATTATATTCTCGCCCAAAGCATACTTCTTTAGAATGAGTATTGAAATCAAAAAATATATATATTCTTTTTGTTTCAAATTAACCATAACTCTCACATCAAGTAAATTCTCTTAGAGCGAGAACGGATGTTCTTGTCGTCGCAAGTATACATTATCAGAATTCTTGAATGAAGATCAAGGGTACGCGCGAAATTGTCCAAGAAAATACGTATTCCCGTACTAGCGAGCAGGCGTGGCCGCCTATTCACTTTCTTCAGTATGTGCGTCTAAGATGTGGGGAGGTAAATCCAGACGTCCAAAGTTAAGGTACAAAGGCCATAAACATGAATTTCGTATTTCGAAGCTCCTGGCGGTACCTTTAAACTTACACTAATGACTCAAAGAGAAAACTGAAATAAAAGCTTGCGCTATGTCACCTAATTGGTCTTGTTTTGATATCGTGTTTGGTTGTTAAACTACGGACATTTGTAGAATGTATAATTTTGCATTGCGACATTTTTTTGCACACTAAAAAACATGTTTGAGAAAATCGCTCAGGATCGTCATTCATTAAGGTCTTAACTATCGCCTTCTGAGATATTAGGTGCTTTCCTTTTACATCTGCACGAACTCAGATCATTTAGAAATGAGACGCCTCAGCTCACTTGGAAATTTCATAGCTAAGACGAGTTAAATGAACGTGTTTGTGCAGTTAAATGTCATTCCCCGAAATTTTGTAATATGCTATGGTTCTATGATCTGTCGATCCTTTCCATAACATTATTTTACGTTTTTCGTCGCTCACCGGCTCACTATACACTATCGACTATCCATACACCACAAAACCTGCTGAAATTCAAACTCAAAAAACCCTAACCTCATTTATTTGACATATAAATGATCTGAGACAACTGATCTACCTTTCGAGCTAGTGCGGATTGGCTTAAGTGAGGGCAAAATATCCCAGATTCAGAAGACAAAAGGAACGTACATTGAAATGAGTCATGACGTCACAAGTGAGAATTATCAGATAAAGCATGCAAAAGGGAAGCGCCTATTATGTATGCAGTTTGAAAAAAAAGGTGAGTTCTGTTGGAAATGCGAATCTGTGGTTTACATGGCAAATACATATTTATAAATGTGTGTACCCAGGCCCTTCAGGAATTTTTTTATGGATGTAGGTTTAAACTGACCAATCTAAAGGGCTTCCGTATATTACAACTCGCATCGCGTAAGAAGAGCCTCTCCATACAATATGATGTACATGACAAAAACTTTTTTCACGATTACGCTTCTCTACATATTAACATGTCACTAACACCCTGTATTAAATACAGGCAGGCAAACCAAGTGCAGCAAATGTGTACCTGGGCTCGTTTGGTACGGTATGTAACGTTCATAAGGCTCTGCAATATTAATAATACTTCCATGGCAATACATGTCTCTTCGTCCTCCCTCTCTCTTCCTCTCTAAGGGCACTAACGCATTCCCTCTCTAATAATTTATATTTAATTAGTATTTTAGTACAACAATGTCGAGCATACACAGAGTGAGCGTACGCCAAAGGAATCGCCCGAGTTGCAGACCGGCCTGGCTTATGTTTGTTGTCTTTAATAACTGATGGGATATTCAATAACTTTGTAGCCGGCATGATTTATGGATATTATCGATCGCCTTGATATATACACACCATAGTTACACGTTATGGGGTTTCTTTTGCAGGGACGGAATTTACTCGGGTACTAATTAATGATTCACCATGGCCACGCCTAACAAAGTGATAATATACGTCTACGTTAGGGTTGCAAACTTTTTTTTGTAAGAAGAAAGTATAATAGGATTAAAGAAGGAAAAAAACAGTATTTTGTTTTTTTCATGTTTTAAACACCATTTTTGAAGCTTTTCGCAAAGCTTATCAATAATTTATCATTTCTGAAGGCCTTATCACATTAAGTTAATTGAGGCTCGGTTCCTATGATCTCGCCACTTCGCATTCATCATAGAAAATAACCTTACTATGAATGCCGAAGTGGCAGGCACAGACATTAAATATGAAATAATTTTGATAATATTAACGAAATCTTTCTGAAGCATTTACTAACAAGTAACTTCTTGTTTTGTCAGTGCTCATGTTGATAAAATCTTTATGGCTGTGGATGAAGCTCCGAGATCAATTATAAAAAAGTATTATAGATACTTTTTTTAGGTTAAACAGTAAAGTATTATATAGCGAAAAACAGTATAATACTGTTTTTAACAGTATGGTTGGTAACCTTAGTCTACATACACAATTATTACTTTTGAAGTTATAACTTTTGGGTGACAAATAAAAATTTGGACGTTGAACGAGGTACACCTCATTCTAGGAACACCCTCGACTCAAATGGTTGTTGTTCATCCCCCTTCATGGCTTTATCATCTCCTTGTAATAATATTAACTAGTAGAATTCAGTATAATTTTTGAACCGTTGCTATGAATCATAGACGACATTGTGTGTATAGTTTGGAACATTTTTCTTTCAAATTTAATTGTTTCAGCCTCCATTTCAGAAAAAAATTGACATGTGATATATCTTTTGAAACATAAAAACACATTCTCTTTCAACTGGTGCTATCAAATTTATATGTTGTATTCCTTTTTTTTGTACACCCAACACCCTTTTCCCTTTCTTCATTGTTCGATCGGCACCAAAACCTTTTCAACTCGAAAGTATATGAGGCGTTTTCGAGTAATCGTGGGGAACGAAATCGTGGACGTACAGACACATCGACGGACATCGAAAAACAAGTTCTCCGATTTTCTTCAAACTTGGTCACTATAAAAAGGATGTTATTAAAATCTAGTTTCTGGTCCCGCTGCGATGATAAAAATGGGTGGGGGTAACACAAAAAAATTATGTCACAACGTGAAATTCTATTGCTACCACAATAAAGAGCATGTTTTTTATGTCGAAAACGCTACCGCGCATGCCAAAAAATGTTCAAGATGGCGGAATAAAAATTCAGAAAAAGTAGCAAATCTTCGAACTTCAAAATGTCATTAACTGTCACAAAAATGATCCAAATAATTTAAAACTTTACTGTCATAAAGAACTTGTTGTTCTCTATCTTTTGATCCAGTTTTGGTGCAAATCTATGATTTATTGGTGAGAGCTGGTGGGCGTTACTCGGAAAAATAATAATATAGCATAACATCTTCTATTTGTGAAGTGAAGAAAGTGAAGAATTTGCAAAACGGGTCGATTCTAATAACTTACCCCTCCTTTGTCGGGAAAGTTAAGAATGTAGTAATCAAATGCAGCACAGGCACAGCGTTGTTGAGCTGTGAATCCGACTCAAATATTTGACCTCTCAATTCTTTTTTGACTTTAGGTAACAAATATAGCGGCTCTTTTTTCGGTTCCTAAGCGACTTCGAAGTTTGGTATGTAACTATTTGATGATGGGCAGTACTTTTTGGATAGCATCGACATTCTGGTGAGGTTTCCACCAATTTAAAGCTTTTAAAGTTCTGAGAATTTCTTTCGGCAATCTTTCAATTCTTAGAGAATCCAAAATCCAAAAGTGAAAAGTCGTTCTTTTGCTGCTTTTGAAGCATCATTTAGGGCACCCATACGGTATCGATGAGACATCGGTGCTGCCATACGCCCCAGGGTATATAGAGTCCGTTGTGGAAAACGAGAGACGCCGGACTTACTGGAACTACTCATTTCCCACGCTCGAGCTTGTACAGGCAAACAAGCCCAACACAGCCCTTCTCGACCACCAACAGAAGACGATGTTTGTTGTGGTTTTCGGCACCTGCCGATGTTAACATCGTCTCTAAGGAGAAAAGGCGGACCAAATATCAAGAGTTGCTCAGACAGCTTCGCAGGCTCTGGCCAGACTACACTGTAAGTCTACTGATTATGGTCATTGGATCCCTAGGTGGAACGAGGAATACGCTGCTCTCTGCACTGCGCAAAACACCGGTGTGCCGTGCGGCGGCGCACATCTTAGCCGCCCGAATGCATAAGGCAGTCATCTTGGGTCCCTTCGCCTGCTTAGGGCGCACGATTCGCGAACCCAGTGATTGCTCACCTCACGGTGTGATGAGTAGTCACTGGGTAATGGAACAGCAGCCCGGTGTGTCGGAGCCCGGGCTGCACTTTTTTGTTATTGAGCGAATAGAAAGAAATAATTAAAAAAGGTCATAAAAGTCCAAACAAAATATGATTAGGTTTTAAAAAAAATCTTGATTTATTGCAACCCTGTTACATACTGATATTTTACCCTGGATGAAATAGTTCTGGGTGAAGATTCGCAAAAAGTTTAAAATCACGAAGCGTTTCAGTTATGCTATGCATGTTAGGTCCTCTGGGCTAGTCCGGTACTGTAAAGTATCACATACGCCCGGATCGGATATTCTATAAGGATATTTATATCTGTCATTTAGGTTCGTTACATACCCAATTAAATTTTACTGCCTTGATTATCTACGACTTTTATAACATTTAACTAAATCGTTTATTTCAGTGCGTTATGATTATGATACGGCTTTACTAGCAGCCATAAGGTTTTTTTCTGGTATGTGTTACCACGAAATGTATATGCGCACGGATGACCAGTGCCGTATTCAAACACTAAACAGACAAAAGTGAATTAATAAGAAGGTCACAACAGCTTCATGATAACCTTAAGAAGTAAATTTGTCAGTATGTCTATGAAATCTCGTCACAAACTTCAATAAAATTTTCTATTTGAGCTTAATTTTTGTTTGTATTCATTTTTCAGTCTGCAAAAAATTGAGCGTTTATTGCAGCAAGTTGTAAATTGATAACTAATAAATGGATTGAAATGGAATTCTGATATCATATTGCTATCGCGGAAAGTTGAAGCCGCTCGACTTGAAGTTTTGGGTTATTTTGGCATAGATCCTAATACTACATTACGCAAAATTATGGATCAGACTAACATCTCCGTTAGGCTCTATACAGACAGTTACTAAGCTCCGTAAAATTTATCAATTTAAAATGAAACAGACCATGAGTTAGCCGAAGACGATTTCGATCGGCGAGTTGACTTTTGTGAACAAATGATTACAGCGATTAATGGTAGATAATACCATTCATGGAATGAATATCTGCCTCACTGATGAATGTACATTTTATCTAACTGCATTTGTTAATGCGGCGTTTTTTCTTTTACCCGTTTTAAATTTTTTCTTATGGTCGGCCTCCCGCAAAGGCTGAAAGCCTATGGCGCTGTAGAAGCGCTGCGAGAGGATAAGTATCGGTTCACGTTAGATTTGAAACGCTGCAGGTTGTAGCCGCCGGGAAACAAATTCCCCGGCAGCTGATTCCACGATTCAAAGATTTCCTCGCAAATTTATGCATGGATTGATCCATGGTCGTCTTCAAGGTCAAACTGATTGTGTTTTGTATCTGTAAATAAAACCATGGATTTTGTGACAGCATGCAGTGCTGTCAACACTGTTGCCTTCATATGATTTGGCAAGATCTATTGAATTTGTATTTTGTTGTGGTCTTGACAGTAAAATTCTTGATTTGATGGTCAATTTTTATTTATAAAATGTTTTTATAATATATATGATTGTTAAGGTTAGCATTACCGAATTTTGCCTCAAACTTGACCACAGATTAGAACAGGTTCTAAATCAGTGAAGAAATCCAAGAAGAAGTCCATTGACTTATTTGACGTCAAATTCCTATTTTACACTTGTCAATTTTGATCACGAACTTAATCCATGAATTAAAACCATGGATTTATTGTTGATGTAAATTGAATATCTGAATGAGTGGTTTTCGATAAATCCTTGGTGGGAGGTTTTCAAATGAACACCCTGTATACAGGTTAGGTAAGTGCTAAGGTTAGTCTTAGTAGTAGTCTCACAGTAGTGCCCTGAGGGTGTCCCGTGCAATGGTGGACGAAAGTTCACTCACCACACGCAGAAAATTGAAGAATTTTCTATTCAAACGTATACGTTGTCTATAAATTTCAAACACACGTAGGTACCAAATGACATGTTTCCGATTGCTATTTGTCATTAATAACATACGAATATCGCATCGCAACAAACACACGTTTAATATAATTTCCATCTGAGAACGATAAGAGATAATAAAAACATGTAGGCCGATCATTTTTTTAGATAAACGGGCCACATAGTGGATATTTACCGTAATGCGATGTCATTTCATATACTAGCAGTTGGACTACCTATATCATTACTATATTTATAATAATGGGCCTGTATACAATAAATAAACACGAAAAATACCTACGTCCGTTATGAGAATGGACTAAAATATATTATTAAATAAATACATTAATCATGATTTCCTGGAAATGGAAATAGCTAGGTAACAGACAGTCATGTACGACAGTATACAACTATGACCATTACTTTATTGCGTTGTTTTTTTGGAAGGATTTTATTATTATAGACTATTTGCGTCAAAGTGTACAATAGCAGTGTTTAAGAAATTAAAGAAAGTGCTAATAATACTGCGTGTTGCTGCATGTTGGGACATGTTTATAGATGCATAGTAGCCGCCATGACAAGTCGATGAGCTCATTTACTCATTAGCTGTGAGGGTGTAAAGCATGGGCATTGATAATAGTAATCCACTATTTTGAGGTAAACGTAATATTCAATGTGTTCAAGGCATGTATTTAGGTGATCGGTCACGAGCGCGCGCGGTTTGATTCTTAACTGTTTACAAAAAGGGTGCCTTCATCGCCACCGGTCGCTTGCGCGCCGAAATAAAATTAAGCTTGGTTATTCCTAATGACCACATCCCTTTTATTCTTGCGAATTTTCATGTCTTTTTACTTCCCACACCGATAGGTGAGGGGAGTATTGTGATCGCGAAAATTTTCGATTTTGAGATAATACGTTTTTTGGGCGTTTTATGATGTGTACATAACGAAAATCCACGTCACTCATTTCCGTCGGTCTGTCTGTCTGTCTGTCTGTCTGTCTGTCTGTCGGTCTGTCTGTCGGTCTGTCTGTCTGTCTGTCTGTCTGTCGCGTTTTTCTGCCCTCGTAATCTCAGTAACCGCTACATGGATTGTGATGAAATTTGGGCAGCGTTATGCTGTGGGGTCGTAGTAGGTAATGTTCCTATAATTTTGAAAATCGTTATACAGGGGGCGGAGTAATTAGCAAAAAACGAAAAATTTCAAATACGCCTCAAACTTCGTTTTTAGGCGTTTTAGGGGTTCCTGATCATTTTCTCCTTTTTTTTGGGTGGGGGTGAATTTGGGGTGGTTGGGGGGTGGGGGGTTGTAATACTGAAAAATTTGTTGTATTCATAATGGGCTCTCTAATGACCTGTGAATGAAAGACCTAGCGCCATAATACAATTTTTTAGGTCCATCCGAACATTGCCTTGCTTATAATAGAAACAAAGGGACAGAATAATTTGTGATGCATACATCCGAGTGTTGTTTTAGTTTTAGATCGTTCTTTATTACGTAACGCCAAAATTATCGAATGGATTTTAATGAAATTTTGACACAGTATTACTGCCACGGCGAGGATGGAAAGCGCGCATGTTTTGGAAAAATCGTGTCAGTGGCGGCGCGGCAATAATAAAAAAACTAAACATGTAAAAATAGCTCAAACTTTGTTTTTCGGCGTTTTAGGGGTTTCTGATCATTTTTTACTTTTTTTGGGTGGGGGGGTGAAATTGGGGTGGTTAGGAGGTGGGGGGTAGTAAAAGTCAAAAATTTATTCCATTTATAATAGTGTCCATTGACCTGTGAAAGAAAGACCTAGCGGCATAATAGACGTTTGTTAGGTCCATCCGAACATTGCCTTGGCTATTACAGAAATCAAGGGATTTGGTATTGGTAGGGGTAGGTATTGATTCAGGTCGTTCTGAATCTAGTAACATGGAAATTATGGAATTAATTTTAATGAAATTTAGACACAGTATTATTACCGCGGCAAGGATGAAAAATGCGTATGGTTTTCAAAAATCGTGTCAGTGGCGGCGTAGCAATAATAAAAATCTAAAAAAATAAAAATAGCTCAAACTTCGTTTTTAAGCAATTTGGGGGTTCCTGATTGTTTCGTTTCGTCCAGTTGAAGCTGAATTGTGTAGTTTTAGTTCCTACGGAGAGATTTAGGAAACTATTTACTAGTTTTTGTGTTGGATGTTTTTTGACGACAGGCGGGCGATGATTTGGTTGCAACAGTTATGTGTGGGAAGTACTGAGTCAATCAACTTGACTCCATTTTTACGACTTGCGGTAGCTTACAGTTACTTCTTAGATTATTTAAATGACTAACCGGCTTGTGTAGGTATATAAAACTACCCTTAATGAAAATATTTCAGTAGTTTGCAATCCTTGCTGTTTGTGAGTATAGTTTATGATCTACTTTTTCATCATTGAGGCTATGTTAAGTGTGAAAGGGAAGAAATTAATAGTCCTTGAGTACACGTTCCGAAGAGATAAAGAAACCACCCGTGGTGTAGCCTACAGATGCTCTAGAAGAAGATGCATAGCATTTTTGCTGATGGATCAATCGGAAGAGATTGTTCTTAAAAGAAATAATGAGCACAACCATGACGCTCCCACCAAACAAGATGTGAAGGTAAATTTCCCGGACTTTTTTTTACATCGTCAAGAAATCGATCAAATTTGTGACAAATTAGAACACGTTCTGATTAATTAAAACTTTTTGGGGTAGTATAAAGACATTTCAGTCTGCTGACAATACCAGCTTCTTAATTTGCATCTATTATAGTGATCAGATTAACTTATTATGTTCAGAACAAAATTTAGCATTTAATAATATAAAAATAGTAATTCATTTCTGTCAAGTCAAAAGTAACGATACCTCTGACTGGAGTTCTACAAATTCTTCAGTAACCATTAGCAAGATCGCAAAAAATTATGAATGAATTAAAATCGGTTAAAATTATAAGACATAAGTTTACCTCGCCGCCCAGCGCGCTGGTGTCCACATACCTGCCTCTTATCCAAAATATTTTGGGGGCTTCTGACCGGCGGGATATGGACAAATCTGACCGCGGCGCGCTAGTGTCCTATGACCCATCTGGTGATCGAAATATTTTGCGCGTTTCTGACCGATGGGATTAAGACCAATCTGGCCGCGGCGCGCTAGTGTCCTATGGCCTGTATTTATGGGGCGGGTTAAGGGATTCCGGACCCCCCCCCACTCTCCCCTCCGCGTGGATGATACTTTCGCAGCGCATTTCTAACAAGAAGGTCATATAAAGTAGGGTCCGATTTTCAACTGTTTCAGAGACATTTATATTCCTCCATTATTTGATTTCCAGTGACTTAGGCACATGTTTGGTTAATCCTACGAATAGCTGATGTAGCAAAATACTATATACACAGTGTGTAAATGTTTCATCAAATGGTATAGCGTCGTCTGAGAATCGTATTACAAGAGTTTGAAGTGACAAATAACTGCTTTTGACAGATAATACTATTTGTGAATGTATGCCCGTAAGTTTAAAGCCAAAACTTCAGAAAAATACAGAAAGAAAATCTTCAAGTAAAGAGTATCCAGTCCTAAAAAACGAAACTGTAAAATCTTTTTTGTAGTTAAGAAGAATAGAAGAAAATAAATTCTGATTTGCTGAATCGTTTTCAGTAAAAACATAGCTGGGGTGAGGGATGTATGGCATGGTTATGGTCAATTTGTAATGACATACATGTTATTCGCTGTGGTAAACTAAATAATTGTAAGTGGTGGAATTTATTGAAAACGAGTCATCAATAAGAAGCGCTTTTTGACAATAAATAAATAAAAAGTAAATATCTCTGAAACAGTTGAAAATCGGACCCTACTTTATATGAATTTTTTGTTGAAGATGCGCTGCGAAAGTATCTCCCACCCGTCATAGAACACCCTGTATGTATTCTATATATAGAATAGACATTTAGCCCCCTCAACAAAGAATTAGAGTGCTTAGGAGAAACTACTCGTACATTAGGTGATGCTTGTCCGTATTATCCAACGATATTCGGGTAATATGGAGAATTCCAGAGGGGAAATTTCACTTTCGAAGATGCTGAGAGGCAAGGCAAGCCACGAATACGGAGGAAAATATTACTGTTATATATAGATAGAGGGAACCTTAGGTCTAAATGCACCAGCAATTCGTTAGGTTGTACATGATCATTTGGAATTGTTTTATGGTCAGCCTC
Organism: Callosobruchus maculatus; assembly: GCA_951848785.1. Lineage (NCBI taxonomy): Eukaryota > Metazoa > Arthropoda > Insecta > Coleoptera > Chrysomelidae > Callosobruchus > Callosobruchus maculatus. Next base: position 2,328,923 of record CATOUR010000064.1, on the reverse strand, counting down.
CCGCAAAAGCTGAAAGCCTATGGCGCTGTAGAAGCACTGCGAGAGGATAAGTGTCTGTGCACGTTAGATTTGAGACGCTACGTTGTAAGTTGTATCCGTCGGAAAACAAATTCCTCGGCAGCTCATTCCACAGCGTAGAAGTTCTGAAGGAATGCTGGAGGAAACTGGTTCGGGGAGTAGGGACCTCGACCTGTTCAGGATGAGCTCGCAGAGCCTCTGCAGTGTTCCTCGTTTGAACAGCCTTTGGTGTTATTATCTGGGAGAGCTCACTCGAGCATCTTCCCTGATAGAATCTGTAAAACAGGGACAGGCCAGCCACCCTTCTTCGATGTTCCAGGCTGTGGATGTCCTTCGTGATGATGCGCGTATCGATTAGTGTAACTGCTCTCTTCTTGCTTAGAGAGTAGTTCGGAGCACATCCTCACACATGAGAGCAATACTCGAACGATGGTCGGATCTCTGCCTTGTAGAGCAACAATAGTTGCTCTGGTGTATACAGCTTCCTACAACAGAACAGAACTCCAAGTTTCTGGGATGCCGTTTTAGCAATACTGACGACGTGGTCGTACCAGAACATGCTATTGTTGATGTTGATCAAAAGCTGACGGAAGGTGACTCGACTATTGGGTGATCCTCCATTTCCGTAGTTGGTAAGCCAACGTGAGACTTCTTTATCAGTGTTGTTGCCTCAGTTTTCTGTATGTTAATCTGTACTTTATTTACTAATCCCCACTCCAAACATTTTAATATCTACGTTGATATGTGAGGCATGTTGTAGCATTAAAAAGGGGAATACAAAAAACCTTATCAAATCAAGCAGAAATAAATTATCAGGCAAACTTTTGGACCAACGATCATGAACTGGCGGAAAACAAAAACGATCCATGGGTATAATTTGGAGCACTTCAGCATTTCTACAATTGCCTAGCCCCTAAGGCTTGTATACACGGTGGTTATGGTATATCAGTTCGCAATTTCGAGAAATAAGAAGTAATAAGTGCAGCATTAAACTGTTTGGCATACATTAACCTGATGATCCGGAATGCATGAATACAACAAAGGGAAAATTGCGTAGCATCAAATCGTCGAAATCAATCTACATAACAGACAATATAAAATTAACCAAATCACCATGCCCCTTACCCCTCCTTAGTGGGACTGTATGCATGGCCGCCAGTGGCGCGACGAGACATTTTTCACAGGGAAGTGTTCAGATTTGCTAGTTCTTAAAGCCTAATTGTAGGTATTGTTGTGTAGTATTTTTTTTTCTGAAATCGAGAAAGTGTTTTTGATGACATTAGAGAACTAACATTTTATAAAGGGCGACAGAGAACAAGAATTATTCAGAAACTCGTGATTTTAAAGCTGAATTGTAAGTTTGGTATTATAGTATTTTTAGCCGAAATCGGCATACATTTTTTGCGGCTGTCTTTCTTTCTTTCTTTTTCTCTACTTTGCTCTTCCTCAATAAATGTTAACAAATTTCGGCTCCCATGTCGTATCACTCTACATAAAAGTACCGGAGCTTTATCTGCAGCCATAAAGACTATATCAACATGAGCATGGCGAAAAATGAAGTTATTTGCTAGTAAATGCTTCAGAAGAATTAGTGAATATTACCAAAATTATTTCATATTTGATTTCTATTCCTGCCACTTCGGCATTCATAGTAAGGGTATTTTCTGCGATGAATGCGAAGTGGCCAAATGATAGGAACCGAGCCTCAATTAATTTAATCAATAACAAGCTACTCGTAGATTTTAATTTTGACCTAAAGTGGGAAGAGGCCTTCAGAAATAATAGTTTATTGATAAGCTTTGCGAAAAGCTCCAAACAGTATGTACTGTTTGTTTTCTCCAAATTACTGTCTTTTCCGTCCATTAATCCTGTTATACTTTTTTCTTACAAGAAACAAGTTGGCAATCCTAGTGAGACCTTCAAAAGTAAACCTTCTCAACTATTGCGCCTCCTCAAAGACCTGTTTGCGTATCCGCCACTGTGTATTCTCCTCATTCCCGCATTGACATCAGAATCACGAAGAAAGACATGCATTAACATTTTTCCCAGTTGGCGTTGGTAGCCCGTTTTGGTGCGGCTGGTAGCAACCGCCAATTAGAAGCCGTAATAAAACGTGTGTTTCGATCAAATATGTGATGTGATTGCGGCCGAACATCGTCACGCGATTGGCTGTAGGTGATACCACCGCACCGCTCGGATATCATTTCGATGTCTGAGAAAAAGGCCCGATGATTGGCCGGTAATCACAGAGAATAAACATCCAATGATATATACGGACGATTCTCTGTATGTATATATGCGAAATCGTGCGAACGATTCTCTCATAGTCTCTGAATGCGAGGAATCTTATAAAATTCTGCTATGGAATTTGCATTCTGATGAATCATTACAGGTATAGATGGTATGTATTCAAGAATGAAGATAAAGAAGAGTACAACAGATCTGGGAATGTTGCTGAATACTGTGCCTCAGATTCTTAAACAAAAATCGTCAATACAACAACACTCCGTTCAAAGCCGTCTCTGCTTCGTTCCAGTGTATTTTCTTGTGTTTCCAGCTTTTCTATGTCTAAAAAATATGAAATTGCTTCCTTTGACATTCTCGATCATTTTTATCGCATTTCTAATTTCTAGCAAACTTCAAGGGTAAAGTCAAAACCTACTTGAATGAAAGTGCATTAAAGATAAGGCTTTCATGCCTAAATCTGTGTGTTTCAACTTTGAAAGAAATTATAGCACGAGTCTCGGTATACTCTGATTATATCATCGTATAACATAAGATTTGTCATTCAAAAAACTATCTACATACAGGGAGAGTTCATTTGAAAACTTCTAACCACCGATTTGCCGAAAACAGCTGATTAAAAGAAAAAAACGCCGAGATACATCAAAACATTTCTAAAGGGAGACAACTTTTTAACTAAAAACTACTTCACCCTCTTGTACCTTCTGCTCCACAGGGTCATCCCCTTGAAAATTTTAAATGACAAGGGGTATCGAGTAATATCTTGTTTCAAATGTGTGTCGAAGTTCTTTCTTTTGACGTTTGATTTTTTAAATCGGTCGATTCGTTTTCGAGAAAATTAGAAAAATCTTTGTGAATCTTTCAAATAGAAAAGAAAAAATATGAAAATATCACTTTTTATTGCAATAAGTGTTCAAAATTTTACCCGTTATTTGTCACACAATGATAAAGGCGATGTTCAAATTCCTGACGGACACTTGCAAAAACAGTGGAAATGATTCCAATTTACAAACTATTATTAGATACCCTTTGTCATTTAAAATTTTTAAGGGGAAGACCTTGGAGGGTAGAGGGAACAAGGGATAGAAGTAGTTTTTGGTTAAAAAATTGCCCCTCTTGACAAATCTTTTGATATGTCTCGACATTTTTTTTCTTTTTATCAGCGGTTATCCATAAATCCGTGATGCAAAGTTTTCAAATAAACGCCCTGTAAACAGCAGCCGCTTACATAAATTTAACATTATTTTAAACAAAGCCAATATAAACACTTATTTCGACTAAGTAATCCCTTAAACATTTTCTAATTTTGTGATTTACTGCATGGCCTTCAAGCTATCTGGTAATAAACTGTAATAGTAAATATAGTTTAAAAGACGTAAAACACGCTTTTATAAAACAATGGACCAAAAAATTAAAAATAATTTTTAAAATAAACTTAAAACAATAATGAACAAAAAATACTAATATGAGCGTCGGACGCTCAATTTACGAATAATATGGTAAAAACGCCCACTCTTTTTTCACAATCATACTAGTATTTTCCATGAATTATTGTTTATTTTTAAAAAATATGTTTACCTTTTTAGTCCGATGTTCATTAAAAACGTGTTGATTCGTTTTAAACTACATATGTATATTTATTTTTGATTTTTTAGTTAACTTCATCATTAAAGCGTTTTTTAGTTTTTTAAACTATTGTGTAATGAAGATGAACATTTAATTGTATTTGATCAATATTTATAGCAAAATCATTACCATTATTTACTGCATAAAGGATAATTAAAACTGTCGACTTTCTTGAATAAATTTCACAAAAATAACAACTCTCAAACAGTTGGATGTCACGCCTCTTAAGCTCTCATCGCTACGCCTCTGTGTAATATTAACAAACTTTAAGGTGTCTGCGCCATCTTTTAGTCAGTGGATACGACCGCTGGTCCGACGAATTTGAAGCCGTCAAAATCATTTTCACGGCAATGTTGGAGCGTTTAATGTTCGGTCCGACCACCTAATCCAAACGAGAGTTACAAACCCACAAACATACAGAGGAAGCTAATAAAAACATGTTAAAAATGATTGTACTTCTCAATGTATGTGCACTACTAGATTTTTGAGGATAAGAGTGAATATCCGGATAAATTTTTGAGGTAATTATTTATACCTGTACTATAACCAGACCCTACCAGCAATAGACTCTTTTGGGAGGACAACGAGATTCAGTTACTTAGCCCCAAGCTATTATAAATAATTCAATACTAAAAAAATCCTGATTGCCAATTATATTTCAATAACTAATCACCCAAGTAACCATTAAGGGATTATTTTGTCTTACAACGCGAGTGAAGAAAGACACATAACAATAAAACAATAACAGTCACCGATACTCTTACAGTGTACTCACGCAAGTGTCATAATTAACACTGATAAGCTGTTCTTAGCGCAGTAAAATACATACAGAGCGTATAATTATGGACAATAAAATATGTAGTCAATTAGATATTTTAATTCATTTATCTTGGGACACATGGAACATTAACTGTGTAAAACGGCGTAATTAAAAATAATATAAAAGATAAGTAGCTAATTGCATTATTCAAATGTATTTGCAATGATGCTTAATACGTATAATAAAATGTGTCGATTCGAGGAAAACGTATTATAAATATTTTTAGACTCGTTAGACAACAGAAAAATCAGAAAATGACAAAATCATAATAAAGCACTGAGGCGTTTCGTCATATTTAATAGCGTCAAATTATCAGTACCATATATGAACATTATTCCAAGTATATATAATAATAATAAGCTGAACCTATTAAGAAATATCAAAAACTTACGTATTGATCATCAACAGCACAATAATTCAAAAAGTTTTTAAATATTCTGGTCAGGATCACCAAAACTGTTGATTAGCTACTCTGAGGATGTTCAACATACTTTTTTAAGCGAGACAGGTAGATAAGTGATAAAGATTAAATAAGAGCTCATTTGAAGATTAAAAAAGCATATTATACAATATACAAAGAGTTCTAAATGTTAATAAATCATTAATGATTTTAAAAAAATATATACATATTTATCGCTTTACTGTTAGTTTAAGTTCTGTAAAAATTATTCCACGTTATTGATTTATGAACTTTCCATTATGCCTAAAAAATATCCCGATTATTAAAATGATACTTGACGTTTTAGTTAGATCTGCTAGAAAAGTACGTTCTTTCTTTTTTTAAATATTATTTATACTGTTTAGACTATCAAAAAGTAAACGTTATATGGGCACTGCGTTTATCATAACCTAGAAAATGCTACTTCACTAATGTATGCCTTGTAAGGCTAATGGGGCATTAGTGTCTTAAGAACACATAACTGATTTATGCAAGATTTACTTGAATTCCTTATCAGGATACTGTGTAAATAAATAAACCGGAATGGATATGTTTATATATGTTCTAAACTGCTCATGTGTAAATAAATCTAGCTATATAATGTACGTATGCAAATAGTTATACCAAATAAGTATTTATCATCAAATATAAACGTACGAGGTACAAACGTAAGATACATTTATTTCATCTCGTAAGTGAATATAATATCCAAAACAATCGAAAGAGTGTCATAGATAAATAAATTCTAACACATCAGGATCAAATCTCAGATCATATTAATGCGAAATTAACAGATATTTAAGTCAAATAATCAACAAAACATATTTGATCAGGTAGGCGCGTTGTCTCGATCTGAAAACTTCATTCATGGTCTATCTTGCAACAATTATAAACTAGTTACAGTAGTAACTTTTCTCACGATTAGCTGGGAATCTACAAAAAAATAAGGTAGGACGTCGTTGGTGAAAACTAACATTCTGACGTCATACGCGCATGCCGTTGTTCGGGAGCTGTCGGCGTGTTTCGGGTACTATTTTGATATATCTTTGACTGATTTCCCGAAAACCGCCAACTAAAATAAAAGACGCCGAGACGCGTCAAAAGATTTGTCAAGGGGGATCCTTTTAGGAGGTCAATTTATGCCTAGCTCAATTCTTAGAGAGTTATGAAAGAATCTTCAAAAAAATGATACAAAAAATAAAATTTCTCCTTTTAACCAATAACTAGTTCATCGCTTTGTAACACCCCCCCCCCCCGAATCGTTTTGAGAAAATTAGAATCTTTATGTCAATAAGTGTTCCAGTGTTGCCCGTTATTGCCCAAGCAATGATATAGGCGACTTTCAAATTCCTGGCGGGCAGTTGCAAAAACATGTTGTGGGATATCATGGCAGCTTTCGATGATGCGTTGACCAAGGTCATCAAAACTGTGTAATCTTTCTGTCAATGTCACATCCAAATTCCAGGTTGAAAACGATTATATCACCAATCTTTTCAAAGAAGAATACATGGCAAGCCAAGATGTCCACTGAAGGCCTTGAAGAGTAATAGCGGGAGCAGGATAAACGTAGCCGTTTAAAGAGGGGCAGCAAGATAGTTTAGCTAAATTTCATGTATATTTTCAAAATATCAATACAAGGTAAAGTCTTCGAGGTGGCACTATTTGTATTGTCTCATAATAATACAAATAAATACAGTAGAAAGTTTAGATACATAAAGATTCTAATTTTCTCGAAAACGAATTGATCGATTTTTTAAAATCAAAAGTCAAAATAATATAATAATATAATATATAATAATATCGACATCTTTTGAAACAAGATATTACTCGATACCCCTTTTTCATTAAGATTTTAAGGGAATGATACTGGGGGGCAGAGGGTACAAGGGGGTGAAGTAGTTATTGGTTAAAAAGTTGTCCCCCTTCATAAATCTTTTGACATGTCTCGGCGTTTTTTCTTTTAATCAACGATTTTCGAAAAATTCGGGGTGGAAAGTTTCCAAATAAGCACCCTGTATGTTTTTTGTATCTGCATGTATACTATAATACTTCTGTATTGAAATTAACGACTTGACTCGCTAAAAATGTATTGATATACTCTAGCTTAATGAATATTTCTACTTCAATAGGGCCGATCTAATACAAATTTGGAAGGAATAAAATTTGGTATCCTCAATTTTGAAAGAAAAAAAGAGGATGAACTCATGGCCACCCGACCTGGTACAGTGTTTACGAATATTGACCGTCTTGAAAAAAAACTCCGATTTTCGCCTGGAGACGTCACAGAAAAAACAGGAAGTAGATTTCCTCGAAATCCCGCAAAGGCGAGTTTTGTTTAAAAAAAGGCGAGCATCCCTTTCAGCTGGGGCGCCGGGCAAAGTGGAATGTTTATTTGAATAAAATGATCGCGCCAACCCGCGGCAGTGGTCGTTATTAAATGCTCCATTAATAAAATACATTAAAATAACGAGCGATATTATTCTCCGCCATACAGACCGACCCATCGAATGTGTATGTGTGTATAAACAAATATATTCATACGTGTATACACCAATTTGCTCGAATTTTGCGAATAGCGCTGTACAAATATGAGTTAGTAAATGCCTAATGAACCAAAGGGGAGTGTGTTTATTTCTTCAAGTGTTGATGGTCTGTTATAAATACTTCAATATGTCGCGCAATTTGAAATGAGTGGTAAATGTATTATTTATCCCATTATATAAAGAGATTATCAAAACTACTGAACTTTCTGGAAGATGATGCGTAATGTGATCACCAGTGAATAATTTACAACACCACTTTTATTGATCAATGTTCCGTGTATACAGGGCGTTTCATAAGTTAGGACTTTTTTCATACAACGGATAGTACTCGCCAAAATGAATGTTTTTTCCCAGTAACATATAAACGAAATATTTAGAGAAAACGAGATACTGACCATTAAAGAAATCCTCAATTCTAAGTCCGTCCCTGGGCAATGGCTTACCATGTCATAATATCACAACAAACAAGGCAGCGCTAGTGGTGCCCGAACTGCCGATGCCGCGCCGGTGAGAAAAACAGGCAGTTCATCACACCGAAGCGTTGCTGTTGCTGCATCTGCCGATCGGACTTTAAAAACAACAACAATGGTGCATGCTTATAACAATAATGAACTGGTGGACATGATTTTAATGTACGGTGAGTGTGGTCAAAATACCGCTGCGGCTTCGCGAGCGTACGCCGATCGTTTCCCTAACCGTACTCGCCCTGCACTTTGTCGATTTGTCTGGGTTGTGCATAGAGCTAGAGACACAGGATGTCTGAATCCACATCGTGGTGGTCACGCTGGAAGACCTCGACAACATCGTGTTACAACTTCCGTAGCTACCAAATAGTGAGTACTTGCTTGACATTTTTTTTACTGTTTTGCTGCTGATTCTCCGTGCATTAGCTTTGCCGTTTCAAGGGCCATTGCTTCTAAAGAGGAAAGTCCCAACCTTTAGAACACCCTGTATATTTTCAATAGTACAACAGAAGTGTGTCTATGTGTTGGTCTATGTATACACAGTCTCTGAATTCCCTAGACGTGTGATATTCTCGTAACAAAAAAACGTCAAACGAAAACTGAGTGGAATTTTTGAAAGTACTATAGGGTCTATCATACCATGTTTTTAAAACATTTTTTTTGTACTTCAACCCTTAAAACTCACCCTCAACTTTTATTTTTTAAGTAGCACCAAAAGGAATTGAATTTTTAGGGATACTGAATGACAATGAACAATGACAATGAACACAAATGTCTTTTTTTATGCTTTTTTATTATGAAAATATTATGCCTCAAACAAAAAAATGCTCATTTATTTATCTTACTTTAACGACTTCACGAAAAAAATTGGTTTGTGTATGAAGTTGAAGTCAAAGGCACTGCAAGACATTAAATATAATAGTTACCTCATTAATCTAGGAAAAGCTGTGGGTACTATTTGTAAAAAAAGTGGGAGATAAGTTTTAGGGGTTGACATAGAAAAAGAGTTTCGAAAGCTAGGTATTATTGATCATTAGGTACCCTTGAATGACCCAATTCGTTTTCTTTCTTATCTGTTTCTCTTACGAAAATATTATGCCTCAAACAAATCCTTATTTTACTTATTCTATTTATTTTACGCTCGTGACCTTACGAAAAGAAAAAATAGGTTTTTGTATGAAATCGAAGATACTACAAGACTTTAAATAAAATAAGGACTTATTTTGTGTAGGAAAAACTATTACGTGCTATTTGAAAAAAATAAAAGTTGGGGTGATTTTTAAGGATTGAAGTACAAAAAAAAAATGTTTTGAAAGCATGGTATGATAGACCTCGTTATACTTTCAAGTAATCCACTCAGTTTTCGTTCGAACATTTTCATCGTCATTGTATCAGATATACTTGCATGTTCGTCAGCTTAGAGGTAGACTTAACAGTTGCAAGGGACAGTTATGGATAAACAGTAGATAAAACTTTCGCCCTAGGTCCTGGGGGCTCCAGCTCTTACCAGCCACGCAGTGCGACACTGTCAATGTTGATTAGAAATTTTCTTCCATCGAGGAGACGTTTCAAGAGATTTATGTGCCACCTAACAGCCTTCTATTAGGCCTTGTAGATAAAACGAGAGCCATACTAGAAATCAGGAGCGAAATTTTGGGGGACTTCAAGTCTGACCACACAGAAAAAAATACTGTTGCGTTTCCAATTAATTGTTAGTATTTGGATGTTTTTCTATCGCCTTGAATATATTTACAGTTGTTTCAAATCCATGTCATTGAAAGAATTCAATCCTTATATTCGAAGTAATGGTACGCTAATAAATTAAAAATACTTTTATATTCGTTCTAACGATATGTATAATCCTTCTAATACCAATATTGATATATAATGCAATCAAAACATCCTTTTTTTCGAAATTTACCCTATGTTTCATTTAAGCAAAGCATACAATATATTCAATGTACAAAAATTATTACTGCAACAGCAGTTCGTGATAATTCATCTGATAAAAATGATTTTGTTTCAATGGCCCTTGTCGTTCGTTAAACTATAATCAGTATTCCGCGGGACTGATGTCCCGATTCAATGAACGTAAAATAAAGAACAGGGGGATCATCTCAGTGTTACTATCGCCGCGAACCCGCCAACATGGACGAGGTTGCTCCGTTGTGTTGTTTCGGTGTTAGCCGTGTTGTGTCATGTCGTGGGTTTGCGTATTGTATCAGCAATTATTGTGTGATTTAAATGTGTCCAGTTATCTATTAAATGGAGGACCTACTGAGAAATTGGGACTTAGAAGACACCCACATTTTAATGTAGGTATTTAGATTAGTCAGACAGTTATATTTCAGGTAATAATGCAACAACTGGTGCAGGCTTATGTCTAATTCTTATATCGTGCTCCTTATAACTTCATACAAAATCACACAATTAAACATCCAAACGAATCAATCAGCTGTCCTCGCAATAAAATCTGTTAGTCTAAGGAAAAGAAAGTAGTTTAGAATCAATTACCAAACACAGATTCGATTCAACGACAGGCTGCAATTGAATTATTCATTGGAATCCAATGACATCTTGTAACTGAATCGACAATACGATATAATTCGTTACCAACTATACATTTCCCATTGGATAAAACATCGCTGTATTTGAGGAATGCTGAGTGCAACGTCCCATTGATCCAAGCGTAAGTCTTTGACAGAACGACAGATTTTTCTGTGTGCAGCCACGCAGTGCGACACTGTCAATGTTAATTAGACATTTCTTCCATCGAGGAGATGTTTCAAGAATTCAAGATGCCAATCAACGCCCTTGTATGAGGCCTTAAAGACAAATCCAGAGCCATAGCGGATTAATCAGGAAATCAGGAGCCAGATTTTTGTCGGCACGCACAAAGTAGGCGTTGCATCGGTTGGACGCGCGGCGACGCCGATTCCGACGCCTAGCGTCGCGTCGCATGGCGTTCCGTTTGATTAATGAGGAACGGAATAATGGATCCCTCATATCGTACAGTGTGCTCTGCCCTGTTCTCTTCTCTGTTTCTGCTCGATATGGATTTGCAATATAACGCTACGCCGCGCCGCCGCCGCCGCCGCCGCTGTGACGCATGTCATGGCTGACTTGGACGCTCCGGGTCACACCCTGAGAAGGCATTGCGTTTGTACTAACAATTCTTATCGGGCTCGACTAGGAACGTTATTGCCAATGTTATTTATCAAACAAGAAGCGAATGGTCATACATATGACTAGTTAAGGCATTGTTAATAGTCAAAGCGGTCCATGGGACCTCAGGTATTAGATCTTACAAAAAAGGAGCATAAAGTCTTTCAGAACATTCCTACATTTTTTTAAATATTCTCAAGACTCTTTGCTCAAATCCAATAACCACAATTAATTAAAATTTCAGTAGCTCTTAACTTCTGGCATGCAGCGTACTTGAATGAATTGGAAAAAACAACATCTGCCTCATTCCAGAACGAATGAGCCGCATTTCGTTAATAAACTGTAGTTTTCATATTTTTGTATTGATGGTGCTTTTATCAGTGCGCGATTATTTGATGCAAGGGCCGATTTAACATCTATATTAATAATTTTTGGTATAAAAAGATCATTTGAAATAAACCTCCACATTTAGCAAGTTTCTAATAATTGTCTGAAATTTCAAAAAATACGTCGACATTTCTCAAAAAATATTCTTTTTCGTCATTCACATATTTTTATTAGATCAGAAATCTTGAAATTAAAAGTATAAAAACGGGTACTGCTGAAGCATTTCAACGACTTTCACGCACATACAACACCCTCTAAATTTTGATTTAAATTTGATGGAATGCTAGATTTTTAACTACACTACAATTTTCTTGTTAACAGCGCAAGCTGTGTCCACGTGTGTTTGCCTAATTGTTCCGACCACCACCAGAAACGTGAATAGCAGAGGTACAGTTTCAACATCGAGATGTAAAAAGCATCCTCCAAAAACTAAACTAGAAGAAAGCTACTGGTCCTGACCAAATTCCAGCCATTGGTCTTAAACGCTGTGTCGCTGAGCTTGCACCTACTTTTTGCAAGCTCTTCAAACTATCGTATCAGCGAGGCTTTCCCGCTGCGTGGAAGAATGGTTGTGTACAACCCATTCCGAAGAAAGGCAAAAAAATAACCCACCAACTATCGACCTGTGGCTCTTCTCAGCATCATGTCTAAGGTTATATAAACTGTCATTAATACACAGCTCCTGAAGTTCCTGGACAACAATAACATCATAAATCACCGCCTGCTTCCGTAAACATAGATCTACGGGTGACCTCCCGGAGAAGCTCGGAGTTTTCTTCCGCTGTTGGAGGCTGTATGCACCAGAGCAACTACTGCTGCTCTACAAGGCACATATCCGACCATCGTTATTATTGCTCCCATGTGTGGGGATGCACTCCGAAGCACTCTCTAAAGCTTCTGGACACTATCCAGGAGAGTGCAATTACCTTTCCCTGTTTCACAGATTCCATCACGGAAGACGTTGTGATTTGAGCTTTCCCAAATAATCACACCAAAGGCCGTCCGAACGAGGAACACTAGAGAGCTCATCCTTACCAGGTCGAGGTCCCTGCTCTCCGAACCAGTTGCCTCCAGCATGACTTCTTCTGGAGAATTTCGACGCTGTGGAATGGGAATGCCGGGGAATTTGTTTTCGGATGGCTACAACCTGCAGCGTTTCAAATCTGACGTGCACAAACACTTATCCTCTCGCAGCGCTTCTATGTAACCATAGGCTGAAAGCGTGTAGTTTTCGGTGGCGTAAATACAAAAAAATTTAAGGAACGTCACCCTGTATCTCGGATCAAATGTGCTCGACGAGTCAGAAGTAGGAGGGGGTGGTTTCTTGGTATGAGGTGAATCGCAGCGACCCTTGAATTTTTTTAACTCCCCCGAATCGCGACTCTCCAGTCACCCTTTCATATATATAATATATATCATCAACTACACAGGGGGGTCGAAACGCGTATACATTCACCGCGTTGGTTAACGAGATTTTTCAAAGGGAGACCCTTTATTATAATATACTATACTCAAATCTAATTTTTCACGTATCCTGTCACACTCCCTCTAAATTTTAGGCGGAGAGTATATTCGAGTTTTTTACACACATTGATTGAATTTCTATGGCTTTAAATGTACGTGAATTCACAAAACTACAAAACAAAAAAAAATTAATTTGCCTGTTTTTTTTTCTTGAGGGTAGGTCAAGACGAATGGTAATATAATAATATTTTGAAGTTATGGAGAAGCTGTGGGACTTTATACACAACATTGCCTTTGGACAGCGGTGATAATGAAAAATTAAAGAAAACTAAGCAGATTGAACAAAAAATTGAGTACATGAGAAATCAAAATTATGGAACGTCCATATACATATTATGTAATCCAATTTTATGAAAAATACAAAACCCCCGATGTCGTTCAGTGAATAATCTACGCAAGTTTTATCATCTTGTTATACTTTATGTGAATTTTGAAAATCTCTAGCTCTAACAACCTAAATGTCAAACTCGTCTGTCGTAAATTCATTTATAATGTGAATTTTAGACATATAAATTTACTAACGATACCTAGGCACACACTAGGTTTGTTCCAAAGAAGCTTTACATAAAGCGCAGTAAAAAAGATGAATTCTCTAACACCCGCCTGATAATTGGTTAAGTTAGTTTTAGGTTATATTATTTAGCCAGGTCTAGTAGAATGCCCTTGGGCTAGACTTCGCCGTTACGCTATAGTTTTATATTGTATGTATAATAATTATGGTACGATAAAGTCATAATTTTTTCCAAAGGATGCAGCTCGGGCTCCGGCACACTGAGCTGCTGTTCCATTACCCAGTGACTACTCCTCACACCGCGAAGTGAGCAATCAGTGGGTCCGCGAATCGTGCGCTCTAAGTAGACGAAAGGACCCAAGGATGACTGCCTTCTGCATTCTGGCGGCCAAGATGTGCGCCGTCGCACGGCACACCGGTATTTTGCGCAGTACAGAGAGCAGCGTATTCCTCATTCCACCTTGGGATCCGATGACCATAACCAGCAGACCTACAGGGTAGTCTGGCCAGAGGCTGCGAAGTTGTCCGAGCAGCTCCTGATATTTGGTCAGCTTTTCCTCCTCCTCCTTCAAAACGATGTTCACCTTGGCAGGTGCCGAAAACGAACATCGTCTTCTGTTGATGGTCGAGAAGGACTATGTCCAGCATCTCTCATTCTCCATAACGGAGTCTATATGCCCTGGAGCGTATGGCAGCACCGATGTCTCATCGATACCGTTGTGCCGATGGACGTAAGCCATCCCAGCTTACGTCTTACATGCATTAGCGTCTCTGGCGCCTGTCGGCAAGCTCTAAAACGGGTGTCGGGGACATCTACACCCATAACCATTTTACGGTACACCAAGGTGTTGAAGACACCGTCTTGGCTAGCCATTATAGAGCCGTCAGTCTCCGACTTCAGACTAGACCTTAGGAAGAAGAAGATCAACTGCTCAGACAAGCCATGGTCTTCTAGATGTTTGTAGAAGATTCGATGCATTGGCTTATCTTTATGAAGTCTGAAAAGGAAGTGGACCTGGGCAGTTTTAATGTTATTATTATTATTATTATTTTGGCATGTACTACCCTGTACGGCAATCTCGTATCCTTGAACACATCCGAAATATTCTCAAACAGCAATTACTCAAGCCAAACAACACTCTATTTCCCGCAAGATTAACGATCGTCACAAGAGTTGCGTGGAGTGATTTCAACCCTGATTCGTCTTAATCCATAATTGCTTTTGTCATCAGCCCTGATGAAGGATAACTTGCGCGCGTATGAGGACTGGGCGTGGTTCGTGTTGACGGCTTACGTTTTCAGGTCTGCTTAAGTGAACACAGCTACTTGAAATAATGTAACTTTAATCATGACATCTCGATTAATAGACGTAAACATCAAAAACTTTTCTCAAAAGTGAATGAGATGTTGGGCTGCCAACCTAGACGGCCGAGCTTACAAGGAACTGGCGAAAGCTTACATAGAGAGAGAGGGGTAGAGAGAGAGAGAGAGAGAGAGAGATGACTTCATGCAAGCAAAAGGTTTGAATGAATGAAAGACGGAGGGAGGCTTTGTGGTGATCAGAACATCTAGTGCATAGACCTACAAGCGGGCCTTCTGCATCTCCCCTTACCCTAGCTCCCAGTGAGGGTGGCCTTGAGCATGGCACGTCTTATGCCTTCAGGTTCAAGGACCCTTGAACCTAGTATAGTCTGCCTGTGATACTGAGGGCTTTACAGCGACATAGAATGTGTGTCGAGGACTCTTTCTCCTCGCCACAGCGTGCACACGTCGGGTCGCTTGTCACCCCATCAAATCACGTCTGAAGGTGTTATGGTCAGATAGCAGGCCCACAAGAAACCTTGGCCGGGTTCTGTTCAGTGACAAACAGAACCACCACGCCTTGGCCATCGGTCCTAAAATAAGTTCTCTAGCTTGACGAAGATACCTAGGGATTCCTGTCCTTCTCATAAGATGTTGTATATTGCAACTACACTTCTGTTACCCTTCTAATGGTACCTGCTGCCAGCCCCACAGCTGGCTCAGGACCCAACATAAGTGACACATAAGTGACACCTGATGTCTTGCCGAAATGTCATCCAAGACCTTCCTCCATTGCAGAACGATCCTTGATGCTCTCAAGGCTTTTAATGCTACCCACCTGTCAGACCAGATTGTATATCCGCCTCCTAAGGCCCCTGAATTTCGTGAACGCCTGGAATACCGTGGTGTATCCCCCAAGAGACAGCGAGAAAAGCAAAACGTTCATAGCATCATAGCAAGCCTTAACAAGAGCCATACGCTATAGTTTAGAACAAAGAAGAGAGACGCTCAATACTTTGAAAGCATGTGAGCAAAAATTTGCTAAGACTTGGAAGAGATCACAAGAAAGAGAACGAGAAAGTAATCCTAGATTGACCATTTGAGGAGCAGACTTTCAAATTGCATTTTGTCCATTATTATAAATTTCCAGAAGCAAAAAACCAGAACAGAGAGGCCAAGTCATAGAAAAAATAATGTCTTGGAATAATATAATGATATGGGGCCTAAGGAGCTCAATCGCAAAATTTGGTACAAGTAAGTTGGAAAACAAGTTCCATACATCACTGGTTTCCCACAGTTTTCTCACGTAGTGCCGCTTTCATTTCAGCTCTCAAACTGTGTCGTACAGTATACAAAAGTAAAATCCCAATCAAAATGCATGCATTTTTTCATTGTTTGTCCATGGACCTAGATCAGTTTGTTTGTCTAGGTATGATTTCCTACCGAATAGCACGGAGACTAAATGCATTTGTCTGCCTTATGGTTCGTAAAGATTAAGTACTGGATCATAGGAATACAGTGCCACCTCTATCTCAAATATGGAGTATTTGGACAAAATGCATTTTGAAGTTTTGTTCCTCATTTTTATTGTGATCACGTTCGCTTACGCTAGCCACTATAAAAGTACGATACTATTGTAGGATCCTAGCGGCCTATCGCGAGTATGTTGGACTGGGGTCTTACACTCCAGGTAGAGCAGCCTAGGAGAACAATTCTTCTCTGACTAAAACTGCTTCCAGACTCATAAATACGGCTTTTAGTAGCATCGATCCCCACGATATTCTTAGCTCGTTGTTGTTTTACTTCCAACAAAGTACCTTCTACATCCAATATCAACAAAGTATGAATACGTCCAAAACCGTACGGTAATATTATATCCGTGACGTAGGCGTGCAAATGATGATTAATATATGAAATTAACGCTTCTGTTTACGGTCCGCGTAGCGAATCGAGAATCAAAAGCGGGCAGAGTTGAAAGCAGACACTGACGGGGTTGGTTTTGTTTTTTTCCATAGTCCAGTTACCCCACCAACGATCTTCAAGAGGACTGGACGAATCAGCTGAAAATTAATTGTGCTTCATAGTGCAATAAATAAAACAGCATGCGTACAAATAAAAAGCATTTTCATAACATTTCGCCTATTTCTGTAACCTTTCTGGAAGTTTGACAAGATGCAATTTGTTGCAGTTATACCATGTGGTTTTCTCTCTGATTCGTCGTTCTGTATCTAGCCATAAATAAAACCACTTCCGTTGGAATGAAAATACTGGTAGCCTTTCTCAAAGCACGAATTAAAATAATAGAACTACGAGGTTGTCTCTAGTTCATTGCGCTTCATAAGTCTTCAAATAACAATTCGGCTACCTCTATTAATTTTCTCAAAATACAAAACAATTGAGTAATTTGCTAAGGTCGCCGAAACATTAATGAACAGATTTAGTTGAACAGATATGATTTTATTAACAGTTTGGTGAACTATCATGCAAATGAAACTTTCGATATATCAACATATTATTTCATTAGTTACTACAAGGATGTTGTATGAACGGCTCCTGGGCTGTTCGGCCGGCGTCGACACGTTCCGTCTCCTTGGCGTCGGCGCCCTTCGCCTGCATGCCGTTTCGTCAACACGAGTGATTAGCATCCTCAGTAGCTATTACCTATGTCTACTTATCGTAGTTCGTAATGGATTGTCAACAATTAGATTAGATTCGGTTGAAAGTGAGCGGGGCGATTATGGCTCCTTCCAGTGTGACCCTACTGTGTGTATTGTGGCTCACACCTATTTAGGGTTCACCGTACAATCCACACCTTGATGAAGGCGATGGTCTTGATGGGTGACACTTCCTTGAAGTAAGTAGATTCCAGTTGGGTGAATCCGAACGTCTGAAACCCAGCTCTTTCGAGTACTGGACAGGAGAACTTAATGTGCTCCGCTGTTTCGTCCTCCACATAGCAGAAACGACAGTCCGTTGTTTGTTCTAGATCTAACTTCGGCAAGTGGTTCCTCAGACGACAACGTCCCGTCAACAGGCTAACCAGAGTGCTGAGATCATTCCTGTTCCATTCTATGATCCTCGAAAGAGGGACTAGAGGGGTATCGTATATCGTATGAACACCTTCGAGTGTAGTAGCCCTGGTGTATCTCGCCACTGCAAGAGTAGTGCTTTCCTCTCTGCCTAATCTAATGTGGTTTCTTTAGCGATGATTTTCGCAATACCCGCGAATGGTTCTGGTCCTATGAACACAGATTCGGTTCTTCCTCTTACGAGTGTCTCGACCAATATATTACCTTCCACTCCGCTATGACCAGGACCCCAAACCGAAGTTACTTCCTTGATCCAAGTTCGCTGAGCAGATGTATGCAGTTTCATACGTGTCTTGAATCAACTCGCTTGAAGCTCAGTGCTTTCAGGACGGCCTGGTTATCTATTTGAAAAGGCTTTTATAGGTTTGTTTGTCAGTAGTCTTTTGTTCAGCTTCCTCCCAACTCCCAACCCTATGGCTATTATTTACTGGTTCACTGATACTTCAACCTTTGGATTGGTACCAGCTATCCCCGCTCCTGTGCCCAGTTCTGACTTAAATTGCGCAACATCGGAGGGTGACATGAAACTGTCACTTCTATTCTATTCCTCTCTTCCTAGTAAAAGGACGTTGTGGGATCCCTCTACGTGCGCTTGGGGAACCAGTCCAAGACCAATCCGAGTAAAGGTAGTTTAACTCATGATACCCGTTGTTTCTGGTCCCAGTTCCTTTTTGTCGTGTCTGCCAGTTGATATAAATCTGTAGGCGACCAGTCTGACACCCCTATCTACCTCAGTGTGTAGAGAGGTTAGTTTTAGAAGGGTCTCCATGGCCAGTGTTGGTGTACGATTAGCTTAAAAGTGAATTAATTTTTTTTTCGAAGCCACAACTTTATTAATTCAATATTATAACAATAAATACTTTTATATCACAAATCAGTACTTCAATAGCCCTGGTCTCGAGACTTAACCTATAAACTAACAGAATTACGTTAACTAGTTGGTCAGTCGTACTAATATTCTTTGAGTTATTTTAATGTAACAATTTCATTTCAATGAATATTCAGGTGGTCTTTGCATTTTTTAACAAAAAGTGGATAAGAAGTGGTCGACCTAATGTTGTGGCTTAAATTATTGTAACATTTTGATGCAAGCTGCTCTGGATTATTTAGTCCTACGTTAGTTCTGCCCTGTGCTATAAATTTGTCAGCCTTCTTGTATCATGATTATGAATTTCACTAGTTTGAAAATTTGTATTTGATTTTTGTAAGTTATTAAGTATTTTGTATGTCGGTTTGCATTGTTCTAATTGCAATAAGCTCTCTAATTCAGGTACATTTAGTTCATGATACAGAGTATTTGTTGGTGTGAGATATTCATAGTTGTATAAAATTTTAAAAAAATTGTTTTTCACAAGTTCTCCAAATAGGTATTAGATATCGCAAATGCGATAAGAAAAAAGCAGTATATACTTGTTTTTTTGTCTTTGAAGAGATGTAGTTTCTACATTTATAGACAACAGGGATCATGGGATTTACTTTATTTACAATTTTGTTGATATGCTTCTCCCAATTTAAAAACTCATCTACAATCAGACCCAGGTATTTAAGAGACCATATTTTTTCCAAGAAAACATTATTGACTTTTAAATTTATTTCGCTCACTAATTTAATCCTTTGCTTAAGTATTGTAAACTTATTTTTGTCAACATTTAGTTTTAGTTTATTAAAATATAGCCTTCTTCGATATTTATCAAGGTCTTCATTTATTAGTTTTTATAAATCTTCCTCATTTTCCCCTGTGTATACTACTACTGTATCGTCTGCAAAAGTGTAATATGTGTATGTAATAAATCATGTTAAAAAATCCTGTTTTATAGATAGGTATGTGTTTTGACTGTACTAGCGTCTATTTCATATCTGTGTACAGTAACGACAAAAGCGACAAAGCAAGACCGCACGTATATATCTAGAGTTTGGCGTCGCATGGCGTAGCTCCGTTTCGCATGAAACTATAAAATATAGGCTATGCAACCCGTTAAATGAAATTTAATTAAACAACTTTTATATCCTTTTCGGCCATAAAAACGACGGCTTCGCAGCCCCGTCGCGATTAATACAATGTAACAAACAACACCGCGCGCGTTGCACGGCAAAAATATAATTTTTCCCAAAGAATTTGGGAACATTTCGTGGTATTTTCAAATACCTAATCCGTGAAACAGTAATCAGTAAGCTAGTCTAGTACGTTTGACAAAATAGTTTTTCAGAGGTCTGAGAGTTTTTAGACTTCACTGTAACGATGTGCCGACCAAGGTTCAAAATGAGGTTAGGATCTTCGATGATGAGGTTATACCCGTAGCTGTAAGAAAATCCGGAACTGTAAGGAAAACAATTATAGCTGTATCTTCTAAATCCTCAAGAATGGACACCTGGTTCCTCAATCAGAATAATTCTCCAGCTCAAGGCGACTTTGCAGTATATTCGCATGTGAAAATGACGCTAAAAGCGAAGCGGTTTTTTGTTGATGAGGAACTTTTATGGACATAGGGACCATATTATTTCTCTTCTTAAGGTGTCATGTACCTTTCTCTCATAAAATGGTCCTATTAATTGCAGTCCTCTGTAATGCTTGGTGCTTTCTTAATCTGAAATATAGTATCCTCAATTGGATCAATCATTTCATTAATAGGAATCATCTACTTTTTATTTATTATATGAGAAAGCCTATCTTCACAACGGAAAACCCTTAGAAGACTGAGAATAATTTCTTCAATTGAATGACTGGTGGTCGCTTATTCCAGTCCAGTGACGGATAATTCTCAGCCAGAATAGATTTTTTCTTCCAAATCCTCTTCTCCCTCCTTCGTTCTTTCTTTAAAGAATGAGACGCAAGAGGTGACGCATGGGCGTTCCCCATGCATTATATGTCCTAGGTAAGCTATTTTAATCTTCCTTATAGCCTCAAAAGTTCTTGTTCTGCTAAACCGGCTCTCTGGGAAACCTTTTCTCACACGAGTGCGCTTTAATACCTATTTACACTGATTTAAGTTTGGTTTTGAAGGATGCAGAGATCTTTAATGTATAGTAAATAAAGCTGTATTGCAGAAATGTTCTATACCTTAACCACCGAACAAACGGAGTAACCATGCACAATATATGTAAATTTTTACTGTATGGTCAAGGGTTATATGCACACCGTCTACAAAACTGCATACTGAGAGCAGTGATGTTACTATAAACAGAAAAATTAAGTTCGATTTATCCGAGTAAAGCCCCAAAACATGGGTTTGAAATAATTTTTTACTCCTTTTCTTCAGTGAATGCAGTTTAGTACCTTTCGTACTTCATACATAATATCAATCAGCAATGTTAACTTGTCCAATTGCTAGTGTTCGCACACTGTACAGAGCCCTGGGGCGTATATTCTGTTTCATCTTCTTCTCAACATCTGAAGAAGATAGGATGCTTTGCCAGTTTCATGAGGGATACATGTTTGCTCATCTGGCATTCTCCAATGAAAACCCCCTATATTTGTAGTAGTATGCACTTTTAATTTAATATATCAGTAAAATAACATTACCAAACCTACTTTAAAAACTATGACTGCAGTGAAATTCTAATTCTAGGTCATGATTCTTGAATGGTTGTCTAACGTTGCCATTCAGTATTCAACTTGCCATGGCATGATTTAATCTCTCTCTCTCTCTCTCTCTCTCTGATGTAACGTAGATATATAGAGGACAAATCCCCCTCCTCTGAATTTAAAATATTATAACGAGCTGATAAATATTTGAGCAGAAGGCATGGCGCACGATATAGCGCGTCATCTGGATTCCATTCGATGAATTAGTCAAGTGGAGTAGCAGGACATGCAAAATGCAGGCTTCCCACCAGTGCGCACAGCGCTTTGTCACCAAAGTGACACAATGTACGATCCAGAATTCTGTACAGTGTGGGAGAATTCATAATTGGACTTGGACATGCTAACATTACTGACTGATATCATGAATGAAGTAGTTTTTTTATATAGAGGTTTCAGGAAAATCGGCTTGAGCGCAATAACATAAGCATACGCACACACGAAAGTGTGAGAGAGGGCCTGCCCGCCCGACGTTGAAACAGTTTGACTCTTCTGAAGGTCTAATGCAATGTTCAACGGACGCAAATGCGCCCATTCAACATGCCACCACAGCCCGACCGGCTAAAAGCCGTTTCCCCTTTTCTTACCTCGAAACTCTCCCAACAACATGAGTGTAGGGCTGAGCTCGTTGATCCGGTGGTTTAATTACCGCATCTACGTTCTTCGCTTTCTTTGGCGCTCACGATTTTAATCTCCATGCAGGAGATCTTTCTATAAGAGATCACCAGTTTCACCATGTTTTTTGCCTTCAGATCTTCAGATAGGTTTGCACAGGCTTCTTGTCTGTATGTATCCCACCTCTTACACTCGAAGAGCATATGTTCCGCCGTGTCTAGCGGTCAGCAATGGCGGCACTGGTTGACGGTAGCTCTTCCTACATTTTCCGATAGACACAGAATGGGCCATGAGCCGTTAGAGCCTGCGTCAGAAAATAGTATATAGTTCTGTTCTCGCAGTTTGCCCATTCTCCTATTGATGGTTTCGATCTTTTTCTCCACTGCACAGCCTCCGTCGTAGAGATTGTATCTGCTGACACTTCTCTATGTTCTTCTGTAGTATTTCCGCCTCGTCTCTGTGTCTCATTGTGAAACGCGGCTCTCTCTTCTTCACTTGCAAGCCTTCACTAGGTACTGGCTACCCTTAGCACTGCCTTCCTTAGAAGTCTGTCCAGCTCCCGCTGATGTGTTTTCCTTTTGAGTGCTGTACTGGCCTATTCCGTTCAGGAGTGCTCTTTTTCAGTCCAAACAGCGCATTGATATTAATGTGACCTGATAAGCACCTCTGGTTGTCTATATAGACTCCAAAGTACCTCACGGATTTACTGGGGAGCATCCTCCTACCTCTAAGCTGAAAGTTCACGTCCTTCCTCTTTCTCCTATATCCTCGTAGTACCACTGCCTCACTCTTTTCTGAGGCTAAATATATGTGATGATCCCTGATCTCTCTATTCTATTGTGGCCAATCACCGCAACTCGTGCTGTCCACGTTCCCCCGATTCGCATTCTCAGGCAAGTCATTGCCTCGCTTTCTATCCAAAGGTACAAAGGGAGCAAGTAAGCCTGGAGTACCTCCAGATTAGAAGTAGATATAAAGGTATTATTTAAGGTTCCTAATTGAGAAACTAAATCTTACGCGTCACAGAAATGTGGTTTATAAATGCTCATTTTCTTATTGTGCAGAGCACTACTACAATAAAGCTTCCTCAACATTGAAAAAACTGTTGCAGGTGTGGTGTAAAATGGTTTGGTGTAAAGCCTAAGACCGATATAAGGAGAGGGTCAATAATAACTTTAATTTGTTTCCAGAGCCGTTTTACATCTATGGCAATGTCGTCTTGTTTTATCTGTAAAAATTTCAACGTCCCATTAGAGTCTGTATTGATTGTTGTCGAGTACCAATGTCGGTGTGTAATTATAATATGGATTTGTATTTTGTGTCAGTTTGGGTATTATGGCTAGTACTCGGTGTATGACCTCAGCTGCAGAGTTATGTCGGGATGTGTACTCGGTTTCAGTGCCTGTTATGTGTTCTACAGTTTCCTTCTGAAATTATCGTTATTATTATTATTATATAAATGAATGTTTGCTCCTTTTATGCTCAATACTGGAATAACGCGACTTTATCGCGCGGCAAAAAAACGCACGTGTGAAGGCGGCCTTAAGGATGACTAGCACTCTGGCGCACTTTCAACCCAGCCGACGCGAGCTATCCTCGTTGGACGATCGATAAATATCAAATTAATTCCTGGGTCTGAGACGCCATCGTGTTCCAAAATATAAATAAGACGTACCCGAGATCCTCGAGTGTATTTGCTTTGCCGGATTTTGTTGTAGAACAAATGGACGGATTACATTTCTATAATTCTTATTCAAAGACAGATGGATTGATGGTTGAAGAGTGATCGGATTTATAATTCAAAGTTATAGAGTTCTTGAGGAAAAAGGAACAGGAGTGATTCAAAAATCATTAGAACAAAGAAATCCGTGAGATATTTTATTTTGATCCAATATCAGTGCAGAAATCTATTTAAGGACGCACAAATCATGACTGTTATTTCTTTGTTCATTTTAGCGTCATTACTATATGTTAAAATCTCTTTTCAAATCTAGAGACTAGTTTATCTTCACTGAATTTACGTCCAAACGGGAATTTGAAACTGCCTTCGCATCGGCTAACACTGTCTTTCAAGTGTCTTAACATTATGTTAATTAAACTTTATAATCATCTTTCTCTATTAATACAAAAATATCGAAAGTTCGCTTCTTTTCGAAAAGAAACTGAAAGTATTCTTTTTGGAAAATACCTTTTACTCAGTCGATGAATATTTGAATTTTGTATTTTATGAGTGAGGCTTCTATTGATACCTATTATTTTTTCCTGTACATACAATTTATTTTACCTGTGTATATTTGTTTTTGTAGAATTGTTCGTAAATTTGGCAGATGTGTGTTTCATACATATTTACTTATTGTTATTTACATACCAGATCGAGTACCAGACTATATTCCATTACTCTTTCACAAAGTCTAATGGAAATACAGTATTATTATTATTATTCTCGAAACAACAGCGCAAAAAATAAATACTCGCAATAACATTATCCAAAGACTATGTAGCACTAGCTGGGGAGCTTCAGCAAATACACTGCGAACATCTGTACTTAGTTTGGTGTACTCTGCGGCCGAGTATTGTTCTGAACAGCGCACACACCAAGAAAGTGGATACTCAGCTTAACATATCAATGAGAACGATTAGTGGCTGCATTGAGACTACCCCCATCCTACTGGCTCCCAACACTCAGCCACATACCTCCACCTGCCAAAGAAAACAAGGCGCCCTGATAAAACAATATAAGAAAATAACCAGTGATACACAACTCCCTATCCATGAGGATATCCCGCACCTGTCAATGACATATATAAAAGACCCTAAACCGAATCAGAACAGGACACGGTGTATGTCATGGATGTGCCCATAACCTCCATAAATGGGGAAAACGACCCAACCCAGGCTGCGAGTGCGGCGCCCCCAACCAAACAATTGGCCACATAGTGACAGAGTGTGAACTGAGGGCATATCAAGGCGATTCGAGGGACTTCTTCCATACCACACAATCAAGCCTTGAATGGATTGCTGAACTAGACCTTTTAATATAACAGTATTGTATCTGTATCTACTGATATGTTTGTTTGTTATTCATGCATTGCAATGTCTTATTTACACCCTGACTTGTACATATTTTATAAATTTACCATGTGTTGCGCCATACGCTAAATAAATAAATTAGACTGACTTTCTAAGTTCCTCTCGCATGACTGAAGTAATAAATGTTGACGGGATGTGCCAAGTCAACACCTGAACTATTATTGATCCGAATTTAGGGAAGATCGTACAATATTACAGGTCTTCAGGATTACAGACTTTTAGAACGCTTTGTGTAACTTTTCATCCAGGCCTAACTGTTGCAGGTGTTTTGCAAATGTGTTTGGTGTAGGGCCTGAGAGAGACATAATGAACGGGACAATAGTAGCTTTGTTTTTCTTCCAAAGTCGTTTTATTTTCATGGCAAGGTCCGTGTATTTAGATACGTTCCCGGCGTAGGTGTTTTGGATGTCATATCATTGGGAATAACAATAGCTGTCAAATAGATGCCTTTGTAGGTTTTTGCCTGGAAAACTATGTGACATTACTTTTTGAGTTACACCCGCCCCCACCCCTTTTTTGTCATCGTAGCGGGACCAAAAACTAGATTTTTGTTTCTAATGATAACCTTTTTATAGTGACCACGTTTGAAGAAAATCGGAAAACTTTGTTTTTTTGATGTCCATCTGTATGTCTTGTACGTCCGCGATTTCGTTCTCCAACGATTACTCAAAAACGCCACAAGCGATTGCTCCCAAATTTGGCCGATTTAAATCGAGTTGGAAAGGTTTTGGTGCCGATCGGAAAATGGGTGGTGAAAAAGGGTGGGGGATGCGCAAAAAAATGTATATGTATCACAAATTTGATAGCACCAGTTGAAAGAGAATGTGTCTTTATCTCTAAAACGATATATCACATGTTAATTCTTTCTGAAATGGAGGCTAAAAAAATAAATAAATTGAAATACTTAAATAACAACAACAACCACTTGAGGCGGGAAAGTTCCTATAACGACGTCTACCTTGTTCAATGTTCACATCTTTTTTATATAAAAGCGCCGATGTAACAATATTTATGTCACTTAAATTTTAAGTATGTGGTTTTCTATAATCTTCCAGTATTGCTAGTACAACAACAACAACAACGCCTGTTTGAAGAACTTTCAAATTCCGCACTACAATTACACACATTAATAGTCTTGACTAGATAAATATTGATCAAGCCCACGCATAACCTAAGATAACCGTTAGAAAGAAAAAATGTAGCTGCATATACGAAAGTGATAAATCGCCAATCTACACACACTGTTCATGACTACTGAAATTACATCTATTAATAACGCGGATACTAAAAAGGAACAGTAAGCGCGCACAAAGCGCAAATTCTAGTGAAAGATCAATATCTTTCAGACTACATAGCAGTCTGCAGTCAGCGTAATGTATGAGCTTGGGCGCCAACCCTTTATATAAATACGTTTCTAATTGCAACGGCGATGTATGCTTACGTCATCACCGTTGAATGCCTGATCGATACATCTAGCTCCCCTTTAGCTTACAAACTTGTCGGAATTGGCTACTAGTGCTGGCCGGTTTTCTGCGAAAGGATTCTAAATCATGCATCTAAGGCTTTAAAAAAATAGTACTTGCACAATGTGTTCCAGTTCCAATATCGAAGCCTTTAATGGTATGAAATATGGCATTATTTATCGACAAATTGCCACTCAAATTGGTTTTTTCTCTCACGGTTGTAAAATGGCAGCCATTTTTTTCGGTAACCGAGACCCACAACCTTAACACATATCTTGCAGATGGCAGCGATGAGCGAAAACCACACAATATCTGCCTTAAATTTCGTATTATGCAATGACGTCATCACTCATCATGACGAACAACAACATATAACCTAAAATTTTGACAGTCCTGTTGCTGTCGTACTGCTGTTGCTCGGCATCTGTTCAGCGACGCTGTCGCGAATTTTTACGTAATAGGGCTGCCGAGCTCTCGTACTAATTCGACCACCTCTACTCCTATAAATGTCCTATGAACGTAAAAAAGGTCTCATTTTATGGTCTATATTTTGTTGTTTCATTCTAATATGCTGCAAATATTTTCTAAATTTTTAATTTTGTACTTGACAATTAAACTCAAATTACATTTTGTCCAGTATCCAGTAGTGACAAACTAACTGCATTATGCTTACTAGAGACAAACAAACTGCATTATGGTTAACATTTTTTTTTTAATTTATCAAAGTTGTTTTTCAACTTCGCTGTACCAAATTCTGCGATTGAGTTCCATAGACCCCATATCATTATCTTCTTCGTCATCTTCACTTCAGGTTTTAGGCACTGTTACGATACTCATCTTTTTTCTCGGCCTTCTGACATCTCTTTTTCCAGAGCATTGATAAAATCTGGCTCTGGCTGGAATCCTATTGTCATGCATTCGTTCAACATGTTCTTTCCATTTTGTCCTATTCTCTTTATTCTATATTATCCCAAATCTTTTTTCTCTATGATTTGGTTTCTCTGCACTAGTTTTTTGCTGCTCCTAAAAATTTGTAACAACGGGCAAAATGCAATTTAAATGTCTGCTCCTCACTTGGTGAACACCCACTAAATTGACTTCATTTATTATTTCACTTTTAAGTATTTCATTTTTGTTGGCAACAACACTGAGTAGAATAGGTCAAACCTAGACTTCAATTAAGTCATCAGTTTAGTACTTAAATTTTAGTAATAGTAATTTTTGGTCAACAAAAGACGACAGCAGATAGAAGCTCGCAATCGGTAATCACAGGATACGCTGTACTTAAGGGTCTAGGGTATAGCGCGCAAAATTGAGAATCCAAGAAAATACACACAGAAAAATCTGTCGTTCTGTCAAAGACTTACGCTTGGATTCAATGGGACGTTACACTCAGCATTCCTCAAATACAGCGATGTTCTATCCAATGGGAAGTGTATAGTTGGTAACGAATTATATCGTATTGTCTACTCAACCACAAGATGTCATTGGATTCCAATGAATAATTCAATCGCAGCCTGTCGTTGAATCGAATCTGTGTTTAGTAATTGATTCTAAACTATTTTCTTTTCCTTGGACTAACAGATTTTATTGCGAGGACAGCTGATTGATCCGTTTGGATGTTTAATTGTGTGATTTTGTATGAAGTTGTAAGGAGCATGATATAAGAATTAGACATAAGCCTACACCAGTTGTTGCATTATTACATGAAATATAACTGTCTGACTAATCTAAATGCCTACATTCAAATCTGGGTGTTAGCTCTTCTAAGTACCAATTTCTCAGTAGGTCCTCCATTTAATATATAACTGGACACATTTAAATCACATAACTGCTGAGTCGGGACATCAGTCCCGCCGAATACTGACTATAGTTCAGCGAACGACAAGGGCCATTGAAACAAAATTAATTTTTATCAGATGAATTATCACGAACTGCTGTAGCAGTAATAATTTTTGTACATTGAATAGATTGTATGCTCTGCTTAAATGAAACATAGGGTAAATTTCGAAAACAAAAGGATGTTTTGATTGCATTATATGTCAATACTGGTATTAGAAGGATTATACATATCGTTAGAACAAATATAAAATTATTTTGAATTTATTGACGTACCTGTGATTACTTCGAATATAAGGATTGAATTCTTTCAACGACATGGATTTGAAACAACTGTAAATATATTTAAAGCGATGGAAAAACATCCAAATACTAACAATTAATTGGAAACGCAACAGTATTTTTTTTGTGTACGTATTTCTTCGTTTGCGAGGAGGCGTGGCCGCCTATTCCCTTTCTCCAGTGTGTGTGTGTGTCTAAGATGAGTTGAGATAAGTCCAAAAATCCAAAAGTAAGGTCAAAAGGTCCAAAGGTCATCATAAAAATGAATTTCGTATTTAGAAGCTTCTGAGGTTACTTTTTAGCTTACAGTAATTATTCAAAGGCTTGGACTATGTCACTTCGGTGGCCTTGATTTGATATCGTGTTGGTTGTTACATTACAGACATTTGAAGCATGATTTTGCATTACGAGTTTTTTTGCGCAATTAAAAACTTTTTTGAAATAATTGTTCTGAGATGTCATTCACTAAGGTCTCAACTACCACCCTCTGAAATACTGTGTATGTGGTTTGAAAAACAAGCGAGTTCCGTTCAAAATGGGAATCCATGTTTTACATGGCAAATGCATAATTATGTATAAATCTGTGTACCCTGGCTCTTTAAGCTAAATAAGGACCGCAGTAATTGTAAATGGGCGGCAGTTGCAAAGGTCACATCTTGGAAGATACAGTAGCTTGGAGCAAATATACGGACGAACAGACGCCTAAAACTTTCCGCTTTATTGATTGCAGCTAGCTGTGCCGCAGCGGCAGCGAGTTTGTATTAAATTAGATCAATTTGTCAAAATCCTTTCAGACGTTTCATAATTTGCCGCGCGCGACGCGACGCCTGGACCGCCAACGCTTTCGCTCTGGCTGCACCGACGCCCAACAAAACAACCCCGACTAACTTACATCCATTTTAGTAAATTAGTCTGATACAAGATATATATACCGCTGCCGCTACTCCTACACTTCGGATTATAAGTACAAATCTACTCCCCTCCACCCCCACCGCCCCTTCCTTCTTTGGTCACAGCTTGGATCTAATCGATATCAGAGCCGGCAGATTTGATAGGTATTTCTACCATAACCCTAGTGGATAATAATTATTCCTAATTGATTTTCAATACTACAGAGCAAATATTCTCACACTTGCGTAAAAAACAAAAACAAAAAATGCAGTCAAGTTGATCGACCCAGGACTTACCACACATCACAGTTCGTTATTTTTTCTATTAAAATGAAATCCCGTGTTTTGGATAATTTTAGGGTACTGATTACTAATCCGGTTGCAGCTTTGAGTTTCAGTCTGGTTAGATGAAAATCAAAAATTTTAGATATTTCGAATCTTCAGGTTTGCCTAAAAATTTCAAGATGTTTCAGGTTAGCTTAAAAAATCAAATTTGATTAATTGACTTTCTATTAAGATGAAATCTCGAATTTTTTATAATTTGGAGGTGCTGATTACAAATCCGGTCACAGTTTTAAGTTTCAGTCTCGTTTGACGAAAACCAAAGATTTCAGATTTTTTCATATATTCAGGTTTGCCTGTAACAGAATCATCACTCACCCGCCCGCAAAAATATGTGTGTTGTACAGCTGGATCATTATTTTATATATAGCCTATTATGAGTACAAAAAAGTTTTCAGTTTTACCATCCCTCACTTCCAACCACCCCTATTTCACCTCACCCAAAAAAAGTAGAAAATGCAGTTTGAGCATTTTTTATATTTTCAGTTGTAACCGCGGTTGTGTCAAAATTGCATTAAAATCAATGCAATAATTTCACCGTTGAGGCTGCGCATCACGGTCCAATTTTCCACCCTAAATAATTTGAAAAAAAATGGGACAAGAAATAGGATGGTTGTACATTCGCTACTGAACACTAGATTATGTACAGAATGTTAAAATGAGAACCCTGCAATGGAGTGGCTTATAGACAGCACGGTAATGATTTTGACACAAACGATAACTTTCAACAAACAAATGACCTATATTTGTAATAAAATATTTGAACGTTGCATACAAGAAAAATGATCATTCCCAGTTTCACGATGATCTTTTGTAAAATTTTTTGTCTAATATTTAGAATGTAGGGAAGACAAGAGAGCATATTCCAATGCATCTCAAAATTCGCAAAGAACTTTGGATGGAACTGTCTGATCCCGTTGACAACGGGTACAGAATAAGCCTTAAGGCTGAGCTGACACTATTAACTTAAACCTAAGGTACCGTTTTGTAAAGGTATACGTGTACTCAGTTTTCTTGTATGGAGCAGAAACATGGACATTAAAATTGGATACCATGAATAGACTCGAGGTTTTTTAGAGTGGACCTTCCGTAGATTATTAAAAATATCATGGACTCGAAACATATCTAACGATGAAGTGCTTAGACGTATGGGAAGGGAAAGAGAGTTACTTGCTACAATAAAACGAAGAAAGACCACTTATCTGGGCCCATATACCTTAATAACGAATATGATATGCCAAAACTAATAATAGAACGAAAAATCCAAGGGAAACGTGGTCCTAGTCGCAGACAAAATCCATGGTAAAAAAACATACGGGACTAGACTGGTATGAACACATCTCTGAACTCAGGACCGAAATAAGTATGCCGAAATTGTTGCCAACCTTCATTAAATGCAGATGGCACCTGAAGAAGAAGAAGAAGTATATACTATTAGGGCAACTAAACCCTAAACCCCTCACTACAAAAAAATGCCATCTCAAGACATTACGAAAAATACGATGATGTATCTCTGTGTATGCCATCTTGCAATGTGCGAGGTTAAACAAAAACAAAAGGATCGCTATGCTCACCGACAAAATGATAAAAATGAATATTCAAAAAAGTTGCATCGGAATTGTGACAAAGAATTTCAGCTCGTGTACCGTTTTCCAAAATCACACACACATATTTATAACACCGCTTTGGTATGTCGTCATATCAACAGCTACAGCCCCAGAATTATTCATAGAATGTCATGTATATATATACGCGTCATGTAGGGTACGGGCGTAAAGCCAAGCCTTATGCCATATCTTTTGTAGTGTTAGCGTTCGCGATTTTTTTAATCTTTGTAATTAAACAGCACAGCAAGAGGAGCCTGTTTCTGCACCCCCGCTCAACCCCCTAACCCCTTCCAGTCAGACATTCTTTCCTTGGTGCTTAGTGCAGTTGTATTGGAATCCCATAAGATTTGCAAGTAGTATTATCTTTACTCGTACTTTCGTTCAAGTAGGCTTTGATTCAACGTCTGACATATGTTAGAAATTAGTTATTAAACCGTAAGAGTTTTGCGTTTCTTTTTTATGGTCAGCCTCCCGCAAGGGCTGTAAGACTGTGACGATGGCGCTGTACTAGCGCTGTAACAGCATAAGTGTCTGTGCACGTTATATTTAAAACGCTGCAGATTGTAGCCGCCGGGAAGCAAATTCCCCGGTAGCTCAGTCCACAGCGTCGAAGTTCTCCAAAAGAATGAATGCTGGAGGAGACTGGCTCGGGGAGTAGGGACCTCGACCTGGTAAGGATGAGCTTGCAGAGTATCTCTAGTGTTCCTCGTTCGGACGGCCTTCGGTGTTATTATCTGGGAGAGCTCACTCGAACAGCTACCGTGGTAGAATCTGTGAAACAGGGACAGGTCAGCCACCCTTCTTCGATGTTCCAGGCTGTGGAAGTCCTTTGTGAGGTTAGGCGTATTTATTAGTCTAATTGCTCTCCTCTTGATAGTCCAGAAGCTTTTGAGAGTGAATCAGAATGCATCTCCACATGAGAGCAGTACTCCAACGGTGGTCGGATCTGTGCCTTGTAAGTGCAGCATTAGTTGCTCTGGTGTATATAGCTTCCTACAGCGGAACAAAACTCCAAGCTTCTGGGATGCCGTTTTAGCAATACTGACGACGGCGACGTAGTCGTTCCAGGACATGTTATTGTTATGTTGATCCCCAAAAGCTTGACGGAAGATGACTCGACTATTGGATGACCCTCCATTTCCACGGTTGGTAAGCCAACATGAGACTTCTTTGTCTGAGTTTTCTGTACGTTAAACTGTACTTTATTTACTAATCTCCACTCGATAATTGTTTTGATATCTACGTTGATCTGTGAGGCATGTTGCTGTCGCCGACGTATCGTAGTAGTAGCTTCCCCGGTTCCGTGCATGTACTGTCATCTGCGAAGCTCTAGATTGGACTGGATCTCATTTCCAGCAGCTCCTTGATATATAGCAGAAACAGTGTACGGGATAGGACAGATCCCTGAGGAACAGCGCCGTTTATTGAAAATACGATAAACAGCCTTCGACTACAACAAACAGAGATCGGTCGTTCAAAAAGCTATTTAATCACTGGCACAGGCCAGGTGGTAGTCCATAAGCAGCGAGCTTGACCAGAAGTCCCTCACGCCACACTATAGAAGGCTTGCGATATGTCAAAGATTCGCCATTATTTTCAATTGCTCTGTTCCAGAAGTGGGTGAGTATGTAGGTATCTTGCCCCATAAGACCTCCATTTTTTTAAGATTTTTAAATATATATATTTTATTGTTTACTATAGTAACATACATTTTCGTAATAAAAAAATAAAGAATAAATAATAATCTAAGGGTACCGGCCTATCGTCCTACAACCGTTGATGGCTTCCTCTTTGGCATTTCTTTGTCTCTGATGTGTCTGTGTTTGCGTGAACATGGATGATGTATGTATATATGTATATGACAGTGTGCATGTGTATGCATGTAGGCTTGCAGTAGGCGCCTGCAGCAGCTTGTCTCGGAAATTATCAATCGATTCCGTACGACGCCGAGCCTTCACGCTATCTGCTGTGTGTTGCGGAAAAAAGATGGGGAGCTACGCGCATTTTTTCCACGACTGGCCCTTTTCTTTTAGTATTTGTCCTGTATTTTTAACACGCTTTTCGTCCCCGCTAAACCAAAAATGACACATCTCGAAAAAGGTGATTTTACAGGAGAGGAGTCTAAAAATTTCAGAAAGGTTTTGACGTAAACTACTTGAATATAGTTAAGAATAGCCTTCTGCTGTCTTACTCCAGTACGAG
Source organism: Callosobruchus maculatus (assembly GCA_951848785.1). Classification (NCBI taxonomy): domain Eukaryota; kingdom Metazoa; phylum Arthropoda; class Insecta; order Coleoptera; family Chrysomelidae; genus Callosobruchus; species Callosobruchus maculatus. Next base: position 2,294,881 of record CATOUR010000064.1, on the reverse strand, counting down.
CTATAGGATCCCTTATAGATATATACGATAATAATTTTGGCAAATTAGTTATTTTATGTGAAGGTGTAATAGAAAATAGAAGCTTCGTTCAAGTTATGCCACTTTTCTTCAAACAGAAGCTTCTTAAAACCGGCACAACTTCAAAAATATCTCGCTTTTATTGAAAACCATAGAATGAATGGAAGCCACTATGATGGAACACGAAATGTGTCGTTCTTACGATACGCCACCTCGGCGGAGGGTACACTACCGTCTAATGCCACTTTTACAGAATAAGGTGCTTCGATATTACGTTCGAAGAAAAGTAACACACGCGCCATCTAGCGGTTGTTTTTGAAAATACATTTATGTTTATGTATGTTTGTTTGTTTATTTGTGAGCTTGTAAGTCTTCTTTGGATTAACAGGTCGGACCGAACGCTCCAACTTTGCCGCGAAAACGATGTTGACGGCTTCAAATCCGTCGGGCCAGCGGTCGTATCCTTAAGTTTGTTAATATTACACAGAGGCGTAGCGACGAGAGCTTAAAATGAGTGACATCCAATTGTTTGGTAGTTGGTTTTTTTGTAAAATTTATTCAGGAAAGCTTTAATTATCGTTTATGGAGTAATGGTAATGATTATGCTATGCATATTGATCAAAAAAACTGTTCATCTACATTACACTATAAACTAAAAAATACAAAAATAAGCATTGTTAAAAAAACCTAAAAACATGCTTTCAAAGAACATGGGACCAGAAAGTTAAAAGTAATTTTTAAAATTAGCTTAAAACGACATTGCACGAAAAATACTAGTATAATTGTGAAAAAAGCTTGAGAGTTTTGCGCCATATTATTCGTAAATCGAGCGCCCGACTTTTTTTTCACAATCATACTTGTATTTTTCGTTCGTTATTGCTATAAGCTTATCTTTAAAAATATTTTTATTTTTTTAGTCTGATGTTCTCTAAAAGGGTGTTTTTCAGTTTTTTAAACTATATTTATTTCCCTTCGGTCTACGTTTCCAAGATTCATGATTATCTTAGGACGTATCATAGTCAAAAAATGTAGATACGGAATACCAAAATAAATCTATTGTAAAATCACAGAAAACGAGCATTTGTGAAAAACGGCCGTTAAAATAATTTGGGCACGGTCGAACACTATTTGCGGTGTCAATTTCTCATTGTAACATTGTAACACACATATTAATGACGTCGTATTTCAAAGCAAAATGAAAATGTGTGGTGTAAGCCTTCGGGTGTGAATATAATATATTCAGGGACTTAATAATTTGCGCTGTGTCATATTTTATGTCCTTATGAAACCGCGCTATAATATATTCGTACATGCATGACCTGAAAAGTTGTGTCCTTAAATGTATATAAATATAAAATTCGCAACGAACAGGCACACTTATAAATATGTTACTTCTGAGTACATGCACACTAAGCATGAATGATAGCCTCGGAGCTGATGGCTATTATTCACTGTACAGGGAGCTTTATTTTAAGCCTTAATGATAACATGACGTTATTTAAACTGATAAAAGGCTTATTTAGCAACACAAGAATATTATCAAGTGCCGTGATGATATCCTGAGGGACACATTTTCTGATATTATCGAAAAAAATTGGCGAAAAAAAAAAACTATTTTATAGCATACTCATAATGCCTTTTGTATCTCAGAGTTTCCGTAACACGAAATATTCTCGTAACAAAAAAATGTTCAATCGAAAAGTGGGTGGAATTTTTGAAGGTACAATATATATAATTTATTTACTTTTTGTATCCTGACCGTTATAATCCAATCTTTTTGTAACAAATCCTAGGATACGGTCAATAATATATTTAAAAAATAGAGAGACTGATTCTTTCAATAAGTATCAAGTAGCCTACACCATCCGGCGATAGTATTTGAGACTGTTGTGATATAGTCTATACATATATCACACACACCCTGAAGATGACGCACTTCTAGCGTCGAAACGTTGGCCATCATATACATATATATTTTTTAAATATATTATTGACCGTATCCCAGGATTTTATTACAAAAAGAAGGTACTATTGGTTCTATCATTTCATGTTTTCAAAACGGTTTTTTTTGTACGTCAACCCTTAAATCTCGCCCCCAACTTTTTCTTTCAAATTGCACCCCATAGTTTTTCCTACATAAATGATATCCCTATTTTATTTAAAATCTTGTGGTACCAATCTAAAATTGAGTGAATTTTGAACATTATTTGATGCATCAAAAAAATGTATTTTTTATCCTTTTTATTACGAAAATATTACGCTTCAAAATAAGACTTATTTTATTTACCTAATGCTTATGCAATTGAAAAAAAAAAAATTGGTTTGTGTATGAAATAAAGGCACTACAAGATTTTAAATAAAATAATGTCATTTATGCAGTAAAAGCTGTAGGGTGCTATTTGAAAAAAGTTGGGGGTGAGTTATGAGGGTTGAAGTACAAAAAAAAACGTTTTGTATGCATGGTATGATAGACCCGATAGTACTTTCAAAGTTCCACTGTCTCCATTTGAACTTTTTTTTGTCACGAGAATATCACGTTTCAAGGAAATTCAGGGATTACTAGTCCTTTTTTTTATAACTGAGCAGACCGCATAGGCATTGACGGAGATTTGTGAAAAGAGTCTCTCAACTACACGAAATCTTTTTATATTTTTCTCGTAATGGAAGCAATATGCAAAAAAGCTCAGGATATAAAACAGTTCTTATTATAGTTGCATAATTCAAAAAATTAAGGACTCAAAAAAGTCAGCCGCGTATATTTCTTTCTCGATAATATTGGACAAGGTGCCACCAGTGGACTTGATCATTTTCATCTGTTTACGTAAATAAGCCCTTTATCCCTTCAAATATCTTTACCAAATTTCAACAGAATTGATTAAACAATAGCGAAAACAAAAATAAAAAACCGATTTGACATACATTCTTAACACGTCGTGTGTTGAAAGCTGAGCGATTTGTGAAAAGGATTGATTCCCCATTTTTTTCTTGAAGTTAACTGAGGATTTGCCTCCTTCGGGAGAAATGTTGGGAAACATCCTATATAGGCTGAGCCCTACTTTTTTAACTGTTCATAGAAGTAATTAAAATAAAAAACTTTTTCGAATAACTTTTTTCAAGAAACTGAACAATAAGCGAGATACAGGATGAAGAAAGTATATCGCAGTAGTAATTTTTGGTTTATCGTTGTTAAGTTTAAATTGGTAAATCCTAAAAGTGGCACATTAGTATGAAACAACTTTTAGGATTGGCCAATTTAAAATTAACATAAACTGAAAGTGACTAGTGCACTAATTGACACGTACAATGCCTGATCAACAGGACAAAAATTTGAATTAAAAACTGATCATGAACAGACTAGGTACGTCTAGGTAGCTTATTTTTCAGTTTTCGAGAAAATGTATCAACTTAGGACTCACCCTTTATATGTAAGTGTTTATAGAAGGAGGTTTGTAAACTGATATAGCATTTTTGATAAAATTAAGGGGCCTGAATACACACATTTATACATACGCATTTGCCATGTAAAACACGGACTCACAATTTCTCGCATAACTCACATTTTCAAACTACATATATAATATTTCAGAAGGCAATAGTTAAGACCTTAATGAATGACAATTATTTTCGATTTTCACAAAAAAGTTTTTTTATGTGCAAAAAAACTCGCATTGCAAAATCATACATTCTATAAATGCCTGTAATTTAACAACCAAACACGATATCCAAAAAAGGCTAAATAGTTGCACAAGCACAAGCTTCTAACGTCAGGAGCTTGGAAATGCAAAAGTCATTTTTATGGTGACCTTTGGACCTTACCTTTAGACCTTTTGACATTACCTGTGGATTTTTGGACTTATCTCCCCTCATCTTAGACACACACACTGGAGAAAGGGAACAGGCGGCCACGCCTCCTCGCTAACACGGGAATACGTCTTTTCTTGGATTTTCAATTTTGCGCGCTATACCCTAGACCCTTAAGTGGATTCCCTCATTCTCATGAATTTCAAGTAGCTCTTAGACTAACAAACACGTAGGCGTATAGAATAAATAATTGGCACAGTCATACACATAGCAGTCAGACAGTGGACACTTTGTGAGCAATGTGATCCGTAATTTTTAGTACAAACCTGGACAAATGCAAATTATTTATAATTTCTAGTTGGTGATTAATAAAGCTTATCTATTAGATAAAATCTTGAATCAGCAGTTATCGCACCTTTCACGTTAAGTACATTTATGTCTAGATTCATCAAGGATAACGAGAGATGTAATAAAGATATTATGTTTTACATTATTCAAAATAACTACTTAACGAATTAATAAAGTTTTTTATGAATTGTCGTTTGCGTGTAAATAAATGTCACTGGTTATTGCAGTTTCTAAGAGAAAACGTTTATCCTAATTACGATTTTATTCATAAATATGACGAGCTTCAGAATGCAACTTATTTCAAAGCGCTTTACTGACTGAGCTTCTTATTAGTTTTTTTTAAATTGTATTGTATTTATTAATACTCTCTATAATGAACATGAACAATTGTTTTTGTGTTTTTTGTTTTTTTTTTTAGGCATTGTCCTCGTGGTCGCTCAATTCTATTTATATCGGGTGCGGTTGCCCACATTGAACCAAATTTTGAAAAATTGTCCGTACATGTGTGCCATTAAAAATAGGTTCAATTTGTGAGACAGTTCAGCAAGGGCAACCACACCCTAAAAAAATACAGATAACGTACCGATGTTTTACAAAACCTTTGGAACAGAACAACGCACCTGCATAAAGCTGAAGTTACGTTTACGAGTTGGTCGTATACGAGTGAACGAATCGTATACGATTTCGCATGTGTAAATGGCAACTCGTAGGTCGTATACGTGTCGGTTTCGAAGTTGCGAGAGATCAGAGTACGGCTACGAGTGAAATAGTTTTTAATTACTCCAAGATGGCTGAAAACAAATTAATGCCTGAGCAGATCGACCAATCTATCGACTTATATTACAATATGAAGTGTTTATGGGGTGTGAGAAGTAGGGAGTATAAAGATATCACTGCAAGGAAGAAATCATATTCTGCAATATAGCAGATATCGTAAACATATCGGTGGAAACAGTGAAGAAAACAATTAATAATAATCTACGTTCGACGTATATAACCAGGAGAAGAAAAAATTGTTGTTTCTCAGAGAACAGGAACAAGAAATTATCAACTTTTATTCCCCACACCGATAGGTGAGAGAAGTATTGTGATCGCGAATCCCTGCTTAGTTATTAACTCTGTTGTAACTTTACTTCAATTCCCACAATGTCCCTTGATTATGAGGATGTTTTAATCCAAATTCACCTTTTTTTCTAATGATCTCTTCGCATTCAATTTCATTTTTCACCATTAACATTAAAATTCCTGCCATTGCAGTATGCTTCCTTTTACTGGACGCCATACGATTCTGAACATTAATGTAAATGGTACTCGCACTCCTGTATGAGTACCCGTATACGATTCACTCGTCCGTGTACCTTTAGCTTAACGATCGAGGTACGTAACTCCTCCTATGCCGATATAAGTGCGGAGGAACCGCCTATGGGAAGGGCAGATATCAGAGAACAATAGAGAATAGAGAATGCAGCAGAACGGCATCGTGTACATACGCATCGGCCTAGCTAATCCGACTAATCATAAACCAATAGGCAATATCTTGAAATTAACGAACCGGCGGCGCGGCGTGGCGGCGGACAACCGGAACAGTCCGGTGTGTCCGGAGCGGCCCGGAACGCCCTGTGTGCTGCGCGCCAGGATCATACATAAATAATTAATTGATTAGCAGGTATCGCACTGATCTAATAATGTTACTAACTGATCAGCTAAACAAATAGATAGCGGCCGACCATAATTCACGAGCGGCCGCCGTAGAGGGGGGCCGGTCGGGGGGCGGGGGGGTGAGGTGAGGGAGAAGGAGAGCAAATGGCATGGGAGGACGGTGATCAATAGGTGGGCAGCATTGAATGTGCCTCTCGCTCGGTGCTCGGCCAGCATCTAGCTGTGCAAATACGCCGGAGGATGCGGTCGGGGTAGTCGGAGGGCTAGACAAAGATATCCGAAATACGTACGGTCAGCGTTACTGGACATTGGTCGGATCATATGCAACAGTAATTTGCGGACTAAACCGAGGAGACATTGGTGGCGAGGGTGGCGTTGGTTTGCACTGAAAAATAGCGTGAAAAGGTTGCTGGTTTCGGAAAAGTGACGGACAGCGCTGTTAGATCTGTTTACACTTTTTGTGGACTGCGAAGGAAATCCGTAAAACCCGACAACGGCAAGTGCCGCATAGGGACGGCATGATAATTTCTTTTTTCAAGAAATTTAGGAATCGGAGATGTGTTTAGTACAAACTGCTTGGGTATGATTGAGTGAATTTTCAACTGAACGAGTAAAAAACAACACAGCAAAATGTTTACCAGTTCAGATAAACCAGTTTGTAGGTAATATTACTTAAATAAATCATGTCAAAACTGTCAGCAGTGTCTCAGCAATGCGCCAGAAACAACATGGAAAATTTTGATTCTAACGTAAAGAAAACTCAGGCAACAACACTGAACAAAGAAGTCTCACGCTGGCTTACCAACAGTGGAAATGGAGTGTCACCCAATGGTCAAGTCACCTTCCGTCAAGCTTTTGGGGATCAACATCAACAATAATATGTCCTGGCATGACCACGTCGTCACTATTGCTAGAACGACATCCCAGAGCTTAGAGTTTTGTTCCGCTTTAGGAAGCTGTATACACTGCAATTCCGGCCGGCTGCTCTATAAGTCATAGATTCGACCATCGTTGGAGTATTGCTCCCATGTGTGAGGATGCGCTCGGAAGAAAGCTTCTGGATATTATCCAGAACACAGCAATTACACTAATCGATACGCTCTCCACAAAGGACCTCCACAGCCTGGAACATCGAAAAAGGGTGGCTGACCTGTCCCTGTTTTACAGATTCTATCACGGAAGATCTTCAAGTGAGCTCTCCCAGATAATAACATCAAAGGCCGTCCGAATGAGGCACTCTAGAGAGGCTCTGCTCCTTACCAGGTCGAGGTCCCTACTCCCCGAATCAGTCTTCTCCAGCATTCCTTCTCTTGGAGAATTCCGAAGCTGTGGAATGAGCTGCCAGGAAGTTTGTTTCCCAACAACTACAACCTGCAGCGTTTCAAATCGAATGTGCACCGACACTTATCCTCTCGCAGCGCTTCTACAGCGTCATAGGATTTCAGTTTTTGTGGGAGGCTGACGATAAAAAAAGTCGCATGCATTTCTCCAGTACCGCTGATGCGCTTTGTTTACCCTTAATAGTCTATAGTTTAAACAAATATGATAAATAACACACAATCTCACTAATTATTTTGATCTTCTACGACTTTCTGCATTATAGTAATATATATTTTATCATTACTCAGGTCTACATAATAACTCAACTGCACTATAGAAGTGTCTGCACTGATTGAGACCAGAAAAAAATAAACAGATCCAACAGCTCTGTCCACAAGTATACCACCCAAGCATGTTCAAGGTCATCGTTCTAATGTCAATCCTATTAGATCCATTGAAGACTCATTACAAGGCGAGATAGTTGAAATAGAGACATGGTGTGACAGAGATAAGCTTCACTTAAACGGTGCCAAACGCGAGGTGATTACACTAGGAAAAAGTCGGCAATGGTCTATAGTTACAAAATTCATCAAACTAGCATTAACCGTTGTAAATCGTCAATAGTAATCACATAATACAGAAGTTCAATGGGAGCATACAGATTTGTGGTTAGAAACTGTAGATCGTTTAACAATAAAGAAGTTCTTTTGGTATTTTATTCTGTGAGGTCAAAGCTTTAATTTGCTTCAGTTATTTGGCATCCTCCAAAGATAGCATCGAATGTACTCAAGGGAAGTTTCTCAAATTCGCATGCTTCAGGCTTGATGGTCAGTATCCCGAAAGGGGTACACCTACCGTATTGAACACCTCTTTCTAGATTTCATATAACTTTTAGATTTAAGGAGAAATTGTATTGTGCCTCGATTATATTTTCAAAATAAATTTTTACGTTATTTTCATAAGAAGTCGTGGAAAGAGAACTTTCTATTATCATAGGCCACATGTGGACCTCAAATCTGCAGTATATATTATGTTGTGTCATAATTATAATAAGATATATGACTACTGTGCTATATTTAATAACACTTTAAATATGCAAGTTGCGGTACAACGCATTTAGGTAACGCTACTTTTTATATTTATATTTTTGAACTTTTTTTAAATTTTATAGAATGCCTAGACAAAATATGGATCGCAAACAAAAATTAAGCGAGTCTTGAGAAACATAAAAAATTACATTCGAAATCTTAATTTTTTTTTTGACCTTCCAATAAATTTTTTTACGTTCTAAAATAACCACAACAAACTCAAGAGATTATCAATGCCGCCCAAATTCTAAATGACCTTGAGATACAACCGACAACATTGAACCGATTCCGTGCAGGGGTAAAAGCGAAGTGAGAAAGACGAACAACCCCTGGCCGCCTCAGCTTGCAAGGAGTTCATTGTGCCTGAAGCGAGACTATCCCCAATCACCTCCAACCACTCCCCTCAACTACCCCCAACCCCGCTCCAGTCTTGAGAGCCAACGGCCTGACCACCGACGAAATCAATTTATTATATTATATTAAGTCCAGTGGCGGCGAACTAATCACATAAGAATACTGATGGGGTTGGGAAGATTCTGAAGTCTGCTATTCATTATTTTTATCATTTGAATTAGCCTCTCATGCAAGCAAGGTTCTACTATATATTTTACAGTCTCGTTTGGAGGGTTTTATTGGCTGACAAATTTCTCAGGCGCAGGCAGGTTTCGTAAAAGGACGCGGTACGCTTGAACAGATCTTAAACTTAAGACAGATTATTGAAAAAGCCAGAGAGCATTATTTTCCCGTTTTTGTCTGCTTTGTGGACTATTCTAAGGCGTTTGATAACGTAAAGTGGCCTAAACTGTGGGAAATCCTTATCTCCATGGGAGTCCCTTACCACTTAGTACTTCTCATACAGCAACTCTATGAGTCTAGCTCAGCTCGTGTAACCTGTCTGGTGAAGCAGCAACCAGAAAAGGAGTTCGTCAGGGATGCGTATTATCTCCGATGTTATTTAACATCGGGAAGTAAAATTTCTAACTTAAGATTTGCTGACGATACAACACTTATTGCTGCTTCTCAGGAAGAACTAGTAGCTCTATTGAATGTTTTAGAACAAAACAGTGCAGCATATGGTCTTGGTATTAATTACAGCAAGACCAAGGTTATTATCGTAGACAGAGAGCATGACAATCATCGAGAAATAAAGTCAATAGGCCATTGTGAGGTAGTTCAAAGTTTTGTGTACCTCGGTTCTTTGATCGACAATTCAGGTAGCTGTGAGCATGAGATTCGACGGCGCATTCAACAGGCAAGGGTGGCCATGACAAAGGTTACTAAAATATGGCGTGACCATAACATCACTAAAGCTACCAAAATGTCACTGGTCCAGTCTCTTGTGTTCTCCATATTTTTGTATGCCTCGAAAACTTGGACTGTTAATAAGGCAGATCGAGCTCGCATAGATGCTTTTGAAATGTGGACGTGGAGGAGAATGCTGAAAATTCCTTATACCGCCCATCGAACTAATGTTTCCATACTGGATGAGCTCGGTAACCCAAAGAGACTATCCTCCATTGTGTCGATGAGAATGCTTACATTCTTCGAACATATTCACAGAAGCGATAATATGTGATCGGCAGACTTGCGGTATCACGTGAATATTTACATACTACGAATGTTTCTAACTGTTGTAAGTCATCCTGGGATAGGCGACCATCCTAACTGTCACAGGATGAGAATGAACGTGCAGTATAATTGGTTACGAGAATTTATTAAAAAGAAATAGTGCTATTTATTTTAGATAGGTATATAAGTCTATCAATATCTACGTATCATCATGGTTTTTTATAAGAATACATCTACTTGAAGTAATTTGGCTGCTCTAAGCAATACGCATTGACGGCATTGGACAATGGCGGATAGGTTGATGTAGTCTACAATGTCTAAATCGATTTTTCGAAAGTTTTCGATCAATTAAAAAATTATAGAAAAGTGTGGTTTATTCAGAACCTTTCTTGATTTTTTTCATATCGTACATTGAAGGTAGACATTTATGTGTAGAATATCGAGGTTATAGGTCTGAAGCTATATTGGCTATATCAGGTGTACCCCAAGGTTCAGTCCTTGGTCCTTTATTGTTCTTGATTTTCATTTACGACATAGTAAATGATCTGCAATGTGAGTATTTGCTCTATGCTTATGAGTGTGACCTTATGTTATTTAAAAGCATTAATATGATAGTTTATAAAACTAAAAAAACTGGCTTTTAAAGAACATCGGACCGAAAAGTTAAAAAAAATTTAAAATAAGCTTAAAACTACAATATACGAAAAATACTAGATATTTGCTAAAAAGGCATCGGACGTTCAATTTACAAATGACATGGCAGAAAGCGTCCGCGCTTTTTTCACAATCATACTCGTATTTTTCCTTCGTTATTGGTTTAATCTTACCTGAAATATTATTTTTAACTTTATCGTCTTATACCAACTCCCAAACAGTTGGATTTCCAGCCTTTTAAGGTGTAATATAAACAAACTTTAAGGGGTCAGCGCCATCTCTTAGTAAGCGGATTCGACCGCGCTTGTCCGACGGATTGGAAGCCGTCAAAATCGTTTTCGCGGCAAAGTTGGAGCGTTTAATGTCCGGTCCGACCTCTTAATCTAAATGATTGTTACAAGCTCACAAACAGACAGGCATAGCGATGAGGCTAATAAAATCGTGTTGATAAAAAGGAAAACATACGTTTAGTGCAGTCATTCATTCAAAAATTGAAAGCAGGCTTTTTGGCACATTGTAGCAGTGAAGTGTTGAAGATCCTCGTCCATCTTGGAAAACAAAAGCCCTACGCACGACTGAGTCATACAGGTATGCAAATCTTCATGAATTATACCTGGCTTTATATTTATGTATGCTTTTCGCCTTGTGTGCATAATATGCCTGAGGAAAGAGGAGGTGGTGGAACTAATATATCTCTGGGTGTTACCGTGGTTCGAAGCGGTCGGGCGATTTTAACACTTTAGCAGTTGTACAAACTGGACGCAACGTGTTTATGCCGGTGATATATCGTCCGTAATTAGCGACTGCCAAGGATGTTTTGTCAGCACCGCCGTCAGATGACATCTTAAGTGGGCCTCATTGCTATTCACCAACTATCGCTTGCTGTTTATCGGTAATTATTTCCAATGCAAGAAATGCCGGAGTCACATTTTCATCAATTATAGACTAGTACTATGCGAATTTTTTGTTACCTTTCTGGTAATTTATCTAAAATTGTTGTACTATGTAAGTGATTACAATTATGAGCATGTGAGGTTTTCAAAATAGTTCTCAGTTCAGTGCAACATGTGCTTAGGTCCAGCCAAATGTTAGATAAAACATCTCCAATGAAAGACAAGCCTAAGTAGGTACACAGTCTGTTAGTCACTATGAATAACCACTTCAACGCAAAAATTGCCTTAGTCCACTAGCATTTATGCTTAGTTTGTGGCTTACCATTCGTTTTTCCATTCACTGATAGAAGCGTGATCCTGGTGATTTATTATTTGGCTCAATTTGTTTAATCGTTTATAGTTGAAAATTTGTAAAGAAATAGCACAAGAAATACAGGCAAGTGGATTCTTTTAATATTATTGATAATATTATGTTTGTATAAGAAAATTCTACTTTATGCTGAGATAACCTAAAAATTTTATCATATAAAGCAAAACTGTCAATTTTACCACATTTCCCTCTGATAGATATTACGTATCTGACCTACAATAATACATCTGATTTGCGTCCTGGCTCAGAAAATGAAGTTCTTGATGAAGCGATAGACTCTGACGTCGATGTGTATGAATAACCTTTGCATTTGTTATGTGTTTTGTATTCTCATATATTATGGAATTAAAATACTTCAAGGTATTTTGCAGGTATTTATTACCCTTTAGAAACCCAAGGAAAAAAAGTGCCTAAATCCATTTTTGAAGAATAAAATCTTCGAAAGTAGACCACTAAACTAACTTTTACCTGAAGTCGCTCACCCTTAAAGTAACAAAATACAAGATTATAACAAATGAAATTATTATTTAAAAAAGTAATATTTCCCAAGAGAAATATAAACTTTAAAAGTGTTTTTCACAAAAACAGAAAAATGTGACTTGATTGTTATAACCGCTTAGTGCATACAAAAATAAACGTACTGCTGCATTTCGTTACTTTCTACATCATTTTGTTTTTTAGTAATTCCATTATAAAGTTTAAAGAAAGGAATTCAAATTCAGCCAATCAGTGCCAACCGCGCGAATCATCAGCAGTGCATTGTTGCCAAGAACAGCTCCGACTCGCAGACGGAAACAGAAGACAAGATAGATGAACCAGCCCGCGTACAGCTCCGGAATTTCGCGCGCCATCAGAATGCGGCAACACAGCACACATATCTGTCTTTTGATTGGCTGTTCCCCTTTAAGGCAGTGACGTCACTGCCCTAGGAGAATTCAAATATTTTCCTTATTTTCACGGCTTTCCTATGCCCACAAAAATCAGAGAAAAAAATTAGATGCTTTTTATGACGTACTCTATCATATGCAACAAAAAAAAAATCATGATACTAGTCCATTGTGACAAGGTACTTGGAGTCATTAGTTTGCAAAGTTTTTATGAAATCAGAAGATAAGAACCTCTTATCAATTTAGAAGGTAATGAGGCGTCACCCCAAAATTTGAGATGAGAGACGGCATTTTAAAATCGAAAAAGTTCAAAGGTACCCCCTTTTGTAAAAAAAGAAAATTCGAGAGAAATGTTTGGTTCTCAATCATCACAAAGACTCGTGTGTTGGTTCATTTGGGGACAATGATCACGAGCTCGACCTCTGTTTCGAATTTTGCTATGTTTAAAGTACATGAAAAATTTGGAATACCGCACATGTTCGGCAAAAACATTTTTTTGAAAATGTCGCAGGACCAAGCTGAGTGCACCATTGAATTCACCGGTAAATTTTGTACAAAAGACAGTGGGAAATAATGGGAAAACATCCCAAAATTAGGGATGAGAGTAAACGAAAGATTTTGACTCACACGCAGATCTACCCCTATAACTATTTTTATTGTGAATGTGATGTCTCAAGATCAATCTGAGTATCTACACCATTGGATTCAGCTAGTTAAGTTTCTCAAAATTTTATAATTATAATGCTGTGTTTGACATACAGGGCCAAAGGTGGCTTACTTTTCTGGCTTCGCCTATCCATCAAATCGCTGTAGCGTTTGAGGGCTCACGTCCCAATGGTATCAAAGTTTAAAATGAGTATTTTTATCACTAATGAGGTTGAAGAAAACAAAAAGCTATGAGTAAAAAACTTGGAGCTGGTCAAAGCTTTATAGGGACACCCGAGAGTGGAGCATCATTAAAAAGCGGTTAATATAATTAGCATATCTATGAATATCTATAACGACAAAAGAAGTGCGAATTTTAATGATTGGCAGTCGGTATCGAGCAATTTTTAACTAATACTTAAATATTGAATACTCAAAAAATGTCGTTATATTGGGATACTTTCACCCAGCGATCTGCATTCTGATATATCCGATGTTACTGAGCTATAATCATTATCACATCATGATCATCGGTCGTTCCCCAAACCATACACATTTTCACGTACTACCATATACCATATCCTACCATAATTGGGTATGATTATAACAACTCTACGAGATAGGCACATACGCATCAATAAAAAACCACGACCAGCGTTGTACAGTTACATCAAGTGGTGGCTGGCTCCAGTTTTTCTTTTGTTTTTGGCTCCACTTTCTCACGGGCACCGCGCGTCTGTGTGGTGTGTGTAATTTGTGCTGTCTCGGGAAGAGAAAACGAAAAAAAGGATGGTTACTAATTATTCGTATCGTTTTGTTGAGCTGTTTCTGGGATTGTGATTCTCGAAGCGCTAGGTATCAACTCTGCTTCTTTATCTGGTTGAATTAATGAAATCAAACGAAGATCAGTGTTTGGATACCATCTACGAGAATATATCAAGATACCTAATTTGTAAATTGTAAATTTGTAAATTAATTTGGTAAAGAGATTTAAAGTGATACAAAGCTAATTAGCCACAAAGAGATGAAAATCTATTTTACCTCAAAAAGCCTAAAATCTTTATTCGGCAATCCATCGATATGGAATCCCGTATCCTGGATAATTTGAGAATGATTATTGCAAATCCGGCCGATGCTCTAAGTATCAGTCTCGCAGAACGAAGTTCAAAAATTTCCGACATCCTTGACTTCAGCTTCACCTCAAAAAGTCTAAAATCTTTATTCGGCCTTCTATCGATATGAAATCCCATATCCTGGACAATTTGAGAGTAATTATTACAAATCCTGCCGATGTTTTAAGTATCAGTCTCGCAGAACGAAGATCAAAAATTTCCGATACCCTTGATCTTCAGTTTCACCTCAAAAAGTCTAAAATCTTTATTCGGCTTTCTATCGATATGAAATCCCATATTCTGGAAAATTTGAGGGTAATTATTACAAATCCGGCCGATGTTTTAAGTATCAGTCTCGCAGAACGAAGATCAAAAATTTCCGATACCCTTGATCTTCAGTTTCACCTCAAAAAGTCTAAAATCTTTATTCGGCCTTCTATCGATATGAGAAGTCAAAAAGTCTAGTATCTTTATTCGGCTTTCCATCGTTATGAAATCCGGTATCCTGGATAATTTGAGGAGATTATTACAAATCCGGCCGTTGTTTTAAGTATCAGTCCCGCAGAAATGTTGCAAAATGAGGGCACTTCAATGTGTGTTTCTCGCTTTTCTCCATTGGTCATCTGGCTATACTGAAGAGACTATGGTGTGTCAAAGTCGAAACGGACCTGCAAGACCATAAAATGGAAAGTTTACATTTAATCATTGCTCCAGGTAGATGTACTCATTGATAATATACACCACTATTCAAGACATACATATATTAGTCCTTCGTTGTATTTCCTGAGACATACTTTAACCATATTCATATAATGCAGAAGAATTATGTCTGAAGATTTGCATACATACGCTGCCGCGCGGCTTTCGTAGGTTCTTTCGTATATCATGGTGTGAGGATTTTTGCAGTCGTCTTTGAAATTGTAATTAGCTACCTTTTACGCCGTGTTCCGTTTCGCGTCTTTTGTATTTCCAATTTACAACTCTACTATTATATTTACATATTTATATTCCGCCTCCTTACTTGGAGGACTTATGCCGTCGATCGATACGTTGCAAAACGGATGGTTTTCATACTAACAGTTCTTTCCATGAATGTTATGTAATGCCGGCTACAGACGATCACTTTTAACTGACAGTTTTCACTGAACACTATAAACTGTCAATGAAAACTGACGGTGTGTCCATAAAAACTGACAGTTTTCTTAGTGTCAGTTAAAACTGGTATTGTACTGTGGAAATCATAATTTTAACTGTGACGAAACTGTTTAGTTAAAACTGTTCGTGTGTATGTGATTTGTATCAGATCTAAGACAACGGTCTGTCAACTGTTTGTTATTATTAATAATGGGGGTTACGAGAGATAGCAGATGTAGGTAATTTTCTTCACTCATTCTGAGATAGTTGTGACAATCCCTTGGAAATATTTTAAATTCTGTTTTAACATGTGAATAAGCAGCCCTTTTTCTTAACTATTCTTAGCACCATTCCTTACGTTTATTTTTCCTCCTCTCACTATTTAAAATTAACAAAAGGCCACATATAGCTAGGGCATCTGAACCATCTGACGATATCGTAAAAACCGATTCATCGTCAGTTAAAACTGAACGTGTGTAGACAGAACGAAGGTCAGTTTTCACTGATAGTTTATAGTGTTCAGTGAAAACTGCCAATTAAAAGTGATCGTCTGTAGCCGGCATAAATGCACTGCTTTGTCAATGTAATTGCTGGCAAAATTTTTAAAACTTATCCTGCGGTTGTCTTTCGCTTAGCTTGGTTTTCTTCCTGAAGTCCCTCATTGTTCAATCGGAAATTCGGCCCATTTTGTAGAAAACATCACTCTTAAGCAGATATTTAACATGGCCATCTGAGGTCTTGGGCTGCCTCTATGCTTCCATTGCAAGCTTTGAGACTTCAAACCGGCTTTCGACACACATAAACAAACGGTACCTACTTAGAAAATGCCGGAAAATGAATCGACTGTCAGCGGGATTCGAACCCGCGCCCCCGGAATTCTAGTCCGGCACTCTTATCAGCTGAGCCATGGCGGTCATTGCGATCTAGCCGGCAAAGCGAATCTAAGAAGCATCGAATTCGTTCACGCAGACTGACGGTTCCACCCCTGCCACCTTCTGGCAGCACGGAACACCACACGCCACACGTTTCATTCCAAACCTTCAATCCATGCTGCTTGCTACCTCTTCAACCTTTTGCCTTAAGAATGGAGAAACTTAAATGGCTGTAATGCATTTAAAGTAAAAATTAAGCGACTATTGCTCGATGAGGCATGTGACCAAATTTCTGAATCGTTTTAATGGTGTATAATTAATAGAAATTTTGATTATACATTTTTCCTGTGCATACAATATTTTACGATGTGTATACATTTATTACTTGTCCAATCCTTTTTCAAGGCTGTATGGATGAAATAAATTATTATTATTATTATATTATTATAAGAGGTTGAAGTCACAATTAACTGCTCCTGGTAGTTGGTGGCTGATAATTTTTGTGAATGTATGCCAGCAATTTTAAGGCCAAAACTTTACCAAGATAAAGACAAAATATCTTCAAGTAAAGCGTATTCAGTCCTAAAAAACGGCACTGTGAAATTTTGTTCCAAATTACGGAAGTTCCTTTTAAAATGAATACTTGAAATAGAAGAGAATGAATTTTCGACTGCGTAATCGTTTTCAGTAAAAACATAGTTGGCGTGTGTGATGTATGGCATGGTTATGATTGATTGTAATGACATTATATATGTTTTCTGCTGTGGTTAAGCTAAAGAATTGTAAGTGGTATAATTCTGTTGGTAACCAGTCATCAATAAGAAGCGCTTCCTGAAAATAAATAAATAAGTAGTGAATATCTCTGAAAAGTTTCATAATCGGACTCTACTTTATGACTTTGTTTGTTGGAAATGAGCTGTGCAGTCTTCTCCTAAAGTATCTTCCACTCGTCATAGAACACCCTGTATAAGACTATGTCCAATTTTGCTAAAATCGCGACGAATCGTTGCCTTTGCCTGTCACTTCTTAGTAGAATTATATAACGTATTGCCTCGTATCTTTGCACTCAGGTCATGTAAATCATGTAAACAACTTAACCCATATGAGGACTTTCAGAGAGCATGGACATTGATCCATAAGCCATTGTTAGAGTCCCTTATTATCCTTAGTTTGTGAGAGATAGATGTTTGATGTTTTGCTACTTGAAGCATCACTTGTAATGTCTAAAACCCGCCATACAAACTCGAACATGTTGGCTATGTCAGCTTCCAAATGCATTTACCACCATGTTCGCCAACATGTTTTAGTGTGAATGAGGGGTTTAAGGGTCTAGGGTATAGCGCGTGAAATTGAGAAAGACGTATTCCCGTGTTAGCGAGCAGGCTTGGCCGCCTGTTCCCTTTCTCCAGTGTGTGTGTCTAATATGATGGCAGATAAGTCCAAAAATCCAAAGATAAGGTCATAAGGTCCAAAGGTAAGGTCCAAAGGTCCAAAAATGAATTTCGCATTTCCAAACTCCTGAGATTACTTTTAAACTTAAGTAATGACTCAATAAGCAAATTGAAGAAGAAGGCTTGCGCTTTGTCGCCTTTTTTTGATATCGTGTTTGGTTGTGAAATTACCGACATTTCAAGAATGTATGATTTTGCATTGCGAGTTTTTTTTTGCACACTAAAAAACTTTTTTGAGAAAATCTTCTGAAATATTGTGTATGTACTTTGAAAAACAAGTGAGTTCTGTTCGAAATGGGAATCCGTGTTTTAACATAGCAAATACATATACAGGGTGTCCCACGATGATTAAGACAAGCAATATATCGGAACTGGGCAGTAGTAGCGAATTATAATTTTGGGATTGTAAATTAGAGCAAATATAGTATATTCTGTTATTATTGTGTCACCCAATGAGGTATTTTTTTTTTGGTCACGTGACGTCCGATTCAAAGTTTTTAATAGGGCACCTGTACATTTGTGACTTTTTGTGTTCCTCCCGATAACAATTCCAACAAACTAGCAAACTTGGAGTCTAAAGTGATTAATTCAAGAGCTACGGGTACTAAGGACTGTACCATTACCATTACGAAATACTAGCAAAATAATTTAACTATAGGGGTACATGTTATAATCAATAGTAATCGTACAGTCCTTTAAGTACCTGTAGCTCTTGAATTAATCACTTTAGACCCCAAGTTTGTTAGTTTTTTGGAATTGTTTTATGGGGAAGAACACAAGAAGTTACAAATATACAGGGTGTCCCATTAAAAATTTTGAATCGGACGTCACGTGACCAAAAACAAATACCTCATTGGCTGACACAATAATAAGAAAAGATACTATATTTGCTCTAATTTACATTCCCAAAATTATAATTCGCGACTACTACCCAGTTCCGATATACTGCTTTTCATAATCGTCGTGGGACACCCCGTATATAACTGTGTACACCCAGGCCCCTTAGGTTAGTTAATAAAAGTGTAAAAAAATGTTTGTTTGGTTTTTAAGAACCAACACCATTTAAGTGGCGCCGGAAACAATCTATGTCAGCGTGGCGGCAGAAACTGAAAATGCTCGGCATACCATACCGGGCAGCTTGCCGCCCGGCGGCGACCTTGCAGGCAGCAGGCAGCAGGCAGCAGGAAGCAGTAGCAGGAGCCGGCGATGCGGTGACTGTCGACCAGCGCCACGCCACGCCAGTCGTAAAACACTCTCGCTACTTCAGTTTCACACTTCGCTTCGCGGCTACGATGACCCATCCTGCTATCAGGTCCCCCTTCAACGCCGAAATCCGAGCCGCTATTCACGAGCACGTTTAAGGTGATCATGTGCGAGGATGTGTTAAGAGGAATGTGTTTTTAACGAACCAATAGAATCGCTTGGATTACCTCGCCTCGTTCAGCACAGCTCTGGTGGAAGCGGCTTAGCGGACCGAAGTTTCTATACGTACAAAGCAAGGCATGTTGGCGAGGGATGTGTGCTATTAATGTGTTTCGAGAGATGTGCGCTAGAATTGCGTTGCGAGGGATGTGGGCGAGAGACGCTGTTGATGTAGACAAGCAAAAAGAAAACTCTGAAAAGAGCCCGCTATACATCCTCGCAACACTCATCTGCACCGTTTTACAGCTGCACCACACATCTTCGCACTGCTCATCTTCCTAGCACATTTCTGTTGGAAAAACCCACACCGTTTTACAGCTCCGCTACACATCCTCGCTGCGCACATTTTCCTAGCACATCTCTGGTGGAAACGCAGCATAATCCTGGTGTATCTCGCCAGTGCAGGAGTGCTTTCTTCTCTGCCCAATCTGACATGGTTTTCTTATTGGTGCTTTTCGCAATGCCCGCGAATGGTTCTGGTCCTATGAACGCAGATTCAGTTGCTCCTCTTACGAGTGTGTCGGCCAATACATTGCCTTCCACTCCGCTAAGACCTGGAACCTAAACCCAAAATAACTTTGTTTCTTGTTCCAAGTTTGTTGAAGAGATGTGTGCAATTCCATGCAAGTCTTGAGTCAACCCGTTTGGAGCTCAGTGCAGCCCGGCAAAAATCTTTCATAGTACACTAATCAAATACCAAGTGCGCGAGTTAAGTCTTTGTAAATCATTCGACGTATCAAATTCGTTCTTTAGTGCACTTCAATGTTACATTTTAGACACATTATGTTCTAGCTCGCAGTATTTTAGGTCAACCAAGAGATCTGAGTGCAGAATGTCCAAAATTCAGTGATTTCAAATTAAAATATTTTGCCAAAGCAACAAACGAAAGTGCATCCTTTATATGGGCAGCATCCAAACTTAAATCCAGGAAGAATTTCATTATGTCCATAATCTCACTGACAGACTCTAAATCAGTAACCAAAGAGGTACTGTGGAAGCGACGGCTGACAGAGAACCACATACCAAACTAATAGCCTCCCTGCCGGATCACAACTGGAATGGAGGACCTGGAAGTCTCAACAGGATTAGATGCCAAACGGACAGGCCTACGGATAACCTAGTCACAGTCCTAGAGGAGATCATATTTTTCTCATTTTCTTGGCTTTCTCGTGCAAAAAAAACGCGAAAAAATATGAGAAGATTCTTACGGCATACCCTATCATATGCAGTCATAAAAAAGCAGGAACAAATTTACTTGAGTAAATTCAAACGACGCTCTCGCTGTGGAATTTGTTGGTGTAAAAATTTAATTCTTTTTTATATTGACTAAACTGGATTTTTCCCGGACTAGTAATAAACAAATTTAACATTTAATCTTAAAAAAAAAAGAAAAAAAAAGTTGTTGACCGCAGTGAGATTCAAATACACGCCCTTTCGGACTGGGTGCCTAGCGTCTTAACCGCTCGGCCAAGCTACCTGTGCTTCAGGAATATCAATACACCGTACATAATACGTCGTCAGTTACCTGTCGTAATTGAATTCATTTTTTTTAAAACGGAAGCGATACTGACAAAACCGGATTTTTTCTCATGCTGATTCCGAATCTGTATTTAGTTTTTCTCTGGCACCTGTAATTTTCGCTATCTTTTGGATACGGACGGACGGATGGACGGACGGACGGACGGACAGACAGAGGCTCTGCATAAGCTCTCTTCAGTGACTTCAGTGAGTCAGCCAGAGCTAAAAAATTGATGATACTAGTCCGCAGCTAACGCAAAACTTCCGCAGCTAAGGCGTATGACCACGAATAGTTAGGGCAGTCTGTGAAAGCCTTTAAAGGATCGCAACATGGAGCGGCCTATGGAGGTAGTTTGATTAAGCATCTAGTTGATCTGGTTAGAGACGAGATAATTAACCGAAGCTCCGGACGGACGATGGACATGCAGGACGGTGGGCAAAATCGGGATGAGAGATATTCCCAGAAGTGCAGCGCAGGACGAACAACCCACGGATACCGATCTGAACTAATATAATTATCGAAACACATATACACACACAGACGGACAGACGTACGTACATAGGAATATAGATGTAACGAACGGGTGTGTATCGTTGTCTGGCTAACAAACCTTATCCTCTGCGTAGGGGGAAATCCGTGCTCTCTTGCTCTAAAAATATTGTAATTTATACAGGGAGAGATATCCTATATATTATTCCAGATTTAGAATCTACGAATAATTCCCGTTCTTAAAATACAAGGTATTGTAACATTATATAAGGTATTTCAAAAGTTATGACCATTTCTATATGAAAATTGCTGCCAAATGAACGTACCGTATATTGAAAACTAATTAACCAAAAATTATTTTAAGTGGAAAGATAAAACATATTCTCTATTTTTAACAGAATCGACGACGCATATTCATATACAGGGTGAAATAGAATGCAAAAACTAGATTTTTTCTCTCTCTCTTTTTTCAATATAACGATATTATTTTATACCAGAAATCACTTTCAATATGCTCTTTCATATTTGTATAGAATTTCATATACTTACATTCACCAGTTTCTAAGATATTTCGATCTTTCTCCAAATTTTAAAAATACCTTCTATTTGTTTACTAAAATTTATATTTTTTGAGAAAGTGCTATCGAATTTTATTTGTATTTAAAGAAGAACTAAAATATAAGGCTTATAGTATTTGATGAAGCCAAAACCCTCGATATCGCTGTTGATAGTCGATATATTCTAGAGGCAAGTAGACAATTTCCCAAAGATTCTCCTAAATACCCTCTACTTGTTCTTTCATGTACAAATTCATTTTTAAAGCTTGGCTTTCCCACATAAGAAATTATTAAGCAGGTTATAAATACTGCATACTTGACTTAGATTATTTCGATAATTCAGGGTTTTGACTAACAGATACTATTATGGCCTTATAGGTAATTTAAATAAATGTCACTACACCAATAGAAAGTATATTAAAAATTTGCAGAAAAATAGAAATATCTCGGAAACTGATTCATATAGGTATATTAAATGCTATCCAAATATGAAAGAGCATATTGAAAGCAATTTTTTGCTATAATAAAATATGGGGGTTACATTTTAAAAAAAGAGAAAATCTAGTTTTTGCATTCTACCTCACCCTGTCCTATATAAATATGCATCGGCGACTTTTTTACAGCCTGTCTTACAACTAGAGAATATTTTTTATCTTTCCATGTAAAAAAAATTATGTTTGATTAATTAGTTTTCAATATACAGTACGTTCATTTGATAGCGATTTGGATATAAAAATGGTCCCAAATTTTGAAATACCCTGTATAATATTTGAATATCTTATATTTTAAGAACAGGAATCATTAATAAAGTCTAAATCTGGAGTAATATATAGGATGTCTCATCTAAAAAATGTATCTTTGCATTACCACGTAGTTATGGATCACCCTGTACAAATCAAAATACTTTTATATATCTAATAAACGTGAAACAGCTGTCTGCGTACTGGTGGATTGACGGAGATATAGAGCAACCCTCGTATACTTTCATTATCCTCTCTTCTCAAAAAAGTCTCGCATATGGTAAGACTATTTGGTAGACGACAAATTAGCGATGACCGTCTCAAAATTACGCTCCCTCACTAATCTCAATTAGCCGACGGCATCGGATCCATGTCTGCCACGTCCATCGATTGATTAATCATTAAATTCATTAACTAATTAGCGTTAGCGACCCTTACCCTTCACCTCCCCTTCCTTAGCTTGTTCCTGTGCATCCAGGTGTATTTTCTATATAACGAAATTAACTTTGTCGTCTTTATGGAAGTAATTTTTCATAAACTAGTAAAAAGAAAATAATTATTTGGGTACTGGGCCGGTTTCACCAGTTCCTGAAAAGTGTCAGATAGGCTATTTGTCAGATAACGCCATATAAATTGTATGGGCCTATCTTCCAGATAGGCTATCTGACACTTATCAGGGACCGGTGAAATCGGCCCTTAAGAGTCATAAAACGTGTAATACTGCGCAAAACTCAGTTCAGGAACTACTTCAGTAAATGAAGTTTTTCTACCACAAATTAATTTTAACATTTATGATGCGCTCTAATTTGACAGCCGACTCATCAGTTTAGCCAGAACATTAGGAAAGCATCTTGGTTCATAATTTTCCTCAATAATACTTCTTCATCGCGCCAAGCTATAGAATCTCTCCAAACGTTGTTTAAAGAACCTTTTTTCTTTTTATTGTTCCGACAAACGGGCCATTGCTATCAGACGTTTTCCATGAAAATCGTCAAAACTTGCTGTCTGTCGTTCCCAATGTTAAGAAATACGATAATTTTCCATATCCTTCGCTTGGCGATATGTAATAAGATGATCAATATTTTGAAATCGGTTCACGCCTTGAAAAATATTGTCACTCAAGAACGTCTTACAAAAACATAGAAAAATCTGTCGTCTCATCAATTATCAATTACTCACGCCTTGTTTCAATTAAATCTTACATCAGTATTCCTCAAATACAGCAGTGTTTTATCGAATGGGAAGGACATATTTGGTAACTAACTATATACTATTGTTGATCCAACGACAAGGTACTATTCAACTATTGAATTTCAATAAGTGCTTCAATTAAAACCTCTGATTGAATGGAACCCATGTTATAATAATTGATTTTAAAATACTTTCATTTCCATGAAGAAACACGTTTTTTGTTGTATTGTGCTTCTGTAATTGCAGTAATATCATTTGAACTCAAATTAGCTGTAATACATTATTGTCAAAATAATAACCAGTGGTTCTGCATATGCCATAATTACGTAATCGAAATATTTTTGAAAGTAGTCACCGCAAATTGGAATTGAGACATTGCTATATCAGTAACTCCTATATTTTTTTATAAATCAATTCTGTTGAAGTCTGGAAAAAATTATTTATTTATAAAAAAATCGATTCTGTAATAACGGGTTAAACAAATTACCGTGAAAATTGGTTATTTAAATTAGCATTGAGAATTGTCTAAAAATGATGTAAATGCCAATATGGCCATATTACAATAGTTGTCACCTTTTTTAAATAATGTTGTGGATTATAAAATTATAGCATACATTATAATTATACACACACGCATGTCACGGATAGACCACAAGATAGGGATAGACATGCAGATATGCATGACTGTCCTACTTCTTTTTACACTTCTTAAATCTTTATATCAATTCAAACGAGTACAAGCGGTTGAGCTAACGACAAGAATCTTTGAATTCAGTATAAGACACGTTTGGCGCAAATACTGCTTACTAAAGTCCCAAATAGCATAGACAATGTGCTAAAGGCATAAGTTATTGTGTCTGTTATAGCTGCCTTCTAAACAGAATGGATTTTCATTGAACTAATTATCAAGACCTGCTATTTGTAAGAACAATTTGGTATATCAAATAAATTATACGGTTTGCTCAAACAAAACTAAAATGTATATTAAAAACAAAATAATACGTTAATTTTACTATACGGTAAAGTTAGTAAGGAATTGATAGTCATATCATTAGAACGAATATGACCTATTTTGAATTTATCAGCTTCAAAGCTGAGGAGTAAATTATTTAAACAACATGGAATTGAAACAACTGTAAATATATTACAACGCTTCGATTTGATCTGCTTTCTTCAATCGTCTTCAGGTATACTGTCGAACATGTTCCTTTCGTTGCTATTTATTATCGTCTAGTTGACGTGGCGTTTTTTCGTGGCTTGTTCTCATTGGCCGGTGCCGCGTTCTGCTGAGTGCGTCAGTTCTTGATGACGTGCCGCTCTTCGCGGCTTATTCTGACCGGTCGCTGTTGAGTTATGGTCCAGCAACGTCGCTTCTTACTGATTGACTACGTGGTCGTTCGATGGTCACTGCATCCCCCGAATGGGTCCAAGTTTGTTCTGCTCAATTTTGTTTTTTATGTTCCTTACAACGGGACCATATCGGTCTAATTTCCACACTAGGCTTGCTGTACACGTTTTTGTTGCTGACGATATAAGCTGCTTCTTTGAATTTATTACGTCAAATTAAAGAAGATATGTCAAAGAACGCATATCCCAAGAGACTAGTGGATGCAACAATACAAGAGAATGGTACTAGCAGAAATAAATGTTCTGAAGCACACAGGCATTTACTTAGTATACCATACGTGAAAGGACTATCATATGCAATCAGTAGAATAGCGCAACACTATAAAATTCAACACTATTCTCAAGAAGCAGACGTTTTGAAACATCTATCTTGTCTTCTTCTTCTTCAGGTGCCATCTCCATTTAATGAAGGTTGGCGACAATTTCGGCGTACTTATTTCGGTTTTAAGTGGTACGAATTAAAGATGATGTGTTCATACCAGTCCAATCGCGTATGTTTTTTAACCATGAATGTTGTCTGCGACCAGGACCACATTTACCTTCGATTTTTTCTTCTATCATTAGTTTTAGTATATCATACTTGTTGTTCCGGTACATGTGGCCCAGATAAGCAGTCTTTCTTCGTTTTATTGTAGTGAGTAATTCTCTTTCCCTTCTCATACGTCTAAGCACTTCATCGTTATATATGTGTTGAGTCCATGATATTTTTAATAACCTACGGAAGGTCCACATTTCAAAAGCTTCAAGACTGTTCATGGTATCAACTTTTAATGTCCATGTTTCTGCTCCATATAAGAGAACTGAGTGCACGTATGCCTTTACAAATCGGTATCTTAGGTTTAAGTTCAAGGTTGGGTTACATAACAGGTTTTTCATCTTTAGGAACGTGGCTCTTGTTCTATGCGTGATCTTACTTCAACGTCAGGGTCTACATTTGTCGTTATGCAGCTGCCAAGATATTTGAATTTCTCAACTTTCTCTATTGCGGTGTCATATATGTTTATGTTCAGTTGTGGGTTTGTAGATCTTGTTATCGCCATTACTTTAGTTTTTGTGACATTAATTCTCATGCCTAGCTGATCTCCTACCTCTACAACTTTGTTGATTAGGCGTTAAAGGGCCTCTGGACTGTCCGCAATGATAACCGTGTCGTCTGCATAACGTATGTTGTTCAATATCCTACCGTTGATTTTTATGCCGTCTTCCTTGTCTACAAATTTCAAACAACAACTGTATATATATATATATTTGTAGTAATGGAGAAGCATCCAAATACTAACAATTATATAATACACAACAACATTATTTCTGTGAACGAACGACACATGCCTACTACACAATACAGTCATGCAAAGAAGTGTTAATAATGATGTTAACCGCTCATAAATTATCAACTTCTTACAGAAACACATGTCAATAAACCTTAATTACCCCGAAGAGTTTTTTCGTCTCTAGTTCCTCAATTAAATTAATTTCTTATGTGAGCGGCTGATTGTAAGTAGCATGTATTTTCCGTACTATCCGAACCTTGAAAATAATAACAACAAATGAAAATATATACAACGAGTGCAGATCATTATGTCGGTTAAGTTCGTGCAAAACAAGAAGAATGTGTTGATAATTAACACATCGTTATAATCACATTAATATTACGCCCGTTCATTTTCTCATGCGTTGTTCACAATGCCTTACGAATTTCATAAAAGTTCTTTAAATTGTATGGTACTTATTATTATTTTGCTTCGGCGCCGTAGTTATCGCATTAATTCATTATTTTATATTACATTAATAATGTATATATGTATCACTCGGCTGTCAGATTAGCAAGCTTGCGTTTCACCGAGAATGAAGACGGTTCCACCTTACTTCCAGCGAAACAAGAGATATCGGTATGTATGGCAGCTGGTATGGCGAGAAGCTCTAAATGCACTACCCATACTACAAGCAACCAGCGATTCAATTGAACCAAAATTCGTTTTTAAGAACCCCTACAGAATTGAAATTAAACAGAATGCTGAGCCAAATGTGACAAATGTAATTTGCATATACAGAGATGGCTCCAAAACAAGGAAGCCACTAGATGTGGTGTGTTCTCCAGATCTCTAAACCTAAGAAAAAAATGGGCTATGGGTAAAAATGTCAGTGTCGTTCAAACGGAATTAGCTGGCGCATCGATAGTTGCTAAGGAACTATCCACACACAGAAAAATCTGTTGTTCTGTCAAAGACTTACGCTTGGGTTCAATGGGACGATACACTCAGCACTCCTCAAATACATCGATGTTTCATCCAATGGGAAGTCGTTGGAAGTTGGTAATGCATTATATCGTATTGTCGATTCAACTACAAGATGTCACTGGATTCCAATGAATAATTCAATCGCAGCCTGTCGTTGAATCGAATCTGTGTTTGGTAGTTGATTCTAAACTACTTTCTTTTCCTTGGACCAACAGATTTTATTGCAAGGACAGCTGATTGATTCGTTTGGATGTTTAATTGTGTGATTTTGTATGAAGTTATAAGGAACATGATATAAGAATTAGACATAAGCCTGCACCAGTTGTTGCATTATTACCTGAAATATAACTGTCTGACTAATCTAAATACCTACATTCAAATGTGGGTGTTAGCTCAGTCCCAATTTCTCAGTAGGTCCTCCATTTAATATATAACTGGACGCATTTAAATCACACAATTGCTGATGCAATACGCAAAACCACGAGATGACACAACACGGCTAACACCGAAACAACACAACTGAACAACCTCGTCCATGTTGGCGGGTTCGCGGCGATAGTAACACTGAGATAATCCCCCTGTTCTTTATTTTTACGTTCCTTGAATCGGGATATCAGTCCCGCCGAATACTGATTATAGTTCAGCGAACGACAAGGGCCATTGAAACAAAATTAATTTTTAATAGACGAATTATCACGAACTGCTGTTGCAGTAGTAATTTTTGTATGCTTTGCTTAAATGGAACATAGGGTAAATTTCGAAAACAAAAGGATGTTTTGATTGCATTATATGTCAATACTGGTATTAGAAGGATTATACATATCGTTAGAACGAATATAAAATTATTTTGAATCTATTGGCGTACCTGTGATTACTTCGAATATAAGGATTGAATTCTTTCAAAGACATGGATTTGAAACAACTGTAAATATATTTAAAGTGATGGAAAAACATCCAAATACTAACAATTAATTGGAAACGCAACAGTATTTTTTCTGTGCAGGAGATATGTATCTGGCAAGTCTATAAAATCTGCACCGACATCAGACAAGCACTTCTAACCCTGAAAAGATCTCGCGTCACATCAGGGCTAGCAATGGAATGTCACCAATCTTTAGCCCATGCCTCAGACAAAAACAATATTGTCCTGAGGTGGGTTGAAGGGCACAACAACAACAACAACAACAACAACAACAACAACAACAACAACAACAACAACAACAACAACAACAACAACAACAACAACAAAGGCAACCGTATAGCGGATGGTCTAGCCAGGAAGGCTGCTGACCAACGAATTTTAGGACCTTGTGATATTTCTGGAATGTTGACAACCGCAATTGCGGATATAGCCAAAAAACACTCCCATTCCCAAATGGTAAAAATCCTTGTAGGCTTTGGCATGACAATATCCAATAAGTACTTGACGATAAATAAGTCCAACCTATGTCCCATAGGATGCCTGACTGACCATTGCCAACTCAGGAAACACCTCCACATTATGGGGTTAAGTGACACACCGATATGCAGACTGTGTGAAAGCGAAGACGAAACTGTGGAACATGACATATATGAGTGCTCAAAGTCAGAGAGAGCTTAGAGAGTGTGCGTTCGGCAAGTCTTGACCTACACCTGCCTACATAAGGGAGATGTCCTCAAATGACTTGTCCATCTTCCTAAAATTGACAGGATGGACGATGACCTGGGGAAACAAATTCCTAAGAAGAAGCACAATGAGCCAGTTGTGGTCTAAATGCAGTAGGACTACTGACTCGACTCTATAGATACAGATACAAATACCTGTAGTATGTAGTATAAATGAGATAGAATCTATCTTGTTGTTTCCATTTAATTTTGTACTCTTCAACTTTATTCTCACTGGCACTACAATAGATGATTATTCAGATTCAGATTGCTTATTGTTTGATTTTGATTTATGCTAACCCAATAGGAGGGAGGATTATACTGCATATTCAAGTTCAAGTTGCCCTGTTTTGTTACTGTTCAGCAATAAATAGTTTTTTATTATTATAAACATAATGGAGCGACACTAGTAGACTTTTGCTTGTCAAATTAAGTCATTGTTGATTATCAGAGCGATCCATGGTCACTAATCACTAATCCCGTCGCTGTTTTGACTTTCAGTCTCGTTTAGCCAAAGTGAAGTATTTTAGAAACTGCGGATATTCAGATTGGTTCAAAAAAATCGAAATTCTTTATCTGGCATTTTATCAAAACAGAACCTCGTGTCCTGAATTATTAGAGGGTGCTAATCATAAATCCGACTGCTGTTTTGAATTTTAGTGTCGTTTAAGTCAAAAAATTTAGAAATCGCGGATTAATTCAAAAAAATCGAAAATCTTTATTTGACTATCTATTTTACGACGAAACATCGTGATATGAAATATTTGAGAGGGCTAAGCACAAATCTGGCCACTAGTTTTAGTTTCAGTGTCGTTTAAAAAAAAAATTAGAAATTCCTGCTTCATTCAAAAAATCTAAAATTTTCATTTGACTATCGAAAATATTTATTGAACTATCTATCACACAAAACATCGTGCTCTGGATTATTTGAGGGCGCTAATCAGAAATCCGGCAGCTATTTTGAGTTTCAGTGTGGTACACAACCAAAGCCAAATGTCTTAGAAACTCCGGATCTTCAGGTTCATTAAAAAAATCGAGTTTTAGCACTGGTAAAATATTTAACATAATACAATGATTAGTTGAGTTAACTTCTCCAGATTTATCAAGCCTTAGGAATTAGAAAATGATCATGATTTTCATAATGGTATGATGGTTCGTTACAGAAAAAACATGTTTGTACTTACTCAACAGCGTATAAACTACAAGTTTCAGAGCACACTCACCTGAAAAAAAAAACATAATGTTAGTTATAAAATTTTTTATTCTATTATTCATTTTATTTATTTATAATAAGGCGTTCGTTTCATTTCTGATTATATTATTTTAGTTTATGTTTCTATCTAAAATCTGAAAATTCAGCTACCGCAATATTATGAAATTCAATTTTATTCTATCGATGGACTCCGGACGTAAAAAAAATGTGGAACACTTTGATACATAATTTCTGTAAGAAAAATCTGTAAAAACGTGCCTGGAGTACGAATTTCGCACTCTATGCGCAGCCAACGCCACATTTTATGAGAAAACATACCATTTCCACCTTCGATCTGATTTTAATTCCCCTGCGTATAATAGTGTTTACGTACGGACATGAATAACTTTTCATTATTCTGGTCGTTTTGCCGTCTGGAAATGAATTGATGTAAATATTTCAGTTTAATAGCACCGCCTGTAATAAGTTCCAGCCGAAGCAATTTCATACGGAAAATATGGAAATAACGCAAAAATAAAATTGGATTTGATAACAAAAAAAAGAAGAGGTGGCTTGCGGCACTGCCATTGGCGTAGTTACTAGAGCCCTACGGTGATGTATTAGTATCCAGTTGGTCTATAACGGTTCCATATACAATGACATCCAGTCTCAAGACGTTCTTTCCAACAGGCCTGAATACCGTACAATGTATCGTCACGGACATGCGCAGAACGTGAAATGCGTTCTAACACGTTTTGTGACCGTTCATGAAACAGTCCATAAAGCGTTCCAACAGACTTCGTTACCGTTCATGGGACGGTTTCTGTACGGTCAAATCGGTACTTGGTCCAGAGTAAGGACTGAGGACTGACATGCGCAGTAGAAAGTAAATCGCCCGCTTGGCGCACAATTTCATTTTGTTATGTTTTCTTGCTTCCTTGAGCCTTGATTGTTGAGATTGAGTGAGATTTGATTTTGCTTCTTTTATTTTGGCTGTTGCTTGTTGTTTGGCTGGCTCGTTTGTTGGCCGAAACTTCACCAAAGCCAAAAATGGAAACGGAATCAAACAATAATGTTATACATGGTATGTTATGATAAATTCGGTCATTTTTATGGAAAACATAACCCAGGTTCTTTGTTTATAGAGCTACAGGAATACCTGGTTGTGAGTGGCAACCATTATTCATGGCTAAAGTTACCCAAATAATCCTCATTTTTCGGTTGTGGCTGATAGACTAACACCAAGTCATCGTCAGAAAACTCAGGCCCCGATCAATTTTAATAAAGCTGGCGTCTTGGCCAGATTTGGCTTTTGACGGTAGCTTTTGCAATGAAATCGAGGTTAGTTTTTTTTGATAGCTGTCAGAACTGACACGAGTCCAGTGAAATAAGAGAAGAAACCGCTCCAACAGATTTTCTTGTTTGTACGGTCACGAAACCATCCAAAATCAACGCATGCGCGCCACAAACGATCCGAACAGTTTCGACGGTACAAAATATGCTGTTGAAAAGAGCCTTATGGCTTATCAAAATCCACAAACCCAATACTTCACTACGTCCAATTTTCCGTATGTTGGGCAAACTGATACGTACATCAAGGACTCGGCGCACTTTATATCCAAAATCCAGAGCATACAAATCTAAGAATCCGATGTTCTTGTTAGTTTTGATGTCGTATCACTCATCACGAAAGTACCAATGAACGATGCGATACAACACATTAAACATAAATATATTCCCAGAAGATACAACTAACTTATTCAAGCATGTGTCAACTACAGCATACCTTGCATGGGACAAAAAAATGTAAAGCAACGTAAGGAGTGGCGATGGGAAGCCCTCTGAGTCCAGTGGTGGCTAACTTTATCATGGAGATGAAGCAGACGGCCTTGAACAGCGTCCAAGCCAAAACTATGGTTACAAAGGATACATGGATGACACATTTGTTGTATAGAATTCCGGACAAGACAAGCTACTGGAATTCCTACAAATACCTAAACAGTGTATATCCGAACATCCAGTTCACGACGGAAGTACAGGAAAATAAAAAAACTGCATTTTCTCGATGAGCTATTAACCAGAAAAGGATCAACCTTAGGACAGGAACACGACACACACAGATCGCTATTTGCACAAATCGAACCACCATATATGCCAGAAGTTCGGAATCATCAAAATACTGATAGAATGAGCAAGAAGGGTATATGAACCTACTAAACTCAGTGCCGAACTCGAATATCTGGAAAATGCTTTTAAGGCAAAGGGCTGCTCAGAAAGGCAAATAATAAGATCTATGCGAGCGGTAAGAGTAGAAAAGCAACCACAACTACCATCAGTAGCAAAAGTTCTCCTACCTTATGTTCCCCGGGGCACAGACAGAATTGGGAAATCACTACAGAAGGCAAATATCAGGACGATATACAAACCAACGAGGAAAATACAAGAGCATTTAAGATCGACAAAGGATAAAAGGGATCGTGGACAGCATCAGGAATTTATTGGGTACCATGTACTTGTGAAACTGTATACATCACAACAACAAAGAGGTCGGTACAATCTAAAATTTTGGAGCAGAAATAAAATTGCCGATTAGGTCAGACAGAAAAATCTGCAGTAGCTGCACTCCAGGAAAGCGTTGACCACAAGATAAAGTTTGATGAGGTACAGATTCAGATTGTTCAGGGTATCCATTGGGATCTATAAGCATAAAAAGAACTTCAACACATGACAGATGGCCCAAAAGAGTTCTCCAATGAACACCTAGTCAAAGGAAAAGGTGAGGAAGACCAAAGAAAAATTGGAGACAAGATGTTGAGGAAT
The DNA here is from genome assembly GCA_951848785.1 of Callosobruchus maculatus. Taxonomy (NCBI): domain Eukaryota; kingdom Metazoa; phylum Arthropoda; class Insecta; order Coleoptera; family Chrysomelidae; genus Callosobruchus; species Callosobruchus maculatus. The sequence continues at coordinate 2,261,842 of CATOUR010000064.1, read as the reverse complement.
CAATGAGGCAGAGAAACTGTCTGATGGCGACTGGAGAGACCGTAGGCTATGGAAGATAGGGCGCGATAAACGACCTTAGTGTTGTATCCAAATCGCAAGATGATGATGAAAAAGAACTTCAACAACAAAGAACAAGCATACCAGCTCAACAAAATATGGATACCCGCCCTAAGATCTACTGGGATCGGCGGTGCACAGCCCAGTGGCACAGCCACCCCCACTCCTAATCCGGGGTATGTAAGTGCTCAATCCGGTGACGCGGTCTCAGTTTCTCGGAACACACCGAACAGGAAACAGCTTCTGAGGATTCCAACAGTTCACGACATATTGGAGTAGTAGAACGTCCTCCATATACCTGACCGACTGCAGCATTTGGGAAACCTGCAGTTTCATACAAAAATTGCACTGGGAAAGTTGGTTTAGAGAGTGCTGAGACTTTCTGAACACCGTATGTACAATTTATTGTTGGTGCTTCCTTTCATGTTGTTGTCTAATGGTCAATAAAGTCCCCCTCTGATACGACGCCGATGCTTCAGGCGTCGGCGGCGTATTTTTAAATGTCATTCCGATGTTCCGGAAAACTTTTTTATCTGTAGCTGTCTCTCTCTATCTCGCACTACCAGGCCGTCGGATTTTTTTTTTCGATTATATAAATTGCCCGGCACCGCAAGGGAAATAATTTTTTCGACTGATGGCCGTATATGTATAAAACAAAAAAAAATCGGCTGATGTAATCAAGTGTTACGCCGCCATATTGTATCTGGAACGTAGCGATGGTTGGGATAAGGGAGTAAAAGTGCGTGCGACAATTGTGATGGGAGTATTACGCGAAAGTGATGCATAATTATCAAACATATTTATCAGGTCATCATCATAGTCATAATGTTTTAACAGGCATGTTGAGAAATGCATTAAGTCGGAGCTAGAGTACTGCCGACACGAATATTATCAATAGTTTTGAGAACTGTAGCTCGCCATCGTTCGCGATTTACTGTCAGTTCAGTGGCGCTCTTGATTCTCATATCCAGCAACTGTTTCATCGTATTCACCCAGCGTGTAGGGGAACGGCCACGGCGCCGCCCACTCAGTGCATGGCCCTGAACTACAAGTTACATGTCCGAAGAATATAAGCATTCTCGTCTACACAATGGAGGACTCGCACGACCACATTTCAAAAGCATCTATGCGAGCTCGATCTGCCTTTTTAACAGTCCAAGTTTTCAAGGCATACAAAAACATGGAGAACACAAGAGATTGAACCAGCGACATTTTGGTAGCTTAAGTGATGTTATGGTCACGCCATATTTTAGGAAGCTTTGTTATCAGGTAGGCTTTGAAATATTAACTGACCCCGTATGACCCAGCAGATTTTCCTAAATACCCAAATCCTATCTGTCTGTTCTTTCATAGAAAACTCCACTTTCAAAGCTCGGTTTTTACACAGTACGAAATTATGAAATTGTCAATATAGGTTTTCAATTCGACATTTATACCTTTTTGAGAAGCTAAGGTTATGAGAAAGTTTTTCCAGTGGTTTGTATGCGCAGTGTCTAGGCAATATTTTGAGCTAGATATGATTCTGTTGAAATCAAAACGAAAATGAGAATTATTTCATTTTTCTCAATATCATTCTTTTTTCTAAATTATCGTACTTTTGTACCTATTTATAATGGTAATGTACTGTAAGCGTATTGAGTTAAAATAAGTGAACATAATACTGATTTTTGCGTTGATTTTTTATTGTTTACACAAAAGTGCCAAATTTTGTGTAATTATTAGAAATCCGTTAAAATTAAAAAATCTAAAAAACTATTGATTTTTGTCCATACATATACCATGCTAATTTTATCGCATCTAAGCTCTCCTATCATGCCCCGACAGGAATACGTCGAATTATATTAAAACCTGAATATTAAAATAAAATATTTTCACGTGATGAGTTCTTCAGGATAATATTGTTATCGCATTACTAACACTCAAGCTCTAAAAAAAGTTTCTGTCTATTTAAAGCTGGCTGCTATGGTGAGATCTGTCTCGTCGTTGCATATCATGATGAGTAGCATTACGAGAAGAGAACATATCAACATATCATATTATACTTATTGTATATAAAAGGGGTACGATAATGATATGGCTGTATCGACCGCCAATAAAGATACAATGTTTAAAAATTACACGTTTTACACCAACTTAATACTCAGTATCAGGAATTCATCAAATTTGCTATGTAGATGCCAGCGCTAAATGTATATAATTTTTGGGAATAATTTTTTACTATAGTTATTACTGCTTGGTTTTTTCGGCGACTATTCCTGTCTCCGCTATATTTTTTCTCCTCTCATATTTAAATATTGTTCGGGTGTAGTTTCGTCCATGTGCTGACAGCGTAATCACTGCTTTTTAAAAACCCGACCACACTGAGTTCTTGGAAATACTGATCAACATCGCCATGGTTTTATAGTAGCTCTTTTGTTTTCACTTTTATTCATTTTTTGACTCATAGGTGCTATACTTTTTATTCAAAACTGGTCCATAATGTGATGCCTCTCTGCATTGGTATGTAAATTTTTAGTATGGAAACGTCACTGTCAACACTGTCAATAGTGTTTGGCAGAAAACCATAAAGTTATTGTTGATTGTCAAAGCGGTCTCTGGGATCTTATGTCATAGTATCAGTTTGTAAGGGCCGTATTCATAGTAATCTCTTAAGTAATACTTAACAGTCCCTTGAGTAATGCTCAAGGGATACTTAAGGGAACCTCAAGTGTGTCCATTCTTGCGTAACTGTTTCCTAGACTTACATCTACGAGACGTCGGGCAAACATTTGGCAACATTGCCATATTTCAAACATAAGTCAATTTGTTATTCCTATGCCTACGCATTTTGATGTTTTCTGTTATCTCTTTTTGTTTTGTGTCAGTATTTCGTATTTTGTGCCGGACATTTTTCCGGATGAACAGAAACTGACAATACCTTACGCCAAAATTAACTTACAAAATCGCCTTAACTGCAACGAAATATCATGCTGACATTTCTATACTTGAGTATACGTAAGGGACCCTTAAGTATTTACTGATTATGAATACGCCCTAAGTCTCGTTGGTCTGAGAACACAGGAACCAGACATCTCTGATTAATTTATTGGTATATAAATAAAGGCACATCCGTGTGAATGAAAACTGTTTTTAACGTTTCCCGTGCATCTGCAGTATAACAATGATAGAAAATAATATGGATTAAAAACTACATTTATTGATTGATTCACTGTACCTCTTTTTTAGAATTAGTTTTGTGTATTTTGCGACCTATTTAAACATTTAGATTTTTAAAAAATATTTGCACGCAAGTATTGTGTCATCACCTTTGAGCATTAAGTACTGTAACATTATGAAAATATGATGTTGGCAAAAAACTATTATGACCGGTTAAGGTCACAGCGAAACAAACCTCGATCCATACTTCAAACTTAATGACGATATTCTAAGAAAACTTTACTACAATTTTAATTTCTGGAAATCCTAATTACGTATGTATATGTGGGAGTTTTTATTGAATACATTTCATAATCATTATGTATACATTATAAGTAATGAATCATTAGAATGTTATCATGGTAAATAAATTGTTTTACGTTTAAAATTGTGTTGAAGTGCAATGTGTACAAATTGTGATAAAGGAAATGAATGGTTCGAAAGTAGATCAGATTCGGAAAACTGGTATAGGAGTGAAAGCAAAGGTTCGTTGATAATAATCATAATGGTATTCACACAAAAACAATAAAAAATAATGACATTTCTACTGGCGCATAACATAGTGAAAACATAGGGAATATTGATAAATGAAAGCGGCGTTGTAAGTTACTAACTGGTGACCGCTGATGACCACAGTAAACAAACATATTTTGCATCATCTTTCAGAAATTTCAGTACCTCTAAGTAGAGAAAAAAATTAGTTGTCTCTAAGAGCTATGCTTTCCAATAGAATGTATCCTTAGCCCGCTACAAAAATATTTTTCGCATGCTGCGTCTGGCAACGTCGCACAGTGCTTTGAATTATAAATACTACCAACAGTACCAACTCAGCTATACCAACCTCAACCTGACACACTTGATGTTGTCTCCGTTGTATTATTTCTGCATTTGTTGTGCTTGAATTTGTGGGCTGTCGGGGGTGATATTTTGTGAATATTATAGTTAATATTTATATAAAACAATAGCAAGAACGTGTTATGTGTGCAAAATAAATAATGGTGGTCCAGAATCTTTGGATTTAAAATTGTGTTATTTGACGTTATATCTATGGGTACACTGGCGTAGACCTTGCGTTTTTGCTGTTACAACTATTGAACTATTGTTGCTGAGGTAAAAATAAGGTCCTTTGATTATTGTTATTATTATTTCTTACTTTTTCTCGCATGGCTGCAGTAGTAACAAGTATTGACGGGCCGTGCCAAGTGAGAACCTGACCTATTACTATTCTGAATTCAGGAAGGACCGTACAATGCTACAGGTCTTGAGGATGACAGCCTTTTGGAAGGCTTAGGGTAAGTTTTCGTCCAGGCCCAATTGTTGCAGGTGTAGTGTAAATGTTTTTGGAGTAAGGACTGAGACCGTTTCCCAGAGTCGTTTTATTTCTATAGCGAGATGTGTGTATTTAGATATCTTCCCAGAATTATTGTTACTATATTAGTATCATAGAACGCGCATTTGTACTTTCTGTTTATGTTTTTTACAAGTAACAACATGTCTGCTACTTAAAAATATGGCGGCTGTTTATATTACCAATGTTTAAATGGACGTTTCGTTACGAACAGTCTATGTATTTTAGTTTCTTGTCGTTGCATTCACAGTAGATTCAATTACTACGTTTCCAAGGACTTTCAAGACTGTTTTCAAAACGTTTTGTGATTTTGTATTGTCGGTGTTTCCACGATAGGTTTCAAAATGGTTTGCGGAAGTTCAAAACGTTTGCAACTGACACTCTTAACAACCGTCATTTACTAGTTTTTTAACCTCTATTTTAGTGTTTATTATAAATCTTCAGTTTCGAATTTGAATAAAATTCATGAATCTAATAATCGCGACATTAGCGACATTAGACAGCAACGCATAGTGCATAGTTTATTTCAAAACATTTTGAAAGTGACAGCTGGTATTTCCACGACATTTGGATCTCGATACGATCCCAAAAATCCCAAAAATTCGCGAATCGACCTTGAGCAGAAAACGTTTTGAAAACGCATCCAATTGACGTTTCCACGATATATTTGAAAACTCGAAACGGTTTGAAAACGTTTCGAAAGCCCGTGGAAACGTAGTAAATGTTTACAGAAGGACTCCAGTACAGCTAGACGTTTTTCACTTTGTATTCGGTAGCGTGGCAAAATTCAATGGAGTGTATCTATTAAGCAGGCCTAGCGGAGCAGCAGTGTACTGCAGAGCAAGCCAAACCAGAAGGCAGGTGATGCCGAATCGCAGACTGTGTACATACGTGTGTGTAAACTGTGAATGTATACAGGCAAGCACAGGCCCTAGCTGCACAACTGAAGTCAGACGAACAGGAAAATCAAGAGGAGGATCATGTTATCCAGCGGCGATGCTATGGTCAATATGGGTGGACACAAGTTGAAGGGTCTCAAAATGTTGTTGAAACTATGGCGTCTCAATACGATCCAACTTTCTTTACAACTGAACAAACCGCGAAATTAAGCTTAAATGCCGGAGTACTGTATAGGTGTCCGAGCTTTTGTCCGCCAACTTTTGCCATTTCAGCAACGTGTTCGTTCCAAATTATGTTTTCCGTAAAAGCTTGAATGAGTGACTTCATAGCTCACCCTGATTGTTCATTAGAACCGGGTGCTCGCTTGGGTACTTGTTTACAGTACTGGATCTTGGAGCCATTGAATTTTACCATAATCTTCAGTTCCCAATTGGTCATGGTCTCCAGATCCTTTGCAGGTAACCAGCCGCTGTGGATTGGGTCTGTAGTGCGAGAGAGAGAAAGAGAGAGATATCATTGATATGGAGTAGAAACAAATGTGGGTACCAATACCGAACCCTGCGGGAGCCAGCGTTGATGTTTTGGAAGGAAGAGGAGAAGCCGTCTACCACGACAGAAACTTTGCGATTAGAGATAAAGTCTGCTAACCAACAGCAAAGTTCAACAGGAAGGCCGAAAGACGGAAGCTTGTTTAGGAGATGTGCATGTCACAGTTGATCGAATGCCTTCGAGATGTTGAAAACAACTACGTGAGCCTCGCCAAACGGATGGATGAGTTTGCTCCACACATGTGTCATGTAAGATAGGGGATCTGCAATTAGTTTTCATGTCGGAATCTACATATATCGTCTGTCGTTGATTGAAGCTCAAGATTATCACAAAAAATCAAGAATCTTTATTTGATTTTCTATAAAGGTGGAACCTCGCGTTTTGGACAATTTGGGAGTGCTGATTCCAAATCTGGTCGCAGTTTTGAGTTTCACACCCATATGCACCGTTTGGCGATTCTAATCCTAGTTCCCTTATCGCGTTTTGCTAATCTTTGGCATCTAGCCATGCACCGTCAAGAGATTAACTAATCCAGATTGGAGATATGGCAAGGTTGTGTTCGCAAGATTGTTTTGACAGTGACAGTGTCAAAATTGTCAGTTTGCGGTACATAGTAAACAAGTAATCTAATCCAGGTTTACGTAGCTAATCGCGCAATTGACTTACGGTGCATACGGGTGTAAGTCTCGTTTGACGAAAATAACTTTTTTGATTACCTAAAGCACAGCTATAGGTCTATAAGTAGTTGTCTGGATCAGCTTTGGATCACTTTTGGTTGAAGATGTTCAAACTGACTATAATTATTATTAGTTAAATAGCGTCAAACCTAAATTATCATAGAGAAATTGAAACTCTCTTATAACAAAAACTAGGATTGCTGTCAATCTTTTTATATATTTTGTTTTTTTCAATTTTGTATATCGTAACGCCTCTTTCTATATCCCTCAAAGTCTCCATGACGCAAGCAATAGAATCAGCGTGGCATACAGAGGAGGCGAAACAATACCATAATCAAATCATACTGACAGTCATACATACCTGCCTCATCGGGCCTTCTTTTGTGTACGTGTACACATCACCCGTACCGGTATAATATATTTAGGGCGAACGTACACAGTTTATAATGAAAAATTATCCGGAGGTGACGTTCAGGTTTTTTTAGGCTATACATTGTATCTGTAGAGGGAGAGACGATGGATTTGATCAGGATGATACAGAGGTGGACTGGGGGTTCCAGTGCGAATTGAGGAGGTAATATATTTACTTAATTAGGGGCCGTCTATTAATCACGTATTCTTTTATTTAGAATTTTTAGCCCCCTCCCCCCTTCCCTTTGATGATATGTGGTGAGATTTAAGACTACCCTTCTCCCCTATCCAAAATCCCGTGTGTTTTTAGTACCCACATAGAATCTTAAAATATTTATCATATTATGTATCTTCCGCGGTTTAGGAATCGCGCGTATGAAAATCACGAAAATTTATTAATTAATGTAGTTACCCATATATATAACATTTATGTAACATTTTAATCAAAATTAAAATGTGTTTGATAAATACACGTGATATGTTACTAGAACCCCTCCCCCCTTGTGATATTTCGTCATTTTTGTCAAACCCCTCCCCCCCTTTCAAGCCTCACGAGGTTAATGGACGGCCCCTTAGGCCATGTCAGCGCAAATCATCTGCATGTGTTTTTTTAGTGGTGAGTAGCTTAGGGTCGTATTCATAGTCGATACTTAAGGGTCCCTTAATACTTGAGGGTCCCTTAAGTAATACTCAAGTAACGAAATGTCAACCTGACATGTCCATGACACTTCATTGCAGTCAAGGCGATTTTGTACGTTAATTTTGAAGTACGGTGTTTCTGTCACATCCGGAAAAATGGCACAACACACGAAATACTTGAAAAACAAAAAGAGATAACAGAAAACATCAAAATGGGTAGGCATAGGCATAATAAATTGACTTATATTTGAAATATGACAACGCCGCCAAATGAATCCTGCCGTCTCGTACATACATGACGTCTAGGAAACAGATATACAAAGAAAGCCACACTTGAGGGTCCTTTAAGTATCCTTTTAGTGTTAGCTAAGGGAACCTGAAGTATTACTCAAGAGACGACTGTGAATATGGCCCTAAGGGTTCAGTTGCCCTAATAGTTGCCGCTCAGCCTTAAGGCTGAGGAAGGGATCAGTGGGTAGATTCTGTAACTTTCGCTATAGTAACGAAAGCAGGCGAAAACGAAGCTAATAATTTACGAAAACGATTTCTGACGGCATTCCATAACCAAACTTTAACGCTTCGTTACGCTTTCGGCATGGAGCTCGATGACTCACGAGCATTCACGAGTTGGCTTAAATATCTCTGGATGAGACTCTGCAAAGTACAGCAATGCCGACCATTGCGAAGGATTAGTTTTTTCTCTTCGATTCATTGATTTTTAATTAAGTACACAAATAAATTTTAGCAAATTGCCACTTTGACACACAGCAATAATAACGTCAAAACTTGACAAACGAGATCCAAAATCCTTCGCTATCGCTTATACCGTTCGTCTGCGTTCGTTATGTCCGAGTCGGAACGAAGACATTTATGGAATACCGAAACGAGCGAAAGCACATAATTCACCCACAGTTCTTTGCGAAGGTTAAGATGCATTGGATTATGATCTTATATCTTCCCTCCTGGCCTACATTCAGCTAGGATTTCGTGCTTTCCCTCAAGAAAGTCGAAGATAACGTGCTTAGCTATTTCCTCTGTCTCACCACACTTTTTGCAATGAAGAATTTGTCACATAAATCCCCAACTTTGTCAGGTGTGCACTGAACGTCCAATCGCAAGTTTTAAATCCAACCACCTTTCGTAGTTCCATCCTGCTCAATATGAGAACGTCGCTGCGGTATTAGAACCCAAGGGTCCCCTTAGCATCCTCTCAGATTGAACATCCCACACTACCCTGTCCCAGCGTTCCCGGTACTCTTTTGACAGCCAGCTAGTAACGACTGGCTTTGACTTAGTCCAAAAGAAAGAATTAACAACAAGAGTTCAAAAACAGCGTCGTCCAATACCTTGCAAAATCGTCTGAGAACGATTTTTAGTGGAAATTGTGGGCACAGCATAGTAAGCAACCAGCACAATAGCTCTGAGGATTTCCTATATAAAAATGGTTCCCACAAAATTTGACCTTGGGATGATTTATGGATGATTTTACCGCTGTGAAGTTTGGGTAGAGATGCGAAAATGATAATATCGATACCGGTACCAACTCGATATTTTTCAGCCAAATAGGCACGTTTGGTTCTTACAGAGAATTTTGTGCAATTGATTACACCCCTCAATAATTATATAATTATTTTCGATACCGATACCCGTACAAAAGTATCGATACCAGCTTGGAATCGCTAAAAAGTATCCAAGATAAAAATACTCGATATTAGTGCAGAAGTACAATTATCGAAGTATAGTATTATTGCCGCCAACCTGAGATATTGTGCTGGTTGTTTACTATGCTGTATTGTGGGCCAGATTCAACAAGATCAGAACGCAACAAAACAGATGCTGCTTTCTTCTTTAAGTGGGATAAAATATCGTCCCCTTGATGTGAATGCAGGCCCAACAACCAAATCGTTCACTACATTACAAGGGCGTAAGATGAAGAAAAGTTTGGAATATAAAAAAATTACAATTTTGAATTTCAATAGCGTCTAGTACATTCCTTTGGGAAGCATATGGGACTCATGCAGTAACATTTATTTTGGTACTTCATTACTGGAATTTGTAATCTAACTTCAAACATTCAATCGTAGACTTCGTTTCTAGCTGTAAACTTCATTCATCGTCTATGTTGCAACAAATGAACACTAGTTACAAGTAACTATTTTCACGATTGAGTGGCAATCTAGAATCTACTAGGAAGGGGAGAAAAGATGGAGGCCTACGCCGGAATGCAGGAATCTGTATGGCATCCTAAAGCTAAAGTTACATTTACGAGTGAATCGTATACGGGTACTCGTTAGGAGTACGAGTACCATTTACATTAATGTACAGAATCGTATGCGACTGAAGTGTAGTGAATATGGCGCCCAGTAAGAGGAAGCGTGTTTCAATGGTCGGAATTTTAATGTGAAGAAATCGTTAGAAGAAGAAGACGAATTTTGGTTAAACCATCCTTGCAATCAAGGAACATTGTGGAAATTGAAGAAAAGTTACTAACAGAGCTATTAACTAAGCAGGGATTCGCGATCGCAATATGTTTAGGATACCTGCTAATGCAGAATATGCTTTGTTCCTTGCATTGATATCTTTATATTCCCTACTTCTCAAGTCCCATAAACACGTCAAATTGTAATATTGGTCGATAAGTTGGTCGAGCTCCTCAGACTTGTTTTCAGCCATCTTGAATCAATAAAAAACTATTTCACTCGTAGCCGTACTCGGATCTCTCGCAACTTTGAAACCGACACGTGTACGACCTACGAGTTGCCATTTACACATGCGAAATCGTATACAATTCGTTCCGTCGTATACAACCAACTCGTAAATGTAACTTCAGCTTAAGAAGTAGTCATCAATATCAACTATGCTTTTGATAACTTCCAGTAGAGCCGCTACTGTCGTAGCTGCAGCTATCCAGCCACCCAGCATTCGCTTAGGGGTCGGTGTAATAGGGAATGATTCTGGTAACCGGTAACCATCGGCATGGCCATTATGACGAGCTGAGAGAGCTTGGCCTGGCGTAGGATTCATCATTCGTATATATACAACGTAGTAGTGCACCTACGCCGGCATGCCATGCACACACTACCTGCATTCTCTGGCTAATATGCGATGCAGTACATTTATTACATTAGCGGGCTGCGGATAGGAACACGGAATGAAGAGGGGGCGGAAGGGGATCGTTGCTGATGCGAACCCCCCCCCCCCCTCCATCTTCCGCCCTTCCGCCCTACACCGATGATGATATGCGAATCTTCATTTCATCATGCTAAGTGTACAGCCAGTCAGGTCGGGCGGCTGTATAGGGGGTGAGGGATTCGACGATTGTAAGGGGATGTTTATATACATAAAAAGGAATTCTCAATTCAAGAATTCTGATAATTTTGTAACGATATACTTGCGACAAGAACATATTATGTTCTCGCTCTGAGAAAATTTACTTGATGAGAAATTTATGGTTGATTTGAACCAAGAAAAATATATTTTTGATTTCAATACTCATTCTAAAGAAATAAAGAAATATGTCTGACCAAGAATATAATTTTCTCCACAACTAAAATTTCAATACTTTTCGACCAAATATTTCATGAAGTTTTAGTAAGGATATCTCATCTTCCAACTTAACTGCTACTACTTCGATCAAAAATACAAACAATCTGAGAATTGTGGAGTACCCTGTCATAATTTTTCTTGTGTCAACGTTTTATATATTGTTTATTGTTATACTCTTATGAAAGAATTATTGCGTAGTTGAGGTTTTGGAAACCTCATACAGAGCCAGAACCAAGGGAGCTTATGGCCAAGAAACTAGTATAGATGAGAAAATCTTGGGGTTGTGGCCAAAATTTTGAAAAGGAATTGTGAGTCACTGCATAAAGAGACTCTGGTGTTAACGGCGGCGATGTTTATAGCCATCTTCAGGGCTTTAACATTGAAGTTTGCCAATCAAAAAACAGAATGCCCATTCTCATCACTTGTTAGACCACGAAGGTCTTTATTAAGAAAATTTTAAATCGAAAAATGTGTGTATTTGAACCACGAATTTTATAATGCTTTCTCGTTTAAGTAACATGTAAAGGTTGTTGTGTTTTTGTAATTTTACACCTATATGTTCATGTTGTTGGTTGGTTGTTGTGAAGACAGCGATACCAGACTGGAAATTTTTTAAAATTGTTTGACGAGTTTGTATTACAGCTGGCGTTTTACGTAAGTCTTTGACTCAATGCAGTGCTGTTTTTTCATTGGCAAACCTCAACGTTAAAGCCCTGAAGATGGCAACAAACATTGCCGAAAGCTCGGCAGTTAACACCAAAGTCTCCTTTATGCAGTGACCCACAGTTTCTATTCAAAATTTTGTCCACAACCCCAAGATTTTCTCATCTGAATGAAAGTATATATTCTTCATCCAAGAATTAAATTTTATGTATGTATATTGATAAGGAAAGCTTTATAACTTGAAATAAAATTGCCTGGTATATAATGTTATTATTATTTTTATTTATTAATTTCAACTGCATAAATTGATGTTAATACTAGTGCAAAGAAGGTAATGTCTTCTACAGGCTAGTTCCAAATTGGAAAATACCAAAGCAATGCGCGTTGGCAGGCGGAAATGCAGTGGCGCGCTTTTTTGTATAAAATAAGATTCATTTTTAGTATAAAATTGGGAACTGTGTGATATACTTTTATATGTTTTGACATATGAAAACATGGTATTTCGCTAATTTGCGTAAAAACTCATTTGCTCGATGGAATGTGATTTTTTGGATGTATCCGAAAGATCCCTACTATAGTGCAGTTGAATGGTTGATAACATAGTGAATCTTTGCTGACGTGCTGAAGATTCATGAATATGAAATTAAAACTTAAAAACCCAACCGGGAGGTTCTAAAGGAAAACACAACAAATTAGACCCAGTTACTCTAGAAATGAAATCTAAAAATTTCAAAACCTGAGCAGGAATTAACAAGTGGTATGATTAAACGAAATAAACTTCTTCGGTATTAATCTCCGACCGCATCGTCAATTGTTCGAGCTGGCATAGAGACCTCTTTGTAGGGGAGGATGGCAACGGTGGGTGGCTCAGAGGGTAGAGTCTAGGACTCATGACCAAAAGGTCCCGGGTCCGAATCTCGCCAAAAATCGATATTTCTTTCTAGGTTTTTTCAGTGAGAAGTAAGCGAGATTCCCCACCTGACCATTAACTGTTGGGTTAAATTTAACAGTGCTGTTCTTGTAGTGGCACCGGGAAAGAGTACCAATGCCTGCACGGAAGACAAAACACAAATACAAGGCGCCAGCTTCAGGCGTCTAGCGCAGCAGCTACATGAACGGTCAGCACTTGGATGGGCGACAGAGGGAGGATCGGGCGGGGGAATCCCCTCTGGTCATCCGGAGAGGTCGCACCATTCCAACAATCATGTCCCTGCATTGTCCCCTCTCTGGGAGATAAAGAACAATGAGACTTGAGGCCTCAGTCTTTACGGCTCGGCCCCCAAATAAAAAAGAGGGGGGAAGGTTGACACATAATTATATTCCTTGATGTCATCGATGCGGGTGGTTGGTGGTACCAGGAGGTATTTCGAAGTATGAATCTGAAGGTCGTGGGTTCGAGTCTCGCCCGCCGTCAGCTTTTACCGAAATTTTCTGATAGGAATTTAAAATTAATATTTTTTTCTTTAACCCCCATACAGGACATCACTGTGGATATCGAGTTTCTAGAGAGAGACTTCCTATGATTGTCAGGCTTGCCTTTTGCTCTTCCTCCCATTTTTGTTTGTTCCCTTTTTCTTTCTAAAATATACACACGTAAGAATGGGACGCACTTTAGGATTTAAAGTTTTAGTACACGGAAGATGGAACGACGTCGAAGAAACGGGGATAAACTATCATCCCGCAGATTATTGTGAACACACACACAAATGCTTTTTCCTTTTTCCTTGCTTCCCACTTTGTATTTTTCGTAATATTAAGATGCGAGTATACATATACATCATGCCCTGGTGGATATTACTCCTGAGCGCTTCAATGTTTTTTCTTTCTGTAAAATGTCTTTCTTGCGGAAACCACCAAGTACGGGGTAGAATCAAATGCAAACATCTGAAATGTTTCTGTACAACTACACTAAGTGACATAGAAAACAGACCATCCAGTATTAATGGATTTATTAAAAAGGATTTCTAGGATATTTATGTAGGATTGGTATGATAATATATTTGTTTATGTTAGATGAATCTGTGGTTCTTTCTTCTGGATTTTTGTGTATTTCTCTAGTTCTTCATAATTATGAACGCTATTGAATCGATTTTATCGCAGTCGGTTCTGTGAAGTTCTGTGCTTGGTAGCTAGTGGACGTCCAGAAATTTATTTCCGATTCTGCCTAAGAATTTTCAGTTCACTATGGAGATAGAAGAAAATCGAAAACTAGCCTTTCTTGATATTCTTCCAACAAGAAAGGGAGTTAAGATGGGATACAAGGTATATAGAAGACCAACGCATACTGACCGGTACTTACATAAAGAATCAAACCACCACCCATCTCAGAAGTACGGAACTATTAGAACTTTGACTGAACGGGCTAAAAAAGTGTGTGAACAGAAGAGAAATAGGGAAATCAAACAACTTGAACCAATAGCAAAACCTTTTTACTCTATGTGCCTAGGACAACAAATTGTCAACAACAGAACCAAACTTCACGCTTTTTCCGCAATAATAAAAAGCATATGTACTTATACATACGCTATTCCTATGTGGGGCACCTCCGAGATCGGCCTCAAAAGCATTCGGGGCACATTCGTGAGGTTCCTGAAGTCTTCCCTGAAAATGCCCTGGTACATAAGGAAAAATCAAATCCTTAAGGAGACTCCAATCATCTCTCCAACACATGCTGCTCCTACATTCGCAGGAAACCTCCACAAGACAGACAGAAACCATCTAAATACTGCTGTCTCATCTTTTATAAGGTTTTGCCCAAAGTTCTACGATAGGGTCATACGCCCTTGGTTACCTGCTAACTAGACGTGATTAGGACAACCTCCTTCTTCCGAAGTTGTTAACCCGCTTCTAAACCCCGGGTAAGGCCAACCTCCAGTCTCGCTTATGCGTATAAAGTCCTGTTGGTCTCCTCAAGACCGAGAGAGCCTCACAAAATCCACACACCCTCAGATGGCACAACTTCACAGTTGAACCTCTCACTGGGGGGGAGTTTTAGTTGGTATGCGCCAGCAGGCTTCTCCTGCTGGTGAATCCAACACTACCGGCACTTTCATCGCGGATGTTTCTTATTAAGATTTCTTCTCCTCGTTCTTCAACCCCAGACAAAAATAAACACCAGCCGTCTGTATCTCGGAAGTCGCCGAAGTGAAGTAGCTTCTGAAGATGCCATCCGCTCGTGGTGGCGAAACGTCAAGCCTCAACGCTTGACGTTGCCGATCTAAAAACCAAAGAACCACAAATTCATTGGACGAAGGCCGCGAAAGAGTTAAACCACGGACACACGTCCAGGCTTACCTCGTATTTACTTATACAAACCAGGTTGAATCGGTTAGCCCGTGCGGTAGCTCGCGCAAACCCGAAAAGTGCGGCTTGTGTGACTTTCAGTTTGCTGAAAGTTTTGGCTTGCGCCAACTGGCTTGTCGGTAAAGCCTGTGTGTGTGGACCATAGGGTTAAGTTTTAAGGATAGCAGCACCTATATGAAATAGTCAGTTTCCGAATTATTAAATAATGGAGGTTTGCGCAAGCTTATTTGCATGGTGTGGACACTCATCGGTATACCTTCTTGTTTGCGCAAACTACCGTGGAGGCCGGTAGCTGTGTGTGGCCGCCGCTTTAAACTGGTTATGTTAGGATCAAAAACAATTAGTTTATCAACCATATAGCTTTTTTGTTAACGTCTGATCTCACAAAGAAAAAATAACAAAAGTGACAGTTGTGAGTTGTAGCTACAATTCTCATTAAATCGTTATGCTTTAATCTGTTACTATTTCAAGAGCGAGGGGAGCTTGACAGGGAGCGAATAGTAGGGTTACGTAAGGCTGGATTGTCCTTCAGAGAAATAGTCACGAGGACGCACAGAAGTATAAATACGGTGGTGGTTTTTTGTCGGGTATGGAGTCCAGAAGGCTGTGCACGAAGAGCTGGAGGTGCACGGCATGTAAGAAGAAAATCACACTTGAACACCGCCACCTGGGGCTTTTGACTGTACGGAACCATTTCACCGTGACAAGGTCAATTGCAGACCAATAGTTTTCAAGGCAGGGGAGGCCAATCACAAATGTAAACTACCGCCGGATCAAAAGTTTTGGACTAATTTCATACCGTCCTCAGTTGGCCCTACCTCTCACTATGAAGCGCAGAGAAAGTCGGAACTGGAACCTTGAATGGAATAAGATTATCTTTATTGATGAATCCATTTAGTTTGAACATGCATCCTGGCCCTACAAGAATATTGAAACCAATTTATCGAATTATTAGAATTCCCTCGATCATTAGTACCTGTGCAAACCTTTGGTTTCATCGGCCGCTTAAAAGTGGACGAAAACCACGTTGAATATTCCACTGCATAGACAGACGCATGTAAGGGCTACGACACAGTGGAGCGGTTTCCTGCTTGCAGGTCCCCGCAAGCAGGCAAACTGCTTTCACTGTGTGCACGACAGCAGGGAACTCGTGCCGACCGCTGCCAACCTGAAATTGGCTTATAAATGCATGTTCTAATTTTATTTTAAGGATCCCCGCTTTGTCTGATTCTACCTGCGAGCGATTCGGTGCTGGACAAAGCAGGCTACCCGCTTTCACTGTGCATGCATACTGTGGCTAATAAAAGCGTGTTAAAAAGAGGGCTTGGATGCTTTCGAAGGGAGCGACAACGTGCGTTGATGATGAACCTTTTTATATTTTGTATATACATATTACACACCATATCGATCCGTATCATGAAAGGGGCCACAGAAAGGAACGGTGCGGGATGAAGGGTAAGGAGGTGGTGTAGTATAAACCAAACAGAGTGGGGCAGGGGTCGTATTTTCATATATCACCCTCGCGCTCTGCTCTCTGAATAATATATATTTATATTTTGGGCGTACGACGAAGCTAGCGGAGTAATGAGGAGTTATTGTGCTCTGTCAGATGACAGGCACGACACCATACCACCTCTCCTCATCAGGGATTAATAGGAATTGTACAGGGGCTCCATCATCATTTCTTTTTGGGATTCTGTATGTTAGTCGCATGTTCGAGAAGGTACTAAGGAGTTGTCATCTCCTTGTTGCTTGAATTTTGTTGGTTGGCCAGTTTATGTTTCTCCGCATAAAGATCCACCGTAGTTGTAAATACAGTCTGTCCCAGATAAAATTTGCCACCCACCTTATCTCTGCCGTGACACGTCGATTTTTTATTTCGAGGGGAAATCTTCCACCGGGTACGTCATTATTGTGCCATCAACCCCCTCACCCCCAGCAAACTCTACTTCAAAATCTTAAATGAGACCACCATACTTGTGTTACATCATTTTGAAGGGAATTCATCAACAAATCAGATTGATGATTGATTGACTATAATGGAAGTTATTGAAAAATAGGTGATTATCAAAATGAAGTATTATTTCCATTACCTGAAATACTATCGTAAGAAAGGTTCCAAATGAGAGTCATTTTGTTCTGTACACATGTACAGGTGATATTCAAAATGTCTTCGAGTTGAAATAAATCCAAAGTTTATACTACGCAGCTCGGTCCTACAGACGATCTTCACAGTAACGCCAAAGAAGTTGAGAAATGTGCGAAGATATTTTGAATATGGCCTGTAGACTGTATGGGGTGAAATGGCTCACATTTGGAACCTTTCTTACTATAATATTTCAGATAATTAAAATAATAATAATCACCATATTTTTTAATAACTTCCATAATAGTGCATCAATCTTCAAACCGATAACATTGCTGTATTTGTCAATGAATTCCCGTCAAAATGACGTATCACAAGGATGATGGTCTCATTTTAGATTTTGAAGTAGAGGTTGCTGGGGGAGAGGGGGTTGATCCCTCAATAATGACATATTTGGTGGAAGAGTCCCCCTTCGAAATGAAAAATCGACGTGCCATGGCGTTTTGTTATCATCTCAGAGATAAGGTGGGTGGCAAATTTTAGCTGGGACACGGTTAAAAGTTGTTCAATTCAAAACAACCACCCCTGTCTTGAGCCAGCAGGAAAGTCCCCTCTAATTGCTCATTTACACGTCTCCAGTGATTGGCATGCTAGTTGAGATATGACTGAAAGGTCACTGGCAAGCGTTGACTGGAATGCCAGCCAGATGTCGAGAGTAGTAGTAGTAGTAGTAACGATGGGGAGCCGAATCCAGCCAAGTAGGCCACCTTTGACCCTTTTTGCGAACCCCCCTGAGCCAACACTGAAAACACTATAATTGAGCCTCCTAAAATGCTCCTTGTCAAACCTAAGAAACCTCTTAACGAAAGTCAGTTTGTCCGACCATCTTGCTGAATATAGTGACTCCGTAGTGCCGAATATCTGAATCCTAAGTTTGCGATACATAGCACATCTGCCCAGGAAGTGGAACTGTGTCTCTTCCTCCTCCCAGGATCTGGGGCAGATGGGGTCCCCTACCCTTCTCATGAGTAACAACTGTCTATTCAGCCAGCAATAGCCAGTGAGAACCCCCACCAAAAGGTTGAGCGTCTCTCTGCATTTATTCAGAAGCCATAGCATTCGGCCCCTATCAGGAGCCGCTATGAAACTTTTAGCTTGCCTGCAGTCGTCTCTTACTAAACAGGCTTTTGCCAGTTCCTTGTAGGTCCAGTCGTCCAGGACAACATTGACCTGGCGCCTGTTGATTCCAAGCATAAGTTGTGGGCCGATGCAGGGGCTGCCGACCTCTAACCTAGCTAATCGGTCCGCTCTCTTGTTACCCGGTACACCAATGTGTCCGAGGACCCACAGCAGGGTCACTTTCTCGTGGCTTGCTAGTCTCTGAAGGACCACAGAGCATTCTTGAGCTAGAGCTGATCTGGCCCTCAGAGCTGCCACCGCTTTCAGAGCTGCTTGGCTGTCAGAGGTGCTTGGACGTCAGAGCTTCACCTCTGCCTGGAAGACAGTCGTGCAGATCCCCAGCGCAATCCTTCGCTGCACTCCTTTCCCCTTTAGGGTAAAGCCTGCTCATCCGGATCCCTACCCCTTTGAGCGTGTAAGTAGTCGGTAAAGGTGGATAAACAATACCACAGATGAACGGTAGAGGCAAAGTGAGGGGTACAAACGAGCCAAGAATTTTATAGCCGGGCTAAACACATCTAGACCAGCATGGCTACAGAACCAAGGCCGATGAGCAATCAGAAACCTTATAGGTGTTCTGACGGAACTCTGTAGGCTCAGACGGCATCTATCACTATTGAAGGTGACTCACTATGTATGGGCTGTGGAGCGGCCGATGAAACGGCCTCCTACTTCCTTGCGGAATCTGAGTCGATAGGCGGGCTGAGATACGAGATCTTTGGATCCGATAAACTTCAGTCAGAGGAATTACTCTCCCTAAGCTGGGCCGACATACTGGCCTTGTTAAAAAGTTAGGAAGGTTTGGCAGGGACGGGGAGGCAGGCAGTGGTGGCTGAGGGGTTACATTCGGGGATGGACTTACTGGGGCCTATTTGTCAGGCGCGGCTGCCCCACAGCAGCTACTACTACTAGCATCGATATAGAGACCGCGACTTAAACCGCGACCACACTCATCGACGTAATTCGGCATGTTCGCACTCAAGTGTGCACGCATATTGTGTGACAAACGTAAACTGACCAGCGAAAAGAATTTGGTGAAAGAAGTAAGGACGTTGCCATAGCTCTTAATAATTCTATCCTATTTGCTCCTTTTAAGACTTGTTTTATTTTATATATAAAGGAAACGGCAAATAATTTATATTCATTTAATGTCCTATTTATCTACTTCATAAAACTGATAACTACAACCGGTAACAGTAGATTTTATTCCGCACCTTAAAGACGGTCCAGCATCGGGATTGGATAATCGCAGCAGACGATGTTTCATGTCCCTGTTTTACTTATGTTTTCTATCTCTTTTTAGACTCGACATGATAATGACGATCGCTACCCGAATGAACCTCCCGCTCCTCTTCCTCATGCCGCGCTGCTCAATTCACGATGGCCATACAGTACATGAGAATCTATAGTGACGGATCCTTTTGACGTAGCATGGGTGCATTCAGCAGACTCAACAGTTGCGGAGCAGCTACCACATTTTCTGCTGATCGCGTGCACTACCTAGCAGCTACCGCTTCAGCGGTCGCCATTTTTTGTAGCGATCGGAAATTACGCTCACTTGGAGCGGAGCGGAATAAGCTACTTTTGACCTTGTGAGTGTCACATGCTATGACACTTGTGTTATAGGTATAGGTTGTGTTGTCATATTTAAGAGAAAAAGTTCACACCACTTTACACAGTCCAAAACATTGATACAATTTGACATATCTTTTTATTTTTAATAACCTCAAATGTGACCACTCATTTGACATTTCACTGACAACTGACATTCGACACAAACTGTTTATCGTGATATCTCAGAGCGCACAAATAATGCTTTTCAGCAGAACGCCAACTGTTGAGATGTAGCGGCTACAAAAGTAGCGGCTCCCGATCTTTCTGCTGAATGCAACCAAATGTGTCTCTGCCTTGATTGAGACCGGCCCGATAATATTGACCGTTGCGTTGTCGGGGTACCTCAGATCGGGCTGGTCGCGAATTTGTTTCGTCGAATGCATGCATCACTTTTATATCAGCGGATGCGCGAGGCGGCAGCGGCGATTTTTAAATGTTTTACTCCTTTTTTAATAATATAAAATCGATACAACGAAAGTATGCAATATGCGGGCTTGGTTTTTTTCATTCGTATTTTTGTTGAGCCGACCGGGGGTGCGCAAAGGGGGTGCGGGGGGGAGGCCGGTCGGTCCCCTGCAGCCGCCGCGCGACGCACAACGACGAAATGCAACGAACACACACACACACACACATGCAGCTAAAGCGAACGCGATTGGACGCGCAAATAAATAAAAAATGCAGAAATAGTGCAGTTCTATTAATTATCGACGTCAAACGTCCACTTAGTATTTCTCATGCAGCAGCTCTATGTGTCTCGCTCGGCTCGCGTAAGAATTGATGGTAACCTGTCTGGTCAAAAACAGCAACCAGAAAAGGAGTTTGTCGGGGATGTGTATTATCTCCGATGTTATTTAACATTTACTCCGAATTTGTGATGAGACAGGTATTGGTCAACTGGAAACTGGAATGGCGGTATAACTATTGGAAGCAAAATACCCAACTTAAGATTTGCTGATGATGCAACCCTTATTGCTTCTTCTCAGGAAAAACTAGTAGCTCTATTAAACATCTTAGAGCAACACAGTGCAGCGTCTTAATATTAACTGCAACAAGACCAAGGTTATGATCGTAGATAGAGAACACGATAATCATCGAGAAATAAAGTCAGTAAGCCGCTGTGAAGTAGTTCAAAGCCTTGTGTACCTCGGTTCTTTGATCGACAATTCGGGTAGCCGTGAAAATGAGATTCGACGACGCAATCATCAAACACGTGTGGCCATGACAAAGCTTACTAAAATGTGGCGTGATCACTAAAGCTACTAAAATGTCGCTGGTTCAGTATCTTGTGTTCCCCATATTTTTGTATGCCTCAGAAACTTGGACTGTTAAAAAGGCAGATCGAGCTCGCATAGATGCTTTTGAAATGTGGACGTGGAGGAGAATGCTGAGAGTCCCTTATACCGCCCATCGAACTAACGTTTCCATACTGGATGAGCTCGGTGATCCAAAGAGACTATCCTCCATTGAGACGACGAAAATGCTCACATTCTTCGGACATATTCACAGAAGCGAAATATGGAGAAACTTGTAGTTCAGGGTCATGTCCCGAGTGGGCGGCGCCGTGGCGGTTCCACTACATGCTGGGTAGATACGACGAAACAGTTGCTGGATATGAGTATCAAGAGCGCCACTGAACTGACAGTAAATCGCGAGCGATGACGAGCTACAGTTCACAAAACTATTTCGTGTCGGCAATACTCTAGCTCCGACTTAATGCATTTTACGAGTTCACAACATGTCTGTTCAGACATTGTGACTATGATGATGCCATCGTCCTAAGTTGTTCCTCGGATAACGGGCAAAACGCCCTATATTCTGTATTGTCAAAATCGCAGCACCATTGGGCCACTTATACATCCTCTCAATGATCCCTCAAAACTGAGTGTCATTCCAGCTCAGTGAGAAAAGCGGTGATTCAGCTTAGCGGGATCCCCCCTGCGCTGGCGATGAAAGGCTAGCGTCTCCACAGATTGGATTTTCGCATTGATAAGACAGCTGGGCAATCACACAGCAGATGCTGAATAGTCTCATAGTCATAGTCTCATCTCAGTGTCCCGTAACATCACAAGTCGCAATGCGGGTGTATTGCCTAGGCATCATGATCATCATCATAGTCACAATCTCTTAACAGACATGTTGTGAACTCGTAAAATGCAGTAAGTCGGAGCTAGAGTATTGCCGACACGAATATTATCAATAGTTTTGAAATTGTAGCTCACCATCGTTCGCGATTCACTGTCAGTTCAGTGGCGCTATTGATAATCATATCCAGCAACTGTTTCGTCGTATCCACCCAGGGTGTGGGGGAACAGCCACGGTGTCTTCACCCTGAACTACAAGTTCGTCTATATTATCGCTTCTGTGAATATGTCCGCTGAATGTAAGCATTGGATTACCGAGCTCATCCAGTATGGAAACGTTAGTTCGGTGGGCAGTATAAGAAACTCTCAGTATTCTCTTCAATGCCCATATCGCAAAGGCATCTGTGCGAGCTCGATCTGCCTTGTTAACAGCCCAAGTTTCCGAGGCATACAAAAATACGAAGAACACAAGAGACTGAACCAGCAGACAGGTAATATTTAGTTACCTCCTCAGTAAGGTAGCTATAAGGAGTTCTTCAGCAACTGAGCAGCCCATAAGTGCCACCACACACGGCCTCAAAAGCTTTGTGGGTGCCCTCTCTCAACAATGTTGTCACAGCTCCAGAAGACAAAACACAGAGAAGCTCTCGAGAGCCAACAACTATGCCAAAATATTGCCAAAACTGTGAGTGGTTTTTTTATCCAGATAACCATTATTTTGTTGCACACTTATGCGTACTGAAACATCGAAGATTTCTTAAAAGGGTGATACACGTACGAGCAAGTACGCGTACTTATGGCTCGACGACCTTTTTCGCCTGTGTGTCGCCGTAAGTACGCGTACTTTAAAACCGTCGCGCAAACTGCCGGCGAGCCAACTGGTTTGAAATGTTGCTCGTAGCTGGTCTCAGCTCGTACTGCGAGCCGCGAGCCACAACTTTGTTTCGGCAAGCCATCGATGCGCAACGCTGGTTGTGCTTGGCGTTTGTTAAAAGTTTTGTTTATTTAGGAAAATGATCAAAATGAGTGATTTCAGCTTCACGTGTGTCACCGCGTCGAGCCGAGTAAGTTCGCGAACTTAAAAACCGCGTACTTAAAGTTCGTACGTGTATCACCCCTTTTTCAACCGAAAACTTGAGAACTTCAGTCTCAGATACAGGATGATGAAATGTTATTTCTGGTCTACTTTATAATAAGGCATGTAAGCATGGACGCTGAGGGCAGCAATTATGAATAAGAACGAAACGTTCGAAATGTGGACTCTGCGACGAATGCTCAGAGTGTCCTGGGAGATCATTTGAGAAATGAGAACATTCTCCAGACAGCCAGTTTAGCAGATCGAGAACTTTTTGGTGTTATAAGGAATATCAAAATAGCTTACCTAGGATATATAATGCGTGGGGAACGATACCAAATCCTGCTTCTCATTCTTCAAGGAAATATTGAAGGAATGAGGAGAGGAATTGAAGAAAAACGCTATGATGACTGGACAGGACAAGCGACTTCCAGGAATTACAGAGGGCTGCAATGAATAGGATCATCTGCTAAGAGAAAGGATGGGCACATTGGACGCCTACGCAGGAATTTGCATGGCACCCTAAGAAGAAGAAGATGCATTCGCAGAAGGGCTTGTTTGCTGTCTGTGCAAATGCTCTATAAAAACGGTTAAGGTAATCTCTAAAGCCTACCCAATCACATAGCCCATTCTCTGATTTAGTAAAACATATAATCAGATTTTTTCAAACATATCCAACGATACTGAGCCACAATCATCTGATGAATTAGGAATGCAATCGTGATTCAAAGAATCAATTCACTATTGAATTTATTGGATTAAGGACTTCGTTAGAGTCGCTACAATCTGACCCCCGTTTCAATTCCCGGCGGATCTGATGCAATTACATTTTGACAAGGATGAAAAAGTAATGCAGATTTTGAAAGTTGGCGTAGGGATTCAATACACGCAGCCATCAATGAACAAGGCACAGTTACTTAATTCATATTTTATACTGCTTATGTCCACAGGATTACGTAGAGTCGAACAACATTTGATGAACTCTAAATAGGTGTGAGCCACAGTACATAGAGTAGGGTCACAGTGGAAGGAGGCATAATCTCCCCGCTCACTTTCAACCTAACATCGTTTAACGGGTCGTTTGACGGTCGTCTCGAAAACGTACGTTTTCAACCGCATGCGAGCGATCAGAATGGAAGTAAAGTTCGACTAGTTCATGCGTCTTGCGCATCTGGTGTCGGTAAATATTTGAGGTTATACTGTCCCTCCATCTTTATGAATTATGAATCCATCCGTGTGCGACTTAGGGCCGGTTTCTCAATGTCCAGTTAAAAGTGTCAGATAGGTAGCTGCCAGATAGCGTTTCTATGGATACAACTGTCAGATACGATTTAAGTGACTTCGTAAGTTTAACCTTCAATTGGTTAAACAATTTATCTGACCTATAACCGTTAATTGCCAGATAAATATTTAACTGGACATTAGAAACCGGCCCTTAGACAAGGAAAGAGAGAAGACAGAATGCGCGGCTGACATCTCTGTGACCAAAAAGTACCAAAGCGTTAGTCCCAGTGCCATAGCTAATGGGATTAACATTGTGGTTAAGCTATTTGGAGAAATAATCTATTTAAAAAAAAAATACTAAAATACTAAAATATTGTTATTCACAGGTTCTATATGGCCAATTTCATCATCCACAGTTCAAACTTAAGTAATTAACATCAACTTAACCGTGAACTTCCATTTGACCGATATCTTGTCTTGCAAAATGTAAGCTATAACAGATACGTCACTGGAAAACTGATTGTATCTGAACCAAAACATGCCTTAAAAAATATAATATTCACACTTTACATGCTCAAAAATATCATGATTCGCATGTTAGTGGCAGATTTGAAATTATATTTTGGATACATATACAGGGTGTCCCATGACAATTAAGACAAGCAATATATCGGAACTGGACAGTAGTAGCGAATTATAATTTTGGATGTTTAAATTAGAGCAAATATACTATCTTTTCTTGTGACTCTATCACCCAATGAGGTATTTGTTTTTGATCACGTGACGCCCGATTCAAAATTTTTCAATCATTTAAATTTGTAACTTTTTGTGTTCCTCCCGATAAAACAATTTCAACAAACTAGCACACTTGGGGGTCTAAAGTTATTAATTCAAGAGCTACAGGTACTTAAAGAATGGTACCACTCCCATTGATTATAACATGTAACCCTACAGTTAAATTACATTGGTAGTGTTTCATAAGTACCTGTAGCGCTTGAATTAATCACTTTAGACCCCAAGTGTGCTAGTTTGTTGGAATTGTTTTATCGGGAGGAACACAAAAAGTCACAAATATACAGGGTGTCCCATTAAAAAAATTTAATCGGACGTCACGTGACCAAAAACAAATACATCATTGGGTTATACAATAATAAGAAAAGATACTATATTTGCTCTAATTCACACCCCCAAAATTATAATTCGCTACTACTGCCCAGTTCCGACATATTGCTTGTCTTAATCGTCGTGGGACATCCTGTATATCTCTGAACTAGATATCGAATATCGAGATATTTGCATAAATTTCGGATACACAAAAAAATATGAACATAAATTTACCTGTGAAAAGTGGTTCCTGGCTCCTTCCTGCAGCTGTGGCTTTTACAACCGTAAGCTGCACACCCTACCATTACGCACACCACAATATTTCAGAATGGTTGGTCTTAAAAACGATAAATATCGCAAAAAAAACCACCGTACCAAAATGTTTATTTTCCACCAAAATTTTGACAGCTATTCGTTCTCAGTCACAGCTAATTCCTATAGCATCAGGCTAGCGCGCGGTATCGCCTCTCTTTCCTTATCTAAGGTGTGCGACTATAAACGCTTGGACCACATCGCCGATAGACCCATGTGCGGATAACAGAAGCGCCAATACCATGGATCGAGCAGAACGAGCATCTCGTACGACTATAAGCGCGTTGATCAGATCGACCCATAAACCTCGGCCATACGACGTGCAAGCTTTACCTCGTACTTACTATTCTTCAAACCAGTTTGTATCGTGAAGCCCGTACGTGTGGACGGTAAGTCGGTAGCTCGCATAAACCGAAAAGCGCGGCTTTTAAACCCCGGCCACACGTGCATGCTTTACCTCGAGCGTACTTGTGTAAACCAGTTGGTATCGGGAAGCCCGTGCGTGTGGGCGGTAAGACGGTAGCTTGCGCAAACCGAAAAGCGCGGCTTGTGTAAACTTCAGTCTGTTGTAAGTTGCCAACAAGTCTCTACGGGAAAGCCTGTGTGTGTGACCATAGGGTTCAGTTTTAAGGATAGCAGCACCTACATATATGGGATAGTCAGTTTCCGAATTATTAAATAATGGAGGTTTGCGCGAGCATGCTTAAATGGTGTAGACACTCAACGGTATACCGTCTTGTTTGCTCAAACTCTAAGGGGCGGCCACATGACAGTGACTTGCCTGCACGGCTATTTCATATAGGTGTTGCTATCCGTAAAACTGAAGCCTATGGTCACACATACAGGCTTTACCGTGCAGATCAGTTAGCGCAAGCCAAAACTTTCAGCAGACCGAAATTCACACAAGCCCCAATTTTCGGTTTGCGTCTTCCCGATACAAACGGGTTTGCACAAGTAATTACGAGGTAAAGCATGCACGTGTGGCCAGAGTTTTAGTCTGCTGAAAGTTTTAGCTTGCGCCAACTGGTCTGCACTGCAAAGCCTATGTGTGTGACCATAGGGTTTAGTTTTAAGAATAGCAGCACCTATATGCGATTGTCTTGTTTTGACAAACTATACCGTGCAGGCAAGTCGCTGTCGTGTGACCGCCGCTATATGAGGAAGAGCTTAGTATCTCCAAATCTCCTGAACTAAAACACAGAACTCGAACGCGTCGAATATACTCGCTGGAAAAAAATACAGAAAGACCTTTTAAAAAATATACAATCTATATTTTCCGTGATTTTTCGACGAAATGAAATATTCCATAATTCAGAAACGTATAACTATTCAACGGTAAATGGACGCCGGTTCTGTTTTTGCATGTGCATTTGCTTAGTTTTTGTTGGTCTCGTTGTTTTTGCTAGTACTTTTTCATTTTTTCAACCGTGCCTCGCTCGCTATGTTCGATATATGTCTGCCCGCATGTGTGTGTGTTTATGTACTGCATTTGCTGTGACATCGTGTGCGTGAATAATCGTGGACTGTGACCTCTGCCTTAGCTGTGGCATCTTACACCCCGATGTCACAGCAATACATGCGATAACTCTCTTAATTTTTCATTTAAATCCATCCTTTCTACTGTTTCGGGACGACCATTTGGCAACGCCGCCGATGAATTCATCGATGTTGGTCTACGCTCACTGCTTAATATTTTCCTCGATTGTGTATGTGATGTCACAATTCGGTTTGTAGCACACAGGTTTCATCCTGAATTGTAACATCATTTATAAAGTCTGTTCTGAAGCGCCCTCTACAGAATACACATTTCACTATGAGCGTAAAGGTGTGTAAACGTATCTTTTGCTATCAGCATCACTTTGGTGCCCAAGGGAGAAGCATTGGAGAAGAGCGCGTATTTCAGCCAGAGATAGGTAAACGGTCTTACTTTTAGCAGCGATAGTAATAATAGTAACGATAATCCCTTATTTTAGCGTTTTTATTTTGTTTCACATGGGCGCTGATTGTTATTGATGTTGTTGGTTTTGGGTCAAATCTAGAGTGTGAGTGACCATGAAATGAAATCTTCGAAGCTCATCTCCGGGTTGAGTTGCTCAAGTTCTCTAACTTGCGTGCCCGCATTATCTCCAGCAAATGGAGCCAATCTGTTGAAGTGCACGACATTGGGTTCTCCACCGTTGGCATTCTGGATTCGATGGATTTCGTCGTTGATTTTTTTTGACGACTTCATACGGGCCCTCCCATAGGAGCTCTGGAGTTTCGGTGACAGGCTTCGGTCTTTCTGAGAGTTGTACAGCCAGACCAGGACTCCGGATTGGTATGCTGTTTCGCTGGACCCTACGTCGTACGTCACCTTCATCCGATCGCTTGCGGTGCGAATATTGTGCCGAACTTACTCATGGACCTCGGCCATTCTTCAGTGTAGGTTGGCAACGTAGCCTTCGCCTGCCACATCGTCCCCTGATTTGCGGCCAAACATGACGCCATACATGATATCCTAGCCGGAGTTCTCGCCCAAACTCAATACTGGCTGGTGTCTCTCCCGTGGTATCATGAACTGCCGAGCGGTACGCCAATAGGAACAGATGAAGCCAGCTATCCCAGTCTCGTTGGCGGTCCGAGACAACCTCGGCCAAATAGCGATTCACCGTTCTGTTCATCCTCTCCACCATGCCGTCCGACTGAGAATGTAACGTCGTGGTCCGAGTTTTCCTAATCCCCAAAGCTTTGCACAGGTTCCGGAAGGGCGCAGACCCGAAGTTCCTTCGCTGGTCCGAATGCAGCTCGAGCGGGACTCCAAAACGACAAATCCAGTCCTAAACCAGGGCCTCGGCAAGGGTTGCGGCCTCCTGGTTTGGCAGAGCATAAGCTTCGACCCATTTGCCAGTAGTCGATAGCGATCCTCTCGAAGGGACTTCCAACATTGTATTGGTGCGTGGGAGCCTTCGTACATATCTCTGGCCATTGCTGGCGGCACAAACTGTACAATTCCTGTACCATTTCTTAACGTCTTCCTTGCACCTAAACCAGTAGAACCGTTTCCGAACCTTCTCCAGGATCTTGGCCACGCCCAGATGAGCTCCACTGGTTCCGCTGCGAATCTCCCTTAGTACCATCACGGTCTGTCTTCTTTCTCTGGTCCCTTCTTTGTCTTCCATTGGCTTCAGGATTCCATCCTCCATCACCAGAGTGTCCCACTGAGCCCAGTAGGACTTGACGGTGGGCGAGTAAAGTGAAACTTTAGGTGAAGAACTTGGTCGTTGGTCCTCCCTCTTCCACTCGATGATTGATCATTTGCAGGCTAGAATCCTCCTCTTGGTCTTTCTGGAGTTCGATAGGCTGCCAGAGATCATCCACCACGGTGGTTCTTCTTGTCATGGCGTCTTTCATCTGCTGCCCAACGTAGGCCATACGAGCAGTTCTTTCTCCGGCCTTCTGGACACGGGTTGAGGATTGCCTCTTGTCTTTGACCCGACATAGTTTTTCCGGTTTCGACAGTGGCTTCTTCTCTAACTTGCAGCGGCTTCTAATATAACCCAGATCGCCGCAATTCCAGAATCGGATCTCTCTTTCCTTCTTGGGACGAGCCTCGATAATTACCCGCCGCAATTCCTCAACTAGGGACGGCACTTCTGCCTCACCTTCACATTCCGGAACTCGGGCCTCGCAGTGGTAGGTCTTTTTCACAACCTACAGCCTCATATTCTAAATCTCTGGCTAGTGCGACCACCAGACGTTCCGAATGTGCCAGAGCTACAGCTTGACGCATTTCGCCATCACGCAGGCCACCCACTAATGCCCTACACAGCTAGTCGCTCCATTAGATCCTGGAGCCGTCGCGTCGGATATATCGGTTGAACAAAGCAGGCTACATCTGCTTCAAATTCTTGCAACGTCTCGTTTAATCGTTGGGAGCGATTCTTCAGCTGAGCGTGGAAGACGTGACCGAATCTGACTTGACCAAATTTCATGTCCAGATGTCTGACTAGCTGTACGTAGTCCCCTCGTTCTGTCAGTGATAGCGTCTGAAGCACATCTGTAGGTTCGCCTCTCAGTGATGTCGTCTTTTCACCAGATAACCAACCATTAGCGTTTGCGGCCGCTTCGAATTAGTGGAGGTAATTCTGCCAGGACGTGTTACCATCATACTGAGGAAGTTCTAATCTCAGCTTGCTCGAATCTCCTGCTTTCAGATCACTTAGTGTGATTACGCTTGCAGCCTGAAGCTGCATTGGCAGGATGTTGTCTCGCAGATCTTCTTTTTGTTTCTCCATTATCGATTTTAAGATGTCGATTCTGGCTCCAATCCTTTCTTCGACGTTCTTTGCTACAGCAGTAATCTGTTTGGAGCTTGCTTCGTTTTTTGATTGGAGCTGTTTGGCGCACTCGAATTCAGGTGATTCGAATATGAAGGTATCTGGATCCTTGCCCCCTTCCATCACTATATGCCGAAGTCGATCCTGGAGAACGGCCTGCAACCTACTGCTATCAGCACCACGTTCGTCGAGCTCTCGAATTTTGCCATTTTGACAGTTTATTCACTTAGTTGTCCGTACCATGTTACCCAATCAGTCTACCCCACACCTGACACCACTGTTACAAGTCCGATTTGATTGGGCAGGAAGACACTTGGTACGGATTAAACTATTTATTTACACTAACTTTATACACTGGTATGCCTACGCTTAACCTGTCACCTATCAGTCTAATTTATTTAGTCACTATACTAATTTATGCTTGTCCCTCACTCTACTTTCTTATTTCACTGACCATCTATTTTACGCACGCGACTGGTAGACCACGGATTGAGACTCGCTGCTTAACTCTGCTGTCCGGTTGCGCTGCTCCTTCTTATATAATGCCTGTCGCCCGCTCTCGAACGTTCTCTCCGCGTTCTCGACGCTGGCGGCCACAGCAAGCAGGTTTCTGGAAGTCGGCCCGTTTTTGCGAATTCAATCGCTCGAGCGACTAACGCGAGATGGCGGACAGGGCCGAGCTGGCACAATATCTTTATTTACTCTGCAGCAATTAGTTGTGAGATGCTAAAGCAGGTCATGTTATTACAACTTTGCTAGGTAACAACTTTATATGACATAAGATTTTCAGGATAAAGAGATAAAGATGTTAATAGCCGAGTTGTCCTAGTTATTCGATACCCTAGTCAATAAAGTGCCTCCAAACAAAGCCCTCCGAGACCCGAAAAAAAGGTCGCAGAGGAAAAACGTGTTAGACTAGATCTAATGATTGCTTAGAAAACAGATTTGACTGTTTGTTTTGTGTTGTATGTTGTACGGTTTTTTAATAAAGCTTTACTTTATGTCTGGTTTCAGCAGTTTATTTTGACATTTGCCAGAATTCTAATTTCATTGCTCCATCTCTAATGATATAAAATTTACAAAAATAAACAAGTGGTTATTGTCTGAAGTCATATTATTAACACAGCTTTTGTGCAGCTCGTTATACACACTTCAATTCCGTATTTGCTGTGGCATCCCTTTAAAGATGTCACAACAAATACAGAAGCAGAAAGTTACACACGTGAATTTTATAGTTGCTGTGACATCGATGTCACAAGTCAGGTTCTTTCATGCGAACACAGCTACCTAACCACGGAGTGTAAAAAGAAACGGAAAAGAGTCACGTGATGATAAAATTTTTCTCTCTCTAACAGTCGGTATGTTTTGGATGAGGCCACAATTGAGGATAATTCATGGATGTCACAGCAAATACGAGCACCTGTACGTGTGTGTGTGTGTGTGTGTTTGTATGCCGTAGTCGTGCCGCTGCATGTCCAAAATAATTTCTTAATTGATGATTTCGATTGTTATTTTTCGGATACGCGCTCGATGCACCGCGAGTCGCTGATTGGACGAAAAATGTTTCTTTGTGTTATATTTTGCGGTATACGCGCGACTATATAACCGCAAAATTGAGATCGAACGCTGGGCTTTGGCTCGGAAGTTACAAATGCAATGGAGTTGCTTTCGATGTGGCTGTTTCATTTCGACTGGAAGCTGTGTGTATTGTATTGGTGGAAAGGAGATCTTATAAAAGGCAAAGGCAAGGCCCAAATACCAGAATACCATGGCTACTATCCTGAGCCAATTGTAAGGCTGACAGCAGGTACTATTAGAATGAAAACAGAAGTGTGGTTGCAAAAACAACATCTTATGAAATGGAGACGAATTACTGGATATCTCCGTCTAGTTAGAGAAGTTATTTTAGGACCTCTGGCCAAGGTGGGGCGGTTCTGTCTCTTAGCGGACAGAAGCCAGCTAAGGTGGGCCTGCATTTGGGCATAGCACCTCCAGATGTCACTTGTATGTGATTTGGGTGGCAAGCGACCCGACCAGTGCACGCCGTGGCAAGAAGCGAGACTCCTTGGCAGCCCTTGGGTAGCACAGGCAGACGATACAAAGTTCAAGCGCCCTAGAACCGGAAGACATAAGATGGGCAGGACCTAAGGCCATCCTCACGTTTGCCTTAAGGGCTGAGCTTGGAACAGCGGTAATAGCGTTGATATCTTTATTCTTTAAAAAATACATCTACTAAGTCCTGATGGTATTGCTATCTCCTCATTAAACTTTGTTGTCCTTATTCTACTTTCTAATGTAATCAACTCTATAATTGTGACATCGAAATTCACC
The DNA here is from genome assembly GCA_951848785.1 of Callosobruchus maculatus. Classification (NCBI taxonomy): domain Eukaryota; kingdom Metazoa; phylum Arthropoda; class Insecta; order Coleoptera; family Chrysomelidae; genus Callosobruchus; species Callosobruchus maculatus. Next base: position 2,229,232 of record CATOUR010000064.1, on the reverse strand, counting down.
GCGGAATGGAAGCAGTCTCGGGTAACACCAATACCAAAAGTAACAGATTCTGAGCAACTCTACGACTTGAGGCCTATCAGTATCTTATGTGGTTTGTCGAAGCTGGTTGAAAAAAATACTTGGCAATCAACTAAACAGTTACATTAAAGATAATGGTATATTTCCAGCTGCGCAATCTGGTTTTTGTTCAGGCTATAGTTCGACAAGGGTATTAATAAATATCACAGATGACCAATCATTTGGTTCACAGAAAAATCGGAAAAATGAAGGGTACCGGCTGGATTCGAACCAGCGTCTCCGGCATTCTAGGCCGACGCGATACCACTACACCACGGTTCCCCGTGATGCAGCCGATATACAGCGCCGACGACATGGTATCGACTCCGCCGACACCCACCACTCCCCCGTATCTCTCTGCCAACCATGTATTTCAGTCATCCAGAGAGATCTAGTCGGCTGTTGGGTGAGTGTGAATCTCCCACCGCTATTTGCACGTCAGCTCTCTTTCTTACTGAAGCACGACTCCTGAGTCGGCCAGGATTTCATGGAATGAAAGGTGCTTGCTTACTCCGCAAGATGGAGATAATTCCAATCATTTGGTTCACAGAAAAATCGGAAAAATGGTTCGCGGAGAGATAAGGAGGAGTGGTGGGTGCCTGCGTGGTATCACGTCGGCCTAGAATGCCAGAGACGCTGGTTCGAATCCAGCCGGTACCCTTCATTTTTCCGATTTTTCTGTGAACCAAATGATTGGAATTCTCCCTCTTGCGGAGTAAGCAAGCACCATTCATTCCATCACAGATGACATTATAGAATAATGGATAAAGGTGATTGTACTACTGACGTTGCTACCTATATTAAAATCATGCGGGCTTCGCAGTGAACCACACCACACCTACTGAAATCTTATCTAGAAGATCGTAGTCAGTTTGTAAAACTAGGATCTCCTGAAGTTTCTGGAATCAGTACAATAAAATCGGCATGCCACAATGCTCAGTACCGGGACGTTTACTTTTTATTATAACATACGTCTCCGTTCACAAAATTTCTTCATCGAGCAATGTTAGAGTCAAATTTTAAAATCAATATTGAAAATGAAGATAGGCTTAGTTCAATCATCAAAAAATGTAGGTCTAATAATTCATCAGAGAACAAGAACTCAAAATATAAAGAGGAAAATGCTTCTATAAGACTACTTTATCCTCACAGGTCTCATATGACAATTGCTGAAAAAAAAAGTTATGTGAAATTTTAGTTTTGTCGCAGTCCCATTACTGTTCATCGCTATATATACGAACCCTATCTAGATCAAGAATGTTTGGAGTAAGATTCAGCGTTTACAGAAACCTTGCATAAGATTCATATACAGGGTGAGTTTTTAGTACCGGCTCAGTCGATAACTCCACTACTGTAGAAGATAGTGAAAAAAGTTGTATATAAAAGTTGTAGCCACGGATATGCTCCTTGCTCAGAAAATATTTAGATTTATACAGGGTGATCCATAACTACGTGGTAATGCAAACATGCATTTTTTTAAATGAGACACCCTATATATTATTCCATATTTAAATTCTACTAATGATTTCCGTTCTTACGATATAGGGTATTGTTACATTATACAGGGTATTTCAAAAGTTATGACCATTTTTGTATCCAAATCGCTGTCAAATGAACGTACTGTATATCAAAAAGTGGTGAATCAAAAATCATTTTTTTTACATGGATAGATAAAAAATATCATCTAGTCTTAAAATCGGCTATAAAAGAAGCCCGCGACGCATATTCGTATACAGGGTGATGTAGAATGCAAAATCCAGATTTTCTCTTTTTTTTTTAATGTAACCCCCAATATTTTATTATCCCAAAGAATTGCTCTTAATATGCTCTTTCATCTTTGTATAACACTTGTTGTATCTACATCCATTATTTTCCGAGATATTTCGATTTTTCGGTAAATTTAAAATATAGCTTCTATTTGTGTACTGAAATTTGTTTATTTTGACAAAGTACTATCGAATTTGTTTTTTATTTTACGAACAACTAAATTATAAGGTCATGATACTATGTGATGAAGTCAAAACCCTAAATTAACGAGATAATAAAGTCAAGTATGCTGAAGAAACAATTTTGTAGGCGTGATGCATAATTATCAAGCAGATTTATCAGGTAGGCTTTGAAAAATTGACAGTTCTCATAACCTGCTCAATAATTCTGTACAGTGTGAGAAACCAGCTTTAAAAATTAATTGTTCCATTGGGGGTATTTAGGAGAATCTTTGAGAAATTGCCTACTTGCCTCTAGAATATATCAGCTATGAACAGCAATATCCAGAACGGAGGCACTCTAAAACTAATGCGTTTGAAAGACTGGAGATTCGTTTTATTTGGACTGTGTCGTTCAATATTTCATAGCCTATCTGATAGATCTGCTTGATAATTACGCGTGACGCCTATAAAATTGTTTCCTCAGCACACTTGACCTATAATATCTCGTTAATTCTGTGTTTTGACTTGATCAAGTACTATTATGGCCTTATATTTTAGTTGTTTGTTGAGCAAAAATAAAATTTGATAGTATCTTCTCAAAATAAATAAATTTTAGTAACCAAATAGAAGGTATATTCAAAATTTGTAGAAAAATCGAAATATCTCAGAAACTAATGAATGCAGCCATAATAAGTGCTATACAAAGATGAAAGAGCATAATAAAGACAATCCTTTGGTATAATAAAATATTGGGGGTTACATTTAAAAAAATAGAGAAAATCTAGATTTTGCATTCTGCATCACCCTGTATACGAATATGCGCCGCGGGCTTTTTTTATAGCCGATTTCAAGACTGGATGATATTTTTTATCCATCCATGTAAAAAAAATTATTTTTGATTCATCACTTTTTGATATACAGTACGTTCATTTGACAGCGATTTGGATACAAAAATGGTCATAACTTTTGAAATACCCTGTATAATGTAACAATACCCTATATTGGAGGAACGGAAATCATTAGTAGAATTCAAATATGGAATAATATATAGGGTGTCTCATTTAAAAAAATGCATGTTTGCATCACCACGTAGTTACGGATCACCCCGTATAAATCATAATATTTTCTGAGCAAGGAGCATATCCGTGGCTACAACTTTTATATACAACTTTTTTCGCTATCTTCTACAGTAGTGGAGTTATCGACCGAGCCGGTACTAAGAACTCACCCTGTATATGCATGGCAAAATATGAGCATGTGCCCCATCAATTAAAACAGCTGAGATGGATACATAGTGCTAATACTAGGGATATGAATTTATTAGATGTGCCGCCACATAAAACTGTTTTATTCGAGCGTAGCTTTAAGTACAATATAAGGTATACAAACCTCCCCTTTTCCTTAAAATCTTGTAGATTAGTTATTTCCGTAAAAGAGTCAAAAACCATTTCATGAGCAAATCGTAAGCAATTGTAAGTACATTTAGACCTCCCACAGACAATATCGATGTGTTTAGTTTTTAGATTAAGTTCTTAATTGTCAAATTTCCATTTATACTTTTTTTATTAACAAGGATTTAGTGGAAGATCGCTATTTAAGTGAACTCCTTAAGGTTTTCTAGTGTCGTATAGTTTAAGCCTGTATTTTTTTCTGTAAATCTTGAGCTTATTGCTAAAATAAGGATTATTAGATTATTATTATATATTATGGAAGGAAGAGAAGAAGCGGTCTGCCACGATAGATATCTTACGACCAGAAGACTAGAAAAGAACTAACTAACCGCAAAGTTTAACAGGGAGGCAGTATACGAAAGCTTGTTTAGGAGAGCTGCATGCCACAGTTGATCAAATGCCTCTGAAATATCGAGAGCCACTCCAGTATTTGAGAAATTACAAGCTAGGCTTAGTAACCGCAACGTAGATGTACGAGAGAGACCATAGTTTGCGTATCGGGAAGGGGAGGGGAGGGGGTGATATGGGACAACGGCCGGGGGATGGGGTATAGTGGCGGTGCATGGCCGACCGACAATAATCAAGCTTGTACTGGCATCATTCATGGAATTACGGTCGAAAATCCCCTTAGCAGCGAAGAGCGAGCAGTGAGGTGAGGGCTGGGGGGTGGGGGGATATCAACGCTACCACCGTGGAGGCGGTCTAATCCGATCACCTCCCTCTTCACCCGCCTGGCTGGCTATCCGCCACCCTTAGCCGCTGACCAGTATCTATTTACCCAAAGTGCAGTTGCACCTATGCATATGCCTGTTAAGGATCGGCTGTGAGATGTGAGCTGTATGTGCCCGGTTTGATTACGTAGATCAACAAAGTTTTGTTCATGGGAAAGTAAGGGTAATCTTCAAAATATTTTTTTGCACAGAAATTAGATCAAAGTCTAGAATTGGTCTATCACTTTAGGATGATGAGCTTGAGATGTTTAAGGTTATATACAACGGCGTAGATAAGAGGGGAGGGTAGTCCCCCCCTCCCCCCCCCCCAAGAATCCACAATGCACTGCCCTCCATCTCCTAGCAAATTTTTTTGCCGATCATGTAATGTCGCTGCCGCTAAAAATGTTATTCACAAAAATATATGTACTCCCACTAAAAAAAAAATATTTTCAAACTACCCCCCCCCCCCCACCCGTTGGCCAGAAAATGAAAGTGCTGTATCGCTGAAACTATTCACCATACAGACTCAGATATGCGGTGAAAAAAATTATTGCTAACGAAGACCCTGAAAAACATTTTCAGATTTCCAGGATGGTTATCACTTATCAGGGGGCGTAACCACTGTGTTAAACATTTGGTGATTTTCCACCAGAAATCGACCTAGTGAATATTACAAAAAAATATGTGATTTTCCTTCAGAAATCGATCTAGTAAATATTACAAAATAATTCTGCTGTTCGGCCGGCATCGACACGCTCCGCCGCCTTGGCGTCGGCGCGCTTCGCTACTTGACGTTTCGCCAACACGAGTGATCGGCATCCTCAGAAGCTGATGTCACCTGTTCGACGGTGATGTTCCGGGAAACTGAACAGAACGGTTCATCAAACCCATCTTACCTATGGTATGACTAATTTCTAGTCATACCTCTATATAGAGCGCGTTTTGATATAATGACCGAAAACTGCAAAATTCTCCAAAAAATCAAATGCAGTGACTTTTTTCATAAGAATCTAAAGAAATTATACCTAAATGGCAAGCGAAAACCATACGTCGATCAAGGAACATTGTGGGGATTGGAGAAAAGATACTAATAGAGTAATTAACTGAGCAGGGATCCGCGATCACATACTCCTCTCATCTATCGGTGTGGGAATAATTTTATTTAAAAAAATATATCTATCCACCTGTTCTCTGAGAAGCAACAATTTTTTTCTTCTCTTGGTTATACGTCGAACGTAGATTATTAATTTTTTTCTTCACTGCTTAGGGTTTCCACCGATATGTTTAGGATATCTGCTATTGCAGAATATGCTTTGTTCCTTACTTTGATATCTGTATATTTCCCACTTCTCACGTCCCATAAACACTTCCTATTGTAATATAAGTCGATAAATAAAATTGGCCGACCTCGTCAGGCGGTAATTTGTTTTTAGCCATCTTAGATTAAAGAAAAACTATTTCACTCGTAGCCTTACCCGGATCTCTCGCAACTTTGAAACCGACACACATGCGAAATCGTATACGATTCGTTCACTCGTATACGACCAACTCGTAAATGTAACTTCAGCTTAACGTGAAATATCGAAGGAAGAATATGTAATTATCATATAATCCAAAAAGACGCTGTTAGCCTTGTATACTGGTACTAGTCTTTTTTGTGGATAACATTTCATAATTAAATAATTTATTCTTAAGCAGCGTATACATCTGAGCGCACATGGTTTGAGTCCACACACATATGCGTGCGTTCTCAGGTCATGGGTTGAATGTACACATCTGAGCGCACCTGGTTTGAGTACACACGAAAATGCAAATGTGGCCATCCCATTCGTCGTGTGTCAGGGCATGCAGGCTGACTCGCGCGGGACTTTGAGCGCGCATGGGTCGAGCCAAATCTTGCGGAACGAGTTGAGAACACACGCATGCGACGTAGAAACTAAAACCAACACACGACTTGAGAACGCACCCAGATGTGTTTGTTCTCAAGTCATGTGCACTCAGATGTGTGCGCAGCTTTAGATATTAAAAATATCCTTAGTTCGAGAAATTACAAAAGAGCGAATAGGGACATAATAAAAAATACACCGTTTAATCTTGAGAAAAGATGAATAAATAATAATAAGTCCCAGTTTAATAGCGCTTTTTTTTAATTATATGATAATTAAATTTCTTCTATATTTCAGGTTAGGAAGATTTCGATATATGGTTTTTGCTAGCCTATTTAGATATTATTTGAAAAAAGTCACATCTTTACATTTGGTTTTTCAGAGATTTCTGCAGTTTTCGGTCGTTATATCAAAAAACTCGCTCTATCTGTATCACTAAAAATTAGGGATACCATACCTAAGATGCTTTTTCCAATAAGATCAAGTTTGTTTGCAATCTAATAGATACGTCAAAAAGAGTTGAACGGAAATTACTCCAGTAAATCCTAGTTTTAAAAAGCACATTAAATAAAAAGATTTATAGCAAATCCGATACAATGAGACTATTCTTCGCTCGGACTGGAATTGAGTACAAAAAATACCTGTTTCCCACATGCAAGCGACAAGCGTCGTAAGGCCATATTAACAAAAAGCAGCAGAATTAAGGAAATGGCGAACGTGAGTATGACAAATGAACCGCCCACTCTCTTCGGCTGTGTCAACATTTTCCGTAACCACGTCGTCGATGAGACACATGCCTAGGTGGGCGCATGTTTTATTCATGTTCCGGCCATATCGTGCCGGGCTATAACATGACAGCCCGTAGCGGTCCTGCTTCATTTCGCACTCGTTTACGCTGCTTGGCGGCCACAAACTGTCACAATTAGATTTAAGTCCCTAACAGAACATATCGGAAAAGGTTGACGATCGGCGGGATTCGAACCCGCAGCCTCCAGATTGGTACTCCGGCATCCTCGCGAGTCGTCATTTGGATTGTGTTTGGCAGTCATTGAAGCAATCTAACCTCATAAAGCTCGTTTTCATACGACAATAAATATCATGACACTTGAGTCGTTCCATTCCAAAAGTCGTCTTATCCACCTTTATGAAAATTGTACTAACCTTGCAATTGGAATCTTTGCCATAAACTCTACGTTTTCAGTAGAAAATATCGTTCCGAAACTTGCCTTAACCAATAGCAAAGTGAAGGAGAAAATTGAGAATCGTTCCAAAACTCGCGTAATCCATTCAGAATATCGCGCCGAAAGTTCCCTTATCCCACTGACCAATCATAGCGCTTTGAATGGTTGGCAGACGTGTAGCCGGTGTTGCGTGTTTTTTAGTGTAATGAGCTGCTGTTTCGTAAATATCATGTTTATTATCTTGTTTAGAACAAAATTGGTATAGAGCGGATTATTATTAAAAGTGGAAATAATATCATGGAGACTAATATTTTACCACAATGAAAATAGAGAAACTAGAATTTAGTTTGCCTTCTGTTACTTGAGAACAACCTTATTTTTTATCTTGTATAACCAGAATTATACTGCATTCACTGAAGAAAAGGAGTAAAAAATTATTTCAAACCCATATTTTGGGGCTTTACTCGGATAAATCGAACTTAATTTTTCTGTTTATAATAACATCACTGCTCTCAGTATGCAGTTTTGTAGACGGTGTGCATATAACCCTTGACCATACAGTAAAAATTTACATATATTGTGCATGGTTACTCCGTTTGTTCGGTGGATAAGGTATAGTTTCGTTTTTGATATTTAAAAAGAACCTTACTATTTGTGTTTAATGAAAGAAGCCTTGAGTTTAGATTAAAGAATCTGTTTCTTTTTAGATGCCTTCATGTGACGGTTTTTTGTAAACACAAACAAACAAACAAGTGTTTCCATCATCACCAATAATATTAACATCTCATTGTTTTTTCGAAATATTAGCAGAAAACTTACTTTATCCACTGTGATTACATCAAAATTCGACAAGTCCAAACCACAAAGTTGAAATTGTTGTTATTCATTTCAGTTTTCTTCAAAAGAAAAACACCTTATCAGTACATAAAAAAATACACCGATAGTGTAATTAGTATGTTCAGAAAACCATTTTCTTCATTTACCAAAAACTGGGTAAACTGGATAAGAAGACTTTTGGAATGGAACGACTTACTCAAAATCATGACAATGTGACATTTTTAAGTAGGAAACAAAGCAGTTTCTCATATTCTTCCAAAAAGTTGACGATATCAAAAGCAACAATTCCGTTTTCCATTGCGTAACTTGTAAACTAATATAACCTCACTTTCACATGCGTGAAATTAATGCCACGTATAACTAATGTAAAATGTCACAAAAATATCAACATGATTCTGATATCGCGACACTAACGCTACGACTTCAAATTGGTGCCATGACACCGTGACTTTGAAGTTTGCAAGTTTTAAAATGTTACGACTTTTAGTGTCATGGCACTAGAGTCGCAACACTTATGTTATATGAAAATGGGCTTTTAATTTCGACAAAAATGGAAAAAAAAGAGAATTTTCGTGTACCAATTAAGCACGATTTTTTGTTCAAAAACCAAGAAGCGGCTTGATAAATACTAGTAGAGTACGCTCGATCAATTTAGATGGCTAAAAAGCAGTTTACTGTTCCGTTACGGTCACACTAGAGAGGTGACGGGGAATGTCAAGCTATTAAAAAAAAGGCATGTCACAAAAATCATCGATAGGATCCATAAATATTCTGGACAATCAAGAATTGAAAGTGCATGAGTTGGCTGGGGCTTTAGGTAACTCAACTGAGCAGGTGCATTACATTTTGTAGGCATATTTAGATATGAGAAAGTTGTCGGCGCGATGGATGACCGAAGATTGTTGAACCAAACCCTTATTTTGGAGGCTTACAAAAAATTAGTAGAAAAATAATATATTTTTTTTGCCAAAAATGTTTTACCTTAAAAGTCTTATAAAATAGCTTTCATATATAGGGTGAGTCCTAAGTTGATATTATTAACAACTCTGTATACAAGTCGTTGAAATAAAAAACTTTTTCAAATAACTTTTTCACGAAAACTGAAAAATAAGCGAAATATAGAATCAAAAAAAAAGTAAATCTGAGCTTGTGTATCAAGACGTCTCTAATCTGTTTACGTTTTTTAATTTAAAATTAGCAATGACAAACAGAAAAAGACATAAGATAAGACAAAAATCCAAGCAAAAAACTAAACATAAACAGACTAAGTACGTCTTATTACACAAGCCCAGATTTTACCTTTTACTTTTTTTATTCTGTATCCTTCTATGTAGTTTTCTGAAAAAGTTATGTAAGAAATTGTGTATTTAGACTACTTCTACTTCAGAAGAACTACAGATGATTTTCATGTATGTCGGCCAGTGATTAAAACGACCCTCTGCAACACGATATTTTGGTTTATTATATTTAAATCATCATCAGATGCTTACTTACAATTATTTTGAAGATGCCAATTACACAGCTGTATATTTTTCATACAAAACAAACTGTTCGGGTCCAGAAAAAACTAAGTAGATACCAAATCAAATTATAAGTAGACACCTGAAGATGGTTCAAATATAAAACTAAAGTAATAACAGTAGTACTTGTATTTGCGTTCACTACTAAAAGCATTATCTATAAGCAAACGTCCCTCTATAAAATGTGAACTTATCTTGGGAATCCGCTATTCCAAAATTTTCAATATACTACATCAAAATTTAAATGCCATAGATCTGCCGTTCTTTAATAATTTTAGCTTTCTCTAATTACATAACACAGAAATACGAGGGTATCACAGATTGAGGTTCCTGGGCTATTCTCGGATGGTAATTTGATGCGTGAGCATAACCCTTTTTCATTTTGAGTGTAGCGAGCGCGAGCAGGAGGCTTTTTTTTAAATTAACATTTTCGAGTTACGCAGTAATTGCCAGCATAAATTCTCTATAAACTCCACATTCATCATTCCCCATCTCCGCAGCCACTGTCGCAGCACTCTCGTCCGCGCCAAATTTTTATATTTTTACCTATTCTGTATACAATCAAAATGTAGGCGAAAAGAGCGACTTGCTTTCCTTTTTGATCAGCTGTGTTCTCAAAATTGGGTATAGTACTCGTCAAGACATTTTTATCGGTAAAATACATTAGGTGTTCAGAATTAAGGCACTGCTGTCCACCAAACAGGAGCCGAAGTTATATATTTTTCTTTTTGTAATTTGGGTATTATTTCAATCGAACGGCGTTAACTTCGAACAATGTCATTAAAAATAGTGGGACAGGACAGCATTTAAGATTATAGATCAATAGTGGAAAAACAACTAGCATAAGCCAAAGAAGCTGTCAGCAATTCTCATATGAAAAAATGACATGTTAGTGCTGATTAGAATCGTTGCTGATTTAGAAGACATTTCTGTGAGATATATTATAATTACCTAATGTACGCCTATATCCACCACAAGATCTAGTCTTCTATGGGTGACATTATTTGAAAATAGATGCAAATAGTTGTCATTTCAAGGCAGAGCTTTTCAGTAAAGAAAGTGTCAACTCTGAGCACATTTTGTGAACTATAAGTCATAAAGCATCCAAATATGTCTCGAATTAGAAACTATTTGCTTATTTATTTAGCGTATGGTTGCAGTCTTCATGAAAAAAAGTCATAAAAGGGAAAAATAATATTAAGACGTACAACACTAAGTAAACAAAATGCTATCTAAATAGTAACCAGGCTGTAAGTTATATCGAGCCTGGAAATCCATTCTACGGCCGATGGCTTGGCTTGGAGGAAGTCCTTGTCGTTGTTTGGATATGCCCTAAGGCCACATTTTTGCCCTATATACCTAACGGTTTTACTTACTCTATTTAAACAACAAATCAGCGTACACTCCATGCAACGTTCGAATTATGTTTACGCTCGACCATTTCTTTCGGCGGAACTCAAAACCACGGGGTTCCTGACCAATAGTCAGATTACGGTTCAGTTCTTTTGGTGTTAGGGTCGCCCAAATTTCTGCAGGGTTAAAACCATTAGATTCAAATTACAAAGCTGTTGCAGTTGGTTTTCTGGCCCTCAATCTGCGCAATTGAAATCAGGTACACCTTCGTGGATTGGCAGTGAGGAATTTGTTTTAATTTTCTTATATCCTTTCAGAAGGGCATTTTCTCGACAGATGGGTGGTTGAGCTATTTGGCTGAGTGTTGGAAGCCAGTATATTGGGCTTGATTTGTTGCAACTTGTGATAGTTTTCATAAAGGAGTTTAACTCGGCGTCTATCCGCAGAGAAACAGAGGCTTAGTGCCGAAGTACGAAGCATCGAAACGGATGCACCCCATGAGGTTCCACATAATGTATGCAGAATTTCTGCTGTTTTTGGCTTCGATGAACTGAATATGTTTTTTAAACGACAGTATCCCGTCCAGTGTGACACCTGGGTATTTGGATGTGGGATTATAGAGCAGCAAGGTGCGGTTAAGGTAAATCTTTAGATTTCTGTTTGCTGCTTTATTGTTAATGTGAAAACACGATGTCATTGTGCTGTTCATGCTTGATTTCTGCTTCCACCTGCTGAATTATGATCCCAGGATAGAAAGATCGCAGTTGGTATGAACTCTAGAATGTCAAAGTTGGAATTTCTGTACGCTAGAGACAGGTCATCTGCATATGCGAATTTCCGGGAGGACAATTGAGGTATGTCCGAAGACGGAAGATAGGATTAATCTGATAGATCTGATGGTACTCTTCCTCAACAAATCTTGGCATATTTCAGCTGTTAAGCAATAGGTATACAGCTCAAGGAAAATAACAGTGTTGTTAATCGTTGTGTGCGAACTTCGTTCATTTAAGTAATATGTGTTTTGTACATTTTTATTAATCCTCGTACAAAGAGTAACGACGTCGCACAATAGTATGCTCCTGTGAATAAACAAGACGGCTCAATGGCACCTGATCGGTGGCAAGGGCACTACTGTACCAGGTTGTACAATCAGTCGTCATATACAGAGTTCCTAGGTGGTGGAAAACCACGAAAAGGAAAAAGTATCAGAGGCTCTTGGACAGCTTACAAAGAAAGCATCTGCTGAGGGTCGCCAGTGCTTATCGCACGGTATCTACAAGCGCCTTGCAGGTGATAACGGCAATAAGACAATCATACTTGCTGGCTAAAGAGAGGACACTGACCCGCCATGGTCAAGCAGGCAATGCGATATGCCCCCTAAAGCTAAAAGACTGACAGCAAGTAAGTGGCAAATACTATGGGACGAGACCACTGATGTCGCACAGTGGACGAAACGAGTGTTGCCATCTATAAAAGAATGGGCGGAATGCAGTTATCGACAAATTTAATGTTCTATTTCCTAACACAGGCAAAGGTAAAAGGCACGGCAGAGCATGTCTTGTTTCTGTGCGACAGTTGGGGGCCATACAGACAGAAGGCAAGTCAAAAACTGGAGGGGGAGCTAATTCCAGAGACTGTGGTCCGGCTGATGTTGTCCAGCGTAGAGGCATGGAGGTGGTCAACAAAATACTCTGTAAAGGAGAAGGAGGAATGACTACAAGATTAGATGAAGATATTCCGGAATGGTATAATCATTACCTTATCTCGCACTGCGAATAATATCGTTCAAGATGATGCCCGGTACAGATGGAGATAGAGCAGAAGTAAGAAAGACGGAACGGGCTTTAGCTGGTGGGGCCGTGGTGGCATGTCGTATGGACTTGCTTGCGTCCGTTGGGCATGACATCAGAGGACTCAAGCTGGTTCAACGTCGACCGGGCAAACTCTGTCTCGCACCTTAGGGTGAGAGAGTGTTTCTGTACTTGCGAACAAGCCGATTTCCTAAGCCCACAACTCGGTGGATGGCAGAGCATTGTTTAATTGAAAATTCAAGAGGTTCACCTCTAGGGGACCAATTTCACATGACCGAAGCCAAGTACCTCTTCTTTTCTACATTTCGTGTCTTTAGTCTGTTTACTTTTGAAACAGAGGTCCCTGTCGACCCCTACATCGTACCGCCACTCGACCTACACGCAAGCGATGAACCAAATTTTCATTTGCATTAACGCCTCGAAAAATAAAAAAATCTCTCCGCTGCCGCCGACGCCGCCGCGCCGCCGCGCGTTTTCCCAACCAATTATTCTGAATGTAACCTTTCATGCCCTCGCCGCTGCTACACTCGATGGCGCCTCACTCGTCCTCCTCATAAATATACAAAAATGGCGCAAAATTCGCAACGAACAGCCTCCATTTTTGGACCTACCCCCTCCCTCCCCCCCTGCCACCCCCTTCGATTATTCTCGCTCTTTTATTTTTTGCCTCTGTCCGGTCCCATCGTCCTGGCAGCAACGAGATGACACGTTTTCAATAAGCACTTTGGCCACCCTTCTCGTTCGATAATATAGTCGTCTGTAGGTTAACCATCGATTCATCTTGTCATGTCAATCTCTTCAAACAAAAAAGCCCATAAATAACTGTATCAAAAAATATTCTAGCTGTGTAAAAAATGTGGATGGTTATAGAGATTCCTTAAATAGAAATAAGAAATTTTTCTTGAGTAATGCCCTAGTGCTTTCACATTTTAACCTTTGTTATGTCTTATACAGAAGATCTCCCAGGACGAAGCTATGGATTAACCTCGGAGAATACTATACAGTCTTCCAGGCTGAAATATATAGCATCTGGGCTGCCCAAGAAACATTTTTAATTTTATCAGAGCCTAATACAGGCTGATAGAGCTCAGTATTGCTTGCCCTTTTAAAGAAAACTTGCTTTAAGACAATGATATAACCTTGTCATAGCTGGGAGGGCCCCCACTTAAGAGATCTTTCAAGGATTTCGTTAAAGCTAGTCTTAAAACCACACACACAAGTACTTGAGCAAGTCTCTGTTAAATCTCACATAAAGACTCATTCTTCTGTTCCTAAAGCTTTGTTAAGTCCTTTAGGCTTTAAGACTTCATGACGTGAGGCCATAATATAACTTAACTTAAGATTACTTTCATGTAGATATTTTGACAGATAAATCACGAATAAAGATTAGCTGGTTTTACGTACATTCTATCAGTGCTCTATCACGAAAACGGAAAGCCTTTTGGCCTAGACATTTACAACGTGGTATATTTTGTAGGTGTATGTACCACTAATTTCTATTTTATGATCATGAGTTTTGAATTTTATCGATTACTACATTGCAATTAAACGAATCGCAGTTAATTGATTAAAATTTATAAGATAGCCTTAAAAAATGACAGCCCTCCAAATATATTACAATTCTGATATCAATCTTGATGAAAAAATATTCATTTTTGTTAAAATTCGCATATATATTAGTTTCAAAATGCAAGGGTTGACTTGCAATATATGTTCAGTCGTCACGCTAGGAATTGTATTATTATCAAATACAATTACGTATATAAAATAATTGCAAACTCAAAAAATATGGTGAGATGGACGCCCATTTTTATTATATTCCTAAAACCACCTTAAAACTCACAAGTCCTGTATATGGATAATATGGTCTTAACACTGGCCTAATTGTTTTAAAATATATTTCTTGTTCCGTAATATTCCGTAAATTGGTTAACCTGTTGATGTTGGCAATTCTGCATGCCACTGCAGTTGACAAACTGAAAACTAATCATTTTGTGGATTTGCGCATTCGTATTATGTGCTGCTATGCTTGGAGTTAAGCCTTTGAAATGACGTTGGTGTTCCTGATCACCAAATATTTGTTTATTTTTATTTTGAAATGCCCATTTTTATTTATTTTGCGCCACCATTAGGTTTGGATCCATTATTGTTTTAATTTTATTGAAACCTATCTAACAAGAACATACTTTAATATGGCTTTATCGGTAATATTTACTTACTTATCCTTTCTGTCTCATCATAAGCATCCTTAAAGCCAACAAGTTTGAAAGAAGACTTTAGTTGTACCTATTTGACTTTGAAAATAAGTAGTTTTAAGGCGGCTTTATTGAGTATTTTCCTTCAACTATTTAAAGCTATTGGACTTTCTTGAAAGCTTTCTAAAAGACAGTAAGTCTTAAAACAGTTGTAAGGACAAAATAGCTTTAACAAAATTTATATGAGACCACCGTAAAGCTTCCTTAAAACTTTACAGTTTAAATTTATTATTAGCCGTATGAATTGGTTTTATGGATACTCCTTATGACCTGTTGATAAGATAATTTGATCTTGAGTGTATTTGGCCATAGTCAGTGCACCCATAAAACACCAGTCTTATAAAATATCATCTTACAACCTATTTAAAGCCTTCATGAAGCTAATAAGTAGGCCGCTGAAATCTTTCTTGACATATATTTTAACCTGACGCTAGATAGGTTTTTTGCATCTGGGACAGTAGGTAACAGTCATACGTTTTTTGGCTGAAGGACAAGTCGAGCAATATGTTCATTTTCCCTTCGGACTTTCTTTTGTAGTATGCTCTACAGGTTCTTCTTAATCTAATACCTCTGCAATTTCCTCTTTAGGTTGCGACTCATGTTAGGTGTGTTTTGTAAGCGATATATTTGCTGTAGGCTACATAACTCTTTATGAAGTCCCATCATATATGCTTGCCTCCACAGTGGTTTTCCACCTTGCAAACTACCATTATGAGAATATATAACATAAGAGTTAATACAAATGTTTAGGGATATCAAGATATTGACCGGTAATGACATCCTCATTCCTAATTCCGTCCCTGTGCGATCAGATCAAAATAGAGGCTAAACATAAAAAAACCGGTTCACAATAGAGCGGAGCATAGATGTGACGTGCTACATCAGACTTAACAACAACAAAAATGGTGCAACCGGCATAACTACTAATGAAGTGGTGGATATGATTTTAGTGTATGTGAATATGGTCAAAATGACTCTCGGATTTCGCGAGTGCATGCTGATGGTTTCCCTGACCGTATTCATCCTGCCTCCCGTCGATTTGTCCATCTCATGTAAAGAGTTAGAGACACAGGATATTTGTCTTCATATCATAGTGGACACGTTGGACGACCTAGACAACCTCGAATGGTCCAAATCGAAGAAGGAATACTTGAGTTTTCCGTCTCGCGTCACGAACTTCGAACCGTATCTATACGATTCATGTGACAGGACCGCACTTAAAACTTCGCAGCGAACCAATACTAAGTGATTTTTCATCATTTTTCTTTATTCTTCTGCTGCTGAATAACCGTACATTAGCTTTGTCATTTCAAAGGCAGTTGTCTCTGAGAAGGAAAAAAGAATGACGTTTGAGTACGACTGCAACCACACAGGTTGTGCCACCCTGTAAATGCGTAGTTATGTTTGCTTTTGGCGGCGCTCATGGCGTCGTTGGTCGCGATTCGCCAATCACAGGCATCGAAATTTCATACAAAAATAACTAAAACATTTCGCGGCAACGGCCATCGAGGGGGGGAGGGGATGGAAAGAGCGGGGGAGGGAGGAACCGGGAGGCAGGCAACGCGAAACACAAGCAAAACGACTAAAAAAAATTCAACGCCGTCGAACGGCCGGGTCCAAACCGTTCGTACACATACACACACACACATTTTCCTATAGTCATATTTCAAATGGCCATTTTTATTTGTCTGTCAAACTTTTTCCGCATGCCTGAAAAATGTTTAATTATTTTTGCGTTGCGTTTCATATCGAGAAATGCGGCCAGCAGTAGCGCTGTGCTACACATTTTAGGCGACCCGCTACGACATACATACAGTTGAGGCAGATATAGGGAGATACGGTATGGTCTATAACGACACTTGCGGACATATTATTTCGCGTCGAATGACAAAAAATAAGTTCTCATTTTAAATTCGTACCTGAAAATGCCGGAAAAAGTTGGCAGCCGGTAGGGCTCGAACCCTCGACCTCCAGGATAGTACTCCGGCGCTCTCGCCAGTTAAGCTACGGTCGCCCGTTAAGGGGCCTGGGTAGACACCTATACTTATGTATTTGCCATGTAAAACATGGACTCAGAAGGCGATAGTTAAGACCTTAATGAATGACAACTATTTTCGATTTTCTCAAAAAAGTTTTTTAATGTGCAAACAAACTCGCAGTGCAAAATTATAAAATCTATAAATGCCTGTAATTTAACAACCAAACACGATATCAAAAAAAGGCTAAATAGTTGCACAAGCGCAAGCTTTCTTCTTCAATTTGCTTTTTGAATCACTACTGTAAGTTCAAAGGTAAGGTCAGGAGCTTGGAAATGCGAAATTTATTTTTATAGTGACCTTTAGACCTTACTTAACCCAACCCAATGTGTCATGCGATCCGTGCTAAAGGGTGCGTGGCGGTGGGGGTGCACCGTCGCTAACGGAGCCTCTGGGATACCAGGCGACCTCCCAGAGTAACAAGCCTTACACTCGTGCAGGGGGCGCCGCGAGTGTGGACCATATAGTTCCCCCTTACTCGTGGGATTTATTATGAGTAAAAAACCCAACAATAATAAACCCAAATCCGGGGGCCCCCCATCAGGGGACCCCGAACAGCAACCGGGTGGCCTCTCACCAGGGGACCCCGATAGAACCCTCACTGGCGAAGAGCAAGTGAGAGATATTTCAAGGGAACTCGCCAAGAGGGTGGGTACCTTGAATCTGAAGAAAAAGGGTAGGACGGGAGCGCAGAAGAAGCGGGCCCGGAGGCTAAGGCTGGCGCAGGAGGGGCAGGGCTCCGGAAGTCGAGATGCCTCTTCGGGGGCATCTGCTTCGGGGGGCGCTGCGGCTTCTGTGCGGGCTAGGGCGCCTTCGGGTGTTGCAGCTGCGGCTTCGGCGGGGCCTAGCATTGCTGGGAAACGTCCGAGGTCGGCGGGTGTGACACCGGAGGGTGCCTCATCGCGGAAGAGAGCTCGCACTTCCGCTCACGTTAGCTACGCTAGAGTGGCGCAAACCGGGCACAGGGTGGTATTCGTTCCCGAGGACTACCCTAGTGCTCAGTTGGTGGAGACGCAAGTCTTCAGCATCCAGGAGTCAGTGAGCGGACTGATGGACGGGCTCCCACTTGAAGGGGCCCTTCCAAGGTTCGCTGACTGCTACTTCTCGAGGGGGGCGGCCATCTTTGTTTGCGAGAACGAGTTCTCGCAGACGTGGCTGCAGGCTCAGGTTGGCAACCTGAGGCCCTGGGAAGGAGCACGACTCAGGGTGATGCGGTTTGAGGACCTGCCCGTCTTCAGGAGGGTGATGGCTTGGTTCCCGGGCCCTCACGTGAAAGAGGACATCCTCCTGAGGAGGTTAGACAGGCAAAATCCTGGGATACACCCCAGCTCGTGGAGGGTGATGGAGGTTAAGATGGAGCCGAAAGGCGTACGTCTGGTCCTCAGCGTTGACTCCATTAGCTGGGGCGTAATCGAAGGCAGGGGGCTGCGGCTCTACTGCGGAGCGAGCTCAGCAGTGTTTACTCTGCTGGGCAAGAACAAAGAGCAACGCGGGACTGCTGCTGCCGGCGGTGATCAGGGCCCAGGCGAGAGCCAGGAGCCTAGGGACCAAGGGCAGCTGGCACCTGGGGAGGCTGTTGTTGCTGCTCGGGCTCCTCCAAGGGGGACCGAGCGGCAGGAACAGACTCCTCAGGAGTCTCCGGAGTTGGATAGGGATGTGCCCACACCAGGAACTAGTGGGCCACAGAGCAGCACACCAGTGAGTGAGGGGCAGCTACTCGATAGTGACTCCGACTCAGCACTGGAGGGAGCCAGGATGCTGTGGCAGACGGATCAACGCCACAGTCACAGCGAGGGTAGCGGCAACGAATGGGGCCCCACCGTGGGGAACTAGACGTTGGTTCGCTACAAACACACGAGGGTGGACTGCCAAAAAAAAAAATGGTGAGTTACATTTCTTTCATTCAAATTAATTTGCAGCATTGCATAGCGGCTTCTAGGGTTCTTACTCAGACGATCACTAGGGGTCGCCATGACATAGCTCTTATTCAGGAACCCTGGATAAGGAATGGCATTATTAGCGGGCTTAACATTCCAGGGTATACCATTTTTAGTAGCGCTCCGGAGACAAAGCCTAGAGTGTGCATATTATGTAATAATATGAATGCATGGCAACTAATGGACTTTACAACTAGGGACATGGTTGCGGTGGTGATTCGCCTTAGAGAACAAGGCATCGAAAGAAGTTTAGTGGTATGCTCAGCGTACTTACCGTATGATTCAGGAGATCCTCCTCCCTCAAAAGAGATGGAGGACCTTGTGTCTCATTGTCGGGATAATAATCTCGAGCTTATCGTGGGGTGTGATAGCAATGCCCATCACACCCTATGGGGTAGCTCTAACACTAATAGACGTGGTGAAGAGCTGATGGAATTTCTAGGGACGTCGAACCTAGAGGTTCTGAATGTTGGCGACACTCCTACCTTCTCAAACAATGTGAGGGATGAGGTCCTAGACATAACACTGAGCACGGTCGGTATTTGTAATGAGGTCAAGGACTGGACAGTATCCTTGGAACCGTCACTGTCCGACCATAGACATATAACGTTTAGGATTGACGGGGAAAAAGAGGGAATCCTTGCTAGAAATCCTAGGCAAGCAAATTGGGCTTCTTTTAAAGAGGACCTAGGCAGCAGGCTCCGTCCCATAGAGCAGGATCTCAGTAAAGGGGAGGGCTTGGAGGCGGCAGTTGATTCCCTGTGTAGGGACCTCCGAGACTCCTTTGAGGATAACTGTCCCCTACGCAAAGTGGGCGTGGCGGGCAATGCCACCTTCTGGACTAAGAAATTAGAAACCAGGAAAAAGTCCCTGCACAAACTACTCACGAGAGTTAGGTACAGGAAAGGTACTCCTGATTGGGAGGAGTATAGGATAAAGCTACAGGAATATAAGAGGGAAGTCAGGAGGGCCTCCAGGGAATCTTGGAGGAACTTCTGCAGGTCCATCAATGATATTCCTGCGACGGCAAGGATGCATAGGATCCTTAGCAAGGACACCAAGTCCAAGTTGGGGACCTTGACGGACTCGAACGGTCATAGAACCAATAACGAGGAGGAAACGCTTGAACTGCTGATGAGTGTGCACTTTCCGGGATCGGTTGCCGCTCAGCAGACAGGTGCACATAGGCCACTCCGCCGTCCTCATAAAGAGGAATGGCAGATGGCAGGAGAAGTCGTCACTTATGACCGCACAAGATGGGCGATAAATACTTTTGCTCCATACAAAAGTCCAGGCAAGGATGGAGTCATTCCAGCCATGCTACAACATGGACAGGATCTGGTACTACCATACCTAGTTAGGATATTTCGCGCCTGCGTGGCTACTGGCTTCACACCGAAGAGCTGGTTGCATTCAAGGGTCGTTTTTATTCCTAAGCCGGGCAGAGGTAGCTATA
This sequence comes from Callosobruchus maculatus, assembly GCA_951848785.1. Lineage (NCBI taxonomy): Eukaryota > Metazoa > Arthropoda > Insecta > Coleoptera > Chrysomelidae > Callosobruchus > Callosobruchus maculatus. The sequence goes on along the minus strand of CATOUR010000064.1, from coordinate 2,208,811 downwards.
CTCGTCCGAAGGACTTTAGACCGATTACCCTTTCGTCGTTTTTACTAAAAACACTGGAGAGGTTGGTTGATAGATATATCAGGGATGGGCCCTTACAAAGGGTTGAAATCCATGCCTATCAGTTCGCATATCAGGCGGGAAAATCAGCTGAGCTGGCACTTCATCATTTGGTCAGCAGGCTGGAGAAAACGTTGAATCAACGGGAAGTGGCTATGGTAGCATTTCTTGATATCGAGGGTGCGTTCAACTGTACCACTACCAATTCGATAAGACGCGCCCTAGAGAGACATGGAATTGCTCCAATCCTAGTGGAGTGGATTCTTACTACTCTAGAGGGCCGAGTGGCTTCTGCAACGCTTAATGACATAAACTATAGCGTTGCAGTGGCGCGAGGCTGCCCACAAGGCGGTGTTCTTTCACCTCTATTATGGTGCTTAGTGGTGAATGACCTACTCGTGAGACTAAGCAACACAGGGGTCTACGTACAGGCCTATGCCGATGATTTGAGCATAGTGGTCAGGGGTAGATTCATTAATACAGTCTCCGAGGTAATGCAAGGCGCGCTGCGTGTTGTGGAAACGTGGTGTAATGAGGTGGATCTGTCAGTGAACGCTGAAAAGACGGAGCTCGTTATGTTCACTAGGAAAAGGAAGATGGAAGGCCTCGTGAGGCCTACCTTTTTCAGAACGACACTTGAATTGTCTCAGTCAGTAAAGTATCTAGGAGTAATACTGGATCACAAGCTGACTTGGAGGCTGCACGTGGATCATAAGGTAAGCAAGGCTCGAAACTCATTATGGGCCTGCAGAAGAGTTGTCGGTAGTAGCTGGGGCCTGAGCCCAAAAGTGGTGCACTGGCTCTACACTACAATAGTCAGACCGTCACTAATATATGGCTCCATAGTGTGGTGGACCTGTATAAAGACGGAGGCAACAAGAGCCAAACTTAATAAGGTCCAACGTTTGGCATGTCTTAGTATAACCAGTGCAGTGCGCACAACACCCTTGAGTGCCATTGAAACACTATTGAATCTTCCTCCTTTGGATCTGGTAATCCAAGGGGAAGCTAGAAAAACTGGGTTCCGTCTCTGGAGTCAGGGTAGCTGGACTTTTATGAATCCAGGCAAAGGACATTCGACGATTCTAGCAGAGTTGCATGAGGATTGTCCTATTTTGTTGGCGAGGAGCGATACAGTTTCTCCTACGCATCGCTTCAATCGCAAATTTACGGTGGTGTTTCCGTCAAGGGAAGAATGGAAGTCTAGGGAAAGACAGCTCATCGAAGGAGGAGGACAGGTCTGGTACACAGACGGTTCACTCGCTAGAGAGGGCTCGGGCTCGGGAGTCTACGGGCCCCGTACAAGACTTTCATTCCCTCTTGGGGGGCACACCACAGTATTCCAGGCTGAGGTCTATGCGATACTTGCCTGCGTAAATCGTATTCGGGAAATTGACGGGTCTAGGAGGCGGATTACTATCTGCTCTGACAGTCAGGCAGCCATCAAAGCACTGAGTGCTTGGAAAATAACGTCGGGACTGGTCCTGGAGTGCAGGAGGGCTCTTGACGACATCTCAGCTAAACACAAGGTATCACTGATGTGGGTACCTGGGCATGCTGGGGTAAAGGGTAATGAAATGGCAGATCATCTAGCCAGGATGGGATCCGGAAACAGTTTTGTGGGCCCGGAACCAGCCTTAGGACTGTCTGCAAATTTGGTTAGGAAAACAACTGGAGAGTGGATCCAGAATCAACACTCTCTGAGATGGAACAACATCTCTGATCATCTCCGTCAGGCTCGGGAGCTATTAGCAGGGCCTGAAGAGAGAATAGGACGATTCTGTCTCTCTCTGGATAGGAGTAACTTGAGATTGTTAGCAGGCTTATTAACGGGTCACAATACCTTCAGGCGTCACTTGTTTGTGATGAGGGTGGTCAACGACCCAACGTGCACGTGGTGTGGGGAAGAGGAAGAATCCTCGGCACACATCCTGTGTCGCTGTGAAACCCTGGGTTATCACAGGCAGACTATGCTGGGCTCAAGAACCTTGGAACCAATAGAGATAAAACGGATAGGACCTAAGAATGTACTTGCCTTTGCCAAAAGGGCAGGTCTTAGGAACTAGCGCGGATAGAGGCGCAAAAGGGCCCATCGTGTGGCCTATGCACCAGCCACATTCCGTGCTGGATAGCCTCTGGTTCTTATTCATTCATTCATTAGACCTTACTTTTCGACCTTCTGATCTTAGCTTTGGATTTTTGGACTTATCTCCCCTCATTCTAGACACACACACTGGAGAAAGGGAACAGGCGGCCACGCCTCCTCGCTAACACGGAAATACGTCTTATCTTGGATTCTCAATTTCGCTATACCCTAGACCCTTAACTCAACCTCTCGAAAGCGCTGACTGGATATACACGAGACCATCCCGTCAGAAGAGGACCCTCTTGCGCCAACTTCTGGTATCACCACCACATCAAGTGATCTGATGTGTCGGTATTGATCTCCGACCGCGTTGAGTTGATGGGCGACCTGGTACGAATTTAAATTGAGAAATCCACATGCGGATGTAAGCATGAAAATAAAAATGAATCTCATTTTACACAGGCATATCCATCTAAAAACATTTTCAGGTTTTGATGGTTGTCAGAATTTCTTTTGCCTGCTCAACCGCTGTTATGTTGCTCCACGGTAGATAGTAACTTGAATAGTGGCGGATAAAATCGTATTTTTGCGCAATCTGATCGATTGGTTGGGGGAGGGGGGAACTAATGCTAAAAACAGTGAGAGCTGGTTGCACCGCCTCTCTTAAATGTTCGCTTTATTCAAGCCACACTTAACTTTGAGGTTCACCTTAAATTATGTTAGCGTTGCACCACTGTCCCTTTCCTATGTTATGGTTCATCTTTACAACATCGCCAAATAGTAACTTTGTTAGCAACTTTTGGTCTGTACAACCTAAGTTATGTCAAGTTTTGTAAAATTTCACTGTGCTGTGGTAGATGTTTGTGTTCTCTGTAACTGTGACCGATGTCCACCGAAACTATGCATTCTGCATGCTTTGTAGTTTTTAAAATTTTATTGGGAATAGTTTGTAAAACTATGAAAATATTGTGCTGTCTCGTAGATACGCCTTAATATTCCATACAAAACGAAATTGATCTCATACAAAGTCCTCTGTATCCCAGAAAATAACCAAAACATACTACTACATACTACATACTAAATTTTAAAGTACTGGTTACAAATCCGGTCGCAATTTTAAGTTTCAGTCTGGTTTGACGAAAGTCGAAAATTTCACTTTCTTTGGATATTGAGATTTGCTTACATAATCGAAAATCTTGATTTAGCTTTTTATTAAGATGTAACCTCGTGTTTTGGATAATTTGAGGGTGCTGTAGTCAGCACAAATTCGGTCGCAGTTTTGAGTTTTAGCCTCATTTGACCAAAATAAAAAATTTCAGATTGTTCAGGTGTGCCTAAAAAATCGAAAATCTTTATTTGGCTTTTTATTAAAATGAGAAACCTCGTGTTTTGGATAACTTGAGGCTGGTGTTTACAAATTCAGATATTTCAGATCTTCAGGTTTACCCTTTATTCATTAGTCATTATTTGGCTTCCTTTTGACGAAAATAAAAAATTTCCTATTTTGAGATTTACCTTTCTATTAAGATGAAACCTCGTGTTTTGGATAATTTGAAAATGCTGATTACAAATTCGATCGCCATTTTGAGTTTCACGTTTGACAAAAATCAAATCAGATCTTCATTTCGCGGAGGGGAAAGCTGTTTTAGCACAGCTTTGAAGCAAGTATTGATTGTAAACGACCATAGGAAAAATTATTGGACGCAGAGTTCGTATACCGTATTTTGTTTTAGATATCAAAAAACTAAAAATTATATGCGCCTCGAATTAAATGTTCCAATAATATCTTCAATTTTACTGGTAATTAATCACATGTGCTTCTTTTACGTCTCGTTATATTTAATTTATAAAGGAATAATTTATATTACATACTCAAAAACCTACCAACCTAGAGCAGCTATACATGCTAGCGGGAATAGCCCCCCTGAAGTCAGGCGATAAGTATCATTTAATATCCTATTAATCTCGTTCATAAAACATGTAACTACAACCGGCAACAGCAGATTCTCTTCCCCACCTTAACGACGGTGCAGCATCCTGATTGGATAATCGCTGCAAACAATATTTAATGTCGTTGTTTCACTTATATTATCTATCGCTTTTTAGACTGGACATGAGAATGACGATCGATACCTGAGAGAACCTCCCGCTACCCTTCCTCATGCCGCGCTGATACTTCTACTCGTATATTTTGATTACGGGTAAAAAAACTACTCGTCATTTTTACTCATAAGTATTTTTTATTTGCGATCCTTATTACTCGCACCTACAAGCGAATTTTATTGTATTCGTAAAATACTACTCGTGAAATACAAGTAGTATTTTACGAGTATTTTCCGCGTTGCCGTGCCGATGCCGTTCCCCGAACAAGTTTCTCTCAGAATGAATCACAATCCAGTTTTTCAGAGACAGCACATTTAAAAAATGGGGCAGAATTAGAATATCTGAGGTATATTGGTGATTCGAGAACTAATTTAAACATCCTCGACGATTATGCAACAATAAAAAAAATGTTTATGAAATATAATACGCCACTGACCCCTTCTGCAGCTGTAGAGAGATTATTTTCTTTTACTACAATTATTAACAGTCCAAGGAGGCATGCTTTATCTGATACCAATTTTGAGAAACTCGTAGTTTAAAGAACTGTGTTTGATACCTTATTCTGCTTAGTTCGTTGTAAAAATGTCTTTTTTTTCTAGAATATACATACTAATGTAGTATGGTATCTCAAATATTCTTCCTAATGTTTTACCTTCCTATAAAATGTGTTTTATTTAGTTCTTAGGTAAATAAATAAGTTATTTTCCCCAGAATCCTTAGTTTTTATACGTCGTACCTTGTTGGGCTTGGGTTACCTTCGATTAATCTTAGGCAAATCCCAAGTTGTTTGTCGAAGGACCACTCTTGTTTTTATCTTTGCTCAGGTCAGCGTTATGATTATTATTGTGTTTAATGTGTTTAAAAAGCTTCTGATGATTGATTGATTGATTGATTAAAGACAAAAATCTTGCTGAACTATCTCTCATCGCCCGAATGTTTCTGCATTACAGGGTGTTTATACTTGACACTTAACATACCTACTGATTTTTAAGCTTGTGAAAATACTCGTACTCTTTATTCGTACTTCCACTAATACCAATCGTAATCGTGAACTGCTTCTCAAAAATTACTTGCGAGTAAAATACTTATAAATACATTTCCTGAATACTCGTATTCGCACATTGTACGAGTATTTTTTTAGTACTCGTGCTCAGCTCTGACACACGGTATGTTGCACTTCCATTTCACTGTATATGCAACGCCGCGCCACTGGTATCGATGGCGCGCGATTTTTTGTATTCTTTTCGTTATGAAATTTCGACGCTTCTGATTGGCGAAACGACTTTACAATGTGCTTATTTTTATATTTTTTGTTCGCTTTTAATGTATAATCGATATAAAACATATTGTGTATGTATGTGAGCCGCGCTCTGCTGCCGGCACAGAACGGAATATGGACCGACGATGCTGGAATTCCCGTCCCGATATTCACGGCACTCCACGGACAGAAAGTATATAGATCGCAAAGTCGTTTGCATCTACTCGATAAATTCACCGGCAAAATTCCCTCGATTTGCTGTTGTTTCGCACACTCTGTTGCTTATTTATCGACACACATCTCGTCGAATGAGGTTTGGCCGTGGTTTTGCCATCGTTAGGGGATGGGACGGGCGGAAAGGGAAAAGAGATGAAAAATGATACTGATTTTCAAATAACCTAATATTCTTGGCAATCTGGCAACTTCAAGCATAGCTGAACAACCACAAACGCCCGTTTGTCAAGCTATTAGAATTCTGGTGACCAAGTGTGGAGCCGTATGTACGAATATACTACCCGTAAGTGAAATCCGAACACAGAAAAAAAAAGGGTTGCGGTTGATGAAACGCGATAGGACTAAATACAACAATAAACGAACTCATTTGCCATAATTTGTTTAAAAAAATACAACAGATCAATAATGTGCGGGTCCTCCATGTTCACGAATGCACTCCTCTAGCCTACGCGGCGAGCTCGTAATCTGGTTGTTGATAAACTCTAGAGGTACAGCCTCCCAAGCTGCCCTCGCAGCATATTCCAGTTAGTCCAGCGTAGTCGGAGGAGTGGATAAATCGCGTATGTATCGACCCATCCAATGCCATACTTTTTCAAATGGTGATAAATCGGGTGATCGTGAAGGCCATGTGGTTACCCTAACCTCAGCATCCTGTAAGAACCTCATCGATACCCTTGCAATATGAAGACGTGCATTATCTTGCTGGAAGAAACCCTCTTCGAGGCCTCGGACATATGGAACGGCAACTGGTTCTAACTTCTCATTCGCATAACATTACGCTGTCATTGTGCCACGAATCACAAGTAACCGTGACTTGCTGTTGAATGCAATGGCACCCCAAACCTTCAAACCAATAGGACGGTGTGCATGGCGGTCAACAGCAAACTGGAGATCACGTCGTTCACCCCGTCGGCGTCTTACGCGTTGGCGTCCGTCATGTGCCCTGTCGAAAAAGGCCGTCTGATGCCACTCAGCATGCCATTTTTTGCCCCAATTTAACCACAAGCACTAGATGCGGACGATATGATCCTAAGCCCATTTCACTCAATTTGTGGTACACCGTGCGGAATCGGATGGGCCTCCCTATAGCTGCATACCAAGCATCAGCGACAGCTCGAGTGGATCGCATTCTGTCGCGAAGGGCCAGAAGTCGTAGATGACGATCTTGCCGGTCTATAGTTCTTCTACGTGCTCCAGAACCTCTAGCTCGCTGCATTCGCCCTTCTGGGAACCATGGGCGCCATGCCGCTGCAACTGTAGCCACGCTACGCCCCATGGTTACAGTCACTGCTCTGAAAGGCGCACTACGTTCTCTTTGGCCTACAATTCGAACCCGTTCAAAGGGGCTTAACTGTATAAACTGGAGCTGTCGTCTTCTTGGGAGCCATCTTCACACAGCCAACTAGTCTCTCGCCACATTTGTAACATATATGTTTTTGAATCGACAAAAAGCCATACTTTGTTTTTACACGTCTGGAGCTTTTTAGAGATACCATTTAGGTAAATAGCGTCTGAATGAACAAAATGTATTACATGTGTACTAAAGATGGTATTGCCAAGCTGTGTACAAATGTTCAATGCAAATATCCCTTTTTTTCTAGGTGTTAGGTTTTCACTTGCGAGTAGTATATTAATTTATTGCAAGCACTACGTATGAACGAAAATCTTTGGAAGAGGACAAAACTCGCTCACTCAAAACTCACAGCGATCCGCTGGGAAAATACGTTTCTGTATTTCAGGCAGAGGTGTATCCCATTTTGCATTGTGAGCGAGCGTACAAAAATCAAAGGATCGCAATACTCACAGACAATCACGACATACTCAGCACACTAGAAACCTCCAAACTAACTTCTGCACTAGTCTGAGATTACCAACAAGAACACAACAAAGTAACATTGGAGCGGGTGCCAGGACACTCGGGTATAGCGGGTAATGAAAAGACAGGTGAGCTTGCAAGAGAAGGATCATCTGCCTTGTACATTGGAACGGAACCTGTCTTGGGAGATGCTCAAAAGCACCATGTGGGGGAGTAGATGAAACTCCAGCACAAGGAATATTGGGACTCAATACCTGGACATAGACATGGGAAAGTATTCATCAAATCCCCATGCCACAAAATAGCTGAAGGACTACTTGCTTTGAATAGTACATTGAGGTCTGAAGGAATCCCTGAAGATAACAGGGCTATACCATGGAGAACTTGACTGCAGAATGTGGAGGAAGAGAGCGTCAGGCTTTCATGTGCTCTATGAGTGCGAAGCGCTAGATCATAAAAACATAAAAGACCAAACAAGTCTTTGGGAAGCCTAGGTTTGAACCAATAGATTTTTAACTACCGGGAGCAGCAATGTGCTTACTGTAAAAATGATACGAGTTCTATGTCTGTAGAGTGGGGAGGGTGAGTAGTCCCAATGCACTTAGGCCACAACTGGCCCATTGTGCATCCTCCCAGGGAGTTGTTTCCTCAGGTCATCGTCCATCCTGCCAATGGGGAACTTGCAGTGGTCGTAATTTTGGATTAAGGGTATGCTTAGAGGATGAAAAAAATATTCAAAGGCTGTCCACAACAAAACTTCCACTCTTGATGCTGTTCAGACGAAGAAATTTGTAATTATAATTTACGTCTTTTTCAAATTTTTTCACGTGACTGAAAACGTGTGCTCACGTCACAAGATAGTACAATAATCGACATTATTAAAACCATCTCTAACTATAAATGACATCCACAAAAAGCACAAAACAACACGTTGTTCTATTATACAGAAAAACAAGGTAGGTTTTGTTTACGTCAATCTAGTGTCATTCTTCCATTGTGATTTGTGATGTGACAAGTCGTCAAGTGTCGTAACTAAAATTATCGACCAAAACGTGTTTAAGATATCTCAAATCCCATCACTATAATGTCTTGTGACGTCCGAGGTTGTTTTCGCGCCGTTTTCACTAGTTCAAACTTATAATAGTTGGAATAAGTCTCAGAAGCAACTTAAAAAATAATCAAAAACTTCTATTTTATGATGTTTAATAGGTTATAATGAATGCCCTAAAGCAATATTTTTTTTTTTGGGTGCAAGGACCCTATTGTAGGAAGGTGGACAAGTGGCTAGGGGACATCTCCCTTATGTGCGCAGGTGTAGGCCAAGATTCACTGAACGCACACTCTCTAATAGAAGATGACTCTGGATACTCAGATATGACGTGTTCCACAGTTTAGTAATCGATTTCACATATTCTACATATTATAGTGTCATTTGACCGCATAATGTGAAGGTGACAAATCTTACTATGGGATGTACGTTTGACCTGATCATCGCCAAGTACTTGGTGGATATTGCTATGCCTAAACCTGCAAGGATTTCCTTGGCAAAATCGGCATCCTTCACATCGTTTTACCATATATGGGAGTGTTTTTTGGCTATATCTGCCGACATTCCAGAAAGGTCACCTGGTCCTAAAAGTCTTTGGCTAGCAGCCTTCCTGGCTAGACAAGTGATATGGGTTATAATACAATAAGCCTTTAGGCTGCAATATTAATGGGACATTTGTGTCGAACGACTTCTGGGGAGAATAAAAAAATGACGAGCGCTTCAAAAATACAGTACTGGTGCTTATTCGGGTAGGGTGAAACTCTAAGGATAGCTGTACCTAAAAATACCCAATATTTCTGGTGTTTGGCTAATATATCCTTATTCCATTTTTGCCTATTCCAAACCAGTTGCTATTTCTTTCTTGAAAAAAATGAAAGAATGTCCGACTAGTTTTGGAAAGTACCCAATACCACCAAGGTAATAGAAATTCCCTTATGAATAAACTTATTCGCAGTAACACAATACCTCACCACTTTCTTACCCCCAAAATTAAAAAAAAAAACGATCAACGGTGCCTTTTTAAATTTTTTGTTTTTTCTTTCTCTATAAAGGGGCTATTATTCAATTACCACTGCAGAATGAATTTTCGAAAAGTATAAAGCTCTTTAGTTATTTATAGACCTAAGTTATAGAGATAAACGACACCCCCACAGGGAGGAGATGTGCAGTCACTTAGCTTCGCCCGTGGTGCGATCACCCCCACATCGGAGTATTTCCGGGAAACTAGAAATAGGTTCCCGGAAATAGGCGGCGCCAAATGGCCTCACGGTTCATGTTCCGTCGCTGGGCTGATGTTCCCGGTTTCTCATAAGTGACAAATTGGATTAATTAGAAGTAAAAAATGCTCAATGGCTCTTCCAGGATCAAAAGTTTACGGAGGTAAAATGCCTGGCCGTTCGGATCTCCGGGTGCCAGGTGGTCCGGGGGGAACATTAAGCGAAGTTTGTCTAAAGAATTGTGCTGCCACTCCTCGTCAGGCTAACAACAGAAGCCAGCCTTCGCAGCAACTTCGCACTGACGACAGGCCCGAAGGCCAGAGAAACTTGTTCAGAGCCGACTTTACAAATATACGAGGTCTTGCCTCCAACATAAACTCTGTCCATCAACACCTTCAGGCAGAGAAGCCACACATTCTGGCTCTTACGGAAACTCAAGTCGGCTCTTCAACAATGGATAATTGCTTCAGATATCCCGGATATGACTTATACACCCGATTTAGACGTAGGTGGGCTTTCTTGTCATCGAGAAGAAGAGCTCGAACTGGAAGGATTTGACATCATATGGCTAAAAATATCCTTCCAAAATCAATCCAAATTTATATGCTGCATTTATAGACCACCAAGCAGTAACAACTGCAAAGAGCTCTTCAAGAAGCTTTCAGCCACTGTGGACGCGCTGCAATCAGATCACCCTCGTTGAGAGATAGTCTTTCTGGGTGACTTCAACGTTCACAACACATACTGGCTCAAACACTCAAACAAAACGGACGACGAGGGACGTGAAGCTGAAGCCTTCGCTATTAGCTGCGGCTTGAAGCAGATAGTCAAAGAACCAACAAGGATCCCCAGCCGCCACGGAGATTTTGCTAGTCTGTTGGACCTGTATCTCACAACTACTCCAACAATCTACACAGTGAAAGTAACCGCCCCACTGGGAACGTCTGACCATAATACCATCTCAACGCTATGCAGAATGCATTCTCCAGATCTCCACAGTACACAGCCTCGCCGGGTCTGGCATTACGGATGAGCAAAGTGGGAGGACCTAAGGGAATACTACCAGTCCTTTCCCTGGAACGACGTCTGCTTCAAGTCACGAGACCCATCAGCTTGCGCCCAAGAAATAACCGAGGTATTAATATCCGGCATGGAAGCCTATATTCCTCATGTCGTCAAGCATCCCTCCAAAAACAAGCCATGGTTCAATCAGCGTTGTAGAGATGCAGTTACCACTAAAAACCAACATTACAAAGAATGGACGAAAAATCCAAATGCCGAGAACCACCGCAGTTTTATCGACGCCAGAAATCATTGTAAACGCGTGATTGACAGCAGCAAGGAGGAACACAACCAAAAAATTAAGGACAAGCTCCTCTCATGTCCTAGTTCGTCCAGATCATTCCGGTCTGTAGCTAAGGCTGCTAGTCAGAACTTTTCCTATTCGTCAATACCACCCTTGACCAGAGAGGACAAGTCCATCGCTTCTGCTCCTAAAGAAAAAGCAGACATCTTGGGGAAACTCTTCGCAGCCAATTCTACTGTAAACTTTCAAGGTAGTACTCCGACCACCACTATAAGCGTGAACTCGAGAATGGCAGAGGTCAAGTTTCAACATCGAGATGTTAAAAACATCCTCCAAAAACTGAACACGAATAAAGCTACTGGTCCTGACCAAATTCCAGCCATTGTCCTTAAACGCTGTGCCGCTGAGCTTGCACCTATTCTTTGCAAGCTCTTCAAACTTTCGTATCAACGAGGCATGTTTCCCGCTTCATGGAAGATTGGCTGCGTACAACCCATCCCTAAGAAAGGCAAAAAAACTGATCCCACCAATTATAGACCTGTGGCTCTTCTCAGCATCATGTCCAAGGTTATGGAGACTGTCATTAACGCACAGCTCCTGAAATACCTGGACAACAATAACATCATAAATGATCGCCAGTATGGCTTCCGTAAGCACAGGTCTACAGGTGACCTCCTTGCCTACGTCACTCACTTGTGGAACAAAGCAATAGATAATCATGGCGAATCCCGTGTTGTTGCACTTGACATATCGAAAGCTTTCGACAGAGTGTGGCATGAGGGACTTCTGGTCAAGCTTGCCGCTTATGGACTACCACCTGGCCTGCGCCAGTGGCTGAATAGCTTTTTGAACGACCGATCTCTGTTTGTTGTAGTCGAGGGCTGTTCATCAGACGTATTTTCAATAAACGCAGGTGTTCCTCAGGGATCTGTCCTATCCCCTACACTGTTTCTGCTGTACATCAACGAGCTGTTGGAAATAACATCCAATCCAATCTACAGCTTCGCAGATGACAGTACATTAGTGTCGTGCATGGAACCAGGCAAGCCACTATCATCCCAGGAGACGGTACGTCGGCGCCAGCAGCATGCGTCACAGATCAACGCAGATATCAAAACAATTGTCGAGTGGGGATTAGCAAATAAAGTACAGTTCAACGTACAAAAAACTCAGGCAACAACACTTACAAAGAAGTCTCACGATGGCTTACCAGCCGTGGAAATGGAGGGACACCCCATAGTCGGGGATCAACATCAACAATAACATGTCCTGGCACGACCACGTCGTCAGTATTGCTAAAACGGCATCCCAGAAGCTTGGAGTTTTGTTCCGCTCTAGGAAGTTGTATACACCAGAGCAACTGCTGCTGCTCTACAAGGCACAGATCCGACCATCGCTGGAGTATTGCTCCCATGTGTGGGGATGCGCTCCGAAGCACTCTCTAAAGCTTCTGGACACTATCCAGAAAAGAGCGATCCGACTAATCGATACGCCTAACCTCACAAAGGACCTCCACAGCCTGGAACATCAAAGGAGGGTGGCTGACCTATCCCTCTTTTACAGATTCTATCACGGAAGATGTTCGAGTAAGCTCTCCCAGATAATAACACCAAAGGCCGTCCGAACCAGGAACACTAGAGAAGCTCTGCGAGCTCATCCTTACCAGGTCGAGGTCCTTACTCCCCGAACCAGTCTCCTCCAGCATTCCTTCTTTTGGAGAACTTCGACGCTGTGGAATCAGCTGCCGGGGAATTTGTTTCCCGGCGGCTACAACCTGCAGCGTTTCAAATCTAACGTGAACCGACACTTGTCCTCTCGCAGCGCTTCTATAGCGCCATAGGCTTTCGGCCTTTGCGGGAGGCTGACCATAAAAAAAATGGCAGCAGAGAGATACAATATGTCAAAAACACATAATCTCAAATTCGAAATTTTTCGCGACTACCGTACTTCCTCCAACTATTCGCGAGACAAGTAAAATTGAACTTTCTCGTGTCTACTCTTGAATATATCTTAAACGCCAATAAAAATCAACGATGTAGTTTGGCGCTTCGTTTCTGATCTCCTGAAAACATTGTTTATACAAACGAACTTATATTCACACAAATCGCCTTAAAAAAAATATCAAAATGCCCTCAAATAGTGACATGAACGCATCGTAATGCGTCTAAGACGTGAAAAAGCTAAAGTTATATGATTCTAGTACAAGTTTTAACGAACACTACTTACAGTTAACACCAAATACGCCCACTGAGTAGTCTAGAACTTACCTGAAAAAAAGAAAAAAAAGTATAAAAATAAACATTTACTAACAAATTAGCTTTATTATATGGATTATTTAGGTTACACAATGCATATATGTTCCAATTATTGTTGCTATATACTCGAACGTATCTAATAATTAGCTGATACATAATTTCAAGGATGCAACGTCATTCGCATAATATGAATACAGCTACTGACTTATAATTGCCTATTTCTGTATTCGTTATTGACAAAGTTTCTAAATTGGTTCACATCGTGTGGATTTAACGTTAATAAAATTGTTATTCAACTGTTTTGTAAAACGCAGGTTCGATATCACAGGAATTAAATGATGGAATAATTCTTGATAAATTGGAAGGTGTTAAACAAACTTTAAAATTGTTGAATTGTATTTTGATAATGAATTTTTTCGCAAGTTTCATTCGGTATGATATTTGTCCATGATAAAATTATAAAAGTTTCTGCCCATCTCAAGCTTTTGGCTGCCATATAAGAAAAAGGAACATAGCCTGTTTTGCAAGCCATAAGCCATGAAGTAGATTTCATTTAATGCCTTAGTTAAGGGTGACATAATAAAAACTTGAGCTTTTTCTATACCTATATTATTATGAATACATATCGATACAGACTAAAAAATTCTAATAATCACTGTATCTGCCGGCATAGTTGTTTGTAGTGGGCAAAGATTTATTTACAGGGGATTCCATACTACAGTTGCATTCTACGGCACAAAACTACAGAGAAAAGAAGATACCAAAAAAACTGTGTATGAACCCTTTAACTTTCTATCCTGCACTTGACAAGGATGAATCATAGTCCAGGAATTATGGACACAGCAAATGTAAGAAACTATGAAGTCAGCATATCTGTATGTATGTGTTTCTAAGATAAGTTAAAGCACAACTGCTTCAAATTTTGGGTCTGACGAAACCCACTCTCACTGACAAAAAATATGTAGATAAATCTTGTCTCACAAAATAATATAAGGAATTAAGAGGTGCATTCTGTAAATTTCTAGTTATTTTAAACAGGGTCGTTAGAAAATTAATTATAACAGCCAGGTTAAAAATTTAACCATAATTGGTATTCGGTAAACATAAAATTCAACCGGGCGGTTAGTGAGACGTTTTAACTGGTGCCGTGAAAAATTAGTATACAGGCAACCACCTATGCGTGCGGTGTTGTCATGTCTCATGTTTACATTGTTCACTGTTTTATATAAAATATTTTTATATACAGGGTTATTCACGTTATTCGACAAAGAGCATTATGGCTAAAGAAATTGATAAAAAAGAAAATAATAATTTCGGGTGGATAGAGACCTATAAAGGCTACATTTTAAAAATATTTTCATGTTATACAGGGTGTCCCAAAAACACGAAATGTATCAAAGTTATGTTTTTTTTAAATGGAACACCCCGTTCTGTTTATATAATACGTATGATGGTTATAATGGGCGTAAGTTATTTTAACCATAATGTTTAATGCATGCTTAACCATGCTGTTACAGAAAAGACCTCTTATTCCATTCCAGACCAATATAACGTGGTTTTTAAGAGCCGTGCCTTTTGGTAAGGATATACAAATAATATTTATCTTTAGAAAAGAATGTATATTCCTTCGAATGAATGAGTGAAAGGAGGAGACAGGCTTGTTAACCAGAATCAACACTACATAACCCTATAAGCGGACCCTTATCCACCTCTCCTTGCTCTAGTGCCAAAGTCCAGCCCTCATCGCAACGGTGAGAATGGCCTTGGGTCCTGCCCAACTTATATCCTCAGGATCAAGGACTCTAGAAACTAGTATAAGCCTGCCTGTTATAACCAACGGTTTCACAGCGAGATAGAATGTCTGCCAAGGACTCTTCCTCTTCGCCACAGTGTAACATGACCATACGTCCCGCTTTGGGCGGGACAGTCCCGCTTTCAGACAGTCTGTCCCTGTGTCCCCCGCGAGGCTGAAATTGCCCCGCTTTTGCAAACAGACCAAACGATAATTTAAAATGTACTTTTCTCGCTCGAAATGCGTGGCACAGCGCGGCGCGACGAAGCAGCGGTTGACCAGAACGTAAAAACTATGGCGGCTGAGTTTTACAAAACAAGAAACAAGCAAAGAATACCTGGAGCAGTGGTGTCAATTGAACACAGAACTAGAAGTGTTTGAATGGGCAAATTTAACAAAAGTGCCTACACGGGAAGAGGTACAGAAAGTGCTTTGCTAATCACCCAAGGATTTATTAGCAGCAGCCAAGGCCAAGGTACGAAAGTCTTTGGAGAGTTTGTGACAGATGAAGAAATCTCGGCTGGAATATCGAGAATGTTTCTACTGAAAATCGTTGGGTCGATTTATTCCAGCAGTTTTGTATCAATAATATAAATTTAACAAACTTCCACGATTATTGAGTACATTATGTGTCTTCCTGGAAGCAACGCACCTGTGGAAAGAGTTTTTGTCTCAAATGAACAAAGTATAGACAAATGATAAAACACAGTTGAGTGTCTCAGTAATGAAAGCTATTTTGATTACGAAGATAAATATAAATAAATCAAGTACTGAGTTCCACACTTATCTAAAAACAAGACCCGATATTTTAAAACAAATTTGTTCAGCCGATAAATATAAAAATACAAACCAGAATTCACGCCACTATTTATTTGCTTTGATTATTTTGAGTTATTCTATCTTCTATAATAAAAACCTTGTAAAACACTAATACCTTTTTTATTACATAATTCCGCAGATGTCCCGCTCTGTCAAAAAAAGTAAAAGAAATGGTCACGTTATGCATACGTCGGATCGCTTGCCAACTCCATCACATACAAGTGATGTATCACAAGTATCCTTAGCCGTCTTCTGTCCAGTGAGAGACAGAACCACCTCACCTTGGGCAGAGGACCTAAAATAAGTCCTCTAGCTCGATGGAGATGTCCAGAGATTCATCTCCATCTCATAAGATGTTGATTTCGCACCCACACTTCTGTTTTCCTTTTAATGGTACCTGCTGCCAGAGCCACAGTCGGCCCAGGACCCGGCACGCCCGCCGTTTCATTACCACAAACTCCAGCATGACTCGGCACCTACCTAAATGACACCTGATGTCATCCAAGACCTTTCTACGTTGCAGAACGAGCCTTGATGTAACCTACAAGCTCTCAATGCTTCTAATGCTGCTGGGCTGTCAGAGCAGAATGATAGTATTCCTTCATAGGCATATCAAATTGTTTGAATGCATACATTTATTACAATAAATTAGGAATGACTACAGCCTTAAATATTTTAGTTGTAGGATTTCTTAAACGGGATGTGTGCCTCATTAAACAATTGAAGAATAAAATGTAACGACGACTTTGATGCACTTCCCAAGGACTGCACTTTGCAAAATAGACATGTTTTCACATCATTGTAATTATCTGCAATTTTTTTTTGTATAAATAGAAAACGCGTGTTTCTCATCTCTATATTATGTCTGTCCACATGAAGATGTAGAAACCATAAAACCATTAATGGTTATTTAATTTTGTTGAATTATTAGTAGCAAAAATAGTGTCATGTGTTAAGTAGATGGTTTTGTGTTCAGTTGGATAACACGCCTACTGCAACTTTTGAAATGATTAAAAGTGCATTATCCAGATGATGTATTGTCCCTATGTAGAGTGTTTGAGTAACATAATAAGTTTAACGACGGTTGTGAATCGGTTGAAGATGGACCTCGTTCCGGTCGACCACAAACTACGCGAACTGCCACAAAATTTGATTCAAAAACATATTTATGTCAATCTTAGAAAAAATGTGTGTACCTAACATTTGCAAAAAGATATCAGTAATTTCTTTGATACAAAAAAACTAAAAAAAGGAGTTGCAAGGCCTGGGCTTCGAACCAACAACCCGCTCGAAAAGGACCATTGTCAAGTCGGAAGGCTGAAAGACCATGCGCCACATGGAGTTTCCAAAAAAGGTTGCTTCAACAAAGCATATTTGATTAGGTACTTATTACTGGATTTTGTAATCTAATTTAATCTAAACTTATATCATCGTCTATGTTGCAACAAATATACACTAGTTACAAGTAGTCATCATCATCATCAGTCCAAGCGGACGCGCCGTGGCGTTCCACCAAAAAGTCTGATTTTCTTTGGTTTGCCGTTACCTTCGGTTATCAGATGGCGCACCGGCAGAACCTTTCTGTCGCCTGCTCTCACATGCTTCACATGTCTGGTAGACATGAAAAATCTGATGCTCTCTATTTCCGTCAATCGACCTATGGCGCACTGATGATGGCTAATAAGCGTGAAACAGCTTTACTGGTGGATTGACGGAGATATAGAGCAACCCTCGTATATAGGTTTTCATATGCAGCAGCATATAAAAACCGCATTCTCTGGTGGCCAAGCGGACGCGCCGTGGCGTTCCACCAAGGAGTCTGCTGCTGTTTAACAGCGATTTTCTTTGGTTTGCCGTTACCTTCGGGTACCAGATGGCGCACCGGCAGAACCTTTCTGTCGCCTGCTCTCTCATAACATTGATGCAACCATATAAACAAGTATGATATCACCTAATATTTCACTAACGAACGTACAGGTTCCGAATTCCAAATCTCTGTCTGATCACCTAATTAATAAATTATTTATCATATAAAATAATAGAATTATTGCGGAAGGAGAAAAACCGCACGTACATACAGACAGACACACACATCCGCTGTAACCGGCTCTCCGCGCATTTCATAGCTCTAATTAATATAATTCCAGATAACACATAATAACAGTGCACTGCACAAATATAACAAAACAACTCGCCGCTAATAAGTCACCTTATTAGCCTTGTCATTTCATTTTGATTCGTTTGATCGTACTAACTATGACTTCGTGTATATTTACAGGGTACTTCGGTATACTTACGATTTTAGTTCCCACGCCAATAGGCAGGGAAAGTATTGTAATCGCGAAAAAATACGAATTGAATTATATTTCTTGATGACAATCATCTACGAGTAGTGTCGCTTTGTGGATGTTTTCACCATTTCTCGAGTGGTCGACCACTATGATGGTAGTCTTGGCGCTCCTACATCAGCCTCATTAAAACTCTGCTACTGAGAGTAGAATCTAGTTCATCTTTTATAATGGTTGATATCAGCCTGATATCGGGCTTTAATAAGTGCCACCTACGATGAGATCCAAAAGATCGAAACAATGCTGTCATGGACTAGGGACATAGTCACAAGCATTGTGATAAGATTGAGCTCACTTTGGGAAAGGTAGAAATAATTTTCATCATGTTCATTACTGTTAGCTGCCAAATACTAGACAACAAAACTATTAAACAAAAAGAGAGCTAAAGTTTTACCTTAACGGCACCTGGCTATCGTATAATCCTACACCCAAATATACCTGAGTGTCACACTGGGTAGGACACTATCGTTTAAAAAACGTATTCAGTCCATCGCAGCCAAGCTAAACAGCAGAAATGACATCCTGCAAAAATTATGTGGAACCTCTTGAGGCGCCTCCACTTCTACGCTCTGTACTTCGGCCCTGAGCCTCTGTTTCTCTGCAGCTGAATTTTGCTCGCCAGTGTGGCTAAACAGCTCACGGACTAGACTAAAACACGCCCAGTTAAACACTGCTATGAGAACTATTAAGGGAAATCAACAAATCAACCCCGAATTACTGGCTACCAACACTGAGCCAAATAGCTCCACAACCAATCCGACGAGAAAATGTCCTGCTGAAAGAATACAACAAATCAAAACAAATCCGTCACTGCCAATCCACAAAGATATACTTGATCTCTCCTTGCGCAGATTACGGTCCAGAAAACCACCAATTACAACAGCTCTTCAACTCGAGTCTGACGGTATTTAGCCCTGCAGTTAAATGGGCAGAAATTTGGGCATCCCAAACACCAGAAAAAGTGAACAGTAATCTAACGGTTGGTCAAGAACCCCCTGGTTTTAAGCCCCACCGAAGGGAATGGTCAAACCTAAACAGAATTCGCACGTTGCATGGAGTGTGCGATGATTCGTTGTTAAAATGGAATAAGCGCGAATTTCCACGATGTGACTGTGGAGCGGAACGCCAAACTGTCAGGCATATAGTGCAAGAATGCCGCCTTAGAGCATATCCAGGCAACAAGGACTTCCTCTAAGCCAAACCATCAGCCGTAGAATGGATTCAGGTTCGATATTAAGCCACGGCCTAATTACTACAGGTATTTAGACCGCAAAAAAAACGAAAAAAATTCAAAAATTTTTCTTCAACTTTTTTATGACTTTTTCATGTATATTATGTAACTATAGGCTAAATACTAAAAATAATCAATAATAGCTAAACAACCTGCGTCTTCAAACTTGAAACATAATATATTTCATAAATTGTGTATTCTCTCTAAATACACTCTCGTACTTTCTCAATCTACGCTACGAAAACTATCGAAAATGACTATTGCTTGAATCTAAAACTATTATAGTACCTACTATCCTCAACCCTTCAACAAACATTTGGCCAATGAAACATCATTCCGGACTTTTGCCTGCGATTATTTTCCAAGTAGCTCCAGTGTAGTTCCACTAAACTTTCAGCTGCTTGTACACGAAACTTCGAGGGTAGTTTCCCCCCAGTGTCCCTCTTCCTGTCGCTCCAACGGATGGTGGTTTCGCAGTTCACCGATCGCGATACTCTGCTGCGATCGTTTTATTATGCCGCTCAGTATCAGTACGAGTGTTGTTGCAGATCGTGCGGGATGATATTTGCCGGCCGTAAAGCCGCAACGCTAGGGGGTGGCTTTGGGGTGGCTTTGAGGGACCCCCATCCCCCTATCAGCGATTCGCGCGAACGGCGAAAATATTCAAAACGTCCCGCTAATAAGCGAGTTATCTGCCCGCGGCGATGGGGGGTTTCATTGCTTACCGCACATGGTACACTAGATCGCGCGTTCAACACTATTCTGTCGAGTAGGTTTACTCACGATTTCCCTTCTATACCTACAAACTTCTAAAATGTTCGGAACGTCAGCCTAGTGAGCGAAATACTAAGTACCTATGGGAGAGACCGTCTTATCGCTTACCGCAACCCGTACACTAGATCGCACGTTTAAAACTACGTCGAGTAGATTCACTCACGATTTCCCTTCAATACCAACTTCTGACATGTTCGGAACGTTAGGCTACTGAGCGAGTTACTAAGTACCCACGAGAGAGAGAGAGAGAGAGAGAGAGAGAGAGAGAGAGAGAGAAACAAAGTTTGATTGCTTACCGCATACGAAACACCAGATAGCACGTTTAAAACTGCATCGAGTAGGGTTACTCACGATTTCCCCCCTATACCTACAAACTTCAAAAATGCTCGGAACGTCAGGCTAATGAGCGAGTTACTAAGTACCCATGAGAGAGACTGTCTTATTGCTTACCGCAACTGGCACTCTAGATCACATGTTCAAAACTGCGTCGAGTAGGTTTACTCACGATTTCCCCCCTATACCTACACACCTCTAAAATGTTCGGAACGCCAGGATAATCAGCGAGTTACTAAGTACCCACGGGAGAGAGCATCTTATGCTTACCACAACCGGCACACTAGATCGCACGTTTAAAACTGTGTCAAGAAGGTTCACTCACGATTACCCCTCTGCCCTCTGCACCTAAAAACTTCAAATATGTTCGGAAAGTCAGGCTAATGAGCGAGTTACTAAGTACCACGGGTGAGAGCACCTTATGCTTACCAGAACCGGCACACTAGATCGCACGTTTAAAACTGTGTCGAGTAGATTCACTCACGATTACCCCTCTGCCCTCTGCACCTAAAAACTTCAAATATGTTCGGAAAGTCAGGCTAATGAGCGAGCTACTAAGTACCACGGAAGAGAGCATCTTATTGCTTACCGAAACTGGCACACTAGATCGCACATTTCAAACTGCGTCGAGTAGATCTAATCAGATTGTCACACATACAAATGCTTCAGAAATATTCAAAACGATCATTTATAAGCAAGTTATGCGATTTATCTACTAACTGCTATTGAGAGTTTAATTGCAAGATTCATTCTTACAAAAAAGCGTCGCGTACGTTTGCTCATATTTTCCTACATGCAGGAGACTCAAAAATGGTCAGAAGGTCTCGCAAATATATATCTTATCTTGTCTGCTATTTAGGATTTAAGTGCTTACCACACGGCTCATTTGATAGCCCATTGAATAATGTGTCGAGTGGCCTTACTCACACATACAGCTGCTTACGCGGTATACCAGATGACACTTTCAGCACTCAGTAGTACGCAATTTACTCCGCTTTTTCCCGTCTACAGAAGCTTCAAGTCCGGCTGATAAGCAGTCCTCACCGACGAGCACTCAAAATGGCACATTTTGTTATCTTTATTGTTCGTAAAAAAACTGCGTCTAGTAGGTTTCCACCGATTTTCCACCTACAGCAGCATCAAATGCCACTTATCTGACCGCGGCTGTGGAGATTTATCGGTTAACGCACATGGAACGTGGCACATTTGATCGAACATTCAAAACTGCATCAAGTAGGTGTACTCAACTTCTTACACCTACTGACGATGTGCAGAACGACTCGGTAATAAAAGAGATATATGCCAACGAGTGAAAAATGTTTATTATTTACCTCACAAGGCCTACTTGATCGAACTTTCAAAACTGCGTCAAGGAGATTTACTCAGAATTTTACACCCACAGGAAATCAAAAATTTGACTGAAAATTCAGACTTTTTCAATAGTTCAAATGAATTTCCGTCAATTTTTGAATACTTATTTAAATACTCTGTCGCATAAAGATTCTTCAATTCAAATTTTATTTGTAATCAGCTCTACAACCCTCAATAACTAAATAACTAATAACTAAATAATCCGAAGAATGGCTGAGCATAGTCCCGAAATACCGGGACTAGAAATGAAGATCAGGATCGAACTATCGCTCTGTACAAACGCACTGGGACATAACGTGTCACGTTTTGTTATTAAAAATGACGCGCAACACAATACAATAGCATAATTTTACAAATTGTGATTAACAATAAAACGGATATATTAGTTACAAAAACAAACATGCGACAAACTGTGGCAGATTATTATATATCCGCTGAGATCGAATGGATACCCCTTTTTTATATCTAGCCGTTCATACAGGGAGATACAGAATGTTTATTATAAATGATTAAGAGGGATAAGATACTTTCAAAGAGGCAGTAATTGATTGCAGAGACAGAATGTTCAATTTGATCCATAAACATACCAAACCGGAATTGTTGACGTTAAATGAATAGGGTTGACAAGTGGATATATTGTTTTACTGAGACAAATTAGAATATTTACAACTTCTTACAATTCACTGGAGATTCTGTTATATGAGAGAAATGTAGGAGGCGTATTGTTAATGCCAAACGAACGTGGACTGTCACGTCACATCTTCATCGTTCGAATAACAGAAAATAAGTTTCTTCCTCAGAATATATTCCCAAGATTCAAGAAATGGCACAATGGTCAAATATTTTCTAACAATGAACAAGTGATGTCGACAATTATTAATGACTATTTTGAAGAATAAGACAGTTCTTATCACAAAAAGAGTATCGAACTTATTGAATATTGCGTTAGATTTGAAATGCTGCAGGTTGTAGCCGTCGGAAAACAAATTCCCCGGCAGCTCATTCCACAGCGTCAAAGTTCTCCAAAAGAAGGAATGCTAGAGGAAATTGGTTCGGGTATAGTAGGGACCTTGACCTTTGGTGTTATTATCTGGGAGAGCTCACTCGAACATCTTCCGTGATAGAATCTGTAACACAGGGACAAGTCAGACACCCTTCTTCGATGTTCCAGGCTGTGGAGGTCCTTTGTGAGGTTAGGCGTATCGATTAGTCTAATTGCTCTCTTCTGGATTGTGTCCAGAAACTTTAAAGAGGGCTTCGGATCGCATCCCCACACATAGGAGCAATATACCAAAACTCCACCCTTTTGGGATGCTGTTTTAGCTATACTGACGACGTGATCGGGCCAGAACATGTTATTGCTGGTATTTTGACTCCCAAAAGTTTGACGGAAGGTGACTCGACTATTGGGTGACCCTCCATTTCTACTGTTGTTAAGCCATCGTGAGACTCCTTTGTCAGTGTGATTGCCTGAGTTTCCTGTACGTTAAACATTTTGATATCTACGTTGATTCCATGCATATTAATGTACTGTAACCTGCGAAGCTGCAGATTGGATTGGATGTTATTTCCAGATCTAATGTATAGCAGAAACAGTTTAGGGGATAGGACAGATCCCTCAGTAATGCGTTTATTGAAAATACGTCTGACGAAGAGCCTTTGAATACAACAAACAGAGATCGGTCGTTCAAGAAGCTATTCAGCTACTGGTTCAGGCCAGGTGATGGCAGTCCATAAGCTGCAAGATTGAAATTACCTTAGGGCTTCCCAGACTTTGAGAGAAATATTCCGTGAAGTTAAGTTTTTGACCAATGGTAATGCGCAAGTCATTAAGTCATTGTAGTGCACAGTTCTAAGGTATGCGAGGGAACGGGATACGTAAAATCATAAGCTACCTTTTTCCTACAATAGTTAACAATTTTGCATTTATTTGCGTTGAGTTTGTGCTTATTTTGTGTTCACCACTCATTAATATTTAATTTAAGTGGGATGACTATGAATCTACTTATTGCAGGTGAGACGACCCTGTAAAGAAATTGCGTACGCCACTGGGCTGTGGGTCGCAGACGCCGGGCCTCCTCCTAATTATTTTTATTATTTTAATATCCCCGACACAAGAAAACGGGTTCACGGCCATTATCATTAAATATAACTTTTATTTCTCCGCCCGACATACACAATTTGTTCTTCTTCATTACAATGTAATCATATACATTTAATACATGTAAGTACTCCTAAATTATGGGAGCTGGCGTTATTACAAAATCCTCTCAATCGACTTAGCCAGAATGTTTCCATCTCCTTTCCATTATATTTCGTCGTTATATTTAATGTCTCCACTTTCAATCTGGATGCTCATCAGTGAGGCTCGGAGTCGAACAGTATAGCGCGAATGGAAATGGAAAGTGATATATTATACACCTCGACCATTGGTGAGTGTAATCATTCTGATATAATTTTCCCGTGTTGATGCATTAGACATTTCGAAAGCCTTGGATTGAATGTGGCATGAGAGACTTCTGGTCAAGCTTGCTGCTTATGGACTACCACCTGGCCTGCGCCAGTATTTGAATAGCTTCTTCAACGACCAATCTCTGTTTGTTGTAGTCGAAGATAGTCAGGCCTATTTTCAATAAACGCCGCTATTCCGCAAGGGTCCGTCCTGTCCCTCACACTGTTTCTGCTGATCAATGAGCTGCTGGAAATAACACCCAATCCAATCTGCAGTTTCGCAGATTACAGTACATTATTATCGTGCATAGAACCAGGCAAGCCACTATCATCCCAGGAAACGGTACGTTGGCGTCAGCAGCATGCCTCACTGATCAAAGTAGATATCAAAACAATTGTCGAGTGGGGATTAGTAAATAAAGTACAGTTAAATGTACATAAAATCCAGGCAACAACGCTGACAAAGAAGTCTCACGTTGGCTTACCAACTATGGAAGTCGAGTCATTTTCCGTCAAGCTTTTGGGGATCAACATCAATAACACGACCTGCCACGACCACGTCGTCAGTATTGCTAAAACGGCATCCCAGAAGCTTGAGTTTTGTTTCACTGTAGGAAGCTGTATACACCAGAACAACCACTGCTGCTTTACAGGACACATATCCGACTCTCGTTCGAGTATTGCTCCCATGTTTGGCGATGTAATGCCGAGATTAAAGCACTGTATGGCGAGGGAGACATCGTCCAGGAAATCAAGTCCCAACGAGATGGTTCGGACATGTCCAGAGAATGAACAACGAAAGACTGGCGAAACTCGTATGGGAGGAGGTACCAGCTGGAAAGAGACCACCAGGATGCCCGCTAATGCGCTGGAAGGATAATATCAGGGCGGACCTCTCAACAATGAATATACCACTCGATGACAACCTAACAGAAGACCGAAGGACATGGATACAAGTTGTGCAGTCAGCCAAGACCCACCCGGGGTTGTAGAGCTTTGTGATGATGATGATGATGATGATGATGATGTTTCGCGGTGTGCTCCGAAGTACTCTCTAAAGCTTCTGGACACTATCCAGAAGAGAGCAATTGGACTAATATATACGCCTAACCTCACAAAGGATCTCCATAGCCTGGAACATCGAAGAAAGGTTGCTGACCTGTCCCTGTTTTACAGATTTTATCACGGAAGATGTTCGAGTGAGCTCTCCCAGATAATAACACCAAAGGTCAAGGTCCCTACTACCCGAACCAATTTCCTCCATTTTGGAGAACTTCGACGCTGTGGAATGAGCTACCAGGGAATTTGTTTCCCGTACGGCTTTCAAATCTAACGTGCACAGGCATTTATCCTCTCTCAGCGCTTCCACAGAGCCATAGGCTTTTAGCCTTTGCGGGAGGCTCACAATAAAAAATAACTAAAGGGTAATGAGGATACATCCCAAAATTTGGAACTAGAGTTGGCGTTTTAAAATTTAAAAAGTCCAAAGTGCTAAAAAAAGAATTGAGCAACATGTTTGTTTCTACATGAGGTCAAAGACTCATGAGTGTTGGTTAATTGGGGATGTTTATCACGAATTTTGCCATATTTAAAGTAAATGAAAGATATTGCATTCCACGCGAAATACATGTAAAAGAAAAAAGTTTGAGAATGCGAAGTCTCAGGACTAATCTAAGTACACACATCATTCAGTGTTAAATCTTCAGCAGTGAAGTGTAGGAGATAATGAGGTAACGTATCAAAATCAGAGATGTCAGTCAGCGTTCTAAAGTCGAAAATATCCAAAGTTCGTTAAAATAAAGACTATTTGAGCAACATTTTTAGATCTCAATCAGGACAAAAACTCGTGTGTTGGTCAATTTGGAGACATTGTTGACATATTCGGCATTTGTTCCGAACTCTGCGTGTTCGTATCTCTCAAGGGTTTCTAGACCTCAATGGATCAAATTTGAATCGCCTGGTATAATTTTATTCTTCGTAAATCGTACAGATTTATAAATGGCGTCATTTTACATCAGCATTAAAAATAATTGACTCCTGGGAGATTAGTGTTGTTACTATAACAGCTGGAAAGATTTTTTTTACTTGTGTGTCATCGGCATCGACTGCTCTGGTCATTAGTCTCGTGTTCTGTATAGGCTTCGTTACTGTTTCCCGGCGCCAGTCTAGGCACAGCTCTGTTAAGCAGAAACCAACAGTGAAGGCTCAGGTGGGGATTCTCGCTGAGTTTTTTTATGGATATTTATTTTTGCTTGAAAAAACCAGAAACAAATTTCCGCCTTTAACGAGAATCGAACCCACCTTCCGATCACGAGCCCTCGACTCTAACCTCTGAGCCAACCCACCCCCCGAAGAAATTTATTTGAACTATAGCTGTGCAACTCAGATGAAAATCCACGAAACAGAGATACTTGAGGAGATTGAGATGTCGCTGTGGAGAAGATAGTCAGGTAGTTGGATAAAAAAAATGAAAAGAAGCCAAATACAATCATATTTTGAAGACATCACGAAACTAGTCGGACCAACTCGAGACGACGGCAGTTAACAGACATTAACGACAAGGCATTGTCTTTAGAAATAATGGTGGCCCAACTCGGAATTTCCAACAAACACGTCTACAACAGCTATAGAAAACATAGTTTTGTATTCACGTGAAACGTGACCCGCCAGAATTTTGCGTTAATTTATAATAATGCATTCGTCACCTTGCAATATCACCGATTCATTACTATTCGTCCGCATAAAAATTATCTACTCAATATGCGTAAACGACACCTAATTATTGTTTTGCCTTGTTTAAACGAAATATATGAACCCGGGTTCAATCGAGCGGACGGGAAAACGGGCAAAGATAGCGGTGAATAGAAAAATAAAACTTTAATTAATAAACTTGAGTATTAAATTTCTTATAAAATATTCAAACAAAAATGATATATAAATTAAGTTTTCTTCTTCTCTATCTTATGATCTCTTGAGTAGAGTAGGAGAATCCAGTCCATGATTTATAACGCGGTCTGTCCAAGGTATTCCTATAACATTCGGCGGTATACCCACATCTCAAAAGCCTCCATTATATTCACTGTATTGTTCTTAATCGTCCATTCTTCGGCTCCATACAGAACCACCGCGAAAACGTAACATTTCACGAAACTATGTCTTATTTGGACATTCATACTTTTATCGCTCAGCACACTACGCATTTTCAAGAATGTTGTGGTAGCCATCCCGATTATTCTTCTTATTTCCACATATGAATTCAAATCCCCTGTAAACTAGCTAACCAAATTTATTTGTAAAGTTCATCTAATGTGAAAAAGAAGACTATCTGAATGCGGATTTGCCCCAAAATCAACCGCACGTTTACATTTTTTCTAACTGCAATTATTTTGTTCATCTTATTCACAGGGTTAAAGAATCCTGACCTCAATACTGAGTGTTTCCTATTATGTTATGATTCGAATAACCAGGTTTCTATCAAAACAATATGACAAACATTCTCGTTTTTCGATATAATTTTCGCCTTTATGACATATCCTTGCCTCTTGAAATGAAGATGTATTATGACAACCCTCGTAACTAAAAATTGCCAACAACAAATCGACCCACTAAAAAAGTATATCTACGTATGGTGACAACATAGTTTAAGTGAGATATTAAATTAAATCGTATTTAAAATTTCGATATTTAAAAAAATGGAGTCAATTTGATTGACTCATTACTTCCCACACATAATAATGATTTCGTTTTATTATTTTCCCATTGAAAGAAGCTATAGTATGAAATCCCCTTGCAACCAAATCATCGCCCACCCTCCCGCAAAAAACGTCCAACACAAAAACTCTCGTAAATAGTTTCTTGCGTCTCCCTCCTTAGAAACTAGGACGCCACAGTTTTCATTCTGCATGCTTCAACTGAACGATGCAAAACGACCAGGAGCCACTAAACCGTCCCTTGGTTTCTGTAATAGGCAAGGAAATGTTCACATGGGCTTAAAAAAAATACGCCGGTACGTATTTCTTCCATACGTCAATGGACAAACTATTATGAATACAACAAATCTTTCAGTTTTACCCACCCCCCAACCACCCCAACTTCACCCCCACCCAAAAAAAAAGTAGAAAATGATCAGAAACCCCTAAAACATTTAAAAACGAAGTTTGAGAATATTTAATTTTTTTCTGTTTTTTGCTAATTACTCCGCCGCCCCTGTACTCATTTTCAAAATTATAATAACATTACCTACTACGATGCCCCAGCACATCGCTGCCCAAATTTCATCACAGTCCATGCAGCGGTTACTGAGATTACGAGGCTAGAAAAACGCGCACAGACCGACAGACAGATAGACCGACAGAAATGAGTGACATGGATTTTCGTTATGTAGACATCATAAAACGCCCAAAAATCGTGTTATCTCAAAATAGAAAATTTTCGCGATCACAATACTCCCCTCACCTACCGGTGTGGGGGTAAATACCCAAGGTATTGCAACCGGTATGGGTAAGTACCGAGGTTAGGTAAACCCAAGTTTGCTACCTTTGCTCATTAAACGTTCTATAACAAATATTTATTAGACTGGATCATTATTTATAAACGACCACATAAAATGAACTAAGGTAGGTACAGGTAGGTAGGTATACAAACTTATTTCAATTATAAACGGAACACAGTATTCCTAGATAAGAATACAAAATAGGCCATTCTGTTGTACATAAAATTGCCGATGCCTTTTCTTATCAGTATGATACAGAATGTAGCATAATACCACCACCTTGAAAAAAAATCTCATAAATCATAATATTAATAGAAAATTTTGAGGTGAATACCCGAATTTCAAAGGGGAGTAACTCTCTTGTCTACGTTTAGTGTCAAGGATCAAAAATCCAGTCCATCCACATGGATACAAAATGGTTTGCGGAGTACTCAGAACATGTTCGTTTCCATTTCTCTCTATGGACTCAATGATCCACCCTCGTAATATTCAATCACCAACTCTACAAGTCACTAAATTTAATATAAGAGCTATGGTATCTAAAGGTAAGTACAAATCTGCGTGCCGCGAACGCGCGCCATGTGTGCGCAGCGCGTTCGTTGCGCGTTAGGTGCTTGTTGAAATCTTCAAGTTTGACGAACCTCTTGTGAACCACGCATTATACAAAACTAGCGAACAGAGTGTGCACGCACGGCGCGCATATATTTGTACGGACCTTAAAGTTAGTGAACTGAGCAAGTAGCGCAGAATCAGAAGAAAGAAAAAATTGTTAATCTTTACTACCATAATAGTAATTAATAGTAGTAGTAAAAAATTCCAGAGAAATTCCATGAGAAATATGCTGAGTTCTCCACAAATTCCCGATTTCGTCTTAGAAGGAGTTTTGTTATGTTACGTAAGTACAGTGTAAGAAGATATGAAAGACCAACTATATAAGGTATCGAATATTGCAATCGGAACTGACCTTCACATCTAAGCTACTGACCTCTCTAAAAAATTTCTGCTTGCGGATTCATTTACGCAAACAGAAACATCGTCATGTGAAACAATAAACTGCTTATACACGGTGTCCCATCTGCGGAAAGGTTGTCTCTTGATGAAGCCTTTGAGGCGACAATCATTTAATATAAACATGTATGAAATTTTGCAACTCTGTATTGTATTCTGAATTAGACGGATATGGATATGTCAAGATCGAGGCTTCTGTAGATTCTCAGTGTTCAAACATCCCAATTCATTGAAAAAGGTGAAGAACCTTGCCTTAGCATGTCTTTGAATGGTCAAGGCTTCCCTAGAATAGAGTTTCACTTTGATAGAAGAGCTGATAAATTGCAAAGCATGGCTTCATTGTCTTATTATCCTTAACTAACAGCATCCCGTCGCAAAACGAAGATGATATCTGATCACGAACATCTAAAATTTATTTAGCTCACCCCTTAGTGAGGTTCGTAAAGAAGTTCTTTAATAGTTGTACAGTCAGAAGGACAATCCCAAGAAGTCCTACAGTCTATGAGAGTGAGTTCTTTTTTGCGTTAACTCATCTGACTATCTTCAAAGATTGACCGACCGACCCTGTGCCTCTCCCACGTTGACTGCAGTTGAGGTCTCCATGTTATAGCCCCATCCTCTTCAGGTATTTCATCAGGCCACAATACCTTGTAAAGAGAACTGTTCTTATTCCAACCTGATTTTTGTTCACACGGAAAACAGTCCTAGAGCTTGAGTTTAATTCTGCTTTTGAGCACTCCTCAAGACAGATTCTGCGTGTCCTGGCACCCCCACTACAATGTTACTTTGTTCTGCTTCGCCAGCTCAGCCAGTTCTTTTTGGCCGTTCTAGACTAGTGGAGATTTCACTCATTCATGATACAAAAGGTCATTTATTTTTGACAATAATTTTGTGTCTGGCAATCTTTGATCCCCTCCTCCGAGAGTATCAATCTGATCTCCATGAAATTTATACCACAGTGTACATATATACAGTTCAAAAAAAACATCCACTACAACTGATAAAAGACAAAGTACTGACCTCAATGATGTTCATATTACTGGTCAGAAGACCAAGCCGTAATAAAAAAATTAAGTCAGGTTGATTGACTAAGTACTTCCCACACATTATCATGATAGTAGTTTATGAGTTTTTCCATAACAT
The DNA here is from genome assembly GCA_951848785.1 of Callosobruchus maculatus. Lineage (NCBI taxonomy): Eukaryota > Metazoa > Arthropoda > Insecta > Coleoptera > Chrysomelidae > Callosobruchus > Callosobruchus maculatus. Next base: position 2,177,669 of record CATOUR010000064.1, on the reverse strand, counting down.
GAAGGTATAGTCTGGAATCCCCTAGAAACCAAATCATCGCCTGCCCGTCAAAAGAAGTGTGTTCTGCCGTTAGGTCTTTCTTTTACAGATCAATGGTCAGTCTATTATAAATGCAACAAATTTGTCAGTTTTACACACACCCCCCCTAACCACCCCAATTTCACGCCCACCCAAAAACAAGTAGACAATTTTCAGGAATCCCTAAAAGTCGGCCACCCATGCACCAATTTTCAAAATTATAGCAGGATTACCTACTACGACACCGCAGCATATCGCAGCCTAAATTTCGTCACAATCCATGCAGCGGTTACTGAGATTACGAGGTTAAAAAAACTTCAACAGACCGAAAAACGAACCGATAGACAGACAGAGAGACGGAAATGTGTGACATGGATTTTCGTTTGTTGATATCATAAAACACCCAAAAAGTATATTATCTCAAAATCGGAAATTTTCGCGATTTCAATACTCCCCTCACCTCTCACCTATCGCTGCGGGAAATAAAAACGAAAAAGACCACCACAGTGGTATGGCCGCCAAAAAATGTATAAAAAACAAAGAGCCCTAAAATTTCGTTGTGCTTTATTTATAGGGACTGGGAGGTTGCAGGAAAAATGTATTGATAAAAAGCTGTGTAAACCCACCTATAAGGTACAACTTTAAAATGTCTGCTATTTCTAGCATTTGCTTCTGACCACCTTGTAGAATTATAAACAAAAACGTGACAATGCGAATTATTTTGCTACGTCTGCTACATAGTTTTTACATGTACGCACTATCTTGTTGCTATGTGAAAAATTGCCGGATATTAGATGCATAATATCACACATAATTTATGTTTCCTATCACTTAGTTTCCTATGATAGCTAGCTTTGACTGGATGGAAAAATAAATTATCGTTATAAATAAATATCTGCAGTGAGATGTATATACAAATACATATATTAGTTTTTTTATTTGACCATTTTATACAAATGAGTGCATTTATGGCAAGGCAAAATTGACAAAACCTAAAAACAATACGAAAAACAAACTTAGGCCCGATTTTATCAACACGCGCATTTTAACAAAGGCTTTGACCAATCAGAGCAGCCCATTCAAAAACATCCATCTGTCAAAGTTCTCTGAAAATTATTGATTTCTCTTGTAATTTACCTCAAAAAGGTTAAAAAAACATGCTTTATATGCAATCGACCATTATGAACCATCTAGCATCTTTTCCAGTCTGATTTTCCATTCTAAATGGGTGAAAAATTGCATATTTGTGTTTGACGATAACTTAAACGTTTCGTTTAGCATTTCCAATCAAAATCCAGGAAACCAAAACTTTTGATCACTGGTTTGACATCGTATCAAACAACTAACAATGAAGAGAAGGCATTCAATGACTCCATTATTTTGATAAAAAAATGTTACTAACTATAATAATTATAAATGCTTGCAACATACCCTTGTATTATAGTAATAAGGGTTAAAAATAACATTTTGTTGCACTTCACAAAGCTAAACACATAATTTAACTGTTTGCCGACTCAGAAAAGTAGTATAATTTGATATAACTTTCATATGAACAATAATTACTGCACCATCCTTACAAAAACAAGACAGTTACTATCTATAAGAATTATAAAAATAATTATAAATACCTGTGAGATACAATACCTTTGTATTATAATAAAAAAGGATATATTATGGAGGTAGTTCACCAATTCCCGTTTTTCGTATTATATCCAACAGCCTACTTTTTTACCATAAATTGGTTTACGCAAATGTTTAGAGGGTGTTGACATATCAATAGGTAATCACTAATCCGTGGATATGCAAAGCCTTGCTGAAAACTTATATAGCTGTTTTTAATTTGATAAATCACTATTTCAATGAAAAAATATAAAATCAAACTCAAGGAAGACATTAGATACACGAATATGCATCACAATATCCAATCCAAACAAAAACAAAACACAAACACAAAATACTAATGTCTCAGATTGCAAGTTTTTTTACTAGAGATGGGATGTTGTCGGTACAAGGGTACACAGAACTGTGGTTCAAAATATATTTGTGTTCGTCGTGTCCTATTTATGGGTCATTTATATATAAAGTATAATTATGTTAGTTACATAATCATGATACGGTATTATTTGTAATAAACAACAAATTCGTATATCACAAAGTTGGTAATGAATATTCCAAAGAGAAGTAAAGAATATATACGGGTACCGAAGATCCTGTTACTTATTTGCAGCTCTCGCTTCGATACAAAATTTAACTAGTAGTGATGAGTGTATGTACTAAATAACCCGATGTCGATGCTTCACAGATTAATTTTCCTTATCCGTAAAAAAAAGACTTGCTTAAGGTAGTACAGCTTATAACAAATATGATATAAACTGAAGAAACAAAATATATGTAGGACAAATAAAGTGATTTCATATTTTAATCTTATATAACGTTCTATAAAATTCAATTACATGAAAAAGTAGTTACGATATAGTTTATATCATAGAGTCGGTGGGTATGGCATAAATAACTACTAATAAAAATAATATAATTTTTCTGAAGCAAGTAAATAATGAAACCTGAAGAATAAAATTTAGAAAAACATCTGCATAATAATATTGCTAACATACTAACGCAGCCAGTGCTTCCACTATGGATATGGCATGGCAAGTATATAGTATATTGGTTTCAAATACCTCACCTACCTAGATCGTTGCACAATAATAATAAAATAATGGAATGACGCCAACAATACCAATTACAAACATATTTTTAAAGCTCATCACTACGTAAGACAACCCTCGTTTTCCTTTTGATCAGTTTCTGTGGCACTGCATCTTCATACATATTCCACAGAACAACCTATTCTGTGTTTTGACCTTGTTAAACTCGCGTTTGTGGGCAATCGTAGAGCATAGAACAAAGATTGAGATAGATTAAAAAGAAGGACAACTAGAACAGTTCTGGGAATCTGCTATTTTTAGCTCTGAGCTTTTTACCACCAGGGCAGAACTACTCCTCTGTCCTACGAGTAAAATATTCATCTGGCAACACGGCAGTCAGGGTACCGCCCCAGTGCCCCACCGCCAACTTGACAGTTGCTTTTAACTACCTATTCTGTGCTTTTAAATAGACAGAAATAGTGATGGGGAAAACCAACCAATTTCTATAATCACTCGAGTTAAATTTCACTCAAAATGACCTGAATGAACTTGTCAGTAAATATTTATGCGTGCCAAGTACGTCGCCGTCGGTAGCATCGAAAAGAGTTTTTTCTGGAGCAGCTCAACTCTCTAATTTATGAAGTAAGCAGATTATCACAAAAAAATCTGGATATTATTATTTTTTCAAATTCTTTTCTGTGAATTTCTATTATTGTCATTGTTCAATGTTACCTGGTGCCTTAGAATGAAAGTTTTAATTTTTCTTAAAAATGTAATTTTTTTAATCCCTCTTTCTGTGAGTTCCTCTATAATTTATATTTTATTCCAAGTTACCTAGTTTGTAGAATGAGTTTTAATTTTTTATCATTATACTACTTTATTTTGTTCAAACTAAAGCGAAAATATAATATATTATTGATATTATATTGAAATGTTCAATTTGTGGTAAGTTTTTAATTATTCTATTTATATTTACTATTTTACCCTCTCAATTATTGTTAATTTGATGTTACTTGTGTCCAGTTTGTCGAAGTTTTTTTGTTAAATTAAAAAAAATATGGTTACTTTTTTCTCGACAACTTACAACTAAATTAAATAAAATTACATCATATAGAATATTTATATTTAGTTTGCTTCTTTGTTAATTCATATTTGCTAAGTACGATTCCTACATCACTGTCTAGCAGATTCTGTTTCATTCGAGTGTTGCTCGATCCGGCGCAACGGTGACGGAGCGACACTTGCCGTTGGTTCAGTTTTTAGCTCAGAATGAATAAAAATGTGTTACGTTTTAGTTGCTGCTTTCACTTGTAACTCGCAATACTCGCATCGTTCACTCGTAATCGAGTGACGTCGGTTATATCAATAATCTAGTACTCGTGTACATTTTCATTCGAGTTATCCCATCACTAGACAAAAACACCTGTTTTGTGTGAAAAAAGAAACAAGAAACGTATCTCCGTAACTGTTTTGTGAAAAGAAATGTCTAAATAAAAGAATAACAACGTGAATTTATTATGGAATTGGTATTAACTATTAATTTCATTAAGCTTTCTAGGCAAAAGTGTGGAATGTGGATAAAGCCAAAAACCATTCCTGGTTTTGAAGGGAACAGATAATTACAGAAAATACAGAGGCAATTGAATTATTTATTAATTATTAGACCTTACATGGAGGAAGGAATAATTTCATATAAACCTGAAGTGTAGGATGAATGATATCAGCGGCACCTGTGCCTACTTTGTGACTATATTTATAAGAAATTCTATAACAAGCATGCATCGTAGTTGGAAGTTTCAAGTATGTATGTGTCTATAATCAATTTCTGACTGACTGAAGTAGTAACTAGTGAGGTGGTATTATTGATTATTAATTAAGGTGGCTGTGATGATACCACTTTTATGATTGTGTTACAAACCAGCGCAGTTCGCAATTAGTAATTATACAATAATTATAAAAGTAAACATGGAAAATCTGGCATTAATTTGCAAATCAATCGCTTTGTTCTGATTTTGTGGTATGATTTTGATACATGAATTCTAAAATATTTTTGACAAAAGTGTCATCCAGCTTTGACGTTTTGTTTCCAATATTGATAAAATACTATTGGATGATACTTATTAACTATAGACCTCAATGTCCAATAGAAAGTCTTCGTTAAACCTCAACCAATAGAATTCTTTCGTTAGACTATTCGTCAGAATATGCATATTGATAAAATCGGGCCTTAGTATATCTAACTATGATTAACTTAATATGTATGTATGTATGTACAGAACACAAGTAGATAGCATTTAAAACAGGAAAAGAAAATACACCTCAGTGAGAACTGTTAATATTAGTGCTCAGATATTCCTGTGTGGAATAAAAGCAGTGATCTAGTAGCATCTACTTGACTTTTTTTCTTAAATCTATTTAAAAAGAATAAATAAACGTGTTTGCTTTATATTAACACTTGAATTATGTTGCCTTTTTATTTGTAATAATACTAGCTTTTGGACCACTGAGTGCACTTCGTTGAGATAAAAAGCAATAATAATGCAAAATAATAGATTAAGAAACCTGCTCAGAGTAAGGGCTTCTTTAGAATGTTTTTACATTTTAATTTAATAACAATGTTATTTTCTTAAGTATTTTATATCGCGCAGAAATCAAATCAGAGATCAGGACTGCTTCATAAAATAAAGCTTACCGGTTGAAATATAACAGGTTATCTACACGAAAATTAGTGTTGGCTATTTTTTGAGGTTAGATATAGGCTGCACAACATTTTTTAATATTATTTGTGTCTAGTGATTTGTCAAGCACAACAGTTCTTCTTTAAAGTGAGACATTGAGTAGTCCCACACGATGTTTCTTTCGAAAGTCAGTCATTTAGGATAACACTATGAAAAGCATGGTGAAACATAAAACTATAGGATGTTTGATGTCTCCAATCTGTAGTCAACTCCTGAAAATTCGAAACGATGGATTCAATATGGCACTGAAGGTCCAATGGTTTGGTGGACCGGTTGGCAAAAAAGTCTGTCGCGACCCAAATCAAAAAGGTCATAAAAAAGTAGAACAGGTAAAACAAACAACAAAAATAAAAAAATGCGATCTAAATCCTAACTAGGCTATAAGTTAATATCCAGCCTGGTAATCCATTGTACGGCTGATGGCTTGGCTTGGATGATGTCCTTGTTCTTGCCTGAACATCTAACGCCAAATTCTTGCACTATAATAACTGACGATTGATTATAACATGTTACAATTAAATTATTTTGCTAGTGTTTCATAATGGTAGTGGTACAATCCTGTAGATTTTGAATTAATCACTTTAGACCCCAAGACGTGCTAGTTTGTTGGAACTGTCTGGAACTGTTGAGGAACATAGAAAGGCACAAATATACAGGATATCCTATTAATAATTTTGAATCGGACATCACGTGACCAAAAACAAATACCTCATTAAGTAACAGCATAATAAGAAAAGATACAACATTTGCTCTAATTTACACTCCCAAAATTATAATTCTCTACTATACTGCTCGATTCCGATATATTGCTTGTCTTAATCGTCGTGGGACACCCTGTATATTAAACAAGACGGGCGAAGAACAGAACCCTAAGGTGATTCCCCATTTAAATGTCTAATTTTACTGGTATCAGAGCTCATGACAACCTGGAATGATCTGGATGAAGTCATGTTGTTTATTATGATCTTGTGATATCACCTTCCTTCCATTTCTCTTCGGAAATTACCCACCGTTGCCCAAATACAATCACCGCCCTATTCTTCTACAGCACTCTATTTATCAGCCTTTCTTTGTACGGGCATCGATGCTATGTGGATAAAATCCAATAGAGCACGTTGGTCCAGATATTCGTGAAAGCAAATATTACATTAATTTGCATTCGCTACATACTCATCGATAGATTGCTGACGATATTTTTTGCTCAGCCCTGTGTATTCTTCTGGTCGTTTTGTAAAAACAAAACTTGAACGAATGATAATTTATTTTACTTTTTTCTGTTGGTTTTGTTCGGAACGGCTTTGTTTGACGAGGGCTCTCGTAAAAATTGGGTTTTATTATTACAAACAACATTTGTGTTCGAAGTTCAATTATATACGAATATATTTTTATTTTAAACCGTGTGTCCGTCTGTGTATTTTTTCTCTTTGCTCGCCACCCTCTCTGTCCCGTCCCTTCTCTGTTTGTTTAGCCGCTGTTGATTCAGCATTTCGATGACAATGCTTACTCATAAATTTGAATAGCATTAGAGGGCGCTGAATTTCTTCAACTGCGATATACGTGAAGGGTACGTAATTAATTGAAAAACGTGTCGAGTGGTTTGAGTCGGAGTATTTTTCACTTATCTTATCACACATACTGTTACATAAACATGGTTTTCGATTTTAGAACGCCAACTCAAGTCCCTCATTTTGGGATGTTACCTCATTACTTCCTACTGTTTCTTACACATGAATTTTTCCAAATTAATCAAGACATGATTCTTGGTCCTAAAAATTTTGCTCATTTCATCTTTTTAAATTCCCTGACAAAGGAGGATTAGAACCGGCCCGTTTTCACGAATTTTACGAAAATCAACGTGGGAGGTGTTATTTCCATGGTAAAATCACCTACTGACCCATTTTCTGAAAAGAAAAGGCATTATTTTTCAAAGTAACCCGCCACCATTAAATCACAGATTTGAACCAAAGGTTTTCCAAAAGATACAGAACAAAAACCTCTTTATGACAGTGAAGTTTGAAATTATTTGGACCATTTTGTGACTGCCATTTTAAGGTTTGCTACTTTTAAGAATTTTTATTTCGTCATTTTGAAAAATTTGCGGCATGCGCGGTAGCGTTTTCGACATAAGAAAACATGATCTTTATTGTGTAGCATTAGAATTTCACGTTATTATGACATTATTTTTTGAGTTACCCCCACCCTCGCCCCTTTTTTATCATTGCAGCGGGACCAAAACTGCGACTGTATGATCCACTAGACTAGACAATAGAGGATCATCATCTTAAATAAATTAAAAAATTAAAATATAGAACGAAAAAGCAAATAAAAAAATTATAATTAAGTATGCTGGGATGAAATTAGAAAAAATAGTAAAATGTACGAATGACATACGGTAAATAAATTAATTAATTAATTAATATATTTTACTTTGTGACTTGACCTTGTTTGAAGCTTGTTCTAATTGTTTTTGAGATTGCGTCTCCTGAAGAGTAACTCTTACGTTATAAGTAAAAATGTACTTTAAACTTTTGTATTATTGCCTTCAACACATGTTCCATTCTAGCAAGATCTGAGGAAGGAAATAAACATTTCTGAAAGGTTCTTTTCCTTCATTGGCCTAACCACTTGTTGTTATGACTGCAACCCCAAGACTGTAGCCTGCTCATTAACCAGACAGCCAAGATTACCCCTCCTTCGTAAATAAATGTACAAGTCCAAGGTTCTTCAACCATCCTCAGATTATGAAGAAAAAAAAATGAGAAAATTCCAGAGGGTACTATACTCACATAAAAAGAAAGTCTCAGTTCAAGAATTCTGACAATTTTGTAAAAACATACTTATCTCAGGACCATCTGTTCTTGTCCTAAGAAAACTGACTTGATGAGGAAATTATGGTTAATTTGAACCAAGAAAAATATATTTTTATTTCAAGACTCATTCATAAGAAATATGCTCTAACCAGGAATATAATTTTCTTCAGAAATAAAATTTCAATACTCTTCGACCAAGTATTTCATACAGTTTTAGTAAGAATATCATACTTTCCAACCAAGCTCTCATTAAACAAACAGCTTGAGAATTGTGGAGAACCTCCATTGAGAATACACAGTTCCCATAGTCATTTGTTATTCATTCATAATGTTACCTGTTATATTGTTATACTCTCATGAAAGGAAAGGTTGTGGAATTGGGGTTGCGGAGACCTCATACAAGTGATGGTATGTAAGTACCAAGTATGTGCGATATGTAATGCTCTAAGTAGCTGTTGGATGAAATATAAACAATGGCATCCCAGTGGGCGTAACATAGTCTTCTAGTTCAAAAATAAAGGTAGATATATTTTATATTATGTGATAATCGGCATTGTTCAACATGAATTTGGGGAAATACTATATAAGGTAAAATTGCAGAATGCTTATATAGATACCCTCAGATGCTCCTTCCAAGATGATCAAAATCTTGAGCCGTATGCGCCCAGATTCTCAAATGCTCTAGTCAACAGACAGTATTCTGATATTCAGTGTTTTGTTTGCAAGATCATCATATGCTTAATTTAAAATTTCAGTATTCTTACTCTCATGACCTTGCCAGTTTTGATTAAAAAATGTTTATTTAATATAACCCCATATGATCAAAAACATCACATTTTTAGAGTAAGATTCTCAGATTTACATGTCATATAAAAAACCTTTTAAAGAAAACCTACTTTAAACTAACATCACTCAAATTAAGTAAGAAATTGTGCTCATCATTGATCCTATCTATCTTCAGCTATTGTGATATATTATATTTCCCCTGTCTTGACGCATACACAAAAACTGTGCAAAGTAACTGTGTCAGATTTGTTTGTGGACGTGTTGATCATGTTTCTAGCAGTCTAGTTGGACTCAAGTAGATGAATGTCATCAAACATCATTATCTTGTTTTTATCTATAAGCTAATATTTACCGGCAAGCCCACTAATCTAAGAAAAAGCTAATTTTTAGCAAAGATTTACATGACATGCATATAAGCCTTAGTTTTGCTTAACTATTCCTGTTCATTCTACAGCTTTATTCCAGAGATTTTTTCATACAATGCTGCAGCTTTATACAACACCATTGGTATCAAACATAAAAACATGTCGGTGCAACAATTCAAAAAATCAGTTAAAATGTTGATTAACGTGTTAATATTTTGTTTATGCGCTAGTTTCTTGTGAGATTTTGTTTTTTTTTTGTCTTGAAGGACTGATGTATCTGTGAATGTGATAAATGTGTATATTTTTATCTTAAAAATTTAATCTGCTATTGAACAACTTAATCTGATGCAGGGGTGATCAGTGTAAGAGAAGCATCTTGCTCAACTTCGCCACCGTCTGCTACACTTTCTGTATACGTTAATACAATTTAAATAAAGACAATTATTATTATTTCTTTTTGTTTAGTTCAAAAAGATTAGCCTTTTCTTAGATTTGGCGACATTTTTATCACTCATCCAGTTGAGTCCAACTAGACTGTTAGAAACATAATCAAAACGTCCACAAACAAATCTGACACAGTTATTTTGCTGTTATTATTATTATTAGATAACTACTTACAGCTTTGCGCATATAGGAAGATATGATATACTTGAACGCAGGTCCCATCCGGAACTGGGGAATTTTCTAGTGACAATGCCATTGGAAAATTCCACGCCAAAGAAAAAAGCGAGTTTCCACAGAAAGGCAACTTTTCCCGAATAGACAGACCGCTGTGCAAGCGTTATTAAACGCAATACAGTTTTGCCCTGGAATATACTCCAATAATGAATTTACGGCAAAAAAACTGATGCATTGTTGGCAGCACCGGTAACGTTTTGTGAGCTCGCATGTGATACACTCACATATTGTAGACAGACATCGGTACTCGTACATATTTTTCGAATTTTTTTCAAGGCACTTTTTTCATCACAAGAGTGCCAGACTTCAGCTACCTCTTTTATTGGCTGTTTATTTTTTATTTATTCGTGGAACAGTGGGCTTTGCAGATGCATACAAATCGAAAATAGTCCAGGGGATGTCACACCCAAAAGAATCTTAGTCCAATGGGAAGAAATGCCTCAGTAAACTGACTCAGCAGTTCCTAGGAAACGGTAATAATCATACTGATACAGGCAAGGGGAAATAATAGGAGTAATTACCCCCCAAGATTCTTGATCAAAAACGTTCATTGTTTTTCCCAAGGAATGAATGGTTTATATCTAAATTTGAATTTTGTCATCATTATAAATACGTATACCTTGAGTTTCAAATAAAAATAAAAGATCAATCCATATTGCATAATGTATTTCAAGTTTTGTCCACTGATTTTCGTCGTTTTCTTCGTATTTTTGAAATAAATAGTATAAGTCAGGTATCACTGATTTCGAAATAAAATTCTGCAAACCTCACAGAAAATGGTGAAAGCATACACACACCACATCTCCTGCTACCCTCCAAACTAATGTCTGGATACGTGCTTGTATTATTGGTCCTAAATGGCAAGTAAAAAAAACTATCCATTTCTAGAAAGAGCTGGCCAGGTGTATGACTGCTTTTCATCAATATGGTCTTGGGTAAGACGGCCTGGATGCTTGCTATGAAGTGCTTTCTGTGACCAGGTGTTTAATTTTTCTTTTTGCGATTGCCTGTAATTGTGTGCAACTACTGCTTGGCCTGGACAACAGACGGTGTGTGGTGTGTAGTTTTTGTCTGCTTTTACTTTTGCCTTATTTGTTGACTCGCTTTGGAAAAATATGTTTTTATTTGTGTTCTGCTAAGAGACTGTATATCTGTGATTCTCTGTTTCGTTATATTTTGATGTTCTTCCTCGTCTTGTCCGATCCATGGAGCGTTTTCACTATGTGGTTTGGGTTTTGCCATAGGCTTCCCAAAAATGCAGTTAACTCTTGTCTACCTGGAGGTTCTAATGTTGTTATGTGGTTGTTGAATGCTACGTTTTGGTAGAACTGCTTTTCACTTTTCTGAAAAAGATTGTTAAAATCCCTTCTGCCATTGGTGTTGTTTCTCCATGACTCCATGGTTCTTGTAAAAGACCGACGCTTATTTAAAAAAAAAAAGGTGCAGCACGGACTCCGACAAACCATTACTCTGAGACTCACACTGTGAGGGTATAGCTGCACAGGTAGACCTCTTCGGTAGACCGGAGCGAGTATAGCCGGCATAACAGTGGACTAGTGTAGTATGACGAGAACCCGTGAAGGCTGTCTGAGGAGCTCCTGATATTTAGTCCCCTTCTCCTCCTCCTTGGATACGATGTTCACCCTGGTAGATACCGAAAACTGAACAACGAACGTCTTCTGTTTGCGGTCGAGCTGTTCCTCCTCTTCACTATCTCCAGTTTGTCCTTTCTTGAGATAAAACAATGCACATTTGTCTGTTCCGTACTCCATTTCAATAGCATGACTGTAATCCTGACTACCCTCAGCGATTGTTATAGTTCGCGTTGGCCGGAGGCATAAAGCTTAGGTCGTCTATATAAAACAGATGGATGACCTTGTGCCTCCGGTGATTGAGCGTGACACAGCTGTATCCTTTAGTATTTCTCAGCGCTATGAACAGAACGAAAAGAGCAAGGCACTCAGGGAGCCTCCTTGGAAGCACCTATTTTAAATGACAATAACTCTGTCTGAACCAGAGTTTTACCTGATGTTATACTCATCCGAATTTTCCAGAGTGGCATCAGTTGTTTGACGCATCCCACTATCTGATTATCCACCGAAAGACATTCCAACAGCCGCACAATCAGCTCATGAGACGTGGTGTCGAATGCTTTTCTATAGTCAATCTAGGTCACAGAAAGGTTTCGCTTGTACTGCATGGAGTCCTGCGTGACACATCGGACAATCAACAGGTTGCTTTTGCAGCCAGCTACTCCTTTCTTTGACCCTCTCTGTACAGGATTTATGGCTTGAGGGATATGCATGTACAAGATTCTGGCGAATAGCTTGTAACATGTTTTCCGATATGTTATTGGCCTGAAGTTTTTGGGATCAGTCAAAATTCGGGAGAAGCAGGGTTCGACCCTCGACAAACCAAGTCGGAATTGGCTGCTCCTGATTTAACCACGAGTTAAGAACACAGGACATGTTTTCCCTATCATTATTATTATCACGTATTGTTATGAGTGTCAAACATGGCGAGAATTTCAGGTCTAGCACTTTTATTGCACAATACTGTCAATTAGGCATCTGTCGACCGGACTATAAAGATGCATACATCTATTCATATGCCGCTGCGCCGCTGGTAGCTGAGCCAGCAGCATATTCGTCAGACTGCCGTGTTTTGGCCGGTACAATTTTTAATGGAAGTGCTTGATTGAATTGATGTCAGCAGTATTGCAGAAAAACTGAAAACAGCGAAACTAAAAAAAAAAACACGCGAAAAATAAAAAGGCCCGCCCCTTCTCCCTCCCACATTTCACCGTTCTGATATTTCGGAGTGACGGGTGTGTTTTGTAGCCGACGCGCGAATATAGGTAGGAGCAATCGGACGTTTTCGTCGTTTACACCTTTTTTCACCAAACAACACTTAGTTATTTATTAATTTGTGCGATTGTTTCAATTCATTTATTGTAATAATGTTAGATTTCTGTGTGAATGCGATAAATGTGTGTATTCAAGTTCAAAGAGATGCTTGTTCGAACAGACTTCCAAAAGTTTCTGTAACACTTCACCTTTTCCAGTCATAAATCGGATAGCATCAATAATGCAAATCAGAATAATTAGTTAAATATCAGAATATATCAAATGTTAATCAGAACAGTCAATTGAAAATCAGAACGTATCAAATGTGAGTCAGAACAGTCAATTGGAAACCAGAAAGGATCATAATAATTTCAGAAGGCATCAACTGTATATGAGAAACAAGAATTGCAGTTCAGATGGTGTCAAATGTAGATCAGAAAGGAAACTACATACATTTACTGAGTTTTAGGTATAGGTACAAGTATCCTGCGTCTTAGCCCATACTCGCCGATGTTACATCCAATTATCCCATTGAAAATGTGTGGTCAAAAATAGTTTCCTATGTCCTATTGAAAGATTCTGGTAAAATATTATAGAATTTGATGGAATAGTATGCAATTTAGTTTATACATATTCCGTGTACGATAGCTATGCAACTCGCTATGAGTTTTGTATAGATGTAAGTTGTTATGTATATGGCATAAACAGACAAATATACAGGGTGTTCCACGACGATTAAGACAAGCAATATATCGAAACTGGGCAGTAGTAGCGAATTATAATTTTGGGGATGTAAATTAGAGCAAATGTAGTATCTGCTCCTATTATTGCGTCACCCAATGAGGTATTTGGTTTTGATCACGTGACGACCGACTCACATTTTTTAATGAGACACCCTGTATATTTGTCACTTTTTGTGTCCCTCCCGATAAAACAATTTCAATAACTAACACACATGGGGTCTAAGGTGATTAATTCAAGAGCTACAGGTACTTACAGGATGGTACCACCACAGCATAGTAAACAACCAGCACAGTATCTCAGGTTGGCGGTAATTACACGCGCATCCCCCCTTTTGGATGATTTTTTGTAGGGATGCTAACGATACTTCGATACTTCTGCACTAATATCGAGTATTTTTGTCATAGATACTTTTTGAGGCATTCCAAGCTGGTATATATACTTTTGTATCGGTATCGAAAATAATTATATAATTATTTAAGGGTGTAATCAATTGCACAAAATGCTCTGCACGAGGAACCAAACGCGCCTAGTGGCTAAAAAATATCGAGTTGGTACCGGTATCGATATTTTCACTTTCGCATCTCTACACAAACTTGACATCCGTAAAATCATCCCAAGGTCAAATTCTGTGGGAACTATCCTCAGAGATATTCTGCTGGTTGTTTACTATGCTGTGGTACCACTACCATTGATTATAACATGTACCCCTACAGTTAAATTATTTTTTGTTGAATTAATCACTTTAGACCCCAAGTGTGCTAGTTTGTTGGAATTGTTTTATCGGAGGAACACAAAAAGTCACAAATATACAGGGTGTCCCATTAAATTTTTTGAATCGGACGTCACGTGACCAAAAAAAAATACCTCAATGGGCGACACACGCTACTACTGCCCAGTTCCGATATATTGCTTGTCTTAATCGTTGTGGAACACCCTGTATAAAGAGAGGGTAGTGTTAAAATTTTGAGTGCAATAAAGGGTGGTGTATAAAACACGTTATTTTTTTCGCAGCTTCAACTACTAGGGTCATTAGCTGCATAACACGGTAGGTATTTTAATGCGTTTTGTTTTTAGATCTTAAAGTACAATTTCGTAAGTCTTAGGAACAGAAGAAGCCTACTAACTGCTGTTTCGTCATTTGATAGAGTCGAATAGATATCATCGGTTATACCTAGTACCAGTTTTAAGTTGTTATAAATGGGACAAGAAGTGAGCAAGTGACTGACAGTTAAGCGTTCGTTACACTGTTGGCACAATGGTCTTGGTCCACCGCTGAGGATGTACAAATGTGTAAGATTTGTTTGGCCAATACGTAATCTGCATAATATCACTTGTTGTTTCCGGGTAATATTGTTTGGGTAATACCATTTGTCGACTTTGCTCTTTATATACTCCAAGTGACCACCATATTAATCTCATTCAGTTTGCCAAACTTTTTTCACTGATGCTTTCAAGTTTTTGATGATGTCAGATGCTGGAACAGGTATACCGTCTATCCTATCAGTTGCTGCTGCTTCTCCGAGAAACACGTTATTATTATTACAAGTATCCTGTGTTCACCTTAATGACGATGTGTCCAATTTTAATTATAATGGAAACACCAATTTCCTCGAATAAATGTACGTAAAAAGTTAACGAATCTGCAAAGGTGGCTATGACACGTCAAACGCTAATTTGAATGGTAAACCGTATTTATTTTAGTGTGGTTAAAACTGTCAATGTAATTAGTATGTATTATTTAAACCGTACTATTTATTTATTGCCACCACAGCATACTGAACAATAAGCAGAATAGGAAGTTATTGAAATAGTGCCATCCACTAATAGTGCCGTCCTCACACTAATAGTGACAGGCACTGCCTGACATTGAAATTGTCTCTGAAACAGAGTTTGTACCGTTTTGTACACAGAAGTTCAAGATTTTCACCTGGGTTACAATCACACAGCAACAATATAATAATAAAAACTTTGAAAAGCTATTACTGACCTGCTTTCACCTATCCAAATGGTATATTTTTTAACTTATCATCATCATCAATCATCAATTTGTCAAGTATACAAATAAATATTAGCCCTAGTTCTCAAAAAGCTTATTAATTATGGTTATCTTCACCAGTCACATCTATAAAATATTAAATACCGTGTCTCAAAACAACGAATAGTATCATATGTCAAAATAGTGCCTTGGCAGTACCACAGCATATTAAACAATCAGCACAATATCTCAGGTTGGCGGCAATTACATGCCCATTCCCCCTTTTGGATGATTATTTGTAGGGATGCTAACGATACTTCGATACTTGAAATGTATCGATACCTCTGTACTAATATCGAGAATTTTTATCTTAGATACTTTTTGAGCGATTCCAAGCTGGTCTCGCTACTTTTTTAGCGGTATTGGTATCGAAAATAATTACGAACCAAACGCGCCTCTATTGGCGTATACATCTCTATACTTGGCCAAAAAATATCGAATTGGTTCCGGTATCGATATTTTTATTTTCGCAGCTCTACCCAGACTTCACACCCGTAAAATCGTCCCAAGAACAAATTCTGTGGAAACCATTTTTATACAGGAAATCCTCAGATATTCTGCTGGTTGTTTACTATGTTTACTATGCTGTGGCAGTACCACGACACAAGGCGTCCATAAATAGTAGCAGACACTAACTTTATTACTGCCAGGCAGTATTTTTGTCTTAGTGCGCATGCTTAGATGTCAAATATAGCCAGGAATTATTAGTGCCTTGTTGTATCGCGTCGTCAATAGCTCCCTAATATCTCTGAGGAGTTCTTATATAAAAATGGTTCCTAAAGAATTTACCTTGACAGCGCCATTATTATGGTTTAGAAGGCTGGATAGGGATGCGAAAATAACAGAAAAATATCAATATGGATACCAATTCGATATTTTTTGACCAAACATCGATACTCCATGGTACTTGGAGACAAAGTATCGATTTTCTTGGGTATCGGTATCGACAACATGGATTATTGAAAATATGCATATTACAAAAATTAAACTGCTTAAAATGCTTCTTCAGGTAGAATGTATTTCCACTATTTTTTATACTCTTAAGATATTTTTTTAAGTAGCTGTAGTGGAACTTTGCTTTTTAAAATAGAACCAATAATTACTTTTTATGAGTGGCATATTTAAACGCCATTGGGAGCACCAAAGCCCTGATAGAAGTCCCGTTTCATTAGGCACCGAGCCCCGCACAACACAAAAAACTGACAATGACAAACATTAAGTGAACGGTTACACCTTTTAGTGAGCTTCCAATTTTTTTTCAGAGGTTACTAAAAAAATAGGCTTGTATCAAATTTAGCGCAAAAGCGTGCTGGCTGGTCAGCTGTTATCAATCTCAATCAATCCGTAAATATAATGTCGGTAGATTTTTGAGTACTATTTTATTTGTAGGTCATATACATGTAAACGGTGTCCCGGGACGATTAAGACAACAAATATATCGGAACTGGGCAGTAGTAGAGAATTCTAATTTTGGGGGTGTAAATTAAAGCAAATGTTATGCCTTTTTTTGTCATTGTTTTACTTAATGAGGTATTTGTTTCTGGTCATGCGACGTCCGATTCAAAATTATTAATGGGACACCCTGTATATTTGTGCCTTTCTGTGTTCCTCCCGATAAAACAATTCTAACAAGCTAGCATACTTGCGGTCTAAAGTGATTAATTCAAGAGCTGCAGGTACTTAAAATATTGTACCACTACCATTATGAAACAGTAGCAAATAATTTAACTGTAGGGGTACATGTTATAATCAATGCTAGTGGTACAATCCTCTAAGTATCTGTAGCTCTGGAAATGATCACTTTAGACCCCAAGTGTGTTAGTTTGTTGGAATTGTTTTGTCGGGAGGAACACAAAAAGGCAAAAATATACAGGGTGTCCCATTAATCATTTTTAATCGGACGGCACGTGACCAAAAACAAATACCTCATTGGGTAACATAATGACAAGAAAAGACACAACGACAAAATTTGCTCTAATCTACACCCCCTGTATGTACATACTTACCTTGCGGGATCATTTATGAATTTAAAACATATTTTTATACGTTTATAGTACTTATTTCGGCAAATGTTTGGCATCACATACACTTGCAGCACACTGTTATCCATTTTAAAGATCATATACTATCAACACTGCGTATTCAAAAACTCACAGCGTACGCCTATGCATTTTATTTCAGCAAATACGAGCGTGGACCTTGCGTTAATGGTGTCTACCGACGTATATGCCCTTTTTGACAGATTCTAATCCAAAATGGCGGGATGCGTCTGAATACCTGGGCACTTAATAAGCTTTTATTGACGTGTGAGGTCCAGGGTCCATCCAAACAACTAAATCTAATCTAAGACGTTTCTCTTGCGGTGCGAGTAGGCTCCCAGACTATTATATTTATTATAATCGCCCGATCCTGACAAAATAATGCGCGTGTGGACGTCAAATATTCGCAGACGATTTATATGTTGCATACATGCATCTTAGAGTTCCCATCATTATATTATTACCTAATATAATAAATCAAGGTGTATAGGCGATAATGTGATCCAGTGTCGTATTTTCGAAGCTTTTCTGAGACCAATAACTGTCCAGGAAATCTGCACTTATCTGGGAAACCGCTGTGATATATTATCGTTTATCTTGACCTGCGACTATATAACCTTATCAAGCGAGTTGGTAGAGCAAGAAATTTCACTGTGTTCACTTCCCAGGATAATAGGCGGAGGAAGTCATGTAATCGCGAAAAGTCCAACCGAATTTGAAGGTACATTACGTTTTATGCAACACAAACAACTATTCCTCATTTTCTTCCGTCTTTAGTATTTCTGTCCGACTGACTGATCATTCTCAGATCTCTAGAAACATTCTTTCCTCAAATCTATCCGATTATGATTTTAAACATCACTGAAAATTTATCCAAAATTTGTATTGGGTAAAACGGGAGTGAAAAGGGATGAAGGGCTGATTTAAAGAAATATTGATAATTGACTACCTTTATAAATAAAATTCACGAAACAACTTCGATTTCTCGAACGAAATTTGGTTCAATTTTATTACTAAATATTGGATAACGCTCAGGATACAAAAACTAAATAAAGTTACAGCTAAGTGTTATATGTAGGCAGTCTTAAGATTCATGAAGAACCTGCCACCAAAGGCGAAAATGGGCACCTATAGCTATACTAGACAGTGCCTGCCTAGTTTAGCCAAGTTTTATAATCTATGAAGAGCCTGCCTCCAAAGTCGAGAATGAGCACCTCGTTCTTCCATCAAGATAATGCTCCAACTTACTGTGCCGAAGTCGAAACGGAATATTTGACAGCAACAAGACTGAAGCTCCTCGAGCACCCTGCTTATAATGCAGATTTTGCTTCCTGCGATTTTGCAATGTTTGCACATGTGAAAATGTAGCTAAAATGGGGGAGATTTTCTAGTATTGCAAGCAACTGACAAAGACTCAAGTATTTATTTCACTAGTAACTTTCTCATTACGGTGTTAAATTCAGAGTTTAACACAGTATACCGCATTACACCACCTTAAGCTTAGTCACTAAATGGTTAATTTTTTTCTTCTGTCTGACTGCGTCCGACTATATTCCTCTGTTTTTTGGACCACCCCGTATACACGAGTTCTTATTCAAACAAAACGGGACGTGAGACCATCCCTATGAAATTTCGAACCATAAAAATAACACACAGACGAAATTCTTTGCCGTGAATGCCGAAGTTATTTTTGTAGGACTCTACCCAAAGTAAATATTATATTTACCATTTTTTTTTCGTTTGTCGTCTTCTTTCCTTTTGAAGGAGAGAACCTGCGATACATATTATAATATGTCCCTGCTATAGACCAGTCCACAAAGGCACTTAATGTGAAAAACTTAACGATGGTGGTACAGGTTTTCAAACTTCAACAAAATGGCTGTTACAACAGTGAATAGGGTGTTATTTAATATGATTTTGCAGCCGTTTTTCCTACACAACTATCCCGGGTGTTTCCTCGTACTTCGCCAACCCTCTTATCTTTTTTATTTGAAAAGTTTTTATATGAAAGTTTTATGGTTTATTCTTGTCATTTAGAATTTGATACGAACAAAAAGAAAAAATAAGGAAAAAATTCGGTTTTTTGTATAAAGTTATATTTTTTTAATACGACACTCTGTATATTATATCGCGGAAATAAATAGATTTTTTCTCTTGTTTTCAAAATTATAGGATTCGTTCACCTCATTTTAAAAGCTTTTTAAAATATTTAGCTTCAAAGTCTGTAAAATGTCTCAATCCACGACTGCCGAAAAATAATTGAATACGGTAATGTTTTGTGTCATTCTCACATTTCACCGAGGTAGAAAGCATCGCTTTGTTTATAAGTGCGAATAACTTCCAGTTTTATTGTCAAAAATGCCATTAAATTATTATAATGAAAATCAAAACCTTGAAATTATACGTTTATTTTATAAAAATAGTGACAATATTACTTAAGCAAGAAGAGAGTAGAGGGCATTATTTGGCAAACCTATTCCATCAAGACGCACGTTCAGATATTAGGTACAGAAAACAACTTCAGAGAAAAAATCTTTACAAAAAACTACGAACAGTTCCAGCCGATGAAGATGAAGAGTTGGATTTTTTCTTTGAAGGTATGAACAATTACTGTAATTATCCTGGAACCTCCACTGAAACTGCAGGAAAATATTTTGGAATACGGCACAAAGTGCCCACGCTTTTTTCACAATCATTTTTCGATCTTTACTGGTTTTACCTTATTTTAAAAATTATTTTTAACTTTTTAGTTCGATGTTCTTTAAAATCGTGTTTTTATTGTTTTTAAGCTATATTTATTTTCAATTTTTCAATTAACTTTATGATTAAAGCGTATTTTTTTACTTATATTTATACCATTACTGCATAAACGATAATCAAACTGTCGACCTTCCTGAATAAAATTCGCTAAAATGCCAACTCCCAAATAGTTGTATGTCACGCTTTTCAAGCTCTCGTCGTTACGCCTCTGTGTAATATTAACAAACTTTAAGGTGTCTGCGCCATCTCTTCGTCAGAGGGTACAATCGCTGGTCCAACGGAAATGAAGCCGTCAAAATCGTTTTCGCGACAAAGTTTTCAATATTCGGTCCGACCTCTTAATCCAAATAAGAATTACAAACCCACAAACATACAGGTGAAGCTAATATAAAACCGTGTTAATAAGAATTTTTGTTTAAAAAAAACCTCAAAATTCTATCGTTTGTTTTAAATCATGCGCAAGCTACGTCGGGCGGTTTAAAACTTTCGGAATTAATACGAATTATGCGGCTCTAGTGACTGGTCTACTATCCGATGCCATCGTTCTTTCTCTTTCTGTCTGTGTGTATGTGTATATGTATGTATAAATATATGTTATTACAGACATTCGAAGCGAGCACTCCTTATATTTATGGACAGTGTTGACACATCTCATTTGTTGCCAGCCCACACAACATGTTTAATTTGTTGGCTTTCTTTATATAAAATACATATAAAGACAGGCCTGTCCTGGGTACAGTCGGAGATGAAAAAATCGATCAAGAAGACTAGCGTACACTGACTCAAAACGCGTACATCATACACTTGATATAAATTATTACTTACGGATTGATTCTTGGTTGAAATGTGAAATAAAACACAAATTTGCTTTTCCTAGGATGGTTTCTTCGAGATACCTACAGTGTGGGGTTGTAGTAGGTAATGCTCCTATATTATGGAGATCGGTGCATGGGCGGCGGAGTAATTAGCAGAAAACAAAAAAAATTTACATGTTCCTCAAACTTCGTTTCTAGGCGTTTTAGGGGTCGCTGATCATTTTATACGTTTTTTGGTGGGGTGGAATTGAGGTGGTTGGGGGGTGGGGGTTGTAACACTGAAACATTTATTCTATTCGTAATAGGCGGTCAATTAACCTGTGAAAAAAAAACCTAGCGGCATAATAACTGTTTTAGGTCCATCCGAACATTGCCTTGTCTATTACAGAAACCAAGGGATGCGTATGATTTTAAGAAATCGTGTCAGTGGCGGCGCATTAGTAATCAAAAATACTAAAATTATAAAAACAGGCCAAACTTCGTTTTTAGGCGTTTTTGAGTTTGATGGTCTTTTTCTACTTTTTTTAGATGTTGGTGAAATTTGGGGGGTGGGTAGTTGTAAAACTGAAAACTTTGTTGGATTAATAATAGACTGTCCATTGACCTTTGAATGAAAGACTTAGCGGCATAATACACTTTTTTTAGGTCCATCCGAACATTGGCTTGACTTGCCTGGAAATCTGGAAAATTGGTAGTATTCATATTCACTTTTTTTGTGGGCGGCCTGGCGATGATTTGGTTGCAAGGGGACCTCAGACTATAGCTTCATACTACGGAAGATAATAAACTGGTATCACCGTAACCTGTGAGAAGTACTGAGTCAATCAACTTGACTACATTTTTTAATTCAATGATTGCTATTTTATTTACTAGCCAGTGAATCAAGTTAGATCAAAGAGTAAACCACAAAACAAATTTCAGAAGTTACATTAATAGCTTACACATCTCTCAAAATAAAACTGAAACAAATTAAATTGAATGAAGCGCCTGTTCTCGCCAGCGTACACGAGATTTAATTCAAAACGTATCCGCAGCGATGTATACAACAAATATAATAAATATATGGCAAAGAAAACATGCAAAGAACGATACTGGGTTCAAGGAGACATCAGACGTCCAGATCTGTATTCATGTATCTGAGATGGGATATTATTTGCAAACCTTGGACAGTTGGCCTCGATCATTCGTTTTGCTAAACGGGAAGACAGTTATTTTATTTTATCATTATTTAAATTATTTTATTATTCGCGAATCAGCCGTCTCGCCATAACATTTTTTATCTCGTTGAAAACAGCCTGCTGACTTTTTTGTCACTTGGAGCTTTTATCCATTGTAAGACGTTTTAGGGGATCCGTGCAATGTTTGCAGTAATAGTGAAATTATACTTTAGAATTAAATATGCAAACGAAATGTTCTCCTGTAACTAAAATCAAACTGAGGGTACAGGTTTGAGCGTCAGGAAACTAACTATGTATCACAAGATTTAGGTATTTCAGAAAGATTAGTAGAACAAAAGTACAAACAAGCTAATGATTGTTTTATTAGTAATCGGCTATCTTTGAACGTGACTAAAACCAAACAAATGATTTTCAGCCACTGAAATATTCCTTCCTGATGGCGGAAAAGCAGAATGTGTGAGATTTTTGGGCGTTCAGTTAGATGGCAAGAAACTTTATACAAACATTTTTGTTATAGGATATCTAGCAAGAATAAT
The DNA here is from genome assembly GCA_951848785.1 of Callosobruchus maculatus. Taxonomy (NCBI): domain Eukaryota; kingdom Metazoa; phylum Arthropoda; class Insecta; order Coleoptera; family Chrysomelidae; genus Callosobruchus; species Callosobruchus maculatus. The sequence goes on along the minus strand of CATOUR010000064.1, from coordinate 2,154,676 downwards.
TGACTTCAAATTGATACTTACTGCATATCGTGCTTTATTTGTTTCTCATTGCGCAAACGGGGGTGATTCAAGTCATAAAATATGTCCAAAATTCTCGCGTTACAACATAGGGTTGTTAGAATAACGTTGAGCTTAGGATATCGCGACGAGGTCAGGAAGAAGTTAGTCCAACAACAATTTCTTACAATTCCATTCTTATATGTATTACAATTTTTGCTATATATTAAGAATCATTTAAGTGAGTACGTTATGGAATCTAAAATACAAAATTATAACTTAGAAGAAGGACAAAATATCCGTACAGTACTTAATTTAAAAAGCTCGTGAAAAGCTTATAATTATTATGGACCAAACTACTTTAACAAATTTCCAAAACACTTCCTGTGAAACAATATTGTCAGACTATCAAAAATAACATGTTAAAACTATATGTGATATTTTAGACTATAATTTAACCGAGGAGATTTTCATAATATGAACCAGATAACGTGTTTGTTAATATATGCCTGCCTTCTATTCCAAACAGGTATATTCTTCTCTCTCAAATTGCTCTTCACCGTTATACTCATATTTATTAAAATAAGGGCGTTTCCATGTATCCTTTGTATACTATAAATATATTAAACTTGGGTTTACAATATTAGTTAGCCCTTACTCGAGGATACATTTTAAATCACTTTTTCTTGTGAACTGTATAATAAATTATCAGTGGGTCAGTGGCGCAACGAATTGGTTTTAAAATCAGAACGTATCAAATGTAAATCAGAACAGTGAATTGAAAATCAGAATGCGTCAAATGAAAATCAGAACGTACTAAATATAAATTAGAAAGCGACATATTAGTTTCAGAAGGTATCAATTCTATATGAGAAACCATCATCAATTGCAAATCAGAATTGGTCAAATGTAAATCAGAAATAAAGCTACATACATGTACTAAGTCTCAGGTATAGGTGCAAGTAACCTGCGCCCATATTCGCGGATATTAAATACCATTGCAGATATGTGATCAAAAGTAGTTTCTTATGTAAAAACCCATTTGCAACTCCAAAAGTAGTGGCGCCAGGTATTGCTGAACAGATATTGTTATATTTGGAGTCAGTAATCGGCGGGATAGAAATTTAGTGGTTGGTGGTGACTGTGGCCGCGCAACGCAACATTCCACAACTTTTCATGGTTGGACTCTTTGGTACAGCTCTTGCTCTTGAACCAATGCCTGTTAGACTTTAGCACGTTACAATAAGACTTATAATATTCCATAATTTAATAATTTTTGTCGTTTATGTAAGTTTATTTCGTTTGTATATTATTTTCTATTCACATATTAAATTTGTTATACCACATTTTACATCAATTTAAACTCTTGTTTTTTTTTACTTTTGAGTCCGTGTCTTATTTCTTTTTCATCTCTGATGAAACAGGGATTGCGCAAAATAAAAAAAACTGTGTTCTACGATTTATTTCCACCGATGTATAATCCACCAAACCTTACCTTACCATTGTAATTGATGGCAATCTAAGGAAAATGTTTTAATTATTCTCTTCACAATTTCTTCTTTCAGTCCGTTGTCCTTTTTCTGTTTTACATTCGAGAACCAAAGTTCGTCTAATGTAAAAATCAATGATTGAAGTTTTTCTCACTCAGTACATGCATGCAGTTTTCCTTCTGATTTACATTTGATACCTTCTAAGATTAATATGATCCTTTCTGATTTTCAATTGACTGTTTTGATTTACATTTGATACGTTCTGATTTTCATTTGATTATTCCGATTTACATATGACGCATTATGATTTTCAATTGACTGTTCTGATTTACATATGATGCTATCTTGGTGTAGATAAATAGGATATAGTGTTATAAATGATTTTCCCTTTTTACTTCCCACACCGATAGGTGAGGGGGGTATTGTGATCGCGAAAATTTTTGATTCACTCACTCATTTCCGTCGGTCTGTCTGTATGTCTGTCTGTTTGTCGGTCTGTCTGTTGGCATTTTTGTAACGTCGTAATCTCAGTAACTGCTGCATGGATTGTGATGAAATTTGGGCGGCGATATGTTGTGGTGTCGTAGTAAGTAATGTTCCGATAATTTTGGAAATCGTTGTACGGAGGGTGGAGTAATTAGCAAAAAACGAAAAATTTCAAATATTACTCAAACTTCGTTTTTAGGTGTTTTAGGAGTTCCTGATCATTTTCTACATTTTTTGGGCGGGGGTGAGGAGAGATACTTTCAATGGAACCTCATTGTGGACTAAGCAGAACCGTACATATGGTCAACATATTCTACTTAAGCTCATTGTGGACTAAGCAGAACCGTACATATGGTCAGCATATTCTAAATTTGGGGTGGCTGGAGGGTGGGGGGTTGTAAAACTGAAAAATATGAAGTATTCATAATGGGCTGTCCAATGACCTGTGAATGAAAGACCTAGCGGCATGATACACTTTTTTAAGTCCATCCGATCACTGCCTTGTTTATAATAGAAACCAAGGGACTTAGAATTTGTGATGTATATGTACATACGAGTGTTGCTTTGGATCGTTCTGAATTTAGTAACATGGAAATTATGGAATTAATTTTAATGAAATTTAGACACAGAATTATTACCGAGGCAAGAATGAAAAATTTGTTGGCTTTCAAAATTCGTGTCAGTGGCGGCGCAGCAATAATAAAAAACTAAAAATATAAAAATAGCTCAAACTTCATTTTTAAGCAATTTGGGGGTTCTTGATTGTTTTGTTTCGTCCAGTTGAAGCTGAGTTGTGTCGTTTTAGTTCCTACGGAGAGATTTAGGAAACTATTTACTAGTTTTTGTGTTGGATGTTTTTTGACGACAGGCGGGCGATGATTTGGTTGCATGTGTGGGAAGTACTGAGTCAATCAACTTGACTCAATTTTTTTATAAATAAAATAAAAATAGACGCAAAGGAAAGAGATAGAATCAATTAGTAATAAAATTGATATCATTGGAGCATCTTAATTCGAGACAGCATAAAATTTTTAATTTTTGATACCTAATATAAAATAAGAGTTATGACAACTCCTTACTTTTAACCGAATTCTTTTCGTGGTCAATTTACGATGGCCATTTAGTAGGTGCATAATCCGTTCATCGCGGGTTGCAAGGACTTGGCCCCCGTGCACCCCTTCCACTCCCTGCCTACAACCCCCTCCGGTCCTTCGGCGGCACCCCGCTCATTTCCTGTGAAGGCCCGGCTGGCCAGCAGCAGCGTGTCGGTCTGTGTATAGCGCGCCCAGGAGCACCACCCAACCCACAGCCAACTCGTATCGATTCAAATATAAAAAAATAAAAATAAAAAAAATGAATCGTCCGGCGGCAGGGAAAAAATGGAAACTGTCTCTGTCTCTCTCGTATCGCGCCCGCCGCCGCCGCCGCCATCGTCATTCGAATAAACTCACAGCCGATGTGACACACTCTGCCAGCATCGATGAAGCACCCGGCCTCATATGCGGAGAAAATGCCAGGCGAATTTTCCGGAATGTGCCTCTGTTTCGCCATCATTAACGCTCAGATGTGACGCCCAAACTTTTTACCTCGCTGGAATCTGTGGACCGCCGTCCATTCTAATATAACATCTAATTGGGTCAGGCACTTCTTTTTACCTTTGTAGACAATTTCTTGGTTCGAAAAAGTCACAAATGTTTAAATACAAAGGCATTTTTTTATAACAGAGCAGACCGCGCAGATAGTGACTAAATACCAGAGTACCGTGGCGGCTGTGAAAGGGTTATGTTAGAGGAAGTTAACCCGAGATTTGAATGGGCCAATACCCGCAGGCCCAATAAATACATCTTCTGGCAGTCCATTCCAAGCCTTGGACACCTTGGGAATAAATGTGCGGTTGCACCGCTCAGTTCTTGATGTATGAAAAACGACCGTCTTGGGATGAGATGCAGCGGTCGCACGGGTACATCTGATAGGAGCAGTGAGCGGCGGAACGATAGAGGATAGCTCAGAGGAGCAGATTCCGTTGGAATATCGGTAGAAGAGTGAGAGGTCACCAACAACAGACCGGTGAGAAGGTGACTGAAGGTGGCGCGTTAAGGCCGGATCGCAAATTAGTCGAATTGCCCTTCTCTGGACGGCATCTAGTATAGACAGGATAGTAGGGGCAGCAGCTCCCCAGACATGAGAGCAATACTCCAGGCAAGGTCTTATCTGGGCTTTATATAGCGTGAAGAGGTTACATGGTGAGAAATACTTTCTGGCTCTAAATAGGTACCCAAGCTTTTTACCAGCAGCTGTTGCAATTGACGCGACGTGTTCGTGCCAAATCAGATTTTCTGTAATGTTGACTCCTAACAGCTTGAATGAGTGACTCCTTGGCAGAGCCTGGTTGTTCATTAGAACCTGGTGTTAGCTTGGTCACTTCTTGTTTGATAGCGTACAATACTGGGTCTTGGAGGCATTAAATTTAACCATATTCTTAAGCCCCCAAGTGGTAATGGTATCGAGATCCTTTGAAAGTGAAGCTGCCACTGCCAGTGTTCTGCGTTCCAGCTCGACCACAGAGATCGGTCTATTGCTCATGATGCCTGCATGCAGCGTACTGTCGTCCGCAAAACTGTGGATTGGGTTTGTAGTGCTAGAGTGTAGATCATTAATGTGAAGCAGAAACAATGTCGTAGCCAATACCGATTCCTGCGGAACCCCGGCATTGATGCTATGGGAAGAAGAGGAAAAGCCGTCAACCACGACAGAGATTTCGCATAAAGAAACGGAGATAGTAGAAACTGTAAAAAATAGGGAAATCTTCTTACCTGGGTCACGTTATACGTGGAGAAACATACCACATTCTACAACTGATAATACAAGGGAAAATACAAAGAAAAAGAAGTACGTGGAGAAGACGCACTTCAAGGCTGAAAAACTCACGAGATTGGTATTACTGTACATCAATAGAATTACTCCGAGCAGCCCAACAATAGCAAGAATCGCCATGATTCTAGCCAACCTGCTTAGATGAGATGGCACATAAAGAAGAAGACAATATCTCAGTATGCCAAAAGCCTATCTGGTGCTCCAGAAGTACAAATATACAGTGTGTCCCAGCTAAAATTTGCCACCCACCTTATCCCTTAACTGGTGACATTGCTTTCTGTAACATTAATGGTGACACTGAGTCTCGTAGACTCCAAGACATGATTTTTTTTTTGCTGTTATCGGCAAAAGTCATTTTTTAAGGTTTATATTTTTCTACAGTAAACCTTGTGCTGTTGACATTTCAAAGCTTTATTGGAAATCATACATGTTTTGGGAACTATCAAATAAAACAAATAACATAAAAACTATTTCTAAATATCAATCAAGTTCAAAATTCAACAAGTCTCTCGAAAATACGCCAACCGTGAAAATTTGAAATTGCCTCCCTAAACTTTAACAGAATAGAAACTAAAAGCAGATTTGCAATAGGTATAACTAAAACACAAAATTCGTGGACTAGGTGAAACATCGTAATTTTGATTACTATTTCAAACAACAATTCTAACAACATTTCGTAGGCAGACAAATTGGTTTTTTACGGAAAAAACAGCTATACAATGCCTTTCTTCTTAATCTTAAGGGGAAGATGTAGCAATACCTCCTAGTTTCGAGTTTTTCTCCGTTGTCGTCAGTTCGGCTTTGACAACCATTTATGGTGACACGAGGACTGTCAGACTCCATGACGTCAATATCTTGAATTGAAAATATCGACAATTTTCGTGTAACCTGTTGTTCGCAGACTAATGCCTACTGAACGTTAGTGGCCTGCCACAGAAACAATTGTAGTGGGAGAAATTGTGTTCCGTAGCTGCGGCGGAGTCTCCTAGACTCAGTGTCACCAGTTAAGGGTTATCTCTGGAATGATAAAAAACCGCTGTGATGTGTATTTTGAGGGGAAACTCTTCCACCAAATACGTTATCATTGTTCCATCAACCTCCTCACCCCCAGAAACGCCTACTTCAAAATCTAAAATGTGACCACCATACTTGTTATACATCATTTTGAACGAAATGAAGGAAATTCATTGACAAATACAATAGTGTGGTCGGATTGAAGATTGGTTCACTACTATGAAAGTTAATAAAATATATGGCGATTTTCAAAATGGGGTAGTATTACAGTCAACCTCGGTTATAACAACCCGGGTTATAGAAAACTATCGGCTATAACGAACTAAATGAAAAGTCCCGTTCAATCAGCCCATAAGCCCAATACAAAAAAAACCTCGGTTTTAACGCACGTGGATATAACGAACTTTCGGATGAAATGAACGATTTCTCGTTATTTTTTTACTTGGTCTCCGGTTATAACGAACGTTAACTATAGTCAACCTTAACTGCGCAGTAACGTATGTAAGGTGGTCTATTTGAGCTGTTTAACGCGTGGAATGAGGTCCAGCGCGGGTTTAGCCCGATATGTGGTAGCAATACCGTACTACAGATGCACCGTACAACAAGGGGGTTCCCCTAATTCTGACATAATACAACCTAACCTAATTCTGACAATGCAACTTACGTGTATACCTGCTGTGCAGTAAGGTGATTAGGTAGTAGTTCTCGCCAGTAGAATGGGTGACAAAGTAAAACGACAATCCTTTACGCTCAAGGATGAAGCAGATATTATTCTTGAAATACAAGGTGACAAAAAACAAGCGGAAATTTGCCATGCATCAGCAAATCCACGGTGGCTACAATTTGGAAGAACCGCGATGAAATTTTGTAAGCTTCTGACAACATGAACATCAAAATGAAGAAATTACGGAAATTTCGATTCAGGGGAGCGGAGTTTAACTGCAGCTGAAGCTAAGCAAAATTTGCGAAATATTCGAAGTTTCTTGTGTTCAAATTCAACTCCTCTAGTGTTTTGGACCATTTAGCGGTGTTAGAAACTCAAGTCGAAAATATTCGGGCTAAGAATACTGTTACTCAAAGTAAAGTAACAGACTTTTTTACATCATCCAATTAAAAGCAGCTCGCGTTCGTGTTTTGTATCTGTATATGCGTATATGTATTTAACCTACGTGCATTTACATCTACCATTATAATTCCTCAGTTTAGTTTCACTTTTCTTTATTGGCCTGTCTGAAGGCGCCTTTGTTTATGCCTTTTTTTGAAAATAAAAGTTGTTTTTGAGACACAATTAGTTTCTGTTCCATATTTATTCATTCTTACGCGTGTTGCGTATTTACTACTGAATAAAGATTTTGCGCTCACTAAAAGGTGAATCCGTTCACTTGAATGTTTATCTGAGTTTGTCATTGTTAGTAGTATTTTTGGTCAAAATTCACTTAGAAGTGTTACTGGCTAGTAAAACGAATACATTCAACTGTATACTACAGCCGTCATCTATTCTCCATTGGGTAAAGGTTTTGTTTCCATTTTTTATTTATAAAGAAGAGAATCTTGAACTCTTGAGGCCATTATTTCTCTGTTCTATTTCTTTAGGTAGTTCAAGCCGTGGTTCGGTCCCTAATGAAACTAGACTTTTTTCTCGGTTCCGGTACTTCCAATGATAGTTGTTGATGGTGTCTAAATATGCCACTAATAAAAAATAATTATTGGTTCTACCTTAAATAGTCCCCTATAGCTACAAAAAAAACTAATGTTGTCGATACCGATACTTAAGAGAATCGATACTTTGTCTTCAAGTATCCGGGAGTATCGATACTTGGCCAAAAATTATCGAATTGGTATCGGTATAGGTACTTTTTGTTATTTTAGCATCCTTCCCCAGACTTCTAATCCATAATAGCACCGTCAAGGTTAACTTCTGTTGGAACTATTTTTATATAGTGAATCCTCAGAGATATTCTGCTGATTGTTTAGTATGCTGTGCTACAAGCTCCAATACCCCAAAACATGGCGATCATAATTCTGACGTCACGTGAAGTAGACGCTCTAAGCTGCGGCGCTGAGTACAACGTTGCCAAACTGTAAAAAATATCCAGCAATTTAGAAACAAGTATGAAATACCGAGAAAATCTACTCGATTTCATTTAGTCTTCATCTCTTTGAACCAGAGACCAGTTGCGTGCTTTGATTTGAAGTCTTATCACGTTACGTAATAATAAGCATGCCTTATCTTGAATGCCGCAAGTATCGACCGAGATACCATAATCGAAACAAAAGAAATTAACGACCGCCATATAATTATTAAAATAAATAATTTTATTAGTAATTACGCTTGTATGTTCACAATTACGGCCAGCCAGAGACCGTTCGCGTAGTTTCTCGTCGACTACTAATTGTATACCCTTGTTCGAACGCAAATACAACATTAAAATTGTAGTAATTCACCATCTACGCTCCAGTGTAGCTCTTTATTTCTCGCTCTGCCTTATATTTTTATTGTGTACTGTGGTTTATTATAAACTTTTACCCACAACATCGCTTAGCACGGTTGAGAGTGCGTTTACCTTTTTGAAATAGAACGTTAGCGTCACGGACGTACGAGTAGCTATAGCTTTCATCAGGAAGGAGGAGGTATAACAATTCTAAAAATGTTATAGCTAGTTAGACGTTCCCTCGTGTGGGGGCGGGTTAGAATATCTCCCATCGTATATCCTGCGTGTCGTAAAAGGCGACTAAAAGGTACCGAACTACTGTCGGTATAAGCAGTAACCTCTTCTCAACCAACAGCTCTGGGTGGACGAGTTGAGAAGAGTCAGGACACCTTCTTGTCCTTGGGGTGAGAAATTGCCCCTGAAGGCGGATGAACCAGTAGATACCACCTGATCATCTGAGGATGCAGAAAGCAAATGGGAAACTACTACATTAAAGATCTTAAAGATATCCCAAGAGAAACTCGTAAAATGAGTAAATGCATTTTACGAGTTCACAACATGTCTGTTAAGATATTGTGACTATGATGATTATGAGTTAGACGTTACAACTGTAACAACGTCACTCTCTCTAGATTCGATATATCTCTCCATCAAGGTGCTACTAGAAAATTCCAGAAAAAGTACCGACTGCCAGCGGGATTCGAACCCGCGCCTCTGAAATTCTGGTCCGGCGCTCTTACCAGCTGAGCCATGGTGGTCATGGCAATCCAGCCGGCGAAGCTATCCCAAGAAGCATCGAATTCTCTTCACGCCCACTGACACACACACTTTCGCCATCTTCTGGTAGTACGGAGCGGCTCGTACCTGTGCATCGGGAAATCTGTTGGGTCAGCATTGATCTCCGACCGCGTTCGATTCCACATGCCACCAGGTCGAGCCAGCACAGGCAGCTCTGTGCAACTAATGAATTTTATACGTTTATTATATGTTTCATGCTATTTATTGCCCTCATGTCGGGCTCTCAAATCTAGGTGCTTCTATCGCTGCGGGACCAAAAACTGGATTTTTGTTTCTAATGATGGCCTTTTCATAGTGACCAAGTTTGAAGGAAATCTGAAAACTTTGGTGTCCCTCTGTGTGTGTGTCTGTACGTCCGCGATTTCGTTCTCCAACGATTACTGAAAAACGCCTCAGGCGATTGCCCCCAAATTTGGTCAATTTGAATTAATAAAGGTCCTTTCCAGCTTTGGTGCCGATCGGACAATTGGGGGTGGTAAAAGGTGAGAGGTGCACAAAAAAATGTAATACAACATATAAATTTGACAATTTATATATAAAACGATATACCACATGTTAGGTTTTTGTGAAATGAATGCTAAAAAAATTGAATTAATTCAAATACTCAAATAACGTTCAACGATCACATTTTTTTAGTTGCAAGTAAACAGGATCACACAACATGGCTTGTCGAAGAAACCATAATAAGTTTTTATTTTATTTATTCACTGTAATACAAGTTGTGAACCTTTGTAGGGATTGTTTTTGAACTTTTCACTTTGTAAACAAATGCTATACCCCAGGACGAATCCTGAAAAAAGAAATCGCACTTAGGTTTCGGAATGTGAAGCCGATATCAAGGGAATTATTCTGAAATTCGCATTTGTTACAGAGAAATCAACGTTTGCAGTTTTGTTGTAAAGGTTATTGAAACGTGTGTGGCCCACGTTATTTCACTTTCAGTTTCGATTGAAAACACTTTCGATTTTACAGCAAAAAAGGGCGTTGGTCGTATAGTACGGATACTTTAACAGTTCTTTTTTAATGTTTTTGTCGATTGTTTACTTCAGCTGACGTACGAATATGATCAAGGACGACCACACATGAACCATTTCGCGAGCTAACTGAGGGCATTTCAACTTTTTAGCTATTAAGAATAAACATATAATTTGAACATATCGTAACATAAGTCGGTGTCAGAAATCATCCCTTAAAGTTTTCGGGATTCGTCCTGGAACTCTGTGTATAAATGGGATGTAGTATACCCGGCAACCGGACTATCCTGATGATGAAAATCAACTGGAACAAACAATGCAGCTCCCGTTATTGCGAGTTTTTATATTAATAAATTCAAGCGAACAAATGTGGCGATTTCGCATGAACGAGCGACGTTCGTCGCGGCTAATGAGTCAAAACAAGCTGAAAAAAAAAGAGGAAAGTACAAATGCAGTGCGCGTCCGCTGGTACTGGATGCATATATTCTTGTCAAACATCACTTTGTATTAAAAGCAAAATGGACAGCTGCATTTTTTATACGCAGACGATGACCGCGGCAAACGCGTTATGTTTATTTTTGTCATTATTCACCTTTTTTTGTTTCCGCCCCTGCCTGCCCCCCCCCCCCTCCCCCTTCGGCAACGTTTCTGTCACTTTTGCATTCAATGCATCGCAGAAAAGATAATATTATACAGGATGGGCCAACAGCGTATGGACAAAAGACAGTAAGCTTAAACGCATATTTCAGAGATCTGTTAGTTGGTCAAAGTAGGGAGACAAATCCGGCCAGTGTTATGAGGTTCAGTCTGGTTTTGACGAAATTCCAAAATTTTCAGACCTTCAATCTTCAGGTTCACCCAAAAAAACTGAAAACCTTTATTTGGCTACCCATCTTCATTCTTCAGGTCCACCCAGAAAGATCGAAGCTCTTTATTTGGCTTCCTATCAGGACGAAACTTTGTGCCTTGGAATTGAGGGTGCTAATTACAAATCCGACCACTGTGTTGAGCTTCTGGCTCGTTTGACAAAAATCAAAAATTTTTAGACCCTCAAAAAGATGGAAAATCTTTATTTGGCTTCCTATCATGACGGCATGTCGCATCTTGGTTAATTTGAGGGCGCTAATTACAAATCCGCCCAATGTTTTGAGTTCCAATCTCCCGTTATCTTTATTTTTGTCATTATTCACCTTTTTTGTTTCCGCCCCTGTCCCCTCCCCTTTCTGTCACTTTTGCATTCAATGCATCGCAGAAAACAATATTCTAGAGAGCGGAACGAAAGATAGTGGGCTTAAAAACATATTTCAGAGATTTGTTACTTGATCAAGGTAGAGACTAGAGAGCCTACAATCTTAAACTATTTTCACTTAAATTGTGTTACGTTCTCTAAAATCATTGTGTCCGCGAATCGTGCGTCCTAAGTAGACGAAACGACCCAAGGATAACTGCCTGATACTGATAACTGCAGTCTGGCGGCTAAGACGTGCGCCGCCGCACGGCACACTGGCACTTCTCGCAGGGCGGATGCAATGTAAATTTTGTTATACTTCTGAAATTATGAGGTTTAGGTATAGGAAATGTAATACAAAAAATAATCAGTATTTTTCAAGGATTTCAAAAAGGTAGAAATATACAGGGCGATCCATTTCAAATAATAATGTTTATTATATTTCCCAAAAAATGGTAGATATGACAACATTATAAATACCCTCGTAAGATCGACCGTATTGAAAAACCCCCATACCTCAAAATTTATGAAAATCGTGCAAACCATTTCCCAGATAATTGAGGTGTTCCATACTTAAGGCCCGGTCAAACAGAGGGCGTTCTAGAACGCGGCGTTACAGCGTTCTCTAACAATACAACGGAACGCTGTAACGCGGCGTTCTAGAGTGAAGTGAATCACTTGACATCTTGACAAAAAATGGCGTAACACTTTAGCTCAACCCGTCAAACAGGCCTATTTGGTACAAACAACGCGGCAACGCGGTGTTAGAGAAAGCCATAACGCCGCGTGATAGACCGCTCTCTGTTTGATCGGGCCTTTAAGACTCACTCTGTAAAGTCGACTATTATTATTATTATTACTCCTAATACATATCTGCGGTTCAACGACCAACAAGCGACAGGACGTCAGCCGACTATGACCAATTCTCAAACGTGTCATAGGCAGACCTGTCCTTTTCTGGCACAGACCTTAGGATAACTCCAGCCTTGTAGGCAGCAGGCGTTTTAACTGGGTAAGTAGCGAGAAGCTTATTCCGAATTCAACTCCAAAGGAAAACTAATTTCACATGAATAACTGATGCCGAATATAAATATAACAACCCTCTGTCTAGCGGGGTTAAGGGGAGGGGGGGTGGCTCGAGGGGCGCGAGACAGCCGACCGCGCGCTCGACTAATATAATATTCTATTATTTTTTATTTGGCAGGGGGTGAAGGGGGAACGGCCTGCGAAAACAGGGGGAGGGTGGAGCGGTTACGCTTTTATTTTTCGAGTGCGGCGAACTCTGCTTTGTGCTGAACGGTTTTCTTTTACTCGGTGAATTATTTACCTTTGAATTTATTCTTTGCCAAGTGAAATGTACAGGGCGTCCCTCTGTGAACTGTTTTCATTAAAAATTACTAAAGTTTGCAAATATTGTATCTAATCACATAATGTATGGAGCTAGAGTCTATCTTTGGCCGTGTTTTTACATAAAATTCACATAAAGTCTGAATACGGTATAAGGGATAAGTTATACAAAGCCTGACACAATCAAAGCATAAAACAACAACTCTATTTTTTAACCATGATTTAAATAAGAAGCGGTTGGAAACCTTATCAAAAAAATTGATTGCACCATCGCTGTTATTCATATGTTTAAGTTGAGCTTAAATGCCAAAAAGCTAAGCCGAAGATTTCTTTGGCTTAAGTAACACAATTATTCTATTCGCATGTCAGTTTGTGAGGTTTGTGTTTGCACGTAAAAGATTGATTTTTAGAATTTAGAACTACAATCTCATTAAATATAGGATTCCGCGAATAAAATATACCAAAAACGAACTGTTTTTATAGTTTAGAGGACTGCATATTGTTTTCCCGGTTCCGGGTGACTACAGAACAAACTCAATTATATTACATCGAATAAAATAAAACCCTGAATATCCGTTCTTTCGTTCTTGGACAAGATTTATCTCACAACCATTTTAACATCACAGATGGGCCTTAAAATTTTTCGAGAAGGCCTAACTATGGGTTTTATCTACTTTTCGCCATATAACAGCATCTGTTTCTATTTAACGCGCAGCTAACAGATTTAATCACACCCGCGTATCAGCTAACAATTATTTTCATACCATTCATTGTCATATAAATGAAATGCAGCCTCGGTCCATTAATAATCATCACCATTATCATCATATCACAAGGGGGGAGGTAAGGCGGGTGGGGTCTAGTAATATATCATGTGTATTTATTTTTCGTCAAACACCTTATTATTACTTGTATGCCAATCGAAAGCAATCTGGAGCTTCTCGGCGTAGACATTTTTATCACGGTCCCTAATTTCAGAATAAAATAAGATTATACCGAGGACTATACCTACTTTATACCTATATTTGAAGAAAGTATTCAAAATGTAGGTACTAACAATACACGTGATGTTGGATGGGGGAGAGGGGGGTAGTCTTAAATCTCACCTCATATCACCAAAGGGGAGGGGGGTTAAAAAGTGGTAAATAGAAGATCACGTGATTAATCAACGGCCCCATAGCCCGATTTTTCCAATTTCTCATACATGATCATGAGCGCAACTAACGTATTTAGTCAAATTTTCAACTTGAGTAAAATACCCCGAATTTTTTTGCGAGATACGCACACTCTCAAAATTTTAAGTCAGGCATCAGGACCAGCTAACATAGACATTTTTTATAATCAACATCACGAAACCCTATCCCTATACTAAAAGAACCAGCCTCAGTATAATGGTCCGGCGAAATTTGACTCAGCTCCAGACTATAACACACAAACGATAATCCACAAAGTAACCTAACCTAACCGACGTTGTATGACACTGTCACCATGGCTTTTGTGAAGGAAGGAAAGACGCTGTTGCCAGATTGCAATATGGTAAGAAACAGTTTTAAGTACCATGACTAAAATAATTAATATCCAATTGAAATGATCCTCAACCCTATTTTTTAATACGGTTATATAAACTACATATTCCAAAGAATATTTTTAAACACTATTTATTTTTTTGTTCTATAAGGCATTGAAGCAGCTAAGGAAAAATACAGATGATGGGAGTGTTGCAGTAAAAGACAAAAATGGAGTTTTAGTAACCGACGAGCAGCTAGTAATGAAGAGATGGAAGGAATACTTTGAGCAATTATTAAATCCAAGTAATAAAGGTCCCCAGAGGCAGTGTTGGGATGAAGATTATCATACGGACCATAACGGAGAAGATGACAACACCATAACTGAAACTGAAATGATGGAAGCCATTAAAAGACAGAAAATAGGAAAATCACCTGGTAACGATAAAATAACTGCTGAAATGCTTATCCATATGGGAGAAATAGGTAAAGAGATGTTACTAAAACTATATAACGTAGCATGGGAAAAAGAAAGGATACCTACAGAATGGAACACTGGCCTGATTCTACCAATATATAAGAAAGGTGACAGAAAAGATTGCAATAACTACAGAGGTATAACTTTACTGTCATCAGTTTTGAAAGTATATGAACAAATAATAGAAACAAAACTAAGAAAGAAAATAGAACCATCACTATCGGAGACGCAGAGTGGATTTAGGAAGGGCAGAAGCACTCAAGATCATATATTCACGGTGAAAAACATAATAAATAATACTCTAGCAATAAATGGAAAAGCATATTTTACGTTTATGGATCTGGAAAAAGCCTTCGACACCTTGCCAAGAGAAAGAATATGGGAAAGCCTCAGGAAAAGAAGTGTAGGTAGCAAGCTTATCAGAGTGGTAAAAAGTATATATAAAGAGACAAAGAATAGTGTGATAAGTAAGAATAGGCATTCAGATGTGTTCATAACGGAGGAAGGCGTGAGGCAGGGAGGAGCAATGAGTCCACTGTTATTTATTACCGTGATGGATGACATTATAAAAGAGAGTAAAGAACTGACAAGTGTAATGTACGTTGGATACCGAAATTTACAAAAAGTAGACGTCTCAGAGTGTGCCTTTGCAGATGATATAGTCCTAATTGCCGACACGGAATTAAAATTAAACAGAAACTTGTCTGTTTGGAACAATTTGTTGACAAAGTACGGCATGACGATGAACAAATCCAAAACCAAAGTTATGGTTGTATCAAATGAGAAAACCCAGATACAGGTCCAAGTTGATGGCACAGAGCAAGTAAGTAAATATAAATATTTAGGCGTAACAATAGAAGAAAACGGTGATAACGAAATTGAAATCAGTGAAAGGATAGAAAAAGCGAACAAAACATATTACTCAATGAGCAAAGGATTTATAAATAGGAAAGAGATAGCAAGAAAAACGAAAATGTGCGTTTATAAAGTAATATACAGACCAATTCTTACATATGGATGCGAGTCATGGGTACTATCGCAAAGTCAAAAAAGTAAATTGCAAGCGTCAGAAATGAAGTACCTCAGAAGAGTGAAAGGATGCTCAAGAAAAGACAGGATCAGGTCAGAAGATATTAGGACCGAATTGCAAATTCCTTCGTTGATGGATTTCATAGAGCACAAACAGCTAAGCTGGTGGGGCCACCTGCAGAGAATGAAGGAAGATATTCCAGTGAAAAGGATATGGGAAGCAAAAACATTTGGAAAGAGAAGACGGGGTAGACCAAAGAAAACTTGGGACTCAGTCATACACAAAATATTAGAGAAAAGGGGAACTACATGGAGAGAGGCTAAGAAGTTGGCGCAAAATAAAAAACAGTGGAAGCAGTGGATGTATACTAGTTAAGGACAGTGCACACCCGACACCCTTATGGGTAAAAGGGATTTCTGATTATATATATATATAGTAGTAGTCCTTGCCTTAAAAGGGCCTATGGTGGTCACCGGCTGTGAAAGCAGGCGTATGAACCACCATAGTGAGGAAGCGGCTGCACCTATGTTAAGGACGGCTTCCCGACAGCGTCTGACCCCAGGTTAGGGGCGGCTGATAGCAAACCTGGCAGTAGGTATAAAATGCGCCCCCAGGAAGCCGACCAACATCAAACGGCTATTCGGTGCGTGGCGACACTGTGGGGATAACCCAAGCCAGGGATGAAAGCCGGCCGGCAACCTCTACAGGTCATCCCTAGGAGGCAATGTGGTCGGCTGCCTCCGAAATGTCGGCTGGGGGCCCTAAGGCTAACCACCGGACGGGCCCTACCTTCTGGTTCGACCGCCCCAGAAGAAGAGCACCCACACCAGGCCGGTATCGGAAGCCGGCTCTGGGCAAGGTGGCGGTGCCTCGGATCGCCCTGACGACGACACACGCAACGACATGGACCGTTTTAGGTGGACGACGGAACTGAAGGATGACCTGCTGAGCTGCTACGAGAGCAGTAGCCCGCGCCGTAGGGGATACATGTCCCGCATGCATGGGAGATGGTGTGAAATGCATCCAGAGCATAGCACAATTACCTCCCAGAGCTTGCGGAACCAGGTATTTTACCTTCGGGGGCAGGGATACGTTCGTGCTCCAGCTCAGCCTGCCCCTCCGGCGACTGAAAGGCCTGCTAACCAGGCTGAAAGGTCGCCGATGAGGCCCGCTGAGAGGGAAATCGACGAAGCCGTCTCACCTGGAGATTTCAGTGACCGAAGGGCCTTGCATAACAACAAGAGGTCCTTCAAGCTGGCAGATTTAAAGAGAGAGGATGAGGCGTTGAGTGAACGTCTATCGGAGGTCTCTGACATTTGGAGCATCAATTGCGAAATTTACGCTGCGGCTCTGAGGCTGGCTGGACAGGGGAGAGTGAGAGACTCTCCTGTCGAGAGAGCACAGAGGCGGGTGCGCCAGATGGAAGCGAAAATCCAGTTGGCTCGCCAAGAAGCATCCCGTATCCAGTGTGTGATGGAATATAGAGCGGCCGGTAGGCCTTTTACGCGCCGCGTGCGCCAGATAGCCCGAGAGCTAAGGCGCGACCATCACACGCTCAGTCAAGCGGTACTGGTTGTTGTCAAGCAGCATTGTCTTGACAGGATACGGACGCTAATCGCTGCTAAACGATCACTGGTGACGCGGGCGAGAGGTTTGGAGGAAAACAGATTGTTTTCCGAAAAGCCTGCTCGTCTCTTCCAACAGCGACCACCAGTCATAGAGCAGCCGCCAACTGCTGATCGCGTGGAGACTTTCTGGAGGGGCATTTACGAACACCCCAAACCTCTCCAAGCAGACACTCCGGCCTTGGCGCAGTTCGAGTCCGTTTGTAGGAGGACTCCAAACCTGAATGTACTGCGTCACCCGATAAACACGGAAGAAATTCTTGGTGCCTTACGAGGCGCAAAGAATTTCGCAGCTCCTGGCCCGGATGGCATAAACACCTACTGGTTGAAAAAGTTTCCCAGTTGCCACCGGCATTTAGCTAGAGTTTTTAACTCGTGGCTAAATCAGGAGCAGCCAATTCCGGCTTGGTTTGTCGAGGGTCGAACCGTGCTTCTCCCGAAGACCGGAGATTTGTCTGATCCTAAAAACTACAGGCCAATAACATGTCTGAACGCATGTTACAAGCTCTTCACCAGAATCTTGTACATGCGTATCCTTCAAGCTGTAAATCCCGTATTTCTCAGCGTATATGAACAAAGAGGGTCTAAGAAAGGAGTAGCTGGCTGCAGGGATAACCTGTTGATTGACCGCTGTGTCACACAGGACTCCGTGCATTACCTGCGAAACCTTTCTATGGCCTGGATCGACTATCGGAAGGCATTCGACACTACGTCTCATGAACTGATTGTGCGGCTGTTGGAATGTCTTTCGGTAGATGATCAAATAGTGGGATGCATCAAACAACTGATGCCGCTCTGGAAGACTCGGTTCACTATAACATCGGGTGAAACCAGGGTTCGAACAGAGTTGGTATCATTTAAAAGAGGGGTCTTCCAAGGAGACTCCTTGAGTCCCTTGCTCTTTTGCATCTCGCTACTGCCTTTGTCCATAGCGCTGAAAAATACTAAGGGATACAGCTGTGGCAAACCCAATTACCGGAGGCACAAGGTCACCCACTTATTTTACATGGATGACCTGAAACTCTATGCCTCCGGACAACGCGATTTAGAGCAGTCGCTGAGGGTAGTGCAGGATTACAGTCAAGCTATTGGTATGGAGTTCGGGATAGACAAATGTGCCATGGTTCATCTCAAAAGAGGACGTTGCGGAGATAGTGAAGATGAGGAGCAGCTCGTTGATGGGAGCATCTTGCGACAACTGCATGCCGGAGATACCTATACCTACCTTGGAGTGGCGCAGCGTCACATCCAAGAGGCAGAATTGGTCAAAGAGTGTCTCCGCCGCAAGTATTTGCACCGACTCCGGCAGATCTGGTCGTCAGAACTGTCCGGCAAAAACAAAGTCGCTGCCACAAACATGCTTGCGATCCCACTGTTGCTATACAGCTTTGGTGCTGTCCACTGGAACGTGGAAGAGCTGCGACAAATCGACATAAAGACCCGCAAAAGGATGAATATGGAGGGAAGTCTACATCCTAGATCCTCTGTCCCGCGAATATACCTCCCGCGACACCTGGGAGGGCGTGGACTATTGAGTTTGGAGCATCTGCACAACAGAGTAGTACTGGCCACTGCCTGCTATGTTACGACGAGCACCGATCCCCTGATCCGCTTTGTGCGAGAGCACGAGATTGCGGGTAAAGGAGCCTTCCTTTTTAAAGCAGCAACACGGGCAGCCGAAGAACTTAGTCTCACGCTCGACTTCACGCGGAGGTGTCAGCAGTCCGTTACGGAACTTGCTCCCGCACAATTAAAAACCCGGATTAAAACTGCTGAAGTCCAATTGCTTTTAAGACTTCACAAAGATAAACCAATGCACGGAATCTTCTACAAACATCTAGAAGAGCATGGTTTATCTGAGCAGTTGACCTTCTCCTTCCTAAGGTCTAATGGGTTGAAGTCGGAGACTGAGAGCTCTATAATGGCTTGCCAAGACGGTGTCTTCAACACCTTAGTATACCGTAGCCGGATTATGGGTATGGATGTGCCCGATATCCGCTGTAGAGCCTGCCTGCAGGCGCCAGAGACCCTTACGCACCTCTTGTCGGCGTGTAAGGTGTACGCTGGCACAGCCTACGTCTATCGGCACAACGCGGCTCTACGAGTGCTATACTACCATTTAAGGCACTCATACGGTATAGATGAGACACCGGTGCTGCCATACGCTCCAGGGGACATTGAGTCCGTTGTGGAGAACGAGAGGTGCCGAATTTACTGGAACTACTCATTCTCCACGCTCGAGCTTATACATGCAAATAAGCCCGACATAGTCCTCCTCGACTACCAACAAAAGACGATGTTCGTTATCGAGTTCTCGGCACCCGCCGAGGGGAACATCGTCTCTAAGGAGGAGGAAAAGCGGACCAAGTATCAGGAGCTCCTCGGACAACTTCGCAGGCTCTGGCCGGACTACACTGTGAGTCTGCTAGTAATGGTCATTGGATCCCTAGGTGGTATGAGGGATACGCTGCTCTCTGCACTGCGCAAAATGCCGGTGTGCCGTGCGGCGGCGCACATCTTAGCCGCCAGAATGCAGAAGGCAGTCATCCATGGGTCCCTTCGTCTGCTTAGGACGCACGATACGCGGACCCAGTGATTGCTCACCTCACGGTGTGAGGAGTAGTCGCTGGGGAATGGAACAGCAGCCCGGTGTGTCGGAGCCCGGGTTGCACCTTTTTTGTTTTTGTTTTGTTTATATATATATATATATATATATATATTATTTTTTTGTCTACTCTTGAAATGTGTTCATTCTACTTTTAAATACAAAGAGACGCTGCACTCTCATAAGAGCCCATGTTAAAAATTCTGATTTTTAATCGTTAATAGCTTTCTGAAATGATCGATAACACGTGTTGATTTTTTTAGGGTAGATACCTATGTGATTGAAATTATCAAAAATGGAAAAAAATGTAATGAATACTTTCGTGGACGAACGTCCTTACAAGTAGGTATTGAATTCAGTGAAAGATGATACCAAATATGTTTGTTTACTATGATCATCAGCGGTCATCAGTGAACAGGCGCGTACCTAAGTCGGGCGGTGGGGTTATCGGGTTAAATCCCCCCCTCCGAAAGTTCAAAAAAATTTAATAGAAAATATCAACGGCTAAGGCGCAGTCACACTTTCAATGTACATAATAATATTTAATTAAGTATTAGTAACTAAGTATTTGCAAATCACAGCGAAATATTAAACAACAATGCTAGCGCGAAAACATGCACATGTTCGGTTAGCATGAACCTCTAGCCTATCGGCAGTACGAAGAGAAACTTATAATGTAGATACTGCAGGGAAAAACGTGACAACATATGCATTGACACTCGAATTCTTCATTTCGTCAAACCAACAAAACAAAGACAAAACAGCAACTCCAACCCAACCTTTTGGCAATAAAACCAAAACATTCAGGCAAATATTTTACTTTGTTGGTGTTTTCAGCAACTTTTCATTTTCATGTGGCTGGTCGGAAAACGTCAAACTGTTGGTGGTTACGATTGGTATTTACCATTTAAATAATTTTGTATATTCGAATCTCCCGCGTTTTGACTTGCGAGTTTGAAGTCTGACGGTTGACGCGGAAGAAAGAGAGAGTCGTACTTCAGCTACCGAGGTAAACGGACGTGTGCGTGATATCCGTCACCCCGTGTGTAGCGTGTACCTCCAATAAGGGCGACCACAGCCTTACATCGCTCAGCTAACTCTGGAATCTGGATAGAGCAACGCAGTACCCAGCTGGGGAAGACATCCGACGCCAACCAACAAGGGGTGAGTCAACCGATGCATGATTAACCTTCAATTCTCGTGAGTCATTGCGGGTATTTGCCAATTTAGTTGGTCCTTCACAATTGGCTACAATTACTTTATTGATCGAATTGTAACCATTTTTTGGCCCTCCGAGCACGGATAAATAAATCGCGCTATAGTAAAATAGTCTACGTAAAATCTAAATTGGTACGTATCCTTGACAAAAAACGGAGTTTTTTTGTGACATCGGAATTTGTTAGTGTTGCGCGCTGTTTGTAAAAATTGGTTATATTCGAAAACAAGCAACTTTTGGTGTATTGTGTTGGTAATACATATCTGGGGAGTTTTCTGGGCATTTGAAATTGACATTTTGCGAATTGCGTGAGCGCAAAAGTTATTTTGATTCAGTTGGTTACATTCGGTTGGGGGTTCGAAAACCGGCGTTTCGACAATTTGGTGTAGTCGACGGAGATTTCGAAAAAGAATAACAACTGAAAATTTTGTGATTTGTGTGTGGTTGCCGTATTGTTTGTGTAAAGAAGTTGTGTTTACTAGCAGATTGATTCTAAATTTGATTATTTTGGTCTTGTGTTTACATTGAATCGTTACCTGATACCTGAACATGCCTAATGCAAATGTTGTGAAGTTGCAACGGCAACGCGCGCTAGTTTTAAAATCTATTAAAAATGTTCTTGAGGCGGCCAAGAAGGCTCGTGATAATGGCGAGTATCGGACGGAGTTTTTTCTCAGGTATGGAGAGCTGGATGGGTATGTAACGAGGTTTGAGAATTTGCAATATGAAATAATAGCCTTGGTAGATGAGTCTGCCTTAGAGGAGGAGGAAGCAGTTCATACAATGTTTGATGATATGAGATATTCAATAAGGGGCATTCATAAAGATCTTTCTGATGAGATGATGGCTCGTAGTGAGCATGAAACATCTGCAGTGGTCGTAAGAGAAAGTTGTTTGAGGCTTCCCAAAATTGAAATACCGAAGTTTGATGGTGACCTTACAAGGTGGCCTACGTTCATCGACTTATTCAATACTCTTATTCATAGAAATAATTCGCTGTCAAAAATAGAAAAGTTTCAGTTCTTGATTTCTTATTTAGAAAAAGAGGCAGGTCGAATAGTAAGGAATGTGCCCATTACTGAGGATAATTATGAAATAGCCTATAATGCATTAATGAGTCGATATCAGAATGAACGTGTTTTATTGAGCAATTATTGGTTTTCAATTTATAATGCTTCTCCCTCTAGGCATGATTCTGCAGTTGAACTTCGAAAATTGTTGTCAATATTTTCTGAAAATTTGGTGGCTTTAGAGATGAGTAACTTGAACCTATGGGATTTTACCAAATTCAATTTATTGTTGCAGAAATTACCTTCTTCCCTTAAAACGCGATTTGAACTAGAACATAATGGGAATAATGTTCCGGGGTTTGACATGCTTTTTGGATTTGTTGAGAAAACCTGTCGAGCTCTGGAAAATACATCCCTTACTTCCGCATATCAAGGGAGTAATGTGTCTAATGCTAGTGGTGGGTTTAGAAAGAATAATAGTCCTGCTAATCCCAAGGGAAGGCAGACACTTAGTTTTTCGACTGGCACATTAACACAGGAAAAGTGTAATTTTTGCAAGGGTTCACCACATTCGTTGATCAAATGTGATAGATTCTTGCAGGCAGAATGTCGTAAGAGGCATGCCTTTGTCAAGCGGACTAGAATGTGTTTTAATTGTTTGGGAGCTACTCAGCTAGTAAATAAATGTAAATCAAAAGAACTTTGTGGGGTTTGTGGTGGAAAACACCATGTACTATTGCATTTTCCGGACACTAAAGTGACAGATTGTGATGTCAGTGGTAGTACCTCTAATGAATCTGAGAGTCATGTTCAAGTCATGGCAAGTAAGTTGTCTGTGCAGCCTAGAATGTTGCTTGCTACTGCACTAGTCTCAATATTGGATTCTGAGGGTAGATCCACCAAATGTCGTGTTTTGTTAGATTCTGCTAGTCAAGCCAATTTTATTAGTGAATCTTGTGTGAGAAGGTTGAATCTTACTCGTAAGGAGTATTCAACCCCTGTTGTTGGCATTAATGGAATGTCATCGAATGTGAGTTCGGGAAAAGTCTCTTGTGTTATCTTTCCCTACAGCAAACCGTATCCTAGCTTCAATTTGGAAGCTATTGTGATACCTCAGATTTGTGAGAAGGTACCTCAAATTCCTGCTGTTGTTCAGAAGTGGAAGTATTTAGAAAATCTTTGCCTCGCAGAGCCTTTGGCTGCACATGATGAAATGGAAATTGATCTGCTTCTAGGGGTAGAAGTATTTGGTGAGATCTTACGTTCCGGTTATGTGAGAGGACAGAATGGTGGGCCACATGCTATTAACACCGTATTTGGGTGGGTGTTAATGGGCAAGTTGGGTGGTGTTTCCACTAATAGTGTGCTGAATTTTCTAACTTCTGTGGGGGAATTGGATTGTACATTGAAAAAGTTTTGGGAAATTGAAAGTATCCCTAAGTGTGTCGCATTGTCTGAAGAGGAACAGCAGGCTGAGGAATTCTTTACGTCATCTTGTTGGCGTATGGACTCAGGAAGATATGTGGTGAAGCTTCCCTTTTCTGAATTCCCCCCAGTTCTGGGTGATTCCTATTCACAGGCTTTACATAGATTTAAGCTGTTGGAAGGACGTTTTCGTCGTGATTCCGTCTTACATGAAGCATATTGTGATTTTATGGCTGACTATTTGGAGCAAGGCCACATGTCTGAAGTTGGGAACCAAGTGGGGTCTAATAGTGAGTATTACATTCCTCATCATGCGGTGGTGAAAAGGAATGCGAATGGTGAAATAAAGCTTCGGACTGTCTTTGATGCTTCAGCTAAAACTACCAATGGAAAGTCCTTGAATGATGTTCTAGCAGGTCCCAAGTTACAAAATGATATCGTCTCAATATTGTTATCTTTCAGGTTGTATTTGTATGTGTTTACCGTGGATATACGGCAAATGTATCGACAGATTTTAGTTGAGGAGTCTCACACTAGTTATCAAACTATTTTGTGGAGACCTAACGGTGACGAGCCTATAAGGAAATATCAGTTGAAGACCGTTACCTATGGAGTAACATCTAGTCCTTTTCTAGCGATTAGGACGTTGCTGCAACTGTGTAGGGATGAGGGTGAAAGGTTTCCGTTAGCTGTAAATATTTTGGAGAATTTCTGTTATGTTGATGACGCCATT
Source organism: Callosobruchus maculatus (assembly GCA_951848785.1). Lineage (NCBI taxonomy): Eukaryota > Metazoa > Arthropoda > Insecta > Coleoptera > Chrysomelidae > Callosobruchus > Callosobruchus maculatus. The sequence goes on along the minus strand of CATOUR010000064.1, from coordinate 2,130,409 downwards.
GGAGTAGCAAACTCCAAGGAAATTGCCTTGGATACTCAAAACCAGTTGATTGAATTATTGGCGTTGGGAAAGTTTGAACTGAGGAAATGGGCAAGTAATTGTTCTGAAGTACTTGCTCAGGTACCTGAGGTTCATCAGCAGCCACTTGTATTTGATAAGGATTCTCTTGGAATAAAAGTGTTGGGTTTGCAGTGGTGTCCCACTACGGATTGTTTTTCTTATTCTGTACATCCTCAGATACGGTCCTGTACAAGGAGGAATATTTTGTCAGAAATAGCAAGACTGTATGATCCTCTAGGATTCTTAGCTCCAGTAATCATTGTTCCCAAGCAAATACTTCAGCAATTGTGGGCTTTAGGGATAGGTTGGGATGATGAGCCACCGCTGGAAGTTGCAAACCAGTGGAAAACTTTTGTGGCTGAGTTACCTGAGCTATCTTCGTTGAAAATTCCTAGACATATACTTCATATAGAGGCAAAGTTTACAGAAATTCATGCTTTTTGCGATGCTTCGGAGAAGTCGTATGCAGCTGTAGTTTATCTGAGACAGGTTTCCACGGAGAACAGTATTTCTGTACATTTGGTGTGTGCCAAAACTCGAGTGGCGCCTTTGAAAAGACTGTCGATTCCACGACTGGAATTGTGTGCAGCCTTATTAGCCGCAGAGCTGATTGATTGTGTATCCCATATAATGGTAACACAGAAAATAGATAATGTTTGTGCTTGGACGGATTCGAAGGTAGTTGTGACGTGGGTCAAATCTTCTCCGCATAGGTGGCGGAGCTTTGTAGCCAATCGTGTAGCTATAATCCAGGAGAAGGTAGCTCCTGATTCATGGTATCATGTGGTTGGGAAAGAGAATCCTAGTGACTGTGCTTCTAGGGGGACTTTTCCTTGGCAATTTCTAGAACAACCCTTGTGGTGGGAGGGGCCAACTTGGCTTAAGCTTCCTCGGGATGATTGGCCTGTAACTTGTGTAGGTGAGCCTTCCTGTACAGATGTACAAGAAGAAGCAAAGGTTGTTTGTATTACTATTCACGGCTCTAGTATTGTTTCAGAATTGTTGAATAGATATTCTTCCTTACGCAAAATTGAGCGTGTTGTTGCTTATTGTTTGAGATTTCGTAAAAATTGTTTGTGTCGAAAAAGGGGTTACCCGCGTGAGATAGGTAATTTATCCGAGGCTGAATTGTATGAGGCTATGGTGGTTCTGGTCAAAGACGTGCAAAGAGTTGAATTGGATAATGAACTGCGGAAAGTTCGTCGAGCGGAGGTCTGTCCCAAAGCTACACAGAAGTTAGCTCCTTTCATTGATTCCCAGGGTGTCCTGAGGGTGGGCGGTCGCTTGAGACAGTCTAGTCTAAGCTATGATCGGAAGCATCCAATTCTGCTCCCTAGGAAGCATCGATTGACTTATCTCATTATCCAAAGTGTGCACAATAGGAGTTGTCATCCTGGACCACAAACTTTGCATTATCTGTTAAGGCAGAGATATTGGATACTATCTGCCAAACGGGCTATAGCTTCAGTGTTATCTCGTTGCATAAAATGCTTTAGAGTTAAGCCTCCTCCAGTGGTCCCCATAATGAGTGATTTACCTTCCGTTAGAATTTCGGAAGTCAAACCTTTTTCCCATAGTGGCGTAGACCTTTTTGGTCCTTTGAGGATGTCTTTAGGTAAAAGACGAGGCATTAGTTCTCAAAAGGTGTATGTGTGTCTTTTCGTGTGTATGGCTACTAAAGCAATACATTTAGAAGTTGTGTCAGATCTAACTAGTGAAGCTGTTCTTGCAGCACTTAGGCGTTTTATAGGGCGGCGAGGACGTTGCAGTGATATTTATAGTGATCAAGGTACGAATTTTGTTGGTGCTTATAAAACTTTACAGTTATTGGGTGCTAAAGCTTCTGAAGCTTTGCAAATTAAGTGGCATTTTAATCCTCCAGCTAGTCCTTCCTTTGGAGGTATATGGGAGTCCGGAGTGAAATCTGTGAAAACTCACTTGCGGCGGGTGATAGGTGCGCAAGTGTTGACTTATGAGGAATTGAGCACCACTTTAATCCAAATTGAGGCAATGTTAAATTCGAGACCCTTGTGTAGTTTGAGTTCTGATCCTAACGATGTAGGCAGCTTGACTCCGGGTCATTTCTTGACATTAGAGCCCCTGAATGCTCCGCCTGACGAAGATTTGTTGTGTGTGAAACATAGTCGGTTGAACAGGTGGCAGTTAGTGCAACAGATGCAGCAACATTTTTGGCGGCGCTGGCATATGGAGTACCTCCACACCCTTCAGCAACGACATAAGTGGAATACACCACATAATCCTCCCTCGGTCGGCCAGTTGGTTCTTCTCAAGGATGAAAATACCCGTCCTTTACAGTGGCCATTAGGCAGGATTATTAAGTTATATCCCGGTACGGGAAACATTTCGAGAGTCGCCCAAGTTAAGACGAGTAAAGGGCTGTTAGACCGTCCTTTATTGAAACTGTGCCCTTTGCCGGCACAATAGGCCATGATTTGCTTGTATATGATAATTTTTTTTTTTTTCGTGTTGTGTTATGGGTGGGATAATTCCACTAATTTTCTTTTGTGGGTAATATAGGAATTACTATGATTGGAAAAAATATTTTTTTTTTTATATATTTTTTGGTGGGCGGAAAATGGTTACGATTGGTATTTACCATTTAAATAATTTTGTATATTCGAATCTCCCGCGTTTTGACTTGCGAGTTTGAAGTCTGACGGTTGACGCGGAAGAAAGAGAGAGTCGTACTTCAGCTACCGAGGTAAACGGACGTGTGCGTGATATCCGTCACCCCGTGTGTAGCGTGTACCTCCAATAAGGGCGACCACAGCCTTACATCGCTCAGCTAACTCTGGAATCTGGATAGAGCAACGCAGTACCCAGCTGGGGAAGACATCCGACGCCAACCAACAAGGGGTGAGTCAACCGATGCATGATTAACCTTCAATTCTCGTGAGTCATTGCGGGTATTTGCCAATTTAGTTGGTCCTTCACAATTGGCTACAATTACTTTATTGATCGAATTGTAACCAGTTGGTGTTTTGTCCGCGTATCTGGAAACTCTATTTTTCTGATACGGGCTCAACTAGAGGAAGATAAAATAGATCCCTGGTTCAGTTTGCCCCGTTGATGTGGGCTACCGACTATGTTTTTATTTAATATGATTATAAAATCGCTATAAAAGGGTAGATGCCGTGAAGAAATTAGAATATTTTGTGATGCTTCTTCCGAGAGTCCGATGATTTGTATTATAATTTCATTATCAGTACTATTCATTCTTAAACAGTTTTTAAAGCTAGATCGCATTTCTCTACTAAAGGCCGGTTTCTCAACGTCCAGTTAAAGTGTCAGATAGGTATCTGCCAGATAGCGTTGCTATGGATACAACTGTCAGATAAGATTTACGTGACTTCGTAAGTTTAGCCTTCAATTGTTTAAACAATTTATCTAACAGTTGCTGTTATCTTGCAGATAAATATTCAACTGGACATTGAGAAACCGGTCCTAATACCGACATTACCGACACCACCTTTTCGTGGACCTTTCAATAATTTCTCAATATAGCTTTTATGTCGGTTCTTTAGGCTAGGTCTAACACAAAAAAGTTTTTCGTTTTTTGGTTTAATGATAGAAAACCCGAATAGCAATTTTGAGCAAGCTACGTTTTCTATCGGGGCCACGAAGTTGACTAATTGTTGTCTCTATGTGGACAGCAGTTCATTATTTGTTTTTGTTTTCGAAAACTTTCAGTTTTGTCGTGTTGCTGTTTTGTTGGCAGTTTTGTTTTCTTTTGTCGGCTGAATGTCCTCTATCGATTGACCGGTTTAGCACTGATAACGATCTATTCATATAATGTGCTATGTTCCTGTCAGTGAATAACTTACAACACCGCTTTCATTCAATTCATTTCAATAGAAAAGTCTATATATTTCACAAAAAAGCGTAAGTGTAATTCTGGGCGTAATCCAAGCATTTCCTTTATTGTACAACGCACATTGGGCCATACAACATTAAATATACGACAGACTAACGGGGTTAGTTTATATTTATATATGATATTAATAACAAATTGCCCTGTGCCGGTTGCACGACATGGCACATGTGTTCCAAAGTGCTTCAAATGCATGGAATAATATTAATTGCAATTATTATTACCGCCGACATCAACACACGCGATATTACTGCGCTGAATTTATTTCAATACTATATGCTCGCTTTACCTTTATTATTTATAAAACGAGCAATATCCATAATGAAGTTTTATATTTATAACGTTAAATGAGCTTATCGGTTCTATTATCCAACAAAAAGTGCAGTTACGTGTGTTAATTCACTTTTTTTTCATGCGATGGTAGCTGAAATATATAGATCAGATATATATAAGAATGTTAAGCAGTTGTTGGATTCAGGCACGTAGATATGGAGAAAGTCAGGGGATCTATAACGTGGTTCAGTTGATTACATAATACTGTGTTCTGTATTCAGATCTTTAGGTTCGCCCAAAAAGATCGAAAATCTTTATTTGGCTTACCGGTGAAATCCTGGCCGACTGAGAAGTCGTACTTCAGTAACAAAGAGAACTGTCGTGCAAATGGCGGTGGGAGATTCACACTCACCCAACAGCCGACTAGATGTCTCTGGATGACTGAAACACATGGTTCTCAGAGAGATGCGGGGGAGTGGTAGGTGTCGATGGAGTCGATACTATGCCATCGGCGCTGTGTATCAATTCCATCACAGGGCTCCGTGGTGTAGTTGGTATGACGTCGGCCTAGAATGCCGGAGATGCTGGTTCGAATCCAGCCAGTGCTCAACTTTTTTCCGGTTTTTCTGTGAACCAAATGATTTGAATCGAAGCTCTTTATTTGGCTTCCTATCAGGTCGATACTTCGTGCCGTGGATAATTTGAGGGTGGTAATTACAAATCCGAACACTGTTTTGAGTTTCAGGCTCGTTTGACGAAAATCAAAAATTTTCAGGCCCTCAACCTTCAGGTTCACCCAAAAAGATCGAAAACCTTTACTTGGCTCATTATCAGGACGGAATCTCATATCTTGAACAACTTGAGGAAGGTAATTACAAATCCTGCTACTGTTTTGAGTTTCAGTCTCGTTAGACGAAAATAAAAAAAAATCAGATCCTCAGATCTTCAGGTTCACTATACCTTAATTTTCAGATCCTCAGATCCTCGGGTTCAAATTTGTACTATATGTATAAGCCTCCGAGAATAGGGCTCACTAAAGGGGCGAACGAATTGAGTGCGCTCACTGAAAAGAGTCATACGTCGCAAGCCTGCTATACAGGGTGTTTTCTAAGTTGGGACTTCTCTTCATGGGGCATATAGTACTCGCCAAAAGGAGCGATTTTTCCCAATATCATATTAACGAAATGTTTAGGGATATCAAGATACTGACCGATAATGAAACCCAGTTTACTGCGGAGCATAGATGTACGTAGCAGCGCGCTTTTGACGTCTCTCGAATTGTTGACGTGCTACATCGGACTTTAAAAAACAAAAATGGTGCAACCGGTATAACTATAATCAACTAGTGGATATGATTTAAATACCTCTCAGACTTCGCGAGTGTATGCTGATCGTTTCCCTGGCCGTATTCATCCTGCACCCCGTCCATTTGTCGCACTCGTGCAGCAAAGAGCTTAGAGATCCAGCATATTTGTATTCACATCATAGTGGACACGCTGGACGACCTAGACAGCCTCGAATGGCCCAAATTGAAGAAGAAATACTTGGCTTTTCGGTCGGCGGCGTGAACTTCGAACTATATCTACCGGGTGTCCCACGACGATTAAGACAAGCAATATATCGGAACTGGGCAGTAGTAGGGAATTATAACTTTGGGAGTGTAAATTAGAGCAAATATAGTATCTTTTGTTATTATTGTGTCGCCCAATGAGGTATTTGTTTTTGGTCACGTGACGACCGATTCAAAAAATTTAATGGGACACCCTGTATATTTGTGACTTTTTGTGTTTCTCTCGATAAAACAATTGGGGGTCTAAAGTGATTAATTCTAGAGCTACAGGTATTTAAAGGACTGTACCACTACCATTATGGAACACTACCAAAGTAATTCAACTGTAGAGGTACATGTTATAATCAATGGTAGACAAAAAGTCACAAACATACAAGGTGTCCCATTAGAAATTTTGAATCGGACGTCACGTGACCAAAAACAAATACCTCATTGGGTGACACAATGATAAGAAAAGATACTATATTTGCTCTAATTTACACCCCTAAAATTATAATTCCTTACTACTATCCAGTTCCGATATATTGCTTGTTTTAATCGTCGTGGGACACCCTGTATAAGACCTCATGTGACAGGACCGCACTCAAGCGCTCACTGAGAAGAGTCGCACATCACAAGCCTACTATATACCGATTATCCATTATACTACATGGTAATGTCTCTTACCGACAGATGGCTGTCGACTAGATCAGGTTACTGCGCGGAAAAGTCAAGGACGTATCAAACTGCCTTGGTGTAGTTTCTCTATATGCGTCTTTACGGTAATAAAAACTATGGTTATGATGATTATTAATGGCTGAATTATGACTCACCCGCTCCTCCTCCCTGATCATCTCGGCAATCCCCGGCTTGATCTCCAGATCGTCGGCTGTGTTCGCCGCCTGCGCGACCGCGGCCGCAGCGGCTGCCGCGATCGTGGCGGCCGAAGTCGACGAGTGCGCCATCTGTTGGTGGGCGGCGGCGACGATCGCCTGTTGCTGTTGCTGCTGCTGTTGCTGTTGGTGGTGGTTCTGTTGCTGCTGCTATGGACAAAAGACGACGTTGAAAACGTGCCACAAACGACTGAAGTTAACTAGAAGCGAAGGCAATATATTTGGAATACCGCAAGGATGTGCCTTAGGACCTTTCTTTTTTTAATGTACATAAATGGGTTAATATTCGATTCAACGGTCCATGGCCGACTCTCCTCACTAGGTCGGAGCATTGAAATATGGCAACACTGAATAGTCGGCCGAGCTTTTGTCATTAGTGTAATTCTTCCAGAGTAAAAAAGAACATTGCAAGGTGATTTTTAATGTGTTTCTAATTATTTACCTGCACAAACGAAACTATAAAGATAAAAAGATGCCTGCAAAGTGTGTAGTACCAGGTTGCACTAGTAATTGTGCTTCCAATAAAGGACATACCAAACATAACCTTCCAGAGTAAAAAGAAGATTGGAAGGTGATTTTTAATGTGTTTCTAATTATTTACCTGCACAAACGAAACTATAAAGATAAAAAGATGCCTGCAAAGTGTGTAGTACCAGGTTGCACTAGCACTTGTGCTTCCAATAAAGGACATAAACAGAAGTGGGTGAAAGGTATGCCTCGTAAGGGCTTGTTATATTTTCAAGAATAAAGACAATAATTTACAAACATTTCCAAGGATAAGACCTATTTTAAAGCACAATGTGGTACCTACAATGTTTTCTGGACCTCCGAAATACCACAGAAAAATACAGTTCTAATAGAACACTTCTGGGCACACCTATGAAAGGATTTGATAGTGAAGGAGAATCAAGACCAGCAAGAATGGCTTCAAAGTGACCTAATAGTGAATTTTTCTAGCTAAAGTGAAAACTTACATAGTAAATTGAGTGTTCATTTAAGTAGAAGTGGAAGTGGCAGCAGGAAACAGGTTGCGGTTATTTTTATATTGTAGTATTTGACTAGGATGAACCAGACATCAGATGTAAGTGGTATTAGTATCAATGAATATAGACATTCCTTTAAATCAGTAAATCGTAATTTGTTAGTGATTTGAGTTAGATTTTACCACTGTCATTAAGAATATCCTGTTGGTCTCAAATAGAAAATATTTTGGCACACTATTTTCAAATAGGTTTTCTGTTGATTTAATGTTAAAACCTTTTCTATGTCCAGCCAAAGAAAGTTTACAATTTTGTGAGAGAGGATAAGTTGCCACCATCCTAAATATTCCTCAAAAATTTGCAGTTCTTTAAAAATTGCACCTGACAGAAAATATGCCTTACATTAAAACTGTTGCAGAGGGTTTATTTATTATTCTCGGAGAAGTACATTGTTTTACAAATTGATGAAATATCAGCCTGTATAAATGTTCTTGTCATTACAAAAATTATAGGTAGAACATGAAGGACAAAATTATTTGATAGGTATGTTAAAGACATACAGCTTATAGTTGGTAGGCGTAACCCTTCCATCAGAGTATACAGCTCAAATTACAGTGCTCATTCACAATAGGTATTGTTAAAATTTTGATTTCAGGCCAATAGTAAGTTTTTGGGCAATTGCACAAAGCAGTTTTAATGAAAATTGCAAAAGAATACATCAATATACATATAGATGAGTTTGTTTTAGACACATTTGTTCATGTAATCAACCCCAGACTGATGAAGTTCTGCTTGAATTAATGTTGTTAATGTAGCAAATATTTTTACTAATAATTACACTGAAACAGTTCAAGACAAAATACAGACTGACAAAACTAAAAAGAGGAAATCTAATGGAAATAACAAATGTCTAACAGAAGGGAAAATCTCTAAATCTAAATACATGTACATTTTTGTACTGTTACTACTGGCATTTTTCACCACTTATTTTTTCAAAAAGTATTTTTCTTAATTTATCAACCGAGATGAACTCTTAATACATATAAAATGTAATAATTATTATTCTGCAACTATAAAACAATTTACGGTAACCGGACCACTGTTTGACAGCTAAGCCACGTTGCCACATGTAAGGCTCCGGCCTAGTGTAGAGTCGGCCATGAACGCTATAATCCTAGAGAAAAATTCTGAGCCGATGGACACTACTCTCAGAGTCCGCAGACGTCAAATAAAAAAGTTATTGACGTTTAAGTTTGCCCGGATTAGGTCCATCGATCTTTAAAAACTTTGTATACTATGATGTGATCTTCTTTTAAAATGGGCCTTATATTTTATTGGTGTGAAACGATGAACGCTGAAATGAGTAAAAATAGACTGAAAGTTATTATTTGTATCAGATCAACAAGCTCAGTGTGCTCCAAAGAAACACTAAATGGTCATGTGCAGGCTTGATTGTAGAAATGTCACAATTGATTAAATACATTATGTTTAGGGATTTACACAGATTAAGAGTAGGAAGTGCTTTTTTGGGCAGCGGGCCATTTTCAAAATAAAATTATGTATGGCGGGTGCGACACGCATATTCCAATGTAATTTAAACTGCTTATATCATATACGAGTATAAATATTGTTAAAAATAAATATAGAATTTTTTTGTTGACATGCTATAATTACAGTAATGTCAGAAATCAAAAATTTACAATTTTTGGAAAGGAAAGAAAAAAGAATACAGTTCCAATTAGATATGTTTAAATACAGTAGAAGGTCAATTCTATTCCAGTTTATTAATATTCTTTCGTAGAAAAGGTTTTTCCGATTTTGGGATAAAAATACTGCAGAGGGTGTTTACTCAAAAAGCCGACGTCTCGGCGTCTATTTTACCCCTTCTTCAGGGCTATCGAGCACACCCTTATAGCATCAAAGGATAACACATCCCTTTGGGTCAAAAAACATTCTAAAAAATCGTCAAAAACAATAACAATACGAGACATCAGATGTTGTCAAATGGCATCCGTTATTGTTTTAACCATCTTTTACAATGTGTTCTGTTGTTTGACCAAAAGGGATATGTTATCCTTTGGTGCTATAGGGGTGTGCTATATAGCCCTGACGAAGGCGAGACGTCGACTTTTTGAGTAAATAACCTCTGCAGTATGTTTGTCCCAAAATCCGAAGAACCTTTTCTACGAAATAGTATGTTTAAATGAGTAAATATCTTGACCTGCTGGCGTTACAAAAAATGACGTATGGCGTGAAAGTGACGAAAATAACAGTGACAATGACAGGATCTAAGTTTGTTCATTTAACCCAACATTATATTAGTGCTTTGGCGGACCGCGCAAAAAGTTGTAAAGGGGCGCATGCGACCCGCGGGCACCCTGATATACATAATAAAAAAAATCGATCAAATATAGATCCTTGGGGTACTCTCTGTTTCATGCTTTTTACCATTTACAACATGCTAGCTGTAATTTTATTAAAAAATTGCATGGAAGTAAGTACGACCTTCAGGAGTGGCCTTTGTAGCGACAAATAAAAGATAATAAAATAATAATAGTACTAATCTTACCTGTTGCTGATTCTGTTGGGGGGCGGGCTGAACAGGTTGCAGAGTGAGCTGCAGCGGTTGCTCGGCCTGCGCCTGAGGCGTGGCCGGCTGTTGGGGCGTAGCCGGAGCCGAGGAGGCGGCGTCCGCGTGAGCGTCAACCCCGCCTCCGCCAGACCCCGCCCCTTCGACCGTAACCCCGCCTCCTGCGCCGCACGGGCTGCTCGCTGCGCTGCTGCCGCTTCGCTCTCCGCTCACCCGCCGTCGCTTCTTGGCCCGCCCACCGTCTTCATCGCCACCGCCACCGCCGCCGCCTCCGGGACGCTCCCCCCACTCTCTGGGCGTCGGCGTCGATGAGGACGCCGCCTTGGATGCGCTGCTCGGTCTGGCCGTCAGGTCACCTAAAACAACAGGAACGGTCGCGTTTAGATGATTATATACCGTAAAGATACTATATAATTTTTGTTAATACCTCTTTTATCTTTGTTTGCGGTGGAATAAAGTATATTATATACTTAGAAAAACAAAAAAGTGCATCCCGGGCTCCGACACACCGAGCTACTTTTCCATTACCCACTGACTACTCTTCACACCGTGAGGTGAGCAATCACTGGATCCGCGAATCGTGCGCCCTAAGTAGACGAAGAGACCCAAGAATGACTGCCTTCTGCATTCTGGCCAGAGCCTGCGAAGTTGTCCGAGCAACTCCTGTCCGCTTTTCCTCCTCCTTAGAGACGATGTTCACCTCGGCAGGTTCCGAAAACTCTATAACGGACATCGTCTTCTGTTGGTGGTTGAGAAGGGCTATGTCGGGCTTGTTTGCTTGTACAAGCTCGAGCGTGGGGAACGAGTAGTTCCAGTAAATCCGGCATCTCTCGCTCTCCACAACGGACTCTATATCTCCTGGAGCATATGGCAGCACCGGTGTCTCATCGATACAGTATGAATGCCTTAAGTGATAGTAGAGCACTCGTAGAGCCGCGTTGTGGCGATGGACGCAAGCCGTCGCAGCGCACGTCTTACACGCCGACAAGAGATGCTTAAGCGTCTCTGGCGCCTGTCGGCAAGCTCTACACCGGGTCAGGTACATCTACACCCATAACCCTTTACAGTATACGAAAGTGTTGAAGACATCGTCTTGGCAAGCTATTAGTCTCAGACTTCAACCCACTAGACCTTAAAAAAGAGAAGGTCAACTGCTCAGACAAGCCAGGCTCTTCTATATGTTTGTAGAAGATTCCATGCATTGATACACTTTGGCGCCTGTCGGCAAGCTCTACAACGGGTGTCGGGTACATCTACACCCATAACCGTTTTACGGTACACCATGGTGTTGAAGACACCGTTCTGGCAAGGCATTATGAAGCCCTCAGTTTCCAACTTCAACCCACTAGACCTTAGGAAAGAGAAGGTCAACTGCTCAGACAAGCCATGCTCTTCTAGATGTTTGTAGAAGATTCCATGCATTGGCTTATCTTTATGAAGTCTTAAGAGGAAGTCGACTTCGGCAGTTTTAATGTGGAATTTTAATTCTGCGGGAGCAAGTTCCGTAATGGACTGCCGACACCTCCGCTTGAAGTCGAGTGTGAGGCTAAGCTCCTCGGCTGCTCGTTTCGCTGCGCTAAAAATAAAAGCTCCTTTACCCGCATTCTCGTGCTCTCGCGCAAAGCGGATCAGGGGATCGGTGCTGTTCGTCACATAGCAGGCAGTGGCCAATACTACTCTGTTGTGCAGACGCTCCAAACTCAATAGTCCGCGGCCTCCCAGGTGTCGCGGGAGGTATATTACTACTGCACTGACAGTCAGGCGGCACTGAAAGCCATCTGCGGGCCCAGAACTGGGGCTCCTCTGGTTCAGGAGTGTGCGGAGAGACGGGAAGGGCTGGCGTGGCTAAAGGAAGTTACCCTGATGTGCGTCCCGGATCATACGGGCGTTCTTGGTAATGAAGAAGCCGATAGATTGGCCAGCCTCGGCACCGGGAGACCGTTTGTTGGCCCGGAGCTCGCTATAGGATTGAGTAGGCAGCAGGTATCGTCAGCCCTCAACAAGTGGGTAAACGATACCATAGATGAACAGTGAAGGCAAAGTGAGGAATGCAAGCAAGCCAAGAATTTTATAACCGGGCTAAACACATCTAGATCAGCATGGCTATGCAACCAAGGCCGATAGACAATCAGAAGCCTAGTGAGTGTTCTGATGGGGCACTGCAGGCTTAGGCCGCATCTATCACTATCAGGAATTGGAGAAGATTCCCTATGTATGGGCTGTGGAGATGCCGATGAAACGGCTTACCACGCCCTGGCGCAACGTGAGTTGCTAGGCTGGCTGAGATACGAGATCTTTGGTTCCGATAGACTCCAGCCAGATGAATTACCCTTCCTAATCTCACCTTTGTTAAAAGATCGGAAAGGTTTGGCAGTGAGGGGGAGGCAGCTGGCAGCTAGTGATGGCTGAGGGGTGGGCTCTGATACTCACACGTCAACCGAACTTTATTGTGTGCCTGTCATTATTAGGGTAAAACAATTCCTATGCCTTTGACTAGATCCAGGAGCTTTTTTCCAATACTATAGTGAGTTTCGTCATCTGGCTGCGTCACACCAAACAGAGCCCTTGTGCTCACTCAGAGTGTCTCCCAGCCCAAAATAATATTGTGATTGCAAGAGTTCACAGATGTTATCTGGAGTGACCATGTCCAGCAATAATAGCAATAACCTACCTAACCTCATTCGTTTGGAGCCTCACTAGCCAGCTAATGAACCGCTCGCTTGGGCCTGTGAGCAGCTTATTGCCTGGTGTTTATCCAGAGCAGATTGGCCACCACTGTCAATGTTCCTCGTTGATAACCTTTTGGCCGGTAGCTTTGCTTATGTCACATTTGGGTTTTGGACCAAAGAATGGCTTGCTGGCGCTTCTTCCTGCAAGGTCATCTGCACGCCCATTGCCACCAATACCAGCGTACAGAGTTGTGTGAAGCAAGTCAGCTGAGAGTGTTAAGACAGTCCCATATCAGGTTTAATGTAATTTCTACAGACACCAACCTCTTCAAAGCAGCGAGGGTGTCTCAGAGGATTTCAATAGTTTTATTAAACTATCGCCTATCAAGGTCCAGGTTTGCATACTCCGAGATGCCACATATTTCAGCCTGGAAGACTGTACGAGGCCCAGAGCTCCGTCCTAGGAGATTTGCTATACACCCCATACCCAGTTAACCGTCTGCAAGCCATCTGTGTACCAGACGTGGCCTTAGAAGGGCATTACCTGTTTCCTCCACTCTTCCCTGGATTAGAGGTGGACTGTAAAAGACTATCTCCCTGCACATGACATCTGAGGTCATGTCAAGCACGGCGCTGTTTGCCACAGCTTTCTGTGATAAAGCAATGACCCTACCAAAATTTGTAGTGATAAATTTAGGACCGACTACTTAGAAAAGCAAAAAATTCTTACCTGATGGTGCAACAACATCTTGCTCTCCATTGACGTCAGCGAGTCCCCTGATCTTGAGGGATTCGGCTACCTTCAGGAGCGGTCCAATCTGCTCCTGAGACACGTTGATCTCACCTTTGTACATGAACTCCACTGCGGCCTTCAGTTCGGGCCATTTTATATCACGCATTATGACTATCGGGTGCTGACAGGGGTTTTCGAAGAACAGGCTTTGGAAGTAGGGACTGCAGGCGCTCAACACCTGGAACGGAAAAAAATATTGTAAGATACATTCAGCCGGACTTTAGCCTTTTTATAGCTGACTGCGAGACTTCTTTTTCGGACTAGGTATATGAGCGTCACTTCATCGACAGATGGAAATGAACTCGTAGTTAGCTTTCTATTTCACATTGTCAATTTTGTGGTCGGTTAGCAAACTAAAGGTTGAACTTGATTAACTTCGAGTTGGCACCAAATTTTTGACAGATAGGTCTCGGAACACAATAACCTAATTTTTGTATCCATATTTTTATCACGATTTTTCTTCTTCAGATATACTGAAATTATTTATTCTGAAAATATGGACAAAAAAGACAAATGGGTAGCAAATTTTACCAGCACAACAAAAGTTATTTAACCTACAGATAACTAACATTTTGTTTTTGAGTAAACTAAATGACTGGTTAACCAGAGCCAACCACTGATTATGAAATGAATTGTTTTAGTTAACCACTAGTAAACGTTATTAAAGTGGGCCCTAGAATATTAAATATGCCCCCATATAGTCAAATAACTGATGATCAAGAACCATCTGCGTCGTATTCCTACTCACTTAGTAAAAAGTGAGCCTTTACCTCTACTATTCGTACAATCGTAGCATGAATGTTTATCAACCGAGTTGTTTCCATATTATTCGAATTGGAGCTATCGAAAAAGATGCCATATCGGTCTTTTTTTAATTCAAACTAGCGTCATGTTTGACGTTTTGAAAGTTTGAGATGTTACAAGAATTCAGCATCTACAGTAGTTAGGTTGTTTTTCTCCTGAGTCATTGAACTTGTGTTTTTACTTTATTCTTTGTTTTTACTTTTGCAAACATCTACATCTTCATGTACTTAGCACCACTAAACTATATAGGGTGTTCTATGACGAGTGTGAGAAGTTTGTAGATCTGATTTCCAGCAAAAAATGTCATACAAATTCGTGTCCGATTTTCAACTGTTTCAGAGATGAATTTGTGGTTCTTGGGTTTTTAGGCCGGCGTCGTTTAACGTTAAAGCTTGACGTTTCGCCATCACGAGTGGATGACATCTTCAGAAGCTATTTCACTTCGGCGACTTCCAAAATACTCGGTATTAGTATTATTAGTATTTTGGAAGTCGCCGAAGTGAAATAGCTTCTGAAGATGCCATCCACTCGTGGTGGCGAAACGTCAAGCTTTAACGATAAACGACGCCGGCCTAAAAACTCAAGAACCACAAACTCATTGGACGATGGCCGCGAAAGCCTTACACACTATGTTTCAGAGGTATTTAATTTTCTTTCATCATTTGATTTCCAGCGACATCGGTGCATGGTTGATAAATTTACGACCGCCCGATGTTATGTAGTAAAATACTAAATACATCGTGTGAAAAGGCATAAAAATTGTCCTCAAACGGTACTTTCGTAGAACTATAGCGTAGTCGGAATCGTATTACAAGAGTTTGAAGTGACAAATAACTGCTTCTGGAAGTTTGTGCCTGATAATTTTGGTGAATGTATGACCGTAAGTTTAAAGCCAAAAGTTCAGCAAAATACAGAAAAAATATCTCCAAGTAAAGCGTATTCCGTCCTAAAAAACGAGACTGTAAAATTTTGTTTGTAGTTAAAGCAGCTACTTTTCAATTATATTTATGTGCAGGGTTATATCCACGTTATTCGACACGGAGCATTATGGCTCAAGTATTTGATAAAAAAGAAAATAATAACTTCGGATGGATAGAGACCCATAAAGGCTACATTTTAAAAATATTTTTATGTTATACAGGGTGTCCCAAGAACACGAAATGTATCAAAGTTATGTTTTTTTAAATGGAACACCCCATATATTATTACAGATTCTGATTCCTTGGTGAATTCTAGAGTGGCTTTATGTATCATATACGGGACTTAAAGCAA
This sequence comes from Callosobruchus maculatus, assembly GCA_951848785.1. Lineage (NCBI taxonomy): Eukaryota > Metazoa > Arthropoda > Insecta > Coleoptera > Chrysomelidae > Callosobruchus > Callosobruchus maculatus. The sequence goes on along the minus strand of CATOUR010000064.1, from coordinate 2,114,634 downwards.
ACCGTTTAGGTGTAAATCACCATTTTCGGTATAAGTATATATCAGAAAAAATTGAATATCGCAGAGGTTATAAAATCTGGAAGGCTGTAACTCTGCCGTATTACTAAACATAGAATGCGTCAGCTTTGACGAGACTGTCAAAATCAAATTACGTTTATGCTTGGAGAAATCGGTCGATTAATTAAAGAAACTTCGATCAGCGAACTTGATTTTTTCAAATGGGAATGCCTAATTTTTTTATACGATTAAACGTGGAATTTGATAACCTTTTTAATGATATAAGGTTGTGAATATCAATCTCTGGTAGTTTTCATTTAATTTTAAATTTTCAATTCAATTTTCCTACCTGTAAGCAACGTATCAGGCCATGAAATATAAACAAAACCCTGTTCAGGTGGAAGAAGACAACTAACTTAGCAGAAAAATACACACGAACTAGACTAAAGGGGCAAGATTATAAAAATTACTCACAACAAACAAAGTCTAACCAGAAACAACGATAGAAGAAAATGAATTCTCGTTTGCTGGATCATTTTGAATAAAAATATTGGCGAGTGTCATACTATGACATGGTTATACTTAATTGTAATGACACATATGTTGTTTGCAGTGGTTAAACTGCATAATTGTAAGTGATATAATTTATTGAAGTAGAAGAACACTGTAACCAGTCATCAATAAGAAGCCCTGCTTATAAATAAATAAATAAGGATTAAATATATCTGAAACCGTTGAAAATCGGACTATATGACTTTTTTTGGAAATGATCTGTACAGCCTTCTCCTAAAGTATCTTCCATCCGTCATATTGCAGCCTGTATATTTAAAAGTTGTAATTTCAAAAAAATGTTATATTTACCATTTTGTGCGCCTTGACGGAATGTCCGTCGCATGCCAAGGTGACATCGACGAATGATTCGCTTTGTAGCAATTGGTCGAAGACATTGGTGAGATTCGATTGGTAGTTGTTCCAGCGCAGACAAAACTGCTGCGGCGACGAAGTCGAATGCTGCATGACGGCCTGTAACAAAAAAAAAACATCTAAACCGATAGTATTGTTTTATATTGCTCAGTATGGTTTCTCATTCACCCAGAATGCTGAGCCAAAGATATGGATGCTTACTTTACGCCCTGCGGTCTACGAGGGCACAAGAAAATAAATGGTGATTTAAAACTGTAGTAACGTTGAATAGTCTAATCGTTACGTCGTAAAAACGGCTTTTGACAGAAAAAGGTCGGAAAAATGAAATTTGGTGAAGTGGTCCCCTTGGTCCGCCATTGGTCCCCTGATCTACCCCTAAGTTTGCGACCTCGGGAGGTTGCCGCTCGAGGAGCGGGTGAGGGTGAAAACTACTTCACGACAGTTTTGGGAAAATAGCGCCGGTTTGGTGATATCGAAAAAAGCTTAAGAATAAGTACGACATTTAAGAACACATCGCTACCTACTACCGACATTAGCCAATCGTTCAGTCCTACAAAAGTCTTTTGAGCGCAAAAGGTCGGAAAGAAATGAAATTTGGTGGGATGGTAGACATTGGTCCCATGAATGTACAGCCAAGTTTGCGACCTCGCGGGGTTGCCGCTCGAGGGGTGAGAGGGTGAAAACTGTGCTTCACGAAGATTTTCGAAAAAATTGCGTCGTTTTGATAATTCGTATCGAAAAAAGGTTCAAACAATTTATGGAAAGAACAAAAATCACCCTCCTCCCCTTTCCCCTCCCTCTAGCGGCAACCCCCTTAGGCGGCAAATTGAATTCTCTCAATTTTTTTTTATTTAACTCCCAATTGATTTGCTATCTGTAAACCTAGTCAAAATGAGCAAATAGTTTGTTGCACTAACACTAACATGTAGGGAACAGTTCAGTAACTATTTCCTCTTACATCTTTGCACATACACAAAGTTTAGCATTGGGAACTACACACTACACATTCACTCAAATCTTTCTGGAAGATCCTTGGGATGTCTCTTCAACCTGCGGCTGCCCTGATGCTGCATAAGGTGTCTGGCTAATGGGTTGGGATGCTCTTGAAGACGAGTTCTGTACCTCTCGGCGATGTTTGACACTTCTTCTTTCACTGATGGTATCTACAAGTCGCGCCTGATAAATTCATTTGGAACATACCATGGAGCTTTGGTTAGGAGTCGTAATGTTTTGGCTTGGAACCTCTCCAGTATTTCGATATTAGAATTCGAGGCCGATCCCCATAGTTGTATACCATAACACCAAATTGGTTTTATTATGGCCTTATATATCAAGACTTTGTTGCTCAACGATAGAGAGGATCTGTGACCTATCAACCAATATAGGTTTTGAAGTTTCAGCCCTAGCTGTTTCTGTTTAGTAAAGATGTGTTTTTTCCATGTCAGTCTTCGATCAAGGTGCATGCCTAGATATTTTACATATTCTTGTTGTTGTAGATTCTGGCCATTTAGAGATACAGTCGAACAGTTGTTCCTCCTGTTAGTAAACGTTACATGGACGGATTTTGATTCGTTCGCTTTGATACGCCACCTCCTGAGCCAAGTTTCTGTGTCGTCGAGGCTTTTTTGTAGCTGATTTGATGCCTCCATGTGGTTAGGATGCACTGATAGTACTGCAGTATCATCAGCATAAGTAGCTATAGTGACGTTATCCTTTGTGGGTAGGTCAGCCGTGAAGAGAATATACAGTAAGGGTCCTAATTCGCTGTGGAATCCCGGAACTGATTGGGAAAAGTGATGTTTGCGCTTCTCGATGTTGCACGAAGAAGTGTCGGTCATGTAGATATGACTTAAGGATAAGGAAGTAGTGGTAGGGAAGATTCATTCTAATTTTGTAGAGTAGACCAGTATGCCAAACTTTGTCAAATGCCTGAGATATGTCTAAGAAAGCGGCCGAGCAATACATTTTGTCTTCTAGAGCTCGATATATGGTTTTGCAAACACGGTGCACCTGTTCGGTGGTTGCATGTTGTGGTGAATTCTCTCAAATCAACGCGAAGATTTTCGAAATATAGCGTCATTTTGGCAAGTGCTATTTCCGGTTTTAAATCGAATCTTGAGCCACCCTGTATATCTCGTTTCTATCTATCCAAAAGGGTCGATCACACGGTGCATTATCTTGATATTTTCCACCCCAGAAACAGAACTGTAAGTCGGCTACCCAGGTGACAAAAGGAAGACCACTTGTGTGCCACTTAAGTCAATCAAAACCCGGTTGTCACGTGGTGTAGAGCGATAAAGCATGAACCCTGTTGTAGTAGTAGTGCCATAGTGGTAGGTTTTTTGTCGCCACACTAACAATCTACCTGCGGCCTGTGTTTGACATACCAGCTGCAGGCAGTGGCGTTCCTCAAGGATATGCTATCAGCCCCATACCTGCTTAACCCCAACGAATTCGCATAGGTTAGAAGACGCAACGCCCATGCTCTAACAGGCATGAGTTTGTTCCTAAAGACCCCGTTGTCATTATTTACTGATTTCACAAACACGATGTTATTTTTTACAGAAATCCGCAGGATATAAATCTTGCGGAATTGTTTAATGTACGAGTAGTCTTTTAACACTTATGCACTGTTAAAATCCAAAATTTACTCAAAACTATAACATAAACTCGAAACGATCAACCAAAACAGCGATTCAGCGGTCAGTGTGCCAGCATTACCAAGCTGCCGCTTTAGGATTGTGGGAACAAACAACCCTTATTTACTTCTTCCAACCTATTCGAATTCGTTGCTTTACGTAGATCCACCTGATGAGATCCGAAAGATCGAAACAGCAAGGATTATGATATCCTTGAGCGCACTTTGGGAAATATGGTAATCATTTTCTTCACTTACAACAAATTTAGATAAGTGAACATTGAACGTGTTTGCTTAATTATAGCGAGATTATTTCTTTAACACAATATATCACATGCCGGGCGGCTAGCGCGAGGTTGCCTGGACTCGAGATTATCGTGGTGGGTGTCCTACTCGAACTTTTCCGTTCCGTTCCGCATCACATGCATCAAATATTGTGTTACAGATTCTGCACATTGTAAAAAGGCGAATTTTGTGATATGTAATAGGAACAAGCATAATGGTTTGAATTTCGCGCTCATACGCATGGGTCGAACGCGACTGAGAGAAGTATTGGAGTAAAAAAACTTTGAAGCGAGAACACGGATTGTTACATTCCCTGGATCCACGAAGCTAAGGACACAACAGACAGACTACGGAGGAACCTCCAGCAAGGATCAACACGGAATCCGCGGTATGTCTTTGATCATCACCTTCTCTTCTTCAAATCGATCCATGTGTCTTTAATTTTAAGCTTTATTTTTAATAACATTTCATCTTGGAATTTAACGTGCATTTCTGTATCACACAATCTATTTTGAAAATTACAAGTATGTGTGTAGAAAGGTTAAAGCTAAAAGAATAATATCCATTACATTTATAAAGATAGCAATTTGGCTAAATCTGAAACGGTAAGTAAGATATCCAGAGCTTTTAGACGCCGGATACCCCAGAGATGCGTTCTATCGCCCGCCTTGTTCAATATATGTATATATACCTCGGGCCTTCCTCAGTTATCCTTTCGGAAATCCACATATGCAGATGACCTGACATAACAAGACTTTGAGATTCTAGAGTCCACATCAACTGCCGATCTTTCAATCCTGGGATCATCCTTCAGCAGATGGAAGCTAAAGCAAAGTATGAGCAAAACAATAACATCGTGTTTTCACTTTAACAATAAAATAGCAAAAAGACCTAGATGTCACACTGGATAGGACACTGTCATTTAAAAAACATATTCAGTCCATCGCAATAAAGGTAAACAGCAAAAATAACATCCTGCAAAAATTATGTGGAACCTCTAGGGGTGCCCCCGCTTCTATGCTCCGTACTTCGACCCTGAACCTCAGTTTTTCTGCGGCGGAGTTTTTCTGGCCAATGTAGCTAAAGATCCCACATACTAAACTGATAGACGCCCGGTTAAACACTTCTAGGAGAACTATAAACTACTGGCTACTAACACTCAGCCAAATAGCTCTACCACACATTCGTCGTCTCCTTGCGCAGATTACGGTCCAGAATACCACCAATTACAACAGCCCTTCAACTTGAGTCTGATGGTTTTAACCCTGTAGTTAAACGGGCAGAAATTTGGGTGACTCAAACACCAGAAGGAGTGATCAGTAATCTAACTGAAGGTCAAGATCCTCCTGGTTTTGAGCCCCGCCGAATGGAACGGTCGACCCTAAACAGAATCCGTATGTCGCATGGAGTGTGGGCTGATTCGTTGTTTAAATGGAACAAGCGCGCATCCCCACGATGCGACTGTGGAGCAGAACGCCTAACTGTCAGACATATAGTGTAAGAATGTGGCATATCCAGGCAACAACAGGGACTTCCTCCAAGCCAAGCCATCAGCCGTAGAATAGATTTCCAGGCTCGATATTAACTTATAGCCTAGTTATTATTTAGATCTGTTTTACTTTTTTATGATTTACGTTAAATAAATAATAAGACACCGATGCTACAATGTTTGAAATATGATACTCAAAACTTCTATCTAGTGTCAAAAGCTACGCCTAGTTATATTGTGGAGTTACTCTAGTTTTAGCTTCCAACCCTCGCATTTATGGAAACCCCCGAAAAGGGGCAACATACACGGTATGAGGACACAGAACACGAAAGAGAAAGCAAGGGGTAGAGGGTGGGTGCTGCCTTGACTCGCTGGCGGCGCGTAGATTAGGTCGGGGTTTGTGGCCGGACTGGGGGAGAAGAATGCCGCTGCCGCTGACGCCGATGCCGCCGCCGTCCCGTTCGGCATTTGTTTCGACGCCGCCACCCGCCAACTCGACGCCACGCCACGCCGCGCGTCCTCGATCGTTTTACACATTTTCTCCAACGGGCCATGTGGTCGCTGTTACTGCCTCTATCGGGTTCCGTTCAGGGTTAGGGTTGATTTAAATCAGGGATTTAAATCACATCATTTTTTTAAATCATTGATTGAATGGTTAGTTTTAGTTTTAGTTCCTGTTTAGACAATGAAACAATTATACGAATTGAACGTTTCACACGGTATAGGGCCGTATTCACCAAACATAGTTAAATCACTATCTGACTGTTAAACTAGCTATCAGTTTGTTAACCATATTTTTGGTATTCACCAACTAAGGTTAACGCTAACCAGCTGATAACTGCTCTGTTGATTTTAACAACCCGATTTCCGCTAGTTAATCAAATACAGGGATCATAAAAAACAAAATAATATAGAAATTTCTTAGTCTTTTATCACTACTGAAAAGAAAAAAGGTTTAGTTTATATTTGATCGATAAAAATGGTGTGTTTGAATGACATTCAATTTATCAGTTATTTTCACCCACTGATCAGCTTTCGGTTTATTGAAGATGAAAACCGCGTTAGTTTTCTAGTTTTCGTTTCAACTCATAGGTATTTAGCTGCCAGAGAGAGTAATTGGCAGATCTCATTTGCGTTTTCCCTTTTTCATGTTAACTAGAATGTTTCTTATGTGAAGAGAATGGCCAGCGGTGGTGGAAATGTTCATGAGTAGTATGTATATGATTATAGAATAAAACATAAACAAAAACAAACAAAAATCATCATTTTAACTGACTGTTAGTAAACAAACGGTTATCCAAAAAATGGTGAATACGGGACATATGCAGGCAGGGGCGACGAGCACAGTGGTGCAACGGTACACTTGCACCCAAAGAAAAATGTTATGGGGTGCATAGCAGCCCATATAACAGTGATGTGTGACCCAGCTGCGCCAACCCTGAAAAGTTGGTTATAACAACGGTCGTCCATAGCACGGCGCTAGTGTTAGCTTTTAGTCTCGTTAGACACTAATAATAGGCACTTTGACTTATTATTAAAGTAGTAGGTGATTCGAGACAGTAAAGTAATTGGGTGATTCGAGTCAGTTGATTCAAATGATCGAGTCACTAGACTATTCTATTTGTCAGAAAAACATAATGACCATTCAATTCTCCATTGCTACTCAGAGCGTTCCGCTAAACCTTTGCTCTCTGTCAGTCGTGTCGGTCGATCTTTTTGGTTACCCAGAGACCAGATAAAGTCAGAGAGAAATAAGAGAATAAAAGGAAAAGAAGGAAGAAGAAGAGCCTCCTCCTTAGGAGGAAGTTCGACGGTTGGAGGCTATGACTTGGCATAGACGATTTGAGTTGGGTAATTTTTGGGTTTAACCAAAAGGGTTAATTTTGGAGGTCTTAAATGGTAAAACAGAGGGTTGCTGTGCGATTCTGCTTGATTATAAAGTCGTTGTACTTGCTGTTTAATGTAATCTCTCAAGGAAGTGATGTCAAGGTCCTGTGAAGAGTATCGTTGGAAAGATACCATAGGATGTTGGCGATTGTGTGCAATATCTTAATCTGCAAAACCTGCATGTGCCTTTTTCTGAGGAATCACGAAGCCACACATGCATAGGTAATTGCCGAAGAGAAAGATACTTGAAACAGAGATGATACCGCTGACGAATATTTAACAAGTCCTCGTTCAGGCGTAATAAATTTACTGAAAAGAAGTACATAATAATGACTCTCTAGTTTTTTATGTTCCAATTTAAATCATGTTAATGTATTACTAGCTTACTCTATGTTTTTTTAATAATTATAAACGTTTTTCTTTGTTTTACTTCCTTATATCAGCAACATTCGCATACACCATTTGCACCCCATTGAAAAATTAAAACCCGCCGCGCCTGTATACAGGGCCTTCATTTGAAAACTTCTCACCACTGATTAATCAAAAATCACGGATTGAAAGAAAAAACGCCGAGACGCGTCAAAAGATTATTCAAACGAGACAACTTTTTAACCAAAAACTACTTCAACCCTTTGTACCCCCTGCCCCCCAAGGTGATCCTTAAAATGTTTTAATAACCAGGGGTATTGAGTACTACCTCGTTTCAAACGTATGTCGAAGACCTTTATTTTGACGTTTGATTTTCTAAAATCGACGAATTCGTTTTCGAGAAAATTAGAAAAATCTTAATGTATCTTAATTTGTTCAAATAAAAAACAAAAACTTACGAAAATTCCACTTTATATTGCAATAAGTGTTCAAAATGTTGCGCGTTAAAAACATGTTCACAAAACTCGCCCATCGAAATCGTTTTCGATGAACTCTTGCACTATTTTCATTTTAAATGTACAGAATTTATGGAGTTTAGTAACTGTGTGTACACAGCCGTATGAAAGACTCAGTCGGATCCACAATTTAAGGTAGTGAGCTTAGGATTTATGCCAAAATGACCCAAAACTTCAACTTGGGTGACTTCATCCAGAACTCTCCGTTTTTTATTTGTAGCAGATCCACTTTGACAAAATTTCGTAAAGCGTCCAAAACATACCTTAAGCGAAGTTATCTTCTCCGGGTGTCTGGCGTTAAAATGAACGGCGGCAGTTTGCCGAGCACAATTCTGGGCACCATAAACTGGAATCACTTCCACTGTTTTTGCAACTGTCCGTCAAGAATTTGAACATCACTTATATCATTGTTCAGCCAATAACGGGAAACATTTTCGTCACTTATTGCAATAAAACGGGACATTTTTGTGTATTTTTCTAATATTCTCGAAAACGTGTCGACCGATTTTAAAAAATGAAAGGCCAAAATAAAGGACTTCGACCTACCTTTGAAACGAGATTATTACTCGATACCCCTTGTCATTCGAAATATCCTTTGTTTTGAAGTTTGATTTTTTTAAATCGGTCGATTCGTTTTCGAGAATATTAGAAAACTCTTTATGTACCTTAATTTGTTCATAGTTGGTCTTCTATAGTAGTCTTGTAATAACATTAAAGACGTAAAATATGAACATTTTATAGGGTTTACTCCCCTTTGTTTAATCAGCGTGAATCCTCTATTTTAAATTTAAATTCTAATACGTGGGGTGATTGAAGTTTACAAAAATATAGGGACAGTCGATTTAAGATGATATTTCTGTCTTTCCGACAGCTAGTGGCTTTTTGTTAATCTCACGAAAAGTAAGTACATATCATAACTTTTCGATTAATTTGCTTACCTACATTGTTTGTTCATGCTGTAGTTTTCCGGAAGAAGTCAATGAACATTGACGAAACGTTGAAATTTTCAAACTTCTCAGTTGGCCATCTTCTGAGATGCACTGCATATCTCACGAGTTTTCCACAAATGTTAATTTGTTCAAATATAATTCAAAAACACACGAAAATATCGCTTTTTATTGCAATAAGTATTCAAAATGTTGCGCGTTATTGCCAAAGAATGATATTTAAATTCCTAAAGGACAGTTGCAAAAACAGTTTGTGGGATATCATGGCTGCTTTCGTACATGCATCCAAACTTTCAAGTTGGTGACTAAGCCCGATAGATCTCAAGTGACCCCTTAGAAAAAAAAGCCTTATAGCATCAAATCAAAAGATATAGCAGGCCATTCTATAGGCCCTCTTAGCCTTATCCGTTTATCTAGATTCCCATGTCTCATTTTTTATATTTATATATTATATTTATTTATAACGACAATAATCTCTGTTACAACCACGGAGAACTACAATAGGTTTCAATTTTTTATTGATTGCATAAGATGCAGCATCAAGAAGCGGCCTTTGGTGATGTTCTTCTTCAATACCTGAGCTATACATAAAGAATCGACTTTATCAAAGAAATTTGCATTGACAGCGGATCAGTTAAGAAATACATACCTAGACTATTAGCAGACACACAAGGTTACTACCTTCTGAGGTCATGCGATTTATTTACCGCATTATATTTTTGGTAAATAAATTATTACTATCATTGCATTTTTTGAATATTGGCAACAAGCACCATTTTTAATATCAGTTTTGAAGCATACGAATTAAATTATACGAAAATTCTATTTTCATAGACAAACAGAATTTTGCCCGAGCAGACACCAGATCTTTGATACTTTCTCAGCACGGCATACTACCTATTTTTTAAATTTATTATTTTGAACAATAAAAAACAAGAATTTTTGAGGGCTTTTTTCAAGTTTCATCATCACCATTTTGTAGCTTTTTTCAGCAGTTACGATTGAACTTTGCTACAGTCTATAGTTTGTTTTTATAAAAAAAAACTACCATGTCGAGTTAGTTTCGGCTTCGGCAACCGCCATTTGTTGATCAGAATAGTGTTTTTTAGCTGCGATCCATATAATTTTTAATTCTCGTGGTTTACTCCATTAAATGCATTCAAAACATTTCTGATTTCAATCAGTCGATAAAAAGGTAGACATTTTCGCACAGGATTAAATTTCACTGGTCTCCATTACTCGAAATCAACATTATAAAAACACAATCATATTTGTATTTCGTATCCATGGCAATATATCTAAATTATACATTATTCCAAATAATCTTATTACTGCATAAAATATAAATAAATCGGTGTGGAAAATTTGTAGATATAATAATTTCTACCCATATTAAGCGATAACAAATATAAAGGTAACGTAAAAACGGTTTTTATATATGAATTCGATAATAAAGATAAATGCCTAAAATATTATGCAAGTTTTTATATGTTTTATTAGCTGTAAAATTATATAGGTAGATTTGATACGTTTGTAATATCCTCGATAATATCTATTTATAATGCTAGAGCAATAATACCAAAGCAAATATGATCGTAAAAGAGTAACTAATATCTTGTTTGTGTTTTAACATTATCATGTATTATAGTATGAACAAAACACATTTTATTTATTTATTTTCTAAAACGTTAGAAATTAAATACAGACAATAGCGTTTTTTATTTGTTTCTGACCGTATGAATTCCGGGATTCAAAATTCCTCATTATTCTACGGGATGCTGGATTGCGGAATCCCGGGATTGGATCCCCTAGTACACACAGTTACTAAGCTCCATAAATTTTATCCATTTAAAATGAAAATAGTGCAAGAGTTAACCGAAGACGATTTCGATCGGCGAGTTTTGTGAACATGTTTTTGCGACTGTTCGTCAGGAATTTAGTCATCCCCTATATCTTTGGAAAACAACGCGCAACATTTTGAACACTTATTGCAACATAAAGTGGTATTTTCGTGAGTTTTTGTTTTCTATTTGAACAAATTAAGATAAATTAAGATATTTCTAAATTTCTCGAAAACGAATCGGCCGATTTTAAAAAATCAAACGTCAATTAAAGGACGTCGACATACTTTTGAAACGAGATATTACTCAATAACCTTTCTCATTTAAAAATTTTAAGGGAATCATCCTGGAGGGGCAGAGGATACAAAGGGGCGAAGTAGTTCTTAGTTAAAAAGTTGTCCCCCTTGACAACTCTTGGATACTTATATATAGTTGATATATCATTCCGTTTCATGTAAGTTACAATTTGTAGATTGGCTTGCCACATGCATCTTTCTGATTGTCTTTTTGAAATAAATTGTCTGATCGAACTGAAACCACATACATCCTGCGCTAACCCTTACATACTGACCATTCCTCAGAGAGACTACGTTCTTTAAATGTATATATTTTTTCTTTAAATGTATATATTTTTTTGTTTATAATGTAAAGAACATTTTTTCTGTATACCCTCAAACTAAGACGCCGTAAGTACTCTGCCTTAGCAACTGCGGTTTGGGTCAAATAATTCCGATGATATCCGAATTCGAAAATGATCCGTCGTCCAACAGACGAAGGGTCAGTACGAGCGTAACCTTTTTTGCTTATAGTCAAAATACAGATCCCGCTTCTGAACACACACTGGAAAAATGAGAAATATGCTCTATTTGTCCAAGTAGCAAGCGAAGAACGACTAAATATCTCTGTCATGTATGCAACAAGCCGATAGATATTGCCTCTAGTTGCGACGAAGATTTTTGACCTGCGTCAAATTTTGTTACTTCTAGCTATTGTATGAGCCTATTTACCAAAAGTTTTGTTTCTCTTTTTGTATTTTCTTTTATTTGTTACAGTTTTAGTAACAGTTTAGATACCCGTGTGGGGGCGGGTTAGAATATTTCCCATCGTATATTCTGCGTGTCGTAAAAGGCAACTAAAAGGAACCGAACTACTGTCGGTTTAAACAGTAACCTCTTCCCAACCAACAGCTTTGGGTGGACGAGTTGAGAAGAGTCAGGACACCTTCTTGGCCTTAGGGTGAGAAATTGTCCCTAAAGGCGGATGAACCAGTAGGTACCGTCTGGTCAACGGCATGAGGATGCAGAAAGCAAATGGGAAACTTCTGCATTAAAGATCTTAAAGATATCCCAAGAGAAACTCGTAAAATGAGTAAATGCATTTTACGAGTTCACAACATGTCTGTCAAGACATTGTGACTATGATGATGATGATTAGATATAAAATGAAAGCCAGACTTTGTTTAGTTTTTCTCTGTTCACTTTTATTTGGACATATAACTTTTTTTTAATGTTTTTCAGCACTGTCACATAATAAATGATCTACCAAAATCACGTTATGATATTTTTTGCCAATTCATGACATTTCTGTTATCTCAAGACATGTAGGTACTAAATTCATATGACAAGTTCCAATTTTGCATAAATATCAACAACAATGTGCGTAGTCCAGGCGCGTACCTGAGGGGGTGAGGGGGGTTATCTAGTTAAAACCCACCCCGAAATTTCAAAAAATATCGATTGGAAATATCAACGATTAAGACGCAGTTACACTTTCAATGTAGATAATATTAATATTTAATTGAGTATTAGTAACTAAGTATTAGCAGGTCACAGCGAAATATGAAACAAAATTTCTAGCGGGAAAACGCGCAGATGTGCGTAAGCATGAACCTCTAGCCTAGCGGCAGTACGGAGGGAAACTATCATTTAGATGCTGGAGGACAAAATCATGACAATATATGCATTGATTTACTATTTCCTAATTTTATCAAACCAACAAAAGAAAACAGGTTGGTACTCAATTTTTCCCAACCTTTTGGCAACAAAACCAAAACATTCGAGCAAACATTTTGCTTTGTTGGTGTTTTCAGCAACTTTTCATTTTCATGTCGCCGGTCGGAAAATGTATTTGTGTTGGTGTTTTGCCCGCGTTTCTGGAAACTCTATATGTCTGATGATGTGTATACAGGCTCAACTAGAGGAAGATAAAATTTAATCCCTGATTCAGTTTGCCCCGTTGATGTCTGCTACGGACTATGTCATGTGAAAAAATAAAATAGAGTGTTGAAAATACGTGCGAGTTAATTGAATTTTATTCAGAAGTTAGGTTTTTATGTAATCTGATTGCAAAGTCGCTATAAAAGGGCACATGCCGTAAAGGAATTAGGAGGATTTTGTGATGTTCCTTCCGAGGATTCGATGATTTGTATTATAATTACATTATCAGTACTATTTGTTCTTAAACAGTTTTTAAAGCTAGGTCGCATTTCTCTACTGATACCGAACTTACCGACTTCACCTTTTTGTAAACCTTCCAATATTTCCTCAATATAGCTTTTGTGTCGGTTCTTTAGACTGAGTCAACCCCAAAAAAAATTTTCGCCGTTTAGTTTAATAATGAAAACCAGATTCGCAATTTTGTGCATGCCACGTTTTCTATCAAGGGCCACGAAGCTGGCTAATTGTTGTCTATATGTGGACAGCAATTGTTTTCGAAACCTTGCAGTTTTGTTGTGTTGCTGTTTTGTTGGCTTGATGTGGACCTCTACCGACAGACCGGTTTGGCACTGATAACTATCCATTCATATATTTATGTTGCTTTTTGTTTATTTTGCAATTATAACAGATATCTCGTTTTTTTAACAACCCCCCCTCCCCCTCAACGAAAATCATGTGTACGCACCTAGCGTAGACTGACAGACGAAGGGTCAGTGACTAGGTCCTAAATATGGTACATCGGTACATAAGGGTTAAAAATTAAAAAACTCAATTTACCAGACAATCCTGAGCGCGGCGATTCAGAAAACCAGCATAATACCTCAGAGAGACAGTTCACACTAGTCCGGGGGGTAGCGAATCACAAACAAACAAGCACTTGAGGCGCATCTAGTCACAGACAACAGAGTCACAAAGAAGCAGAAGACACGACCCGAGAGCGAGCGTATTGACGCGCGCGTTTTTACAACGCAGATGCAGCGTGGTCACACGGACGAGCGAGAGCGACACACGTTCACGACGGCTGCGAGAGACCGACTGTCAACTGTCAGAGGCCAGCGGCGCGCTTGGCCGCGTGTGCGAAGGGCGCGGGAGGGGGAGCGGGTGGGCGGAGCGTCGGGAGGGCACGCCCGCGCCCCCCACCCCCCACGCACGCCTCCCGAGCACACCTCCCGATGCACACGCGGCTCCCAACGTCGCCGCCGTCGCCGTCGGCCGGTCTTCAGGTGCATGCCGGTGCAACGTGGTCGGAAGGTCCAGGTCCAGACGCCTTCCAAGACGCGAAGGGCAGGTTCCAACCGAATCCTGTGAGGATCGAGGACAGTTTTTAATAATTCATTTAATGTTTATAAAACATTACCTTACATAGATAATCTTACACCTCGATTGAAAACGTTTTTTTTTTTATTTCTCATAATCACTACATTACAATAACAAATTCTCTAAACAATGCGAAAAATCCTGGCCTCGAGAATACTTTAAATTTCATATATGTGTTGGAGAGTTAGAAAGATTTACTTATACATAAATTTACTTACTAATTATAGGCGTAGGGATTTGGCGACACCATCGCCCTGAGGTGATGGTACACCTTGCTCTGCAAACAGCCACAGGGGGGAGAAGTGCAGTTACTTACGCTTCGCCCGCGATGCAATCACCCGCACATCGGAATATTTCCGGGAAGCTAGAAATAGGTTCCCGGAAATAGGTGGCGCCAAATGGCCTTACGGCTCATGTTTCGTCACTGGGCAGATGTTCCCGGTTACTCATTAGTGACAAATTAAATTAATTTGAAGTAAAATGCTCAATGGCACTTCCAGGATCAAAAGATTCCGGAGGTAAAATACCTGGCCGGTCACCCCAATTCAGAGATAGTATTCCTGGGTGACTTCAACGTCCACAACTCATACTGGCTCAAACTCTATAACAAAACGGACGGACGGGACGTGAAGCTGGAGCCGTTGCTATTAGCTGCGGCTTGAAGCAGATGGTTAAAGAACCAACAAGGGTTCCAAGCCGTCACGGAGATTTTGCTAGTCTCCTGGACCTATATCTCACAATTACTCCAACAATCCACACAGTGAACGTTACCGCTCACTACATTCGTCTGACCATAACACCGTCTCAACGCTATGCAGGATGCGTTCTTCAGATCCCCACCATACATAGCCTCGCCGGGTCTGGCATTACGGATCAGCAAAGTGGGACGACCTAAGAGAATACTACCAGTCCTTTCGCTGGAACAACGTCTGCTTCAAGTGACGAGACCCATCAGCTTGCGCCCAAGAAATAACGCGGGTATTAATATCAGGCATGGAAGCCTATATTCCTCCTGCCGTCAGGTGTCCCTCCAAAAACAAGCGATGGTTTAATCAGCGTTGTAGAGACGCAGTTACCTCTAAAAACCTACATTACAAAGAATGGAGGAAAAACCCAAATGCCGAGAACCACCGCAACTTTATCGATGCCAGAAATCACTGTAAACGCGTGATTGATAGCAGCAAGGAGAAACACAACCGAAAAATTAAGAACAAGCTCCTCTGATGTCCTAGTTCGTCCAGAACATTTTGGTCTGTAGCTAAGGCTGTTGGTCAGAACTTTTACTATTCGTCACATTGATCCTTGATCAGAGAGGAAGTCCATCACTTCTACTCTTAAAGAAAAAGCAGACATCTTAGAGAGGCTTTTCGCAGCCAATTCTACTATAGACTTCCAAGATAGTACTCCGATCACCACCATAAAGGTGAACTCGAGAATGGTAGAGATCAAATTTCAACATCGAGATGTAAAAAGCATTCTCCAAAAACTAAACACGAGGAAAGCTACTGGTCCTGACCAAAGTCCAGCCGTTGTCCTTAGACGTTATGCCGTTGAACTTGCACCTATTCTTTGCAAGTTCTTCAAACTATCGTATCAGCGAGGCGTGTTTCCCGCCTCATAGAAGATTGGCTGCATACAACCCATTCCTAAGAAAGGCAAAAAAAAACGATCTCACCAATTAAAGACCTGTGGCTCTTCTCAGCACCATGTCTAGGGTTATGGAGACTGTCATTAACACACAGCTCCTGAAATACCTCGACAACAATAACATCATAAATGATTGCCAGTATGGCTTCCGTAAGCACAGGTCTACGGGTGACCTCCTCGCCTACGTCACTAACTTGTGGAACAGACCAATAGAAAATCATGGCGAATCCCGTGTTGTTGGACTTGACATATCGAAAGCCTTTGACAGACTGTGGCATGAGGAGCTTCTGGTCAAGCTTGCTGCTTATGGACTACCACCTGGTCTGCGTCATTGGCTGAATAGCTTTTTGAACGATCGATCTTTGTTGTAGTCGAAAGCTGTTCATCAGAAGTATTTCCAATAAACGCCGGTGTTCCTCAGGGATCTGTCCTATCCCCTACAATGTTTCTGCTATACATCAACGAGCTGCTGGCAATAGCATCCAATCTAATCTACAGATTCGCAAACGTCAGTACATTAATATCGGGCATGGGACCAGGCAAGTCACTATCATCCCAGGAGACGGTACGTCGGCGACAGCAACATGCCTCACAGATCAACGTCGATATCAAAACAATTCTGGTAAAGAAGTCTCACGTTGGCTTACCAACCGTGTAAATGGAGGGTCATCCAATAGTAGAGTCACCTTCCGTCAAGTTTTTGGGGATCAACATCAACAATAACCAAGTCCCGGCATGACCACGTCGTCAGTATTGCTAAAAGGGCATCCAAGAAGTTTGGGATTTTGCTCCGCTGTAGGAAGCTGTATATACCAGAGGAACTACTGCTGCTCTACAATGCACAGATCGGGCCATCGCTGGAGTATTGCACCCATGTGTTGGAATGCACCCCGAAGCACTCTCCAAACCTTCTGGGCACTATCCACAAGAGAGCAATTAGACTAATCGATACACCTTACCTTCTCAAAGGACCTCCACAGCTTGAAACATTGAAGAAGGATGGCTGGTCTGTCCCTGTTTTACAGAGCTCTCCCACATAATAACACCGAAGGCCGTCCGAACGAGGCCTGCCCTGTATTATTTAGTGATTGTCAATCTCACTAATAGTTTAAAAATTTGTATTTGGGTTTTGTAAGTTACTAAGGATTTTTTACGTCAGTTGTCAATATTCTAATTGCAATAGGTTCTCTGGTTTAGGTACATATAGTTCATGATATGATAAGTATTTGTTGGTGTGAGATATTCATAGATATATAAAATTTTTAAAAATGTGTTTTCCAGAAGTTTCCCAAATAAATATTAGATATCGCAAATGTGATAAAGTAATACTATAAATGAACAACACAGCCTGAGTTCAGAGTGTTTCTTCTAACAGATAACATATACAGGTTAAAATTTTTTAACATGATCTGTAAGAAATCATAAATAATAATAATAATAATTTTTATTCACAGCATAAAGAAAAAACAAGTAACATCACAGAATACAATAATTGGTATATGCTGCGAAAAGGAGTGAAAACATTCACTGAATGACCAACATTGTACTTTTTAATATACAGGTTTCGTAAAAATCTCTTTGGAACCTTGTCGATCTCGTTACGACTAACACAAAAGCTTGGTGATAAGATATTAGAAGCATTTTACGAGTTTCTTTTGGAATATCTTTAAGATCTTTAATGCAGTAGTTTCCCATTTGCTTTCTGCATCCTCATGTTGACCAGATGATATCTACTGGTCCATCCGCCTTTAGGGACAATTTCTCTCCCCAAGGACAAGAAGGTGTCCTGAGTCGTCTCAACTCGTCCACACAAAGCTGTTGGTTGAGAAGAGGTCACTGCTTATACCGACAGTAGTTCGGTTCCTTTTAGCCACCTTTTACGACACGCAGGATATACGATGGGAGATATTCTAACCCGCCCCCACACGGGGCTCCGTATATAAATAGCGCTCTTTATTTGATACTGCCTCAGAAGGTACTATGGAATATTCTACGTTTAATACGTGATACAACCCTGAAGATAATTAAAATTATATAAAACAAAACATTGCTAAACTAACAAGTAATGTCACCTGTCACGATGTTGTTCACATACTGGGATTGTCCCAAGGGCGTACCCAGGTAGGGGCAGGGGGGGGCAGCTGCCCCCCCCCTAGAAGATTAAATAAATGTAATTTTTTTTGGCAAATAAAAATTAAAAACGTGTTACCTACTCTGCGCAAAATGAAGTGTTGGAAACAAAATATCTTTTCAGCCAGATTTGTTCTTTATTTTCTATAGTTAAATATTCTACAACATTCGATATAGAGTCTGTATAGTGAGTCGTGTCGGTCGTGTCACAACGTATTTATTAGAATATTTTATATGGCGACCTTCAGCCGCCGTCAAACGAAACGCAGAATGTTTTGATCAAGTTTTGATACACTTTATTT
Source organism: Callosobruchus maculatus (assembly GCA_951848785.1). Classification (NCBI taxonomy): domain Eukaryota; kingdom Metazoa; phylum Arthropoda; class Insecta; order Coleoptera; family Chrysomelidae; genus Callosobruchus; species Callosobruchus maculatus. Next base: position 2,096,130 of record CATOUR010000064.1, on the reverse strand, counting down.
ATTTCTTTATTTCGTTTTTATTATTTGTTAGTTATCACTAACAAATGAAAGTGTCAGTAATGATTTATAGTCGATAATTTAATTTCTAGAATCTGATTTTGATTACGAGACAGAATAAATAAAAATTAAGTACGGTTTTGATGCAAGTTTGGTTTTATTATATAATTTTTGTTTTCAATGCTATGCTAAAATAAAATAATATTCAATATGTTGCATATTATTTTAAGTAGTATATATCTGTACAGATTTAGTTTAAGATTCTTAGTGTTCATAAAATAAAATAGTGAAAGTATCAAACTCAAATTTCATAGCATATTCTATTCAGTGCTTACAACTAAATTATTTTTAAATTTGCCGCGGTTATTTCTGTGCCGCGACTCACTAGACAGACTCTAGTATACTGTTAGCGATGCAATATAATTTAAATCTCCCACAAAACCGTGGTATCTCGTAGTTTCCGCTTCCGACGAGACAATCAGAGCCATATAGGATTAAAGCTGAATATAATTGGAAGAAAATAACATCTAACGCCATCTAGTTTCGGACGGCAGTACTTTTTCCAGTAAAAAGAAATAGGCTCAATGTATACTGTATACGGTCAATAGAGACATCTAGTATTGAATAGCAATACCACGAAGAATATTCTAGCATGGACTATTCCGGAAAGAAAAGACAGTGATAGCATGTATTATAAGACAAGGATGGAAATAGAGTCGAGCTCGAGTATTTTCTACATATTTCGGGAGCGAGAATATTTTCAATATATAAGCGGAACGTAAGGCAGAGCACGTGAATTTAGTTCGAATACAATTCAGTTCGGAGTGGAATACGAGCGAATATTTCATACGCCATAGATAGTGTCTTATAGTTTCGTTGCGGAGACACGAGATTTACGTTTACTGCGCAACAACTGGAAATATTACTCCGTCAAATGGATATCAGGAAATTCTTTGAAAGAGGTGAGTCAAAACAAAACACTTAAGTACATACTTAATATGATTATTTGATTTGTTTAAGGGGGGCTCTGACTCTCTTGTAAGTGTATATCTTAGGCATTACTTACAATATTTAAATTTATTAATTACAACACGTGGTTTTGTTATAATAGCTAAAATAACATTTGTGAATATTTTGTGATAAAAAAGTTAAAAAAAAAACATAAAAGAAAGATCCTTGCAATATTTTGGATTTATTAATAAGATCATACCGACAACAAAATCCCTTTTCTCTAACGTCACAACAAGTGTATTATTTCAAATTACTTACCTAGTTTTGATTATTTGGCGTTCAAACCATATGCAAGAGAATGTGAAACTTGATCTTTGATTTTCGTCCTATGCAACCCGCCTAAACACTGTAAGGGTAATTCTGTGTATCCATTTTTTAGGGAGGCCACGCGAAAAAAGAAAAAAAGGTCGGGAAAGTAGCAGTGGAAGCGATGAAAATGACAACCATGATAAAACCACTCATGTAATGCCAATATCATTGCATGCTAACATTGGACAAGCGTCAAATTCTTCAGTAGAACCTCTTAATATATCTGTTGCCGGCTATTCTTCTCCATCGACATCCCAACAAACTTATGACGTCAACGTCGATCCTGAAATTATAGTGGACGATGGCTGTCATGAAAATGATCTGGGTCGTTATGTTGGATTGGCTACCCAGCTATCGACGGAAAAGAAGAGGGAGTTGTTACAAAATCCTTGGATCCCGCCCAGAAATTACGATTTTGAAAGTGATGCAAGCCATTTAAAAAGAAAATTTAATCATGCTTGGTTGGATCAATATTCGCCATGGCTAGTATATTCCAAGCGACTAAAAGGTGCTCTTTGTAAGTATTGTGTTTTGTTTCCTCCGCCCATTAGCACTGTGAGAGGAATTTTGGGATCGTTTATGGTCAGGCCATATTTAAAGTTCAAAAATATGCATGAAGACTGCCGAAAGCATGCAACGACCAACCTTCACCAAACGGCGACAAATGCTGCAAAAAATTTTCTTGAAAATGTTCCTGTAGACATCCAACTGCAAAGTGGACACCAAAAAGCAATCGATGAAAACAGACAAATATTGTCATCAATTATTTCTTGTATAGTATTTTGCGGTACACATGATATGCCTCTTAGGGGCAAACAAGCAGATGAGGGTGTTTTATTAGATTTATTGAAGTTGAGAATCGATTCAGGGGACAACAAATTAAAGAGTCACTTTGAAAAGTGCCGTCGAAATGCAATTTATACTTCGCCAAGAATACAAAACGAACTAATAAATTTATGTGGCGAAGTTATTCAGGAGAATGTAATTAGTGAGGTTCGGAAGACCATGGCTTACTCAATCTTAGCTGATGAAACAGCAGACGTATCTGGGAAAGAACAGCTGTCAATAGGCGTGCGGTTCTACGACGAAAGCAAAAGTAAAATCAGAGAAGAATTTGTAGGGTTCGTTGAACTAAAAGCACAAAATGCTTCCGCAATCGCCGAAGCAATTGACAATTTCTTAATTAGTTCTAACCTCTCCAAAGAAGATTGCGTAGGGTTTGGATTCGATGGCTGTTCTACAATGGCAGGAAAAGAGGGTGGCGTACAAGCCATTTTGAGAAAAAAATATCCTCGTGCTTTATATTTTCATTGCTCAAGTCACAAACTCAACCTTGTTGTGAATGATGCGAACGCAGTGCCAGAAATTAGAAATACTGTCGCCACTGTAAAGGATGTTATAACGTTTTTCAGAGAATCGACTACACGTCGAAACTACGCTCCAAACCTATCACGATTATGTGAGACGAGATGGTCCGAAAAATATAAATCAATCAGAAAGTTTTCTCAACATTTTTCAGAGCTCGTGAAATCTCTAGAAACGTTATCTGTAGAGGGAAATTATGCCACCAGAAAATCTGCATATCAGTTGCATTCAGCCGTTACAAAACCAGTGTTTATTGTTTCTCTACAAACAATAGCCAAATATTCAGCAGTTATAGAACCAGTAGTTAACGCACTGCAAGCTAAATCGATCGACATGATCTCGGTAGGAAAACACATTAAAAATATCAAGGACATTCTCAGAAATGACCGCGAGTTTCCTGATAGAATAAGTAATGAAATACTTCAAAAAGCACGAGCTGTTGCAATGGATTTGAACATAGAAATTTCGGTTCCACGTCTTGCTCATAAGCAAACACATAGAAGTAATCCGCCATCAGACAATGATAACGAATATTGGCGGCGTTCCCTGATAATACCATACATTGATTCACTCATTTCATCATTGAATATTCGATTCTCCCAAGAAAATACTCCGGCGTTTGCTTTAAGCAGGCTACATCCCTTGTATATGACAAAAACCAGCATTGCAGACCTACACAAAAACGCAGAATCATTCCAAGAATTTTATAACCTGGATATCACCGGGGAACTGAACCTTTGGCATAATTTATGGGTGACGAAGGCTTTATCAGATGATCAATTAAAGGACATAGAAGTAGTTGATCTGTTCAAAGAAGCGAACATTTTTTACCCTGCTGTCAGAAAGGCATTAATTATTTTAAGCACTATCCCATGCACCACGGCGACCGTAGAACGGTCCTTCAGTACGCTGCGAAGAGTTAAAACGTGGCTAAGAAGCACCATGGGTGAAGAAAGGCTTACGGGTTTATGTCTGATGAGCGTACATCGCAATTATTTAAAAGACAACAGTGAGTTTATTGAAAAGATTGTCATAGACAAATTTTCGGCAAATCCGAGAAGATTACTGTTAAATTAAAATAAACATATATAATATTATATATTATACATAATGTATAGTATAATTATTATGTACTTATAATATTTGTTTTGTGTCATCATAAAAGTTAATGAATAAAAGTCAATTTTCGAAACAGGTATAAGCACTAAGCAGCCCCCTGCCCCCCCCTAACTGAAATCCTGGGTACGCCCTTGGATTGTCCTTTATCAAATTTATGTAGCATTTCCCAGCACCAAGTCACACTTTGTGTCATATCTGCTCTTCAGTCAGTTGATGTGACACCCAGAGAGAACAAATTTTTATTACGAGCAAATGATCACGCAGAATCTAATTTTGATGCATTTAGGCCTAAAGTATCCTCTATCTGTTGGTAGGGCATTCACCTGTCGCCTGTAACTGGCATTCGATGTCTTTCCGGTCTATCAGCATCCTCCGCAATGGGGTTTCCGGTTTGGACATGCAGCTATAGCATGAGCAATTTTTTTCTAAGCACTGGTCTACATATGTTCAAACCAGGCGCGAAATACATATAATCACTGGACAGGAAGGTATACAAATAAAATCACTAATGAGCTACCTAAGCATTCTACAACTGCCGTATTAAGTGTAGTCTTAAATTTACGATATATCAAGAGGTACAAACATATGTTCAAATCATCCTTTGAGATAGGAATCTATTTTCACAACTTGCTCCCACTTAGTTAAACTAACCTACCTATTAATTTATTTGAAAGTAAAATAAAAACTTTACTGAAACTTACAGCAAGAATGATTTTAAAATCCATCCAAAAATAAACCGTTATTTGCTACGTGACCTTACTTTTCCTATTTACTTATTTATAGATTGGAAGCTGGAACAGATGGAAGTGCATTCACCATATTTTCACGTATTAGTATTAGTTTGTCCCTGCACCATTTAAGAAATTACCAGTATATGCAAGCGCATTCGCCAAATATTTCAGTTAATTTATAGCAGTTTAGTGAATAAGGTATATAATTATTCGTAAATTATTAGATTTCATTCAGTTATTATCAACTAATAAACTTTTAAGGAATTTTTGATTTTGAGAAGACTAGTTTAGTTTCACTTTTACTAATGCAGTCTGCCTCCTTCACCATATTTTTAAGAATTGAGAAAAGTCCACCATTTATCAAACTATCCATTACCAAAAGCGCATTCACCAAATATTTAAATTATTATTTACATTTTATAGAAATTTTCGATATACTCTTTATCAAGCACAACAATTGCTTATGCCGGCTACACACGATCCGGCAGGCTAGTCAGTTCGAACTGAACAGTCGGCCTGGAGTCCGGTTCCGGTCGACTTGTCAGTTAAGACTGTTCAGGCGGCCGGAGGAGAACCAAAAATATGTTAGTTCATCCGTCTGGCCTGACTTACTCAAAGGCAAGTCTGAACGTGTATGGCACAGCCGCCTGTCGGGACATCAGGTCGTCAGGTCAAACAGTGCAGTTTAGTACAGAAGTCGTTACCATGTTGCGCGAAAGAGAAAATACGTATTTAAAAGAATTTATCGCGATTTATCACAATGAGCCGTGTCTATGGCAAGTAAAATCGAAAGATTATCACGACCGTGGCAAAAAAGAATTTTAAATTGGTAGAACAATGGAAGGAAATTGATCCTTGTTGTACGAAGTCGACTTTTCTCAAAAAATTTAATAATTTGAGGAGTAGTATTCGAAAGGAAGCAAAAAATTGAAGGATACAATGAGGGATCAGGTGCCGATGATATATTTCAGATTCGACTGAACGTGTGGAGGGTCGTCAGTCCATCAGATAACCAGTCTCCAGGCGGACTGTTCAGTTCGAACTGACAGGCCTGCCGGATCGTATGTAGCCAGCATTAGTCAATCTAGCCATAAAATTGGGAGCCAGGGTGCTGAACAAACGTCCCCTGACAAACAAATCTTTGAACATCTTTTCAGGTAGCCACGCTGTACTGAAAGTAGTGAGCTCCAAACGGGTTGACTCAAGACTCGTATAGAACTGCATACATCTCCTCCACGAACTTGCAACAAGGCACAAAGTAACTTTGGTTTAGGGGCTTAGGTTTCAGGTCACAACAGGGTAAAAGGTAATGAAATAGCTCATACACTCATAAGAGGAGGAACCAAATCTGCGTTCACTGGACCAGAACCATTTGCGGGCATTGCGAAAGACACTGCCAGGAAGACCATCTCAGAATAGGCAGAGAGGAAAGCATTTCCAGACTGGCGAGATACACCAGGTCTACTGCACTCGAAAACTTTCATACCATACCCTTCTAGTCAGCCCACCCCGAGGATCCTAGAATGGAGCAGGAGTGATCTGCGCATTTTGGTCGATCTGTTGACAGGACATTTGGTCTCATGAATAACAGGAAGTAAGTGGGTTCACTTCAAATTCATGAAGCAAAACCTTCAAAGTATATGATTAAAAATTTGGAGCTTTTGCAGATACTTTAGATTATATGAATAAAATCATGCTTTTGCTAAGTATCTGTAGCAAAAGCTTCATTTTTCTGAAGGTACCTTCAGTGCAGACTTCGCGTCCGGGGAAGTAACACGTGTTTGGCAATAATGGCGTTTTTAGATAATTCAAGAGCTGTAAAGCGTTACAAGAGACATTTGCAAACATCACCAAATGACTTCAGACACCTTTATTGTTTCAACGAAGCAAACGTACATTGGTTAGCCAACCATTTTCTTGGTAATGAAAATGAAACACGAGGTGCTGCATCTTCATCGTTTGAGTAAAGTGATTTTGCGTTATATCGCAGATCCAGGTTACGAAAACAGCGTGGCGGAAATAATCGGAATTCACCAAAGTACAGTGTCAAAAACAACCGCTGAAGTAATGGAAAAATGTTTGCAGAAAGCACATCTTTGGATCAAGTTTCCATCTACCAATGACGAAATACGTGAAGCCCAATATCTATGGCAGAAAGTTTACACGTTTCCAGCAGCGATTGGGGTTCTATATTGCACACATGTTCGTATTTCAAAGCCTGCCCAATTTGGAGATGAATATATAAGCAGGAAAGGTTTTGCTAGCATCAATATACAAGCAACGTGCAATGCACAGGAAAAATTTACAAGTGTAGATGTGCAATGGTCCGGTTCTACGCGTGAGACTAGAATCTGAATAAATGAGAATACGCCTTTTTTATATTCAACCAAACATCACAACATTTCTGTGTATAGACTTGTCAAAAAGTGGGGCAAACTGTCTTAATAACGGAGCATTTTCTACGGAGCAAAAGCAAATCATTATTCATACGAAACGAAGTAAATGCTTTTTCTTCTACCTTTTGCTTCGAAGCATTTGCTTTTGCTTTTACTTTGTACTTCAAGCAAATGCTCCATTTTTATTCATGAGACCCATTGCCGTCTGAGAAATCACTTACGGAAGCTGTGGAACAAACACCTGCTGTCGTTTCTGCTATGTGGAGGACGAAACAGAGGAGCACTATTGTGCTCCTGACCAGTACTGGAAAAAGCTTTCAGACCTTCGGATTCACCCATCCGAAACATACTAACTTCACCTTCGTCAAAAGGGGTGGATTGTACGGGGAACTCTAAATAGGTGTGAGCCACAATAGACACAATAGGATCACAGTAGAAGGAGGTATAATCGCTCACTATCTACCTAACCTATTCCATCCAGTTGTTTTTTTATTATGTTTCGCGTTTAGTGAGTTCTAGTGGCGTAAGAATAATAACCTTTTTATTCTGAGTTATATTACTAGTTGTTTATATTTATATGCATGCCAAAAGCGTAATGTATAAAAAATAGATAAAAGGGTCATCAGTTATAAATACAAGGCTGTAACAGAACTAGTTACATCACCAGTTACGTTACGCACTCACCAATCTATATAATTCCATGTCAACGAATCAAGACATCAATGTCAGATCACAGCGCTAAGATAGCATGCATTCGAAACATCTCAAAGGTGGCCTGCCTCATAAAAAGTAGAATATCCCTCCAAAACGTTGAAATACGAAATGTGACCTTTCTTGCGTAGCAATCTACCAAATTTTCGAAACTTGAAAGCTCTTCATTTGAGAAACAAAAATATTTTGTGAATTTTATCCAAAAGACTCCTTTTCTCGGGATCAGCTACTATTTCAATGGTTCCCGAGCGTATAAAACTCTTTTTATAAGCATCCATCCTTTCTACCACGCCAACCTAGTGAGAAAGGTGGTGATGCAGCACAGCGGGATCCCCTTTACCTGGCCAAGAAAGGTACACTGATAAGACAGCTGGGCAATCACCTAACAGGTGCTAAGCAGCCTCATATTTCCATAGATTTTTTATGGTCAGCCTCCCGCAAAGGCTGAAAGCCTATGGCGCTGTAGAGGCGCTGCGAGAGGATAAGTATCGGTGCACGTTAGATTTGAAACACTGCAGGTTGTAGCCGTCGGGAAACAAATTTCCCCGGCAGCTCATTCCACAGCGTCGAAATTCTCCAAAATAAGGGATGATGGAAAAAGAAGGGATTATGGAATAGACCGGTTCGGGGAGTAGGGACCTCGACCTGGATAGGATGAGCTCGCAGAGCTTGTCTAATGCCCGTCGTTCAGACGGCCTTTGGTGCTATCATCTGGGAGAGCTCACGCGAACATCTTCCGTGATAGAATCTGTAAAACAGGCACAGGTCAGCCACCCTTCTTAGAAGTTTTAGAGAGTGCTTCGGAGCGCATGCCCACACCACACGTGGGAGCAATATTCCAACTATGGTCGGATCTGTGCCTTGTAGAGCAGCAGTAGTTGCTCCGGTGTATACAGCTTCCTATAGATATACAGCGGAACAAAACTCCAAGCTTCTGGGATGCCCTTTTAGCAATACTGACGACGTGGTCGTGCCAGGACATGTTGTTGTTGATCCCCAAAAACTTGTCGGAAGGTGACTCGACTATTGGATGATCCTCCATTTCCAGATTTCCAAACGACGGTTTCCAATAACAGCTCCAGTCGCAATTCAGAGGTGCTGCCTGGACTTGGACAGGTAGTATTTGACTACCTTCTCGTGTAACCAAGACGTTTTTTAGGAGTTCAGCAGCTATAAGTTATGTCATCCTACGCGACCTCAAAGCTTTTTAAAGCTTTTTGCGCGCACTTACAACAGTTTTGCTATGGCTCCGGGGGGGGGGGGGGTCAAAATAAGATTTTAATCCCACCAACCCTTTCTATCAACCAGTCCGCTAAAACGTTGCCTTTGGGCTTTGAATGCCCTTTTACCGACACTGACGGCTTATCCGAGGTGACAACTGTCTTCTGAGCTATCAAATAGAGATTTTCGACTTTTTAGGTAAACGTGAAGATAAGATCTGAAATATTTTATTTCCGTCAAGTGAGACTGAAACTCAAAACTGCGACCGGAATTGTGATCAGCACCCTCAAATTATCCAAAACACAAGGTTTCTTTTTAATAGAGAGTCAAATAAAGATTTTCGATTTTCTAGGTAAACCTAAAGATCTGATTTTTTTTTATTTTCGTCAAACGAGATGACTGAAACTCAAAAGTGCGACTGAGTTTGTAATCAGCACTTTGAAGTTATCCAAAATACAAGGTTTCCTCTTAATAGAAAGCCAAATAAGGTTTTTCGATTTTTTATGTAAGCCTGAAGATTCTAAATATCTGAAATTTTGATTTTCATCAAACGAGGCTGAAAGTCAAAACTGCGACTGGATCTGTAATCAGCACCCTAAAATTATCCAAAACACCAGGTTTCATCTCCATAGAAAGTCAAATAACGATTTTCGATTTTTTAGTTAAACCTGAAGATTCTAAATAGGTAGGTGTCTTATTTTTTTTTTATTTTCATCAAACGAGACTGAAACTCAAAACTGCGACTGGATCTGTAATCAGCATCCTCAAACTATTCAAAACACGAGGTTTCATCTTAATAGAAAGTCAAATGAAGGTTTTCGATTTTTTAGGTAAACATGAATGAAGATCCTAAAAATCTGAAATTTTTTATTTTCGTCAAAACGAGACTGAAACTCAAAACTGCGACTGGATCAGTAATCAGCACCATCAAATTATTCAAAACACGAGGTTTCTTGATAGAAGATCAAATAAAGATCTTCGATTTTTTAGGTAAACCTGAAGTTCCTAAAAATCTGAAATTTGTTATTTTCGTCAAACGAGACTGAAACTCAAAACTGCGACTGGATCTGTAATCAGCACCTTCAAATTATCCAAAACACGAGGCTTCATCTTGATAGAAGGTCAAATAAAGATTTTCGATTTTGTAGGTATTACCCGAAGACTCTAAATATCCGATTTTTTTTATTTTTATCAAACGAGACTGAAACTCAAAACTGCGACTGGATCTGTAATCAGCACCTTTAAATTATCCAAAACACGAGATTTCATCTTGATAGAAAGTCAAATAAAGATTTTCGATTCTTTAGCTAAACCTGAAGATATCTGAAATTTTGACTTTCGTCAAACGAGACTGGAACTCAAAACTGCGACCGGGTTTGTAATCAGCACCCTCAAATTATCCAAAGACGACGTTTCATCTTGATAGAAGGTCAAATAAAAATTTTCGATTTTTTAGGTAAACCTGAAGATTCTAAATATCTGATTTTTTTTATTTTCGTCAAACGAGACTGAAACTTGGAACTGCCACCGGATTTGTAATCAGCACCCTCAAGTTATACCAAACACGAGGTTTCATCTTAATAGAAGGTCAAATAAAGATTTCCAATTTTTTAGATAAACCCGAAGATGTAAATGTCTGAAATTTTGATTTTCGTCAAACGAGAGTGAAACTCAAAACTGCAACTGGACTGTAATCAGCACCCTCAAATTATTCAAAACACGAGGTTTCATCTTAATAGAAAGTCAAATAAAGATTTTCGATTTTTTAGGTAAACCCGAAGACTCTAAATATCCGATTTTTTTTATTTTCATCAAACGAGACTGAAACTCAAAACTGCGACTGGATCTGTAATCAGCACCTTCAAGTTATCCAAAACACGAGATTTCATCTTGATAGAAAGTCAAATAAAGTTTTTCGATTCTTTAGCTAAACCTGAAGATATCTGAAATTTTAATTTTCGTCAAACGAGACTGGAACTCAAAACTGCGACCGGGTTTGTAATCAGCACCCTCAAGTTATCCAAAACATGGGGTTTCTGTTTGATAGAGGGTCAAATAAAGATTTTCGATTTTTAGCTAAACCTGATGATCCTAAACATCTGAAATTTTGATTTTCGTCAAACGAGACTGAAACTCAAAACTGCGACTAGATCTGTAATCAGCACCCTCAAATTATCCATAAAGACGACGTTTCATCTTGATAGAAGGTCAAATAAAAATGTTCGATTTTTTATTACTTCCCACACCGATAGGTGGGGGAGTATTGTGATCGCGAAAATTTTCGATTTTGAGATAATACACTTTTTGGGCGTTTCATGATGTCTACATAACGAAAATCCACGTCACTCATTTCCGTCGGTCTGTCTGTCTGTCGGTCTGTCTGTCGGTCTGTCTGTCTGTCGGTCTGTCTGTCTGTCGGTCTGTCTGTCTGTCGGTCTGTCTGTCTGTCGGTCTGTCTGTACGCGTTTTTCTGTCCTCATGATCTCAGTAACCGCTGCATGGATTTTGATGAAATTTAGGAAGCGATGTGCTGTGGGGTCGTAGTAGGTAATGCTGTTATAATTTTGAAAATCGGTGCATTGGCGGCGGAGTAATTAGCAAAAAACGAAAAATTTCAAATATTACCCAAACTTCGTTTTTAGGCGTTTTAGGTGTTCCTGATCATTTTCTACTTTTTTTGGGTGGGGGTGGAAATTGGGGTGGTTGGGGGTTGGGGGGTTGTAAAATTGAAAAATTTGTTGTATTCATAATAGACTACCCAATGACCTGTGAAGGAAGACCTAGCGACATAAATAACTTTTTTAGGTCTATCCGAACATTGCCTTATGTCTATTACAGAAACTAAAGGACTTAGAATTTTTCTGGTGTAAACATATGAGTATTGCTTTAGATCGTTCTATATTAAGTAACGAAGAAACTGTTCAATTGATTTTAATGAAATTTTGACACAGTATTACTATCGTGTCGAGGATGGAAAATGCGTATGGTTTTTATAAATAGTGCCAGTAGCGGCGCAGAAATAATAAAAAAACTAAAAATATAAAACCAGCTCAAACTTCGTTTTTAAGTGTTTTAGAAGTTCCTGATCATTTTCTGAGTTTTTTTGGGTGGGGGTGAAATTGGGGTGGTTGGGGGGTGGGGGGTTGAAAAATTGAAAAATTTGCTGTATTCATATTAGGCTGTCCACTGACCTGTGAAGGAAGATCTAGCGACATAAATCACCTTTTTAGATCCATCTGAACATTGCCTTGCCTATTACAGAAACCAAAGGGCTTAGAATTTTTTCTGGTGTAATCATACGAGTATTGCTTTAGATCGTTCTATATTATGTAACGAAGAAACTGTTGAATTGATTTTAATGAAATTTTGACACAGTATTACTACCGTGGCGAGGATGGAAAATGCGTATGGATTTTATAAATCGTGCCAGTGGCGGCGCAGAAACAATAAAAAAACTAAAAATATAAAAACAGCTCAAACTTCTTTTTTAAGTGTTTTAGAGGTTCCTGATCATTCACGGAGTTTTTTTGGGTGGGGGTAAAATTCGGGTGGTTGGAGGGTTTGGGGTTGAAAAACTGAAAAATTTGCTGTATTAATAATAGGCTGTCCGCTGACCTGTGATGGAAGACCTAGCGACATAAATCACCTTTTTAGGTCCATCTGAACATTGCCTTGCCTATTACCGAAACTAAGGGACTTAGAATTTTCTGTATACATACGAGTATTTATTGCTTTAGATCGTTTTGTATTTTGTAACGTGGAAACTATTAAATTGATTCTAATGAAATTTTGACACATTATTATTACTGTGGTGAGGATGGAAAACGCGTATGCTTGTTAGAAATCGTGTCAGTGGCAGCGTAGCAATAATCAAAAAACAAAAAATATAAAAAAGCTCAAACTTCGTTTTTAGATGTTTTAGGGGTTCCTGACCGTTTTGTACCTTTTTTGGGTGGGGGTTGTAAAACTGAAATGTTTGTATTATTGATAATAGGCTGTTCATTGACCTGTGCAGGACAGACCTAGCGGCATATGACAATTGGGGGGGGCGGGAGGGGGGTACTGGCGATGATTTTGTTGCAAGGGGATCTCAGACTATATCTTTATGCTATGGGAAAATAATAAACTGGTATCACCGTAATGTGTGGGAAGTACTGAGTCAATCAACTTGACTCCATTTTTTTAGGTAAACCTGAAGATCCTAAACATCTGAAATTTTGATTTTCGTCAAACGAGACTGAAACTCAAAACTGCGACTGGATCTGTAATCAGCACCCTCAAATTACCCAAAACACGAGGTTTCATCTTGATAGAAAGTCAAATAAAGATTTTCGATTTTTTTTTGGGTAAACCTGAAGATCCTAAATATCTGAAATTTTTATTTTCGTCAAATGAGACTGAAACTTAGAACTGCCACCGGATTTGTAATCAGCACCCTCAAGTTATACCAAACACGAGGTTTCATCTTAATAGAAGGTAAAATAAAGATTTCCAATTTTTTAGATAAACCCGAAGATGTAAATATCTGAAATTTTGATTTTTGTCAAACGAGACTGAAACTCAAAACTGCAACTGGATCTGTAATCAGCAGTCAGCACCCTCAAATTATTCAAAACACGAGGTTTCATCTTAATAGAAAGTCAAATAAAGATTTTCGATTTTTTAGGTAAACCCGAAGACTCTAAATATCCGATTTTTTTATTTTCATCAAACGAGACTGAAACTCAAAACTGCGACTGGATCTGTAATCAGCACCTTCAAATTATCCAAAACAAGAGATTTCATCTTGATAGAAGGTCAAATAAGGATTTTCGATTCTTTAGCTAAACCTGAAGATATCTGAAATTTTGATTTCCGTCAAACGAGACTGGAACTCAAAACTGCGACCGGGTTTGTAATCAGCACCCTCAAGTTATCCAAAACATGGGGTTTCTGTTTGATAGAGGGTCAAATAAAGATTTTCGATTTTTTGCTAAACCTGATGATCCTAAACATCTGAAATTTTGATTTTCGTCAAACGAGACTGAAACTCAAAACTGCGACTGGATATGTAATCAGCACCCTCAAATTATTCAAAACACGAGGTTTCATCTTAATAGAAAGTCAAATAAAGATTTTCGATTTTTTAGGTAAACCTGAAGATCCTAAACATCGGAAATGTTGATTTTCGTCAAACGAGACTGAAACTCAAAACTGCGACTGGATCTGTAATCAGCACCCTCAAATTACTCGAAACACGAGGTTTCATCTTGATAGAAGGTTAAATAAAGATTTCCAATTTTTTAGGTAAACCTGGAGATTCTAAATATCTGTTTTTTTTTTTTGTTTTCGTCAAACAAGACTGAAACTCAAAACTGAAGATTCTAAATATCTGATTTTTTTTATTTTCGTCAAACGAGACTGAAACTCAAAACGCGACTGTATCTGTAATCAGCACCCTCAAATTATTCAAAACACGAGGTTCCATCTTAGAAAGTCAAATAAAGATGTTCGATTTTTTAGGAAAACCTGAAGATCCTAAATACCTAAAATTTTTATTTTCGTCAAACGAGATTGAGTTCAAAATTGCGACTGGATCTGTAATCAGCACCCTCAAATTATTCAAAATACGAGGTTTCATCTTAATAAAAACCCAAATCATGATTTTCGATTCTTTAGATAAAACCGAATATCTAAATATCAAAGATCAGATTCAGATACGTGGATGACACAATACAATGACATATTTGTTGTGTGGAGCCACGGACAAGACATGTTAATGGAATTCCTACAACACCTAAACAGTGTACATCCGATAATCCAGTTCACGATGGAAGTCATCATCATAGTCACAATGTCTTAACAGACATGTTGTGAACACGTAAAATGCATTAAGTTGGAGCTAGAGTATTGCCGACACGAATATTGTCAATAGTTTTGAGAACTGTAGCTCGCCATCGTTCGCGATTTACTGTCAGTTCAGTGGCGCTCTTGATGCTCATATCCGGCAACTGTTTCGTCGTATCCACTCAGCGTGCAGGGGAACAGCCGCGGCGCCGCCCACTCGGCGCATGACCCTGAACTACAAGTTTCTTCATATTCCATTCACGATGAAAATAGAGGAAAACAAAAAGCCGCCTTTTCTCGATGTACTAGTGACCAGAAAAGGATCAACCTTGGAACACACAGTGTACAGGAAACCAACGCACACCGATCGCTATTTGCTCAATAGCTCGAACCACCATCCATGCCAGAAGTTTGGAATCATCAAAACACTGACAGAACGGGCAAGTAGGGTGTGTGAACCAGCGGAACTAGGTGTCGAGCTCAAACATCTGAATATCGCGTTTATAAGGCAAACGGCTACTCAGAAAAGCAAATAATAAGATCTACGCGAGCTGGTAGAGTAGAAAAGCAACCCCAACAACCACCAGTAGCCAAAGCTTTCCTACCTTATGTCCCCAGAGTCACAGACAGACAGAATTGGAAGGTTACTGCAGAAGGAGAATATTAGGAAGATAGACAAACCAACTGGGAAAATACAACAGCATTTAAGATCGGCAAAGGACAAAAGGCATCCGTGGACAGCATCAGGGATGTATCGGATGGAAGTGTATACATCAGAACAACAAAGAGATCGGTACAAACTAGAATTTCGGAACAAAAAACAAATTGCCGATTAGGTCAGACGGAAAAATATGCAGTAGCCAAGCATGCACTCCAAGAAAGCGGTAACCACAGCAGAAAGTTTGACGAGACACAGGTTTTGGCTACGACCTCCTCTTATTACGCCAGATTGTACAGGGAGTCCATTGAGATTTATAAACATAAGACCAACTTCAACAACAAAGAAGAAGCATATTAATATAAGATCAGCAGAATATGGATACATGTCTTAAGAGATACAAAGATGCTGGGATGCGCAGGAGGCAGGAGTTCCGCAGACATCGGCGGCGCACAGCGCAGCCGCCCTCACTCCTAATCAAGGGAATATAGGTGCTGGCCCTGTGATGCGGGATGCGGTATCAGTCTCTCGGAACACGCCGATTAGGTGACATCAGCTTCTAAGGATGCCGACCACTTGTGTTGGCAAAACGTCAAACAGCGAAGCGCGCCGACGCCAAGGCAGCGGAGCGTATCGACGCCGGCCGAACAGTCCAAGAACCAACAGTTCATTTCACCTCTCATTCCCACCTACTCCTATGTGACTAGGCACCTAATATAATGTTACCTTGTTGGTCTTCGCTAGTATCTTTAGGGTATTATGGCAGTCCCACACAATTTTTGAAGTATAGTGGTTACTTGGCAAGACCATCAGAGCCGGCCGGCAGTCTGTGTTTACATAGATACCAACATATAGACATTGGGAAGCAGTACTTTGAAAAGGTATTGGTTCGCCATCTATCTCTCAAAGCCGGTACCTGAACGTTTAATTTGAGTATCCGAGCACTGTTTATGTGACCCATTTAAAAGCATCAGGTTTAGAAACCTGCGGGTATGACAACAAACAGACTGTTTGTTGTGGAACACTCAGTACTGCTTCCCAATATCTATATGTTACTACTACTAGTATGAGTTTTGTCAGCTAGGCACTAGCTTGCAATTTCATTTATTCGTCTGAGACTTAAATCACACTGACGAGCTTTAATAAAAGCGAAACAACTTTGTCTGTGATTGGTTTCGGATGAATGAATGAAATTGCTACTCTTTAACTTACATAGATAGTATTTTACTATGACCTTTATCTATGCATATTCTGCCGCACTCCATAATTGCGGCTACTTCCTGTACCTGATGAATATTTGGAGTCATCGGTATATCAAATACACCATTGTATAGGCCCATTTTATTGTCTCTGATCCCTTTGGCAGAAATGATTCGCGGTACGACTATGCCTGGGTACGGTCGTCGTCTGCCTGGTACAGCTGATCAAGTGGCCTGCGAGTTGCGCGCGCATCCATGGCCGCCGCCGTCGCGTCAGCCGCCACGACGCGGCGCGACGATCAAGACGCCGCGCCGTCGACGTCCCCCCTCTCTCCTTACCCCTCTCCCAAGGACCAAAGTCGTCCCAACCAACGCACTCATAACCGTTGCTGCAAATGTGCAATCGTCCGGTTTTGCATTGGTACCGATTGAACTTTCTTGGACAATTATTATTATTTATGACATACCCCTAGGTAAGGTAACGGCGCAAAGCTCTTCTACCTTCTGCCTGAAGCGAAATGAATTTTGAATAAGTATCTTGAACCTCACCGCCAAGGGCTTAGCTAGGGAAGGCAAGAAGCCTTTGTCCCTTTCTAAAAAAATTCTATGGTCCTTAGACCAGTTCACTGAGGATACTAAAGGACCTCCATTTGTACATTGGATCTACCCCCCCCCCCCTCTCACTCCACTACAGAAAAATCTCTTGGCTGCTTTTGAGCCCTAAAAAAATAATTGGACATGGTAACGTGAAAACGCTCAAGTTGTTTACAATTTTCCGAAACACATACCCCCTCCACCAAATCTGTTTCCAACTGCGCTTATGAGTGCCCTGGGAGCCAAAAAAACTTAAAAAAATGCACCTTTACAAAATGCAGAGGGAAAACGCGGGGTTACAGCCATGCAATAATATTGATTAGGTTTTGATTTAACAATTGGCTAACAGCATCTGCAAGTTATGCTGGTAGTGGAGGACAGTGGCGCACAAGATTTGCTCTATAAGAGGCCCCGGCCGTCGCCGTCAGTTCGTTTCGTCAATAATACGGTAGTAATCGATATTCTCTTTAATGTGTTGAAGTCGTAGTACAATCATGAGTGACGCAATTTCAAAGAAAACTCGTAAATCTCTTATATTGAATAATAATCACGATATTGTTAAAAGAGTGCAACGAGGTGCGAAACAAAGCGAAGTTTGTTTGGAAATGGGATTAAGTAAATCAACGGTGAGTACCTAACGTACTGCATAGCATATTACACAGATTAACATTTGATCTAAAAAAAAATACTCGGAGTGGCATGGTGCCTAGGGGGTTTTTGGGATCGCTGATTACGATGAGCGGGTTGGTTAACCTTCATCACATCAAGTTCAAGGTCAATTGAAGGTCAAATTGCAGATATTCAACTGGAAAATCTGAAAAAATTAATGCTTATATTTTTGAGGTTCCCAAGTAAGAATCCGTAGTTTGTTTGACCCTACACCTTTTCCCAGAGGTTATTTAAAGGTCGAATTGCCAAAATTTAATCAAAAAATCTGAAAAGTTCATGCTTATACAGGGTGGCCAATCGGGTAACGATAATAATTTTTTTTTAGATAGCCCGTACCGAGACCTATCCAAAACACCCCCATGTATGTGTACCGATTATAGATAGTTTTCGAGCTATGATTTTTTTTTTTTTGAAAACTTAGAGGTTTTCCAGTTTTCCCAAGAAATCGTCAAAAACAAAAACAAGAATGCCTTTTGGCTTTTATTTTTTTCTGCAATTATACTCAGTATTAAGCCTATTTTAATATCCAATAAAGAGAACCTGTACATCCGAACAGTAATTAAGTACATTTTGGGCCCAAAGTTTGAAATCTCTACGAGGGTTGCTCTATACCTCCGTCAATCCACCAGTACGCAGACAGCTGTTTCACGCTTATTAGCGATCATCAGTGCGCCATACGTCGATTGACGGAAATAGAGAGCATCAATTTCTCCATGTTTAATAAACATGTGAAAGATGTGCGAGTAGACAGAAGGAATTCTGCCGATGCGCCATCTAGTACCCGAAGGTAACGGCAACCAAAGAGGAACGCTACTAGCAGCAGTAAACTCTCCTTGGTGGAACGACAAGGCTCGTTCGCTTGAAATCTCTGTTTTTAGTCAGGAGACCAAAACCTTCAAAATAAAATTAAAAATACTTATACCTGGTTCTGATGCTTCAAACTAATCTCAAAAACTTTGCAAGACATTGCACTTTCGAAATAATAATGAAAAAGTAGCACGTATGGGGACATTTTGCGCCGTACGTGAGTGTTAAAGGCAAAAAAAGGTGATAATTCACGAATTTCCAAAATGATTTAAAAAACTATTATTTTACTTTATTATGACAAATTAAAGAAAAAAACTCGTGGCAACCAATAAACCCGATAATCATTGATGTTTTGATGACTTTTAATAAAAAACTAATACCCAAGTTGTGTTTTTTTAAGTGTTTTTGCTATGTACTATTGAACTTCTGCTAAATTAAGTTGTATCGAAACAACAAAGGAAAGGAATAATAAAACAATAATGTGACTTACAATTTCATGGCAGGATTACCTGGGAAGCGATGTCGTAGCATACGCCATCCCTTTCTTTCAGAGTAGCTTTTTGCGAGCTCAGTTCTGTTAATTAATTTTCGGTAACATGCAAGGCAATGTTCGGATGGACCTAAAAAGGCGATTTATATCGCTAGGTCTTCCTTGACAGGTCAGTAGACAGCCTATCATGAATACAACAAGTTTTTCAGTTTTTCAACCCCCACCCCCCCAAACACCCAAATTCCACCCCCACCCAAAAAAAAACGCAAAAAATGATCAAGATTTGAAATTTTTATTTTAATTACTCCGCGGCCCATGTACCGATTTCCAAAATTATAGCAGCATTACCTACTAAGACCCCACAGCATATTGCTGCCCAAATTTTATCACAGTCCATGCAGCGGTTACTGACATTACGAGGGTAGAAAAGCACGTACAGACAGACAGACCGACAGACAGACCAACAAGCAGACCGACAGACAGAACGAAGGAAATGAGTGGCGCGGATTTTAGTTATGTAGACATTATAAAATGCCCAAAAAACCTATTATCTCAAAATCGAAAATTTTCACGATCACAATTCTCCGCTCACCTATCGGTGTGGAAAGTAAAAGGGATGGCGTATGGTACGATAACGCTTCCCAGGTAATTCCGCCATGGAATTTCAAGTCAGATTGTTGTTTTATTATTCCTTTCCTTGGTTAACTTTCCATACAACTTAATTTAGCAGAAGTTCAATAGTACACAGCAAAAAACACAGGTATTAATTTATTTTATTGAAAGTGATTAAAACATTAATGATTATCGTGTTTATTAGTTGTTATGAGTTTTTTTCTTTAATTTGTCATAATAAAGTAAAATAATAGTTTTTTAAATAAATTTGGAAATTCGTGAATTATCACCTTTTTACCTTTAACAGTCACGTACGGCGCAAAATGCCCCCATAAGTGCTATTTTTTCATTATTATTTCGAATGTGTAATGTCTTTCAGAGTTTTTAAGATTAGATTGGAGCTCCAGAACCAGGCATAGGTATTTTTAATTTTATTTTTGTTGTTGTTTAGTTTTGGTCTCCTGACTAAAAACAGAGATTCCAAACTTTGGGCCCAAAATGTACTTAATTATTGTTCGGATGTACAGGTTCTCTTTATTGGATATTAAAATACGCTTAATACTGAGTATAATTGCAGAACAAATAAAAGCCAAAAAGTATTCTTTTTTTGTTTTTGACGATTTCTTGGAAAAACTAAAAAATCTCTAAGTTTTCAAAAAAAAATCAACTCGAAAACTATCAATAATCCGTACACATACATGGGGGTGTTTTGGATAGGTCTCGGTACGGGCTATCTAAAAAAAAAAATTATTATCGTCACCCGATTGGCCACCCTGTATATTTGAGGTTCCCGAGTAAGAATTCGTAGTTTGTTTGACTTTACGCCTTTTTCCAGAGGTCATTTGAAGGTTGTATTGTCAAAATTGAACTAAAAAATCTAAAAAAAATGCATGCTTATATTTTAGAGGTTCCCGAGTAAGAATCCGTAATAAAATACCATATCTTTTTTATTTATCGTTTATAGCGAACTTCGCTTATAACGAACCCTTTTCGCCGGTCCCATGAAGTTCGTTATAATCGAACATTACTGTAAATACTACAAAGCGAGCAAAGAAAAGACAAAAGTGCATGAATGTAACCCCCTTACAAAATAAGCTATGTACGCCACTGAGAAAGACTCTCTCCTCTACAACACTGCCCAACACCCTTATGCGCCGCTACTGAATCGTGGATACTGTGCTGTACCCACGCACCTCGCTGGACTGAGATGCGCACGCAACTCACTGAAATATGACTGCAGCGGTACCTCTGACGCCGCCACGTTGCCAAATCGTATTTTTTTTCCTCGATTACGGAAAAATATGCCGTTTTAATACATCCAACATTTTTCAGTAGTACGTCGGTATTTATCGTGTGTATGTGTAATGTTGTGCATCATGTTTTTATAGGGCAATCATAGCCTTATAAACTGGCTATGATACGTTTGCCACCTTCTAAAGTCTGATGTGGGATGCTCTTCAACCATATATCAATACCTATATGGTCATGATATCACGACACTCGGTGTGCAAAAAGCGATCAATTAATAATACCCATTTTACACGGTTTTACTTTTTTGAGCTGTATACTAAAGAAGTACCTTTTACCTATTTTCTCAAAAAAGGATCATTTCCGTTTAACGCCGAGCTTTGATCCACGATTGCACGGGACATCTTCAAAGCACTATCGATACTGAGACAGCTTGAAGAAAGATCGGCGTTATGGTTGTTTTTCATGGGTTTCGGTCAACGATCGGGACTATAACTTTCCTTCAATACGTTTCGATTTATTTTAGTCTAAACCATCTTCAGGTTTCAGACGTCGGTTACATTTCTGTAAAATTGTTTTGTTTGCGAAACAGCCTCTACGGGTTGAGAGAGCTGAATCCGAAACGTAGTGAAGGAAAGTTATAGTTTCAATCGTTGACCGAAACCCATGAAAAACAGCCAGGGCCGTAGCTAGGCGTTGACCATGGTGACCTTAGGGGGGTTCATGTATAAAAGAATATGTAATGTCTTAATTTGCTCAAAATCTGTACAGATTGTATCGCTGCTAATGTGTCATGAGCGCCGATGGATTGGTTAGTAGTAGAATAAATCATTAAGCTTGGAGAAAGCATCCTTGATTATTTTTATTTTGTATTATTTTAGTAGTTATTTCATTCATGGGGATACTCATGGGGGGGTTTGAACCCCCCAGCCCCCCCCCTTATATACGGCCCTGAAAAGAGCCATAATAGTCGCGGTCACTAGAAAAATAAGCAGAAAGCTCGGCGTTTAGGTTCCACCCGAAAGTGGAAAATTTTTGAGTGGAAATTTCCAAGCAACCATCGAGTAGGATTAAACTAATTTCTCGAATCCTTCGTTCGAAATCGATTAATGGAGCGTTCGAAACCAAAAAATGTAGATTACAAAAAGATATTACTGTCCTGCAGTTTGGCAACGGCGCAAGCCGCCACGACGCTACCACCGCTTTCTGGCGCGCCGAGCGCTATTGCCACATCTAAAGGTGTTCTCGCAGAAATTAAATTTTTGGTGGTTTCAATGCAACTATACGGTCGGCACTGTTGACAGTCAAGTTGGCTGACTTGCCTAAATTGCTACATAGTCAAGTTCTCACGACAACATCTTTGTACAATAAAAAGTGATTTTACAGTCCATTCCAGGGAAAAGTTTAGGCATTTTCTGATCCAGTCTGTGCAAGATTCGAGATTTGGCTTCGTCAAGCAACAGTAAGTTTTTGTAAATATTTGAAATACTTGGAGCCCCACAGCGTCTCCAACCCCTCCAGCCACCTATATTTGCCAGCTAATAAAAAATAGAAAATGATCGGGGGCGTTAGAAGCGTATGTTAGGGATAATATAAGTCACAAGTATATATATGCTGAGCAAATAATTTTATGGATGTGATGCATAATTTTCAACCAGATTTATCAGGTAGGCGTTGAAATATTGACTATTTTCATAACCTTCTCAATGATTTCATGCTGTGTGGAAACTGAACTTCAAAATCATTGGATATTTCTATGGTAGAACAAATAGATATTTTTGGGTATTACAAGAATCTTTGACAAAAATTACTTGCTCGGCATATTTGACTTATATTATTTCTATAATTCGGGGTTTTGACTTCATTAAACGCCATTACGGTCTTATATTTATTTTTTCATTAAATAAAAATAAAATTCTATAGGACATAGTGCCTCAGAAGAAATAAATTTCAGTGCGCAAATAGAAGGTATTTTTAAAATCTGATAAATGTAGACGTAGGAAATGCTATACGAATATGAAAGACCATCATGAATGCAATTTTTTGTAAAATATAATATATTAAATATATATCTTTAAAAGAGAAAATCTAGATTTTGCATTCTAGCTCACCTTGTATATCGACTTTTTTACAGCCGACATTAAAACTAGAGAATATTTTTTATCTTGGAATGTAAATAAATAATTTTTGTTCCGTTGCTTTTTGACAACGATTTGGATATAAAAATGATAATATCTTTTGAAATACTCTGTATATTGTTACAATGGAGATCATTATTAGAATATAAATATAGAATAATATACTGGCTGATTCATTTAGAAAATATGTATATTTGCTTTGTCACGTAGTTATGAATCACCCTGTATAAATAAGCATATTTTTGGGTAAGGATCATATATTTGCCTACATGCCTACAACTTTTGTATACCATTTTTTTCGCTAGGTATTGTAAAGTCAGATATATATGAGTTCTTTACATCTTTTCCAGGTCTCAATCAGTGTCGACACTTCTATAGTGTAGTTAGTTATGTAAACCTGAGTAATGATAAAACCGTAATTATCTCTATACAAAATATATATTATAATAATTCAGAAAGTGGTAGGAGATCAAAATAATCGAAAATACCAATTTGCAATAGATAAAAACAAAATAGATTGATCTATTTATGGTATATTACCATCTGATTATTGATTATACACAGACATGCAAGACCCAAACATCCTATTCATGACTGCATGACTCCCTATCATCCTACCATCCCACCTACCATCCTAGATCCTACTTAAATTCGCAAACTCGACCGCGGTAAGCTTGGCAACGTCGGGGCGCCGAGTCGCCAGTATAACCTGTTGTTCCTCTGTTTACAAACGATCAAAACACGCTAGATTTGCACTTACCGGCTGTGCTGCCATAGGGAAGCCACTCTGGAAAAGAAGATGACACTGTTCCCGATGATGATCACAGCACTGTCAGCGGGAATCGGCCGTCGTGACGGGATGAAAAAAGGGAAGGAATTCGAAACGAAACGACTGGTGGGAAGGTTGCGGACATGGGCGGTTAAACAGGGTCGGAGAGGCGACTGCCGCCGACGACGACGACGACGGCGGCGGCGGCGGCGACGAAAGGCGCCGAGACGGGGACGCGTACTAGCCAGGGACGGAGGCACAGGGGGGCAGCGGGCGGACCTCGGGCGCATCTAAAACGTCATCGGATTTGGCGCCAACGGAGTCGGATAGAGCCCGCTACTCACTATTCGGTACTGCGCCAATGAGTAAGTTTCCATTTTTTCAAATTATATTCAATCAAATAGTCCTAAAGAGTTAGAGAACAACGGCGAAAATTTTTGTAATTATCTCCATTAATAGAAAAGTTATAGTCCTTCAAAGTTTGAATTGCCGTATCCTCCACGCGAAGCCGCTGTGACGTCACACGACACAACGCAAGCCTGTGTATGCCCTGTCGAGGATGCTGCTCCCGCAAGCCACCGCGCCGCCGCCGCGCGCCGGCCTCCTCGTTCATGTTGTTACATGATACTATTACTCGAGAAGATAAACCCACGCGCATGTCGTAGCGCTATCTCTCTCGCACCTCTGACGTCACCTGGTGACAAAATGACTGGCTTGCCGTGACAATTATCTGCTATATATTGGGTTTTTTGAAGGTCAAAACAGTTTGCGACCAATGTATTTCAAAATTCGAAAGTTATATAAAGGTATCAAGGAAAAATCGAAAGTAAGGACGAGAAAAATGACAAAAACTGTAAAATGAGATGATAGAATATTTGAATGCTGATTTAATTGTTGTAACTAATCGCTATATTTAGTGGACTTAATAAATGTGTTCCTCATTACGAGAGCCTTTTATTGACACTTATCCATTGAATTTTTTTTTGAAAACACGACTATACCTTGAATTATATACAGGGTGTCCCTGAATTTCCTTGACACGTGGTGGTATTCTCGTAACAAAAAAAAGTTCAAACGAAAACTGAGCGAAATTTCTGAAAGTACTATAGGGACTATCTTACCATGGTTTTAAAACATTTTTTTTACTTCAACCCTTAAAACTCACCCTCAACTTTTGTTTTCAAACAGCACCAAATAGTTTTTTTTACACAAATTAAGTCCTTATAATATTTAAAAGCTTGCAGTACCTACCTTTGATTTTATACACAAACTTATTTTTTCATAAAATCATAAGCATAACATAAATAAAGTAAGTATTTGCATGACGCAAAAAACGGCTAAAAATAAAACTAGTTGGCTTTTTAAGGGTACTGAGTGACCTATAATACATGCTATTGTAAACAAATGTTTTTTTAATGCTTTATGTTACTCCTCAAGCAAATGCCCAATTTATTTATCTTATGCTTACGAAAAAAAAATTGGTTTGTGTCTGGTTTTAAATGTCAAAGGCATTACAAGATATTAAATAAAATAATGGCCTCATTAATGCAGGAAAAGCTGTGGGGTGCTATTTGTAGGAAAAAGTATGGAGTAAGTTTTGGAGGTTGAGGTAAGAAAATGTTTAGAAAGTATGGTATGATAGGCCATTGGGTACCCTTGAAAGACCCACTTAGTTTTCTTCTTTATCTGTTTTTCTTACGAAAATATTATGCCTCAAGCAAATCCTCAATTTATCTAACTTATGGTTATGACTTCACGAAAAAAATTGCTTTTTGTATAAAATCAAAGGTACTACAAGATTTTAAATAAAATAAGGACTTCTTTTGCATAGGAAAAATTATGAGCTGCTACTTGAAAGTTGATCGAGGGTGAGTTCTAAGGGTTGAAGTACAAAAAAAATGTTTTGAGAGCGTGGTATGATAAACCATGTAGTGTACGTGTCAAGGAAATTCAGGGACACCCTGTATAACTATTATTGTAAGTTTGATTTGGTAAGGGGTTTGTTTATAATAAATCTAAATCACTGATATTTTTCTACAAAGGTGTTATTCCAAAAAGGACTGCTTCGGTTTAAATAAGAAACAAATACATGTATTATTTGAGCAATAATTAAGTCTAGTACGAAATGTTGAAACATTTTGAAAATAAATAAGGCTCGAACTTTGATAACTTTCCATATTCTATAGTAATCCTGAAATTGAAATACTCATTGCTAAACATATTTATGTGAACATTTTTCAAGAATCATATTCTGACAAAGAGAATTTATTTTATCTATAAAATATTTACTCTATTTAAAGCCGTACTAGCCCAGCATTGTCCCTAAATTGTATTGAAAAGAAGCAACGAATATGTGTGATGACTTTTTATAATAAATCCGAAAAATACTTTAAATACTAACGGCTAATGCTCGGAAGCAGTGGCTCTTCCCACCGACAAGCGCGACTGTTGTCTCCGAGTGACGTCATGCGCAGTGCCGAACGAAATTGAAGCGCCAAGTGGGTTTATCTTCTCGAGTAATAGTATCATGATGTTGTTATTCCTTGTTTTCATTAGGGTAGGCAACGCCGACGGTGAAAAAACGATACACTGCAGTTTATTGGTACTCGTATTATCAGAATATGTCTAGCAGACCGAGAAACTATAAATATTGCATTGTACTCAGGTGTACTAACACCACCATAAAAACACCAAACAAATATTTCAATGGATAGCCTATTATGAATACAAAAAATTGAGTTTTATGACCCCCACCCCCCAACTACCCCAATTTCACCCCCACCCAATAAAGTAGAAAATGATCACGAAATCTCTAAAACGCCTAAAAACGAAGTTTGAGCTTTTTCTATATTTTTAGTTTTTCTATTATTGCTGCGCTGCCGCTGACACGATTTTCAAAAATCATGAAGATTTTCCATCCTCGCAGCGGTAGCAATACTGTGTGAAAATTTAATTGAAATCATTCTAATAGTTTCCGTAATAGCCAAGGTAATGTTCGGAAGCACGTAAAAAAGTGTATTATGACGCTAGGCCTTTCTTTCACAGGTAAGTGGACGGCCTGTTATGAATACAATAATTTTGCAGTTTTACAACCCCCCACCCCCAACCACCCCAATATCACCTCTATACCCAAAAAAAAGTAGAAAATGATCAGGAACCTCTAAAACGCCTAAAAACAAAGTTTGAGGGATTTTTAAAATTTTTGGTTTTTTGCTAATTACTCCACCGCCCATGCACCGATTTTCAAACTTATAGGCACATTACCTACTACTACCCCCACAGCATATCGCTGCCCAAATTTCATAACAATCCATGCAGCGGTTACTGAGATTACGTGGCTAGAAGAACGCGTACAGACAGACCGACAGACGGATAGACCGACGGAAATGAGTTGTGTGGATTTCCGTTATGTAGTTCATAATTATGTCGAGATCCACTTTATGAAGATTACTAGAATCACCACGAACCTAACCTTCCCCCATACTTCAAAAATATACTGGCATCTGCGCGTTACAACAAACATTCCGCCGTTCCACTAAAGTCTAAATGTCGCACACCGTACAGCGCAGCGTATTCATAGCGGAGTCCCGGCTCCCGACTGTGGCTGCAGCGAACGATTCATGTGATGTGACGTCATACGACAATTCACCGCCGCGGTCGCTTTACGCAAATATAAAATTGAATAACTCTGCCGTTTTTGGAATATTCAGATGATTTTTTCGACATTCTTCAAGTGAAGAAATAGACTATCAGATAATAATGAATTTTCCAAATTTTATTTTTTAGGAAACTTCTCCATTCGTCGCAGTAATTCACGAAGTATTGCTTAGTGAGTATGATGCGCTGCGCCGATGCGTTTCGTTGTGCGGCGCTTCGCCAGACTTCGCCTTGATGTCGGTATTTGGACGAAACATCAAAGGAAAATGAAAGATCCGACGAAGTCAACGAAGCGGCGAAGTTAACGCTGCGGTCTCAGATCTCATTCGCAAATCCTTCGTTGAAAAAAACAGTCGTCCTGTGCGTTTAGTGATTACACAAGCCTGAGCTGCAGCGAGAAGAAGCAGGTCTTCATTTTTACTACTATAAAAGCTTTTTTCGTCGCACTTCGCAACTGGACGAATTTCCATGCATCATCGAAGCGAAGTGAAACAACGCATAATGAGTAGGATGTAATGCGTTGGATGGTCGAAGCGCGAATTAACGAAATGTCACAGACGAATTGCATTAACGAAACGAATCAACGAATAATGATTAGCGGCAAGCACATATTTAGAGGGGGGTCCAGGGGTCCGGACCCCCCCGAAACGTTATATAATGCCGTCTAAAAGATGGAATCCACAAATTTTTGTCCCCCCCCCCCCTCGACGAGAGCAAATTTAAGGTAGCAACTCTAATCTGGACCCCCCCGAAAGGTCAAGCAAGTGACACCCATAATCCGGACCCCCCCCTACCCCAAAACCAAATCCTGGATACGTGCCTGACTAGCGGGCTTAGGTTAAAGGAAGCAGCGCCCATGCTTTAACAGCAAGAGCGTCGATAAAGGGGGTAGTTATCGAAAACCACTAATTAGGGGCCGTACGTTAATCATGTGAGGTTTGAAAGGGGGGAGAAGTTTGAAAAAAGTCATGAAATATCACAAGGAAGGACAGGGGTCTAATAAGATATCATATGTATTTATTTTTTCATCAAACACATTATTATTACTATTATGCTAATCTAAAACGATCTGCAACCTTTCGGTCTAGACATTTCTATCATGTTCTTCAATTACAGAATAAAATATATTTTTTTTATAGTCAGCCCCCGCAAAGCACAGGCGTATACAAGGGGGGGTAACAGGGGTAATTACCCCTCCCAAGATTTTCGAAAAAAAACTCGATTCAAGTTTGACTTATTTGGAGAAGTTTACTAAATTTTTTTATGGATTCAAAAGAAAATATAAGGAAAATAAAAGAAAAGAGTGAAAGAAATATGAATATATCTCTAAAGACAAAAAAGTTATAATGTTTCAAAGTCGCGCTCCGCAGAAATATTTTTGGCACGTCTGTCCGAGTGGCGTGACGTCATGTCTCCGTAGCCAGTGCCGGCGGCCGCTGCCGCTGAGACAACGCACCAGAGACACACAGCGTGGTGGTGGCGAGAGCCGACAACTACCAATCGCCTCCTTTGTTTTCTAGTTTAGTGTTTAGTGCATATCAAATTGCTATGACGAGTGACATTAAAAAAAGATGTTATAAAAAATATTACATTGTTCCAAAGTGTATGAGCACAACGATCAAAACACCTAAAAAAGCTTTTTCCACGTACCTTTGCATACAAACAGGAGAAAGAAGTGGTGCAAGGTGATGAAACGTGATTTAATATTACCAAAAAGTACAAAATATGTTTGTGAAGATCATTTTGATGTGAGTATACTATTGTATTTATCTTCTATTGATAAGAATTAATTATCAGCTATATATGGATAGGTTCACTGGTTATTAAAGATTACTTTACCTAATAGTAAATTAAATTAGTTAGTTACATTTATAATGTAATATGTATTCTGAATTACTTTTTGTGTTATATATTTCTATATTTTCGGATTCGTAACTTATTTTTTTGTTGTCACAGCTTGAAAATGATACTGCAAATCTAATCAAATATAAACTAGTTGGTGGTAGATTAAAGCTGAAAACTGAAGTCTGCCCTTATAAGTTAAAGAAAAGAAGAAAACTCTGAGCATATGAAAAAAGGCAACGCGCAGAATGTTTAGAAAATTGATTGCAGAACGATGCTTCATCGACCTCAAGTTGGCAACCTTTCGAAGTAATTCAGTGTGACACAATATGCGAAGAGCGGATGTACTAGAAAATCCACTATCTAAGGATTGCACAGTGAATGTATCAGATAATCTCGACAAAAAAGTTTAAACATAAAAAAGTACAAGTCGACATCAAAGTTAAACAAAAAGATCAAAAAGTGCAAACAATCATGAGAAGGAAAAAACGAACGATACAGAATATAAGTGTCTGATGACTATCCCCCAATCACCCGAGAGTTCTCCTTCAAAAGAATCAGTATCTTCTAAGAGTTGCTACAGTTCAGTTAGTAATACTTTAAGGCGGGTTCATACGATTCAGTTTCGCTAAATCAGTTAGACTGATTCAGTGATACTGATCAGATAACGAACGTGAGAACACCTTTTCAGTAAAACTGATCAGTGGGTTTGTGCGTTCAGTCAAACTGAAAGCCAGTCCTACTGTTCATTCATTTTGACTGAATCAGTATTGAAAGATGAATGCAAACGTTACTTTTATTAATGCTAAATAGGTTAAACTGATTCATTAAAACTGAACAGTGAGAACAAACATCGCTTTCAGTATCACTGAATCAGTCAAACTGATTCAGCGAAACTGAATCGTGAGAACCCGCCTTTAAATACAACAGTCATCCCTCAGTATTGCAAAGATACAATAACAAAAATATCATCAAATGCTGGTTTTTATTTACCAGAAGACGTTTATTTTCTCACGAAACTATCATCTTAAAGGTTTCTAGATCAATAAGTGATATTTTCACTTTGTGCTTTTACAAATCCTTCTTCAAATACGATCAAAAACTAAAAAACACCTATTTAAAAATCAAAAATAAATTACGTACGTCTGATGCGTTGTGCTTTGATGCGTTCTGCACAAGCTGTACATACACAGATCTACGGCAGCGCGCGGCCCAGACGGCTGGCTATGCGGATTGCGGAGACGTGACGTCACAGCCAAATTGAAGGCGGCAACTATTTACTATTTCGCGCTAAATATGCAAACTTTAATTATTGATTTCTCTGCCATTTATTAACGGATTTCAAAAATCTTTTCACTGACTAATTATTTTTCGTCTATATTTTACGGATACGTAACTGCTTATTTCATTATGAGTATCATGAGACTTCTCCATTGTTGCACTGAAAGAAAAATCTTTTTTGCAGTAACTAAATTATAAAAGGATTTGTTTTGCATTATTACAGTGATGCATATCAAATATATTCCCATTGCTACATAATGAGTTGAATGTCCTACATAACGTGGTGGCTTGTCACAAGAATTTACCTAACTCATTAATTACCGGGTTTGAAAGTTGCACCGATTAGAAAAGTGTTGTGGCTACTAGGGTACCTGACTGTTGAGTGTTCATGATCGTTTAATTTTGTATATTGTGCCAATAAAATGTTCACGGGTGATACGTATTACATATTATTTTTATTTCGTAAAATTAAAATTAATTAATGCATCAATAGATTTTTTATTTCATCTCCCTAAAATACCTGATACGCCACTGTTTTACTTGCTGTTTATATCTTCTTTTTTATTTTAATACTATTAACATTTTCCTTTTCTCTTGCATCAACGTCCTTCACGAAGGTATTACAAAAAATGGTGAAAGCACACACAACTTCATGCCCCGCTACCCCTCCCAAGACTGAGGTCTGGATACGCCCCTGCCGCAAAGGCTGAAAGTCAATGGCGATGCAGACAATATTAAAAAAAAATCAAGATTTCTTGTAAGTACTAAAATTCACGTGATTTTGGATGGGCGAGGGGGCGGCAGTCTAAAATCTCACCACATATCACCAAAGGGGAGGGGAGTTGAAAATGCTAAACAAAAGATCACGTGATTAATGGACGGCACCTTAATAAAAAACACCAGACATGTTCAAAGATTTATTAAGGGGGGCAACTGTTTAATCAAAAACTACTTCACACCCTTGTACCCTCTGCCTCTCAGGGTGATCCCCTTGAAAATTTTAAATAACAAGGGGTATCGAGTAATATCTCTTTTCAAAGGTATGTAGCAGTCCTTTATTTTGACGTTTGATTTTTTAAAATCGGTCGGTTCCTTTTCGAGAAAATTAGAAAAATCATTAATTTGTTCAAATAGAAAACAAAGACACACGACAATATCACCTTTTTATTGCAAAAAGTGCTCAAAATGTTGCGCGTTACTGCCCAAACAATGATATAGGCGATGTTTATGTGCCTGACGGGCAGTTGCAAGAAAATGTTATGGGATATCATGGCTGCTTTCAATGATGGGTTGACGAATGTCATCCAAACGTTCAGGTTGGGGACTAAACACAATGGATTTTAAATAGCCCCATAGAAAGAAGTCTAATAGCATCAAATCAGGAGATATAGCAGGCCATTCTATAGGCACTCTTCGCCCTATCCACTTATCTGGAAACGCATCGTCTAACCATTGGCGAACCGGAAGAACATAGTGGAAAAAGATTTCAGCCGCCTCAAATATAGGGTTTCCATCCTCTTCTATTTGGTTTTCAATGGTTTCAAATCACTTTATTTCTTAAAATGCCTGCCCATACATAAATTTTTGGAGGATACTGGGCATGCCGTTCTAGAAAAGTATGGTGATTTTCATTGCTCCAGTAAGTGCAGTTCAGCTTATTGATAAATCCAATTGGATAAAATATGCATTTATCAGTGAGGCAGATACTCTTTACGTGAATAGTGTTATCATTAATCCCTGTAGTCATTTGTTCAAAAAACTCAACTCGCCGATCGAAATCGTCTTCGGTTAACTCTTGCACTATATTCATTTTGGTTGGAGAAAAGTTAATGGAGCTTAGTAACTGTTTGTACAGAGCCAAATGGAAATATCAGTCCGATCCACAATTATTTTGCGTGTTGCGTATGTCAAAATGACATAAACCTTCAACTTGAGCGTAGTCTCTGACTTGAGCGCTGAGCGGCTTCATCCGGAACTCTTCGTTTTTTATTTGTAATGCCGGCTTTCCACTAAACGGACAGTTGAGTTTGTGTTTTGTTTGTGTTTTCTGGAACCTAAAAAACAAAAACAAAACTGAAACAAACTTAAAACTTTTGTTTCCACCAAGCGGACTAAATTATGGACGAGTTTCGGTTTTGTTTTCCGTCCGTTTCAATTGGTCAGGAAACACATACTTTCATGGAATGAATCAAATCTCAGTTATGCGACACAGCTGATGTAGAAAATCGCGTATGTGACGGATTTATCTGTAATGTTTGTAATGTTAAAATTCATTATTAATATTAAACTATGCTTACGTAAACTATTTGGTACAAATCTGGGCAGCAAAACGAAATATAGTCGAACACTCTCAAGAAAGACAACCCAACCGTTTCCATCAGACAGACTCAAGTTTCAAAACATGTCGAAACCTTTTGATGTTACCGCTTCCGAGCGGGACTCGAAAACCAAAACACGAATTGTCGCAAAACACGCCAGTCTTTATTCACAAAATAATTTAGTTTTGAATACTAAGAAAACTCTATTTATGCGCTTCACCTATTCTAATAAAAATTTTGACCAAAGCTTATTAATAAAATCAACCATGGGAAGTATACAGCAACACACATCAACAAAATTTTTGGGAGTATTTCTTCAGGACAACTGTAAGTGGGATTTACATATAGATAACTTATGTAAAAAGATATCTAGGACCACATATTGTGTTGGACAGCTACGTCACACCGTGTCAAGGGAGGTCCTATTAACCTACTATTATGCTTATTTCCAGTCAGCCATCACATATGGAATTGTAGCGTGGGCTGCATCTAGCAATTTTCAAAGAGTCTTCTTAATCCAGAAAAGAGTTGTCAGGTATATTGCAGGAATAAAGAGGAGAGATAGTTGTAGAAGCCATTTCATTTCTTTGAAAATAATGACATTAATCTGTATATACATTTATGAACTATTGATCTATGTTAAATCAAATATGGGAGAATTTAAACTGCTCGGTGAAAATGAAAGATATAACATGAGAAATAATTCACTGCTGGAAGTACCTATTCATAAAAAGTCTACGACAAAAAATAGCCCTAAACTAGCTGCCATTACAATTTATAATAAACTCCCTCAACCTATAAGAGCTATGCAACTACGGCACTTCAAAAAATACATTAAAAATGTTCTCATTGCAAAGGCTTATTACAATTTAGAGGAATACTATGCAGATGCAAGGAATTGGATATGAGTGCTTTCTCTTTTAAATTTCTTCTGCCTTTGTCTGACATTATTTCTGTGATAATCAGTTATGCCGATTTTAATATATATATTTTAATGTGTACCTACATGTATTTTAATATTTGATTAGCGTTAAGTAGTATGTATGGATAAATTTGTTGGACCAGGCAGTATACTGTGTAGTATATATACTGTGTACGAATTTTTATTAAGAACATTTTGTTTTTTCTTTACAAGATAATGTAATTTACCATTTTAATTGACATCTCCTATATTACAATATGTAATCAAAAGGATAAATAAAAATTGAATTGAATTGAATTGAATTGAAAAAGTTTTCGAACTGTCGCAGTTTTGTTTTCCTCGACAGCAGTTTGTGTTTTGTTTTTGTTTTGTCCGTTTAATGGAAAACCGGCATAACAGTTCCAGTTTGAGTAAATTTCGTAACAAGGTTCAAAACATACCTATGCGAAGTTATGTCCCCTGGATGTCTGGCGTTACACGGAATGGCAGTTTGCCGACCATACTGCAACAGTCCGTCAGGTATTTGAACATCGCCTATATGGCCAATAACAGGCAACATTTTGAACACTTATTTAAATAGAAGCTAGTATTTTTGCGCGTTTTTGTTTCCTTTCTAAATTAATTAAGATACATAAAGATTTTTCTGAATCTCTCGAAAACGATTAGACTGATCTTAAAAAAATCAAACGTCAAAATATTTCGAAATACCTTTGGAACGAGAGAGCTTACCCCTTGTCATTTACATTTTTTAAGGAGGGTACAAGGGGATGAAGTAGTTTTTGGTTGAAAAGTTATCCCCCTTGACAAGTCATTTGACATGTGTCGGCGTTTTTTATTTTAATCAGTGGTTTTTGATAAGTCCGGGTTGGGAAGTTTTCCAATGATCACCCTGTAAAAAGGTTGTGCTCAGTCGTGATCGTGCCCTGAGGATGTCCCGTGCAATCATAGAAATTTCCGCAAATTCTATCCTGAAATGTAGAATTTTCTAGTCTTCATACAGGTATAGGCAGATTTATCCCCATGCGGCGCGAATCCTCACCCCTGTTTGATTGACAAATGAACCGTTTGTATTTCGTCGTGGGTTTCACTACCCTCGTGGGTGCGGGTAAAACAGCCAGGCATAAAACCACGACAGCCCACCCCTTACAAATCGAACCAGGAAATGGGAGTGAAAATCTTATTATCAACAATTTGCAAACGCGCTGCGGTGACGACGTCAGAAGGGTGACACTGGGAGGGGTATCGTAAATATAATTTTATATCGGAAACGACCTGTGGACCGAATGGTTGTTGCTTGTACTGAAGTTGCAATCATTGTGCTGATAATCTAGTGAGCATTGCAATTCACATCAGCATCAATCGTTATACCAATAAACTTGTTTGGTTTCTATACTCTGTCGTTGTTTTCTCCACACCCATTCTTTTTTTATGGTCACCCTCCCGCAAAGGCTGAAAGCCTATAGCGCTGTAAAAGCGCTGCGAGAGGATAAGTGTCGGTGCACTTTAGATTTGAAACGCTGTAGGTTGTAGCCATCGGGAAACAAATTCCCCGACAGCTCATTGCACAGCGTCAATGTCCTCCAAAATGAAGAATGCTGGAGGAAACTGGTTTGGGGAGTAGGCACCTCGAGCTCCACTCGAACATCTTCCGTGGTAGAATCTGTAAAAGAGCGACATGTCAGCCACCCTTCTTCGATGTTCCAAGCTGTGGAGTTGCTTTGTAAGGTTAGGCGTATCGATTAGACTAATTGCTCTCCTCTGAATCTGTGCCTTCTAGAGATGTTTTCTGTTGTATTCGGTTACGTTTCACTGTTTTTGGTTGATTTCTGTGGTTTCCGACTGTTTTCTGTTCTTTTCGGTTCTTTTCTATGCTTTTTGGTTGTTTTCTGCTGTTTCCTGTTTGCTTTCTGTTGTTTTGTGTTGTTTTCTGTTGTTTTTTGGTTGGATTGGGAGGTCGGAACAAACATTAAACGCTCCAACTTTGCCGCGAAAACGATGTTGACGCCTTCAAAATCCATCTGACCAGCGGTCGTATCCGCTGACTAAGAGATGGCGCAGACACCTTAAAGTTTGTTAATAACATACAGAGGCGTAGCGACGAGAGGTTTAAAGGCGTCGCATCCAACTATTTGGAAGTTGGTATTTTTGAGAAATTAGTGAGGAAAGTAGGTTAATATCGTTTATGCAGTAATGGTAATTATTATGCTATGAATATTGATCAAAAACAGTTGTTCGTCTCCATTACACAGAGTATTGATAAATACAGTTTAAAAAAACTAAAGAAGCACGCTTTAATGATAAATGACTAAAACATCAAAAGTAAATATAATTTAAAAAAATAAAAAACACGCTTTTAAAGAATATCGGACTAAAAAGTTGAAAATAATGTTTAAATGAAGCTTAAATCTTGAATCAATAATGAACGAAAAATACTAGTACGATTCTGAAAAAGGGCGCCTTGTGCCATATTATTTGTAATTTAAAAATAATGTTTACCTACCTTTTTTGTCCGATATTCTTTAAAAGCGCGTATTAAGTTTTTCAAGCAATATATATTTTTTTGTGACATTTGTTTTCCCACAAATTTACCAAAATGAATTCCCTGCGCAAATTCCCAGTTTTTTAATAATTTTTTTAGCGGACCTCAGGTTTTGACGTGTTCATTTCACACAAAGTGATCAATATGATGATATCTCATCATTCGAAACTTTGCGAAGAGCACTTTATGTAGACAACTGAAATCCTTATATTTTAAGCTATTTGCATTCAGCAATGATGTTCGTAATCAACAAAACAGAATAACATCCGCAAAGAAATCATCCGCCAATATGCAAGTACAAATGCCATTAGCTCAGCAAACACGCTTAATATCCTTTGAGCATTCACAATGGAGAAAAGGCCTCACGATTGGTTCGAATCGCCGTTCCATAACCCCCCTCCCCCCCGCCGCACCCCGACTGCCCCCGCGGCACATTTATTGTCAATTAGAGGGGGCCCGGCCGTCGCTGCATTCGGGAATTTGATGTGAGTCAAATGGTCGGTCGCGTTTTCTCTGCCTGCCGCGTTCATATACTAACTAAAAGTAAAACGAAAACGAAATGAAAATCTCTCCGGACTGTCCCGTCCGTAATTCCCTTCTGGGGCACGCTCTCTCTCCAAATCTGAAATAGTCCATTTCTGGTGGAGGTAATCGCATCAAGGCCTGATTCGAAGGCCTCTGCTCAAAGAACCCAAAACAATTTGTCCGGCAAAGCGATGCCAATTCGCTCGCTGCATATATTTTCGTACATTCGCGAATTCGCACGTACAGTCTATGTAAAAAGTCGTGTCGTTTGTAACAATCTTTTCTTTTTAATTCCCTGAGAATCATGCGAGTGGCTTCACTGAATGAACAAGTTGCAAAACTTCTGCATCCACATGCTACCGAGACCAAAATCTTGGACTCTAACCATGGGCGTAGCTAGGGGGGGCGTTGCCCCCCCTATAAACTACTTTGCCCCTCTGTAATTCGAAAAAAAAACCGCTGTATAAGCAAAAAGTAATCAACTTTGCCCACGATACGTTTATATTTCCTTACTAAATTTTATCGAAATTCATTTCGCCGCTTGAGACACGTAACTTTACTGAGAAGCTAAGATGTCAGATGGTAATGAGGTGAGTAAGAGAGCTGCATCATTATGTACTTCTGTCATTTATGGTCTCTCATGAAATGACTATGCACAGTTGAACTGGATGGCTGCCCCCCTAGAAAAAATTCCTAGCTACGCCAACGGCTCTAACCTCTTTGCATCTTGCCCTCCTGGTAGTAGTAGTAGCTATGGGGTGGCCGCACCTGACAAGTAGGCCCCAGTAGGCTCTTTTTTCCATCCCCTCAGTCGCCACTGCCTGCATCCCCCTCCCTGCCAAATATTCCCGACCGTTTAACAAAAGCCAGTATGTCGGCCCAGCTTTGAAAAAGTAATTCCTCTGGCTGGCCAACGGCTCTAACCTCTTTGCATCTTGCCCTCCTGGTAGTAGTAGTAGCTATGGGGTGGCCGCACCTGACAAGTAGGCCCCAGTAGGCTCTTTTTTCCATCCCCTCAGTCGCCACTGCCTGCATCCCCCTCCCTGCCAAATATTCCCGACCGTTTAACAAAAGCCAGTATGTCGGCCCAGCTTTGAAAAAGTAATTCCTCTGGCT
This sequence comes from Callosobruchus maculatus, assembly GCA_951848785.1. Classification (NCBI taxonomy): domain Eukaryota; kingdom Metazoa; phylum Arthropoda; class Insecta; order Coleoptera; family Chrysomelidae; genus Callosobruchus; species Callosobruchus maculatus. The sequence goes on along the minus strand of CATOUR010000064.1, from coordinate 2,058,060 downwards.
GGAGTCTATCGTATCCAAAGATCTCGTATCTCACCCCACCCACAACTCACATTCCGCAAGGAAGTGGTAGGCCGTTTCATCGGCCTCTCCCAACCCATACATAGGGAGTCTTGCATAGGGAGCCTGCAGTGCCCCGTCAGAACACCTACGAGGTTGCTGATTGCCCACTGGCCTTTGTTCCGTAGCTATGCTGATCTAGATGTGTTTAGCCCGGTTATAAAATCCTTGACTCGTTTGCACCCTTCACTTTGCCTTTACTGTTCATCTATGGTATCGTTCGCCCGCTTTTTGAGGGCTGACATTACCTGCTGCCTACTTAATCCTCTAACGATCTCCGGGCCAACAAACTGTCCTCCGGTGCTAAATTTAGCCTGCCTTTCGGCTTCCTCATTAGCAGGAACCCTCGTATGACCAAGGACCCACACCAAGATAACTTCCTTCAGCCTCGTCAGCTCTTCCAGTCCCTCCGCGCACTCCTGAACAAGGAGTGCACTATTTCTGGGCCCGCAGATGGCTTTCAGTGCCGCCTGACTATCACAGCAGGCGTAAACCTTCTGCTTCGTGCCCTTTCTCACCTCATGGTTGCATGCAGCAGGGAGTATGGCATATACTTCGAAAAACGTGGTGTTCGTGCCGAGAGAGTAACTCTCCTGTACTCTTCGATTTTCCACGTACATCCCTTCTCCTGAGGCCTGTCCACTAGCTAGACAGGAGCCGTCGGTGTAGCATACCAATGCCTCTCCGGGGAAACTGAATCTCCCCTCTTTTCCACTCTTCGATACTGAAAATAATCAGAGTGAAAGATGTACCTAACCCTGATAGACGTTTTGCCTCGACAATCCTGTAGGCAGAGATGGGAAATGCTTCCTCCGCCAACTTCGCTATCTTTGCGTGGCCAACCGCCTCACCTGAATTACCCGAGTCTCGCATTCTCAGATTTGCTCACACCGCTGCCATCCTAACCGGGTGGCTTCACTGCTCCGTTGCGTTGCGCTCCGTCGTCACCGCGTCATCGGAGCGTCGCTGTCCATATATTTTACATACGCAACGGAGAGGTGGCTCGAGAGCCAAAGTGGGGAGCAAGGCGATACGCTGCTGGGCCGGCAGGGTTGCCGCTACTATTACACTTGTAATTTGATCTATTGCGAACGATTCAGATAATTTGAAATTTTTTCACTCTTTTTTTTGACTATTGCTATTGAGTAGCATCTGAGTGAAGATAAGAACCGAACGATATCTTTTGCAGAAAAATGACTACGAGCGTGTATGTATGTCGACTTGGGCTGCATTTTAAAAATAATGCCTTTATTCAGGGTGTTTAAAAAACAAAACATACTTAGATATTGAACATGGCGGAATAGTTATTTTTAACGCATTTTTACAATAATGGTATCAAATCAAAGAGCTTGTTAAGAGCAGCCCGAAAAATAATGTGACGTCATTCTAAATCAAATATGGCGGAACATCTAAAGTGGCGGAATAATATTTTTTAGCACTTCTAAAATATGGGTATCAAATAAAAGGGCTTGTTGAGAGTAACTCGAAGAGTAATGTGACGTCATTCAAAATCGAATGTAGCGGAACATCCAATATAACAGTATAGTTATTTTCAATGCATTTCGACAAAGTGGGTATCGAATGAAAGGGCTTGTTACGAAAAATAATGTGAGGTCAACCTAAATTCAATATGGCGGTACATTCAGCATGGCGGAATAGTTTTTCCTATGCATTTCTACAATACGAATATCAAATGAAAGGGCTTGTTGCGGGTAACTTGAAAAATAATGCGACGTCGTTCTAGATGCAATATGGTGGACCATCCAAGATGTCAGAATAATAATTATTAATGCATTTCTACAATATAGGTATCAAATGGAAGGGTTTGTTGCGAGTAACTCGAAGCCAAGGCGGCGGAGCCTGTCGATGACGGCCGAACAGCCCACGAACTAACAGTTGATCGGGTCATGGCCGCGAAAGCCTTACACAATACAATAAATAATTTATGGCAAAAAAATTATTATTCATAGTTCACTAACATACAAAATATTTGTTTTGCTCTTAAGAATCATAAATTTTGCACGACTTATACTTGTATTACACGCATTTTCAAACAGGTACAAACGCCTGACTTTTGGAATTCTGATTGCATTGTATCAAAGCTTTTCCCAAAATGCTAAAATATTTAAAAAAAATTTTCGGTAATACTACTAGTCAACTTCATTAATTCCACAAAATAATAAAATCAAATATTATAATTTCAAATCTTCAATAAAACAAATAAATTATTTCGATCCTTAATTTTCACTAACATTATAATTTACAAAATCTCATTTTTTTTAAAAATCGCGTATGCATTCATTTTCTTGAATTATCCATTGAATAAAAAAAATAATTATATTGTGCAACTTTGATAACGGGAGTTTTTTCCCACTTTTTAAATTTTGCCGCCCTAGAATATATGGCGCCCTGGACACTAGCCCCGACTGCCACTGCCACTAATGACATACCTACATATTGATATCAACAAAATTCATGAAAGACATTAAATTATGTTACAATTATCATACATGATCCGTGTGCGCTTTTCAGAAAAATAATATGCTACAATTCGATAATTATGCTACATCTGGCATCGCCACGCGGCGTACACTGCTTCGACGTCGTCCGTCGCTGACGCGCCAGTGGAGCCTACCATGCGCTGCTCCGTTCCGATGACGCAGCGCAACGGAGCAATGGAGTCGGGCCGTAACCCAAGATGCACCGTCGGCAGTCCGACGAGCAGGACCACCGGTACTGCAGTTGGGGTCGTCCTCATTGCTCATTGTAATGCCCATGCAGACAAGCCTTTGTATCCGTCCTAGACTTCGGGCCATGTGGAATTTTGCATACAAGGCCACCGGACCACTGAGTCGTGTTGTATTCGGGGCCTTATGATGGCTGTGTATATCCACTGCAGGATGCTGAGGTTGGGGTTAAAGCTGCATGAGATGACACTTCTGGATGCTCAACTGCTAAGGAACTTTTAAGCTACCCTCGCAAGGAGATAGTTAAGCCCTATCGCTCCATACCCCGGCAATACCTTCGAATTGCGACTAGTGCTGTTACTGGACACTGTCAGCGAGAGAACCACCTTTTAAATGTCGGGTTAAGCGATCCAGCTGTCTTATCAATGCGAGCATCCCTTCTGGGGGAACGCTGGCCTTCCATGGCCAGATTAAGGGGACTCCCGATAAGTTGCATTACCTACTTTCTTACTAGATTGGGATTTCTGGGCACTCGAGACGGGATTAGTAAATGAAATACCGTTTAACGTACAGATAACCCAGCCAACAACACTGACAAAGAAATTTCACGTTGGCTTACCAACTGTGGAATTGGAGGGTCACCCAATGGTCCAGTCAACTGCCGTCAAACTTTTAGGGATCAACATCAACAAAAACATGTCCTGGTACGACCACGTTGTCAGTATTAGTAAAACGGCATCCGAGAAGCTTGGAGTTTTGTTCCGCTGTAGGAAGCAGTATACACCAGAGCAACTACTGTTGCTCTACAAAGCACAGATCCGACCATCGTTGGAGTATTGCTCCCATATGTGGGGATGCGCTCTGAAACACTCTCTAAAGCTTCTAGACACTATCCAGAAGAGAGCAAATAAACTAATCGATACGTCTAGCCTCACAAGGACCTCCACAGCCTGGAACATCGAAGAAGGTTGGCTGACCTGTCCGTGTTTTACAGATTCTATCACGGAAGATGTTCGAATGATCTCTCTCAGGTAATAACACCGAAGGCCGAACGAGGAATACTAGAGTGGCTCTGCGAGCTGATCCTTACCAGGTCGAGGTCCCTACTCCCCGAACCAGTCTCCTCCAGCATTCGTTCTTTTCGAGAACTGCGGAATGAGCTGCCGGATAATTTGTTTCCCGACGGCTACAACCTGCAGCGTTTCAAATCTAACGTGCACAGATACTTATTCTATCGTAGCGCTTCTACAGCGCCATAGGCTTTCAGCCTTTGCGGGAGGCTGAGGAATCTTTGGGGGGATGTACAGAGGGCTCAATGGAGGCAGGAATGCAATTAGATCGCTAGAATTGAAATTAAGTATCACTATAACCAAAGCAGCGAGAACGCCTGAAGCATCGAGAACTGTTAGAAGTCGATCACCTTAGCATAATTGGGGGGCCCAAACGGCCGCCCATCCTCTGCCTCACAACTGGCCGCCCTCTCCCGACAAGATCTCATTTAATAAATCTAATTCTGACACGAACACAGCTCGCTCACACGCATATACAATACGCATATATTATTTATCAATGCGATGCAGCCACCAACTCCTGCTGGCTCTGATTTAGGCCAGGGACGGATACGGATTACGTTGGACCAACGAAGCTAGTTAACTTGTAGTCCACCACGACGAAATATAGCAAGCGCTCCCATGATGGTAGCATGATAAACCTTTCAAATGTAACTGGAAAAGTTACCTAAAACTTTTGTTGTGTAAATTGTTAGGGGCGCACAAGAAAAAAAATGAAGTTAAGTTGACTGAATCACACACATTACGGTGCTACGCGTTTTCCATCCTCGCCACGTAATAATATTGTGTCAAAATTTCATTAAAATCAATTGAATAGATTCCACGTTACCCAATACAAAATGATATAAAGCAATGCTCATATAGAAGAAATTCCCCAGAAAATTCCATTGGTTTCTGTAATAGGCAAGGCAATGTTCGGATGGATCTGAAAAAGTGTATCATACCGCTAGGTCGTTCTTTCACAAGTCAATGGATAGCCTATTATGAATACAATAAGTTCCTCAACCACCCCAATTTCACCCCCACCCAAAAAACAGTAAAAAATTATCAGGAACCTCTAAATCGCCTAAAAACGAAGTTTGAGCTGGTTTTATATTTTTAGTTGTTTGATTATTACTGCTCCGCCGATTTCTAAAAATCATACGCGTTCTCCATCCTCGTCACAGTAGTAATAGTGTGTCAAAATTTCATTAAAATCAATTCCAACTCATCCAATCCAGAACGATCTAAAGCAATACTATCATATGCAGTCCTAAAAAGTTTATTGATATAAGTATATGATGCCCAATAACGATAACGAACGTCGCGTCGACCAATTATTTTACGTATCTGGTCTCTCTACTTGAAGAGTCACTATGGTTCAAGTGTTTGTTAATTGTAAAAGAATCAGCAATATCGCCAGTGTATGCCCTTCAGCCCTTATTTTTGAGAGGTAAGCCAATGAAATGGAAGTCAGAAATAGCCAAAAGTCGCCAACTCACTGTTTGTTTTGCATCACCAAAAGTCACCAATCACCCAGCTACGATTTTTGGTCACCAACTCGGTTTTAAAATCGCCACTATGGCGAAAAAATACCACACCTGGCGACAGGGGAGCGGGTGTTTCAAAGAATGGAAGTGGGAATTGTGTTCGCTGTTCAACATGTTAAAAGCTAAGGTATGCTTCAGACAAAAACGATATTGTCCTGAGGTGGGTGAAGGGCACAACAACAACAAAGACACTCGTATAGCGGACGGTCTATAGCCAGGAGAGGTCCTGGCCTAAGAAGTTTAGGTCCATGTGACGTTTCTGGAATGTCGACAACTACAATTGCGGAAATAGCCAAAAAATACTCCCATACCCAAATGGTAAAACGATGGGAAGTACTATAAGATTGCCGATTTGTCAAGCAAACCCTTGCAGGTTTTGGCATGGCAATTTTCAAGGAATACTTGGTGATGACCAGGTCAAACCTACGGCTCATAATAAAATTCCTGGCTGGCTACTGTCAACTCAGGAAATACCTCCACATTATGGGGTTAAGTGACACACCGTTGTGTAGAATGTGTGAAAGCGAAGGCAAAACTGTGGAACACGTCATATCTGAGTGCTCACAGTTGTCTTCTATTAGAGAGTGTGCGTTTGGTGAGCCTTGGCGTACATCTGCCCACCTAAGAGAGACGTCCATTAACAACTTGTACACCTTCCTAAAATTGGCAGGATGGACGATGACCTGAGGAAACAACTCCCTGGGAGGATGCACAATGGGCCAGTTGTGGTCTAAGTGCAGTGGGACTACTCAGCCTCCCCACTCTACAGATACAGAAGCTAAGTTATCTTTTCGGCTATCTGCCTCCGATATGTTGATATGGGCATTCTAGATCCCGGCTTGCCAATCATGTATGCTGATATTTACTCGTATTGCTGCGTTGTAGGTCTTCAGATGAGTAGAGGCTAGGTGAGTACTAGGGAATTCAATTCCGCGATTATTAATTCCGGAAACCCGGTCATTTGTCGATACCAAAAATCTCGGGATTTGCGAGCATTCAATCCTTTGATTTTGGAGATTGGTTCAAACTACCTCTCAGACATCGAGCACGTCGAAAAATGTTTCCCGATTAATTTACTATTTATACAGTCCGCATGACAAAGATACCGATGAGATTTTCATAATACCTGACAAGAATACAATGGTGTATGCAGTGGCGTATATAAGGGGGGGCCCGGGAGGGCCCCCAAAACCAGCCACGCATTCAGTTTTGACGTCTGGAAGAGGCTGAAGTTAGCATTATAATACGCCAATATTACAACGTATGAACATTTTTCCAATTGCCCCCCCCCCCCCGAAATCGATTTCTATATACGCCACTGGGTGTATGAGATGGAAAAACTTTTAGGACAATGATGGATGATACCGGTTCGGAGTGTTCAGATGTAGATTCATTTAATGAGAATGGTGATATTCCACTTGCGGAGCTTGTACAACAGTCTACCAAAATTTCACATTGCTCAACATCAAAACAAAGTCTACAAGAATCTGTTCTTAAAGTGATGAATGTCCCTACTCAGCTGACAAAAAAAGGGATCGTTGACAGCTATTCGTTATGAGATGGTGCTATGTGAAGAAGGTGGAAATGAAGGAAGAAATTTACAATTGGTGTATCACTTATTGCTAACTATTCCACCTACAAGTGCGAAACCAGCTGCAGGAACTGTCTGCACAAACATGAGGTCAAGATTATCAGATAGTGCTCTTGACGAACTGACCTTCTTGGGTTCTTATTTCAAAAACTTCCCTCTTTCAGACTAATTGATTGTACTACTTTACTACTGGGTATTATTTGATATAACTACTTTACTTTTCGAATGTTCTTTTAAGGTGGTTTAAGTTGGCGTCCTTTGTACTTACATGCCTAACTTCTCAAAAGAGTTTTAGGTTTGTATTTCTTGATTGCTATCTGAAAATATGTAATATAGTTTCCTTTCGATTAAAAAAGCTTATCATACCTTTGTCTATTTATTCTAATTTCCCGAGATCAATCCCGGGATCCCGGTATTAGAAACTTCAATCCCGGGAAACTTGCATTCCCTAACGATAGGGTTGCCATCCGTCCGGGTTTCCCCGGATTTGTCCTAGTTTATAGTGCATACGGGGAACGTCCGGGTGGGACCTCACTTGTAGTCCGGGTTTAAAAGTTCAAGGTCGTAGGCCTATAAATGAGCATAAATGAGCATATAGGTTTTAGTTGTTTTATGTAAGTCAATACAGTAGTACTTCCCACACCTATAGGTGAGGGGAGTATTGTGATTGCGAAAATTTTCGATTTTGAGATAATACGCTTTTTGGGCGTTTTATGATGTCTACATAACGAAAATCCACACAACTTATTTCCGTCGGTCTGTCTGTCTGTCGGTCTGTCTGTCGGTCTGTCTGTCGGTCTGTCTGTCGGTCTGTCTGTCGGTCTGTCTGTCGGTCTGTCTGTCGGTCTGTCTGTCGGTCTGTTCGCGTTTTTCTAGCCTCGTAATCTTAGTAACCGCTGCATGGATTGTGATTAAATTTGGGCACCTACATGCTATGGGGTCGTAGTAGGTAATGCTACTATAATTTTGAAAAACGATACATGGGCGGCGGAATAATTAGCAAAAAACAAAAAATATCAAATATGTCTCAAACTTCGTTTTTAGATGTTTTAGGGGTTCCTGGCCATTTTCTACTTTTTCTTGGGTGGGGGTGAAATTGGGGTGGTTGGAGGGTGGGGGGCTGCAAAACTGCAAAATTTGCATAATACGCGAGTGTGATGTGAGCACAAGACCTAGCGGCATCATACACATTTGTAGGTCCATCCGAACATTGCCTTTCATATTACTACACCAAGGGATTTTCTGATGTACGTACATACACACGAGTATTGCTTTAGATCATTCTCTATTGTATAACAGTAATTACTTAATTGGTTTTAATGAAATTTTGACAAGGTATTACATTCCATGGCGAGGATGAAAAATGCGGATGGTTTTTAGAAATCAAGTCGGTGGCGGTGCGAGAATAATAAAAAATCTAAGAAAAAACGACTCAAACTTCGTTTTAAAGCGTTTTAGGTGTTCCTGATAACTATGTACCTTTTTTTGGGGGGGGGCGAGGGTAAAATTAGGGTGGCTTGGGGGTGGATGGTTGTAAAACTACAATATTTATTTTGTACTCATAGTTAGCAGTCCATTGGCCTGTGAATGAAAGACCTAACGTGATAATACACGTGCTCAGGTCCATCCGAACGTTGCCTTGCCTATTGTATAAACCAAGGGTCAGTGGCGGTGAAGCAATAATAGAAAATCTAAAAATATCAAAACTACTCAAACCTCGCTCTTATGCGATTTGGGGGTTGCTGGTCGCTCTTTACATTTTTTTAGAAGGGGTTAAATTAGGGTAGTTTGGTGGAGGGGGTTGAGAAACTGAAAATATTGTTGTATTCGTAGTGGTACAGTATAAGCCTGTTGTTAGGTACTCTGGGGCTCTCAGATAATTTACTTTTTTTTTTAGTTAAATTGAGCTGAAGTAGGATGGGGTCTCGGATAGGGTGGTTAGGAAACCCCGGAACACTTTTCACTGCCCTTTAAAGACACTAATAACATAATCGGTTTTTAAATATCGGAAAATCAGCATGCCATGTGATTAGGATACCAGTTGAAGATTGCAGAATAAATATTTTGTCATCCTAGTTCCTACGGAGAGAGATGCAAGAAACTATTTACGAGAGCTTTTGATGTGATGGATGTTTTTTGCGAGCGTACGGGCGATGATTTGGTTGCAAGGGGATCTCAGACTATAACTTCGTGCAATGGAAAAATATAAACTGGTATCACCATAATGTGTGGGAAGTACTGAGTCAACCAACTTGACTCCATTTTTTTACATTACAGTAAGTCTAAACCTTAAGAAGGTTCAGTTTTATTCCTTAAGATTTGTTGTGTAAATTGCTGCTGATAAAAATAGAGGTAAATCAACAATTGCAAGACTGAATACTAAAATGCCCTTTGAAAATTTTTGAGTTAGGTTTAAAATATTGTAATAAGATTTTGTTTTCATAACAGAGTATATTAATAATTTGTGTTTTCATTTTAAGAATAAATAAACATTCTACCTAATACTAAATTGAAAAAATTATAACAAACTGTAATAAGAGAGATATGGTTTTGTTAGGTACATGTTACGTGATGATGAAAAAAAATTTTTAATTTTGAGTTCTGAAAATAAACAAAAAGCTGATTTATGACATTTTCAACTCTTTTTTGTTACACTGACGATTTTTGAAGAACCTGTTGATATGTCCGGGTTATGGGCTCTAAAATCCGGGGTTTTCAGGCACCTTGTCCTGCTTGTCAAATTTTTGCGATGGCAACCCTACCTAAAAAGGGATAGAGCAAATAAGTAAAACAAGGACACCAAATATTGTTTGCAGTTATTATCCAATCATTATGCTGCACCGTCTGAAGAGAATTATGCTATTTCCGATTGTAGTTATAAGTTTTATGAACTAGATATATAGGAGTATATAAATAGGAATAGTGTTATAAATTATTTGCCGTTTTCTTTATTAATAAAATATAAACAAGACGTAAAAGAAACCGTAGATTTGAGTATAACATTGGAGCATTTCAATTCAGGACAGCATATAATTTTTAATTTTTGATATCTAAAATAAATTAAGGGTGTTGGCAACGACCTTACTTCTTCCACCAAATCATTTTCACTGGTCAATTTACGATGGCCACACGGTATGTCGGTACATTCCGGCCCTGTTGATTTCTGGTTCTGTGCAGTACATGAAATCCGAGTCGTATGTAAAGCACAGGACAATTGTAGTTGACAAACAGCGATACCGTGGCTGGACCGCCGTTAGGACGGTCACCATTATTTGAATATAACATCATGATCCACCTATCGGCTGCATTATTAATTAATACAAAATACACAACATACATGTTTGTGCTGCATAATTGCAACTAAATTTGCGCCACTTTCATAAATTAACTGATATTGATATTGGCTTATATTTTGTTTAAATTCGCCCCGACGTAAATTAACTTCCTATATATGTTACGTATACACACACCATACCATACACGCGTGTAGTTCAGGGCTGATTTGTCTCCCTATTGTAATACAGTCATACAGTCGGATCCGGTTTTAACGAGTAATACTTGATAACGACAATCCTGTATTATCATTATTTAAAAAATGAAAAGGTGCAGCCCGAGATCCGACACACCAAGCTGCTGTTCCATTACCCAATGACTACACCTCACATCGCGAGATCAGCAATCACTGGGTCCGCGAATCGTGCGCCCTAAGTAGACGAAGGCACCTAAGAATGACTGACTTTTGCATTCTGGCGGCTAAAATGCCTACCACCGCACGGCACACCGGCATTTTGCGCAATGCATAGAGCAGCGTGTTCCTCATTCCACCTAGGGATCCAATGACCATAACCAGCAGACTTACAGTGTGGCTGGCCAGAGCCTGCGAAGTTGTCCAAGCAACTGCTGATATTTGGTCCGCTTTTCCTCCTCCTTAGAGACGATGTTCATCTCGGCAGGTGCCGAAAACTCTCTAACGAACATCGTCTTCTGTTAGTGGTCGAGAAGGACTATGTCGGGCTTGTTTACCTGTACAAGCTCAAGCGTGGGGAACGAGTAATTCCAGTAAATCCGGCATCTCTTGTTCTCCACAATGGACTTTATATCTTCTGGACCGCATGGCAGCACAGGTGCCCTCAGTTTCCGACTTCAGCCCACTAGACCTTAGGAAAGAGAAGGTAACCATGCTCTTCTAGATATTTGTAGAAGACTCCATGCATTGGCTTATCTTTCTGAAGTCTTCTTAAAAGAAAGTCGACATCGGCAGTTTTAATGTGGAATTCTAATTGTGCGGGAGCAAGTTCTGTAATGGACTGCTGACACCTCCACTTGAAGTCGAGTGTGAGGCTGAGCTCCTCGGCTGCTCGTTTTGCTGCGCTAAAAAGAAAAACTCCTTTACCCGCATTCTCGTGCTCTCGCACAAAGCGGATCAGGAGATCGGTGATGTTCGCTGTTTATCATATAGCAGGCAGTGGCCAATACTACTTTTTGTGCAGACGCTCCAAACTAAATAGTCAAAGAAAGGTGTATCTGGTTGCAAGGAGAACCTGTTGATTATCCGATGTGCCATGCAGAACTTCGTGCAGTACAAGCGAAACCTTTCTATGGCTTGGATTGACTATGGCAAGGCATTCCACACCACGTCTCATGAGCTGATTGTGTGGCTGTTGGAATGTCTTTCGGTGGATAATCAGATAGTGAGATGTATCAAACAGCTGATGACATTCTGGAAGATCCGGTTCACTATAACATCTGGCGAAACTCGGGTTTAGACAGAATTGTTGTCATTTAAAAGAGGTGTCTTCCAAGGAAACACCTTAAGTCCCTTGCTCTTTTGCATCTCACTTTTACGTCTATCCATAGCGCTGAGAAATACTAAAGGATACAGCTGTGACACGCCCAATAACCGGAGGCACAAGGTCACTCAACTGTTTTACATAGATGACCTAAAACTTTATGCCTCCGTCCTACGTGAACTACAGCAATCGCTGAGGGTGTGCAGGGTTACAGTCATGCTATCGGAATGGAGATCGGAACAGACAAATGTGCATTGGTTCATCTCAAGGAAGGACGAAGCGGAGATAGTGAAGTTGAGGAACAGCTCGCGGATGAGAGCAACTTGTATGTCGGAGACACTTATACCTACCTTGGAGTGGCGCAACGACATGTCCAGTAGGTAAATATAGACAAAGAGTATCTCGGTCACAAGTACTTGCACCGACTCCGGTAGATCTGGTCGTCAGAACTGTCCGGCAAGAACAAAGTCGCTGCCACAAACATGCTTGCGGTCCCATTGTTATTATACACCTTTATCCACTGGAAAGTGAACGAGCCGAAGGAAATCAACACAGAGACCGCAAAAGTATGAATATGGAGAGAAGTCTACGTCCTAATTCCTCTGTCCCGTGTGGTTTCTTTGTTGAGTCTAAGACCTAAGACCACCATTAACTAAATATCTGTTATGATAATACTAAATACTCTATAATGACATACCTTCATAAAACTGTACATCCTTTTATCGTGGAAGACTGAAAATTACAAGCTCGAGTCGGTTAAAATGCACTGCTAGTTAAAAATAAAATATGTACGAATCGAAATGAAATTTGTATGTAAAGACAACAGGGGCAATCTTGGCTGTGGAGTGAGGAACGTAGCCTTGCCGACTTGAGCCTTGCCGGCAGCATCATAAATATTTCCCTGTGCATTGTAAATAACCTTAAACGGGCAGACTACAAACTTATGAATTATTTCACTTCATTTATGTAATATTCAAGGTGCAATTTGAATAGAGAGAGAGTTCGCTCTTCTCTCCATGCCAATGCCAATCCGTCCGGTGAATAATTCAATTGTTCCAGAATGGCCTGAGAAATGCTCTGAGTCGGCTGTGTATAGAGCACAAGCAGCCGGCGCTTGTATTGTCTTTAATATTAACATTGCTGTTTAAAGTACACTTTAAAGACGCCAATTTTATATTACACTGTGCCTTCGACTTCGCTCGCAACCGCGCTACCATGGGCGGCGTGCGTTCATTTAGGGCAGATTCTCGTGGAAATTTTTTAGGTTAGGACATACGCTGACACGACAGCTACCATGTGGCAGCTGCGTCAATTAGTTGGAAGGACCTGGGGGCTCAATTCCAATGTCTTAAACTGGCTCTGTACGGCAGTAGTCAGAAGTAGGATAAAGTGTCGGTGCTCTATCTGGTGGCCGAGTGTAGAGAATAGACGGCCGGCCATACACACACGTTCTTTCATTTCAAACATCGTGGCACGTTGGGACGTGGCTGCTAGGACGCACGAATGGATGGCGTGGCAAAAAAGCGTCATGCACCATAAGCCGTAAGAATAAATTCAGAAGCTAATAAAAAACATTTATCTACTCCCATTAAGTTATACAGCGATAACCAAACTACTGTTAAACAGGCGATACTACCTATAAACAAACAGCGTGTGTAATATTCCATAACTCACGCTCGAGCCGTGGGTTATGAACAACGCCTACTAGATACCAGTACAGATCTCTTGAAACCGCATATGATTAAATACACGCTATAATAGATACTAGGTGGCCATGGCATGGGACATCAAACGCTAATACGACAATGTACAGCACTGTACAGGGTGTCCTTTTTTGGGCACTCTTACGGGGTATCTCGGTTATTTTTGAAGACAGAGAGTTGCCGTTTTCGCGACAGTGTGCTGTGTGCTACTTTTTTGTGAAACTAAAGATGATGCCAACAAAATCATCATGGCCCTCTTTGTTTTTGAGATACAGGGTGAAATCGAAAACTATGGATTTTGGGACCACCCTCGTAACTCGGTTGTCTTTATCTTATTAAAAACTTTTAAAGAGAGTCTTATAGAATTTTTTCTGTAGAATCCAGTGGTGTAGTTTGATTTTTTCTTGCTCTAACCATTTTTCAGTTATGAAGCAAATATGTATTTTTTTTAAATGGAACATTAGTATTAAGTTATATTGAAAATTACGCTCAAAATTTGATTTTTTCATTTTTTACTTTATTTGTAGCCATGACTAATCTATATAAAAGCAATATCCAAGTGAACAATTATTAAGATACAAGATACTCAATATTTTTAAACTCAATTATTTAATTGTATTTTATACGCTATTACTATTTGCGATAATGTTCAATAAATATTACTTAGTCCATTATTACATTACTTAAAACCAAACACGTTATACCTGAAGAATACCAACACATTATTAAATTTGTATTTGAATCAAAATAAAAACTAAAAACATTGAGGAGCTTTTAGGGAGGTTGGCTCAAGTTGGAGACTATTTTCTCGAATGCAAATCTGGCACAATTTCTTATTCTTTTAATGGCATTTAAAAGAATGATTGGTCTCATTTGTGTTATGGCGACTAAATATTCCCAAACTTGGATCCTGATGTGCAAATGTTGAAGTATCTTAAACTTGTATGGATGGTAATTGTATTTTTTTAGAATTATTTCTGCAGTTGATACTACAGCTTCTTCTATGTGCTTACAAGGTGATGAAGGCGTTGCTTCTATGTAACCTAATACGTTTGTTTCCCTTTGCTCCCTATTCTCCTTGAAACAAGTTTAAGGACGTGGTTGAATAAAGGATCCGTACCTAACTATATTTATTTTTAGACGAGCAAATATATCTGGAAAGGGTTGCTGTCTCTCTGGGTATCTAAGCTGCCCTTATTATAGAAAATTGACAATAATTAAAATAAAAACACAGAAAGAACAAAGCTATATTTAATAAAAATATAATTAAAAACTGACAGTCTCGCAAATTTTTTACAGATTTGTTTTTTGTTTTTAATAGATGAGTCATAGCGCACTATCTACTCAATATTACATTATTATTTAAAAAAAGGTATTTTGATTCTGTTTTTTCTAAATTGGGTAGGAAGTCTCTTGTGGAGTAATGTGGAGTAATAACTGCTTAGAGATGCTTATTATTAATAGCTGATTAACCATGGCCTACTGCTACAAATAAAGTAAAAAATGAAAAAATCAAATTTTGAGCGCAATTTTCAAAATAACTTAATACTAATATATGTTTTTAAAAAGCTTGGGTAAGGGTTCGTTTTAGCGAAACCCGAAACGGGCGTTGAGATTGGTGTCAATCGACGCGAATTGACGCCCTGAGTCGAACGAGACCACTCCCAGACTGAGGAAACGCTCCGGTGAAAAACTACAGCACTTTAAAGATTCCAAACCTAACCTAACTTAACCAAACTAGTTCAATTATTGAAGCTGAAATGGATTCTAATCGACTCGGATTGAAGTCCTGAGACGAACTAGACCATTAACAGCGCAAGAAAACGTTTTGGTGAAAGTCTACGCTACTTTGAAATTCACAAATTCCAATAGCTTACCTAATATAAAGTAAGCAAATCGGTTGAGGTAAAAAGGTGTGTCTAGCTACTCAACCTGATGTCTTGACTTAAATTGTACCAAATCTAGACTGTACAACCGTTTATTTTGATTCTCAATTGGAAATTAATCAAAATAAGTTCCTCTGGGTCCTACCCCCGCATGCTATGGAAAAAACCGAACAGGTGAGAATCCTACTTGGGAAACTTGTGTTGCTTAGACTATTCAAAATATGCAAAGACAGTGACGTCTGGGGGGGCCCCCCGTTATACGTTTCCACAAACCTAATTCAACATAAACTAACCTGGTTTTCGGTTATTCATATTTCTTCAATAGCTTTCACATTAAACATTTAAAGTATCATAACTTTTTTATTTTCCATTTTAGGATGAACGACTGGTGGCGTTGTGTTGTACTCATCTAGTGCTTTCACACGATATATAGTTTGACCACATATTTCATGAAAAATCATCGAAATATCGAAGTAATTTTGAGGTTAGGTTTGAAATTTTAAAGGTGCGCAGATTTTCATCGGAGCGTTTCCTCAGCCTTGGAGAGGCCTAATTCGACTCAGGACATCAAGCAGAATCGATTAACACTTACTTGACGACCGATTAAACCGAATTTGACCTCGATAAGTTGACTGTTTGGCAGAAGTGAGGTTAGGTACTGAGCTTTAAAGTGTTATAGAATTTTACCGGGGCGTTTCCTCAGTCTAGGAGTGATGTCGTTCGACTCAGGGCGTCAATCCGCGTCGATTGACACCAATCTCAACGCCCGTTTCGGGTTTCGCTAAAACGAACTCTAGCCAAAGCTTGAACTATTTACGATTGACTTCAAAAATAATATACAGGGTGTTCCATTTAAAAATATATGTTTGCTTCATAACTGAAAAATGGTTAGAGCAAGAAAGAATCAAACTACACCACTGGATTCTACAGAAAAATATCTATAAGACCCTTTTTTAAACTTTTTAATAAGATAAAAGACAACCGAGATACGAGGGTGGTCCCAAAATCGATAGTTTTCGATTTCAGCCTGTATCTCAAAAAGCAAGAGGGCCATGATAATTTTGTTAACGGCATCTTTATTTTCACAAAGAAGTAGCACACTGTCGCGAAGACCGCAACTCTCTGTCTTCAAAAATAACCGAGATACCCCGTTAAAGTGCCCAAAATGGGACACCCTGTACAGTACTCATTTTACAGAAGTGAGGTTAAGTTGTCAATATTGTGTAATTATTATGTATTTAAATTGTACTATTCATAGATTTGGTCATAGATAAAGTATAGTATTCAACTCGCGGTAATGGTAATAACTCACTTGTTGATTTACAGCACTCGCCTCCGGCGTCAGTTAATTTTTCAACTCGTCAATTGTAAATTCAAACTGACAGGTACAGGTGTAATTTACACCTGTGAGTTTGAATTTACAATTGACGAGTTGCAAAATTAACTTGACTGTTTTGAATTATCACTTGACGCTTTAGAAACTACAGCTGGAAAAGGTGTAGAGAGGCTCTGCGTGCTCATACTTACCAGGTCGAGATCCCTACTCCCCGAACCGGTCTCCTCCAGCATTGCTTCTTTTGGAGAACTTCGACGCTGTGGAATGAGCTGCCGAAGAATTTGTTTCCCGAGAGCTACAACCTGCAGCGTTTGAAATCTAACGTGCATCGGCACTTATCCTCTCGCAGCGCTTCTACCAGCGCCATAGGCTTTCAGCCTGTGCGGGAGGCTGACCATAAAAAAAGCCCTTATTATAATAATAAAATGCTTGTATTGTCTGAGATTTTTGCGCACCCTTTTCTATCCATTTTGGTTGACGCTCCGTGCTTTCCACTGCTTTATTAATAATTTTTATCCAGATTGTCGACCGACTGCCGCTACCAGTGGCGATTTCACAAACTAAATTATTCAGTAACGCTGCCAATAATAAAATATCAATTCCACTTAGAAACCCTCCCCTCTTTAGGATGGACAGTGTTTCTAAATAAATACACAATCGCTGCAGTCACGCGGACTTTAGAGCGTTTTTTATTTACCTGGGTAGTCTTTGGAGTCCAGGTTTGGAAATTTTTACTACTTATGCCAATGAACGAACGAATGAATGAATGAGGCTTTCTGGTGATCAGAACTACCAGTGCATAGGCCTACAAGCGGGCCCTTAGGCACCTCTCCTTACCCTAGTTTCCAAGTCCAGCCCTCATCGCAAAGGTGAGGACGCCCTAGGGTCCTGTCCATCTTATGTCTTCAGGTTCAAGGACTCTTGAACCTAGTACAGTCTACCTGTGGTACCCAAGGGATTCACAGCGACATAGAATGTATGCCGAGGACTCTTCCTCCTCGCCACAACGTACACACGTCGGGTCGCTTGCCACCCCCATCACATACAAGAAAAGAGCAGCGGCGTAGCGTGACGTAAATACAAGAGGATGTAATAAGTAACTGCAATCAACATTTCACTAACACAATAAACACAAATATAAAATATACAAGTAACAGGTTAAAAAAATAATCAAACCAATTTAAAAAAACTAAATCTAGGTTAAAAAAAAGAAAGTTCTGAACGTATCTATTAAATGTCAAATTTTAAAATCAACATCAGTGTGAGTGCGAAACAGTGGAACTAGTACACAGTGGAAACATAATCAGATACTCACGGACCTACCTCGGATCACGTTCGGCGACGTTCAAGATGTGACCAGGACAGTCGCATCACTCGCGCATCATCACGCTGTTGAGATCTTATTTTAGCGATTAGCATAGCCCTTATAGTGTTATCTATGAAGCTCGTCCAATGCATACGTTAAATAATTGATTTTAATTATTTGAATATATATTCTCAGAATTACAATTTATTATAGGAGATCTTAGTGACTCTTTTAAATTAAAACGTATTTTACAATCATTTGAAGGGATGCGACGCATCACCCACATCAATGGAAACTACGCCGCGCTGGGAAGGAGTATTGGCAAGATGTCCTAAAATAAGTTCTATGGCTTGACAGAGATGACCAGAGATTCCTCTCCATCTCTATGATGTTGATTTTGCAACCACAACTCTGTTTCCCTTCTAATGGTACCTGCTGCCAGGACCTATGAAATTATTCCACGACCTTCGCCTTGCGAGCGCGTCCGCCATTTCATTACCACAAACTCCAGCATGACTCGGCACCCACATAAGTGACACCTGATATCTTGCCCAGATGTCATCCAAAACCTATCTACATTGCTGAACGAGCCTTGCGTAAACCTACAAGCACTCTATGCTTTGAATGCTGCCTGGCTGTCAGAGCAGATAGTAAAATCCCCTCCTATAGGCCTCAAAATTTCATGAGTTCGAGAGGCACAAGTTAAAATCGCAAATATTTCTGCTTGGAACACCGTGGTGTATCCTCCTATGTCAATAGGCGGAGGGAGTATTTTGATCGCGAAAGTTTTCAAAAATCGGACAGAACATTCTTCGGCTGTTAGCTGTGTGTTGTCTGTTGCTTGTGATCCGCTATTTTGGTCTTGGTTTAGTGAATGTCTACTTGATAATATGTCTCATTTCAGGAAACATTTGTTTCAAAGGAGGACCCTGTAGATTTTCATTTCATACAATCATTGCGGTAAGAAGTGGGTAAGTTCTGGAATTTTTCCTGTTATACCGAATAAAATAAAAAATAAAACAGAAGTAAAAAGTAGACGCTTTCATCATTGTTGAAACTTTAAAGAAGAAATGGTATATGAAGTAAACGAACATACATACATTCAGAAATAAAAATGCCAGAACGTTTGAATCCATGGCCTGTATACTGTATATGCTCTCAAAACTGTATGAATGTTTTTAATTACATCACTCAACTGCCCTAAAGGCTAGCTTAAATATAATTTTTGAAAGCTTTTCGCTCTTTTACATCATGGTGATTCAATTAAATCAAATGCGTCCATAATTAACCCCTACGAAATAAAATGCAGAGTATAATTGCGAGGACGAGAATGACCAAATTTTGTTCTGGGCATAATTTTAGAGGCAACCCAGAGGTTTTTCATTTTTTTTTTCAGTTATCGTATTTGTAGACTGTGTAGGTTGTTTTATGGGTCATTTCTAACACATTTTTTGTTGAATTTGTGGTTCTTGAGTTTTTCGGCCGTCGTTTAGCGTTAAGGCTTGACATTTCGCCACTACGAGTGGATAGCACCTTCAGAAGCTACATATCTAAGAGAATTTAAAAAAAAATGGTTTCTTGTACAGAATTAGCAAATATCTGTCACGATTTGCAAAACATATTGTTTACAATACAATTATTAAACCTCACTTTGATTATTGTTCATCAATATTATTTGTGTGTATAATAGATCTGATTTGCATAAAATGCAATTGTTACAAAATAAATGCATAAGATTGTTGTTGGGTTGTAATATATATATATTAATATAGTCAATATGCAACAAATACTAAATTGGAAGCCTGTAGAGGATTATATTAAAGTACGGACGCTTATATTTATTTATAAAATTGTTAATGGTCTAAGTCCAGATTATTTATATGTGAATATACAATACCGAAGCAATGTTGATAGCTACAATACACGACAGATGCATCATGTTGATATAAGACCTACCAAATTAACAATAACCACAAGAAGTGTATTTGATGATGGGATGGAAGAATATAATAAACTCCCTCTATACAGGGTGTCCCAGAAATAACACGCCAGAGTGACATGGAAGGTAGATTGGCTTTAGATCAATCAGATAACATCAACATGACCTTAGTAAAAGTTTCGTGGTTTTCGAGATATTGCCACTTTTAAGGTTTTTCAAAAAATTCCTACCTTTGCTCCTTTTGTTGTCTGTTATGGCTATAAGGATTTGCGGACTTATGATCTTTTTTTTCTTGGGTTACTATTAATAGTTGGTTGATACGACAAAGTATTGGTTTCATTGAAAACAATCACGGTATGTTAAAAAAACAAGCAAATTCTTAGATTTTGTGTCAATGCGAAAACCTTAACCAAGGTTTAACTGATTACTGTGACAACGAATGAACCAGACTGAATCCGCAAATACTCTTAAAAACCAACCTACTTAATGCTCTTTCAAAAGCAGTATAACATTTATAGGTTCTTTTTACTAAAAACTGAATAGCCCCCAGTTTTGACATAGAACTCGTAATACTTCTACGTCTAAAACGCCTAGATACATGGTCCCTTTGGGAAGGTTTTGCGGAACACCACTCGCGATGCGCATTTATGGGGGCAGCCTTACTTCCAGGATCAGAACTACCCCGGAAAGAGTGGGTAAAACTTAATAGAGTCCGAACAGGCCACGGCAGATGTGCCGACTCTCTTTACAAGTGGGGCTATGTGCAATCTCCCTTATGTGACTGTGGCGCGCCCCGCCAAACTATAAACCATATTACGAGCGAATGTGAACTGCGTGCGTTTCAGGGATCGCGAGAAGAGTTCTTCACAGCCACACCGTTGGCGCTGAAGTGGTTGAAAGAACTTGACATCAACCTGTAAATACCAAAGGCTATGTATCTTAGTTTGTAGCTGTATATATTTTATTTTAGTATAGGTTATAATAGTTTTTCTGTTAATCTATATTTACTACCGTCATGCTTTTGAGCCATACGATAAATAAATAAAATGGTCCCTTTAATTCGTTGTAGGCATCAAAACAATGAATAGAGCATAAAGCTGTTTTTTCATTTTTCATTGATTTTTAGTCATATAACGTATTTCCAAAATGTTTACCACCCACTCTTATACACAACCTGCATCTTCTTAAAAATTGTCGCTTTAAACTTCTCAAATCTAGATCAGAAATTTCACGTGCTGCTTGATGGATTCGTTGACGCAAGTTATTGGCTGATCGAACAGGTTTTCCATACACCTTATCTATGAAACATCCCCAGTAAAAAAAATCCAGAGGGATCAGGTCTGGAGAGCTGGGGGGGCCAAGAAACTGGTCCTTGCCGGCCAATCCATCTGCACGACCATAGTGCGCAGGGCACCCATCATGCTGTAACCACATCCTTCTTCTTGACTAAAGAGGCACATCTTCCAAAAGAATGGGTAGATGGTGTTGCAAAAAAATCCAGATACATTTCTGCATTGAGGGTCGCAGGGAGTTCGAATGGGCCAATGATGCATCCGTTGTGGATCCCGGTCCAAAGATTTACCTTAAATGCTGTGAACGGTCCTCTCTTATTTCATGGGGATTCTCCAACTGCCAGCTGTGGATATTATGCAAGTTAAGATACCCATCTCTTTTACAGGGCGACTCGTCGCTCCACAAAATCCTGTCGAAAAAATTAGGGTCTTCCTGATGCTTCTCCAGCATTGTCCGACAAAACGAAACACGTGTAGCATAATCACTGCTTAATAGCGTTTGAACTCTGGATGTGGTATGGGTGGTATTCATATCTCTTCAGAATACGTTGCGCTTGCGATTTAGATACGCCAGTACGTCGTTCGATGAAACGTATTGAAGTTGATGGGTCCTCCGCCACTTGCTCTAGTACAATTTCATCCTCTTGAGTACTACGGAGTCTTCCCTCAGAACCCTTCCGGCTAGGGTTTCTGCCTTCTCGTTAGGAATTGACAGTGCGAAGAATAATCTCATGGGTCGTTCGCCTGCGGTTTGGGTATATTTCAGAGTACAATCTCGCTGCCAGTCTTGCGTTATACGAGAAGTTGCCGCGTGAAGAAACGCTCTCCAGACCTGAACCCTCTGGATTTTTTTTACTGGGAATGTTTAAAAGAAGTGTATGGAAGACCAATTCGATCAGCCGATGAATTGCGTCAACGAATCCCAAGCAGCAGGCGAAATTGGTGATCTAGATTTGAGAAGGTTAAAGGGACAATTTTTAAGAAGATGCAGGTTGTGTATAAGAGTGGTTGGTAAACATTTTGTAAATCTGTTATAGTGACTAAAAATAAATGGAAATAAAAAAACAGCTTTATGTTCTATGTATTATTTTGATGCCTATAACGAATTAAAAAGGACAATGTATCTAAGCGTCTTAGGCGTAGAAGTATTACGACTTCTATGTCAAAACTTGGAGCTATTTAATTTTTAGTAAAAAGAACCTATAAATGTTATACTATTTTTGAAAGAGCATTAAGTAGGTTGGTTTTTAAGAGCATTTGCTGATTCAGTCTGGTTCATTCGTTGTCACAGTAATCAGTTAAACCTTGGTTTAGGTTTTCGCATTCACAGAAAATCTAAGAATTCGGTTGTTTTTTTAACATACCGTGATAGTTTTCAATGAAATCAATACCTTGTCGTCTCAACCGACTATTAATAGTAGCCCGAGAAAAAAAATATCATAAGTCCGCAAATCCTTATAGCTATAGCACACAACAAAATGACCAAGGGTAGGAGTTTTTTGAAAAACCTTAAAAGTGGCAATATCTCGAAAACTAGAGAACTTTTATTAAGGTCATGTCGATGTTATCTGATTGATCTAAAGCCAATCTACCTTCCATGTCACTCTGGCGTGTTATTTCTGGGACACCCTGTATATAAAATGTTCTTCAAATGTAAAAAAAGACTGATGAACTATTTATGAGTGATCATATATGTATAATCATAGGTTTAGTGAAACTCATGAGTTGTACCCATAGCTCTATTTTTTACGTTTTAATTTTACTGTTTTCCTGTCAATAGCTGAAGTATGCTAAATAAACGATATACTGCTACTACTACTACTACTCGTGGTAGTCGTGGTGAGGAAACGTCAAGCCTTTACGCTATACGACGTCGACCTAAAAACACAAGAACCGTAAATTCATTGGACGATCACTGCAAAAGCCTTACACAGTACACATTTTGACATTTTCTGTTATTTTAAAAGCGGAAATATATCTAAATTAATTAAAACTAAAATACAGAAATTAAAATTAACTTTGAATTGCAGGGTCTATTTACTTGTTCTAGTAGACAATATAGGGTATCCAAAGTTGGGACGTTACTTTTCAGAAAGGACCGCCTGTGTGAAATTGCAAAGCTAACGAAGGATAAGGAGAATAAGAAAAAAATGGTAAGAAAGTACTTACTTTTCGTTCGCTGCAATAAAACTATACAACAGCAGCAACATACAGGGTGTCCCACAACGATTAAGACAAGCCATATATCGAAACTGGGCAGCAGTAGAGAATTGTAATTTTGGGTGTTTAAATTAGAGCAAATATAGTATCTTTTCTTGTAATTGTGTCAGCCAGTGAGGTATTTGTTTTTTATTACGTGACGTCTGATTCAAAAATTTTAATTGGACACCCTGTATATTTGTGACTTTTTGTGTTCCTCCCGATAAAGCAATTCCAACAAACTAGCACACTTGGGGTCTAGAGTGACTAATTCAAGAGCTACAGGCACTTAAAGGATGGTATCACTAGCATTGATTATAACATCGTCCCCCTAAAACCAGAAGGTCGTATGTAACACTTTTTACGAAAATGAGATTTTTATACCTATGTGACAAGAATAACTCAAACTACCAATTGACAAAAGGGTTTATGTAATAAAAAAATCTATACTAGTGAAATCTCAGGTTGCTTTATGGCGCATGTACAAAAATGCAGCTTCATTTATCAGCAAAATGTCTTATGTGAAACAGTAAACATACGACAGACTCAGGATACTATCATAACGCTCTCCAAAAAATAACAGATGGTCGTATGTACCTACTTTGTGACATAAATCTGAAACGTAAACTTTGATTCTAAAGCAAACAGTCGTAAGTCGTAAAAATTTTACATACGACCTTGTATCAATTTTTGATTTATGCAATTCATATACTCTAACGATGTATGGCGCATAGTCGTATGTGTTCACATAAGAGCTTGTGCCAATCACTGTTCCATGCAACTGGTATATTCCACCGACGTAGTTTGCCGAAAACAGTCGAATGTGAAGTAGATGTCACATTCCATACGGTTTTGGAGGTTACGCTCATAGGTTAAGGTTATGTTGGACGCTATTGTGTTTAGTTTCAATTGAGCTGGATAAAAAACTACCTCTGTAAGTATCCTACAGTTCTAATACACTGTGCATGTTTTCATTATCGCTAATTGCTTGAGTAGCCTTAGTTCTCAATAAGACATGTCCACTATTATGTAAATAGCGCTGTAGTTTACACTGTACATAGGTGGGACTTTTTCATTTCTTAAAAGTATTGAACTTCGGTTAATCGAGTAGGAATATCTAAGCTAATGATATCCAATATATTATTTTAAACATGAATGTTAGTTTTACTTAACAAATCTCACAAAGAATATCATCTTTTCCAGGTACGACATGTCTTCGCGTTCTCGAAACATCCTTCAAATGGCATTAGTGACGTTAGCTGACGAGGAGGTTGACTATGCTGTGGAGAACTGTATAGTAGATACTGATGGTTTTGTGCTTCCTGCGTATAACGATAGTAACAATACACTGGCAGAGTTAGGTGTGCCCGTCGCTGTTCCTGAGCATACTGATACACCAACACTAGCAAGTAAAAGTGTGTGTGAATCTGATATCACTGAAATATCTGCTTACATAGAGCTTGAATCAGTAATAACCTCTCCCAAAAGTGAAGCTACAATACTCGCAAGTGAAAATGGGTGTAATTCAATAAGCACAATTACATCAGCTGATTTTGTTCTTCCTGAGGACATTAGTAATAATACATTGGTAGAGTTAGGTGTGCCCCTCGCTGTTTCTGAGAATCTTGATACAACACCACCAGAAAATGAAAGTGCGTGTGAATCTGATGTCACATAAATATCTGTTTATGTAGATCCTGATCCAGCGGCAACCTCTCCCGAAACCGAAGCCACAATACTGGCAAGTGAAAGTGGCTGTAATTCAATAAGCACATTTAGATCAGGTTCTATGAATGGTACACATCAGCATCCATTGGAAGAAGTTATTTTTCCAGAAAATAAACCTCGTTTCCGAAAAAACGTGACTAATACGAAAGCATGGAAAAAAAATGTTGCCAAGACGGAGAAGAATCTTGGACAGAGGTATGTGAATACTAAAGGTAAAATAGTACAACCAATGCAGATGAAAACTATAGACTGCTCCAACTGCAAATTAAAGTGCAGTACAAAAGTTACAATCGATATGCTACAAAAGCTCCATAAAAGCTACTGGGAGACGGGATCATACGCGCGACAAAGAGATTTCCTATGTAAATATTTCAAGAATGTTCCTATTGGCAGAAGAAGGAAAGATACAGCTAAAGAAAACTACAGACGAAATATTACATATAAGTATTTTTCCCTGGAGACATTCAAGTTTGTAAGAGCACATTTTTGGCCTGTTTGGATATATCCGAGAAAACAGTACAAATAGCAAAAAAGAAGGAGATCCAAGGATCATCAATAGTGTTTCAAGATCAAAGAGGTAGGCATTGTCCAAAGAACAAAACATCTGAATCAGGATTAAAACTGGTACGTCAACATATTGATAGTTTTCCTGTCATGGCAAGCCATTATTGCCGGGCGAAATCCAGCCGAAAATATCTGGCTGCAGACTTAAACATTACGAAAATGTATGAACTATACTTGGAGAAATGTAAGGAAGAAATGACACAAGATCCCGTTTCAGGAGCAGTATATAGACAAGTTTTTTGTAGATAATACAATTTGGCATTCCACAGACCCAAAAAAGATAGCTGTGCTACTTGTGAACGATACAAGCTGGCTAGTGACGAGCAGCGAAATGAAATACAGCAGTCGTATGAAAAGCACATTGTAAATAAAGATCTGGCAAGAAAGTCAAAGGCAGATGATAAAGAAAAGGCTAAGACTGATCACACATTCAAGTGTGTCACTTTTGATTTACAGTCTGTGCTATATACACCGTGTTCTGAGGTTAGCCATTATTACTATGCCTTGAAGTTTTGTTCTTACAATCTGTGTATATATGACCAATCCAACAGAGATGGATTTTGCTATTTATGGAGTGAAACAGACGGGAGACGAGGCTCTGATGAAATTGGCACAGCACTATTCACATACTTCACAAATTTACCGGAAACTGTGAAGCATGTTTCACTGTATTCCGATTCGTGTGGGGGCCAAAATAGAAATCGTTTCATTGCATCATTGTTGGCATACACAGTGAAAACTCCCAATAATATTGACCAGATTGATCACTATTTTTTGGAAACAGGACACACGGATATGGAAGTGGACTCGATGCACAGCGCAATCGAGACAAATAAGAAGCATCAACGTATATACACACCCGAAGGATGGGCAGTAGTGATCAGAACAGCTCGTAGAAGAAATCCGTATCATGTAACACAACTTTCCTTTACCGACATGTTAGACTTAAAGGCACTGAAGGCTACAACCGCGGGAAAGATGTCGCAAGAGTATCAACTGGATGGACATTAAAGTGCTGCGGTTCAAGAAGGACTCCCCCGAGAAAATATTTGTGAAAACAGATTATCGACAGGAGACCTTTTTCGAAATGCCCCTACTATCTGCTAAAAACAAACGTAATTTAACCCAGACAACAGTACTAAAAAAGAAGTATAGCAGACATTTGCCGATATCGGAGAAAAAGAAGAAAAGTTTGATAAGTCTTTGCAACATAAAAAATTCATTTCCAAATCTTTTCCCCCTGATTTCTCAATTGTTGAAGAAATTGACATACGACCTTCTGGTTTTAAGGGGACGACATGTAGGTACCCCTACAGTTAAATTACTTTGGTAGTGTTTTATAATGGCAGTGGTACAGTCCTTTAAGTACTTATAGCTCTTGAACTAATCACTTTAGACCCCAAGTGTGTTAGTTTGTTGGAATTGTTTTATCGGGAGGAATAGAAAAAGTTACAAATATACAGGGTGTCTCATTAAAGATTTTTAATCGGACGCTACGTGATCTAAAACAAATACCTCACTGGGTGACACAATTACAAGAAAAGATACTATATTTGCTCTGATTTACACCCCCAAAATTATAATTCGCTACTACAGCCGAGTTCCGATATATTGCTTGTCTTAATCGTCGTGGGACACCCTGTATATAGGTCAATCATCAATCACTGTACAAAAAAAAATTTCAAGAATGCAGCTTTTTCCAGCTAACCGAGTACGTAGCTAACTCACTGCTGTTTTTTATCGTGTTTTTTCCGAATTATTAAAAAAAGTCAATTAGGATTTTACCTCCTTAAGTTGAACGTGCGTCTGCGACACTCGACTTTCCTCAGTAAATTACACAAAAGTACCAAGTCCCAAACACTTGGATATCACGCCTTTTAAACTCTCGTCGCTACTCCTATGTATAATATTAACAAACTTTAAGGTGTCTGCGCCATCTCTTAGTCAGCGAATGCGACCGCTGGTTCGACGGATTTGAAGTTGTCAAAATCGTTTTCGCGGCAAAGTTGGAACGTTCAATGTTCGGTCCGACCTTTTAATTCAAAGGAGAGTTACAAACTCAAAAACATACTGATGATGCTAATAAAAGCGTGTTAAAAGCGCAGGTTTAATGCTGTCAGTGTTTTAAATGTTTTATTAGAATATAATATATATTAAAAAGACAAAAAATGTATAAACGGTTGAGTTAGTTTCATTATTGGTTTTTTTTAAGAAAAACTGCATCCGTGTTGCACTGCTCATTATTAGAAAGTCTTTAGAATCTAAATTCTCCTCTAGCGTATGTATTAAAGTTTCATCATTGCATTTGTTCACTACATAATCTAGCTTCTATTGCAGCTTGCAATAATATGCTCAGCTTCTGGTTGATAATTATTTTTGGAATACACTCGAAGAAAAGGTTTGATCGGCAACCTTAGTGCCTATATTGACAAATATCACGTTTATAAATTCAGTTGTACAAAAACAAATTGTAGGAATAAGAGCTAAAATTATGAAATACAAGATTTTATAAAAAAAAAAGTGAAATCATAGAAAAAGTAATAAATGGAACAAAAATGTTTTATATTTCCCGGAAATTCGTTACCACGTCGATCCCTGAAGTATATAGATATAATTGATTCAAATATCAAATATGAAACTTATGAGAGTTTTGAAAATTCAAAAAATTTTGAAATTAGAAAGGAAATATAATCGTCCACGGTAGTCCACACGTAAAAGAGACTGAGGATTTACTGCAGCAAACTGTACTCAAATCAAATGCTGCCGGTGATGACGGGTTTACCCTTTCTGTTTTGAAGTTGTTTTTGCCACATTGTTTGCATGCGTTAAAACATATTTTCAACTTTTCTATTCTTCATGGCATTGTACCCTCAGCTTGGAAGGCTGCTGTCGTGATTCCATTGTCAAAAAAACAGAATGTTTCATTTGTCAGTGAATGCCGACCAATCAGCTTGTTGAATGTCCTTTCTAAAGCTTTGGAGAGGCTTATACAAGATCAGCTAATTAAACATTTAAAAAATAATTGCCTCCTGCCATGTAACCAGTCAGGTTTCAGACAAGGATACAGCACAGTGACAGCACTCTTAGATGTGACAGATGACATTTTGAAAGGATTTGATGTGAGTAAGGTCACAACTGCGTTATTCTTAGATTATACTCGGGCGTTCGATTCCATTAGCCATAAGCTACTTTTGAACAAATTACATCATTTTGGACTAGAAGACAGTGCCGTAAAATGGTTTATGAGTTATTTGACTGATCGGAGGCAGAAAGTCAAGTTAACTGATGCTCAAGGTGAAGTAGTTGAGTCAGATAGCCTCTCTATACGTTCAGGCGTCCCCCAGGGATCTATTCTGGGTCCAATTTTGTTTGCAATTTATATATCTGATCTTCCATCTGTTGTGAACTACTGCAAGTGTCATTATTACGCTGACGATGGTCAGATTTATCATTCTTATAGAATAAGTAAATTGAACCAGGCAATGGATTATATTAACCTAGACTTAATGAATATTGTTAAATTTTCGGATGATCACTGTTTGCAGATAAACCCATCCAAGTCAGTGGTTATGCACTTTTACCCCAAAAATAACGTTATAAACCTTGATAGCTTCAATGTGTTTCTTAAAGATCAAGAAATCGTATTGTAAATTGAAATATTTGTATAACTTTAAGTATGTACTTTCAACAGATACAAAGTTAAAATTGATAGAGTCATTAATAATGTCTATTTCTCAGTATGGGGATGTAGTTTATGCACCTTGTCTGAATACTTCAGCAACAAATCGAATCCAGAAAATGCAAAACTCATGCATGAGATATGCTACTATTACACCCAGACGTTCTCATATTACACCTGTTTACGAGTTGCATAAAGTGCTAAAGTTCAATGAAAGATGGATTCTTCACCTTATTTGCTTATGTCACAAGATAATTTTAAAGCAAATGCCTAGTTATTTATTTAGAAGATTAAAATTTAGAAATCAATGTCACCTAGCTAGTCTCAGGTTCGTAAATGAGACACTGAATATTCCTCGTCATAGAACTGAAATTTATAAATGTTCATTTTCTTATGCTGCAGTGCACTATTACAATAAGGTTCCCTCAACACTAAAAACACTGAGCTTTCTGGCTTTCAAGAATGCAGCAAAAATATTGTGTATTACCAAAGCCTTAGACATTTAGTATCAAGTTTAGCACGTAAAGGGTAGATTACCAGAGTATAATAAAATTCATATGATACATTTATGTGATTGTGTCTTGTAATATTTGTGTTTTTGATCTCGATGCGCTTTTTTAATGTGTTTGTGTAGTATTTTGTTATTCTCGTTTTATGTCATTTTTCTCTACTTTCTTTTCTTTCTCGTCCTTTTCCTTACTTTGCTTGTAACTTTTTTTTTATATATACTAGTTGGAATTAATACCTGTTTATCAGACTCCCCGCCAGTTTAAATAAAGTTTATTATGTTTAAAACAAAAAAGTGCAGCCCGGGCTCCGACACACCGGGATGCTGTTCAATTACCCAATGCCTACTCCTCACACCGTGAGGTGAGCAATCACTGGGTCCGCGAATCGTGCGCCCTAAGTAGACGAAGGGACCCAAGGATGACTGCCTTCTGCATTCTGGCGGCTAAGATGTGCGCCGCCGCACGGCACACCGGTATTTTGCGCAGTGCAGAGAGCAGCGTATTCCTCATTCCACCTAGGGATCCAATGACCATAACCAGCAGACTTACAGTGTAGTCTGGCCAGAGCCTGCGAAGTTGTCCGAGCAACTCCTGATATTTGGTCCGCTTTTCCTCCTCCTTAGAGACGATGTTCACCTCGGCAGGCGCCGAAAACTCAATAACGAACATCGTCTTCTGTTGGTGGTCGAGAAGGACTATGTCGGGCTTGTTTGCCTGTACAAGCTCGAGCGTGGGGAACGAGTAGTTCCAGTAAATCCGGCATCTCTCGTTCTCCACAACGGACTCTATATCCCCTGGAGCGTATGGCAGCACCGGTGTCTCATCGATACCGTATGAGTGCCTCAAATAATAGTAGAGCACTCGTAGAGCCGCGTTGTGCCGATGGACGTAAGCCGTCCCAGCGTACGTCTTACACGCCGAGAAGAGATGCATAAGCGTCTCTGGCGCCTGTCGGCAAGCTCTACAAAGGGTGTCGGGTACATCTACACCCATAACCCTTTTACGGTACACCAAGGTGTTGAAGACACCGTCTTGGCAAGCCATTATAAAGCCCTCAGTCTCCGACTTCAACCCACTAGACCTTAGGAAAGAGAAGGTCAACTGCTCAGACAAGCCATGCTCTTCCAGATGTTTGTAGAAGATTCCATGCATTGGCTTATCTTTATGAAGTCTTAAAAGGAAGTCGACTTCGGCAGTTTTAAGGTGGGATTTTAATTCTGCGGGAGCAAGTTCCGTAATGGACTGCTGACACCTCCGCTTGAAGTCGAGTGTGAGGCTGAGCTCCTCGGCTGCTCGTTCCGCTGCGCTAAAAAGAAAGGCTCCTTTTCCCGCATTCTCGTGCTCTCGCACAAAGCGGATCAGGGGATCGGTGCTGTTCGTTACATAGCAGGCAGTGGCCAGTACTACTCTGTTGTGCAGACGCTCCAAACTCAATAGTCCACGCCCTCCCAGGTGTCGCGGGAGGTATATTCGCGGGACAGAGGACTTAGGATGCAGGCTTCTCTCCATATTCATCCTTTTGCGGGTCTTCGTGTCGATTTCCTTCAGCTCGTTCACTTTCCAGTGTATAGCACCAAAGGTGTATAATAACAATGGGACCGCAAGCATGTTTGTGGCAGCGACTTTGTTCTTGCCGGACAGTTCTGACGACCAGATCTGCCGGAGTCGGTGCAAATACTTGCGGCGGAGACACTCTTTAACCAATGCTGCCTCTTGGACATGAGGCTGCGCCACTCCAAGGTAGGTATAAGTATCTCCGGCATGCAGTTGTCGCAAGATGCTCCCATCAACGAGCTGCTCCTCATCTCCACTATCTCCGCTTCGTCCTTTCTTGAGATGAACCAATGCACATTTGTCTGTCCCGAACTCCATACCGATAGCATGACTGTACTCCTGCACCACCCTCAGCGATTGTTGTAGTTCGCGTTGGCCGGAGGCATAAAGTTTTAGGTCATCCATATAAAACAGATGGGTGACCTTGTGCCTCCGGTTATTGGGCGTGCCACAGCTGTATCCTTTAGTATTTCTCAGCGCTATGGACAGAGGCAAAAGTGAGATGCAAAAGAGCAAGGGACTCAAGGAGTCTCCTTGGAAGACACCTCTTTTCAATGACACCAACTCTGTCTGAACCCGAGTTTCACCTGATGTTATGGTAAACCGGGTCTTCCAGAGCGGCATCAGTTGTTTGATGCATCCCACTATCTGATTATCCACCGAAAGACATTCCAACAGCCGCACAATGAGGTCATGAGACGTGCTGTCGAATGCCTTGCGATAGTCAATCCAGGCCATAGAAAGGTTTCGCTTGTACTGCACAGAGTCCTGCGTGACACATCGGTCAATCAACAGGTTCTCCTTGCAGCCAGCTACTCCTTTCTTTGACCCTCTCTGTTCATACACGTCGAGAAATACAGGATTCACAGCTTGAAGGATACGCATGTACAAGATTCTGGTGAAGAGCTTGTAACAGGCGTTCAGACATGTTATTGGCCCGTATTTTTTGGGATCAGACAAATCTCCGGTCTTCGGGAGAAGCACGGTTCGACCCTCGACAAACCAAGCCGGAATTGGCTGCTCCTGATTTAGCCACGAGTTAAAAACTCTAGCTAAATGCCGGTGGCAACTGGGGAATTTTTTCCACCAGTAGGTGTTTATGCCATCCGGGCCAGGAGCTGCGAAATTCTTTGCGCCTCGTAAGGCGTCAAGAATTTCTTCCGTGTTTATCGGGTGACGCAGGACATTCAAGTTAGGAGTCCTCCTACAAACGGACTCGAACTGCGCCAAGGCCGGAGTGTCTGCTGAGAGAGGTTTGGGTTGTTCGTAAATGTCCCTCCAAAAGGCCTCCACGCGATCAGCAGTTGGCGGCTGCTCTATGGCTGGAGGCGGCTGTTGGAAAAGGCGAGAAGGTCTTTCGTAGAACATTCTGTTCTGCTTCAGACCTCTCGCCCGCGCCACCAACGATCGCTTAGCAGCGATTAGCATCCGTATCCTGTCAAGACAGTGTTGCTTGACAACAACCAGTACCGCTTGACTGAGTGTATGATGGTCGCGCCTCAACCCGTAGGCCATCTGGCGCACTCGGCGCGTAAAAGGCTTCCCAGCCGCTCTATATTCCATCACACACTGGATACGGGATGCTTCCTGGCGAGCCAACTGGATTTTCGCTTCCATTTGGCGCACCCGTCTCTGTGCTCTCTCAACAGGAGAGTCTCTCACTCTCCCCTGTCTAGCTAGCCTCAGAGCCGCAGCTTAAATTTCGCAATTGATGCTCCAAATGTCAGAGGCCTCCGATAGACGTTCACCAACCCTCATCCTCTCTCTTTAAACCTGCCAGCTTCAAGGACCTTCCGTTGTTATGCAAGGCCCTTCGGTCCCTGAAATCCCCAGGTGAGACGACTTGGTCGATTTCCCTCTCAGCGGGCCTTACCGGCGAACTTTCAGCCTGGTTAACAGGCCTTCCGTCCGCCGAAGGGGCAGGCTGAGCTGGAGCACGAACATATCCCTGCCTCCGGACGTACGATACATAATCTCGCAAATTCTGAGAGGTAAGCGTGCTATGCTCTGGGTGCATTTCACACCACCTCTCATACATGCGGGACATGTATCCCCTACGGCGCGGGCTACTGCTCTCGTAGCAGCTCAGCAGGTCATCCTTGAGCTCCGTCGTCCACCTAAAACGGTCCATGTTATTGCGGGGGTCGTCATCAGGGCAAATCGAAGCACCGCCATCTTGCCCCCTTGTTTATGAAAACAGCCGCTTCTAACATGAAGAACAGACGCTGTCGGAGTACCGCTCCTCACATGGAGATCCGTCGTGTCCTATTAATTGTGGAATAGCCGATCCTCTGGATGCAGACGCTATTCCACTGTGCTAGTTTTGGTCCGCCCCGGGTATTTCATTTCCCCGGTACCACCCATATCTGGGAGGCATTCCCCTATCCGCCACCTTGGGGAGGCGCCACTGAGAGGATCTAGCAACCCCTCGCGGGTTATTATTATGTTTAAAACAAAAAAGTGCAGCCCGGGCTCCGACACACCGGGCTGCTGTTCCATTACCTAATGACTACTCCTCACACCGTGAGGTGAGCAATCATTGGGTCCGCGAATCGTGCGCCCTAAGTAGACGAAGGGACCCAAGGATGACTACCTTCCGCATTCTGGCGGCTAAGATGTGCGCCGCCGCGCGCATTATTATTCATCTTTCTAAGTTCCTCTCGCATAATTGCGGTAGCAACAAGTGTTGACGGGCTGAGCCAAGTCAACACCCGGACTATTATTGATCGGAATTTAGGAAGGATCGTACGATGTTACAGGTCTTCAGAATTACAGACTTTTGGAATGTTTTGTGTAACTTTTCGTCCAGGCCTAACTGTTGTAAGTGTGGTGTAAATGTGTTTGGTGTAAGGCCTGAGACTGACATAATGAGGGGAACAATAGTAACTTTGTCCTGCTTCCAAAGGCGTTTTATTTCCATGGCAAGGTCCGTGTACTTAGATATTTTCCCAGCGTAGGTGTTTTGTATATTCACATCATTGGGAATAGCAATGTCTATCAGGTATGTAACTTTGTCGAGCTTTGACTGGAAAACTATATCTGGTCTATTGGCTGGGATAGTCTTATCTGTATGTATTTGAACGTCCCAGTATAGTTTGTACTGATCGTTTTCGAGTACTGATGTCGGAGTGTAATTGTAATACGGATCTGTGTTTTCTATTAGTTTGTTTGTTGTGGCTAATGCTTGGTGGATGACTTTGGCCGCAGAGTTATGTCTGGCTGTGTATTCGGTACCGGCAAGAGTTTTGCACCCGCTTGTTATGTGATCTATTGTTTCTTTTTGTTGTTGGCATTTTCTGCAATTATCGTCAGTTATGGATGGATCTTTAATTATATATTTTTTGTAGTTTCGTGTTGCAATCACTTGGTCCTGGATAGCAAGCATGAAACCCTCCGTTTCTGGGAACAGCTGGCCATCCTGCAACCAGGTGTATGACTGTTTTTTGTTAATGTGGTCTTGGGTGACACGGTATCTATGTTTGCCATGGAGTGGTTTCTGCGACCAGGTGCTTATTTTTTCTTGTTGTGATTGGGTGGGATTGTGTGTGTCTGCGACGTGGTCTGGACATGATAGGTTGAGTGGTGTATAGTTTTTGTCTGCTTTTACTATTGCTCGATGTAAATTTGTTTGTTTGTTTTGGAAGAAATGTCTGAGTGTCTTTATCTGTCTTGTGCGAAGCGACTGTATATCTGTAATCCCTCCCTATCCGCCACCTTGGGGAGGCGCCACTGAGAGGATCTAGCAACCCCTCGCGGGTTATTATTATGTTTAAAACAAAAAAGTGCAGCCCGGGCTCCGACACACCGGGCTGCTGTTCCATTACCTAATGACTACTCCTCACACCGTGAGGTGAGCAATCACTGGGTCCGCGAATCGTGCGCCCTAAGTAGACGAAGGGACCCAAGGATGACTACCTTCTGCATTCTGGCGGCTAAGATGTGCGCCGCCGCGCGCATTATTATTATTATTATTATTATTATTACTTAAACACAAAAGGAACCTTCATTTTATTTATCAATTTATTGTCAAATACAACATCATACCGAATTGTATAATGCGAATATGACTGTAGGTACTATCACACTTACCCTGATGTGCACTTACCGTTTAGGTTGCGTTTTCATCAGAGATGTGCTAGGAAAATAAGCATAGCGAGGATGTGTAGCGGAGCTGTGAAACGGTGTAGGTGTTTCCACCAAAGATGTGTTAGAAAGATGAGCTCTGAAGATGCGTGTCGGTGTGCGGATGAGCGTTGCGAGGATGTGCTCTTTTCAGATTGCCTGCGAGCAGGGTGCATCTGCTCGTTGTTGGCGTCTCAGTCAATGTTGCCAGATCTACCGTTTTACTATATATCTGCCATTTCAGTCCTCTTGCCACCGTTCTACCTCAAACACACTTAAATCTACCGTAATATCCAAAACATGCTGAACTACTAGATTTCGGGTACCTATAGAATTTCTCAATGGCGAAATCTACAATTTATGCATTCGACAATCATGCGATAGGTACATGCAATTTGGCAAACAATGACAATGATCTGTCTTGTCTTTTGTGTTTCAAGGAACTTGCGAGATGCGACTGAGGAATGCTTTTTTGTCCTAACTCGATTTCTCAATATTTCATATAAGTGTGCAAATTTTTTGTTTGAATATATGTATTATGTTCTCTATTCTGTTCTAAAGGATTGAATAGTCGAGAACGATATAGGACATGCAAATATACGTTTAGTTTTTAATATACAGGGTGCCATTATGTATGGAATATGGTATATATCTCGGTAAATAATAATTGTGTGATTTTTTTTTCAGTCTTTCCCACGATACGGCAATATTCAGTAGTTTTTGTTCAAAAAAACAAAAGAGGCTCGTTTGACGGAGATTTTTTTTCTCTTGCGATTATTTGTGTTTTACATTTCATTCGTTACTATTTGTTGTACTTGTGTTACTTTCTTTATTTCTAAAAAAATGTACGTTAGTTTTATTTCACTTACCTTTCTGAATTTTATGAAGCATTGAATTGGTCTACTGAAATTTACTGAATTATTAACTAGGTACATATTCACTCAAGAGATGAAAATCGAACTGGCAACCCTGATACCTCGACTGCATTTCTAGGCCAAATCTCTCGAAACACATTCCTAGCACACATTCCTCGCCAAACCTGCTGTGCTAAGCGAGGCGAGGTAATTCAAGCGATTCTATTGGTTCGTTAAAAACACATTCTTCCTCTTAACACATCCTCGCACATCTCTGGTGGAAACGCAGCCTTAAGCACACATTGTCGTTGGATCACCTAAAGGTTCGTACAGATATGCGCGCCGCGCGCGCGCAACCTGTTCGCTAGATATGTACGGGGTTAACACCGTTTGTCGTAATCCACCACCTGTCGGTTTTTTAACGAATGCTTTGTATGTTCGCCATAGGCGTAGTTAGGTGGGTGCTCGGGGGGCTTAGCCCCCCAAGAATGAAATTAAGCCCCCCCCCCCCCCAGATTCAGGGATTTAACTACGACTATGATGTTCGCCGTACAGATTTGGACGGTAGCGTGATATGGCGTTTACCCGTTTAGTGTGGACGGGAAAACTTCAACGAACACCTAAGGGTACAAACATAGTGGAGCGACGAGCCTAGAGACTAGCGGCGAGGCTAGCGATGAGATGAAAAACGCGATGAAACACATATTCTATAGTAGAGCGATACTTTTGGCGATTTTACCTAGACAAAAGTTGCGATTTATTGCTCGGCTTCCGAACTCAAATCAGTGTGTACACAGACGCTATTATATTTACTTGCTCAGTCATTGCAAATGTCGTCTCTATACGCGTGCCCTATGCCGCTGTTTGTCAAAACTAAACTGTCAACGCGACAGTTAATACCAAATTTTATCTCGCCGCAAGTCGCGTCGCTTGTCTCGTCGCTTAACGCTGCGGTAACATCTCTACCATGTTTGACTCAATTCCAATAAACTTAAGTCGCGTCGCTCACCTCGTCGCTGTGCTTCTAGCCTCGTCACTCCACTATGTTTGTACCCTAACGCTCAACGAACGCGCACACACGGCGCGTGTTCACGGCGCGCAGATTTGTACCCACCTTTATCAGAATGGTCCAACTGAATGACAAAAAATAAACAATTCGCGCAAAACACTGATCTACCTCAAGCTTGCATCCAGCGCGTACGAGTAGTGTCTTGTGGAAAGATAACGAGCGCAAAATTATCAACCGTGCGTCGATTGGTGGCCATCGCAAGTAAAACGTTACTACGAAGTCGGAAATTTCCTGATACCAGTCACGTAGCAAACAAAAATAGTATGATAAAAGACAAACGAATAAATGCCGTTTTGTTTACTCTGTTATACAAGGTGTCTCATTCAAATAGGTTATACTTCAAACACACATGCGGGAAAATATACAGGGTATCCGAATATTCGACCGACAACGCTTGACAGGTGATAGACCTCACACCTCTATTGAGATAGGAACATGATGCCTTAAAATGCCTAATTTTCAAGACACAGGTTGTCAAAGTTTTACTTTTATTTTCGTTTTATCTCAATCATTCCGCATTAAAATGGCACAACGATCTAAAATTACGTGTTGGGGGTTTTTTAATGCTCGAAATCCAAATTCACTCACAGTTTTACTACCATGAATAGAGGAACGCCACCTACGGCACATTGAACTCTTTGAACATTGACCTTTTTTGCGGTTTGGTGCATCAATGTGATTACTAAGAAAATCTTTTCCGCAATATGTTTCACGTGAAAAAGGTGTACTTTGTTTGAGTCGCTAGAGGTATCCTTTTTTGAAGTAACCTTGATTGGAATTTCCAAGATACCCCAATTAGCTGTAAAATGTGATCTAAAGAACTGTCAGTATTCAAAAACGAATTAATATTAGATCAAAAAGCATATTTCAAACATTCAAACATCTAATTTTGAAATAGGTGGTGTTGAAGTTTAAAAATACTTCGTCAATGGTATGTAAAAGCATTGATTAACGTAGTGTTAGGTTAAATACGTTAATCAATGCTATGAGCCTAGTAATCATTTGTGCGGAAATACCGATAATTCAGTCGTATTAGGGATTTCAATGGAGGTTATCTCGAAAACGATTACCTCTAGGGATTTGAACAAAGTATACCTTTTTTCACTAAAACATATTGAAAACTAATTTTTCGATACTCACATTGAGGCACCAAACCGGAAAAAGCTTTTGATAATTTAAATGGCGCCCTCTATTCATGAAAGCAAAACCGTCGTTGAATTTTGATTTCGCGCATCAAAAACCCCCCAATACGTAATTTTAGATCGCTGTGCTATTTTATTGAGAAATAATTGAGAAAAAACGGAAATAAAAAAAACCTTGACACCCTGTATCTTGAAAGTTAAGCATTTTAAAGCTTCATGTTCTCATCCCAATGTTCATAAAAATGCCTCTCTCTTGTTTATACTAAATCAGTCATGCGGATTTTCGTTTAATAAAACGTCCAAGTAAACTTTAAATTCTCAATATTTGCGAATTTGAAGCTACAAAATTGCACTGGACTATTAAGCGCCTCTTTTGATTTGTTATGGAATGACTCCCTGTATACAGGGTTAGTCAAGCTCAAAGCCTCGGACTTTTGTGACAAAACCATACCACTATTCAAAAAACTAACTTTGTAGGTCGAGTAGGACTACATTTTAAAAATAATTACTTTATACAGGGTGTCCAATAAAAGCGTGACATATCAAAGTTATGTTTTTTTTAAATGGAACACCCTGTATATTATTGCATATTTAGATTCCCGGGTGAATTTTAGTGTGACTTTATGTATCACACATGGGACTTTAAGCGAACCGTTTAGGTGCAAAGCACAAGAATTCTTGGTATACGTAGATGTCAGAAAAAA
The DNA here is from genome assembly GCA_951848785.1 of Callosobruchus maculatus. Lineage (NCBI taxonomy): Eukaryota > Metazoa > Arthropoda > Insecta > Coleoptera > Chrysomelidae > Callosobruchus > Callosobruchus maculatus. The sequence goes on along the minus strand of CATOUR010000064.1, from coordinate 2,018,750 downwards.
ATGAATACCGCAGCTACTATAAAACTTAGAGGGCTGTGACTTTGCTGTGCCACTAAGCATGAAATGCGTCAGCTTATGTTAGACGGTCGAGTTTGAATTACAGTTGTACTTGGAGAAATCGAAATTAAGGAATCTTCGATCAGCGATGACTTGAATTTTTCAAATAAGAATGATGATGTGCGGTTGTAAATATCAATCTCTGATAGTTTTGATTTAATTTCAAATTTTCAACCAAACCGGTGTTTCTCAATTTTCCTACCTATAAACAACTTAGCAGGCCAGGAAGAAAACAACTAACTTAGACAGATATTGACGAACTAGAGTAAAGAGACAAAATGGAGAAATTTACTACTTCTTTTTTATCGATTCAAAAGAAAATATAAGAAAAATAAAGGAAAAGCGTGAAAGAAATATGAATATATCTCTAAAGACAAAAAAGTTATGATGTTTCAAAGTCGCGCTCCGCAGAAATATTTTTGGCACGTCTGACCGAGTGGCGTGACGTCATGTCTCCGTAGCCAGTGCGGGCGGCCGCTACCGCTAAGCCACACACAGGCACATAACGTGGTGGTGGCGTGAGCTGACAACAACCAATCGCCTCATTTGTTTTCTAGTTTAGTGCATATCAAATTGCTATGATGAGTGACATTAAAAAGGGATTTTATAAAAAATATTGCATTGTTCCAAAGTGTATGAGCGCAACGATTAAAATAGCTAATAAAGTTTTTTTCCACGTACCTTTGCATGCAAATAGAAGAAAGAGGTGGTGCAAAGTGATGAAACGTTATTTAATAATACCAGAAAGTATAAAATATGTTTGTGAAGATCATTTTGATGTGAGTATACTATTGTATTTATCTTCTATTGATAAGTATTAATTATCAAATATATATGGACAGCTTCACTGGGTATTAAAGATTACTTTACCTAATAGTAAATTAAATTAGTTAGTTACATTTATAAAGTACTATGTATTCTGAACTGAATTACTTTTTGTGATATATATTTCTATATTTTCGGATTCGTAACTTATGTTTTTGTTGTTACAGCTTGAAAATGATACTGAAAATCTAATCAAATATAAACTAGTTGGTGGTACATTAAGCTGAAAACTGAAGTCTGCCCTCATAAGTTTGACTGTCGAAAAGTTGTTCATCCTAGAAGAAAACTCGAAGCATATGAAAAAAGGCGACACGCAGAATGTTCAGAAAATTTATTGCAGTACGATGTTTCATCGACCTCAAGTTGGCAACCTTTCGAAGTAATTCAGTGTGATTCAATATCGAAGAGCTGGATGTACTAGAAAATCCACTATTTAAGTAGTGCACAGTGAATGTATCAGATAATTCCGACAAAAAATTTAAACATAAAAAGTGCAAGAGTTGACATCAAAGTTAAACAAAAAGATCAAAAAGTGCAAACAATTATGAGAAGGAAAAAACGAACGATACAGAATATAAGTGTCTGATGACCATCCCCCAATCACCCGAGAGTTCTCCTTCAAAAGAATCAGTATCTTCTAAGAGTTGCTACAGTTCAGTTAGTAATACTTTCAATACAACAGTCATCCCTCAGTATTGCAAAGATACAATAACAAAAATAAAAAAAATCTTCTTTGGTTTAATAACAAAAATATCAACAAATGCTGGTTTTTATTTACGTTTACCAGAAGACGTTTATCTTCCCACGAAACTATTATCTTAAAGCTTTTTTAGATCAATAAGAAATATTTTAATATCACTTTGTCCTTTTACAAATCCTTCTTCCATTATGATCAAAAACTAAAAAACACTTATTTAAAGATCAAAAATAAATTACGTCCGATGCGTTGTGCTCTGATGCGTTCTGCACAAGCTGTACATACACTACATACCACAGCTTCCACGGCAACGCGCAGCCCAGATGGCTGGCTATGCGGATTGCGGAGACGTGACGTCACAGGCAAATTGAAGGCGGCAACTATTTCGCGCTAAATATGCAAACTTTAATTATTGATTTCTCTGCCGTTTATTGGCGGATTTCAAAAATATTTTCACTGACTAATTATTCTACGTCTATATTTTACGGATACGTAACTGCTTATTTCATTATGAGTATCATGAGACTTCTCCATTGTAAAAGCGACTCACAACAAACCAACTGTAACCAGAAATAACAGAGGTAACATATCTAAGGTCAAAAAGCAGCTGGAGTACGACAGAAATGGATATTTTTCACAACTTACCAGCTACTATAATATTCTAAAGATTAACAATTCACAAAACCATTATGAATTTTGAAATGAAAGGCAATCTACCACCGAATGTTGCTGGCAGTTTAATAGCTCCAGAATAAAGTATCACATTTAGTGACTTGAAAAAGTAGTAACCGATACCTCTGAATGAAGTTCTGCATATTCTTCAGTACCCATAAGTAAGATCCCCTTAAAGAAGGAATGAATTACAAACCTGCTGACAACAATCGGTTTTGCTTCCATTTATCAAAGTTATTAGTGATTTTCTCAATTTTTAATCTCTAGTATTCTCTAGTACGTTGCAGTAGCTAGTAGGCTGTAAAAATTATCCATTTTTGCCGTACTCCAGATTCTCTTTGACCTTAGACATGTTGTTTCTGGTTAGAGTTGATTTGTTGTAGGGAATTTTCATAATATTGTCCTTTTACTTTAGTTCTTCTGGATATTTTTGCTAAGTTAGTTTTTTCCATCTGAACATCAATTTGATATCATTAGAAAGCCTATCAAATTGCACATTTGACCGTAAAAAAATATTAAGCATTCCCCTTTGAAAAAAATCAACTTACCACTGATTGAAGTTTACTTTATTAATCTACCGATTTCTCCAAGTGCAAATGTCATTCAAACTTGACCGCCTAACCTAAGCTGACGCATTCTATGCTTAGTGACAAGGCAAAATCACAGCCCTCTAATTTTAATAATCGCTGCGATATTCGAATTTTTTTCTAATATCTACTTTTACCAAAAATTGTGATTTGCACCTAAACGGTTCGCTTAAAGTCCTATGTGTGATAGATGAAGTCACTTCACCCGGGAATCTAAATATGCAATAATATGTAGAATGTTACACTTAAAAAACAACTTTGATATGTCACGCTTTTATTAGACACCCTGTATAAGAGTCATTATTTTTAAAATGTAGTCCAAATCGACCTACATACACTGGCAAAGTAAATTTTCCGAAAAGTGGTATCGTTTGGTCATAAGAGTTCGAGGCGTTGAGCTTGACTCACCCCGTGTAATGCATCCTATAAACAATCGTCTAGTCTAGGTCATTGCAGATCTAGCATTTCGTATTGAATACGGTAGTATGACTTGACTTTTAGATAAAAATATTCCACACAGTACAAACATTCCCACGTTATAAGTAATCATTGTGTAGTTTGGTGTGGACAGTCGAATACCTATTTTGCGCCCGACACTACACTGCGGAACACATTTTAAACACGTTACAGCAACACGAATCAGCTATTTAACGACAACTAGACAACCAGCTAAACAGTTAAAGTATAAGTGATATAGATAACCATGGAGTCAAGTAAGTTCCGATATTATATGCACTATACATGTTTATAAAATTGGGGGTGTTGAAAACAAATGATAAGGCGCGAATTCAAGAGAGAGACGCGTTAACAATCACAGGCGTATACAAGGCGGGGGGTAACAGGGGTAATTACCCCTCCCATGATTTTCGAAAAAAAGCTCAACTCAACTTTGACTTATTTTATTTGACTTGAGGGTTTGTTTTGCAGTATTACTGTGATGCATATCTAATATATTCCCATTGTTACATAATCAGTTGAATGTCCTATACAACGTGGTAGCTTGTCACAAAAAATTGTTAAATTAAACTCATTAATTACCTGTTTTGAAAATTGGACCGATTAGAAAAGTTAAAACACTAATTAAAAAAAATTGATTACGGGTTGTGGTACCTGACTGTTGACTGTTCATGATCGTTTAATTTTGTATGCTGTGCTAATAAAATGTTCACCGATGATCGTGTAACATATTATTTGTATTCCGTAAAATTAAAATTGATTTATGCATCAATAATTTTTTTGCGAGTAGACAGAAGGAATTCTGCCGGTGCGCCATCATTTTGCATAACACTCCAGCTGTAGGCTGGAGTAATTCTTTCTCGCGAAAAAAAAGTACCTACCTAGAATCTATGATAATTAATAATTTTTTTGAGCGTTTTATGAGTTACGAGTGATGACATCCATATCACATATCCATAATATCATCGGGTTACTGAAAAAGTAGGAAAGAATTTATTTGAGTAAATTCTAACAGCGCGACGCTCTCACGGCAACCGAAAGTGATATTGACAAAACTGGAGTTTTCCCGGACTAGTTTTTTCATGCCTATTACGAATCTGTATTTAGTTTATCTCTAGCACCTGTAGTTTTGGCTATCTTATAGATCAGAAAGATTCTAATTCACTTCACGCAGAGAGGCGTCGTAATTCGTAATTATACCTCATAGGTACTCATATTTTAAGTACAGAGAGCGTCAGAAATGTCAGTTCTATACGATTTGTTAAGAAGCAATAATATCGAGATAAATAATAATCAAAGATCAAAGATGTGCGGGTGAACAATAACTGCTTCCCTATTTGAGATAGAAAAAAATGTTTCAAATAAAAAATGTAGAAATCAATGAAATCTATGTTCCAAAAATTATATAGGGTGTTCAATAAATGTGTTACGTATCAAAGTTACATTTTTTATATAGAAGTTCCTGTATATTATTGCATATTTGGATTCCTTAGTCGATTTTAAAAACGAACCGTTTAGGCGCAAATCACCATTTTTAATATAAGTACATGTTAAAAAAAAAAATTGAATATCGCAGCGTGTATAAAACTTGGAATGGTGTGACTTTGCGGTGTGACTAAGCATAAAATGTGTCAGCTTAGATAGTACTGTCAAATTTGATTTTTTTTTGTACTTCGTGAAATCGGTAGATTAATTAAGGAAACTTCAATCACAGAAAACTTGATCTTTTTAAATCGGAATGCCTATTTTTTTTGTACGGTTAAATGTGATATTTGATAGCCTTTATAACGATATAGGATTATCGATATTAATATCTTGTAGTTTCAATTTTATTTAAAAAATTCAGTCAAATCGGAGTTTTTGAAATTTTTCTATTTCAATAGGTGTTCAGAATGCTCCATTGAGAGGTAGCGTTAATTTTGATTTGACGGAAATGACTACAGTCTTATACCATGAAATGGGAAATTTTATTTTGTAGGTATATTAGACTACCAGCAAAATCTTATTTAAAAATTTTCAATCAATTTTGAAATTCGTCAATCTCTATTACATCTTAATAGTTAGTAGGCTGTGAATGATAATCATTCATAATCAGTCATAGGTAGTCCAGCTTTTTACTGACCTTAGATATGTTACCACTGTTCTTTCTGGTTAAAGCGGATACCTACGTATGTATGTTGTAAGGAATTTTTATTATCTTGTCTTGGTACTCTAGTTTATTGCATATTTATGTTTTCTGTTAGTTGTTTTCTTCCATCATGGCCTGCTAGGTTACTTATACAGGTAAACAAATTTGAAAAATTCAAAAGTGGCTGAAAATTTCGAATAAAATGGAAGCTATAAGGGATTAACATCAATAATGCTATATCGTTAGAAACACGATCAAATTTTACATTTAATTGTATTAAAAAAAATTAGGTATTTCCGTTTAAAAAAAAAGTTATCGATTTCACGAATTACAAAAATAATTCAAATTTGACGGTACTATCTAAGCTGACACATTTTATGCTTTAGTCACTCCGGAAAGTCACAGCCTTCTAAGTTTTATAGACGCTGCGATATTCATTTTCTTTTCTAACATCTACTTTATATCAAAAATGGTGATTTGCACCTAAACGGTTAATTTTAAGTACGTATCATATATAATACAAACAAAAAGTAACACTAAAATCAACCAAGGAATCCAAATATGCAATAATATGCAGGCATTTCTGTTTAAAAAAATGTAACTTTTATACGTGACACAATTATTGGACACCCTGTATATATAATCGTAAATATTTCTGGAACATAGACTCCATTGCCCTCTACATTTTTATTTGTAACATTTTTTTCTATCTCAAATAGGGAAGCAATTAGCGTCCACACAAATATCATTGATACACCCTGTACATTCTGAATGAGATAGGTATAAAGAATAAGACGAGTATAAACATTTGACTTACCAAATTGTTCCAATAAAGAAGACGCATCTATGCACTTGTACAAACACGACGCCTTCTTTTCACTTGATCATTGTAATAAGCACACAGCCAACTACATTTTTCTTACGGCAGTAAAAAAACTCGTCAATCGTTTTTCTACTAGACGTCGTTTTTGAAAATCTGTCAAGGCATCGGCTTGCTACCGCCAGCGAAAGTCAACAGTCTGAATGTCGGCAACCTGGATTAGACCAATGTGAATTATAGAAAATATAGTTCTATAAAAAAGATTTGGAGCCGTTTTTAAAATTTATCATTATTGCATTCCTTGCTTAGCCTTATTTCATGTTGGTTTTTTTCTTATATCTATCGTCGAACAACCTTTCATATAATTCATATACCTAAGTACTCCAGAGAAAATTAACTAACTGAAATCGCATCAATATTGAAAACTGTATCTGTGTCTTACACTATAGCCGCCCTCTTTTTACAGATAATGGGATACTGCTGCACTGTTTCAAAAAAAACCCTGAATGTTTACACATTTTAGATGGCAAAATAATATGAATATATTTTTGTAGCATCGTTTTGAGAAGCGGTTGACACGAGTGCTGAATATGCTTTGAAATCATTTTCACAGTCTAGATTTTGACTCAAAATCTCTCAAAATTTAGAAAAATGGTATACCTAAAACTTCATCGTAAAGCGTTATAGGTATTTGCCATTTCAGAGCGCGACTATTTTTATTGAAACTTAAATTAGCGCTATTTTTTATTCTTTCTTCTTTCCAGGCAGCTGTTGTTCACGTAGAATGCAATGTTGTCAAAATAAACAACCCAATAGTTGTACAGCTTACCCAGCAGAAACTTGTCAAAGAAACCTGTATCAAAATTGCTGTGGCGATCAGTGTTGTGGTAAAGGTAACAATAACAAAGATTGTTGCAAATGTTGTGGAACTAATTGCAACAAGTCCTGCTCTACAGAGGACTCTAATAAGAAATGCTCCGAAAATTGCAAATGTTCTGGAGATCCGGTAAATGCTTGCTGTGGAGTCTGTGGACAAAATTGCGTGGGATGTCGTTGTCAAATGAGCCAAAACAGCTGCGGCGACAACTGCAAGAAATGTTGTGGAGAACAAAGCAGAACATGTTGCAATGTTGGTGTTAAAGCATGTTGTGCTTCTGGATGCTGCAAGGATAAAGGCGGGAGAAAGTGTAATTCTTCTTAGTTATATATCTTAATTAAAAATCCCTATACCTATTTTAATACCTAGGTGTTGAAATTTTTTATCCAATATTTCTATCCACTAGTTACCTACCCAAGGTATCTTCTTTATATATTTAGGAAATAAAGGATATGTCGTTAATTTTTTGTTGCTACTTTATTATAAAGATATAGTCCCAAAATTACCTCTGTTTAATGTGGCAGTTGTTATTCGTCTATTAAAGTACCTAGTACCTACCCATCTATTTTGTAATCCTACACTTTTGTCACGGTACCTATCGGCAAAGGTATCGGTACAATATTGTTGTGGACTGAACAAGCAGTGTCCCAGTTGTGGATTTAGAGTGAGGCGAGGGGACGTCCCCCCCCCCACTAGAACTCAACGGAAGCAATAATTATATTCATATAAATACCGAGTTATAAACTTATTTTTGCTCTTCAGACCGCGGCAGCACTGCCTCCCTAGACCAATATAAGCTTTTTTATGCTCTTTAGAAAATTATAGCCGTCAATTTCCAGCTCATCATGAAATTCGAGCGCCTCCGCCCCCCCCCCCCCCCCTAGAAGAAATCCTAAATCCGCTCCTGCAGTGACCGAATGAAAGCGGCAGAAATCCAAATAAGTTTCATGATTTTTCAAGCTATATCTTATTTTTACAGTTGAGATATATTTGGAAACCGAAAAACATGATGTAGCGCCAAACTGCACGAGCTGAAATTTCGCAACGAATTTCACGCGTGCACGTCCTAATCAGAACCGTGCCATCAAACAAGCGCAACTAGACGAACGGGAAATCCGTCGCGTTGTGTTTCTTTCCGTCGGCGGTGAGCGTATAGAACGGTCTCGACTGCGTTAAGATCGTCGCGACCTCAACGCAACGTGTTTTTCAGTACGGAGTAAACTAGATGAGGTGAGGTTGCGACGGATTCGTACTGAATGTACTCAACGGAAAAAACGCTTTCTGTTTGCTGCCACTTCCAACGGAAGTCTCGCCGCGGAATTTCCACTCGTGTAGTTTGGCTCTTAGACTGTATTTTACGGACCAGACGGATAGGCAACCAGGCATACACGCCGTAAACCCGTAAACGCAACATGACACCCTTTGCAGGATTTAATCATTGATTAACACATTTACTTTAATCAATGATCACGTTTATGTAGCTGATATAACGCAGCACAATTTGGGATTACAGCAAAATAGATTTCCTCAAGCTAAAGTATGTAACTTCAGAGGACCATAATATAACCTATGCGAAAAAGAGCGCTAGAACCGCACTTGTGTAAAAATGATAATCAGAAATACCTATCTTGAAAACGCATACCTGTACAGATATCAGATAGTAAATAATAGCAGGAAATGACACTACTTCCCACTCTGATTTTATTTGTGTGCAAACAGAATCAAACAAAACAGTAGGTATAGGGAAACAACACAGTATTTTTGAGGACTGTTGACTGACCTTGCTAACGGTATCATTATCATACGCCAGTTCCAACTATCAACAAAAATAGTTATTTACATAACAAGTCCCAAAAGTGATATTTTACGGGATGAGTAGGCAATTTCCAGGGCGAGCCGTAGGAGAGTCCTGGAAGCCTGCCAGTCCCGTAAAATCACTTTTGGGTAGCGTTATGTACAACATTTTTCCTGCAGCCGTGTATAAGATAAAATATTAAAACATAATAGGGATAGATACTATAAATATTACTTTAAGAACATTACAGCCGTCCCGAAAATAGAACTTTCCTTATGATTTATTACTTTCGATAAGTTTTGTGTAAAGTTTCACTTCCGATTTAATAAGTCATACAGAAAGTTCTATTTTCGGGACGGCTGCAGAAAAAAAATGTTTACGGACCTACACCTTAATATTTCAAGAGTTTGTAATAAACCTTCGTGGAGATCAACAACCCACACTGTATTCAGTATTATTCTATTTTAATCATGTATACATATTTCTGAACTCCCTCATAGGTATGTGGTTACATAGAAGGATAAATAAAATCACATTTCAGGTAACGTAGGTTTCACCTACGAATCAGTATGAGATTTATTCAGAACGAATATAACATAATATTTCGATAGCCATCATACATCATATGTTTGTATATAAAAATATTAACGCAAACTGGGGCATCCTCATGATAAATTAAACAAAAATGTGAAGATTCTAGTATTTTTGGCAGCTGCCACAAACCAGCTCCACTTATGATAATATACAAAAAAAAGAATGTGTTGCTATGACAAACTAACTTCTGTAGGAAATTGATAAAAGCAGAATCTAGCAAACAACTGATTAAAATCTGGATTGTTATGTACAAAAAGTTTGTTATTTTTCGATCAAAATTTTGTTGATCTAAAACTGAAGCCTAGGATAGGATACTCAAAAATAACCAGTATATCTGAATCACCGGTCATTTATTTTATGGTAGGTTATTTTTTAACATATCTTCACAGGTGAACTATTCATCCTTGATTTATACATCCTTGAGACTGTCAAACATTTGTTTTGTAGTCAACTACCTGTCACTGAAAAACATTGGTGTACTGTCACAAAAAAAAACCAGTTATTTTTGCCCATCTATAGACATTCTTCAGAATCAACCATAAAAAGAAACTGATCAATCAATAATAAAATATTTTCTCGTATCCCTCCTTACCAGCATCCTGAATAAAAAAAATAAAACCATCTTGTGTATCATCTTTACACTTCACACATTGTGACTGCAAGTGCAGACAGTCACCACCAATTTATCTCACCACATTTTTTGCATAACAAAAGAAAACTAAACAATATACTAACTATAATTACAACAAACTTCACTAGCAACATTTTAGTCTTACATTTAAAGAGTTTTTATTATTTCTTCCATCATTCCCAATTCTCTTTCACCACCATCATATAACTCATCAGGATGTTTGTTCTAATAGAATTTGCAGATTTATTTTCAGATATACTTCAAGTATAAAAAAATTAGAATCACCCATGTAGCCTTTTCAAATTACAAATATAAATGTTTCAACTGTACTCAAAATAATTATACAAACTGAGCAAACTAGAAAAATTAAATATGTTAAAGGACCTCAAATACATTTACTCTTCCCCAACAACATAAATTCACATTTTTCAAAATGTAAGGGTAAAACTGAAATACCTTGTGAAATTTCAATATATTTTGGAACTACCGAGTCCAAGGCTGTTAAATAAAACAAGACTTGTACTAGAAGAGTCATTAGTGCAGACAAGCACTTTACTGGAAGTGTACCAATGTACCAAAGATTATTGAGTACATTTTACTATAAATGTTCAAAAATTGAATTTGAATTTATGCAACCCTCAATCATTCAAAATGTAATCTGCAAATAATGCTTGAAGTATACATGTCTTTGGACAAGCACCCTGTATAAGCATATCTCATACCAAAAACAAAAAGAGATGGGGAAAGTACTGTCTAAAGAGTAAACTCAAGAGATGTCTACCACTTTCACAAATAGTTCAACATAATTTGACAAATTTTGGACAATAACTTGTGATAGACGATTTTGAGATAAAATTTAGATCTAGGTATACTTTTTAAGTTATAGTAACCCAGGTTGGGTAGTTAGTATATGCATAACAAAATTGATTTCACCGACGAGGGTGATGTTGTCCCAGGTAACCAGGCGGTTAAAACAAAATCAAATCTCCTTTCTGCTAAAGCTGATATACAATTTGGAGGGTGGAGTAAAGGCCTAATGTCTATCTAACTCAAAAGTACCATTGGTTGGGGGTGTACACACCCCCATGTGTCAAACCATGTTGAAGTATCTGGTAACATTGTTTAAGCACACACTCTGTCACTAACACATTATGGTCCATCAGTCACTAGCAGCCACTTATCGTTGAGGGTGTGCCGCAGGGAGCTGGTTGGACGCAGTTCGACATGCTGGTGGGCCTCCAAAGTTGGTGTTCTGTGCTGCGCCAAATGAGTTGTTCTGTGCCCCCATAGACGAGGTTGGAGATGCCATGTTGTTGTTGTTGTTTCCATTGCCAGCTGACATCTTGCTGAATGCTAGCAGGGTGTCAGGGAAGTTTGGAGGGGTTGCTGGGGTATTACAAGGCGTCATGACCTGGAATATGTTTTTTAGATATAAATTAGTTCTATCCTGATCTTATTAACTAAGAAACATGCCTATTCTAGCATCAACTTTGTGTAAACTGTGTAACTCTGCAAACCACAGTAGGGAGCAAACATACATATGTATACAAAACTATGTCAAGTGAGGGGCTGATACTGCTCATACTGCACAGTGGAATTAATTTTAGTATGTTACTAGTTTTAACATGTTCTTGTTTCTATCTTTTGTGGGAATTTAAAAAAATTTTAAAATTAAATATTAATTCTCAAATTTTTAATTTGTAACTGTTTTTTTTTGCCAATAGCTGACGTGTCATATATGCAAACATTGTATCAATTTGACAAAAATATACTACTACTACTGCTACTACTACTACTACTACTACTACTAAATGGAAAATATTGTGTATTTTTTAGTATTATTTTTCACCAAGTAAAACTAAATATGTATTGTTTAAATCATATACAGTGGACTCCGCTTATAGAGGATTCTCTAGGGAACCTTATTTGACTCTGATATAACCGATGTATGTTATATAAGTAAACAAAAAAAAAAAAGAGTTTCAAAAAAACCAAAATACATGGTCATATAAACTGTGAAAAAATTAAAACGGACATAGTAGTAAGTATAGATTCTGAAAAATATGTCTATATATTTTAAACTCAAAAATTTGTCACAAAAATTCATACTATGTATGTATGTCCTAAATTAAAAACTACATAAAATACTCAGTAATTGTTGTTTGCCTTATTACAACTGGTTTTTGACTGTCTAAAAGGTTATAAACTTGTAATTCGCCATTATAAATATTATCAGAAACAATTACAAGGGACTCTAAATATCGAAGCGTAAGTTTCATTGCTCATGATGCATCACTGCAATCTGGAACCGCGTTTTTGGGTTTCGAGTCACTTCCACTACCACTGGTTTCTTCACTTCACGAAGATTTTCATGTCTGAAAGAGTTTCTGATGTCAGGCCATAATGAATCATCTTCGAGTCCCTTATATACGGTTATAACCAGGTTGCGTTGGAAAAATGTATCGGTTAATGTCTGCTATAGAGAGTCTGTTATAACAGAAAAGTTTCTACAGGCCACGCATAGGATTTTAAACAGATCAAGAGATAAGTCCGTTATAGCCGGATGTCCCTTATAACAGGGTCTGTGATAAGCAGAGTCTACTGTACTCAGATAAGAAAGAAGACTTTATTTCTATAAATCAACAACCCCAAGCTATTTGAACAGTTTATTATAAGTATTTGAATAAAGAATACAGGGTGGGCCAATAGTGCGTGGACGGATTATTGTGGGCTTACTAAAAGATATTTCAAAAATCTGTCACTTGATCATGGTAGGGACCCTTGAGGACTATAACATAAAAATATTTTCACTTAAATTTTAACGTTTATACAGGGTGATTCATATTCTATTTTCTATTCTATTTTTATCCCGTCGATAATTGTGATATAGTTAGCGTTATAAATTCTTTAAAGAACACCAATACAGTTGGGGTGGACAACATCCCAGTAAAATTAATAAAATATATTGCTAACTACATTGCTACACCACTTGCACATATAATCAATGGGGCTGTAGAGCAAGGTGTTTTTCCTCATGACCTTAAAATTGGAAAAGTGATTCCAATTTTTAAGCAAGGCGACCACAAAGATATGAATAACTATAGACCTATCACTATACCCACAGTTATTAGCAAGATCATTGAAAGAGCAGTATATAATAAGATGATGTGTTTCATAATTAAATATAAGCTAATCACTCCCTGTCAAAATGGATTTTATCCAGGTAGATCGACAGAGGATGCGACATATTCGCTGTGCAAGTATATCTATGATTCGCTTGATAGGGGCGAATATGTTGGAGTAGTTTTCTTCGATCTATCTAAAGCGTTTGATGTTATTGACACCTCCATAATTGTTAGCAAACTAGAAGGACTAGGTTTCAGAGGAAATTTTTTGAATTTTCTAAAGTCTTATCTGAATAGTAGACGAATTACTGTCAGTGTTGAAGATAAACATTCTGATCTATATGATATTGCATCAGGTGTGCCCCAGGGTTCTATCATGGGACCTCTAATTTTCCTCCTTTTCGTCAATGATATGCCAGCTCATATAAGTACTGATAATTTAGTACTGTATGCGGATGATACGACAGTTGCCGTACATGCAAATGATCCTTCAGAAGTTAAAAGCAAATTAAATCTCGTTGCATCAGAATTTGTTCACTGGTGCAGACGTAATAGTCTGATAGTTAATCCTGATAAAACTGTATGTATGCTATTCCATACAAAAAAATCAATTTGCAGCACAAATGAATGTCACCGTAGATGGCAAAAATATTTATCCATCAACTACTACCAAATTTCTAGGTTTACTATTAGACAGCGATATGAGTTTTTCTAGCAACATCAACAACATCAGTAAAAAAATAATTAAAAGCTTTTATGTGCTCTTGCAATTAAGATCAACTTTTAACACTTCACAACTCATCAGTGTGTACTTTGCGATAGTATATTCACACCTTTCCTATAATATTATATTATGGGGTAATCTTTCTGGCTCGAAAAGGCTATTCGTGGCGCAAAAAAAGATCATGAGGTTAATTTTTAATTTGAATCCCAGAGAATCCTGTAGAGATGTATTTAAAAAGCATAAAATTCTTACTCTTCCTTGTATATACATTTTAAAATCAATCATCAGAGTGAAAGAGCATATGGATGATTATCACACAAACTCCGACTTCCATTCATACCCCACTAGAAAAAGAAATTTCTTAAGACCGCCAAAACATTATACTTCTTTTTTTGAAAATAATCCATACTTCATGGGAATCAAATTGTATAACGCGTTACCCGAGAATATAAGAAGTATACGCAGCAAAAGTAGTTTCAAAAACAGTGTGAAACAGTTTCTGTTAGAGCATTGTTTCTACAGTGTAACTGACTATTTTAATTGTTCTTAAGTGTTACATTCCATTTCTCTATGTTATGAATGTGTATGTATGTATAAATTTGTTTGTCAAAAATGTTCGTGAAATTGTGATATACCTAGTGTTAACGCATGTGATATACAAAAAAATGTTGTACATAGATATACAAGACTCCAGACATGTCCTATACCATGTAAGATTTGTGGTTTAACAGGATGAAATAAATTATTATTATTATTATTATTATTATTATTATTATTAAACGTACATTTTTTTGAATAGAACCCCCTATATATTATTGCATATTTGGATTCCTTGGTCAATTCTAGTGTGACTTTATGTATCACATATGGAACTTTAAACGAACCGTTTAGGCGCAAATCACCATTTTTGGTAAAGTATGGTATCAGAAAAAAATTAAATATCGCAGTGATTATAGAATTTAGAAGGCCGTGATTTTGCGGTACGACTAAGAATGAAATGTGTCACCTGAAGACAAATGGCTAAATTTGAATTCTTTTTGTACTTGGAGAAATCAGTAGGTTAATTAAGGAAAGTTCAATCACAGATAACTTGATCTTTTCAAATGGGAATGCCTATTTTGGTTTAAAGAATCAAATGTAAAATTTGATTACCTTTCTAACGATATAACATTCTTGA
This sequence comes from Callosobruchus maculatus, assembly GCA_951848785.1. Taxonomy (NCBI): domain Eukaryota; kingdom Metazoa; phylum Arthropoda; class Insecta; order Coleoptera; family Chrysomelidae; genus Callosobruchus; species Callosobruchus maculatus. The sequence goes on along the minus strand of CATOUR010000064.1, from coordinate 2,003,585 downwards.
CATCAATCTTTTTTGGTTTTCATTTTATTTCAAATTTTCAGTCAAATCGGCGTTTTTCAATTTTCCTGCGTGCAAGCAACCTAGCAGGCCATGAAAAATATACAAAAGCTCGTTAGTATGGAAGAAACCAACTAAGTTAGTAGAAAGATGCAAACTAACTAGAGCAATGAGGCAAGATTATGAAAATTCCTTAGAACATATTAGCTCTAACCGGATACAACAGCGGCAAGATATCGAATGTCAATGAGTAGCTGGAGTATGACAGAAGTGTTTGTTTTTCACAGCCTACTAGCTATTGAGGTCTACTAGAGCTTAACAACTTTCCAAAACTATTAAAAATTTTGAAACAAAAGGAACACTACCAGCGATGTTTGCTTACAGTCTAACATGTTTAGAATGAAATTTCACATTTAATGGGATAAAAAAATTAGTCATTTCCATTTAGTTAAGTCAAAAGTGAAGATATCTCCAACTGGAGTATGCTGAACATCTATTGAAATAATTGCTAGAATTTTTTAATTACCCTATGTTGTAATTGTGATTATTTAATGTAGTTTGCTTCAAACTAAATTTTGTTTTACAATTCAAACAGACTGTAACGCAAGATTAATTTTCCGCGACTTTGCTAATAAGTAGAAGTACCTTCTGAAGAATTTGAAGGGTTCCAGCCAGAGGTACCTATCATTACTTTTGACTTACGGAAGTGGCTACTTTTTTATGGCATGAAGTGTGAAAATTTATTCAAAAGACATAGGTATTCTACTGCCAGCAACAATCACTAGTAGTCTTCCTTTGATTAAATATTTTTTTACTGACTTTGGAAATTGGCTAATAGCTAGTAGGCTGTGAAAAATGAGTGTTCTTGTTACCGCTATTGCTTCTGGTTAGAGCTAATATGTTGTAAGGAATTTTCATAATCTTACCTCGTTGCTCTAGTTAGTTTGCATCTTTCTACTAGGTTAGTTAGTTTCTTCAATATTAACGAGCTTTTGTTTTTTTTCTTGGCTTGTTAGGTTGCTTGCACGCAGGAAAGTTGAAAAACACCGATTTGACTGAAAATTTGAAATAAAATGGAAACCAAAAAAGTTTGATATCGAGAATGCTGTATCGTTAGAAAGGTAATCAAATTTTACATTTGATTCTTTAAACCAAAATAGGCATTCCCATTTGAAAAAATCAAGTTATCTGTGATTGAAGTTTCCCTAATTTATCCTCTGATTTCTCCAAGTAAAAAAAGAATTCAAATTTAGCCGTCTGACCTAAGGTGGCGCATTTCATGCTTAGTCGTACCGGAAAGTCAAGGCTTTCTAAGTTTTGAAATCGCTGCGATATTCAATTTTTTTCTTTTACCTACTTATACCAAAAATGGTGATTTGCGCCTAAACGGTTCGTCTAAAGTTCCATGTGTGATACATAAAGTCATATTAGAATTGACCAAGGAATCCAAATATGCAATAATATATAGGGGGTTCTATTCAAAAAAAGTTTGATATGAATCACCCTGTATAAACGTCAAAATTCAAGTGAAAATATTTTTACGTTATAGCCCTTAAGGGTGGTCCCTACCATGATCAAGTGACAGATTTTTGAAATATTTTTTAGTAAGCCCGCAATCCTCCGTCCACGCACTATTGGCCCACCCTGTATTTTACATTCTACACATACTGACACAAGAGTTACTTTTATGTTATATATAGTGTTTTCTATAGTCTTGAAAAAAGTGTTGTTGAATAGCAAAAAATAGAGACATGTTTTACAGTAATTAAAAATATTTATATGTTGAAGCATATGAAGATACAATAAAATATATATATATATATAAATTATACATATCTTACCTGACCAAAATGACCTGTACTACCATGTGGGAAACTTGGTAATGCTGCATCTTGGAAAAATATGCTAAGGGCAGTCTGTAATAAAAAATATTGAAAGTTGAGAAGCAAAAATGGCATCTACTTATATTTGAGTAACAGTAAATCAATGTCATTATTATTTAAAAATTGTATTTTTAATATAAATCAGCCTAGTTTAATTTTTAGGTGTGCTCATAGATGATAATATAAACTGGCAGCCCCATATCAGAAATATATCTGAGAAGTACCCTAGGATTATATGTTTGATTCTAAATCTTAACAAGATTATCCAGGCAATCTATATCACTGGCTTATTCAGGTATTTTCAGTCAAACTCCCAATACTGTATTTTGAACTGGGATTATTTCAGGCTTACATAACAGAGACTGTTGTACAATGTTCAAACCAAATCTGTTCATTTAAAGTGGGTCAAAATAGAGTTCAAAGGAGTTGGTTACAAACATACAAACAAACATACAGGTGAACCTAATAGAGTGTGTTCAAACTTAGTTTAAAAATTTTGATGAGTATCTAAATAATGACTAATTTATTGAGCTAGAAAAAAATTGGGTTTTTCTGTATACAGATTATTCCTTTCCTGTGTTACTGCACGTCTGTTTTTTACTTTATTTATTTACTATACTCTAAGTAACTTAGAAATGCTATACATATAGGCATTAAAAATATTTTACAAATAATTTTATTTATGCATATTTTCTGACACACAAAATGTTAGTTCAGCTCTTATACTATGGATAACCTACCAAAACAGACTAATGAAATAAACAAAGGTAGGTGACCTTTTGAGAAACAGGAAGTATTAAACTATAACCAACACAGGTGTACTGTGATTGTGATTATTGGGTGAATTGACTAATACAGTTGTAAAAAAGGTCAACTAATTCCTGAGTCAGTTGATCAATAAAGAAGTTGTTTATTTATTTACAAAAACGTGTACGGATTAACGGCCGACGGAAAAACATCACCGACTCACCGACTGTTGCATCAGCATCAGACGTGACCTTTAAAATTCGAAAAATAAACAGAAAAAATCAATGGCATAACCTCAAAATAGAAAAACAAATCACTACCGCACATGCGCTCTTTTCAATCCCAAATATTCGAGGAAAATTGTTACATAAATCTAGTTGCTACCAAAATAGTTTAATTATGAAAATAATACGTCATCGGCTTGCCGGACGTCGTTCATATCCTGTAATTGTTCATAATGAATAACGATGATAGGGAAAGATTCGGATAGCCGGATAGTAATTTGCAGGGGGTCTTTGTTTACATGTTTTTCTGGTTCGGCTTACCTCGAATTGCCAATGAGCCGACTGCAATATCTGTTTGGCCTGTTCGTGAGCACATCCTGCGGCCAAAACGAATTGGTTAATCATCACCTGCTCGCGTAAAGGAGCATCCATCGTGAATATAGACCAATCAACACTATACCACCACAATTTTCTATTTCACGGTACTGTTCTTCGGAATTTCAGTGTTCTAATGATGATAACAAACAACTATTAATAATGCCTACAGACACAAATACAAACAAATACCTACGGCCTTGAAAGTATTTTCAACGTCATTAGATTACTTGCCGTACGGCGTTGTACGGGATGGAAACAATGCAACGTTGCCGATGCCATTGTACCTACGTCATTTTGGATTTTCATAATCAAAACGATACTTGAGTAGCTGTAAAATGATGCAGCAACTTGCCAAGTACTAAAGTAATATATTTTATCGAATTTAAAAAGGATTATTCAAAAATTAAACCACGCAACAACTTTATGAATGAACTGCATGAAGTAGCATCGGAATCTTGGCAACAGCGCACATAAACTATCCTTCACAGTTACGTTTAATGCCGCACTTACTTAGTGGTTAGCAGGTTAACTGCCACGGCGGTCGTGGACGACCGCTGACTATTTTTCCTAATTTGTCGCGACGGTCGGCGGTCGTATACGACCGCTATCACACGTTGTTAGATTTGTATTCCTTGTATGCCAACGGTCGCACCACAGAGCGATATAAGGACGGTGTTCGACCGCTGTGGCTTACAGGCCTAGGGTGCTGATGCGAATTTCTGAATACCGCTTTGATTCAACCAAAATAATGTGTCCAGATTTGAGTTAAGGACGGTGTTCGACCACTGTGGCTTACAGGCCTAGGGTGCTGATGCGAATTTCTGAATACCTCTTTGATTCAGCCAAAATAATGTGTCCAGATTTGAGTTGTTTGTTCATTTGTAGGACCTAGGAACCCAAGACTTACTTTAAAAGACAAAGATATGGGGTGAACTTAAAATTAATGTTACTTTTGGTAACTAATGTCCTTTTTTACTCGGCATATGAGCAATATTGAAACAATTCAGACAAAAATGTGGCTGGTACTCGCATAATTCACAGTATGTTACGACTTTTTTCACGCGATCTTTTGTTATTTCTCCCTGTAATTTCCTAATGTAACACAATTTGAAGTACTTCCTCGCTTTGTCAAATTGGGCTTCCTTCCGGAGCAATGTGTGCATCTTGGTTGCTTTTTCTATACGTACATCTGTATCACTATTATTATTATTAGGCTGTTCCAAATTACGGTTCTATCACCGTCCCAGAACTGTTTTCATCATGCCCCGCCCATTTTGTGATTCTGAAATCGATGATTGGTTGGTGCGCTGGGGGCCCAACCAATCAGCGGGGCATGATGAAAACAGTTCTGGGACGGTGATAGAACCGTAATTTGGAACAGCCCTAGAGAAGGAATCTTATATAACGTCTTCCCGATAATCTGGAATTTTGCATTTTTCGCAAATATGCTGTTGTAGCAGGCGACAGAAAGGTTCTGCCGGTGCGCCATCTGGTACCCGAAGGTAACGGCAAACCAAGGAAATCGCTGCTGAACAGCAGTAGATTTCTTGGTGGGACGCCACGGCGCGTCCGCTTGGCCACCAGAGAGCGCGGGTTCTATATATGCGGCTGCATATGAAAGCCGATATACGAGGGTTGCTCTATACCTCCGTCAATCCACCAGTACGCAGACAGCTGTTTCACGCTTATTAGCGATCATCAGTGCACCATAGGAAATAGAGAGCATCAATTCTTTCATGTCTACCAGACATGTGAAGTATGTTGTAGCAGGCGCACTGATGATCGCTAATAAGCGTGAAACAGCTATCTGCGTACTGATGGATTGACGGAGGTATAGAGCAACCTTCGTATGCTGTTGCATTTTGAAAAATGGATAAAACAAGTCAGTGGCGCGAATCCGCACTTATACAGGCACTATCAAGTGTGATTCCCTGAAAATGGAAACTTTACCAGTGTCTCTCAGTAACTGCCATGAAATTAGATAAACTTTTGCGAGCAAAGGGGCGCGATGCTAATTTTCTAAATAATTTTAAGATAAAATGATTTTATGTTTTTTTTATAATGACAATGGCAAAACTCTGCGATGACTATAATAAAAATTGGCTATGATAATAGGTGGAGTCGGCCATGATAATAGCTTTAGATTTTAATGAATCATAAATTTGCATACGAAAAAAACGCTCCATGTGAAGCAGCCATTACTGTCATTCGAAAATGACAATTGACAGAACGTCATGTCATATTTTTTATTTTTGTGTTCTATGGTTCCGTTCTGTGAGCTCTGTGTCTATTTTGTGGTTCCGTGTTTCAGCTTGGCTCATGTTGAACGCCGATAACGCCTTTATTTTACCAGAACTCTTCTCGATAAAATTCCAAAATATCGTCAAGACCATTATATACAGCATCAGGATATTCCCTGGTAAATAAGGTAAGGATCAACGACGGTGCGCGACAGCAATTAACGAGTTCTCTTTTATATTTTCCCAAAGATGTGTTTGTACAGTTCACTCGTCAATTCGGTAAATAGTCACAGTCCGAGTAAAAAAAGTCGCGAAAGACTGTTCAGTAGTTTGTGTTGTGAGTTTGAGTCCAGTAAAAGTAATGTAAAGTTAATCAGTATGGGATAAAATGTATTTGGTGAAGAGCAGTGCTTTCATGGTAGAGCAGACAGTCAAGGCACGAAGGTAAGATAGCAATAAGCGGCCCGATGATCAAAGTGTTTAGACGTCCCTCTACACATTGCAAGTAATTCCCATTTTATTTGTAGAGCTTTCCATAATATATTGTTTTTACATTCCTTCTAGCTGTAATGGAATCCGAAGACTCTAGAGATGATTCTTCTGGATCCGAGAGTAATGATGAAGGCCCCAAGAGCCCTGGTAGCGCAAAATCTGAGTATGATGATGCAAAATCAGGTGGAAGTAGATCAAGATCTGGATCTTCATCCTCAAGCAGACCAGCTTCTGCTTTATCCAATAGGTCATCGGAAAGCTCCCCAGAAGGGAGAAAACCAGGTAGCAATAATATTAAGTCCACAGGGTCTAATAGGAGTAGGTCCAGCAGCTCAGGAAAGTCTGATCGTAGTAGGTCAAGTTCACCTGAAGAAAAAGGAGACTCTAGCTCTGCAGAAGAAGATATACCTAACAGATCAGCAACTAAGCAGCGTAGTAGATCTAGCTCTGCTGAAGATAAGGTTAGAAGCAGGTCAAGCTCAGTAGATGAAGTAGATCAGAACAAGGTGAAACATGTTTCAAAAGAAAAACAACAAAGTTCAGTAGAGCATAAGAAAGCAAGGAGCAGGTCAAGCTCAATAGAAGATATTAGAGTCGATTTGGAAGAAGAAAAGGTACAAGCTAAAACTGGAGCAGCTGTAAAAGCACAACCACGAAGCAGATCAAGCTCCTTGGAAGAAAGTGATGGTGATAGCGCTGAAGGTGAAAGTAATCTTGGCACTGTTGAAGAAAATTATCATAATAAAACAATTGCAAAAGATGAACAAGTTGTCAGATCTGCCGCATTGGAAGAAGATGAACTACATAGCAGATCTGGCTCTGAAGAAAAAGAAACAAATGACAGCACATCAAGAACTACACAAGAAGCAACTGAACCTGGTCCTTTATCAAAGAAAACATTTCATAGTAGTTTAAGCTCTATGGAAAATGAAAATGATGAATCTGCATCCAAAGATCAAAATGAGGCTCACAGCAGATCAAGTTCAATGGAGAAAGAAAAAGTGGAAAACAGATTTGAAAAAGACAAAAAGGTGAGAAGTCGTTCAAGCTCTTTGGAAAGAGAGGCAATAGATAATACACCTGATAAAAATGAAAAATTGAGTGATAAAGAAGAGCACAGCAGGTCAAGTTCTGTAGATAATGAACAAGCTGATCGATCTTCAAATTATGCTGAACATATCCCAAAACAAAGCAGTCTTGTTGAAGCTGAAGCAGTTTTTGACAGACCTACTCCAGTTGAAAAGAAAAATATTCGTATAACACTTTTGAATAACATTGAAGTTGATAGGCCACAGTCTCCCTCAAATGATTCACCTCATAGCCCTCCATATGCTGATAGACAGCAAATCCGTTCCCCTGACCCACCCAAGTCTCCAGATGACTCTCCTCATTCCTCACACAGTAGTTCTCCAGATCGTCGCTCCCCTGGTCAAGATTACAGATCTTACAAGTCAGAAAGTAACTATCGAAAATCAAGGATGTCTCAGAAATCAGAACTGGGCTCCAGACGAAGCAAGTCATCATCTTCTGATTCTAGCAACAGCAGCATTGATTCTTCCAGTAGGAAGAACAAGAATTTCAGGAAAGGTGCTGCTGACACCATGCCTGAAGCAATATCTGATGGTAAGTCAAGAGAAACATATTTTGCTTAGTTTGTATATAAATAAGTAGTAGTAGTAGTAGTTCATTTGCATTTTCTTATACAAATTGATAAAACAAACAATAATACATAATCACAAACAATAGTAGAAATATGATTTAAACTTAAAAATGGAGAATCACTTGAAATAAAATATCTTACAGATATGGAAATAGAAGGATATTGTCATTAGCTTTTGATAATTGTAAAACACAACATTTATGCTGTAGCAAGTTTGACTATTTGGCGTTCAGACTAACCAGATTACTTAAATATTAAATTAAATCATAGGTGATATGGAGATTTACCAAGAGAAAGACGACAGTATCAAAAGTAAAGAGAATAATGGTAAACAAAAATCCAACAATGAGATAAACATTTCACATGAGGACCTGTCTGATGTGTCTGATCTAGAAGATTCAATGGGGGCCCATTTTGATCAAGAAGATAGCAGAGGCCAACAGGACAGAGAAAAGCATGTTGAGAAACTAAGCAACACAATGGACAACAAGGCATTTAGCAAGAGTCCTGGCAACCAAGAGAGTTCAGCAACAAAGAAAGTGGATTCGAATGTAAGACAGGATGAGGCTGAAGAACAGCTTGATTTTGAAGCTGAAGATGGAGAATGTGCAGAATCAGAAGTAAGCTGATTTTAACTGAACTTATATGATTTTATGAATCATTATCAACATGGTTTACTCATAACTTTGCAGATTACAATTGTCACTAAGTAGGTATAGTTCTGCATTTTGTACTGGAAGCAGGGTAGAGTGTCTGATGACAAAGTAGCATTGTCTGCTAACATATATAGCATATAAAATTAATATTTCAGGCATTTAATACATTCCAACTAAAAGTATGTTATCTTTTTCAAAGGGTAAAGATAAAGAGGAAGCTGAGGAGAGAGCAGCAGCTGCAAAGGAAGCCGAAGAAAAACGTAAAGAAGAGGAAGAAAAAAAGAAGAAGGAGAGGGAAGATTTGGAGGAAGGTGAAGTTACAGATGAGGATGATGTTAGGCCAGAGGAAACTGAGCCAAGGCCAGTTTGCAGGTTCTTTTCTAGGGGACAGTGCACTTGGGGTGCTAGCTGCAGGTTCTTACATCCTGGTGTCACTGATAAAGGTAAAAAACCTAAAAAGCACTACAAATTTTGTGTGATATAGATTATTGGAGATTCTGTATGGGAAGGAGGGGAATTTTGTTATTTTAAATGGAATGCCCTATTTATGACCTATAACATGAAAGTGGTAAATATGACAACACTACTGTTAGAATTTAAGCTTTCTGGTACTATTTACTGAAAAAGCAGGATCTATAGAAACAAAATTTTGAAATTAGAGGCCTTACTAAATTTGACATCTGCAATCCATTGCAATGAAAATAATTAGGGCATTCCATTTAAAATACCAGAATTATGATTTGTAAAGTAAAAATAGTAAATCTGGCAACATTGCTGTTAGCATTTTTGTATTCTGTATGTTCAAAAACGTCTAGGTATTGAATTTTATTGTTCCAGCCTTAGCAGTTTTGGAGTTATTTAAACTCTCTGGTACTTTTTACTAACCAAGTATAGAGAGTGCTCATTTGAAAACTTCCCACCCTGGATTTCTCGAAAACCGCTGATCAAAAGAAAAAACGCCGACACACGTCAAAAGATATGTCAAGGGGGACAACTTTTTAACGAAAAACTACTTCACCCCCTTGCATCCTCTGCCCCCCAGGATCATCCCCTTAAAAATTTTAAATGACAATGGGTATTGAGTAATATCTTGTTTCAAAGGTATATGGAAGTCTTTTATTTTGACAGACGATTCATTTTCGAGAAAATTAGGATATATGTATATTTACCTGTTCAAATAGAATACAAAAACATACGAAAATGTTTTATTGCAATAAGTGTTCAAATGTTGCCCGTTATCGGCCAAACAATCATATAGACAATTTTCAAATTCCTGTTGGGTAGTTTGGATGACCTTCGTCAACACATTATCAAAAGCTGTACATCATGATTTAGCAACCAACCTGTATGTATGATTACTCTAATAAGAAAACTTAAAAGATGAGTGGAGGTCTTTTCAACTAAAGTTTGTTGAAACATTTGAAGGTGTAACTTTCTTGAGACTTAGATGCTTATACAAGGACTCCAAAGGAAGAATCTGGCTACAATAGAAAATTGTGTTACTATTTATAATTGATGTTAAATGTATCGCTGTTACCTTAGCGTTCTTTCCTAACTTTTTGATCGTAATCATCGTTTTATCTGCAAGGTAACTACACGATGTTTGACCTTGTACGACCGCTGATGCCAGGCGAATTCAGAGATGACAGAATGTATGTCGGAGCTAAGGTAGAACCTCCTGTGGTTGAGTCTGCTTGGGAGCGGGGTCTCCGAACGGCTAAAGAAATGGTTCGGAAATCCTTGAAAAGGAAAGAACAGGATATGGACTTTGAGGAGAAAAAGATGAATCTCAGTCTGGCACAAGAAGAATTCGATAAAGAAAACGGGTATTATGGCAGGGTGCCGTCACCGGAACCAAGGTAAGGACTTCAGTTATTTGAATGGGGAGCGTCGTGACGCCATTGATTCACCCCAATTACACCGGTTGTGTAGTGGCCAGTAAGTGTTCGATGCGATCACGCCATCGGAAAGTTGACACAGTGACGTGCCATTTTTATCTGTATATTAATATGTGCTGAATATTTATTTATCGTGCATGACCCAGACTATATGCGATACTTCGGATGATAAGGGCACTGTGGATGTTGCTTATGTGGATATGGAAAAAAGCTTCTGATCAACTTGATACAGATTTTACTGAAAAAGTGAAGTTTTTCGGATGATCTTACGTTATTTAACCCTTATTTATTTGATAACGGTCAATACGTGGAATATGAAGGCTACAACGAATTGAATAGGCTAGAAAAAGCAACGCCCATGCCATTGCGCCATAATCGATTAACAGCGGCAGGACCAGAAAACTAGATTTTTGTTTCTAATTATAACCCTTTTGTAGTGACCAGGTTTAAAGAAAATTGGAAAATTTTGATTTTTTTATGTCCTCTGTGTGTACGTCCGCGATTTCGTTTCTCCAACGGTTACTCAAAAATGCCTCATGCGATTGCTCTCAGATTTGGCCAACTTGAATTAGTAAAGGTCCTTTCAAGTTGAAAAGGTTTTGGTGACAAACGGACAATGGGAAATGGAAAGGGGGGGCGGGGGCTGCACAAAAAATATAATACAACTTCAGAGTAACAACTGAACATAGAGGTAGTAAACAACCAATTCTAATAGGCCAACATCTTTTCTTACGTTGTCATATCGACCACCAGATACGGCAATCATAATTGTTTAGTATCGTCTTAATTGTATAGCATCCAGAAATATTCCATTCTACGTTAAAAAAGACGGTATTTTGATGGTTCAAAAATGATTACAGCAAAATCAATAGATATGTTGACCTCTACTGCGTTACTGCATGTTTCTTCATCATTAACGCAAATTCTGTCTTACATAAATTTTGAGGAGTTGGCAACGCCTATTTAATTTTCCTGCGATTTGTTTACGGTAACCTCCGACTGTCAAACGTTTGTTTTGCGTCTTTTATGCCTGGTCAGTAAAATCGAATTCGCTATTTGTTGGTAACTGTAGTGAAGATTTACGGACTTGCTGTGCTATATTCGAGTGTAGTTTAACAGTTTTTCGAGATGGAACAGTGCAGAGCAGTGTTTGTAATATGGGTTGCATTGGAAGAATTTTCAGGTTAGTTGGCAATGTTTGGGTCTGTAGTGTCAAAAGATGATGGCTTTTGAGCACGTCATGCTGAAGTGGTTTGTTTACTACCTCTAAGTTCAGTTGTTACTCTGAGAATACAACATATAAATTTGATAGCACCAGTTGAAACAGAATGTGTCTTTATGTCTAAAACGATATATCGCATGTTTTTTTTCTGAAATGGAGGCAAAAAATTAAATAAACCGAAATACTCAAATGTATGAACAACAACCACTTGAGTCGGGGAAGTTCCTAGAACTACGTCTACCTCGTTCAATGTCCATATGTTTTTGCCTGTCCTGTTATTGAGTGTACACGGCTATTGGGTAATAAAGATCTATCTAAAGCGAACTACAAACGAGGATGCATGCTGTGATTCCTGAATCTACTCAAGATTTCATGAAACTTGCATCAATTGCTTAAGTTCCTCCTCACATTGAAACCTGTTGCGATGCCTGAATCGACTTGATATTATTCTATGGACGTTTCATGCAACACAAGAATAGTAGGGTAAAGTTATTTCTTTGCATCGACGCAACACGATACACGTTGAAACCTGCATCAGTGTCACCTACTCGGCATCATGGCTCACAGACCAAAACGGGATTCCAGACTCTGCATTGCTGCAAGCCGCAACTGATGCCAAATGCGTGATTCAGGCTGCTACTTGCATCATGAAACGTAGGAGTCGATGCCTGCTTCGCAGCATACATCAACGTCTGTAGGCCGCTTAACAGAAAAACTCTATTCACCTTTATCGTCTTTTGTTTCGCAAACTTGAACTGTACCGCCTGTTCTCTTCCGATCTGCGTAGGTACGTTCGTCACGTGGAGTACCCCCCTATGTCGCGTCCACCGCCCCCGGACGACTACTACTGCGCCCCCGTGATGCATCCGCCGCCCCGACGGCACGTGATGTACGAGCCGGACTACATGGGCGGAGGCAGAGAGCGGGGGCCGCCCAGGGGCCCGTACAGGGAGGCGCCCGTAGCGCCGCCCCCGTCGCATCATCGCGGCCCCCCTCAACACCACGCCCCCCACCATCCGCCGTCCGACTACTACGCGGAGGACGGCAGAGGCGGGGCGGATCAGATGAGGGCGGATAAGAGGGGCGGACCGCCCGCCGTCTCCTCCCACCCCGCCATGGCGGTCGAAAGGGGCGGCAGAGGACATGCGCCGCCCGATGCGGGCAGGCCCAAGAGAGAGGTGAGTGGAAGAAAAGAGGGGGTCGAATAGTCTCAGTACTGTGTGGCCATCGTAAATTGGGATTTTGAATACATTTTTTTTTTGTGATAAATGAAAAGATCATATGTAAGTTTTATATAAAATTTATTTTTGTTTTCTTTTTTTCGCAATCATTGAAAAGTTATATCACAATAAAAAAGGGGTTTTTGAATCCAGTACCGAAAACACGCCGACGGCTCCCGAACCCGTGTGACGTCACAACGGTGATCACGATGCTCCTTCGACCAACGACGTTCTACTCCGATAATAGATTCTAGATTCCCAGTCAATCGTGAAAATACTTGTAAGTTGTAACTAGTGTATATTTGTTGCAACATAGACGATTTTACTTGCACTACATAGTGCCAAAAATAAGCACCGCAGGCGGTGGAGAATTCAAAAAATCAGTGGAAATGAAGTTTGTCCGTCAACATCAATCGCCAATTGCTCTGATTGCGATATCAAAATGAGATTAATCCCAAAAAGTAAAATTATTCGTAATTTTTGTTGTACTTGTAAAATATCTAATAAAATTTGATTAAAAACATATTTATGTCGATGGTAGAAACAAATATGTGTAACATGAGTAAAAAGCATATCAATAATTTCTATGATACAAAAAAAAATAAAAAAAAACTTCATTCATCGTCCATGTTGCAACAGATATACACTCAAAAACTTCAAAAACTCATTTTTATGTTGATATAACTTTTAAATTATTGCGAAAAAAAAGACAAAAATAGTTTTGTCAGAAAACTCATAAAATGATCTTTCCATTTATCACAAAAAAAAATATTTTTTTTATTTCAAAACCCCAATTGACAAGCGAAAAAAATTCTGTGGAAGAAGTAAGGACGTTGCCATAACTCTTAATAATTAATCCTATCTCCCTCTTCTACGTCTTGTTTTATTTTATATATGAAGGAAACATCAAATAATTTATATTCACTTAAAAACCTTTCTATCTACTTCAAAAAACTTACAACTACTACCGGCAACAGCAGATTTTATTCCCCACCTTAAAGACGGTCCAGCATAGGGATTGGATAATCGCTGCAGACGTTATCCAATGTCCCTGTTTTACTTATGTTTTCAATGCTTTTTAAGATTCGACTTGATAATGACGATCGCTACCTGAGGGAACCTCCCTCTCCCCTTACCTCATGCCGCGCTGGTCAATTTACGATGGCCACACAGTACTACCTAGGAATTAATGTAGACCGATTTTCAAATCACAAATTTCTGTATAAACTTTATTTTTCAACAGGTTCAAAAATTGTGTTGGGCTTTTTTCAAATTTTTTGAGTATTTAAAGTTTTCTGGTCTAAATCTTCAATATACAGGTTGCTTGGAGAAACAAAATTAAAATTACCGCTTTTTAAATTTTCAACCACTTACGACTGAACATTAACCTTAACGGGGTGCAGACTAGCTCGCGTCCGTAGCAGGAAGCTACACGTGCACCCTGGGTAACGCTAAATGAGCTAGAGCGAACCTGGCAACCAGACTCTTTTTTTTGAGATTTCCTGGTTAAAACATGACGAACATAAGTGCTAAAAACTTACAGACTAGAAATATCGGTAGTTTTATTCGTATTTGTCAGCTAAATGTGGAGAGCATAAGCAGAGCTAAAAGCGAATGCATCTCCAAACTACTTTTGGACAATAAGGTTGATGTCATAGCGATCCAAGAAACTCACGCCGACAGTGAGGAATCACTCACCAGACGGGGACACATTTCTGGTTATACATTACTGGGAGCCACTTACCACCATACTTACGGCGTAGCCTCTTATATTCGCAACAATATTGACAATGCCCAACTCATTTCCAATGACACAAATAACAACATACACAGCGTAATAGTAAAAGTGGGAGAAGTCACAATTGTAAACGTATATAAGCCACCGGCAGCGGAGTGGCCTGAACAACCACTTCCAGTACAACAGCATCCGGCTATATATATTGGAGACACTTAAATTTCGGGTTTCGAAATTTGGTTTTTTTAAAAATTTATTTTTTACAACTTTAAACTGCACAATTCAAAATTATAAAAAATTACAATATAATGATGTTACGTGTATGAAGTGTATGTCGAATCTGGCTGTTCGCTGCAATTAACTTATCCAAGTAACTTCTGCGTGGCTCAGCATTTCCCTATCATGCATTGTGGAACTCGTGGAAGGTTATCGGCGAGACGACAATTATCTGCTTACAGGATGATTCTGGCGTACATAACTCCTCCATCCCTTAGAAGGAACTCGAGGGCGGAGATACTCGAGTTTCATCCACCCTGGTGGTTGGACTTCTTTCTTGATTTTCTTTCTTGAAAACTTGCCTAATGCAGCGCCATTTAGTAAAAGCTAGGTAACTAATGGCAAAAAGGGCAAGCATGGAAATTATCCCTAAGGATGACCTGGAGTAGAGTTTCTGGAACTGGATTTCTTGTAACTCTTCTTCTTCTGAATCTTGAAGTTGAATTTGGTGTAACTTGTCTAATGAAATTTTTTCTAACCGGAGCTTCTTAACTGCTAGCTTCGGTATCTCAGCTGATTTCTTGAATGCTTTTAACGTTATTGGATGACCAGGTATGATGCTTTTTTCATTCTTGTAAATAAATTTGGGGGTGACAATAGAACATCCCGGTGGAACGGTAATTAGATAGGAACCTTGCAGAATGGCTACTTCTTCTTCTTTGCAGTTGGTCTGGATCTTCTCTGGATCAGGAAAAATGCCAATATAATGGGCATCGTTAATTTCTTCTACCATTTGTTGGGTAGCATGAACAGGAACATGTTGACAATTCTGTGCTTCCGTGTTTCTTGACAAAAGGGAAGCAACACAGTCTGGATTATCTTGCAAGGGCAGCAATTGATTCTTGGAGCAAAGATATTCGCCTTGGAGGTTTAGACATTCATCGTAGTCGTACTGATAGTGGTTGTTGCTTAGGGTAAGGTATGGTGATGGTGGTATAATAAGGGAGTTGTTGGAATTAGGAACAGAGAATAGGTGGTAGTGATTGAAGGTGTCGGAATGCACTAATGGAAAATCTAGCGAAAAAATGATTTTATCATTTGCCAAAATTACTTCGGTTTTAACTAATTTATAGTATTTCAAGTAATTTTCCTTAGAGTAAAAACTCTGGAAATGATTATGTGATTGCAATAACTGATTGACAGTTTCTTTGAGTTGTTTAGGAGAAATTATACTATGATGCAAAATTCCAAGACTTGCAAAACTAATAGCATTTTCAATGTCAGTTAAATAAGCTAGAATAGAATCCAAGTTGATTTTAACTTGATTCAAAATTTCGTGCGATTCCAAATAATGTGATAACGAAAATGATGTATCATTAAGTGCTATTCTCAGTTGTTCCACTTTATCAGCTATTGATTTTTGATTATTAGTTACTCTAGTGAGTGTTTCATTAAGGTGGTTCGTCACGTTTTCGTCACGTTTTATAAACGGTTTATATTTCCAGCAATAGCTATTTCTTATTGATGTTATATTGTCATGCCTTCTAAGAGGGTGTATTTCGTTGAATGTATATGGTTTTTTCGAGGATTGTGGGTATTTTTTGTACTAGATTTCTTGAATTTTATTTCAATAATATTTCAATATACAGCGATACTAGAACTTTCTAATTTTGTTCTTATATTTAGTGACACAATATGTCTCGAGCGACGCTAAGTTTTTTTGAAAAACTTGATTTTTCAAAAAGATACTTTGCTTAGTTTTTTAATTTATTTCTTTTTACGCCATTTCTGAGCGTAGTACAACGCAATCGTAGATATTCAATCAAATAAAAAAAACTTTTTTTCGATATCTCTAATAATAACGGAAAGATTGATGAAAAACTATCAAAAAATCGGTTCCGACACGCCTCCCACTGATCCGTCCTACTTAGAGTGAGACAGAGAACTTTAGGCTAGCCGATAACAAGAAATAACCGGCCTTGTTGCCAAACTGTCAAAGAGAAGGATATTCCAGGAAATAGTTACTGGAAACGTGTTTATGAGTTATGAGGGTATTATGTGATAAGCGATGTTACCATATATACATTTGTCTACATAATATATTCACATAGCAATGTACGATTGTTTGTTTTTTTTTTCATTCTATCTGAAAACTGGAAAACACTTATACCTGTGCAACTATCCGCGTGCCATCACGGTATCTTAGATGAATATAGCTAAAGCAAATGATATATCGATTCAAAAAATGATACATGGATTAGTTTTAGAATATTATTGTGACTTCCTAGCAAGTTGAGCGGTGCCCCATGGGTCAAATAATAAAAAATCATAGTTACTTCCAGGCAAGTTCTTGCTTGAGGGATGTCTCGCGTCGCATCTCCGCCGCGCGGCGTCGGCAGACGTATGGCGTGGAGCGGCACGAGTAGCAATAGCGCGTAGCGGCCGGCGCGGCGGCTTTCGCAAAGCGTTTGAGGTGACGCCGCGCCGCCAAGAGCGACCCGCCCGTACGTAACCGTGATGGTTACAAAGCTGCCGCCGCGGACCCCTTTTTTATATGTAGAGGTAGTGCTGTATACCACAGAGATAATTCGATTTTTAGCTTGCAATTTGTAAATGCTGAGACAAATATACATTGTCTTCTATTCTTCTCCAGAATATTTATTCAGTTTTCTGGAGACTGTTCTTCAGTGTGTTGTTATTAGTGGTTTGTCTGCATTTACCCGTAGTTCGCCTTCATTGTTTCATTGTTGCTTCATTTGTTGATCACTTTAGATGTTTTCCTGAATATTCTCAGGTCACTGTTCAGATTTTTCATTTGTTTTTCTATTTGTTCATATTCGAGTGCTGAAAGCTTGAATTTTTTGGCACCTCAGTTGTTGATAATCTTTATGTGTCCTTACTTCACGAAACGTTGTTTTAACTTTTATTACATTTTGATATAGGTATCATCATGAATTGAAGGGTTGTAATCGTTAAATTCTAGCTAACTATTTCAGGTTTTACTTTTTTTCAGAAACATAAATATACTGCTGAAATTAATAAATCTGATGTCATTCTTGCTCGGGCCACCAGAAGTTGTAGTGCCCGATGCATTTTTCTAAACGCCACATGCATCATAAATGGGATCGAGCATAACGACGGGCTAAACGAATTTTGCGCACCGTATCGTAAAATGATTGATTCGCTTTTCCAATATATATTTATATTATCACTCAATTTCCAGATTGTATGTAGAGTATTCCATCTTTTTTTTTCAAATAATGTAAATTTCTATAGACTCACATTATTTGCAAGTATACACGCCGGTAAGGGTAGGGGTACTAAACGCTATGAAAATCGGTCCAGTAGCTATGTACTGAAATTACGATAATCATAATACATTATAATAGTCCGCTGATGTTTGTCCACATCCACGTCCACAGGTATATCTTCAAATACAATGGTCGAGTGGGCCTGTTTTTCATCATAAGTTCTATGTGAATACAAAAATGGTAGCAACTCGCCCCTCAAGCAACTCTCCCGGCGATCCTAATTATTCATATGCTCCTTACCGAAAAAAAATTAAATATTATTAGAAATCCCTAAAATGCTAAAAAAAGAATTTAGGAGCTGTTCTGGTAATTTTCATTTTCCGACAGAAAATTGTAGCAGCGCAGCGGTTACTGAGATGATGCGAGGAAAAATGACATCAGATAGATAGAGGGGCAGACCGACTGAAATCAGTGACATTATTAAATCTTCATCATGGCGTGTAGACTCCACAAAACGTCAAAAAACATAATTATTATCTCGATACGAAAAATGTTTCGCATTTACAATACTTACTCATCTCAGCTGTGTGATTGTGTGGAAGTAATAAGTAGTAGGTAGGTAGGTATACAATAAATATGTTATGCTAATACCGCAAATGTATTTTGCTCCTACGGCCCATCACCAAGCATCTCAATTCATTTTAGCTCTTTTTTACCTGGCTACGTAGGTACATATTTTCAAATTAGGTATTCATCATCTTCTTTGACCCATCAGCCAAGCAGCCAGAATTTCCGTTTTATAAATTCGTAAAAAAACTAGGTACTAATATTCAATTTCATTTTTAACCACATGTCACACCCTGTAAAACGTTTTCAAATCGCTATCGTACATAACCAAAATAACCGGCAACCTTATATCTGATGAAATTTTCAAACTTCCAGCAAAGACATACATACATACATTGAAAAAATTTATCAATAGTAACAAAATACCAATTATCCGAAAATAAGATACACAAACCCTCCTGTATAATGCCCACTTGCGAAATAATACAACAGTTCCTAAGCCTAGCCCTTCCCCAATTCAAAGTTTACAGATTACTCATAGCGTCATATCCCAAATGATGGAATACGGACGGCCACCTGTGCTGTTGCTTGGCCTTTGAGGGACAAGCCGACGATTTTTTGTTGTCGGCACGGGTGTCGGATCGGTGTTCACAAAGGTTATCGGACAAGGGGATCCCGTCGGGTGGTTCTTTGAGCATCTTTGGCAACGTTGCTGTCGCGGCCATGGCTCTTTTCTGTATTTCTAGCAGAAACGAGGAGGAGCTTCCAAATAAATAATAGTTTTGTACAGATGCTGCCCTCTCGCGGATTTAGCTTACTAGACAACGTGATGAACCACGTTAAGAGAATTCATAAGTTTCCTGTTAAGTGAAAAATGTTTGTTTATCTTTCGAATAATTTTATTTTGACCTGATTCGAGCTTTGAGATGCTGCCATATATTTCTTTTGCGTCTTCATTATCCATATTGCCAGATATAAATTTGACCAAAGATCCTAGAGGGTTGATTAATCCTCTTTTCTGTCTTTTTGAAAAAAACATAGAATAGAACTTCTGATTGACCATAGATATTTCATACTCTAAGTGCTTATAAGTACTTTGTAAGGTGAATCTATAAAAATTGCTAGTAGCATTAATTACGTCATTCAATTGTAAATATTGATCAGTAATTATGTCTATCTGTGATCGAATAGGTGATTTAGGAACATAGTGTAGGAAGGTGTGAGATGCAATTTTAACCTTTGCTGTCCCTAGTTTAAACGGAAGAACGCCGGGGCTGTCTTTCAGGTTGAGGATTTGGACTTTCTGCGTCAGTACAGTGTGAAACATCAGTAACCTGTAAAAAGTCACCTGTAAATTTTCGTTGAGGTTTAAATATTTGTTTATGATATGTGTTTTGAGGTGTTGATACAGTTAGGTCATTTGTTCTTAAAATATGTTCAGGTCTGTAAAGAGCTTTTGTCTTGGATTGTCTATTGGGCTGTTTTCTATATCCGGTGGTTCCTGGTTGTATATCTGGAGGGTCGTTACGTTTTTCATTTGCTTTTTCAATGACTTTGGCTTTTTCGGTTCTTAATGTGTCATGTATTGATTTGTAAAGATCGGTCATAATTTCTTTATGTTCACTCACTTTGAAATTGATCGGTTGGGCTTCCTCGTTAATCTCAATAGGCTCTTTTAGTTCATGATGTCCTAATATGAGATCAATAGGTTTATGCTTTGTAGCAGAATGAATTGAATTATTGTAACCAATTACAGCGTATAGTAACTTTTCATGAGGGCTCAATTTAGGTTTAGTAATGTTCAAAACTCGAAGATGTTCAATCAAGGTAGAATGAAATCTTTCTACGATTGAATTGCTATTTGGATTGAGAGGTAATATATAATGCCAATTTATATTATAAAGTTCAGCGAAATCTGTCAAAAGACTCTGTTTAAATTCTGTTCCATTATCAGATACAATATTTTCTGGAATTTTGTAGGCGGAAATAAATTGTAATAGATTCTGATAAACATGCAAGGCTGATAAACTAGGTAGAATGTAAGCTTGCGCGAATTTGGAAAAACTATCACAAATCGTTAAAGCTGTTGTATTCTCAAATTTGAAAGTATCAATGAAAATTGTCTCAAATGGTTTTTTAGGGGTAGGTGTTAATTGTAATTTAATAAGAGGTGGGTGACGTTCATATTTTGACTGCTGGCAAATTGCGCAGTTATTAACAAAATTTTTAACGTCATCTGATAATTTGGGCCAATAATATTTTTGTCTTAACGCTTGAATCGTTTCTATAATGCCTCTATGATTAGTAATGCCTTCGTGTTGTTTCTTTAAAAGTTCTTGCTGTCGATTTTCTTGGATTACATCAAGCAGCAAAGTATTAGACTTAAGTAACTTGAAAGCTGAATTTTTGAAAATACGTGAAACAAATACAGACATATTTTTATATAAATTCTGATCGTCATCATTCTGAAAGTAGAAAGCATACTGTTTGTTAGGAACGCCATATTCTTTTAAAAATGTAATAATTTGATTTTCGAAAGTTTCGTTGGTGGTATAGATTATCCAACGCGTACGAACTACGGGGTTTCTAAATAGTCTTTTTATTTCTGTTCGAGGGTTGTTGTCAGCTTTAATTATTACAATTTGGTTTTTAAAGGTATTCAAAGCTTTTTCTGTAATATTTATGGTTAAAATAGGATTTTCTGAGCTAGTGTGAACGGTTTCATCTTCGTCATGTTCGTCGGGATCAGCTTGTGCTAATACAGACATGAAATCGGGTTGTGATTCTGCGCTAGATCTAGGGGGTTCATTCCTATCAGTTTGACTTGTCGAAGGTCGGTCATTTTCATCTAGTATAGGATTTCTATTAAATTCGTCCATATATTGTAAAATGGGGGGAACGTCGGATTGGGTTTCATTAGGATGAAGCTCAATTCGAGAGAGTGCGTCAGCATTTGTATTTTTCTTGCCTTTTTTATAAATAATTTCATAATCAAAATCTTCTAACTTTAATCTCCATCTAACTAAT
Organism: Callosobruchus maculatus; assembly: GCA_951848785.1. Taxonomy (NCBI): domain Eukaryota; kingdom Metazoa; phylum Arthropoda; class Insecta; order Coleoptera; family Chrysomelidae; genus Callosobruchus; species Callosobruchus maculatus. The sequence goes on along the minus strand of CATOUR010000064.1, from coordinate 1,982,172 downwards.
CTGGAATTTGGTTCTTTAATATTCCAAAGGTATTGAAGGGGTTTGTGATCACACACAATTTTGAACTTACGACCAAATAGATAAGGTCTAAATACTTTTGTAGCCCACACTATGGCGAGACATTCTTTTTCGATGGTTGAATAATTTTGTTCTGAAGCACTAAGGGTTCTAGATGCATAAGATATTGGTTTATCTTGTCCTATTGGGCCTTGAGATAATATGGAACCAATAGCGACGTTACTGGCATCTGTTGTCAATATGAACTCTTTGGAAAAATCGGGATAAGCAAGAATAGGTTCATTTGTTAACAAAGCTTTACAATCTTCAAATGTTTTGATATATAAAGGGTCATTGATGTTAATTGTAGCACCTTTCCTTAAACAATTAGTAAAAGGTTTTGTGATATGTGCGAAATTTTTTATAAATTTTCGGTAATAACCCAGTAAGCCTAAAAATGCTTTAATTTCCCTAGTGGTTTTTGGGATAGGATAATTAATAATAGCTTTAATTTTGTCGGGATTTGGTTTAATACCATCGGGGGTAACTAAATGACCAAGGAAAGCTACTTCCTTTTTTAAAAATTCTGACTTATCTAATTGGATTTTCAAATTACTTTCTCTTAATTTTTGGAAAACTTTTTTCAAGTTAGTGAGGTGTTCTTGCAAACTAAATCCTATTACGACAATATCGTCCATATAGACAAGACACGTCTTATTTAATAGATCTCTAAGCACATTGTCCATGACTCTTTGAAATGTCGCAGGGGCATTTTTCAAGCCAAAGGGCATTCTAAGGTACTCATACCTACCGTGCTCAACAGTAAAAGCGGTTTTCGGTATGTCATCAGGATGCATTTCGATCTGATGGAAACCACTGGCTAAATCCAGGGTAGAAAAATACATACTTCTGCCAAGATTATCTAAAATATCTGTTATGTTCGGAATAGGGTAAGGGTCGTGCGTTGTTTTGTCATTCAGTTTTCTGTAATCTACTACGATTCGCCATTTTTTCTTGCCTGAAGCATCGGGTTTCTTATCTACGATCCATATGGGACTTGACCACGGAGAATCACTTTCTCTGATAATGCCCTGATTAAGCATATCATTAATTTGACTTTTGACTTCTGGTTTATGAACAAAGGGATATCTATAAGATTTTGCGTGAACTGGAATTTCGTCTGTAGTTTTTATTCTATGCTTAATCTGATTAGTGAACGTTAGCTGAGAGTTTGGTTTATGAAAAATGTCAGAAAAAGATTTGCAAAGTTTTTCAATGTGATAACGTTCTTCTTCGTTCAAATGGTCGGTTCGTATTAGATTTGAAATATCAGATTTTTCTAGATAGTCTGAGTCATTACTAGGTATAGTTGTAGCTTGGAAAAATTCAAAAGAATTTTCGTCACACTTGTTAACATTAATGGGGGCATATAAGTAAACATCCTTAACTTGATTGGATTCGTTTCTAATATCAACAGGAGCATAACCATTTTCGGAAAAACTAAGGCCTTCTCTGATTTTACAATCAGACAGATTTCTTGCAGGAATAATTACATTTCCTTGGGGGACAGATACGGGAATTTTAACAGATTCTACGGTACAGGGTTCAATTCTTGCGAAAAATAAAAGTTTACCTTTTGATTCGTAATGAGATAACGGTAGTTCAGAAGAGGGTGTTTTTAGGGTAAAAGATTTCAAATTTATTTCGGCACATAAATCTTTTAGAGTTTCATATCCAATAAGACCATCAAAGAAGTGATGAAATTTGAATAAGTAAAACTTTATTGGCTTAGGTGAGTTGAATTCAGGAAAAGCTGGGATATCTGCACAAAGATCACGAGTTGCTGTTTGAAAAATTGAAGAAATGGTGAATGGTTCCTTTCGAATATATTCGGAATACATATTTTCGGCAATTTCAGGATTTAAGAATGATTTTGTAGCGCCGGTATCAATTAAAAGTTTTAAGGGAGGATTACTAATTTGAATGTAAGGAAGGTCTTTACGTTCGTAAATATGATGGATTTCTAGGTGGGTTTGGTTTGAGGGACTACCTGCTGAAAATTTTCAGTAATAGGCTCAGAAATGTGACTTGATGGTTGATTCAATGTCTGATCAATGGCGGAATTAGGTTCTTCTTGCTCGTATTGATCATATGAGATTGATGGTATTTCCTGTATTTCAGGATAGTAATCGGAGTAGTCTGAATAGTTTATATTATAAGAAGGAAAATATTCTTCTGATGGATAGTGTTCTTGGACATTGTATAGCTCTTCGGCTATAAAGTTAGAAGGACCTGCTCTTTGGAAGTAATTCTGATTTTGACGTTGGAAGTTATGAGAAGGGTTTGGTCTAGCAGCGGTACCATGAGAAATTCCACTCATTGGAGTAGGTCGTGGTTGCTGTTGAAATCGAGATGGATCTGGTTTCCAAACATTTTTGGGAGGACCAAATACTTGCCTATTTGTTGGAAATTTCTGTGGGGGTACAGGCCTAGGTTGAATCGGAATTGGGCCGCGTGGAAATGGTGGATTTTGATTAGATTGAGAAAAGTTGGGTCTTTGAAAATGATTAAAATTTTGAGGATTTTGGAAGCTGCGATGATTTTGGAAATTTGGGTTTGAGAAAGGTCTTGGGTGGTGATTTTGTGGATTTGGTCGAAGTTTGTGACTATCAAATTGTGGTTTTCTTAAATGTAATATATTATTTTCAGTGATAATAAATTGTCTAGCTTCTGCGAGTGAATGCGGTCTCATAGCTCGAATGGTAGAGCCCATAGGCTCGCGTAAGCCAGCCAAAAATATTCTAAGAGCATGTGTATTATAAAAATTTTTCTTGACAGACTTTGTAGTCGGGTCAATTTCATGAGTATCTATAAAATTATGAAGAGCACTTAGGTTCGACATGATTTTCGTATAGAACTGTAAGGCACTTTCATTGTTTTGTCTTAATTGATCTAAATCAAATAATAATCCATTTTCGTCCCTTTGGTCACCGAAATGAGCAACCAAAGCGCTTTTCACACTTTGCCAGTCTTTGGAAATGCATGTAGTATACACTTCCCTTGCGTTACCAACTAATTTTGAATATATACCATAGATTATTGTTATGTTCTGCACACAATTTGCGTTATTTGGGTTTGTGTCCCAATAAGTGCTGATTAATGTATTGGCGGTTTCCAAATATGCGGCTAACTCTAAAGGGTTTCCGTCATATTTTGGTACTATATCTAATAATTTGGATTCGAAGTGCGGTACTTGAGGTGCTTGCGAAACGGACATATTGCTACTGTTATTTCTATCGCTTAAAGATAATTGAGAAAATCTAGCTTCTAAAAGTGAATCAAAATTTCCCCTTGTAATGTTATAGTTAGACTCGTCTTCGCTACTTTCCAAAATGGAATTAGGAGTCGAGGAGATTGACATAGACACACAACAAATTAAAATAAAAATATATAGTGCAGTAAGGAGTTGGAAAAAAGGAAAGCAACTTACACCACGCTGGTGAAGAACTTCATTTTTCGGAACGTTGGACCGAGAGATACAACGAGTACAGTGGACTCTTTCGCTCTGGAAAGACCGTATCCTGCCTGTACTTTCTCTCTAGCGGTACTTCCTCTTCGGATTGCCTCTTGCCCTACGGGTTGTCCTCGATGGATGGCACGTTTGGGTGAAGTAGGTTCTAATCCTACTGACTGCGCCACTTAAATTTCGGGTTTCGAAATTTGGTTTTTTTAAAAATTTATTTTTTACAACTTTAAACTGCACAATTCAAAATTATAAAAAATTACAATATAATGATGTTACGTGTATGAAGTGTATGTCGAATCTGGCTGTTCGCTGCAATTAACTTATCCAAGTAACTTCTGCGTGGCTCAGCATTTCCCTATCATGCATTGTGGAACTCGTGGAAGGTTATCGGCGAGACGACAATTATCTGCTTACAGGATGATTCTGGCGTACATAACTAGACTTTAACAGCCACCACCAACGGTGGAGATACCCCGACTGTGACGAAAATGGCACAAGGTTGGCTGACTGGGCTGATGATAATGATATCTTTCTTGTATTTGATGCCAAAGATAAAGGCACTTTCAAATCAGCAGCTTGGAACTCAGAAAGTAACCCTGATTTGTGCTTTGTGAGCTGCAACCGGAAAGGGATCCCTATACCAGCTAACAGAAAAGTCGCAGAGGCCTTCCCACACAGCCAACACAGGCCAGTTTTCTTAGAGGTGGGAATCCAAATACCCCTAATACGATCCATCCCTCGGCCTCGATGGAATCTTGCAAAGGCGGACTGGTGGAACTACTCACGGGAGCTGGACCGGCTGATACAGTGGATACCGCCAACATCAAACAATTACAAACGTTTCGTTGGAGCAGTGATGAGCGCTGCAAAAAGGACCATTCCTAGGGGATACAGGAAGGAATATATCCCTGGGTGGGATGAGCGGTGCGAACTCCTATACGGCGACTTTCAGGAAACCAACAATCCAGATATTGCCGACGAACTCATCTCTGCCCTGGACAGCTCACGAAGACGTAAGTGGGAGGAGACTACGTCGGAAATGAACTTCCAACACTCAAGTCGAAAGGCCTGGAGCCTTCTTAGAAAACTAGGCTCAAGCACGCCATCCACACGGGCACCGACGGGAGTAACTCCAGACAAGATTGCTGCGCATATTGTAGAAACGTCAAGAGCACCTTCTGATAGAGAGCATACAAAACGCGTGAAGAAGGGATTGACTTTACTGAGGAGGAACGCTCCTACCCAAACAACGTTTTCCCGACCCTTCTCGATCGAAGACATTAATAATGCCATATCAGATGTTAGGCCTGGAAGGGCTCCTGGTTTCGACGGCGTCCTGCCGGAATTTCTCATTCACGCAGGTCAGCAAACAAGAGTGTGGCTATCTCTCTTCTTCACGAACCTCCTTAATACGGGAAACCTCCCACGGGAATTCAAAAGAACGAAGGTCATATCAATATTAAAACCCGGTAAACCGAACGATCAACCCGCCAGCTACAGACCTATAGCCTTGCTCAGTTGCTCCTATAAATTGCTAGAAAGAGCCGTCTACAACCGATTGAGCGCGACTATCTTAGACCGGGTCCCGATAACCCAGGCTGGTTTCAGACCGGGTCGCAGTTGTTGTGATCAAGTACTGTCCCTCACAACGCATATAGAGGCAGGCTACCAGCAAAACATGAAGACGGGAGTGGCGTTTGTTGACCTCACTGCCGCATACGATACGGTCTGGAGGGAGGGTCTCCTATATAAGTTGCTGCAGGTGATTCCCTGTCAGACCACTGCAAGACTCATAAACAACATGTTGTGCGACAGAAAGTTCCAAGTAATCCTAAACGAGAAAGCAAGCAGGCAGCGCAAATTGAACAACGGACTTCCACAAGGCTCAGTACTGGCCCCCTTACTTTTCAATCTATATATATCTGACATGCCAGAAACAGTCAGTTACAAGTTTTGCTATGCGGACGATATAGCCATAGCTTTTTCCGATAAGAGCTTCAAGAACGTTGAGCATACTCTTTCTAATGACTTGTTAGCTCTAAACAACTACTTCAAGAAATGGAGACTAGTACCGAGCCCCAACAAAACCGAAGTTTCCTGCTTCCACCTGAATAACAAACTAGCTAAATATGAACTGCAGGTACTTTTCGCAGGCGAACCCCTGAAGCATAACCATTTCCCAAAATATCTTGGAGTAACGTTAGATCGCACCCTCTGCTATAAGAAACATCTCGCAAACACTGCAGGAAAACTCAGAACACGCAATAACATTATCCAAAAGCTGTGTGGAACGACGTGGGGTGCCACTGCTCCAACTCTACGAACCAGTGCACTAGCTCTTGTCTATTCGTGTGCTGAGTACTGTGCGCCTGTCTGGATTAACAGCCATCATACCAGACTAATTGACGTCCAACTAAATCACACTATGAGACTTATTACAGGCGCAGTTAAGACAACCCCAACTCAATGGCTGCCTGTACTCTCTGGAATAGCCCCACCGCAGCTGCGAAGGACTGACGCCCTTCTAAGGGAGTATAACAAGATTACGGCCAACAACAAACTGCCCATCCACCGAGCAATACCCCCGTTGCAAATAAACAGACTTAAATCCCGACAACCACCAATAAGGGATGCAGAAGGGCTTAAAACCAACAACTTCGACTCCTTGAACCAATGGCGCTCCCAGTGGGAAGGTTTTGCGGAACATCACTCGCGATGCGCATTTATGGGGGCAGCCTTACTTCCAGGATCAGAACTACCCCGGAAAGAGTGGGTAAAACTTAATAGAGTCCGAACAGGCCACGGCAGATGTGCCGACTCCCTTTACAGGTGGGGCTATGTGCAATCTCCCTTATGTGACTGTGGCGCGCCCCGCCAAACTATAAACCATATTACGAGCGAATGTGAACTGCGTGCGTTTCAGGGATCGCGAGAAGAGTTCTTCACAGCCACACCGTTGGCGCTGAAGTGGTTGAAAGAACTTGACATCAACCTGTAAATACCAAAGACTATGTATCTTAGTTTGTAGCTGTATATATTTTATTTTAGTATAGGTTATAATAGCTTTTCTTTTAATCTATATTTACTATTGTCATGTTTTTGAGCCATACGATAAATAAATAAATTAACCTTAACATTATTCTTATTTGAAGTCTAAAAATAAACTCATGTTTGAACAGTACATTATATTTTATCACCAGAATACACCTTTCTACAGATCTATTGAATGCCTGTCATATGTACAAGTTTTTGAAATATTCCCAATTCTTTACCTAATTCCTGATTGATCCTTCTCAAAAAAAGACAGATAATATTATAAATACACCGAAACTCGCTCTTTAGTCATCGTTATCGTCAAAAAAAATTTGTATAATATTAAATTGAGGTAACATGGAGGTTGAGGATTAGAGAACTCCTAAATATTTAGTATTCGTAAAAACTCTTAGGCCCGGTTGTACAATGCGAGCTTAAGCCTCGGGTTAAGGTAAGCCGACGTTAAACCACGTCAGTTGCAAAATGTCCGTTGTACAATGCTGGCTTAGCCCCCCACTCCAAGCTTAATACGAGCTTACTAAGCCGAAGCTTAACGCGAGCTTAGCTGAGGTTTAAACCTAACCTCATAAAAGTATCATGATATGTCAAGGAGGAACCTTCAGGTTGCTCGTCACTTTAGTAGGTCATATTTTTTGAAAGATTTGTGTCTAGTTTAACACAGAGAGCAAATGAAAGAACAGAGACAGAAACGGTCGTTGCCGAAATTTGACACAAACCGTCATAAGTGCCTAACAAAAAAGGTAATTTTTCAGATGATTATGTCAGTACGTGTTGCTTCATTGATGCCAACTGTAGTGAATTTCAATATGAACCATGTTTAACCAAGCCGACGATTGTACAACGGGTGTCGACTTTAAGCCTGAGCTCAGCTAAGCTTAGGCTTAACAAAGCTCGAACCCGGATTTGTACAACCGACCCTTATTGTCCTATAAATACATACTCTTATAAACTTTCAAATTAGACCTTTACATACAATAGGAAACCACATTAAAATATTTTCTTGTCAGGCATAACCTCATTCAGATGACTTTAGTATATTTTATTAGCTTCTGTAGGTATACTTCTAGTTCTATACTCCTATATTTTATTACTACTCACAAAAAATTACAGCATGTATTTTACCTCAAAATAATTACAAAATAACAATATTTCCTGTACCTACACGAAATATATTTCAATCCTGTTATGCTGAACCAATTTTGAGCTAGAAATTAGATTCTGTGCCAAAATATCGTCTGCTTCCCAGGTGCAAAACTTTATTCATAAATGTGTTGGGTCGGCTAGAAGAATACCTTTAGATTTTGACGATATCATGTTTATCGGGTTTATCTTAAGCCGTGACCCGTGTACATTGAACATTTAAATTATAATTATCTTTAATGTTAAGGTGATCGTACAAAGGGCTGAAGAAGTAAGAGGAAGAGGTGACGAGTGGTCCGACCCTTGGATGAGACTCAAATCTCCAGCCGGTAGAAGGAAGAAAGAGAGAAAGAGGTCGTACAGCTCAGGTTCTAGCTATTCTTCTAGCAGGTATGTGTATACATTGGTTATATTGCTTGAAGAATAATATGAATTTTTTTGGCAACGCAATAAATAAAAAAACAGAATTTGTAGGTAAAAGTGTACCTAAATTTATTTTAGAACCCATTTAAGCAGTAATAAAGAGTTAGGTTTAGAAAATAAGTATGATTTTTTTTCAAATTTTTGTTCGCTATGCTATATAGAGCCAAATGATTACTAACTTTCTATAAAAATTATTCGGGACTTTAGGAAAGTTGTAAAGTATTCTAATAATGTTGCAATTGTTTATAAATTATTTTGATATAGTATATGTTTTTTAAGGTCTGTATTAAAAAAAATCAGTTAATTTGAATTAGTTATTATTTTGACTCCATTGTAATTATTAGTCAACAAAGCAACCTAACCTAACCGACGAACACTGCGTAGTTACGTCACTGTGACTTTTTGTTAAGAGAGAGTGTTAAATTTTTTGGGGTAGATACCTAAGCGATTGAACTTACAAAAATGAAAAGAAAATCATTTCATCTACTAACCACTCTTCTTAACGACATCTTTAATTGTATGGAAGCCTATTATAAATATTTAGTCCAAAATAATTGAATCTCTCACGAGTAATGATTTACGGATTATGAATATAAAATCATTATAATTTACATTCACTGTCTGAAATTCAGTTATGTTATGCCCGAGCTGAATAGTGCTATTAATAACCATTAAAGGGAATAAAATGAATGTTTAGTGGTAGAAATTGATTTTGTTTATTCATTTCAGCTCCTCGAGGAGTTCCTCGGATTCCAGCCGAAGCTCGTACAGGTCTCGGTCCCGATCGCCAAGACGTCGGCGGGGTTCAAGGTCAGGACGCAGCAGACACGTGTCGCCATCTGTGATAGTTTCGGAGAGGAAGGCGGCCAACGAAAGGGCGGCGCTGATGAACCCACCTGCGCCCAAAAGGAGAGCAGCTTCGCCGAGTAAGTCTTGTTAGCTAGAATAGAAGTCTAACGTATCGAAGCAACACATTAAACATACATGACTTCGGGCCCAACGTCGCTTCGACGCTATACAATGTGTCCGGTCATCGGTGTCGGAGCCTTTAGGGGGATGAAATACAGTATTTTTTATCGACAAATCATCCCTCAAAAGTAGTCTTTCTCTCACCATAATGAAATGGCAGCTATTTTGGTTTTTGCTCAATTGACGCACGAGTGTTGTACTAATACAGCCATAGGTAGCTGTGTAGAGGTTCTACAAACACAAAATAAGTCACTCGATATCGAAACATGTAGACCATAACGTAAACATTTTCCAAACTTCATTTCATATTAGGGCAAAATATGTTAAAAGAAAATAATTATGTAACTTTTTGCTGTTTTTTTTTACAATTTTAGCGTTTCCAAAAAAAGTAACCTACATTTTTTTTATTTCTAAGCAATAGTATACTTTGTTACCTGATACTTTAAACTGGCTTGACGTCTATTTGATAGGTATCAGCTGACGAAGAAGTGTATCTCAAATTTAATTTTTTACTAGTGGTGTTGATTGGCAGTCCTGCGATCAGGACCGTATTAGTAATATTCTTACTAAATATCTCATAGCCAAAAAGTAATTACTATTTTTGTAAACAAGAAATTGCTTCAATATCCAGAAATCCAGAAAATCGAAGCAAAAATGGTTGGTTAAAAGAAACAGATTTTATTGATTTGTATATTGTTAGAGACTATCAAAATACTCCTATATTTAGCAATAAGGACGATTCAATGAATAGCTTGTATCACTAGTGGGATATTTATTGATTGAAACGTACCACGTACAATTGGAGAATGGAGAAAAGTATAAGGTAAGTACATAGAGTAAAATTAATCTAGGTAGTTTAACTGATCAGCTTGCGTCAAAAATGTTTCTAATTAAACTACTAATTATTTGGTACCTCAGTAACGTTCAGTTCTAATTCAGGAAATCGAACCTGTGTGAACTCTCTGAAATAGCTCCATACATTTTTTACTATTTATATAGCCGTTGCGCGTTGCCCTTTAACGTTTTATTTTTCTTCAATTGCTGTAAAAAGAAATGTTAGGAACTCAGTGCTTCATCACCATTCGACTAGCCGTACTGATATAGTGAAAGAAACGACGGATTTTTCCAGAAAATGTAAAATAAGCATAGATCTCAGAGCATAGAAGAAACCGTCACCAAGTGTCAATTACTCGTCATTAGCAGGACTTGCACTCAGTACAGCCCTGTATTCCTTCAAAGTTTGAGATTGATACGTCAAGTCCATGGCCGACTCTATGGTCAAGTCTCAATCTGGGGTATTTTTAGTTATCACTAGCCGAACAGCTGTTCGCTGTTGACACGGCTGACAGTTTAAAGTATCGGGTAACAGGGTATACATGGTGTTTCATAAAAAATGTAGCTACACATCTTAGCCCTAAGTAAAGCAGTTTAGGACCTATGATGGCTTGAATATGACCTTTTATAGTCTAATCCGGTAGTTGAGAAGGCAATTAAACAAAATACGTAGTGGTCACGACATTTATTTTGGGAAAAAAGAGACAAATGTTACAACCATTGTCCAAATTGTCCTCTTCGGTGTTGCAGACATGGTGTTGTACTGACACATGTTGCGTAGAGCGACTGATCATCGCTTTGTCATTCCGTAATTCATTTCTAACTTGAATATTTTTTCAAATTAGCTCTTCGCGTGTATTTGGCATGTCGGCATGAACGTTCTGTTTCATTGTACCCCACAAGAAAAAATCAAGTAGGGTCAAGTCCGGCCAACGCGGTGGCCAAGCGATTGTTCCACCGCGTCCAATCCACGGCGAATATTGTTGATTTAAACGGTGTTCACCGGACTTGACCCCACTTGATTTTTTTTCTTGCGGGGTACAATGAAACAGAAAGTTTATGTCGACGGCGACGCGACGTGCCAAATACACACGAGGAGCTTATTAGCAAAATTAAATTATTCAAGTCGGAAATGAATTACGGAATGATGAAACGATGATCAGTCGTTCTACGCAGCATGTGTCAGTACAAATATTTGTCTCCTTTTTCCCAAAATAAATGTCGTGATCACTAGGTATTTTGTTTAATTGCCTTTTCTACTGCCGGATTAGACAATAAAGGGTCATATTCAAACCATCATAGCTTCTAAACTACTAATAAAAAAAATGTAGAACAACTTAGACTTTTTTAAAACTAGAATTGTAAAAAACGCAAAAAATTACATAATTATTTTCTTTTAACAATTTTTTTTTGCTCGGATATGAAATAAAATTTGGCAAATGTTTACCATATGGTATATATGTTTCGCTATCGAATGAGACTTATTTTGTGTTTGTGAACCTCTACTTAGGTACCTATGGCTAAATTAGTACAATGTTCGTGCATCAATTAAATAAAAAACAAAAAGGCCATTTTTGCCATTTTATTATGGTGGGGAAAAACTACTTTTGAGGGGTGATTTTCCCCCTAAAGGTTCCGACACCGATGACCGGACACATTGTATAATAATAATATATATACACCGTGTCCCAGGACGAATCCCGAAAACTTTAAGGGATGATTCTGCCACCGACTTGTGTTATAATATGTTTACATTATAAGTTTATTCTTAATAGCTAAAAATTTGAAATGCCCTTAATTAGATCGCGAAATGGTTAATGTGTGGCCGCTCTTATCCTATTCGTAGGTCACCTCAGGTAATCGACAAAAACGTTGAAAAAGACCTGTTAGTGTAAACGTACTAAACGACCTTCTCCCTTTTTTGCTGTAAAATCGAAAGTATTTTCAACTGAAAGTGTTATAAATAAGGTGGGTCATACACCTTTCAATCATCTTTACAACAAAACTTCAAACGTTGATTTCTCTGTAACAAATGCGAATTTAAGAATAATTCTTTTTGATATCGGCTTCACATTCTGAAACAAATTTGCAATACGATTTTTTTCGAGATTCGTCCTGGGATACTGTGTATAAAATAATATACTTTATTTGCCCAACAGTAAGAACCATTTACTGGACAATGTATTGAATAGATAAAAAACGTCAGATATTTAGTAGAGATGGGATTGCACTCCCCTGAAGAAGACTGTCCTAGCAATCGAGACGCCCAAGTTTGTTGCTGCAGCTCGTACTTGATTTGACAAAATACAATCCTCTTTCGATAGCTTACGTTTACGATCTTAGATACATGCCAAAGGGCAATGGTAATTTTATGTGTATCTGGACTTTGATTAATCGTATTTATTATTGATTTAGTTATATATGATCGAAGACTAAGATCGTTTTCCGAATTGTCAGCGATGATGCGAGTGAACGCGGCCGCCAATCCGCCAGCGCCATCTCGCGGCGGCGGTAGCAAGCTCGCGATGGCGGCCGCTCTGGCCAGGATGAAGAGTCGTGGCGTTGCCAGATCGTCCAGATCGTCGTCGGGCAGCTCGAGCAGCTCCAGCGATTCGGAAGACTCTTCGGATTCCAGCAGTTCCAGCAGCAGGGACGCTTCTCCCACCCCTCCGCCCCACCATGCGGCGTCCGTCATGAGGAGGCCGCCAGGTAAGGATAATTCCATGGATATAAATAACCACAGCGTTCCAAAAGAATCAGCGGAATATCTCAGGTTGGCCGCAACCATACGCGCATTCCGCCATTTTGGATTAGAATCTGTAAAAGGAGACACCACTGACGCAAGGTCAACGTTATTATTTGCTAAGATCAAATGCTTAGGTGTACAGGGTGGGCCAATAGTGCGTGAACGGAGGATTGTGGGCTTACTAAAAAGTATTTCAAAAATCTGTCACTTGATCATGGTAGGGTCCCTTGAGGGCTATAACGTAAAAATATTTTCACTTAAATTTTGACGTTTATACAGGGTGATTCATATCAAACATGCATTTTTTTAAATGGAAGTCCCTATATATTATTCCATATTTGGATTCTTTGGTCAATTCTAGTGTGACTTTATGTATCACACATGGAACCTTAAACGAACCGTTTAGGCGCAAATCACCATTTTTGGTATAAGCAGGTATCAGAAAAAAATTGAATATCGCAGCGATTATAAAACTTAGAAGGCCTTGACTTTGCGGTACGACTAAGCATGAAATGCGTCACCTTAGGTCAGACGGCTAAATTTGAACTCTTTTTGTGCTTGGAGAAATCAGAAAGGAAACTTCAATCACAGATAACTTGATTTTCAGATAACTTGATTTTTTCAAATGGGAATGCCTATTTTGGTTTAAAGAATCAAATGTAAAATTTGATTCCCTTTCTAACCATATCGCATTCTTGATATCAATCCTTTTTAGTTTTAATTTTATTCCAAATTTTCAGTCAAATCGGTGTTTTTCAATTTTCCTGCATGCAAGCAACCTAGCAGGCCATGAAACATAAACAAAAGCTCGTTAATATGGAAGAAAGCAACTAACTCAGTAGAAAGATGCAAACTAACTAGAGCAACGAGGCAAGATTATGAAAATTCCTTAGAACATGTTAGCTTTAACCAGAAACAATAGCGGTAACAAGAACGCTCATTTTTCACAGCCTACTAGCTATTATCCAATTGCCAAAGTTAGTAAAAAATATTTAATCAAAGGAAAACTACTAGTGATTGTTGCTGGCAGTAGAAGATCTATGTCTTCTGAGTAAATTTTCACATTTAATGGTATAAAAAAGTAGCCATTTCCGTAAGTCAAAGGTAATGATACCTCTGACTGGAACCCTTCAAATTCTTCAGTAGATACTTCTATTTATTAGCAAAATCGCGGAAAATGAAACTTGAATTGCAGTCTGTTTGCATTGTAACACATAATTTAGTTTGCAGAAAACTACATGAAATAATCACAATTACAACATAGCGTAATTAAAAAATTCTAGCAATTATTTTAATAGCTGATCACAATGCTCCAGTTGGAAACGTTAACTAAACGAAAATAACTATTTTTTTTTATCCCATTAAATATGAAATTTCATTCTAAATATGTTAGACTGTAAGCAAAAATCGCTGGCAGTTTTCCTTTTTTTGTTTCAACATTTTTAATCGTTTTGGAAAGTTGTCTCTAGTAGACCTCAATAGCTAGTAGGCTGTGAAAAACAAACACTTCCTGTCATACCCCAGCTACTCATTGACATTAGATATCTTCCCGCTGTTGTATCCGGTTAGAGCTAATATGTTGTAAGGAATTTTCATAATCTTGCCTCGTTGTTCTAGTTAGTTTGCATCTTTCTACTACAAGAATGCTATATATATCGTTAGAAAGGTAATCAAATTTTACATTTGATTCTTTAAACCAAAATAGGCATTCCCATTTGAAAAAATCAAGTTATCTGTGATTGAAGTTTCCTTAATTAATCTACTGATTTCTCCAAGTACAAAAAGAATTAAAATTTAGCCGTCTGACCTAAGATGGCGCATTTCATGCTTAGTCGTACCGCAAAGTCATCTATGCAGATGACACAAGCATTTTAATTGCAAATCCAAGTATATCTGGATTATCTGATATGACAACACATGCATACAATATGGTTTATAGGTGGTCAACAAACAATGGTCTCCTATTAAATACTGAGAAGACAGTCATAATGAAATTTTCATTGAAAGATGAGCAGGCCCCTTTCAGTATCTCCATTAACAGTAACTTGTCTCTCAAGACATCAGAATCACACCCAATGTTAGGCATGTCTTTCGACTGCAGACTAACATGGGGGTCACATATTGATAACGTATGTCATAAACTAAGGAAAAGTTGTTATGGGTTGAAATTTTTATCTAGCCATTGCAGTAGACATATACTACTTACTTTGTACTATGCCAGTTTCCACTGTCACATCCGCTATGGTATCTTAAACTGGGGATGCAGTTCACATATTGGAAGAGTTTTCATGTTACAGAAATATGCCATAAGGATAATGAATAACCTTCACTGGCGTCAGTCGTGCCGTGATTACTTCAAAAATTTAAAAATTCTGACAGTCACTAGTGTTTATTTATATGAGCTAGCTGTCCTTGTTTACAGAAGTAAGTCGGAATTTGTTAGAACTAAACAAGACCACAGTTATCCAACCCGACACAAGGATCTTCTAATACCACCCAAACATCGCACTACAGCATACCAGAAATCTCATAGCTATATGGGCTGTAAAGTTTTTAATAAGCTAAAAGAGCAAATACAGAAAGCACCTACGATTGGTGTATTCAAAAAAGAATTGAAGAGTTTCTTGGTGGAAAAGGCCTTCTACAGCTTGGATGAATTTTTTGCCTAATGCCACAGATTGTATTTTTATATATATATATATATATAGACAAAACAAAAACAAAAAAGGTGCAGCCCGGGCTCCGACACACCGGGCTGCTGTTCCATTCCCCAGCGACTACTCCTCACACCGTGAGGTGAGCAATCACTGGGTCCGCGTATCGTGCGTCCTAAGCAGACGAAGGGACCCATGGATGACTGCCTTCTGCATTCTGGCGGCTAAGATGTGCGCCGCCGCACGGCACACCGGCATTTTGCGCAGTGCAGAGAGCAGCGTATCCCTCATACCACCTAGGGATCCAATGACCATTACTAGCAGACTCACAGTGTAGTCCGGCCAGAGCCTGCGAAGTTGTCCGAGGAGCTCCTGATACTTGGTCCGCTTTTCCTCCTCCTTAGAGACGATGTTCCCCTCGGCAGGTGCCGAGAACTCGATAACGAACATCGTCTTTTGTTGGTAGTCGAGGAGGACTATGTCGGGCTTATTTGCATGTATAAGCTCGAGCGTGGAGAATGAGTAGTTCCAGTAAATTCGGCACCTCTCGTTCTCCACAACGGACTCAATGTCCCCTGGAGCGTATGGCAGCACCGGTGTCTCATCTATACCGTATGAGTGCCTTAAATGGTAGTATAGCACTCGTAGAGCCGCATTGTGCCGATAGATGTAGGCTGTGCCAGCGTACACCTTACACGCCGACAAGAGGTGCGTAAGGGTCTCTGGCGCCTGCAGGCAGGCTCTACAGCGGATATCGGGCACATCCATACCCATAATCCGGCTACGGTATACTAAGGTGTTGAAGACACCGTCTTGGCAAGCCATTATAGAGCTCTCAGTCTCCGACTTCAACCCATTAGACCTTAGGAAGGAGAAGGTCAACTGCTCAGATAAACCATGCTCTTCTAGATGTTTGTAGAAGATTCCGTGCATTGGTTTATCTTTGTGAAGTCTTAAAAGCAATTGGACTTCAGCAGTTTTAATCCGGGCTTTTAATTGTGCGGGAGCAAGTTCCGTAACGGACTGCTGACACCTCCGCGTGAAGTCGAGCGTGAGACTAAGTTCTTCGGCTGCCCGTGTTGCTGCTCTAAAAAGGAAGGCTCCTTTACCCGCAATCTCGTGCTCTCGCACAAAGCGGATCAGGGGATCGGTGCTCGTCGTAACATAGCAGGCAGTGGCCAGTACTACTCTGTTGTGCAGATGCTCCAAACTCAATAGTCCACGCCCTCCCAGGTGTCGCGGGAGGTATATTCGCGGGACAGAGGATCTAGGATGTAGACTTCCCTCCATATTCATCCTTTTGCGAGTCTTTATGTCGATTTGTCGCAGCTCTTCCACGTTCCAGTGGATAGCACCAAAGCTGTATAGCAACAATGGGACCGCAAGCATGTTTGTGGCAGCGACTTTGTTTTTGCCGGACAGTTCTGACGACCAGATCTGCCGGAGTCGGTGCAAATACTTGCGGCGGAGACACTCTTTGACCAATTCTGCCTCTTGGATGTGACGCTGCGCCACTCCAAGGTAGGTATAAGTATCTCCGGCATGCAGTTGTCGCAAGATGCTCCCATCAACGAGCTGCTCCTCATCTTCACTATCTCCGCAACGTCCTCTTTTGAGATGAACCATGGCACATTTGTCTATCCCGAACTCCATACCAATAGCTTGACTGTAATCCTGCACTACCCTCAGCGACTGCTCTAAATCGCGTTGTCCGGAGGCATAGAGTTTCAGGTCATCCATGTAAAATAAGTGGGTGACCTTGTGCCTCCGGTAATTGGGCTTGCCACAGCTGTATCCCTTAGTATTTTTCAGCGCTATGGACAAAGGCAGTAGCGAGATGCAAAAGAGCAAGGGACTCAAGGAGTCTCCTTGGAAGACCCCTCTTTTAAATGATACCAACTCTGTTCGAACCCTGGTTTCACCCGATGTTATGGTGAACCGAGTCTTCCAGAGCGGCATCAGTTGTTTGATGCATCCCACTATTTGATCATCTACCGAAAGACATTCCAACAGCCGCACAATCAGTTCATATATATATATATATATATATATATTTTCCTCTTTGATACTAACCTGATCCACTAATAGGAACTTGAGCGTATTAACCTGAGCCACTTTGACGGATGTGAGCCATATAGACGGCTCAGGTCCGTTTGCCTTTGTTTCTCGGTACATTTGGCCTACTACAGTCAATTTCAGACAAAGCGTTGGTAGATCAAATGTCACAGATTGTAAATAACGAAAACATGTTCCGTGCTCTAATGTCAGAAAGGTAATAAACGTCATAATGTGGTGGCTCAGGTTAATACCATTGCTAGGAAATATAGTTCACAGAATTTCCACAAATGGCGCTGCGATTTCATAATTTATATACAAGTATATACCGGAAATTGTTATAAACATGAGCCAGAGGATTTGGCAACACCGATCATCAGGTCCATGCTATTTTATCAGGGCTAGATGCTCCGCTGTCCGGTTTTTCGCCTGCTGTGCGCATGACGTCACCTCCGAGTGATTCTCATTAGGGATATATGGGTATTATAGTTACTTTCTTTTTACCGCGCTTATTTTCACATTTAGCCTTCTATTGGGTATCGAGAGATAAGTTAATAAATATCATCCAATAGCATTTTATTAATATTGGGAACAAACGTCAAAGCTGGATGTCACTTTTGATCATATCATATATAAGTTTTGTATCAAATCTATTTTCGTTTTCTTTTTTTTCGCAATAATTAAAAAGTTGTAACAAAACAAAAATGGGCTTTTCAGTCCAGTACCGAAAACACTCCGATGGCTCCCGAACCCATGTGAAGTCAATATGTTTCGTTGAAGCGATCCGCTCAGCAGTGGTGGGTCGGGTGGCGTAGTGGTATAGTGTTATGCAGCAAATTGCTGTGTTCAAGCGGGTGTTGGCTCGAAACACACGCTTGCAACTTTTTTTAATTTTTTTTTAACCAAAAAATATATTGATATGCTTTTCACTCATGTTACACACATTTTGTTTTGTACCATCGACATGAATATGTTTCTGAATCAAATTTTACCACTACGTCATGTGACCCTCTGCAGAACGGATCGCTTCAACGAACCATACTTGACGACACGTGGGTTCGGGAGCTTTGGGCGTGTTTTCGGTACTGGATACAAAAGCCCATTTTTATTTTGAAATAACTTTTGAATTATTGTGAAAAAAACAAAAATAGTTTTGTTATAAAACTTAAATGTTATTTCCATGTATCACTAAAAAATGTATTCAATTCAAAACCCTAATTTCTTGTCATCATTATATCATTATCAAATAATCCAGTGATCAAATGTTCCGCTTCTGTGGAATCTGATTGGTTGAGATTAGCAATTGTTAAACTCTTTGTTAAACAAAAAAAATGGAGTTGAGTTGATTGACTCAGTACTTCCTACACATAACAGTTGCAACCAAATCATCGCCCGCCTCTCGTCAAAAAACATCCAACACAAAAACTAGTAAATAGTTTCCTAAACCTCTCCGTAGGCGACACAATTCAGCCCCAACTGGACGAAACGAAACAATCAGGAACCCCCAAATTGCTTAAAAACGAAGTTTGAGCTATTTTTATATTTTTAGTTTTTTTATTATTGCTGCGCCGCCACTGACACGATTTTTGAAAACCATACGCATTTTTCATCCTTGCCGCGGTAATAATACTGTGTCTAAATTTCATTAAAATTAATTCCATAATTTCCATGTTACTAAATTCAGAACGACCTAAATCAATACCTACCCCTACCAATACCAAATCCCTTGATTTCTGTAATAGCCAAGGAAATGTTCGGATGGACCTAACAAACGTCTATTATGCCGCTAGGTATTTCTTTCACAGGTCAATGGACACTGGTATAAATGGAATAAATTTTTGAGTTTTACAACCCCCCACCCACTAACCACCCCAATTTCACCCCCACCCAAAAAAAGTAAAAAATGATCAGAAACCCCTAAAACGCCGAAAAACAAAGTTTGAGCTATTTTTACATTTTTAGTTTTTTTATTGTTGCTGCGCCGCCACTGACACGATTTTTCCAAAACATGCGCGTTTTCCATCCTCGCCGTGGCAGTAATACTGTGTCAAAATTTAATTAAAATCCATTCGATAATTTTGGCGTTTTGCAATAAAGAACGATCTAAAACTAAAACAACACTCGGATATATACATCACAAATTATTCCAAGTCCCTTGGTTTCTATTATAAGGAAGGCAATGTTTGGATGGACCTAAAAAATTGTATTATGGCGCTAGGTCTTTCATTTACAGGTCATTAGAGAGCCCATTGTGAATACAACAAATTTTTCAGTATTACAACCCCCCACCCCCCAATCACCCCAAATTCACCCCCACCCAAAAAAAAGTAGAAAATGATCAGGAACCCCTAAAACGCCTAAAAACGAAGTTTGAGGCGTATTTGAAATTTTTCGCTTTTTGCTAATTACTCCGCCCCCCGTATAACGATTTTCAAAATTATAGAAACATTACCTACTACGACCCCACAGCATAACGCTGCCCAAATTTCATCACAATCCATGTAGCGGTTACTGAGATTGGGAGGCTAGAAAAACGCCAACAGACAGACATTTCAGAGATTTCTACGTACAAATGGTTTTTTGGTACATCTCGATAGGGCTAACCATTTTCGAGAAAAATGCAAAGCATTGAATCGATGCAGGCTATTGTAAATAAATAAATGTTCATTTATTTAATAAGTGTGCTGTGAAAAACAATTGAAATAATTGATAAACAACTTAAGAACTGTCAGTTTATTCAGTTTAGAGTTATTACAAAACATTTAGGTATTATTTTACTTCCCACACCGATAGGTGAGGGGAGTATTGTGATCGCGAAAATTTTCGATTTTGAGATAATACACTTTTTGGGCGTTTCATGATGTCTACATAACGAAAATCCATGTCACCCATTTCCGTCGGTCTGTCTGTCTGTCGGTCTGTCTGTCTGTCGGTCTGTCTGTCTGTCGGTCTGTCCGTACGCGTTTTTGTGTCCTCGTAATCTCAGTAACCGCTGCATCGATTGTGATGACATTTGGGCAGCGATATGCTGGGGGGTCGTAGTAGGTAATGTTCTTATAATTTTGAAAATCGGTGCAGGGGCGGCGGAGTAATTAGCAAAAAACAAAAAAAATTAAATATTCCTCAAACTTCGTTTTTAGGCGTTTAGAGGTTCCTGATCATTTTTTACTTTTTTTTGGGTTGGGGTGAAATTGGGGTGGTTGGGGGGTGGGGGGTTGTAAAATTGAAAAATTTGTTGCTTTCATAATAGACTGCCCACTGACTAATGAAGGAAGACCTAGCCACATAAATAACTTTTTTAGGTCCATCCGAACATTGCCTTGCCTATTACAGAAACCAAAGGACTTAGAATTTTTTCTGGTGTAAACATACGAGAGTATTGCTTTAGATCCTTCTATATTGTGTTACAAGGAAACTGTTGAATTGATGTTAATGAAATTTTGACACAGTATTACTACCGTGGCGAGGATGGAAAACGCGTATGGTTTTTATAAATCGTGCCAGTGGCGGCGCACAAATAATAAAAAAAAGTAAAAATATAAAAACAGCTCAAAATTGGTTAGGGGGTGGGGGGTTGAAAAACTGAGAAATTTCTTGTATTCATAATAGGGTGTAGGGTAGGGGCTCTGAAGGAAGACCTAGCGACATAAATCAACTTTTTAGGTCCATCCGAACATTGCCTAGCGTATTACGGAAACTAAGGGACTTAGAATTTTCTACAATTACATTCTACATACGAGTATTTATTGCTTTAGATCTTTTTGTATTTTGTAACGTGGACACTATTACATTGATTCTAATTAAATTTTGACACAGTATTATTACCGTGGTGGGGATGGAAAACGCGTGTGTTTGTTAAATATCGTGTCAGTGGCAGCGTATATAGCAATAATCAAAAAACTAAAAGTATGAAAACAACTCAAACTTCGTTTTTAGATGTTTTAGGCTGTCCATTGACCTCTGAAGGAAATACTTAGCGGCATAAGACAATTTTAGGGGAGGGAAGGCTGCCGATGATTTGGTTGCAAGGAGATCTCAGACTAAAGCTTCATGCTATGGGAAAATAATAAACTGATATCACAGTAATGTGTGGGAAGTACTGAGTCAATCAACTTGACTCCATTTTTTAAAGTAACATTATTTAATAAGTGTTTGAACAAATAAGAAATAAAATACTAAGACAAATAGAGAATGTTTTCTTAAAGTGGAAGTGACCGCCACCAGCTGAATATCAGTACACTTCTACTTGACAACAAACTCTGATACACCATATTCTAAAATCAAAATGTCAAAAAATTACCATTTAGAAAATGGGGTTATTTTTACCCCTAACTCCTCCCGTATGATACGCCTCTGATTAAAATCATGAAATTCTGAATTCAGAATCAGATTCAGCGTCAAAAGTTTACCCATCGTACCTAATTTCGTAATTTTGTTATGAATGGTTTCGAGAATATCGAGGGAAAACCGTCTTCAGGGTGCCCCATGCAAAGGAGCGTAGCTCCCTTAGGAAGCATTTCCGGACCCATGTTCATATGACATTTTCTTTCTATTTTTCAGAGTACTATTCGTGGTTAAAGTTTGTTAACATACTTAATTAACACCCTGAATAAAAATGAATCCCTTTTCCCTTGGTCACGGCATCACGTGAGAATGACTTGACCATATTGACCAATACAAATTACAGTATCCAAAATCCAAATTACAGTATTTTGGAAGTCGCCAAAGTGAAATAGATTCTGAATATGCCATCCACTCGTGGTGGCGAAACGTCAAGCCTTAACGCTAAACGACGCCGGCTTAACAACCCAAGAACCACAAATTCACTCGACGGTGGCCGGGAAAGCCTCACACAGTACATCAGGAGTAATAGTTCCACCCAGTCAAGGTCAAGTGGGCGTGTTATTTGTATATATTTGATTGCTAACTATTCTGAGCCTAAACCCAGCTGTAATCTTGGCAACATTGCTTGGCTCAGGAAGATTCGATAATTTACATAAACTTGTATATCAAAGGCTCACAATGGTATTAAATGTATGCATGGCTCATGTATGTACTATAAATATGAATATATAAGCATTTTCAAAAATATTTATTTTAAATAATTTCTTATGTATATTACGGTTTTTAGATACAACAATATATATCTGGAGATGAAAATAAAACTCTTATTTATCTAGCACATCTCTAAGTAGGTGGCTCAGTATATGGTCAATTTCCAATTGGCTCAGGTTTGTTATAATGATGTATATATATATATATATATATATATATATATATATATATATATGTATATTTAGAATTATTTTAATTTTAATCTTAATCTCCTACATGTCTTTGACTTTTTTGTTTGTTATGCTGTGTATCACATCATTTAACAAATAATAATAAATAAATAAATAAATAAATAAATGATACCTCTGACTGGAACCCTTCAAATTCTTCAGTAGATACTTCTATTTATTAGCAAAATCGCGGAAAATGAAACTTGAATTGCAGTCTGTTTGCATTGTAACACATAATTTAGTTTGCAGAAAACTACATGAAATAATCACAATTACAACATAGCGTAATTAAAAAATTCTAGCAATTATTTTAATAGCTGATCACAATGCTCCAGTTGGAAACGTTAACTAAACGAAAATAACTATTTTTTTTTTATCCCATTAAATATGAAATTTCATTCTAAATATGTTAGACTGTAAGCAAAAATCGCTGGCAGTTTTCCTTTTATTGTTTCAACATTTTTAATCGTTTTGGAAAGTTGTCTCTAGTAGACCTCAATAGCTAGTAGGCTGTGAAAAACAAACACTTCCTGTCATACCCCAGCTACTCATTGACATTAGATATCTTCCCGCTGTTGTATCCGGTTAGAGCTAATATGTTGTAAGGAATTTTCATAATCTTGCCTCGTTGTTCTAGTTAGTTTGCATCTTTCTACTACAAGAATGCTATATATATCGTTAGAAAGGTAATCAAATTTTACATTTGATTCTTTAAACCAAAATAGGCATTCCCATTTGAAAAAATCAAGTTATCTGTGATTGAGGTTTCCTTAATTAATCTACTGATTTCTCCAAGTACAAAAAGAATTAAAATTTAGCCGTCTGACCTAAGATGGCGCATTTCATGCTTAGTCGTACCGCAAAGTCACGGCCTCCTAAGTTTTATAATCGCTGCGATATTCAATTTTTTTCTGATATCTACTTATACCAAAAATGGTGATTTGCGCCTAAACGGTTCTTTTAAGGTTCCATGTGTGATACATAAAGTCACACTAGAATTGACCAAAGAATCCAAATATGGAATAATATATTGGGGGTTCCATTTAAAAAAATTTATGTTTGATATGAATCACCCTGTATAAACATCAAAATTTAAGTGAAAATATTTTTACGTTATAGCCCTCAAGGGTCCCCATCATGGTCAAGTGACAGATTTTTGAAATATTTTTCAGTAAGCCCACAATCCTCCGTCCACACACTATTGGCCCACCCTGTATAATTGAAATCAGAAATATAAAGATTTGGGAGTTACGAGGTTTATTATGTCGCCGACGACAATATTATATCACGAAAAGAAATATATTTTTCTCTTGTTTTCAAAAATATAAGGTGAGGGTTCGTTCACCTTATTTTGCAAGGTTTTTAAAATATTTGACTTCTAAGTTTATAAAATGTGGAAGTAAACCTCAATCCACTATAGCCATGGCAACCGAAAAACGATTGAATGCGGTGTTATTCTGATATTTTACCAAGGTAAAAAGCATCGTTTTGTTTATAAGTGCAAATAATTTCCAGGTTGATTGTAAAAAATGCCGTTATATTATTATAATGAAAATAATACTTGAAGTTGTTTTCTGTTTATCTGAACGTGCTTCCTGACGATACAGGTTCGCCAAATAATGCCCTCTACTCTCTTTTTGCTTTGGTATATTGTTATTGTTATAAAATAAACGTGTAATTCTTAGTTTTTGATTTTCATTATAATAATATATCGGCCTTTTTACAATAAAACTGGATGTTATTTGCATAAATATCGGTGTCAAAGTATTGCTTCATCAAAAACTTCATTTTCTGAGCCACGACGCATATCAGATGTGTAAGTCGGATATGCGATATCTATAAGAGAGAAATTTGGTAGAATTAACAGCATAAAACAGCATTTTCCTATACAAACACAATATTATCAACAATATTTAAAAAAAACCCACTTACCTGTGTTTCTTGTACTATTTCTCCATAATTTTTCAACTATAAACGATTTGATATATTGAGTGAAACAATAAATCATTAGGAGCACGCTTCTATCAGGGAATGGAAAAACGAATGGTAAACCACAAACTAAGTATAAATAATATGATATGGACTAAGGGAAATTTTGTGTTGAAGTGGTCATTCAGAGTCACTAACATACTGTGTACTTAGGCTCATCTTCCATTGAAGATATATTATCTAATATTTGGCTGGACATAAGCACATGATGCACTGAACTGAGAACTATTTTAAAAAACTATATGCTCATATAATCACAGGTACATATTACAACAATTTTAGATATACTACCAGAGAGATAACAAAAAGTTCGCATAGATGTTACTGATAGTCTATAATTGACGAAAATGTGACTTAGGCACTTCTTGCATTGGATGCAATTCAATTTACCTTTTTGGATATTTTTTATACCAAATGCAGCACAAAGTCGCTCAACACATTGTTTCGGTGAGGGATCACTTTTGAAATCGTTTACGATTATTTTATATTTTAATATCATAGTATGACATTTTTCACGCGTTAAATACATTCTGAGGGAAGAGCTAATTTTGAAATTTCGCAAAAAATTACAGGAGCAACTATCAGCTTGAAATCTGTCTGTCAAACTAGACGTATAAATTGGACTTTGGTTTCCAGCCTCCTTGATACCCATGACTGCCTTGTTTATGTTAGTTTGCAATAATTTTCGGTGCGACCTGCTTTTGCTCAGTAAAAAATAAAACGCAGTATTGTTACTCGCCAATTTTGCAGAAAATTTCTATAGAAACCATTTTTCCTTTTTCACAGGCATGGACATGTCGCTGGCCAAGGCGATGGACGCACTGAAAGGCAGTTCGATGGAGAAGAAGCAGATCAAGCTGAACCTGAAGACGCCGATGGGCATGAAGGGGAAATCCGGGGACTCCGGGGATACGGTGCGCAAACTGGAGTTGGCTGCAGTGGCCGCGGCAGCCGCGCAAGGCAAGAAGAGGCAGGCCAACTCGCCGCCGCAAGGAGAGAGCAAGTCCAAGAAGGCCACCTCAAGGTACGGCCAATAAATAAATAAATGGCGTATATTGCCCAACAGTTATGAAGAAACCATTTACTGGACAATCTTAATATGAAAAATTCAAAATAGAGAGATCAGAAATAAATGGAACATTACGTTTAAATAATAAAAAAAATGCCCAAGAGAAAAAAATAACACTCATTACTACAATAGATTACAGCTACCTCCAAAATACTTCTCCAGCTGTCAGCATGTATGTCATTAAAAAAAGTGGAGACTTACGTATA
This sequence comes from Callosobruchus maculatus, assembly GCA_951848785.1. Taxonomy (NCBI): domain Eukaryota; kingdom Metazoa; phylum Arthropoda; class Insecta; order Coleoptera; family Chrysomelidae; genus Callosobruchus; species Callosobruchus maculatus. The sequence goes on along the minus strand of CATOUR010000064.1, from coordinate 1,956,225 downwards.
AATAAGTACATGCCCTGTAACAATGGAAGGCTTTAAAGTTACGACTTCCAAAGGAAGGAACTCAGCAATTTAACTATGCCATAAGTTCATTCAAATCAAAGTTCCATTTTCTTGTCCCAAAAGACATGAAATTATTTTTATTTCAAAAATGTACTCGATATATTTTTGTACAGCTTTTTTTATGTAGTAAGGAGTTTAGATGCATTGGACTATGATCTCCTGTCTTCCCTTCTAGTCTACATTCAGATAGGAGTTCCTGTTTTCACTCAAGGCGGGACAGTCGAAGATAACATGCTTAGCTGTTTCCTCTGTCTCACTCCAGCTTTTGCAGTTGTGCACTGAACGTTCAATGACCAGTTATGAACCTTTGGTAGTTCCTTCCTGCGCAATATGAGAGCTTCTGCGGTATTGGAGCATGAGGGTCCGCTCAGCATTCTCTACAAGGCACAGATCCGACCATCGCTGGAGTATTGCTCCCATGTGTGGGGATGCGCTCCAAAGTACCCTCTGAAGCTTCTGGACACTACCCAGAAGAGAGCAATTAGATTGATCGGTACGCCCAACCTCACAAAGGACCTCCACAGCCTAGAACTTCGAAGAAGGGTGGCTGATCTATCCCTGTTCTACAGATTCTATCACGGAAGGTGTTCGAGTGAGCTCTCCCAAATAATAAAACCAAAGGCTGTTCGAATGAGGAACGCTAGAGAGGCTTTGCGAGCCCATCCTTACCAGGTCGAGGTCTCTACCCCCGAACCAGTATCCTCCAACATTCCTTCTTTTGTAGAACTTCAACGCTGTGGAATGAGCTACCGGGAATTTGTTTCCTGGCGGCTACAACCTGCAGCGTTTCAAATCTAAAGTTCACCAATACTTATCTTCTCGCAGCGCTTCTTCAGCGCCATAGGCTTTCAGCCTTTGCGGGAGGCTGACCATAAAAAAAACATTCCCCACCACTCTGTTCCAGCGTTTCTGATGCTCATTTGACACCCATCTGGTGACAGCTGTCCGTACCATGTTGTATAATATAGCACATGCTGGTTCTGGCCCGATGAGAGGAAGTTCTGCGCCTTCCTTGGCACACCTGTTGGCCCTCTCATTACCGCTCCTGTGTAGCTAGACACCCATAATGTTACTTTGTTGGTCCTCGCTAGTGTCTTTAGGGTATTCTGGCGGTCCCACACTATTTTTGAAGTCAAGGCCATCAGAGCCGCCCGGCTGTCTCGTATATCGACTCTCATATGCAGCAGCATATAGAACCGCGCTCTTCTAGTCTAGGCCAAGCGCCGTGGCGTTTCACGAAGAAGTCTGCTGTTGTTTAGCAGCGGTTTTCTTTGGTTTGCCGTTACCTTCAGGTACCAGATGGCGCACAGGCAGATATTTCTGTCGCCTGCTCTCTTTATGTGCCAACTTGTGCTAAAAAAAGTATATTCACAATAAAAAATTATTCATTTTTTATAAAATGTGACTCGTTTAAGTAATCTAGATAAATGCTGACTATATATTATAATAATACATACCTCTGGGAATTGAACCATTTTGAAGCCACGCGTTATTACTATTAAAACTGTCACAAGCACCTTGCAAATAATCAAAATGAAGCAGGTCATAACAAGAATACAGAATACAGAATCCTTTATTTCACAAGAATCTATAAAATTTACAAAGTAAAAACTACAGATATGGTGAAATTGCGTCAATTAAAATGTGTTCTTATAGATCTTTTATGTTTGTTTAGAAACAAGATCAATAAATTGATAAATTTCACACACAATGATTAAAACATTTAAAATTTTCAGGTATTTTGTAAACTTGTCTTTATTTCTGAACAAAAACAGTAGACACTCATAAATATATAGGCCAGGTGCAGTTAAAAATCTCAGCTGTTTAAATTTTCCCCTACAGGATTCGGTAGCTTTTAGATTCAATAACAGGCGAATAACTCTTTTTTGAGATTTCAAAATTAGGTCCTTTGTTTCCACTGCCCCTCCCCAAAAAATAATTCCATATTGAAGGTGTGATTGATAATTAGCAAAGTAGACAGTTTTCAGATGTGTTAGATCCAAATACTTTTCCACGACTCTTATAGAAAAACAGGCTTTGTTCAATTTCTTCCTGAGTTCAGATATATGGTGACTCCAGTCCAGATTCTGATTTATGTGAATGCCCAAGAATTTTGATGTGTTTGATACTTCCACTTCTAAAGAGTCTAAGACTACGGTTTTTTGGAAAGTTTTTATTGGAAGCAGCAGTTCGAAAGATCATGAATTGATTTTTGTCTTCATTGACAATCAGTTTGTTTTTGATGCACCAATTTTGTGCGTTATTTAGAGTTTTTCCAGCAACTTCCACTAAACCAGCAAATTCATCCGCTGACACATGTACATTAGAGTCATCGGCAAAATTTACTAGTTCAGTGCTATCACTGTCAATTTCCATAGAGAAATCATTAGTATAAAATACAAAAAGGAGAGGACCTAGCACACTTCCCTGGGCAATAATACCCCTGGGGTTGTGTGCTGGCTCTGAAAAATATTTTTTACTGTCCTTCTCAACAACGACAACCTGCTCTCTTCCAGACATAAACTCACTTATCCAGTCTAGAGTTTTTCCACGTACGCCATATAATTCAAGCTTCTCTAGCAAGATGGCGTGGTCCAGACTATCGAAAGCTCGGGTAAAATCTAAAAACATTCCCATAGAAAACCTTTTTTTCTCTAAACATTATCCTATTCTGTCAACGAACTCATAGACCGTAGTCACCACATTTTTTCCCTTTAGAAAACCGTGCTGTGATCTGCTAAATAATTTGTACCTATCAAAAAATTCTAAAAGTCTACTGCTCATTGCCAGCTCGAAGATTTTTGAAAAAGAGGAGGTTAGACTTATTGGTCTATAGTTTATTAAATCCAAGGGATCTCCCTTTTTGTACAAAGGTTTAACCAAAGACAGCTTCAGGCTTTCTGGAAACTTACCAGTGTTAAAAGAGTTATTGACAATATATGTCAATGGCTCGACCAACTCGTGAATACAATGAGAATTAGATTATTAGATATTCTATCAAACCCAGAACTGCATTTATTTTTTAGTTTTTTTATAATGTTGAATGTTTCAGTTTCTGTCAGTGGTTTTAAAAACATGGTCTGGACATTTCTAGAGATATTGGTAGTAAAGGGCACTTTTGGAAGATTTTCAACTAGTTCAGAGACTTTATTAATAATTGTTAGGTTATTGAATTTAGAGGCCAGTTCCGGTCCATTTCCTGAAACCCTTATTTCAGACCTGCTATTTGAAGTACCCTTCACTTCACCAACTATTTGCCACACTGTTTTGGATTTGTTGTCGCTTGTTTGAATTCTATTGGCGTAAAATTGTTTTCTCGAGCTGGCCAGCAAAGCATTGTACATATTTTTTGTTTTTCGATATACTTCAGTGTACTCCGGTTGTACCTGTTTCATTGTATATAGAATATCTAATTCTTTTTTAACGTGTATCAATTCAGGGGTGCAGTATATCCGTTTTTTTTTTTGAGGATTTTTTCGATTGCAAACTTATATTTTTTATTGGAGAGCAGTAGTCAAACAAAGGAGATATGATGTTCATAAAAGACTGCCATTGCATATTTACATCATTTTCATCATTCTCAAAAATAGTTTCCCATTTTTCTTTGCTTAGCAAGTATTTGAACATGTCTTTATTAAATGTTGAAAAAGTATGCTTCTCAACTGTACTTTTTTTACTGCAAACTACCTGATTAAAAGTTAAAACCTGCCCAGCATGATCCGAGATATGAGCCTCTATTGTATCTGTCTCTGAGTCCATACAATTGGTATATATATTGTCTATGCAACTTTTTTTGCCATTTGAGATTCTTGTAGACCCTAAAACAGAAGGAGAGATATTAAAAAAGTCAAGCATGTCAATAAAATTATTTGCAAAAACATCCTTTTCTAATAAATTTATGTTAAAGTCTCCTGCCAAAAATATGTTACAATCTTCATTAAAAAATCCATTTAAAACTGTCTCTACCTGCTTTAAAAACACATATTTCTCTTCTATTAATAGGTTAGGAGTCCTATAAATGGCTAAAATTATATATAGGTAAACAGAACGGACGCTCGCTGTGATGTTTGCGACTTTGTAAAAATTTGAATATTTGATTATCATTTCTTAATATGGCGTAAGAAGGAAAAAATAATTGGGCATGGTAGCTAATTTCATTTTTGGAATGCTAGATGCTAGCTTGTGACCACAGTGTGGCACTACATTCTGTACCCAGCCATTTTTGCCTCTCTCTCTATGTAAATGTCAAAAGGTGGGATATTCAGCAGTACCTCCAATGCTGCTGTTGGTGTACCCTTCATGGCGCCCGTTATGCTCACACACGCAGCCCGATGCACTTTAGTAGTAGTAGTAGAGATCTTTATTTAGCTATTAGCTATTCAAATACATAACAAAAAGAATATAATAAATAAATTATATGAGTCTATTTTGTAACAACCCTTTGACTCGCTTTTTGAACATAAAAATAGAAAAATTCTTCATCTCACTCTCTTCGTCTATTATAGTCCACTACTCCTTTGTAAAACACCGAACTCTGTGTCCTTGATTTTCTAGCTTGCTTAACAATATAATTTTCTTTACCTCTAGTGTCATACATATTTACATCTTCAAATTTAACTAGAATATGTTTCAAGTAGTCAGGAACCAGATTTATATTAATTTTATGAACAAAAAGTAACATGCTATATCTTACATATGCCGTCACATCTAACCACTGCAATTTTTTTAACATACTGTCTACTGAAGTCCTATAATTACATTGCAAAATACATCTCATAGCTCTATTTTGTAGAATTTGTAATCTTTTTAAATCATAGTCGGGCAATAGTTGAAATGTGGCAAAATTATTGTATTATACACCAATTTCCTCGAATAAGCTGTTAAAAACTTACTGACCCTCCGCAAAAATCCATTTTTTTTCCCAACTTTACTGCAAATGTAATCAACATGTTTCTCAAATTTCAAATCTGCATCTACTATAACCCCAAGATATTTAATTTCTTTTACCATCTCAGTAACCTCCCCACATATATTAAAATTTAAATTTCCCTGTTCAAATTCCAACTTTACACCACTATTACCTATTATCATGCTTTTTGTTTTTTTAACATTTATCTAACCAGTCTTTTAGCTTTTTTAGTTCGACATTCATCTTTTCTGCTGGTCTATTTGCTTGCGTTTCTTCCAGATAGATGATGGTATCATCAGCAAATAAATGATAATTACATTCTGTAAATACATACTGAATATCATTACGCTCACAATAGTGAGCGCTTTAGATGCTTTGCTTTGATATACCTTTGTCCACCATACAATAGCACTGAAGCACTGTACACCATCGTGTGTCTGATTACCCTGGTGGACAGCCCATTTACCATCGAGGGGGTTATACCCTGTACAAAGTGTTAAATAATATTCAAAGTAAACACCTTTAACAATTCTTAACGTAGCGAATTTTGACGTTTTTACACTTAATAAATGATTACTAAATAATCTATTTGATTGCAGGAGGGAAGAGCTACTGAAACAGCTGAAGGCCGTGGAAGATGCAATCGCTAAGAAGCGATCGAAGGTGAACTGAACGCCCTGTGAATCAGTGCGTGAATTAGGTGTTAAGTGGAAAACTGATTGATTGATCATTTGGTTGATTTGTTGATTGACGACTAGAACGTATTGTAAGCTTCGTACTGCATTTATCAAGGGAGCACAATACAGTGACATTGTTCTGACGTTAAGTAGCAAATACCGTCGATTTTTGGACGGACTTGAGGGATTTTCAAAGTATTGGATACTTTCATAAAACAGTGTAAGCTTAGTGAGATAACACGATATTCTGTTTGTTATATTACTGTAGCTAAACAGTCAAGTCTCTTGTAATTACTATTATGTCCAATAAAGTAAAACGTTTCTAACATTTTTTCTGGTTTTATTGATTTCTTTTGGAGATTATTCTTCAGTATTGTAGGATAAAATGCAATTCCTAAAGACACATTGCTGACTTAACTTAAATTTCATTAGTTCTAAATAAGTTAATCAATGGTTATACAAACTGAAAATGCTGGCAAAGAAGTTTACTGTTATTCAAAGTAATCCTGATCCTTGTGTCAATTTGTATAAAAAACGTACCCTTATTCTGCAGTAATGCTTTTTTATTTAAAAAATGTATGTTTATTATACACAGTACCTAATTTCTAAAGCAAAACTCTAAATAAATACCATTAGTCCTAATTGCAATAACATAATAGCAGTCTAAAATATTGAATGTATATTCTAACCATAAAGATTTCTAAATAAATACCATTAGTCCTAATTGCAATAACATAATAGCAGTCTAAAATATTGAATGTATATTCTAACCATAAAGATTTCCTGGAAACTCTTGATCTGACAAATCGTCTTGTTCTTGGTCTGAATAAGGTGACCTATGCCTCTTTCTGCCATACGCACGTTTACTAGTTGTCGGTGGTTGGTCAGTCTCGCCATGCAACAAGGAGTTCCTATACAAAACCAACGGCTGCCACTCTTCATTTCTGCTACTTGGCATACCAGTCGTGATTCTCCTATCCAGGAATGTCATAACAACCCTTTTGTCTTGCTTCAACAGCTTGTTAGTGAATTCTGCAAGTATCTCCAGGAAGGGTAAGTTGGGCGGTGTGGAAGTAGGATCTGAAGTTGTGGTAGAATCATCGCTACCCTGTACAGCAAAGAGGATACCAGCTCGATGCAGGGTGGTGATTGCTTCACGGTTCTTCACAGCATCAAGACCGAATGACAAAGCAAAGCGTTTTGCTAACTCCTTTAATGCGAAGAATTCCTCATGCTGCCGTGGGTTCTTTCCATTTGTCAATCTTAGAACCTCTTCAAACATCATATTCAAACTTAAACACATTGTGAGCGCACAGTTGACCTTATTTATTTCTCTAGCTTTACTCAACGTTGCTTTGATGATATCTCCATACTCATTGTAGTATTTCACATAGTGCTTGAATACATCAGCTCCTGCTTTGGTTGGCATTATGTTGTAGACTATAAGTTTGCAGAAAGCAGCTAGGAAGTTACGACGCTTATGAAGTTCTTCTATCCTATGTTCGTCATGTTCAGAGTCTTGTTCAGGAATAAACACATAAGTTTGCACAAATTCGTTAAGCAGAACCTGCAAGTTCCTATCAGGCCTGCATATCAAATCAACTAACTGTTCCCCGCCAGTACTTGCAAGCTGCTCGCTGAAGATTATCAACAAGTCACATAGACCTATGTATGCCTCTTCTTTGATGACAGCATGTGGTGAATTCCTGATCAGCTCTTGAGATGCATCCATAAAGGCGCTTAGTTTATCTGTAAGCTCTTGAACCACAGAGTGGGTCAAAGTGGAGGCCTCGTTTTGAGCTTCAACATCTCTGAGACCCCAAAGCAAGGCATAGTAACAAGCACTCAAGCAGTATTTCTGAGCTTCAGCTGGTAAGCTTGTTTCAGTGTCTTTGATATCTTGAAACAGTGTACTCCACAAATTCCACTGGTTTAAACTGTGACAAGCATAAAACATAGATACTTTCTTCAATGTACTGCTGACATTGAAAACTTCATCTGCATTTGGTTCTTCTTCCCCTAACAGCAAGTTCCTCCAGTCATCAATTGCTTCTTTATAGTTTTCTACAATCATATCAATGATTGTTGATCTTTCTACATCGCATTTGGTGTAAATCGAATGACCTTCAGTGCAGAGGATCTCCAATGTCTTTGCAAGAGTTTCTAACACCTCCGGTTCGTGGTGGACTTGTGCTATATACTTCAGTTTTGCAAGAAGAGCTTGCAGTGAACCCTCTTGTCGACCACTAGTGTACAGATCTAGATCAAAGTATTGCGGTATACTCAATAAATTGGAGAGTTTCTCTGGATCTGCTGAGTATTTGTCCAGTAAAGGAGGAAGTGTAACAATGAAGTGCTCTGTCAACTTCTGTTTATCTTCACCAGTCTGCTTCATTTCTCTTATTGAAGACACTTTCCTAGTAGGACCTCTACCTACTGGTGCCTCCCCAGTTGCCGCTTGTTTCACACAACACACCATAATTTCTATAAGACTTGTTTCTTGTCTGTTGTCCAATGGTTCCTCATGGGGCCCTGGTTCTTCTAACAAAAGGTCAGTCATACACTCCCAATCCTTCATCATACTATTTGATTCTATCAGGGAATCAACAAGGTATGCAGCATGTTCATGCAATTCAGATTCAATGAAGAACTGCACTAAATCTCTGATGAATGGTGTGTTTGGTAGCCTACGCTTTCCTCGTTTTGTCTTTCCAGCATCAATGTCTCCAGGCTGGAATAGCCGCTCGTTTAAGAATTCACCTGCTGCCTGAGCAACTGCTCTATGAGACGAATATACCAATTCATAGACATGTTCACAATCTTTGTCAGTGAGAATCTCATGATGATGCTTCAAAATAGAAATGACAAGCCTGACAGCCTGCACAGCAACATCATACTCTTTATCCAGGGTCATCGCTACAATGCGGTCTTTGAACTTGTTTGTGAACAATTCCAATTTGCCTTTCAATTCCTCATTGGCATAAAGTGGCTGAAGGGCTTGTAAGCAACGTAATCTCACTTCACCGACCTTGTCATGCAAGGTCCAACCAATGTACTTCAGGTAAGAATCATCCAAAAAGTTGGCATGGAACTTATGCATCCAAACCCCAATTTCAGTCATGCATATGGCTCGTATCTCAGGCAATGTATCTCTGTATCTATGCACAAACACTGATTTGAACATGTACGTCAACATGTTTTTGATCTCATCCATGTTTTCTTCCAATTCCTGTCGCTTTGCCAGCAGAGCTTCCAATCTGTCACTTGCACGTTTTTCACGGGTCTTTTGTCTCTCTGCTTCATACTGCCTCTGGGTATTGTCCAAATTTATGGAGACTGTCAGAGCCACATCAACTAGGGCAGTCATCAACTTCAGGGCCCCTAAGGTTGCTGTATGTCTAAAAGCTCGTACCTGTGAATCTGACAGTCCGGTCAACAAGGAAATAACATTATCCATTAGAAACTGATCATAGATGATGGTATATTGGCATTGCTTAACAAGAGTCTGCACAAAATCACAGAAATTCTGCCTGAATTTCTTCCAAGATTGCCCTGCCATTATCAATGGATATTCACCGCTTTCTTCATCAAATTCTTCAGTCATTTTCCTAATAATGGCAGCATGTTCCATTGTTGCCTGCATTTGTTGAGTTATGTGTCCTTTGCATCCAGCAGCATTGATGAAAAACTGCATGAGGGAGATTAGAGCTTCCTCCCGGTTTATTTTGTAACTCTCAATCCAATCGTCGACAATGTTAGTCAATGATGCCTTGCTATTTCTGATAATATGATACAAGGAGGCATCCTCAGTTTCAGTACGAATGATTTCCCCGACGTTATTCTTCCGTCCTGGGGGTCTACCTCTGGTTCTGCCTCTACCTTCTCGACTTGGAGGTGAATATGAAGGAGTGGGAGGTGGGGGATTGTTGATACCTCTAGCTTTGGATCTGGTTATCCTCCTCATGCCAGGTGTGGGTGGAGATTCGAAATCTATACTGGTAGAAGGTCCAGCCTGATCATTATAGGAATCTCCTCCATAGGGAGTCTGTGGCATATAATTACCGCCATAGTTATCTTCTTGTTGGACTATCCGAGCTTCGAATTCGGGTGGAGGATCATCCATACGAATTCTTTTACCACCACGTCTATGCATTTTGGCTTTGGTGGTCTTTTTTTAAGCTTTCCAGACAGTATATGTTTTTTTTTGCGTTTTGGTTTTGATGCACAAATGTTTAGTTAATCGTAACTGTAACCAAAACCAACATTAGCATGTTTCATGTTTATCATCAAATTCTTGTTTATCTTTAATGACATTGACACTGTTGACAGTTAGTGAAATGACGTTGTAATTTTAGGTTATAACCTGTGGTTACCGTACCTGTTTTGTGGTGGTTATAATAGGGCTGTTCCAAACTACGGTTCTATCACCGTCCCAGAGCTGTTTTCATCATGCCACCCATTTTGTGATTCTAGAATCGATGATTGGTTGCAGGCACGTATCCAGGATTTGGTTTTGGGGGGGTCCAGATTATGGGTGTCACTTGGTTGACCTTTCGGGGGTCCAGATTAGAGTTGCCACCTTAAATCCTTAAATTTGCGGGGGGGTGCAAATTGATCCGGACCCCCCCTAAATACGTGCCGTTTTTAGAACTGTAAAATGGGCGGGGCATAATGAAAACAGTTCTGGGACGGTGATAGAACCGTAATTTGGAGCAGCCTCTGAGTAACAACTGAACATAGAGGTAGTAAACAAACCACTTCAGCATGGCGTGCTCAAAGCCATCATCTTTTGACACTTCAGACCCAAACATTGCCAACTAACCTGAAAATACTTCCAATCCAACCAATGTTACAAACACTGCTCTGCACTGTCCCATCTCGAAAAACTGTTAAACTACACTCGAATATAGCACAGCAAGTCCGTAAAGCTTCACTACAGTTACCAACAAATAGCGAATTCGATTTTACTGACCAAGCATAAAAGACGCACAAACAAAACAAACGTTTGACAGTCGGAGGTTACCGTAAACAAATCGCATAGGCGTTGCCAACTCCTCAAAATTTACGTAAGACAGAATTTGCGTTAATGATGAAGAAACATGCAGTTACGCAGTAGAGGTCAACATATCTATTGATTTTGCTGTAATCATTTCTGAGTCACCAAAATACCCCCTTTTTTAACGTAGAATGGAATATTTCTGGATACTAGGTATACAATTAAGACGATCGTAAACAATTATGATTGCCGTACCTGGTGGTCGATATGACAACGTAAGAAAAGATGTTGGCCTATTAGAATTAGTTGTTTAATACTTCTATGTTCAGTTATTACTCTGAGGGAGCAGCCTTATCTTGTGTTTTTTGCTCAGGTACGTGTTCTATGAGCTTTCAATTTTTAACCATCTACTTTGTGCTGTGAGCTATGATTGCATTTTCCTGTTTTGTACTTTCCTTAAGTTTTGTGACTTGTGACTTACTTCCTTTCTGTCAAAAACTCTGCTGTTGTCGTCGGTGAGTTCATTTTTCCTGTTAAAAATCTATATTCATCCTAAAAGTTAAAATCATTTTCTTCACTTTTATTACATTTCTGTAAATATTTATCGGCTGAAGAATGATTGCAATACATATTTTGTTATTTAAGATTCGTACAATATCAAAAAATTACAAAAATACCAGCTTAACCTAGGTCGCTCATGGATGCACTGTTTTCTGTTTCAGGAGACTAAACAACAGTCAGAATGAAATTCAATAAACTGGTAACGGCTTCCCGGAGCAAAAATAGGAAAAGGCACTTTACGGCCCCTTCTCACGTTAGGAGGAAGCTGATGTCTGCCCCACTGTCGAAAGAACTTCGACAAAAATACAACGTTAGGACCATGCCTATTCGTAAAGACGATGAAGTGCAGGTAAATTCACGTTCTACAGCTTGCGAACCGTTAAGTATTTATCTTCATATTTATTAGATTTGTGTTGTTACAGGTTGTGAGGGGACACTACAAAGGACAACAAGTAGGAAAAGTTGTTCAAGTATATCGTAAGAAATTTGTTATCTATATTGAAAGGATTCAGAGAGAAAAGGCAAATGGGGCCAGCGTTTTTGTAGGCATACATCCTTCAAAGGTGAGTGTGTTGGATAATGCTATTTTGAACAAAAATGAACAGGTGAATAAATCCATGTTATCATCTATTTGCAACTTATCAACATAGTCATTAAATTCTAAATCTTTACTTGTCTCAGATTCAAAATTTGAATTTGCATTGATGCAATGAGAAACAATCTATTCAGATATTTACATTACATTAGCTAATTCTCTGTAAAATTCTGTTTTAACAATATTTTTTTTTTCAATCTTAAATTCCAAACTTATAAATGTAGTAATCATGCCCTTAAAAATCAAGTTCTTATGAAATTTTCATATAGGATAAGTCACGAGGGTCTAATATATCAGTAAAGTTTTCTTTTAGCATGTGGTTTTTCTATTGATTTATGATTGAATACCTTTTTTTTTTAAGAGATGCATACTAATGTAATTATGATTAGAATTTAATTATTTTCATGATGAACCAAACCATTCGTAGACTACAGTTTAGTAAAATCTTGGAAGCAAAGCTGTTGCTAAAGTTTTTTTAGCAAATGTGCGGTGTTACCTTGATTTACCTGTAGTATGGTGAAAAATATGGCACTGATACTACTCCATGATTTCAAACATTATTGTATAAAAAATACACATTTTTAATCATAGTAATACTTGTTCCAGGTTGTTATTGTAAAGTTGAAGATGGATAAGGATAGGAAGAAGATCATTGAGCGCAGGGCCGCTGCACGTCTTGGAAAAGACAAGGGAAAATATACAGAAGAATCTGCAGCATCAGCTGTAGAAACGTCTTAATATATTTGTATAAAAAATTAATAAACATAAGTACAAAAATGCAGTGTTTTATTGGTGCTGTAAAAATGAATCCCAATTTCAACTTATTTCAGTACTTTTAGTGCTAGACTTGAACTTGTTTCTTAAAATATTATTGATACCCTCTCTGTTTCTAGCTATTTCTATGGCGAAAAATTGAATCCTAGTCACTAATATTGAGTTTTTATCACTGTAATCTTCTGAAGCATCAATCCTTAATAAGGTGCCAAAGCTGTAATCTTCAATGATATCCTTAAATTGTTCACAAAAAGGTCTCCACTTTTCTTTTGCTTTTGGGTTTTTCAAATCATCTTCCCTCAAAATATCTATTTTAAGATCTGGGAATTCTTCTCTAAAAACCTTGTATATCAGATCATCTAGGGGTGTTAGCTTAAGGGACTGTGGGTCTACAGAACATAATAGCTGCAATGATATATTGTTAATTTATGTTTGAAAAGCTAATCCATGAACTTACATTAAAGTGGATTTCTGCGTGTTCGTAGGCTTTAATTGCCCACATAGCCTCGATCGACTGATCATTCTCAAATTCTTCTGCTGGGCGCGATAGAATGTCCTGAAAATGTTTGGTTTACTTTATATTGTTTTTGTTATAGCCTATCCACTAAATACATACCATTTCAGAAAGCTGACAAAAACTATTTTGAGCAATAAACAAACATTAAAGTCAAAGGCAAGTTCTACTTATTTGGACAAATTAAATATTTATATTTTTGTCACATAGTACAAAGGAGGTTAAAAAAACTACAAAATAAAAAATGGTCAAACGTCAAACTAAAGTCAGCGCCTGTTTTGTGGTCAGCGCTACCTCTTGAATGGAGGCAAAATTACACCCATTACAGGAGACATATGATAAATACGCCAATACAAGGTTGATCAGGAAAATTCTTGTAAAAATTTGGCACTGTGTATGTGTATAATCATCATTTGCCCAAAAATTACTGATGTTTTAACTGGCAGAATAGCGAGTCTCTTCAAAAAAATGTGTTAAATTGTTAACCAAACAGTCTATGACGAATAATGAAAATAGGTTCATATGTTTAGAGATTTGAAGATCAGGGGCGGATTTAGGATTTCGTGTAGGAGGGGCGGCTCGAATTCCATCATGAGCAAAAAAGTCTCAATCGAACGAAATCGGTATTTCTATAAATATTCCGTAATTCGATTACAGACGTTCCATTTTCCATCCAAGGTCTATAGGGGCGGCGGACCAGTCCTGCCGCCCTCTGAACACCAAAAAAAAATCTCTCATCAAACTTTTGGTAGGTATTTATATAAATATAATAATATGCATGCTGCCGTAGGGCGCTGGGGGGGCATACGCCCTCCTCTAAGGACCGGTTTCACAATGTCCAGTTAAATATTTATCTGCAAGATAACAGCAACTGTTAGATAAATTGTTTAAACAATTGAAGGCAAAACTTACACGAAGTCGTGTAAATCTTATCTGACAGTTATATCCATAGCAACGCTATCTGGCAGATACCTATCTGACACTTTAACTGGACATTCAGAAACCGGCCCTTTAGGATAGAATACAGTAAATTTATAGCTGAAGAATGCAGTAAAAATAGGTGCTAGTGTTGTAAGTCAAAATATTCTGTTTATCTTGTGTGTTTCAACCATGTGTGCCAGCCCGGCCCTGGACGGCCGGGCATATGCCACGTATTATATACGTGAATTCTAGAAAAGTTCCTTCTCGATTCGTGTTGTTAGGGTCGCGATGAGCTGTCGAGAATGTTCCAGAGAGATGGTGCCGCTTTTAATATAAGGCGTCATCGCATGAGAGACAGAGAGGACAGTCAATACAGTGCAGCAGTCAGTGTTCGATAGTAATACGCGACATTCCAGTGGCGCGCGCGAAATAAATGAACTGTGACATGAATTATTGAAGTGTAGGACCAAAATATAAATTATTGTAGTGTCTGTAGATAAATTAGACTGTTAAGTATTAGGCTAGGCGTAGTGTACATATAGTTAGTGCAAATAATAGTGAGGTGATTGGTGTATCTCGGTTTCTGGGTCCCTCCCAAGAAAAAATCCTAAATCCGCCCCTGGTTTAACCACAGCAATCCAGACAATAATAAGCCATGTAAGCCTAAAATAGGACTTTAGTGTAATAACTAAATAGAAAAATAGATAGGTATATACCTACCTATATAGGTATAGGTATATAAAAATGGTATAAGCCAATGCTTCATATATTGAATAATAATAAAAAAGAATCTTATTAATACCATTGATTAAAGTATTTATATATATATATATATATATATATATATATATATATATATATATATATATATATATATATATATATATATATATATATATAGTCCCGTCTGGGTCCGGGTTTAGAATGTTCCCAGGGTTTAATCTGCCTGTCGTAAAAGGCGACTAAAAGATTGGTAGTCCTTGCCTTAAAAGGGCCTATGGTGGTCACCGGCTGTGAAAGCAGGCGTATGAACCACCATAGTGAGGAAGCGGCTGCACCTATGTTAAGGACGGCTTCCCTACAGCGTCTGACCCCAGGTTAGGGGCGGCTGATAGCACCTGGCAGTAGGTATAAAATGCGCCCCCAGGAAGCCGACCAACATCAAACGGCTATTCGGTGCGTGGCGACACTGTGGGGATAACCCAAGCCAGGGATGAAAGCCGGCCGGCAACCTGTACAGGTCATCCCTAGGAGGCAATGTGGTCGGCTGCCTCCGAAATGTCGGCTGGGGGCCCTAAGGCTAACCACCGGACGGGCCCTACCTTCTGGTTCGACCGCCCCAGAAGAAGAGCACCCACACCAGGCCGGTATCGGAAGCCGGCTCTGGGCAAGGTGGCGGTGCCTCGGATCGCCCTGACGACGACACACGCATCGACATGGACCGTTTTAGGTGGACGACGGAACTGAAGGATGACCTGCTGAGCTGCTACGAGAGCAGTAGCCCGCGCCGTAGGGGATACATGTCCCGCATGCATGGGAGGTGGTGTGAAATGCATCCAGAGCATAGCACAATTACCTCCCAGAGCTTGCGGAACCAGGTATTTTACCTTCGGGGGCAGGGATACGTTCGTGCTCCAGCTCAGCCTGCCCCTCCGGCGACTGAAAGGCCTGTTAACCAGGCTGGAAGGTCGCCGATGAGGCCCGCTGAGAGGGAAATCGACGAAGCCGTCTCACCTGGAGATTTCAGTGACCGAAGGGCCTTGCATAACAACAAGAGGTCCTTCAAGCTGGCAGATTTAAAGAGAGAGGATGAGGCGTTGAGTGAACGTCTATCGGAGGTCTCTGACATTTGGAGCATCAACTGCGAAATTTACGCTGCGGCTCTGAGGCTGGCTGGACAGGGGAGAGTGAGAGACTCTCCTGTCGAGAGAGCACAGAGGCGGGTGCGCCAGATGGAAGCGAAAATCCAGTTGGCTCGCCAAGAAGCATCCCGTATCCAGTGTGTGATGGAATATAGAGCGGCCGGTAGGCCTTTTACGCGCCGCGTGCGCCAGATAGCCCGAGAGCTAAGGCGCGACCATCACACGCTCAGTCAAGCGGTACTGGTTGTTGTCAAGCAGCATTGTCTTGACAGGATACGGACGCTAATCGCTGCTAAACGATCACTGGTGACGCGGGCGAGAGGTTTGGAGGAAAACAGATTGTTTTCCGAAAAGCCTGCTCGTCTCTTCCAACAGCGACCACCAGTCATAGAGCAGCCGCCAACTGCTGATCGCGTGGAGACTTTCTGGAGGGGCATTTACGAACACCCCAAACCTCTCCAAGCAGACACTCCGGCCTTGGCGCAGTTCGAGTCCGTTTGTAGGAGGACTCCAAACCTGAATGTACTGCGTCACCCGATAAACACGGAAGAAATTCTTGGTGCCTTACGAGGCGCAAAGAATTTCGCAGCTCCTGGCCCGGATGGCATAAACACCTACTGGTTGAAAAAGTTTCCCAGTTGCCACCGGCATTTAGCTAGAGTTTTTAACTCGTGGCTAAATCAGGAGCAGCCAATTCCGGCTTGGTTTGTCGAGGGTCGAACCGTGCTTCTCCCGAAGACCGGAGATTTGTCTGATCCTAAAAACTACAGGCCAATAACATGTCTGAACGCATGTTACAAGCTCTTCACCAGAATCTTGTACATGCGTATCCTTCAAGCTGTAAATCCCGTATTTCTCAGCGTATATGAACAAAGAGGGTCTAAGAAAGGAGTAGCTGGCTGCAGGGATAACCTGTTGATTGACCGCTGTGTCACACAGGACTCCGTGCATTACCTGCGAAACCTTTCTATGGCCTGGATCGACTATCGGAAGGCATTCGACACTACGTCTCATGAACTGATTGTGCGGCTGTTGGAATGTCTTTCGGTAGATGATCAAATAGTGGGATGCATCAAACAACTGATGCCGCTCTGGAAGACTCAGTTCACTATAACATCGGGTGAAACCAGGGTTCGAACAGAGTTGGTATCATTTAAAAGAGGGGTCTTCCAAGGAGACTCCTTGAGTCCCTTGCTCTTTTGCATCTCGCTACTGCCTTTGTCCATAGCGCTGAAAAATACTAAGGGATACAGCTGTGGCAAGCCCAATTACCGGAGGCACAAGGTCACCCACTTATTTTACATGGATGACCTGAAACTCTATGCCTCCGGACAACGCGATTTAGAGCAGTCGCTTAGGGTAGTGCAGGATTACAGTCAAGCTATTGGTATGGAGTTCGGGATAGACAAATGTGCCATGGTTCATCTCAAAAGAGGACGTTGCGGAGATAGTGAAGATGAGGAGCAGCTCGTTGATGGGAGCATCTTGCGACAACTGCATGCCGGAGATACCTATGCCTACCTTGGAGTGGCGCAGCGTCACATCCAAGAGGCAGAATTGGTCAAAGAGTGTCTCCGCCGCAAGTATTTGCACCGACTCCGGCAGATCTGGTCGTCAGAACTGTCCGGCAAAAACAAAGTCGCTGCCACAAACATGCTTGCGGTCCCATTGTTGCTATACAGCTTTGGTGCTATCCACTGGAACGTGGAAGAGCTGCGACAAATCGACATAAAGACCCGCAAAAGGATGAATATGGAGGGAAGTCTACATCCTAGATCCTCTGTCCCGCGAATATACCTCCCGCGACACCTGGGAGGGCGTGGACTATTGAGTTTGGAGCATCTGCACAACAGAGTAGTACTGGCCACTGCCTGCTATGTTACGACGAGCACCGATCCCCTGATCCGCTTTGTGCGAGAGCACGAGATTGCGGGTAAAGGAGCCTTCCTTTTTAAAGCAGCAACACGGGCAGCCGAAGAACTTAGTCTCACGCTCGACTTCACGCGGAGGTGTCAGCAGTCCGTTACGGAACTTGCTCCCGCACAATTAAAAACCCGGATTAAAACTGCTGAAGTCCAATTGCTTTTAAGACTTCACAAAGATAAACCAATGCACGGAATCTTCTACAAACATCTAGAAGAGCATGGTTTATCTGAGCAGTTGACCTTCTCCTTCCTAAGGTCTAATGGGTTGAAGTCGGAGACTGAGAGCTCTATAATGGCTTGCCAAGACGGTGTCTTCAACACCTTAGTATACCGTAGCCGGATTATGGGTATGGATGTGCCCGATATCCGCTGTAGAGCCTGCCTGCAGGCGCCAGAGACCCTTACGCACCTCTTGTCGGCGTGTAAGGTGTACGCTGGCACAGCCTACGTCTATCGGCACAACGCGGCTCTACGAGTGCTATACTACCATTTAAGGCACTCATACGGTATAGATGAGACACCGGTGCTGCCATACGCTCCAGGGGACATTGAGTCCGTTGTGGAGAACGAGAGGTGCCGAATTTACTGGAACTACTCATTCTCCACGCTCGAGCTTATACATGCAAATAAGCCCGACATAGTCCTCCTCGACTACCAACAAAAGACGATGTTCGTTATCGAGTTCTCGGCACCTGCCGAGGGGAACATCGTCTCTAAGGAGGAGGAAAAGCGGACCAAGTATCAGGAGCTCCTCGGACAACTTCGCAGGCTCTGGCCGGACTACACTGTGAGTCTGCTAGTAATGGTCATTGGATCCCTAGGTGGTATGAGGGATACGCTGCTCTCTGCACTGCGCAAAATGCCGGTGTGCCGTGCGGCGGCGCACATCTTAGCCGCCAGAATGCAGAAGGCAGTCATCCATGGGTCCCTTCGTCTGCTTAGGACGCACGATACGCGGACCCAGTGATTGCTCACCTCACGGTGTGAGGAGCAGTCGCTGGGGAATGGAACAGCGGCCCGGTGTGTCGGAGCCCGGGTTGCACCTTTTTTGTTTTTGTTTTGTCTATATATATATATATACCTTAATCAATGTTAATACCTACAACAGTGATAGAAATTATCATTAAAATTCATTTACAGATTGTGTTACCAGGTATTACATTTCTATATTCAAGTCAGTAAAGTAGAAAAAATTAGTTTGCTATTTTCACCAACGTCTTCGTCGTCGTTGGTTATTGTTAACAGGGTAGGTAGCAACGAATTCGAATAGGTAGGTAGGTACTCATGATGGTAGTGGATTTATGTACGTACCTAGGTAGCAGTGGCGTAACCAGCCACGCATTCAGTTTTGACGTCTGAAAGAGGCTGAAGTTAGGATCATAATACGCCAATATTATAACGTATGAACATTTTTCCGATGCCCCGCCCCCCCGAAATCGATTTCTATATACGCCACTGCTAGGTAGGTTGGTAGGTATGTAGGTAGGTACCTAAAGTTGAAATCTAGTTTCAATAGACCATGTTGATGTATGTGATAAAGCAGGAAATATTATTTGGCACACAAATGGACAAATGGAACGAAATTTTATTTATGTTATGCCCCCTGTGGTAGGTTTAGTGTATCTTCTACTCAACAGATGGTGCTCATTTTAACATGAGTTTACACTGTTTACAGTGACCATGAGTTTACAGTGCTTGAGTTGGTGATGGGTAAAAAATAATTAAGCTAAGTTGTGTGACTTGTGTGTCAGTGGATAACCTAACCCAACCCAAAAATCTTTTATCTATGGTCAGTGGATCTATTGTCAGTGGTTGTGTGTTTATTTTGTAGTTTTGTACTAAACAATTTACTTAGTACAAAATGTTGAGTGAGTGTGAGTGCCGTCTTAATAGATAAAAGTTATTACACAAATTCCATTTTTTTGAGAGTTCAGAACATTTAGATTTATTGTCCGAATCAACGACGTTCGGTAGGACGTCGTTGGTCCGGATGATTGATGTTTCCACTCTACTGCATCTCTAACTGTTTCTCGTTTACTCCATTAGTTACACTATTTTTGTGTCTACAGAACTAAGAACTGATAAGTAGTTGTGTTTTCCTTAAAACTATAATACTTTAGAATTTATGATTTTGCAGACAAGTAAACATTGAAAAACCGAAGATGATTATCATCATCTATTATACACAGTGGCTTCGAGCATTTATGATATATCCCCTGTTACGGGTGTGGTTTTCCTCCACTCAAGAGGTGGTGCATTTATGCATTATTTTGTATTTCTTCTTATCGTCACATTCTACATCACTGTAAAGTAGTAATTAGTACTTTGCTAGTACAAAATAGATATGACTAGTGATTCGTTACGTTCCAATTCAGGACTCGTTACTCCTGAGTTCTTTAATCGTTACGTTAGTTACTTTTTAGATACGTATGTAAGAGTGTACTTTAAACGGTTGAACACGCTACTTTTGCCCTAGTTTATTTTTAAAAGATTAGGATCGAAGTATAGTTAGTAGGTATTTATAATGCAAAGATAAATAATTTATTAATAAACAGTATATTTGAAGATACTTCTTCCGAAACAAGGCAAAGACAACAAGTATAAAGTTTTATTCACGCTAATCAAAATACTAAAATAACAAAACAAAAATAATTGGGTAGATAAATAACATAAAACAATGAATAAATTAATTCCGTAAAAATTGAAATAAAATAAATAAAAAAATACAAGTAACTAAAAAGTATTCTAAAAGCGAACTAAAGATTATTATTATAATGTAAAAATAAAACTTGCTCCACGTTTTTAGATTTCAGTAGAGCTGTGTAATGACTTGCCCTGCTTTAGAAAATACCCATTCACAGGGTACTGAGTACTGACGTTGGTACTATTCCTAAATATTTTTTGGCTAGTATCGACAGCCAGGGCTAAATCTTTTCTCGCTCCCTCCACCACTGAAGCGGATCTTTTTCTGTTAAGGTTGGCATCTTCCGAGTACATTTTAATTTCGGCAATAGCTGCAGCTGTGGGACTATATTATTGCCTTCTGATGATTTTATAGACATATTAAAATCTTGCCATATGATATCAAAATCATCTGCTTCTGTAGAATCACTCGCTTCAGTTGTAACTACTTGCATAATTCTTTTTGCAGTTGTATTCTTTGCCTTATTAATCAGATACACCATTTCACTTCACCTTATTATCTGGTAGTGAATTGTTTATTTCTTCAGAGATTATTAGTTATATTTTTTCCTTCCGTCGTTTCTCGTTGCCTTCATCTGATGAAAGAGTGGGATGTCAGGATTTCATGTGTTTCCTCAAATTGGTAATATTTCCATTTTTATATATGAATAAATGCTTTTGCATACGTTACATTACGCCCTAGCATCAGAAATACTAGTAAAGTGCATCCAAATAGCGCTTCTTTTTATAGTTTCCATTTTATTGTAGGATATCTAATTAACAAATGGTTGCTTTCTAATTTGGTTTGAGCGCGTATTCTACAAACTCATTAGATACTGGCAGAAGACAAAAACTTAAAGCCTACCTAAACCACAACACGTGGTGCAGTTTTGGAAACGGCATAACTGCTTTACTGGTTGTGGACAGCGCGGCGTGATTGTAGTGACCACGTAGTGACTGTTAGCGCGGACTCAAGAGTCTCAAGACTGTATCGTACTTCGTAACGAGAGCGAGAGTAACGAAAGTAACGATTCTTTCCGAAAGGGAGGACTCGTTACATTTAGTAACCCATTAGTAACGATTACTTTCTAATAGTTACTTGATTATTTTGCATCACCAAATATGACAGTTGACAGCGCATCAAAATGTCAAACCAAATATCTCAAGATTTTAAAATAGTGGCCCACAAAAAGAAAAATTCCAAAATAAAACAGTTACATGTCCGACAAAGTCCAGAAGAATCGATTGTAACAAGTATCACCGACAAGGAAAAGCAGCAAAAGTAAGCAATAGAAATCTATCAATTAATTCTTAGGAAATAGTTTGTTTAGCATGTACATCAGCTAAAACTGGTAATCTTATTGTTTAGCTGTAGCATGCTGTAGTCAGGGAAGCAGGTGCTACGGACATCTATTATTGTTGGATTATTAAGTTGGTTACACTCCTGTATACCACAGTTTGTTGTAAACTAAGGTTGCAAAGGTGCATTTCTGTAATTCACTTTCTGACATGCTTATCGGCAATATAGTTATATCTCAGTCGATACCAAACCAACAACTACACTACAATTACTACAAACTGAACATTGCTCACTCTACCACTATTATTTTATTCCAGGCGAATTGTGGATGCCAAATCTGAAATCTCCACAAGCGACTTTCAAGAGTCAATCTTAGCCTCTCTACAGGAGGCTCTCACTGCTTTAGACAGACCAAAACTCTCAAAGATTGTCTGTTTTGGTCTTGGAAGGTTTACAGATAACCTTAGTGCCAGGTATCAGCTTGCTCTCCTTCTCAGCCTCAAAGATTTTTATCAAGTAAGTGTTTGTGCATATGACCCCTGCTTCAGTGAGAATGAGATTGACGTGTTGCGCCACTTTGAAATTAAAGTTCTGGAGGAAAATATGGAGGGAAAGTACAAAGTTGAACCTGGTGAATATGTGTTATTCTACCTTCCTCACTGCTCAAGGCAGTTATCCAACAACCTGCTTTGGAGTAACTGGGGTTTGAGCTTATGTCAATGCATTATTATTGCAAATAGTTTCCATGAGATCATAGAACGGAGTACAGTGAAAACACTGAAAGAAAATGCAGAGTATGTCTCAAAAATTATGCCATATGTATTGGAAGTAGCTGTGATTAACAGTTTTAAATTCTATGAAGTGTTTAATGATACTGCAGTTCATGTGTTTCCAAAATTACCTTTTGTGCCCCCAGACTTGTGGCTGCAGAATAAGGAGCCTAAATATAGTGAAAATGATATTGAATGTGTAGCTACAGGTGTTTCCAATCTAAGGATGAAAAACAATGTTTCCTATGATCAAAGGTTGTTTTGATTTATAGTTCATAGCAATTTATTTTACAAAAAAGAACAGTAATTTTGCATGTTCTTTCTTGGTGAAAACTACATAGTTGTGACATAAAAGTTGTGATAATGTAGAATGACATGTTTTTCAAGAATATCAAATGCTAAAAATAATAAAAAGGAGAAATTATTGAACCACTACATCATGTTTTACTAAACTATTTCCATGTGGATCACAGCAATTGTTTGGCTCTTCAATTATTATATTCTAATCTGACAAAATAGTACTTAAAACCATAATAAAAAAATAAAGATAATATTATTTAAATCAGCATGATTCTGATATATATATTACAAAATGTAATTACATAAAAAATAGAAATATCTGAATTTAAACTGTGCTCTGAGCAACAGATTGAAAATGTGGTGAATTCCCTCTTTCGTAGAGATGCATCCAAATCTGTCAGTGCTTCGTCAGATCATATCAGAGTTGCGCTATGGTCTACCAAATGGTATTAGCAGACAAGAGCCAACACTTCAGTATATACTGGGCCAGTACAGGAAGTACAAAGTAACAGACGAGCAACTGTGCAAAGCAAGAGCAGAGATGGAATACATGGCAAAGAGCTATCTGTGCTATCTGAAGAGTTCCAGACTGGAGAAGGAGATCCAGCAGGAGTTCCATGGTAAAGGAGAAAGAAGTGTGCAAGACACTGCTAGAATGGTTGGATTCAAACTGCCACATGATCCAAAGTGAGGTTTTATGTGATAAAGTAGTAGGATTAGGTTCAAAGGAGTTGTATATTTTGTAGACAATAAATGGTGTATTCTTTCAAAAAGGTAATTTTCTTGTATACAGCAATTTAAACCAGTTGAGGGTCATTTGGGCAATGAGTCCTAGTTTTTTAAGACTGCAGTAGTCAAAATTGTTCTGAAAATTCTTGCATTCCCTCCCTACAGTCCAGACCTTGCTCCATGCCATTTTGCACTGTTTCTTCAAGCAAAAATGAAGTTAAAAGGGAGGTGGTTTTCTACTGCTTGAGGCCAGGAGTGTGCTTTAACCCCCTAATGACACTTGGTAGGACTGGTTTAAAAAGTGGTTTTGGAGGAAATACAGCTGTATTGCAGAACTTTTTAGCACCCTTTATAGGTAAGAAATGAAACAATGGTTGAATTAATTTCATGGAGGGGGGGTGGGTTGGCCCAGTGGTTAGGGTTGAGGGCTCGTGACCGGAAGGTCCCGGGTTCGATTCTCGTTAGAGGCGGAAATTTATTTCTGGTTTTTTCAACCAAAAATAAATATCCATAAAAAAAGCTCAGCGAGAATTCCCACCTGAGCATTCACTGTTGGCTTCTAATTAACAGTGCTGTTCCTAAGTGGCGCCGGGAAACAGTAACAAAGCCTACACAGAACACGAGGCTAATGACCAAAGTAGTCGATGCCGATGACACAGAAGTAAAAAAAAAATTTCATGGAAAAATATTTATTGATCATTGTTATTTTAGATAAGCTCTGACCTTAGGAGATCTTCATTTTACTTGCATAAAACTTATAAATATATACATATATCCTTGAGAGAAATATCAACTAACAGTGTTTTCAATAGGACACATTTTCCAACTAAATGAATAGTTTTTTTTAATAAATGGAATACTAAAATCTCCGAGAAACGTAGAAAGTTGCCTGCAAACCAACTTGTTGCCAATGCAAATTACAAAATGTTTATTTACATTATGTTCTAAATTTGTCTCAAAATTGAAAGTAACACATTTCAATATTGTATTATACAGCTGAAAAGATGCAGTTCAAATAATTCCGTCGTGGCGAGGTTATTTTTTTGATATTACAAATAAATGAAAAAAATAACGTTTAAGGACTGTGTTCTTGATTATCAAGTGCTTGTGCACAAAAATCTGCTAGTGGTGTTGAACTGTGACTAGATCATGAAACCTGCAATACTTGTTGCACTTTACAGGCTTATAAAAAATTACATGAAAATAAAGTCTCTATAGCCTTTCTGAAAATACGCTACTTAATGCCTACTACTTAGTGCCTGTTTTTAGAAGGATTAGATGTCCAAGAGAAATAATGAGTCTACAGTATACAACGTCTATGCCATTGATGCTCTAACTTTCTTCAAGGTTCCTAACCTCTGGGGTCTCATGTTTAAGAGTCGCGTCAGCCAGGTAGCTGAGCTTGTGGATAATAGAGAGCGCGCAGCGGCATGGTTCAATTGATCGATTCTGAACATACACACACTGAATAGAGGTGAACGAGATGAGTTAACACATGTCACTTATTCCAAACTATATGTTGTGAAACATGTTGTACTTTGAGAAAGGCTACAGAGCTAGCCGAAACGTTAGTAAATTTCAACAGATCTGACTTTTTGTAACGTGATGAATCAGCTATACAACCACAGAATAAGTTTCAGGAATAGGCAGGTTTGACATTTTTTTACTTTTAACTGCAATCGAGAGATTTTTGTTATTGAAAAAATTGAACCCAAAATATTGATACTTAGGGCTGCTATAAGACATTTTAAAATCAAGAGTCTACGTGAGGCTAGAAAACGATCTGCGCTGCGCTGGTTGAGCTATTTCTTTAAAAAATCCGGCAATAGCTACTATATAGACTTAAGCTTTTTTGGGTGGCTTTCAACAGAAAACAGCAAAAAACAACCGGAAACAAACAAAAAGGAAAATAACCAAAACTATCAGAAAACAACAGGAAACGACAGAAAACAGCTGAAAACAATAGAAAACAGTAGAAAATACCAAACAATACAGAAAAGAAATGAAAACAGTAGAAAACATCAAGATACAACAAAAAACAAGAGAAAACAATCGAATACAACAGGAAACGATGGAAAACAACAGAAAACAGCAGAAAACAACATAATACAATAGAAAACAGCTGAAAACAAAAGAAAACAACAGGATACAACAGAAAATAACCGAAAACAACAGAATACGGCAGAAATCAATAGAACACAGTAGAAAACTGCAGGGAACAGCAAAAAACAACAGGATAAATCGGAAAACAACCGGAAACAACAGATAACGACAGAAAACACCAGAAATCAATATAATACAGCAGAATAGTAATAGTATAAACTTAATAAATTGGACCATCTTGAGCGAATACTGCTTTTTTCCATTAACAAGATACAACACTAGGAACTGGTTCTCCTGATCGCCTGTGCCCTGTGCAATCGCATTAGAAACACAACAGAGTGTTTGCAGCTACGTGCCTTCGAATATTAAACCACCTTTAATGCTCGAATTTTTGTGCGCACCTTATGTTCCGGCCAAATCTCTCGATTTAAATTGAACAGAAAGAAGTTCGAAAAATGTTGAACCTGCCTATCGAACTTTAGATCGAACACCGAAAAACACTATTGTTTGAACTCCTGCTGTAGGTGCCTAGCGATCGTGCTGAGTTGGATGTTGTAAGTGCCTTCGTAGATGCTGCCTATCTTGCAGTCCCTATAAAACTTCTCCTGTATGAAGTCCTTGGTGAACCCGACACCTCCCATCCAGTCGATGCACTTGACGCAAGTGCGTTGGGCCACGTCGGCCGCGTACCATTTCGCCATGGCCGCCTGTTTCACGAACGGCTTTTTCTGCTCCACCAGTCGGGCTGCGTTGTACGTCAGTAGCCTCGCGCATTCGATTTCCGTCGCTACTGTGGCTATCTGGTGCTGCATCGACTGAAAAACACATACTAACTTAGACAAAGGAGGTGTATCATAGATAACACCCACTGTGAGATGTGAAACTTCTATAGTAACGGATAGACTCAGTCTAGATCATCCCTTGAAGATGCTAACATAATATGTTTTCGCGCATCACGTCTCGGACTGGTTCTGATGAAAAGCGTATAAGAAGTATGAATAAAGGCATTCGCGGTAAATTTTGTATGTAAACTGATCCTGTTTTACATATCGCGGACCGCGCACGCCCGTAACCATACTGGTTATACTGTGCTACTGTGTATGCGCTTTTTAATACGGTTTTATTAGCTTCATTCGTATGATTATGTGGAATAAGAGGTCGGACTGAACATTGAACGCTCCAACTTTGCCGCGAAAAGGAATTTGACGGCTTCACATCTATTGGACCAGCGGTAAGAGATGGCGCAGACATCTTAAAGTTTCTTAATATTACACAGAGGCGTAGCGTTCAACAATATTGTTCATCTTCATTACAGAAAGTATTATTAAATACAATACAAAAAAATGCTTCAGTGATAAAGTTAATTAAAAAATTAAAAACAAATATACACATTAAAAAACCAAAAATAGGCTTAAAAAGTGAAAAATAATTTTTAAAATAAGATCAAAATAATAATGAACGAAAAATACAAGTATTAATGTTAAAAAAGCGTGGCCGCTTTGTACCATAGTATTTTTCGATCATTATAGTTTTAAGTTTATTTTAAAAATTATTATGTACTTTAGTCCGATACTGTTATTCAATTTTTTTAAACTATATTATCCGAATCAATCCCTAACCAGTCCTAGACGTGTTTCGCATAAATATAGTTAGCCGGGTTCGAAGGAATCGGTTTGGCGAGTGATAAACTCTGTAACGTTTGTTGACCAACTTGAGGCATACATAAAAATCATTTTACCACAATCTTCGTTTCTACGTGTCATACATGCATAAGTATATTATAAAATGGTACATACTTGAAAGTTGAAAATGGGCTGTCCAAACTGATGCCTTTCCAGCGTATAAGGTATCGTGGCATCGAAACAACCTTGAGCTAGTCCTAACATTTGTGCTGCAATTCCTATTAGAATTCAATTTATTAATACAGTGGCATGTATTATAAATATGAAGGCATATGAGGATGTATTAGTATATAATTCGAAGATTTGAGACGGATTTGCAACTCAACAACGATGTGATGACTATACTAAACAATCTAAAGTTTATGGCAAGTGGATAAAGTGATGGGATAATTATATAGAAGAGAATTGAGATTACTTTGAACAATAGTTGTTGAAGATTTTTAAATATTCCATTGTGATACTATAGCACCAGTCTTTTTGTTTTCTAATACGTTCTTGTATGAGTAAGGTGTACATTGAAGGGTGGTCTTTGTTTATACTAATTTGTACGAATAGATAATAATAATAGTAAAGGAGCCTTTCTTTTTAGCGCAGCAAAACGAGCAGCCCAGCTTAGCCTCACATTCGACTTCACGCAGCGGTGTCAGTAGTCCATTACGGAACTTGCTCCCGCACAATTAAAATCCCACATTAAAACTGCCAAAGTCGACTTCCTTTTAAGACTTCATAAAGATAATCCAATGCATGGAATCTTCTACAAACATTTAGAATATGAGCAGGTGACCTTCTCTGTCCTAAGGTCTAGTGGGCTGGAGACTGAGGGGTTTATGATGGCTTGCCAAGAAGGTGTCTTCAAGACCTTGTTATACCGTAATATGGTTATGGGTGTAGATGTACCCGACACCAGTTGTAGAACTTGCAGATAAGCGCCAGAGGCGCTTATTTATCTCTTGTTGGCGTGTAAGACGTACGCTTGGACGGCTTACGTCCATCGGCACAACACTGCTCTACGAGTGCTCTATTACCATACGGTATCGATGAGGCACCGGTGTTGCCATTCGCTCCAAGGGATATAGTCCGTTGTGGAGAACGAGAGATGCCGGATTTACTGGAACTACTCGTTCCCCACGCTCGAGCTTGTGCAGGCAAACAAGTCCGGCATAGCCCTTCTCGACCATCAACAGGAGACGATGCTCGTTATAGAGTTTTCAGCACTTGTCGTCTCTTAAGGCCAGACCACTCTGAAGTTTGCTAGTGATGGTCATTGTATCCCTAGGTGGAATGAGAAATACGCTGCTCTCTGCGCTGCGCAAAATGCTGGTGTGCCGTGCAGCGGCGCACATCTTTGCTGCCAGAACGCATAAGGCAGTCATCCTTGGGTGCCTACGTCTATTTGCGGCGCGCGATTCGCGGACCCAGTGATTGCTCACTTCACGGTGTGAGGAGTAGCCGCTGGGTAATGGAACAGCAGCTCGGTGCGTTGGCGTTGGAGCCCGGGCTGCACATTTTTGTTTGATTATAATGATCTAGATAGAAGATGAAGCTTCTATTTTGTGATGAGCTTACCGATTCTGCCTTCATTCAAGAATCCTATGGCGATTTTGTAACCCTGACCGACTTCGCCAATTATATTGCTTTCTGGCACCCTGACGTTGTCGAAATTGACCGTGCAAGTTCCAGAAGCACATATTCCTAACTTTTTCTCTGGTTTGCCCACACTGAGACCTGGAGAATCTCGGTCCACTATGAAACACGTGATGCCTTTGTAACCCTAAATACAGATAATGTCTTATTTATAAACCAAGACAGTCTAAAGAACTAAATGTTAAATCCAAAAATTGTTGTATTCATTGACCTGTGAAAGAAAGACTTAGCGGCATAATACACTTTTTTAGGTCCATCCGAACATTGCCTTGCCTATTATAGAAACCAAAGGACTTAGAATTTTCTTATGTATACATATGAATATCGCTTTAGATTTAGATTGTGTAACGTGGAAACTATTGGACTGATTTTAATGAAATTTTGACACAGTATCGTTACCGTGGCAAGGATGGAAGATGCGAATGGTTTTCACAAATCACTGGTGGCACAGCAATAATAAAAAACTAAAAATATAAAAACAGCTCAAACTTTGTTTTTAGACGGTTTGGAGGCTCCTGATCATCCAGTAGAAGCTTGCAGAATAAAAACTGGGTAGTCCTAGTTCCCATGGAGGGAGACGCAAGAAACTATTTGCGAGATTTTCGTTTTTAGATGTTTTAGGCCACTTTAGGGGTTCCTGGTCGTTTTCTACTTTTTTCTGGGCAGGTTGAACTGGGAGGTAGGGATTGTAAAACTGAAAAATTTGTTGCATTCATAATAGGCTGACCATTATTCTGTGAAAAAAAGACCTAGCGGCATAAACACTTTTTTGCGAGCGGGCAAGCGATGATTTGGTTGGTAGACTATATATAGCTTCATGCTCTGCGAAAATAATAAACTGGTATCACCGTAATGTGTTGGAACTACTGAGTCAATCGACTTGACTTCATTTTTTAAATGATCTCATTCTCGCTCATAGTCAAAAATTCTAGTTTTTATTTTATCACCATATCTCAAGCGGTTTATAAGTCACTAATTCAGTTTGGGTTTCGGCCACTCTGTAAAGAGATCATGGGTTATTGGGTTATAATATGAGAGCAACACAGAATAATATATGAAAACATAAAATATGAATATCAGAAGGATTCTACGATACCTTTGATGGGTCGACATTTGCCATAACTAGGAAGATCCCTGCGACATCTGAGTTGGATATCCACATTTTTGACCCGTTGATTAGATAAGCAGATCCCTCTTTCTTAGCTGTCGTTTTCAGAGAAAACGCATCGGTACCTGAGCTGACTTCGCTCAAGCAAAAACTGCCCGCCTATCGAAAAAGTGCAATTAAATTCGTTTTAAACAATATTTTGTGATCTGAAAACTATACTTATAACGATTATCCATCAGGAAGTAAAGAATTTCTTATACTAAAACCAACCAGGGTAGATAGGACAAAGTTCACCGACGGGAAGGATTTCATGAACTATAAGCATACATACAGGCAGTGGCGGCTCGTGGTCATTGAAGAAGGAGGTTCACTAGCTACACCCTTCCCTCAACCACGATGAGATTTTTTTAGTTACAAAACATATTCTGGCTCTAAACTGTAAAATGTATAAATGAGAAAGAGAATATGATATCAGAACATATTTAGATCTAGTAAGTAGTAGAGTAATATCTTGTTTTCAAAGGTATGTCGAGGTTCATCACTTTGACGTTTGATTTTTTAAAATCGGTCGATTTCGTTTTCGAGAAAATTAGAATTTTTATACAACGTGTCATAACTTGTTCAAATAGAATACAAAAACATACGAAAATATCACTTTTTAGTGCAATGTTGCCTGTTATTGGCCAAACAATGATATAGGCAATTTTCAAATTCCTGACGGGCATGACCTTCATCAAGGCATTATCGAAAGCTGCCATGATATCCCACAACATGTTTTTGCAACTGCCCGTCAGGGATTTGAAAATCGCCTATATCGTTGTTTGGTCAATAACGGGCAACATTTGAACACTTATTGCAATAAAAGAGATATTTTCATGTGTTTTTGTATTCTATTTGAACAAGTTAATATATATAAAGATTCTAATTTTCTCGAAAACGAATCGACCGGTTTAAAAAGCAAACATCAAAATAAAGTACTTCGACATACCTTTAAAACAAGGTATTACTCGATACCCCTTGTGAATTAAAATTTTTAAGGGGATGATGCTGGGGGGGTGGTTACAAGAGGGTGAAGTAGTTTTTGGTGAAAAAGTTGTCCCCCTTGACAAATTTTTAGACGTGTCTCGGTATTTTTTCTTTTAGTTGGCGGTTTCCGAGAAATCCGAGGTGAGAAGTTTTCAAGTGTATAGGTGTGCAAACTTACCGTTTGCGTAGCTAGTTTTGGCAGGTACCTTTCCTTCTGATCTTTAGTACCGAGCTTCATAATAACTGAGTTAATGAGGGTATTTTGTATGTCTACCAACACTGCGACAGCTGGGTCTACTTTAGCGATTTCTTCCAATACCACTATAGCTGTCATGAAGTTACACTCTGATCCACTGTACTCTGATCCTATTTCTATCCCCATCAACTGAAAGAAAAATGACAGATGGTAGATTAGATTGACTCTGTCTTGTCCACGCATCAATAAATCAATAAAACAGCAGAATTTTGTGGGAACCATAACCATGTTATTTTTTTTTAAATTTACGTGTACTACAATAAAAAACCATTAATCAATGCATTTGGCCTATTGAGTGCCGCAAATCCTGTGTTTTCTGGGTAATTTTTTTAATTACATAATAAAAGGTAAGTAGGTATATGGTATATTTTACCCCATTCTCGAAAAGCATGTCCAAAACCGTATCACTGAATCTGCCATTTTTCTCCATTTCTCTAACATGTGGAGCGATTTGTTCTTTCGCCAGGCGAGCAACTGAAAACATATTCTTCATTCTACAGGGTGTTCTGAAAATGCGTTATACAATTTTTGTACATTTTATAGCTTCTTATCTACGAGGATATATTAGAAAATAATGAGACTGGTTGTATAATAACAATGAAATATTTATTTAAAGGTATTTAACAACTATGCTTCAAAGCACTCTTCATTCTGTTGTTGTTGAGCTCTAAATGCGACTCAAATATTTGACCTCTCAACTATTTTTTTCAACTTAGGAAACAAAATGGAAGTCACATGGAGCATGTTGAGAGAGTAGGGGGGTGAACCATAATTTCCAAGCTTAATTCTTCAGTTATCCGTAAGCCCTGAGACCAAGAAAGGGCGTCGATAAGGGTTAACAAACCTCCGAGAATAATAAATAGTAATTCACTATTTTTGAACTAGGCATGTATTATCAATTTTAATGTATAACAAATGCACCCCCCCCCCAAGAATAATATTTGGTAAGTGATTATAAAAAATATACATGAGTCAAGCTCAATGTTTCGGACTCTTGTGACCAAACGATACCTATTTTCAAGAAATTAACTTTTCGTGTATATGTAGGTCGAGTTGAGCTACATTTTAAAAATTAATGACTTATTCAGGGTTTCTAATAAAAGCGTGACATATCAAAGTAGCTTCTTTTAAATGGAACACCCTGTATATTATTGCAAATTTAGAAACCTGGGTCAATTATTCTAGTGTGACTTTATACATCACACATGAGACTTGACCATTTTTGATATTAGTAGATATAAAATTAAATATCGCAGCGATTATAAAACTTAAAAGGCTTGGACTTTGCCATATGACTAAGCACGAAATGCGGCAGTTTAGGTTGGACGGTAAAATTTGTATTGTTCATGTACTTGGAGAAATCGGTTGATCAATTAATGCAAGTTCAATCACAGACAGATTTTTTCAAATGGGAATGCCCAATTTTTTTTGGATCTAATGTAAAATTTGATAGCTTTTCGTTTAATTTCAAATTTCCAATCAAATCGGTCAAAAGCAGTGACAACTCTGTTTGGAACCCTTCACATTTTGCAGTATTTATCGGCAAGATCGCGAAAAAGAATACTGGTACTTTTCGTAATAAAAAAGCATAAAAAACATTTGTTTTCGAGGTCATTCAGTACCCTTAAAAACCCAGCTGGTTTTATTTCCATTCGTTTTCTGGGTCAAGCAAATTCTTATTTTATTTATGTTATGCTTATGATTTTACGAAAAAAATAAGTTTGGATATAAAATCAAAGGTACTGCAGGATTTTACATAATATACTTAGTTTGTTTAGAAAAAACTATTTGGTGCTATTTGAAAAATACGGCAGATGAGGGTGACTTTTAAGGGTTGAAGTACAAAAAAAATGTTTCAAAACCATGATTAGATAGACCCTAGTCTTTCAAAAAATCACTCAGTATTCGTTTGAACTATTTTGTTACGAGAATATCACGTGTCAAGGAAATTCAGAGTCACCCTGTATAGAATAAACCTCTACCCCTCCAAAAAAATGACCCCCAAGAGAAAAAATTAGCGACGTCCTTGAATGCGAGGTCGAAGATTTGAGTCGGATTTAGAACTCAACAACGCTGTGAATATACCTACTAAACAGATCCTGAAAAAATAGTTTCGCAGAAGTTTATAATAAGTGACTATAGCGATGGGATAAGTTTTTTGAATGGAGAAATCTTTGGAGTATAGTTGTTGAATACTGAAATAAATATTTCGTTGTTTTACTATAGTACCAGTCTTGCCATTTCCTGATGTTATGATTTACGATGTATGTGTGCACTTACCTGTTTCTTTCATCATTCTTTCATCTTCAGTTAGTTCGGTAAGGGGTACATGCCCTGTGGAACACAAGCGTTTCGCCACATTACCTACGTGTTTCAACCTGAGAATCTGAAAAGTTTCCCGGACTATTATTTTAAATATAATTTCGCACATTTTTATGATCTTACCCTTCTTGCGAGGTTATTCATCTTCGTTATAATTATTAATACTTTAAAATACTATGGCAGTTTCCAATCCGTAGGTAGGTGCTATCAATCGGATAAATACTTGAATGTTTCTTACAAAATATGTGGCGTGACATCAGTATGTTGTTTGACCTACGACCTTGAATTGGGTACATAATTGTTAAGATATAAATAATCATGGAAATGTGGAAATACTGCGTTAGTCTGGGAGATATTGTTCGAATTTTGTGAGGTTTTAACAAATCCGAAGCGTATGACACTTTAGTATCTATTCACTTTACTATATGAAATCAAATAGCGTTAATACATAAATAATTGTTTTCTATAAGATTATATAATAATTATAATATTACTCAATACGAATTGATACTTTGCAAAGTACGTTCGAGCATCTACCATTTTTTTTAAATTATTTTTCTATCTTTAATACCGGCAATAGTTTTTTTCAACTTTTTGCAGTACTAATCTCGTAGAAATTAATACTATATGAATCTTTTCCAAGTGATAGTTGGGTCATAGGCGTAGTTAAGTCACTGAATCTAGGGGGGCAGAATGAATATTATTTGGATTTTTGGGGGGCCTAATTTCATCCTTAGGGGGGCCAAGCCCCTCCTGAGCCCCCACCCCCCACAACAACGCCTATGAGTTTGGGTCCGGGAATATCTGATTTTTGATTATTCGAAGTCGCTATACGCAACATGTGTCAGTATAACAGCATGTCTGCAACACCAAGGAGGACATTTCGAACAGTGGCTGTAACATTTGTTTCTTTTTTCCCCAAAATAAATGTCGTGACAACTGTTTTGTTTAATTGCCTTCTCTAGCGCCGGATTATACAATAAAGGGTCATATTCAAACCATCATAACTTCTAAACTACTTTACTTAGGGCTAAGATGTATAGCTATATTTTTTAGGAAAAACCATGTACTGTCGCTTAGAAATAAAAAAATGTACGTTAACAGCTTAGATTTTTTAAAAAAACTAAAATTGTAAAAAACGCGAAAAATTGCATAATTATTTTCTTTTAACAATTTTTTTGGCCTGATATGAAATTAATATGTGTTTCGCCATCGAATGATACTTATTTTGGGTTTGTAGAACCTTTACTTATGTAGCTATGGCTAAATTAGTACGTCACTCGTGCATCAATTAAACAAAAAACAAAATGGCTGCCATTTTATTATGGTGGGAGAAAAACTTCTTTTGAGGGGTGATTTGTCGATAAAAATTAACGTATTTTATCCCCCTAAAGGCGCCGACACCGATGACCGGACACATTGTAGAGTACTCCGGCATATATCCATACCTTTACATCACTTATCCCATTTTTTTTCATTATCTTCCATAGAGAAATTATGCGATTCGAACAAATAGACGCCGGCTAACGAAACAGTTGTTTATTCTCATAAAAATAGGTATTTATAGAAACAAATAAAAAAGCGTTATCACTTGGCTGGTGCAATACTGTTGATTGTGCTGACTATGATCTCGATGCTTTCTCTCATCTGTTCTTCGTTAATGCATAGTGGAGGGGCGAATCTGATGATATCTTCGTGAGTGTGCTTTGCGATCAAACCCTTCTCTTTCATCCGCAGGCAGATGTCCCAGGCGTTCGCACAATCTGCAAAAATTCCGAAAGATGTATAATACCTTCGTCCCAGGACGAATCTCAGAAAAAGAAATCTCACGTACAGGGTTCGGAATGTGAAGTCATTATCAAAAGAAACTATTTTTGAATTCGAAGTTGTTACAGAGAAACTAAGTTTTGAAGTTTAGTTGTGATGATAATTAAAACGTGTGATCCATCTTACGCAATGTGAATTTATTATCTACTTTTCCAGCAAAAAAAAAAGAGATGGTCAATAGTTGGGTTACGATCACAGGTCTTTTCAAGGTGTTTTTGCATTATTTACACACATGAGATTTGCTTCTGGCACTGATATATGGATTGAATACATCTACTGAAGAATTTAACGGAAACACCATGTCCCAGGACGAATCCCGAAAAAAGAAATCGCGCTTAGGTTTCGGAATGGGAAGCCGATATCAAAAGGAATTATTCTTAAATTCGCATTTGTTACAGAGAAATCAGCGTTTGAAGTTTTGTTGTAAAGATGATTGAAAGGTGTGTGGCCCACCTTATTTCACTTTCAGGTAAAAACACTTTCTATTTTACAGCAAGAAAGGGCGAAGGTCGTTTAGTACGGTTATTCTTTTTTAATGTTTTTGTCGATTGTTTCTGCAGCTGACGTACGAATACGATAAGGGTGGCCACACATTGGCACATTAACCATTTCGCGGTCCAATTAAGGACATTTCAACGTTTTAGCTGTTAAGAATAAACATATATTTTAAACATATTATAAGTCAGTGCTACAAATCATCCCTTAAAGTTCGTGGGACACGATGTGTATACATATATAGAACTAACGTGACACTCACTTCTGTTGACGACGATAGCGTTAAGAAGACCTTTTCCTCTGACTTCAATGATGGTGGGTTTGTTCAGTTTGCTGGAAAGCTCTTTCCTGAATATTTCCCCCATTTTGAAAGAGTTTTGTATCATGCCTTCTGTCTCTAGAACCTCTAAGGCTGCCATAGCTACTCTAGCTCCCAATGGGCTGCCTCCAAAAGTCGAACCGTGGGTTCCTAAAGATAACAAAAACAAAAAAAAATTAAGAATGTATCAACCTCAAAATAATTTAATTCTTCCAAGACCCAGTACTGCACGCTATCAAATAAGAAGTGCCCAAGTGAGCAATAGGTTCTTATAAACAATTAGGCTCAGCCAAGGTAGCACTCGTTCAAGCTCTTAGGAGACAACATTACAGCAAATCTGATCTGGCACGAACACGTTGCGTCAAGTGCAACAGCTGCTGGTAAAAAGCTTGGGTAGGTACCTATTCAGAGCCAGAAAGTACTTCTCACCATATAACCTACTCGAACTGTATAAAGCCCAGATAAGACTTGACCTGGAGTATTGCTCTCATGTCTGGGGAGCTGTTGCTTCTACTACCCTGTCTATATACTATACTATAGATGCGTTCAGGGAAGGTCAATTCGTCTAACTGATGACTCGGCCTTAACACACCACCCCCAGCCACTTTCTCACCGACGTATGGTTGGTAACCTGTCACTCTTCTACCGATATTCAAACGGGGTCTGCTCCTCTGAGCTATCCTCTATAGTTCCGCTGCTCACCAATCCTATCAGATGCACCCGCGCGACTACTGCATCTCATCCTAAGACGGTCGTTCTCCATACATCAAGAACCGAGCGGTACATGACCGTACATTTATTCCTAGGTTGTCAAATCTTTGTAATAGACTACCAGGAGATATATCTATTGGGCCTGCGGGTGTTGGCCCATTGCAAGACCTGCGTTAACAAACTTCCTTGAAACTGCACTGACAGCAGACAAGTACTTCTAATCCTGAAGAGACCTTATATCACATCAGGGCTAGCGATGGAATGCCACCAATCTTTAGCCCATGCTTCAGAGAAAAACAATATTGTCCTGAGGTGGGTTAAAGGGCACAACAACAACAAAGGCCACCGTATAGCGGACGGTCTAGCCAGGAAGAGTCTTAGGACTATGTGATCTTTCTGGAATGTTGACAACCACAATTGCGGAAATAGCCAAAAAACACTCCCATGCCCAAATGGTAAAACGATGGGAAGAACTACAAGGATGCCGAATTGCCAAGGAAACCCTTGCAGGTTTTGACATGGCAATATCCAAGAAGTACTTGGCGATGACCAGACCAAACATCATAGTACGATTCCTGACTGGCCATTGTCAACTCAGGAAACACCTACACACTATGGGGTTAAGTGACACACCAATATACGTAGAATGTGTGAAAGCGAAGACAAAACTGTGGAACACGTCATATGTGAGTGCCCAGAGTTATCTTCTATTAGAGAGTGGGCTTTCGGCGAGTCTTGGTCTACCCCTGCCCACATAAGGGAGATCTCCTCTAGGGACGTGTTCACCTTCCTACAATTGGTAGGATGGACGATAACCTGAGAAAACAGCTTCCTGGGAGGATGCACAATGGGCCAGTTGTGGCTTAAGTGCAGTGGGACCACTCACCCTCCCCACTCTACAGATACAGAACAAGCTTCCCCCAACAAAACCATTTCACAGCAGCCGCGGTACTCTGGTATTTAGGCTCTGTCTACGCGGTCTGTTCAGTTATGAAAAAAAAAACCGAAATTTATAGTTACGTTATTTTTGGTGAGATTTTGTTTTATTTTTCATGTACTGTATAGACGAAGGGAAAAGCATAGTTGATTACCTGGCTCAACCTGTAGCATGATATCGTCGTCAGCCAAACAGGCTGACACAGGGTACACTCCTCCACCAAGCGCCTTTCCAAGGACCAAGATGTCTGGTCTTACACCTTCGTAATCCACAGCCAGCCTCTTTCCAGTCCTTCCCAATCCCGTCTGGATCTCGTCCGCAATCCAGAGCACATCGTACTTTGAGCAGAGCTCTCTCACTCCACGCAGATACCCGTGAGTTGGTACTCTAATCCCGGCCTCACCTTGGATAGGTTCTACCATGAAGGAGCAGACTAGAGGGTCTTGCAGGGCTTTCTTCGAATACAAAAGACTGTTAATTATAATTCGATTATATATTTTTTAGATTTTCAATTTAGTTAGATATTATAGATTATTTTTTACTGGATTTTTGAATCGTTAAAATTTTTCAGAATCTTTGGATTTTTTTAGATGTCTTCGATTATTTGAATTAAATAGATTTTTTTGGTGCTTTTGAAGCTTTTTTGATATTTTGGTACATTTGGACCTTTTGGTTCTTTTGGATCTTTTGGATCTTTTGGATCTTTTGGATCCTTTGGATCTTTTGGATCTTTTGGATCTTTTGGATCTTTTGGATCTTTTGGATCTTTTGGGTCTTTTGGATCTTTTGGATCTTTTGGATCCTTTGGATCTTTTGGATCTTTTGGATCTTTTGGATCTTTTAGATCTTTCCTATCTTTCGAATTTTTTGTATCTTTAGGATCAATTGGATTTTCTAAGTTTCAACTTTCCCGACAAACGAGGGTAAATTATTAGAATCGGCCCAAGGTAAAATCACCTTCGACTCATTTTCTGAAGAGAAAATGCTATGTTACATTATTATTTTTTCGAGTAACCCCCACTACTCCTCACCATTAAATTATAGCTTTACACTAAAAGTGGACAAAAAACCTCTTTATGACAGTAACGTTTGAAATTATTTGGATCATTTTTGTGACAGTTACCGCCCTTTTTTAAGTTCGAAAATTTGCTACATTTTATGAATCAGAATCTTTATTCCGCCATTTTGAAAATTCTGCAGCATGCGCGGTAGAATTTTCAACATAAGAAAACATGCTCTTTATTGTGGTAGCATTAAAATGTCACGTTATAACATTATTTTTTGAGTTACCCTCACCCCCACCTTTTTTTATCATCGCACCGTTACCAAAAACTAGATCTTTGTTTCTAATGATAACCTTTTTATAGTGACCAAGTTTGAAGAATATCGAAAAACTTTGGTCAGTATGTGTGTGTGTGTGTGTGTATGTCTGTACGTCCGCGATTTCGTTCTCCATCGATTACCTAAAAACACCTCAAGCGATTACTCTCAAATTTGTCCAACTCGAATTAATAAAGGTTCATTCAAATTGTAAAAGTGTTGGTGCCGATTGGACAATGGGGGAGGGGGATGGAAAAGGGTGGGGGGTGCATACAAAACAAATGTAATGAAACATATAAATCTGATAGCACCAGTTAAAAGAAAATGTGTCCTTATGTCTAAAACGATATATCACATGTTATTTTTTTCTGAAATGGAGACCAAAAAAATTAAATAAATTGAAATTCTCAAAATAACAACAACCATTTGAGTCGGGAAAGTTCCTAGTTTCCACCTCGTTCAACGTCCACATTTTTTTTTCAAATTTTGATTTGGAACGAATGATCATCTCTCAATGGAGTGTGAAAATTTGGATGTAGGGGAAACTTTTCGAGTGAACAACTTGAATTTTTATGTCTCTTGATGTCTGGCTTCATTTGTGGATGCTTTCTGAACTTCAGATTTCCTTAGACATAGTCAACAATAAGCATTTAATATGAATTTCTTATTTTTCTTGTATTTAGCCCTAGTATGGGAACAAGTTTTTATGATTTTCAGAATTTCGTATGTAATTGGAAAATACCGAGTTACATTATCTGGACACAATTATTGTTTACCTCAAGAGCCGTCAAATCATCGTACGGTATTATCGAAAACCCAGGCATGTATGGTCCATAATTCTCGAAACTCAGAGGGTCTGTCGAAGAGGAAATAGCTGCCAAAGACCTGCCCCAAAAATTGTCTTCACAAAAAACTGTCTTTGCTTCATTCTTTGGTACCTTTTTTTTCTTGTATGCCCATTTTCGTGCTAGTTTTATCGCTGTATCTCCACCTTCCACTCCTGAAAATGAAACTCGCAATGTATTTGGATAGAATAGAAGATAAAGAAACGGTTAGCAACAATGATGGAGAAAGAAAATATTGAGCGACGCTGTGAAGAATGGGGCTTTCTTCTAAAACATATCCTCGAAGAGGTAAAAGTAGAAATGAAATGAATGAAAGAAATTGTTTCAAAAACTTTCAATAACTTAAGCAGATTTTGTGCACTTTAGCAGTTGGAAAAATTCGTTTTCTGTCTCAGAACAGTTGTATGACTTCTGCTGGATTAAAGCTAGTCTCTCTTCGCTCTTATGGGTTCCTTACAGTCGAGAAGGCTCGCATGGGGAACCTCCGACCTCATTGCAGACTATACAAAATGTTCCTTAACTATACCTGTGTTCATTGGCATCAATTTATCGTATCCAAATATCCTAGTTATGGTCTCAGCATATTCTCCTAATACGTCAGAATAGAAGGCTCTGGAGACGTGGTGAAGTTTTCCACACTGTTCTTGCATCGCCTTCACAATTTTCGGGTGACAGTGGCCAAAATTATTCGCAGAGTATCCGCTCAGATAGTCGAAGTATCGTTTGCCTTCTACATCCCAAACAAATACCCCTGAAATAACAATTCGGTTATTGGTTAGTTCCTGGTCCAATCTAACCTATTATTTAGATAAATGATATCGCCCTGTTTATAGATTATGCCACAATATTCTTGTACAGAACTAATTTTTGTTCTGTACTTTAAGTAAAGCTGTAGAGGCAGGCGAAACATTACTAAACATTTATTTCAACGAAAATGATTTTATTTATATGCTGATAGACACCACATAACATTTCCAGAAAGCAGTATTTAGTAGTTGTAGTGTTAATAACTACATTTCGTTGAAAAAAATATTAAATCTAACTGGGTTGGGCAAAATTAAATTTTTATGAAAAAAATCAAAAATAAACATTTTTTCAAAATAAAATCTCCCTTGATATCTTCCAAATTTAAGACAAACTCCTATAGTCACGATTAAACTCTCGATTTAAATCAGCCCAACCATGGATTTTTTGTGTCATATTATTCGTAAATCGAGTGCCCGATGTTTTTTCACAATCGTACTAGTATTTTTCGTAGGTACATTATTGTTTTGAAGTTATTTTAAAAATTATTTTTAACTTTTTAGTTCGGTGTTCTTTATAAGCGTGTTTTTATTTATTTACTGATGGACGTAATGTTAATTAGAGAAGGGCGTCGTCAACATTGTTGATGAAATATTTTCATAGGAAAATACTACAACATGTTGACTACTAATTTAGCTTAACTACAGCATAAAGGTATGCGGTATGAGATTATTTACTTTTAACTTCGAGACTGCAACAAATAATTGTTGAGGCCGGGCCGGTTACACTTATTAATAAATGTTGAGGTTCTAAATGTGTTTTATTACTGCCAAAAATAATCCTGTCAACCAAAAAAAAAAAAAATAATAAAAAAAGTATGTTTCGAGGAGGCATTGCAATTTTTTTTCTTTTAGGCGGCATCAACAATTAAAGTTATTAGCCGCTGGCTTTGCTATTTATGTTTGTTTTCTTGTTTTTAGTTTTTAGCGATGAAAATAATCAGTTTCCAATTATGGCCCGTGACAAGGAGCAATTTCGCAAGTCCAGTTAATAAGACTGAAACAACTAGTAATACAATGAAAAATTGTGTACACAAAAAACACTGATACTACACAATAAAACAATAACCTATGCAATTATCGCGGTAATAAAAAAGTGAAAATATCATTAGCGCTACAACAACAAAAACGTGTGTCTCACCTAACTTTGTTGTTAGTCTGAAAAAGTTAATGCCAAATACATAATATACAGGGTGACAGGGTGTT
Organism: Callosobruchus maculatus; assembly: GCA_951848785.1. Classification (NCBI taxonomy): domain Eukaryota; kingdom Metazoa; phylum Arthropoda; class Insecta; order Coleoptera; family Chrysomelidae; genus Callosobruchus; species Callosobruchus maculatus. The sequence continues at coordinate 1,914,046 of CATOUR010000064.1, read as the reverse complement.
AAGTGTAACGCATATATTTCAAGGAGTGATTTAGTACTCCTCAATAGAAAACAAAAAATATATACATATACAAAATGTATCACGTCAAAATCTCGGTCTGATAAATACGCGGTGAAAATTTAGGAATTTACGAGAAGAAATTGGTTGTGGCAAGCTTTTGGTTAATATCTAATGATGGGAATGATAGGATGTACTAATGGGAGTGGAGGCAGTGCAGCCGATACTGGGAATGAAGAACAGTCGAATATATGAAATTAATGTGATGTATTATGTCATAATTATTAAGCCAATACGCTCGTACAAGGTGTTACCTTCGAGGGTGGCAAGTTTGTAATAAGCATTACAAATAAATACCTATGTATGTAAAACACGTTATTTCATTATACAAGATGGTTTTGAGATAATACGCTTTTCGGGCGTTTTATGATATCTACATATAACGTCACTCATTCCCGTCGGTCTGCCTGCCTGACTGGCTGTTGGCATTTTTCTAACGTCGTAATCTCAGTAACCGCAATATGGATTGTGGTGCAATTTGGCTAGCGATATGCTGTGGGTTCGTAGTAGGTAATGCTGCTATGATTCTACTTTTTATTGGGTGGAGGTGAAATTGGGGTGATTGTGTTAGTGGTGTCCATTGACGTGTGCATGAAGGAAATACCTAGCGAAATAACACACTTTTTTGTGGGAGGCGGGCGAGGATTTGACTGCAAGGGGATCTTAGATTATAGTTTCGTGCTATGGGAAAATAATGAACTGGTATTACTGTAATGTGTGGGAAGTACCGTAACAGTATCACGTGACATTCGATACGTCAATCAAACGTCATATAGTAGATGTTATTTTTTCGTCACTTTTTGGCCTGCTGACGACTTATGACCCGTTATCCCTACACCTTTTCCAGCTGTAGTTTCTAAAGCGTCAAGTGATAATTCAAAACGGTCAAGTTAATTTTCCAACTCGTCAATTATAAATTCAAACTGACAGGTGTAATTTATACCTATCAGTTTGAATTCACAATTGGTGTAATTTATACCTGTCAGTTTGAATTTACAATTGACTAGTTGGAAAATTAACGTGACCCTTTTGCATTATCACTTCACGCTTTAGAAACGACAGCTGGAAAAGGTGTAGATACCTATTGACGAAATTTTGATATATGTCTTTTACATATGGGTTTTATATACTACTCGCAAATAAAATCCAAACACCTAGAAAAAAAGGGATATTTGTTCATAGCTTGGCAGTAGGTACCATCTTTAGTACACATGTAACACTTCTTGTTCATTCGGACGCTATTTACCCCGCTACCTCTACAATTTATCAACAACTAGGTTACGAGCATAGCACGTAGGCCAGAGGAGTGTATTTGTCAACATATGGAGGACCGACCCATTATTGATCTGTTGTATTTTTTTGTGAACTAATTATGGCAAATGAGTCTTCGTTTATTATTGTATTTAGTCCTACCGCATTTCATCAATCGCAACCATTTTTTTTCAGTGTTCGGATTCCAATTGCGAGTAGGTACTAGACTAAGTCTTACCTTCTCCTTTGGTGAGCACCACTGGCAGCGGATGATAATTATGAGCCGCATATTTTTTCTCTTTCTCAATGGCCTCTTTGCTGCTGATAAGTCTTCTGTGACATTTCGGCACATTTGCAAACTGCTCCACCTTCAGGCATATTTTCGACACATTCCTACAACTGGGCAACATTTTCTTTGCCCCTCGGTATCGGTCACTAAAAATAACCAACAAGTGGTAAGAAACTGGTTAACAATAATAGCTCTGTATCTCTGAAATTTTTATCTGCAGGTCAAAGGTCAGTTCAGTCGGTATTTGACGGAATATCACCTTGTATAGACAGATGATCATATCGCCGTGTAAAAATATTCCATACTGGTTATTTGCCAAATAAATATTTTGACAAAAACATGTTTGTGCCTGCCAGTCCCTATGGTCCGATTCTTGCTTCATGCGACATTGCGTCTCCGATTGTGAAAATCAAGCTAAAAGTAGGACATTTTCCGGTGGTGAGGCCCTTCAGCGGGCTTGGGACTACGAGTGTGCTTTATTTAATATAAAGCTGTCAAGGGCGTAGCCAGGGTTTCCTTTCGGGAGGGGCTAACAATTATATGCACGGCACTAAATAGTTATTTATGTATCAAGGGCGTAAAACAAGCGTTTATGGACCGCAACATGTAAATAAAAGCCCGAACCGCTAGGCGAGGGCTGTTAACATGTAATGCCCATAAACGTTGTTGACGTCCAAAATAAATACAAAATTTTATGCACGATCGGTTTTGTGATGCTTTATTAATAAATAAATATGTTTTTCTCTTTCACCTTCTGTGACTAGCTTATAATAATATCATTGCAACTTGCTTGAATTTTATACATCGATGGTATATATTATTGTTATATATTATAATAATATAATTTCGTTCCGATTTACAGAAAATAATTAATAAAAAATAAGTTCTACTGCAACTAATAACAGATTATAAAACAATGACACGTATATCCGCGTTACCATAGCAACGTAAATAAGACGGTAATATATGGTCGTGGTCGACATTTTTAACTATAGTTGGATTGAAACATTGCAAATTGCAGGTTTTATACGTTCGTATGTCAGAATATCTTTGGAATTATTTCGATATCATGGAAAGTAGTGACGATGAAATGGTTTCTGTAACACCGACGGAGATTTTTAAGGCACCGGGAGATCAGGCACGTATCCAGGATTTGGTTTTGGGGGGCCCAGATTATGGGTGTCACTTGCTTGACGTTTCGGGGGGTCCAGATTAGAGTTGCCACCGTAAATTTGCTCTCGTCCGGGGGAAGGGGGTGCAAAAATTTATGAATTCCATTTTTTAGACGGCATTATATAACGTTTCGGGGCTCCGGACCCCCTGGGCCCCCCTCTAAATACGTACCTGCGGGAGATGCAAAATTAGTTTTACTACCCGCAAAATCGAAGAAAATGTACGACAAGGCCTTAGGGCGGAAAAGAAGCCCGCGGGGCGCTGAAGTGGCACTTTACGCCCACTAAATGTTTCAATAACGTATACTTTACCGCCCGATCGTGCATAAACGTTTATTATTGAAACACATTTATTTTATTACATTAACAGTAATCTTTGAGGTTCTTTTAATACTCCACTTGTAATATTATTTCAATTTTCATGTACACTAAGCATACACACCCCGTGTGGGGGCGGGTTAGAATATCTCCTATCGTATATCCTGCGTGTCGTAAAAGGCGACTAAAAGGAACCGAACTTACTGTCGGTATAAGCAGTAACCTCTTCTCAACCAACAGCTTTGGGTGGACGAGTTGAGAAGAGTCAGGACACCTTCTTGTCCTTGGGGTGAGAAATTGCCCTTAAAGGCGGATGAACCAGTAGATACCATCTGGTCAACGGCATGAGGTTGCAGAAAGCAAATGGGAAACTATTCCATTAAAGACCTTAAAGATATCCCAAGAGAAACTCGTAAAATGAGTAAATGCATTTTACGAGTTCACAACATGTCTGTTAAGAGATTGTGACTATGATGGTGAAGCATACACAGCATCGTTGACATTTGTAAACAGGTAACAGTCAAACACTTGAGAAGATAATTAACAGATTGTTTTAATTGCAACATTCATTAAAATTATCTATTTTTGATTCGACAGGACTTGGGGCATTTGATTGCCCATAGCCTGCTTAGGGAGGCAACTGCCCCCTCTGCCTGTATCTGACTCCTACCTCGACAGTTGTAGTAACACTTGGCAGAACTAGCTAAAGAGCGGTTTCGGAAGATGAATAATATGAAACAAATAAATTTGTGTTGCAAAACTTTCCTAGTGTATCAGCAACAAAGTCACTTTTTCAATGCAGATTATGGCAAATGGTCCTTTATTATTTATATAAATGATTTTGGAGTTCCTCCATTACTAACCCGCTTAAAAAAAATTGGAAAATATTCTGGATATTATGGTTGTAAGGTTTGTATTATCATTTACAACTCAAATACAAAACTCAGTTTCTTATCTACACATGTACATTGTATAACGATTACTTAAATGAGTGTACACAGTTTTGTCGATAAATAATCTAACACGTAATAAACGCGAACTTACCTTCAAAAATAGCAACAAATAACTCAACACTGTTGACTGCACTTCATAATAAGAATAAATGTTTATTTCTAGCAGAGCGTAAGTTGTTTGCCTTCACCTTGCGTTATCTTGAATGGAAATAGTATTTTCTACATACTAATATGAGCATCTAACACGTTTTTTTACTGGAATAACGGAAACATAGTGGAGTGCAGTTTTATTGTTTTTAGTGACCGTAGCTTACACCACGCTCTAAAGGATTAATGTACGCTTTTATTTGACTTCTGATATCGTTATCATTTTTTTACTTCCCACATCACCGATAGGTGAGGAGAATATTGTGTTCGCGAAAAGTTTCGATTTTGAGATAATATGTAAAATTGAAAAATTTGTTGAATTCACAATAGGCTGTCTAGTGACCTGTGAAGGAAAGACCTAGCGACATAAATAATTTTTTAGGTCCATCCGAACCTTGCCTTTTCTAATATAGAAACCAAAGGACTTAGAATTTTTTGATGTATACAGGGTGACCTAATAAGAATGGACGCCGGCAATATCTCGGTGACCGTTTATCATAGTAACTTCGAGCAAAAAATATTATAGGTAAATCGGCTAAGAGAAATTGCTGGAAATTATTTTCAAATTCCGCAAGTGGCCCCTAGGGGGCGCAACTGTTACGATCAGTCAGAAAAACGGCTTTTTCTAAAAAAATATGCAAGTAAGGGTATATTATAAGTTCTACCATCATGTAGACAGGACAATTTCTGATTTTTTTATCAATAGTTTTTTGCTCTATCTTGTAAGATGTAGTGGTGGGGGAATGTCAAAGAAGTTTTTATTCTAATGGCCATAACTTTGGTATAAGTTAACGGAATTGAATTGGAAGAGCTCTTCTTACCTAATAACCTGTTATATAAAAATTCTCCAAGTTTATGAAAGTTTATGATTATACATTAATTAATGGCACAGATACACGTCGCGTCAGCGTACCGTGTAACGTTGCCACTTGTTCTAGTCGTTTTGGAGTCTAGGTTCGACCACGTTGTGGGGTGGTTAAATTCTGCCATAAAATAGGTACCTACCTACTAATAAGGCAAAGTATATTTAGTTTGCTTATGGAAAATTATGAAGTATAGACATATTGCGCCGCTATAAAATTATAGCATCATAGTTATTAATATTTAAAAAGCTTGCTCTAGGCAGTCGAGGCTAAGCGGGGGCCCCTCGAATGCTCGCCCCCCCCCCTCGCACCGTTGGGCATTTCCGCACGCCACTGGTGTCCCCGGACCTATCCCGAAAACTTTAAGGGATGATTTATGGCTCCGACTTATGTTATAATATGTTTAAATTATATGTTTGTTCATGATAGCTAAAAAATTGAAATGTCCTTAATTAGATCGTGAAATGGTTCATGCGTGGCCGCCCTTATCATATTCGTACGTCACTACGTCACTAACTGAGGTAAACAATCGAAAAAAACATTAAAAATACCCATTAAATGACCTTCTCCGTTTTTTGCTGTAAAATAGATAAGGAATCCCCGAAAGTGGATAAGTGAAATAAGGTGGGCCACACATTTTTCAATTATCTTTACAGCCAAACTTCAAATGTTGCTCTCTTTGTTATAAATGCGAATTTCAGAATAATTCCTTCTGATATCGGCCTCACATTCCAAAACCTAAGTGCGGTTTCTTTTTTCGGGATTCGTCCTGGGATATGGTGTATAGATAGATAAATAGAAATTAGAATATTCTTATTGACAAGTATATAGTAATATATAAATATATAAATAAATATGTATAACAAACAAAATATGGAATATTCACTAAAATTCGTTATAGTGTAAAAAGGTTTTTGTAACAGAAAATTTCTAAGTTTTTCACAGAAAACTTTTAAATCTTTTTGAATTTTAAAAGAGTGAGGAAGTTTGTTACAAATCTTTACTCCATTGTATACAGGGTGTCCAGTTAGTGTGTAATTCTTCGTTATCTCGCAAAGTATACCTGATAAAAGAAAATGTCAAATACAAAAGTTATTTGGTTACTCAAGGCGCATATTCTAAAAATATTTTGAAATACACAGCGTGTTGTGGGAAAGTAGGATAGTAATCAACTTAATTTTTTTTATACGGAACTATACCTTTTTTTAAATTCTTCTAACTTTCATCATTGATCTTTATTTAACCCTAAAATATTTGTGGGATCGGTTGCGACGTTGCCAAGTTATAATTTACTTTCTATTAATTTCCGGATTTGCAAGGTCGCAAGTAATACGACCAAAGTGATGTATTCCTTTAACTTTTCGTAATTATATTATACAGCGAGTTACTTGAATATTAAGTGGATATTATTTTGAATGTTACCAGCAATTTGTATCTACAGGGTGTTTTTGGCAGAATTTTAAATTACGGCAACTTGAAGGTCATTTTACTTTGTTTTTTCAAATGCAACACCCTGTATTTTTTATTTTAAATCGAAATATCTGCTAATACCCCTATCTTGCCTTGTAATATTTTGTTCGCGTTTGCGACATTGCCAAGTTATAAATTATTTTTCCAAATTTTTAAACAAATATCCCCGATTTTAATTTATTTTAAATAGAATCCTCTACTTATTTTTATTGCAATAAATTGCACATGTCGAATTTAGTAAGATCTCACAATTTCAAAATTTTTTAGGGTAGGATAGGGTATTAGTAGATATTTCGATAAAAAATACTGGGTGTTACATTTAAAAAAACAAAGTAAAAAGACCTTCAAATTGCCGTAATTTAAAATTCTGCCAAAAACACCCTGTAGACACAAATCGCTGGTAACATCCAAAATAATATCCACTTAATATTCACTCGCTGTATAATATTATTGAGAAAAGTTGAAGGAATATATTAATTTGGACGTATTACTTGCGACTTTGCAAATCCGGAAACTAATAGAAAATAAATTATAACTTCGCAACAGCGCAATCGATCCCAAAAATATAGGGATCGGTTGAATAGAGATCAATGATGGAAAGTAGAAAAATTTAAGAAAAAGAAACTTTTTATAGTTCCATATAAAAAAAATCAAGTTGATCACTATCCTACTTTCCCGCAACACCCTGTATATTTCAAAATATTTTTAGAATATGAGTCTTAAGTAACCAAACAACTTATGTATTCGTCATTTTCTTCTATCAGGTATACCTTGCGAGATATCGAAGAATTACACACTAACTGGACACCCTGTATAATTGAACCTTTAATTATTAGTCCTGATTAATTGAAAATCATTCTTTTGTCTTATATTCTATATTATATGGTCTCAAATTTTGTTTTATTTTTGCATATTAGTGATGACTTTTCCAAAATAAATAGTTCAAATATGGTCATACTTTTGTATTCTAAAAATAGTGGCTTCTGTAACACTAACAATTTATTCAAGTTAGGTATGAGAACAGACAGCCCAAAATGGGATGCCGTAATAATTATTCTTAGTATGTACTAACGTACACTCAAGCTAACTTATTAATGAAACTATCAATATGATTTATAAAATTCAATTTTTGATCAAGAGTTAGACCTAAGAACTTCATGCTGAATGTTTGATGTAATTGTTCGTTGGCTAAGTAAATCACGTCAAGTAAACATTTGAAAGTCATGAATTTGGTTTTCGAGGTATTAAAAAAATGGCTGTCACACCATCTTTTGATGTATATAGTGTATACAATATATTTTTTAACTGGAGATAATAGCATATAAACAGTGTATAGGACTTACAAATACTGATGCTGAAGTGTTCGAGTAGTTAAACCTTTCAGTGGATACTGATGCAGTAGTTATACACACTTTATAAATCTTATCGAATTCGATAAATTGTGCGCTAATCACAACTACACAGGACCGTATTTGAAACTTTTCAAGTGTAAATAAAAATATGGTAAAACTTTTTAGGTGCCCTAGTCGTTTTACAAAAAATTTGGGAAAGGATATTGGGCACTTGCAACAAAAACTTTTAATGCTTGAACAGCTAATAAAATGTTGACATTGGTAGGCAAAATCGGGACTGATATGACGGTATAAACCTCAAGAAATCACCTACTTATTCAGATGCACGATCGACTCAAAATATCGCTTTCATTCTGATCACATAAGATTGCAATCGAGGAGACGTTAACAATCCGTGTTTCTACACCTTTTCCAGCTGTAGTTTGTAAAGCATCAAGTGAAAATTCAGAACGGTCAAGTTAATTTTCCAACCCGTTAATTGTAAATTCAAAATGACATCAGGTATAAATTACACCTGATACTTTGAAAATACAAGTGACGATTTGGAAAATTAACTTGATCGTTTTGAATTATCACCTAACGCTTTAGAAAGTACAGCTGGAAATGATGTAGATGTTCGCCGATCGTCCCGTGTAAGGACGAGCTTACATATGTTCATTCATTTTAGACAAAAGATTAGTGACATTTAGTTATAGTCCTCGCCTTGGCAGATCCGCTACTGCCGTATAGGTGCACGTATCAGAAATTGTATATGCCTTTATCTTTCGACCTTGTTAAAATATATTATTGATAATAACAAGGAGCGATAACTGATATATGTAAACAGCAAGATAGCACCTGTTCATCAGTGCAATGTAAATGTAATCAAAATGAAAACCAAGCAACCCAGCACATGAATATCGTGCATGGAACCAGGCAAGCCACTATCATACCAGGACACGGTACGTCGGCGACAGCAACATGCCTCACAGATCAACGCAGATATCAAAACAATTGTCGAGTGGGGATTAGCAAATAAAGTACAGTTCAACGTACAAACAACTTAGGCAACAACACATACAAAGAAATTTCACGTTGGCTTACCACTTGTGGAAATGGAGGGTCACCCCATAGTCGAGTCACCTTCCATTAAGCTTTTGGGGATCAACATCAACAATAACATGTCCTGGCATGACCACGTCGTTAGTATTGCTAAAACGGCATCCCAGAAACTTGGGAGTTTTGTTCCGCTGTAGGATGCTGAACACACCAGAGCAACTACTGCTGCTCTACAAAAAGCACAGATCCGACCAGCGGTGGAGTATTGCTGCCATGTGTGGGGATGCGTTCCAATCTCCAAAGCACTCTCTAAAGCTTCTGGACGCTATCCAGAAGAGAGCAATAATTAGATTAATCGGTACGCCTAACCTCACAAAGTACCTCCACAGCCTGGAGCGTCGAAGAAGGGTGGCTGACCTATTCCTGTTCTACAGATTCTATCATGGAAGATGTTCGAGTGAGCTTTCCCAGATAATAACACCAAAGGTTGTTCGAATGAGGAACACTAGAGGGGCTCTGCGCGCTCATCCTTACCAGGTCGAGGTCTCTGCTTCCCGAACCAGTCTCCTCCAGCATTCCTTCTTTTGGAGAACTTCGACGCTGTGGAATGAGCTACCGGGGAATTTGTTTCCCGACGGCTACTACCTGCAGCATTTCAAATCTAACATGCACCAATACTTATCCTCTCGCAGCGCTTCTACAGCGCCATAGGCTTTCAGACTTTGCGGGAGGCTGACCATAAAAAAAGGTTTCTTCTCTCCCAGTTTTCAATGATGACTCTTCCCTCTTCCATGTCTTCCTCATACCTCTTTGGTGCAAATTACGGATTCACGTGGGGTCTTTCAAGAAATAGAGTTGTGCAAAATTAACCGGGTATTTGTATAACCGGCTATTTCGCTCTGTATGCCCTATTTCTATCATTGTTGAGCTGTGTTATGATTTCGCCAGTATATATCTAGATGGTTATATAATATTCAAGAATTCAAAAAATATGTTTTTTAATTCTTTCACACGAAGCTTAAAATGAGCTACAAATATGTGCCACTGTCACGAACGATTTGACAGAGCCGTAACGGTCTTAGCTGGTATATATATACTGACGCCCACAACTTGCCAAAATACAATGAACTGTTGGTTCTTGGGCTGTTTGGCCAGTGAGGACATGCTTCGCCGCCTTGGCGTCGAGAGTCTCTCGGAACACGCCGAACAGGTGACATCAGCTTCTGAGGATGGCGACTACTCGTGTTGGCGAGCGGCGGAGCGTGTCGATGCCGGCCGAACAGCCCAAGAACCAACATTCTATCGGATTATGGCCGCGAAGGTTTTACACAGTACACTGCCAAAGTAGAATTAACAAGCACTGTAATTGAAAATGATCACGTTTTACTGAGCGCATATAAATGTTTTATACTACATAATTGTTTTATTAACAGTGAATATGCGATTTGTATATTCACAACTTTTTCAAATAAGCCGTAGTCCGACATATGAATTGTTTATTCAAACATTTCATTTCTTGTAAATAATCGGTTATATTTTTTAAACAGAGCAGCTAAGGAATAAATAAAAAAACACATCAAATAATACAAATATATATCATGTATTTTATTTATCATAATGTGTAAGATAATAAGTTTGGAACTTTGTTTATTCAATTCCAGACAAAAAAAAAGAAAGGAGATATTATTATACTGTTCAACTACTTTATATACCGAAAATGAAGCCATATATTCAAAATTACAAGTGCTGCAAAATAAAGCAATGAGAATAATTTTGAATAAAAATAAGTTCACAAAGGCAAGTTATATGTTAAAAGAACTTCAATGGTTGAATATAACGAATTTTATGTTGTATCTAGTTCTCGTTTTGCATATTTAGATTAAAAATATCATTTATTGCCGGAAATTTTAGAAAGTTTTATTGAATTAAACAATCAATATCATAACTATTCAACTAGAGGAAATACAGATTTTCATCTACAAATTTGCAACAGTAATATCACAAATAAATCGGTGTTGCAAAAAGGGTTATATGAATTTAATAAATTGGACAATAATATTAAATCAGGTACCAATTTGAAAGAATTCAAGACAACATTGAAAAAGTGTTTCTTGGATATACAAAATTTATAGTCACGAAATCTTATGAATGTACAGTAAGTTAGTTGTATTCTTGATAACAGTTATAGTGTAGCGATTATGCTAAATAAATCTACTTCTACTACTAAGCTTAAACTGAGTTTGTATTTGTGTCTGTGGCACTGTAGCTATTAGAAAAATGAACCGACTAAAAAGGGTGATCCTGGTATATATTTTAGGTAATTCATACAAAAAAATCTATCTACGCCACTGATCAGTTGATGTTCAAACAGCTTCCAAATTGTTTGGGTTTACATTTACACGTGTCAGTTTGTAGTGTTTGTAAAAGATGACAAAGCTTAATCACATATAATAAATATGAGACTTTTATTATAGTTTGTACTAATTCAAACCAGTATTTGATGGATTAACATGTAAAGAGTGATATATTGGACTGTTATATTAACCTGTAGTATTTTGAAAGATGATACAAATTTAATTTTTTGTATAGTATTTTAACTCTTTGGTGACAAAAATTAAATTACAATTTATAACTACTTCGTTTTATCGTTTCGTCAAATATTTAGCTTTCAAACACGGTTTTTTTACCAACGAAAGTTGAAAAATCTTATACTAGTTATTTGGTGCAAATAAAAGTCAACATTTATGGAAAAAATGTGTTTACTAACATACCTGCTAAAACATATCTTACAAATACTTAATCAACCTTTGTAAATTTTCAGTTTTATACTCTTCATCTAAAAGTCTGTATTCTAACGCACACTTATTTCTCTCAGTCCTTTTTTCGAGCAGGTTGTACAGATGCGCTTGCAAAAACAGCACATCTTTGGCTCTGGAAAAGGCTTCCACCTTTTCGAAATCTTCTCTGGCCTTTGTCAGCATCTCTGCACATTGTGCAACCACCTTCCTCCTTTCCTTTTTCTTGAACTGAAAGAAAATATGGATATAAATCAATACTGCCCATAAACATGGCAATAATAAGCCTTTGGATAATTTCAAAATCCCTTGGTAGAGAGGTTAGGGTTCCGTTTCCACCAAAGATGTGCGAGAATGTGTTATGAGTAATATGTTTTTAACGAACCAATAGAATCGCTTGAATTACCACGTCTCCCTCAATGTGTGTGCTATTAAAGTGTTTCGAGAGATGTGCACTATAAATGCGTTGCGAGAGATGTGAGCGAGCGACGTGTGCTGTTGATGTAGGCGAGCAAAAAGAAAACTATGAAAAAAGCCGCTACACATCCTCGCAACGCTCATCTACACACCGTTCACACAGTTCCGCCATACATCTGCGCACCGTTCATCTTCCTAGCACATCTCTGGTGGAATCACCCACACCCCGTTCCACAGCTCCGCTACACATCCTCGCTGCGCACATTTTCCTAGCACATCTCTGGTGGAAATGCAGCGTAAAGCTTTGATTATGCTCTCAAAACGAGTGTTGCAATAAATATAGAACAATGCGCAGTATAGTCACTCGCTAAACCTGGCGGCCGAATTTTTGACAAAAAATCAATGGGGCGTATTTCACGTTGAATGGAAGTGTAAACAAACAAATTTCGAGGTTCTATGCCTTCCGAAAACCCTCAAATTATAGAAAAGGGGCCACAACCCAAAAGTGTAGTGCGGAATTTGTGCTAATATGATCATCGTAACAATTGGGTCTTTGATGGTGAGGAGACGCCCATAGCTGATCTGTAAAAAAGAAAATGCTGCAGTTTTCAGATCGAGTGGAATGGACTAGTATGATGTTTTTTTTATAATAACCTTCTCGTATTTTTGCGCGATATTTTTGGGAACGGGAAAGCGGAGAAAATGAGGAAAATATATGAACTTTGGAACGTGAAGTCACGGTACTAGAGGGAAACAGTCAATCAGAAGACGGATATGTGTGCCGTGTTGCCGTTCTACCTGATCTAAGGTCGTACCTACGTATATTGTCTTGTGCTCCCGTTTTATTGATCTGTGATTCGGTAACTGTGATTTAGGTCAAGGTTTGTATACAACCTTAGTTCGTGATCCGTCAATCTGCCCCGTCACTGCCGTCGCTCTTCAGTGACAGTTTACACGTCATTCGTTAAGGGGCTCCTGGAAATCCACTTGTTTCCCTTTCTATTGTACACAGAACCTCTCTTCAGCCAAGAGATGAAACCCACAGGGCATCTCCGTAATGGAAGATAAGTCACAAAACAGTAGTTTTTCGTGAAAATTGGGTCAACACCGCGATTTGGGAGTTGACGTGGCTAAGATGCACTGCTGATGTATGGCGCCCTTAGCACTGATTCGCTAAATCCGAATTCATTTTTTTAAACTTAAAAATGGAATTACTAGTAAACGAAATGATGCAGATAGTAACGAAATGCATCAGTATACCTATTTTTGTAGACAATAAGAGGTTATAATGATATGATCATTGTTTTCATGTTGATATGATACTAGTCCATTGTGGAACGTGTCGTTTTGGACATACAGAAGACACTCACAGATAAGTGGTGTACTGAACAGTGTCTGTTCAACGCCATCGAATTCATGAAGAACCTGCGGCCAAAGTCAAGAAAGGACACCTTCATCAAGATAATGGTCCAGCTCACCGTGCAAAGCATGCACAAAATATTTGACCAGGACTGAAACCTGAAACTTCTTATAAGCCCTCCCTACAGTTCAGACTTGCTTCTTGCGATTTTCTAGTAATGAGGACTTTCTGCGGGCTTCTGACCACGAGTGTACTTCAATCCCTAGTGATACTTGACAGAGCTGGTTTAAGGAGTGGTTTCAGAGGATGGAGGTGTATTGAATGTGGAGGAAATTGCTTTGGAAAAATGAATTATAATAAATAAGGCTGTATTGCAAAGCTTGATGATGTTCTGTGATAATCTGTGATTTGCCATCGGTCAGATTATCGACAGAAGGTCCCCGCCGACATAGTAATGATAGCGCTTAAGAGATATCGTGTGTGTAATGTAAAGTGGCCTAAACTGTGGGAAGTCCTTATCTATATGGGAGTTTCGTTATCACCTAGTGTTCCTCATACAGCGACTCTATGAGCTAATTCGGCTCGTGTAAGGATTGATAAGCTGTAAGGCCAAACTGCAACCAGAAAAGCAGTTCGTCAGGTATGTGTATTATCTCCGATGTTATCTAACATTTACTCTGAATTTGTGATGAGACAAGTATTTGACAACTGGAATGGCGGTATAACTATTGGCGGAAGCAAAATATCCAACTTAAGATTTGGTGAGGCTACAACCCTTATTGCTGCTTCTCAGGAAGAACTAGTAGCTCTATTAAACATCTTAGAATAACACAGTGCAGCATATGGTCTTTATATTAACTACAACAAGACCAATGTTATGATCGTAGATAGAGAGCACGATAGTCATCGAGATATAAAAAGTCAGTAGGCCGTTGTGCAGTAGTTCAAAGTTTTGTGTACCTCGGTTCTTTGATCAACAATTCGGGTAGCTGTGAAAATGAGATTCGACGGCGCATTCAACAGGCATGAATGGCCATGACAAAGCTTACTAAAATTGGAGTGACTATAACATCATTAAAGCTACCAAAAACTCACTGGTTCAGTCTCTTGTGTTCTCCATATTTTTGTATGCCTCGGAAACTTGGACTGTTAAAAAGGCAGATCGAGCTCGCATAGATGCTTTTGAAATGTGGACGTGGAGGAGAATGCTGAGAGTTCCTTATACCGCCCATCGAACTAACGTTTCCATACTGGATTGTCTCGGTAACCCAAAGAGAATATCCTCCATTGTATCGACGAGAATGCTTACATTCTTCGGACATATGCACAGAAGCGATAATATGGAGAAACTTGTAGTTCGGGGTCAAGCCCCGAGCTGCTAGATATGAGTATCAAGAGCGCCACTGACCTGACAGAGAATCGCGAACGATGGCGAGCTACAGTTCTCAAAACTATTGATAATATTCGTGTCGGCAATACTCTAGCTCCGCCTTAATGCACTTTACGAGTTCACACGAGTCTGTTAAGACATTGTGACTATGATGATGATGATACCATTTTCAATATACATATACTCAGGAATTAATAGACAGGTTAAACTTTAAACTTTGATGTTCTTCTCGATATCGGGCCCAACAGAACACCTAGTAGTCATTATATTCAAGAATTTGATAACCTTATAGCTCTGGTTGGTAGTGAGAGCAACTGCTCTATAGCTGATACCCGCCAGGTTAAAAAAGGCAATTTATTATTTTTTTAAAGCAGCGTCGATATTGTATTTTGTAGTATGAGCTAATCTGCTACAGGAAGTTGAAGTGGGTCTTGAAATTTAGTAGAATATAGTTGATAATATCCGAGGCAGGTCTGTATTCATTTGTAACCTTTCTTTACGGGAGTTGTATATTTATTATAATTTATTATCATTACCTTGTGAGAATCGGCGACTAGACACTTAACGAACAACAGTACTGCCCTCGCCCTGTCGTACCGACCACCGTGTGCCAGTACTTGGATCATGCACTTGTCTAGCACCATTAGCGCTTGACTGGTCAAGTCTAGCGTGATCAAGCACTTAGCGATATGTAAATAAATGAGGGTAGTGTGGTAGTCGAGCGAGGACGATCTGGCTTCTGTCAGTGTGGCGTACAGCATCGACAACACCCCTTGGGATATGTTCGGGTAGCTGGCTGAGAACTGGATCTCTGCTTCCAGGATCTTCGCTTGGATGTAGTAGTACCTGTCGTTGAACCTATAATGAAAGGCGTTTTAATTAAAGTGCAAGATTTAAATTGTCCGCTATGTTTGACAGTAATAATGACCCATGACATATGACATTTAGTAAACATCAAACTTAAGATTTTGAAGTGATCTAAAGACATACCTAAATGATAGTTTATCTGCAAACTAACATAATCAAAGCAGCCATGATTATCAAAGAGACTGGAAACACACGTCCACTTTGACCAAGTGCGTGCGGTCCTTGGAAGCAATGGAAGCACCGCTTCCACTCAGAAGTTGTTAATAAATTGTAATTTTTCTTTTGCGTTGTAAATATCTGTTTGTTTTTATTTGTAAGCTAATTGTAATACATATTTTATTCATGGAGCGCGTCCAAAACGCTTCCTCTACTATACAAAATAAAATCGGTATGCGACGCCGTCATATCCATCGTATTGAATCAGTTCAGAGAAGATTCTGCAGATGCATTAACTTCAAATTTTTCAACAATGAATTTCATTGTTCTGACTTATACACATCACTAAACTTAGCAACACTCTCTTGTAGAAGAACATAGAGATAACTTATTCATAAACTCATAAACTGTAGTATTGATTGCCCATATTTAGCTACCAGCATTGGATTACATGTTCCATTCCGGAACTTTCGTACTACACAAACTTTTCATCAAGAGCTTTATACAACTAACTATGCTTATCACTCTCATTCCTCGTACCCTCAGACTGTGCAATGAATTATCTGTTTTAGATTTATTTGGTCCTTGCGAACCATTTGTGCAAACCGCGAACCGTGAAAAACTCTATAAAAAATATTGTTGTTCCTTATTCTATTTATTTCTTTTATGTATTGTAATACTGTTAATGATTGTATCATCTTTAATATTTTTCAACATTGTAGGTAGTTAGTTTTCCTGTTTAATTTTAATACTGTCTTTTATTATTTTGAGTATGTTTAAAATTTTAGAACTTGTTATTGCTCTATTGTGTCAGATAAGTGGGCTTGACCAGCTAATGAATAAATAAATAAATATACCCTGTTACCTAATGCTTTAGACTGGCTTAACGCCTATTTGATAAGTATCAGCTGACAAAGAAGTGCATCTCAGATTAAATGTATTAGTAGTGATCTGAATCGGCAATCCTGCAAGTCAAGACCGTCTTAGTAATATTTTTACTGTCAACAAATAATGACTATTTTTATGAACAAGGAATGGATTCAATATCTAAAAATTCACAGCAAAAATGCTTAACTGAAACAAATACATTTTTTCGTTTATAAAGCGCCAATTACTCGTCAGTTGACACGGCTGACAGTCTAAAGTATCCGGTAAGAGGGTATAAGTTTGCAAGCATCTTTAGCGTGACTTTGTTTTAATAGTTGGTGGGCGTGACCTACGTCCATCCTCGTAACCAAACTAATCGCATCAAGTTGCTACCAGAAAATGCTGCAAAAAGTATCGACTGCCAGCGTGATTCGAACCCACGCCTCCAAAATTCTAGTCCGGCGCTCCTACCAGCTGAGCCATGGCGGTCATGGCAATCCAGCCAACGACGCGATCCCAAGAAGCATCGAATTCTCCTCAAGCCAACTAACGGCTCCACCTCCATTATCTTCTGGTAGCACGGAGCGGCTGGTATCTGAACATCGGAGAAAATCGGTTGGGTCAGCATTGATCTCTGACCGCGTTCGACGCCAGACGCCACCAGGTCGTGCCAGCACA
Organism: Callosobruchus maculatus; assembly: GCA_951848785.1. Classification (NCBI taxonomy): domain Eukaryota; kingdom Metazoa; phylum Arthropoda; class Insecta; order Coleoptera; family Chrysomelidae; genus Callosobruchus; species Callosobruchus maculatus. The sequence continues at coordinate 1,896,606 of CATOUR010000064.1, read as the reverse complement.
GACAGCTCTGTGTGGGGAATGGATGTTTCTGGTAGCACCTTGATTTGAGAGCCCGACATGCAACAGCATGAAACATGCTACAACAAACTGATCGCAGTATAGGCCCAAATAAACATGTGACAAACCTGTAGGCGCTGTCGTTCTCGTACTGGTTGAGCAGGGTCTCGATCAGCTTCTGGGCGTCCGCGTAGTCCTGCCTCTGGTAGCAGACCTGCGCCAATCGCAGCAGCCCCTCCCACTTGTCGTGGACGGAGATCTTCTGGGCGGCAGACTCCGCCTCCGGCCACCGTTCGTGATACATGGCGCGCGTGAAGGCACAGTAGTTCTCGCACAGCATCCAGATGTGGCTGTTCGGCTCGTTCGGGAAGCATCGCTTAGCGTAGTCCAACACGCAGGTGGTCAGTTGGTACTCGCCTTGCGCCAGAAGGCAGTTCGCCACGTTGCACACCGCCAGGCAGAAGCCGTCGCCGTGGTAGGCTTTCGTCGGGAAGATGCAGTCCATGTTCTGACAATGGACATGAGTTTTTTATAACTGAGTAGCCTAAGGCTCGTATTCAGAGTCGATACTTAGGGGTTCCTTAAGTGAGGTTTTGTGTTTCGACAGCTACTTGAGCGTGTTTTACGTAAAGCTCCCTTGAGTAATACTCAAGTAACGAAATGTTGCAGCCAAGGCGATTTTGTAGGTTAATTTTGGATTACGGTGTTGTCAGTTTCTGTCACATCCGCAAAAATGTCCGGGACAAAACAAAAAGAGATAACAGAAAACATCAAAACGCGTAGACAAAGGCATAACAAATTGACTTATATGACAACGTCGCCAAATGAACCCTGCCGTCTCGTAGATATTGTCTAGGAATAACAGATACACAAGGAAGGCCACACTTGAGGGTCCCTTAGGTATTCGTTCAGTATTACTTATGAGAACCTTAACTATTACTCAAGAGACGACTGTGACTATGACCCTAAATAACTTACTATCATCGAATCTCCCACTATAGGTATATGCTACTCACAAAAAAATACAGGCCAACAATTATACACTGTTGCCGACTCTACACCGTTGGACAACTAGTATCACCGACTCAGACATACGAGGTATATGTTAGTTGTCTCAAAATATCATTAGATCTTTCTAAGACGAAATTTGGAGTTAAGTTTAACAAATCATCCCTAAGTAGCGTCTAGCATGATTAATGTACGAGTCTGTACATCTAATGATTTAGATTAGATTTAACAACGTCGCATGTTAACATATGTGTAATGAAGATGAACAATTTGTTTATCAATATTCATAGCATAATCATTTCGATTATTGCATAAACGATAATTAAAACTGTGACTCTCCTGAACAAATTTTCACAAAAATACTAACTCCCAAACAGTTGTGTCACACCTTTTAAGCTCTTGTCTCAAGGTGTCTGAGCCATCTCTTAGTCAGCGGATACGACCACTGGTCCGACGGATTTGAAGCCGTCAAAATCGTTTTGTCGGTCGGTCCTATCTCCTAATCTAAAAGCGTTCAATGTTCGGTCCGACCTCTAAATCCAAAGGAGAGTTACAAGCTCACAAATAAACAAACATACAGGTGAAGCTAATAAAAGCGTGTTACAATAGAAAAAAGGCCCATACTACAATGGTAGGACAAAGACATTCTTTAAAGAAAGCGTACTTATTAGACAAGGCATTGTACATCCTGCAAGAATATTTTGATAGTCAAACAACTAAACAACTAAATTGTTACTAGGCTCTGTTTTTAATGTTGTTTTACATTGTTTTAATGATGGCACGACGGCACACAATCAGCGGTCATGGGTTGTTGATTGGAAATACAAGAGGTTCGCCTCTATGGGACTTCAATGCCAAGTTACCCATCTTGTAATTTCTTTGGTGGAAACAAAAAGAAGTACCTGATAAAGTAGCAATTGGCTCCAAAGCGAGGACATTTCAGTTTTCCCATACACCTGCCACAAGGCCGCCTTCATTGCATAGTTGTTTGAAATCAAGTCTTTGTAGTTGTGTTGACAGTTAATCATGTCACTCTTGGCCAGTGTTTCGAAGATTGCATACGATTTTCCCGTCCTCATGCAGCCATACTGACCGAAAGTCTGTAGCCCCAGCGAAGCTGTGTAGCTTAAACTTAACCTGCAAATATACTACAATAAGTAGTTTGAATGTCTATCTCTAATATTACTCAGCAAAAGCATTCCCCATTAATGAAACATGTGCAGTGTCATCATTATCTGAAAAAGTTCCCTTTTTTCATTTGTCACTTGTGACAGTTTATGTCACATTCGGGCAACAACCATTTTTGTTTGTTTTTCATTTGCTTTCTTTGTTGAATTAGGCACAAAGAACACAATAAAATGAGCGGTAATTTGAAGGTTAGTGCTTGACACATCATGTCATTTGTACCTAAACCACAGTTAAGCTTGGGCAAAGCTACATGATTTGTCAGTTTACGCTAAGTTTGTGTTAAACTTGAAGTGGGGTGCGAAGCCAGCATAGCTGACGTTTTAACACTCCAAGCCAACCCAAGCTTAAGCTTGCATTGTACAAGCAGCCCTAAATGTTTATAGTGTCATATAAAGTATCTAGCATTCTACAAACTCAACTCTGTACTTTTCAGTATGCACTGCACAATCAGCTTGTCCTCATTGACAGTGGTGAGCCGATACAACCAAGAAAGTGCATGTTGTAGGCAGACATTATCATTAGCTTCCTGGGAAATCTTGATAGACTCCTAAAAAAGAAAAAAATATGTATACTATTTTAGTTTGTTATTCATAAAAATGAATTTTGAGAGTATATTTGAGGTGAAATATATGGAGACATTAACAATTGTTAATTAAATTATCCTTCAAACTGAAAAATTGCTTCTAAAAGTTTTAGGCCTTAACTTTCATCACACAAGATAAATTTTAGTACTATTCTTGTGTGACAAATTGAGAATGGGGAGAATTTAAACATCATTTTTTAATTTTTGATTAATCAATTTTTTTAAAGCATATTTTATATATAGTAGTGGGTAGATTACCAATCAATCACTCAATCATAGGCGTAGTTAGGTCCCTGAATCTGGGGGGGCTTAAGACCCTGGATCTGGGGATTGCCCAAAATACAATAAGCTTAACAAAACGAATTGTTCTTGGATTTTTGGGGGGGCTAATTTCATTCTTGGGGGGGCTTAGCCCCCCCAAGCCCCCACCTAACTATGCCTATGCACTCAATATTTAACTCCAAAAAAAGATCGGAATCTAAAAGTCTATTAACCTTTAGAGCAGCTAGAGCCTCCTCTACATGTCCAAAGTGGTAGTGAAGTATGGCTAGGTTGAGGGCAGCAAACCTGTGTCGCTTGCTCTTCTCGTCATTACAATATCTGAAAAAATTGATGAGAATTGGATTGGATATTCGGTTAACAAAAATGAGTTGATTGTATTAAGGCCAATATAAGTATGTTCGTGAATAAGATGGATATTTTATACTGCATTATATAATACTGAATTAAAGAGCATACTTGACGTTAGGATCCAGACTGGCATCAAAGCAATGCAGAAGACTACTCATTGCCCCACAGAATTCATCCACACGTAGATAATTCAGGTAAGACAGGAAGTGTGCTCCTACCAGGTCAGGGTTTGATTCTAAGATATTTGTGATTCGCTTGTGCAGTTCTTCAGGAGGCAGAGCTTTACCCTCATTATTTGATAATAAGGCAGCCTAGACAAACAGAATTTTTTAAATAATAAAAAACACTCACTAGTTGAGTACCAAAATTTAATTTCAATCAAGGGTCAGAGATTCTTAAAACCTAAAAATGAAGTTTGCCTGGTACTCTGCAGCCACAGTCACATTTATTAAGAACTATGTCAAATGCAGTTCAATCAATTACACTTTGCTACAAAGAAATACATTTTTCAAATTTTGATGGCTTCACTTTAAGTTTTGATAAGTTTGATCATCATTTTAATTGCTAAAACTACTTGTGTATTGAAATTAGTTCATTCAATACCAGCTTGATAAAAAATAAGAAGGAATACATCCATACCTGAGTTGCTATGAACAATTCTGCTTGCCTTCTAGACCATGTCTCTTTATTATCTGCCCACATATCAAAGTTGCTTTCTTGAGATTTACCACACTTTAAGAAATTTTTTTGCCACTGTTCATAATAGCATTGGAAGTTTTCATAAACAGAGGTCATTTCTGAAAAAGTCAGTTTATCAAAATAAACTGCAAATCTCCTAACATAATGCCCAACAATGCTTGTTTTTGCAAAAGCACTCCCTAAAAACATAAAATAAAATAGACAGTTTCTATATCTATAGAAAATATACATAAGAGCCCAGTTGAAGATATAGTAAACTGTGGTTTATGAAAAGCAGTTCAAAAACTTTTTAAACAACTTGCTCTGTTTGTACCTCAGAGTAACAACTGATGTTACTCCGAGGTTTGTACAATTGCTAAATTATAAAAATTTAACATACTACATATACAAAAAGTTTTGTGATGATACAAAAGTATGTGCCTACCTAATATGAAAGACTTGCTCTCACTGAGGCTCGTGTCTGATATTGCCATGATTTTCTCCAAGCTTTCAACAATATCCAAAAGATAGCCTATACCTCCTTTGTACAAATCGGCTAAAACTTTGTCAAAGGACTCTATCACATTATTTGGTATGACATACTTGCTGCTAGAAAGCAAATCATGCAGCTGACTCAGAGACAAGTCAGGGCTCTGTAGCAAGCGCAATATCAGCACACACATGTCTCTTCTATGCTTGCAGCGTACTGCTTCATTGTCCATGTCCTTATATTCATCGGATTCGCGGTATATGCAGTAATTTCGTATCAAAATAGTCACAGAGAGCTTGTGGGAGTTTATAGTCTCTGTCTGGGGTTTCCTAGATACCCGAACGTCTTTATTTGCTGCCATTTCCGTATCTTCTATAGAGCCTAAATGAGTAAGTCAAATTTTTTGATAATTATCACTTCAAGAATACTTCATGTTCATTACGTTAAGGTTTCAAGCTCTTATCTTCAAAAACAATAATAATATCACTGGAAAAGTGGAAAAATTCAACATTTAAAAAGTTTGACAGTAAAAGTAAGGTTAGCTGAGCTACTTTGACACCAGAGTTTGACACAGAGCCACAAAACACAAGTTACGATGGTACGAAACTGTTCCTATTGGTTGACATATTTTGATTTGACATTATTTTGAATATTTCAACCAATAGGAACAGTTTCGTATCATCAGATGACGTGTGCATCTGTTGTCGATGACATTTCGTTTGTCATTTGTCAAGTATCGTGTTTACCGTTGAATGATCACTGCGCAAGCGCGAAAGGTAACGTGACATCTCAAGTGAACTAAAAATATTCTTGCCTTTGTTGAATAAATAATTATTTTAGTTTTATATATTTTGCAATTGATGAATAGCAGATCTAAGGCAATCATTCGGGAGCAAGAGGTGTATGGAGATCAACAATAATGTGTGAAGTCTAATTCAACTACAGTTTGCCCTGTAATTAGAAAATTGTGATGTAGAATTTGAATTTAAAATGGCTGACTCTTATTACCAGGTAAGAATTTTTTCAGAAAATACTATTTTTGTTTATATGTCAGATCCATTAAATTTTTGGTTTATTATAAGATCTATTTCATCAGTATTGGCAGTATATTGTTGAAGAAGATCAATTCTGTACCTCAGAAAGTAGAGTAGCTTGCCAGGTTTTCCACATCAGAGCTAATGTTTTAGGTTAGGTTTATATTTACCAAGCTATCTATATCCTAATTAAATCATTTGGCTTGATCCCGCTATATTGCTAATATTTTTCTAAATGCGGATCTTTCGATAGGGCCTGCATGTTAATAATTTTAATTAATATTAGATAACTGTTCACCTGCAAGTATATATTGTTTTTAGCTATTGAATTTATACTTGATCATTAGGTGGTTAACAAGCATTGCAATTTTATCATTTATAGATTATAATTAATCCATATCATCATCAGTATCTATGAAAGAAAACCTTCCTCATTGAATAAATTCAATGTCGTAGATCAAGTTTGCACAGTTTATACTTATGAGATTCTTTCATCACTAATAGATCAAGGGTATTCTTATGGGCTTGGTAGGGAGGCAAGAAAGGCATTATTATATTCCATAATATCATCCAAGATACTAATTATGTTTAATTCAGATATTTTATGAAGTACAACATTGTTTGGGATTAAAAAATCAGTTGATATTCTCATTTTAAACTTGGCTCTACAATGTTTTCGTTAGTGTGCCAAAAACTTGCTTAATAACAGTAATCCTTGATCAGGTGATATTCTGGGTTTAGCTTCATTATCTATATCCTTAGTGGGCATAGTGAATACATATATTTCCCTTTAGTGAACCTATTGAATACCTAATAATATATTTCACACTTTGATTCTCTTTTACTATGTTTGTAAGGAAAGCTAGATTGGAACTATTAAAATATGTTACACCATAGTTTTATATCATAAATATATTAAGAGTGGCATGCAAAGGAAGTTGTAATAGAGGGATAAAGCATTGCAATTATTCTATTGAATTGTGATGATTGGCCTATTATATTTGGTTTAACCTTGAATTTTCATCTATGCTATTTTTATATAGTCATGTAAAATTGGGAAAAAGTGTAAGATAAAATAAGGGTAACATATTTCAATTATTTTACCTGAGAAGGTAAATGCATTCAAATAAAACTTGCATAGAACTGCAACCATAGATAAGTTGCTATCACAAACACAGTTGTTTCGATTCAAAAGTCTCTATATAAACATTCAACTAATATACTAATGTAACTAGAACTTTAGGAGTGACATGGTGTTCAAAGTTAAATTATGTGTAACAAATAGTTTCACAAAGTCAGTAATTATAGATGTATCCTTTTCAAAATCTGGAATATTGATGACCCTTATAGGATATATCAGAAAATAATGAGTCAGGTAAAATATTTATTCTTATATCTTCAATAACTGTCCTTCAAAGTACTACTCTCCATTCTGTCCAATATACTTTGCTTACCACTTGTCACAAGATCCTGAGAATCCATTTTTTGATTGTCAGGTATACCTGTTGAGGTTTAAATCTGACTCAAACCTCTGAATTCTCAATTCTTTTTTGACTCCAAGAAACAAATGGAAGTCACATGTGTCAACATAGAGAGTTATATTGCATACTTTGAGACTTCAAATCAGGGTTGTCATGATAAAACAAACTTTTGTCACCTGTAACCACATTATTTAAAACTGTGGATTACATTGCAGTTGCTTCTTCCACTGGTGACAATTGTCACTCGATTCACTTTTTGTTCATTGCTCATCACTTTTGGAATCCATCCTGTCACAAACCTTTTGTACCAAGCGGTTAATTTTTGCAATTTTTGTGGCAACTCACAGTTAGTGGCCCACCACAAGGAGGTTCATTTTCAACTGATTGAAATTTCTTATGCTCAAACATTCTACATCATGATAAACTATTATCTAGATATGCACTTTTAATGTTCCAAAAGTGGTCAGTGTGGTGTTAACCCAACTGAAAACAAAACTTTATTGCATATATATTTTTGCTCCCACTTCCAGTTTTCAGTGGGTATGTAAAACACTGGCATTTCAGTACTTAATTTCTAATAAATTGTAAAATGTTAAATCAAAGCCGCCAACTTGAGTGAAAATGTGTTAAAAGCAAGACTTTTTTATTTATTTATATATATATATATAGATGGGCATTAGGAGCCTAGTAGGCCCATGGCTTGATTGATAATTCTCTTCCATCTCGCCCTATCTTTTGCCTCTTATTTCCAGTTCTTCTCTCCTGTTGCTTCTATGTCCCGGACCCGGACTACTTGAAGCAGCCATCTCTCCTTGGGTCGACCTCTCCTTTTCTTTCCCCCGATGCTTCTGCTCATTATCATGCTCGGTACTCTATCCTGGGTCATCCTAATGACATGCCCCAACCATCTCATTCTCCTTTCCTTCACCACCAATGTTATCTTGCCTTCTTTGTACATAGCCTGTAGTTCTTGATTTGTTCTCCTTTCCCAAAAGTCACCCACCTTTCTTCCTCCAAAAATTTTCCTCAGTACTTTCCTTTCCCATAACTCGAGCATATTAATATCCGCCTGCGTGAGGACCCACAACTCAGATGCATACATTACTATTGGACGAATTAGTGTTTTATATATATGTACCTTCAAACTTCTTGAAATAAGCTTACTCTTCAGAAGACCGTTCAGACTATAAAGGCATTTGTTTCCTTTTTAGCCTTGCTTTTATTTCTGCTCTCACATTGGGCTTCCTTGAGAATTCCGTTCCCAAATATACGAATCTATCGACCTCCTCGAAGGTTAACTCTCTTCCAGAACTTGTTTCCACTTTAGAGATTTCCCCTTCCTAAACTCCCTGTCTGTCCATGTCATGTATTTGGTCTTTTCTTCATTGATTACTAACCCTACGGACCTCGCCTCTTCTTCTAAAGCTGCTACTACTCTCTGCAGTTTGGTTTTACTCCTTGGTGTTATTGCAATGTCGTCCGTGAAGGCTAAGCACTGAAGTCTCTTGTGGTAGAGCAAACCAGTCCGGTTTATTTTTGCTGCTCTTATGATCTTTTCCAGGACTGCATTGAATAGAATTGGGGACAAAGGGTCACCCTGTCTTAGACCTCTTTTCACTGTAAATTTCTGTGATATCCTCCTGTTTACCTTTACTTGATTTTCTGTTTGTTGTAGAGTCATTCTTACGAGCCTTATCAACTTTTCACATACTCCCAGTTCCCTTAAGGCACTATACAGGGCGGGTCTTTCAATTGTATCATAAGCCTGTTTGAAGTCAATAAATATCACATACGTTTCTTTTTGATGTTGGTAGCTCGCTGTTTGTAGCTCTCTTAAAGTAAAAATTTGGTCAATGACTCCTCTCCCTGCTCGGAATCCACTTTGATATTCACCCAAATGAGCTTCAATGTTCAGCGATAATTTGTTCTTAATGCATTTAGAAAGTACTTTATAGGCAACATGGAGTAAGGCAATTCCTCTATAATTTGCACACACAGTTTTGTCTCCTTTTTTATGAAGTGGACTTATCAAGGCTTCATTCCAGCTTTGTGGCATTTTTTCCTCTGACCATATTCTTTTAATTATCGAGTAAAGCTCTTCTTCTAGAAGTTCACCCCCCCACCTCAACATTTCCGCTATAATTTCATCTCTTCCTGGACTTTTGTTTGATTTGAGACCCAGTATAATTGCGTTGACGTCTTCTATGCTAGGGACCTCATAGTGGTCAGTTCTTTGTGAGTCAGCATCAACTGGTTCATTGGTTTCTTCGATTGTTAGTCCTTCATTTAACAGCTCATTAAATATATCCTCCATCTCTCTAGTATTAAATCTTCTCCTGTTAACAGCTCTCCATTTTCATTTTTTACTCCCAATTTATTGCTTTGCGGTGATCCTCTCTCCTTCTTGATTCCTTGGTAGAGATTTCTGATTTCTTTACTTTTGTAAAACTCCTCTATTTCCTTAATCGACTGTTCTTTAGCCTTCCTCTTTTTGTATCTTAATAGACTTTTGCACTTCCTTCTTGCTTCGCTATATTTTCTCCTCGTCTCTTCGTTGTCTTTTGAGAGCAGTTCTAATCTTGCTGTATTCCTTTCTTCCAAGGCTGTCTCGCAATCTGTATCAAACCATCTTTTCCTATGTTTCACTTCACTTGTACATTTTTTAGCACATACAACCATCTTGTTTTTTTTATTTATTTGGTGTGTCATAAAATTCTACCCTTAAAAGGAGTTTTAGCACAAGTATCATTAATTTGTGATATATTTTTGTGTTTTTTGTGATATTGACAGCATGTTGAATAGACGATGCTTATTACGGCGCTGCTTGTAGTGTTGTCAAACTCTCAAGAATATCAGGTACTTTAGAAACAAGTATCAAAATGTGGGAAGTGTGGGGGTGATCTACCCAAGTTACTATTTTGTTAAAATAATATTATTTCATTCTATTAGACTAGACTTTTCTCCATATATTATGCTTAGCAATTGACTTCTTTTGACAATGCCAAACTTGTCTCCATTTTGTATTTTTGTGCAAATAATAAAGTATGTTGTATTGTATTTTAGTGCAGAATATCTTTGTATTCAATTTGTAGTATGTGAACAACATCATGAAAGGTGATGAGACTTGGTTGTACTATTACAATGTGCCAACTAAGGCTCAAAACAAAGTTTGGGTCTTCACTGAAAATGATACACCCATTGGTGTCAGATAATCCCAATTTTTAAAGAAGAAAGTGGTAGCTCTGTCTTTTTCAAATCGAGTGGAATTGTGACACATTTCATTTTGAACACACAGAAGGCAGTCACAGCTAAGTGGTATACTGAACAATGTCTGCCTAAAGTCATTGTATCTATGAAGAGCCTGTGGTCAAAGTCAAAAATGGACACCTGGTTCCTCCATCACCATAACTCTTTCAAATACACCAGGTTTGTCTTGAATGGAGTTAGATCCACCAAGACCAGCTGCTAAACCCACAAGAAACAATCTAGGGGTTTATATCTGACGATCGTGCAAGCCATGGGTGTGGTCCACCTTGACCGATTCAGAGATCTTTGTATATTGCTGTTAAATTTAATATTTACAAGTGAACAAACAGAAATGTGATGGTGCATCATCACGCATAAACCACACCGCACGTCTTGTTGCTGCTAATAGTGCATCATCCTACTGGGTAGTGTTTCTTCTAATTTATTTATTTTTTTTGTAGTGAGGGGGTTAGGGTTCATATGCCCTGCTAACCTTGAAGCTTATTATGCACCTCCAGTCAAAAAGATCCCATCCTAAGTTCTTTGCCAACTTTGAGATGCATTGGACTATGCTCTCCTATCTTCCCTTGTGGCCTATATTCACTGAATTCAAGACAGTTGAAGATAGTATGCTTATGTGTTTCCTCACTTCTTGCATTATGGGTTTGCCACTTCAATCCTCAGTTATAAATCCAACCACCTTTCATAGTTGCTTGGTGCTCAATCTGAGAGCGCCTGCAGTATTAGAACACAAGGGTCCCCTCAGCATCATCTTAGACTGAACATTCGGCACCACTTTGAGCCAGCGCTTCTGGTGCTCCTTTGACACTCATCTGGTGACAGCTGTCCATACCACATTGTATGGCATACCTGTAGGCCCTCTCATTCCCACCTACTCCTATGTGACTAGGCACCCTGAGATAATATTGTTACCTTGTTGGTCTTCGCCAGTGTTCTTAGGGTATTATAGTAGTTCCACACTATTCTTGAAGTGTAGTGGTTACTTGCCAAGGCCGTCAGAGACGCCCGGCTGTCTGTGTTTACTAAACAGTTCGGATATACATTAATAATTTTAAGAAACACTGTAATTAGTACTCGCAAATTTTTTTCATCATGGTTTCCTTGAAATGAAGCGGTTTTTCAAAAATCATCAGAGATTTCTCTTAAAATACATAGTTCAAAGAATCACCTTATAAATTTTTGCCACATATTTGTCTCACGACGATTAAGACAAGCAATATACCGGAACTGGGCAGTAGTAGATGTAAATTAGAGCAAATATTGTGTCTTTTCTTGTTATTCTGTTACCCAATGGGGTATTTGTTTTTGGTCACGTGACGTCCGATTCAAAATTTTTAATGGGACACCCTGTATATTAGCAACCTTCTGTGTTCCTCTCGATAAAACAATTCCAACAAACTGGCACTTCAGGATTAAAGTGATTTATTCAAGAGCTACAGGTACTTTAAGGATTATACCATTACCATTAAGACAAAAAATGAAACAAACACTAGCATAGGGGTACATGTTATAATCAATGGTAGTGGTGCAATCCTTTAATTACCTGTAGCTCTTGAACTAATCACTTTAGACTTCAAGTGTGCTAGTTTATTGTAGTTGTTTTATCGGGAGGAATACAGAAAGGCATTAATATATCTCACTGATATTTTGAATCGGACGTCACGTAACCAAAAACAAATACCTCATTGGGTAACAGAATAACAAGAAAGGACACATTTGCGCTAATTTACATCTCCAAAATCATAATTCTTTACTACTGCCCAGTTACGATATATTGCTTGCTGTATATTATTTTTTGAAGTTTGTAGTATCATGTGCAGGATATGCAGCAGCCTCTGAGTATCTGTTCATAATAATGGCTGGAATAACCCACAAAAATTTCATTTGATTCTGGTTACGATAACACGTGCCGCTTCATACCTAAGTTCGTCAAAAACTCTTATTATAGGTTAGTTTTTTAATGAACTTTTTTACAAAAGTGAAGATTGATTGAATGTCTCGATCTAGAGTTTTCCATGTGGTTTCTATTTGCGAAAAAATAACTGGTTGTAAATTGCCGTCAAAAAAGCAGTTTGAGAATCATGATTATCACTCACAATAATATGATCTCTTATTTAGCGGTTTTTTTTTGTAAAAGTTGGTAGAGTTGCAAAATAAAGATATGTTTCTTTATCGGTTCTTTATACCTACAAACGTAAAGAGGCGCCTTTTAAATTTGTCTGATGGCCTCCAGATGAAAGTTATTTTTGTTTCTCATATAAATAAATATAATTGGCTGGTGCTGCACTAGAAAGCTGATAGCTGGAAATAAGGACCACCCTACCCTGTATATTGCATTTTGCACTCTGTATGTGATCTGCGTGTGTGTGGTGTGTGTATTCGAGCGAAAGTTGAATCTGAGAAGACATAAACGGTAATGTCGGTATTTAGCAGTTCCACTTGTGGTAACGGTAACGTTGATGGGAACGTTCGCACGATAAAATTGCCCAATTCAAGCGTTTTGCATGTGGTACGACCCGCGGCTATGCTGGACATACGGACGGAAAAGGAAATAAGACGCGTTTCACTGTAATCATCGTGGTGCCAGTACTGCCAGTCGACACGACAGATCTGCGTATTTTGCTTTAATTAGGGTTTGAGTCGGTATGCCCGGCAAACTTATAACTCATGCGACTATGTTGTGTGCTTTTTAACTTCTTATATTGAGCACACTGGTTTGTTACTATGTATGGTTGTTTTTCGACCGATGAGACGCACTTAGTACTTTACTTTGACTTTTCTTATGGTCTGCCTCCCGCAAAAGCTGAAAGCCTATGGCGCTGTAGAAGCGCTGCGAGAGGATATGTATTGGTGCACGTTAGATTTGTTACTGATTGATGTTTGGTACACTGGTTTGTTACAATAGATCGTCGGTTCTCCACCTAGGGACTGTCCTAGTACTATAAGGGGTAGTTGGCTGAAAAGTCTCAGCTGAATTCCTTCAAAGGAACTCAGCTGTTTGAACAACTCTTGCTGTGTGAGTTGGCGCAGTCTACAACTAATGCGCCATTTCCGGATGGTAGCCGGATATCCCGACATCTTTGCGGTGAATAGTACGTTTCCCCAGCTCCATCTTGATTTTCATGGCTATGTCCTTTTCCGACTTCGTTTCGGTGTGGTTTATTTAGACTATAGCCACCTTCTCTACCGACACCATGGCGGTAAAGGATTCTGGGAGATTCATGCTCCCCGCCTCTGTCTTTGACCTTTTGGTCATCCAGGCAGCTTCCTTTGCGAGTGCAATCTCTTTCCTCTCTGACTCTGCTGTCCAGATGTTGACGCCTTCGCTTTGGAAGAAGACCCGCTAGAGCGAGGGTTTGTCCCCCCCCCCTATCTTACTTCGCTCCTAGAGAGAATCTTATCGCCTGTGCGAGCCTCTTCTCTCATCTTCCTTCCCAGCTTGCTAAGCGAGAGGCTCATATTGGGACTTCCCAATGGCAGCTGACTACCTGGAGGCCTGGAGATTAGTCAGATCGATCTGTACGCCATTACCAGCTTTAATAGAAGTGACAGTACAAAATAACTTTATATCGTCGGCGTATAAAAGACTCATATTTTCTAAAAATACTTGTGACGTCATCATTGTACAGTAAAAAGAGGATTGGACCTAAGTGGGAATCCTGTAGCACACCAAACGTAATGACTACTTCCCGTGATTTCTCGCTTCCCGCTTTCACACACTGTTTACTACCAAAAAAAGAGGAGTTAATCCATCGCAGATAGTGGTCTGTGATGCCTAGGTTTGACAGCTTATTAATTAGTTAAGCTTTTGTTAGGTAGGCTACATCCACTTGTAATCCATTTTTAACACTCTGGAGTATTTAGTCATGGCAAACCGGCTAAGTTTGTAGTGGTCGGCCTTCTTGGATTTGGAGACAGTATGTTTAAAGGAACTGAAAAGTTCATCCATGATGATATTGACATAACAGGAGGTAAGGATACTCCTCGATAGTTCTTAATGACTTTTTTGGAACTGGACTTGAAAATCGGCACTAATCAAGCATCCTCCCATAGGACAGGCAATACAATTCAAATACCATTTGTGGAAATGAAGGGTCACCTAATAGTCGAGTCACCTTCCGTCAAGCTTTTGGGTATCAACATCAACAGTAACATGTCCTAGCACGACCACGTCGTCAGTATTGCTAAAACGGCATCCCAGAAGCTTGGATTCTTTTCTGCTGTAGGATGTTGTATACACCGGAGCAACTACTGCTGCTCTACAAGGCACAGATCCGGCCATCGTTGGAGTATTGCTCCCATGAGTGGGGATGCGCTCCGAAGCAGTGTGTAAAGCTTCTGAACACTACCAAGAAGAGAGCAATTAGACTGATCAATACGTTTAACCTCACAAAGGACCTTCGCAGCCATGGGACATCGAAGAAGTGTGGCTGACCTATTCCTGTTTTACAGATTCTATCACGGAAGATGTTCGAGTGAGCTCTCCCAGATAATAGCACCGAAGGCCGTCCAATCGAGGAACACTAGTGCGGCTCTGCGAGCTCATCCTTACCAGGTCGAGGTCCCTACTCCCCGAACCATTTGTTTCCCGCCGACTACAATCTAAAGCGTTTGAAATCTAACGTGCACAGACACTTATCCTCTTGCAGCGCTTCTGCAGCGCCATAGGCTTCCAGCCTTTACGGGACCATAAGAAAAAATCAGAATACCCTTTCAGCTTACGGATTTCCCAGCCCATCTGCTAAGTCGTCTGTAATTAAAAAAAAATTGACGTTACCTTTGACCCTTAGGGCGACTACATCCGGCATCCGGTGATCTACGAGCTGTCGCACAAGTACGGCCTGCCGACTGAGAACCTGATCGAATCTCAGCTACCTGGAAAACTGGAGGAGCTGAAAGAGATCATCCGCAGAGAGATCCGCAAGGAGCTGAAGATCAAAGAGGGGGCCGAGAAGCTTAGAGGCGTCTCCACAGACCGACGGTCGCTCAGCCATGTCGCCACCATCGTCAAGAACTCCAATTGGAAGCTCACCGAGCTCAAGAACGAGCTTAGCGAACTCGAATCGCAGATCATCCTGTCGCAGGGACAGACCATCCCCGCCTCCCTGCCCACCAACGGAGGTTTGTGCTGTTATTTTTTTCCTTTTATTTCTATAAATGAAATACAAATGTTACCATCTCGAAGACTCGCATTCGTATGAGGTATAGCAAGTAATGTATACAAATATCTGCTAATCTGATATTGCTGCGTCCAGTCAAAAATATTCGTTCTTTCTTCAATCCACTATAACTGCTATTAGTGGATCAACAAAGCTCATATAAACGATTGGCAAGGCGGCATTTAGAATTCTAAAATGCCGATATAAACGCATCGTACGCAGATAGTGGAAAAGATAACTTAGTCTTTAACAGGTTGAACAGAGATCGCAATATCTCCTACCTCCCACTTCTATTATCTAGAACACACTTACGCCAGAGTTGCCAGGTGTGGCAATTTTCCCTAAAAGTGGCGATTTCAAAAATGTAGCTGGGCGATTGGCGACTTTTGGTGGCGCAAAACACACAGTGAGTTAGTGACTTGGCTATTTATAGCTTCCATTTCATTGGTTTTTCTGTCAAAAATAAGGACTAGCCGCATGAGCGGCAATGTTGCATGTTGTTTTACAATTGGCACTTTGATCATAGTGACTCTTCAAGGAGAGAGAGAGCAGCCAAGTAAAATTGGTCGACATTTGTTTTCGTTATTTTGCATCATCTACTTATTTCTTATTGCTGTGCAAAATAACGATAGCCACGAATTTTATTTGTGGTTTTCCAAAAACGCTGCAATGGCTCAAAATAAACAATATTTAAAAGGTGGAGTGTTCAAATCAATTGATCTCACTGGGAAGTTGTTTTATTTCCAATCAGGCAGACATGTTAATACTGAAACCTGTTTTTATTGAAGTAAAAACAAAAACCAATATGTAGTTATATTCATGTATTTTCAACTGAACACTCATTGTCACCAATAACTTCAGGCTGAGGTCTATGCGATACTTGCCTGCGTAAATCGTATTCGGGAAATTGACGGGTCTAGGAGGCGGATTACTATCTGCTCTGACAGTCAGGCAGCCATCAAAGCACTGAGTGCTTGGAAAATAACGTCGGGACTGGTCCTGGAGTGCAGGAGGGCTCTTGACGACATCTCAGCTAAACACAAGGTATCACTGATGTGGGTACCTGGGCATGCTGGGGTAAAGGGTAATGAAATGGCGGATCATCTAGCCAGGATGGGATCCGGAAACAGTTTTGTGGGCCCGGAACCAGCCTTAGGACTGTCTGCAAATTTGGTTAGGAAAACAACTGGAGAGTGGATCCAGAATCAACACTCTCTGAGATGGAACAACATCTCTGGTCATCTCCGTCAGGCTCGGGAGCTATTAGCAGGGCCTGAAGAGAGGATAGGACGATTATGTCTCTCTCTGGATAGGAGTAACTTGAGATTGTTAGCAGGCTTATTAACGGGTCACAATACCTTCAGGCGTCACTTGTTTGTGATGAGGGTGGTCAACGACCCAACGTGCACGTGGTGTGGTGAAGAGGAAGAATCCTCGGCACACATCCTGTGTCGCTGTGAAACCCTGGGTTATCACAGGCAGACTATGCTGGGCTCAAGAACCTTGGAACCAATAGAGATAAAACGGATAGGACCTAAGAATGTACTTGCCTTTGCCAAAAGGGCAGGTCTTAGGAACTAGCGCGGATAGAGGCGCAAAAGGGCCCATCGTGTGGCCTATGCACCAGCCACATTCCGTGCTGGATAGCCTCTGGTTCTTATTCATTCATTCGTCACCAATAACTTCGTGGCCTGGTACTCAACTGAGATGTGCAGCGTTGCGTGAAGCTAGTAAGCTGGGAGTGTTGAATCAGTCCCATACGAGCTTTACTGTAATCTCCTCGGAGTTCAGAGCCTCTTTAGCGGCCTGAGGATCACAGTAGCCCTTAGTTTCTACAATAAATATGATGTTGACCTTAAGCTAACCATAGGATGATATCAGTTTGATACATTTTTGCAGTTCCGTAAGTCAGAGGTCGCCTTCACCCCCAGAATATGTCATACTGGGCGTTTCTGTTTTGATAATTTTGACATTCACAACAGCGAAGTCACTATTTCTTGCGATTTTAATTCATGCATGCCAAAGGATGCGTTTTCTGGCAATTTTCATGCCCAAACTGTCAACAAGATATCAGTGCGCTCCACCGAAACTGCTTTCTTACTGCGCCTGGCTGCGACTGCAGTGGGAATGTAGGATGTATGAGCGGTTAGGTATATATTTTTAATTGATACCTTCTCTGTTGCATTGGTGATTTCGCACTCCATATTCAACCTTGCCAATCGTGTATACTATATTAAACAGTAATTAAATTCCTGTAGGTTTATTTGTGGACACGTGATTTTGACAGTGTTGACCATAAATGTTGAATGAAAAGCTGCGCGGTACTGGGGTAAGAGACATACCAAAAATAGATAGCATCATACCTGAAGAATATAAAACAAGACACTTGGTGATGATAACGTAAAGTCTGAATTCCAAGTAATCCATGCGGGGGTATGCCAAGGATATATTCAAACTATAATTTTTATAAATGTTTTAGCAAATTACTGTAATACTTCTAACGTGAAAATAGATGCAGGCGATTCAAATTATGGTAATAGTTCAAAACATTTAAAAGAAATCATATCACCATCAGAGGCATGTGTAAGACAATTTTATAACTACTGTTCAAAAAATAAGGGATTGAAAGTCAATGCTTCAAAAACATACTTCATTCGCTACCTGCCATTTTAATAGCTTAATACAATTTTATGTTACTAAATTATTTCACAGTGTTTTAAGTTATCCTTTTTCTTTGCAGATTCAGTGCATCTGTCGCT
The DNA here is from genome assembly GCA_951848785.1 of Callosobruchus maculatus. NCBI lineage: Eukaryota > Metazoa > Arthropoda > Insecta > Coleoptera > Chrysomelidae > Callosobruchus > Callosobruchus maculatus. The sequence goes on along the minus strand of CATOUR010000064.1, from coordinate 1,878,332 downwards.
AACTTCGCAAAACAATGACAAATTCAACGCCAGTTTACTCAGCAAAATAGAGAATTTAGAAAAGCAGCTAAGTATAGAACTGAAAGTGAAACAGGGTGCTGAGAATATGATTCAAAGCATCACTGGAAAGGACAAGAAACTCCTGTTCGAAGCACAGCAGATGCTGCAGGATTCAAAGAAGAAAATTGAATATCTGAGGATGAAAATTACAAAGGTATGCTATTTACAATCTTCCTTTCTAAATAATTAAACGATTTGGGTATACAATGGGTACTAGGAAAGTTTACAGTAATAGAGCTTTATTTATTTCCTTATTTTCAGTAATTTCATGTACATTCACAATACAATTTATCATCCAAAACCACTCTTCAACCAGTTCTGTCAAATTTCCGTGGGGATTGAAGTACACTCGTGGATTCAAATCAATTCAAAACATCATCACGGTGCCCCATGGTGGAGCTGATACGCAGCGCACGAAAGGTGCAGCACCTTTCATTCCATGAAATCCTGGCCGTCTGAGGAGTCGTACTTCAGTAACAAAGAGAACAGTCGTACAAATGGCGGTGGGAGATTCAAACTCACCCAACAGCCGACTAGATCTCTCTGGATGACTGAAACACATGGTTCTCAGATATATGCGGGGGAGTGGTGGGTGTACCTTGTCATCGGCGCTGTGTATCAGCTCCACTATGGGGCACCGTAGTGTAGCAGGTATCGCGTCACCCTAGAATGCCGGAGACGCTGGTGTGCATCCAGCCGGTACCCTTCATTTTTCCGATTTTTCTGTGAACCAAATGATTATGAACTTATTTAGCATCTCTCGGCAGCAAGTCACACGTTGCGCAATAGTACCCAGCACATCGATACTGTACTTGAGGATTACCGTAGACAGCGAACGATGTTTCAACAAACATATAAAGAGAACTGCGATAAAAGCAGAAAGGAAGGCGGCATTACTGTCACGCATAATGCCAAACGTAGGCGGCCCAAGTATGAGAAAAAGACAGATCTTGAACGGAGTTATTCATTCAGTTATGTTATACAGAGCTCCATTATGGTATGAAGCGATGGAGAGGAAAAAGCACCAGCAAACTTTAGAAGAACGACAAAGTGAGCCACTGGTAAGAGTAGCCAGTAACACTGTCTCTGCCAAAGTGCTGCAGGTAATAACAGCAATACCACCACTGCATCTATTGCCAATAAGAGGAGATATATGTATGTCACGGAACGCGTACTGCCAGAGCGGCGGAGGACCGCCAGGCAGAAAAGAATGGACGCGTGGCAAGGGATCTGGTCCAGTACAATGGGGGTGGCGCAGTGGACTAAGCGCCTGATTAAAAACATACGAGACAGGGCAGAGTGTAAACACAGAACAACCTGCTATTGCCTAACACAGGCGTTGTCGGGCCACTATCCCTTTCGTGTATATAGAACCAAGATAGGGCGACAGATGGTCCTATTACAAGCAGGATGCGAGAGCGAGCCTGCCTGAGGACTTGACCCCAGAGAACATTGTGCCTATGATGATATCGCCCGAACAACGCTGGAAGATAGTACATAAAATGGTTCGGGGTATTCTGAAATCGAAAGAGACAGAGTGACGTAATGATATGTAGCAAGAAGAAGGAGAAGAATATACTTAACTTGCACGACGAAGAATATTGTTCACGATAATATCCGGCGCAGATGAAGATTGAGCAGAAAAAAGTCACACGTTGTGTCATCTGCTCTTCAGTCAGTTGATGCAGCACCCATAGAGAACAAGGTTCTTTCACGTGCAAATGATCATGCAGATTCGAACGAATAGCTGATGCATCCAGGCCTAAAGTACCCCTCTATCTATTGGAAGGTCAGTCGCTTAACTTGTCTAACGTGTAAGCATTTTCCTCACCGCAGTAACATTTTCCTCCGTAACTGACATTCGTGGCCTCCTCAGTCTGCATTTTCCAGATTTCCCCTTTGAAATTCTCTATACCGCCTGACTGTCGTTGTACGATGTGAAAAAACATCGCCTAGTGCACAAGTCATTTCTTCTAAGCACCACGCACGAAATTATAACGCAAAACTGCTCTGATCTCGTTTCGTGACCACGACGCAATCGGAAGTATTTTACACTCTGACTGCCAATGAATAACAGCTACTACGCGCGTATAAGCATGTCTCAACATGCAGCAACACGATACATATTACAAAACCTTCCAATTTTCTTTGTATTAGAACAGACGTCAATCTCCAGTTGAAATTCATGTTATTGGATAACAGACTTTATGTTACCATAATTAGGCACTTCAGGGGATTTTTCTGTAGCTATGGATTAATTTATTCCCACTCTGTGGAAAAACCATTGTATAAAATAAACTTGCTACTCAAACATCGATTAATCTGATAATTTTATATTATATTGTTTCAGACATTGATCTTGAAATCAATGCCAACAAAAAGGTGTAATGCGAAAAATATTATTACTACCTCGAGTATGAAAGTCAAAATGTAATGATTAATGAGTACCGAGTAAAATAGTGTTTATTTATGTAATATAACTAGCAACAATATATCGTCAGATTAGGCTACTCTTGAATTATCATTAGTGACGTCCTTGTATCTAATGCATGCGTCAAGCCACAGCTTGATTGCACATTTAATCTCGTTAAGGTGTTTTTTGTCATTAATCGTATGTTGAATTTATCTCGGATTCAATGCTATTTTAACATAAACTGGCATTTTACCATTTAAGGAGTCTACCTTTACATGGTACTGTAATTATCTTTTTACTTGCAATGAATATTCATATATCTAATATCTACTGGGTGTTTCAAAATGTATATGAAAAACAGTGGAGGCGATCAAGGCGATCTGAAGGACTTTTGTTTTTATGCCACAGCTCGTCAGTCAGTTTGTCATTCTTTCGATTTAGTCACCAGAAACCAAACAATGGAGAGAAAAGAGAGGAAGAAAAAGCACAAGGCGTAGCAATGTGGCGACCCCATCGCCCAGAGGTGATGGTACACCTTGCACCGACGACGGTGCATCATGTACTATTATCTCTGCAATCAGCCACAGGGGGGAGAAGTGCAGTCACTTAGCTTCGCCCGCGGTGCAATCACCCCCACATCGGAATATTTCCGGGAAAGTAGAAATAGGTTCCCGAAAATAGGTGGCGCCAAATGGCCTCACGGTTCATGTTCCGTCGCTGGGCTGATGTTCTCGTTTTCTCATAAGTGACAAATTGGATTAATTAAAAGTAAAAAAATGCTCAATGGCTCTTCCAGGATCAAAAGATGCCGGAGGTAAAATACCTGGCCGTTCGGATCTCCGGGTGCCAGGTGGTCCGGGGGAACATTAAGCGAAGTTTGTTTAAAGAATTGTGCTGCCACTCCTCGTCAGGCTAACAACAGAAGCCGTCCTTCGCAGCAACTTCGCACTGACGTCAGGCCCGAAGGCCAGAGAAACTTTTTCAGAGCCGACTTTACAAATATACGAGGTCTTGCCTCCAACATAAACTCTTCAGGCAGAGAAGCCACACATTCTGGCTTCGGAAACTCAAGTCGGCTCTTCAACAATGGATAACTGCTTTAGATATCCCGGATATGACTTATACACCCGATTTAGACGTAGGTTTGGCGTATGCGTGTACGTTAAATCTGGGCTTTCTTGTCATCGAGAAGAAGAGCTCGAACTGGAAGGATTTGACATCATATGGCTCAAAATATCCTTCCAAAATCATTCCAAATTTATATGCTGCATTTATAGGCCACCAAGCAGTAACAACTGCAAAGAGCTATTCGAGAAGCTTTCAGCCACTGTGGACGCGCTGCAATCAGATCACCCTCATTCAGAGATAGTCTTTCTGGGTGACTTCAACGTTCACAACTCATACTGGCTGAAACACTCAAACAAAACGGACGACGAGGGACGTGAAGCAGAAGCCTTCGCTATCAGCTGCGGCTTGGAGCAGATGACTATCTGTCTATATGACTTCTTTGACTAAAGAACCAACAAGGATTCCCAGCCGCCACGGAGATTTTGCTAGTCTGTTGGACCTATATCTCACAACTACTCCAACGGTCTACACAGTCAAGGTAACCGCCCCACTGGGATTGTCTGACCACAACACCGTCTCGACGCTATGCAGAATGCATTCTCCAGATCTCTACCATGCAAAGCCTCGTCGGATCTGGCATTACGGATCAGCAAAGTGGGACGACCTAAGGGAATACTACCAGTCCTTTCCCTGGAACGACCGACGTCTGCTTCAAATCACGAGACCCATCAGCTTGCGCCCAAGAAATAACAGAGGTATTAATATCCGGCATGGAAGCCTATATTCCTCATGTCGTCAAGCATTCCTCCAAAAACAAGCCATGGTTCAACCAGCGTTGCAGAGATGCAGTTACCTCTAAAAACCAACATTACAGAGAATGGAGGAAAACTCCAAATGCTGAGAGCTACCGCAGTTTTATCGACGCCAGAAATCACTGTAAACGCGTGATTGACAGCAGCAAGGAGGAATACAACCAAAAAATTAAGAACAAGCTCCTCTCATGTCCTAGTTCGTCCAGAACATTCTGGTCTGTAGCTAAGGCTGTTAGTCAGAACTTTTCCTATTCGTCAATACCACCCTTGACCAGAGAGGACAAATCCATCGCTTCTGCTCCTAAAGAAAAAGCAGGTATCTTGGGGAAACTCTTCGCAGCCAATTCTACTGTAGACTTTCAAGGAAGTACTCCGACCACCACCATAAGCGTGAACTCGAGAATGGCAGAGGTCAAATTTCAACATTGAGATGTAAAAAGCATCCTCCAAAAACTGAACACCAATAAAGCTACTGGTCCTGACCAAATTCCAGCTATTGTCGTTAAACGCTGTGCCGCTGAACTTGCGCCTATTCTTTGCAAGCTCTTCAAACTTTCGTATCAACGAGGCGTCTTTACCGCTTCGTGGAAGATTGGCTGCGTACAACCCATCCCTAAGAAAGGCAAAAAACTCGTACAACCCATCCTTAAGAAAGGCAAAAAAACTTATCCCACCAATTATAGACCTGTGGCTCTTCTCAGCATCATGTCTAAGGTTATGGAGACTGTCATTAACACACAGCTCCCGAAATACCTGGACAACAATAACATCATAAATGATCGCCAGTATGGCTTCCGTAAGCACAGGTCTACAGGTGACCTCCTTGCCTACGTCACTCACTTGTGGAACAGAGCAATAGACAATCATGGCGAATCCCGTGTTGTTGCACTTGATATATCGAAAGCTTTCGACAGAGTATGGCATGACGGACTTCTGGCCAAGCTTGCTGCTTATGGACTACCACCTGGCCTGCGCCAGTGGCTGAATAGCTTTTTGAACGACCGATCTCTGTTTGTTGTAGTCGAGGGCTGTTCATCAGACGTATTTTCAATAAACGCCGGTGTTCCTCAGGGATCTGTCCTATCCCCTACACTGTTTCTGCTGTACATCAACGAGCTGCTGGAAATAATATCCAATCCAATCTACAGCTTCGCAGATGACAGTACATTAGTGTCGTGCATGGAACCAGGCAAGCCACTATCATCCCAGGAGACGGTACGTCAGCGACAGCAGCATGCCTCACAGATCAACGCTGATATCAAAACAATTGTCGAGTGGGGATTAGCAAATAAAGTACAGTTCAACGTACAAAAAACTCTGGCAACAACACTTACAAAGAAGTCTCACGATGGCTTACCAACCGTGGAAATGGAGGGTCACCCCCATCGAGGTAGAATCCCAAGGAGACGCTATAAGGTTCAATTTCGCATAACAAAAACGGTAGCAGGAGGCGTGGCTAAGTGTGGTAACAATATGGACGCCTCGCCAGAGCCGGATTACTTTCTTATGTAAATAATTTTGAAAATTCATCACAATGATGATTTAAATATGAAGTATTGGGTTGATTTTTCAATCTAATGCGAAATTCATAGTTAAGTATATGAAAAAAAACAGGCTTTGTAGAGACGACATTCATCATCAATTGAATAATACAACTGTATTATTGCTGTGATACGTTACACTCTATTGAGATAAAGATTACAAATGCGGTCCTGTACATTGTTATTTTTTTGCATTCATACCTATGAAATGTAATTCCTGTCGATTTCTCCTTATCCATGCCATCTCTGCTAGAGCAGCTACGATAAGCACATGAATCCTCTATTTCCTTTATGAATTCACTAGAATATCGCTTAAAAATAACTAAAAATCTCGGTAAAAACACTCAAAAAAAGCAAACACGAAATTGTCAAAGAAACGTCAGCTGTTTGACGTAAGTGTCGAATCAATATGGCCAACTTGCACCTGCTTTCAGCCACGTTATCGCGCCTCCACGGGATTCTACCTCGGTGGTCACCCCATAGTCGAATCACCTTCCGTCAAGCTTTTGGGAATCAACATCAACAATAACATGTCCTGGCACGACCACGTCGTCAGTATTGCTGCGGCAGCTGCGGGCCCTGGTGGCGGCGCAGCAACAATAAAAAAAAACAAAAAATATAAAACAGCTCAAACTTCGTTTTTAGGCGTTTTAGGGGTTCCTGATCGTTCTCTACCTTTTTTTGGGTGGGAGTGAAATTGGGGTGATTGGGAGGTGGGGGGTCGTAAAATTCAAAAATTTGTTTTATTCGTAATAGGCTATCCATTGATTTGTGAAAGAAAGACCTAACGTCATAATAGATTTTTTTTACGTCCATCCAAACATTGTCTTGCCTATTATAGAAACCAAGGGATGTAAACTTTTCTGACGTATACATACGAATCAACGACGATCAAAAAATATTGATCGTCGTTGATACGAATATTGCTTTAGCTCGTTCTGTATTATGTAACTTGGAAATTATTGGATTGATTGTAATGAAATGAAATAATACTGTGGTATTATTACCGCGGCGAGGATGGAAAGCGTTTATGGATTTTAGAAATCGTGTCAGTGAGGGCGCAGCAATAATAGAAAAAGTAAAAATATAGAAACAGCTCAAACTTTGCTTTTAGGCGTTTCAGAAGCTTCGTGAACATTTCCTACTTTTTTTGGGTGGGGGTAAAATTGGGGCAGTTGGGGGTACGCACTTTTTTGGGTCGGTCTGGCGATGATTTGGTCGCAAGGGGATCTCAGACTATAGCTTTATGCTACGGGAAAATAATAAACTGGTATCACAGTAATGTGTGGGAAGTACTCAGTCAATGATTTTGATTCCATTTTTTTGTTCCAGTTGAAGCACGACATAGACTCAAAATCGCGCACCGGTTCAATGCACGATTTGGCCGACAACGGCGACATGTCTCAAAGCGATTTTGAGGCTCCGTTGGACGAAAGGATAGAAGATTTGAAGCATAGGTTAAGGGTGGAGACGGCGGTCGTGGAAGGAGCCAAAAATGTTATAAGACTTCTGCAGAATAGCAGTAAAGACAAAGGTGATAAAAAAGCCCTCACAGAGGTAAGTGTGTTCAAAATTATGTACATGTTAGTTAATCTGAGTTCATGGTTGTACAAAATGATGGACTCTGTTGAGAATGAAACTATATTTAAGTTTTCGAATATACCAATACAAATACATCTTTTTTATAAAAAATCAACTGCTCAGACGAAAACCAAATATGCAAGGTGTTCTATCACGAGTGGAAGATAATTTAGGAAAAATCTACAGCTCATTTCCAACAAAAAAGTAATATAAAGTAGGGTCAGATTTTCAACTGTTTCAGAGATGTTTATTTTTTATTTATTTTTTGATTTTCAACTTCTCGGCGAGTACTTGCTAAATTTACGGCACGCAGATTTCAAGCAGCAAAATACCAAAGACACATTGTGGAAGGGCATGGAATTTCTTATCAGAAGGTGCTTTTATAGTACTGTAGCGTCGGCTGATAATAGGATTACAAGAATTTAAAATCACGAATAAATCTTTCGCATGGTTTGTTGCTAATGCTTTGCGTGAATACATGTCTGTAAGCTTAAATCCACATAACAGACAAAATATCTGCGAATAAAATTTTACAGTGCCGTTTTTTAGGACTGATACTTAAAGATATATTTCTGTATTTTGCTGAAATTTTGGCTTTAAACTTACGAACATACATTCGCAAAAATGTTGAGGCACAAATTACCAGAAGCAGTTATTCGTCGCTTCAAACTTTTGTAATACGATTCTCAGACGACGCTACAGTGAGCTATGAAAGTACTATTTGATGACAAATTTTGTGCCTTTACACACTGTGTATTTAGTATGTTGCTACATAACATCGGACGGTCGTAAATTTACCAACCATGCGCCGAAATTACTGGAGATCAAAAGAAATTTAAATATCTCTGAAACAGTTGACCCTACTTTATATGGCTAGAGACTAAAGAATAGTAAAATTAATTCAATTCCTAAAAACAGTTGGTGTAAGCAAATACACGTTTAACCTCACAGAATAAGGCAGCAAAAGTGCCGTTTTTTTTTTTCATTAAAAAAGTCCAAAGTGCGGTCACTAGGTTTTCAGAAAAAAATGGAAATTTGATCTTTGGTTGCTACACTTTTTTTAAATATAATATACGGGAACATTTTTTATGAAATATTGTAGCTCATGATTTCAGCTATATAATTCAAATATGCATGATGTATATGCCATGAATACAGAATATTTATATACCTAGATAAGATGACGAAAGCAGCTGCTGATGCCTTAGTTATATATATATATCTTTTCTTTCATAAACCATACATGTTTTTTGCAGCCAATTTTAATTGTACAATGATTGAACAAAAGTGATGTTTTCTTTTGTTATATAGGTATACGAATTCTAGGCCGTCTTCCTAAGCTTTAAGACTACTAGTATGTTATTTAGGTATAGAAAATCAGTAATGTTTATGTCTTGGTTTTAGTTTTATTTTTATTTCAGTTTGATTCAGTTTTATTTCAGGCTAAAATTAAAATGTTTTGTTATCCAAAAGTTTCAAGACTATGTTAGCTTATTGAAACAAAAATCATATTTTTGATCTCGGCGAATTTTTTTATACATATAGTATAAGTAGGAGAACGACTGACTTATAATTCACGTATATTTTCCTAATAAATTAATTTTGATATTTGAGAATATAGTGTTGATTTATGTGCAAGTCTAAAATGTTTTTGCTATGTCTTGTCAAGTGTCGTCATAATAGTAAATTGGTGCTATTCTAACAGAAGTTATCTTGAAATAGGATATTGTCTTCGTATCATTTATCTTAGTGAATCCAGCTCGAGATATTTGGACTCTACGAACGGTAGAACAAGTTGTAACAATAAAGGTATGTATGTTCCTTATTTTCTATCATATAATAGATTTTAGACGTCTAAATACATCTGTTTTTGCTAACCATATTGCTTAAAAGGGAAGAATGGTAATAGGATGATGTTTCCAATATTATTGTTATGTTTAAAATAAGTTTTTATCTATTAGCTTCAAGACTTGTTTTACACATATCATGAATCCATATCAACGGGTTTAGGGAAAAATGTATTTTTTCCTATTTACTAATGTCTCTGCCCTGGATGGATCTCCGGATTCATTTTTATTTGAACTTTTTGATTTTTTTGAGCCGCAGAGTCTCTCAATGGTATTTTTGAACACCCTAAACACTTCCGTGTTTAAGTATTATTATTGTTCGAAACTAATCTATGTTGTCGAAGAACGAACGGGCGTTAATCCGAAATAGAACAAATGGCAACCAATTGCATCACGCATTATTTATACGCAACGCCGCACAAAAATACATTCCGTGAGTCCAAAATGGACGACCTATGGGCCGTCTAGATGCACTATTCACGGACGAACTAAATTCGTCTGGATGGCTGAAGATCGAAATCTAACAAATTGGATGTAGCGTAAAGATACATCGTTGTAAATCGTATAAGGTGGCTCTTTCAAATGCAAAAAAAATGAATGTAGTATAGTGCCAAATAGTCGGTTGCATTTTAAATCATACCTGTGGGCAATGGACAAGTATCATGGGTTTGAAAACAATGATTAAATTATTATAACCCATTAGTTTATACAAAAATAGGTGTACTGATGCGTTTCGTTACTCTCTGCTTCATTTAGTTTACTAGTAATTATATTTTAAAGTTTAAAAAAGAATTCAAATTGAGCCAATCATTGCGAAGCGCACCATTCATCCTCAGTCCCTGGTCAGCTCCCAAATCGCGGTATTGACCTATTTTCAAGAAACAAACCGCTGTTTTACTTCCCACACCTATAGGTGAGGGGAGTATTGTGATCGCGAACATTTTCGATTTTGAGATAATACGTTTTTTGGGCGTTTGGTGATGTCTACATAGCGAAAATCCACGTCACTCATTTCTGTCGGTCTGTCTGTCGGTCGGTCTGTTGGTCTGTCTGTACGCGTTTTTCTAGCCACGTAATCTGAGTAACCGCTGGATTGTGATGAAATTTGGACAGCAATACGCTGTGGGGTCGTAGTGGGTAATGCTGCTATAATTTTGTAAATCGGTGCATGGGCGGCGGAGTAATTAGCAAAAAACAAAAAAATTAAAATATCCCTCAAACTTCGTTTTTAGGCGTTTTAGGTGTTCCTGATCATTTTCAACTTTTTTTGGGTGGGGTGAAATTTGGAGTGGGGGTTGTAAAATGAAAAATTTGTTGCTTTCGTAATAGACTGTCCACTGACCTGTGAACGGAGACCTAGCTACATAAGTAACCTTGTTAGGGCCATCCGAATCCGAACATTGCCGTATCTATTACAGAAACCAAAGGACAGCATTTTTTCTGGTGTAGTATTGCGTTACGCGGAAACTGTTGAATTAATTTCAATGACATTTTGACACAGTATTACTACCGTGGCGAAATGGAAAATGCGTATGATTTTTATAAATCGTGCCAGCGGCGGCGCAGAAATAATAAAAAACTAAAAGCAGGTTCTTCGTTTCTAAGCATTTTAGAGGTTCCTGATCATTTTCTGCGTTTTTTTTGGGTGGGGGTGAAATTGGGGTGGTAGGGGGTGGCGGGTTGTAAAACTGAAAAGTTTGTAGTGTTGATAATAGGCTGTCCATTGACGTGAAGGAAAGATCTAGCGGCATAACACAATTTTTGAGGGGGGGGGGAGGGGGGGGGGCTGACGATGATTTGGTTGCAAGGGAAAATAATCTGGTATCACTGTAATGTGTGGGAAGTACTGAGTCAATCAACTTGACCTCATTTTTTTTATTTGTCTTCCATCAAGGGGATGCCCTATGCGTTTCATCTCTTGGCTAGGTCTCTTTATGTCTAGTTTTTTGCTCGAATTTTTGTCATATCATCAGGCATTGTGAGTGTCAATTAGTGCACTGGTCACTTTCAGTTTATCGTAGTTAATTCTAAATTGGTAAATCCTAAAAGTTGCGTTATAATAATCTGCCGCATTTACCATAGGAATAACCTATTTGAAATTAGTTAAACAGAAAGTGACTACTGCACTATCTGACAGGTGCAATGCCTAATCGATAAGACAAAACAGACTAGGTAGGTACGTCTTGCAAAAAACCAAACATAAGCAGACTAGGTAGGTACGTCTTGAACACAAGCCTAGATTTACATTTTTATTTTGAATCTCGCTTATTTTTCAGTTTTCTGAAAAAAATCATTTGAAAAACTGGTTTATTTAAACGACTTCTATACACAGTTAAAAAAGCATCAACTTAGGACTCACCCTATAGAAAAGAGAAAATCTTGAGGTTGTGGCCAAAATTTTGAAAAGAAACATGGGTCACTGCATGAAGAAGACTGCCAAGCTTTCGGCAATGTTTATTGCCATCTTCGGGGCTTTAACGTTGAGGTTTGCTCGCAAGAAGGATCAATGTGAATCACAACCTTTCAAATGCAATTCTCAAACGCAAAACGTCAAGATATTTTTAGCTGATTGAACTCGGTGTTTTCCACAACACAGGTCACACAAACAACCAACACATAGGTATAAAATACAAACTAAACAACGACCTTTACATGTTTAGATCACCCGAAAAATTACCAAATTCGTAGTTTGAAAACACACATTTTTCGATTTAAATTTGTTTTAAGAAGGTTGTTGCTTAGCTTGTATTTTACACCGATGTGTTGGTTGTTTGTGTGACCTGTGTTGTGGAAGACACCGAGTTAAATTAGCCAAAATTTTTTTGATATATGCTGGCTTGCCGTTTTTTCCATTTACTGCGGATACTGTGCTGATTTTTAGGGCTTAGTTTAAAATGCAATACTGTCCCACTTTTTCAATGATAGGTATGTATCATGAGATTCATAGGTATTATTTGTATAAAATACTATCACACAAGGAAAGCGGCCTTTTAATTTAGTACCTTCTTGTGCACAAACGATGGCGCCTGAGGGGCCTGGGCCTCCAAGACTACGGGGCCCCCAAGACCACGGGCCCCCCGCAGCTGCGGGCCCTGCGGGCGCTTAGTTACGCCAGTGGATAATAGTCGAAACTTCAAGTATATGGAAACATAAAATTGAATTTAATAAAAAATATAGCTCAACGTAGGCGTAACCACGTAGTATCCATGGGGGTGGGTGCACTTAGTATTAAATGCCATTGGAATTAACTTACATACTTATTTGAAAAATGCCTATGCAAATTTTTCGATTGGGGTGGGGGCGGCGTTTCTGACCCCCCTCCCTTGGCTACGGCAGTGAGTTACAACCTAAGAAACTTTTTCAATTAATAATTTTATCCGAACAGTGTACTTAAACGAGATCTCAGATATTAACACCTGATCTCCGAGAAATAATAACAGCTCTGCGCGCTGCACGGATCGCGTTGTATAAATAGTAAACGTTCGATGCCAAAAAAAATCAGGTTCAGTATGTTAACGCGTGTCGACGGTCTTTGAGCTATAAGTTTCGCCCGCGCTCAGCTGACAGTTGACAAGACGATGCGACGGCCGATTTGTAAATAATCGATGATTGTTGCTAGTCTAGGATAGGTGTGTTTGTATGTGATAATTGAACGCCATCGGTTTTGAGGGCCGCATACCGATCAGATCCTGTCGAGAGCTTTGGTAATTAAGGCGTCGTCAAGAAGGGGGACAAATTGAGGCGTAGATAGATCAATACAAAAGGGTACTAGGAGAATGTTGCAATAAAGCATCATTTAGGGCCAGTTTCACCACCGTCTTATAAGTGTCGGATAGCTTATCTACATAATTATTTTGGCCGCATTTGATTTACACAAAATCTCAGATAATCTCAGCTCACTTAACTTTACTCAGTTCAATATTTGTTTTTTTTATCCACTCAATCCAAATGTCGTTAACGAAGACTGTTAGTTTTAAGTTACACTCCGATCAACTGTGCTCTAGTGATGTAAAGAATGTCACATTTTGGACATAATTAATTATGACATTGAAACTTCGGTAAACATTCATAGAAGAATTATTTTTGTTTGTCTACATCGCATTTAATATATTTTTTGTTTGTTAAATTTCCATGATAATTATTAAGCTTTATTGCCCAAAGTTAAATAAATCAATGATACCAAATGTTAAACAGAAGACTGATGTGAGTACGAATTTAAATTACTTTTAACATTAAAAATACTCATTAAATGAATGAATTCTGTTTTATTAACCAACTATTATTTTTTTTAATTATTCGCAAAACATTCTTACTGTGCTCAGCTGTTCTTTATGAAAGCTTAATAGAACTGATGTTTACTGATTTGACAATCTCATTTTAGTTTGAAATATCTCACTTCACTTGCAAAACGAATATGGCTTTTGTCTTCGTCGCTTGACGGACAGTAAAAAGTGACAAAAAACCCATGGGAAAGCTATCTGACATTTATCAGAAGGTGGTAAAACTGGCCCCTTCAAAGTAATTTTCTCTACATTCAATCTACCTGTCCATGCTTTGGAAACACTCTTTGAACCAGTTCTGCAGAGTCACTAGCGATTCAAGTATACGCAGGGTCCCTAGCCCGCAAAAGAGCATCATCACTAGAAGACCTCCTTTTAGCTTCATTTTCATATGCGGAACAAATGCATAGTCGCAAGGAGCAAGGTCTACACTGTATAGGCGAGAAGGTTCAGTTCTGTTGTGGTCAAATATTCGGTGCAAGCTCTGGCGCGGATAGCTGGAGCATTATCGTGATGGGGGAAACAGGTGTCCATCCTTGAGTTTGGCCGCAGCTTCTTCATAGGTTCCTTGATTTAAGGCTGGCACCACTTAGTTGTGAAAGAGTGGTGTCTAAAACGACTTTCCAATTTTTTTCCAAGATTCTACTCGATTTGAAAAACAAAGCTATCATTTTCTTCTTTACTGATGGGGATTTTCTGACCGCCACGGGTGTTTCGGTATCATCAAAGACCCAAACTTTGTTTGTAATAGCGCATCCAAGTCTTGTCACTTGTCACGATTTTGTACATACGTAGATTGTCCCTTATCAAACTTAGCATCCCTCGGTATCAAGTCTCTGTTCATCAGTCAGTTCATGTGGTAGGTATCCATAGAGAACAAAGTTCCTTCACGTACAATTATTATGCAGAATCGAACGAATTGCTGGTGTATTTAGGCCAAACCATCGCTTAGTGCAAAAGTCATTTCTAAGCACTGGTCTGGTCCATGTTTAAACCACGCATGAAGTTATAATGCAAAACTGCTCTTATCTGATTTCGTGATCATAATGCCATCGCAAGTACTTTCTTAGTGTAGTGAATAATTGCAATCATTGACTTATAAACATGTCTCTTATTGCGACTATTTTTTTGCGTCTAAAATAAATAAATTTTAGTGTTACTCAAAAATTTAATAAGCCAAATTAATTGAGGCCTTTTTTTAATTTCTAACTAACCATCTTGGGGTGGATTGAAGTTTATACAGGAACGCAAATTTAAAATAAGATATAAATTAAAGACTAAAAAATGAAGTCAATTTCGATGAGTCAGTAGGTACTTCTCACATATTACGATGATTTTTACTTGCCACACCGATAGGTGAGGGAATTAAAATTGAAAAATTTGTTGCATTCACTATAGACTGCCTACTGACCTGTGAAGGAAGACCTAGCGACATAACTAACCTTTTTAGGTCCATCCGAACATTGCTTTGCCTATTACACAAACCAAAAGACAGAATTTTTTCTGGTGTGAACATACGACTATTGCTTTAGATCGTACCGAGAACACTATTGAATTGAGTTTAATGAAATTTTGACACAGTACTACTACCGTGGGGAGGATGGAAAATGCGTATAGTTTTTATAAATCGTACCAGTGGCGGCGTAGAAATAATAAATACTGAAAAATTTGTTGTATTCATTATAGGCTTTCCACCGACCTGTGAAAGAAAGACCTAGCGTCATAATACACTTTTTAGGTCCATCCGAACATTGCTTTGTCAACTACAGAAACCAAGGAGAACAATCTTATACATACGTTTATTGCTTCTGATCGTTCTGTATCATGTAACATGGAAACTATTAGATTGATTTTAATGAAATTTTCACACAGTATTACTACCATGCCGAGGATGGAAAACGTTTGTGATTTTTAGAAATCGTATCAGTGGCGGCGTAGCAATAATAAAAAAAACTAAAAATATAAAAACAGCTCAAACTTCGTTTTTGGCGTTTTAGAGGTTCCTGATCACTTTCTGGTTCGGGGGTGGGGGATTGTAAAACTCAAAAATCTATTCATTGACCTGTGAAGGAGGGTCCTGGTGGTATAATACCATATTTTTAGATTCATTCGAACACTGTCTTGCCTACCATAGAAATTAATGGTCTGATAGACGTGTACAATGTACATACGAATATTGCTTTAGAACGTTCTATATTGGGTAATGTGGAAATTATGAAATTGATTTTAATGGAACTTTGTCAAAGTATTATTACCGTGTCAAGGATGGAAAAAGTTTATGGGTTCTAGAAATAGTGTCAGTGGCGGCGCAGCGATAACAAAAAACTAAAAATACAGAAACAGCCCAAACTTCGTTTTTAGGTGTTTTTTAGGGGTTTCGTGACCATTTTCTACTTTTTTGGGTGAGGGTGAGATAGGGGTAGTTGGGGGGAGAGGGGTCATAAAACACATTTTTTTTGTATTCATAATAGGTTATCCATTGGCTTGTGAAAGGAAGACCTAGCGGCATAACACACTTTTTTTGGTCGGGCGGGCGATGATTTGGATGCAAGGGATCTCAGACTATAGCTTCATGCTATGGGAAAATAATAAACTGGTATAACCGTAATGTGTGGGAAGTAATGAGTCAATTAAATTGACTTCATTTTTTCCCTATAGTACGAGATCCCCTTGCAACCGAATAATCGCACGCCCGTCAGCCAAAAAAGTATGTTATGCCGCTAGGTCTTTCATTCACAGGTCAATGGATAGCCTATTATTAATATAACAAGTTTTTGAGTTTTACATAAAAAGTAGGAAACGATCAAGAAGCCCCAAAAATGCCTAAAAGTTTGAGCTGTTTTTATATTTTTAGTTTTTAGATTATTGCTACACCGCCACTGACATGATTTCTAAAAATCGTACGCGTTTTCCATCCTTGTCACGGTAATAATACTGTGTCAAAATTTCACAAAAATCAATTCAATAGTTTTCCACGTTACACAATATAAAGAGCCATCTAAAGCAATATTCGTATGTATACATCAGAAAAATCAAAGTTTCTTGGTTTCTGTAATAGTCAAGGCAATGCTCGGATGGACCTAAAAAACTGTATTATGCCGCTAGGTCTTTTTTTCACAGGCTAATGGACGTCTTATTGTGAATGCAACAAAATTTTCAGATTTACACCCACCACGATCAGGAACGCCCACAAACGCCAAAAAACAGAGTTTCAGGAATATTTGAATTCTTTTGTTATTCGCTAATTACTCCGCCAGCTATGCACCGATTTTCAAAATTATAGCAGCATTACCTACTAGGAGCCTGCAGCATATCGCTATCCAAATTTAATCACAATCCATGTCACGGGCTCTCAGATTACGAGGCTAGAAAAATGCCAACAGACAGACTGACGGAAATGAGTGACGTAGATTCTTGTTATGTAGATATCATAAAACTCCCAAACAGTGTATTATCTCAAAACTTAAAATTTTTGCGATCAAACTACTCCCCTCACCTATCGGTGTGGGAAGTAGAAAGCAATAAAAATTAAAAAAATAAAAATGACCAAAAGGATGGCAGCGACTGCTGAAGCGGGGGTGTGGCCAGGCCCTGTAATTGTGTGCCTGGGACGAAGTACTGACGCAATTCGTTTACTTTTCGCCTATATCTGTATCTCGCCATCTACGCCTCTGTTTGTCACACACTAACAGTTGCTGTGAAGTTGTAGACACCGTCGCCGTCGTGCAACCAGTGTTCCCTAAAAATATCCCGTCGTCGGTGTCGGTGACGCAACGTAGTGGTCGTTCCTGTCGGCGCGGCGAGCGAGCCGTCAGTCAGTGCAGCGCCGCGCGCGATGGCCTCCGCCGCCTAACATGGACCATTCGCCGCCCCAACCCACCTCGCCGCCGCCGCCGCCCCCGCAGCAATGGTCCGTGCACGCCGAGTTCACCATCTCGCACCCGGGGCTCGACGCGACCGCCCCCAACGCCGCGACCGCCCCTTGTGGCCGCCCTCAGCCGCGCACGGACACCGTCCACGACGACAAGGGCGTACGGATGTGCTACGATTGGTCGTCGAACGCCGGTACCACCAACAGTGCCAACGCTCACCAGCAACAGGATGGCAAAGCGCAGCACGACGAGGCGCAGGTACAGCGGGTTTACTTTAAGATAAATTAAAAGCAAAAAAAAAAGTGGACGTTGAATGAGGAAGACCTCGTTCTAGGAACTTTCCCGACTCAAGTGGTTGTTGTTCATCCCCTATTTATACAATTTTTTTGGGCAACCCCCACTCCCTTCCAGTCTAATCGAATAGTGATAATATTTTAAGGATATACATCTTTAAGTTATTTACGACTGCCTAATACCAAACAACTCAGTGTATAAACACAGCTGTTAATGACATTTGAGTATTTCAAATTAATTAATTTTTTAGCTCCATTTCAGAAAAAATTAACATGTGATATATCGTTTAAGACATAAAGGCACATTCTCTTTCTACTGGTGCTATCAAATTTATATGTTGCATTACATTTTTTTGTGCATCCCCCACCCTTTTCCACCCCCCCCCCCCCCATTGTCCGATCGGCACCAAAACTTTTTCAACTTGAAAGGACTTCAAGACAGGCACACACAGACGGACATCAAAAAAACAAAGTTTTCCGATTTTCTTCAAACCTGGTCACCATAAAAAATCTAGTTTTTGGTCCCGCTGCGTCGATAAAAAAGGGGTTAGGGTGGGGGTGACTCAAAAAATAATATTATAACCTGAAATTCTAATTCTAAATTCTAATGCTACCACAAAAAAGAGCATGTTTTCTTATGTCGAAAACGCTACTGCGCATGCCACATTATTTTTAAAAAGGCGGAACAAATTCTCAAACTTTATGGCAGTAACTGTCCCAAAATTGATCCAAATAATTTCAAATTTGTCATAAAGAGGTTTTTGTTCTCTATCTTTAGGTCCACCTTTGGTGCAAATCTATGATATAATGGTGGGGGGTGGTGGGAGTTACCCGGAAAAATAATGATATAACATAGCATTATCTATTCAGAAAATTAGTCAGGAGGTGATTTTACCTTGAAAATGACACCTTGCACATTGATTTCGGTAAAATTTGTGAAAACGAGCCGATTCTAATAACTGACCCTCCTTTGTCGAGGAAGTTAAAAAAACATAAAAAAAGCTTTAATTTAAATGCTTTAAAAAAAGAAAACTAAAATTTTACTTTAAAATTTTAACTATCAACTTATAGCCTCAGTGGGCTTATATGATCACAAAAGCTTGTCGCAAGGTTTGCGTAAGTACCTATAAGTATTTAATTTTGAAAAATTAAACTTAGCGCGACAAGGTTTTATGATGCACATAAATTGTGTTTAATGAGGCTATACGTTGATAGATAGCTTTCAAAGGAAATTTTTATTTTCTTCTTTTAAGAGTATTTAAATAAAAGCTTTTTTATTAAAATGTTTTTTTGCTTTTAATTTATTTTACTTTTTAGTTATGGCTGGCTAGGTTTCCGAGTCTGTTCATCTCATTCAACGCATCGTTGCCGGTTAATTTCGAACAGTCTAGCTCTTCAACAAGGAGACCTTGCTGATGATTTTACCCTACTTAAAGGCCACGTATGCTTGACCAGCAGCAAAGAGCTTCGAGCCTAGGTAAACAATGGCGTGGTCGACAGTACTATCCTGCATTTTGTGTACTGTACAAGCCCAGCATAGTTGGCAGCATTTTTCGTTCTTTGTTGTCAAATTCAAATTCAATCAACCAATATTACAGGCTCAAAAATTCTACCTCAAGAATAATCGAGGGCTCTATCTCGATCTTTTTTTTAACCAGTATTTCACTTCCCATACAGATAGTTGTTGAGGGACGTATTGTGATCGGGAACATTTTCGATTTTGAGATAATACGCTTTTTGGGCGTTTTATGATATCTACATTACGAAAATCCACATCACTCATTTCCGTCTGTCTCTCTGCCTGTCTATCGGTCTGTCTGTTGGCGTTTTTTCTAGGCTCGTAATCTCAATAACTCCTACATGGGTTGTGATGAAATATGAGTAGTGATATGCTGGGGGTCTTAATAGGTAATGCAAAAAATAAAAAAAATTAATATCTATCAAACTTAGTTTTTAGGCGTTTTAGGGGATCATTTTCAATTTTTTGTGGGTGGGGGTGAAATTGGGGTGGTTGGAGGGTAGGGGGTTGTAAAGCTGAAAAAATTGTTTTATTCATAATAGGCTGTCCAATGTCCATTGACCAATTCGACTCGAAAAAAGTTTATAATTTTTGCTTAATTTTGAGTGGCACAAGCTCTTATGGTGTTAAGATTTTCTCATGTAACTCAAAAATACGCGAGAAAATTACCTAGTCAATCTCCTTGATGATTTTTTTTCTGAACAGCAATGTACAGAAATATATGTTCAACACAAAGGTTGACTATCAACTCCACACCGCATTTGCTCGTGGTGGGGATATTTGAAGCGACGCTTTTCAATCACCTGTGACCATACCTGTGACAAAAAAATGGCACTGTTTGCACAGTCTGTCAACGCGAGCATTAGCGTGTGATTTAAAGTGAACATCTGTCTCAAAATGGAACAGACGATTGTTACGAAATCACCTTCGATGCCAAACAGACTCTAATTGACGAATAAGAGTGGATTAGATTAGAAGCTTGTCAAGAAAAAAAAATAGTTATCGCGATATATTAAGAGTATTTTTTCAGTACCAGTGATAGAATCCTCATAGTGATGTTGCGTCACATTGGCCAGGTATTTATATATAATTTATTTGACGAATAAGATTGAACTAATTCTTGTCAAGAGGGAAAAATATCAGAATTAAGTATTGCAACATATTTTGGATATTTTTGCAGTACTGCCCGCTTCAGTTGATGCAGTTTTTCATACGTACAAACCACGCACTAAACCAACATTTCCATTGTGCTTTTAGTATGAAACTGCGAATTTCCTCAAATGCCCTATTCATCATGGTATCTGATGAAAATTTGCGACCTTTAAGCTGTAGTTTCACATAGGGAATGAGAACAAAGTCATAATAGTCAAGGTCTGGGCTATATGGAGGACGTTCTAATACTTTAAATTTTTGAGAGCTTCAAACAATTGTGCCATACAATTTTGTGTGTCCCAGCTGAAGATTCTTCTGTTTGTCCAACACAACTGCATTCATCAATTCGTATCATACCAAAGTATGGCGGATCATGCGTTTTCCTACAGACTTGGATATTTTCACCTCATTCGGAGGTTCTTCTTCATCGATCAAAATTGCAAAATGCTTTGGAATATCTTTAGTTACGTTTAGAAAAAAAGAGGAAGTTTACCTCGTTCTAGATTGTACTATTTTCATATTATATAATTTCTATTTATCCTAAGATTAGATAAAATCGACCACATGCTGCTGAAAAAATACTTGTCAGTACTCGAAAGCGATGTTTCTAAAATTAGACCGGCGGCTTAGAATAGACCGGGCTAATATTTTCCTCTTTGTTATTGGGTAACGAATGATGTAGGAATGTGAAAAATGTACAGTTTGTAGGTTTAGTCGTGTATACAGGTTGGTTCAGCTGATTTGCTTTTATTTGTAGAACAGAATGTTAAAGATCCTGATTTTTGTGTAGGAATTTAAAAAATTAAGAAGGCTCTCAAAAAGGTGTTTAAAGTATTAGAAACTGAAGAATGTACTGTGATAAAAGTAATGACGTAGATATAGCCCAATGAAACCATAATGTAGAGCGATGATAATCAGGATTTGTTTGGAAAATATTTGTGCTTGTGCATAATTTGTTTAGAAGTTTTATTTACTTCGTGCAAAACATTTGTTTACAATGTTCACCAGATTCGGAGAACAATCAAGCATGAGCGAGGGTCGTTGAATAGGTCCTTATTTAGCTTTTTCATTATTTTCTGAAATTGTTTCAAATTTTTTTAAGGCGTCTAGAAAGTTCTCAAAATGGACATTTGTTTTGGCGATAACTTTTCTGTTAGACCTTTTGTGCCCTGAGCCATCTATTCATTGGAGACCAAATCAGGTGAATACGGTCGTTGTTTAAATAATTTGAACTTTAATTCCGAAGAATTTTTTCGATTTACCCCTAAGCCGCTTTTGCACCGCTTCCTTAACTTCCTTATTCTTAGGGCCTCTTTGAGTGGTCCAAAAAGGTGAAAATCAGATGGGGCGAGGTCGGGGCTGTAGGCAGGATCAGCTGATAAGACCTCCCAACCCAATTCTTGAAGCATATCACGGGTCAGCTGGGCTGTATGAGGGCGAGCGTTATCATGCTTGATAGCTGGTCTAAACTTGTGTTCTAGCATCTCAGAGTAGTATTGGTTATTGATAGTTCGCTAATCTTCAAGGGAGTCGCCATAGACTAGACCCTGTGAGTCCCAAACGATGGTCAGCGTCACTTTACCGGCGGAACCGTGATTTTTTTTGCGAACTGGAGAGCTAGTGTGTTTCCACTGCATACTCACCTTTTTGGTCTCAAGATCGTAGTGATGGATCCAGACCTCGTATCTGGTCGCTGATCTTTCAAAAAAAAAGCGTCTCCCTCAATCAAGCTCGTTGCTTTAAGTCTTGGCTAATGGAAAGCCTTGATTCTTTATGAGCGTCACTGAGCTGTCTGGGAACTCCTCTGGCGCACGTTTTTATGTACTTTAAATTGTTCTAAATGCCATGGTGATCATTTCCAACACTTACTTGAATTTTCTCAGCTATCATTTCAACAGTAATTCTTCAGATATCACGAATAAGACCAGAAACTTCCTCTGGACGTCCACATCGGGGTTCATCACGTACGCTCGTTCAGCCACTTTTAAACCGATTAACCTGCTTGTCAAAATTCGTACAGTTCATACAACTTTGACCGTAGTGTATCAACTGTATCAACGTTCTAGAAAAAAATTACCTTGGTTATACGAATCTAATTACTGAGCGCTGTTCTGCTAAGGTGCAATGTTCGTGTGGGCCTGCCGTGGTGACTTGAAAATTTTGTTGATTATGTTGACATAAAATGATGAAACAGCTGATCAGAGCATATCCCGAAGTTGCCAACTAACACCCCTAAAATGATTGTACAACATTCATTGAATAGTTTTGAAATTATAGAATGTTATTTATTGAATGACCCTCGTAGGAGTCCGAAACAGATCTATTGAAACATCTACCTTGTCTACAAACTTTAAATAATAAAACTATTTAAAAATTACAATTTTTGTGATTATTTAACACTGCGACTCGGCAAGTAAAATGTGTAATTTTTCCCTTGTGTAGTACGGTTTCCAGCGCGGCAACATCTGTTTCACGTCGACCCCGCCCAGACGGTGCACGGACCGCCTCCTGGGCGTGCCCGACTCTGACTACGGCAGCGACCTGACCTCGCCCGCCTCGGCCGTTAGCTCCTCCCCCTCGAGGGCGGGCCATCCGTACAACAGGAAGTGCCGCAGCACCTGCAACATCGTCCTCTCCGCCAACGTGCACCACGAATTGGACCCGCAACAGCAGAGGGGCGGTGGCTCCACCTGCGGTAGGACGCAGAGTCTGCGCTGTCAGACGCCGACGCTGTGTTGCGATAGGAAGAGCGACACGTTCTACGGGTGCGGCGATCCGTGGTGTCATCATCTGCGGTACGGGGACGAATTCTCGTGCAGGTGGGTTTTGGTATTAGCACAGCATACTAAACGATCAGCAGGGTATATCTCAGGATTTCCGTTTAACTGCCGCAGTCCCAATTATTAACCGTTTATTGCCTAACTGGTTTTTGTTTCGGCAATGACTACCCCCTTCTACTCTCAGGATTTCCTATATGATAATAGTTTTTACAGAAGTTGACTTTAACGGCGACAATATGAATTAGAAGTCTGGGTAGGGATGCGAAAATAAAAAAGTATCGATACCGATACTCATTCGATATTTTTTTGGCCAAGTATCGATACTCAACGATATTGAAGGCAAAGTATCCATTCTCTTCAAACCGCTGGAGTCTTGTTATAAAATATTCGTGGATAAAGGCCTTATGACAGTTTCAGGCATATATGTGTACAAATTACTTATCTGTGTAAAACACAATTTAAACAATTTGAAAAACACTCGTGCCCAGTTGCACCAACTTTCACTTAACGTACGATTAACAAAGGAAACCGCAACATTTAAGATGACCTTAAAGTTCCAATCGTTTGCACGGACGTCAATCTAATCTTACTTAGCTAAGTACTTGTTATATGTGGCAACGCTGGTTCTGTGACGCCTATTTTGTGTTTTGTCGCTCCTATTTTGTGTATTGTGTTCGTGTTCAGCATTACTTCTTGTTAAATTCTGTGGTTTCTTGGGTTGGATTGGAGGTTGAAGTTTAAAGTATTGAACTTAACCTTAAACCGTGTTTGTACATTGGAATATATATTTGAAAAAAGAAAAATGAGTTAATGCAAACAAGATATAGATGCCACAGTATTTTTGCCTAAAGCTTAAACCTTTTCAAAAAGCTTAATTCATCTAGCTCCTCAAAGTAATTTGGCCTGTGGTAAATACGCCATACTTCTAGGAATTCCATACTCCACACTCCACGATATCGACAACTTCCATATCATCATTCAAAAAATCGAAATCTTTCATAATCACGATAAAAAGACAGCACCAGTTCACAATGATGCGATAATTAAATGCAAAAAGCAGTTAAGTCGTGTTTAAGCCGCTAAAATCGAGCACTTTATAAAGGACGGTTTAAAGAGACTTTTGAGTATTCCTTAAATGTTGGTGCAATGAAATATTCTACATAAGCGTGATTAAAGGATGCTTAACATTTAACGCTTCCTTGGAAGAGTTGGTGCAAATGGGCATCAGATATTCACTCATATTCAACAAGACCTAGTAGTTAGCTATATATTAGGGTGGGCCGATTTTAGTGGTTTTCGAAAATAAGAATTTGCAACATTGGAAAAGTTGCAAAACCAAAAAACAAACTTTTTTTTTATTTGACGAAAAAATATATTTTTTTGTTTTGTACTGCCACAATGACAGTTTATTTCCGAATTTTGAATTTTTTGAATTTCAAATTCTGCAACTTTGAAACTTGTTCGGAACATAAAAGCAAACATTTTTCGTTAAATGACATATTCCGAATTTTTACGTTTTCAACTGCCACATGGGCAATAAAGTTTCAAAATTGACATTTCAATATTTGCATACGAAAAACAATTGTGAGAAAGAATGCTGAAATGTTCTCCTAATATAGTGTTTCCTATAGCTTCATGTTTTAAATTACCACATCAACGATATGTCCTTGATTGAGTATTATTATTATTATTATATCACATAATATTTTAACCAACGCACGTCACTGGCGCCGTACGCCAACTATGTGTGATTGTGACGCTTGCGCGTACAACAGCCAGGGAGCCACGTTTATCAGTTGCTTTATGTTGACCGTACGACGTGCGAGTATTCAGAGTTGAGTTTTAATAAAATGTCGTGTAAAACTCGAAGTGAATTGGAGTGCCCTATATTTGGAGCTCCCAAATGTATTAGTGAAAACGTTCTGCCGACATATGAAGATATGAACAGGTATTTCAACTGGATAGAATATGAACTTAAGCCTCTATCAACAAACCCACAGCAAACCGCAACTGAAGCAACTAAAGCTGTTGCCAAAAAAATTGTTGAAATTTGGAATAAAGCTTCGATTCCCACTGTACTTCAGTGTACTATCATCAAACGTATAACAAGCTATCGTCTTAAAATAAGGAATTTATTAAAACCTTATAAGCAACGAAATAAAGTCATAAGCTATCAAAAGCAGTTACAGGAATTCAGAACAAAATCCAAAGTTTTATTTGATGTTGCTGCCTGTAAATGTTCAGACTTCAATACATGTGTCTGCGATAAAGTATTCAAAGTTCCACAAGCAGAACGTACTTTTCTATTGGATCAGAGGACCGTAAGAAAAATGTTGATTAGTTCCGTGGATGTAAAGACAACTAAAATAAATCAGAAGCGGATTGAAAGAAACGAGTTATTGAAAACAAGAAGAGAATTAGATGAGAATTCAAAATCTGGATTACAGATGAAAAAAGATTTACAGATAAAAGAAAGATCCCAGCAAGAACCCAGTACTTCTCAACAGGTTTCTACCGTTCCTCGACGATGTTTACAAATTCAACGTAATTCGTTACAAATACCCGTGCTTGCGAGAACACTTGATCGTTATGGTATTTCTGATCGAGCTGGTGCTGCAGTAGCTTCAGCCGTTCTACAGGATGTCGGCATTATTAATACCATAGACAAAACCAGTATCATAGATAAGAACAAGATTCGTCGTGCTAGAAGTAAGAAACGTGAAGGTTTACTAGAAAACAATCAAAATTTATCATTACGTGGCCTGTTTTTTGATGGAAGGAAGGATGAAACGCTGAAGATGGAAGACAGTCGTCGACGAAAAATCCGGGAGGAGCACATTACTCTCATAAAAATGCCAGAGTCTGTATACTTGACGCATGTTTGTCCTGAATCAGGAACTTCGTCGAACATCATAAAATGTATTTTGGAGTACTTCGATAAATCACAGATTACAACAGATGATCTTAGAGTGATAGGATGTGACGGAACAAACGTCAATGTTGGAAAACATTCCGGAATAATTGTTAATTTAGAAAAACATTTAGATAGACCGTTGCAGTGGTTTATTTGCCAGTTGCATACAAATGAACTGCCTTTGCGACATCTCATAAATTTTCTTGATGGTAGCACAACTGGGCCTAAGGACCTCTGTGGGCCTATTGGACAGGCATTGAAGGGATGTGAGAGTCTTCCCATAGGTAATTTATTTATTTTTATTTTACCTTTTGTATTTTTTATTTTTTTTTACTTTTCATTCCAGTTGATTTCAACATAATTGAGTCGAATATGCCGGTACTAGATGAGTCTGTTTCGACTGAACTCAGCACAGATCAAAAATATCTTTTTGATATATGTAATGCTATTTCAAAAGGAACTGTGAAAGAAAACTTATCCAAACGAAGCCCTGGTAAAATTGTGCATTCCAGATGGCTGACAACGGCTAATCGCATACTGCGGCTATACGTTTCAACAGCTGAACCATCAGAAAACTTGGTTACCTTGGTAACTTTTATTTTAAAAGTATATAGTCCAATGTGGTTCATTATTAAAGCAAAACCGTCATGCTTGCAGGGAGCCTTCAATGTCTGGAAAATGATTAGTCTATCAAGGTATTTACCGGAAAGATTGAAAGTGGTGATTGATCCAGTAATATTGCGAAATAGTTATTTCGCACACCCCGAAAATATCCTGCTTGGAATGCTAGGGGACACAAGAGAACATATTCGAGAGCTTGCTGTGCGGCGAATTATCAAAGCTCGGAATTGTAACAAACAGCAATCGCGACGTAAATTTGAAGTTCCAAATTCGCTGAATATGGGCGCTTCCAGTTATATGGACTTAATTGATTGGAGTACTTCTGTTATAACAGAACCGCCATTAACAATGGGGTTATCAGGAGAAGTTTTGAATGACATCGTGAAAAATCCGGCTACATCAATCCTGTCTTCTGCAATAAAGTCGTATCCATGTCATACGCAAGCGGTTGAACGGGCTGTGAAAATTGTGACGGAAGCTTCAGCTGCAGTTTGTGGTGGTGATAACAGAGATGGTATGATAAGGGCAAAATTGGAATCACGTGGAATTGAGGTTTTGAATCAATTTTTTTTTTGTCATAAATCGAGAGATCATATATAAGTTTTATAATAAAACTGTTTTTGTTTTCTTTTTTTTCGCAATAATTCAAAAGTTATATCAAAATAAAAATGGGTTTTTGAATCGAGTACCGAAAACACGCCGACGGCTCCCGAACCCGTGTGACGTAATGATGGCGGTTAAGATGCTCCTTTGACCAACGACATCCTACATCGATACTAGATTCTAGATTCCCAACCAAACGTGAAAATACTTGCTAGTAACTAGTGTATATCTGTTGCAATATAGCCGATGAATGAAGTTTGCAGCTCAGGACGACCTCTACGATCGAAATAAATATATTTTTGAATGTTTGAAATCAGATTACAGATTCCAGTAAGTAAGTAAGTACCTAATCATATATGTCTTATTGACACTATCTGGTGCATGTTCGGCTGGCCTAGTGGTTAGAGTGTTGGCTAATGGTTGGTCCGGGTTCAAAGCTCAGCCTGTCCAATTTTTTTTTATTTTTTTTTTGTCAAATAATTCATGCACATGCACTTGTTATGTACATTTTTTTCTACGATCAACATAAATATGTTTTTGAAACAAATTCTATCAGACATATTACTTGCACTGCATAGTGCAAAAACTAAGTACAGGACGCGGTGGACAATTCAAAAAATCAGTTCAAATGGTGTTTGTCCGTCAATATCAACCGCCAATATTTTTTTTAAATGTAATAGTTGGTTAATAAAACAAAATCCATTCATTTTTTAAGTTTTTAATATAAACATAAAGTAAGTCAAACTCGTAATCACAACAGTCTTCTGTTTATCACTTGGTATCTTTATTTATTTAACTTTGAGCAATGAAGCTTAATAATTAAATTTTCATAAAAATTTAACAAATAAAAATATAAAAATGCAATGCAAACAAACAAAACTTATTTTTCTATGAGTTTCAATGTTATAATTATCTTCTTGACCAAAACTTAAAATAATCATTTTATTATTTAATATTATTATTGATAATAAATACTTATACGATAAATAAACTATAAGTATAATTATTTTACATAAGAGCTAGCACTTCAAGTAAACAAAAATAAAACTATATTTTTTAGTCCCGAACATAGAAAAAGGTAGAAAGTATCTAGGAATATATTTAGACTCACACTTACGTTGGAATGTACATATTAATAATTTATTAAAAAAAATTGGATTCATTTCACATAAGATGAAATTACTAACAAATATTTTAACAGAAAAGCATCTACGTACAGTAAAGATAATTATAACATTGAAACTCATAGAAGAATAAGTTTTGTTTGTTTGCATTGCGTTTATATATTTTTGTTTGTTAAATTTTTATGAAAATTTAATTATTAAGCTTCGTTGCTCAAAGTTAAATAAATAAAAATACCAAGTGATAAACAGAAGACTGTTGTGATTACGTTTTATTTTATGTTTATATTAAAAACTTAAAAAAAGAATGGATTTTGTTTTATTAACCAACAATTACATTTAAAAAAAATATTGGCGGTTGATATTGACGGACAAACACCGTTTGAACTGATTTTTTGAATTGTCCACTGCGTCCTGTACTTAGTTTTTGCACTATGCAGTGCAAGTAATATGTCTGATAGAATTTGTTTCAAAAACATATTTATGTTGATCGTAGAAAAAAATGTACATAACAAGTGCAAAAAGCACATGAATGAATTATTTGATAAAAAAAAAATAAAAAAAAATTGGACAGGCTGAGCTTTGAACCCGGACCAACGGATCCATTAGCCAACAATCTAACCACTAGGCCAGCCGAACATGCACCAGATAGTTTCAATAAGACATATTTGATTAGGTACTTACTTACTTACTTAATGGAATCTGTAATCTGATTTCAAACATTCAAAAAGATATTTATTTCGATCGTAGAGGTCGTCCTGAGCTGCAAACATCATTCATCGGCTATATTGCAACAAATATACACTAGTTACTAGCAAGTATTTTCACGTTTGGCTGGGAATCTAGAATCTAGTATCGATGTAGGATGTCGTTGGTCAAAGGAGCATCTTAACCGCCATCATTACGTCACACGGGTTCGGGAGCCGTCGGCGTGTTTTCGGTACTCGATTCAAAAACCCATTTTTATTTTGATATAACTTTTGAATTATTGCGAAAAAAAAGAAAACAAAAACGGTTTTGTTATAAAACTTATATATGATCTTTCGATTTATCACAAAAAAAATATATTTTTTTCTTTATTCAAAACCTCAATTATGCCTTCTTTTGGGTCCAAGCAAGATTATAAATTGGATTAATTTTTTTTCAACTTATTTTGATAATATACCTTCTTTCTAAGTTAGCTTTATAAAAAAATATGACGTATTATTATGTGAGCTATTAGAATATTCTCATTTTACTTATTTTCAAACTTATCAATGCATTTTATAATAAATACTAACTTGATTTTCCTTCAGTAATATTATTTCAACACTTAAAATTTCAGAAAACGTCTTTGTGGCAGTTCACATTGCAAAAATAGGGAAACAACTCTCAAAGAAAATTTGTTTTTTTCAAGTAATCTAACTTTTTATCACATGCATAAAATGAAAATTTGAATTTTTTTAAATTAAAAATTTAGTGTCATTGTGGCAGTTCAAAAAATTAAAATATCAATTTTTTTTTCTAAGAAAATATTTTTCTCCTCCTATTTCACAACTATTTTTAACATGCAGATATGAGCACTAACAAATTCTCAAATCCTCTATATAAATCGGCCCACCCTACTATATATACACAAGTACCATCACGTTTTTTATAAAAAATCCCCTGATTATGCTGGCATGCACTACTACAATCTGTTACCTGATAGTTTAAAAAACATCCAATCAAATATTAAATTTAGGAAAAACTTGAGAGATTAGTTTGTGGAGAAATGTTTTTATAGCCTGAAGGAGTTTGTTGAAATGACGTAAACTTTAGTGATTTTGTTATTTGCATTCGTAACGTATTTTCTACTCTTGTTTTTATATATTTTGTACTTATTTTGTCACTTACACTATCTATGTCAATTTATTTTTGTGTTTTACATCTATTGTGTTGTTTGACGAAACTTATCTGCTTTAATAGCAGCCTTTAGTGAATAAATGATTCTATTCTATTCTATTTTATTCTTAAGTGTCGGTATCGACAACATGGATTATCTAAATATTGCATATTAAAAAAATTAAACTGCTTAAAATGCTTTTTCAAGTTGGATGTATTTCCATTAGTTTTTATACCTTTAAGATACTTTTTTGAGTAGCTGTAGCGGAACTTGACTTTTTAAAATAAAACCGATAATTACTTTTTATTAGTGGCATATTTAGACGCAATCATCAACGGGCATCATTGGGAGTACCAGAACCCAAAAAGGAGCCTAGTTTCATTAGACACCGAACCACGGCTTAAACTACCCAAAGAAATAAAGTAGCCCCCAGAGCCACGTAAGATGTAACGTAAGACTTAAGCAAAAGATAAACATGTGAAATAATATGAGAGGGTTGAGGTTTCCTTCTTTATAAATAAAAGATTGGGAATAAAACCTTTAACCAATGGATAATAGATGCTGATAGTAGTATAAAGAAAGATAAAGGAAAGGTGTGTATTCACTTGATTGATTGATTGAGCCGATTTGTTAGACGGTAGCTTCAAACGCTTTTGATTAGTCAGCCACACTTCTAAGTTAATTTTGACTAAAAATATTTCGGACAACGATAAACATTTAAGTGAACGGTTACACCTTTTAGTGAGCTCCCCATTTCTGTACAGTAATTACTAAAAAACATAGGCTTATATAAAATTTAGCTCAAAACCGTGCTGACTGACCAGTCTCATCGATCCGTAAAATTACTGTACGTATACTTTTGAGTACATTTATTTGTAGGTTATATTTACTTACCTTACAGGATCATTCGGAAATCTAAAAAAAACTTTTTTTTTGAAAATATAGTACACATTTATGCAATGTTTAGCAGCATCCACACTTCCACCACATTGTTTATTATCCATTTTGAAGATCATATACTATCAACAACGTGTATACGAAATCTCACAGCTTTGCGCCTATGCACTTTATCTCAGCAAATACGAGCGTCGACTTTGCGTGAGTGGTATCCACCGACGTATATGCCCCTTTTGACAAAATTCTAACCCAAAATGACTGAATGCGCGAATGGTTGCCGTCAACTTGAGATATTATGCTGGTTGTTTGGTATGCTGTGACATTAATATGGCGCCTATTAGATTATATTTGAAAATTGGCGCATGCAATAATAATAAATGCCTTTATTTCATCCTCAGCGAAATCAAGTATAGCTTCTCTACTCAATTGAGGATCTTTGTGATATTTATAATAAACGTATTTAGACAAGGTAAAAAAAGTAATAAGTTGGCATATACTGTATCCACTTAATATATTGAACGTCACATGTTAAACAAATATCTATATCTAATGGATATCAAATATAACTTAGTATTTTCCCCTCCATAGAAAGATATCCCCAGTCCGTGAGGAGGTTATCTGCGAAGACTCGAAAGAAGACTGCGGTTCCTGCGCTCGAGACTTCGGACCTTTGAAAAGAGACGTTTCTGTGCAGACGTACGATATGGTGAACAAGTGCACCTCTCCGCTGTTGAAGATGGAGGATAGCAAGGGTGGAAAACCGTTGGAGAAGAAAGGAGGTAGGCTGAAGAGGGGAAGGGTGCTCAGGCATACAGATTCGCCCAGGTGGCCTGCCTCTCCTTCTAGCTCGGTGGCTACTACGCCCACCAGTGGTGGGGCTAAGGTGAGCGCTATAAGAACTCTTATCTAAGGAGTATATAACGAACGTTTCATACATTTTGTAAGAGAGAATAAGAATCGAGTACCATAGTTTCACCGATATGGCCAAATAAAGATTTTCGATTATTTTGAATGAAGGTGATGTTCGGATTCTGAAATTTTTCTGTTTCGTTAAACGAGTCTGAAACTCAAAATGGTGGACGGATTTGTGCTTAGCGCCCTCAAATAATCCAGGAATAGGGAGTTTCGTCTTTATTGAAAACCAAATCGGTTTTTTTAGTGACGCTGAAGTTTCTGGGCTTCTGAAAATTTTGACTTTGGTTACATGAGACTGAAACTCAAAACAGGGTCCGAATTTGTGATTAGCGCCCTCAAGTAATCCAGGACACGAAGTTTAGTCTTAATAGAAGGCCAAATAAAAATTTCGATTTTTTCGAATGAAGCTGAAGATTCTAGGTTTCTGAAAGTTTGGACTTTGGTTAAACGAGACTGAAACTCAAAACAGTGGCCGAATTTGTGATTAGCATCTTCAAATAATCTTTGAAAACTAAATAAAGATTTCGATATTTTTTAATGAAGCTGAAGAATCTGATCTGATTTCTGAAAATTTTGACATTGGTTAAACAAAACTGAAACTCAAAACAGGGGCCGGAATTGTGATTGGCACGCTCAAATAAAGATTTCGATTTTTTTAAATGAACCTGGAGATCATTAGTCATTTTGGTTAAACGAGACTGAAACTCAAAACAATTTGTGATTTGTGCTCGCAAGTAATCCAGGAAACTAAGTTTCGTCTTCTTTTAAAACCAAATAAAGATTTCAATTTTTTTAATGAAGCTGAAAATTTCGACTTTGGTTAAACGAGACTGACACTCCAAACAGCGGCCGAATTTGTGATTAGCACCCTCAAATAATCCCGAATACGAAGTTTCGTCTTGATAGAAAGCTGAATAAAGATTTAGATTTTTTTGAATTCACCTGAAACTTTTGAATTTCGTTAAACGAGGCTGAAGCTCAAAACTGCGGCCGGGTTTTCTGATTATCGCCCTCAAATAAGCCTGGATACGAAGATTTGTTTTGATAGAAAACCAAATGAATATTTCGATTTTTTTGAATGGACCAAAGATCCGGGTTTTCTGAAATGATTGACTTTGGTTGATTGAAAGAATCTCTCAGCTCACTCGTCGCTGCGTGCACGTCTCCACGACACAATTGAACGAGTCGTTCGTTCACCGCTCACTTATACGAGATGTTCAATGTAATCGACTCGTTGACGAACGACACATCGCTACCAAATCCAATGTAGCAAAAATGTTAAATAGTAATAATTTCAATGTACACGCAATCTGCTAACTACGACGACCTGCTGTCTGGCAAAGAATTTCGCGTAAATTCTCGTTTGCCAAAAAAACAACAGCAACGCAATTCCAAGATTATTTTAATATGCGGTCGAATGCGAAATGCGTTATTCAGTTTCATCTAAAGCACTTCGCAGAAAATTGCACTTTCCGAGCGACGCCGACGTTCAAAGCGAAGGTGTCCATTTATTCCAACTATTTTTAAATTTATAGACTCATGACTGTCAACACTTACATATAATTGCGTGTTTATATTTTGCACAGGTAACTTGGTTTTACAGTGTATCTTAAAACAAGCTGTAAATAGTTTGGAGATGATATACGTAGGTCACACCGGAAATTTTTGCAAACTTGATAAATGAAAAGAGAATAATAATAACATAGCAGAAACGGCTGTCCGTTGTTTGTTCTAGACCTAACTTCCGCAAGTGTATCTCGCCAGTGCAGGAGTTTTTTCCTCTTTGCCCAATCTAAGATGGTTTTCATGGCTGTTCTTTTCACAATGCTCGCGAATGGTTCTGGTCCTATGAACACAGATTGGGTTCCTCCTCGTGTGAGTGTATCGCCAATACATTGCTTTCCACTCCACTATGACCTGGAAGCCAAACCAATGTTACTTTGTGCCTTGTTCCAAGTTCGTTGAGGAGATGTATGCAGTTCCATGCGAGTCTCGAGTCAACCCGTTTGGAGCTCTCTGCTTTCAGGGTGCACAGGCTATCTGAAAAGATTTTTATAGATTTGTTTGTCAAGGGTCTTTTGTTCAGATCTCTGAGGAGTCTGTTCTGTAAATTTCTGGTTAAGCAGGGAAGTTAAAAAGTTAACTATAACAGCCAGGTTAAAAATTTAACCATCTTTGGTATTCGGTAAACATAAAATTTAACCGGGCGGTTATGCGAGATGTTTTAACTGGTGCCGTTAAAAATTAGTATACCTATGCACGCGTTGTTGTCATGTCTGATGTTCACACTGATCACAAACAGTGTGAACATGACAGAAATAGTGTTATTATACTAAAACCTCACACAGTAACTATGCATGTGGAAAATGGAAAATGAAGCTGGTGTACTTATTATTGTATTCCTATGGAAGTTTTGGCAAGGCATCCTAGTTGACTGTTGACATTTCATTGAAGGCAGGTGGGTGTGAGGTTGTGTATTTGTTTTTTTTTAAATTTTAAAATGCAAAAAAGCGAGATGACACAACAAAAAAAAACCAGTAGCAGCAATGATTTCCATTATTATTGTCCACCAGTCCACCCGCAAGGTGAGATGTCCCAAAAAACTAAACGCGTAGAGTACTTGTAATTACTTAGCCCTCACACTTTCCTGCATATGTGGAAGTGAAGTTTGAATTAGAAACTGGGCAGATGCTTTGTTCAGATGAAACAATTTCAAAAATGTATTTACAAGGAGCTGGAAGACGTCACTGACATCTCTCACCAGCATCCTATAATCATTACCTCATAGTTGAATCAGTTGCAAACCAATTTACCTTTGCTTTTGTTGAATAACCGCTTCTTGATTTGTAATCATGAAATAAATTGGTACAGCAGCCATTTCGATTAATTTTTCTTCTATGTTAGGTGTATAACTCTACCCAAAAGCTCTGCCGTTATACATACAATTTTAACTGCCGATTCTAACCACTAGCGGTTATAATTTTAACCAGCTCTTTGTTTACAGAATACCTATGATGGTTATAATGGGCGTTAGTTATTTTAACCATACTTTATATTTAACCATGCTGTTACAGAATAGACCCTTGATTCTCAATTCTATGGCTATCATTTCTGCTTGGAAGACCGTGGTATACCTCCCAAGATTTACTGAGATTTCACTCCCTCAATGTTGATTTTAACATTACCTTCATATTTTTTTCGTCCTCTCCCTCTCATCGTGGTTACAATTTTTAAAATGTAGCGGATGGTTAGGTATAAGAGTAGCTTTAGGTAAATCCCGCCATCATGCTGCATATATTAAACAGCAGCATATATAACAATAAAAATGACTATTATGTTATTATTATTTTCAGAGGGTATTACCCAGGCTGTGCAAATCTCCGTCACTGAAAGATATACCCTCTCCTTCCAAGGACAAGAAACCGACGTCAGGCAGTGATAAATCCAACGATCCGTCCAAACAGAGGACAATCCATATCGACGTCTATTGTACGGGTACCGAAATGGAATCTGACAGTAGCAGTAGCTCATCGTCAGAGACCTCGCGTAGCAAGACCGCTTCAACTCCTCAGACTGTCTACGAGAACAAAAACCTGTCCATAATTCACAAAAAGGCTGACGACGACTCAATCCCCCATTTACTCAGGAAGAGAATAGAGGCTGATAGAACGAATAACAATTCTCTAGATAAAGTGGATTCTGATCTGGACGATACGAGCACCGCTTATCCCACCAGAAGTTCCTTTTCGTCATTAGGTTATTCCATGTCCAGCATGTCCAGTTTTCCGAATTCAACGCCGTATTCGATGTCTAGTTGTACCATACCAGGGGTTGATTCTTTCGCCACAACGTCCTGGAAAGACACAGTGTCTGATTTTGGCAGTTTGTTGAACAGCCACAGCAGCATAGCTCCAAACGATAGCATTTACTTCGTGCCGAAAAGGATAGAAGAGGAGAGCGAAGAAAGGAGTCTATCTAACGGTACCGCCAGTAGTCTTCAACCTACGGATAGTTTCGAGTACGCCAATTCGGAAGACAGACTACGGATCAAGAGGATGGAGAAGGTCTGGATGAACAAGATGCATCCTAGATTCGACAGATCGCCTTTGACGAAGAACAAGTTGATGCAACAGCAACAGTTGCAGGAAGACGTGAACAGAAGGTTGAGCAAGATGAACGCCGCTAGAGATAGTGACACTGACGTTAGTGATGACGATGACGAAGAGAAGGGTTGGACGTTCGTGAAAAACGTGGACAAATCTGCACCCTTTCGAAATTCTGTGTTTAAAGCCAGTGACGCGGTTCCGGTTAAGGCTTCGTTTACAGTGCCTAGGTCGAGTATTGCTAGAGCATTTGAAGCGAAAGATGAGCATCTGCCGGGGTACCATAGTGATTCTAGTGCTCCGCCTAGCGTGTCACCTCATCCGACGGTTGTTCAAGGCAAGCTGTCGTTCAACCCAAACCTGAATTCGCCGTTTACGATCAGTTCTGGTAAGTATGTTTCTTTATAAAGTTGTTGAGTGTGTGGTATGGTGAGTTGCTTGATTGTTCATGAAAACGATAGCAAAATTGCATGCATTAGGATATGAATCGATTCCCCATCCACCTCATTCTTCAGATCTGGTCCGCAGTTACTTTTCTTGTTTGCTGATCTCAAAAGACTGCTCGCTGGAAAGACACATATTGTATGTGTA
Source organism: Callosobruchus maculatus (assembly GCA_951848785.1). NCBI lineage: Eukaryota > Metazoa > Arthropoda > Insecta > Coleoptera > Chrysomelidae > Callosobruchus > Callosobruchus maculatus. Next base: position 1,841,485 of record CATOUR010000064.1, on the reverse strand, counting down.
TCTGGTGGTGGATTCAGAGGTCTTCTGAATAAAAAGCGTGGTACTTTACGGATACTTTTAATGCTATTGGGACTCAAAGTAAGCGCTCACAATTTTAGATTGCAAGTATTGAAATAACGTGGTGCAAAAAACAATCATGCATAACAGTACATCGGCTACTATGATACGGAGTACAAAACAATGTTACTTGTCAACAGTCAGTGTAAAACACAGATCACTATACAGGATGTCCCTGAATTTCCTTGACACGTGATATTCTCGTAGCAAAGAAGTTTAAACGAAAACTGAGTTGAATTTTTGTAAGTACTATAGGATCTAACATACCATGCTTTCAAAACATTTTTTGTACTTCAACCCTTATAACGCACCCCCAACTATTTTTTTTTCAAATAGCACCCACTAGTTTTTCCTACACATATTGAGTCCCTATTTTATTTAAAATCCGGTAGTGCCTTGGATTTTACACTCAAAGCTATTTTTTCGTAAATTCATAACCATAAGATAAAGATAGATAAAAGATAAAATGAGGATTTATTTGCGGCGTAATATTTTCATAAGAAAAAAAGATAAGAAAACTCAGTGGGCTTTTCAAGGGTACTGAATGGCTTATCATACCATTCTTTCGGAACATCTTTTTTGTACTTCAACCCCAAACAGTCACCCCCAACTTTTTTTTCAAATAGCTCCCCATCGTATTTCCTACATGAAAGATTTTATTTAAAATCTTGTAGTGCCTTTGATTCCATACACAAACTAATTTTTTTCGTAATTTCTTAACCACAAGGTAAATAAAATAAGGATTTGTTTGAGGCGTAATATTTTTGTAATAGAGAAGGATAAAAAACATTTGTTTTCCAAAGAACGTATGATAGGTCATACACTCCCCTTAAAACCCATTTTGTTTTTCATTATCCGTTTTTTGCGTCAAACAAGTTCTTATTTTATTTATGTTATGGTTATAATTTCACAAAAAAATAAATAAAAATAAGTTTGCATAGAACATCAAAGGTACCACAAGATTTTAAGTAAAATAGGGATGTCATTTATACATACAGGGTGTCCCACGACGATTAAGACAAGCAATATATTGGAACTGGGCAGTAGTAGCGAATTATAATTTTAGGGGTGTAGTTTATTGGAATTGTTTTATCGGGAGGAACACAAAAAAGCACAAATATACAGGGTGTCCCATTAAACATTTTTAATCGGACATCACGTGACGAAACACACATACCTCATTGGGTGACAGAATAATAGGAAGAGATACTATATTTGCTCTAACTTACACCCCCAAAATTATAATTCGCTAGTACTGCCCAGTTCCGATATATTGCTTGTCTTAATCGTCGTGGGACACCCTGTATAAGAAAACCTATGGGGTGCTATTTGAAAAACAAAAATTGGGGGTGAGTTTTAAGGGTTGAAGGACAAAGAAAAATGTTTTGAAAGTATGGTATGATAAACCGTATGACACTTTCAAAAATTCCACACAGTTTTCGTTTGAACTTTTTTTGTTACGAGAATATAGGTGACGTGTCAAGGAAATTCAAGGATACCCTGTATAGCGTCTGGTGCGTCCAGTAACTTACTTCACATTAAAATAAGAATTTTTATAACAATATCTGGAAACAAGTTTCTAACAAAAGAGAAGTAAAAAACCTTCCGGAGCTGTGACAGAAAACAAGAAATAACGTTGGACATGTGGAGTTTCTTAAATAAACACAGAACTTTTTTTACAAATTATTTTAGTGATCTGGATTACAAAACATAATATTACAAGGACAGGTCAGTTTTCACGAACATCTTCAGCTGTGTCACTAGTAGTTGGCCATTTAAAGATATTTTGATATTTGAAAAACACATGTCCAGGACTTATGAGCTTTCTCAAATAAATGCATACTTTAGACGTACGCTGCAAGCGTTGTATGGGTAGGACAAGTGGGATTCCTGCTTAAAATATGCGTCTTAGTGCTGTATTCATAGTCGTCTCTTGAGTAATACTTAAGGCACAGCATAATAAACAACCAGCACAACTCAAGTTGGCGGAAAGTACACGCGCATCCCCACTTTTGGATGGGTTTTTTGTAGGGATGGTAACGGTACTTCGATACTTCTGCACTAATATCGAGTTTTTTTGTCATCGATACTTTTTGAGGCATTCCAAGCTGGTATCGATTATTTTGGTATCGGTATCGAAAATAATTATATAATTATTGAGGGGTGTAATCAGTTGCACAAAATGCTCTCTACGAACCAAACGCGCCTATTTGGATAAAAAGTATCGAGTTGGTACCGGTATCGATATTTTCATTTTCGCATCTCTACCCAAACTTGACAGCCGTAAAATTATCCAAAAACCCTCCCAAGGTCAAATTTTGTGGGAACCATTTTTATATAGGAAATCCTCAGAGATATTATGCTGGTTGTTTATTATGCTGTGCTTAAGGTTCCCTTAAGTAATACTCAAGAATTTACTTAAGAGACCCTCAAGTGTGGCTTTCCTTGTGTATCTGTTTCCTAGACAACATCTACGAGACGGTTCATTTGGCGACGGTCATATTTCAAATATATGTCAATTTGTTATGCTTACGCCTACGCATTTTGATGTTTTCTGTTATCACTTTTTGTTTTGTGCCAGTATTTGGTGTTTTGTACCGGAAATTTTTCCGTATGTGATAGAAAGTGACAACACCGTACTCCAAAATTAACCTACAGAATCCACTTGACTCCATTGAAATGTCATGTTGACATTTCGTTACTTTGGTATTACTCAAGGGAGCCTTACGTAATGGACCCTCAAGTATTAAGGGACCCTTAAGTATCGACTATGAATACGACACTTAGAAGAACATGTTAAGCTGAAAAAGTAGAAATGTTAAATTTATGGACGTGTGGGGTTTACCAAATAAGCGATTCATATTCTATAATAATTTTTTTCCGCAGGAGAGTACACCGAACCAAGAATGATAGCCAGAAAGTTCGGCGACGTGATAGACGCCGTGCGGAAGCCGGGGCACCATGTGGGGCCCGCGAAGAACCCCTCGTGCTCCTGCGATCACTGCAGGAGGCATTTCGAGAGCACCAGGACACGGTGTTCTTCGGTGGGGGCTTCCCCTTCCTCCCCGCCCGTCAGGAATTGGAAGGAGTTCCTTCGGCAAGTGCAGACCGGCACTGCCACGGATCAGACCTTGAACACTTACGATGTTTGAATGCGCGCGAGATGTTTTTTACGATTTTTTATACGACGCACCACGACGATTTTTGTACGGAGTTAGAATAGTTTTTATTTTTTTATTTTTGATGTTTTTCTACAACGCGACATGTCGAATTTTATGCGTAAGTAATGGTGGTACGAGCGTTTTGCCTAACGATTACTTTGGAGTGGATGAAAATGATTGGTGCTTTACCGTTCAATCGATAAAAACAAAAGATAAAACTTTAATGACGTGTTGGTCGCTTCTGTGGTCTTTATCAAGGCACAAAATTTTACAAAAATCAATTATGAATAAATGAAATTGTTTGACAGCTGTGCCAGCAAAAATTTTTCTCGATTCTTCTTTTTTTTAACAAACTTTTTTGATTTTAGAACTCCGACTCTTATCCTTAATTTTAGGATGTTACCTCATTATTTCGTACTCTGCCTTATAGAAAATTTGCCGCTGAATACAATGGTGTTCTCAGATTCGCCCTGCGACATCGTACATTCAGAAAAAAATATTGAACATGCAGATCTGCGCGGAATTAAAAATGTTTAATTCACTTTACATACCGCAAAATTCGAAACGAAGGCCGAATGTGCCCAAGTCAACCATCATACGCAAGACTTTGTCCTGATTGAGAACCTTTTCGTTATAGAAAATTTAACGCTGAACCCAGTGGTGTACTCTGATTCGTCCTGCGACATCAACTTCTCAAAAAATTGTATTGTTGAACATGCAGATCTGCTCCGAATTCAAAATTTTTCATTTACTTTAAACGCAGCAAAGTCCCACATTAACCAACACACTAAACTTTGTCTTGATTCAGAACCAAAAACTTTGCACGATTTTTTTAACAAAGGGGGCTTTAAACTTTTTCGATTTCAAAATGCCAACTCTCCTCCCTAATTTTGGGATGTTACCTCAATATGTCATATTCTTCCTTCGTTCGTTCATTCATTCATTCATTCATTCACTCAGAATTAATTTTTGAGGAATTTTGTACTTTTGAAGAATGCCACAGACGTGGCTGGCAAACGTCAATAAAGCTGTATTTTCCATTATATGTGGTTTTTCATTTACTGGCCAGTTAAGCGCGTTGGAATAAAGGAACAACCACAAGAAGGTTCAGAAATTGAAAATTAATACTTATTGCCGGATAAAAAATGATTTAGCTGTATAAAACCACTCCTTTTAAAGAAGATAGTAAATGTATTATCCGCATCTAACTTTTAAACCGTTATAATTTAGACACACTCTTGGGATAAGAGAAATATGGTATATTTAAATTTCTAGCACTCAAAGAAATGTACGATTTGGCACAAACACAGTTGTATCCAGTGACGTAGGAAGTTTTTTTTGTAAAGGAGGAGATTAAAGTACATCTTAAAATACAAACACCTCACTTAACCCAAAACTTGCAAGATCAAACATCACAGTTTCAGTTTTACTGTAATTTTCGAACTTTATTAACGATGTTTTTTTTTTGTCACTGTTGTCGGTGCATAACACGACAATTTTCATCCATTCCAATATTTCGTGGCCTTATGGGCAAATTATTTTTCCACTGACTGAGCTATTATACACTTAGTAGTAGAATGTAATTCAGCAGCTGCTTTCAATTCTGATAATTACCTAAAAAATGACACGAACGCATGATACACCAAAATGTACCGACCGATTTTAGGCGCAGGAAAGCCTGAGAGCGAGCAGCATGAAATTAGACCTTTTGAAGAAATCGTTAGAACTTCGGCGGACGGAACTCCCGGACGATTCTCCTGTAGCGATTCAGTTGAAAGAGGAGTTGGCCAATGCTCAGACTCTGAGCCACACATCTCCCATGATGTACACCAGTTTGCAACCGTTCAGGGAAACTGGCGATATCGGGAAGAACAGCACATCAGCGTCCACTTTTGGCAGGTAAGGAATAGTCCAAGAGCCCGTGAGGGTCGGACCTCCGCGGACCTTCGCGTTACTCGTTGCCACAGATAGCATGATTCACTTGCCAGTTAGCAACCGGAATAGGGAACTGCAAATAGAATGGAATTCTAACAGGCTATAGCACTGCCCAAATTCGGTTTGTCTGGGTGTTACCTTAGGATTCTGTACTATAAAAAAAACGCGTAGAGAAGACTAGAGCAAAAGTGAATACGAGGAACGGTATTATTCGCAGGCCGGTTAACTCCCAATGGGGAGCCTACCCTGGCGTATATTGCGGACCACATCCCTTGCCATATTCTTTGTCCCAGCCGAATACGCATGCCCTGTATGGTCCAGATCGACTCATGCTAACAAACTGGACCTTACCCTGAACGATACCTGGGACCCGTTTCTGGAGTTAAGAGAATCATTTCCTATAGGAAACAATGGGGGATTTTCTCCAAAAATCTGTAATTGGTGTTCTGGACCCGTTTTTAGAGAAATGATTCTTCAAAAGCGTAGGAATAATTTCTCCTACATTATTTCGCGAGAAAGCCATGTTTCTCCTAAAATTATCCGTCCTAGCTATCATTATTGTCATTCACGTCAGTGCGACCATGGGTGCATTCAGCAGACTCAACAGTTGCGGAGCAGCTACCAAATTTTCTGCCGAACGCGTGCGCTACCTAGCAGCTACCGCTCCAGCGGTCGCCATTTTTTGTAGCGATAGAAAAGTACGCTCACTGGGAGCGGAGCGGAATAAGCTACTTTTGACCTTGTGAGTGTCACATGTTAGGTCTGTTTTTACAGAGAATCACAAACCAGTCAGAGCCAATCAGTATTCCCCATTGCAGTTGTCAAACTATTTCTGACTAGTACTGGCCAATCAAATTGACGCTGACTAGTTTGTGATTGCTGTAAAAACAGACCTATTATAACACTTATGTTATAGGTTATACTGTCATATTTTAAAAAAAAGTCAACGGTATGATGTATGATCTATGAAAAAAATCTTACTCTTGTTGTTTGTTTTTTTATTTTTTAATAAACACGGCCACCCTAACCTCAAATGTGACCACTCATTTGACACTTCACTGAAAACGTGAAAACTGACAGTCGACACAAACTATTTATCGTGATATCTCAGAGCGCACAAATCACGCTTCTCAGCAGAACGCCAATTGTTAAGATGTAGCGGCTACAAAAGTAGCGGCTCCCGATGTTTCTGCTGAATGCAACCAATGCAATCTTGTGACTTGATTTATCCGTACGCGGCGATGTACAGGAAGGATCGGACAGGGCCGATCCATTTTAGGTTATGATATCTATTACAATTATTGACAGCTAATCTAAAGGTCGACATAATTATCAGCCGACAGCTTAGCCAACCTTAAATGGCCCTATTTTGATTGGTGTATCAGCCGATTAATCACAGGCTCACGGTATTTCATAGAGAGAATTCCAATTCGGAAGCGATATGGGCAAATGCAATCATTTCTGACTTGTGACGTCAGTGATCATCACATATATGTCTTTTTTTTTCGTCTAATAATTATTGCTAATTAACTAAAACTAATAAATATATATAAAATAAAGACATAAAAAAGCAAAAAATAAAATAAGATTAAAAAAAATATAGAATTAACCAATTAATTCAAGTGTAGCTCAGGCACGATTAAATTAAATTAAAACTTAGCATGGTTCCAACCCCCTGCCAGACACCCTTTAACGATAATAATTTACAATTATACTTTCGTCGTATTATAAGCTAAATTTTTTCTTTTTTTTTTTTTTTTGGGAACCCATCAAACGATCTTTCCCCGGTAGTCAGACAGTTTCGAAGGTTCTCTCATCCTGTCAGACGCATTGCCTGCAAGTCTGCAACAGGTGCGAGTTCAAGGAATATATGCTAATGCATATATTCCCGTTAATACGAGTGCAAGTGAAATAGAGCGTTCAGTCCATAGCGATTTTTACTGCACGTCCGCTGTCGTTTAAGGTTTTTGTTTGTTTTTTTAGGTGTGCAGCCGTGACAGGTACCCTAGAAGTGCGACTGATGGGCTGCCAAGACCTCTTAGAAGACGTACCCGGTAGGCCGAAGAAAGACATCGACGCGAATTCCAGCCCTATGGACTTGAGGTTTTTCAAGAAGACGAGTAGGAGCTCATCCAAGAGTTATAGTATAAAGGAAGAAGTGAGCGAAGACATAATGGCCGTTTTGAAACTTGACAACAACACGGTGGCGCAGACGAATTGGAGACCTTGTTCTCAGCAGGCCTGGGATCAGAGGTAAATAATCTAGTAGTAAAAGTTTGGAAAAAAGAATTTTTCCATCTATACTCAAAAGCGTGGTAGTGAAGCCTGTATACAAAACTAGTGATGAATATAATTTATCCAATTGAGGTTTTGAATAAAGTAAAAAATATATTTTTTTTGTGATAAATCGAAAGATCATATATAAGTTTTATAACAAAACTGTTTTTGTTTTCTTTTTTTTCGCAATAATTCAAAAGTTATATCAAAATAAAAATGCGTTTTTGAATCGAGTACCGAAAACACGCCGACGGCTCCCGAACCCGTGTGACGTAATGATGGCGGTTAAGATGCTCCTTTGACCAACGACATCCTACATCGATACTAGATTCTAGATTCCCAGCCAAACGTGAAAATACTTGCTAGTAACTAGTGTATATTTGTTGCAATATAGCCGATGAATGAAGGTTGCAGCTCAGGACGACCTCTACGGTCGAAATAAATATCTTTTTAAATGTTTGAAATCAGATTACAGATTCCAGTAAGTAAGTACCTAATCAAATATGTCTTATTGAAACTATCTGGTGCATGTTCGGCTGGCCTAGTGGTTAGAGTATTGGCTAATGGATCCGTTGGTCTGGGTTCAAAGCTCAGCGTGTCCAATTTTTTTTTTATTTTTTTTTTATCAAATAATTCATTCATGTGCTTTTTTGCACTTGTTATGTACATTTTTTTCTACGATCAACGTTAATATGTTTTTAAAACAAATTCTATCAGACATATTACTTGCACTGCATAGTGCAAAAACTAAGTACAGGACGCGGTGGACAATTCAAAAACTCAGTTCAAATGGTGTTTGTCCGTCAATATCAACCGCCAATATTTTTTTTTAAATGTAATAGTTGGTTAATAAAACAATCCATTCATTATTTAAGTTTTTAATATAAACATAAAGTAAGTCAAACTCGTAATCACAACAGTCTTCTGTTTATCACTTGTTATCTTTATTTATTTAACTTTGAGCAACGAAGCTTAATAATTAAATTTTCATACAAATTTAACAAACAAAAATATATAAACGCAATGCAAACAAACAAAACTTATTCTTCTATGAGTTTCAATGTTATAATTATCTTTACTGTACGTAGATGCTTTTCTGTTGAAATATTTGTTAGTAATTTCATCTTATATGAAATGAATCCATTTTTTTTAATAAATTATTAATATGTACATCCCAATGTAAGTGTGAGTCTAAATATATTCCTAGATACTTTATACTTTTTTCTATGTTCGGGACTAAAAAATATAGTTTTATTTTTGTTTACCTGAGGTGCTAGCTCTTATGTAAAATAATTATACTTATAGTTTATTTATCGTATAAGTATTTATTATCAATAATAATATTAAATAATAAAATAATTATTTTAAGTTTTGGTCAAGAAGATAATTATAACATTGAAACTCATAGAAAAATAAGTTTTGTTTGTTTGCATTGCATTTTTATATTTTTATTTGTTAAATTTTCATGAAAATTTAATTATTAAACTTCATTGCTCAAAGTTAAATAAATAAAGATACCAAGTGATAAACAGAAGACTGTTGTGATTACGAGTTTGACTTACTTTATGTTTATATTAAAAACTTAAAAAATGAATGGATTTTGTTTTATTAACCAACTATTACATTTAAAAAAAATATTGGCGGTTGATATTGACGGACAAACACCATTTGAACTGATTTTTTGAATTGTCCACCGCGTCCTGTACTTAGTTTTTGCACTATGCAGTCAAGTAATATGTCTGATAGAATTTGTTTCAAAAACATATTTATGTTGATCGTAGAAAAAAATGTACATAACAAGTGCAAAAAGCACATGAATGAATTATTTGATAAAAAAAAAATAAAAAAAAATTGGACAGGCTGAGCTTTGAACCCAGACCAACGGATCCATTAGCCAACACTCTAACCACTAGGCCAGCCGAACATGCACCAGATAGTTTCAATAAGACATATTTGATTAGGTACTTACTTACTGGAATCTGTAATCTGATTTCAAACATTCAAAAATATATTTATTTCGATCGTAGAGGTTGTCCTGAGCTGCAAACTTCATTCATCGGCTATATTGCAACAAATATACGCTAGTTACTAGCAAGTATTTTCACGTTTGGCTGGGAATCTAGAATCTAGTGTCGATGTAGGATGTCGTTGGTCAAAGGAGCATCTTAACCGCCATCATTACGTCACACGGGTTCGGGAGCCGTCGGCGTGTTTTCGGTACTCGATTCAAAAACCCATTTTTATTTTGATATAACTTTTAAATTATTGCGAAAAAAAAGAAAACAAAAACAGTTTTATTATAAAACTTATATATGATCTCTCGATTTATGACAAAAAAAAAATTGATTCAAAATCTCAATTATCGACCTATCTCACGTATCTCCTGTTTGGCAAAGGTTTTTAAAAATATAATAAAGAACAAATTGTTCTTCTAATAAACAGGTCGGTTTCAGAAAAAATAAATCTACTGAAGATGCGGTGACATATATTTAATATGAGAATTATGTAAAAAGGTAGGCAGAAACATTCCAACATTATGTGTCTTCGTGGAAGCGACAAAAGCATCCGACACAGTTGATCATAGGATACTCATGAAAACTTTACAAAATTATGGTATACGGGGACAAATGTATCATCTAATTAAAAGTTACTTAAGTAATAGGACACAAACTGTTGTGATAAATAAATGTTCTAATACTCCATTGCCCATATAACATGCGGTGTTCCTCAAGGAACGGTACTGGGCCGTTATTTTTTAGCATATATATTAATGATCCATTTGCGGTTAATGTGAGTGGAGATGAGGTCAGTTTTGCAGACGATACAGTTATATTTTCTGCTGAAAGTTGGGAAATATATGAATCAAAGGCTGAAATTAGTTTTAATAAAAGATCACTCAATTGTAGTCGACTGTTAACAGTCAATTTCAACAAAAGTCACTTTGTTCCATTCGCGTCCTACGTAAACGTCTTAGCCAAAATACACAGGCTTACAAATCAGTTATAAACAGCTTATTTTATCAATGGTCATCAGTATCACGTACTTAGGAATATATTTAGATTGCCATATCAAATTGAAAGGAGCATTCAGAATATGTTGTAAAAAAATACGTTGCGTTATAAGCACATATAAACTCCTATCCACTATACTTACCTATGAACAGATGATTATTGTATTGTTCATAATGACATACGTTATTGTATTGGGGCGTGGGGCGCGGCATGTAAAAGTGGTATAAACACAGTAGAAATTATACAAACATGTGTATATAAAGTTAAATATAAAACGAAATTTACATATCCTAGTGGATTGTTATTTTGTCAAACAAAAATCCTAGATATTCACCAATCTTTTTCATGTCTTGATGTATTTACCAATATAAAAATAAACCAAAAATCAGTCTAAATCCTCCTTTAAAGATGCTAACATAGCGCAATACGTGTCTGGTTTGAAATCTGACATTATTTTTTGAAAGTATCCGCCATTGCTCCACGGGACTGTCTTTCTGAGTATCGTAAGCAAATAAATGGTATTCAGCATCATCAAAATCGAATTAAATATTAATCTTTTATATTTGAACTTTGTGGCTTTTGTATCAGTTAATGATAATGTCTGTTTGTGCAGGTTTTCCATTGAACTAGACAAATCAAGAGAATTAGAAATCGGAATTTACTGGAGAGATTGGCGATCATTGTGTGCTGTAAAGTTCTTGAAACTAGAAGAATTTATTGATGACGAAAGGCATGGAATGGCATTGCACTTAGAACCCCAAGGATTATTATTTGCAGAGGTATGTTTATTACACAGTTATTTTTTCTCATTTTTTAAGATTTGTGCTTTTATTTAAGTTCCTGTCAAGTTTAATTTAAAATCTTAGAAATTCGAAAACGTCGATACCTTTTAAAGAAATAATTATTTGACATTTAAATTGGATTTCTTTCACCTATAAGGTACCATGTAGTAGCTATCATAAGACGTTAAATGAGTATTGCTATTGAAAAATCCCTTTTTGGGAAATTAATACCTATAATGTTGTAACCTTAATACGATGTATTTCAGATTAAATTTTTGAACCCGATGATATCGAAAAGACCAAAGCTGCAGAGACAAAAGAAGATATTCAAACAAGTGATGCCGAGGGCAAAACAGATGAACATAAACATTGTAACATGGGGAAGGTGGATGAAACAGGCTTCTAGGATTCCTAGTCGACAAACGCTAGCATTTGGTTCAACAGAAAATATTACAGTAAGCAGTTTTCACAGTATCTTCTCTTGACGTTCAATGGATCTATCATGACTTCAAACATTATTCATTAAAGTTGTATACTTAAATATATGAATATAAGAACACTGTGACAAAAAGACAAAGACGGAAAGTAAATGACCTACTTGACACGTACTGGCTTCTTACTTCTAGACGTTTCAAAGCCTTTTGATAAAGTTTGGCATTAGGGTCTCTCTATAAAATAAGTCAAAATGGCTTATGGCTTTTAAAAACCTTTTAGAATCCTTTTTTGAACGAAGGAAATTTAAAATCAAAATTGATGATTGTATGTCGACCTTACGGCAGTCAAAAAGGTCGGTGTCCATCAGGGCTCAGTCCTTGGGCCAATCCCTTATTCACTGTTTACTGTATTGTCTATGATCGCAGTTTGATTTTCATTGCAGTTCATACCATGCCTCCTTTATTTAAGCATTGTAAACACATAGGAAAAATATATATGAAAAAATACGACATAAGAATTTCTACTAGCGTAGCGTAAAGGTATGAGCTGTTCAAAATTTTGGGGGAGCCACGTCTCCCCATCCAATGACCGCCAGTGCCTGAGAGACTGGTCGATCGACATGACCGATTTGAATGGACTTTTCTTATTTTCAGGACGAGCTAACGGCGGACGACAAACCGGAAACGCCTGGCGAGACTCCCGATCCTTGTACGGTAGGTTTGGGCGGGCAGCGTCCGTTGGGCCTGATCGGTCTGACGCCGCCCCCGCTACCGTCGACGCAGCCGCCCCTTCCTCCGCCGCCCCCTCCGTCGCAGATGACGTCGACCGTCCTCGTCGCCCCGCAGCATGTCACCACCCCCGTGTCGTCCCACGTCACGCCGCCCCCGATACACAAGAAGCGGACGGCGGTCACGCCACCCCCGGTCCCGCCGCGGTTAGATCCAGAGGTGAGCTTTCGGTGGGGGCGGGTCAGCGTTTGTGAGCGGGAGGTGATTGGAGGAATGTCCCACTCGCTATACCCTGGATTTCTAAAAGTGTTCTAGTCAACAAGTATCACCCCATGTCCACTTAAGGCCGCTGCACAATTGCCCGGGAACGGAAACGGTAACGAGAACAGGAACGCGCAAGGCCTTGGCTAGGATTTCATTTAGGAGGGTGGGGGGGCAGACAGGGGGGTAGCGAAGTGGGGGTTTAGGGAGACAAACCCCCATGAAGAAATTTTTTGACACTTTTTTAAGTAAATGTGTAAGTTATTGTCAGTAATAGTTGATACTGACAGTTTCATTGTGGATGCTGCCATTCACTGATATACAGTTTTTTCTCGTTGCCGTTACCGTCTCCGTTCATGTTCCCGGGCAATTGTGCAGCCTTTAAAGTCGTATGTTTGGTTTTACTTTTTGACTATAAAAAACACTTCGGTTATAGTATCTTGTATTCCTTAAATATTGCTAGATGCTATTCATTAAAATACTTTTGAAGTTTTTGTAGCATCATGTATAATTTATATTTTTATATTTTCATATTTTGATATTTAAATGTCACAAAAAAGTTATTACTACACTACACAATACTGCACTGCACAGTAGTTGAAGCAGCACTATTAGGGATGCCTTGTCAGACTGGTTGTTGGGAATTTTATTTAAAATTTATTGGCTACATGGGTACTATGTATATAAGTAATTTGATTTTCCTTTGGATTTTGTGAATATGTACTTATTTAACGAAATTCCACTTGAACACGTAGTATTTTATCGTTTACAATTCCTCTAGATTTATAGTGCTGTGGTATGGTATGGTCTAACTTTTCAATCTTTAAACGCGTGATTCTCTGGACATCGTGTACCACTTTTTTTAAATAATTAATTAAAAAAATACAGTGATTTTCTTGAGAACTCAGATTGATCTCTTTTTTTTTATATAGATTCTCAAAAACCCCTAAAGTAAACACTTTGGCTGAAAAGTTCATAGCCTAATACAACAACCCCCTGTTTTTGATAAAATTCCATTTTTATATTACGATTTGTCTTTAGTCTCAAAATAAGCTTCACTTTCGGCGATTATCTCTTAATCGGTCCATCCTTCTTTCCAGCGAGCAATATTTTTTTGAGTCAGCTAACACGTAAAAGTCAGTGGATGGCAGACCTGGAGAATATGGTCGAACTGTAATGGTTGCCGCTCAGCTTAGGCTTATTGTCACATCCTAAAAATCTTTACGAATCTTGAGATGCATTGCGCTATGCTCTCCTGTCTTCCCTCCTGGCCTACATTCATAGCAGTTCCTGCTGTCACCCAAGGCAGGACAGTCGAAGATAACATGCTTAGTTGTTTCCTCTGTCTCATCGCACTTCTTGCGTGAAGGATTTGCTACATCGATCCCCCAACTTATGCAGGTGTGCACTGAACGTCTAATGGCCAGTTATAAATCCAACAGCCCTTCGTAGTTCCTTCCTGCTCAATCTGAGAGCGTCTGCGGCACTAGAACATCAGGGTCCTCAGACTGAGCATTCCCCACCACTCTGTTCCAGCGCTTCTGGTGCTCATTTGGCACCCATCTGGTGACAACTGTCCGTACCATGTTGTATGATATATCACATGCTGGTTCTAGTCCGATGAGAGGGAGTTCTTTATCATCCTTGGCATACCTGACGACCCTCTCATTCCCTCCTACTCTTATGTGACTAGGCACCCAAGATAATGTTACCTTCTTGGTCTGCTTTAGTGTCTTTAAGGTATTACGGCAGTCACACACTATTTTTGAAGTATAGTGGTTACTTGCCAAGTCCATCAGAGCCGCCCGGGTGTGTTTACATAGATAGTCTTTTTACTGTAATCTTTATCTATGCATAGTCTGTCGCGGCTATTTCTGCTTGGAAAACGATAGTCAGTTTACTTAGACCGACACTTATGTTCCGCCTAGGCCTACCACCGTATGTGCCTCCTCCTGTACCTGATGAATTTTTGGAGCCATCAGTGTACCAGGTGACACCATTTGACATGTCGAGGTTCTCCTAAAGCCCGATCCAATCTGTCATTCAAGTTGATTTTGTATGGGATCACTGTGTCCTCGACTCTTGACATTGTGTTTGTGGTATCTCAGGTATGTCGTACCGCAGGTTATCAAGTATCTTGATGTGTTTCATGGCGGAGTGGTAAAACCAGTTGCCATGGCACTGCATTTTGTATGCAGCCATTTTTGTCTCTCCCTCTATGTTATTATCAAGAGGTGAGGATTTTAGCAGTACCTCCAATGGTGTTGGTGTACCCTTCATGGCGCCCACTATGCTCACACACGCAGCCAGCTGTACCTTTGTGAGCGCTTTAGATGCCGTGCTTTGATGAACCTTTGGTCGTTATGCAATAGCACCGTACACCATCGTGGGTCTGATCACCCAGGTGTATAGCCAGGGTTAAACACTGTATTGCGGATGATAATCGCTAAACATTGCTTCGTTCGCACATAGCTTTCGCATGTCCAAACATTCATGTACGATATGTCCAACATGCGCCTTTGATATCTTCAGAGTCTCAGCTATCTCGATCATCTTGACTTTACGACCACTTGAAATTATTTTATGGATTTTTTTATGTCGGTAACAGCCTCTTTGGGGGATGTCCACTGCGTGCATCGTCCTCTTTTCAACCGTTGATTTTCTAACTGCAGAGTCCGGATAACGTTTATCCTTGCCTTGGCTTCACCAGTATTTTTCCACTAAAAAGCAGTGTTTTACTAATGCCGACTCTTCACTAAACGGACAGTTAAGTTTATGTTTTGTTTGTGTTTTCTGGAACCTAAAAAACAAAATCAAAACTGAAACAAACTTGAAACTTTTGTTTCCATCAAGCGGACTAAATGATGGTCGAGTTTCAGTTTTGTTTTCCGTCCGTTTCAATTGGTCAGGAACACATACTTTTCACTAATCATCAAGCAATGTTTCGAGGAGATGAAGGCTGTAATTTATAAACCCTTTGAGGAAGCCAAAATATGAAATTCCATGGAATGAATCAAATCTCAGTTATGCGATACAGCTGATGCACAAAATCGATTATGTGACGGATTTATTTTTAATGAAAGTGTGCTCTGTCTGAATAAACGACACCTTCATTCATTATTAATATTAAACTATACTTACGTAAACTGTTTGGTACAAATCTGGGCAGCAAAACGAAATATAGTCCAACACTCAAGAAACACAACACAACCGTTTCCATCAGACAGACTCGAGTTTCAAAACATGTGGAAACCTTTTGATGTTACCGCTTCCGAGCGGGACTCGAAAAACAAAACACGAACTGTCGCAAAACACGCCAGTCTTCAAAAAGTTTGCAAACTGTTGCAGTTTTGTTTTCCTCGACAGCAGTTTGTGTTTTGTTATTGTTTTGTCCGTTTAATGGAAAACCGGCATAAGACGCGAAATTCTTGGTTATCCGTTTTTAGCAGTAAACATAAGTTGCTTCACTCACAACGCAGTATCTCACGAACCAATGCTGATATCTTTTCAAAGTTAGAAATAACTAAAAATCATATTTCATTATAGGAACGTCATTATATGTGTTAGCCTACGAACTTTTTAGCCCAAGTATTATAGTCACTAAGACCTTTCACATTTTTTTTTCGAGGGTGAATTTGGGTGGTAGACAGACTAATCTGTTGCACTTTGTAGGCAGGGGGGTTCTAGAAGTACGTGATGTCACTATTGCAATGGCATTCCAGTGACAGTGTGTTTCGCGCGTAATATGAGTTATATTTGGGTTCCAGAGTGTGGCGGCATTAAAGGAATTTGATTTTCTCGAGGAACAGGAGACGCCTCGACCAGGACCCCTTCTGATCCCCTCAACACCCTCCACGCCCTCAGTTCCTCCAGAACAGTTGGTACCCCCTAGTCCTCAGCCTGTTATAGAATTCCCAGATGATGAGGTACACACACCAACGTTTGTTGACACTTCGTTCATTGGGGTTTCTATTAACTTCGTACACCTTCAGCATTAACCTTCTCATTTGTTACTAACCAAATAAGAAAATCCGCTTCCTAACTAGCCATTTGAATGTTTGCTGCACAACACTACAACACATTTTGCTTTTTCTTGCTTCCTAGGATAGTGCACTTCTCGAAAAACATGCTGCTAATGTACATAATTGGGTTTTTGAAAAAAAAAGGTGTGATAAATGCAAAGATCATAATTTGATCTTTTACTTAGGCATACAATTATATAAGTTTCATAGCAAAACATTTTTTTCTTTTTTTTTCGCAACATGTAATTGAAAACTTATATCAAAATAAAAACACTCGCCTACAACTCCGGAACAAAATCAAGCTCGTGTGACGTCAGAATATTAGCTTTTACCAACAACGTCCTACCGTCATTTTTTTCTAAATTCTCAGCTAATCGTGGAAGGAGTTACTTGTGTAACTAGCTATATTTGTTGCACGATAGACGATTAACGAAGTTTACAGCTTGTGATGAAGTCTACGATCGTAATAAATATGATTTTGAATGTTTAAAGTTAGATCTCAAAATTCAGTAAAAAAGCACGTAATCAAATAGGTTTTGTTGAAGTAATTTTTTCGGCGCCAGAGTAGCTCAACAGCTAAGCGCGCAGCCTTCCACCCTGCAATGTTCGGGTTCTATCCCAGGGCTTAACTTTTTTTACAACGGTCTACGGTCTAAATAAATCTGTTTTTGAAGTCCATTAGACATTTTACTTGCACTAGTGCAAAAAGTAAGTACCGGAGGCACAGTGACCGTACACAGGCACTAGAATTCAAAAAATCAGTGGACATGAAGTTTTTCCGTTAATATCAATCGACATTTGCTCTGATTTCGATATCACAATTGAACTTAATTTAAAAAGGTAAAATTATTGTTAATTGTTGTTTTCTTTGGTACTGGATTCAGAAACAATTTTTTTTTTTGATAAAACTTTTGAATTATTGCGAAACAAAAGAAAAAGTTTTGTTATATAAAACTTATGTATGATCTTTCTATTTATCGCATAAATAATTAAAAATTTTTTTTCAAAAACGAAATTTCTAAAACTAATCCTGTAGTGCTAACTCTGTTCCACCGCAACTCATTGGTGCATCAACAAAAACTACATCTTTTTGAATGTAAACTTTACCAACGTCATAATTAACAAAAAATTAATTTTGAATTAGTGACAATGTGTGAGTGATATTTCAAGAAAACATATAAGTACCAGTCGTAATTATTCTCTTCAACCGCTTTTAGTAACTACTTTAACCAGAACGTTATTCAAAACCAGAAATTATGAAAACTATATTCAGAATTATCTCCTAAAGCTGTAATAATAGTAGTAGTAGTAAATGTTTAACTGTACTTGGCTTTGAAATGACAATGACAGATTATTGTTGCTTTAAACTTTTTCCTCAATTTGCTAGCTATTTTCAAATTACTGCATATAACATGTGCAAAATGAATTTAGTATCTCCTTTTGCTCTAGATAAGCTTGTTTGAGCATTTGAACATTGATAAGTGTTACCTTTATATTACCTTTTCGTAAACACTATAGTGATAGAACGCCATTTAAAACCATAAATTATAAAAAGTCTACTCATAATATTATCTTCTAAAGCCGTAATAATACCGTGATAATAATAGTACTCTAAATTTTTAACTGAATGGCTTTGAGATGGCATTTGGTAGACTATTGTTGCGTTAAGCTTTTTTTTTCAATTTGCCATTTTTTATTGCATTAACATGTGCGGAATGAATTTAACATGTCCTTCTGCTCTAGAAAGGTTTGTTTGAGTATTCGAACGTACATCCATTACCTTTTCATAAACATTATAGTGATTTTCTTTTTGTACGCTGTCCACATTTTTTCATCAAGTTTTAAATGCAATATTTATTAATAACGTAACCTTATTCGTAATTGTATTCACGTTTTTTTTTAAACGCGGATTTAAATATTTGCACCTAATAATACAGGCGGTAAATTGAAGTTTGGTGTTTTAAGTTGTAGTTTTTGGCCGTTTTGAATGCTATTCTATTTGACCACTGAAAGTGAGCGGGGCGATTATGCCTCCTTCCACTGCGACCCTAATGTGTCTATTGTGGCTCACACCTCTTGACGAAAGCAATGGTAGTGTTGGGCGAAACTTCCTTGAAGTCACTAGGTTTCAGTTGGGTAAATCCGAAAGTCTGAAATCTATACAATATTCAATCCCAAGATAGACTACACATAAACAGTCGCATGCAGCGTTAGCGTGGTTACTGTCCTCTGCCATCTGCGAACGCGTCAGATATAGTCCAGTGCAATTATGGAATTTTAGATTACTATTTAAAAGAGTTGCCCTATTAACCCATTGCAACTTAAAAGTAGCCAGTTGCCAGTTTGAAATGATCATTTAGGCAATGAACACTTGACATCGCATATTTGGATCTGATTTCCAGTCAGTCTTAGGGGTTTTCGCCGGATTATAACATACAATTCACACATCGTGTACTGGACTATTAGGCACCCTACCGACATGAGCCGATCACGCACGCGGGCTTGTTTTCATTTGGTCTAGCTTGGCTGTGAATACAGTATAGGCTCTTTCCAGTAATGGGTCAGGAGCACAATATGTGCTCGCTGTTTCACGTAGCAAAAACGATAGTCCGTAGTTTGTTCCAGACCTATTTTCTGCAAGTGGTTTTTCAAACGACAATGTCCCGTCAACAGACCAACCAGAATGCGTAGATCTGTCCTGCTTGCCCCCCCCCCCCCCCTCCCCAGCAGGGGAGATGGTCTTCTCGGCAAAGCTTTTTTCGCAATGCCCGCATAAGGTTCTGTTCCTATGAACGCAGATCCGGTTCCTCTTGCTAGAGGTTCGACAAATACATTGCTGACCTAAACCTAAAGCACTAGACTCTTGCCTTTACCGCCTGTATGGCTTTCATTTACAACGAGCGTGTACAGGAATCAATGTATTACCGTTTGCTTATTTATTTTGTGTCTTTTTAGCCGGAACCGCTGGCAGCCTTGAACGTGATCCGAAGGCCTCCGCCTCGGGAACAGCAATGTTACAGGGACAGCGCGTACGAGTCGAAGAGGCAGTCGCAACAGTACAGCAACCTCAACATCGAACACTTCAGACTGATCAGCGTATTGGGCAGAGGGCATTTCGGCAAGGTCATCCTGTCCCAGTACAAGAACACAGGCAAGTAGTGTACCTGAGTTTATTTATTATGGCCCAGTTAACTAGAGGTTAGCAGACACTTTGCGTTTCATAATCGGCGTTTTACGTCAAAAGCTCTGGTTATCCAGTAGTTAAGTTAAACCAAGGAGAAAGTATGGGTTATCTCTGACGTTTGTTGTGGTCAGCCAATGAGACATAAGCTTGCTTTGGAGGTTATAAAGACATAATTTTAACATTGACGTCTAAGAAATCGATGGATTTTTATTATAGTCTGTTGTGACAAAAGTCAAAAATATGAATACAAAGATTAGGTTTATTTGTCAAAAGGATTAGGTTGTATTCACAGAACACATTTATGGCAGTGCTACCAAGTTGAAGATAAATGAGCCTAACCACTGGTTTTCTTTCTGAAATAAAGCGATCCGATAACTACTGGTTAACTTCCATCTTTCGGTTAAGTGACTACCAGGGGTTACCAATGATTGTGAAACTGGGCCTATATACAGGATGTCCAGTTAGTGTGTAATTCTTCGATATCTCGCAAGGTATACCTGATAGAAGAAAATGTCAAATACAAAAGTTATTTGGTTGCTTAAGATGCATATTCTAAAAATATTTTGAAATATACAGGGTGTTGCGGGAAAGTAGGATAGTGATCAACTTGATTTTTGTATATGGAACTATAACTTTTTCTTAAATTCTTCTAGTGTCCATCGTTGATCTCTATTGAACCCTAAAATATTTTTGGGATCGATTGCGACGTTGCCAAGTTATAATTTATTTTCTATTAATTTCCGGATTTGCAAGGTCGCAAGTAAAACGTCCAAATTGATATACTCCTTTAACTTTTCTCAATAATATTATACAGCAAGTTACTTGAATATTAAGTGGATATTATTTTGGATTTACTCGCAATTTATATCTACAGGGTGTTTTTGGCATAATTTTAAATTACGGCAACTTGAAGGTCCTTTTACTTTGTTGTTTTAAGTATAACACTCTGTATTTTTTATTTTAAATCGAAATGCCTACTAATACCCTATCTCGCCTTGTAATAATTTTTTTCGCGTTTGCGACGTTGCCAGGTTATAAATTATTTTTCCAAATTTTCAAACAAATATCCCCGATTTTAATTTATTTTAAATAGAATCCTCTACTTATTTTTATTGCAATGAATTGCGCATGTCGAATTTAGTAAAATCTCACAATTTCAAAATTTTGTTTCTATTAATAACTGAGCTACGGCAACATCGCTTTTTCAATAAACAGTACCGGAACGCTTAAATATTGCCAAAACTGTCACAGCTGGAATGATGAAATTCAATACTTGGGGGTTTTTGAACATACAGAATTTAAAAACGCTAACATCAGTGTTGTCAGATTTATCAATTTTATGTCAAAACCCCCAAGTATTGAATTTCATCCTTCCAGCTGTGGCAGTTTTGAAAATATTTAAGCGTTCCTGTACTGTTTATTGAAAAAGCGGTGTTGCCGTAGCTCAGTAATTAATAGAAACAAAATTTTCAAATTGTGAGATCTTACTAAATTTGACATGCGCAATTCATTGCAATAAAAATAAGTAGAGGATTCTATTTAAAATAAATTAAAATCGGGAATATTTGTTTGAAAATTTGGAAAAATAATTCATAACTTGGCAACGTCGCAAACGCGAAAAAAAAAATTACAAGGCGAGATAGGGTATTAGTAGATATTTCGATTTAAAATAGAAAATACAGGGTGTTACATTTAAAAAACCTAGTAAGTAAAGTGACCTCCAAGTTGCCGTAATTTAAAATTCTGCAAAAACACCCTATAGATACAAATTGCTGGTAACATCCAAAATAATATCCACTTGATATTCAAGTAACTCGCTGTATATTATTGAGAAAAATTAAAGGAATATATCAATTTGGACGTATTACTTGCGACCTTGCAAATCTGGAAATTAATAAAAAATAAATTATAACTTGGCAACGTCGCAATCGATCCAAAAAAATTTTAGGGTTGAATTGAGATCAATGATGGAAACTAGAAGAATTTAAGAAAAAGTTATAGTTCCATATAAAAAAATTAAGTTGATCACTATCCTACTTTCCCGCAACATTGTATACAGGGTGTCCCAGAAGTCAACGTCAAGCCGCAATGGGGTGACAGGATTGGTTGTAACTATCATGAGAAAAATCAGAAAAAAAATCTATCCCATGTAGTTTGACAATTATGGGCATTTACAAAAAACCTAGAAATTTGGTCAAATTATAACAATTTTTCGGTTATTGTGGCTAACTTTTATTATTTTTGTTCATTTAAACTTTGAAACCGTAACCCTAAATAACATTTCTAGAAGCACAGTCAAAAATAATGACACAGTTGCCCCAAGTTTTCTAGAATGAAGACTATTTATTAAACTATGAATTTAATGTTTTCAAAGTTTGCTGACTTTGAAAGGCCCTCCTTTAAAAAAAATGTACTAAAGTGCCTTGGCAAGTGACATTAAAAGTTGGCGCAGTTAACCAGGATTGTAAAATGGTACAATACTTGTTAGTTTCATACTAAAAAAAAAACGATTAAAAAAAAGGAAAACCTCAAGTATCCCGATTTTTGCTAACCCATTTCATTCATGTCAGATGTTCCTTAATCGCACAAGCTTCTGGTAGGTTCTTAATTTTACGGCAAAATGCTGAGATAGATGGATAATGAACATATCTGCTATGAGTGAGCGAGACAGATAGTGACGCTACTTGTAGCAAAGTCAACAAAAATAAGTAAAATTAATAAAATAATGAAAAATTTTGACCTAATAGGTTATTTTAGGTTTATTGGAATAAAGGTCAGGCAATACATATTCAAATTGTTTACCATCAGCCTCAATACACGTCCTACATCATCTTCTTAAAAAAGATCTATTTATTAGCCAGGCATATCCTCGAGAGTTGATGTCCTCAGCAGCTTGAGAAATTCGTTTACGCAGCTCGGCTACGCTCTCAATGGGCTTTGAATAAACTTTTTCTTTAGGAACACCCCGATAACAAAATTTCAGGGGATTTAAATCTGGGGAACGGGCTGACCACGAGATAATGCCCGAACGTCCAGCTCCACCTCCCGAATATTTTTGGTCAAGGAAACCTCTTACTTGCACTGCGTAATACGCTGCGCAGCAATCTTGTTGTTGTGGCGATAATCTGTTAAGCGGTCTACAGACGTTGATGCATGCTGCGATTCAGGTATCGACTTCTACGTTTCATAACGCAAGTAGCAGCGTGTGTGGTACTGAATCAGGAATTTGGTATCAGTTGCGGCGTGCAGCGATGTAGATTCTGGAATCCTATTATGGACTGTGAGCCATGTCGCCGAGCCGGTAACGCTGATGCAGTGATGCAGGTTTCAACGTGTATAGTATTGCGTCGATTCAAATAAATAAGTCCACTCTACCATTCTTGTGTTGCGTGAAACGTGCATGAAATATCAAGTCGATTCAGGCATCGCAACAGGTTCCGATTTGAGTAGGAACTTATCCAACTGATGCAAGTTTCATGAACCTTGAGTCAGTTGAGGAATCGCAGCTTACATCAACGTCAGTAGGCCGCTTAGTGGTACGTCCTCTAACAAAGTTGGTAAATTTTATCGTAAAAAATTTAGGTAATTCGTGCCATTCAAATTCTCAGGCAGCTCAAGAGCCCCAACAATTTTGCCGTGTAAAATTCCGGTCCACAGGCTTACTTTAAAGCGATACTGGGATCCGTCTTCTCGCATTAAGTGTGCCTGGATAATAAGTAGATCTTTTTTAAGAAAATGTAGAACGTTTATTGAGGCTTATGGTACACAATTTGAACTTTTATTGTAATAAAAAATGCTATTTTCCTATATGACTTCTAATCTAATAAACTTAAACTAAGCTAGGTCAAGATTTTTCATTATTTTATTAGTTTTACTTATTTTTGTTGACTTTGCTAGAACTGGGTTCACTATCTGTCTTGCTTACTCATGGCAAAGATGTCCACTATCCACCTCTCTCATCATTTTGCCGTAAAATTAAGAACCTGCCAGAAGCTTGGGCGAATAAGGAACATCTGACCTGAGTGAAGTGGGTTAGCAAAATAGCGGTTACTTGAGGTTTTCCTTTTTTTACTCGTTTTTTTTTTAGTATGAAAGTAACAATTATTGTACCATTTTACAATCCTGGTAAAATGCGCCAACTTTTAATGGCACTTGCCAAGGCACTTTAGTAATTTTTTTTAAACGAGGGACTTTCAAAGTCGGCAAACTTTAAAAATTTTAAATTCATAGTTTAATAAATAGCCTTCATTCTAGTAAACTTGGGGCAATTGTGTCATTATTTTTGACTGTGATCTAGAAATGCAATTTAGGGTTACGGTTCCATTTAAATGAACAAAAATAATAAAAGTCAACCACAATAACCGAAAAATTGTTATAATTTGAACAAATTTCTAGGTTTTCTTCAAATGCCCATAATTTTCAAACTGCATGGGATAGATTTTTTTTGTGATTTTTCTCATGATAGTTACAACCAATCCTGTCACCGCGTTGCGGCTTGACGTTGACTTCTGGGACACCCTGTATATGTATATTTCAAAATATTTTTAGAATATGCGCCTTAAGTAACCAAATAACTTTTGTATTTGACATTTTCTTCTATCAGGTATACCTTGCGTGATATCGAAGAATTACACACTAACTGGACACCCTGTATATATTGACCTTAACCCTATCTACCATAATTATTATATCGTGTAAGGGGTACAGCCAGTTCGCACCATACACTAAATTCTACCACCGTTTCCTTTCCATAGCTTGATTCATCGTATTTCTCACAGTTTGTCCAACTGTCCATTGCCCACGATAACTTCTTCCACAACTCGGTTCCAAAATGTAGTCGAACGTTCTCATCTCCTAGGTAATGTTTTGCAGTCCCAAACTTTCCTGATTTGTCTATCAGAATCCATTCTTCACATGTAACCGAACCATTTTAATGGGCCTATACCGTGATCTCAAATTGATCAATTTATTTACTGCGGTATTATTTTTGATGATACATAGGACCGTTTACTGTAAAAAGTCAGCAGAAAACTTGATCCAAATGAGAATAACACTAAAAAGAAAATTGTACTGTAATTTGAAATAGCCGATGATGACGTCACCTGTAGGGAACCAATGAGAAGCGTCCTTTTTGTAGGGAACCAATGAGAAGCGTCCTTTCGTGGTCCGATGACTACGAGCGGATGCTATTGTTTTGTACCAGTGAGCTCTTATTGGTTCCCTACAGGTGACGTCACCACCTGGGCGGGAAGTGTATGGATTCACAAAAACAATATTTAGAGCAATTTTTTCGGTTATAAATACGATAGAAAAATTATTTATGGCATCTATGGTAAGGGTTCGTTTAAGACAATAAACCAAAAATGTTGTATAGGCCCATTGATTTTTTTTCTAGCAAATCAGCAACTGATTCTATGCTTAGTTCTTTGCTGATGTCCTCATTTCTGATTCTATCTCCTATTGTTACAACTTTGATCCTCCGGAGAAATTTCATTTCCGTGGCCTGTAGTTGTTGCTTCATCCTTTTGGATGTACCCAAGATTAGGACCCCATAATAGTACCGGTCAGACCATAGTGTTGTACACTTTAGCTTTGTTTTAATCGAAAGCTCTCTCTTATAGAAGCATGATCTTTTTAGTGCCCAGTAAAGTTTAATGAAGGTGTTGAGGCTTTCGCGGCCGTCGTCAGTCGAAGAGTTCAGAGGTCTTCTCGGGTTTTTAGGCCGTCGTTTCTTGGAGTTTCTTCCTAACGTTTCATTGAAAAAATTGCGACCTCTGAAGATGCTAGCCACTCGCGCTAGTGAAACTTTAGGAAGAAACTCCCAACATACGACGGCCTAAAAACCCGAGAAAACCTCTGAACTCTTCGACCAGTAAAGTTTCCCTAATCACTGCTAATCCTTTCAATCAAATTTTGATCTTCTCTTCCAGTAGAATCAGTCACTGTCCCCAGATATTTGAATATTGACGTCCTCTAACTTTCCATCAGTACTGATACTTATATCTGCATGATGTCTAATTACTGTCATTACTCTACTTTTGTCTACGTTAACTTTCGTCACTGTCACTGAAGACATTATTCCATATATGTATTTAGATTTCTCTGTAAGTCTGATTCGGTGTTTGCAAACATTGCTAAGTCATAAGCGAATGCACATTCAGATATCTCTACTAGATGTAAAGATGTAAACATCTTCTGGTGGTCTGTCGGGTTTGTTCCAATACTCCGTCTAGGACTATGAACAATAGAATCAGACTGAGAACACTACCTTGGCGTAGACCCTGCTCTATAGTAAATTCTCCTGCTTCAATTTCCTCACCCTTACATAATTTTGGTTGACCTTATTCATTTATTATTGATTTTATTTCCAACCGACTCCTGTGGAATTATCGTAATATAGTCAAATTGCATATCACACACATTTTACATATTAGAATAATGTAGAACAATTCTGTCAGCAAATCATGTTCAAGAAGCATTTTTTGATAAGAAGCATACCCTCTATATTTTGTTTCTTGTTTTGATACATAGTAAGGTTGATTTTTTACAGCGAAATGACCCTTTCATCAGTATGTTTAGATACTATTTTTCATAATTGGAACATAATTTTAGTCTGATTCTGTGGATTTTTCCGGCAGGTCATAGAAAAACGTATCACTTTTAGTATTTGTTTGAAAACGATATTTAGCTGTTTAATACACAGAGAAGGAAACACTGGATTATGTTCTTAATTTTAAAACACCCTATAGATAAACAATGAGACTATCCTCCATTGTGTCGACGAGAATACTCACATTCTTCGGACATATAGACAGAAGCGATAATATGGAGAAACTTGTAGTTCAAGGTCATGCTCCGAGTGGGCGGCGCCGTGGGCGTTTCCCTACACCTACACGCTGGGTAGATACGACGAAACAGCTGCTGGATATGAGTATCAAGAGCGCCACTAAACTGACAGTAAATCGCGAACGATGGCGAGCTACAGTTTTCAAAACTATTGATAATATTCGTGTCGGCAATACTCCAGCTCCGACTTAGTGCATTTTACGAGTTCACATTATGTCTAGTAAGACTACTATGATGATAGATAAAAACAAATATTTTCAAATTTAATTTATTAAAAGTAATCCGTTTTTCTGTAACCTGCTGGAAAAATCATCAGAATCAGAATAAAGCCTCGTTTTCACGGTGATAGTAACTACCATGAAAGTACTCTCATGATAGTCAGCGCGATAGTCGTATCATGAAAGTCGAATGTCTACACGTTGAAGGGTATTGTGATAGTAGCAAGTACAGAACACAGAACTCACAGAGCAAGAAACTTTCTCCTGTATGATCCCTCTTCATTATATTCATGATTTATGCCGATTTTTTTTCCATGAAAATGAAAACCTTTGGTATCCCTCTAGACACTAAAAGTTCAAATCTTTCTTTTATGCAAAACATAAACACAACAACAGAAATTGGTGTAAACAAGAGAGATATTTATTATGCACGGTGCAAGTAGATGTGATAGTTCAAACGCTATCGTGAGAGTACTTTCAACTATCTCGTAAAACGAGAACTGTTGCGACATTTTTTGTGATACGAGTAGTTGCTATCATGACAGCAACTATCGCCGTGAAAACGAGGCTTAACGTGCTGACGGAGGACCCATTTCGCTGTAAAAAATCAAACTCGCTCACTATTCATTGAAACAAACTAAAAACAAAAGATAGAGAAGGTATGCTTCTTGTCAAAGGATGCTTCTTGAACATGTTTTGTGACACAGAATTACTCTATAGGGTGTTTTGAAATTAGGGCAGTGAAACAACATTTCGATTAACCCCGTATATTAGTCCATCAAAGTTCAAGATATGCGAGTGCAAACTATTGAACGCGGTTGACGTTTTTCGAAAGATTATAAAAATCGAACTATAAGTGGCAAAGTAACGAGATTTCGAAGTTAAACGAAATTTTAGGAGTGTATTTTGATTTCACTAGTCTTTTTTCAATTTACTGTTTACTGATTTCGCTCAACCTCCCTTCCATTTCAACAGGCGAGTATTTCGCCATCAAGGCGCTGAAGAAGGGCGACATAATAGCCAGGGACGAGGTGGAGTCTCTGCTGAGCGAGAAGCGAATCTTCGAAGTGGCCAATTCGATCCGGCATCCGTTCCTGGTGAACCTGTTCGCCTGCTTCCAGACGGACGCCCATGTCTGCTTCGTGATGGAGTACGCGGCCGGGGGCGACCTCATGATGCACATCCACGCGGACGCCTTCAACGAGCCCCGGGCTGTCTTTTACGCCGCCTGCGTGGTGCTGGGACTGCAGTACTTGCACGAGAACAAGATCATCTACAGGTGGGTTTGTAGTGTTTGTACCAGTTTCGTAGCATACAGGGTGGCCAATCGGGTGACGTTATTTTTTAGATAGCCCGTACCGAGACCTATCCAAAACACCCCCATGTACCTATGTCTAGCGATTATTGATAGTTTTCGAGTTTTAATTTATTTTTGGAAAACTTAGTGATTTTCCAGGTTTTCCAAGAAATTACACTCAGTATTAGGCCTATTTTAATATCCGATAAAAAAACCTGTACATCTGATCAATAATAAAGCATATTCGGGCCCAGGAGACCAAAACCTTCAAAATAAAATTAAAAATACTTATGCCTGGCTATGGAGCTCCAAACTAATCCTAAAAACTTTGCAAGACATTACACTTTAGAAATAATAATGAAAAAATAGCACTTATGGGGCATTTTGCGCCGTACGTGACTGTTAAAGGTAAAAAGGTGATAATTTACGAATTTCCAAAATGATTTAAAAAACTATTATTTCGCTTTATTATGACAAATTAAAGGAAAAAAACTCGTAACAACTAATAAACCCGATAATCATTGATGTTTTGATGACTTTTAATAAAAAAAAGCAAATACCCAAATTGTGATTTTTGACGTGTTTTTGCTATGTACTATCTTTAATTATCTCGGAAACGGTTTGCACTATCATATCATATCTACCATTTTCCCGGTAATATAATAAACTTTATTTCAAATAGATCACCCCGCATATTTCTATTTTTTTTACCTTGAAAAATACTGCTCATTTTTGTATAACATTTCCTAAACCTCATAATTTCGAAGTCACAACTAAATTTACATTGGAACCGTAACTAAATAAGATGACTATGTTTACTGTTGAAAATTCAGATTAAACAATCTGTGATTTTCGAACGAATTTTACTTCTTAATTACGATGTATCGAACAAAACTGACAGATCGACACGATTTACTTGAACAATTGCATTCCAAAGACTACTTTTTCAAAGTAAAAAATAAATATTTTGTTGCCGAGGTTCAAGCGGCCATTTCAAGAATAACTCCGGGGATGCTAGGTAACGAAATTGTTTACCGTTGCTACGAGAACTTTTTGGACATAAGATTAAAAATAATATGTATAGTTATAATGATATTTTTGTTAGTGTATAAAATATATATTTTGTAATTTGATGATAACATATCGCTTATTTATTTTTTTTTCGTATTTTAATAAAGAAAAGAAAATTTAAAAACCCATGGTATTTTTCTTCCTCTACATGATGACGTAATTCGTTTTTTGATGCGACATTTTGTTTCTTCTAATCCTCATCAAATAACATTGAATATGTCTTTTTAAATCTAAAACGTCGGATAAATGGAAAGAGCGATATATCGTTGTATTTAGAATTAAAATTAGAGTTTTTTAGGCATATAAAAAAGTTGTCGAGTATTTATAAAACAAAAAATGATGATGGTTGCTAGGAAACGAAACGTCAGATTGAAAATCTAATAACATCAGTTTTTAGGGGGGGGGGGGTGCAAAAATTTGTGGATACCATTTTTTAAATGACATTTCGGGGGGGCCCGGACCCCCTGGACCCCCCCTCTAAATACGTGCCTGTTTCATGGCTTCATATTCCTATCTCAATGTTCATAAAAATGTGAAGTCTATCACCTGTCGGGCGTTGTCGGTCGAATATCCGGACACCCTGAATATGTTTTTTGTGCCCATCCCCATTCAGAATCCATAAGCCGCCACTGAAAATAAGGGTATTTTTCCGAATTTTTATGTAGGATAAATGTCGCCTAAAAGCAGTTCTTTGACTATACCTCCTATCCGACTCATTTCACGGAAAAAATTCGTTAATCCGACTTTGTGAAACCAATATTGCTCTGTTGGTTATCATATATTTTAAAAACCACATATTGGTGACATCTGCGATTTCAGGGACTTGAAGTTGGACAACTTACTTCTGGACACGGAAGGGTACGTGAAAATCGCCGATTTCGGGCTGTGCAAGGAAGGCATCGGATTCGGAGATCGTACCGGTACTTTTTGCGGTACGCCTGAGTTTCTCGCCCCCGAAGTGCTCACGGAGACCTCGTATACGAGGGCCGTCGATTGGTGGGGCCTAGGAGTACTCATCTTCGAGATGCTTGTTGGGGAGGTAAGATTCCCGTTATAATTAGGTTTTTACATGATTATGCAGAAAAAAAGTTCTTTTAAGCATGTGGGAAATGACCACACACAAACCTTATGGAAAGGGTTTCAGTTTAATGCTGTCTTCAATATATTCTCAGATATCACTATAAATCTCACTGTAGAACCGGAAGCGATATCGACAAAACCGGATTTTTCCCGGAATAGTTTTTTCATGCTATCTTTTGTATACAGACAGAAGGACGGACGGACAGACAGAGGCTCTGCATAAGCTCTCTTCAGAGAGAGCTAAAATTAAGTTATGGTAAAGATAACGCGCACATTTTTTTTTTATTTCAGTCACCATTTCCTGGCGATGACGAGGAAGAAGTGTTTGATTCCATTGTTAACGATGAAGTTCGATATCCCAGGTTCCTATCACTCGAGTCTATAGCCATTATGAGAAGGGTAAGCGCTTCTATTTTAGTTTTCGGTCTCTATTATTCAGCAGTGCATATCAGACATCATGTTATCTTTAAGAAGGGAGTGAAGAGTGTGAAACGGTCAGTTTTTTTTAATTGGAAAATGATTTTATTTCATCAGACAAAAAATGGTACTAATTAGAAAATAATCTTGTCCAAATAATTCCCATACAATTATTATATAAAATTGTGACTATTTGATATATAAAAACTGCTCAGTGTATATTTCTACAGCTGCTAAAACGAAAAAAAAATATTGGGATCCACTTATTTTCATCGTAGAGTTCTAGTGTTTCTTCGTTGCGTTACTGGCAAAACATCCGGCCATGCTAAACACATCCAAGAATTTTTGTCGTTCTGTGAATCTACAAAATGTAAAGTACAAAATAGTCAATTACACATTTATTCATGAAACGTAATGCGGAGCCAATAATCTAATCTGAGATACCTGTAAGTAGGCGTATATATATAATTCTTCGTAATTTTCCAGTTACTGAGAAAGAGCCCAGACAGAAGATTGGGTTCTAGTGAAAGGGATGCAGAGGACGTCAAGAAACAAGCATTTTTCAGACATATCCAATGGGATGAGCTCCTACATCGCAGAATACCTCCACCATTCGTGCCTACCATTGTAAGTAATATTCTGTAACTTATTCACTTTAACAATGAAGTTATATCAAAATACACGATTGGCAAAGTTATATGTGGAGTGCGAAATTTCCAAAGCAACTAACAAGGAAGGTACATACGGGTAAAGCCATCAGTTAAAAAGAGACACGAAAAAAACCCCTTGTACATCCTAAATTCTCACTGCATTCATAGCCAGGCGCAGTAAGAAAGAAGTTTCGGTGGAGCACGTTGATGACTTAATCAATCATGTATCACATGTTGCTAGGTTATAAGTACGCCTGTAGCCAGTTTTTGGCATGAAAATCGCCAGAAATCCCCAATCTTTGGAATGAATGAATGAAAATCGCCAGAAATGGCGGCTTCGTGGTTGTGAATTTGAAAATTGTCAAAACCGAAACCGGTATAATATATTCTGTGGGTAACATATTTATTCTAGGTAAGTTCAGGGGTTTGGTGGTCCTCTTGGACTCCTAGGCCACTTAAAAGGCCTTGGAATTTGAGGAGATTACATCAAAACTGATATGGGACTGTTTCAACACTCTCAGATTACTAGTTTCTCACAACGCTGTACATCTCAGTTGGGTACCAGGCCACGAAGGTATTGGTGGCAATGAGTGTACATTTGAAAATACATAAACATTCCTACGTATTTGTTTTTTACTTCAAAAAATATACTTCCGTAACTCTCTGTCTATCTGGAACTAAAACAAGTTCCCAGTGAGATCAATTTCTTTTAAAACTTCCCAGGGGCGTTTTTGGACCACCAGAATTAACGAATTTTTGGCTATTGTTGCTTTGGTCAAAGTGTCAATTGTAAAACAACTGTCAGTATTGCCGCTTCATGCGGCTAGCCTTTGTTTTTAAGGGGAAAAAAGTCCCCAACTCGCTGTGTTTTGCGCCTTTAAAAGTGGCCGATCTCCCAGCTACAATCTTTGGTCCCAGATCGGTTTTGAAATCGCCACTTTGGCGGAAAATCGCCACACGTGTTCTGAAGAATGGTAGTGGGAGGTAGCAGATATTGTGTTCTCTATCCAACCTGTTAAAAGCTATCGGCTTCTGCGTCCAATGCGTTTATATAGGCATTCTAGATCCTGACTTGCCAATCGTGTATAACTACACAAAATGAGATCTGACAGTCTTATCTTTAATGTATTTTCACTCAATTAGGCTTTAATGTAAAGTTTAACGCTAAAAGTTAAATATGAATAAGTGACAGCAATCTCTCTCATCACTCATTCATTGGGTTAGTTCTCCTATTAATAGATGGGGCTAGGTACCGCAGGGTGGCTTGTATCTTTTTGGAGGAAAACTGTTGGCTTATATTTTTTATGGTCTACCTCCCACAAAGGCTGAAAGCCTGTGGCACTGTGGAAGCGCTGCGAGAGGATAAGTATCGGTGCAGGTTTTATTTGAAACGCTGCAGGTTGTAGCCATCGGGAAACAAATTCCCGGCAGCTCATTCTACAGCGTCGAAGTTTTCCAAAAGAAGGAAGGCTAGAGGAGACTGGTTCGGAGAGTAAGGACCTCGACCTGGTAAGGACGAACTCGCAGAGCCTATCTAGAGTTCCTCGTTCGGATGGCCTTTGGTGTTATCTGGGAAAGCTTACTCGAACATTTTCCGTGATAGAATCGGTAAACCAGGAACAGGTCGTTCATCCTTCTCCGATGTTCCAGGCTGTGGAGGTCCTTTGTGAGGTTAGTATTGATTAGTCTAATTGCTCTCTTACGGATATTGCCCAGAAGTCTTGGAGAGCGCTTCGGAGCGCATCCCCACACATGGTCGGATCTGTGCCTTGTAGAGTAGCAGTAGTTGCTCTGGTGTATACAGCTTCCTCAGCGGAACAAGACTCCAAGCTGGGATGCCGTTTTAGCGATACTGACGACGTGGTCGTGCCAGGACATGTTGATGTTGATCCCTAAAAGCTGGACGGAAGCTGACTCGACTATTGAGTGACCCTCCATTTCCACAGTTGCTAAGCTAACGTGAGGCTTCTTCGTCAGTGTTGTTGCCTGAGTTTTTTGTACGTTAAACGTTAAGGCGCGTCCACATTATACCGAATCAGGCCGGTCGGCCTATGCCAGGCGGCACGTTTGGTTTGGCCCATTCGGGTCGGCATGACAATGACCACATTGATTGTGAAATGTAAACGTCCGAATTTGCAGACATTTCGTTCGCTTAAGAAATGGCTTTCGAAATGTTTTATTTTGCGTTCAATTTCCTGCTTTTCGACTCCAAATGAAACGGCGATTTCGATGAGACCATCATGTTTCTGTTTTTATTTTTGTAGTTGGCATTTGAACTGTCCCACAAGGACGGACAGGCATGCTACATTTCGATGGGACTCAAGGCTTGTTCGTCTGTCCACTCCATGGCATTCACAAAAATCAATTTCGATTGAAGATGAACCACCTTCTAGTATGGACAACCACGAGACTACCTTATTTGTTGTTCAACAGACCGATCGGTTCGTCTACACTGCATAATTTGTACTGATTCGGTTCGGCTTTCTTTAATCCGTACCAACATGGTTCGGTACCGATTCGGCACAATTCGAGTCGGCTTTCAGCACGTCGGGCAGGTCGAAACAGTCGTCCATACTAATTCG
This sequence comes from Callosobruchus maculatus, assembly GCA_951848785.1. Classification (NCBI taxonomy): domain Eukaryota; kingdom Metazoa; phylum Arthropoda; class Insecta; order Coleoptera; family Chrysomelidae; genus Callosobruchus; species Callosobruchus maculatus. The sequence continues at coordinate 1,807,471 of CATOUR010000064.1, read as the reverse complement.
GCTTTTTCATTCGGACTAAGCGGAACCATGCCGCTCGACATAATGTGGACGCGCCTTTACATTAAACAGAGAATTTTTGTGAGTTGGTTCCTTTCTGCAAAAAAAATAAAAATTCGGCTAAATTAAACATGTATATCTCAATTGCATATGATTTTATTTGCAGCAATCGATGGAGGACGTGAGCAACTTCGACGAAGAGTTCACCTCGGAGAGGGCGCAACTGACCCCTCCGAAAGAACCCCGTCAACTGACGATCACAGATCAAAATCTGTTCAGGGAATTCACCTACATGGCCGATTGGTGCTGACACTAGTTATAAGGTTCTTCACAGTATGCGCTTGTAAAATATTCGTAATTTACGTTACTATCTACCACCTCCGGCATACTATAAACTTGAAGGATATTCATATTTTTAGAGCTTTAACGTAGGTGCAGCGGATGCCTATTTTTCGAGGAAATGGACCGTTTCCATCTTTACAAGGAACACGATTTAGTCGCACAAAGCTACGATTTGCGATTACGTCATCATGTGACTGTGGTTTAGTGGTTTGAGACAATTACTACGTTTACACATTAGCCTTAAAATGGTTTGCTGTACAATACTAGTTAAAACCTATGTATAAACGCTTATGAAAACGATTTAAGGCCTTAAAAAGGTTTAACTCAAAGCGTTTTAAAATGAGGCTTAATGTGGCTTAGACCGGTTCTACATGCCGTTATGAACCGAAAACGGTTCAGCTTGTTTTAGATGCAGTGGTGCCAACGATCAGTTACAAATTCAAAATCTCGTTTACGAAATTCAAGGTTGATGTTTGTGACAGCTAACCTTACTTCTAGCCACTTCTAACATCTAACTGTTTATACGTCAAATAAACTGTCAAAATTTTAGTTGTCATAAAGTTGCAGGAAAAATGTGACATTCACGGGCAAATTTATTATGACAATTTTATGAGTGTAGCATTTTCATGTTTGACTCAATAGGTGATAGGTCGGCAGCACTATTATTCTTTTAAATCATTGGTTCGCAAAATTGACAAAACCTCTTGTAATGTGGTTTTAGTTGAACCGTTTCAAAATAAAAACGGTTTAAGCAGGAGACGTGTAAAGGTAGTAAATGTTTTGTTTGTGATAAAAATCATCTAAAAAACATATCATATATATTTTTTTGCTACTATAATACATCCTCTTTAATGTAGAATATAAAGTATATTCTGAAAAAGTTTCCAATATAATATCCTCGACTTGGAGTAATTATTTTTTAGAATTCATCAGAATGACTATTATTTTTATATTCTAATCCTTCTGAAAAATGCCCTTCGTTGAAGAGAAGAAGGTAATGCAGTTTTTGGGAGTATGTCCAGTATTATGAATATTTCAAGAAAAGTCGTATTTTGGAAAATCGCCTATAATTTAATTGCTAATTTAACTGTGAGAATAAAAACTCCACGATTAAAACTGCAGTTATATTTTGAGGACATCAATACAGAGGTCTCTATTTACTGATAAAATTAACCCCCTGGAAGTATGATGACGTAATCGCTTCGTTTCAACGAGCTTTCAAAACGATTTTCAGAACTTTTTGATTTGCAGGCGTTTCTACTATAGAATTTTTGAAATGACAAATTTAAGTAAATTCAAAGGTGACAGAAAAGGACACAAACTCTTTTCAGACTTTGTGGTTCCAGTTTCAAAACGTTTTGGTGTTTCCTAAGATGTCGATACGATTGTAAAAATCAGCAGCTTGGTTTGAACTAAAAGTGTTGGTAAACAAATTCAGGTTTTCAGAGTACATTTCAGTCATCTAAATGCAAAACCTGGCAAGTTCACGGAAACAAATTTTACAGAAATTGAGAAATACCTAATAATATGTATGAAAATAGTACTTAAACAAGAATATTATAATCTTGATGATTTAGGAAGTTAGGTCTCAACGCCACAAAAACTAGGACTGATAGTTTTTTGAAATTTAGATTTGGACACGCCAGGTGTTAGGAACTGTGACATGCCGTGTTTTGAGTGCTATTTTCTGTGTAATTGCATCATAATAAATGAAACACTTATGAGTTTAGACTTTTTTTAAGGAATATAAAGAAAACTCAACAATCCCAGCTCAATGACTGAAATTATAATCATAATGCTATATTACAGAGGATACATTTTATGTCTTGCAGAGTGTACATGTCAAAATCCAAATTTTCTGAGCAACAAAATTCTTCAGAACTAGCAACATCGTTTTCACGATTAGCTTAGACGACGTCTTAATCTTCTTACGAGCTGCATTACGTTATGATAGAACAATATTTTGGTTATTCGTGGTTCTTAAATTGATAAATAATTCATCAATACAGCATAAATCAATCGTAACTGAAAAAAGTGGATTCACCGCACGGTATTCTCAACGAAATTCTCGTGATCGTGATCAACACGTGACTTGATCTCGTTGTTCGATTGGCTCCTATGGACCTGTCGGTGTTTGAAATTACTGCTTTGACCGGTCTGTGTCTGCATCTAAGCTTAATTTTCTTCATCAAATGTCTAATGTCGAGTTTTGTAAGCGAATAATATATAGAAAATGGTAGGGGTTTAGGTAATAAACAAAAATGGTATATGAAACTCTTATTTTGAAAAAAGTGACATGTCGGCTTTTGCATTCAGACGACTCATTTCAAAACTGGAAATGTTTTGAAAGCCAATGGAAACCTAGTGCGTAGCAGCTGTGACATTGTGGTTGCTGAGACTTTTCTAAGGTTCCTAGTATCTCCATGCTCTCCTTATGCGTGCCTAAATTGAACTTTTATAACAGTATTTAGAAGTCGCTAGTTTTTGAACCTTTTAAAATTTGATCGTGTAAAGTAATACCTATTAAGCTTTGCTCATTTTACTCTTTTTAATGATAAAAAAGGCTGTATTTTCTATGAAGAAACGCGATGAATGATGTTGTTTTGGTTTCTATTTTTATAATGTTAGCTTGAACTGTTAGCTTTTTTACCAATTAATATGAAAATGTGTCAAAATTTGTTATCTGGTTGTAGTTACTAGAGTTTATCGATAGTGAGGAGTAGCATATTTTCTGTGGGAGATCAGAACTTTGTTCGCTCTTATCCTAGTGAAAAATCGATCAATTTGATATCATTTTCAGGCGACAGTCAAATATCTACATATGCAACATATTTTTGATATTACATTCATATACAAAGAATTGTTTTTAATTAAGCACTTTGGTATTTTAGTTGAATTTAGTGCAATAGCATTCTTAATCCAAGATTTAAGAACCGTGCCGAAACTTTGTATTTTCAGAACTAATGTTTTTTCATTTACTGTACCCTGAATTTAAAAAGCAGTATTCACTAAGTATTTATCCAGCACAAGATCGAATTGCTCGTAACTTGAAGACACGCATTATATAGATGTAAAATAGTTTCAGTTTCAGTAGAAAATTTATTTCTATACAAGACTGCATAGTTTTGAACAATATCCTGATATCCTATCTTCCAAAATCGCCTGTGCTAGGCAGTTTATTATATAGGATAGGAATGTAACATGGAACAATAAATTACAGTTAGTGGTAATTTTGACATATAGTGCAAATATAATCCCAGTGAACAAACTCCGTCCCTATTTTTAAGTCATATACGATTATAGCAAAGTAATGGTAGGAAATCTCTTGAGCTGAATCTATAACGTGTTGCACAATTGGTTAAAAATGTGCATCCATCAAAGCGGGTTTCAGTTTAAGTGCTTTTCAATTCAATTCACGATGAAAAATCGAGGCAAATAAAAACATGGCATGCAGGGGAAGTGTAAATCCAAATTCCCGTAAAGCTACTGGTAGGTTTTTAGATTTTCCCACTTTTTTTAATTCAGTAGGTTTTTTTTCACGTATAGAAACAATAAGGTCGGTAGAATCGAAGTTTTTTTTTAAATTTTAGTAGTTCTATTCTATTGTACATCTGCCAGTTTGCCAGATTCAGTTCCTCTCCTAGCTCATCATTGAACTGCTTTTATCGGCATTTTTGAGAGAGAAGACAAAAGTTTTGTACATCTTATCAATGTTTCCAACTTGAGTCTGACTTTTTCGTCCAATTCCTTGTTCTACCTCTTGCAATAAGGTGGATTTAAATCCATTTGCACTCAATAGAATGACGAATAATGATACAGTCTTCATACGCTATTTTACTGGTCTTGAAGAAACCGTTTTTGAGATCGTAGTCAAAAGTTTGGACATCTATCAAATTTCCTTACTTGAATCTTATTTTCCCATCTAGTACCTAGTTTTACCGCTTGCAATAAGGAAGCTTTACATCCATTTGTATTCAATAGAATGACGAATAACGGTTTTGTCTTCAAACACTAGTTTTACTTAATACCGTTAAGGAAACTCTTTTTTGAGATAGTAGTCAAAAGTTTCGACATCTATCAAACTCTGACTTTTTCATCTAATTCCTGAATTGACCTCTTGCAATAAGTTGGGTCTACATCCATTTGCACTCAATAGAATAACAAATAATGGTTTTATAAACACTAGTTTACTGGTTTTAAAGAAACCCTTTTTTGTAGTAGTTAAAAGTTTCGGTATCTATCAAAGTTCCCAACTGACTTTATTATTTAATTCCTGGTTTGACTTCTTGTTATAAGTTGGTTCTACACACAGTCTCCACGCAGTTTTGATGGTCTTAAGCAAACCCTTTTTTGAGCTAGTAGTCAAAAAGTTTCAATATCTATCAAAGTTCCCAACTTAAATCTTACTTTCCCATCTAATTCTTGCAATTGTACTCAATAGAATGACGAGTAATGGTTTTGGTGTTAAATAAACCTTTTTTTGAGATAGTAGTAGTTTACGGTGAATTTAGGATTTTACATTTCCTAGTTTTACACCATAAAAAATTGTTTATATGCATGCAATAGTGATTTTTCAACTTTTATATCCAAACATAAGAAATAAGCCTTAACCTCAAATAGTAAACAATTATTATTTTGCATATGTAGATATTCACCTGTTATACAATAAATATGTGTTAGATATATTGATGTAGTTTTAGCAAACTGAACAACTTTATTAATTAGTATGTAATAATTGTTAATTCCTTTGCATTCTCTCTTTCTCTCTCTGTAAAGTTTTCTACTCCCTGGACATATTGTTTCGTAATTGAGATTTATTTTGAGTCTTATTAACCATTACTTGCAATGCCATTATTTTTTAGTTTTATTTATAATAGCTTTACTTTTTTCGTCTCCATTGTATTTATATAGGTACTAATTATTATGTTAGTTGTCACGCTGTTTTATATATTAGCTAAGGGCCTGGATGATTGGGCTGTATTTAAAATTAGTCAAAACCTAACATGTATTTATTTTAGCAATTCATATTTAATTTTTATAGATATATGTATATAAAAATATTTTATTTGTTTCAAATAAACTGCAATACATCAAAGTTTTTATGAATGAGTCGCTTCATTATATCCCAAGCTTTAAAAATTTCAAAATTTTCTAACTTTTTTAGAGGAATTTAAAAAACTTCAATACTTCGTACCTACTCAGTACCTACGTGTTATTCCCATCAAATACATTGCTCTCAAAACAATAATAGCGAAATCGTTTCAGTTTCCACTACTGATTAATAAATTATAGTGATCTTTACAACAAATTCAACATTCGAAAATATTTTAAAAATGATTTGTCATATGCTTGTGATGCATATGATGCATATTATGATGTTTGATGTATGACCAGTATGATCATACCTTCATATGAATTTATTTGTAATAGTCTACAAGAGACTACCCTGTATAAGCAGATTCTTTTAAATCTATCATATAATTTTTTTCTGTGGGATGTACAAAAATATGTTATTTACTATTGTTTCATTTGCATCAAAGTAAAAAATACGGTGGTCTTGTATTCTGTTAATTTTTTCGTAATAGATGCGTCAAAACATATAGGTACCTAGACGTCACAGCAGGCCATAAAATAATACACAAGAAAGTGCTGAATACTGAGTTTATTGTTGATACTTCAAAACTGAAACAAGCAACAGACATTTAACAAATCAACGGAAAAAATAACAAAAAACAATCGTCAACTAAGGAAAGTGGCCTCAATGTAAGCTGTTATTCTTTTCATTACATGTTAAACGATATCTTTGAAAGCAACAAGTTTTACAAATAAATCACTTCATGGATTTTCCAAGAAATATTAATACATTTTAATGGTTTGAACATTGAATCGCAGATTCGAAAAAAACAATTGAAAAACATAATAAAAAAGCATTACCTTAGTAACATTTAATGAATGAGTTCCTATTATGCTTCCCATCACAAATAACTGAACAAAGTGCATAGCATTTGTATACATGCGTAAAGTTTTGCGATATTATTCTACACCAAAAAATTACAGCCATGTCAAAATAAAGAAACAATAAGAATGTTCTGTTAACGATACCAAACAATTGACCGTTTTAGCGAATCAGAGATGTTGAGTCCTCAAAAATAAAACTTTTCAAAACGAGGAATGCCTTCATAAAACAATCAGAACTCAAAGGTGGGTAATTTCAAAGCTAAATTCATACTTTCATTCACATAGATCATAATATTTTAAGGTTGCCAAGTGTCCTCTTAAAAGGAGGACGGTCCTTAAGTCCTGTGGACGTTTTCCAATAAGCATTTACAGACAGAATTAGCTTGTTTGCTTTTTCCAGATGCCAGTACCACCTTTCAAGATTCTATTTTTGCTCAAAAGCTTGGCAAGCTTATGACTAAAAGTATGTGTTAACATTATGAAATAGTGAAGGTTTGGGTATTGCAAGATCGAATATGAATTTTGAAAAAATACAAACGTTAACAGAACATTACCAGATGAGTTGTCGCAAATTCTAGCAGCCTTCGCACCAACACTGAAGCCTGGAGCTGCAATGGCCACTGACACGTCCACCTCCTTCTTCTTTGCAGACCCTACGGCAAGCTTCATTGTCCCAAACAGCACATGGGCCCTTGTACCTTCCGGAAAGGCAGTCACCGAAGGCCAGTTCGCTGCCGATGGCGAGCAGTACCAAGATGGTGAACAGCAAGTATCCTTTCATGATGAAGGTTGTCTTTTTCTTTCGACCGGTCTAAGGTGGCTTTGAATAAGTCGCTTGTTTGCGGTAGAAACAAGTGTGATGCATCATCGAAGACTGCCGCGGTTTTTATACAAGAACTCTATCGCGTTTCTGGGTTTTCCAGGTTTACGATACATTTCTAATAAGATCGAGGACAGTGCTTCTCAAACTTTGTTGTTGTGTTTACATGCAACTTGGATTTTCCTGCCGAGCGTTGGATTTTTTTCGGATTTATCGGAATAACCCAGTTGAGATAAAGTACTTTGTCTGCATTGTATGCACGAGCGATTTGATAAGGTTTCGCTTATGTCTATACTATTGGTTTATTGTTCTATAAGTTGTACAATACGTGAAAACATTATTTTAAATAATTTAGAGCATGTAATTTCCCCCAAACGGGTCACTACTACCTAGGAATAAGCCCGTTTTGCCTCATTTCTAATTCAGGGAGTCTTACAACGTGTGCATGTACATTCAATAGAGAAAAGCAAAAGTAAAATATACAGATAAAGGAATGCAATGTGGTATGGTAGGTAGCTATTATGCCCAAAAGTCCGAGTTTTTCAAATAACTGGATTTTACCTCCCACGCCGATAGGTGAGGGGAGTATATTGTGATCGCGTAAATTTTCGATTTCGAGATAATACATTTTTTGGGCGTTTTATCATGTCTACATAATGAAAAACCACGTCGCTCATCATTTCCGTCGGTCTGTCTGTCTGTTCGCGTTTTTCTACCATCGTAATCTCAGTAACCACTGCATGGATTGTGATGCAATTCGTTGGACGGGCATGACTTGGTTGCAAGGGGATGTTAGACTATAGCCTCATGCAATGGGAAAATCATAAAATTATATCACCGTTATGTGTGGGAAGTTGGTACTAAGTCCATCAACTTATTGACTCAATTTTTCTTATTATGTTCGCAATAAATGTTTCATGTATAACTTTCATACAGATTTGAAAATTGCTTAAAAAATTAACCTGGTGAAGTTGATCAGCCCGATTGTTATATAGTACCTAGTTAGTTATTACAACTATCTATATACGAGGATATATCAATATACATATAATGAGACTGCGTGCTGTAACTTTTTTCAGAGGTAGACTTTTATAATACACAAAATGAGACATGAAAGTGTTATCTTTATATACAAATATACTTTCGCTCAAGAAGGCTTTTATTTAATAACGTTTGACGCCTGGTAGAAATTAATTACTGAAAAGTCAGTATTCTGCGTGCCTATCAAAAAAAAAAAATGAAGTCAAGTTGATCGACTCAGTACTTCCCACACATTTCGGTGATACCAGTTTATTATTTTCCCATAGCATATATGAAGTCTGAGATCCCCTGCCATAGCCAGCACCCCCCCCCCTCCAATTGTCTTATGCCGCTAGGTCTCTCCTTCACAGGTCAATGGACAGCCTATTATCAAAACTACAAACTTTTTAGCTTTACAACTCCCAACCTCCACCACCCTTATTTCACCCCCACCCAAAAAAAAGTAGAAAATGATCAGGAACCCCTAAACATCTAAAACGCTTAAAAACGAAGTTTGAGCTGTTTTTATTTTTTTAATTTTTTTATTATTTCTGCGCCGCCACTGGCAGGATTTATAAAAACCTTACGCATTTTCCATCCTTGCCACGGGAGTAATACTGTGTCAAAATTTCATTGAAATCAATTCAACAGTTTCCTCGTTACACAATATAGCACAATCTAAAGCAATACGTCTCGTACGTTTACACCAGAAAAAATTCTCTTTTGATTTCTGTAATAGGCAAGGCAATGTTCGGATGAACCTAAAAGAGTTATTTATGTCGCTAGGTCTTCCTTCACAGGTCAGTGGACAGTATTATGAAAGCAACAAATTTTTCAATTTTACAACCTCCCACCCCCCAACCACCCCAATTTCACCTCCACCGAAAAAAATGGAGTCAAGTTGGTTGACTCAGTACTTCCCACACATAATGATGATACCATTTTATTATTTCCCATTGCATGAAGCTATAATCTAAAATTCCCTTGCAACTAAATTATCGCCCATCCGCCCGCAAAAACAACATCCAACACAAAAACCCTCGTAAATAGTTTCTTGCGTCTCCCTCGTTAGGAACTAGGGCGCCACAGTTTTTTTCTGCATGCTTGAACTGGACGATGCGAAACGATAAAAACCCGTCTAAAAACGAAGTTTGAGCTGATTTTATGTTTTTGGTTTTTTTGATTATTGCTGCGCCGCCACTGACACGGTTTTTCAAAAACAGAGTCGTTTTCCATTCTCGCGCGCAGTGGTAATAAATTCTGTGTCAAAATTTTATTAAAATCAATTCAATAATCTTCGCTTTACGCAATATACATAGAACGAAATAAAGCAAAACTCATATGTACAGATCACAAAATTGGTAAAAAAGTAATATGCCGCTAGGTATTTCTTCTACAGGTCAATAGACGGACTATTATGAATACAACAAATTTTTCAGTTTTACTACCCCCCACCCCCCCAACCGCCCCGATTTTGAGCTGTTTTCATATTTTTTGTTTTTTTATTATTGCTGCGCCGCCACTGACACTATTTTTCCAAAACATACGCGTTTCCCATCCTCGCTGCGGTAGTAATACTGTGTCAAAATTTCATTAAAATAAATTCAATAATTTTCGCGTCCCTTGGTTTTTATAATAAGCAAGGCAATGTTCGGATGAACGTAAAAAGTGTATTATGCTGCTAGGTTTTTCATTCAAAGATCAATGGACAACACATTATAGTACAACAAATTTTTCAGTTTTAAAAACCCCTCACCCTCCAACTACCCCAAATTCACCCTCACCCAAAAAAACGTAGAAAATGATCAGAAACCCCTAAAACGCCTAAAAACGAAGTTTGAACTGTTTTTATATTTTTAGTTTTTTTATTATCGCCGCGCCGCCACTGACCCGATTTTTCCAAAACATACCCGTTTCCCATCTTCGCCTTGGGAGTAATACTACGTCAAAATTTCATTAAAATCAATTAAACAATTTTCGCGTTACGCGATATCGGACAATCTAAAACAATACTCGTATGTATACATCACAAATTCTAAGTCCCCTGGTTTCTATAATAAGCATGCAACGTTCGGATGGACCTAAAAAAGTGTAGGTTTTTCATTCACATATCAATGGACAGCCCATTACGAATACAACAAATTTTTCAGTGTTACAACTTCCCACCCCCCAACTACCCCAAATTCACCCTCACCCAAGAAAAAGTAGAAAATGATCAGGAACTCCTAAAACGCCTAAAAACGAAGTTTGAGGCATATTTGAAATTTTTCGTTTTTTTCTAAGTACTCCGCTCCCCGTATAACGATTTTCAAAATTATAGGAATATATTACCTACTATACGACTCCACAGCATATCGCGACCCAGATTTCATCACAATCCATGCAGCGATTACTGAGATTACGAGGCTAGAAAAACGCCCACAGACAGACAGACCGACAAACAGACAGACCGACAGACAGATAGACCGACAGACAGACCGACGGAAATGAGTGACGTGGATTTTCGTTATGTAGACATCATAAAACACCCAAAAAGCGTATTATCTCAAAATTGAAAAATTTCGCGATCACAATACTCCCCTCACCTATCGGTGTGGGAAGTAAAATTAAAGTGGAGGAAAGATAGGTATAGTACCGCCCATCCATTCCGCCCACATTTGTTTACCGAGTGAGAAATTTCGCAAAAAAATGTAGTCAATAACTTGATTGATACCCTCAATATTAGAAAATTGACAGTACTTCCTACATACATTGCGGTGATACCATTTTATTGTTTTTTAATAGCATGAAGCTATAATCTGACATACAGTTCCAATCGAATCATCGCCCACCGGCCCATAAAGAAAACCTCCAACAAAAAGACTCTTGTGAACAGTTTCTTGCGTTTCTCTCGTAGGAACTAGAGGACGACACAGTTTGTATTCTACAATCTCGAACTGATATCCTAATCACATGGGATGCCGTTTTCCCGATATTCAAAAACATCCTATATTACCAGTATCAATTTTTAAAGGGCAATTAAAAGTGTTTCGGGGTTTCCCAACCACCCCATCCGAGACCCCGTCCTACCTCGGCTCATTTTGACCACTCTAAAAAAATCCTATTGCGAATACAACAAATTTTCAGTTTTAGAACCCCCCACCTCCCAACTACCTCAACTACACTCACACCCTAAAAAAAAAAGTAGAATATTGAGGAACCCCTAAAACGCCCAAAAGCGAAGTTTGAGGAATATTTTAATTTTTTTGTTTTTTACTGATCACTCAGCCGCCCGTGAACAGATTTTCAAATTTATAGCAAATTTCGTCGCAATCCATGCAACGGTTACTGAGATTACGAGGCTAGAAAAACACCAACAGACCTACAAACCGACAGACAGACAGACAGACCGACCGACAGAAATGAGTGACGTGGATTTTGAAATATCATAAAATGCCCAAAAAATATTTTTTTAATTACCTACTACGTTTTGGTTTTAAAGTTGAACTATCCTCTATAGACTTACTAACTTACTATAGAAAAAAATATTTTTATAGACACTACAATACCTACCTGAAGATGGTTTTAAGAAACAGAAACAAATTGTCAAGTGCTGTTCACGTGTAGGAAAAAGATTAGTTAAACCGACACAAAAACTATGTTGAATCATTGGAAGGTTTACGAAAAGATGATGTCAGTATTAGTGGAGAAATGCGATCTAGCGCCAAAAACTTTATAAGAATAACTAGTACCATTGATTAACGCATTTATACGGGAAATCATCGGACCCCCGGAATAAGGACCATCACAGATTACTCTTATTTTATTTAAGGTGTCTGCCTTTTTAATACAATCTTTAATCAGGACGTCCGCCATCCAATACGAACCCTAGCTTCTCTATAAAGCTCAATCAATTTGAATGTATTTTCAAAACTAATTTATTTGTTCACCCAACAAACTGAATCAGGATTTTGGTTTGATTTACTTTTAATCGAGGGCGTACACATATATCAGACCCGCGATGCCAGAAATGCCAACAAAACACCGTCATTGACCTTTTCCGACTTTCGATGACAAAGTTGCTGAAAATAGCAACAAAACAAAATAGGTACCGGAAAGTTTGGCATTTGTTGCCGAAATATTGGAAAACGTTGTGTTGCTGTTTTGTTGTGGATCTGGCGTAACATCCAAAAAAGCTACGAATCTTGTAACAATTATAACAAATACTGATGCAAAATAAACATTTATGAGTACGTCAAATTTAACTTAGTTTCGGAACTTTGCGCAGAAATGTATCCACCTTGATTACCGTTTCTTTTATAACGAATGAAAGTAGCTCAAAAAATGGCTGTTACGCTATATGGAAATAGCAAATATACAGGAATAAAATAGTACACAAAGAAATGCGGAAAAAGTATTTATTCTTGCAACTTATAATTTAACAAAAACAACACATTCAACAGAACAAAATACAAAAAGCATCAACTCAGTCAAGAACATCATCAATGTAATTCGTTATTGGTGTTATATACAAAGTAATGCAATAAACAGATCTTATTATACATATACCACTATACCACGACAGAAACATTTGTACTTTAAAACCAAACAAAAATGTATTACCACTATAATCTACAATACTTTTACAAATTTTATAGTTCTGATATATATACATTACAGTCTTATAAAATATCTGCAAATTTGATATTACGTAATATCAATTTACTATATATACCTATATAGATATACATATTTGATAAAGACAGTATGTCAGAACAACTCATGTAAAATGTAAACAAAAGGTACTAACAATTTTCTGTTCAATTTTGTACAAAAAACAGTCGATTACGTAAACTATTTGAGTTTAAGATCTTACTTTACCAAACAATAAAAAACCACGTTCTTTGAAAGAAAACGTTTTTCATGTATCAGAGGTGCTCTTCCATCATTAGAAAGAACATAAAAAAGCAAATGTTTACATAAAAGTGACATGATTTTGCCTCAGTGTCATGCCAAATGTTTAAATAAATATCAGTTTTGGTTCAATTAGAAGGATTATTGAGTTAATAAATGTATAATTTAAAAAAATATAATATAGAAATAGTGATCCTTCCGATGTATGTTACAATAATCAAATTGATTTAATCCTAAAGGACATCTGATAAATACTCCTTATTTTCTTAGCCTTTCTTAGAATCAGAAAAAGAAAACAAAAGTATCACTATGAAAAAAATATCAATAAAATGCTAATAAACGCGAGGCTATTTTCGTCAACTTCACTGAAATATCAGTTGAAAAGGTGGCTTCTTGAACAAATATCTATGTCCTGAATATTCACAAAGTACTGGCTGACCCCATATTTTTGCATGTGCGATATCTGCCTCTCTTACACCCGTTACAACTATTACAAAAAACAAGAATACCTAACATAACGCCGCAAAACTAGTTTTCTAAAAAAATGCATTAAAAAAATAAAGTCTGCCTTATTGAAGGCGCGTTGTTATATTGAAGGCGCGTTGTTAAAAATCCTGAGCATCAATAGAACATTACCGAACTTCTTAGCAGCCTTCACACCAACACTGGAGTCTGGAGCTGCAATGGCCACTCACCCTGCCTCGCCCTTCTTCCTTGCACACCCTTCTGCACGTCTCGTTGTCCCAAACAGCACATGGGCCCTTGTACCTTCCGGAAAGGCAGTCACCGAAGGCCAGTTCGCTGCCGATGGCGAGCAGTACCAAGATGGTGAACAGCAAGTATCCTTTCATGATGAAGATTGGCTGAAGTAACTTCGGTTCTTCAAAAAACGTACTTTAACTTTCGACTGGTCGAAGATGGCTGTGGACACTCTTCTTTGCGGTAGAAACAAGAGTGATGCACCATCAGAGTGTGCGGTGGTTTATATAGGAGCGTTCTTTTGTTCTTCCTGTCTACCTGGGATTTCCAAGTGCCCAATGCGTTTCTAATGACACGAGGACAGTGCCTCTCAAACTTCCTAGTATTTGCACTTAGATAGAAGTAATTAGATTATAAATGGTGTTGTTGAAATCTAGAAAACGTCTGCGTCAACATACAACACAATGTCAAAATGTAATTTACATAGGTATTAAAAAACATTGATATTCAGAGTTATATACTTATATTTAGTAATTAAATTGTTATACGCAAACATATTTTTTTCATGAAATCATAACCATAATATAAATCAAATAACAATTCGTTAACGCAAAAAAATCGATAAAAAAGAAAACTAAATGGCTTTTTAAGTGTATATCAAACCTGCTTTCAAAAACAAATGTCTTTTTCATCCTTTTTTATTACGATAATGTTGCGCCTCAAACAAATCCTTATTTTATTTATGCTTATTAAATTACGAGAAAAAAGGTTTGTGTATGAAATCAAAGGCACTACAAGGCTTCAAATACAATAATGACATTATTTATGTAGCAAAACCGGTGGGGTGCTATTGAAAAAAATGGAGGTGAGTTTTAGGGGTTGAAGTAAAAAAAATGTTTCGAAATCATGGTGTGATAGGCCATTCGGTACCCTTGAAAAGCTCTCTTAGTTTTCTTTTTATCTGTTTTTCTTACGAAACAAACAAATCCTTATTTTTCTACCCTATGCTTATGACTTTATGGAAAAAATAGGTTTGTATATAAAATCAAAGGTACTATAATCCACATATTTTAAATAAAATAAGGACTTAATTTGTGTAGGAAAAACTATTTGGTGCTATTTGAAAAAAAGGTGGGGGGTGAGTGTTATAAGGGTCGAAGTACAAAAAAAATGTTTTGTAACCTTGTAAGCATAGACTCCGCACTTTCAAAAATTCCACTGGCTTTTCGTTTGAACTTTTTTTTGTAACGAGAATATCATGTGTCAAGGAAACTCAGGGATACTCTGTATATTATCCTACATTTAGATTCTACTGTTGATCCACGGAATAACAATATCAGGTATTGTAACATTATACAGGGTATTTCAAAAGTTATGAACATTTTTATATCCAAATCACATCCAAATGAACGTACATCAAAAACTACTCGATCAAAGATTATGTCTTTTACATCGCTAAATAACAAGTATTCTCTAATTTTAACGTCTGCTGGAAAAAGTTGCCGACGCATATTCATATACAGGGTGAGATAGAATGCAAAATCTAGATTTTTCGTTTTTTTTGAAGTAACCTCCCATATTTTATTTCACCAAAATATTGCTTTATTCTCTTTCATCTTTGTTCAGCTTTCTCTATACCTACATTCATCAGTTTCTGAGATAATTCGTTTTTTATGCAAATTTTAAAAATACCTTCTATATTTGTCTACTGAAATTTATCTCTTTAGGCAAAGGATACTGTCACATTTCACGATATGCTCTTTTCAACAACAAGTAATAACAAGTAATTTAACAAATTTGTTAATTTTAACTGGTAATTATTTGGATGTCATTTGAAATTTGAATTATGATTGTTTGATAAATGTCACTCATGCTTTTGTTTTTCATTGCATCAAAATTTATTTATCCACGGTAAGTCACTTTCATATCATATCAATTTTTTTATTCATTAGAAGAATTTTGCTACACGATTTAAAGTTTATATTTTTTGTTATTACACCTGATGGTCTAAGTATGATAAACCGAAAAGGTCCTGACGAAGAGTGTGGTTTCAATGTTGACCTATATCTACAATAATCAGCGGTGCAATATAATCCACAGTTTTTAAATAATGTAGTTACATATGTTGAACGTTGGCTTTATTTCTAGAGTTGGAGTCTCAAACTATATGCAATGGGAGGCCAAAACTGTTAAAAGCGCTGATAAAGTGATGCAACTGAATGTTTTTGTTTTTCTTTGATAAATGTGGAGTTATTTACGAGCACATGGTACCTAGAGGACATACAGTAACTGGGACGCTTAACTTAAAGGTAAAATTGAAGCAAAAAATGAAGTAAAGTTGATTGACTCAGTACTTCCCACACATAACGGTGATACCAGTTTATTATTTTCCCATAGCATGAAGCCATAATCTGAGATCCCCTTACAACCAAATCGTCGCCAGCCCCCCTCCCAAAAAATTGTCTTATGCCGATAGGTCTTTCCTTCGCTAATTGTTAATGGACAGCCTATTATCAATACAACAATTTTTTCAGTTCTACAACCCCCCACTCCCCAACCACCCTAATTTCACCCACATCCAATAAAAGTAGGAAAATGATTCGGGGCCCATAAAACGCCTAGAAACGAAGTTTTGTCTGTTTTTGTATTTTCAGTTTTTTGGTTATTGCTGCGCCACCTCTAATACGATTTCTAAAAACCATACGTGTTTTCAATCCTCGCCAAGGTAATAATACTGCGTCGAAATTTTATTAAAATCAGTTCGGTCATTTCCAAGTTACACGATACAGAACGATCTAAAGCAATACTCGTATGTTTACATCAGAAAAAGTCCTAAGTTCTTTGGTTTCTGTGATAGGCAAGGCAAGGCAAGCTGCGTTACTCTGGTATTTAGGCTCTGTCTAAGCGGTCTGCTCAGTTATAAAAAAAAGTTCGGATGGATCTAAAACAGCTATTTATGTCGCTGGGTCTTCCTTTACAGGTCAGTGGACAGTCTATTACGAATACAACAAATTTTGCAATTTTACAACCCCTCACCTCCCAACCACACCAAATTTTACCCCCACCAAAAAAAAAAGTAGAAAATGATCAGGAACACTTAAAACGCCCAAAAATGAAGTCAAAGGAATATTTTTTTTTGTTTTTTGCTAATTACTCCGCCGCCCCTGCACCAATTTCCAAAATTATAGCAGCATTACCTACTAGACACCACAGCATATCGGTACACAAATTTCATCACAATCCATGAAGCGGTTACTGAGATTACGAGGGTAGAAAAACGCGAACAGACAGACAGGCAGACCGATAGACAGACAGACCGACAGAATAAATTTGATTTATGTTGCGGAATCGATAAATTATTTTTATGCCATGTGTTTATATTATGGATACGCGATCTTGGTGTAATTTTGTGGTGCAAATATTTTGGCTGGGTAGTTGATACTACTTTATTTATTAGGCATCACATGTAGTTGCCATCTTTGCTTCATATTGAACCAACAAAGTTCCTTAAATTTTTCTGAAAGTCGGTCGTATTTGCGAAGGCGATATATTATAGGTACACAGAAATTTCGGATTTTTTGAAATCTGTTAGATTCAAATTGTGTCAAAAGAGGCCCATAAAATAAATCTGCGTAATGTACGTGAGATAATACAATAAGATGTTCATACAAAATTTTCCTTTCAGTATTTGTGAGAATGTTTCGGCTATTTTTTTATACTGGAAATAAGGCTTCGACTACACAGTCATAGCTCCAAAAATTTCAATTGATTGTCAAATTTACTCCAAGATTTTTCCAAAAATTTTGAAAAATAAGTGCAGTGTTCTTAATTGCCAGTTTTAACCACGTCTTTAGAATTTGTAACAACTGTAGTTGAAGATTTTTAAATAAATGTTTCATTGTTAAACTTAAGCACCAGCCTCGTTCATTTCTGATACATTGTACCATACTGATTCTTTTGAAACGCTTGTCCTTGTGGTTGAGGTAAACAGTTTCAGAACCACTGCTTTATATTTTTTGTCGCCTGCGAAGCCGTTCTACACTTCTACAATCATTCCTTCTGCATCTGCTTATTGATACTGATATGCAGGGCAAAGCCAACTTCGCGTTTAATGCATGCATACTAATGACGCTTGACGATCGGGATTTCCGAACGTACAAAACAAAATCGTATTTCTTATCTTAAGAAGCTTGCGAGGGTCGGTAAACAAGCATCGATTCCCCACAAATGGTTTTTCCTGAAAACTGGTCTGCACCGATTATAGTCAAGTGACGATTGGGTGCTTTTTAATCTATATTTAATGACAGATTAGGCATCTGATAACCTTTTAGTAAGAATCGTCTAATGCAAATGTCTACAACTTATTGAATGAGACTACCTGTGCATAGGCATCCATATTACTTCTGAGGTACAAACATATGCGTCAAGTAGATTGCAATAAGTAAACAAACAAAAAGCGTGGAAAGAGCTCGAACTTCGTCTTTAGAAGTTTTGGGCGTTCTTGATCGTTTCCAAATTTTTTTAGATGGGGTAGAATTCCCTTCCGAACACTCTCTTCGACTATTCTTTAATAAACTTCAAAAGAAATTAAAGCAAAGGCTTCTGAAGTCTTTGAACTGAAACAATGTACGACTCTGCCATATATCCGTTAACACTGTAGATAACACTATAGGGGTAAGATGTAAGGCTTTCGCGGCCATCGTCCAATGAATTTGTGGTTCTTGCCATCCACTCGTGGTGGCGAAACGTCAAGCCTTAACGCTAAACGACACCGCCCTAAAAACCCAAGAACCTCAAATTCACTATAGGTGTTTTTTTCTCTCCTATTTGGGCAGTCTTTGTGGTTACTTCTTACCTTTTGTTAATACATATGATATTGTTAGAATCAAGGAATGTTTGTATTCTTATAATGAATTGTGTATATTTTAGTTTTATTACCTTATGTATGTCGAGTGAGCGAAAAATACCGCTTGCTAATACTCTACCTTTTCGATATTTTATTTTTATCGAATTGCATATTAATATTAAAATCGAATGGACTCTTTATTATTATTATATTTTGAAACAAAGAAGCATAAAAGGTGCAGCCCGGGCTCCGGCACACTGAACTGCTGTTCCAATACCCAGTGTCTACTCCTCACACTGTGAGGTGAGCAATCAACGGGTCTGCAAATCGTGCGCCCTAGGTAGACGAAGGAACCCAAGGATGACTGCCTTCTGCATTCTGGCGGCTAACATGTGTGCCGCCGCACGGTACACCGGCATTTTGCACAGTGCAGAGAGCAGCATATTCCTTGTTCCATCTAGGGTTTCAATGACCATAACCAGCAGACTTACAGTGTAGTCTGGCCAGAGCCTGCGGAGTTGTAAGTTATAATCGCAAGTCCTGATATTTGATCCGCTTTTCCTCCTCCTTAGAGACGATGTTCACCTCGGTAGGTGCCGAAAACTCTACGAACATCGTCTTCTGTTGGTGGTCGAGAAGGACTATGGCGGGCTTTTTGCCTAATGTGATGTCATCCTAAATCCAATATGGCGGAACATCCAAGATGGCGGAATAGTTATTTTTTAATGCACTTCTACAATGCGGGTCTCAAATGAAAGGGCTTATTGAGAGCAATTCGAAAAATAATGTGAAATCATTCTAAACCCAATATATCCAAGATGGCAGAAAAGTTATTTTTCATGCACTTCTGCAGTATGGGTATTAAATAAAAGGGCTTGCCGAGAATAATTAAAAAAATATTCTGACTTTACCCTTAATCCAATATAACGGTCGATGTGTAAATAGACTAGTACCTATTAGTTGACTAACTTAATCTGCTAAGTTTAATTGTTTCAAAATTTCGGTTATTAAATACCTATAGGTATATAAATTGTGTATAATGAGGCTATAAGTTGATAGTTAAAATTTTTAGGAAAATTTCATTTTATCCTTTTTAGATCACTTAAAAGATTTTTTTTTAAGTTTTTTTCTATTAATTTTTTGTTCATAGGTCATCACATTTAGAATCCATCTTGTCGTCGTGACCTACCGGTACTCTAAATCTACATAAATTTACTCAGTTACTTTGTCGCAGTATTTTCTTGTCGCGGAAAATTCCTTCATTTGTACTATCCAATTTTTCCTAGATTAACTGATTTCTCATAACTTCTATCATGAGCTTCAAAATAAAGCCTTTTTCTGCATAGTATAGATATAATAAAAGTTAATTTTATCGGTCTAATAGAAATGAATCATGCGAGGGTATCAACAATATAAAATTACATAATGAATTCTGAATCTTATTTACTTGTTTCAGGGCCACTAGAGCTCTTGAGAGATAAACATTCAAATATCATAAACATCTGGATATATCAAAATATCTATCGAAATATTTGTTGTGACCAAACATATGCAAAGTTAGACGTGTTTGTTTGTTAGCACTTAATTACAAAAATGTCAGTGTTCTACATACACCCATAAAAAATAAAAGTTGAGCGAAGAATGTGATAAAATTTTATTTTCGGTTGGGTAAAATATCTACTTAATGAGACTCATTGGCGAATTTGGTGGGGGGAGGCTCTACAGAAGCACATTATATTTATATTAATACCAAGAGTTAAGCTTTTTTTTGCTCTTCAGACCGCGGCAGCTCTGGTCCGCCCCCCCTGGACCTGTAATGGAAAGTATAATGGAAAGTTTCCATTCCACTGGAAACACGGATATAAATAGGAAAAGTGGTACTTTTTTTGCTCTTCCGAAAATTATAGCCCGTCCATGTGTGTTTCCCTTTCCAGCTCATCATGAAATTCGAGCGCGGCTAGAAGAAGTCCTAAACCCGCCCCTGATGAAACTTTCGAAATGATTCAAAGTGCACATCAAGATGATTATTTATCACAATGTAGAATGTTTGAGTGACATAAGAAATTTAAAGATGTTTGTCAATTACTTGTGATGAACAGGTGATGAACCTCATCACGGTTGAACACAAACTCTGCGAGGACTTCCACAAAAAAATTTGCAGAAATTAACGACTTGGAACAAAATGATCCCTAGATTAGCACAAAATAAATTTCTGACAATGATAATTTGTTTTACGACTCTACTCAAAAAATTATTCATGAATATTTAGAATACGGCACTTCGCGAAAGTAATAAAGGCAACTGAAACGTAATCCACAGTTCCTTACGCGCTTCCATTAGTTTCACCTGTAGGTTTATTTGTTTGTGAGCCTGTAACTTTCCTTTGGATCAACAGGTCATACCGATCGAAAATCGAACGGCTTCAAATCCGTCGGACCAGCGGTTATATCCGCTAACTAAGAGATGGCGCAGACACTTTGTTTGTTTGTTAATATTACACAAGAGGCGTAGCGACGAGATCTCTAAACGCGTGACATCCAACTGTTTGGGAGTTGATTTTTGTGATATTTATTTAGACAAGCCGACAGTTTTATTTTCCTTAATACAGTAATTTTAATGATTTATGCCATGACATTATTGTTCAAAAACAATTATTCATCTTTATTACAAAGAGTATTAATAGATACGGGTAGAAGTAACTAAAAAAAACGCGCTTTAATAATAAATTTAACTAAAAAATCAAAAATAAATATAATTGGAATAAACAAAAAACACGCTTTCAAAGAACATCGGACTAAAAAGCTAAAAATAATTTAAAAATAATCCTAAAACAATAATGAATGAAAAATACCAGCGTACGACTGTCAAAAAAGCGTGTGCCATATTATATTCGTAAATGGAGCGGCCGATGCTTTTTTCACAATCATACCACTATTTTTCGTTCATTACAGTTTTAGGCTAACAAAGCTACAGGCATTGATGCTATTTCTGCTGAAACGTTGAAATGCTTGGGTGACGACGGCATCTCCCTTTTACATAATATTTGTAAGAGTGTCTGGTCCTCCGGTGTTTGGCCAGATGAATGGTGCACATCAATTTTTGTCCCACTTCATAAAAAGGGATCTCCAACAAATCCAGACAATTATCGCCTACTTTCGTTAATCTATCATGCAAGTAAGGTTCTACTATATATTTTACAATCTCGTTTGGAGGGTTTTATTGGCTGGCAAATTTCTCAGGCGCAGGCAGGTTTCGTGAAAGCACGCGGTACGCGTGAACAGATCTTAAACTTAAGCCAGAGAGCATTATTTTGATAAACGTAAAGTGGCCTAAACTGTGGGAAATCCTCATCTCTATGGGAGTTCCTTATCACCTAGTGTTTCTCATACAGCAACTCTACGAGTCTAATTCGGCTCGTGTAAGAATCGATGGTAACCTGTCTAGTCAAACTGCAACCAGAAAAGGAGTTCGTCAGGGATGTGTATTATCTCCGATGTTATTTAACATTTACTCTGAATTTGTGATGAGACAGGTATTGGACAACTGGAATGGCGGTATAACTATTGGCGGAAGCAAAATATCTAACTTAAGATTTGCTGACGATACAACCCTTATTGCAGCTTCTCAGGAAGAACTAGTATTAACTAGACCAAGGTTATGATCGTAGATAGAGAGCATGATAATTATCGAGAAATAAAGTCAATAGGCCATTGTGAAGTAGTTCAAAGTTTTGTATACCGCGGTTCTTTGATCGACAATTCGTGTAGCTGTGAAAATGAGATTCGACGGTGCATTCAACAGGCACGTGTGGCCATGACAAAGCATACTACAATATGGCGTGACCATACAATAACAAAAGCTACAAAAATGTCGCTGGTTCAGTCTCTTGTGTTCTCCATATTTTTGTATGCCTCGGAAACCTGGACTGTTAAAAAGGCAGATCGAGCTCGCATAGATGCTTTTGTAATGTGGACATGGAGGAGAATGCTGAGAGTTCCTTATACCGCCCATCGAACTAACGTTTCCATACTGGATGAGGTCGGTAATCCAAAGAGACTATCCTCCATTGTGTCGACGAGAATGCTTACATTCTTCGGACATATACACAGAAGCGATAATATGGAGAAACTTGTAGTTCAGGGTCATGCCCCGAGTGGGCGGCGCCATGGCCGTCCCCCTACATGCTGGGTGGAGACGACGAAACAGCTGCTGGATATGAGTGTCAAGAGCGCCACTAAACTGACAACAAATCGCGAACGATGGCGAGCTACAGTGCTCAAAACTATTGATAATATTCGTGTCGGCAATACTCTAGCTCCGACTTAATGCATTTTACGAGTTCACAACATGTCTGTTAAAAACATAATGGTAGTTATCAAACTGACGTATCATTTTCATAACCATAAGAAAAGTTTCAAATGGGAGCCATTTTGTTACATATAGATGTATAGGCGATATTCAAAATGTCTTCGACTGTTTTTATGGGGAAATTTGAAATCCAAAGCTTATATTACGCAGCCCGATTATATCGGCGATCTTCACAGTGACTCCGGAGATGTTGAGAAATGTGTGTTTTATTATTTCAGAGATGAGGTAGTGGCAAATTTCAGCTGAGATACTGTACACGTATAACAAGAGTTGGTATGGAATGGAAATGTGAATATGCTAACATAGCGAAATAGTTCTTGGGTTTGAAAAACCTTGCTATACAGGTACATCAATTTCTGATTCTAAAATTACCAGTCTATAATTCTATGTCTGGCAGACTATACCTGCATATGATCTTAGGTGCATCAACCTTGCACTTCTATATAGATGGTTGAAAAGCATTGCACGTGCAGTCGTAAACTTGCTGCTGCATTTTATGAATCATTTAACAACTGTACCATGAAATTCTTTACTTGTAAATATCACATACATTGGAATATAATGTTGCGTTAATATATGCACTTTATCTATCAATTATTGTTTTTCTAGATGAGCTATTATATAATTAATCGGGAAATCATGTTGTTTACTGTGGGCACAAATACGCAATAAATGCATTTTAATAAAATGTAAATCAAGTTTTGAGGTTATTTCAATAGATACCTACAATATCTTCTCTATATCGTCTTGAATATTATGTTTATAATACCAGATTATAGAAGTGGTTTTGGAAAAGACGTAAAAGTATGTTTTCTGTTGTCTTTGAAGAAACCAATGCTCCACACTCTTCCATATCGATCTTACCTCTCCTAAAATATTTGAAGAATGACCAAATATGTCTATAATAAATATAGCTAAAAAACTAAAAGACACTTTTAAGGAATATCGGATTAAAAAGTTGAAAATTATTTTTAAAATATGCTTAAAACAATAATGAATGAAAAATACTCGTATGATTGTGAAAAAAGCACAATTAATAATTGTTTTAGGCTGATTTTAAAAACTATTTTTCACTTTTTAGTCCGATGTAGTTTAAGAGCGTGTTTTTTAGTTTTTTTAAACTGAATTTATTTTTAATTTCTTAGTTATCTTTATCATAGAAGCATGTTTTTTTAATTGTAGGTATTTATTGATACTCTGTGTAATGTGTAATGGACAATTGATCTTGCAGAAGAATATCCGATTTCCGTTTGAAAACAAGTTATCTATGATACAGGTTTCTTTAATTAATCTACCGATTTCCACAAGTACAAAAAGAACTGAAATTTTACCGTATAATCTAAGCTGACGCATTACATGCTAAACCATTCATCTTAAGTTCCATGTGTGATATATAAAAACACACTAGCATTAAGCAAGGAATCCAAATGAGCATTAACATATGGGAGTTTTATTTAAAAACTATAATACTGGTATCCATTAATCACACTGTATAAATACCAATATTTACGTGAAAATATACTAAAGTTGTAGCCTTCAAGGCTCCCTACCATGGCCAAGTGACAAATTTCTGAAATATGTATGTACATAATGGCCTCACGGTTCATGTTCCGTCGCTGGGCTGATGTTCTCGGTTTCTCATAAGTGACAAATTGGATTAATTAAAAGTAAAAAATGCTCAATGGCTCTTCCAGGATCAAAAGATTCCGGAGGTAAAATACCTGGCCGTTCGGATCTCCGGGTGCCAGGTGGTCCGGGGGGAATATTAAGCGAAGTTTGTTTAAAGAATTGTGCTGCCACGCCTCGTCAGGCTAACAACATAAGCCGTCCTTCGCAGCAACTTCGCACTGAGGAGAGGCCCGAAGGCCAGAGAAACTTGTTCAGAGCCGACTTTACAAATATACGAGGTCTTGCCTCCAACATAAACTCTGTCCATCAACACCTTCAGGCAGAGGAGCCTGGAACGACGTCTGCTTCAAGTCACGAGACCCATCAGCTTGCGCCCAAGAAATAACAGAGGTATTAATATCCGGCATGGAAGCCTATATTCCTCATGTCGTCAAGCATCCCTCCAAAAACAAGCCATGGTTCAATCAGCGTTGCAGAGATGCAGTTACCTCTAAAAACCAGATTACAGAGAATGGAGGAAAAATCCAAATGCTGAGAGCCACCGCAGTTTTATCGACGCCAGAAATCACTGTAAATGTCCTAGTTCGTCCAGAACATTCTGGTCTGTAGCTAAGGCTGTTAGTCAGAACTTTTCCTATTCGTCAATACCACCCTTGACCAGAGAGGACAAATCCATCGCTTCTGCTCCTAAAGAAAAAGCAGGCATCTTGGGGAAGCTCTTCGCAGCCAATTCTACTGTAGACTTTCAAGGAAGTACTACGACCACCACCATAAGCGTGAACTCGAGAATGGCAGAAGTCAAATTTCAACATCTAGTTGTAAAAAGCATCCTGACAAAATTCCAGCCATTGTTCTTAAACGCTGTGGCGCTGAGCTTGCACCTATTCTTTGCAAGCTCTTCAAACTTTCGTATCAACGAGGCGTGTTTCCCGCTTCGTGGAAGATTGGCTGCGTACAACCCATCCCTAAGAAAGGCAAAAAAACTGATCCCACCAACTATAGACCTGTGGCTCTGTGGCTCTTCTCAGCATCTTGTCTAAGGTTATGGAGACTGTCATTAACACACAGCTCCTGAAATACCTGGACAACAATAACATCATAAATGATCGCCAGTATGGCTTCCGTAAGCACAGGTCTACAGGTGACCTCCTTGCCTACGTCATTCACTTGTGGAACATAGCAACAGACAATCATGGCGAATCCCATGTTGTTGCACTTGATATATCGAAAGCTTTCGACAGAGTATGGCATGACGGACTTCTGGTCAAGCTTGCTGCTTATGGACTACCACCTGGCCTGCGCCAGTGGCTGAATAGCTTTTTGAACGACCGATCTCTGTTTGTTGTAGTCGAGGGCTGTTCATCAGACGTAGTTTCAATAAACGCCGGTGTTCCTCAGGGATCTGTCTTATCCCCTACACTGTTTCTGCTGTACATCAACGAGCTGCGGGAAATAACATCCAATCCAGTCTACAGCTTCGCAGATGACAGTACATTAGTGTCGTGCATGGAACCAGGCAAGCCACTATCATCCCAGGAGACGGTACGTCGGCGACAGCAGCATGCCGCACAGATCAACGCAGATATCAAAACAATTGTCGAGTGGGGATTAGCAAATAAAGTACAGTTCAACGTACAAAAAACTCAGGCAGCAACACTTACAAGCAAGTCTCACGATGGCTTACCAACCGTGGAAATGGAGGGTCACCCCATAGTCGAATCACCTTTCGTCAAGCTTTTGGGAATCAACATCAACAATAACATGTCCTGGCACGACCACGTCGTCAGTATTGCTAAAACGGCATCCCAGAAGCTTGGAGTTTTGTTCCGCTGTAGGAAGTTGTATACACCAGAGCAACTGCTGCTGCTCTACAAGGCACAGATCCGACCATCGCTGGAGTATTACTCCCATATGTGGGGATGCGCTCCGAAGCACTCTCTAAAGCTTCTGGACACTATCCAGAAAAGAGCGATTAGACTAATCGATACGCCTAACCTCACAAAGGACCTCCACAGCCTGGAACATCGAAGGAGGGTGGCTGACCTATCCCTGTCTTACAGATTCTATCACGGAAGATGTTCGAGTGAGCTCTCTCAGACAATAACACCACAGGCCGTCCGAACCAGGAACTCTAGAGAAGCTCTGCGAGCTCATCCTTACCAGGTCGAGGTCCTTACTCCCCGACCTAGTCTCCTCCAGCATTCCTTCTTTTGGAGAACTTCGACGCTGTGGAATCAGCTGCCGGGGAGTTTGTTTCCCGACGGCTACAACCTGCAGCGTTTCAAATCTAACGTGAATCGATACTCATCCTCTCGCAGCGCTTCTACAGCGCCATATGCTTTCAGCCTTTCCGGGAGGCCGACCATAAAAAAAATATACCTTCAACTCTCCAGATATTTCGATATTCATCAAAATATGAAATTACAAATAAAAAATTTAGGCCCAACTTATAGTCAAAATTATACAAACAATTTTAATGTTCGTTTAATATAAATATATATATAGGGTGTTCCATTCAAAAAAATGTAGGTTTGATATGAATCACCCTGTATAAACGTCAAAATTTAAGTGAAAATATTTTTACGTTATAGCCCTCAAGGGTCCCTACCATGATCAAGTGACAGATTTTTGAAATATTTTTTAGTAAACCCAGAATCCTCCGTCCACGCACTATTGGCCCACCCTGTATAAGACTCATGTGACAGGACCGCATTTAAAACTCCGTATTCATTTCCGTCGGTCTGTCTGTCGGTCTGTCGGTCGATCTGTCTGTCTGTCTGTCTGTCTGTCGGTCTGCCTGTACGCGTTTTTATAGCCACGTAATCTCAGTAACCGCTGCATGGATTGTGATGAAATTTGGGCAGCGATATGCTGTGGGGTCGTAGTAGGTAATGTTCCAATAATTTTGAAAATTTGAATATAAATTCTCTAAAATCTAGAAAAAAATTCATAACTCGGAAACTACAAAGAATTGCATAACATATATGGGGGTGATTCAGATACTTCTAGGTGTGCTCTATCTCTGGACTTCCGCTTGACACTATTTTTTGGGACACCCTGTATCTGCACAACAGTTATCCAAAATTATAACGCTCAAAATTTTAAGTTTTATTACTAAGGGGGCCTTGGATATAAATATTTTAATTTATTTGTATAAACTGTATAAAATGCTGTGGTATAAATGAGACAAATGAAGGCACAATATTCTAATGATACAAAGACAGAAAACCATATAAATTAAAACGAATGCTAAAATTCTAACCATAAGAATACTTAAAATTGTACGCAGGCGCTTTTAATGACTGAGCATTGTAAAAATGAAAGGCTCAACATAAATTAGAAATAATTCTTCACCAGACAATGCCTGTTATATATTGCATGTTAATTTTATTACAGTTTGAGCGCTTATCTATATTTTGAAGGTAGTATATATCCATGGCCAAACTGATAAAACTGAAACATGCATTTTTATTTTTTGCCCAATTTCCATTTATACAAGACTGTTATGCAGAGAATTTTAGTAAACATAACAATATCAGAAAAGATATACCTACAGGGGTTTTGTTAGAAATAATCATACCGTATTTTTTTAGCTATTCGTTTATGGAGATGCTGAGATGGATGTTGGTAGTCATTGTAAAGTTTATGTCAACTATTTAACGATGTTTTTGATCTTTTAGGCATAGTTTAGAAGTTATAGTTCGCTTTGAGACAGCCTGCTGGTGGAAAAAATTGCCCAGTTGCCACCGGCAATTAGCTAGCCTAGCTAGAGTCTTTAACTCGAGGCCAAATCAGGGGCACCCAACATTTCAGCTTGGTTGGTCGAGGGTCGAACCGTGTGCTTCTACACAAGACCAGATATTTATCTGATCCCAAAAACTACAGGCCAATAACATGTCTGAATGCATGTTACAAGCTCTGCACCAGAATCTTGTACATGCTTATCCTTCAAGCTATGAATCCTCAATCTTCTATTTCTCAACGTGTATGAACAGAGAGGGTCAAAGAAAGGAGTAGCCAACTGCAAGGAGAACCTGTTGATTGACCGATGTGTTACGCAGGACTCCGTGCAGTACAAGGGAAGCCTTTCTATGGCCTGGATTGACTATCGCAAGCATTCGGCACCACGTGTCGGTGGCTGTTGGAATGTCTTTCGGTAGATAATGAGGTAGTGGGATGTAGTAAACGACTGCTGCCACTCTTGAAGTTCACTGTAACATCAGATGAAACTCGGGTTCAGACAGAGTCGGTGTCATTCAAAAAAGTTGTTTTTCAAATGGACTCCTTGCGACCCTTATTCTTTTGCATCCCACTGTCGCCTCTGTCCATAGCGAGATATACTAAAGGATACAGATGTGGCGCGCCCAATAACCGGAGGCACAAGGTCACCCTTCTGTTTTATATGGATGACTATCGGAATGGAGTTCGGAACAGACAAATGTGCATTGGTTCATCTCAAGAAAGGACGAAGCGGGGATAGTGGAGATGAGGAACAGCTCGTTGATGGGAGCATCTTGCGACAACTGCATGCCGGAGATACTTATACCTGCCTTCAAGTGGCGCAGCGGCATGTCCAAGAGGCAGTATTGATCAAAGAGTGTCTCCATCGCAATATACAGTACGTTCATTTGGCAGCGATTTTAATTAAATGTTACAATACCTTATATTTTAAGAACGGAAATATTTTCTGAGCAACGAGCCTATACTTGGCCACAACTTTTATATGCAACTTTTTTCACTATCTTCTGTAGTATCTGGTACTAAAAATTCATCGTGCACGTACAATAATTGTACAATTATTGTACAACATCCTTGTTACCACCAAGCTTACAGATAAGACAAAAAGGTACCCCAGCTTTCCTTAATCACTCTGTATCCTAAAAAGTTATTGACATTTCTGTCATAGTTACAGCTAGATGTATGATGATGACACATTGCCTTCCTGTTAACAGTTAAGATATGTTATTCGTTTCATCGTACACCCTAATCATTTCTTTCGTAACCTAGACTGCCTAGCAAGCTCCAAATACTGTTAAGAAAATGTCGTATATAAACAAGAGGTACAAGCTCTTTGAAGAGAAGCCAAAATATGGGCTCATTCCAGTTAGATCCGAGGCCAGGATCAAAAGCTATAGTTCGGCTACTGACGCCAGAGCATGGAGTGACATTGTTGAGGAACGGAGACAGCATATTCTAGAATACCATGCACTGAATAAAGCTGTAAGTAAAAGAGAAACCAAGTTATTATTTATATAGCTCTTTTGAGCAACTCTGTTCGTGACATAGCTGACTCTCTCATAGAAAAATCCAGACCAATTGCAATGGTGCCACGAAGTAGTAAAACCACAGCATAGTAAACAACCAGCAGGATATCTCTGAGGATTTCCTATATAAAAATGGTTCCCACAAAATTTGACCTTGGGATGATTTTACGGCCGTGAAGACTGGGTAGAGATGCGAAAATAAAAATATCGATAGCGGCACCAATTCGATATTTTTTAGCCAACTATAGAACTGTATACGCCAATGGAGGTGCGTTTGGTTCGTAATGATTTTCAATACTGATACCGCTACAAAAGTAGCGATACCAGCTTGGAATCGCTCAAAAAGTATCTAAGATAAAAATACTCGATATTAGTGCAGAAGTATCGATACATTTCAAGTATCGAAGTATCGTAAGCATCTCTACAAATAATCATCTAAAAGGGGGGATGCGCGTGTAATTGCCGCCAACCTGAGATATTGTGCTGACTGTTTACTATGCTCTGGTAAAACCTTTGAAGTGGTATACAAATCTCAGCTGACTAACTATTCCGAAAAAAACTATATTATCATCCAGTCAGTTTGAATTTTGGAAAAATGGAAGTTCTATATCAGCTTTGGTATCTGTCATATATAATATAGTCGTACCAAGGCTTTTGGTAGAGTCGAATATCAGTAACTAAATATGAATCTTGCGAAATTAGAGGTTGGCCAGTTGAAGCGCGTGTGCTTGACAGACAGAAAACAGTACGTATGCTGCAATAATAAGGACAGATCACTTGTCAGTAAATAGTGACCAGTGACATACCACAGGGATCGTTGCTGGGACCGCCTTTATTTTTAGTTTATCGAATGCCTCAGTAAATGATTCCGAAAAAAACTCATCTTTGAGCAATAGGGTATTTGCAATACTAAGCTATGTATATGTAATACGAATATTAGCTGGCTAGCTAAAGAGCATTTTAAATCAAGTGAAACTACCTTAGGCTTATTTATATAAATATGGAGACACTTATATACACAACTTCATCACAATGAAGATATGTCCACCATATATTCTCAGATCCACCGATCCACCCCCAAAATCATTGTATAGAATAGCAGCCTAATATGAACTTCTTTATATTTGTAGGGATGTTTAGATAAGCTCATACCTTTAGAAATATTGTTTGAAGCAATGATGGCTAATAAGAATTTACAAGCAAGAAAACTGAGAAACAGAATCCAATATCTGCAAAAAAAGTTAGACGTCTATGGTCAGCTTGATTTAACATGTGATCAAAAGAAGGCGTTGAAAAAAATGGTAGGTATCTCGTCCCAGTAGATTAATATTATTATTAATAGCTAATCAAAATATTGTATTGGCTTTGGTCAACAAAGTTTGGAAACGGTCGAAAATATTCAAGGCATCAAAAATAAGGAAAACTTTCGGGTTCCAAAGTAAGTCAAAAAATTAATTATACAGCACTAGTCATAACGTCGTGGCACACCAAAATATTTTTTTAAATGGAACGTCATCTGTATCATTGGACAATCCAATTATTTTTCAAATTCTACGCAGTTTTTCGTTAGAATTTTAGAAGCAATTGAATTATCTGATAATAAACATTTTAATTGCTTAGTAAGTAAAAACCTGAAAATTATAAAACTGTTGTTAACACGATTTATTTCGAATATTTTTCAAAATAACTTTTCTAAAATACCATACTACAGCTGAAAAACTTGTCAAAAGCTATTAGCTTAGCTGCAGCACAATTCATAACATTTCCATATATGTCTTAGATATTATAAAACAATGCGATTTTTTATTGAGTATAGGTAAGATACATACAACTGTATTTTGATTTTAGAGAAAAGAGCTTGACAAGCAATACGAGGAAATGCCACCAGTGGAAGGTGAACCATCAGGGGAAACCCCATACGACCGCAAAAGGAAAAGTGACGAATATCCAGGAACTAAGCCAAAGAAAAGGGATAGAAAGGTAAAAAGTGATCATGCAAACTCATATGTTTAGGTGTTCCACCCTTAGCCGCAAGAGGTCAAATATCTGAGTGATGGTGACTCTGGTGACTTTTTTTTGCAGTGAGGGGGTTAGGGTTCAGTTGCCCTAATAGTGGCCCTGCAATCAAAGGGATCAAACAGAGTTTCGTCCTAAGTTTTCTGTGAACTTTAAAATAGATTGGACTATGCTCCCCTGTCTTCACCTCTGGTCTACATTCAGATAGGAGTTCCTGCTTCCACTCAAGACAGGACAGTCGAAGATAACATGCTTAGCTGTTTCCTCTGCCTCACCGTCCTTCCTGCATAATGGGTTTGCCACTTCAATCCCCAGCGTTTACAGGTGTGCACTGAACATCTAACTACCAGTTATGAATCCAATCACCTTTCGTAGTTTCTTCCTGCTCAGTCTGAGAGCGTCCGCGGTATTAGAGCACGAGGGTGCTCCTCAGAATCCTTTTAGACTGAACAATCCCCACCACTCTATAACAGCGCTTGTGGTGTTCATTTGACACCCAACTGGTGACAGCTGTCCGAACTATGTTGTATGATTATGCAAAGCTCATGTGTTAAGGACGTTCCATCGACCTTAACCACAAGAGGTCAAATATCTGAGGGTGGTGTTTGACAGTAGACCCATATGGGCACAACATGTTTATCATGTTTACAGAAAGTCAATAGCTACCATGTGACAGCATAGTGAAGACCTCTATTATGCACAAATCTGGTTAAGGTTCAAAAACCAGTAGCGCTAGGTATAACAGGTGCCACGAGAAAAACACCTACCTACTCTAGAGGTACTCTTGGGCTTGCTCTGGATAAAAAGAGGGGAAATATCGGCCAAATAGTTGAGATTCTCTAGAAGGCCATGAGGGCTTTTAGTGTTGGTACTGAGAGATCGGCAAAAAGGGTGCAAGTAGCTTATTTCACCTCCCCATCACTACTACTGCTGATATCCTGGACATGATCATTTTTTGGGCGTAAAGTAAGGTCTCATTTTTGATTCGGTCAACTTTCTAGGGAGAACAAGCAGACGGCAAGTCCAAATCAACTGGTACAAAACGTAGGTCTACTCTAACCTCAGGTTCGTCTGAAGAAGAAGGTCCCCGGGACAAACCGCAACGGAGAAAAAGGAAAACTGCTCCAAAAGGTGAAATGGAAGGTGAACCTGGTAAAGACGGTAAAGGTAGAAAAGAGAGCGATGCACGACGAGATAGTGGAAAGAGGAGAGGATCAAAAGGAGACCGAAAAGGTAGAAGTAAACTTATATGTAATTATCAAAAGTAACTGACGTTTTGTCCAAACCAGGGTTTCCAATCTGGTGCAGCGCCTTTTTAGGAAATGCGTTCCACAAAGCTATGTGCATACCTTCTGATATGTACTACTCGCAAGTGAAATCCGAACACCTAGACATTGAAAATGTGTACACAGCTTCGCAGTACCATCTCTAGTACACATATAACACTTTTTGTTCATTCAATACATGACACCTCTAAAAAACTCTAGACGTGTAAAAATAAAGCATGGCTTTTTGTTGATTCAAAAACGATGATATCTGTTGCAAA
Organism: Callosobruchus maculatus; assembly: GCA_951848785.1. Taxonomy (NCBI): domain Eukaryota; kingdom Metazoa; phylum Arthropoda; class Insecta; order Coleoptera; family Chrysomelidae; genus Callosobruchus; species Callosobruchus maculatus. Next base: position 1,774,073 of record CATOUR010000064.1, on the reverse strand, counting down.
TGTGGCGAGAGACCAGTTGGTTGTGACGTGTAAAAGGGATGAATTGGTTGTGTAAAGATGCCCCCTAGAAGCCTTCTTAAACGGGGTAGGGTTGTAGACCAACGAGAAGGTGGTGCTTCTTTCAGAGGAATTGCTGTGACCATCGTGTGGCTACAGACGTAGCAGTATGGCGCGCATGGATCGCAGAAGGGAGAATGTAGCGAGCTAAAGATTTTGGAGCACGTGGAAGAACTACAGGCCAGCAAGATCGTCATCTACGACTCTTGGCCCTTCGAGACAGAATGCGATCCACTCGAGCTGTTGTTGACGTTTGGTATGCAGCTATAAGGAGGCCCATTCGAATCCGCATAGTGTACCATAGATTGAGTGAAATGGGCTCAGGATCATATCGTCCTCATCTAGTGCTTCCACTCACTGCAAATCATCGTCGCCAATGGTTAGATTGGTGCCAAGAATATCGACAATGGCATGCAGAGTGGCATCAGACGGTCTTTTCCGACGAGTTCAGGTTTTGTCTGGGGGCACATGACGGACGCCAATCCGTAAGATGCCATGTACACCGTCCTATTCATTGGTTTGGTGGTTTGGGATGCGATTGAATTCAACAGTAAGTCACCTTTACCTCTGATTTGTAGCATAATGACTACGCAACGTTATATGAATGAGGTGTAAGAACCAATTGCAGTTCCATATGTCCGAGGGCTCGAAAAGGGTTTCTTCCAGCAAGATAATGCACGTCCACATATTCCAAGGATATCGATGAGGTTCCTACAGGGAGCGGAGGTTAGGGTACTCCCCTGGCCTCCAGGATCGCCCGATTTATCGCCAATAGAAAAAATATGTAATTGGATGGGTCGATACATAGGCGATTTACCTAATCCTCCAACCACGCTGGACGAACTGGAACATGCTGTAAGGGCAGCTTGGGAGGCTCTACCTCTACAGTTTATCAACAACCAGATTACGAGCATGCCGCGTAGGCTAGAGGAGTGCATTTGTCAACGTGACCCGTTAATGATCTGTTGTGTTTTTTTATAAACTAATTATGGCAGATGAGTTCGTTTATTATTGTATTTAGTCCTACCGCATTTCATCAACTGCAACCCCTTTTTTCCTCTGCAAGTATTTCACTTGCAAGTAGTATATTTCATTTCGGTGTTCATTTCAAGTTATTGGTCCTTCAGAAGGTCTCCAACTAGATTGTTTTTTTTCATCGCTGATGTTATCTGATTTGTGACTTTCCTAACTTCTTCCAGGATCTTACCATTACGTTTTCTTTGCATTATGCATCACGCCCATAAAATTGTTTCCTCAGCATACTTATATTATCTCGATAATTCAGGGTTTTGACTTCATCAAATACTATTATGGCCTTATAATTTAGTTGTTCGTTAAATAAACATAAAGTTCGGTAGTATTTTCTCAAAATAAATAAATTTCAGTACAGGAACAGGAAGTATATTTAAAATTTGCAGAAAAATCCAGATATCTTGGAAACTGATGAATGTAGGTAGCTATATAAAATGCAATACAAATATGAAAGGGCATATTTAAAGCAATTTTTGGTGTAATAAAATATGAGAGGTTATATTTAAAGAAAGAGAAAGTCTAGATTTTGCATTCTGCTTCACCCTGTATATGAATATGCGTCGTTGACCTTTTCTTATAACCTGTATTAAAACTAGAGGATCTTTCTATATGAAAAAAATAATTTTTGAATCATTAATTTTCAATATACAGTACGTTCATTTGACAGCGATTTGGACATAAAAAAGGCCGTAGCTTTTGAAATACCCTGTATAAATAATATTACAATACCACATTTTAAGAACGGGAATCATTAGTAGAATTTAAATATGGAATAATATGTAATGTCTCATTTAAAAAAATGTATATTTGCATCACCACGTAGTTATGGATCACCCTGTATAGATCATAATATTTTCTGAGCAAGGAGCATATCCTTTTCTACAACTTTTGTAAACAAGTTTTTTTCGCTATTTTTTGCAATCGTTGAGTTATCGACCGATCCGGTACTAAAAACTCACCCTATATATGCCTTTTATATTTACAGATAGACGTCCTACTGGACCAGGAAAAGTTCCTAATGACGAAGATGATACCACAACCGATAAAAGGAAAGGAAAAGGTGGACGCGTTGGACCTAAACAAAAAGGTGCCGCTGGAAGTAGACCTGGATCTGGACCTGAAGGTGGAGACGAGAAAGGCGACGCTAAGTCTGGAAGAAAGAGAAGAGCAAGCGCAGGCGCTGAAGCTAAGCCCGTTGGAGGTAGACCAGGAACTAGAAGTGGAGATGAGGAAGGTGATGCCGAATCGGGGAGAAAGAAAGGAGCTAAGCCAAGAGGTGTCGCTGCAGGAGGGCCAACAGACAGTGCAGACGAAGGAGCTGCTAAGCCCGGCAAAAAGCAAGATGCTGCAGGTCCTGGCGTTAGGCCCCGAGATGATGGAGTGGGTAGAGCTGGAGATGGACTAGGAAAAAGGACAGATGGAGGTGGTGAAGCTCAGACTGCTGGAAAGAAAAGACCTGCAGCTGGTGTCGCAGCTAAGCAAAAAGGCGCTGCTGGAGGTAAACCAGGACCTGGCCCAGAGGGTAGAGCCTCAGCAGGAGAAGGTGAAGATGAGGAAGGTGAAGGTAAACCTGGAAGGAAAAAAGGAGCTGCAGCTGGTGTTGGAGCTAGGCCAAGAGGTGCTGCTGAAGGTAAACCAGGACCTGGACCAGAGGGTAGAGTCTCAGCAGGAGAAGGTGAAGATGAGGAAGATGAAGGTAAACCTGGAGGGGAAAAAAGATCTGGAGCCGGTGTTGGAACTAGGCGCAAAACTGCTGGAGGCACTGTAGCACCTGGCCGAGAGGGTAGAGCCTTAGCAGGAGAAGGTAAAGATGGAGAAGGTGAAGGAAAACCTGGGGGAAAGAAAGCTGGTGTCGCAGCTAAGCCCAAAGGTGCTGCTGGAGGCAGACCAGAAACTGATTATGAAAGTGAAGATGAAGAAAGTGCTGTCAAACCGGGTGGAAAGAAAGGAGCTGCAGCTAAGCCCAAAGGTGAAGCAGGAGGTAGACCAGGAGCTGGTAAAGAAGGCAAAGCTTTGACTGGAGAAGGTCAATACGATGAGAATGCTGCTAAACCTAGAGCAAAGGAAGGAGCTAGAGCTGGAGCTGGAGCTGGTGCCGGAGCTAAGCCTAAAGGTGAAGTAGGAGGTAGACGAGGAGCTGGTCCAGAAGGTAAAGCCTTAGCCGGAGAAGGTGAACACCTAGAAGACGCTAGTAAACGCGGAGAAAAGAAAGGACCTGCAACTAGTGGTGGTGCTAAGCCCAAAGGTGAAGCAGGAGGTAGACCAGGAGCTGGTAAAGAAGATAAAGCCTTGGCTGGAGAAGGTGAATATGATGAAGATGCTGCTATACCCGGAGGAAAGAGAGGGGCTGCAGCTGGTGTTGGTGCTAAGCCCAAAGCTGCAGCTGGGGGTAGATCAGGAGCTGGTCCAGAGGGTAAAGCTTTGGCCGGAGAAAGTGATTACGAGGAAGACGCTGGTAAACCCGGAGCAAAGAAAGGAGCTGCAGCTGGTGTTGGTGCTAAGCCCAAAGCTGCAGCTGGGGGTAGATCAGGAGCTGGTCCAGAGGGTAAAGCTTTGGCCGGAGAAAGTGATTACGAGGAAGACGCTGGTAAACTCGGAGCAAAGAAAGGAGCTGCAGCTGGTCTTGGTGCTAAGCCCAAAGCTGCAGCTGGGGGTAGACCTGGTGCTGGCCCAGAAGGTAAAGCTGCAGCTGGGGGTAGACCTGGTGCTGACCCAGAAGGTAGAGCCTTGGCCGGAGAAAGTGATTACGAGGAAGACGCTGGTAAACCCGGAGCAAAGAAAGGAGCTGCAGCTGGTGTTGGTGCTAAGCCCAAAGCTGCAGCTGGGGGTAGACCTGGTGCTGGCCCAGAAGGTAAAGCTGCAGCTGGGGGTAGACCTGGTGCTGACCCAGAAGGTAGAGCCTGGGCCGGAGAAAGTGGTTACGAGGAAGACGCTGGTAAACCCGGAGCAAAGAAAGGAGCTGCAGCTGGTGTTGGTGCTAAGCCCAAAGCTGCAGCTAAGGGTAGATCTGGTGCTGGCCCAGAAGGTAAACCCTTGGCCGGAGGAAGTGATTACGTGGAAGACGCTGGTAAACCCGGAGCAAAGCAAGGAGCTGCAGCTGGTGTTGGTGCTAAGCCCAAAGCTGCCGCTGGGGGTAGATCTGGTGCTGGCCCAGAAGATAAAGCCTTGGCCGGAGAAAGTGATTACGAGGAAGACGCTGGTAAACCCGGAGGAAAGAAAGGAGCTGCAGCTGGTGTTGGTGCTAAGCCCAAAGCTGCAGCTGGGGGTAGACTTGGTGCTGGTCCAGAAGGTAGAGCTTTGGCCGGAGAAAGTGATTACGAGGAAGACGCTGGTATACCCGGAGGAAAGAAAGGAGCTGCAGCTGGTGTTGGTGCTAAGCCCAAAGCTGCAGCTGGGGGTAGACTTAATGCTGGTCCAGAAGGTAGAGCTTTGGCTGGAGAAAGTGCTTACGAGGAAGACGCTGGTAAACCCGGAGGAAAGAAAGGAGCTGCAGCTGGTGTTGGTGCTAAGACCAAAGATACAGCTGGGAGTAGACCTGGTGCTGGCCCAGAAGGTAGACCCTTAGCAGGAGAAGGTGGCGCTGGTGGTAGATCAGGAGGTAATAATGTTAATTTTTAAATATTCACAAAAAAAGGATTCTTCGTTTTGGTCAACAAAAAGTTAGACATACCAAGATGCGGCATTGTGGGAAAACTGATTACTGTTTTTAATTTAATTGTATCGCTCTCAATTTTATTTATGGTCAGCCTCTCGCAAAGGCTGAAAGCCTATGGCGCTGTAGAAGCGCTGAGAGAGAATAAGTGTCGGTGCACGTTAGATTTGAAATGCTGCAAGTTGTTCAAAGTTCTCCAAAAGAAGGAATGCTGGAGGAGACGGGTTGGGAGAGTAGGAACCTCGACCTGGTAAGGATGAGCTCGCAGAGCTTCTCTAGTGACCCTCATTCGGACGGCCTTTGGTGTTATTATCTGGGAGAGTTCACTCGAATACCTTCCGTGTTAGAATCTGTAAAACAGGGACAGATCAGCCACTTTTCTTCGATGTTCCGGGCTTTGGAGGACCTTTGTGAGGTTAGGCGTATCGATTAGTCTGATTGCTATCTTCTGGATAGTGTCTAGAAACTTTAGAGAGTGCTTTGGAGTGCATCCCCACACATGGGAGTAATACTCCAACGATGGTCGGATCTGTGCCTTGTAGAGAAGCAGTAGTTGCTCTGGTGTATACTGCGGAACAAAATTCCAAGCTTCTGGGATGCCGTTTTAGCAATACTGACGACGAAAGGTGACTCTACTAATAAGTGACCCTCCATTTCCACAGTTGATAAGCCAACGTAAGACTTCTTTGTCAGTGTTGTTGCCTGAGTTTTCTGTACGTTAAACTGTACTTTATTTACTAATCCCCACTCGACAGTTGCTTTGGTATCTACGTTGATCTGTGAGGCATGATGCTGTCGCCTGGGATGATAGTGCCTTGATCATGTACCTACTACAAGTAGACTAGTTTCTACGACTGTCATTACTGTAATGTTCCTATTCCGAAACCACCCACCTTGCTACACACCAAAATCTCTGCTAGTAATGAACTATCTATCAATGATGCCTTTTTATCTGGCACTATTAAAATTAGATTTGCATTTAGCTCTATACGCAATGTTGATACTCTCTCCCGAACTATTGGATGCTATGTGCCAACTTACGGGTTCTGTCCAAACATTCATAAAATTTTCCAGGTACCCCAGAAGGCGAAACACCAGACGAAGCAGGTGGAAGAAAAGGAGCTGGGGCTGCTGCTGGAGGCAAGCCCAAAGGTGCTCCAGGACGTGGTCCACAAGATGATGAGAAAGAAGACGTCTCTACGAAACCCGGCAGAGGAACAGGAGTTGGAGCAGGGCCTGGAGGCAAACCTCACGACGGCGGCGCAGGAGGTAGACGGGGAGGTAGACCGGGAGGTGGTCCTGAAGGTACAGCTTTAGCAGCAGAAGGCTTGCATGAGGAGGGTGATGCGGAACCTGGTAGAAAGAAAGTAGCTGGTGGTAAGCCAAGCGGGGCTGCTGGTGGTAGACCAGGAGCTGGAAAAGAAGGTGCAGCTTTGCCAGGAGAAACTGTAAGTGATGCTCGGCCTAAAGCTGCAACTGGAGCTCTATCGGATGGTCAAGCTGAAGGTCCATATGATGAAGGCGCCAAGAAGACAGCTGGAGCAGGAAAACCAAAAGGTACTACTCAAGGTCGAGGTTTGCCAGGAGAAGGAACAGAGGAAGATGGAGATAGCAAAGCAATGAAAGGGCCTGGTGCAGGCACAAAGGCTGTTGCTGGAGGCAAACCAGGAGTTGGTGCTGGAGGCAAACCAGAAGATGGTGCTGAAGGTAATCTACATACACAAAGTGCCCGGTCATCGTTGTCGGAACCTTTAGGGAGATGAAATACAGTATTTTTTATCGACAACTCACCCTCCATACGTAGTTTTTCTCTCACCATAATAAAATGGCAGCTATTTTGTTTTTTTAAATCGAAGCAGGAGTGTTTGTACTAATTTTGCCATAGTTACCGATGTAGAGTTCCTAGGTACACAAAATAAGTCTCGTTAGAAAGCGAAACATGTAGACCATATACTAGTGGTAAATATTTTCCAAATTTTATTTCACAAAGGGCAAAAAAACGTTAAAAGAAAATAATTATGTAACTTTTTGCGTTTTCTTTTTAATTTTAGCTTTTCCAAAAAATTTGATCCGTTAACCTACAATTTTTTATTACTAAGCGATAAAACTTGCCTCTATCGAGTGAGACTTATTTTGTATTTGTAGAACCTTTACGTAGGTAGGTATGGCTAAATTAGTACAACACTCGTTCAGCAATTAAGCAAAAAACAATATGGCTGCCATTTTATTATGGTGGTAGAAAAACTACTTTTGAGGGGTGATTTATCGATAAAAATTAAGGTATTTTATCCCCCTAAAGGCTCCGACACCGATAACCGGACACATTATAGATACTCAATGACATTAGAAGTGTTGCACCATATTCAATGCATGCTATGATAACAATATCAACGTTTTATCTTTGATAGTTTTTGCAAAAACAAATGTTTATCTTTCAATTTTTTGTGAAGAAACCCGTTCATCACACTAGAATGGCACAAATACCTTTAGTTATTAGGCGTCAGTCTACTTGTGTTAAACGTAACAAAATGCCTTGGGTTCGAAGACTACAAATTTATCATCTCAAGTGATTTTGACAGCGATAGAATTGTTGCCTATCGAGATGTTGGTTTGCCCTATCGCGAAATTGGTCGTCGCGTTAATTGTACTGCAATGAAATGAATGCGTGTGTGTCGTGTGGAGAGAAAAAGGCAGAGGAGCGCGAAGAAGACCCACTGGTCGGCCGAGGCGTACCACAGAGCGTCAATATAGGCGCTTCAGACAACTATACTGTATTCACAGCCAAGCTAGACCAAATGAAAACAAACCCGCGTGCGTGATCGGCTCATGTCGGTAGGGTCCCTAATGGTCCGGTACACTATGTGTGAATTGTATGTTATAATCCGGCAAGTAAAAACCCCCAAGATTGACTGGAAATCAGATCCAAATATGCGATGTCAAGTGTTCATTGCCTAAATGATAATTTCAAACTGGCAACTGGCTTCTTTTAAGTTGCAATGGGTTAATAGGGCAACTCTTTTAAATAGTAATATAAAATTCCATAATTGCACTGGACTATAGTTGGCGCGTTCGCAGATGGCAGCGGACAGTAACCACGCTAATGCTGCATGCGACTGTTTATGTGAAGTCTATCTTGGGATTGAATATACTTTTTTGTAGCTCTGCGAGACCGTTTTGCTACTACGCATCAAATTGCTGATCAATGATTTCGAGAAGAAGGTAGGCCAGTAACCATGCGTACTTTATATCGCCGCATTCGAGCCTTTGGACTGTTTTCATACCGTCCACGATTAGTGCTTCCTTTGACTGCGAACGACTGTCGCCAACGTTTAAACTGATGCAGAGAACAAAATCATTGGGAGGCAGAATGGCATAACGTTGTATTTAGCGACGAATCACGATTCTGTCTAGGTATGCACGATGGCCGTAGAAAAGTTAGGCGCCGCCGTGGAGAGCGACATGATATTGGGTGTGTTGTTGAGAGGCATGTACACAGAACTATTAGAGTAATGTTTTGGGGGGCTGTTGCCTATGGTAGCCGATCACCACCTTTGTTTATTCGAGGCAGTATGACAGCTGCACGTTATGTTAATGAAGTTCGCCAAGCCACTTTGCTGCCTTATCTAGATGACCGTCCACTTCGTCCCCAAGTCCTTGTTCAGGAAGACAACGCACGCCCCCACATTGCTCGCCAAACTATGGACTTTCTCCAACAAGCTGGCGTTGATCGTTTGCCCTGTCCAGTTTGCACCATCCCACCCACAAACACTGCCACAGTTAATCCACGAAGTTCAACTTGCTTGGAACGAGGTGCCACAAGCAGACATCGACCATCTCATTTTGTCGGTGCCTAGACGTGTAAATGAGTGTATTCAGCTACGGGGCCGCCAAATACATTATTAATTTTTTTCATACTATATGTTAATAAAATGTATTGCAAATATTATCGTTTTATTCTTGATGTAAGGCTATGCCATGGTTACAAAATCAAGTTCAAGAAATCCTTTCTTCTCGGTGTAACACTTCTAATGTCATATATGCTCAGGTGCAAGATCACAGACTATTAGTAGTTTGTGCAAAATAAATGCATCACACAAAATTTGGTTGGCACTCAAAGCCACTTTTGCTTCTGGGTATATTTTAATAGTTTTCTTCTGGACATATTCATTAGTTTTATAGTCTTCGGGCCTAAGCATAAATAATTTTCGGATCTTTTGAATTTAGTATCAACTTTTCAAGACAATCAACACAGAGACGATATTGTTACAAGTGTTTAATTCGATTGGGCAAGAAAACAGTTGGTATACTCTGTTACCGGATACTTTAAACTGGCTTGACGTCTATTTGATTGGTATCAGCTGACGAAGAAGTGTATCTCAAATTTAATTTTTTACTAGTGGTGTTGATTGGCAATCCTGCGATCAGGACAGTATTAGTAATATTCTTACTAAATATCTCATTACCAAAAAGGAATGACAATTTTTTGTAAACAAGAAATTGTTTCAATATCCAGAAATTCGCAGCAAATATGGTAGGTTAAAAGAAATAGATTATTTTATTGATTTGTATAATAAAATGCTTATATATTTTCATAAAAATGTTTCTAATTAAACTACTAATTATTGGGTACCTCAGTAATGTTCAGTTCTAATTCAGGAAATCGATCCTGTGTCAACTTTCTGAGATAGCTCCACATATTTTTTACTATTTGTATAGCCATTGTGTTTCCCTTCAACGTTATATTTTTCTTCGATTGCGTATGGCTAAGCTCAAAATGCTTTTATCTTCATTCTTACCTCATTTAAAGCATAATCATCATCATTCAGACCATACCAGCCATACTGATATACTGAAAAAAACGCCGGATTTTCCGAGAAAATGTAAAATAAGCATTGACCTCAGAGTATAGACGAAAACGTCACCGAGTGACAATTTACTTGTCATTAACTGCCTGCACTCAGTACTGCCCTGTATGCCTTCAAGGCTTAAAATTGATACGTCAAGACTCAATCTGGGGTATTTTTAGTTATCACTAGCCGAACAGCTGTTCTCTGTTGACACGGCTGACAGTTTAAAGTATCGGGTAACAGGGTATACGGATTCAACTATTTATTTGCACTAACTATATACACTACGCCTAACCTAATACTTAACAGTCTAATTCATTTACAGTCACTGAGTCACTACACTAATTTATTTTTTGTTCTTCACTTCACTAATTTATGTCACAGCACATTTATTTTCGCGCGCCACTGGTATCCACGCCACGACTTCATGTAAATGTTTTTCCCGACCGTGCGATGTCGCCTTATATTGTAGCGTGGCCGTCTCTGAAACGTTCTCGACAGCTCGCGGCCATAAAACAGGGATCGAGAAGAAGGTTTTCTAGATCTCACGAGTACAGGGCCGGCCTGGCACAATATAGTGTTTAGTCTTAAAAACTAACTCTTCAAACTAACGAAAGGTTTAGCAAAGTGATACGCAATTTTTTAAGAGCTTTAATACACTGCAGCGTTATTGTCATTTTATATATGTATATCAGGAGCAGCAAAGAAAGCTGGAGTACCTGGCAGAGCCGGACCTGGAGATCAGATGGGGGCGAAAGATGGAGGGAGACTTGCTGGTACACCACGTGATCAGGAAGGGACTACATCACCAGATGAAGACGATGGGGTGAGTAAACCTCTCTGTTCAAGATTTTTAAAATTTCCAAAAGTGTGAACGAAGACCACATTTTGATACCCAGCGTATTCATATCAGGCTTCGGGCATCTGCTTGATATGAAATTATGAAATGTTAATATTAGAGCTTTGGAATTTCCTAACTTCCTAGTTTCCTAACCAAAGGCTTTTACCACGGATAGGTAAATACTTATTCTTTTCTCCTTCTGGTCTATGTATAGTGACGAAAAGTTTATTTAAACCACCTGCACAAAGCGTGCCAAATAAACTGTTCTCAATACTGCCTCTTAATACTAAGAATGAATATTGAGAACAAATCAAAGGATACTCCAGGGACCCTCAAGAGTGCTATTCCAAATCTCAGATCACAGCTTGTGCACCTGAACCCATTTTATTTAGTTACTGCATTAATTCTGTTTATGAAAGGTGTTTGTATAATAAATATTAATAAAATATGGCTCCTTAGAACAGTTTTTTATTATGGAATGTGCGCGTAACTTAAACCCGTAGCCCACATTGTGGCAAATGTGGAGGATCAAATTTACAATACACATATCAAGGTTTGAGGCGTTGAGCCCAATTTAAATCTATTTTATTTTTGCGGAAGGTGGAGTATCGTATATATGGGGAAGCACCCAGATTAATTTTTTCTCGTTTTCCGTTATGGGCTTCAGTGGAAAGTTTCACTAAAATTTTTATTGTATCAGTAGTTCACAAGAACAATCTGTTTTTAGTAGCTGCGTGGACATTATTTATTGAAAAGCAGATTGTGTGAATGCAATAGTAACATATAGTGTGCGGTCATCCATATTGAACCAAATTTTAAAAAATTGTGCGTATCTGAGTGCCATTAAAAAAATAAAATAAATTGATAATACAAAACAAATCTCTCAACCTTGAGGAATATTTTGGGGAGCATAAATTATTTTTATATTTGTTAACAACAAGAGAAAAGCAAAATTAAGATGGTGTGGCAAATGGTTAATTTTAGGCGACCAGGTGCTCAAATTGAACTCATGGACCCTTAAATTGGACCTGCCTTCAGATCTTGATAAAGTAGAGACAATACTTCCGGGAGAACAAATTAAACTGACCTAATGAATAATATTTTTTTTTAACAATTGCTAACAAAATGTGTAAGAAAATTCTGTGCTGCAAGAGATGAACACTTGAATATTTTCTTTTTTAGTCCAATGCCAACACACTGCCAATGAAACCAAGCGTGGCAGTGCAGGTACCGAATCATTTCAACTTGGTCTTCAGTCTTACGTTCAGTACAGAGCCACAAAAGTGATGGTTCGGGAGCGTCATAAATTTAGAATGGCCTTAATTGAACCGGGGTTCAATTAGAGGCTTTTTAAGTGGTTCAATATGGGCACCTAGTTCCAAAATCAAGATTAGCCCCATATTTAAATAAATTTTTTAAAACGTTATTGTTAGGTAGCGCTACAAAACACTGCTATCTAATAAACAAATTATAAAATTGAAAGAACAAACCTACATGGTTTGTATTAGATTTGGAGCCTTCGCCAAATTCATAAAATATTACTTTGCGCGTGGTCGAAGTTTTCAACACCTCACAGATCTGTATTACGTTATCCTAATCTATCCCAATCTAAAGAGTGAGAGACTTGACTGGTCTGAATACACATACTTTGACTCAGAATTGCAAAAGATAGAGAACGAGTTGCCAACGTTCTGTAGGAAGATGGCACCTTAAAAAGAAGGATCTAAATATCAATTGAGTCGCTGAGTAGAAGGTTCAAAGGTGTGGTGTCGAATACCTGATGGCAAAATTGCCAAGTTTTACGGGAATTAACACAAACGGTAAAGGATCAATTTGGGAGACAGTTCAATATGGGCAACCGCACCCTACTTAGCCAGAATTTAATATTTTTGATATCATCTTTTAAATAGTGTTATTTATACTACCGGTGTCATTGAATACGGTTCAAATATACAGGGAGTTTCATTATAGATGTGTTTGATATATTTAAATGCACCACCCTTTTCGGAAAAAAATATTAAGAGAAAAATATTCTTTTCAGTTACAACGATCACCAGATGGGACAAAAGTAGCTGACGGTAAAAAAGGTAACAAATTCCATTCCCATATACATGGTGTCCCACGACGATTAAGACAAGCATTATATCGGAACTAAGCAGTAGTAGAGAATTATAATGTTGGGGATATAAATTAGAGCAAATGTTGCATATTTTCTCATTATTGCGTTATCCGATGAGGTATTTGTTCTTGGTAACGAGACGTCCGATTCAAAATTATTAATGGGACACCCTGTATATTAATGCCTTTCTGTGTTCCTCCAACAAACTAGCACACTTGGGGTCTAAGTGATTAATTCAAGAGCTACAGGTACTTAAAGGATTGTACCATTACCATTAAGACAAAAAATGAAACGAACACTAGCATATGGGTATATGTTATAATCAACATGGTAGGGGTAAAATCCTATAAGTACCTGTAGCTCTTGAAATTAATCACTCAATAACTTTAGACCCCAAGTGTGCTAGTTCGTTGTAATTGTTTCATCGGGAGGAACACAGAAAGGCATTAATATACAAGGTGTCTCATTGATAATTTTGAATTGGTCGTCACGTGACCAAAAACAAATATCCATTTGTTGGAATTGTTTCATCGGGAGGAACATAAAAAGGCATTAATATACAGGATGTCCCATTAATAATTTTGAATCGGACGTCACGTGACCAAAAACAAATACCTCATTGGGTAACACAATAACAGGAAATGACACAACATTTGCTCTAATTTACACCCCCAGAATTATAATTCTCTACTACTGCCCAGTACCGATATATTGCTTGCCTTAATCGTTGTGGGACAGCCTGTATATTTTGATACTGAGTTTGCTAATTCAATTGTGATTCGATAACACTGGCTAATGAAACACCCTATATATTTGCACCCAAACGTTACTTCTAAAATATAAAGATAAAAACTACCTTGAAGTGTGTTTGAAATAATTGAAATAAGAATATAAGCTACCTAGTTATGAGTAGAGAAATAAAAAAAAACAGCCCGAAAAGCTTTTGATATTGCAAACTCAGCATCTAATAGTGTCTGCTTTTACAATACAGGATGATTATTTCAAATGAAAAGGGCAAAACAAATTGAACTGTCAATATATAAGGCAAACACATTTTCTGAGATTTTTTAAAATGTGTTTTGTATTTGTACTTTATCTAGGGACATCTTGTATAGCAGTGAAGTTAGCTGAAAGTTGGAAAATACTTTTTTTCGTTTAGAAATAAACTATGATAACTTTTTGGATTCATCAGGGTTATATTTAAATTTTACTATATTTTACGATTGCTTTTCAAGGGCGTCGATAACTTTTTTCTTTTCGAGGAGGGGGGGGAGGTTCTTTTATATACAATCAGCTCTGTGAAATGTTATTCTTTATTCGTCAGGGAGGAGATGGTTGCATTTTATGGATTACATTCATTTTACTTCCCACACCGATAGGTGAGGGGAGTATTGTGATAGCGAAAATTTTCGATTTTGAGATAATACGCTTTTTGGGTATATCATGATGTCTAGACAACGAAAATCCACGTCACTCATTTCCGTCGGTCTGTCTGTTTGCCGGTCTGTCTGTCTGTTGGCGTTTTTCTAGCCTCGTAATCTCAGTAACCGCTGCATGGGTTGTGATGAAATTTGGGCAGCGATATGCAGTGGGGTTGTAGTAGGCAATGTTCCTATAATTTTGAAAATCGGTGGGTGGGTGGCGGAGTAATTAGCATAAAACAAAAAAATTAAATATCGTTCTAATTTCGTTTTTAGGCGTTTTAGGGGTTCCTGATAATCTTCTACTTTTTTTTCGGTGAGGGTGAAATTGGGGTGGTTGGGGGGTGGGGGGTTGTAAAATTGAAAAATTTGTCGCTTTCATAATAGACTGTCCACTGACCTGTAGAGGAAGACCTAGCGACATAAATAACTTTTTCAGGTCCATCCGAACATTGCCTTCCCTGTTACAAAAACCAAAGGACTTAGAATTTTTTGGTGTAAACATACGAGTACTGCTGTTGAATTGATTTTAACGAAATTTTGACGCAATTTTACTGCCGTGGCGACGATGAAAAATGCGTATGGTTATTATAAATCGTGCGAATGGCGGCGCAGAAATAATTAAAAAACTAAAAATATAAAAACAGCTCAAACTTCGTTTTTAGATGGGCGTTTTTAGAGGGGTTCCTGATCATTTTCTACCTTTTTTTTACTTCCCACACCGATAGGTGAGGGGAGTATTGTGATCGCGAAAATTTTCGATTTTGAGATAATACGCTTTTTGGGCGTTTTATGATGTCTACATAACGAAAAACTACGTCACTCATTTCCGTCGGTCTGTCTGTCTGTCTGTCTGTCTGTCTGTCTGTCTGTCTGTCTGTCTGTCTGTCTGTCTGTCTGTCGGTCTGTCTGTCTGTCTGTCGCTTTTTTCTAGCCTCGTAATCTCAGCAACCGCTGCATGGATTGTGATGAAATTTGGGCAGCGGTATGTTGTGGGGTCGTAGTAGGTAATGTTCCTATAATTTTGAAAATCGGTGCATAGGCGGCGGAGTAATTAGCAAAAAACAAAAAAAATTAAATATTGCTGAAACTTCGTTTTTAGGCGTTTTAGGGGTTCCTGATCATTTTCTACTTTTTTTTGGGTGGGGGTGAAATTGGGGTGGTTGGGGGGTGGGGGGTTGTAAAATTGAAAAATTTGTTGCTTTCATAATATACTACCCACTGACCTGTGAAGGAAGACCTAGCGACATAAATAACTTTTTTAGGTCTATCCGAACATTGCCTTATGCCTATTACAGAAACTAAAGGACTTAGAATTTTTCCGATGTATACAGGCAGTCCATTTAGTGTGTAATTCTTCGATATCTCGCAAGGCATAGCTGATAGAAGAAAATCTCAAATACAAAAGTTATTTGGTTACTTGAGACGCATATTCTAAAAATATTTCGAAATATACAGGGTGTTGCGGGAAAGTAGGATAGAGATCAACTTGATTTTTTTATATGGAACTATAACTTTCTCTCAAGTTCTTCTAGTGTCCATCATTGATCTCTATTCAACCCTAAAATATATTTGGAATCGGTTGCGACGTTGCCAAGTTATAATTTATTTTCTATTAATTTCCGCATTTGCAAGGTCGCAAGTAATACGTCCAAATTGATACATTACTTTAACTTTTCTCAATAATATTATACAGCGAGTTACTTGAATATTAAGCGGATATTATTCTGGATGCTACCAGCAATTTGTATCTACAGGGTGTTTTTGGCAGAATTTTAAATTCCGGCAACTTAAAGGTCGTTTTACTTTGTTTTTTTAAATGTAACACCCTGTATTTTTTATTTTAAATCGAAATATCTACTAATACTCTATCTCGCCTTGTAATATTTTTTTCGCGTTTTTGACGTTGCCAAGTGATAAATTATTTTCCCAAATTTTTAAACAAGTATCCCCGATTTTAATTTATTTTAAATAGAATCCTCTACTTATTTTTATTGCAATGAATTGCGCATGTCGAATTTAGTAAGATCTCACAATTTCAAAATTTTGTTTCTATTAATTAATGAGATACGGCAACACCGCTTTTTCAGTAAACGGTACCGGAACGCTTAAATATTTCCAAAACTGCCACAGCTGAAGAGGTGAAATTCAATACAAACGTTTGTATTATTTATAATAGGCTGTTCATTGACCTGTGCAAGAAAAACCTAGCGGCATATTACAATAATTTGGGGGGGGGGGGTTACTGGCGATGATTTTGTTGCAAGGGGATCTCAGACTAAATCTTTATGCTATGGGAAAATAATAAACTGGTATCACCGTAATGTGTGGGAAGTACTGAGTCAATCAACTTGACTCCATTTTTGGGTGGGGGCGAAATTGGAGTGGTTGGGGGGTGTTGGGTTATGAAACTGAAAAGCTTGTAGTATTGATCTTCGTCCATTGACCTGTGAAGGAAAGACCTAGCGGCATAAGACAATTTGGGGGAGGGGCTGGCGATGCTTTGCTTGCAAGGAGATCTCAGACTGAAGCTTCATCCCACTTAGCACTGGATGATATGAGAATATTCTGTTCACATTCACTACAGATATTAAGAATATTCTGAGAAAATTCCACGGATAATTAGAATATTTACAGAATATTCTGTAAATGTTCGAAATGGGAAAAACACCCTATATTCCTAGAATATTCCGCACGGATATTACATTAACAATCGTGGTAGAATGTTTTTGAATATTCTAGGAACATTTTGTCTAAATTACCTCATTTACATTTTTATGGAATTATGGGTACTCTTCCAGAAATAATGGCACCTACTAGTGGCAGATGGTCACAAAAGTTAAGTGGTTAGACATCTCACACCCGTATGCACCGTTTGGCTATCCTAATCCTAGTTCCCTAATCACGCTTTGCTAATTTTTGACATCTAGCCATGCACCGTCAAAAGATTAACTAATCCAGATTGGAGGTACGGCAAGGTTGTCTTCGCAAGATTGTTTTGACAGTGACAGTGTCAAAATTGTCAGTTTGCGGTGCACAGTAAACAAATAATATAATCCAGGTTTACGTAACTAATCGCGCAACTGACGTACGGTGCATACGGGCATCAGTCAGCTATACTTGATTCTCCCAACAGAAAAATCTCATATAAACAAAGACACGCATTCTGTACGTGATTAAACGCGGCGAAGCGTTATGTCTCTAAAACAGGTACCGATTACAGGTCCGGCTTAAGATATCACTTGATAATAATTATATCTGATTATCCGTTGAAAAGTTGGAAATTGACAAGAAATGAAAAATACTTATATATTGGCACAGAATATATATATCCAACATTAATACGAAATAGAAACACAATTTGCGTTTATCAAACAGTACCATAATTATAATATTGCCTCCCCGCCACAGAAGTTATGGATACGATAGCGTGACTGGATGCCAGCAGTTATTTCAAAAATGGTTTACATGTCATTTTAGGATTTCTTCACATAATATGTAGTCATCAAGTTGTCCATATTATCTATTAGACAAAACAAAATATCTAAGATACAAGAAAATCGGAAAGGAAATCTATTTAACTGCAAAAAATTAGTGAAAAACCTGGCAAGCAACTCCATCATAGGTAAAAGTGAACATTTATATCATTGCCGGGACTTACCTGCTCTGACAAAGAGAAATTAATTATTAATATTGACTTGCGGGAAGCCGAACAAAAACAGGAAGCCGCGATAACAAAGGGCTTTTGTTTGTTTTTATTTCTCACGCCGGCGCCGATAGGCGACGGAAGTATTAGAATCGATTGCAGTATACTTTTTCCATATCTGCCATCGTAGTGATATGGTGTCAAAATTTCATCACAATCAAGACGGTAGTTTCCAAGTTATAGATTACACGTTACATGCTGTCTGGTTGGAATAGGCCGAACTATTTTATTTTTAGCAATAGTTCACTGACAGCGGAGTAATGATCAAAAAACAAAAAAATCCAGAATTGCATCATCAATGTGGACGGAAGCAAACCATTTTGAATATATACAAAAACCAAATCCACGAAAATTTCTATTTAGTGTTTGAAGGAGTTGTATGGAAGGTTGGTGATATTTCAGGAGTGAGTTGGTCAAGTGTATACAAGATTATTTAGGAATATAAAAGTAATAAATCACTGTCAGAGCTAGAATTTTTTCTTTTGGGATAAGATTTTGGCTCTGATAGTGAATGATTACATGTATTCTCCTTAATGATCCTGTATACACTTGATCGACTCACACCCGAAATCTCAGCTACCTTCAATCACTAAATCGGCATTTTGTTGCATTTGGTTTTTATAAATATTTAAAATGATTTGCTTCTCAACAGCACTGAGATGCAGTCTTTAGGCCCCTTTTTTTGGCGGTGTAAAGCTGATATCATCGATCTCTCTAGCTGTGTCCGTGTCAGACATCTCAGGATATAACAAATTCAAATATTTGCGCTAATAATAATTAAATTTATTTCGATGCACGATGGATCGCTGTATGGAAAACACTAAACAAGTCCACTCCTGTTTAAGCGGCAGCGGCGCGGCGCGCCGTGCGTTGAACGGCTGTCTCACTCACACTTGCTTGCAATTTTATTGGCTGTCTAGATAGGCTCGACCAATTAGGGCCAATAGGGTTAGCGGTTATCATTCAACCAGTATGAATGCCGCATGACGACCTACCTATCACGCATTGATCATTGTTTATACTCACTTTTTCTGTTGGGTGAATCTAGTATAGATGCCTAAAGTAAAGTGTAAAAATGTAAACTTGTTGCATTCAACCTTAACCTCAAAATTCTACTCACATTATATAATGAACCATACACCATAGTAGGTGACCATAATTTGGAACATTGTCACACACTTTATAACAACCAGCCACTTTATTGTACAAAATTGGGAATAAATGCGGGCCTTTCAGGAATAAAACTCGTGAATTCGTGAATTGCTAAAATGCCTACATCACCTGTTGAAGCACAGAATGACAGAACATTTGAAGCGAAGAATAGAGTGACAGCCAGACAAGATTGACAACTGACGACACCATAGTCACATAGTCACCATACATCAGCATAAGATGCCTTTATCGGCGATGGATGCCGTTTCTGTATAAACTTTTGAGTTGAAAATTGCACATAATACTTATTAGGTATATTTATGATGAACGCAAAACGAATGAAGGTTTTTTTAATTCACTGAGAAACGTGCAAATATAAATTAATAATACATCATATTGAATATTTGCCTACATAAAGATATTTCCATTACAAATATTACTAAATGTTCGTCAGAAAATAGCTACATCTTGTTCTTAGTATATTATTAAAATAATATTCTATGAAAAATATTAATGTTATATTCTGGAATAATTCAGACTTTAAACGAATAATCACTGATTATCCTAAATGGATAAAATAATAATATTCTATAAGGAATATTACTTTATTAATCCAGAATAATCAAGAGAAATAACGAATATTCTATGATTCTACTGAATATTCATGGAACATATAGGAGATTTAAAAAATACTCATAGAATATCCAGTGCTATGTGGGATGCTATGGGAGAATAATATAATAATATGACCGTAATGTGTGGGACGTATTGAGTCAATCAACTTGACTTCATTTTTACTTCCCACACCGATAGGTGAGGGGAGTATTGTGATCGCGAAAATTTTCGATTTTGAGATAACATGCTTTTTGGGCGTTTTATGATGCCTACATAACGAAAATCCACGTCACTCATTTCCGTCGGTCTGTCTGTCGGTCTGTCTGTCGGTCTGTCTGTCGGTCTGTCTGTCGGTCTGTCTGTCGGTCTGTCTGTCGGTCTGTCTGTCGGTCTGTCTGTCGGTCTGTCTGTCGGTCTGTCTGTCGGTCTGTCTGTCGGTCTGTCTGTCGGTCTGTCTGTCGGTCTGTCTGTCGGTCTGTCTGTCGGTCTGTCTGTCGGTCTGTCTGTCGGTCTGTCTGTCGGTCTGTCTGTCGGTCTGTCTGTCGGTCTGTCTGTCGGTCTGTCTGTCGGTCTGTCTGTCGGTCTGTCTGTCGGTCTGTCTGTCGGTCTGTCTGTCGGTCTGTCTGTCGGTCTGTCTGTCGGTCTGTCTGTCGGTCTGTCTGTCGGTCTGTCTGTCGGTCTGTCTGTCGGTCTGTCTGTCGGTCTGTCTGTCGGTCTGTCTGTCGGTCTGTCTGTCGGTCTGTCTGTCGGTCTGTCTGTCGGTCTGTCTGTCGGTCTGTCTGTCGGTCTGTCTGTCGGTCTGTCTGTCGGTCTGTCTGTCGGTCTGTCTGTCGGTCTGTCTGTCGGTCTGTCTGTCGGTCTGTCTGTCGGTCTGTCTGTCGGTCTGTCTGTCGGTCTGTCTGTCGGTCTGTCTGTCGGTCTGTCTGTCGGTCTGTCTGTCGGTCTGTCTGTCGGTCTGTCTGTCGGTCTGTCTGTCGGTCTGTCTGTCGGTCTGTCTGTCGGTCTGTCTGTCGGTCTGTCTGTCGGTCTGTCTGTCGGTCTGTCTGTCGGTCTGTCTGTCGGTCTGTCTGTCGGTCTGTCTGTCGGTCTGTCTGTCGGTCTGTCTGTCGGTCTGTCTGTCGGTCTGTCTGTCGGTCTGTCTGTCGGTCTGTCTGTCGGTCTGTCTGTCGGTCTGTCTGTCGGTCTGTCTGTCGGTCTGTCTGTCGGTCTGTCTGTCGGTCTGTCTGTCGGTCTGTCTGTCGGTCTGTCTGTCGGTCTGTCTGTCGGTCTGTCTGTCGGTCTGTCTGTCGGTCTGTCTGTCGGTCTGTCTGTCGGTCTGTCTGTCGGTCTGTCTTCTGTTGGCGTTTTTCTAGCCTCCTAATCTCAGTAACCGCTGCATAGATTTTGATGAAATTTGGGTAGTGATATGGTGTAGGGTCGTAGTAGGTAATGTTGCTACAATTTTGAAAATCGGTGCATAGGCGGCGGAGTAATTAGAAAAAAACAAAAAATTTCAAATATGCCTCAAACTTCGTTTTTAGGTGTTTTAGGGGTTCCTGATCATTTTCTACTTTTTTTTTGGTGGGGGTTAAATTGGGGTGGTTGGGGGGGTGGGGGGTTGTAAATCTGAAAAATTTGTTGTACTCATGATGGGCTGTCTACTGACCTGAGAGAGAAAGACCTAGCGGTATAGTACACTTTTTTAGGTCCATCCGAACATTGCCTTGTGTATAACAGGAACCAAGGGACAGAATTTTCCGATGTATACATACGAGTATTGCTTTAGATCGTTCTGTATTTTATAATGTTGAAATTACTGAATTGATGTTAATGAAATTTCGGCACAGTATTACTACTTTGGCGAGGATGGAAAACGCGTCTGATTTTTAGAAATCGTCCCAGTGGCGGCGCAGCAATATTAAAAAAAACTAAAAGTATGAAAACAGCTCAAACTTCGTTTTTAGGCGTTTTAGTGGTTCCTGATCATTTTCTACTTTTTTTTGGGGTGGGGGTGAAATTAGGGTGGTTGGGGGGGTGGGGGGTTGTAAATCTGAAAAATTTGTTGTACTCATAATGGGCTGTCTACTGACCTGAGAGAGAAAGACCTAGCGGTATAATACACTTTTTTAGGTCCATCCGAACATTGCCTTGTGTATTACAGGAACCAAGGGACTTAAATTTGTCGATGTATACATACGAGTATTGCTTTAGATCGTTCTGTATTTTATAATGTTGAAATTATTGAATTGATTTTAATGAAATTTCGGCACAGTATTACTACTTTGGCGAGGATGGAAAACGCGTCTGATTTTTAGAAATCGTCTCAGTGGCGGCGCAGCGATATTAAAAAAACTAAAAATATGGAAATAGCTCAAACTTCGTTTTTAGGCGTTTTAGGGGTTTCTGATCATTTTCTACTTTTTTTTGGGGTGGGGGTGAAATTAGGGTGGTTAGGGGGGTTGTAAATCTGAAAATTTGTTGTACTCATAATGGGCGGTCTACTGACCTGAGAGAGAAAGACCTAGCGGCATAATACACTTTTTTAGGTCCATCCGAATATTGCCTTGCCGATGACAGAAACCAAGGGACTTGAACTTTCTGATGCATACAATATACATACGAGCATTACTTTGGATCGTTTTGTATTGTGTTACGTGGAAACTTCTGAATTGACTTTAATGACATTTTGACACAGATTTACTACCGACGAGTATGGAAAGCGCGTATGTTTTTTAGAAATCACTTCAGTGGCGGCGCGGCAATAATAAAAAAACGAACAATATAAGAAACACCTCAAACTTTGTTTTAGACGATTTAGGAGTTCCTGATCACTTTAAAAATTCTTTTGGTTGGGGGTGAAATTGGGGTGGTTCGGGGGTGGGGGTTTGTGAAACTCAAAAATTTGTTGTATTCATGATATATTGTCCATTGACCTGTCAAAGAAGCACCTAGTAGAATAAAACACTTTTTTGCGGTCGGGCGAGCGATGATTTGATTGCAGGGGCAGCATCTAGACTCTAGTTTCATGCTGTGGGAAAATAATAAAACTGGTATCATCGGAATGTGTGGGAAGTACTGAGTCAATCAGCTTGACTACATTTTTTAGTAATATTACATGATCAGCAACACAACACATTCGTCGGGGACGGGGGATTTTTTTTGATTAGATTCTAGTTTTCGTATACGTATACATAACTAGTGGATTAGGTACTATTTATCATTCTTGGAGTGTAATTGTCCCCATTATCCCCCCTTATCGACGCCCTTGCTGCTTCTTTTGAACTTGTTTTGACCCCACTTCCTACAGCCGACATTTTTTAAATTCCAATAATTTTTGTTGTAGTCCTCATTTTCATGCTAGCAGTTCACTTTTTGCAATTATTGTTTAAAGGTTGTTAATGACAAGATATGTCTAGAATCAGTTTCAGAAAGATACTTGAGTCAGATACAAACGATGTAATGTCAGTCAGAGGTCCCAAGAAAGCGAGAGAGCTTATGAAAGTTCGTAAAATGTCTTTACTTTTTGTTCAATATGTAATATACCTACACAAATTTCTATCGTGCATGGCACTTCAAAATTGTGAGTACTAAGTATAAATCGAATACCTGCGTTAAAAATTTGGCAATAAACGTGAATATACAGGCTGAGTCCTAAGTTGATATATTTTTTAAACTGTGTATTAAGGAAGTCGTTAAAATAAATAACTTTTTTCTGAAAAATAAGCTTCTGGATCAAGATGTACCTAGTCTGTTCATGTTTTGTTTTTAGCTCTGATTTTTGTCTCACCGATCAGGCATTGCACCAGTGTCAGCCACTAGTCACTTCTAGTTTATCGTAGTTAATTTTAAATTGGTCAATCCTAAAAGTTGTTTCATGATAACGTGTCACTTTTATAATTTACCAATTTAAATTTAACAACAATAAACAAAAAGTGACTACTGCACTATCTGACAGGTACGATGCATAAATGATTTGACAAAAATCCAAGTACAGACGATGGCCGCGAAAGCCTTACACAGTACAAACATAAACAGACTGGGTACGTCTTGATACACAAGCTCAGGTATACTTCTATATCCCGTTTATTTTTCAGTTTTCTGAGAAAAGTTGTTTGAAAAAGCTTTTGAATGATTAATATACACAATTAAAAAAAATGGCAACTTAAGACTCACACTGTATACTAAAAAAAACGAAAAAGTTTGTTTGAACCGTTACTGGGGATCGATTTCGGAACATTTTTAAACCAATACACCTTAATAACATTCAGTATTATACCCGTTTTACATCAATAATAAGTCCATGGTTTTCATTCGTGGATTCAAATACTTAAGTTAATGAATTTTACTTAGATTTCTTCACTGATTTAGAACCTGTTCTAATCTGTGGTCAAGTTTGACGTCAAATTCGGTAGTGCCAACCATAAAATCATATGATCCATGACATGCATGTTGCATACCAGACTCTGTATATTATTAAAAATTATCTAAATGAAAATTCGCAATCAAATTAAGGCTCGATTGTACAATGCGAGCTTAAGCTTCAGCTTAAGGTAAGCCGACGTTAAACCACGTCAGTTGCAAAATATCCGTTGTACAATGCTGGCTTAACCCCTCACTCCAGGCTTAACACGAGCTTACGTAAGCCGAAGCTCAACGCGAGCTTAGCTGAGGTTTAAACCTAACCTGATACAAGTGATATGATATGTCAAGAAGGAACCTTCAAATTGCTTGTCACTTTATTAGGTCATATCTTTTGAAAGATTTGTGTCTGATTTAACGAAGAGAGTAAATGAAAGAACAGAGACAGAAACGGTCGTTGCCGAAATTTGACACAAACTGTCGTAAGTGCCTAACCAAAAAAGGTAATTTTTCGGACGATTATGTCAGTACGTATGGATTCATTGATGCCAACTGTAGTGAATTTCATTATCAACCAGGTTTAACTAAGCCGACGATTGTACAACGGATGTCGACTTTAAGCCTGAGCTTGGCTAAGCTTAGGCTTAGCAAAGCTCGTGTTAAGCCCGCATTTGTACAGCCGGCCCTAAGAGTTTCACCTCAAAAGGCCACAAAAAAATGCAAATTGGAAAGATCTTACGAACACCGCCAAATCATATGACAGCAACAGTGTTGGCAGCACTATGGTCTGTGGCAGCACTGCATGCTGTCACCAAATCCATGGTTTTATTCATAGTTGTAAAACACAATTAGTTTGACCTTGAAGACGACCATGGATCAATCCATGCATAAATTCGCGAGGAAATCGTTAATGTAAAACGGGTATTAGACTACTACAATACAATCGAAATTTTCTTCCACGCTCAACGTTTTTAAGAAACTAATGTAGACTAAGCTGTAAATATTTACCACAAAAACTCCCTTTAAAAGGAACCGGCGAGCCTGTTGGGAAGAAGCCGATTTCAGTGATAAGTGACGCACCTAAGGACAGGGATCGAGCGACCTTAGAAAAACGGATAGCTTCAGAAAAGGAACCTCAACTAAAGCAACGATTAACGAAGGAGCTACAGCAGGGGAGAGGGGTATCTTCAGCGGATGTTCTGGAACCAAGTGGAGGTCCTAGAGATCAAGCAAGAAGGACATCTGATTTACAGCCAGTAATGGAAAAAGCCAAAAAGGGACCTGAAGATATACCTGTCGCAGACATTCCCAGTGACATCAAAGGTGATAAGGCGAAAGAAAAAGCTTATCTTGAAAAGAAGATGGCAGCTGAGAAGGATCCTGCAGAACGAGAACGTCTGAAGAAACAGGTGGAAAAGACTAAACACGAAGAGGGACAAGAACCAGCTGGTGATATTCCAGAAGATATAAAGGGAGATAAAGCCAAAGAAAAGGCCTATCTTGAAAAGAAGATGGGAGCTGCAAAGGATCCTGCAGAACGAGAACGTTTGAAGAAACAGCTGGAGAAGGCTAAACAAGAAGAGGGACAAGAACCAGCTGGTGATATTCCTCAAGACATTAAGGGAGACAAAGCAAAAGAAAAGGCCTATCTTGAAAAGAAGATAGCAGCTGCAAAGGATCCTGCAGAACGAGAACGTTTGAAGAAACAGCTGGAGAGGGCTAAACAGGAAGAGGGACAAGAACCAGCTGGTGATATTCCAGACGACATTAAGGGAGACAAAGCAAAAGAAAAGGCCTATCTTGAGAAGAAGATGGCAGCTGCAAAGGATCCAGCAGAACGAGAACGTTTGAAGAAACAGCTGGAAAGGGCTACACAGGAAGAGGGACAAGAACCAGGTGGTGATATTCCAGACGACATTAAGGGAGACACAGCAAAAGAAAAGGCCTATCTTGAAAAGAAGATGGCAGCTGCAAAGGATCCAGCAGAACGAGAACGTTTGAAGAAACAGCTGGAAAAGGCTAAACAAGAAGAAGGGCAAGAACCAGCTGGTGATATTCCAGAAGACATCAAGGGAGACAAAGCCAAAGAAAGAGCCTATCTGGAAAAAAAGATGGCAGCTACAAAGGATCCTGCAGAACGAGAACGTTTGAAAAAACAGCTGGAGAAGGCTAAACAGGGAGAGGGACAAGAACCAGCTGGTGACATTCCAGAAGACATAAAAGGAGACAAAGCAAAAGAAAGGGCCTATCTTGAAAAGAAGATGGCAGCTGCAAAGGATCCTGCTGAGCGAGAACGTTTGCAGAAACAGCTGGAGAAGGCTAAACAAGAAAAGGGACAAGAACCAGCTGGTGACATTCCAGAAGACATAAAAGGAGACAAAGCAAAAGAAAGGGCCTATCTTGAAAAGAAGATGGCAGCTGCAAAGGATCCTGCAGAACTAGAACGTTTGAAGAAACGGCTGGAGAAGGCTAAACAGGAAGAGGGGCAAGAACCAGCTGGCGATATTCCAGAAGACATCAAGGGAGACAAAGCCAAAGAAAGAGCCTATCTGGAAAAAAAGATGGCAGCTACAAAGGATCCTGCAGAACGAGAACGTTTGAAAAAACAGCTGGAGAAGGCTAAACAGGGAGAGGGACAAGAACCAGCTGGTGACATTCCAGAAGACATAAAAGGAGACAAAGCAAAAGAAAGGGCCTATCTTGAAAAGAAGATGGCAGCTGCAAAGGATCCTGCTGAGCGAGAACGTTTGCAGAAACAGCTGGAGAAGGCTAAACAAGAAAAGGGACAAGAACCAGCTGGTGACATTCCAGAAGACATAAAAGGAGACAAAGCAAAAGAAAGGGCCTATCTTGAAAAGAAGATGGCAGCTGCAAAGGATCCTGCTGAGCGAGAACGAGTGAAGAAACAGCTGGAGAAGGCAAGACAAGAAGAGGGACAAGAACCAGCTGGTGATATTCCAGAAGATATAAAGGAAGATAAAGCCAAAGAAAGGGCCTATCTTGAAAAGCAGCTGGCAGCTGCAAAGGATCCTGCAGAACGAGAGCGACTAAGGAAACAGCTAGAAAAGCTTAAACAAGAACAGGCACAAGAACCATCTGGGGACATTCCCGAGGACATAAGAAGAGACAAAGCTAAAGAAAAGGCATATCTAGAAAAAAAGCTTGCAGAAGAGCAGGACCCCAAACAAGTAGAAGAGTTGAGAAGAAAATTGGCACAAATGCAAGCTTCAGAAGGATTATATATTCCTGATGCTGCGCTATATATCCCTGATGACGTAAAAGGAGATAAAAAGAAAGAAAAAGAGTACCTTGAAAGCAGGCTTTCAGCTATAAAGGACCCTATAGAAAGAGAGAGGCTAAGAAGACAGTTGGAGAAGGAAAGGGGAATATCGTTGATGACCCCTGGGGCCCTTTTAGATGAAAAACTTTCAAAAATTGAAGATCCTAAAGAAAGAGCACGTATAAAGGAAGAGATGTTAAAAGATAAGGCTAAAGCTTTATCCGATGTTCCTGATGATATAAAAGGCGATGAAGCAAAGGAACGAGCTTATTTTGAAAAAAAGCTCGCTGAAATTGAAGATCCCAAAGAAAGAGAACTACTGAGGAAACAACTCGAAAAAGAAAAAGGCATTTCACTGAAGGCTCCTGGGGAAGGAGGAATAGATGAATTAGGTATACCTGAATGTATCGAAGATGATCTAGGAAGGACAAAATCTTTCTTAGAGGAAAAACTAGCAAAAGTGAAGGATCCGAAGGAAAGAGAACGTTTGATAAAGCAAATTGAAAAGCAACGAGGTATATCTCTAGCTTCTCTTGAAGATAAAGCAGCTGCAATGATGTCTGATATGCCCAGCGATATAAAGGGAGACAAAGAAAAAGAAAGGGCTTATTTAGAAAGCAAGCTTGCAACGGTAAAGGATCCTGTGGAAAGAGAGAGACTAAAAAAATTACTTGAAAAGGAAAAGGGCATTTCATTGAAAACTCCTGACGAAAAGGCACAAGAAATGATATCAGTCATACCACCAGGTATAAAGGGGGATCCTGCAAAAGAAAAAGCTTACTTTGATCAAATGCTCGCTGATGTTAAAGACCCAGAAGAGAGAGAACGACTAAGGAAGTCCCTTGAGAAACAAAGGGGTATCTTATTGACAACTCCTGAAGAAAAGGCACAAGACATTATGTCAGATATACCTGACGATATTAGAGGAGATAAGGTCAAGGAAAAGGCGTATCTAGAAAAGATGTTGGCGGAAGTTAAGGATCCTGAAGAGAGAGAAAAGTTGAGAAGCCAGCTTGAAAAGGAAAGCGGACTGACCGTGGAAACTCCAGAAGAAAAAGCACGCGGACTGACATCAGGAATCCCTGATGATATAAAAGGTGATACAGAAAAAGAAAAGGCCTATCTAGAAAGCCAACTAGCAGAAATTAAAGATCCTGAGCAAAGAGAAAGGTTGAGAAAATTACTTGAAAAGGAAAAAGGCATCCTTTTATCACCCGCTGATGAAAGGGCTAAAGAGATTCTTTTAGATATGCCAGATGATATAAAAGGAGATAAGAAGAAAGAAAAGGCTTATCTAGAAAAGATGCTATCTGAAGTTAAGGACCCAAAAGAAAGGGAAAGGCTGAGAAAGTCGCTTGAAAGAGCATCAGGCATATCTCTGACCACACCTATGGATAAAGTAAAAGAACTCATTGGAGACATAAAAAGGAAATCGGAGCGTGCATCAAAAATCCTTTTAGATATCCCTGACGATATAAAAAGAGATAAAGAAAAAGAAAAGGCTTACCTAGAACAGAAACTAGCTGGGACAGCAGATCCGCTAGAAAGACAACGGTTAAAGGAAGAGGTTGAAAAGCAAACTGGTATGACTTTGTTAAGTCCCGAGGAAAAAGCTGAGGAACTAATGTCAGACATTCCGGATGATATAAAAGGGGACAAAGAGAAAGAAAAAGAGTTTTTAGAAAACGAACTTGCCCAAATACAAGATCCAGTTGAAAGAGAACGATTGAAAAAGCTGTTAGAAGAAGAAAAGGGCATACGTCTGGAAGTAATGGACCAAAAGCTGAAAGACATTCTCTCTGAAGTGCCTGAAGACATTAAAGGTGACAAAGACAAAGAACTTGAATATCTCAAAAGCAAACTGGCTGAAATTGAAGATCCTGGTGAGAGAGAACGGTTGCAAAAGCAGTTGGATGAAAAGCTTGCTGGAGATATACTTTCTGATATGCCTGATGATATAAAAGGCGACAAAGATAAAGAAAGGGCCTATCTGGAAAGCAAGCTGGTAGAAATAGAGGATACAGTGGAAAGAGAACGGTTAAAAAAGCTTCTTGAGAAAATGAAGAGGATGAGCTTAGAAGTGCCCGACGAAAAGATGGAAGAATTACTATCAGAAATACCTGATGACATTAAGGGCGATAAGGAAAAAGAAAGAGCTTTTCTAGAAAGCAAAATAGCAGAAATAAGTGATCCAGAGGAAAGACAACGTCTAATGGAACAATTGGACAGACAAAGAATGAAAGACCTCCTCGCTGAAATACCTGATGATATTAAAGGGGACAAAGAAAAGGAAAGGGATTTCCTTGAAGGCAAACTAGCAGAGATATCGGACCCAGTAGAAAGACGACGTTTGAAAGACCAGCTGGACATGCAAGCTATGAAAGATATTCTGGCCGAAATGCCTGATGATGTAAGAGGGGACAGAAGCAAGGAAATAGCATACTTGAAGAGCAAACTGGCTGAAATCACGGATCCCGCAGAAAGAGAACGCATAAGAAAACTTTTAGAAGAAGATGAAGGTTTATTAATAGAGACTGCTGACGAAACGTTGGAAGATTTACTTTCAGCAATACCTGATAGTATAAAAGGCGACCAAGAAAAAGAACGAGCTTTTCTAGAGAGTAAGCTCGCTGAAATAAAGGATCCTATTGAGCGGGAGCGTCTTAGGAAGCTTCTGGAAGCAGAAACAGGTATCTCATTAGAACATTTACCAGTATCACTGGAAGAATTTCTCTCACAAATTCCTGATGACATTAAGGGCGATAAAGAGAAAGAAAGAGCTTTCTTGGAAAGCAAGCTTGCTTCCATCGAAGACCCCATTCAAAGGGAGATTTTAAAACAACAGATGGCAGATCAGCTGATGAAGGATATGCTTGATGGGATGCCTGATGATATAAAAGGAGACAAAGAAAAGATGAGGGCCTACCTAGAAGCAAAGCTTGCCGAAATCACAGATCCTATCGAAAGGGAACGCCTGAGGAAGATGCTTGAGAAAGAGAAAGGAATATCGTTGGAAGTAATCGACGATAGACTGAAAGATTTGCTCGATAGTATTCCTGATGACATCAAAGGAGATCCAAACAAGGAAATGGAATACCTTGAAAGTAAACTAGCAGAAATAAAGGATCCTGCAGAAAGAGAAATGCTGAAACAGCAATTGCAGCGATTGAAAGACAAAGAGAAGTTAGAAGAATTATTTGGACAAATACCGGATGATATTAAAGGAGACAAAGAAAAGGAAAGAGCATTCCTCGAGAGCAAACTAGCAGAAATAGCAGATCCTGCTGAGAGAGAACGTCTACGTAGACTACTTGACAAAGAGACGTTGAATGATACCTTTGCAGACATGCCTGATGATATCAAAGGAGATAAAGCTAAAGAGAAAGCTTACTTAGAAAGTATGCTCACCAATGTCAAAGATCCTGGAGAAAGAGAACGCTTACTCAAGCTCTTAGAAGAGATGGGAATCTATTTAGACGTACCTGATGAAAAATTCCAGGAACTTCTAGAAAGCATACCCGATGACATAAGGGGAGATAAAGAAAAAGAACGTGCATATCTCGAAAGCAAACTAGCCAAAATAGAAGACCCGATTGAAAGAGAACGTATGAGAAAACAACTTGATAAGGAAAGACTGAAGGATCTTCTTGCTGAAGTGCCTGATGATATAAGAGGTGACAAGGATAAAGAAAGAGCTTTCTTGGAAGGTATGCTTGCCAAAATAGAGGACCCTGAGGAAAGAGAGCGACTAAGGCAGTTGCTTGATGAAGAAAGAATGAAAGATATCTTATCAGGTATGCCTGATAGCATTAGAGGAGACCCAGAAAAGGAAAGGGCTTACTTAGAAAGGATGCTTGCGGAGATCAAAGATCCAGTTGAAAGGGAACGATTGAGGAAGCTCCTGGAGCTCCAAAGAGGAATTTCACTGGAGAGTCCCGATGAGAAATTACAAAGGCTATTAGCTGGCATGCCAGATGATATCAAAGGAGACAAGGCAAAGGAACGGGCTTGGCTCGAAAGCCAGCTGGCTGGAATCACAGATCCAGTAGAAAGAGCACGGCTGATAAAACTGTATGAAGCTGGTGAACCTGGGAAGAAAAAACCTTGTAGGGGAGTTTGCAAGGGTGGGGAACCGAAACTATCCCCTGAGGAACTCCTACAAAACATTCTATCAAGAATGCCATCTAATATAAAAGGTGATGGGGAAAAAGAGCGGGCATATTTCGAAAGCATTCTAGCAGGGATTATCGATCCAGAGGAACGAGCTAGACTTAAAAAGCTTTTTGACGAAAGTCAGGCTGCCAGAAAAAAACCTTGTAAAGGGATATGTGGTACGGTATCAAGGGCAACGCCAGAGGAGCTGTTGCAGAATATTCTATCTAGTATGCCACCTGGAATGAGAGGAAATAGAGAAAAAGAGCGTGCCTACTTTGAAAGTGCTCTAGCAGGAATCGGAGATCCGGTGGAGCAAGCAAGGCTAAGGAAGATGTTCAACGAAAGAGCAACTCCAGAAGATCTTCTGCAGAGTGCCTTGTCGGTAATGCCACCTGGGATAAGAGGCGATAGAGAAAAAGAGGCTGCATACTTTCAAAACATCCTATCAGGAATCTCAGATCCATACGACAGAGAACGACTAAGGAGACTGCTTGATGAAACTCGGTTTGAGAGAAAAAAGCCTTGTTCGGGAGTCTGTGGATCAAAACAAACACCAGAAGATTTTCTACAGAGCACTCTATCTAACATGCCTGACGAAATAAGAGGGGATAGACTAAAAGAACGTGATTACTTTGAGAATGTTTTGGCAAGAACTGCAGGTCCGTGGGAACAGGCACAGCTAAGAAAATTGTATGACGCAAAACAAATTGAAAGACGAAAACCTTGTCCAACTGTATGTGGGATGACTCCTCAACAGCTCCCAACAACAAGTTACATTCCTGATACAGAGGTAACGATTGGTGAAATATCGAGGCCAATGGATCTCCCTCAAAGCACTTTGCTTGAAGCAAAACAGCCTAAAAGTAAACGACCTTGTCCAACTGTATGTGGGATGACTGCTCAACAGGCGCCAATAGGTTATATTCCTGACACAGCACGAACGATCGGTGAAATATCAATGCCAATGGATCTCCCTCAAAGCGCTTTACTTGAGGCAAAACAGCCTGAAACTAAACGACCTTGTCCAGGAGTGTGTGGTCAGAGATCAACACCAGAGGGTCAGCTTCAAAAGATCCTCGCGAATATGCCCAGTGAAATAAGAGGAGATAGAGATAGAGAGCGCGCTTATTTTGAGAACGTTCTAGCAGGTGTAAAAGACCCTATAGAAAGGGCAAATTTAAGGATACTATTCAATGATAGACCTGCTCCAGAAGACCTTTTGCAAAGTATGCTGTCTGAAATACCTCCTGAAGTTCGAGGAGATAAGGAAAAGGAACGTGCATTCTTTGAAAGATGTCTATCAGGTATCGCAGATCCATTGCTCCAAGATCAACTAAGTAGACTGTATGATGCACAAGAAAGGAAAATTCCTTGCCCGGGAGTATGTGGTATGAGTACTGTCAAGAGACTGATACCAGATGCACCCAAAGAAAGTGAAATAATTCCATTTCCTGAGGAAAGGACCGATGATAGACCAAGAGAAATTGCAGACCCAGTATTTGATGAACAAGAGTCTCAAAGTAAAAGGCCTTGCCCAGGAATATGTGGTACAGGTACTAAGGACAGGCGAACACCTAAGGAAGTTCTTGGTCGTACAGGTCCTCTGGAAACAGCAAGTCGAGGAATGGACCAAAGACGAACAGCGGTTGATATTCTGTTGGATGCAAAGCAATTTGAGGAAAAACGACCTTGTACAGCAGTATGTGGAATTGAAACAGAACCAGAGGACCTTCTCCAGAATATTCTAGCGACTATGCCTAGTGACATAAAAGGAGATCCGCTAAAAGAGCGAGCATACTTTGAAAGCATGCTATCAAAGATTTCAGATCCAGTGGCAAATGCGCAACTGAGGAAGTTGTTTGATGCCAGAGAACTGGAAAGAAAATGGCCTTGCTCAGCACCATGTAGCATGGGCGCCGACCAAAGGCAAACGCCTGAAGAACGTGCTTACATTGAAGGCATAATCAGTGGAATCGCAAACCAAGTCGAACAAGAAAGGAAACCTTGTAAGTCGATCTGTGCTGGAGATGACATGTTGGCAGACCGAAGCCTGAGAAAGACAAGTGGAGTAGTAGCTTTGAGGGACCCATCAATGCCTGGACCCTCTGGGATGAAAAGTCCAAGGCACATATGTGGAGCAACCATAAAAGTAGAAGATAGATGCGCTGCTCTGATTCGTCAAGCACAACAGAGATCAGCCGCATTAGCTGCATTATCAGGTGGTGTTGTTGTCTTACCAAAATCGTCCACCAGGTCTCCTGGAGATTTGATACCGAGAGGGTATCTGCCAGGAGCGGCTTTACCTGAGGTAATTCCTCCAGCATATACACAAGCAGTTCCTCCATGGCTACAGCAGTCGAATCAGACATGTCAAGCCTCCTGCTCTGAGTGTCCTACAAGTCAGGCTGACCTAAAGTCTCCAACCGCTAAGCGCGTATCGATATATATAGAAACAGAAGACTTGACAGAAAAGAAAGCAACGTCAACTGAAACCAGAGCCATGGTTGACGATCTAGTGACGAATGCAACAGGCACAGAAACAGATAGGGTACTACTGAAAGACGCTGAGGAAGGAACAGATACAGTGAGACCTCAACTAGAAGTGGCCTGGAAGAAGGAGAACTATGAAGCATCCAGTGTCTCCGATTTTGAAAATGTAATTTGTAGGAATGTTTCTGAGACTGTTTCGAGAGATTTGAATGTTGATCTGAAGGAACTTGCAAAACGCGGTCTTAAAATATGTAAGGCCGATTGTGCATCTTGTGTCACTGCGCCCAAACTTACCAAAACAGAAGAAGCGGTCGGAAGTTCTAGTATTGAGATTAGAAGCCAAGGTGTGCAAAGTGGTAGAAGTGCAGACCAATCTAGCTCTGAGTCGTATGGAACTGCTGTAGAATGTACCAGTAGTGCTCCAGATGCTGGAGGAGGAAAAACAACAGATACTCCTGAACCGTCTTCTGGTTCAGATGAACCGCTAATGCACCCAGAAGGAGATGAACCCGCTGGTAGCATGGGTGACGAACCAGAATCACCTTTAGATGAAGAACCTAGAGATGAGCCTCCTAGTGGCATGGATGATGAGTCAGGATCACCTTTAGATGAAGAACCAAAAGACGAGTTACCTAGTAGTATGGATGATCAGTCAGGACTACCTGCAGATGAACAACCTGAAGTGTCAGAACAACCAAGCGTAGTTGAAACGACAGTTGACATAGTAGAAGAGCCTATACCTGAAGAGGCTGAAGAGAAAATACAAGAGGAACAAGAGATATTCGTAGACACGGAAGCCACTGTGTTGGAGGAAAAGCTGATATCTGATGAATCTGAACTAGAAGAACATGAGGCCAAGGAAGTGTATGAAACAGCTGATACTGATGAAACCGATAGTGTTGGGCCGAAGAAAGAATCTGAGGATAAGAGTGTTCATTTTGAAGAAGTCGGACCAGAAAATCTAGTAGCTAAGGAAGTAGAAAAACAGTTAGATGAACAAATTATACAATCTCGTGAGGAGGTGCTCAGTAAAGAAGAGATTCCACGAGCAATCAGTATCGATGCTGGTGAAACAATTACTGATGTATCTCTACCATCAGAAACTCGGATGTCAACCACAGTTCAAGGTACTTCAACTCAAGTAAAGTCTAGCGAAACTATCTCCACTCCAGCACAAACCGCAATTTGTCAACCGCATGCTGAACAGGCTAGGCTAATAACATATTTGGACTCATCATCATCAGTTCGTCAACCAAGACCCCGCTATATTTCTAAACAGTCGGAAGTGGACAATGAATATAAAAAACCCATTGTGCAAGTACACGAGACCGTAGCAACAGAAGAACCAATCAAGCAGCACGTTGCAATTGATACAAATGACGAGGTTACCCAAGTAACTGAGCAAGGTCTAGAGGACGAAAGTGTACCGAAAAAATTCATTTGTCGCGCTCCCTGTTCAAATAAAGGTATGCTTGGCAAACTTGTAGACCGTATCTGTCGAGGACCGTGTGCAATCTCACCAACGCCTGGGCCTAGTGGCTACAAACCAAAATCACCACGTAGAGCACCATGCGCTGTACCATGTAAAGCACCGTGTGCTGCGGAAGAAGTACAAACTACCGAGTCAGTACAGACACACTCCGTCTGCAAAGCACCTTGTGCTACCCAAACTTTGCCCTGTCCCGGCGTATCACAGGCCTGCCAATCCGCTATCTCTTCTGGGGTATTTGAGGTAGCTCAAACTGTACCACAAAGCAGCAAATCTCAAGTTTGTCAATCTGAAAGCTCGACTTACACCAATGCGACGGATATTTCTCGTGTCACAGATTCGGTAGCAGAATCTTTGCCTGATGACTCATCCCTTATATCATGTAGCTGCCAAGCAGATCTATCAGAGCCTACTCCGATCAAGGTGTCACGTACATGTCAAGCATCCTGTTCACATATTTCACGCGGTAACCAAATGTGCGTGTTCAAAGATCAATATTCTAACGTTTGCTCATGTAGCTGCCAAGCATCTTGTACTTCAGCTGAACGATCTACTAGTCCAACCACTGAAACAGGTACCTCTACAGCTCCTCATGTCTGTGGAGCTCGCAGTCTTAGCCCAACAGTGCCTGATAAGAGGCATTTTGGTGTGGGGCCTTCTGAACCCTCCAAGCACGTATGTGCAGCTCGCAGAGCTCTGGGTCAAACTGCTCAAGTTTGTGGAGCTAGTTGGGCTCCTGACTCTGCTGAAGTTCAAACTGCTCCAGTTTTTGAAGTTAGTAGGGCTACTACTTCCTCTGCTCGACCTCAAACTGCTCGAGGTACCAATCCACCTCAGTCACGTCATGTCTGCGCAGCAAAGCTCTCCAGAGAACGTTCTATGTCACCTCATGTCTTCAAGGCTTCCCATTCCCCCTGTTCATCAAGACATATTTGTTCTTGCAAAGCTTGCCTAGAGGATGGTGGTGCTAAACGCAAATTGTACCCCATTAAAGACAATACCGTGTATAGGGTAACGGTGCCAGATCCTCTCAAGGCTCTACAAAAGGCTACTGTTAAGAAATATGACAGCGAAGAGAAGGATGTTGCCAAGAAGTTGCGCAAAGACAAGAGGTATATCAAAAGGGCAACTTGCACATGCGATTGCTGGAAAAAATCTGGAAAAGAAGAGTGTAGATGTATGGAGCGCAGGTATAGAGACCCTAAAGATAGTTCTAAGTTCATTGTGGGATGTGACTGTAAGGACTGTACATGTGGATGTAGAGATGGAAGGTCGAACGACGATAAAGATGGACCTTCTGATGATAATTCACGGAGGAAGCGTAGATGCCAAGCCATGCGCAAAGCTCGCTCTGATGACCAAGAGGATCTGTCGATCTTGATGATTCATAAGGATGCGGAAATCGTTGCCTTGAGGAATGCTCTTCGTGTAAGTATATCAGATCGATTTTTTACATATTTTTTGGTATCTACATCATGAACTCATTTCCGTATTTCCACCTATCATCTATCTTTTATTTATTCAATCATACTTCAGGGCCCTATTTTTTTTGGTAATCATGGGAATAGTCCCGTACTAAGTGGTTTGCAAAATTTTAGATGTATTGAACTATACTCTCCTGTCTTCCCTCCTGGTCTATATTCAAATAGGAGTTCCTGCTTTTACTCAGGGTAGGACAGTCGAAAATAATATGATTAGCTGTTTCCTCTGGGTTTACCACTTCAATACCCAGCTTTAGCAGCTGTGCACTGAACGTCCAAAGGCTAGTTATAAATCTAACAACCTTTCGTAGTTTCTTCGCTCTCAATCTGAGAGCGATTGTGGTATTCGAACACGAGGGTCTTTTCAGCAACTTCTCAGACAGAACATTCCCCACCACTTTGTCCCAGCGCTTCTGGTGCTCATTTGACATCCATCTGGTGACAATTGCCCGTACCATGTTATACGATATACCACATGTTATGTGACTAGGCACCCAAGAGAATGTTACCTTGTTGTTCTTCGCCAGTGTTTATAGGATGCCCACAATTCTTGGCATTCTGTCGCCCACTTTGTGTCAAGTATCACATCTTCCTTGGTCTCTGCTCCTGTAGTGCGTGGTACAAAAGTTGAAAGTCTATACATCCTCACCAGGGACTCAGCTTTTTGAACTGGCTTTCCAGCCAACCCTTGGTGCGTGAGTTTGAGCTGCCTACAACTACGCCGCCATTTTCCGGATGGAAGCTGGATATTCGGACGTCTTTGCCTCGAATAGCACGTCTCCCCAACTCCATTTTTAATTTCATGGCTGTGTCCTTTTCCAACCTCGTTTCGGGGTGGTTTACATAGACTATAGCCATCTTCACCTTGTAGGCAAAGGATTCTGGGAGTTTCGTGCTCTCCGCACCAACTTTTGACTTTTTGGTATCCTAGCAGCTTCCTTTGAAGTCAGTTGCGAGTACAACCTCCTTCCTCCCTGACACTGATGTTCAGATGTTGATGCCTGCGCTTCGGAAGCCGACCCGCTAGAAGGAGGGTTTGCCCTCACTCATGGCTATCTTTACACAGATCACAGACGTCTTCTTTCGACTGGAGTCTTGGAATCTTGTCGCCTCTGGCGAGAGCCTCTACTCTCCTCTGCCTTCTCAGCTCGCCACACGAGAGCCTCTTATTAGGACTTTCCGATGACAGCTCACTACCTGGTGGCTTCGAGATGTTATTCTCCTTTTTAGATTTCAGCAGCTCGTCTTTTTCCATAATGACGTAATATCGGGTTGCTATAGTCCATCCTCCTAGTGGCCCAGTTGCAAAAACATGTTGTGGGATATCATGGCAGCTTTCGATGCAGAAATTTGAAAATAGCCTATATCATTGTTTGGCCAATAACGGGCCACATTTAAACACTTGTGACATTTTCATATGTTTTCTTATTCTGTTTAAACAAGTTGCGATACACAAAGAGTCCAATTTTCTCGAAAACGAATCGACCGACTCAAAAAATCAAACGTCAAAATAAAGGACCTCGACATACCTTTGAAACAAGATCTAAAGGCGAGTTCTGACTGTTCAGTTGCACTGAATCAGTTTAACTGATTCAGCATTAATGAAAGCGTTGTTTGTTCTCACTGTTCAGTTTTAATGAATCATTTCAACTGATCCAGCATTCATAACGACGTTCTCATAACCTTGAAGTGCTAAAACTGATGACTCTCATGATGACGGAAAATATTCTTGCACGTCAGTTTGACGTTTGTATTCATTTTCTAATACTGACTCAGTCAAAATGAATGAAAAGTAGGACTGGCTTTCACTTTGACAAAGTATAAACCCACTGATCAGTTTTAATGGAAAGGTGTTCTCACGTTCATTATCTGTTCAGTATCACTGAATTAGTCAAAGTGATTCAGCGAAACTGAATCATGAGAACACGTCTTTACTCGATACCCCTCGTCATTTAAATTTTTTAAGGGGATATCTTGGAGGGCAGCAGGTACAAGGAGTTAAAGCTGTTTTTGGTTAAAAAGTTGGCCCCTTTGACACATCTTTTGGCGTGTCTCGGTATTTTTTGTTTGAATCAGCGGTTTTGGAGAAATCAAGGGCGAGAAATTTTCAATTGACACCCTGTATATAATTTATATCAGTTATGTCTTGCCTATAATTTCAAAATACATAAAAAGCGCCCTGTGAGTATGTCTTTTAACAGTTCTTAGCTGTGACACAAACGTGACTTTCTGACAAGTATACGTGACATTTAAAATTCAAATGAAAAAATAGCTACCATCCAAACTCTCACAACTTAGTTTTAAACCAGCATGCCAAGATGGCTACGCTCTTCAGAGCAAACTTCGTAAGTATGAAACTTTGAGAGCGATAATATCTATCACTTTCACATTTAAGGCAAAAGAGTCATATTGTGCTGAGCAACGTAAAATTGCGGCAGCTGCAATCGAACAGCTTGAGAACATAAAAAGTATAGTGGAAGAACGTGACGATCTAAGGAAAAAGCTAGAGACCTCACAAAATGAACTAGAAGATCTAAAGGTAAGTATCAGAATAGAACAATGATAGAATACAGAACAGATTTAGTCTTTTCTAACTATTTTCAGAAAGTTGGTTGTTGTTCATGTAGCTAGGTAAATATTAAGAACGTTGAGATCGTTTAACTTGCATTACACAGTTTAATATGTAGTACCTACTATGTAATGATCGACTATTATTTAAAAAATGAAGTCAAGTTGATTGACTCAGTACTTCCCACACATTACGCTGACACCAGTTTATTATTTTCCCATAGCATGAACCTTTAGTCTAAGATCCCTTGCAACCAAATAATTGCCAACACCCCCCCCCTAAAATTGTCTTATGCCGCTAGGTCTTTCCTTCACAGGTCAATGGACAGCCTATTATCGATACTACAAACTTCTCAGTTTTACAACCCCACCCCCCCCAACCACCTCACTTTCACCCCCACCCAAAAAACTGGTAGGAAATGATCAGGAACCCCTAAAACATCTAAAAACCGAATTTGAGTTGCTTTCATACTGGTCGCGTTCTTTGATTATTGCTACGCTGCCACTGACAAGATTTTGAACAAACATACGCGTTTTCCATTCTCACCACGCTAACAATATACTGTGTCCACGTTACAAAATACAAAACGATTCAGACCAATAAATTCTCGTATAGTATACAGAAAATTCTAAGTCCCTTAGTTTCTGTAATAGGCTAGGCAATGTTCGGATGCACCTAAAAAGATGATTTGTGTCGCTAGATCTTCCTTCACAGGTTAGTGGACAGCCTATTATGAGTACAAGAATTTTTTTAATTTTTCAACCCCCAACCCCCCAATCGCCCCAATTTCACCCCCACCCAAAAAAACGCAGAAAATGACCAGGAACCTCTAAAACGCTTAAAAACGAAGTTTGAGCTGTTTTTATATTTTTAGTTTTTTTATTATTTCTGCGCCGCCACTGGCACGATTTATCAAAACCATACGCGTTTTCCATCCTCGACACGGTAGTAATACTGTGTCAAAATGTCATTAAAATCAATTGAACAGTTTCTTCGTTACATAATATAGAACGATCTAAAGCAATACTCGTATGTATACATCGGAAAAAATTCTAAGTCCTTTAGTTTCTGTAATAGGCATAAGGCAATGCTCGGATAGACCTAAAAAAGTTATTTATGTCGTTAGGTCTTCCTTCACAGGTCAGTGGACAGTCTATTATGAAAGCAACAAATTTTTCAATTTTACAACCCCCCACCCCCCAACCACCCCAATTTCACCCCCACCCAAAAAAAAGTAGAAAATGATCAGGGACCCCTAAAACGCCTAAAAACGAAGTTTCAGCAATATTTAATTTTTTTTGTTTTTTGCTAATTACTCCGCCGCCTATGCACCGATTTTCAAAATTATAGGAGCATTACCTACTACGACCCCACAGCATACCGCTTCCCAAATTTCATCACAATCCATGCAGCGGTTACTGAGATTACGAGGGTAGAAAAACGCGACAGACAGACAGACAGACCGACAGACCGACAGACCGACAGACAGACCGACGGAAATGAGTGACGTGGATTTTCGTTATGTACACATCATAAAACGCCCAAAAAACGTATTATCTCAAAATCGAAAATTTTCGCGATCACAATACTCCCCTCACCTATCGGTGTGGGAAGTAAAATTAGGAAATTTAAATTTCTAACAGAAACTTTCGGAAAAAATGCAAACTGTTTTAATTCGCTATGAGTACATACATTCATTTTATAACATCGCATCACTATAAATTTTGTACATCCAAGAAATACTTTTTCAATCTTGTCTTGAATACCTTCAAAGGGGCACTTGATTTATAGTTACAATCCTTTTTGGAACATCATATTGCTATTGCAAATATTGGCCGAATGAGTGTTTATTTCTATAAAATGATCTAAAATGATCTAAAATATCCGGCACTAAATGATGTTTAATCTAAATATAAAAATGAGAACTAGATACAATACAAAATTCTTTATATTCAACCACTGTAGTTTTTTCAATATATAACTTACCTTTGTTAAATTAATTTCATTCAAAATTATTCTCATTGCTTTGTTTTGCAACACTATTCTATTTTGAAAATATGGCATCATTTGCAGTATACAAAATAGTTGAACAGTACAATAAATGAGGAATAATTATAGTGTCGTACACGTTTTTTTTTAGAATAAACACCGAGGCTTTGGATAATTCTATAAAAGTAATTTATCTTTTCAGATATTTTTGAAATAATATTATCAAAGTAATCTTTAAATTTTGGCAGATATAACTTCAGTTTTATAATTATTAATCAAAAGAGTAATTAGTGTTTCGTTTAAAGTTTTTTATTATCATACCTTTTGTTTTATTGGTATTTAATTTAACCTAATTCACATTCAACCAATTGATGATTTACTCCATATCATCATTTAAAAGTCTCAACGCAATGTCTAATCTTCTATTCGATATGGATATTAAAGTGCGTCAGCGTGGTGTATTTTACAATATCTGGTATGTCATTTATGTATAAAATAAATAGTAATGGACCTAATTTATTTCCCTGTGGTATCCCTTCATCCTTGACGTTTGAAAAAGTGTTTCTTATTTTAGTTATCTGACTGATTAGGTAATTTCGGAAAATTTTATGTTCTAATCCCCTTAATCCGTGGCGATGTAATTTCTTGAATAACTTTTTCTTGTCTATAGACTCAAATGCCCTCTTGAAATCTAACAAAAATGTCATTGTACATTTCTTCTCATCCATAGAACGCCTCCAATGTTCTACTAACACTTGAATTGTTGTTTCCATAGAATATATTTCTCAATCTTGCTTGATATTTATCAATACTTGGTTTTCTTCAATAAATTCTATAATTTGTTCAAATATCATTCCTTCAAAAAGTTTTACAACATCTGGCAGTACATTTATTGGCCGCGTATTTGGAAATTTGACTGTGTACCATTATTTTGGGGACACCCTTGTATATGGTATTCTGCTACTATTGGGACAATTAAACGATTATTATTATGAATAACCGCTTTCTGAAGATATTCGATTGGACCTAAACCACCATTAAACTCTAAAAATCCTGCTAAATTTGGTTCTTTTTTTCTACCACTGATAGAAAAACGTAGCACTTGGAAGACCGTACGGCTTAGACCTACAGCATGAGGAGAAAGTGTGCCATGTGCCATTCTTGGACGAAAGCACCTCTGGCTCGCCAGTTCGCGAAGAAGAGATCGTGCAGTTGGAACAGGAGATCAGCAACATGAGGAGCGGTAATCTGACACCTGAACTTGAGGCGAAAGTCATCCGCAAAGAAGTTGAAGTACTTAAAAGGTACACTCGAAGATATTCTAATTTTTGTCCTAGACTTTCGGAAATCTCGGATACTTGGCGACAGCGCATAGGGTTTTGAAAAAGCTATATAATAGGAATCCAAACTGTGCTCCCCCCTGACGACGAATATTTTGATCGAGTGCTAGTTAAGCAAAATTAACAGGTGTGAACGCTAATCTGGATCCCCCCCCCAAAAAACTAACATATGTAGGATATATGCCTGAAGGTACCCCCCCCCCCGCGTTTATATATACATACAGGGTGATCAATTTGTACTTCGAAGTTTAATACTTCCGTTATTATGGAAGATACAAAAAATCTTTGGAATAAAAGTTATAGGTAAAGTGAAGGTCTACATTTAAAAATCATTGTACAACATACAAGGTTATTCATAAAGTCATGGTCAACTTAACGAACAATTTCCAGAACTATGGATAGGTAGAGGTGGACCAGTTCGGTGGCCAGCTAGATCGCCAGATGTAGTAGTACTAGTAGTGGTGATGAGGAGACGAAGCCAGGCAAGTAGGCCACCTTTGGCCTTTTTCACCAACCCCACTGAACCATTCACTGAAAACACTGAGATTCTACTCCTCCCCGAACTCCGTCGTGCCGAATATCTGAACCCTAAGATTGCGATAAACTGCACATCTGCCCGAAAAGTGGAACGCTGTCTCGTCCTCTCAGCATCTGGAGCAGATGGGATCCCCTAACACTCTCGTGAGTGATAAATGTCTATTTAGCCGACAATGGCCAGTGAGAACCCCCACCAGAAGGTTGAGCGTCTCTCTAAGGTACAAGATGTTTCTTTTAAAATAACAAATAAAAGTATGGTGAGAGTTTTGGTTCACCCTGTGCACAAAATCAAAGATAGCAGAAACTTGATAATTTTAGACAAAACTAGACAACCACGAAATTATTTTAGCATTGAGAATCAGGCCTCCAGTTATTAGTTTTTAGCTCCCATTGAAGAGAGCTTATGCACAACCTCTGTCTGTCCGTCCGTCCGTCCGTTAGTATACAAAAGATAGCAAAACTACAGGCGCTAGAGAAAAACTAAATACAAATTCGGAATCAGCATAAAAGACTAGTCCAGGAAAATTCCGGTTTTGTCAATATCGCTTCGGCTCTACAGTAGAACGCCATTTGAATTTACTCAAGTAAATTCTTTCCTACTTTTTTAAAATACAGGGTGACAAATTCATTAAGATTTTCACATAAAAGGGGCCATATCTCTGAAACTACCCCGTATAACCTGATAAAACCCTATATTTCCGAAATAGGGATAA
The DNA here is from genome assembly GCA_951848785.1 of Callosobruchus maculatus. Lineage (NCBI taxonomy): Eukaryota > Metazoa > Arthropoda > Insecta > Coleoptera > Chrysomelidae > Callosobruchus > Callosobruchus maculatus. Next base: position 1,730,250 of record CATOUR010000064.1, on the reverse strand, counting down.
GGAACGCAATTCAAATTCGGGATGATATATAGGGTATTTCATTTGAAAAAACACAATTTGGTATGGCGTGGCTTTATGAACATTCCTATATATCGATAGCAGGCGACAGAAAGGTTCTGCCGGTGCGTCATCTGGTACCAGAAGGTAACGGCAAACCAAAGAAAATCGCTGCTGAACAGCAGCAGACTCTTGGTGCGACGCCACGGCGCGTCCGCTTGGCCACCAGAGAGCGCGGGTTCTATATGCTGCTGCATATGAAAGCCGATATACGAGGGTTGCTCTATATCTCCGTCAATCCACCAGTACGCAGACAGCTGTTTCACGCTTATTAGCGATCATCAGTGCGCCATAGGTCGATTGACGGAAATAGAGAGCATCAGTTCTTCCATGTCTACCAGACATGTGAAGCACCAGTACGCAGACAGCTGTTTCACGCTTATTAGAGATCATCAGGTCGATTGACGGAAATAGAGAGCATCAGTTCTTTCATGTCTACCATATGCTTCACATGTCTGGTAGACATGAAAGAACTGATGCTCTCTATTTCCGTCAATCGACCTATGGCGCACTGATGATCGCTAATAAGCGTGAAACAGCTGTCGTACTAGTGGATTGACGGAGATATAGAGCAACCCTCGTATATCAAAATTTCAAGTCTGCAAAATCTTACAAGTGAGCTGGAAAGCTGCAAAAGTAATGAGTTATAAGAAGGACCCACGACTTCATCCATGGATGGTTTTACCTCAGGACAAAGAACTAACAAGAGGAATCTTTGAGAACACATAATTCTTGTATGTAAAATTTATCGTTCTTGACACTAAGTTGATGGCCGCATACAGAGTGTTGCTCTCGCGGACGATAGCTTGATTTATTTGCATATATGATGTATGATGTACATTGATGACAAATAAACTATACTACTTGCAGCAGCATATAGAACCCGCGCTCTCTGGTGGCCAAGCAGACGCGTCGTGGCGTCCCACCAAGAAGTCTGCTGGCGATTTTCTTTGGTTTGCCGTTACCTTCGGGTACCAGATGGCGCACCGGCAGAACCTTTCTGTCGCCTGCTATCACATGCTTCACATTTATGGTAGACATGAAAGAACTGATGCTCTCTATTTCCGTCAATCGACCTATGATGGTGCACTGATGATCGCTAATAAGCGTGAAACAGCTGTCTGCGTACTGGTGGATTGACGGAGATATAGAGCAACCCTCGTATTCTTATATATCATACAATGATTTTAAAATGTAGACTTTACCTGTACCTTACCTATAAAACTTATTCGAAAGTTTTTTTTGTATTTTGATCTTTCATAATGACGGAGGTATTAAGCTTCGGAGTATAAAACGATCACCCTGTATATATTGACTATGAATTTGGCCTCAGTTCACAATTTTGCCGTCTTTAAAGTAAAACAAAATTTTTGCTTTTCGCGCAGATCTACCTACATATTTACGGGGAAATATTTTTCTGTGAGAATGCGATGTACTAGGGCCAATCTGAGTGCGCCATTGGATTCAGCTTTAAACTTTTAATAAGGAAGAGTAGGAAACGATGAGATAACATCCCAAAATTAGCTGTGAGGGTCTCTCTTTGTTAAAGTAATACTATTAGAGAAAAATTTTAGATTTTCAATCAGGACAAAAACTATTGTGTTGGTTAATTTGGGAACATACTTCAGCGGCAAATTATCTTTTAGAAAGAGTGGAAAATCATAGGGTAGCATCCTCAAATTAGGGATAAGAGTCGGCGCTCTAGAATCGAAAAACTCCAAAAATACCCCCCCTTTGTTACAAAAAGACGAACCGAGCCATATTTTTGCTTCTCAATCAGGAAAAACTCGTGTGTTGGTTAATCTGGGGAAATTGATCACGAATTCGGCCTCTTTTCTGAATTTTGATATGTAAATATAAATGAAAGATTTTGCAATCTGCGTTGATCTGCAATTTTTTTGTGAGAATGCGAAGTTGCAGGGCCAATCTGGGTAAACCATTATAATTGAGAGTAAGAAATAATGAGATAACGTCCCAAATTCAGAGGTGAGAGTAGGCGTTCTAAGATCGAAAACTCAAAAGGTACCCCCTCTGTGAAATCAAAACTAAAGTCGTCCATCCACTTAACACTTTGTATGACCACACCTATATCCGTACGCAAGGTACTGCTCGAAGTTGTCCGTCATCCAGAAAGAGAGTAGTCACCTGAAGGCCGAGCTGACCAAATACAAGGACCAGATGGCCAAACTGGGCCTGTGCGGTGATACCACAGAAATCAATGACCTCAGATACAAATTGTCCTCGTTGAACGACACGATCAAAGAACGAAACGACCTCAAGCAGCGCGTCAAGCACCTCGAAAAGGCCCTGTCGCAGTATACAGATCTGCCTGAAGATGTTGAAGTGTTCAAACAGCGATCGCTGTTGCTGGATGAAGTCTTGCAAGATCGCGACCGACTGAGTAGGAGGGTTGAGCAAGTTAGAGGTATAGAAGATGAGGTAAGATCACGGAGTCATTGCCTGAAGGCTGGTTGTCACGATCAATTTTTTCATGCTCAATATTGAACAAGAAATGGGATAAGTTTAGTCACTTTCAGGTTTAGACATAGTTTAGTCCATGACGACTAAACTTGGGAAGAGTATTTAGCGTATAGTTATTCTGGTACACATGAAAAAAAGTCATAAATAAGTAAAACAGTTAAGACAAACAACTCAAAATAAAAAAATAAAATAATAAAATGGGATCTAAATAGTAACTAGGTTTGTATCGAGCCTGGAAATCCACTCTACAGCTTGGAGGAAGTCCTTGTTGTTGCCTGGATATGCTCTAAGGCTACATTCTTGGACTATATGCCTGACAGCTTGGCGTTCTGCTCCATAGTCGCATCGTGGGGATCCGTTCTTATTCAATTTAAACAACGAATCAGCGCTCACTCCATACGACGTGAGAATTCTGTTTAGGGCCGACCGCTCCTTTCGATGGAGTTCAAAACCAGGGGGTTCTTGACCGAAAGTTGTTAGATTGCTGTGCATTTCTCCTGGTGTTTGGGTCGCCCAAATTTCTGCTCATTCAACTGCAGGGTTGAAACCATCAGACTCGAGTCGGAGAGCTGTTGTAATTGGTGGTTTTCTGGTAGTCTGCGCAAGGAGAGATCAGATATATCTTCGTGGATTGGCAGTGAAGGATTTGTTTTGATTTTGTTGTATTCTTTCAGAAGGGCATTTTCTCTACGGATGGATGGTGGAGCCATTAAGCTGTGTTGGTAGCTAGTAAGTTGGGGTTGATTTGATGGATCCCGTAATAGTTCTCATAGAAGTGTTTAACTGCCCATCTATAAGTCTAGTATGTGGGCTGTTCAACCATACACTGGTGAGCAAAATTCAGCCGCAGAGAAACAGAGGCTCAGAGCCAGAGCGTAGAAACGGAGGTGTCCCAAGAGGTTCCACATATTTTTTGCAGGGTGTGTTTGCAGTTTGCTTTGCACACAGGATAAAGGGTTTTATGCTGTGCTTTGGATGTGATAGACACAATATGTCTTTTGAAGGACAGTGCCTGTGTCCAATCTAATGGCCACCTTGCTCTAATTTCTTTATTTCACAGTACTAATAAGCATAACCTCAATATGTCAACTATCATGCCCATCAATCAGTCTTGCAGCTTTTATAATACGCTTTCTTAAGCTGGATTCAAAGCTGCGCAGCAGCGGATGCATAGCTTTTAAGTCTCTTATCAAGTTTCTTGTCCAATGTTTGAGATGAAAAGCTTCACCATGACCTATGGCCTGAAACGGCTCTATACACATTGAGGACGCTTAGTGTCTTAGACTAGATAAGCTTTATTACGCAAGCTGATATCTGAGATTACAAAGTTTCAAGAATGTAAGAATATACAGGGTGAGCCAAGCTCATCGCATCTCACTCTTGTGACCAAACGATATGTTTTTTCAGGAAAATGACTATGTGAGTGTACATGTCGAGTTGGACTAAATTTGGAAAATAATGTGTATTATACAGGGTTGTCTAATAAAATCGTTATATAACAAAGTTATATCGTTTTAAATAGAACACCCTGTATATTATTGCATATTTAGATTCCTTGATCAATTCTAGTGTGACTATGTATCACGGACCTAAAACGAACCGTTTAGGTGCAAATCACCAGTTTTGGTATAAGTAGATATCCAAAAAATCTCAGAAATTATTATAAAACTTGAGCTTAGACTTTGAAGTATGACTAAGCATGAAATGCGTCAGCTTAGGTAAGAGTTATTCTTGTACTTGAAGAAATCGGTAGATTAATTGAGGGAACTTCAATCAAAGATAACTTTTCAAATGAGAATGCCTCATTTTTTTATAAATAATTTGAGGTCTATCATGCGATGTTTCATCTGTATTTTTTTAGGCTGCCTCTTTATTTCACCTTGATATTGACGTCTCAATTATTGCTTTTTCTTGAAGCAGTCAGTTTTCTTGCTCTGCTGCTGTAAACTCTATTAGAGAGCCATATATATCAGATAATTTATTCCTGCAAATTTTAAGAATCTATTATTCTAGGTTAGCTAGTTATATACTTAGTAGGTGGTTTGTTGTAACATAATTTGCACCAGGTGTACAACTTGCGGAAAAAGGCAGCTAGGGTGGACGAACTGGAGGAAAATCTGACCATGGCGAACAAACAAAACAAGCTGCTCGAAGACGAGCTAGAACACGCCAGATGCAAGTGTTCTTACGCCGAAATCGATGCTCTGAACAGCAAGGCGGAAGGCGACACGTTAAGGTCCAAGCTGGTGTGCATGGAACACGAAATGGAGATGCTCAGATCGCAGAACAAGGACAGAGAAAGACTGAAACAGGAACGGGATCACCTGAAGAAGTCCTTGGATGAACTCGCTCGAATGCAGAGCGATTTCGATCATATGAAGCATCAGGTAGTTTATTGTTACTATAAATCTGTCAACACAAAATAGTCCCTCTGCCTCCGAAAGTAAGTGTGGCTCTTCACATTGGACTTTTTGTTCTGTATTCTGTCAAAGTCACCGTACTAAGGCCCAATTGAACCCTTTGTACATCCTCCCAAGGATCCCACAAAACTGAGTATTCAGCCATCTCAACCTAGTGATTTATTTATCGTATGGCTCAAAAACATGACAATAGTAAATATAGATAAAAAACTATTATAACCTATACTAAAATAAAACAGATACAGCTACAAACTAAGATACATAGTCTTTGGTATTTACAGGTTGATATCCAGTTCTTTCAACCACTTCAGCGCCAGCGGTGTGGCTGTGAAGAACTCTTCTCGCGATCCCTGAAACGCACGCAGTTCAAATTCGCTCGTAATATGGTTTATAGTTTGGCGGGGCGTGCCACAGTCACATAAGGGAGATTGCACATAGCCCCACTTGTAAAGGGAGTCGGCACATCTGCCGTGGCCTGTTCGGACTCTATTAAGTTTTACCCACTCTTTCCGGGGTAGTTCTGATCCTGGAAGTAAGGCTGCCCCCATAAATGCGCATCGCGAGTGGTGTTCCGCAAAACCTTCCCACTGGGAGCGCCATTGGTTTAAGGAGTCGAAGTTACTGGTTTTAAGCTCTTCTGCATCCCTTATTGGTGGTTGTCGGGATTTAAGTCTGTTTATCTGCAACGGGGGTATTGCTCGGTGGATGGGCAGTTTGTTGTTGGCCGCAATCTTGTTATACTCCCTTAGAAGGGCGTCAGTCCTTCGCAGCTGCGGTGGGGCTATTCCAGAAAGTACAGGCAGCCATTGAGTTGGGGTTGTCTTTACTGCGCCTGTAATAAGTCTCATAGTGTGATTTAGTTGGACGTCAATTAGTCTGGTATGATGGCTGTTAATCCAGACAGGCGCACAGTACTCAGCACACGAATAGACAAGAGCTAGTGCACTGGTTCGTAGAGTTGGAGCAGTGGCACCCCACGTCGTTCCACACAGCTTTTGGATAATGTTGTTGCGTGTTCTGAGTTTTCCTGCAGTGTTTGCGAGATGTTTCTTATAGCAGAGGGTGCGATCTAACGTTACTCCAAGATATTTTGGGAAATGGTTATGTTTCAGGGGCTTGCCTGCAAAAAGCACCTGCAGCTCATATTTAGCCAGCCTGTTATTCAGGTGGAAGCAGGAAACTTCAGTTTTGTTGGGGCTCGGTACTAGTCTCCATTTCTTGAAGTAGTTGTTTAGAGCTAACAAGTCGTTAGAAAGAGCATGCTCAACGCTCTTGAAGTTCTTATCGGAAAAAGCTATGGCTATATCGTCCGCATAGCAAAACTTGTAACTGACTGTTTCTGGCATGTCAGATATATATAGATTGAAAAGTAAGGGGGCCAGTACTGAGCCTTGTGGAAGTCCGTTGTTCAATTTGCGTTGCCTGCTTGCTTTCTCGTTTAGGATTACTTGGAACTTTCTGTCGCATAACATGTTGTTTATGAGTCTTGCAGTGGTCTGACAGGGAATCACCTGCAGCAACTTATATAGGAGACCCTCCCTCCAGACCGTATCGTATGCGGCAGTGAGGTCAACAAACGCCACTCCCGTCTTCATGTTTTGCTGGTAGCCCGCCTCTATATGCGTTGTGAGGGACAGCACTTGATCACAACAACTGCGACCCGGTCTGAAACCAGCCTGGGTTATCGGGACCCGGTCTAAGATAGTCGCGCTCAGTCGGTTGTAGACGGCTCTTTCTAGTAATTTATAGGAGCAACTGAGCAAGGCTATAGGTCTGTAGCTGGCGGGTTGATCGTTCGGTTTTCCGGGTTTTAATATTGATATGACCTTCGTTCTTTTGAATTCCCGTGGGAGGTTTCCCGTATTAAGGAGGTTCGTGAAGAAGAGAGATAGCCACACTCTTGTTTGCTGACCTGCGTGAATGAGAAATTCCGGCAGGACGCCGTCGAAACCAGGAGCCCTTCCAGGCCTAACATCTGATATGGCATTATTAATGTCTTCGATCGAGAAGGGTCGGGAAAACGTTGTTTGGGTAGGAGCGTTCCTCCTCAGTAAAGTCAATTCCTTCTTCACGCGTTTTGTATGCTCTCTATCAGAAGGTGCTCTTGACGTTTCTACAATATGCGCAGCAATCTTGTCTGGAGTTACTCCCGACGGTGCCCGGAGCCTAGTTTTCTAAGAAGGCTCCAGGCCTTTCGACTTGAGTGTTGGAAGTTCATTTCCGACGTAGTCTCCTCCCACTTACGCCTTCGTGAGCTGTCCAGGGCAGAGATGAGTTCGTCGGCAATATCTGGATTGTTGGTTTCCTGAAAGTCGCCGTATAGGAGTTCGCACCGTTCATCCCACCCAGGGATATATTCCTTCCTGTATCCCCTAAGAATGGTCCTTTTTGCAGCGCTCATCATTGCTCCAACGAAACGTTTGTAATTGTTCGATGTTGGCGGTATCCACTGTACCAGCCGGTCCAGCTCCCGTGAGTAGTTACACCAGTCCGCCTTTGCAAGATTCCATCGAGGCCGAGGGATGGATCGTATTAGGGGTATTTGGATTCCCACCTCTAAGAAAACTGGCCTGTGTTGGCTGTTTGGGAAGGCCTCTGCGACTTTTCTGTTAGCTGGTATAGGGATCCCTTTCCGGTTGCAGCTCACAAAGCACAAATCAGGGTTACTTTCTGAGTTCCAGGCTGCTGATTTGAAAGTGCCTTTATCTTTGGCATCAAATACAAGAAAGATATCATTATCATCAGCCCAGTCAGCCAACCTTGTGCCATTTTCGTCACAGTCGGGGTATCTCCACCGTTGGTGGTGGCTGTTAAAGTCTCCAATATATATAGCCGGGTGCTGTTGTACTGGAAGTGGTTGTTCAGGCCACTCCGCTGCCGGTGGCTTATATACGTTTACAATTGTGACTTCTCCCACTTTTACTATTACACTATGTATGTTGTTATTTGTGTCATTGGAAACGAGTTGGGCATTGTCAATATTGTTGCGAATATAAGAGGCTACGCCGTAAGTATGGTGGTAAGTGGCTCCCAGTAATGTATAACCAGAAATGTGTCCCCGTCTGGTGAGTGATTCCTCACTGTCGGCGTGAGTTTCTTGGATCGCTATGACATCAACCTTATTGTCCAAAAGTAGTTTGGAGATGCATTCGCTTTTAGCTCTGCTTATGCTCTCCACATTGAGCTGACAAATACGAATAAAACTACCGATATTTCTAGTCTGTAAGTTTTTAGCACTTATGTTCGTCATGTTTTAACCAGGAAATCTCAAAAAAAAGAGTCTGGTTGCCAGGTTCGCTCTAGCTCATTTAGCGTTACCCAGGGTGCTCGTGTAGCTTCCTGCTACGGACGCGAGCTAGTCTGCACCCCTCAACCTAGTGAGAAAGGGCAGCATTCTCCCTAGAGCTTCATCACTTAAACAACGACAGACAGTATGGATTCCGATTCCAAACATCAACTGGAAATCTCCTGGCTTACGTCACACATGTGTGGAGCAAACTCATCCAGTCATTTGGCGAGGCTCACGTCGTGGCTCTTGATATTTCAAAGGCATTCGATCAACTGTGGCATGCAGCTCTCCTAAACAAGCTCCCGTCTTACGTGCTCCTGTTAAGCTTTGCGGTTGGCTCGCAGACTTCCTCTCAGGTCAGAAAATCTCTGTCGTGGTAGACGAATTTTCCTCTTCTTTCAGTAGCATCAATGCTGGTGTTCCGCAGGGATCGGTATTGGCTCCACCATTGTTTCTGCTTCACATTAATGATCTCTAGCAGTACAAACCCAATCTACAGTTTTGCGGATGACAGTACGCTGCATGCAGGCATCATGAGCAATAGATCTCTGTGGTCGAGCTGGTACGCAGAAAACTGGCAGTGGCAGCTTCACTTTCAAAGGACTTTGATACCATTACCACATGGGGGCTCAAGAATATGGTAAAATTTAATGCTTCCAAGATCCAATATTGTACGCTATCAAACAAGAAGTGCCCAAGCCAACACCAGGTTCTAATGAACAACCGGGCTCTGCCAAGTAGTCACGCATTCAAGCTGTTAGGAGTCAACATTTCAGAAAATCTGATCTGGCACGAATACGTTGCGCCAATTGCAACAGCTGCTGCTAAAAAGCTTGGGTACCTATCTAGAGCCGGAAAGTGCTTCTCACCATGTAACCTCCTCACGCTATATAAAGCCCAGATAAGACCTCGCCTGGAATATTGCTCTCGTGTCTAGGGAGCTGCTGCCCCTACTACCCAGTCTATATCAGTTGCCATCCAGAGCAGGGCAATTCAACTGATTGGCGACCCGGCCTTAACGCGCCACCTCCAGCCACTTTCTCACCGGCGTTTTGTTGGTGACCTCTTCTACCGATATTCAAACGGAATCTGGTTTCTGAGCTATCTTCTATCGCCCCTATCAGATGCACCCACGCGATCGCTGCATCTCATCCTAAGGCGGTCGTTCTTCATACATCATGAACCGAGCGGTACAACCGCACATTTATTCCCAGGGTGTCCAAGGCTTGGAACGGACTGCCAGAAGATGTATTTATTGGGTCCGCGGGTATTGTCCCATTCAAATCCTGCATTAACGAACTTCCCCTAACATAACCTTTTCACAGCAGCCGCGGTACTCTGGTATTTAAGCTCTGCCTACGCGGTCCGCTCAGTTATAAAAAAAAATAGAATGGATTCTGGCATAGATAAACAGCTGGACAGTCTCTTCTTCCTGTTCACATCCTGTAGACAGGGTTGTATTGCTTAACCTCATATTGTGAAGGTGTTTATTTAGCTGACAGAAACCAAGCACCACTCATAATTCAGACGTGTTGCCTGGGCATAGGCATGTTATATTTAGCTATCTCCTCATTAGGGTCATGCCACAGGGCCTTAAAACCATTGTGGGTTGCGCTGCTGTTTGTTTGAAATCCAACCTCAGGTTGGTATTTGTTTGCCTTGTATTATAGCTGTGAGAAAGATAGAACCTTTTAATTAATCCTTATTTCTATATGCGTATACACCGGATTTTAAAAAGTATAATAATTGTCTTAAATTGAGAAAGTTTATTGCTTGATACATATTTGTTATTGGATATATCATGCGCTTTTCCAGAATTAGCTTGAAAAATTGTTTTTGAAGTCTCACCAAGCAACAATCATGTAGAACAGATGTGGTTCAGCCAGTGCTTGGTATATGGTTTTCAAGTTTTGTGTTATTTAAAGCTTTTTATTTTGTGGATGACATGTATTATTAATTGAAGCTTTTTTATGGCAAAATTAGCATAATATCTGAGGCTGCCATCCGAATTTATGTAGGTGAAGTTTCATTGTAGAATTCTGTTTATATATGTCTCTAGGAGCCTTTTTTGCTCTTCAAAATAGTTGAGGGTCCAGTTTGCAACCCCGTGACTTCTTTTCTCACGGATATTAACTGGCTATACCTATAGCACTTTTACTTCCCAAACCGGTAGGTGAGGGGAGTGTTGTGATCGCAAAAATTATTGATTTTGAGAGAAAACGTTTTTTGGGTGTTTTAAGATCTCTACATATCTAAAATCCACGTCACCTATTTCCGTCGGTCTGTCTGACTGTTGGCGTTCTTCTAGCCTCTTAATCTTTTCGTTTTTTTTAGGGGTTCTTAACCATTTTCCAACTTTTTTGGGTAGGGGGGGGGGGGGTAATTGGGGTGGTTGTATTCATAATATATTATCCATTGACATGTGAAAGAAGGACCAAGCGAAATAACACTTTTTTCGCGGTCGGGCGGGCGATGATTTGGTTGCCATTGGGATATCAGACTATAGCTTCATGCTATGGAAAAGTAATAAACTGGTATCACCGTAAAGTGAGAAGTACTACATCTTTTTATGTGCTTCGCCCCCCCCCTTCCCCACTCCCCATACCTCAGTGCTAAATACACCCTTGTCGATATGGATAACTGAATAAATATAATGATACCATTTGAAGACATACACATATACAGTTTATTTTTTCAGATGAAAAGCTTGGAAGTTTTGAAAGCAGAACGTGACATGTTCAAATCTAAGTATGAAAATCTCATAGGTCTGGAATGCGAGTGTGATATACTTCGTTCTCAAGTCGAACGAGCTAAACTGATCGAGAAAGAAAGAGACACGTTAGAAAGTCAAGTGGAAGATCTGGAAACTTGTATATCGGATCAAGAAAATGAAATAAGACGATTAGTTTGCCATATCGACGCTTTGGCTCAAAAGGACAACCAACAGGTGAATATACTTTCTTACATTGAACACAAATTTACATTGATACGGAGTCAACAAAATTTGGAACAGCAAAATATCCTCAGCGTCCATCATGTTCGTGTAAATCTTGGGCTGGGGTGCTAAGCCAGCATTGTACAACGGATGTTTTGCAAATTGTGTGGCTTAACCATTGTACAACCGGTCATTAATGTATTTAATTACATCCAGGAAAAACTGAAAGACCTGAATGCTTCGATGAGAGAAGAGATGGACACGAAAAGCGCCCTGCTTCTTGCCTCCGAAGAAAAGCTTGCCACGATGCAATGCCAGTTCAAAACCTCTTTCGAAGATGTCAGAACCGAAAGCTCTCAACTACGATTACAGAAGGAACATCTAGAGAAAGAGATCGAAATGATAAAGCGTCGCAACACGTTTTTGGAACAGGAGGTATGCTGTCTAAAATGCGCCAATGATATGTTGGTGAAGAAGATGGAAGACACCGAGGAATATATCGGGAGGCTGCACAGAGCTTTGAAGGAAAGTGATTCGAGAGCTCAACGGAGCATTCTGAGTGAGAGATATCATCAACTTGATGCTATTAGCACTATGAGGTATGTATGCTTTTACAGTTGCTAACACGTAACTCATCTATCCCAAGATGGTATGAGGTTCTGTATTGGAATGAGACCCCATTGGGCTCATTGCACATCCTCCTAAGGATCCCTCAGGACTAGGTAGGATCTAGCTCAGCGGGATTGCCCTTAACATGGCCATTGAAGATCAGCTTCTTCCAGAATGGATTCCTGTATTGATAAGACAGTTGGAAAATCGCAAAGCAAGTGCTCAACAGTCTTATCTCCTGTTCTCTCTCCCCTTGCAAGGAAAAAATATTGTTTCAGTCAAGTACATCCTTCTTAAAATGCAACTTCTTTAGAGCTTTCCGTTCACGTTCCCGGGCTTGCTCCTATTTCCATTGCCCACTTTTCAATGTGCATGCTGCCACTTATTTATGTACAGGGTGGCCTAATAAGAATGGACGCCGGCGATATCTCGGTAACCGTTAATCATATAACGTCGAGCAAAATATATTATCAGATAAATCGACTAAGAGAAATCGCTGGAAATTATTTTCAAATTCCGCAAGTGGCCGCTAGGGGGCGCAACTGTTACGATAAATCAGAAAAACGGTTTTTTCTCAAAAAATATGCAAGTAAAGGTATATTATAAACTCTACTATCATGTAGACAGCACAATTTTCGATTTTTTTTTTAACAGTTTTTTGCTCTATCTTGTAAGATGTAGTGGTCGGGGAATGTCAAAAAGTTTTTTATTTAAATGGCCATAACTTTGGTATAGGTTAACGGAATTAAACAAGCTAGGTCTCGTTTGGAAGAGCTGTTTTCTAATAATCCGGTATATAAAAGTTATCCAAGTTTATCATGACTTAGTAGCTACAGGGCGGTATTTGATATCATAACAATTATAACGCATTATTACGAAAATTTTAAATGGTATGCTATATCTCTTTTAACATAGATATACAGAGCACGAAATTCTTAGAAAGGCAGTGCAAGATTTAACTTCCTAGCTATTTTCTGACCGAAAATATCAATAAAACAAGTATTATGACAAGTGTGTTGTGAGATTCAGAAACAATTGCTGCCCTGTAGGAATATAGCCTCTGTCGCATAATTTTAGTAATCATTCTATAGATAATACTGGAGTAAGACCACTAGAAATCATATTTTAACTTTCTGAAAGAACCTGCAGGTGGCGTAGCAGTCGCCAATAAGTGCTATATTCAATTTTCAAAATAATGGCACTTTTAAAAGAAACAAACTAAATGAAATTACAATATAAGATTCATTATTATATTTATTATTATTAAACGTCAGTTTGAGCTGACCACAAAGTGTTATATGAACTCCACAAGCAAAGATAGTAAGAAAAAATAAATGTGAATAGATCTTAAAAGTTAAGACCAATTAACAGCAAAATAAAGCAAAATAATATGGATTAACAACAAGGATAGCAAACAAAAAATACATAAACCTAATTAACATGCGCATACTATACCTATTGCCTGTGTTGCCTTAGATCTTCGATGGCGTCCATCGTTTTAGATGCACTTATGCATCCATTCACGCGTGGATAAACCTGTCAGTTCAAGCATCTAAAGCAATACTGCAAATATGTATAGTATACGCGTGTGAGTTACGTTTATGTATTCTATCTGTTAACTTTGCTGTTATAATAATAATAATAATAACTTGTCTCCCCACCTTGTACAAGATCATCACCGCAACAATAGGCAAAAGGATTGAACAGCACCTTACTCAAAACAACATCCTGACCGAAGAACAGAAAGGATGTAGAAAACAAAGCCAAGGCTGCAAAGAACAACTAATAATTGATAGTGTGATCATGGAGCAAACTAGAAAAGAACACAGGAACCTCCATACCTGTTTCATCGATTATAAAAAAGCTTTTGACTCTGTACCCCATAGCTGGCTAACGAAAACTCTTCAAATATATAAAATTAATCCAACCCTTCGTCAGTTCCTTACAAGAATCATGGAGACATGGAGAACCAACATACATCTTAAAACTCAGGACGGTCATATCCAAACGGAGGAGCTATACATAAGACGCGGTATCTTCCAGGGTGATTCACTCAGTTCACTGTGGTTCTGCCTTTGTTTAAATCCACTCTCCAACGCACTTAACAACACAAATTATGGTTTCAACATCAGACACCAGAAAGTTAATCAACACAGAATCAGTCATCTTCTCTACATGGATGATATAAAACTGTACGCAGCCACTGAAGTGCAACTGAAGGAATTACTCAAAATAACAGAAGTTTGTACGTCAGACGTCCGGATGGAATTCGGAATGAGTAAATGCAAGGTGCTCCACATCCATAAGGGTCAATGGAAGAACCATTCCGAACGGGAAATATTATCTGGCGAGACTCTGGATAACATGGAGAAGGACGAAACGTACAAGTACCTAGGCTTCAATCAGAACATTAAGATTGACCACTCAAAGGTTAAGGCTCAACTAACACAAGAGTTTAGAGACCGTCTCATTACACTTCTGAAAACAAAATTGAACTCCAAAAATCTTACGAAAGCAATTAACACATTTGCGATACCGGTTCTCACATACTCCTTTGGTATCATCAAGTGGTCGCACACTGATATTGAAAACATCAACATACTCATACGAACGGAACTCACAAAGCACAGAATGTCTCATCCGAAAGCGTGCAAGGAAAGGCTTACGATAGACAGGAAACATGGGGGCAGAGGAATTATAGACATACAGTCACTTCACACAAGACAAATAAAAACACTCAGAGACTTTTTCCAAAGCAAAGAGACAAACTTACATAGATCAATAGTAAAAGCAGACAAAAACTATACTCCACTCACCCTATCCCGCCCAGATCACCCAGCAGACGCACACAATCACATAGAATTACAACAAGAAAAAATAAACACCTGGTCACAAAAAGCACTTCATGGCAAGCACAGGTACCGCGTTACACAAGACCACATTAATGAAAGACAATCATACACCTGGCTGCAGGATGGCCAACTGTTTCCAGAAACCGAGGGTTTTATGCTTGCTATCCAGGACCAAGTGATTGCGACAAGGAACTACATGAAATACATAATTAAAGATACATCCATAACCGACGACAATTGCAGAAAGTGCCACCAACAAAAAGAAACAATAGACCACATAACAAGCGCATGCAAAACTCTAGCTGGAACCGAGTACACAGCTAGACATAACTCTGCAGCCAAAGTCATTCACCAAACACTAGCCACAACAAACAAGCTAATAGAAAACACAGATCCATATTACAATTACACACCGACATCAGTACTCGAAAACAATGAATATAAACTGTACTGGGACGTTGAAATACATACCGATAAGACTATCCCGGCAAATCGGCCAGATATAGTTTTCCAGTCGAAGGCAGACAAAGTCACCTATTTGATAGATATTGCTATTCCCAACGATACGAATATCCAAAACGCCTACGCTGGGAAGATATCTAAATACACGGACCTTGCGATAGAAATAAAACGACTCTGGAAGCAAAACAAAGTTACCATTGTCCCCCTAATTATGTCTGTCTCAGGCCTCACACCAAACACATTTACACCACACCTACAACAGTTAGGCCTGAACGAAAGGTTACACAAAATATTTCAGAAGTCTGTAATCCTGAAAACCTGCAATATAGTTCGATCTTTCCTAAATTCCGATCCGTAATAGTTCAGGTGCTGACTTGGCACGGCCCGTCAACACCTGTTGCTACCGCAGTCATGCGAGAGAAACTTGGAAAATCAGGATAATAATGCCATGGAAATAAAACGACTTTGGAAACAAAACAAAGTCACAATTGTCCCCCTCATTATGTCTGTGTCAGGCCTGACACCAAACACGTTTACACAACACCTTCAATAGCTGGGCCTGGACCAAAAGTTACACAAAGTATTCCAAAAGTCTGTAATCCTGAAGACCTGTAATATTGTGCGATCCTTCCTAAATTCCGATCAATAATAGTCAGGGTGTTGACTTGGCACAGCCCGTCAACACTTGTTGCTACCGCAATTATGCGAGTGGAACTTAGAAAGTCAGATAACATAATAATAATATTATTATATAATAATAATAACAATTGGAAGTGCCCAGGCGTGGATAATATACAAAATTTCTGGTACAAACAATTCAGTGCAACATATGAAATGCTTGCGAACCAAATCAATAAAGCCATAATCCAACCCGAAAGGTTTCCCAAATTCCTAACACAGGGCATAACGTATATAAAACCGAAAAACGCAGATACCAAGAACCCTGCCAACTACCGCCCAATCACATGTCTCCCCACCCAAGATCGTCACCGCAACAATATGCAGAAGAATTGAACAACACCTTACGCAAAATAGCATCCTTACTGAAGAACAAAAAGGATGCAGAAAACAAAGCCAAGGTTGCAAAGAACAACTGATAATTGATAGTGTGATCATGGAGCAAACTAGGAAAGAACATAGGAGTCTTCATACCTGTTTCATAGATTACAAAAAAGCCTTTGACTCTGTACCCCATAGCTGGCTAACTAAAATTCTACAAATATATAAAATAAACCCAGGCATTCGTCGGTTTCTTACAAGAACCATGGAGACATGGCGAACCAATATACACCTCAAAACTAAGGACGGCCATATCCAAACGGAGGAGCTAAACATACGACGCGGTATCTTCCAGGGTGACTCTCTCAGTTCACTGTGGTTCTGCCTCTGTCTAAATCCGCTTTCCAATGCACTTAACAGCACAAACTATGGTTTCAACATCAGACACCAGAAAGCAAATCAACACAGAATCAATCATCTCCTCTACATGGACGATATAAAACTATATGCTGCCACTGACGTGCAACTGAGAGAATTACTCAGAATAACTGAGGTTTGTACGTCAGATGTCAGGATGGAGTTCGGGATGAGCAAATGCAAGGTGCTACACATAAACAAAGGCCAATGGAAGAACCATCCCCAACAGGAAATAGTAACCGGCCAGACGTTGGATAACATGGACAAGGAAGAAACGTACAAGTACCTGGGTTTCAATCAGAGTGTTAAGATAGACCACACACAAACCAAAGCACAACTTAGACAAGTGTTTAGAGACCGCCTCATTAAGCTTCTGAAAACAAAACTGAATTCTAGAAACCTTACAAAAGCTATCAATACATTTGCAATACCAATCCTCACGTATTCATTTGGCATCATCAAGTAGTCGCACACTGACATAGAAAACATCCATATACTCATACGAACAGAACTTACGAAACACAGAATGTCACACCCCAACGCGTGCAAGGAAAGACTCACCATAGACAGAAAACAGGGGGGCAGAGGAATTATAGACATACAGTCACTTCACTCAAGACAAATAAAAACACTCAGACATTTTTTCCAAAGCAAACAGACAAACCTACATAGATCAATAGTCAAAGCAGACAAAAACTATACACCACTTAACCTCTCTTATCCAGATCATGCAGCAGACACATACAATCACATCCAATCACAACAAGAAAAAATAAACACCTGGTCGCAGAAAGCACTTCACGGCAAACATAGGTACCGTGTCACACAAGACCATATTAACGAAAGACAGTCATACACGTGGCTGCATGATGGCCAGCTGTTCCCAGAAACGGAGGGCTTCATGCTTGCCATACAAGACCAAGTGATTGCGACACAACTGCAGAAAATGTCACCAACAAAAGGAAACAATAGATCACATAACAAGCGGGTGCAAAACCCTTGCAGGTACCGAGTACACAGCCAGACATAACTCTGCAGCCAAGGTCATTCACCAAGCGCTAGCCACAACGAACAAACTAATAGAAAACACAGATCCATATTATAATTACACTCCGACATCAGTACTTGAAAACAATCAATACAAACTATACTGGGACGTTGAAATACATACAGACAAGACTATCCCAGCCAATAGACCAGATATAGTATTCCAGTCAAAGCTCGATAAAGTTACATACCTGATAGACATTGCTATTCCCAATGATGTGAATATACAAAACACCTACGCTGGGAAAATATCTAAGTACACGGACCTTGCCATGGAAATAAAACGCCTTTGGAAGCAGGACAAAGTTACTATTGTTCCATTCATTATGTCAGTCTCAGGCCTTACACCAAACACATTTACACCACACCTACAACAGTTAGGCCTGGACGAAAGGTTACACAAAACATTCCAAAAGTCTGTAATCCTGAAGACCTGCAACATCGTACGATCCTTCCTAAATTCAGATCAGTAATAGTTCAGGTGTTGACTTGGCACAGCCCGTCAACATTTGTTGCTACCGCAGTCATGCGAGAGAAACTTGAAAAATCATAATAATAATAATAATAAAATTACAGGAAGTACATAATGAAAGATCCATCCATCTCTGATGACAATTGCAGAAAATGCCACCAACAGAAGGAAACAATAGAACACATAACTAGTGGATGCAAAACTCTCGCTGGAACTGAGTATACAGCCAGACATAACTCTGCAGCCAAAGTCATCCACCAAGCACTAGCCACAACAAACAAGCTAATTGAAAACACAGATCCATATTATAACTACACACCGACCTCAGTACTGGAGAACAATCAATTCAAACTATACTGGGACATTGAAATACATACAGATAAAACCATCCCAGCAAACAGGCCAGATATAGTTTTCCAGTCAAAGACAGACAAAGTGACCTACTTAATAGATATTGCGATTCCCAATGATATGAACATCCAAAACACCTACGCTGGGAAGATATCTAAATACACCGATCTCGCCATAGAAATAAAACGACTATGGAAACAAAACAAAGTTGTCATTGTCCCCCTCATTATGTCGGTCTCAGGCCTTACTCCAAATACATTTACACCACACCTGCAACAATTGGGCCTGGATGAAAAGTTACATAAAACCTTCCAAAAGTCTGTAATCCTCAAGACCTGTAGCATTGTACGGTCCTTCCTGAATTCAGAATAATAATAGTCAGGTATTGACTTGGCACAGCCCGTCAATACTTGTTACTACCGCAACCATGCGAGAAAAAATAAGACATGCATAATAATAATAATAATAATAATAATAATAATCCGCGAGGGTTTGCTAGATCCCCTCAGTGGCGCCTCCCCAAGGTGGCGGATAGGGGAACGCCTCCCAGATATGGGTGGTACCGGGGAAATCAAATACCCGGGGCGGACCAAAACTAGCACGGTGGAATAGCGTCTGCATCCAGAGGATCGGCTATTCCTCAACAATTAGGACACGACTGATCTCCATGTGAGGAGCGGTACTCCGACAGCGTCTGACTCCATGTAGGGGCGGCTGATAATACACCCGCAGGAAGCCACCCAACATCAGTAGGCTATCCGGTGCGTGGCGACACCGCAGGGTATACCGAAGCCCAAGGATGTAATCCAGCCGGCAACCTTCGCAGGTGCATCCTCAGGAGGCAATTTGGACGGCTGCCTCCGGAAATGTCGTCTGGGGGCCCTAAGGCCAACCACCTGACGGGCCCTATCTTCGGGTTCGACCACCCCGGAAGAAAAGCACCCACACCGAGCCGGTTTCGGAAGCCGGCGTTGGGCAAGGTGGCGGTGCTTCGAATTGCCCCGTTGACGACCCCCGCAATGACATGGACCGTTTTAGGTGGACGACGGAGCTCAAGGATGACCTACTGAGCTGCTACGAGAGCAGTAGCCCGCGCCGTAGGGGATACATGTCCCGCATGTATGAGAGGTGGTGTGAAATGCACCCAGAGCATAGCACACTTACCTCTCAGAATTTGCGAGATTATGTATCGTACCTCCGGAGGCAGGGATATGTTCGTGCTCCAGCTCAGCCTGCCCCTTCGGCGGACGGAAGGCCTGTTAACCAGGCTGAAAGTTCGCCGGTAAGGCCCGCTGAGAGGGAAATCGACCAAGTCGTCTCACCTGGGGATTTCAGAGACCGAAGTGCTTTGCATAACAACGGAAGGTCCTTGAAGCTGGCAGATTTAAAGAGAGAGGGTGAGGTTGTTGGTGAACGTCTATCGGAGGCCTCTGACATTTGGAGCATCAATTGCGAAATTTACGCTGCGGCTCTGAGGCTAGCTAGACAGGGGAGAGTGAGAGACTCTCCTGTTGAGAGAGCACAGAGACGGGTGCGCCAAATGGAAGCGAAAATCCAGTTGGCTCGCCAGGAAGCATCCCGTATCCAGTGTGTGATGGAATATAGAGCGGCTGGGAAGCCATTTACGCGCCGAGTGCGCCAGATAGCCTACGGGTTGAGGCGCGACCATCACACACTCAGTCAAGCGGTACTGGTTGTTGTCAAGCAACACTGTCTTGATGGATACGGATGCTAATCGCTGCTAAGCGATCGTTGGTGGCGCGGGCGAGAGGTCTGGAACAGAACAGAATGTTCTACGAAAGACCTTCTCGCCTTTTCCAACAGCCGCCTCCAGCCATAGAGCAGCCGCCAACTGCTGATCGCGTGGAGGCCTTTTGGAGGGACATTTACGAACAGCCCAAACCTCTCTCAGCAGACACTCCGGCCTTGGCGCAGTTCGAGTCCGTTTGTAGGAGGACTCCTAACTTGAATGAACACCCGATAAACACGGAAGAAATTCTTGACGCCTTACGAGGCGCAAAGAATTTCGCAGCTCCTGGCCCGGATGGCATAAACACCTACTGGTGGAAAAAATTCCCCAGTTGCCACCGGCATTTAGCTAGAGTTTTTAACTCGTGGCTAAATCAGGAGCAGCCAATTCCGGCTTGGTTTGTCGAGGGTCGAACCGTGCTTCTCCCGAAGACCGGAGATTTGTCTGATCCCAAAAACTACAGGCCAATAACATGTCTGAACGCATGTTACAAGCTCTTCACCAGAATCTTGTACATGCGTCTCCTTCAAGCTGTGAATCCTGTATTTCTCGACGTGTATGAACAGAGAGGGTCAAAGAAAGGAGTAGCTGGCTGCAAGGAGAACTTGTTGATTGACCGATGTGTCACGCAGGACTCCGTGCAGTACAAGCGAAACCTTTCTATGGCCTGGATTGACTATCGCAAGGCATTCGACAGCACGTCTCATGAGCTCATTGTGCGGCTGTTGGAATGCCGTTCGGTGGATAATCAGATAGTGGGATGCATCAAACAACTGATGCCACTCTGGAAGACCCGGTTCACTATAACATCAGGTGAAACTCGGGTTCAGACAGAGTTGGTGTCATTGAAAAGAGGTGTCTTCCAAGGAGACTCCTTGAGTCCCTTGCTCTTTTGCATCTCACTTTTGCCTCTGTCCATAGCGCTGAGAAATACTAAAGGATACAGCTGTGGCACGCCCAATAACCGGAGGCACAAGGTCACCCATCTGTTTTATATGGATGACCTAAAACTTTATGCCTCCGGCCAACGCGAACTACAACAATCGCTGAAGGTGGTGCAGGAGTACAGTCATGCTATCGGAATGGAGTTCGGGACAGACAAATGTGCATTGGTTCATCTCAAGAAAGGACGAAGCGGAGATAGTGGAGATGAGGAACAGCTCGTTGATGGGAGCATCTTGCGACAGCTGCATGCCGGAGATACTTATACCTACCTTGGAGTGGCGCAACGTCATGTCCAAGAGGCAGCGTTGGTTAAAGAGTGTCTCCGCCGCAATTATTTGCACCGACTCCGGCAGATCTGGTCGTCAGAACTGTCCGGCAAGAACAAAGTCGCTGCCACAAACATGCTTGCGGTCCCATTGTTATTATACACCTTTGGTGCTATACACTGGAAAGTGAACGAGCTGAAGGAAATCGACACGAAGACCCGCAAAAGGATGAATATGGAGAGAAGCCTGCATCCTAAGTCCTCTGTCCCGCGAATATACCTCCCGCGACACCTGGGAGGGCGTGGACTATTGAGTTTGGAGCGTCTGCACAACAGAGTAGTACTGGCCACTGCCTGCTATGTAACGAACAGCACCGATCCCCTGATCCGCTTTGTGCGAGAGCACGAGAATGCGGGAAAAGGAGCCTTTCTTTTTAGCGCAGCGAAACGAGCAGCCGAGGAGCTCAGCCTCACACTCGACTTCAAGCGGAGGTGTCAGCAGTCCATTACGGAACTTGCTCCCGCAGAATTAAAATCCCACCTTAAAACTGCCGAAGTCGACTTCCTTTTAAGACTTCATAAAGATAAGCCAATGCATGGAATCTTCTACAAACATCTGGAAGAGCAGGGCTTGTCTGAGCAGTTGACCTTCTCTTTCCTAAGGTCTAGTGGGTTGAAGTCGGAGACTGAGGGCTTTATAATGGCTTGCCAAGACGGTGTCTTCAACACCTTGGTGTACCGTAAAAGGGTTATGGGTATAGATGTACCCGACACCCTTTGTAGAGCTTGCCGACAGGCGCCAGAGACGCTTATGCATCTCTTGTCGGCGTGTAAGACGTACGCTGGGACGGCTTACGTCCATCGGCACAACGCGGCTCTACGAGTGCTCTACTATCATTTGAGGCACTCTTACGGTATCGATGAGACACCGGTGCTGCCATACGCTCCAGGGGATATAGAGTCGGTTGTGGAGAACGAGAGATGCCGGATTTACTGGAACTACTCGTTCCCCACGCTCGAGCTTGTACAGGCAAACAAGCCCGACATAGTCCTTCTCGACCACCAACAGAAGACGATGTTCGTTATTGAGTTTTCGGCGCCTGCCGAGGTGAACATCGTCTCTAAGGAGGAGGAAAAGCGGACCAAATATCAGGAGTTGCTCGGACAACTTCGCAGGCTCTGGCCAGACTACACTGTAAGTCTGCTGGTTATGGTCATTGGATCCCTAGGTGGAATGAGGAATACGCTGCTCTCTGCACTGCGCAAAATACCGGTGTGCCGTGCGGCGCCGCACATCTTAGCCGCCAGAATGCAGAAGGCAGTCATCCTTGGGTCCCTTCGTCTACTTAGGGCGCACGATTCGCGGACCCAGTGATTGCTCACCTCACGGTGTGAGGAGTAGTCATTGGGTAATGGAACAGCAGCCCGGTGTGTCGGAGCCCGGGCTGCACTTTTTTGTTTTAAACATATAATAATAATGTCCGCGAGGGGTTGCTAGATCCCCTCAGTGGCGCCTCCCCAAGGTGGCGGATAGGGGAACGCCTCCCAGATATGGGTGGTACCGGGGAAATCAAATACCCGGGGCGGACCAAAACTAGCACGGTGGAATAGCGTCTGGATCCAGAGGATCGGCTATTCCTCAACAATTAGGACACGACGGATCTCCATGTGAGGAGCGGTACTCCGACAGCGTCTGACTCCATGTTAGGGGCGGCTGATAATACACCCGCAGGAAGCCACCCAACATCAGTAGGCTATCCGGTGCGTGGCGACACCGCAGGGTATACCGAAGCCCAAGGATGTAATCCAGCCGGCAACCTTCGCAGGTGCATCCTCAGGAGGCAATTTGGACGGCTGCCTCCGGAAATGTCGTCTGGGGGCCCTAAGGCCAACCACCTGACGGGCCCTATCTTCGGGTTCGACCACCCCGGAAGAAAAGCACCCACACCGAGCCGGTGTCGGAAGCCGGCGTTGGGCAAGGTGGCGGTGCTTCGGATTGCCCTGTTGACGACCCCCGCAATGACATGGACCGTTTTAGGTGGACGACGGAGCTCAAGGATGACCTACTGAGCTGCTACGAGAGCAGTAGCCCGCGCCGTAGGGGATACATGTCCCGCATGTGTGAGAGGTGGTGTGAAATGCACCCAGAGCATAGCACGCTTACCTCTCAGAATTTGCGAGATTATGTATCGTACCTCCGGAGGCAGGGATATGTTCGTGCTCCAGCTCAGCCTGCCCCTTCGGCGGACGGAAGGCCTGTTAACCAGGCTGAAAGTTCACCGGTAAGGCCCGCTGAGAGGGAAATCGACCAAGTCGTCTCACCTGGGGATTTCAGAGACCGAAGGGCCTTGCATAATAACGGAAGTTCCTTGAAGCTGGCAGATTTGAAGAGAGAGGATGAGGTTGTGGGTGAACGTCTATCGGAGGCCTCTGACATTTGGAGCATCAATTGCGAAATTTACGCTGCGGCTCTGAGGCTAGCTAGACAGGGGAGAGTGAGAGACTCTCCTGTTGAGAGAGCACAGAGACGGGTGCGCCAAATGGAAGCGAAAATCCAGTTGACTCGCCAGGAAGCATCCCGTATCCAGTGTGTGATGGAATATAGAGCGGCTGGGAAGCCTTTTACGCGCCGAGTGCGCCAGATAGCCTACGGGTTGAGGCGCGACCATCATACACTCAGTCAAGCGGTACTGGTTGTTGTCAAGCAACACTGTCTTGACAGGATACGGATGCTAATCGCTGCTAAGCGATCGCTGGTGGCGCGGGCGAGAGGTCTGGAGCAGAACAGAATGTTCTACGAAAGACCTTCTCGCCTTTTCCAACAGCCGCCTCCAGCCATAGAGCAGCCGCCAACTGCTGATCGCGTGGAGGCCTTTTGGAGGGACGTTTACGAACAACCCAAACCTCTCTCAGCAGACACTCCGGCCTTGGCGCAGTTTGAGTCCGTTTGTAGGAGGACTCCTAACTTGAATGTACTGCGTCACCCGATAAACACGGAAGAAATTCTTGACGCCTTACGAGGCGCAAAGAATTTCGCAGCTCCTGGCCCGGATGGCATAAACACCTACTGGTGGAAAAAATTCCCCAGTTGCCACCGGCATTTGGCTAGAGTTTTTAACTCGTGGCTAAATCAGGAGCAGCCAATTCCGGCTTGGTTTGTCGAGGGTCGAACCGTGCTTCTCCCGAAGACCGGAGATTTGTCTGATCCCAAAAACTACAGGCCAATAACATGTCTGAACGCGTGTTACAAGCTCTTCACCAGAATCTTGTACATGCGTATCCTTCAAGCTGTGAATCCTGTATTTCTCGACGTGTATGAACAGAGAGGGTCAAAGAAAGGAGTAGCTGGCTGCAAGGAGAACCTGTTGATTGACCGATGTGTCACGCAGGACTCTGTGCAGTACAAGCGAAACCTTTCTATGGCCTGGATTGACTATCGCAAGGCATTCGACAGCACGTCTCATGAGCTCATTGTGCGGCTGTTGGAATGTCTTTCGGTGGATAATCAGATAGTGGGGTGCATCAAACAACTGATGCCACTCTGGAAGACCCGGTTCACCATAACATCAGGTGAAACTCGGGTTCAGACAGAGTTGGTGTCATTGAAAAGAGGTGTCTTCCAAGGAGACTCCTTGAGTCCCTTGCTCTTTTGCATCTCACTTTTGCCTCTGTCCATAGCGCTGAGAAATACTAAAGGATACAGCTGTGGCACGCCCAATAACCGGAGGCACAAGGTCACCCATCTGTTTTATATGGATGACCTAAAACTTTATGCCTCCGGCCAACGCGAACTACAACAATCGCTGAGGGTGGTGCAGGAGTACAGTCATGCTATCGGAATGGAGTTCGGGACAGACAAATGTGCATTGGTTCATCTCAAGAAAGGACGAAGCGGAGATAGTGGAGATGAGGAACAGCTCGTTGATGGGAGCATCTTGCGACAACTGCATGCCGGAGATACTTATACCTACCTTGGAGTGGCGCAGCGTCATGTCCAAGAGGCAACATTGGTTAAAGAGTGTCTCCGCCGCAAGTATTTGCACCGACTCCGGCAGATCTGGTCGTCAGAACTGTCCGGCAAGAACAAAGTCGCTGCCACAAACATGCTTGCGGTCCCATTGTTATTATACACCTTTGGTGCTATACACTGGAAAGTGAACGAGCTGAAGGAAATCGACACGAAGACCCGCAAAAGGATGAATATGGAGAGAAGCCTGCATCCTAAGTCCTCTGTCCCGCGAATATACCTCCCGCGACACCTGGGAGGGCGTGGACTATTGAGTTTGGAGCGTCTGCACAACAGAGTAGTACTGGCCACTGCCTGCTATGTAACGAACAGCACCAATCCCCTGATCCGCTTCGTGCGAGAGCACGAGAATGCGGGAAAAGGAGCCTTTCTTTTTAGCGCAGCGAAACGAGCAGCCGAGGAGCTCAGCCTCACACTCGACTTCAAGCGGAGGTGTCAGCAGTCCATTACGGAACTTGCTCCCGCAGAATTAAAAGCCCACATTAAAACTGCCGAAGTCGACTTCCTCTTAAGGCTTCATAAAGATAAGCCAATGCATGGAATCTTCTACAGACATCTAGAAGAGCATGGCTTGTCTGAGCAGTTGACCTTCTCTTTCCTAAGGTCTAGTGGGTTGAAGTCGGAGACTGAGGGCTTTATAATGGCTTGCCAAGACGGTGTCTTCAACACCTTGGTATACCGTAAAAGGGTTATGGGTGTAGATGTACCCGATACCCATTGTAGAGCTTGCCGACAGGCGCCAGAGACGCTTATGCATCTCTTGTCGGCGTGTAAGACGTACGCTGGGACGGCTTACGTCCATCGGCACAACGCGGCTCTACGAGTGCTCTACTATCATTTAAGGCACTCATACGGTATCGATGAGACACCGGTGCTGCCATACGCTCCAGGGGATATAGAGTCCGTTGTGGAGAACGAGAGATGCCGGATTTACTGGAACTACTCGTTCCCCACGCTCGAGCTTGTACAGGCAAACAAGCCCGACATAGCCCTTCTCGACCACCAACAGAAGACGATGTTCGTTATTGAGTTTTCGGCGCCTGCCGAAGTGAACATCGTCTCTAAGGAGGAGGAAAAGCGGACCAAATATCAGGAGTTGCTCGGACAATTTCGCAGGCTCTGGCCAGACTACACTGTAAGTCTGCTGGTTATGGTCATTGGATCTCTAGGTGGAATGAGGAATACGCTGCTCTCTGCACTGCGCAAAATACCGGTGTGCCGTGCGGCGGCGCACATCTTAGCCGCCAGAATGCAGAAGGCAGTCATCCTTGGGTCCCTTCGTCTACTTAGGGCGCACGATTCGCGGACCCAGTGATTGCTCACCTCACGGTGTGAGGAGTAGTCATTGGGTAATGGAACAGCAGCTCGGTGTGTCGGAGCCCGGGTTGCACTTTTTTGTTTTAAACACATAATAATAAGACTAGACCGCGAGGGGTTGCTAGATCCCCTCAGTGGCGCCTCCCCAAGGTGGCGGATAGGGGAACGCCTCCCAGATATGGGTGGTACCGGGGAAATCAAATACCCGGGGCGGACCAAAACTAGCACGGTGGAATAGCGTCTGCATCCAGAGGATCGGCTATTCCTCAACAATTAGGACACGACGGATCTCCAAGTGAGGAGCGGTACTCCGACAGCGTCTGACTCCATGTTAGGGGCGGCTGATAATACACCCGCAGGAAGCCACCCAACATCAGTAGGCTATCCGGTGCGTGGCGACACCGCAGGGTATACCGAAGCCCAAGAATGTAATCCAGCCGGCAACCTTCGCAGGTGCATCCTCAGGAGGCAATTTGGACGGCTGCCTCCGGAAATGTCGTCTGGGGGCCCTAAGGCCAACCACCTGACGGGCCCTATCTTCGGGTTCGACCACCCCGGAAGAAAAGCACCCACACCGAGCCGGTTTCGGAAGCCGGCGTTGGGCAAGGTGGCGGTGCTTCGAATTGCCCTGTTGACGACCCCCGCAATGACATGGACCGTTTTAGGTGGACGACGGAGCTCAAGGATGACCTACTGAGCTGCTATGAGAGCAGTAGCCCGCGCCGTAGGGGATACATGTCCCGCATGTATGAGAGGTGGTGTGAAATGCACCCAGAGCATAGCACGCTTACCTCTCAGAATTTGCGAGATTATGTATCGTACCTCCGGAGGCAGGGATATGTTCGTGCTCCAGCTCAGCCTGCCCCTTCCGCGGACGGAAGGCCTGTTAACCAGGCTGAAAGTTCACCGATAAGGCCCGCTGAGAGGGAAATCGACCAAGTCGTCTCACCTGGGGATTTCAGAGACCGAAGGGCCTTGCATAACAACGGAAGGTCCTTGAAGCTGGCAGATTTGAAGAGAGAGGATGAGGTTGTGGGTGAACGTCTATCGGAGGCCTCTGACATTTGGAGCATCAATTGCGAAATTTACGCTGCGGCTCTGAGGCTAGCTAGACAGGGGAGAGTGAGAGACTCTCCTGTTGAGAGAGCACAGAGACGGGTGCGCCAAATGGAAGCGAAAATCCAGTTGGCTCGCCAGGAAGCATCCCGTATCCAGTGTGTGATGGAATATAGAGCGGCTGGGAAGCCTTTCACGCGCCGAGTGCGCCAGATAGCCTACGGGTTGAGGCGCGACCATCATACACTCAGTCAAGCGGTACTGGTTGTTGTCAAGCAACACTGTCTTGACAGGATACGGATGCTAATCGCTGCTAAGCGATCGTTGGTGGCGCGGGCGAGAGGTCTGGAGCAGAACAGAATGTTCTACGAAAGACCTTCTCGCCTTTTCCAACAGCCGCCTCCAGCCATAGAGCAGCCGCCAACTGCTGATCGCGTGGAGGCCTTTTGGAGGGACATTTACGAACAACCCAAACCTCTCTCAGCAGACACTCTGGCCTTGGCGCAGTTTGAGTCCGTTTGTAGGAGGACTCCTAACTTGAATGTACTGCGTCACCCGATAAACCCGGAAGAAATTCTTGACGCCTTACGAGGCGCAAAGAATTTCGCAGCTCCTGGCCCGGATGGTATAAACACCTACTGGTGGAAAAAATTCCCCAGTTGCCACCGGCATTTAGCTAGAGTTTTTAACTCGTGGCTAAATCAGGAGCAGCCAATTCCGGCTTGGTTTGTCGAGGGTCGAACCGTGCTTCTCCCGAAGACCGGAGATTTGTCTGATCCCAAAAACTACAGGCCAATAACATGTCTGAACGCGTGTTACAAGCTCTTCACCAGAATCTTGTACATGCGTATCCTTCAAGCTGTAAATCCTGTATTTCTCGACGTGTATGAACAGAGAGGGTCAAAGAAAGGAGTAGCTGGCTGCAAGGAGAACCTGTTGATTGACCGATGTGTCACGCAGGACTCTGTGCAGTACAAGCGAAACCTTTCTATGGCCTGGATTGACTATCGCAAGGCATTCGACAGCACGTCTCATGAGCTCATTGTGCGGCTGTTGGAATGTCTTTCGGTGGATAATCAGATAGTGGGGTGCATCAAACAACTGATGCCACTCTGGAAGACCCGGTTCACCATAACATCAGGTGAAACTCGGGTTCAGACAGAGTTGGTGTCATTGAAAAGAGGTGTCTTCCAAGGAGACTCCTTGAGTCCCTTGCTCTTTTGCATCTCACTTTTGCCTCTGTCCATAGCGCTGAGAAATACTAAAGGATACAGCTGTGGCACGCCCAATAACCGGAGGCACAAGGTCACCCATCTGTTTTATATGGATGACCTAAAACTTTATGCCTCCGGCCAACGCGAACTACAACAATCGCTGAGGGTGGTGCAGGAGTACAGTCATGCTATCGGAATGGAGTTCGGGACAGACAAATGTGCATTGGTTCATCTCAAGAAAGGACGAAGCGGAGATAGTGGAGATGAGGAACAGCTCGTTGATGGGAGCATCTTGCGACAACTGCATGCCGGAGATACTTATATCTACCTTGGAGTGGCGCAGCGTCATGTCCAAGAGGCAACATTGGTTAAAGAGTGTCTCCGCCGCAAGTATTTGCACCGACTCCGGCAGATCTGGTCGTCAGAACTGTCCGGCAAGAACAAAGTCGCTGCCACAAACATGCTTGCGGTCCCATTGTTATTATACACCTTTGGTGCTATACACTGGAAAGTGAACGAGCTGAAGGAAATCGACACGAAGACCCGCAAAAGGATGAATATGGAGAGAAGCCTGCATCCTAAGTCCTCTGTCCCGCGAATATACCTCCCGCGACACCTGGGAGGGCGTGGACTATTGAGTTTGGAGCGTCTGCACAACAGAGTAGTACTGGCCACTGCCTGCTATGTAACGAACAGCACCGATCCCCTGATCCGCTTCGTGCGAGAGCACGAGAATGCGGGAAAAGGAGCCTTTCTTTTTAGCGCAGCGAAACGAGCAGCCGAGGAGCTCAGCCTCACACTCGACTTCAAGCGGAGGTGTCAGCAGTCCATTACGGAACTTGCTCCCGCAGAATTAAAAGCCCACATTAAAACTGCCGAAGTCGACTTCCTCTTAAGACTTCATAAAGATAAGCCAATGCATGGAATCTTCTACAAACATCTAGAAGAGCATGGCTTGTCTGAGCAGTTGACCTTCTCTTTCCTAAGGTCTAGTGGGTTGAAGTCGGAGACTGAGGGCTTTATAATGGCTTGCCAAGACGGTGTCTTCAACACCTTGGTATACCGTAAAAGGGTTATGGGTGTAGATGTACCCGACACCCATTGTAGAGCTTGCCGACAGGCGCCAGAGACGCTTATGCATCTCTTGTCGGCGTGTAAGACGTACGCTGGGACGGCTTACGTCCATCGGCACAACGCGGCTCTACGAGTGCTCTACTATCATTTGAGGCACTCATACGGTATCGATGAGACACCGGTGCTGCCATACGCTCCAGGGGATATAGAGTCCGTTGTGGAGAACGAGAGATGCCGGATTTACTGGAACTACTCGTTCCCCACGCTCGAGCTTGTACAGGCAAACAAGCCCGACATAGTCCTTCTCGACCACTAACAGAAGACGATGTTCGTTATTGAGTTTTCGGCGCCTGTCGAGGTGAATATCGTCTCTAAGGAGGAGGAAAAGCGGACCAAATATCAGGAGTTGCTCGGACAACTTCGCAGGCTCTGGCCAGACTACACTGTAAGTCTGCTGGTTATGGTCATTGGATCCCTAGGTGGAATGAGGAATACGCTGCTCTCTGCACTGCGCAAAATACCGGTGTGCCGTGCGGCGGCGCACATCTTAGCCGCCAGAATGCAGAAGGCAGTCATCCTTGGGTCCCTTCGTCTACTTAGGGCGCACGATTCGCGGACCCAGTGATTGCTCACCTCACGGTGTGAGGAGTAAGTAGTCATTGGGTAATGGAACAGCAGCTCGGTGTGTCGGAGCCCGAGCTGCACTTTTTTGTTTTTCACATATGTTTATTCCTTTAGATAAAATCAGTTCAATACATGTACAATCACAAATAGAGGAAATAAACATGCAACATCCACAAAAGTAAAACTTGTGCGTGGATTAACACTGTACGTACATTTATAGTGACATATTAGGTAAGAGAGTCCATATCGGTAAAATTTATCACAGTCTGTTAAATTTGTCTAGATCGATACTCGCACTACTACTCACTCAATATTGCTTTTTAATATTAGTAAAATGTCCCAGTAGGTAAACATGGTCCGTTAAGTTTAACTCACCACAAAAACGTAATTTACACACACATACAAATACAGAGACAGAGACATATTTTATTTTAAACAAGTATTTTTCACACTTTTGTTTCAAGCATTCAATTTATTGTCTAGAAGATTTTGTAATTTTTCTCTGCATATACTTAATATCCAACTCTTGATCTCTTTTTTATATCTGCCAAACACATTTACGTTTTTTATTTGTAGCGGCAGGTTATTATATAACCGTGGTGCCAGATATGTAAAACAGCTTTGACCTACCGATTTATTACTGAAAGGAATCTCTACGTTTTTATCTTCCCTATGTCTAGTAGGGTAGATGTGACACACAGGTTTTACCAAATGCCTTTCTTTGTACATTTTTAATAGGAGTACCATCGCAAAGGCCTGCTTTGGATCAAACACTCCGCTTTCCTTATACAAGGCATCAGATGGATAGGTCATTTTTTTATTAAAAATTATCTTAAGTAGCCATTTTTGTGTCACTTCCAAGTTTCGTAGATAATTGTCTGCCACTCCACCCCAAGCTATTATCCCATAATTCATGTGCGATTGGGCTAACGCATAGTATAGTACTTTAAGTTGAGTTACAGTGCAAAACCCTTTACATACTTTAAACACACCAAGCAAGCTCCTCAGTTTGCTGACAACATAATTGACATGCACGTTCCAGCGCAGATGACAATCAATAAATACGCCCAGATATTTTGTATTCAATGTGGGACAAATTTCCACAACTTTCTCTTGTACTTTTACTTTTAAAGGAGTCATATTAGGCAGACTGCTTGAGTAGCTCACAAAAGGAATATAATTAGTTTTATTAAAATTTACAGTCAGACACTTATCTTGAAAAAAGCCAAATATTTTTTCTAAGTCCTTCTCAACATTTATCTTCAACTCTGGCCAAGAGGATGCGGAATAGAAAATCGCTGTGTCATCTGCAAAGCTTATAATTTTTCCACTAGAGACAACAGAAAATAGATCGTTAACGTAGAGTATGAACAGTAGTGGCCCTAAAACAGATCCCTGCGGAACACCGTAGTGTATTTCTCTGCTGTAGCTATATACTTCGTTAACTGAAACTATTTGTCTTCTACCGGTGATATAACTTTTTATGAGACTTAATTCTCTACCTCTGAATCCAACACATTCCAAGGTCTCTAACAGTTCGTGGTGACTTACCGTATCGAATGCCTTTGCAAGATCGACATAGACACACAGTGCTGGCAATTTACTATCAATGGCTGCATAAATATTCTTTATCAGTTCAGCTACAGCATCCTCTGAGGACTTACCTTCTTGAAATCCAAACTGATTTTTTGATATAAGAGAATTTCTTGTAACATAAGAACATATTCTAAATTTAATCATCTTTTCGAAAATTTTGGAAAAGCATGTTAGTAGTGATATTGGTCTGTAATTATTTATATCCCTTCTATCACTAGACTTATAAATGGGTGTTGCAACAGCAATCTTCATGTTATCTGGAAACTGGCCCGATTCAAGACACATATTGAAAATAATGCTTAACGGCTTAGAAATATGGGTAGATATACGTTTTACCGTCTCAGCCCGTATGGTATCACATCCAGGGGACTTTTTTGGCTTCAGTTGGTTTATTACACTCAGTACTTCACACTCATCGGTGGGTAGTAGAACGATAGATTTTAAACTACTACGCTTTTTTACTCTAAGAGGTTTTTTTGTTGGGATATCTTTTGCTAACTGTACGGCAATGTCCGTGAAGTGATCAACAAATTCATTTGCAATGTCTTTTTTTGATGTTGTCATTTTGCCGTTTCTAAGTGAGATTTCGTTTATCGTTCTATTTTTTGCGCCACGATTTGTAGCAGCTTTGATGCATTTCCAGAGGTGAGAAGTATCTCTATTATGCTGCTCTATTTTTTCCCTGAAATAATTTGTCTTTGCAGTATTTAATAAAATATTTAGGTGATTCCTATAGTTTTTAAAGTTTGTCAAGATCTGTTGATTGCATGGGTTTTTAAGGACTTCTTTATAGAGTTCACTTTTACGGTTTTTTGATTTTCATAGTCCTTTGGTTATCCACTGTTTACGTGCTATTTCCTGGTTTTTAATTTTTACTTTAAAAGTAGATTCCTTAATATATTTCAACAAAATCTGGTTAAATAAGTCAGACGCCTCATTTACGCTGGAACGCGCATAAACAGATTGCCAGTTTTCTGCTTGTAATTTTTGGTTTAATACTTTACAATTAATATATTCCTTATATTTTTTGGTAATTTCTAACTTATTGTTATTGTCTTTTTCAGGTAAGAGGTATTGAAATAGTGTAGGATGATGATCTGTTATTGTATAATTCAATAATATAGAAACAATATTTTCTCTTGGTTCATTAGTTTTCAAGAATATATGATCTATGCAGGTTTTAGATTCAGCCTGTATTCTAGTATAGCCATTAATAATAGAATTATAATTGTTCTCACTCATCATGTTCAGGTAATCATTACTAATGACAGAGTTTTGCATGATGTCTATATTGATATCACCTACAATTAAATTTATATTATATCTATGGTCTTGTTTCTGTTTTAAGTATATATCTAGATAGTTTGTGAACTCAAATGGGCATAAACTAGGTGGTCTATAAATTGATAATATACTAATCGTTTTATTGAAATATCTTATCTCTAGATTAATAGTTCTTATGTTCCCTAAGCTTATGATCTCAGAGGTATAATCTATGTCACTTCTAACATATATAACAACTCCATCATTTTTATTTATGCACCCTTCGTTATATAACAAGTCATATCCTGGCAAATTTATGAGATTCACATCGTATATATGAAACGTTTCTGTAAGGATTATGCACTGGAACTCAACACTTAACTCATTTAACAGCAATTTTAATTCATCTATGTTCTTATTGAGACTCCGAATATTATTATGAAATAAATTAAATGTTTGTTTATTTATGTCCAGCTTCTTTTTACAGTCAGTCAATGTTTGAGCTATATAGGTATCAGTGTTTTCCGTCACATAATTTCTTATATAACTGTCCATTTTTATGTATTTTTAGAATTTACTTATCTATACTAACTCTTAACAAAATATCATAAAAGAGAAAGTGGTAAGGGAAATATCTACTCATAGCTCAGGAAAATTAGTTAGTGGATATATTTACAGTAATAATATTTGTAATCATATACTACTGAAGGGAGGCACAATATAGTTAAAAAGAGAAAAAGAAAAAATATTTAAACGTACACAAATACAATACTTCTTTATGAGGTTGAGAATGTATCAAATAATAATGATAGTATTTGAATATTTTGCAGTAAAAATCGTACATTAAGAGAATTATCCGTAAAACACCTTACTTGTTTCTCTGTCGTGTTATTCTACATATACCCTGATCACTGGAACTAGAAAGTGTTCTGACTGTTCCTCGGTGCACATCAGTTTGTTCTCCAGACGCAGATTTCTTCCTAATTTCTCCTTTACCCTCACAGCTGCTTTGCTCCAATGCAACATTATCTGACGCCACAAATTTCATTTTTTCTGGTTTTGTCTTCACGGTAGCTCCAGGTTTTTCGTTATTTTCTTCTACTACTGGCGTTTTCAGTATAAAGTCATTTAAGCTATCCTCGAGGACCTTAGCCTCCTGTATCCTTAGAATGTCTCTTAATCTGGATAAACAGTACTGACCTCCATAATAACTGTTGCAGATTCGAACTAGAGGCAGCTAAAGAAGAGAACGACAAACTTCAGCAAACCATCAAACAAATGAACTCCAAAGTAGGTGACGAACACCTCCAGCAGCTGTTATCACAATCTCGAATCGCCATAGAACGAATCGCCTTAGAACTGAACAAACAATACGAAGAATGGGATTGCCTGAAAGGAAAACTGGTGACTGAAAAGAAACGCACGACATGCTCTGCTATAGGCACGGATGACACGGCCCAGAGCCCAAAAGGTTTGGACACCAACAAACAGACCAAAGACGTGGGGATTGGAGAAAAAGATCCCAACCTGTGGGACTGCAAAAGGAAAGCTGGAGATGCGGATACTAAGACAGATGGTGACGATCCAAGCCAATGGGACTGCAAACGTAAGACTGCGGATGGAGAAGGCAAACCGTGCGAAGCCCCCTATGCAGATGCTTCTGGTGTTGATCCAAGCCAATGGGACTGCAAAAAGACGGCTGCAGATGGAGAAGGCAAACCCTGTGAAGCACCCTGTGCAGATGCTTCAGGTGCTGATCCAAACTTGTGGGATTGTAAGAGAGAGCCAGACAAACCTTGCGATGTTCCTGGTGCCCCATCTGGAGCAGATCCAAGGTTATGGGATTGCAAACAAAATACAGCTGGAACGCCTGGTGGAGCACCGTACACGCAAACTGTTGGCTATTCTATGCAATTAGGGTTTGGAGGAGCTGGAGGAGGACAATCTGGCTTCCCCCCATGTAACTGCTTCCATGGGCAAGGTGGAACCAATGCTATGCAGTCAGGCTTTGGAGGAGCACCATCTGCATTGCCCCCATGCAACTATTGCCAAGGACAAGGTGGCACAAATGCTGGTAGACCTCCACCAGAACAACAGGACGAGCCTCCCTGCACTTGTTTGGGCGGAGGCGAAAAAAAGTCTACAGAGTGCAACTGCTTGAAATACTTTGAAGATGGGCTCAAGCAACCACCAGAGTGCACTTGCTTGAAGCACTTCGGTGAGGCGAGTGACGATCCGTCTAAATGGGATTGTCAGGATAACGACAAGATCAGAGAGTTGGAGGCTCGCATAGCTCAACTGGAGAAAGAGTTAGCTCAAGCGAACGATACCATCTTGAAGCTTCAAGAGCGGCTGGGAGCTGCGGATAGGACAAGCGCGGAGAACTTGGCTTTGAGAAAGCATTCTGCCGAAGTTCAAGATATGGCTAAAGATCAGATTGAAGAGTTGGTTGAGCACTTGAAGAAGGCCAAGGCGCGTGTTGCAGAACTCGAAGATGAGAACGGTAGACTGCAAAAGAGCCTTAACGATTGTTTGGAGGAGAAAAAGACGCTACTAGCGCGTATTAAAGAGCTGCAAGGCGTAGATACTGAGTCCATGAAAGCCAAGGCGCGTGTTGCAGAACTCGAAGATGAGAACGGTAGACTGCAAAAGAGCCTTAACGATTGTTTGGAGGAGAAAAAGAAGCTACTAGCGCGTATTAAAGAGCTGCAAGGCGCAGATACTGAGTCCATGAAAGCTGAGTTGGATTCTTTAAGGAAAGAAAAGGATGATATGGACCAAGTGATAGCTAGCACAGTCGTAACGGCATCCAGACGATGTTCCAAGCTGGAAAGCGAGTTTGACGAGGTTTCCGCTCAGAACAAAGCACTACAATCAGAAGTTGGCAAGCTTCAAAGCGCAAATCAAGCTCTGGAAAGTGAGAACAAGAATCTAGCTGCTGAACTCGCTTCGTTGACTAACGAAAACCAGAGGTTGAATGATGAGTTGAACGCAGCTAGAGCTGAATTGGAGAATCTCAGGAAGCTGGCTGCAGATCCTAATCTCTTGGAGGCTTTGAGAAAAGAAAACGAAGACTTGAAGAAACAAGTCAATACGTTGTTGGAACAGCTGAAGAAACCAGCCATAGAAGTAGGAATCGACGCAGATAAAGATATGCAAGAAACTGACGCCTTAAAAGCAATCATAGCAGATTTAGAGAACCAACTAAGAAACCTAAAGAAAGGTGACATCGATATAGCACCATCCGACGAATTGGAAAAGATGATAAAAGAGCTGACCAGAAGGCTTGAGGAAGAACAGAAAAGAGCAGATGCAGCAGAAAAAGCGTTACAAAGTTTAAAAGCCAGCGATCCATCGGCGTTGTTTAACGATGAAATTAAGAAACTCAAAGAACGAGTCGCTCAGCTAGAAGCTGAGAATGCCGATCTAAGGAATGCACTGGCTAAGGCAAACAGCGATGTTTCAAATCTCCAGAGAGAGCTCAGTTCTGCGAAAGATGAAGTAAATAAGATGAAAGGTGAAAACGCGGCACTCAAAGAAGCTGTCACTAAAGCTCAAGCTCAAGCTGAATCTGCTGCAGCTGTAGCAGCTGGTGGGGATGAGATAGAAAAACTCAAAGCTAGAATTGCTCAGTTAGAAAACGAAAACAGTGCCTTGAAGAACGACTTGAGTAAGAGTAATGCTGATAACAAGAGCATGTATGACACTATCAACAAATTGCAGAATGAAAATGCTGAGCTGAAACAGAGTCTAGCCAAGCTCCAAAATGACAACGATAAAATGAAGAAGGACATGGACAATATATTGAGCAACGCACAAAAGGATGCTGACAAGGTACTGCAGCTTGAGAAAGAAAACGAGAAGCTTTTGCAAACAATCAAAAACTTGGAATCCCAAATAGACAAGCTGAAAAGTGATCTTGATGCGGCTTTGAACCAATTGAAAACTGGATCGGCAGGAGTTTCGGATCTGCAAGATGAGCTTGCAAAGCTTAAACAGAAGGTCGCGCAGCTAGAGGGAGAAAACAGCAAACTGAAGGCCGATCTAGGTACTGCAATGGATAACTACAAAAGCGCCGCGGCAAAACTGGCTTCTATCACGGACGAAAATGACAAACTTAAGGGATTGCTATCCGATGCTAACAAAGACATTGCTAGCCTGAAGAAAGAAAACGATGGCTTGAAAGTTACGGGACATGAGAAGTGCGCTGCAGACCTAGCGAGGGCTGAGAATGAAATAGCCAATCTCCAGAAGAAGATAGCACAGCTAGAAGGTGAGAATGCTCGTCTTAAAGGCGAGCTCAACACCGCGCTGGATAATCTCAAGAAATCAGATGACGCAGAGTTGAGACAAAGACTGATGATGCTTGAAAACGAGAATTCGAAGTTGAAAAGCAACTTGGATGCAGCCCATAAAGGTGCAGATGAAGCTGGTAAATTGAAACAAGACATCGTGAAGCTAGAGGCTGATAACGCCAAGCTCGCAAAAGATCTGAGCGCAGCGATGGACAGCCTCAATAAATCAAATGCAACGATATCACAGCTGAACAATGAAATAGATAAGCTGAAGGATAAGATCAAAATGCTTGAAGCTGAAAACGCAAGGCTGAAACAAGACCTTAACAAAGCCTTGGATGACATGAAGAGAGCTGTGGCTGAAGCAGCTCAAGCTAGAGACGATGAGGCAAAGCTGAAACAACGCATCGCGCAAATGGAGGCTGATAACGCCAATCTGAAAAAAGAATTGGACAAGGCAATGGCGGACGTCAAGGCAATGCAACAAATGCGAGAGGAAAACGAAAAACTGAAGAGCAGACTGTATGCTTTGGAGATTTCAAACGCAGATCTAAAGAAAAACCTGGACGATGCTACGAAAGGTGCTGCTGCAGACGACAGCGCCAAGCTTAAAGAACACATCAAGATGTTGGAAAATGAGCTTAGTAAGCTGAAAGACGATCACAAGAAGTGCCCATCTCTCATATCGCAGCTGAACGACGAGATCAATAACCTCAAAAAGAAGCTTTCGGACCTGGAGAAGGAAAACGTCAACTTGAAGACTAAGTACGATGGGGCGGCTGGGGATTTCAAGAACACCGCAGCAGAGTTGGCAAGTCTCAAGGACAACGAGAACAAGCTAAAGCAGCAGATCAGCCAGTTGCAAGACGAAAACAAGAAGCTCAATGCAGAACTAGTTGCGTTAAGGGCGGAACTAAAAGCAGGAGCTGGCGATCTGGCCGCTTTGAAAGACAAAGAAGCCAAACTGAGCCAGCGTGTGTCCCAGTTAGAGAGCGAGAACGCAAAACTGAAGAAAGATCTGGACGCAGCTTTGGATCAGCTGAAGAAAGCCGAAAAAGGCTGTGAGCAACTCAAGGATGAAAACGCTGCGCTCAAACAAAGAATTGCTCAGTTGGAATCAGAAAATGCTTCCCTGAAGAAAAATTTGGACAATGCCATCGCTGAAGCCAAAAAGGCAGGCGTCAAGGAGGATGACTCTAAGTTGAGAGACAGGTTGGTATAGCTCTTTTACTTTAAAAGATAAATTTTCTAACTTTGTACAAACAAATAAAGTCAAATTGATTGGCTCAGTACTTCCCACACATTGGGCGGTGATATCAGTTTATTTTTTTCCCACAGCACGAAGCTATAGTCTGAGATCCTCGTCTTACAACCAAATCATTGCCCGCCCGCTCGCAAGAAAATTGTGTTATGCCGCTGGGTCTTTCTTCTACAGGATCCCCCACCCCCCAACTACCCGACCCTTAAAAAGTAGAAAATGATCAGGAACTCCTAGAACCCAAAAAACGAAGTTTAAGCTGTTTTTATATTTTTAGTTTTTTTCTTGTTGCTGTGCCCAACTGACACGATTTCTAAAAACCATACGCCCTTTCCATCCTCGTCACGGTAATGATACTGTGTCAAAATTTCATTAAGATCAACTCAATCAATTGACGTTACACGATACACGACGATCTAAAGCAATACTCGTATGTATACTTCAGAAAATAAGTTTATTTAGCATGGACCGAAAATAGTGTATTGTACCTCTAATTCTTTCATTCACAGACTTATGGATAGCCTGTTATGAATTCAACAAATTTTTCAGTTTTACAATCCCCATCCTCCCCCCCCCCCACTCCAAATTACTTTGCCGCTCCTGCCCGATTTCAAAAATTATAGCGGCATTACCTACTACGACCCCACAGCATATCGCAACCCAAATTTCATTATAATCCATTCAGCGGTTACTGAGATTACGAGGATAAAAGGACGCAAACAGACAGACCAACAGAATTAAGTGACATGGATTTTCGTTATGTAGATATTATAAATATCCAAATAGTGTGCAAGTCGCAGGGGCGAGCTGAGCACACCATTGGATTTAGCGGTTAATTTTCTAT
This sequence comes from Callosobruchus maculatus, assembly GCA_951848785.1. Lineage (NCBI taxonomy): Eukaryota > Metazoa > Arthropoda > Insecta > Coleoptera > Chrysomelidae > Callosobruchus > Callosobruchus maculatus. The sequence goes on along the minus strand of CATOUR010000064.1, from coordinate 1,690,331 downwards.
AAAAAAAGGTATAAAAAAATAATAAGATCCCAAAATTAGGGCTGACAGTCACCGTTCTTGTGAAGCACTCAGAGCAATTTCGTTTCTCAGGTTGGCCCAGCTCGAGGCTGAAAACAAGAGGCTAAAATCGGATCTGAACAACGCGCTGGACGAAGCTAAAAAGAGCATGGCGGATCTGTCCAAAGCGAGAGACGATGATGGCAAGATGAAGCAGCGACTTGCAAATTTGGAGAATGAAAACGCTCGCCTAAAAAAGGAGCTCGAAAAGGCGTTAGCTGAAGCTCAAGCTGGTAGTTCCGGGACTCAACAGCTGAAAGATGAGAACAACAAAATGAAACAGAAGATCGCGCAGCTAGAAAGTGAAATCGATAGGTTAAAGAAGGAGTTGAATAAGGCTCTTGAAGACGCAAAGAAAGGTATGCATATAATTCATAGGCCCAATTTCACAGCCATTGGCAATCCCTGGTAGGCACTTAACCGACAGATGGAAGTTATTAACCAGTAGTTATCGGATAGCTCTGTTTCAGAAAGGAAACCAGTGGTTAAACTTATTTATCTTCAAGTTGGCAGCACGGATGGCTCTCGAAGCGCTGCCATAATTGTGTTCTTTGAATACAACCTAACCACTGAACCTAACCCTTCGACAAATAAACCTAACCATAATAACCTTTGTATTCATATTTTTGACTTGTGTCACAACAGACTATACACCACGTAACTCTGACGTCACTTCTACCAATGTGTATCTAAACAAAAACAAATCCAACCTAAACCATGAGAGATTATAAGATATAAAAGTCGTGTATTGAGCTGAGGCTTTCTCAGTCATGCTAAAATAAAAAAACAATTAATAATAACTGAGGAACATGCCAAATTGCCGAACAAATCTTGGAAAATGAAGGTTTCAGGTTAGAATGGCGATAACAGACCTCAGTAAACGTAAAATCCTCAAACAAAACCACTGTAAAACGCTTAAACTATTTTCCATCGACGTCTTAGCTTTCAATATTTTTATAACCTGAAAAGCAAGCTTACGTGTCATTGGTTGACCACAACAAACGTCATAGATAACCAGAACTTTAACCTTGGGTTAATTTTATTACTGGATAACCAGACCTTTTGACGTAAACCGCCGATTATGAAACTCAAAGTATTCGCTAACCACTAGTCTTCTTTTAACTTCTAGTTAACTTCCGATTGTGAAACTAGGACATAGTATATCACAGTAGTTGTTTGAAATTTGTAGACAAGGTGGACATTCAAAAAGGTGTATTTCGGACTTGTGGGCTTCTCACCTGAAGATGTACATGTAAAGCGGACAAAAAGTGAATTTTGAACCATGTGCTGACCCTTGTGAATTTATCTGTCACTGATGTGGCACGTGTAGGAGAAGTGGGAGCATCTACTAATTGAGACGTATCGTCTGCGTACATAATAGATTTGTTAGTATGAAAATTATCCACGTAGACTATAACGTATACAGGCCCTAATATTGATTCCTGAGGTACCCCAATTTTACATATTGATTTATCAGACACTCTAGTTAGTCGGCAGCTAAATATATACTACCCGTCCATGCACAAGCAACATCTTCATATTACGACTGGTGCTGCTAAGGAAACACAGCTTCTACAATATGAGGTTAAATAATACAACTCTGTGTCGGAGATGAGACTGAAGAGCACCTGTTGTGCGATTTCCCATCTGTCTTACCATTGCGAGAATCTATTCTGGAGCCTTCCATGGCTAGGTTAAGGGGAAACCCGCTGAGCTGCATCACCGCTTTCTCACTAGGCTAAACATTGAGTTCTGAATGATCCTTGGAAGGATGTACATGTACAAGCTCCCCAATGGGGACTGAGTGCTGCGATTTTTGGTAGATCACCCTTCTTCCAAAACAGAATGTAGAAAGGTACTACCACTATGACTTTCTGAGACAAGTAATAATTTCTATTTAAACGGTCTTTCTTACCGCAGGCGTTTCTGGTATATCATCCATGCAGGATGACGACGCTAAACTGAAACAGAGATTGGCTCAGCTGGAGAGGGAGAATGCGAAGATGAAGGCAGAACTCGACGCTGCGCTAAAAGACGCCTCAGGAGGTTCTGATCAGGCTGCACAGCTCAGGAGCGAGAACGCCAAACAGAAGAATAGGATCGCTCAGCTGGAGGACGAGCTCAACAGGCTCAGGAAGGAGTTGGAGAACAGCCTGGCTGACGCGAAGAAGGGAGTGTCTGGATTGGGCAGCCTCCAGGACGAAAATGCCAAGCTGAAGCAGAAGATAGCGGAGGTAGGTTATATTTTCCATTATTAGCTATTGAATTGTTGTTTATTTTACTGGTCTTGATATGTATAGTATCCTATTACTCTTTCGATGCCATCTTGGTCTTGAGATAATACAGCTCCAACAGCATAATGACTGGCATGAGTGTCCAAGTAGAAGGCTTCATCCCCTGAGGGATGTGCTATAGTATCGTTGAGGAAGCCAAAACTGTTTTTAATGCGTCAAGGGCTTCTTGGCAGGTGGAGTTCCAATCAAACTTATTCCCATTTTTAGTTAAGGCAAATAGTTGTTTAGCGATGGTGGAGAAGTCTTTTACAAACCTTCGAGAATAACTGCACAGTCCCAAAAGGCTTCGTACTTTATGAGTGTTGGACGGTGCTTTCCATTCCTTCAAAGTCTGCACCTTCTCTGGATTCGTCTGGATTTCATCTCTAGTAATCAGATGGCTGAAATGTTTTACTTTCCCTTTAAAAACATGACATCTTAGGATTTAGGTCCAAGTTCGCTTTCCTCGCTGGAAAACTCGTCTTAGTCGGAATAGCTCCTCTTCAAAATCCTATATAAACACAGTGACATCATTGAAATTTATCGGTGCTATCTTCCAAGATAAACCTTGTAGTACAACACCGATAAGTGTTTCGAAGGTACTGGGAGCATTGCATAGACCGAAAGGTATTTCTGTAAACTGCCATAGTCCAGCACATGATAATGTTGGTTCACTTCAACCTGCCAGTATCCACTTTGCAGATTCAGGGACCAAGAAACATTAAGGATTTCCAACTGCATCCAAAGTTTCGTCGACTCTTGGTAAAGGGTATGAATCCTTTTTGGTAAAATGGTTGAGCCGTTTGTAGTCCACACAAAACTTCGTTGATCCGTCCTTTTTTCTAACATGAACTATCGGAGAGGCTCAAGGGCTAGATAATGGCTCGATCACTCCTCGTCTCTACATCTTTTACCATACTTTATACTTCATCAGTCGTAGATAATGGAATTGCTTTTGGAGGCTGCTTGACTGGCTGGGCATCTTCTACATTAATTTTATGACATACCAGATGGGTTCGCCCTAGGTCATCATTATTTCTAGCGAAAAGTAGCTTCAGGACTTTCCGCTGCTTCTCGGGTCGCAAATTCTCACGGCTTATAACATACAAATCTCCAAGACTCTCTGAGATTTCGGTGAAGCTTTTAGTATCTTCTTCTTCTTCTTTGCCATCTAGCCATGCTACTGGTTCTAGTCTACCCAGTAACGTACCTTTTCTTGATTTGTGTTGAATTCCTGGATACATTCACGTTCTTATTAACATACTTGAAGAATCTGTTATTGTTCTGGCTAATAAAATAGGTTTGTTCCAACTTAGCGTAGGCTCTGGTTCAAAAATGCGCGGGGTAAGATTATGCTCAAGTGTCTTGTGTGTATATATATAGGTATTACAATCTCTTTTTGTGGTGGTATTGAGAAATTTCTTGGTAACAAAATGTTCACTTTCTCTAGCTGAACAGTTCGGCAGCTAAATGAAACCTCTTCTGGATCCCCAATGCTTAAGGTATTACCGGTAATGTTTATTACGCAGCCATAGCTCTGTAGAAACTCAGCACCAAGGATGCAAGGACTGCCCATCCGTCTTATTAATGCGAGAATCCATACTGGAGAAACTCTGGCCTACCATGGCCCCGGTAAAGAGGAGTCCCTTCTTCCTATACAGAATTCAGAATCAAATTAGTACTATTAGTAGTCAAAGAGAAGTGATATGAATTGAAAATGTCCTGATGACCGCAGATTCTGAAGGGCCAATTCAATAGTCACTGCAAATTCCTATTGATACTTTTGAAACATACACTTTAATCCTCTTAACATTTTAATAGCTAGAAAAGGAGAACGCCAGATTGAAGTCTCAAGCTGGAGATAAAGATGAGAACAACAAATTGAAGCAAAAAATATCGCAGTTAGAAAGTGAACTGGATAAGCTCGGGAAAGCTTTGCAGGACGCTCAAGAAGGTAAATGTCATTTTTTAGTTTCCTTTTGCGTTTTGATAAACAAAAACTTCTCTTTAGGTAAAAAAAATATCTTATAACGTATAGAATTAGTTTCTAGAATACTTTACAGAACAGACACCTGAATTCGAAGTACGTTTGCTGTTTTGTTTACCGTTGTTTGAATTATAAGGTGAATAAAGTATCCAAGATCCATTACTGTACTTGATCAAACAATTTCAAATGAAAAATCAGGCGCTTGCCAAGACTGTCACTCATTTTAGTTATTAACTTACATTACAGAAAACATGATCTAGGTACCTATTCAGAGCCAGAAAGTACAATACTTCTCACATGACTTCTCATGATCCTTCGTCCTTCGCTACAGTTCAGAGAAGAACAATTTGACTAATACAGTGACTTGTATTTAACGCGCCACCACCAGCTGCTTTCTCATCGCCATGCGGTTGGTGACTGATTTTTCCACCACTATTCAGACAGAGCCTGCTCCTCTGAACTATCCTCTATAATTCAGCCGGTCACCGAGCCTATTTTTATGGTCAGCCTCATCGAGGTAGAATCCCAAGGAGACGCTATAAGGTTCAATGTCGCATAACAAAAACGGTAGCAGGAGGCGTGGCTAAGTGTGGTAACAATATGGACGCCTCGCCAGAGCCGGATTACTTTCTTATGTAAATAATTTTGAAAATTCATCACAATGATGATTTAAATATGAAGTATTGGGTTGATTTTTCAATCTAATGTGAAATTCATAGTTAAGTATATGAAAAAACAGGCTTTGTAGAGACGACATTCATCATCAATTATTGAACAATACAACTGTACTATTGTTGCGATACGTTACACTTTATTGAGATAAATATTACAAATGCGGTCCTGTACATTGTTATTTTTTTGCATACATACCTATGAAATGTAATTTCTGTCGATTTCTTCTTATCCATGACAGCTCTGCTAGAGCAACTACGATAAGCACATGAAACCATTAATTCCTTTATGAATTCACTATAATATCACTTAAAAGTAACTAAAAATTTCGGTAAAAACACTCAAAAAAAGCAAACACGAAATTGTCAAAGAAACGTCAGCTGTTTGACATAAGTGTCGAATCAATATGGCCAACCTGCACCTGCTTTCAGCCACGTTATCGCGCCTCCATAGGATTCTACCTCGATGGGTCAGCCTCCAGCAAAGACTGAAAGCCTATGGCGCTGCAGAAGCGCTGCGAGAGGATAAGTCTCTGTGCACATTAGAATTGAAACGCTGCAGGTTGTAGCCGTCCGGAAACAAATTCCCCGCAGCTCATTCTATAGCGTCGAAGTTCTCCAAAAGAAGGAATGTTGGAGGAGACTGGTTCGAGGAGTAGGTACCTCGATCTGGTAAGGATGAGCTCGCATAGCCTCTCTAGTGTTCCTCGTTTGGACGGCCTTCGGTGTTATTATCTGGGAGAGCTCAGTCGAACATCTTCTGTGATAGAATCTGTAAAACAGGGACATGTCAGCCACCCTTCTTCGATGTTCCAGGCTGTGGAGATCCTTTGTGAGGTTAGGCATATTGATTAGTCCAATCGCTTCTAGATAGTGTCCAGAAGCTTTAGAGAATGCTTCGGAGCGCATCCCCACACATGGGAGCAATAATCCAACGATGATCGGATTTGTGCCTTGTAGAGCAGCAGCAGTTGCTCTGGTGTATACAGCTTCCTACAGCGGAACAAAACTCCAAGCTTCTGGGATGCCATTTTAGCAATAGTGACGACGTGGTCATGCCAGGATTGTTGATGTTGATCCCCAAAAGCTTGGCGGAAGGTGACTCGACTATTGGGCGACCCTCCATTTCCACAGTTGGTCAGCCAACGTGAGACTTCTTTGTCGGTGTTGGTGCCTGAGTTTTCTGTACGTTAGATTGTACTTTGTTTACCAATCCCCACTCGACAATTGTTTTGATATCTACGTTGATCTGTGAGGCATGCTGCTGTCGCCGACGTACCGTCTCCTGGGATGATAGTGGCTTGCCTGGTTCCATGTGTACTGTGGTCTGCGAAGCTGTAGAATGGATTGGACGTTATTTGCAGCAGCTTGTTGATGTACAACAGAAACAGTGTAGAGGATAGGATAGACCCCTGGGGAACGCCAGCGTTTATTGAAAATACGTCTGATGAACAACCCTCGACTACAACAACAGATCGATCGTTCAAAAGGCTATTCGATAGCGATTCGGTTGTTCTTCATAGATTAAGAACGGAGCAGTATGACCGTGTCTTCCTTCCCAGGATGTATTGTATGTATTTATGAATGTGTATGTATTTATTGAGTCTATTTAAAGCCTTCATGGACAAACTTCCACTTACCTAATTTCTTGAGATCAGCCTTCACGCTTGCTGAGTTACAAAAAGAGATTACACTCTACTTATCCCAGACATCTAAAACATTTATTTATTATCTTATTTTATTTTATTATTAAAACTATCTTTTTTACAGCGGAAAAGAAAGCGAAAGCTGATTTGTCGAAAATGAAGGATGACGAGCAAAAGCTCAAACAGAAGCTCGCCGAGCTAGAAAGCAACAACTCAAAGCTCAAACAAGACTTGGACTCAGCTGTAGGCAAATCAAAAGCTGGAATGGGAGACGTGGAGAAGACCAAAGATGAAAATGCAAAGATGAAACAAGCTATGGCACAGCTGGAAATGGAAAACGCCAAGTTGAAAAAAGAACTAGACAACGCCTTGAACAATTTAAAATCCGCCTCATCAGAACTGCAACGTCTCAAAGACGAGAACGCCCAGCTCAAACAGAAAATAGCTCAACTGGAAGCAAACAACGCCGACATGAAGAAGAAGCTAGATTCGTCTTTGGACGATTCCAAAAAGAGTACAGGTCAAGTCCAGGACCTTTTGAGCGAGATCCAGAAACTAAAACAGGCTTTGGCGGACCGCGACAAGCAACTGGAGCTGATGAAGAAGGACATGGAGAAAGCTGGTGGCGAAGCTAAGGAGAAGACCGCCCAACTGGCGCAGATCGTGGACGAAAACGCGAAGTTGAAGCAACGTATAAAAGACCTGGAGAACCAACTGCAAAAATGTCAGGATAGCCTTAGGACTGCGGAAGCTGATGCACAGAAAAACGCTGCGGAATTGAAGAAGATCAAAGAGATGAACAGTGCGCTGGAAAACCAAGTTGATAAGATGAAAGGAGATGGAGAAAAGGCAGATGGTGGGTATTCAATCAGTGGCGGCTCGTGTTCTAGTTCACTAGAGGGCTCCTTTTAGAATAATAATAAAAAACTTACCAAAGCATTTTAACACATTGTTGGACATTGTGCTGGCCGGGAGGCTCCGTGATATGGCATCTCAAAACATTCCCATTTTTTGCGTTTGTAACATGATTTGCGTTACCAAAATATTTTGGGGGTATTTATTTTTGACTCTTTTTTCCATTTTTGAGGTTTTTGGCGAAAATAAAAAAGACAGCTATATCCTTCGTGTCATATCACAGCTGACTTTATGTTCTAGAATAGCAACCACGGCTATTGCCGTCTGATCAGTGTAATCGTAAAATACATCTTGTGGGAAGAAGAGGATAATTTCCGAGACAAAAAGTAAAACAAAAACAAAATTTTATTGTATCAAATTTATACACAAAAACGCATCTCAGCATGTAGACGTATCAAAACAAAACAAAACAAAAACTTTAGCAAACAGAGGTATCCCGAACAAAACAGAATTCAGACACAAATTGATGTTGTATGCCACTCTTTAAAGCAGTCTGGATACAAAGTACTAAACACATGAAAACCAAACAAAAACAAAAACACTCGCAATATCGCGGCTATACACGTGCTTGATGCATCACATTGGAGGTTATGGACGGCTATAGCCGTCGTGCCGTTTTACCCATGCGCCTTAAAACATAGATAGCGTATATTGGGTTAGAATTTGGCAATTTCAGAAATGAAGAGCTTCACGTTATGGCACAAACATTGCTTAACAAGGCAAGTATACCGACATTCTGACGGTCGTCGTTGTTGTGTCGTAACAAGCAGATAATTTTTTGACTGATATAGCTGTCGTGCCGTATCACGATCATTTCCCGCAGACGGCTATAGCCGTTGTGTTCAATAACGTGTTAAGTGATCTGATAGGAAGTATTGCTGTTGTCAGGCACGTATCCAGGATTTGGTTTTGGGGGGGTCCAGATTATGGGTGTCACTCCGTTGACCTTTCGGGGGGGGGGGTTCAGATTAGAGTTACCACCTTAAATTTGCGGAGGGATGCAAATTTGTGGATTCCATTTTTTAGACGGCATTTTATAACGTTTCGGGGGGGTCCGGACCCCCTGGACCTCCCTCTAAATACGTGCCAGGCTGTTGTAGTTAGTAGTTAGAACCATCGTAGGCCTGTGAAATGAACTTTTCTGGTTTATTATTTAATAATGAAAGTAATAATTCCGTTTTTATACACTTTGTTAAACATGTAACAGTCTTATTTAAAACTCTTAAAAAGCCCCAAAATCCTTCAATTATACTGACTTTATGAACCTAAATATCTAAACACCACTACCATTTGATAGTAATTTGAAATGTCACTGGTTTCGTCACACTGTACTGCTAAATAACCTGCATTGTTGATTTGTTCTCGAATTTCGTTGCGACATATTTCTAACATACTGTCTAATATTTCGTTTAAAACAGTAGTATTTTTTAAACGATCTTTCAATATAGAATCGCGCTCAGATGTAAAGTCAATTAAGTTCTCGAAAAACGCCACGATTTTCGGAGCTGTCTTTTTCATCGTGGCCTCCTAAAAGCTAACTCAAATTTACCGCAAAATTTGATGAAATCTATAATTGTCTGTAAAACGTACCTGTTCTTATCTACTTGCTCGTTGTGCTTTATATTATTTTGCCGGTAAGCTGAATCCAACAGCAGCAGCGATATTAGTAGTACCCAGAAAAGCTAATACTGTCGAACAATATTAACGTGCCTGGCAGATACCTCATGCTTCTTAATTTTTTTAATAAGGTGCTTTAAATCTCTAAATCCTGCCCTTGCCCACACGTTATAACATCCAGGGGAATAGAATAATATTTATTTATTTATTTATTTATCGTATGTTTTTATATGATACAGAACACAAAAATAAGGAAAGCAAAACAATGCATTCACAGTATCACAGCCACATATCTACTTGAGGAGTTTCTCGGAAAAACTTCATAAGTCAATTTTTGCCAAAATTTAGATAATGGCATCATCGCATTTCTGACATCCATATACATGAATAGAAATAATTATTCCTCTAAAAAATGTTATAGGTTCCGTACTATTTACAGAGGAAAATTGACTTGTTAAGTCCATTATCTTTCACCTAAGAAAACCATTTGTGAATATTAATTGTCATGCAAACTTGATAACAAAACAGTACAATACAGCACCTGACTGCTAGTAACTTTGTCATCGACAACGAGGTGGACAACGATGATAATATAGTAGTGTAGTGGTTGCGAAGACTAAGTGGTAGATATCGGGTTTTTTGGTTAGTTGATTGTTTCAGTTAGTCGGTTTTTGTGTTAGGTATAGTTGTTCACTATCACTCTTTCTTTGTTTTTTGTATCGGAATTTATTTTATTTTCATGCTATTTATATTAAGGACACTAATTTGTTAACCTTTTCTCTAAAAAACCTCATTTGTCCATGTATTTTTTTTGTTTTTTCTCCATATGTGTTTCACAATAAAATAATTACTGCTTGTGGACGACGTGTCTTATACACTTTTACTTCTACCAGATATGGCAATAAATCAATCTAATCAAAGTTTTACATGCTGGGAAGTTTTTATCATTTTCCCAAATATGTTAGTTTTGGACTAATGACGTTTTTCCGATAAACGCTTCACTTGTTCTTATCATACACTTGTCTTGAAAATCGAATCGTCTTGTGTAAAACTTTTTTGAAGTGTTATCTGCTTGGGTCAAACTTAAATTGGGAGTGGCTCTACCCAGAAGTTTAATACAGCTTTTTTCAGAAAGCGAAAGCTTCGCAAAATTATTTTTTTAAATATTTTGAACACTAATATTGTCGGCCACTATTTCAAAACGTAAACAAGCAGCCACACGCCTCACAAGATGCAGACTACCGCTAGCCGCTAGACATGTGTCCAGGGTGATAATGTTCATAGCCTTTTCCGTATCTGACAGCCAACTAGCGCGAGTGGACCTCAACCGTCGTTGGCTGTAGCCCTATAAGCTTTACAGACAAGCCGCCACTGTATTCAATTCAATTATATTCAATTATAATAATTTTTTTTTTAAATGAGAACCTCGGGTTGGTGCATCATATCAACGTCAGTATCAGAGTTTTTTGTTTGAAAAATAGATATCATGATCCTTATTCTACAGGGTGACACCTATAGTATTCCTCCAAATTTGTATTTGAGCGGCCCTGCACAACCACTGAAAGTCAGAAGTAAAAATACCCATATTTCAGAGTATGCCAACAAGGTGAAATCAATGCAGGACACTATAAATTCGTTGAAAGAGCAGTTCGACAGGGATATGCAAAATCTACTAAAGAAGAATGAAGAAAGCATTGCCAAGCTCCAGCAACAGCACGAGGCAGCCATGAGAGAACTGAACGAAAAGCATGACAAAGAAGTGGCTGCGTTGAAAGACGAAATAAAGAGGCTGAAGGAGGAACTGGAGAAAGTAACAGCAGATAGAGATAGGTTAAAACAGTTGCTGGATGATCAGAAGCGAAGGAGCATGGATATCAAGAGTAAGGTACGTGACTATGATGATCTTGAGGAACCGTTTTTAATTTTTCTTACGTCTATCTGTAAAAACTGTAAATATCGTACTATTATGTTACATAGACAACTGACGATATACCACAACGCCGTGTGATATTATATCAGTATTTATGGTTAGCCTCCCGCAAAGTCTGAAGGACTATGGTGCTGTATAAGAGCTGCGAGAGGATTAGTGCTGTGCACGTTAGATTAGAAACGATACAGGTTGTAGCCGTCGGGAAACAAATTCTCTGGCAGCTCATTCCGCCACAGCGTCGAAATTCTCCAAAAGAAAGAATGCCGGAGGGTTCGAGGAGTAGGGACTTCGACCTGGTAGGGATGAGCTTGCAGAGTCTCTCTAGTGTTCCTCATTCGGACGGCCTTTGGTGTTATTATAGGGGAGCTCACTCAAACATTCTCCCTAATAGAATCTGTAAAACAGGGACAGGTCAGTCACCCTTCTTCGACGTTCCAGGCTGTGGAGGTCCTTTGTGAGGTTAGGCGTATCGATTAGTCTAATTGCTCTCTTCTGGATAGTGTCCAGGTACGGTTAGTGTCCAGAAGTTTTAGAGGGTGCTTCAGAACGCATCCCCACACATGAGAGCAATACTCCAACGATGGTCGGATCTTTGCCTTGTAGAGCAGCAGTAGTTGCTCTGGTGTAACAGCTTCCTACAGCGAACAAAACTCCAAGCTTCTCTCTTCTTCTCGTAGTCGTGCCAGAAAGTAAAAACTGAATTGAAATATGTATTATATATATTAAGAAAAAGTAAACAATAACTACTAAATTAGACCATCTTTTACTCAATTTTTTATGAAACTGTTACCTTGTTTCACAGGTGGAATTAGTAGAGGGTGTTATTGTCAACGAGAGAAGAAAGAGTAAGGAAGAAAGGAGAAAGAGCAAGCAACTGGAGGATCAGCTAATCGAGACTGATCGTGCTCTTCGAGATGTAAACATAAGGTACTCCGATATGAAGCAGAAGAGCGCAGATCTGGAAGATCAAATCAACAAAGAACGAAGAAAAAGCAAAGAGCTGGAAAAAGAAAGGCAGAAGGAAATAGATGCTAATATACAGCTGCAGATAGAGAAAGAGGATTTGAGAAGAAGCAGTTTGATTCTTCAGGATCAATACGATGAAGAAAAAAGGAAGAGTCAGACCTTGGAGAAAGAGCTTGAAACAATCAAGGTATTATACGACTTATTGTATTTATGATAATAATTCATGAGTCAGGTATTTGAGATGTGGGAAGGGTAGAGCATAACACACTCGAAGTAAATAACTTCGCCCACCACAATTTTTAGATTTTTGATTACTTAATATGATGAATTTATTTTCTTGCTACAACATTGACATGCTACAACAAGAAAAGTCCTTGGAATCTTGTGTCCTTTTTATATTTGCACAGAGCTAAGTCAATTTTGATCTTAGATTCCCTATTTGTTGCTAGAGATTGTCAATATCATTAAAATAAAAAGTAGTAACAGTACCTAAAGGGACAGAACACTTGAGGTATTCCAAACTTCATTCTTCTGCTTTCTTTTTTTATGGTCTACCTCCTGCAGACAGAGATTCACGACTTGACTTGATATCAAGTCAAGATCAAGTCAAGTATTTGTTTTCGAAATTGAAGTCAAGTCAAGTAGTTGAAAATCAAGTTTTTCAAGCTAGCTACTTGATTTTTCTTAAAAACATAGTTATTTATTGATTTTAATCTGATTAACTGCCAAAACGCAATAACAATAAAAATCTATGTAGATAAAGATGTAATCTTATATTAAAAAAAATATCCAAAAACTAGAACTCCAACAAACTTAGTTAAATAATGAATGTAATAATATGAAATAAAAATACGAAATATTTCGAATTCTGACAATAATACATAGAAAAACAACAAGCTCAAATGGGGGTGGGTTGGCTCAGTAGTTAGAGTCGAAGGCTCGTGACCGGAAGGTTCCGGGTTCGATTCTCGTTAAGGCGGAAATTTATTTCTGGTTTTTTCAATCAATAATAAATATCCATAAAAAAATCTCAGCGAAGAATCTCACCTGAGCGTTCACTATTTATTGGCTTCTAATTAACAGTGCTGTTCCTAGAGTGGCTCTGGGAAACAGTAATAAAGCCTACACAGCACACGAGGCTAATGGCCAGAGAAGTCGATGCCGATGACAGAGAAGTATTTCTTGTTTTGTCAAGAGTTAAGGCAGCTCTAGAAGACTGCCTTTTAACTGGAGCTGAAAAAGCTGGCGTTGCCAAAAAGTCTTTGGCCCTTGCGGCAAGGTTTAGAAAAATACATTCGTGTCTTTTCCACCATTCTAAAATACCTTCAGTACTGTCCCTTGCCGCTTGAATACTATTTATAATCTGTTCATCGGTTTTATCTCGATCAGGTTTATTCTCATGTTCCATAGCCCACGAATCTAGTCTAGTCTTAGAAACATTAAGGTACTGGCAAATTCGTCCAACTAACGACCATTCTGTGTCGGTTGGCTTTAAAGTTTTAAAGTCATCAGAGGCCTGCTTGCTGTCGTTACCTCGGTGGTTCCCCCATTTTAACTCTTCGATTCGCATTTTACAGATCGATATCAATGTGGAGATTCTGTAACTTTCGCTATAGTAATGAAAACAGACGAAAGCAAAGCTAATCATTTACGAAAACGATTATTTTTGACGACCTTCCATAACCAACGTTTAACGCTTTGTTACGCTTTCGGCATGGAGCTCGATGTCTCACGAGCATTCACGAGTTGGCTCAAATAGCTCTGGATGAGACTCTGCAAAATCATGCAATGCCGACAGTTGCGAAGGATTAGTTTTTTTTCTTCGATTCATTGTGGTAATTGAGTATACAAATACATTTAAGCGAATTGTGACTTCGACACACAGCAATAATAACTTCAAAACTTGATAAACGAGGTCCAAAATCTTTCGCTATCGCTTATAACGTTCGTCTGCGTTCGTTATATCAGAGTCGGAACGAATGCATTTATGGAATACCGAAACGAGCAAAAGCGTTGGAAGAATGTCGCTATCTTACAGAATCGCCACATAAGTAATATCAAGTAGTTTGATTTTACTTGATATCAAGTCAAGTAGTTCAGATCGAAAATCAAGTCAAGTCAAATATAAAATTTTCAAAATCTTAGGCTTTCCAGTCAAGTCGTGTAGGTATTTAAGAAAAAACTCAAGCTACTTGGCTTGATGAATCCCTACCCACAGAGGCTGAAAGTCTATGGCTCTGTAGAAACACTGCGAGAGGATAAGTGTCGGTGCACTCACATTCTACAGGGTCAAAGTTCTCCAAAAGAAGGCATGCTGGAAGCGTGGGACCTCCACCTGGTAAAGATGAGCTCGCAGAGCCTCTCTCGTGTTTCTCGTTCGGACGGCCTTTGGTATTTGGTATTATCTGGAAGAGCTTACTCGGACATCTTCGTGATAGAATCTGTAAAACAGGGACAGGTCGTTACCTTCTTCGATGTTCTAGGCTGTGGAGGTCCTTTGTGAGGTTAGGCGTATCGATTAGTCTAATCGCTCTCTTCTGAATAGTGTCCAGGAGCTTTAGAGAGAGTGCTTCGGAGCGCATCCACACACATGGAAGCAATACTCCAACGATGGTAGGATCTGTGTCTTGTAGAGCATCAGTAGTTGTTCTGGTGTATACCGCTTCCTACAGCGGAACAAAACTCCAAGATTCTGGGATGTAGTTTTAGCAATACTGACGACGTGGTCGTGCCAGGACATGTTATTGTTGATGTTGATCACCAAAAGCTTGACGCAAGGTGACTCGACTATTGGGTGACCCTCCATTTCCACAGTTGGAAGCTAACGTGAGACTTATTTTTTGTCAGTGTTGTTACCTGCGTTTTCTGACCGTTAAACTCTATTTACTAATCCCCACTCTTCTTGTATTCCTCTAAGTCTGTTTACCCTTTTGGACCGACGAAAAGTCAATTATTCAATCCTGATACAATTTTTCGCAATATTTTCACAGGAGTCAAGACCAAGTAAAGACGCTGGCCAGTTGACCATGCAGACCTTCGAAACTGCTAACTTCCCTGATGTAATCGCCATATCATCTCCTCTGTCTGACAAGGAAATGAAATATTTCGGAAAAGATAAATGCACCTGTAAAACCAGCGTACCGGCGCTTCTTGACAAAATGCTGAAGAATGGTATTGATGTAAGTGTAGTACTACATTTGAATGCAATACGGTGTTTCACATTTAGTTTTTTCTATTTCAATGAATATTATTATGTAAGTATTATCGATCTTAGTGTTTGCGCTATACATGTTTTGGATGTTGGCCTAGTATGTAATATAATATTTTACGGGCATTTTGAAATTGTCTCCTTTTCAGTCCCTAGAACTAGAAGAATTGCAATTTATACACCAGAAAATCAACGATGCCACAGCTGCAGCATTGCAGAAGCTTGGCCAAGCGACTGGGGTTCTCAGGCCAAACGAGAATGACAAGCTGTCATTAATGAGGAGGATAGCAGCGCTAGAGGAGGACCTCAAACAGAAACAGAAGCACGCCCAGCAAAAAGGTCCGTTTCTAATTTCATGTGGCACCCTAATGGCAGTGGCGTAACTAAGAGCCCTCAGGGCCCGCAGCTGCGGCTTTCATATGCTGCTGCGTACAGAACCCGCGCTCCTCTGGTGGCTAAAAGCGGACGAGCCTTGTCGTCCCATCAAAGAGTTTACTGCTGTTAGCAGCGTTTCTCTTTGGTTGCCGTTACCTTCGGGTACCAGATGGCACACCGGCAGAACATTCTGTCATTTGCTAACACATGTTTCACATGTTTGGTTAACATGAAAGACCTGATGCTCTCTATTTCCGTCAATCGACCTATGGCGCACTGATGATCGCAAATAAGCGTGAAACAGCTGTCTGCGTACTGGTAGATTGACGGAGGTATAGAGCAACCCTCGTATGGCAAAAAAATTGTTTGACTTTTTTTATTTGAGAATTGCATTTGAAAATCTGACTCAATGCACATTTCTATCAACGTTAAAGCCCCGAAGATGGCAATAAACATTGCTGAAAGCGTGTCAGTCTCCTTTATGCAGTAACTTCTTTTAAAAATTTTGGCCACAATTATTATATGTAATATATAATATTATATAGCGTGAGTCCCAAGATGATACTTTTTTTACCTGTGTGTAGAAGTCGTCGAAATAAACTATTTTTTTCATATAATTTTTTCAGAAAACTGAAAAATAAGCGAGATCCAAAATAAAAAATGTAAATCTAGGCTTTTTTATCAAGACGTACCTATCCTAGTCTGTTTATGTTTAGGTTTTTTGTTCGGATTTTTGTCTTAAATTAGTAATCCCTAAAAGCGACAAATGATTATAGACGCAAATTTTAGGATTTACCAATTTGAAAGTAACTACGATCAACACTGGAAGTGACTAGTGCACTAGTTGACAGGTACAATGCCTCATGATAAGACAAATTAAATAAAATTCGAGCAAAAAACTAAATATATATAGACTAGGTACGTCTTAATACACAAGTCCAGACCAGGATTTAGACTGATTTCTTTTGATTCTGTATCTCGCTTATTTTGCAGTTTTTTGATAAAAGCGAGGATAAAAGTTATTTGAGAAAATTGTTTATTTTAACGATTTCTATACACAGTTTAAAAAAAGTATCAACTTAGGACTCACCCTGTATATATACATAAAACATGAAATACGGGGCCACGGAAAATTTCTTGCAGGGGGGGGGGGCCAGGAACTATCTTGCGGGGGGCCCCGAATTTGAAGTTACGCCGCTGCTTAATGGTCTCGAAAAATAAATAAATAAACTGCTCAACTTAATCGAAGGGTCACTTCTTTTGATACGTTTTTATCCACTTGTATATCCTGAATCAAACTTCGGTTTAGATAGGAATGTAGCTCCGATATTTCTTTAAATGATGATAGTGTAAACTGTTTGACACCTAGAGCACTAGGCACCCCAAAATAAAAATGTATTATTGTTATACATTTCAAAGCTCCTCAAGACTAGTTTTCATTATATTTGTAGTTAAATCCGAAAAACAGAGATTGGCAGAGTTACGAAAGACTTTGGATGAAGAAAAGCAGAAAAATTCTGAACTGCTGTCTAGGATGGGAATGACGTCAAAGACTGTGCTTGAGAGACAAAAGTTGGCCAAGATGGAGCATTATCTGTATGTATGAGCCAATATTCTTCATTAATTTTCAGATAAAAGATTCACGTATTAATGCCTAACTAAAAAAAATCTGTATGCCAAAGCTGAAAACTGTTTCGATATGTAGATAGTGCCTTATACGTTTACACTACAATACCTGAAGATGGTTCAAATTCAAATAAACCGAAACGTACCAAACCATTTTATAATTGACCGCTCACCAAGAAAAATCATAGAAATTATAAATATTCGGTCAATGGAAATGGTTACATGTAAATAGATTTGTACGGTTTTCAAAGTCCAGTATTTGTTTTTTTCCTTCACGGTCCCAACATCTAGGGTTATTAGCTGTTGATATACTCATCATCATCATAGTCACAATGTCTTAACAGACATATGTTGTGAACTCGTAAAATGTGTACTCATTTGTACTGATACTTGTACTCATTTTACGAGTTTCTCTTGCTTTAAGATCTTTGATGCAGTAGTTTCCCATTTGCCTTCTGCATCCTCATGCTATTGACCAGATGTATTTACTGGTTCATCCGCCTTTGAGGACAATTTCTCACCCCAAGGACAAGAAGGTGTCCTGACTCTTCTCAACTCGTCCACCAAAGCTCTTGGTTGAGAAGAGGTTACTGCTTATACCGACAGTAGTTCGGTTCCTTTTAGTCGCCTTTTACGACACGCAGGATATACGATGGGAGATATTCTGACCCGCCCCACACGGGGAATATCTCCCATCGCAAGTGATTTACTACTTGCAAGTGAAATCCGAACATTGAAAAAAAGGGTTGAGGTTGATGTAATGCGGTATGACTAAATGCAATAATAAATGAACTGATTTGCCTTAATTAGTTTATAAAAAATACAACAGGTCAATAATTGTGAGCCCTCCATGTTGACGAATGCACTCCTCTAACCTACGCGTCATGCTCGGGATCTGATTGTTGATAAACTTTTGAGGTACAGCCTCCCAAGCTGCCCTCACAGCATGTTCCAGTTCGTCCTGCATGGTCGGAGGATTGGGTAAATCGCCTATGTACCGACCCATCCAATCTCATACTTTTCCAATTGGCGATAAATCGGGTGATCGTGGAGGCCAGGGGAGTATCCTGATCTCAGCTTACTGTAAGAACCTCATCGATACCCTTGAAATATGAGGACGTGCATTATCTTGCTAGAAGAAACCTTCTCGAGGCCTCGGACATATGGAACGGCAATTGGTTCTAACACCTCATGCATATAACGTTGCGCAGTCACTGTGCCATGAATCACAAGTAAAGATGACTTGCTGTTGAATGCAATGGCACCTTAAACCATCAAATCAATAGGATGGTGTACATAACGCTCAACAGTAAACTGGAGACCACGTCGTTCACCCTGTCGTCGTCTTACGCGTTGGTGTCCGTCATGTGCCCCCAGACAAAACCTGGACTCGTCAGAGAAGGCCGTCTGATGCCACTCAGCATGCCATTGGGCCTGGCCACATCTCCACGTCACGACGTCGTCAATGTGGAACGGTGCGGTACTGCGGTGTCGCAGCAGGGTACCGTTGCCACGACGTGCTAGTGACGGTACGGCAACGTCACCGTGGGACGCCACGTCGAACGTCGTTGGGAACGTGTGGCTAGTAGGCCCGATTTTATCAACAGGCGCATTTTAACAAAGGCAGTAGAGGGAGAATGTATGTTCTGGGGGGGGGTCAATGACCGAGCAACCTTGACCTACATGAGCAACCTTGACCTTTGACCTCTGACCTTTGACCTCTGAACTTTGACCTCTGACCTTTGACCTTTGACCTCTGAACTTTGACCTCTGACCTTTGACCTCTGGACTTTGACCTCGTGACCTCTCATCAAACAAAAAATTCTCAACTGGGAATACAGGTGGCTACAACGCCATGTATATAGAATTTACTATAAGTGGAATAAGCGAGAGAGATGTGGAAATATTTGCATTTCAAATTAATGCTTAAGCGTTCGTCATATAGCAAAGGTCGTCCAGACGCCTTTTCGCAGTAGGCGATCACCCAACTGGTTTTGCGCCGTCGGCTTGAAGAACGAAGACTAATTAAATTCAACTGTTCGATATGTTATAGTACAGTCTATGTAGGTCTGACATCCTGTGTAAATGTGTTTGAATAAGAGATTTGCTATTGTTCGGCAAAGTGGGAAAGATACAGGATGGCCTTCAAAGGGTAACACGCTCCAAAGCGGGCTACCTAGTCGAGTTTGGAGGGGGATAGGAGTTATATTCACGTTGTATCAAGCTTTTCGCAGTTCGTTATTCGCACCCAGTAGACATGGACGATCTATATGTGGTAATCGAGGACGGACGTCTGAGCCCGATCTCCTATGACTCTACCCAGAGTACATTGGTCTTCCCTGCTCAGAATGCTCCTGTACAGGTCGGAAATGCCCTCCTGCACGAACTGGAGGAAGATCTGGCCGACTTGGAGGAGAGTGAGGGAGAGGCAGCTGATACGGACCAGGAAGGGGACACTGACGCGGAAACGGAAACAGATGAGGAGATCGGAGACCTGCAGGAGGAAAGCAACGATTCGGCTTATTGTAGCGATGAAGGTTTTTCATAATTGTAAATATATTAATTGTAAATACACCAATGTAAATAAACCAATGTAAAGAGATCGTCTGTCATTTATTACTGATATGCTTCAATGCAACCTGGTTAACAGCGAATTGAAAACAAATAGTAGAATAAAAGGAAATCAATTAAGTTGTGGCAGTGAAAGAACAAGTCATAAGTGAGTTTGCTAAGGGGCAGCTGAAAAATAGTACCCAGAATAGATCAGTGTTCTGTTGTGATTAGAAATAATAAGTGGGTATATTTTTGTGCAAGTAAACAACAGCGAGCTATCAATAAAACACAATCATGTTACTATTTTGTTTTTATTTCAAATACGGTTTTACTCATATCTTCTCTAACTTACAACCCTTACACAAACACTGAGTTCGGGCGTTTTACGACACGCTTTTACACACCTGGCTCTTACACGTTTTCCACAATAAAGACATTTTGCCAACCGCATATCGTGGGCATGGAACTGCTTGGTGTACGCAGTATCCCACACACTAAATATGGCATATCTTGCTGCTGGTAGACATTGCTCGCACACTATCGAACCTTTATCTCTGCTTCCAACAAAGCTATATTCTTGACACATTTCTTGATTCCATTCAATGCCTCTGGAATACGCTTCTACTATAGCAATGCTTTCCACGTATACGTTATTCCCAGTTACTGTACCACACATCACATCTATCAATCCGTATGGATGTCGCTCAATCTGGCTGTTCTGCAATTCTTCCCATTTTATCAGATGACTTCCATTCATATTCAAATCTGTTTGACACGCTGTATTCCTCGGACATACTGTAGTAGTTTTTTTCAATACTTTCGTCACATCTGACGGGTCGCTACTCATTGCACTGGAGCAACAGCGTTTCCGTGCTGACACCTGTTACACATAAGCTCTCCCAACTGGTTACCACACGTATTGCGCAGCCACTGGTCTTCGACTTCTCTTGAGCATGAATGAATGAATAAGAACCAGAGGCTATCCAGCACGGAATGTGGCTGGTGCATAGGCCACACGATGGGCCCTTTTGCGCCTCTATCCGCGCTAGTTCCTAAGACCTGCCCTTTTGGCAAAGGCAAGTACATTCTTAGGTCCTATCCGTTTTATCTCTATTGGTTCCAAGGTTCTTGAGCCCAGCATAGTCTGCCTGTGATAACCCAGGGTTTCACAGCGACACAGGATGTGTGCCGAGGATTCTTCCTCTTCCCCACACCACGTGCACGTTGGGTCGTTGACCACCCTCATCACAAACAAGTGACGCCTGAAGGTATTGTGACCCGTTAATAAGCCTGCTAACAATCTCAAGTTACTCCTATCCAGAGAGAGACAGAATCGTCCTATTCTCTCTTCAGGCCCTGCTAATAGCTCCCGAGCCTGACGGAGATGACCAGAGATGTTGTTCCATCTCAGAGAGTGTTGATTCTGGATCCACTCTCCAGTTGTTTTCCTAACCAAATTTGCAGACAGTCCTAAGGCTGGTTCCGGGCCCACAAAACTGTTTCCGGATCCCATCCTGGCTAGATGATCTGCCATTTCATTACCCTTTACCCCAGCATGCCCAGGTACCCACATCAGTGATACCTTGTGTTTAGCTGAGATGTCGTCAAGAGCCCTCCTGCACTCCAGGACCAGTCCCGACGTTATTTTCCAAGCACTCAGTGCTTTGATGGCTGCCTGACTGTCAGAGCAGATAGTAATCCGCCTCCTAGACCCGTCAATTTCCCGAATACGATTTACGCAGGCAAGTATCGCATACACCTCAGCCTGGAATACTGTGGTGTGCCCCCCAAGAGGGAATGAAAGTCTTGTACGGGGCCCGTAGACTCCCGAGCCCGAGCCCTCTCTAGCGAGTGAACCGTCTGTGTACCAGACCTGTCCTCCTCCTTCGATGAGCTGTCTTTCCCTAGACTTCCATTCTTCCCTTGACGGAAACACCACCGTAAATTTGCGATTGAAGCGATGCGTAGGAGAAACTGTATCGCTCCTCGCCAACAAAATAGGACAATCCTCATGCAACTCTGCTAGAATCGTCGAATGTCCTTTGCCTGGATTCATAAAAGTCCAGCTACCCTGACTCCAGAGACGGAACCCAGTTTTTCTAGCTTCCCCTTGGATTACCAGATCCAAAGGAGGAAGATTCAATAGTGTTTCAATGGCACTCAAGGGTGTTGTGCGCACTGCACTGGTTATACTAAGACATGCCAAACGTTGGACCTTATTAAGTTTGGCTCTTGTTGCCTCCGTCTTTATACAGGTCCACCACACTATGGAGCCATATATTAGTGACGGTCTGACTATTGTAGTGTAGAGCCAGTGCACCACTTTTGGGCTCAGGCCCCAGCTACTACCGACCACTCTTCTGCAGGCCCATAATGAGTTTCGAGCCTTGCTTACCTTATAATCCACGTGCAGCCTCCAAGTCAGCTTGTGATCCAGTATTACTCCTAGATACTTTACTGACTGAGACAATTCAAGTGTCGTTCTGAAAAAGGTAGGCCTCACGAGGCCTTCCATCTTCCTTTTCCTAGTGAACATAACGAGCTCCGTCTTTTCAGCGTTCACTGACAGATCCACCTCATTACACCACGTTTCCACAACACGCAGCGCGCCTTGCATAACTTCGGAGACTGTATTAATGAATCTACCCCTGACCACTATGCTCAAATCATCGGCATAGGCCTGTACGTAGACCCCTGTGTTGCTTAGTCTCACGAGTAGGTCATTCACCACTAAGCACCATAATAGAGGTGAAAGAACACCGCCTTGTGGGCAGCCTCGCGCCACTGCAACGCTATAGTTTATGTCATTAAGCGTTGCAGAAGCCACTCGGCCCTCTAGAGTAGTAAGAATCCACTCCACTAGGATTGGAGCAATTCCATGTCTCTCTAGGGCGCGTCTTATCGAATTGGTAGTGGTACAGTTGAACGCACCCTCGATATCAAGAAATGCTACCATAGCCACTTCCCGTTGATTCAACGTTTTCTCCAGCCTGCTGACCAAATGATGAAGTGCCAGCTCAGCTGATTTTCCCGCCTGATATGCGAACTGATAGGCATGGATTTCAACCCTTTGTAAGGGCCCATCCCTGATATATCTATCAACCAACCTCTCCAGTGTTTTTAGTAAAAACGACGAAAGGGTAATCGGTCTAAAGTCCTTCGGACGAGTATAGCTACCTCTGCCCGGCTTAGGAATAAAAACGACCCTTGAATGCAACCAGCTCTTCGGTGTGAAGCCAGTAGCCACGCAGGCGCGAAATATCCTAACTAGGTATGGTAGTACCAGATCCTGTCCATGTTGTAGCATGGCTGGAATGACTCCATCCTTGCCTGGACTTTTGTATGGAGCAAAAGTATTTATCGCCCATCTTGTGCGGTCATAAGTGACGACTTCTCCTGCCATCTGCCATTCCTCTTTATGAGGACGGCGGAGTGGCCTATGTGCACCTGTCTGCTGAGCGGCAACCGATCCCGGAAAGTGCACACTCATCAGCAGTTCAAGCGTTTCCTCCTCGTTATTGGTTCTATGACCGTTCGAGTCCGTCAAGGTCCCCAACTTGGACTTGGTGTCCTTGCTAAGGATCCTATGCATCCTTGCCGTCGCAGGAATATCATTGATGGACCTGCAGAAGTTCCTCCAAGATTCCCTGGAGGCCCTCCTGACTTCCCTCTTATATTCCTGTAGCTTTATCCTATACTCCTCCCAATCAGGAGTACCTTTCCTGTACCTAACTCTCGTGAGTAGTTTGTGCAGGGACTTTTTCCTGGTTTCTAATTTCTTAGTCCAGAAGGTGGCATTGCCCGCCACGCCCACTTTGCGTAGGGGACAGTTATCCTCAAAGGAGTCTCGGAGGTCCCTACACAGGGAATCAACTGCCGCCTCCAAGCCCTCCCCTTTACTGAGATCCTGCTCTATAGGACGGAGCCTGCTGCCTAGGTCCTCTTTAAAAGAAGCCCAATTTGCTTGCCTAGGATTTCTAACAAGGATTCCCTCTTTTTCCCCGTCAATCCTAAACGTTATATGTCTATGGTCGGACAGTGACGGTTCCAAGGATACTGTCCAGTCCTTGACCTCATTACAAATACCGACCGTGCTCAGTGTTATGTCTAGGACCTCATCCCTCACATTGTTTGAGAAGGTAGGAGTGTCGCCAACATTCAGAACCTCTAGGTTCGACGTCCCTAGAAATTCCATCAGCTCTTCACCACGTCTATTAGTGTTAGAGCTACCCCATAGGGTGTGATGGGCATTGCTATCACACCCCACGATAAGCTCGAGATTATTATCCCGACAATGAGACACAAGGTCCTCCATCTCTTTTGAGGGAGGAGGATCTCCTGAATCATACGGTAAGTACGCTGAGCATACCACTAAACTTCTTTCGATGCCTTGTTCTCTAAGGCGAATCACCACCGCAACCATGTCCCTAGTTGTAAAGTCCATTAGTTGCCATGCATTCATATTATTACATAATATGCACACTCTAGGCTTTGTCTCCGGAGCGCTACTAAAAATGGTATACCCTGGAATGTTAAGCCCGCTAATAATGCCATTCCTTATCCAGGGTTCCTGAATAAGAGCTATGTCATAGCGACCCCTAGTGATCGTCTGAGTAAGAACCCTAGAAGCCGCTATGCAATGCTGCAAATTAATTTGAATGAAAGAAATGTAACTCACCATTTTTTTTTTTTTGGCAGTCCACCCTCATGTGTTTGTAGCGAACCAACGTCTAGTTCCCCACGGTGGGGCCCCGTTCGTTGCCGCTACCCTCGCTGTGACTGTGGCGTTGATCCGTCTGCCACAGCATCCTGGCTCCCTCCAGTGCTGAGTCGGAGTCACTATCGAGTAGCTGCCCCTCACTCACTGGTGTGCTGCTCTGTGGCCCACTAGTTCCTGGTGTGGGCACATCCCTATCCAACTCCGGAGACTCCTGAGGAGTCTGTTCCTGCCGCTCGGTCCCCCTTGGAGGAGCCCGAGCAGCAACAACAGCCTCCCCAGGTGCCAGCTGCCCTTGGTCCCTAGGCTCCTGGCTCTCGCCTGGGCCCTGATCACCGCCGGCAGCAGCAGTCCCGCGTTGCTCTTTGTTCTTGCCCAGCAGAGTAAACACTGCTGAGCTCGCTCCGCAGTAGAGCCGCAGCCCCCTGCCTTCGATTACGCCCCAGCTAATGGAGTCAACGCTGAGGACCAGACGTACGCCTTTCGGCTCCATCTTAACCTCCATCACCCTCCACGAGCTGGGGTGTATCCCAGGATTTTGCCTGTCTAACCTCCTCAGGAGGATGTCCTCTTTCACGTGAGGGCCCGGGAACCAAGCCATCACCCTCCTGAAGACGGGCAGGTCCTCAAACCGCATCACCCTGAGTCGTGCTCCTTCCCAGGGCCTCAGGTTGCCAACCTGAGCCTGCAGCCACGTCTGCGAGAACTCGTTCTCGCAAACGAAGATGGCCGCCCCCCTCGAGAAGTAGCAGTCAGCGAACCTTGGAAGGGCCCCTTCAAGTGGGAGCCCGTCCATCAGTCCGCTCACTGACTCCTGGATGCTGAAGACTTGCGTCTCCACCAACTGAGCACTAGGGTAGTCCTCGGGAACGAATACCACCCTGTGCCCGGTTTGCGCCACTCTAGCGTAGCTAACGTGAGCGGAAGTGCGAGCTCTCTTCCGCGATGAGGCACCCTCCGGTGTCACACCCGCCGACCTCGGACGTTTCCCAGCAATGCTAGGCCCCGCCAAAGCCGCAGCTGCAACACCCGAAGGCGCCCTAGCCCGCACAGAAGCCGCAGCGCCCCCCGAAGC
This sequence comes from Callosobruchus maculatus, assembly GCA_951848785.1. NCBI lineage: Eukaryota > Metazoa > Arthropoda > Insecta > Coleoptera > Chrysomelidae > Callosobruchus > Callosobruchus maculatus. The sequence goes on along the minus strand of CATOUR010000064.1, from coordinate 1,664,715 downwards.
AGATGCCCCCGAAGAGGCATCTCGACTTCCGGAGCCCTGCCCCTCCTGCGCCAGCCTTAGCCTCCGGGCCCGCTTCTTCTGCGCTCCCGTCCTACCCTTTTTCTTCAGATTCAAGGTACCCACCCTCTTGGCGAGTTCCCTTGAAATATCTCTCACTTGCTCTTCGCCAGTGAGGGTTCTATCGGGGTCCCCTGGTGAGAGGCCACCCGGTTGCTGTTCGGGGTCCCCTGATGGGGGGCCCCCGGATTTGGGTTTATTATTGTTGGGTTTTTTACTCATAATAAATCCCACGAGTAAGGGGGAACTATATGGTCCACACTCGCGGCGCCCCCTGCACGAGTGTAAGGCTTGTTACTCTGGGAGGTCGCCTGGTATCCCAGAGGCTCCGTTAGCGACGGTGCACCCCCACCGCCACGCACCCTTTAGCACGGATCGCATGACACATTGGGTTGGGTTCTTCAGTTATCCTAGAGGACGTTCGGTGCGATCTCCTAGGCAAGGGTGCACTCACTTTTATCGTGAGTACACCCTCCCCCAGGAGCTGGCACCGATACTGGCAATGCTGTTGCCCATTGCCAGGGAGCCTTTCGGGGCTCCAGCCTAGATCCGCCAGGATTAGCTTCGTCAAATTTGACGAAGACAGGGGCCACTACGAGAAAGGTGCATTTCTGCACGGGGTAGGTGACACATTTGTCTCCTATCCACTCCTGGACGGTCTTGGGGGGCCTTGCGACCCCCCCTGAGAGTGAAGAGGCTCGAGTACCTGTAAAACTCTGGTGATCTCGAGCCTCCGCACTTCCTTGACCCCCTTGAGCATGGTTTGAGATACAACTAAGATTTGCAAAGCGTCGTCACTACAACACCATCACCCCCTCCCCCCAACCTCAAGTTGTTTAACTGGTAAGGTTGTTAAACTTTCTAGGTCAGTCAAAGCATAATTATGTCCCCCCCGCCCCCCCCGTGTGGGGAGGTATGGAGAGATACAACTAAGATGTGCAAAGCGTCGTCACCACAACACCATCACCCTCTCCCCCCAACCTCAAGTTGTTTAACTGGTAAGGTTGTTAAACTTTCTAGGTCAGTCAAAGCATAATTATGCCCACCCCCCCCCCCCCCCCCCGCCCCACACCCCTCCCCCCGCCCCCCGCTTTAGTGTGGGGAACTTAGAACATAAAAGGCAGGGAGTTCTTGTCAATGAAAAACATAGTGCAGAGTCAACTGATACAGTAACACATCTAGCAGCGAAATGGACTTCACTACAGAGTCAAACGGTCCTTGCGACTCCACGTCTTGGATACAGCACCAAGAAGATAGTTCCAGCATATGGAGTGTGGAGACTGCGGTACCGGATGATGGGACACCCGACCAATCACATTGGGCGGTGGCGAGGCCACCGATGGACCATGGACCATGCGACTCCACAACACAGCCGCTGGGGTTCCTGCTGTCTACTATAGACAGCTCATCAGATAACAGCGACAGTGATGATCCTGATCGTACAGATGGTCCATCAAACCATAGAGCTGTGCGAGTGTACCTGCCGTTTCCCATAGATAGCGAGGAGGAGACATGAGGCGCTATTTGGAAATTACAAAGAGACGTAGTTCTGGGAGGAGCTCCGTGAGGTAAATGTTAAAAACTAAATCTATATAGATAAATCATGTGTGTTTCGTTGGTTTCAGATAGGACGGAGCCCCCTCCCACTGTGGCAAGAGAGGACTGCCACCTCCTCGTGGTTCTTGCTGGGTAACGCCGAGAGCAGTCCAACCGAATTTGTTGGGGATACATAAGGTAACATAAAAACATCTTCGATACCCCCCTCCCTCAACCACCCCTACTCACATACATGTTTTCTCTTTTGCAGGGATATAAGGTGAATGATATGAGTCGTTGCAGCAGTGAGTGACGGAACATGGAGAAATACATCTGCAACCGATGCAACAACAGGTTTACAACGAAGTGGAATCTGAAGCGACACCAGGCGACCAGCTGTAACGTATCAGAGGAGCCGCCGTCCAAGAGGACACGTGTGAAGACAACCGCGCGGGTCAAGCAACCAGCAACAAAAGGTAATATATAAGTGTGAATACAATTAAACAACTTTTGCACTCAAATATGGAACACATGTCGATGAGCTGTTGAAAAATCATTGATATTCACAGACGCATTTTCTGATATTCTAGGTGCACCAATAGCAAACCTTGCGCAGCCAGGTCCAAGCGGTATGCAGTCTACTGGTCGGATCGGGATGGCAACCACTGATCAGGCAGGACCAAGCGGTATGCAGCCTAACACGGATTACACCAGCGCCAAGTATTGTGACAGCTGTTCGCGGTACATTCCAGCCAAGACGTTTTCTGCACACCTGCGGAGCTTGAAACATAAAGCTTACACATGGAAGCCATTGAACGAAGCGATAAGAGTCAGTCAAAGTGCATTTGGCGGTAAAATTGTAAGCTACCAAGTAGTGTCAGGTCTGCAGACGTTGAACATTGAAGATTATTTGGAGTCAATTAAATCAAAGATTATTGAGTTATTAGAACAAGAAGTAATGAAGCATAATGCCGTCAAAGCTAATATAGAACTTTTTGCTGTATATATTTTACCCGCTAAAGAAACTAGAGATGTAAAGTCTCACAACACGGCAAATAAGGTTTTCACAGTAGCGTCAGATTTCAGTAAAGAATATGATGCACTTGTTACAGTAATCAGCGATAAGTCAAAAGGGTTTGCAGAACGCGAAAGTGGGTGGGTTTTGGAAAAAATTTTGTATTTGGAAGTTAACATTAGTAAATATAATCCATTGAGAGCATCCTCATACATTCCGCTTCCAAAAGAAATAGCAAACAAAAAAGCAGTTGTGAATATGAACAATCAAGATGAATGCTGCTTCGCTTGGTCAATTGTAGCAGCCCTATTCTCACCACAGGGACGAGTGACTGATACCAAATCATATCCACATTATTCCACAATACCATTCTTAAATTTTTCGACAATAGATTTTCCAGTATCACTAAAAGCTATCCCGCAGTGGGAGCAAGTGAACACCATTTCATTGAACGTGTATGGTTTGGAACCATTCCTAGTTGATGGTAAATGGAAATACCATATCGTTGGTCCGTTACATTATACCTCAAAAAAACAAACAGTGCACATAAATTTGTTGCTCGTTGACGATTCAAATGGTAAGCAACACTACTGTTGGATCAAAAACTTTTCTCGTTTATTATCGAGCCAACTCACGGCCAACACGAGAACAAAATATTTTTGTGACGGGTGCTTGCAATACTTTCCGTCTGAAAGTCTGCGGGACTGTCATTTACAGCAGAACTGTAAGTTCGTGGCTGTAAAGTTACCAAGAGGTGAACTTAGACAAGACCGATTGGGAAACCTAGTTCCCGATAATGTGTTAAAATTTGAAAACTATCACAAACAGTTGAAAGTGCCATTCTGTGTGTATGCAGACTTTGAATGCATCCTTTCACCCATTCCACCCGACTCTACGGATTCATCCAATCGTGAGTCGTATACCATAAAAAAGTATAAACACAGCCCCAGTTCGTTTGCATATTATATCAAATTTACCCATAATGAGGCTGCATCAAAGCTTCAGATATATCGAGGGGAGAACGCTGCAGCAGAATTTATCAAACGTTTACAGGCTGATATATACGAGTTATATAACACTTATTTAAAAGATATAGCTCCGATGCATATGACTCAACACGATGTGAGTCAATTTGATGCTGCAACAGAATGTTATATATGCGACAAACCTTTTGAACCCTTCAATCGAAAGGTGAGAGACCACTGTCACATCACCGGTCGATATCGTGGAGCTGCCCACTCTATCTGTAACTTGAATTTCAAGCTTCCCAACTATGTCCCTATTGTATTTCATAATCTCAGAAATTACGACGCCCATATTTTCATAAATCAGCTTGGAGCCGATAAGGGAGACATCACAGTATTGCCACAAACTTTTGAAAAATATATTTCTTTTACCAAGTTGCTCCCCGTAAATCAGTATAAAGCGCAAAATGGTACAACTAAATCGGTATTACTACAAATGCGTTTTATTGATTCCTACCAGTTTCTATCGACCAAACTCGAAACTCTTGCTTCACTTTTAGACCCTTCACAATGTCGTGAAGTACGTAGAGCCTTTCCAGATGATACACAATTTGAGTATATGCGACAGAAGGGTGTTTTTCCCTACTCATATCTAACGGATATGGTGAAATTCAGTGAAACATCTTTGCCAGACAAAGAGTGTTTTTATGATGAGTTGCGTGATGCGCACATATCGCAAGAAGATTACAACCGTGCATGTAAGGCATGGACGGCTTTGGGTTGTAAAACATTGGGCGACTATTCGGACATGTATCTAACCTCCGATGTATTGTTACTGGCAGACGTCTTTGAAAACTATAGAGATTTATGTCTTAAGACGTACCACTTGGACCCCGCCCATTATTTCACTGCCCCTGGGTTGAGCTGGGACGCAATGCTTCGGCATACAAAAGTCGAACTTCAACTCCTCTCAGATATTGAAATGATCCACTTTTTCAAGAAAGGGATACGGGGTGGAGTGAGTACGTGTATTACACGGAAAGCGGAAGCTAATAATCCACACCTCCCTACATTTGATGCAACAAAACCAACATCCTATATCATGTACCTTGATGCCACGAATTTATACGGGTACATTATGTCCCAACATTTACCGCTGGGGCAGTTTGAATGGATGACTTCGGATGAAGTTAAAAACTTTTCCGAAATTCTACCCGAAGTAAGCGACACCTCAAATGTTGGTTATGTATTAGAAGTAGACCTTGAGGTGCCACGCGAGCTGCACGATTTCTTTAATGAATATCCGTTTTGTCCAGAGATGATTACACCTCCTGGTGGGAAGGGTAAAAAATTAATTCCAAATCTATATGAGAAAACACGATATATAATCCACTATCGAGCATTGCAACAGTGTCTGAAGTATGGAATTGTGTTGAAAAAAATTCACAAGGGACTACGGTTTGCACAAGCTAAATGGCTGGAACCATACATTGCTTTAAATACTCAGCTCAGAAATCAGGCTAAGAACAAATTTGAAAACGGGATGTACAAAACGATGGTAAATTGTATTTTTGGAAAAACGATTGAAAACGTGGAAAAAAGAGTGGACATTAAACTAGCAACAACTTTTGAAAGTAACAGTCGCAAGCGTGGAGCCTCTAATTATATTAGCAAACCAACATTCAAAGAGTTACGCATTTTCAGTGAAAACTTAGTTGCTATTCAAATGGAAAAAACATTTATTGATTATTGCCGACCGACATATGTTGGATTTTGTATTTTAGATATCGCCAAAATTGTGATCTATGACTTTGTATATGATTTTTTAAAACCAACATATGGAGACAACTGTACAATTTTATATACGGACACTGATAGCTTAATAGTTCATGTCAAAACGTCAAATTTTTATGCGGATATGAAAGCAAATATATCACGATTTGATACATCGAATTATACCGTTCCAAATTGTCACAACGTACCAAAAAATCAGTCAATCTTAGGAAAAATGAAAGACGAATATGCAGGCAAAGTACTGGCGGCATTCTACGGAACAGGGGCCAAAGCATACTGCATTGACTCTATCGATGAGGTATGCAAAAAGGCTAAAGGAATTACCAAAGCCAGCGTAGACAATCAGTTGGATATAATCCACTACAAAACTATTGTGGAAGGCTCCAAAAACCAAGTGTATTGTATGATGTATGTGTTTAAATCTGAATCACATACCATCTATACAAACTATATAAAAAAAGTGGCACTAACAAATCGGGATGATAAACGTTACTTAATTCCAGACTCAACAAGTACATTGGCTTGGGGTCATAAAGATATCGCCTTTCACGAAACTCCTCAGGAAGAACGCTTGGAGTTGCTGCTTCACCTACTCAATGAAGCGATGGCACAAGACAATGATGAACCGCGGTGACTCCTTCCCCACCATGTATTTTCAGTGGTTAGAGGAAGGGGCTATAGCTATTTAAGCTCTACGTCAGGCTGAGCACAACATAGTTCCAGCCATGGGTGCGCAAATGTATTTCACACTGTTTTCGCAGTTGTGCAGCGCTCAAGTTGCGGTAATCAATAAGTACATACGAACAATTGTGCGAAAAGTTCCCACTGATGATGAAATACACTTATTCACATCGCTGTTGGATGAAGTGGTAGTGCCCGATGAAGCCTTTCAATGGATCGCGGAATCCGACGCTTGTAATGCTGAGGTGATGAAAGCTATTATAGCACGAAAACTTCACCTAGATCATGTAATAAACGATACTATTGCCGCACTGCACGGTGCACACTATACCAACATCAGTTTGCATGGTTTGAGTAAGATATTCACTCAGTTGTTAAATCCTCCGACAATATATGAGCAGCATTATATTTTCACTTTATTAAGTGGAAAGGCAAGTGAAGATATAAATGAAGTTTTTCCTGTTGCAAATATTGAAAACAATTATCGAACAACTTTAATACACGTGGATACAACGATGTGCACACTTGGATATATGGCAGATATGGTACTATTTGAACGTTTTGTTGATGTGATTACGCATATGGGTATCACATTCGTGTTTGATCCACGAAGCAAAGAGGAACATAAATCGCTTATTCAATGGTTACGCAAAAATATTGAAAAGGGTATCAGAGGCGAGGGCTCTTTAGGGTGGACATGTGGTCCGTGTAGTTTGAAATGGCCGTCAACTAACCTGGATGACTATCTGGATGCACTCAAAATTTTACATAAATTTCGTACAAACAATGATTCTTCAGAGATGGATGGGTGGAAAATCTGATTTGCCGTGAATGTGTGCGTGTAACTGTATGTAATTCGGTTTGTCCTATTTAGTATACTCCATGTCAGATATTTCGATTATGTTATTCACAAGTATGTTCAGATATATTTCAGATTTATATGTTTTCGCAATGTGATGTGTTTTATGTATTGCTGCTTGATCTTTGTACACACTGGTTGTCGTTGTGTATCCCCAATAAATCAGAATTAAAGTTAAAAAATGACTGTTTCCTTTCTACACACATACACATGCGCAGAACGCAAGGTGGAGGGGAGAATATGAAATGTATAAAGTAGCGCACGCTAAGGTGTACTCCAGTGTAATCAACGTATCTTTGAGCAGTGCGCCATGTTTGCCAAGCAGTCCAGTGCCGTCAATGAGCATAGTGAGAAGAGTGCTTCAGGCTCCAAGCGCCCGAAATCGCTAATCACGATCAACGAACGGTGTTATCCGCTGAATCCATCCAAGTCCAAATTCATAAGTGTCGGCTTAGCGTACGAGTGGAGCTTTCAACCCATCATTATCATCAGAGGGTGTAGAAATGATTGTGCAACGTTGACCGAATCTGAGTGGTATGAATTATTGGAATATGAAGGGGTGTTGGTGAACTATTTTCATTGTGTAGAGGAGTTTCAGCCCATTGTACATGGCACGTTCACAGTCATGTTCGAAAAGTTCAAAGATATGCGCACAATCAAACTACAAGATCGTTTTAAGAACATTGTTTATCTGGGTTTAGAGAGTGTGCTGAACATGATTGAAATGACTCGATTGATTGCTTATACAATAAACACCCTGAAAGGTCAAGAATTTGCAACATACTTCAATAGCCTACTGAGTGAAGTGCGAGCTACACCACTAGATGTACGGGACTTTGTTGCTGATCATGTGGCTGACATACCAAGGTCCGAAAACGTGCGATCCATGATGGAGCTAGCGTATCGACATCCAGATCTCCCAGAGTTTCAGAAAGCCGCTACGTTGTCGTATCACCATCCTACTATACCACATATACCACACCGCAAATGTTAGGTGTGAACTGGCAAATAAATGATACAAAGATTCAACTGTAGTTCTTTTATTTCTGTTACAAAAACTGCGCTACACTTGTAGATTACACATATAAGTCAGACTTGTTAATCCAGGCATTATGTGTCTTATCTAAACCTAAAAATTTCACATACACCTTTGAACCTTTACGTCTTAACACTTTTTCCACGAGATATAAATCAGGATATTTAACTTTTTGAAGTTCCTCAATGTAAAAGGTCCCAAAAATCTCTTCACCATTCTGATCTTTCAACAAATAGGTCCTTGGATTCGTCTGCTGCACTTTTCGAATTGTAAAAATTTCATTGGACCAATTTGGTGTATAACCTTTGGAGAAGGCATGTCGGTACTTGCTGATCCTAACGCTGTCACCAGTCTTATACTTTGGCGTCCTAGGGTCGACCGTTTTTAAATGACTGTAGCTATGTAGTAGCACTTGCTTCTCATTCCGCAAATTCACATCTTTCGGTTTCAGTCCCGTTGTTCGATGTTTTGTGTTGTTATAATCGTGAACCACTTGCTGCAGTAGAGGTAGCCATTTATACGACCCCTGTAAGCTGAATGCTCGCCACATACGATTTTTTAATGTGCGATTTAGTCGTTCAACGATACTGGCCTTCAAATTAGAATATGTGCTATAATGATTAATGTTGTATTGCTTCATTAGTGATTGGAATTCCTTGTTATAAAACTCTTTTCCCATATCGGTTTGTATATGTTTTGGGAGATGTTGCATCTGAGATAAAATGGTTTTCATAGCCTCCGCTACGGCTTTACTAGTTTTTGTTTTTACCGGGCGAGCCCATGCAAATTTACTAAAGGCATTAATCACTACCAGAATATAACGGTATCCTTTGTTAACTTTTGCATATGGCAACATTTCCACCAGATCGGCCTGCACCAGATCTTTGAGACCTCGAATAATGACTTTGCGCCGTTGAAAGTTTCTTCTTGCAGGCTTATGAATTTCATTGACTATTTCTTTCTTTACCGTACTCATTGCTCGTTAGGGGGCAACGTATGATGATTTCTACAAACAACGGAGTGGTGACACCTGTGTGCGCAACAAATTTTACCCTGTCACCTTTCAACACACTATCTCCCTGTCTTAGGTTGCGAGTCATCTTATACCACACTTTGACACCTTCCGAGCTTCGTATTTCGTCTATAATGCCAGATACAGGAAAGAAATAATCAGTCGTTCCATTTTCCAAAATATAAAAACTAGAGGGATCATTGTGAGACACAGAGCCTCGAATTTGAACTATACATAGAGAGGACAGCTGCTTTTCGAGCTGGCCCACCCATGCGACATCTCTCAGCCACCGCTGTGGATGCCTGTGATGCCTCCCAAATTTATCAATCGGCATATGAGCAGATACACAAACGAAGAGTGACTAAGATATTTTAATATATCGGTCACTTTATAAAGCGTCCCTCCTTTAACTCCTCAATAATAGATTGAATTTCGTTGGTGTGACTGCGGTTACCAACCTGATGAGATGCTAAAAGTAACCTGAGTCGATTTGCAAGTTCGTTAGGGTCATCAAAGTATACGTATTCAATAGGTTTGTTATTTAACTGCATCATTCCCCTACCAGTATGTTTGAATGATTGTGTGCGTCGCAGGCGTGTTTTTGGGGGTGCTGGCTTTTCGAACGATACCGAGGTGCTTGAGCTAGTTACTGGATGTTTTAGAATGTTATGTTTGAGCAAATATGGTTTAATGATCTGCTTATATTTGGCTGACTGCGTACCTTGTATCTGTAAATTGGGATCAAAATTCCTTCGATAGGCATTCGTCCGCTTCAGCATATCCATATATTGATCTAAATCTGCTTGCGTGTAGGCCACTGGGTTCTTTTTAAATAGTAACTCATACAACCCCACTGTTCCTGGGTATCGCACATTGTGTATGATAAAATCCGACCCTTCCAGTAGTACTGGTGTTTTACCTAATGTGAATGCTTCAGTCGCGAGGTCATGTGACAACCCATAGTATCGATCAAATTCTTCCTCGTTTCCTCGAATGCTCTCATCCACATATTTTCTTGGTAACGGGTCAAACGCCTCCAGATACTCATTATATACCGGAGTATGAATTAAGCGCTGCAAGCTGTCACGACTCGTAGTAATAGTGTCATCTAACTTTTGATTCTCGCGTTCGACTACTGTCGGGTCACGAGCTTCTTCTTCAATTGTGGAAATGTCCACCGCATTTGAAGTTTGTGGTAGGTTGGAATAAGTATCCTCCAAAAAGCTCAGTCCTGAGAGTGGTAAATATTGCTGATAAGGGTTGTCTAACTGTTTATACAATGCCCTCTTAGGTGTCGAAGATGCAGATTCGGACTTTATGGATTCCACTTTTGTCACTGGTTCCACCTTTATTGGTTCTACCCGGTGCAGAAGTTGTTGTAATGGTTCAGAGATGGGTTGCAGTTGCTTTTGTAATTTGCGATCTGTTTCGACGAGTTCAGATTTTAATGCTTTAAACTTTTGGTGCACCGCTTTCCGTGTTTTCACAAGTTCCTTTGCTAATTTGATATTCATCTTCATATGTGCAGTGAGACTGTTCGGCTGCTACGACTAGTATCACCTTTTATACCAATCTCCTTAGAAATAGATATAGTTATCAAATCCTTTCCGATACCTTCCTTCATTCTTGGGTGAATCTTTATCGATGACTAAAAAGTCGAAGGGTTTTTGCCAACACAAACTACACAGTTGCTTAAATTCCTGGAACGTCATATCCAGACTGCAGTGATCTTCGTATATATGTTTTAAATTTAGGACATCTTGTGGAAGCAGGATGAGTAGGGTTGTATTATCGCGAAGAAGGTGTTTTGGAATTGCGGTATAGGTTTGACATAAATAAAAGCAATCTGTATTCCGATGCCTACCAAAGCTAAAATATTGTCGTATGATATCTTGGGAGCATGTTGCTACGTCATCGAAAATTATGAGTGAATTGGGTCTAATATGGCTCGGAAGTACAATGTTCTTATCATCCGTGTATTCAAAATATCCAATTTCTTTTAGCGGTTCCAACACTTTGCGTAAATATTGGTATTTAGGTTGGTATGGAGATTTACAATAAAGATACACATTCGAAAATCGAAGTCCATTTGGATGAGTTATGAGGCTCATCATAATATTGGTTTTACCAGATCCGCTTGGTCCTACAATTAGTGCTCGCTTCGATTCCCCACCGAATAACGAACCATGCTTCCGAAATGACGTTGCCTCAGCTGGAGCGTCATAATTAATAACTGGTAGCTGTGGACCCGCTGACTTGACCCTCATTCTGGTACGATATATATACCACTGTGCACCAACGCCCATAGCCATTCTTTTTAAAGTCAATTGTGTGCATAAGTATATAATGCTTGTACATTATTCATCACGTAACAGTATTCGATCAGGGGACTTAGTGAGTGGTTCTGGGCTTTTTACTAAGCTCCTCGACAGCTTCCCTTTAGAACTACATCTTCCTGGAGGATACCGATACTGTGGTCCATTTACGCATCTGCAACAGCGACTGTCGCGCGGTGACGTTGGAATCAACCCATTGGACAACTATTGCAAACAACACGATATAGCTTACGCTAACGCCCAGAACAGTAGTGACCGCACAGCCGCAGACGGTGTATTACGACAACAAGCTTGGAGTCGTGTAGTTGATTCTAACGCATCCTTGGGAGAACGTGCTGCTGCACTTGCAGTTGTCGGTGCGATGAAAGCTAAGAAAAAATTAGGTTTTGGTGTGCGAAAACCGCGAAAGCAAGGTAAACGGAAACATGGAAAAGGTTTAACAAAGAAGTTGCATCGTCAACGCTCGAAGCGACTTTTGCCCGTGCCGAAGAAAGGAGGATTCCTTCCCCTGATTCTCCCTCTACTTGGCGCTATTGGAGCTCTTGGTGGTGGTGCCGCATCTATTGCGAAAGCTGTCAACGATGCAAAAGCGTCGCAGGCTCAGCTGGCTGAACAGAAACGTCATAATATAGCTTTAGAGTCAATGCGGACAGCAGTCAATGGCAAAGGATTTTACTTAGCTCCATTTAAAAAAAACTTCCAATAAGGCTGCCCCGTCATGCAATGACTAACATAGAATTAGAAACGTTTGCTTTATCTTTAAAGATTCCTTATTTTCGCGGTGTATTTATGCGTAATCAGCTACCGAGCCGTATTCACAAAAATGAGTGTGGTATCATTAATTTGGGTCACTCCTCTGGTCCTGGTACTCACTGGACGGCCTACATCAAAAATCGCAATGATGTCATTTATTTCGATTCATACGGTAACTTGAGGCCACCATCTGAAGCAGTTCATTACTTTTTGAGTAACAAGGATGTCGATAACATCGTCTACAACTATGACACCGTACAAAAATTCAACGCTCATAATTGTGGTCAATTGTGTCTGAAATTTCTATTTAAGTTCTCATCCTTTTTTGTATGACTAGATTGATACTACACGTTGTTGCAGCACCATGTCGTTCACGTTTACTTTGTCGGGCAATTCTTCCATCCTTACCGCTGATTTTAACCCCCCTCTGTACCTCCTTGATGGTCTAGACTATGAAATTGGATTATGCAATTTTGAGAGTTTCAATATGATTCCTAATATTGATGAAAGTAATAATTACTTTCCATATGGTAACGGCGGTCTCACCATCCCGACTGGTGCCTATGAAATATGGGATTTACAAAAATATCTCCAAACCCATCTTCCAAATGATTACACTGTTTCTATTACGCCTAATCCGAGTACCTCGACTGTTTCTCTCCAGGCAAACTTTCCCATTGATTTTGCTCAACAACGAACGTTTGGACGACTTTTAGGTTTCAAACCACGTGTTTTACAAGCTGGCAAAATTCACGACTCTGATTTTCCTGTTGAAATTCTCAAAGTGAATGCTGTGTGCATCGATTGTAGCATCGCAACAGGTTCGTATCACAATGGAAAGCCTTGTCATATTATTCATCAGTTTTTTCCAACTGTTCCAGCAGGGTATAAAATCGTGGAATCCCCTCAAAACATTTTGTATTTCCCTGTTAGTGTGAAAACAATCACAACGCTTACCGTTCGTGTGCTTGATCAAAACGGAGACCTTGTCAATTTTCGTAACGAAACTATCACAATTAGACTACATTTACGCGTTGCTAACAATGGGCATTAGATACCACAAGTGCTTTGAGCATCACTCCACTCATTTGTATAAAAAGTCGCAACGAAAGCGTGGCTCTGTCAGTGCATTATACCCCATCGTTGGCAAAGGTTTCACATCTCTTCGACCTCCCACGCTCACAAGTGAGAATAAAACGTTTTTGCGGTCACTAGGATTCCAAGTGTATTAATCATGAGTATTCTGAATATCACCCAGCCACCCCTTGTTGACAACTCAATTACTGAAATGGAGATTCATACCTACCAGCCGTTCATAAATGCCAAATTTGATTATAACGATGAAATTCGTATAGCGATCCAAGAATTAGATGCGTACACTTTACCATCTCAAAGCATGTTATATCTTGAGGGAACTTTGACAAAAAGTGATGGTTCAAAGGCTGAGTCCTTGAAACTAATTAACAATGCTTTCGCCTTTTTATTTCGCGAAATTCGATACGAGTTAAACGGAGTTGTTATCGACTCTGTTCGCAATGTTGGCCTTACATCCACGTTGAAAGGATATATGTCCTACAATGAAAATGAAAGCCTGCGTCTGCAAAATGCTGGTTGGTTTCCCAAGGATTCCACAATTTCAGATAGTGGAAAGTTTAACGTTTGTATACCACTAAGCATGTGGATGGGATTTTTTGAAGATTACAACAAAATTATACTGAATATGAAACAAGAACTGGTTCTAATACGTAGCAACTCAGATCTTGATGCAGTGGTCAGCACTACTGACGAACAACCTAAAATTACTATTGATAAAATTCAATGGCGAGTGCCTCACGTTTCGGTTGACATACCACAACAGTTAGCATTAACAAAACTGCTTAATAAAAATGTTGATATCCCCATCTACTTTCGCAGCTGGGAATTAATTGAATACCCCACTCTTTCAGAAACTACCCGTCATACGTGGCCTGTAAAAACGACTACAAAACTTGAAACGCCTCGACATGTTCTAATCGCCTTCCAAACCGATAAGAAAAATAAAGTAACTTCCAATATGTCCACCTTTGATCACTGTCACTTAACTAACATTCGCGTCTTTCTTAATTCTGATCGTTTTCCGTACAATGATTTATATCTGGATTTTGATAACAACAAATTTGCTACGCTCTATGACATGTTTTCCAAATTCCGCGCTACCTACTACAATACGGAAAATGAGCCGCTGTTCAGCCCCAAGACCTTCAAGTCGATCGCACCCATAACCCATATTGATTGCTCCAAGCAAAAGGAAAGTATTCAGTCTGCCTCAGTCGTCATGCGTGTAGAGTTCGAAACTAGTCAAAATATTTCCCCGCAAACCAGCGCATACTGCTTAATTCTTCACGATCGCGTATTCTCTTACAATCCTCTGACTAAAATTGTTAAACAGCTTTAGCTGGTATGGCAATATAAGCTCAATCGCCACTCATGCACCATCATTTTCACCATGCCTGCCGCCTACAAACGAGCTCTCTTGGAGTATCGTGAAAAACTCATAGTGTTGCGCCAAGCCCTTGACAGCTACTGCAATAAGATTTCTGTTTTTAGACGCTTTAGCCGTCTGCGAATATGAGTCTTGTGCTGGACGTACAAGGATTCAAACTTGAAAACAATAAGTTTATTGTGAAAGAGCTTGCTGCTTTTGATGGTTTGCGGATATTCCATTACGTTTTTAAACCACCTTTTTCCTGGGACCTGCTCCCCCCAGAGCTACAAAAGCAAGCTTCTTGGTTAACAGAATACCACCACTGTATTCCATGGACTTCTGGATTCACGCCACTACATCATGCCTCCCGGATCATCCAAGAACTAACATCACAGGCGGATAGAATTTTTGTAAAAGGGAGAGAAAAGGCGAACTACTTACGACAATATTCCTTATCGCCTATTATTGAATTGGATGAACAGCCACGTTTAATGGTACAGCCTGCTCGCTGTTTTGCTCACACTAAGGATATCTGCATATGCGCTCTTTCGAATGTTCATTTTATGTATGATACGTTTGTCATGTCATAATAATTATTTTGTTTTTAATATTTTTGTGTTAATAAACATAACCATTACTTTTACCTTGTTGTTTTCTTTTACTCGAATCAGAACTACGTATTTTTGGTATATATTTTATTTAGTGATCAGTTAACATTTATTTACAACGAATCGATAACTTACAACAAAAGCGTTTAGACTTACAATGTGTGATACACTTGTCTACAATTTCTATTATTTTCTACATAGCTTCCATTTGATTCATGTTTTGTCAAATCGCTCGCTCCACACCTTTTCTCTATGTTGCTCACTTAAAACTCTTTCCAACACTTGTGCACACTTTTGTATTCGCCTTTGAAATCTGCATCTGCCTGCACCCTCCTTCTGCCAATCACCCCGACGAGCTGCTTTTGCTGCATACTGCCACACCACTAGCTGTTGTTCACTTATACTTGAATTAAAGTGAACCCGCTTCCCATTCATTACGTTTTATTGTTTCACACGCTCCAACGTCCTTCTCTCTAACTTGATTAATCTACTTTTGATTCGCTGTTAATAAGTGAGAACTGCTACCAAACTTTGTACTTGCATTGACGTTTATAACTCGCAGAAGAATACTAATCGTTTCCCATCCGTTTTCACTACTCTTATGGTTTTCGCACCCTCTTCCGTTGATCGCCTTTGCTGGCCTGCCTTCGCTTTCTGCTCCATTATCGCACTCCTGAGCACTGGTGGCAACTGGTTCATTATTGGATAAAATAAGTCATACCGTTTGGTATACTCGATGTTGTTCACTAATCCTTTTACACACAACTTTCCATCTTCATAGTCACCTATAGATCTGTGCAACCGTCGGAGTTTTTCCGCTATCGTATATCTTTCCGGTATATCGATTTTTAGCTGCCACTCAGCAAACTCCGTTTCGATCTGTTGTTTCATCGACTCCAACGTACTTCTTTCTAAGTTGGTCAGCTCCATGTTTCGTTGATATTTTGTTTTCGATTCACTGTAGATAACTGCGAACTGATGAGAACACATTGTGTTGGTCCTCACTTTATATGGCTCTATCTATTACAAAACCTGTTTTCCGACTTCCCCACCATTACACTACAAACTGGTTTTTCTTGTTTCCCCACCCTCATTGTCACCAGCATACGTGCTTCAAGGAGCAATTGAGTCTCTCAGTCAAGGGGTCAAAGGTTAATAGACTAAAGTTTAGAAGACACGGTTCAAGGGTAGAAGTCATTCCAGGCCCCCCTGTGATATTTCCTCACTTCTACTTTATTCACACACATTTACGCGGGAGCAGCAAAGTGCAACCTTCTACGACTACTATAACTCCATATAGAATCACAATTTAGTTACTGACCGTATGCTACTGATGTCTCATTCAATTTCGTGTTAACACTCTCTTGTTTTGTATGACCCAGGTTATCGTGTAATATTTTCCCACTTTACAGTACTATAGCATTATTCACATGCATTAACACGGCATCTGAACGGCTAACAGTGACGGTACTATAACTGGCATAGAAGCAGGTAGCCAACAAGTTCCGGACAATGACCACTTCAGTGTATTGCATCGTGATGACCACTAATTAACAATCCAGACAAGATCGTCGTCGATATAACCGTGGCGTATACAGGGTGTCCCAGAAATAACACGCCAGAGTGACATGGAAGGTAGATTGGCTTTAGACCAAGCAGAAAACATCGACATGACCTTAGTAAAAGTTTTCTAGTTTTCGAGATATTGCCACTTTTAAGGTTTTGCAAAAAATTCCTACTTTTGTTCCTTTTGTTGCCTGTTATGGCTATAAGGATTTGCGGACTTATTATCTTTTTTTTCTCGGGCTACTATTAATAGTTGGTTGAGACGACAAGGTATTGATTTCATTAAAAAATATCACGGTATGTTAAAAAAACAACAGAATTCTTAGATTTTGTGTCAATGCGAAAACCTTAACCAAGGTTTAACTGATTACTGTGACAACGAATGAACCAGACTGAATCAGCAAATGCTCTTAAAAACCAACCTACTTAATGCTCTTTCAAAAATAGTATAACATTTATAGGTTCTTTTTACTAAAAATTGAATAGCTCCAAGTTTTGACATAGAAGTCGTAATACTTCTACGTCTATATCGCCTAGATACATTGTCCTTTTTAATTCGTTGTAGGCATCAAAATAATAAATAGAACATAAAGCTGGTTTTTTATATCCATTTATTTTTAGTCACTATAACCGATTCTCAAAATGCTTACCACCCACTCTTATACACAACCTGCATCTTCTTAAAAATTGTCCCTTTGAACTTCTAAAATCTAGATCAGCAATTTCGCCTGCTGCTTGATGGATTCGTTGTCGCAATTCA
Source organism: Callosobruchus maculatus (assembly GCA_951848785.1). Taxonomy (NCBI): domain Eukaryota; kingdom Metazoa; phylum Arthropoda; class Insecta; order Coleoptera; family Chrysomelidae; genus Callosobruchus; species Callosobruchus maculatus. The sequence continues at coordinate 1,647,273 of CATOUR010000064.1, read as the reverse complement.
TCGGCTGATCGAATTGGTTTTCCACACACTTTATCTTTTAAACATCCCCAGTAAAAAAAATCCAGACGGTTCAGGTCTGGAGAGCGTGGGGGCCAAGAAACTGGTCCTTGCCGGCCAATCCATCTGTTAGCGAAGGTTTCATCAAGATAAGCCCTTACTGCACGACCATTCTTTTGGAAGATGTGCCTCTTGAGTCAAGAAGAAGAATGTGGTTACAGCATGATGGGTGCCCTGCGCACTATGGTCATGCAGTAAGTGCTTATCTTGATGAAACCTTCGCAACAGATGGATTGGCCGGCAAGGACCAGTTTCTTGGCCCTCCAGCTCTTCAGACCTGATCTCTATGGATTTTTTTACTGGGGATGTTTAAAAGATAAGGTGTATGGAAAACCAGTTTGATCAGCCAACGAATAGCGTCAACGAGTCCATTAAGCAGCACGTGAAATTTCTGATCTAGATTTGAGAAGTTTAAAGCGACAATTTTTAAGAAGATGCAGGTTGCGTATAAGAGTGGGCGGTAAACATTTTGAAAATATGTTATAGTGGCAAAAAATAAATGGAAAATGAAAAAACAGCTTTATGCTATATTCATTATTTTGATGCCTACTACGAATTAAAAAGGACAATGTATCTAGGCGTCTTAGACGTAGAAGTATTACGAGTTCTATGTCAAAACTGGGGGCTATTCAATTTTTAGTAGAAAGAACCTATAAATGTTATACTATTTTTGAAAGAGCATTAAGTAGGTTGATTTTTAAGAGCATTTGCTGACTCAGTCTGGTTCATTCGTTGTCACAGTAATCAGTTAAACCTTGGTTAAGGTTTTCGCATTGACACAAAATCTAAGAATTCGGTTGTTTTTTTAACATACCGTGATATTTTTTAATGAAATCAATACCTTGTCGTCTCAATCAACTATTAATAGTAGCCCGAGAAAAAAAAGATCATAAGTCTGCAAATCCTTATAGCCATAACAGGCAACAAAAGGAGCAAAAGTAGGAATTTTTTTGAAAAACCTTAAAAGTGCCAATATCTCGAAAACAAGAAAACTTTTACTAAGGTCATGTCGATGTTTTCTGGTTCGTCTAAAGCCAATCTACCTTCCATGTCACTCTGGCGTGTTATTTCTGGGACACCCTGTATATTATGTATGAGTAAATTATCGCTCGATGCACTGCTTATTCCAGATAGCTACCCAACGCTAAAAATAAAAAGACCTTGACATGACTCATCCTATTTGTCTACCGCACCAGCCCGAAAGACTGCCAAAATTAATACTGACTTCCGCTCCAGGCCATATGTAAATGAAACCCTATCTACGCCATTGCAATCTTATAGTACTTATAGTAAATTCTATGTACATGGCGTTGTAGCCACCTGTATAGCGAACGTGTTAGTGAAACAGAAGGTCTTAGGTTCGATTCCCAGTTGAGAATTTTTTGTTTATTGAGAGGTCACGAGGTCAAAGTCCAGAGGTCAAAGGTCAGAGGTCAAAGTTCAGAGGTCAAAGGTCAGAGGTCAAAGGTCAGAGGTCAAAGGTCAGATGTCAGAGGTCAAAGGTCAGAGGTCAAAGGTCAGAGGTCAAAGGTCAGAGGTCAAAGGTCAAAGGTCAAGGTTGCTCATGTAGGTTAGGTTGCTCGGTCATTGACCCCCCCAGAACATACATTCTCCCTCTACTAAAGGCTTTGACCAATCGGAGCAGCCCATTCAAGAACATGCATCTGATTGGTCAAAGCCTTTGTTAAAATGCGCCTGTTGATAAAATCGGGCGTACTAGCCACGCGTCGCCGACGACGTTCGCCGTGGCGTTCCAAGGTGACGTTGCCGTACCGTCACTAGCACGTGGCAACGGTACCCTGCTGCGACACCGCACCGTTCCACGTTGACGACGTCGTGACGTGGAGATGTGGCCAGGCCCATTCTCGGTATTCTTGGCACCAATCTAACCGTTGGCGACAGTGATTTGCAGTGAGTAGCAGCACTACATAGATGCGGACGATATGTTCATAAGCCCATTGCTGTCAATCTGTGGTATACCATGCGGATTCGAATTGGCCTCCCTATAGCTGCATACCAGTCGTCAGCAACAGCTCGAGTGGATCGCATTCTGTCTCGATGGGCCAGTAGTCATACATGAAGATCTTGCCGGTCTGTAGTTCTTCTACGTATTTCAGAACCTTTAGCTCGCTGTATTCGTCCTTCTGCGATCCATGCGCGGCATGCTGCTACAACTGTAGCCACGCTACGCTCCATAGTTACAGCAATTGCTCTGAAAGAAGCACCACGTTCTCGTTGGCCTACAATCCGACCCCGTTCAAAGGGGCTTATCTGCGTAAACTGGGGCTGTCGTCTTCTAGGGGCATCTTTACACAACCAATTCATCTCACTGCACAACCAAGTGGTCTCTCGCCACATTTGCAAGAGTATTATCGTTTTGGATGAACAAAAAGCTTCTCGAAGAGCCCTTTGCAGTTGTTACTACTTGGTGGCCTATAAATGCAGCATCCTATGGATGAATGCACCATAGGATATTTTAAGTTATAGGATATTTTAAGCTATATGATATCAAATCCTTGCAGTTCGAGCTCTTCTTCGCGATGACAAGGAAGCCCAGATTTAACGTACACGGATACGCCAAACCTACGTCTAAATCGGGTGTATTCATATCCGGGATATCTAAAGCAGTTATCCATTGTTGAAGAGACGACTTGAGTTTTCGTACGAGCCAGGACGTGTGGCTTCTCTGCCCGAATGAAGGTGTTGATGGACAGAGTTTATGCTGGAGGCAAGACCTCGTATATTTGTAAAGTCGGCTCTGAACAAGTTTCTCTGGCCTTCGGGCCTGTCGTCAGTGCGAAGTTGCTGCGAAGGACGGCTTCTGTTGTTAGCCTGACGAGGAGTGGCAGCACAATTCTTTAAATAAACTTCGCTTAATCTTGCCCCCGGACCACCTGGCACCCGGAGATCCGAACGGCCAGGTGTTTTACCTCCGGAACCTTGATCCTGGAGAGCCATTGAGCATTTTTTAACTTCAAATTAATTTAATTTGCCACTTGTGACTAACCGGGAACATCGGCCCAGCCACGGAACATGAACCGTGAGGCGATTTGGCGCCGCCTATTTCCGGGAATCTATTTCTAGTTTCCCGGAAATATTCCGATGTGGGGGTGATTGCACCGCGGGCGAAACTAAGTGACTGCACTTCTCCCCCCTGTGGCTGATTGCAGAGCTAATAGTACACCATGCACCGTCTTCGGTGCAAGGTGTACCATTACCTCTGGGCGATGGGGTCGCCACATCCCTACACGTCTAAAGTGTTTTAGAGGTGCCATGTAGGTAAATAGCGCCTGTCGGCTGAATGAACAAAAAGTGTTACATGTGTACTAAAGATGGTACCGCCAAGCTGTGTACAAAATTTTCAATGCAAATATCCCTTTTTTCTAGGTGTTTGGATTTCACTTGCGCTGAGTAGGTATGTTTCAGTAGCTGTTATCTCATATAGTACGAACTTGAAGAAACCTTGGGCACTTTTTTTATTAAAAATCTTCCGAAACATTTTCCAAAAATGGCTTCTATTAGTTTTGACGCTATCGCTGTTTTTCCGCTGCATCCCCCTTGGTCTAAAATTTGAGAGTGATTTTTCTAGCAGGATTGATGGATTACCTTCATATCAAAAAATAGAGCTCTTAAATTAACGCTCTATTTCTCGACTTTTTTTGATTGATCTAAGGAAGGCAATCATACTTTAGCCATATAATCTTACTCTTATTGAGGTGGCATTTATTAAAAGTGGTACCTTTTTTTTATTTCAGTGACATTATAGACGAAGAAACAGCTAAAGACCAAAGGACGAAGGAACCAGGAATGGCAAGATCAAATGCTGAAAAATTGAAAGAGCTACTGAAGGCTAGTCAATCTAAACCAAGCCAGAGAGAATCAGATGCTACAGAGGTAAACCGATAAGTGTTAAAGATTATAGGGACGTTATATTAGACAGATACTCTGATTTTTTTTAATTTAGACGAATGGCGGGTGGTTCTTGGGATATTCGGCCGGCGTCCATACGCTCCGCTGGCTTGACCTTCCGCCAACAAGAGAAATAAAATGGAAAATAAAGCGTCCAGAATGTGCGGAATAGCGGAATCCTTCAACAAATTCAACATATTTACGCTACGGTCATCATTTATTGATAGCCCGATCTTTTTCAGTCATTGCGAGCAAGGTCACTGACAGGCGAGCTGATGATGAGGATGAAGGCTCAAGAAAAGCCAAAGAGGCGAAGTAGCTCTCCAAGTTCGCCAAAGCGATCTAGCTCTCCTAGTTCGACGAAACGGCGATCTAGCTCACCAAGTTCGTTGGCACCAGTGAAGGACGTAAGCCATTCAGTTCCCACTTCAACCAGAACTAAGCATGCCACTCCTGCCTTCTACACCGACATAAAACCAGGTGCAGGTCAATGTAGCTGCGTCAGTAGAAAGACGTTTGCGTCGAAACACAGCAAGTCCAAAGAAGATTCTTATCGCTGATATCTGTGTAATTCTAAAAGCACGCGGTCGTATCAAATATGACTTAGTGCTAATAAAGAAGATCTAATCTACATACTCGTATTTTTATTTAAATTAGTCACACTCATATCGAGTTTCTAAAAACGTCGTAAGGTATACAACTCTTGACAGTACTTTTTATATTAAACAATTCTTACAATCGTTTTATAAGTTATGTAATATGCTTCACGTTTTAGTCAATACCAGAGGTATAGAGAGGTATACAAAAGAATAATTTCGATGCATAAATTTTGCTGTTACTGACCTGTCGTAGTTGTGACCTAGAACATGGCTGCCTCTTTGTTACATCAATAACAGGAACTTAAGGTTCATTGACATTCTAACCTAATATTATGATACATAACCTAAATTTTTGTTTGGGTAATGAAAATGTTTTTACTGGTGACTTTTCTATATGAAGAAAATAAAAGTATATTGATTGAAGCACTAAAATGAAGACTAGTTTTATCTTTCCTGATTTAGACAACTTATGGTGAGTTTTCAACTTTGCAATTCGTTGCATACAGTGAAATATTTTCAGCGAACTTCCAGGAGCATCTAGTGATAAGATATTAGTGATATCAATCATAGGCAAGTCGCCCCTAAATAAGGCTGGTCTAAAAGTTAAATCTGTAGGACGGATACCGCTATCAAGCTATCATAATGCAGAGGTAAGGAGGCCTTTCGTTTTGGTCTAGTTCATATATAATATATGTGTACATCAGTTTATGATATTCGTCAGAAGAATGAGATTCATTGTGTTTCCTGCAGCTTCGTTATTTGATAGAGTATTTTAATCATCAAACAATTAGTTGTACCTATATAGAATTTGCTATCAATAATTATATAGATTCAAATAAGTTATCTGTATTTTCTGATTCTATAATTTATTATTGCAGTGTGCTATAGATGGTTCATATGATGAAGAAAACCAAATATTATATTTGCATGTTCAGACTTTGTTAGACACAGATGTCTTGATAAGGTTCTACAAAAGCTTGGAAGATAAACCTGAATATGAAAATGCACATTTTTTCTCTAATTATGATGAAGTTAAGAGCAATTTTGCCAGATACCTGTTATTTTTGTTCTATGTTAGTCATATTGTTATACTGTCGCATCCTGGATATACCCTCGACAGTAGCTATATGCAATATTTCAAGGCTGTTGATAACTTGAGGTAAGTCAAGATGAAAAACTATTGCAGAAACATTATGTTGGTCATTATATCACCTAGATATGTAGTTTACTGAAGTTAGGTCCAAACTAGATGAGATTACGAGAACTTAATCCAAAAGATGAAATCTTGAGAGGTGGGTAGTAATGTTTTTATGGATGGAATTTCTACAAGGATACATGATTAAAAAAATTCATAAAAATGTTTCTTCAAATTCATGTACAGTTTTTTACTGGAAGAAGATTGTTGTCATATTTTACCTTAGCCGTACATCATTACCAAAATAGAATTGATTGTATGTTATAGGATATTGTAGGATCAGTTGTAGATAATGCTGAGGCTCATAAATGTTTTAGCCAAAAACTAGTTGATAAGATCAAAGAAGCTCTACGATCAAAAGAGCAATTCTGCCCCGAATTAGCTACAAATGGGCGATTCTGTACACCAAGATTGGTGTTTTATTTTGAAAAGTGCCCAAAGAATGTACAGAATTTGAAGAAACTGGAACACAATTTAGAAGATAAAATATATCATATTTTGAGGAAAACTAGGATAATCAGCACAATGGGGTAAGTTACGTTTGCCTTGATTTTTTATGTATAAAACATCATATGGTTAAAAAGCTGAGTTCTGTCAGTTGTAATTTTAAAATTCTTACTTTCAATACAAATCAAGAAATATCATTGATATTTTTTCAAAAATTTTAGAGGGCAAGCAAAATTATGATGGGGAATCTACTTGGCTTTACTTATTTTATTATGCCTTGATTGGAGAAATGTCAAGGCTTTACTGAACTCTGAATTTCTAGGGGCTCTTTGTTTGCAATTCCTTTGAATGACGAATTTGTGCATATTTCTCAAGAACCTGCTTCAGATCCTTTGGGTAGCATGGTTAGGGGCTTAATAATGGATTGTCAACCTGGAGGAGCAATGCAGGTAAATAATGATGCACAATAAAACTACTCGGGAGTAGATGTGTCCCTAAATGTCGTACTTTTTTTAAGCTCATAGCAAAATTGTGGAGAATTTTATTGTCTCCATTATATTATTTGAACTTTTTTTCGATAGCAGTTATCACAACGACGCTAGTTGCCGAAATGCGTCACGTCTCAGTTTTCACCCCCTGGCAACCCCCAGAGGTCACAAATTGAATCTTATCTTAATTAAATAACGCTGAGGTAGTATCATTTCCACTAAAAGTATGCGCAAATAAGATATTTTTCGCAACTGCCCATATCGGTAGAAGGTAGTGGTGTGTTCTTGAATGTCGTTCTTTTTTAAACCAAATGTGTACGTTTAGGCAGCTGCATATAATAAATAAATGAGAAGATGTCATTCTTTTAAGGAAACAAAAATGTTACACGACTTTTTGATAAAGGTCTTCATCTTGTATGTGATGAAATTCTGGCTTTAGTGAAAATCACAAACCAACCCCTAAGCCTGGCGCACTGTACGACGGAACTATTGGTCGCACAAGAAAAATGTAAAGAGCAGAATTATGCAGAATTTTGTTCTCTCCATAATCATTTGAAGCTTTTCTCGGTATCACTTACCAGAACGGCGCTATTTTTCGAAAATTGTCGCAAAATAGTTTTCATCCCCCCCACCCCTCGAGCGACAACCCCCGAGATCGCAAACTTAGGTCTAGGTTCAGGGGACGAATGTCTATCATCCCACCATTCCATTTCTTTCTGAGCTTTTGCTGTCAAAAAACCACTACCGCCTGAACTAATAGAGAAAGACTCAGTTTTTTAGTAAACAATGTTGTTCATCTATAAAGGAGTTTTAAATGTGTTATTAACTCATTGCGCAAGTTATTCACTCCTATCTGCATATATCTAGTTGCTGTTTCAGTCTAATAAGATTCTTATCAGCTTTTCCCTTTTATATAAATTGGAGGAAAACTAACTGATAGATCTGTTTAGATAAATGTGCCCTACTCCAGTCAGCTACATCGTGAAGGAAGATTCAAAAAGTTTCTACAAGTGTACATACAACAGGCAAGAACAAAAGGCTTTGATGATTGTGTCAGTTCTGGAAGGCATCAGCATTCTGTACCAGCTTACTTTGAGGTATGACATTTTAGAAGATTGTATTACTGATTTAATGTAACATAGAGGGCCATTTCATGGCATTCAGAAAAAGTTTTTCAAAACACTCAATATTTGACTGTACTTCTATTTACATTGATTGGTGACATGGAAACAAATGTTATTAACATGATATATAAAACCGTTATACACTGTCTTAGTTCAAATATCTAATTATTATTAGAACCAGTTATATTAGTTATGAAAAATATGACTATTTTAGTTTGTTGCACTCCTATGAAGGTACTGAGACAGATACTCAATTGAAGCCAAGCTATTAGATAAGATATAAGATGGTGAGGACTAGTACAAAGCTGATATACGAGGGTTGTTCTATACCTCCGTCAATCCACCAGTACGCAGACAGCTGTTTCACGCTTATTTGCGATCATCAGTGTGCCATAGGTCGATCGACGGCAATAGAGAGCACCTTCGGGTACCAGATGGCGCACCGGCAGAACTTTTCTGTCATCTTCTAACTAGTACAAATGTCTACAGAGCCTTGATAGAACATTTTGAATGTAGCATTTCATTTAACTATATACCGGGTGTCCCAGAATTTCCTTGACACGTGATATTTTCGTAACGAAAAACGGTTCAAGCAAGAACTGAGTGGTACTGTTGAAGGTACTATAGGGTCTATCATACCATGCATTCAAAACATTTTTTTTTGTACGTCAACCCTTAAAACTCACCCCCAACTTTTTTTTTCAAATAGCACCCCATATGTTTTCCTACATAAATGATATCCCCATTTTATTTAAAATCTTGTGGTACCTTTAATTTTATATGCAAACTTATTTTTTCCGTAAAATCATGAGCATAAGACAAATGAAATGATAATTTGTTTGACGCCTGTTATTTTTTTAACAAAAACGGATAAAAAAGAAAAGTAAGTGGGTTTTTCAAGGGTAGTGAATGACCTATCATTCCTTGCTTATGAATCATTTTTTTCTTACTTAAACCCCTGGAATCTACCCCTAGCTAGTTCTTTCAAATTTCAATCCACAATTTTGCCTGGAAAAATAAATTCTTTACTTGAATTTAATTATCGTAGTGCCTTACTTTTTATGCCCCTACTGCAATTTATCGTTAATTTTGGCGCCCGTGTGCGGGGCACACCCTGCACACGGGGTTGGCCAAGGTTGGCGCGGCACGATGTAACCATAAAACTTTTTCATGTTTTTGCACTTAGTTTTGTTGTCACATTTTTTTTATTAGTTGATTCATGATAATAAAAAAATATTTTCCGTACTATGTCTTTTAATTAATGCTTACGATTTCATGGGTTAAACGAAAAAAATTAACGATAAATTTCAGTAGGGGCATAAAAAGTAAGGTACTATGATAATTAAATTCAAGTAAAGAATTCATTTTTTTCAGGCAAAATTGTGGATTGAAATTTGAAAGAACAAGCTAGGGGTGGATTGCAGGGGTTTAAGTACGAAAAAAATGGTTCATAAGCAAGGAATGATAGGTTATTCACTACCCTTGGAAAACCCACTTACTTTTCTTTTTTATCCGTTTTTGTTACAAAAATATCAGGCATCAAACAAATTATCATTTCATTTGTCTTATGCTTATGATTTTACGGAAAAAATAAGTTTGCATATAAAATTAAAGGTACCACAAGATTTTAAATAAAATAGGGATATCATTTATGTAGGAAAACCTATGGGGTGCTATTTGAAAAAAAAAGTTGGGGGTGAGTTTTAGGGGTTGACGTACAGAAAAAATGTTTTGAATGCATGGTATGATAGACCCTACAGTACCTTCAAAAGTACCACTCAGTTTTTTCTTGAATCGTTTTTCGTTACGAAAATATCACGTGTCAAGGAAATTCTGGGACACCCGGTATATAGCTAACTTATATATAACTACTCATACCTCATCAAGTGATTAGTCATAGTTACAAATATCATACAAATTTCAAAAATCAACTTTTTCCAGCTACCTACATTGAAGAAGTGGATAGATTTCGCTAAGATCGTACATTCTGTTACTATCAAAAACAAGCTGATCTCCTCCTTATGCATTGACACCAGATTTTCTGAGCAACGCTGTTTGAAAGTATTGCCGTTAGCGTTAGCTAGATATCAGGAAGGACTTCCATCACATTATGCAAAATCTGGACATGAAGCAAGGTGAGTTTTTACAATCTTGGTTGATTTGATTGTTTTGTTTTTTTTGTCCCATTTTTCAAACCCACGAGATGACATTGTAGCCTTGATGACCTCTTATTCATTTTTGTTGAACACATGTTTTGCATTCTCCATTTTTTGTGTTGGGGGAAAGCTGTTGTATGCACAATGGAGGAGTCAATATCATGAGTCAAGTGTGAAAACCCGATTTAAAAATTTATGTCAGTTATGATTAATATTTTAATCAGTTTTGGAGGAAGTTACATTAACTGGGTGAACGTTTTTTCTTCTAAAATCAATAGGACATAGCAGTCTTGACATATGTGATCAATTTTATGAATTAGATTCAAAATATATTCAGAAGGCAGTAAAGTAATTTTGTATTCCCTGTGAAATACTAAAAGAGTTTCTTTCAAAAATCAACCGAGTTCAAAAATAAATTTTATTTCAACGTGTGATATATATTTTTTGCGATGCAAGTAATAGTTCTGATTTAAGGTTGAATATGGCATTTGCTTTGCTAAAAACTCAGGCCAGAGGTCCAGCATATCCTCAATACGCCGAACAGCTTGAGATAGAGTGTCAGAATTTCTGGGAAAACGGTAGACAGCAGTGTGAGGCTGCTTCAATGACTGGAAATCCATGTAAACTACCAAAACATGGAAATGACAAGGAGCATATTAGTGGGTTTGTTTATAAATGTAAGTCATCTATTACGCTATTTTATACAGGATGTTCTCAAAGTTCGGACTTTACTTTGCACTGCTTATAAGTATTATTTTCCAGGTGTGTATATATACGGTTGTACAAATACCGGTTTAACTCGAGCTTTATCAAACCTAAGTTTAGCTAAGCTTAGACTTAATGTTGACATCCGTTTTACAATCGTTGGCTTAGTTAAACCTGGTTGATAATAATATTCACTACCGTTGAAAATTACCTCTTCTGGTTTGAGGTTTGTGTCAAAGTCGGGGGCAACGGCCGTTTCAGTATCCGTTCTTTTATTTGCTCTCTTTGTAAAATTAGTCATTATCTCTGATTGCGCCTCTATTATGCAGATAGTAGTAGAAATATATGTCAGTCGGAGTCAGACTTGTTGGCGCTGTTATTGTGATATACCAAGTTGTTTCTAAAATAAGTGGGAGATAATAAATCGGATTTGGAAAGACCAAAAACGATACATACAAATACGACTTCGTTGATATGATTTTATTATTTTCATAGTTTTGTTTAGCTTGTAGTAATCTTTGTACCTATATGGAAATGAACACAGCATAGCACCGATTTATACGTGTTCTTGTCTTTAACATGGAATTAATTCAGAAAAGACTGATTTCTAAATTCCAGCTGCTTGCGACTGCGGCAGGAAAATATGTCCAAGAGAAGATCCCTACACGATAAAACAAGCAAACTACACGTTTTACCAGCAAGCTGCCAAAGAATGCCAGTGCTCCAAACTAGAAAGGATAACTTTGCCGGTAAGATCAGGAAAATGGCATTTTTTAGGAACTATTGTCTTATACAAATGGAGTTCAAGTCACTATTAAATGTTTTAATCGTTAAAGTGATAAAAAATAAAAAAAAAACAAATAATATTTTTAGTTTGTAGAATTAAGTTTAAGATATTTCAGATCAAGGTAATTCTAATTAGTAGGATAAGAAATAAGAAAACATATCGTCTGTTTGAAAAAAGACTGTCATATGCCAAAATACTTTTTGAGGTTTTTGGTTTAACTATCTTGTGTAAAAGTATGATAAACCTACCTCGCTTTTTTACCCATAGATGGCGCCATGTATAAACGTCATATCTTTACTTCGTGACGCAGCGTTAAAGCAAGACAGCAACATGTCACTTGTCTTACAACCGCCGAACAGAAAGGCCCGCGTTTTTTGCGGAAAGACCATTACAAGACAAAATAACATATACTTTACGTCGCAGTTCTTTGATGCAAAAGTGTCATATTCTGAAATAGCCCAGCTCAGAATAAAAATAAAAAAATATGATAGACTATAACAACTCCAAAAAAAAAAAATATGAACTAATTCCAAAGACACAAAATACCCAAACTCTGGGCATGTGTCATTAACTCATAATTAAACCTTTTACTAATTGTTGATTGGAAAATAATTGCAGTGTCAGTCTCAGTTTCATAAAACTTTAATGAGCTCTCCTGAAAATATACATTTTTTGAGATAAAACAGTCTTCCAAGCAGACGATATGTATAAAAGCGCAAGTTTAAACTGTCAGTAAGAAAAAACACAAGCAAAAAAATATAATTATAATGATTCATTTTTTCACTCCGTTATATAGTTTCTGATTATTTATTTATGTAATTTTCCTGGTTTAGGTGTTTGAGCCGTCAGTGAAAGAGTTCAAAGAAGCTAATTTAAAAGATTGGGAGGACATTGCTTCTGATTCTTCTGACACGGCAGAAAACTATGCGGTGTGTGACCTGCCAAGGCATTGGTCTCAAGTACCCAGTACCGTTGAGTTCCTGCCGGGAATGTTGACACTTACATCTCCTACGGGGTTGCTTCCAGAGTTCCAGAGTTGGTCGCTTGTCTGTCTTGGAGCGTCATCTCTTTACAGCCACAATCTCGGTACCTACCTCTCAGTAACAACTGAACATAGAGGTAGTAAACAAACCACTTCACCATGGCGTGCTCAAAGCCATCATCTTAAGTAAATAAACAGGTTTTTGACACTTCAGCCTCCAAACATTGATTAGCTGTGTTCCAATGCAACCCATGTTACAAACACTGCACTTTTACTTCCCACACCGATAGGTGAGGGGAGTATTGTGATCGCCAAAATTTTCGATTTTGAGATAATACACTTTTTGGGCGTTTCATGATGTCTACATAACGAAAATCCACGTTACTCATTTCCGTCGGTCTGTGTGTCGGTCTGTGTGTCGGTCTGTCGGTCTGTCTGTCTGTCGGTCTGTCTGTACGCGTTTTTCTGTCCTCGTAATCTCAGTAACCGCTGCATGGATTGTGATGAATTTTGGGCAGCGATATGCTGGGGGGTCGTAGTAGGTAATGTTCTTATAATTTTGAAAATCGGTGCAGGGGCGGCGCAGTAATTAGCAAAAAACAAAAAAAAATATCCCTCAAACTTCTGTTTTAGGCGTTTTAGAGGTTCCTGATCATTTTTTACTTTCTTTGGGTGGGGGTGAAATTGGGGTGGTTGGGGGGTGGGGGGTTGTAAAATTGAAAAATTTGTTGCTTTCATAATAGACTGTCCACTGACCCATGAAGGAAGACCTAGCAACATAAATAACTTTTTTAGTTCCATCCGAACATTGGCTTTCCTATTACAGAAACCAAAGGACTTAGAATTTTTTCTGGTGTAAACATACGAGAGTATTGCTTTAGATCCTTCTATATTATGTTACAAGGAAACTGTTGAATTGATGTTAATGATATTTTGACACAGTATTACTACCGTGGCGAGGATGGAAAACGCGTATGGTTTTTATAAACCGTGCCAGTGGCGGCGCAGAAATAATAAAAAAAGTAAAAATATAAAAACAACTCAAATTTCGTTTTTAAGCGTTTTAGAGGTTCCTGATCATTTTCTGCATTTTTTTGGGTGGGGTGAAATTGGGGTGGTTAGGGGTGGGGGGTTGAAAAACTGAGAAATTTCTTGTATTCATAATAGGCTGTCCACTAACCTGTGAAGGAAGACCTAGCGACAGAAATCAACTTTTTAAGTCCATCCGAGCATTGCCTAGCGTATTACGGAAACTAAGGGACTTAGAATTTTCTGTATACATACATACGAGTATTTATTGCTTTAGATCTTTTTGTATTTTGTAACGTGGACACTGTTAAATTGATTCTAATTAAATTTTGACACAGTATTATTACCGTGGTGAGGATGGAAACAGTAGCGGCTCGTGATATTTAGTTTAGGGGAGGCAGGGTGGAAGCAAAACCTAGTATTTTCAATATATAGAATAGATCAATAAATTAAAACTTTTTTATTGCAGTTAGGTGTAGGTAGGACTCTACTTAGTCATCAAAATGCCTTCAATTAAGAAAACAGAAGGTATTCCAATGTTCAGCAAATCTAGCGGGAAGGTGTAGAGTTTCCAACATATTTTACTACTAAATATATATAGAGAGAAAAATGGGAACTGCATCCTGGATTATATTTCATAATAGTAAAATAATGTGTGGCTTTTAGCCAGGAATGGAAAGGATAACGAGAAAGGATATAGTGATGGGCAAAGATAAAAGAATGGAAATACGTTCAGGAATCATAATAGAAAAATAACAGTTAAACTCCTTACAAAACAAAATAATATATTCTTAAAATTCACTTTTCATCAGCGGCGATATTTGCACGCTCAAAAAAAAATGATCGGGAATTTTGGCTACCTGTCAACCACTTATACTTCTAATACCAGGCATTAACAAAACTACTAGGCGGTTTTCCTTGATTTACTATAACTAATTCTACTCAAATCGGGATGGGGAACACCCAATTCTTTCAAAAAAAGCTTATCCTCGTAAAATCTACAATATCTTCACAATTTCTGACCCCACTGCTAATTTGAGTTGCTTGACTTGATTCGCCCTCCATATTATCTAATATTCAAATATTCCACCGTTCCCGTGACGCAAAGAAAAAAAAATTAGCCACGGAAAACTAGAGCAAACTTACCCCTTCAACGCCGCCGATTCCGAGCAAATGAATCATTCATATCCTAACCGCATAAACATACCAAGAAAGGCGGGAATGAAGCGGGAATCAGACAGATACGCGGTAAGTCAAAACTTTCTTTATCTGAAGGCGTGTTTGCCTCCGGCACTTGCTTGCGAGTCATAAGAAAATACCGGTGTGTAAAAGGGGTGATACACGTACGAACTTTAAGTACGCGGTTTTTAAGTTCGCGAACTTACTCGGCTCGACGCGGTGACACACGTGCAGCAGAAATCACTCATTTTGATAATTTTCCTAAATAAACAAAACTTTTAACAAACGCCAAACACAACAAGCGTTGCGCATCGATGGCCTGCCAAAATAGAGTGGTGGCTCGCGGCTCACAGTACGAGCTGAGACCAGCTACGAGCAACACTTCAAACCAGTTGGCTCGCCGGCAGTTTGCGCGACGGTTTTATTAGGTCTGTTTTTACAGAGAATCACAAACCAGTCAGAGCCAATCAGTATTCCCCATTGCAGTTGTCAAACTATTTCTGACTAGTACTGGCCAATCAAATTGACGCTGACTAGTTTGTGATTGCTGTAAAAACAGACCTAAAGTACGCGTACTTACGGTGACACACAGGCGAAAAAGGTCGTCGAGCCATAAGTACGCGTACTTGCTCGTACGTGTATCAGCCCTTTAAGAGAAAGAGACTAGCACAGCTGTAGGAATACAGTCGAAATCCAAGCAGGCGGAAGCATACCTCCGCGGCCTGTGATGTCACTGTATGGGACGTTGGTATGGGATATGGACAGCCTGTGACATCTATTGGCGCGAAGGCGAACAGTAGTTCCAACCAAGAAAACTTAATAGTCCGAGAGCAGGAGGAGGATATTCAACGTTTATGCAAATTTATTTTTAAAATATATAACATAAAAAGATATATAGTCATTAATTTTTCATGCTACTGATCACAAGGGAGGCACTGCCTCCCCTGCCTCCCCTGAAGAGCCGCCACTGGATGGAAAACGCGTATGTTTGTTAAATATCGTGTCAGTGGCAGCATATATAGCAATAATAAAAAAACTAAAAGTATGAAAACAACTCAAACTTCGTTTTTAGATGTTTTAGGCTGTCCATTGACCTCTGAAGGAAAGACTTAGCGGCATAAGACAATTTTAGGGGAGGGAAGGTTGCCGATGATTTGGTTGCAAGGCGATCTCAGACTAAAGCTTCATGCTATGAGAAAATAATAAACTGATATCACAGTAATGTGTGGGAAGTACTGAGTCAATCAACTTGACTCCATTTTCTTGAGTCCAATCTCGAAAAACAGTTAAACTACACTCGAATATAGCACAGCAAGTCCGTAAAGCTTGACCAAGCTTAAAAGACTCACAAACAAAACAAACGTTTGACAGTTGAGGTTCTACCGTAAATAAGTCGCTTGAAAATTATATCGGCGTTGCCAGCTCCTCAAAATTTATGTCAGACTTCAGAATTTGCGTTTATGACGAAGAAATATGCAGTAACGCAGTAGAAGTAACATACATACCTATTGATACTATACAATTAAGACGATAGTAAACAATTATGATTGCCGTATCTGGTGGTTAATATGACAACGTAAGAAAATATGTGGCCTATTAGAATTAGTTGTTTACTACCTCTATGTTCATTTGTTACTCTGAGGTACCTACATTTTCATTTATATTCATCTGCCCCTAAAAAGAGTGTTTCAATAGGAGCGCGAGATTTGATTCGCCCGCCATGTACGACAGTAATAAATGTAGTAGTAGTAGCAGTAGTATGAGTTTTTATTTTGTTCTAGAAACAAGTTCACATTACAAATTTTTATCGAGAGGTGTCATTCAACAAAGTTGGTCTTCCATGCAACCCCCAGTCATACAGGGTTGGGATAAAGTATGGAACCAAGCTAATAACTTTGGAACGGAAAGAATGATATTGCTGAAAATTTGCAGGAAAGTGTAGTCACGTCTAGTGCATCCGAAGACATTATGTTAGCTATTAATCTACTTCCGGTTTAACCGGAAGTACCGTCAACTTTTTTAATTTAAATGGGACACCCTGTATATTTTTGCAGATTTTAATTCATTTTTTTTTTTGAATACGTCCATAGTGGGTTTAGTATTTGTTTCTTAAAAAATTTGTCTTTCAAATTCGTCCGTGGCGGTCTGCGGTCTTCCCGTTTGAGATAATTTTTTTGTATTTTTTATTTTAGTCACCGTCAAACGTGTCATAGGACCCCTGTCGGGATGTAAATCATTAAAAGTTGACACACTTCTTTGTGAGTTGTCACGCGATCGCCAAAACCGACTTTGAATGACCGGCATTTTAAACACCTGGAATGATAAAGAAGCTTTATCTTTCCCGTTTTTACAGAAACTAGTACTAAACCCACTATGGACGTATTCGGAAAAAAAGATGAATTAAAATCTGCAAAAATATACAGGGTGTCCCATTTAAATTAAAAAAGTTGACGGTACTTCCGGTTAAACCGGAAGTACATTAATAGCTAACATAATGTCTTCGGATGCACTAGGCGTCACTACACTCGTCTGCAAATTTTCAGCTATATCACTCTTTCCGTTCTAAAGTTATTTGCTTGGTTCCATACTTTATCCCAACCCTGTATACAAAAAAAGTTGTTTGGATACAAGAACTGACCAACCATAACAAAAGGCGTTCAGTGGCGTATTTAGTTGTGTGACGTAATTCTAAATCCAATATGTTATTCTTAATGCATTTCTACAATATTAGTATCAAATGAAAGGGCTTGTTGAGAGTAACACGAAAAATAGCGTGACGGTGACGTCATTCTAAATTCAATATGGCGGAACATCTAGGATGGCGGAATAGTTATTTTTTCTGCATTTCTACAATATGGGTATCAAACGAAAGAGCTTGTTGAGAGTAACTGGAAAAATAATGTGACGACATCCTAAATCAAATATGGCTGAACACCCAAGATGGCGGAATAGTTATTTTTAATGCATTTCTACAATACGGGTATCAAATGAAAGGGCTTGTCGAGAGTAACTCGAAAAATAATGTGACGTCATTCTAAATTGAATCTGACCGACCATCCAAGATGGCGGAGTAGTGATTTTTAATGAACTTCTACTTTATGGGTATCCAATAAAAGGGCTTGTTGAGAGTAATTCGAAAAAAAATGTGACGTTTTTCTAAATCCAATATGGCGGACCATCAAAGATGGCGGGATAGTCATTTTTTATGCACCACTGAATTTTGGGTATCACATAAAAGGGCTTTCCGTAAATAATTAGTAAAATATTCTGATATTACTGTTAATCCAATATGACGAAATTTTGAAGTTTTTTATGCTTCCTATAGTATGGGTATTAAATGAAAGGCTTCGCTGAGAATAAAAGGCACACAATGCAGGGTAGTACTGTCGACCACGCCGTGGTTTACTTAGGCTCGAAGCTCTTTGCTTCTGGTTAAGCATACGTGGCTTCAAGTAGGGTGATATCACTAGAAGGTCTTATTATTGAAGAGCTAGACTGTTCGAAATAAACCGGCAAACCACCTTGCAACAATGGCGCCTTCAGTGTGATGAACAGGCTCAGACCCCTTGTCAGCGATAACTAAAAAGTAAAAAATAAATTAAAAGCAAAAGACCTTTTTTCAAAAAAGTTATTTAAATGCTCAAAAAGAAGAGAATAAAATGTTCCTTTAAAATTTCGACTTTCAACTTATAGCCTGATTACACACAATTTATATGATCATAAAAGCTTCTCCGGAGGTTTGTGTAAGTACAGCCTGACAAGTGTAGCAAGAGACTTGGGAATTTCGCCGCTGTCTCACACGCACTCGTTATTTCATATCCTCTCGTTATTTCTCACGGCTCTTGTTACACTTGTCAGGTTGTACCTATATAAATATTTAATTGAACTGAAATTTGAAAAAAAATAAACTTAGTAGATTAAGTTACTTAATTAAATAGGTGCTAGTTTATTTACACAAGTATGGTGATAGTTAAAATTTTAAAGGAAAATTTTATTTTCCTCTTTTTAGAGCATTTAAATAAAAGCTTTTTTAAAAAAGAATTTTTGCTTTTAGTTTATTAAAAGACAAACTTGCTGTGCAATTTAAAAATAGAACACTTTGAAGCAACTGTTGTTTGAAATTTGTAGACAAGGTAGATGATTCAAAAAGTCTGCTTCGGACTTCCATTGTCTATATAATTTTGGATTACAACGTTTCGATTGATGTGGTATCTTCAATCGTCTTCAGGTAAACTGTTTACAGATACCACATCAATCGAAACGTTGTAATCCAAAATTATATAGACAAGTCCGAAGCAGACCTTTTGAAACTTTGAAACAAATTGATTACTTTTCAGGTTTATCTGAATCACACCATCCAGGCTTCCTGAGTTCGACAAATTATTTGCTGCCTTGGGACGTTACTGTTTACCCAAACTCGAAACAGAATTGGCCTCACGTTAGCAAATACGCCATTAGGGGTAGAAGAGGACGTCAGACGGGCAGTATGCCACAATTCACCGTGAAGGTTTTCATAGGGGTGGAGTATGAGTGTTCTTCGGGTCATAGGTAAATATGTACTGGGGAAATTATAAGAAGGTTTTTAAAGATGATGTCAAGTAGAAATTGGCGTATACAGGGTGGCCCAATAAGCGCGCGGTGCTCTCTCGCGGCCTTACCGTTCAAATTAGAAGAAAATGGCTTGCATAAAAAACGTTACTTTTCAAATAGTCTACTTGTAGAAATTAATTTCAAATATGGCGGACATTCGGATATATCAATTTCCTTATTTTAAATAGAACACCTTGTAAATTATTACGTTTATGAATTCAAATCGATTTGTAAGTTCAGTTTGTTAACCATAGTTGTCTAAGGAACCTATTTTCGAAGTTATTCAGCAATCTTTAGAAAATTAGACGTTTGTATTACTATACAAAAGAAATGTTAATATATCGGAAACTAAGCACATTTTAGTATGAAAGGCCGTCATTACGGAATAATTACAAAATCTAGAATTTATTTTTGCATCAACTGATGTGGAACTTATCATACCATCCCATTTGAAAAAAAGTTTTTAACGTTTTGAACTTTCCAAATTTGAAAATTGCTATTCATTTACTGAAACATAAATATGTTTCTTGCTCGTTTTAAAATCGAAAACTGCATCTTTAAGTCGTACTTAGTTTCCGAGATATAATATTTTTTGTAAAGTACTAGAAACTTCAAATTTTCTAAAGATTGCTGAATAACTTCGAAAATAGGCTTCGTAGACACAAACTATGGTTAACGAGCTGGACATAAAAATCGATTCTGAATTCAAAAAGGCAATAATATACAAGGTGTCCTATTTAAAATAAGAAAGTTGATACCAACTTCCGATATATCCGGATGTCCGCCATCTTTGAAATCATTTTCTGCAAATCGACCATTTGAAAAAAAAGGGTTTTTTATTTACGCGATTTTCTTCTAATTTAAACGGTAAGGCCGCTAGGGAGCACCGCGCGTTTATTGGACCACCCTGTATAAGGGAAGTTTTTCCCCACAACTTTCCTTTAGCTTCTTGTTTAGACCTACTTTTTTGCTTTTACTTCCCACACCGACCATTGCCTTGCTTATTACAGAAACCAAGGGACTTAGAATTTTCTGATGTATTCATCGAGTATTGCTTTAGTTAGATCGTTCTGTATTGTGTAACAGTGGCGGATTTAGAGGGGGGCGAGGGAGGCGTACGCCCCCCCCTAGAGGTCTACGGAAGCATATTATATTTATATTAATACCAAAAGTTAAGCTTTTTTTGCTCTTCAGACTGCTGCTGCACTGCTCCGCCTTTCCCCCCCTAGACCTATGGTTTGAGTATTTTTTTGTTCTTCAGAAAATTAATCATGTTGAGTGCTGGTGCCACTGCTCCCCCCCCCCCCCCCCAGAACAAATCGTAAATCCGCCACTGTTGTGTAACTGTGAAACTATTGAATTGATTTTAATGTACTTTCGACACAGTATTATTACCATGAGGAGGATGAAAAACGCGATATTTCACTAGCTGTCACTTTGAATTTATCAACAACATTATGTGTAAACTATCCCTTATTCATTCTAGGTTTATGTTGGCTGCACCAGATAGAATACTAAAAGCAACCCCTGGAAGTATAGTTAAAGATACAGGTCACAAAATAGCAGAAAGCGATTTGCCCTTGTATTACCCATGTCCATGCAGAGGTGGAAAATTAGCGCAGTTGATGAGGTTGCATGTAGTTACTCCCAAAGCACCGGTCAATTGCACCCTTAATCCAAAGGTAGATTTCTGTTTTAGGATATCCTAACTGTTGCAATATTACCAAAAAGCGTTGAACTATCAGTGTTCGAATATTTGAATATACAAAAGTGTTCTAAGATTCTAAAGTTCGAATCTCCAGTCTTCAAAAAAATTGAGGCTCTAATATATAAATTGTTCAAATAATTGAGGAGTTTGAATATGTTCTAACTATTCGGATATTTGAAGTGTTCGTTAGTGCTTGATTACTAGATTTGAGAACTAGGTTCCCAAATTGTTAGAAACTATAGAGGATAGCTCAGAGGAGCAGACTCCGTTTGAATATCGGTAGAAGAGTGAGATGTTACCGAGCACACGCCGGTGAGAAAGTGAATGGAGGTGGCGTGTTAAGGCTGGGTCGCCAATTAGTCGATTTGCCCTTCTCTGGACGGCATCAAGTATAGACAGGGTGGTGACGGCAGCAACTCCCCAAACATGAGAGCAATACTCCATCTACACTTTTATATAGCTTGAGGAGGTTAAATGGTGAGAAATAATTTCTGGCTCTGAATAGGTACCAAAGCTTTTTAGCAGCAGCTGTTGCATGGACGCAACTTGTTCGTGTCATATCAGATTTTTCAGGACTTGACTCCTAAGAGCTTGAGTAAGTGAGCCTGATTGTTCATCATAACATTCATAACCGGATGCTGGTTTGGGCACTTCTTATTTGATATCGTACAATACTGGGTCTTTGAAGTAATAAATTTTACCATATTCTTGAGCTTCCAAGCGGTAATCGTTTCCCGATCATTTGAAAGCGAAGCAGCCGATGCCAACCTACCGCAACCTCAACTTGAGTAACCCTCAAGAATCCCTTGAGTAATATTAAAGGGATACTTGAGAAACGACTATGAATACGGACCATAATACTCTACAGTTCTAGGGATTCAATTATTTATAGCTTATAGGGATAGTTCAAATAGTTCGATTATTTTGAATTCAAAATCGCATATTCGAATCTATATATTTCAAATATTCAAGTAGGTAAATAGGCGCTAGTTTTGAGCACCCTTTCTGAGTAACATATTATGCATTTTCAGGTACAACCAGCAATAGGCTCTCCTATTTTTGTAAGTACATTGGATGGTCCCATAAAATTGACCCAATCGGCGTATTGGATCATGAGATTGCCATATGTTTATGTAGCTGATAAACAACATTTCTCGCAGAATCTTTCTGCGAAGCTTCTGAAAGGTGTATTTGGTATTACTGAAATTGAACAATAAATATGTAAGTTACATGTGTTGTGTTTGTCTTTTTTATAACCCATACGTTGTAGATGTAGATTTTTTTTAAAATTGCCTGTATGAACATTTGACTATTATGACTATTTTTGAGATGTTACGATATGTTTTTATTGGTATTGCGCGAACTATTCAAATAGAGCCGCAAACGCTACCAGTTGAAGCTAAATCGGTACTACCATTAGGATATCAGGTCTTAACAATGGTTGTGGTACCATTTATAAAAAATGTCCGCTTATGCATACAATTATGGATTACAATTATTTTCCTTGTTATTAGATACCTAGTACGTCTTAGACTTGACTTACAATGGTACTCAGCATTAGCAATGTAAAAATTTCTATTGCATAATATCCGACGCATCTCGCAGATGTAATATCAGTTATACGGATACGCCTCTGTAGCGGTACCACTTCAACTCGAATGGGTATCACCATTTGTGCCTTCCAAAGCTTCGTGTCAGAAAAAGTTCTTGTTTTTTTTATGGCCAGCCTCCCGCAAAGGTTGAAAGCCTATGGCGCTGTAGAAGCGCTGCGTGAGTATAAGTGGCGGTGTACGTTAGATTTGAAGCGCTGCAGGTTGTAGCCGTCGGGAAACAAATTCTCCGGCACAGTAGCGTGCCAAGGTCTTCGGGGGCCCCCGCAATTTTTTTCACGGGCCCCCTCTACATAAGAAAAATATACAGCCTATACTGGGTGGGTTAGAATATTTCCCATCGTATATCCTGCGTGCCGTAAAATTCGACTAAAAGGAACCGAACTATTGTCGGGTATAAACAGTAACCTCTTCTCAACCAACAGCTTTGGGTGGACGAGTTGAGAAGAGTCAGGACACCTTCTTGTCCTTGGGTATAGATACTATCTGGTCAACGGCATGAGGATGCAGAAAGCAAATGGGAAATTACTGCATTAAAGATCTTAAAGATATCCCAAGAGAAACTCGTAAAATGAGTAAATGCATTTTATGAGTTCACAACATGTCTGTTAAGACATTGTGACTATGGTGATGATACTGGGTGAAAACGAAACTACTGTCTATGGTGATATTTCAAATCGGTTTATAGATAGAAAAAATTTGGGGTGACCTTGACTTTATGTTTTGATTTTTAGCTCTCATTGAAGAGTATGTATACAAACGATAGCCAAAACTACAGGTTGGTGCTAGAGAAAAACTAAATACAGATTCGGAATCAGCATAAAAAAACTAGTCCGGGAAAAATCCGGTTTTGTCAATCGCGTCCGGTTTAAAAAAAATTAAATTTTTATACCAACAAATTCCACAGTGAGAGCGCCGTCTGAATTTACTCAAGTAAATTCTTGCCTACTTTTTTTTATCGTTCGAGTTTTCTAAGAATAAGAGTTCATAGACCTCACGTAAAATATGATTATACATCGATTAATGGTAAAAATACGCGTCGGGTCAGTGTAACTTTGCCACTTGTTCTAACCGTTTTGGAGTCTACGTTCGACCACGTTGTCGTGTTGTCAAATTGGCCATAAAATTGGTACTGATAAGGCAAAAGATATTTAATTTGATTATGAAAATATAGTTATTACTATGTTAAAAGCTTGCTCGAGGTAGTCGAGACTAAACGCCGGTGGCCCTCCAGATGCCCCCCGCACCGCGGGCCCTTTTGGTTCGGCACGCCACTGTGAGGCTCATTTCACAGCGTTGAAGTTCTCCAAAAGAAGGAATGCTGGAGGAGACTGGTTTGGGGAGTACGAACCTCGACCTGGTAAAGATGAGCTCGCAGAGCCTCTTTAGTGTTTCTGGTTCAGATGGCTTTTGGTATTATTATCTGGGAGAGCTCACTCGAACATCTTCCGTGATAGATCCTGTAAGACAGGGATAGGTCAGCCACTCTTCTTCAATGTTCCAGGCTGTGGAGGTCCTCTGTGAGGTTGGGCGTATTGATTAATCTAATTGCTCTTTTTGGATAGTGTCCAGAAGCTTTAGAGAGTGCTTCGGAGCACATCCCCACACATGGGAGCAATACTCCAACGATCTGTGCCTTGTAGAACAGCATTAGTTGCTCTGGTGTATACAGCTTCCTACAGCTGAACAAAACTCCAAGCTTCTGAGATGCCGTTTTAGCAATACGGACGACATAGTGGTACCAGGACATGTTATTGTCGATGTTGATCCCCATAAGCTTGACGGAAGATGAATCAACTATTGGATGACCCTCCATTTCCACAGTTGGTGAGCCAACGTGAGACTTTTTTGTAAGCGTTGTTGCCTGAGTTTTCTGCTTGACGGAAGGCGACTCAACTATGGGGTGACCCTCCATTTCCACAGTTGGAAAGCCAACGTGAGACTTCTTTGTAAGTGTTGTTGTCTGTTGGTATTATTTGCAGCTACATTGGTAGTACGTAGCACAACGGGTACCATTTCCAATGCTATATCTCAAGTGGTACCAATTGGAACGATACGTTATCAGTTATATCGTAGTGCTTGAGCAAAACATATAGCAGTATATAAATATGGTACCCCAGATATATTTGCAGCAGCGTCTCTAGCGGCATTACTGTGAACTATATACTAGGTACTATCATCGTCCCTTGCAATAGTACCACTAACTGTCGGAATGACCTGACGCCTGACTTATGGTTCTGTGTCTGTGGACTAACAGTACCATAACTTGTACCATCGTATAATGTAGGAATTACCTGTACGATAAATATGCAATAGTCGTCTATCGTTATACTATTTTGTTTTTCAATTTTAGTGCCGAATTAGCAGTACCGTCAATCTACAATCTAACAAAAAAGGTTGTCGATTATGGTACCAAATGCTCACAACAGTGCCTCTAGCGGTACCGCTATGGACTAATCGATACTACTAACCCAACCTATTCTGATAATCTGTGGATACTGATACTACCATCGTCTCAACAACGGTACCACTCTTGGCGATGTTGATGAGTTACGGTTCTGTGTCTGTGGTAGCACCGTTTATGTATAGGAATGGCTGCACGATAAATATGCAGTTGCCGACCATCGTTTTTCCTTTTTCAGTTTTAGTACCGAGTTGACAGTACTGTGAATCTGCTATCCGACAGAAAACAGCCAAACTTGATACCAATTTTTTCACAACAGTGCCTCTAGTGGTAGGGCTGTGAACTGTGTGGGTACTACGTCGTGTCCTGTGACGGTACCAGTGGTACCACTCTAAATGTCAACTTGTCTGTGTTGTGGTCGTTGGCATGCAAGAAACGTCCTTGCATTCTTACGTCCTTCCTAAGATTAGAAAGTAGCTTTCTAATCTTAAGATTTATCCGTAAGGTAGTAAATTTTCTTTGCAATAACAATAGTGCATACATTTTTATTGTCTGCGCATTATTACCCCTGCAAAATATGTCAATAATAAGTTGAAATCTGTGTCCTGTTTTCTTGGGTGTGAGTGATTCAGTGTATTTTTTCAGTTCTTGTGAAACTTTCACTATGGTATCTAGGCGTAGAATATTGTCAAGATCTAGAGATGATCTCCATATGGATTCATTTCAACCCCCTGAAGAGGAAGAGGATGTTTGGTATCAAAAAGACAAGTTGTACAAAGACCATATCCAAGAAGTATTGAACAAATGGACTCAGATTGACGACGAAATATGGGCAAAAGTTATTGTTCTTGAAAGGAATAGAAGGGTAGCTAAGGCTTACGCTAGAGCCCCAGTACTTACAGTAAACGACTCCAATGACGGATTTGATGGGTTTAGAATAGGTCTTTGTGGTTTTGAAAACCCTATGCGAGACCAAAAGACAGAGGAATATAAAAGACACATAGGACATGGGGTGAAAATTAAAATGGATGATGCGGGGAATATTTTAATCAAAAGGGTATCAAAATGTAATGTTTATATCAAAAATACTGCACTAGATAATGAAAACGCTATAGGAAATGATATTTTGAAACTACCAAACTGTGCCTTGGAACCAGACAAACCTGTGAAACTGTTTGACATGAAGAAATTCCAATCTAATGTAAATAAGGAGCTGCGAAGAGCGTACCCGGACCGTAGGAGATTAGAGTGCCAATGTCTTAGCGCTATATCATTTGTTAAAGTAGAACCTGAATTACTAGAGTGTCCTATTTGGGTGTTAATCATTAATATAGTTGCACTAGATATGCTGAAGAGTAAGCTACCACCTATGCAAAGGATGATGGATATCAAAAATCGGCCAAAAATACCTGTTCCAGATGAGGATCCATATAGTGTGGCAGGCACTGACAGTGGATTAGGTAAGAAAATTGTTTTTATGTAAAATTTTTAAAAATAAGACAAAAAAAGTTGATTTTTGTTTTATGCTTGTCTTCCATAGCATTTGCCCATAATATTGGATTGGTGGATATTATAATATTTATTTTTAGCTGTACCTCATTTTTTCAAGTTTACTTTTGAATCTTTACAAAGATGTTCTACTGCTTTTGCAGACCATAAATTTGTAAGAAAGAGCTATTTTGAAAGAAAAGCGTTATAAAAAAATAAAATAATATATTTTGTGTGATGTCAAAATACGAAAGGTGTACCTATCTTATAGAATATGATTAATCCCTAAGGTTATGTTTTTAAAATCTTAATGTATTGCACATGTATTGATATTTTATCCAACGTTTCATTTTCGTTTAACAAAAGTGATTTTTATTGATATATTTGATAGGCTGCATTGAACAAAAATATAGGTCAAAGTCCAAAAAAATATACCTATTTGATAACCTGAACAAATATGTTTAGCACCAAATATTTCAATCATTATTTAAGAACAAAAGGCACATTATTAAATCAGCAATTATTTTCCTATATAATTGTTATATAAACAATATATAACTAAACTGAAACAATACCAATCCACCTGTATTTTATTGTGAAAGTTATAATAAGTCCCAAAATAGACCTACTTTCATAATATATATTTCACTGCTCTATTTGCTAACATACATGTACTATTATGGCTGAACATATCAAAGCATTGAATTCAAATGAGAAATCCATTGACATTGATCCTAAAAGCATGCATAATTGCAGCTCATAAATGCATAATGTGTCTATATATACATCTATATTTTTGCTGTCATGCTCAAATCATCCATACATTGACATTTCAATTATAGCTTTGCTGCTATCATCTGACAATCCTAACAGGGGCTGTCTTCAGCTATTTTCAGAAAGTTCTTGATAAATCCACCAATATACTGTTGGTTTTGTTCGGATTTGATATAGGTATACTGTTTAGATTCTTTTTCAGTAAAATTCCATCATCCGGTTATCAGTAGAAGGTATTAATAAGCAGAAAAAGATATAAACTTTTATATACCTTCTGACTAGAGTAGCTAAAGGAATTATTTGATCAAAACACTGAAGATACCTTTTTTAATTAATTGTCTATAGTAAAATACTATACAGGGTGTTTACGATCTTAGTGCATTAGTTTGGAGGAATGATAGATCATCATGTTTTGAACCTGAAACCCCAGTACCATTCCACTAGTTAACACATAGTTAAACAGAAAAAAATTAAAAAAGTATGACTGCAAAATCACAATCCAACAACATTGCCCAGTATTCGCCCTAGTTTCTGTCAGGCGTTTTTGGAGGTATTCACTATGTAAACAAATGTTATTATCTCCAGACTTGTTGCTGCATATTCTGTGTTATCAGAAAATGTTGCGATTTTTTTTGAAACTTCAAATTTGGGATATTTGTATTATATTTGTGCTACAGGCATTACAAGGATGTGTAATATTCATACTTTACATAAGAGCATTAAGTTCGTATATGAATATTTAAAAGTGACAAAACCA
Source organism: Callosobruchus maculatus (assembly GCA_951848785.1). NCBI lineage: Eukaryota > Metazoa > Arthropoda > Insecta > Coleoptera > Chrysomelidae > Callosobruchus > Callosobruchus maculatus. Next base: position 1,619,285 of record CATOUR010000064.1, on the reverse strand, counting down.
TTCTTTATGACTTTTTTATAAGTACCATGTTAAAAGATGGTTGTTTTCAACTAGAACTAATACTAGTTTCATAATATACCTTGTACTAAGCATTTTGGTGGCAGAGAATGTATGGTTAGTGTCATTTTTGTGGAAGTATTATCACTGCCATTTATCTCAGTGCAAATAGTTCTGCATATTTATGTAATCTCTTTAGCTGCATGTGAGTATGCATACACTAAATTATTCACATGAATTAAACATAAAACACTTAATCTCTATCATTAATGAGTTTACTGCTTATATGGACAGAACCTTTACATAACAACACATATTGAAAGAATGTTTGTGTTTATGTATGATATATCTCTCTTATACTTATTGATAGATGATAATGATATGCAAAATATTTTTATGTAATATATTACCAGTGTCCTCAATAAGACCAGTAATTTGTGCAGCTATCTTAGTCCACTTGTGGGGAAACCTACATACACATAAAATGATCCGTTTTATTTTTGTAACTGACCCTTGTCATTCCACTTTCTACACATACAGATTGAATATTGTATCTAGGAAACTTTTACTATTTTACTTAGTATTATAATTGTGAAAAGCTTAGATCTTCAAATGATGTTGTTTGGACATCTCATACAGAGATTGTATTAAAAAATAACAATGCTAATGCTTTAAGATCAAGGAACCCTGAATGCCAGACCTTTGGAATTTTATAAAAGCTAAAAGTTCTTCTATCTGTATTTACAATACAGGTAAGAACTATGCCCACTTATGAAACCTGGGTAGTGGTGACTTCGGCAGGTAACAGGTAGCAGAGGTATACAAAATATCAAACCCCCACAAGACACCCCTAAACGATAATGATTGATAAGTATACTTTTTTCAATTCAATTCAATTCAATTCAATTCAATTATTTATTGGTGCTAGATACAATGAATTGTTTGCACAAGTCAAATAAAAAAGAAAATATGTTAAAATATATAGGTATATGAGGAACATCGATCAACAAATACATATAAATATAAGAAACAGACAGTAAAAATATAACATATATATAGTACGTAAGATAAAACAGACAATGGATCCACCAAAAGATAGTTTAAAATTACAGATCAGAAAAGTCGTTATTTGTAAACTCTTCAAAACTGTAAAAGCCTTTGCCAGTGAGATAGGCCTTCATTTTGATTTTAAAGGTTTTATTATCGAGACCTCTTACAGATAAAGGGAGAGTATTAAAAAATTTTATACCAAAATAGTTAGGGCCAAATCTTGTTTTTTGTAGACGGTTTCGAGGCAGAACGAGGTTATTCACGTTGCGAGTATTATGTTGGTGTATATCGCCATGAACATTATACGCATCTATGTTGTTTTTTACATGAACTAAACAAAGCAAGATGTAACAGCTGGGTAACGTTATTATCTTTTTAGCAATGAAGGTTGACTTACATGGATCAGTGTATTTTAACTCATACATGTACCTAATGCATCTTCTTTGAATACCAAAGACTCTTGCCATGTGAGAAGAATGACCCCAGTTAATTAACGCGTAGGTCATTTTGCTGTGAAAATAAGAGTAGTAACATGTAAGAACGACATTTTCCGATATATTATTTTTTAAATTTCGGATTACATAGATGCATCTCGAAAGGGTTTTCAAAAGCTCTTCTACATGTGCCTTCCAAGTCATTTGGTTATCGATATAGACGCCTAGAAACTTGGCAGTATGCAATGTATCTATGTCATGTTCACGTAAGCTGATGGCTATTGTCTGAGACTTGGACTCATTTAGTGTCAACTTGTTAGCAGCTAGCCAATTTTTTAAGTTTTCTTTATCTCTGCCGTTTTCGTCTAATAATGAAGTTAATGAGCTACCACTATTAATCATTGTTGTGTCATCCGCAAACAAAATTATGTTGTTGGTTCTGGTACAATTCGGTAGATCGTTAACATATATCAGAAATAATAATGGTCCGAGAACGGATCCCTGTGGTACTCCGCTTGTGACAGCTGTCGTAGAGGAACATTGATTTTTAAAAGACACGCACTGTTTTCTGTTATTCAAGTAAGATCTAATCATATTTAAACTTGATTTATGGAAACCGTAGTGGGATAGCTTATCAAATAGGATGTTGAATTGAACGCAATCGAAAGCTTTCGTAAGATCTAGGAAATTCGCTATACTAATTTGATTTTTTTCTAAAGCGTCATTTACAGATTCAATGAACATGTTAATTGCTTTTGAGGTTGAGCTGTTTTTCCTGAAACCAAACTGATTCGTAGTAAATAAATTATTTGATTCAAAATATTCAGTTATTTGATCCTTGAGTAGAGTTTCAAAAATTTTAGAAAAGATTGGCACAAGCGATATAGGTCTGTAATTAGCAGCATTATTGATATCCCCATCTTTAAAGATAGGTATAACCCTTGAGATCTTTAAAATGTCAGGAAACATGTTATTTTTAATACATAATTGAATTTGAATTTGAAATTTGAATTTGAATAAGTTGAATAGTTTGGTTAATGGAATTATGATTAAGTCAGCTATAGTTTTAATTATTTTCGTGTTAAAGCCATTCACGTCGAAGCTTTTAGAATTTTTTAGTTTATAAATGGCTTCTCTAACTTGATTATATGTTACTTCTCTAAATCGGAATTCTAAGCTGTCATCAGTTTTAATCAAGAAACTAGTATGGCAAACATTCGAGACTACCCTGCTTACTAGGTTTTGAGCGATATTAGTAAAATATTCATTGAAGTCTGTTGCGTTTAAATTACTGTCAGTATTACTTTTCGATTGGGGATTTGAGCTTTTTATTATATTCCAAACAGCTTTCTGTTTGTTACCTGACTCTGCTATGTACCGATCGTTTGCCTTATGCTTAGCTTTCACCAACTCACGCTTGTAGTTGCACTTATACATGTTGATATATTGTTTACTGACAAAATTTTCATCAATTCTATGCAGTTCAGTTAAAAAATTGATGGTATTCCTCATATTATGCAGACTTTTGTTGAACCACTGTATTTTAATAGAGTTATCGTTACGAAAAATTCTAGATTTAGTTGGTAAATTTTTATCAACAGCAGCACTAATGAAGTCGATGAAACACATGAACTTAGACTCTAGGTCTACATTGCTATTACTAACAAAGTCCCAAGCAGTCGACTCGATTGAATTATATAGATTATACAGACCCATCTGCGTAAGAGGTCTATAGTTAACCCTCCTTGATGTCGTTTGAGTACTCGTTTCACCTAAACAGCAGCTAACGGCTAAGTGATCGGAAAAATGTGTATCAAAAATTTCTAAGTTGAGACAAAGATGTGGACAATTTGTGAAAATATTATCCAGACAGTTTTTCCCTCTGGTTTCATTTAATACTAGTGGCTGCAGCCCATAGCAGCTAAATAAATTGACAACTTGCTGAGCTTGAGATTGACTAGTGTTAAATTTAACGTTAAAGTCACCAGTAATAACAGTTTTTACTTTAGCTTCACACAGCTTATCAAGTAATTGTGACATTTTCTTCATAAATCTTTCAAAATCTGCATCTGGAGATCGATACACTGTGACTAATTGCATAGAACTGGTCTTAATACCCGCAATTTCAAAGATACATTCTTCCGACAAATTTAAAATGTTTCCACAAAGAGGTTTGGCTTTTATATTGTGCTTCACATATATTGCTACACCGCCTCTGATTTTGGCTTGCCTACAGAAGCTAGAGGCAACTGTATAACCGCTACTAAAGAGACACTCCAACATTTCTCTAGTCAACCAGTGTTCATTAAAACATAGTGCTGAATAATCACGCTCATGACATATCATTTCTATTACGTTACATTTATTGAAAATGCCTTGAATGTTTAAATGTAACAACTTGAAATTATAATTCACTACACTGCCGAAGTCACCGGCGTTTATATCTTCGACCTGTCTACATGTAGATAATATTTGGTGAGTTATATTGTCGTGGGCTGAGGACTGCGATTCTCTAAAAAAGATGGATGGTCATCCTCACAAACCGGAATAACCAATTCTGAACCTCTCCCGTCACAGGAAACTGTAGGAACAATAGTCTTTATTACAATATTTCTAACGCTACTTAGTAGTCTTGGGATAAATTTAAAGCTAAAGAAATGGCAGAACGATCTGATATTGCTTAAGATTTTTAGAATGCTGATAGAGTAGTTTTTGTTCAGTAGTGAATATCTCCCCAAGCTGTCATTTATCTGACTTGATATTGCAGTATCTTCTAACGTATTGTATAATGGTAAAATTTGTAGATTCGTTGTTTTTGAAATGGAGAAGAGACTGGCCAAGCCTCTTTCTAAGCTGTAACTGTTTTGAATGTTCCTAGTATTAAAAATCACTAGAATAAAGTCATTTTCAGTATAAGATAATGACTTGGCTCTTACAGTCCTGCAAAGTTCAACAAAGTCTATATTTGGGTGTACCATACCTTCAACTTTAAAAGTTTGTGGTGATAACATTCTTCTTAATATTATAGAAACGTTTCGAGCATCTTCATCCCCTATTACTAAGACTTTTTTCTCTGCTCCCGAATTTGCTTGCAAATCCGCGTCGTTGGATAATCGCTGAATTGTAGGTGCTCTTCTCATCTGTGTTGGAACACTTCTGACAAAATCTGGCATATCTGGTACTCCAGCACTTTCTGACTGTTTTGCTGACCCCTTTTCTTCAATTAGTTTATTTTTCACTCCATTCCGGTTTACTCGCTGGGGACATACATGTCTGTTTGTTTTCTGCGTTGATTCACACTGAGAGTGTATGTCTTTTCCTACATTGTCCCAGACTTCAGTATGGGTTTGAGTTACATTTGTGAGTGAGCCACTCTCCGTTTGTGTGAAATTCTCTGTTACTGCACATTTGTGTGAAATCTTCTCTATAACTCCTTTAAGGTTATCAATAAGTAAATCCTTGCTTTTTAGCTCTCTCGTCAGGTTTTCATTCTTTTTCTTCAAAACCTCTACTAAATCTACCAATTCTTCATTTTGTGATTCTTTTTGCGCCAGCTTGTCACGTAACTCCAGAATAATGTTTTTGTGCGTATTAGAGTTATCTTCAGCATGTTGATCTACCTGAATATGAATGTAACTATTGTTGTGACTTTTATTAACTTTCTCAGTAATAGTCTTCTTTGTCTTAGCTTGCTGTCGTGTATTCATGGTTTGATTTTTGGTTGAATCTTAGGGAACAATTTTTGGTAGCGGCAACGTCGATTTATAGCTGATACACTCTGCGTTTACATTTGTTACGATTTGAGGTTGGTTTTATAGAAATACCTAAGATAGTCTCACCGCTTCTTTCACAGATGTATGTTACTCAACCGCAGCAACCGTTCAGATACACATTACAATTTAATTACTTCAAATGACTGTATTTTTCCACCCATGCGGTCAGTGGATTAAACTATCACACTGGCGTTGTTGCCGATTTTAATCAAAAAAAAAAAATAAAAAATAAAAAAAAAAAAAAATAAAAAAAAATTGAAAAAAAATAAAAAAAATAAAAAAAAAAAAATAAAAAAAAAAAATTGTGTATTGCGTATTTTGCTACATAACATCAGACGGTTGTAAATTTACCAACCATGCGTTGAAATCGCTGGAATTTAAATATCTGTGGAACAGTTGAAAATCGAACCCTACTTTATATAACTTTTTTGTTGGAAATGAGCCTGTACAGTCCTCTCATAAAGTATCTTCCACTCAGCATAGAACCTCATGTAGATAGATTGATTTATTTCACGACCATATGTAAAATTTATATTTGTAGCAATTCAGAATAAAATAGTAAATCCATATATACACATAAAATGTAAAAATATAAAATCAAATTAAAAAAACCCTAGACAATACACATAAAGTAGAAAACAACAATACAAAAGTACTACTTTACAAATTTTAAAGTACTTGTCGTTTTGAGGGTGTCAATGTACTCACGGATTGAATAAAATGCATTTTCCTGAAGAAATGCTTTATTGGAGGTGTTAAATTTTGCATGTTCTAAGTTTTTGAGAGAAGCTGGTAAGATATTATATAGATGTAATTGTGAGTTCCAAGCAGACTTCTCTAGTCGATATCTAGGAACTTTATTAGTTCTGGGGATCGGGTATTATAAGAATGGTAATCTGAATTTAGGCCGAAATTGTTCCTATTTTTATGAATGTCCACCAGATGCCAGTAAATGTATAGTAATGGAAGTATCATCAACTTGAGGTTAGTGAAGCAGGGTTTACAATGGTCCCTATAGCCAGCAGCTACAATACTACATACAACCTTCTTCTGAAGTCTAAAAATATTAACTGCATGTGGCAAGCTCCACCTCAATCTAATGCCGTAGTTCATATATGGCTGTGAAAAGTGAATAATATCGTCGCACTAACTATAGCCTCTTCAGTTTACGAATAACGAATATTGATGATGCCAGTTTGGATTTTAATGACATAATAATGAGCCTGCCAATTTAGCCCATATGCCTAATACATTAGCATTATCTTTTGCATTGTCTTGAGTGTTATGTTTTAAAAATTACAATTCTTGTGTCTTTCTCACATTTAACTTAAGATTATTTTGAGTAAATCAATACACAGTCTTTGATTTACTTTCCGACATATTGTATATCGAGTTACTCTACTCGACATATTTTTCAGGCACAGTAGGTTACGCGGGCAGTAGCATCGGCGGTCCCCCCTCCCATCTGGCTCTCCAGCACCATCTGCAGCACAGGCGCAGTGACAAACCCCCCAAGCTGCCCCCCAGAGACCCACAGTACCCCCACGATATCCCGCGGCCTGACTACGATGACTACCAGCGGAGTGGCATTGGTGGTCCACCTCCTGCACCCTTCCGGACCATGATGGGCAGCCTTAGAGATGCCAGGGGCGGCGGTCATGAGAAGTTTGAGGAGGATCCGTATTATTGTGGCTTGAGGACTAGGTAAGAATGTAAATTCCGTGCTTCATGGAAGGCTTGAGAAAAAGTCTGTGCAGGCCGATTTCATAGTCGTCTCTTGAGTAATACTCAAATAATAATAATTATAATAATAGTTCATTGATGTTAGTACACTCATGTGCTTACACAGGTCAGATCAACCTATAATAAAAAGTAATAAAAAGCAGCTATATAATTATATACAATAAAAATACAATAATAAGTAGGAATAAAAAGTAAATCAAAAGCAGGTACATTTATACAAATAAATTGAGAGAGCGGACCGATTAGCTAGGATAGGGGCCAGCAGCCCTTGCATCGGCCCAGAACCTATGCTGGGAATTAGAAGACGCCAGGTCAATGTGGCCCTGGACCACTGGGCCTACAAGGAACTAGTGAAAGCCTGGTTAGAGAGAGACGACTGCAGGCAAGCCAAAAGATTCATAGCAGGCCCTGATAGGGGCCGAACGCAATGGCTTTTGAATAAAGGCAGAGAGACGCTCAACCTTCTGGTGGGGGTTCTCACTGGCCATTGCCGGCTGAATAGACATCTGTCACTTATGAGAGTGGTAGGGGACCCCATTTGCTCCAGATGCTGGGAGGAGGACGAGACAGCGTTCCACTTCCTGGGCAGATGTGCAGTTTATCGCAACCTTAGGGTTCAGATATTCGGCACGACGGAGTTTGGGGAGGAGCCACTATATTCAGCGAAATGGTCGGACATACTGACTTTCGTTAGGAGGTCTGGTAGGTTCGACAAGGAGCTTTCTAGGGTGTAGAATTTTAGTGTTTTCAGTGATTGGTTCAGTGGGGTTGGCAAAAAGGGCCAAAGGTGGCCTACTTGCCTGGCTTCGCCTCCCCATCACTACTACTACTACTACTACTACTATACAAATAAATTATGGGACACACACTGAACACACAGAACAGATCAACACGCAAAAGGAAACATATGTAAGTAAGTAATTTCAATGCCATTTTATGGGGGGGGGGGGAGGGGGTGAGCCCCCCTCTCCCCCCCCGCATACATAAGGTACAGGAAAAAAAGCACACACATTGACAGATTTGCAATGTATCTAACGCATCTCCTTTGTAGAGCAAAGAGTCTAGACATATGTGGGAAATGACTCAAAGTTAGAATAGCGTAAGTTAGTGGACTATGAAAATAAACATGGTAATTAGTTAACAAAACTTTCTGCGAAACAGAATTTTTTAAATTGCGGAGTACATAAACACCAAGAAACTTAACTGACTCCACATGGTCATCGTTGAGACTATGATTACGCAATGTAATGCATTGATTGTGTTTTATCTGAGATTAGCGTTAATTTATTAATTTCAAACCAGCATTGATCATATTTGAGAGAAGATGCCACCCTGGGCACCCTGTGCATAATTGCTATAGAATCATGGGTTGAAATTAGAGTTGTGTCATCAGTATATACAGGGTTATTCACGTTATTCGACACGGAGCATTATGGCTAAAGTATTTGATAAAAAAGAAAATAATAATTTGGGATGGTTAGAGACCCATAGAGGCTACATTTTAAAAATATTTTCATGTTATACAGGGTGTCCCAAAAACATGAAATGTATCAAAGTTATGTTTTTTCAAATGGAACACCCCATATATTATTGCATATTCAGATTCCTTGGTGAATTCTAGTGTGAGTTTATGTATCACACATGGTACCTAAAGCGAACCGTTAATGTGTAAATCACCACTTTCGGTATAAGTAGATATCAGGAAGAAATTGAATATCGCAGAGATTACAAAATATGGAAGGCTGTGACTTTGCCGTAGTACTAAGCATAAAATGCATCAGCTTTGATGAGGCTGTCAAATTTAAATTACGTTTATGCTTGGAGAAATCGGTCGATGAATTAAGGAAACTTCGATCAGCGATAACTTGATTTTTTCAAATGGGAATGCCTAATTTTTTTTATATGGTTAAACGTAGAATTTGATAAGCTTTCTAATGATGTAAGGTTGTGAATATCAATCTCTCGTAGTTTTCATTTAATTTTAGATTTTCAAACAAATCGGCGATTTTCAATTTTCCTACCTATAAGCAACGTAGCAGGCCATGAAATATAAACAAAAATCTATTCAGGTAGAAGAAAACAATTGACTTAGCAGAAAAATACACAGTGTAACGTTTGTTCTAGTCGTTGTGGTGTCTACGTTCGATCACGTTGTCGTGTTGTCAAATTTTGTCATAAGATAGGTGCTGATAAGGCAAAAGATAGTTAATTTGATTATGGAATATTATGAGGTATAGACGTATTCCGCCGCTATAAAATGAGTATAAGTATGATAGTTATTGCTATGTAAAAAGCTTGCTCGGGGTAGTCGAGACTGAGCGGGGCCCATGGAATGCCCGGGGCCCCCCGCACCGCGGGCCCTTTCGGCACGCCACTGAGCCTGTACCAAATATTTGACCGTTACAGGACTGAAATTTGTCGCGCCCCCTCCCTACACTCCAGACCTAAAAGGGAAGCGGTTTTCTAGAGATGGGAACCATTTGCGGTCCTGGGACCACTAGTGTGCTTTAATCCCTAGTGACATTTGGCAGAACTACTTTAAAAAAATGGAATATATAAAGCTGCATGTGTATATGACCCGAGAAGGCGTGGGAACTACCCAGTTAACCTACATGACGCATATTTTTTCAGAGTACCGAACTTCTCACAGCAACGTCGTGGTGATAAGCCTCCCAAGCTACCCCCAAGGGAGCCGCAGTACCCCCACGACATCCCGAAGCCAGACTACGACGACTCGGCCTCCACGATGTCCTCCAATTGGCTGAAGCCGTTCGGGTCTTCTCGTGGCAAAGAGAAGGCCAAGAACGACAAGAAGTACGAAGATCCCTACTACTGCGGCTTGCGCGCCAGAGTGCCTAACTTTGTTGCTAAACTAAAAAAGGATTCGTCCGTCCAACAGCCTAACCTTCATCCCCAGAAGAGGTTTTCGATGAGTCAGCAGCATTTGGCGACTTTCCAGAAGTGAGGTTCGTTAACAGGCAAGTCTGGGATATTGTCGACGATCTTTGTTGAAGATGGAGTCCGTACAAATTATGTAAATGTAGGGAGGGAGGGTGTCTATATTAAAGCCGCATTACAGATTGCAATTTTAATTGCAAGTCTGCGTAATTGAGAGTGTTGAGAGCAATTTTTACCGACTTTCGCAAATTAGCGTCTGCTGTGAAATTCTCGAATTATACCCGCTTTACTTCGACGATTTCTTCGCGACTTCATTCATGGATTAATCCAGGCCAGGGTCTTCTTCAAGGTCAAAGTGATTGCGTTTACATTAAGTAAACGAAACCATGGATTTTGTGACAATATGCAGTGCTGCCAACACTTGCTGTCATATGGTTTGGCGGTTTTCGCAAAATCTATTCAATTTGTATTTTTTGTGGTCTTGGCAGTAAAACTCAAAAACATTTGATTACGAATTTTTATTTAACCACGGACTGAATCCACCATTGAAACCATGGATTTTTTGTTGATGTAAAACGGATATTACAGCCGCAATTCTGGAAACATTTTTGGTGATTTCAAGGTGACCAACCGCAAAGTTAAGTTAAAATGTCAATGGTCATTGGTTATGGATACCTTCAGTGCCCTCTTGTGGTTCTCGTCACTTCAAATAAAACACAAATAACAATACAGACAAAATGGTGGTCATTTGACAAATGTCATTTGTCAATATTAATATCCTTTAAGTTCATCGAGGTAGAATCCCATGGAGGCGCGATAACGTGGCTGAAAGCAGGTGCAGGTTGGCCATATTGATTCGACACTTATGTCAAACAGCTGACGTTTCTTTGACAATTTCGTTTTGCTTTTTTGAGTGTCTTTACTGAGATTTTTAGTTATTTTAAGTGATATTCTAGTGAATTCATGAAGGAAATAATGGTTTCATGTGCTTATCGTAGTTGCTCTAGCAAAGATGGCATGGATAAGAAGAAATCGACAGGAATTACATTTCATAGGTGTATGTATGCAAAAAAATAACAATGTACAGGACCGCATTTGTAATCTTTATCTCAATAAAGTGTAACGTATCGCAGCAATAATACAGTTGTATTATTCAATTGATGATGAATGTCGTCTCTACAAAGCCTGTTTTTTTCATATACTTAACTATGAATTTCGCATTAGATTGAAAAATCAACCCAATACTTCATATTTAAATCATCATTGTAATGAATTTTCAAAATTATTTACATAAGAAAATGATCCGGCTCTGGCGAGGCGTCCATATTGTTACCACACTTGGCCACGCCTCCTGCTACCGTTTTTGTTATGCGAAATTGAACCTTATAGCGTCTCCTTGGGATTCTATCTCGATGTTCAAGTTCCATGTTTCTTCACAATGTTGGCTGCTTCTCTTGAAATTGAAAACCATAAAACAGACCGAGATAGTTGGAGCCGCAAGCCATTGCCGCAACGAAATAAAAATTGCGAACTGTAAAGCGGCTCAATGATTGGAACATTGTCCCACCTGTCGTTTGCAGGACGTCGCTAAAACAATTATTTGTTACCTAGTGAGTTATAGTTAATATTGCGTAGGCTTCAGCTCGCTATATTAGACACATTCATTTGTAAATTAAAAACGAAAAATTTTGTCTATTTACTAATTTGCACGGACTAGCGCGTTAGAGAATAATAATTTTTCGCATTTTAGTTGCAATACATGACCTTGCTGATAGTCAGTCGGAGGATATTTTTCATTTTCTACCACCCACCCGTAGTAACTCGTTGACGTTTTTAAGTGATCGACTAAAATGTTAAAAATCATCTACATAATAGCCTCTATCTTATTACTAGCAATTACTCATCCCCACAAAAATGGTGTTTTTCGACGTTCAAATCGAATCTGTTGACAGAATCACCAAGATATGGTTAAAATTTTATTCCATACCTACGCGTTTTCCAGCAGTAGCTTCAAAAGGATCAAATTACGTTTCTAAAGCATCAATTGTAAATTCAAACTGTCAGATTGTGATATTATAGGTCTGTTTTTACAGAGAATCATAAACCAGTCAGAGCCAATCAGTATTCCCCATTGCAGTTGTCAAACTATTTCTGACTAGTACTGGCCAATCAAATTGACGCGGACTAGTTTGTGATTGCTGTAAAAACAGACCTATTAAGTGACAGTTTGAATTTACAATTGTGGCTTTAGAAATTTAATTTGAGATCAGTGCTGGAAAAGGTATTGTGGTGAAAAACCATCTAAATTGCCTGTTTCGGTCACCAGGGGGTTATTTGAATGTATCAATAACATGAAATCACTTATTGCTAACTTTATTTCAGTCTATTTATTTTTAGCATGAATGAGATATGGGGTTTCCAAGAAAATTATATACTTTTGAAGGTTACTTTCCCTAAAAGTATAGCATATATTGGTTATTTTGTCAGGACCATTTTTTGGGAGCTGTGTTGATCGAGTCATCTCAACGATGAAATTACCATGTTATATCAATCAAAGATTACACTAGTTAAGAAATTACGACGTTCATGAAATAACGAAAATTATTATATTACTATAGTCATTAGGAATTTTTGTCTACAGGGAATACTGGAAGCAATAATTTTTCAAGCCTACAAAGTGTCCAGAAAACTTTAGCTACTTTCACTCACTTCAGGACAATAAATTAACTTTAATAAAAATATGATGGTCCTTAACTGCATGCATCTGCATGTTAATCCAAGGGAATAACTGTTGAGTCCGTTTGAACAAAATTACATTCGTTCAGATGGCATGCTTCCTGTTTGTTTTTTACATTTATTAATAGCTCTCATCCCAATGACTAAAGTATATGTGCAGTTAGTTAATTAGGGTTACCAAACTTCACTTCGAATATTGAGACAAACCCTTCGTTCTATTATTTTTGCTGAAGCGTTCTCCACAAATAATTCGATAAGCATTATACGTACGTATTATTTTCGGCATAATTAGGTACTTAATCTTCACTCAGTCAGTAGATTCTTAAGAAGTACATGACACCAGTCATTGTAAGAATGATTTTTTGCGAGGACGTCATCTTGGTACAAAGAAACACTTTTTACGAAAACATTTTGTTGCCTGATTAATTACACAGTCAGTCACAGACAATTTCTCTGATCTTAGATATCCTTTATACTCCTTAAAAAATGATATTACTCCAAAAACATGCTATTATTTTCACTGATAGCATGTACTGGTTTTTTTATTGTACATACTGGCTATTTATCGATATTATGTCAGTCTCTCAACATACAGAGTTTTAGAAAGGCTTGGACAGTCCGTTTTTACAAAAAATTGTGAGAAAGATTGGAGTAACAAAATTTCAGTATTTTCAGAGCTATTGAGTTGCGAAACCAAGCTGTTCTAAAACCCAACATTTGACAAAGAAATATGTTTTGTTTTAAAAGACTAGTTAAAACTTTATTCTCGAATTTTAGATGCACTTTACACATCTTGAAAATAAAAGACACTATTTAAATTTTTTATATGTTATCTATGTTGTTTTATACTCAGACTTACTCACTGAGTTTTGATGTATGTGATATGTCGCTTTTTGCTATTCACTACACATTCCAATACTCAAACTAGTTTAGATAAAAAATTAGACCCACTGACACAGTACATATCTAATGTTCTTGATCTATTTAGTTTAACAATTTCATACTCTCTCTATTATAACTGATATGACTGTCTCATTATAATTATATTTGTACATGGATGGATATAGCTAGCTTAGGTAATGTAAATAAGTAATTAATAACATCTACTTACATTATAATAGATCTGTTACTAATCCTAAAACGTTAATGGAAAATAACAATTTATTATAATTTGTACTGTCTGTTTAAATTGTTTTCTATTTAAAATGGAAGATTTTACAGAGTATTTTATCTTAATACTGATTTAATCAGTATACATGTATGAATTAAACAAATTGGAAAAAATCCACTCCTTTCTTTTCAAGAAAAGGTTTTCCGTACTTAAGTAAGAGTTTCATTTACTGTATCTCATATGTGATTTAGCTTTAAGAAAGTTCACATTTGTAACATTTAGCAAATACCATTTGTATAAATTTGTAACCAAATTTTAATAAAACGTATTACCTACTTATGTGCTTTGTTTTGTATTTAAATTAAATGATGCTGTAGTATGTGGTATGTGGAAACAATCTTCTCAAATTAGATAACCTGATTCTGCATCTGAAAATATACGTTATCTGAAGACTATTTGTAATACTTTTTGGTAATTATTTGTTTCTTATAAGTCTACTTTTACTGGTCGTCTACTCGTCTTCGATAAATAAATAAATAAATTACACAAAAACTGTATCGTACTATCTTTAACAAATGATTCAATTATTGACTAAAGAGGTAGCAGCATACGAAGTGTTTACTAATCTATTCCCCACAGGTTAGGTCTACGCTGGTCCCGTAAGCATTTATACATTCCGTACATGTATACAGCACCTAGCACAATCCCATTGGTTAGATTTGAATTTTGAACCAATCAAACTCCGAGTGCCATGCGCGAGTATGGAATGTAAATGAGTGCTATATGCGCTTACGGAATGTAGTACTCAATGAAGTTGAAAATTTACAACGGGGAAAGCGATTTAATCGAAAACCACTTTTTAACTATATATTAAACTGCAGCAAACTTTATTACAAATTAAGTTATAGTATATGGTGTATAATTTTTGTCTCTTTTTACGAAACGTTAAATGTAATAATTGCAAACATCTGGTGTATTAAGTTAATTAAGGAGACATACATTACTAATAACTCTAAATACATTAAAGAATATAACAAAACAAAAAAGAACGTTATATAAAATCAGTGGGATGAACCATATTTAATTCCATTGGATTTATTTGTTTTAATATTTTGAGATAGATTATGTTTTTCGTTTGGCCTTAGTCAATAGATTTGATCTATATTCTCCAGGACTCGGTCTAAAATATTATAATGAGTAGGTAACTCTGCCTCAGCATGCATGGCGATTTCAAACATATAACCACCCTGTCGCGCTGTAATCGCAAAAATTGAAAGAGTCTAGCCATAGCCATACGTTTGACATGCGCATAACTTATTACATTCCGTAAGCTCATATGGCACTAATTTACATTTCATACACGCGTACGGCACTCGAAGCTTACCGCATAACAATATTCAATTCCGTAAATGCATACGACACTGGTTTACATTTCGTACACACGTACGGCACTCGAAGTTTGATTGGTATAAAATTCAAATCTGACCAATGGGATTGTGCTAGGTGCCGTATACATGTACGGAATGTATAAATGCGTCCCGTAAGGGCTCGTATAACTAGACTTACGAGCTAAAGACCTATGGTCTGCTAGGTGAAATCGATGTCAGGTTAGGTCAGCAGAACGCGCTAGATGTTGCAGAGAAAAATCGCGAAAATCCCCACCTGAGCCTTCACTGTTGGCTTCTAATTAACAGTGCTGTTCCTAGAGTAGCGCCGGGAAACAGTAACAAAGCCTACACAGAACACGAGGCTAATGTCTAAAGCAGTCGATGCCGATGACACAGAAGTAAAAAAATTCACAATAGATGGCGACTAGCACAAAATTTAGGTCAAATATCAAGAATGTAAACAAACAGTCGTTTGAAAATCCAAATAGTTCGCAATCAAATATCATGTTCTAAAACGGAATAATTTACTTCACAGTACAGTGTACTTCATATCATTAATTTGAGTCGTTCCATTCAAAAGGTCTTCTTATCCAGTTTACCCAAATATTGGTAAATGAAGAAAAGCGTTTTTTGAACATATACTAATTACATTATCGGTGCATATATTTTTTTATGTATTGATAAGGTGATAGCAACAGCAACGGTGTTTTTCTTTTGAAGAGAACTGATATAAATAACAATTTAAACTTTTTGGTTTGGATTTGGCGAGTTTTGATGTATCACCAGTGGATAAAGCAAGTTTTGACGCAAAAAAATCGTCACATGAAGGCATATAAAAAGAAACAGATGATTTAATCTAAATTCAAGACTTCCTTCATTCAACACAAGAAGTAAGGTTGTTTTTAAGTATCAGAAAGGAAACTAATTCTGGTTACACAACATAAAAAATAAGGTTGTTCTCAAGTAACAGAAAGCAAACTAAAACCTAGGTTTTCTACTTCCATTGTGGTAAAATATGAGTCTCCATAATATTGTTAATATTATTTTCACTTTTAATGATAATACCCACTATACCAATTTTGTTCTAAACAAAATAATAAAACGTGATATTTATGATACAGCAGCTCATTACACACTAATAAAACACGCAACACCGGCTACTCGTCTGCCAACCATTCAAAGCGCTGTGATTGGTCAGTGGTATAAGGGAACTTTTGGCGCGACATCCTGAATGGTATAGGCGAGTTTTCGCCTTCACTTTGCTATTGGTTAAGGCAAGTTCCGGAATGATATTTTCTACTGAAAAGGTAGTGTTTATGGTAAAGATTCCAATTGCGAGGTTAGTACAATTTTCATAGAAAGTGGATAAGACGACTTTTGAAATGGAACAACTCATTTATTCATTCACAAATAAATGTATCTCCTTTCAATTTGTTTCCTCGTAAAAACTGATGAGGGGGCAATGATACATTATTCCAGTAATAATGTTCTCATTTTGGATTTATCAGCAATGTGTCTTCAAGAACTATAATAAGTCGACTGTCGACTTATGTCTTTGGGCAGCTTACCAGTCAATAAATACATTTCTTTCTAAATTAGGTTTTCTAATACACTCTGCACCTAAATAAGGTTGCAGCCAAGCAGAATGTTTAATTTATAATCAGCTCTGAATCTACCCTGGGAACTCTGGAAAAAACAAACTCATTTATAATTTACTCTTTTATCCTTTATAACAAATAACAAAAACAATTAATAAAATATATGTGAATACATGTTAAATTAGACAGTACTAGAACCGTTTTGATATGCAAAAGTGTCTAAAAATATGGTAACTATCAAAGAAGTCGCAGAGGAAAGTATGTACTTTTATACTTGGTTTATCAAGAAGGTTCTGTAGTTTTAAACAACACTGCACAATATTTTTTATGAGTATGTATTTATAAAGCACCTACTAAGCCAAATGATATACTATGATAAATACAAAATATCCTCTCCAACCTCTTTGTGAATAATATACATAAATGGTTTTTTATTACCTACACTGCAAAAACAGAAATAATATTAATAACACAAATATTTTACTTTTCTAATATCTTTCAGAATTCAGGAACAAAATATAGTGATGATTATGATTAAAATATACCTATCTCAGCATCTTAAAAAAAATTCTAAACAAAATTCTGTAGGGTTTCAAATGATGGCAGAATGTATGATGGAACATGTATTTTTTTAATCTAAAAGAAAGGATATCTATCCAAACAAATATGTATTCAAAAAGTCAAAAAATACAAAACATGAGCCTGGTTACTGCTACATGATATCATAGTAAATAAGGCACTCTGTAACCTACTTGGCATGTCAAATTTTTATAAGAAAATTCATTGGCACGGCAGAAAGCAACACAGTCATTTTCATAAAAAGTATGTAGGTGAAAGAATTACAACTTCTAAAATCTACAAAATATCACTTGATTATTGGAACTATTCGAGACTACCTTTAAAGTGAAAATTAGTTGAAACACACTACTATTAATTAAAGGAAACCAACAAAAGTTACTAACATTTGAAAAACGATTCCAGAAGTGTGATGAGCATTTTCTGGGGCTTAATATAGACGTTAAGTTATTGCTGGTGTGATTTCAAATATTGTGATGATTGCTCTAGATAATGGAGAAATGATTTCTATAAAAATATCTTGCTGATATAATTATTTTTATCGTACTACGTATTTGAGCATGCAGATACCTTTCCATCTCTAAAAAAATAAATTTTAATAGCTAATATCAGTTTTTTATACCTAACCAAAATTTTCATTCTATCTCTCTATTATTATTTAGTCAAATATTGACACAATATCAATATCAATATCACACTAAACTTCAAGAAATGAAAAGGCAGGTGCAGAATGAATAAATTGGCACAGGAAGGAATGATAGTTGTGTAGACAAAAAATAAAGAGTGGTAGGTAAATAAATGAATGGCAGATAACAAATAAACGCTATCAAGAATGGATATACATGGATCTTACTTATTTTTACATATTTAACAGTCATATTAAACATATTTTCCTACGGGCGTAAACATTCGAGATACCCTAGTGACACTGTACTTTAATTACATTACTTTCGACATAGCTTTTTGTGTTTAAATTCCCATGTGATGTAGACGGAGTATCATCTGCTGGTGGTGTTGAGTGACCCTCTGGATTGCCATCTTCTGGGATTTAGATTGAAAAAATAGAAATGAAAAATATAGAATCAAAAATAATAACTATGTCTTTTTTAGCTCTCACTGACTCACTGAAGTTACTGAAGAGACCTTATGCAGAGCCTCTATCTGTCCGTCTGTTCGTATACAAAAGATAGCCAAAACTACAGGTGCTAGAGAAAAACTATATACAGATTCGGAATCAGCATGAAAAAACTAGTCTGGGAAAAATCCGGTTTTGTCAATATCGCTTCCGGTTTAAAAAAAAATGAATCGAATTACAACAAGTAACTGACGACGTATTATGTATGGTGTATTGATATTCCTGCTGAAGCACAGGCAGCGTGGCCGAGCGATTAAGACGCTAGGCACCCGTCCGAAAAGGCGTGGGTTCGAATCTCATCACAGTCAACAACTTTTTTTTCTTTTTTTAAGATTGAATGTTAAATTTGTTGATTACTAGTCCGGGAAATGCGGTTTTGTCAATATAATAAAAAAATTAAATTTTTATACCAACAAATTCCACAGTGAGTGCCATTTGAATTTAATCAAGTAAATTCTTTCCTACTTTTTTATCTAGTGGCTACAAAATCTGAGAGCTGGTTTTTAGTATCAACCAGGATGCTATGTTATAAACCATATAAAATTAGGGTAAAATGCATATATAAAATAGATGATGACATTTTCATACCTAACAATTTTTCAATAAAATGCTGCACATCTATTTTTACGTGCCACTGCCTGATAGATAAAGCTGAGTAATTCTGAAGTCTGAAGTGTGCTAAAAAACATTTTATGAGCAATTGTTAGTGTGATAAGCTATTCCATTCTAAGCTTTTACATAAAGGCAAGATAAGGCATGTTACTTCTATTTAATGCTCATAACCACTCATGACAGTATTCATTATAGTCTCAATTGTTCACTTATGCATGAATAATTATTCAAAAATGTCTAAAATTTACACAATGAAGTCAAACATTGGACTTGCTAATAAACATTCATTATGTATTATGAATCAGGGACAAGCATTTTGTTTATGTGAAGAGCTATATCTTTGACAATTTTTTTTGTTAGCTATAAAAGGGAAATACATTGGAATGTGAATTTTCCAAAATTCTCACATATTTATGCTACATTTGGTTATCAGCTGAAATTCACTGCTTTTCTAACTTTCTAGGCTTACTGTTGATTCTATTTTACATTCCCAAATTCATGAAATAAAGTAAAATATATTTTACTTCAAATATTAAATAACATCCTTAAGAAACAACTGTTTTTATTTAATCTGTTCCTCAAACACATACCAAGTCATCGCCAACCTTAACAAAAACAAAAATCTAGATATCAATCAAATTTTCCAGGTAAGGATTTCACCAGGTTGGGATAAAGGATGCAGGGATCAGATCAGGTCATACTGTTGGACATTTTGAGGATTTCCAGTTTGAATCTTGGCTAAAATTTCATCACATTATTGTCAGGTCATCATTTTTGTATAATACTTACCTAGCTCACCACAAATCTGTGTACAAAAGGCACTTCTCATGAGTTGACAATTTTGAATGTTGATTCTCATGAAACTCTGTCCAAAGACAAAGTAACCAAGTCCTCCTCCCAAGACAGCAGCTACAAGAAACCAGCCATCATACATCATCACACTCAGCATGATAAAGTAGCCTAAATTCTGGAGGATCAACCAAAGTGATACTTCAGTTCCAAAAAGCATAGCCCTGTAAATTTGACTTCATTAGATATAACAATAATACTAATAAAAAATACATATCTAAATAACATAAAAAATAATGTGTCAGTCTAGACAAATGTTTTCTTGAATCTTTGTCATTCTAAGTGCTTCCTTGTTGCTCGAGTTTGAACTACAAGGTTTGTTGCATAAACCTTTCATCTGATTTACTCAACTTTCAACCAAGGGCGTACCCAGGATTTCAGTTAGGGGGGGGCAGGGGGCTGCTTAGTGCTTATACCTGTTTCGAAAATTGACTTTTATTCATTAACTTTTATGATGACACAAAACAAATATTATAAGTACATAATAATTATACTATACATTATGTATAATATATAATATTATATATGTTTATTTTAATTTAACAGTAATCTTCTCGGATTTGCCGAAAATTTGTCTATGACAATCTTTTCAATAAACTCACTGTTGTCTTTTAAATAATTGCGATGTACGCTCATCAGACATAAACCCGTAAGCCTTTCTTCACCCATGGTGCTTCTTAGCCACGTTTTAACTCTTCGCAGCGTACTGAAGGACCGTTCTACGGTCGCCGTGGTGCATGGGATAGTGCTTAAAATAATTAATGCCTTTCTGACAGCAGGGTAAAAAATGTTCGCTTCTTTGAACAGATCAACTACTTCTATGTCCTTTAATTGATCATCTGATAAAGCCTTCGTCACCCATAAATTATGCCAAAGGTTCAGTTCCCCGGTGATATCCAGGTTATAAAATTCTTGGAATGATTCTGCGTTTTTGTGTAGGTCTGCAATGCTGGTTTTTGTCATATACAAGGGATGTAGCCTGCTTAAAGCAAACGCCGGAGTATTTTCTTGGGAGAATCGAATATTCAATGATGAAATGAGTGAATCAATGTATGGTATTATCAGGGAACGCCGCCAATATTCGTTATCATTGTCTGATGGCGGATTACTTCTATGTGTTTGCTTATGAGCAAGACGTGGAACCGAAATTTCTATGTTCAAATCCATTGCAACAGCTCGTGCTTTTTGAAGTATTTCATTACTTATTCTATCAGGAAACTCGCGGTCATTTCTGAGAATGTCCTTGATATTTTTAATGTGTTTTCCTACCGAGATCATGTCGATCGATTTAGCTTGCAGTGCGTTAACTACTGGTTCTATAACTGCTGAATATTTGGCTATTGTTTGTAGAGAAACAATAAACACTGGTTTTGTAACGGCTGAATGCAACTGATATGCAGATTTTCTGGTGGCATAATTTCCCTCTACAGATAACGTTTCTAGAGATTTCACGAGCTCTGAAAAATGTTGAGAAAACTTTCTGATTGATTTATATTTTTCGGACCATCTCGTCTCACATAATCGTGATAGGTTTGGAGCGTAGTTTCGACGTGTAGTCGATTCTCTGAAAAACGTTATAACATCCTTTACAGTGGCGACAGTATTTCTAATTTCTGGCACTGCGTTCGCATCATTCACAACAAGGTTGAGTTTGTGACTTGAACAATGAAAATATAAAGCACGAGGATATTTTTTTCTCAAAATGGCTTGTACGCCACCCTCTTTTCCTGCCATTGTAGAACAGCCATCGAATCCAAACCCTACGCAATCTTCTTTGGAGAGGTTAGAACTAATTAAGAAATTGTCAATTGCTTCGGCGATTGCGGAAGCATTTTGTGCTTTTAGTTCAACGAACCCTACAAATTCTTCTCTGATTTTACTTTTGCTTTCGTCGTAGAACCGCACGCCTATTGACAGCTGTTCTTTCCCAGATACGTCTGCTGTTTCATCAGCTAAGATTGAGTAAGCCATGGTCTTCCGAACCTCACTAATTACATTCTCCTGAATAACTTCGCCACATAAATTTATTAGTTCGTTTTGTATTCTTGGCGAAGTATAAATTGCATTTCGACGGCACTTTTCAAAGTGACTCTTTAATTTGTTGTCCCCTGAATCGATTCTCAACTTCAATAAATCTAATAAAACACCCTCATCTGCTTGTTTGCCCCTAAGAGGCATATCATGTGTACCGCAAAATACTATACAAGAAATAATTGATGACAATATTTGTCTGTTTTCATCGATTGCTTTTTGGTGTCCACTTTGCAGTTGGATGTCTACAGGAACATTTTCAAGAAAATTTTTTGCAGCATTTGTCGCCGTTTGGTGAAGGTTGGTCGTTGCATGCTTTCGGCAGTCTTCATGCATGTTTTTGAACTTTAAATATGGCCTGACCATAAACGATCCCAAAATTCCTCTCACAGTGCTAATGGGCGGAGGAAACAAAACACAATACTTACAAAGAGCACCTTTTAGTCGCTTGGAATATACTAGCCATGGTGAATATTGATCCAACCAAGCATGATTAAATTTTCTTTTTAAATGGCTTGCATCACTTTCAAAATAGTAATTTCTGGGCGGGATCCAAGGATTGCTACTGCCACTGCTACTTTCCCGACCTTTTTTTCTTTTTTCGCGTGGCCTCCCTAAAAAATGGATACACAGAATTACCCTTACAGTGTTTAGGCGGGTTGCATAGGACGAAAATCAAAGATCAAGTTTCACATTCTCTTGCATATGGTTTGAACGCCAAATAATCAAAACTAGGTAAGTAATTTGAAATAATACACTTGTTGTGACGTTAGAGAAAAGGGATTTTGTTGTCGGTATGATCTTATTAATAAATCCAAAATATTGCAAGGATCTTTCTTTAATGTTTTTTTTTTAACTTTTTTATCACAAAATATTCACAAATGTTATTTTAGCTATTATAACAAAACCACGTGTTGTAATTAATAAATTTAAATATTGTAAGTAATGCCTAAGATATACACTTACAAGAGAGTCATAGCCCCCCTTAAACAAATCAAATAATCATATTAAGTATGTACTTAAGTGTTTTGTTTTGACTCACCTCTTTCAAAGAATTTCCTGATATCCATTTGACGGAGTAATATTTCCAGTTGTTGCGCAGTAAACGTAAATCTCGTGTCTCCGCAACGAAACTATAAGTCACTATCTATGGCGTATGAAATATTCGCTCGTATTCCACTCCGAACTGAATTGTATTCGAACTAAATTCACGTGCTCTGCCTTACGTTCCGCTTATATATTGAAAATATTCTCGCTCCCGAAATATGTAGAAAATACTCGAGCTCGACTCTATTTCCATCCTTGTCTTATAATACATGCTATCACTGTCTTTTCTTTCCGGAATAGTCCATGCTAGAATATTCTTCGTGGTATTGCTATTCAATACTAGATGTCTCTATTGACCGTATACAGTATACATTGAGCCTATTTCTTTTTACTGGAAAAAGTACTGCCGTCCGAAACTAGATGGCGTTAGATGTTATTTTCTTCCAATTATATTCAGCTTTAATCCTATATGGCTCTGATTGTCTCGTCGGAAGCGGAAACTACGAGATACCACGGTTTTGTGGGAGATTTAAATTATATTGCATCGCTAACAGTATACTAGAGTCTGTCTAGTGAGTCGCGGCACAGAAATAACCGCGGCAAATTTAAAAATAATTTAGTTGTAAGCACTGAATAGAATATGCTATGAAATTTGAGTTTGATACTTTCACTATTTTATTTTATGAACACTAAGAATCTTAAACTAAAACTGTACAGATATATACTACTTAAAATAATATGCAACATATTGAATATTATTTTATTTTAGCATAGCATTGAAAACAAAAATTATATAATAAAACCAAACTTGCATCAAAACCGTACTTAATTTTTATTTATTCTGTCTCGTAATCAAAATCAGATTCTAGAAATTAAATTATCGACTATAAATCATTACTGACACTTTCATTTGTTAGTGATAACTAACAAATAATAAAAACGAAATAAAGAAATAAATAAAGTGTATCAAAACTTGATCAAAACATTTTGCGTTTCGTTTGACGGCGGCTGAAGGTCGCCATATAAAATATTCTAATAAATACGTTGTGACACGACCGACACGACTCACTATACAGACTCTATATCGAATGTTGTAGAATATTTAACTATAGAAAATAAAGAACAAATCTGGCTGAAAAGATATTTTGTTTCCAACACTTCATTTTGCGCAGAGTAGGTAACACGTTTTTAATTTTTATTTGCCAAAAAAAATTACATTTATTTAATCTTCTAGGGGGGGGCAGCTGCCCCCCCCTGCCCCTACCTGGGTACGCCCTTGCTTTCAACTAAATTCTGTCAGTCATCATCAAATACTAATCCTCAGATAATATTTCATGTCTGGGATTAATATGTATAAATAAACAATTTCACATTAAAATATATTCATACAGAAAAACAGGAAACATCACTTCAGCTTAGCTAGCCTACTCTAAGTATTAGTAATTCAGTCTATAAGACTAGTGTCAATGTATCAGTTAATGAACCTGGATTAACAATTTGATACCTACTTGATCTTGGTACCGTTCAAATCATTCTTATCAATTTTGTCTTACTAAACAACTATTATGAGAATATTTTAATTGTATTATGATTTTTAAAACTTGATTCTCTCTTTATTCCATCACTTTTCACTGGCCATAAACCACATATTTTAGAAACAGATTTTTTCTTATGTTTTGGCTACCTATCAAAGTATAAATATTTTACAAAAAAAACAATTTTGATTAACATTGTATGACAGCTGTATGCTTTGTTTTTTGTCAACTAAAATCCTTATTAACTATAGTGAGTCTGAAATTAAAGAAAACAACAACAAGTCCAAGTTCACAAAAACATTAGCATTTTAGAAATGAATATGATACAGAGTACAAGATGAGATAATTTTTGACATTTTAATTAGTTTTCTTGATACATACTTCAAATATACATCTATACCTCTTTTAGGTTTAGATTAGAATGTTTTTGGAAAGTAAATAAAAACAGGTATATGAAGCATGTACAATAATGAGCTTTAGATGTTATAACAAAATCATTTATTCCCTTGAAGGATATTATTAACTGTAACCATTGATTAACATCTATAACTTAAGAGCTATGTTGATTGGTAGTTTTCTAGCTTGGAACACCTGTAGATTTTTAGCATGGTTGACAACATTCCATAATAACTGATATAGAGTATTATAGCCATAAGAATTAATTACATTAAAGGCACAGATAAGAACATTGAATAGTGAATACTGATGTGTTATCTTATATGTCAAATGTAGTAAGCACAAATTTGGAGTAGAAGCTTTCAAAGGCATTGTCATTAGCAAATTTTACCTTTTAAAGAACATAAATACTTGAAACAATGCTATTGTTATTATAAATTTCAATTTTAATATTTTTCCTAGAAATATGTCATGTTGAGCTAAGGTGACCATATACTTCCTAGATCAATCCTGGATGCTTGGCTTACAGGGGGGGGGGGGGGAACTGTAAGAAAATGAAGAGAGATGGGCCATCAAGTGACAGTAGTGCTTTTTTTTGTCTATTGGATAACTGTTTATTTTGCTGTATGTTGTACCAACTATTTTCAATTGGGGTTCAAATTCCAGACATTTTACCGATTTTTGTGATTTTTTGCCTGCCCATTAGTTGTATTTGTTCATTTTACTGTATATGTTGTGCCAACTATTTTTGATTGCAGCTCAAATTCCCAACATTTTACCAATTTTTGTAATTCCACCTGATACAAAATTTAGCTCCAAATTTCCGAACATGTCCAGGATTTTCCAAACGGATGGTCACTAGGGTGACCTAGGTTTTGAGCAAAATAGTAATTTTTTCTGATATGATGAATGTTGTTTTATTTTTTTTTTGGTCAGTAAATATAATGGATTAGAGAGAATATGTTACAATAACAGCATAATCTTTTGCTACCCTGTTTATGACTCATTGCTAGTTAAATGTCAGTTACCCAAATATAACTTACCTATCAAACAAGGTGATGTTCAGTGGATTTGTTGGATCAGTAATTGTCCTCTGAAGTAAAGTAGCACTTTCAGTTGGACATAATAGTTTCAACTGCTTCACCCTTAGCTTCAGTTCTCTTTGTTTGTGTATAGTCTGTATATATCTGAGATACTCAAACATGAATGCCATTCCGAATATAATGAAGCATATTCCTATTAGTCCTCTATTTGAGTGAACCGAAAACCCTTTGAAAAGGAAGTTTTCCACTTTGTTGCTCCAATAAAATGAGTCGTGCATTTTTAAAATGTCTCTTGATAAAGCCTAGGATTTTATGTGTTATCATCAATTTTTTATCAGTATTGGAATGTCATGTTAACTTACCTTCGGTTGGGTGTCCTCTCACTTTATTAATCTACTTCTTAAAATATATGATCACTGTTACGTTCTCTTTTTGATAGTGGTCAAGGAACTGAATAATCAAAAATCACATTTGAAAGTTGCATTATTCAAAATTCAAGGAGTAATTGAATAATTGCAAATAAAACAAGTCGTTCAAAACAATCATGCCCTGCACAGACTACAGTAGACAGTCAAGCGAAAATACTACACTAGATTACGACATGACAGAGTAATAAGTATTGCTCCATAATTGCTAAATAAATACATAGTTTCTTGATCAAAATAAAAACTGATAATGGAAAGGATTAACCTTAAAATTTGACGTTTTGTTTGAACCTGTGTTGCCAGACATATTTTTAGCCGCGAAATGGACCTTCACAATTTGCAAGTATAGAAGGAAAGTGTGGAAATTACTATTTTACTTTACAAAGTTTTCAATATACTTCAACAATTAAAAGCCGTAACACCAATTTCAATAATGAGTTATTGTTAAAAATTCCGAATCTTTCGATTCATGTTCGATTTCATCGTGAAAAAGTCACATCCCCAAAAATCCCTGAAGCCCGGATAAATTTGGCAATGATGGTTTTCTATGGTGCCAACTACTGATGCACTATTTAACAATGTTTTGTTTTGTGATTTAACAACTGCAGCTAACAGGAAGAAAACATAGCAGAACTTTGACAACACCATTCCATGTCAAAATAAATATTTTTGAATTTAAATTTGAATTTTTAATCAAGTTACCTTGATATGTGATACATTTTTTAAGACCTAGGAAAGGTTGAAAAGGTTGAAATAGATCATTGCTATTTTCTGTGTTATTTTGGCCAAAAATCGTGTCTACTTCTCAATAGTTCAATTTTAATGCTTAAAGAATATAAGCAAGGCTTCACTCGAAAGCTATAGTTAAAAGAAGTAGGTATAGTAATCTTGTTAATAATGGTGAATTATTTAAATGCAGAAATGGCGGATATGCATTACGTGTAAAGCTAAATTCAGATGCATACGACATCCGACGATACGACGGTACGAAACTGTTCCTATTGGTTGATATATTCAAAATGATGTCAAATCAAAATATTTCACCCAATAGGAACAGTTTCGTACCGTCGTATCGTCCGATGTCGTATGCATCTGAATTTAGCTTATGGCCTCGCTGACGGTAACGCAGAGGAAGCCAAACGTATTTATCACGAGAGATATCCTAATCGTAATTTGCCAGACAGTCGAACTTTTTCTAATATCCATCATCGTCTTGTTGAAACTGGTAGTGACCGAAAAAGGCACATCTGAAGGTAGACCAAGAAATGTGAGAATACCTGAAATTGAGGATGCGGTGCTGCACGAAGTCGAAGAACTCCTGAAACGAGTACGAGGAAGCTAGCTAGGAACTTGAATATTTGCCATCAAATAGCTTGGCGAATCCTAGTGGATTTTTTGTTATATCCGTATCATATTTTAATAGTTCAGGCATTACTTCCCAGCGATTTCCCACGTCGTGTGACATTTTGTCAGTGGTATTTAGAAAATATTGCGCAAAATCCACAATTTGAATCAAACATTCTGTTCACAGACGAAGCCAATTTTTCAAGAAATGCCATTCAAAATTTCCACAACAATCATTTGTGGGCGGATGAAAATCCCCATGCCGTAACCGAAACTCATTTCCAAAACCAATTTTCGGTTAACGTATGGGCAGGAATTATAGGTGACCACTTTATTGGCCCATTCTTTTTACAAGGACGACTTGACGGACAATCCTACCTGAATTTCCTTCAAGAACAACTGCCTCTGCTGCTTGAAGATGTTCCATTTGCAATTAGAAACCAAATGTGGTACATGCACGATGGTGCACCAGCACATTTCAGTGACATTGTTCGTAATTATTTACAAATTTTTTATCCAAATCGTTGGATTGGTCGCGGTGGGCCTCAAGAATAGCCACCAAGGTCCCCCGACCTCAACAGTTTGGACTTCTTTTTATGGCGTCATCTTAAGTCGCTAGTATACACAAGTCCCATTAATACTGTAGAGGATCTAAGAGGAAGAATAGTTGCAGTGTGTAATAGAATAAAACATACTCCAGGAATATTTCACCGTGTGCGCAGATCCATGAGAAGGAGGGCGGAGGCCTGCATATTAAGTGAAGCGGGCCATTTTCAACAGTTTTTGTAATTAGTTAGTGTTGTATGTTATTTGATTACTTTTATTATTCATATGTGTTTAATTTTTCCAATTAAACTAATAATAATTTTGCAATTTTTTTAATTGCAAAACGACGCATCGCAGGAAAGAACAGACGAGAGCTGTTATTTTCTAGATCCATGGAAAAATACTTTATTCTTTAATAATTACCTTAGTTTTCTCGGACAACGTACAAGAGTTTTTATTTTTTTACTCAATAACGGCGCATGGGAGGAAATTAACTCAAGAGAGCTGTTATTTTCCGATAAGATAATTTTTATTTCGGAAAAAACCATTGGCGTATCATTTTTTTCCTCAAAAATATCAAAGTTGTTGCCCGTACGCACGCCACTACTGAAACTGAAAATTATTTATGTACTGGAAAATGTGCACTTCTGTTTACTATTACTATGTACCAAATATCATTAAAATATGTTCAGCGGTTTTAAAAATATTAATTAATTTCCATTTTTTTTCCTTAAACTTTAACACCCTGTATTTTCGTAACGGTACATTTATAAGCTAAAAAGCATTCTTGTTTTTGTTTTTGACGATTTCTTGGAAAAACTGGAAAATCTCTAAGTTTTCCAAAAAAAATCATAACTCGAAAACTATCAATAATCGGTACACATACATGGGGATGTTTTGGATAGGTCTCGGTACGGGCTATCTAAAAAAAAAAAAATATTATCGTCACCCGATTGGCCACCCTGTATATATAGTTAACTTGACGATATACCTAAATAATAAGCATGAATGAACATTATACCTTTCTCATTTATTTCTGCTAGATGAGTCTGTGGTCGTGTCTGCTCCAACAGGGTCTGGAAAAACTGTTATATTCGAACTAGCTATTATAAGACTATTAACACATTACCAAAATATGGAAGTTCCAGACCAGAATTCCAAGATAATATAAGTAAGTTTTATTTATGACATTATACTGTAATATTTAGCTATAAGTATAGTTACAGTTCCTCACTTGATGAAGCTCTGCCTTACCATATACTGACTCATTATGTAATGTTTTTTGATGAACAGCTAAAAGTTGCTATACTGGAGCTAGGTAGGTATTTGCAAAAATTTTTTTGATATGCGATTAGAGTTTAGGGGGATGAAATACAGTATTTTTGATCGACAAATCACCCCCATGAGTAATTTCTCATCCACACCATGATAAAATGGCAGCCACTCTGTTTTTCGTTTAATTGATGCACGAGTGTTGTACCATGTATGTAATTTTTTGCGTTTCTTCACAATTTTAGTTTTTCCAAGAAATCTAAGCTGTTAACCTACATTTTTGTTACTTCTAAGCGATAGTACATGGTGTTTCCTAAAAAAATATCTGTACATCTTAGCCCTAAGTAAAGTAGTTCAGAAGCTATGATGGTTTCAATATGACCCTTTATTGTCTAATCCGGCAGTTGAGAAGGCAACTAAACAAAATATATACTTAGTGGTCACGACATTTATTTTGGAAAAAATGAGGCAAATGTTACAACCATTGTTCGAAATGTCCTCTTTAGTGTTGCATACATGCTGTTGTACTAACACCTGTTGCGTATAGCGACTGATCATCGATTTGTCATTCCATAATAATTATTCATTTTCAACTTGAATAATTTTGCTTCTGGCATGTCGACATAAACTTTCTGTTTCATTGTGCCCTACAAGAAAAAATCAAGTAGGGTCAAGTCCGGTGAATACGGTGGTCAAGCGATTGTTTCTTCGCGTCCAATCCACGGCGAATATCGTTCTTTTGAATGGCGTTCACAGGACTTGACTCCACTTGATTTTATTCTTGTGGGGCAACAAGTATTTGGTTTAATTGCCTTCTCTACTGCCGGACTAGACAATAAAGGGTCATAATAATATTATATGAATATTATTATATTGAATATTATTCAAACCTTCATAGTTTCTAAACTGCTTTACTTAGGGCTAAGCTAAGATGTTTAGCTATATTTTCTAGGAAACTACCATGTACTATAGCTTAGAAATAGAAAAATGCATGTTAACAGCTTAGATTTTTTGAAAGAACTAAAACTGTAAAAAAAGCGCAAACAATTACATAATTATTTTCTTTTAACAAGTTTTTTTGCCCTGATATGAAATCAAATTTGGAAAATGTTTACCATATGACATACATGCTTCGCTATCGAATAAGACTTAATTTGTATTTGTAGAACCTTTACTTAGGTAGCTATGGTCAAATTAGTACAACACTCATGCATCAATTAAACAAAAAACAAAATGGCTGCCATTTTATTATGGTAGGAGGAAAACCACTTTTGAGGGGTAATTTGTCGATAAAAATTAACGTATTTTAATCCCCCCTACAAAAGGCTCCGACACCGATGACCGGACACATTGTATATCTACCTATTGTTACAAGTCTTTAGTCCGATTGGGCAAGGAAACACTTGGTACGGATTTAACTATTTATTTTCAATAACTATGTACACTAAACTAAACCTAGCCTAACACTTAACAGTCTAATTTATCTACAGTCACTACACTAATTTATATTGGTCCTTAACTTCACTAATTTATGTCACAGTTCATTTATTTCGCGCGCGCCACAGGAACGTCGCGTATTATAATACTACCGAACACTAACTGCTGCACTCTATTGACACTAACTGTAACTATCGCTGCCTGGCTGCTACTTATATAGATGGGCTGGACTGGCAGACTATTATAAATAATGATTTTCAGTAAGCCCTATAAAAGCCTTATGTCAAGAACGGCTAATTGACTGGCATAGCAAATTTTCAAACTTCGGACTGAAGTGCACAGCAATTACTGGAGATTCAACAGAAGTCGATAGCAGCAGTATAACAAACCACCATCTGATAATATCCACTCCAGAAAAGTGGGACAGTATTTCGAGGAAGTGGCGAGACCATGAAAAAATTGTTCGACACATTAGGCTTTTTATGATCGACGAAGTTCATTTGTTACACGAAGATAATCGAGGATCCACCTTGGAAGTTGTAGTAAGTCTATCAGAAATTCATACATCAGACTATCCCTTACTAGGATAAAGTCAAGGGCGATGGTTTTGTTCGTATAAATCTACAGAGCTACCAACACTGTCACATTTTTCAGGCTCAGATTGAGACAAATAGAAAGTCAGATATCGTCGTGATGGATAAAGATAAGAAAATTTTAATTGTAGTATCTTAATTTATTGTTAGGATAAAAAAGTATCTCTTTCACTTAGTTGCGTGGGTTGCTCAATGTACGAAAAATATGGCATATTCTTTAGGTTTTTCAAGCTATATTTATTCAAGCAAAACACAGTTGATTTTAAAGAAATGTAAGGGATTTTTCCATATTTTAATTATTTCACATGTGGAACGTTGATCAAATCACATTTTTACTTCTTCACAGAAATAAAAAAAAATGAAATCAAGTTCATTGAATTATCAGTACTTCCCACACATTGCGGTATTACCAGTTTATTATTTTCTCAAAGCATGAAGCTATAGCAAACTAACCTACTCTTTGGCTACAGTCTGAGATCCCCTTGCAACCAAATCATCGCCCGCCCGCAAAAAGAGTGTGTTAGGCCGCTAAGTCTTTCATTCACAGATCAATGGGCAGCCTATTATGAATACAATGTTTTTTGCAGTTTTACAACCCCCAATCACCCCAATTTAACTCCCATGAAAAAAAGGTGGAAAACGGTCAGGAACCCCTAAAACGTCTAAAAACGAAGTTAGGACTGTTTTTATATTTTTGGTTTTTTAAATATTGCTGCGCCGCCACTGACACGTTTTCTAAAAACGATAAACGCTTTCCGTTTTCGCCAAGGTAATAATAGTGTGTCGAAACTTAATTAAAATCAATTCAATAATTTCCGTGTTACACAATACAGAACGGTCTAAAGTTATACTTGTATCTATACATCTCAAAGTTATAAGTAACTTTGTTTCTGTAATAGACAAGGCAATGTTCGAATGGACCTAAAAAGTGTATTATGCTATTAGGTTTTTCTTTCACAGGTCAATGGACAGCCTATGTATACAACAAATTTGTCAGATTTACAACCTCCCATCCCCCAACAAATATTAGCTTTAATATCGAAATGTCGAGAATTTTCCGATGTAAGACTCCGCACCAGCGACAAGAAAACGTTGAATCTGTTGAACAAGTGTAGCAATAAAAACACCATACGATTTCCTCTGCATGGAAGGATAAAGACAGGAGAAATGAAGCTCAACTGGTAATGAAGCAACTTATCTAGGTTCAGTTTAGATTTAGAAGGACGCTTTTCTACTTTTTAATATCCAGGATGTCCCATTAGTAGTGCGCGAACGTCCGGGTGCTGTAATATGATCTAACAGAATAATAGTGTTACAAGTTTTTAGTTCGATTGGACAAGAAAACACTTGGTACGGTTTTAACTATTTATTTGCACTAACTATGTACACTACGCCTAACCTAATACTTATCAGTCTAATTTATTTACAGTCACTGAGTCACTACACTAATTTATATTTGTCCTTCACTTCACTAATTTATGTCACAGTACATTTATTTTCGCGCGCCACCGGTATATCGTATTTTCACTGCACTCTGTTGACTGTCTCCGTGAACTCCCAGCGCCTTATATAGATGCCTGCTGACGCCGCGAATCTTCTTGGCGCTACCGTCATTCTGGAAAGCTTCTCAAACAGTCGCGGCCTCTGGTTCTGGAAAAGGACAGGGCCGGACCGGCACAATAGCAGTCATGCTTAGTAAAACTTCTTATGGTTTAATCGTTCAAAATGTTGAGCAAATCCACAGGTAATGTTTTGCCAGCCGTCATAGCCCCTTTTATTCCCCTGAACTTTACGGTACACCTCTGGTAGATTCTAAAATAGTTTCTTCAAAAATGTTGTAGCCTAGCTATAAACTAAAAAAATTAAGTCAAGTTGACTGTTGTTTTTGTTTAGGTCTTTCTTTCACAGGACACTACCCCCCCAACCACCCCAATTTCACCCCCACTCACAAGAAGCAGAAAATGTTCAGGAGCCCCTAAAATGCCTGAAAACTAAGTTTGATTTGAGCTGTTTAAAATTTTTGGTTTTTTGACTATTGCTGCACAGCCGCTTATAAGATTTCTAAAAACCATACGCGTTTTCTATCCTCGCCACGGTAATAATATACTGTGTCAAAATTTCATTAAAATTGATTCGATAATGTTCACGTTACACAATAAAGAACGATATAAAGCAATACTCATACGCTATAGGTACGTCAGAAAATTCTAACTTTCTTGATTTCTGTAATAGGCAAGGAAATGTTCGGATGAACCTAAAATAGTGTATTATGGCGCTTGGGTTTTCTTTCAAAGGTCAACGGAGAATGGAGATCTTATTATGAATAAAACAGATGTTTCAGTTTTACAATCCTGCATCCCCCAACCACCACAATTTCACCCCACCTAAAAAAGTATAAAATGATCAGGAATCCCTAGAATTCCAAAAACGAAGTTTGAACATACAGGGTGAGTTTTTAGTACCGGCTCGGTCGATTACTCCACTATTCTAGAAGATAGCAAAAAAGTTGTATGTAAAAGTTGTAGCCACTGAGATATGCTCCTTGCTTAGAAAATATTTAGATTTATACAGGGTGATCCATAACTACGTGGTGATGCAAACATGCATTTTTTTCAAATGAGACACCCTATATATTATTCGATATTCAAATTCTACTAATGATTTCCGCTCTTCCAATATAGGGTATTGTTACATTATACAGGGTATTTTAAAAGTTATGACCATTTTTATATCCAAAAAGTGATGAATCAAAAACCATTTTTTTACACGGATGAATAAAAAATATTCTCTAGCTTTAAAATCGGCTATAAAAAAAGCACGCTACGTATGTTCGTATACAGGGTGGGGGGGGGGGCAGATTAGAGTTGCACCTTAAATTTTTAAATTTGCTGTCGTCCGGGGGGGGGGTGCAAATATTGTGGATACCATTTTTTAGATGGCATTATATAACGTTTCAGGGGGGGGGGGGGGGAGCGGACCTTCTCGGCTTCTTATTGACATTGGCAGATGCTTCATTACTTCATTTGGTGATAAATCGAAAACTTTTAAGATCACAATCCACACCTATTGGTGTGGGAAGTAAAAATGTCGTTATATTTTGGGTAAATTATATATCGTGACAGTCGTGACACAAGAGGGAGGGTTATGTATACGTGACACTAGTCACACAAGGGTTGTCATGTTGCCTCATTAAAATCCCCCCAGATGATGCCAAATTTTCCCCCATAATCTTGATACTTTCCCAAAAAGTCCCCCAGTTTTTTTTTCATTTACTGAAACTCAAAACATCGATATTAGAAAAAAGCAGGATATATTCCAATCACTACATAAGATATTAAACAATGGTTTATTTTTCAAATCCTAAAAAACTGTGGCATATGCATAAATACATATGTTAAAAGTAACCATTAAACATGACAATTATGAAAAACTATACTTGTTAGTTTTTACTTAATGGTCATTTAAAAAAATATCAGGAGCTGAAAAATTATCTGTGCGTTTGGTACATATATTTACACTAAATTTGTTTAAAATCCTTCTGTTAGGCTTAAAAGCAGCGCAGCGCATTTTCATTAATTGAAATCGAACATTCAGGATAGCTTTTATGCTGAAAAATAAAATCCCCCAAAATATCCCCCATGAAATGTTGTCCCCCAAACATTCCCCAGTCCGCTCTAAAATCTCCCAGATTTGGGGGACAATACCTCAACACGGTAATCCTGAGTCGAACTGTGACAGGTCGATAAAGACGTGAGACGTTATGGTGGGCTGTGTTGCCTGATAATATAAAGTAAAATCATGAAAAGTAACTGGGAAAAATTCTCGAAAGTCATGAGTAAACTTCTAATTACCTACATAATAATAACAGTTAATATTTAATTTTTTTGTTGTAAAAGGATATAGAAACTCAAAATTTATCCAAAAGGCGAGGTTTCACCTTAATAGAAAGCCAAATAGATATTTTCGATATTTTAGGGAAACCTCAAGATTTGAAAGAACTAATTTTTTTTATTTTCGTCAAACGAAATTGAAACTGCGACCAGATTTGTAATCAGCAGCCTCAGAATTATCCAAAACACAAGGTTTCATCTTAATGGAAAGCGATTTTTTAGGCAAACCTCCAAGATGTCAAAGATCTGAAATTTTCGGTTTTCATCAAACCAGACTAAAACTCGAAACTGCGACAGGATTTGTAATCAGCATCCTCAAATCCAAAACACGGGGTTTCATCTCAATAGAAAGTCAGATAAATATTTTCGATTTTTTAGATCTGAAATTTTTGATTTCGGCCAAACGAGACCAAAACTCAAAACTGCGACCAGATTTGTAATCAGTACCCTCAAATTATCCAAGACACGAGGTTTCATCTCAATAGAAAGCCAAATAAATATTTTAGATTTTTTAGGCAAACCTGAAGATCTGAAAGATTTATATTTTTAGTCTACAGAAATGAATTTTTATTAAATAAAAAAATGAAGTCAAGTTGAGTGACTCAGTACTTCCCACACATTACGGTGATACCAATTTATTATTTTCCCATAGCATGAAGCTTTAGTCTGAGATCCCCTTGCAACAAAATCATCGCCAGTACCCCCCCCCCCCCCAAATTGTCATATGCCGCTAGGTCTTTCCTGCACAGGTCAATGAACAGCATATTATCAATAATACAAACTTTTCAGTTTCACAACCCCCCCCCCCCCCAACCACCACAATTTCATCCTCACCCAAAAAAGGTACAAAACGGTCAGGAACCCCTAAAACATCTAAAAATGAAGTTTGAGCTGTTTTCATATTTTTAGTTTGATTATTGCTATGCTGCCACTGACACGATTTCTAACAAGCATACGCGTTTTCCATCCTCACAACAGTAATAATAATTTGTCAAAATTTCATTAGAATCAATTTAATAGTTTATACGTTACAAAATACAAAACGATCTAAAGCAATAAATACTCGTATGTATACAGAAAATTCTAAGTCCCTTAGTTTCGGTAGTAGGCAAGGCAATGTTCAGATGGACTTCAAAAGGTGATTTATGTCGCTAAGTCTTCCTTCACAGGTCAGCGGACAGCCTATTATTAATACAGCAAATTTTTCAGTAAATGATCAGGAACCTCTAAAACACTTAAAAACGAAGTTTTATCTGTTTTTATATTTTTAGCTTGTTTATTGTTTCTGCACCGCCACGATTTACAAAAATCATACGCACTTTCCATCCTCGCCACGGTAGTAATACTGTTTCAAAATTTCATTGAAATCAATTCAACAGTTTCTTCGTTACATAATATAGAACGATCTAAAGCAATACTCGTATGTTTACACCAGAAAAAATTCTAAGTCCTTTGGTTTCTTTAATAGGCAAGGCAATGTTCGGATGGATCTAAAACGGTGATTTATGTCGCTAGATCTTCCTTCACAGGTCAGTGGACAGCCTATTATGAATACAGCTAATTTTTCAGTTTTTCAACCCCCTCACCCCCCAACCACCCCAATTTCACCCACACCCAAAAAAACTCAGAAAATGATCAGGAACTTCTAAAACACTTAAAAACGAAGTTTGAGCTGTTTTTATATTTTCAGTTTTTTTATTATTTCTGCGCCGCTACTGGCACGATTTATAAAAACCATACGCATTTTCCATCCTCGACACGGTAGTAATACTGTGTCAAAATTTCATTAAAATCAATTGAACAGTTTCTTCTTTACATAATATAGAACGATCTAAAGCAATACTTGTATGTGTACATCGGAAAACATTCAAAGTCCTTTAGTTTCTGTAATAGGCATAAGGCAATGTTCGGATAGACCTAAAAAAGTTATTTATGTGGCTAAGTCTTCCGTCACAGGTCAGTGGGTAGTCTATTATGAATACAACAAATTTTTCAATTTTACAACCCCCCAACCCCCAACCCCCAACCACCCCAATTTCCACCCCCACCCAAAAAAGTAGAAAATGATCAGGAACACCTAAAACGCCTAAAAACTAAGGTTTGGGGAATCTTTGAAATTTTTCGTTTTTTGCTAATTACTCCGCCGCCAATGCACCGATTTTCAAAATTATAGCAGCATTACCTACTACGACCCCACAGCATATCGCTGCCCAAATTTCATCACAATCCATGCAGCGGTTACTGAGATCACGAGGACAGAAAAACGCGTACAGACAGACCGACAGACAGACAGACAGACAGACCGACGGAAATGAGTGACGTGGATTTTCGTTATGTAGACATCATGAAACGCCCAAAAAGTGTATTATCTCAAAATCGAAAATTTTCGCGATCACAATACTCCCCTCACCTATCGGTGTGGGAAGTAAAAGTGGAAAATCTAATGAACACAAAATAGAGTTTACATCCCTACATCAGGAAAAATTTTAATACTGTGATAAGCGTGAATGCACATGCACATTCTATCTACATTCAGAATTAAAGTCACTTTTGAATAGTTGATTTCTTAGGCGCTAAGTCCAAGCAATTAGAGTTTTCTTTATGGGGTGATTTTGAAACTCTATTTTTATTCTATTTAGGCAGAAAAATCTTAAACAAAACAAACAGTGCTATTATTACAAATTAGATGCAAAAAATTCATTCATTCATTCATTTAATTCATAGTTATTAAATATTCAGTATTAGCAAATTGCTTGCTTAAAGAGAAACTTGGAACAATGGGAAAGTCCTGAACAGAAGAATGAAGAAGTTAAGGGGATTTGAGAAACACTTCTATATATTTTTTAATACATTTTTAGATTATAAGAAAAAAACCACCAGCGGGAGACGTACTTTATAAACAAGTCCTGCAAATCCCCAAATATGAGCTGAAGTTGGAGAAATCTGTTGAAGATGAAGGCAGGTGTAGATTAGAGTTAACTGTGAATTTATTGAATCTGGAAAATATCCAGGAAAATTGCACAGTAAACATAAACTCTGTGATGTGGCTTATCGTTGGAAACAATAAAAATGACATTTTGCTCCACGAAAGATATCAGTAAGTGCCGTATTTTTAGATGTAACACTACATTTACAAAGTTAATCTATTTATTATTTATATGTATATTGTATATACAATTTCGAGATAGACATTGAGTATTTATTTAATTTTGCATTTTAGATGACAAAAAATTCGAAAAAAGCTCCACTTTGATAAATAATAATACATAATACAGTTTGATCCTCACCGGTAAAATATCCTGAGTAATACTAAAAAGAAAAGAAAACGATCAAATTTATGTATTAATCATTCAGCATTTTGCAAACCGTACACATACAAAAATTAATGAATTTTTTCACTTTTACTTATTTATAAATCGGTAGTTAGGAGTAAATTACACTCTGTCACATTTCCCTGAATATTCAGAAAAGCAGTTTGAACTCTTTCCATCTTTAATTAGTCATTACTTGAATATTATATGAAATTTTAACAGGATTGTTGGATCAAAATTTCACTTATGCTTTTGTTTTTTATTGTATAGAGTTCTTTATCTCGGAGGTACAGAATTGTTTATATTAAATAATAAAAAAGTTTAAATGTTAATGACAGAATTTATAAAATGTATGTACATATAATTCAGTAGATCTTCTTTCAGTTGTCCTTAATATTCCTTCATCATGCATTGTTTTTGCAGGCACTCCTATCCCATGGATAATATGTCAGTTACGAGATATATAAACATTGATGATTTAACAAATTTGGAAGAAATACATGAGCATTTTATAAGCGAAAACTGGGGTAAGCCCTGAATTATATAGATTTTTTCATCTAATTTCGTATACATGTATATACAGGGTGTCCCAGAAATAACACGCCAGAGTGACATGGAAGGTAGATTGGCTTTAGATCAATCAGATAACATCGACATGACCTTAATAATTTTTTTTTAGTTTTCGAGATATTGTCACTTTTAAGGTTTTTCAAAAAATTCCTACTTTTGCTCCTTTTGTTGCCTGTTAATGGCTATAAGGATTTGCGGACTTATAATCTTTTTTTTCCTGGGCTACTACTAATAGTAGGTTGAGACGACAGAGTATTTATTTCATTGAAAATTATCACGGTACGTTAAACAGAATTCTTAGATTTTGTGTCAGTGCGAAAACCTTAACTAAGGTTTAACTGATTACTGTGAAAACGAATGAACCAGACTGAATTAGCAAATGCTCTTAAAAACCAACCTACTCAATGCTCTTTAAAAAAAATTATTAACATTTATAGGTTCTTTTTACTAAAAATTGAATAGCCCCAAGTTTTGTCATAGAAGTCGTAATACTTCTACGTCTAAAACTCCCAGATACATTGGCCTATTTAATTTGTTGTAAGCATCAAAGTAATAAAGAGAAGTAAGAATAGCAGGCTAAGAAAAAAAGATAATAAGTCTGCAAACCTTTTAGCCAAACCAGGCAACAAAAAGAGCAGAAGTAGGAATGTTTTGAAAACCTTAAAAGTGGCAATATCTCGAAAACTAAAAAACTTTTACTATAAGGTCATGTCGATGTTATCTGATTGATCTAAAGCCAATGTACCTTCCATGTCACTCTGGCGTGTTATTTCTGGAACACCCTAATATGCCCTGAAAGTATTAATATTTTTTGAGAAATGATTTATTATTATTATCTCATCATGTTAATTTTTTTTAATTTTTTATTACTTATTTAGCTAGGATCACAGTGATAAAATATTTCTGAGTATTTTTTTCTCACTGTTATTCGGGTCCGCGGGTCTTGGATATGATGAAAGTGGAGCACAAAAAGTTTTACATCGAATCGATGCGCGAATTCGGTTTAGGTTCCGATCCTGCATTGGCACGCCACCTCCAGCCACTTTCTCACCGGCGTGCGGTTGGTGACCTCTCCTCATTTTACTCCCCCCCCTCCCTGGAGCTATATAGTTCCATCACTTTCCGAGCCACTTAGATGCACTTGCAGGGCTGCTGTATCTCATCTCAAGCCGGTTATTCTTCGTACATCGAGGAACAAGGCTATATGACCATGAACGGTCTTCCAGATGAGAGAAACTTCCGCTGACATAATTCATTCATAGCACTTGTAGTCCAGGCGGACTTTTGACAGCAAAAGGTCGGAAAGAAATGAAATTTGGTGGGATGGTAGACATTGGTCCCCTGAACCTACACCTATGTTTGCGACCTCGGGGGGTTGCCGTGTTCTGTGACGCTTTTTGACAATTAGCGCCGTTGTGGTAAATGCTATCGAAAAAGAGGTTCAAATAATATATGGAGACAACAAAATTCTTCACAATTTTGGTCTTTACATTTTTTGTGTGCGGCCAAAGGTTTCCATCCTACACTGCGTTAAAGTTAGGGGCTGGTTTGTGATTGTCACTAAAATTAGAATTTAAGGGTGGATTAAGGCGAAGGACGTTATCAAAAAGTCGATATTTTTCTTCCCCTAAAAGAATGATATCTTTTCATTTTTTATTATCTGCAGCTGTCTAAGCTCACGCATTTGGTTTTAAAAAGTATACTGCATTTAGAAACGCACCCCCACCTACTGTTGCTACTATGCAGAATTTTAATCTCTCCATAAATCATATGAAGCTTTTTTCGATATCACTTACCAAAAGCGGCGTTATTTTCCAAAAATCGTCGCAAAGCAGTTTTCATCCCCCCACCCTCTAGCGGCAACCCCCTCAGGTCGCAAACTTAGGTGCAGCTTCAGGGGACCAATGTCTACCATCCCACCCAATTTCATTTCTTTCCGACCTCTTTCTGTCAAAAGCATCTTTTTACGACGTTTTGCCTTTGTGGCTGATGTTTGGTTATAAAAGAAACATAACTACAACCCATTTTTATTAAAAAAAGTTGCACGATTTATGATTTTTAACGATATATTTCACTTAGACAGGTTTTGGGTCAGCTTGTAGGTTTATCCATTTTCATTTTCAGTTGGATTTGACTGTCATAGTGTGGTTTCATTCCAACCCAACCAACAAGCTAGCAAAGGTGATACATCTCCACAAAAGAAGAAGCCAACTTACATGCAGATGTTTTTGGATATGTACATGAAAATCAGGAAACCCAAGCCGAATGCTATAAAAAATAAGAATGAAGCAGACAAAAGCAAAGAAGCTATAAGAAAAGAAACTATCCAAAAGCGTGACGATAACGCTCAGCTCCATAAGCAAACTCATGAAGCAAAAGCTACTCCTAAGCAGCAAACGAAAATAAAAAATACTGTCTACTCACCAAGCCCGAGTAAAGTAACCCGCAACATTTTGAAAAAATCTCCAAACAAAACTCCGGATAAGAATCAAGGGACCATCAGCCAATGGTTTAAAATTGTGCAAGAAGCCGAAGATAATGTGCAAGATCCGAATGTTACGCTGCAAACCTTGGCTGCACAAGGTGACGAATGTCTCGTTGTGAACGATGAAAAACAAAAGGATGACGAAGTAAATATCTACCTTTAATATAGTACACACAATTTTCGATTTCATTTTCCTCAGAAAATTGTTGGAAGAAATGGCAAAATGATCAAATTCAGAGAATGTTGTTTTCAGGTTGTTTCCTAATTGCATGTCAATATTTATGGGGGCGATATTTGGGTCCATTTTAAGAACAAAACTTCATATGAACGTATGTCCTAAACGTCTTACCTTTAGAGATACAGGGTGGTAAAGTTTTCAAAAATAAATAATTTATTATTAATATCTACAATACCTACCCCTTCAGATATTTATTTTAATGAAATTCGTCGTACATGTACTATGAATCAAGGGGCATTTTTCAATGTATCACTTTTTCTCAAATTTCCACCAGTGGTGTTTGTACGTAATTTGACCTGCCTATTTTGACAGACATTGATGGCACGCCACTGATTTCTCCTGAAATAAAGATTATTTTTCAAATCCCCACGCATTTCTAACCAAAGTTGAACACATGATTTTTTCAATCCAATGCACGGTTTTTGCTTAAAAAAATAAAAACCGTTTTTCTGCATGATCGCAATAATATCGTTAATATGACAATATCACCATGCAGAGACATACGTAGATTTAATTTTTTCAGATGAAACCCATGCGTCGAACTGAAAAAATTCAAGAGATCAAATCTGCTCCTAACTTTAACCTGAGGTTAAGTTGTCAATAATTCGTAATTATTATGTATTTAAGTCGTACTACTGTTTCTTCACCAAATAACTTATGTTGAGTTCTGTAAGCAAATTGTATAGAAAAAGGTAGCGCTTAAGATAACGAACAGCATGGTACATAAAACTCTATATTAAAAAATATGTGACATGTTGAGTTTTGCAATTAGACAACTCATGTTTTCTCTAAAGTCACAGTAGAAACAGTGTAGTAGACGTGGATGGGCGCAAAAATTGTAGTTATTCCAATATTCGCTTTCAGAATTCTGTGAAAAAACCTGTAGATCTACACAGCTCCTCAAAAAACGTTAAAGCAAATAACGTTGCCGCTAATCTAAGCAAAGTCGAGCTTCCAAGCAGTACATGCAGTCCAAACAAACAAAATTTAGACAAAGAAATCGAAGAATATGAAGAACCGAGTACTAGTTTCACTCCTGTAGTTGACATCGACCCAACCAAGAAATCGGTTAACGCGAAGAAAGACATAGCAGATAAGGAATTAAGTACAAAGCTGGATTTGGACTCGCTTAGCCATCCATCTCTGGTGTCAGTACAACGAAAATATACGCAGTCAAGCGGTATTCCGGCTGATAGTGCAAAGCCCTGTAGTAGTACCAAAGCATCTGTTGGCGGTATGAGAAGTCTTGCGACGAAAAGGAAATTGAATAAGCAGACGGTAAGTGAGGAAATTAACTAACACTAAAAACACGTTAATTTCCCCCCATAATCCTTTATAAACGCTTATAAGTATGCCACTGCTCAAACATAATTTGATGCCCCTCGCCCCAGATCAATTCTGGATCCGCCACTGGTTGGTTCATAATCAAAGGGTTCATCTGGATAATTATTATAGAGGGTGTAAATAAATAAGTGTAAATCCTTTAAGGGGGTGATTCCTAATCGAAATAAAGATAGGATCCTTCATATACAGAAACTTCATTGGAGCATCCCTTTGTTAAGACACAGCCCCTTAAAGGAGGCACATAAAATTTGTTTAACAATCTTTTTCACAAGCACTAAAAAAGTTACAATATTGAAATTAAACTGACATCTTCTACTACCAAAAAGACACTTAGCCAGTAATTGATTTGGCTGTAAGGGGTGGAAAACGCAATACTTAAAATTTATTTTCAATGCAACTTTTTGTCTTATTATTTGTTTACCATTTGTTTATTTCCTAAACTCCTAATTTCTCTTTTTTTGCCCAGCAAAAAATTATTTTACGAACAAGATATACATATCGCATATTCGTAAAATAATTTTTTGCTACGAACTGGTTTAATTTGGGCTAAAAGTTCTAAAGACATTTTTTGTTTAGAATTAAACAGGCTATCGGAGATATATTTCCAAATGGTAAACAAATAATAAGACAAAAAGTTGTATTGGAAATAAATGTAAGGGGTGGTGCGTTTTCCACCCCTTACAACCATGGGATAAACCAAATAAATTACTGGCTAAGTGTCTTTTTGGTTGTAGAAAATGTCAGGTTAATTTCAATATTGCAACTTTTTTAGTGCTTGTGAAAAAAATTGTTAAACAAATTTTATGTGCCGTCTTTAAGGGGCTGTACTTAACAAGGGATGCTCCAACGAAGTTTCTTTATATAAAAGATCATACCTTTTTTTCGATGAGGAATGACCCCCTTAAATGTTTTCCACTTATATAGTTACACATTCTGTATAATTTTATTATTAGCACTGTTGTATCTAAATTGACTGCACTATAACGGATTCGCCAAGATTTGCGATCAAGATCGCACTGCCGTTGAAACAAATGAATAGCTCGAGCCTTTTGGCACTTGGAATTTGGAATGTCATTTCATAGAAGATTTGCGTTGCGATCGAGCAACACGCGAAATAGTGCTTTGATTTTTTAATGTTTTGGTAATAAAGTGTTAGGATCAAGTTAGGATTAAATCAGAAAGTAGGAATGTAAGTTAATTTAGTTTTTTAAATACATATTGGCCTAGGTATTTTTACGTATTTGACATATTTATTTTGTACTTGAAAAGGGCGACATATTTTCTAATTTTATCATATTTATAACGTTTTTACTTCGTCGTCAATTTGAGATACAATGTGTTCAAAATCAGTTGAGAATTACGTTTTTTGCGTTATGAAAATAAGATAGAATTAAAAAGTTAAAC
This sequence comes from Callosobruchus maculatus, assembly GCA_951848785.1. Taxonomy (NCBI): domain Eukaryota; kingdom Metazoa; phylum Arthropoda; class Insecta; order Coleoptera; family Chrysomelidae; genus Callosobruchus; species Callosobruchus maculatus. Next base: position 1,574,474 of record CATOUR010000064.1, on the reverse strand, counting down.
AATATAGGTAATTCAGTAATCCATTATTATTCTTTATACTTTCAGTTGGTTTGTTGGTTGGAGTCCCTTAAATCATTGATTAACTTAGTCACCTTAAATCGAACCTTGATTCTCATTTTAATCGCAATAAATCATAAACTTTTATTTAAACACTAAAGGAGTAAGATTGAATAATATAATTGATATAGAGATACACAACTTTTTGCTAATAGACACAGAGGGTTAATATGGGGTATTCGCCCATGTAGTCATTTTTTGAACTTGCAAGGTAATCGGTGCATGGGCGACGAAGCAATTAACAAAAAACAAAAAAAAAGAAATTTTCCTCAAACTTAGTTTTTGGGTGTTTTAGGGGTTGCTGATCATTATCTACTTTTTTTGGATGAGGTTGAAATTTGGGTAGTTGGAGGGTGGTAAAACTGAAAACTTTTGTAGTAATATAATTATTGTCTATTGACCTGTGAAAGAAAGACCTAGCGGCATAACGCATTTTTTTCGGGTGGGCGGGCGATGATTGGTTCTAAGGGGACCCGAGACTATAGAATCATGCTAATTTCAAAGTCAAACTCTTTCCCTCAAAAGTACTTCAAACAGAATCTTTTGATTTGGAATATTTTATATTTTTTAAATGTATACTATTTGCAAGTGAAATCTAACACTGAGAAAAAAGGGTTGCGGTTGATGAAATGCGGTAGGACTAAATACAATAATAAACGAACTCATTTGCCATAATTATTAGTTTATAAAAAAATACAACAGATCAATAATGGGTGGGCCTTCCATGTAGACGAACAGCCTCCCAAGCTGACCTCAGAGCAAGTTCCAGTTCGTCCAGTGTGGTCGAAGAATTGGGTAAATCGCCTATGTATCGACCCATCCAATCTCTTACGTTTTCAATTGGCGATAAACCGGGTGATCGTGGAGGCCATTGGAGTACTCTGACCTCTGCTTCCTGTAGGAACCTCATCGATACCTTTGCAATATGAGGACGTGCATTATCTTGTTGAAAGAGGCCTCGGCCTTGGAACGGTAATTGGTTCTAACACCTCATTTACATAACGTTGCGCAGTCATTGTGCCACGTATCGCAAGTAAATGTGCTGTTGAATGCAATGGCACCCCAAATCATCAAACTAATAGGACGGTATACATAGCGCTCAACCTCAAACTGTTCACCTCGTGGCCGTCTTACGCTTTGGCGTCCACCATGTGCCCCCAGACAAAACCTGGACTCGTCGAAAAAGGCCGTCTGATGCCACTCAGCACGCCATTGTCGGTGTTCTTGGCACCAATCTCACCATTGGCGAAGATGATTTGCAGGGAGTGAAAGCACTAGATGCGGACGATATGATCCTAAGCACATTTCACTCAATCAGTGGTAGGTACACCGTGCGGATTGGAATGGGCCTATACCTGCATACCAAGCGTCAGCAACAGCTTGAGTGGATCGCATTCTGTCTCGAGTGTAGCCATAGATGACGATCTTGCCGGTCTGTAGTTCTTCTACGTGCTCTAGAACCTTTAACTATCTGCATTTGCCCTTCTGCGACCCATGCGCGCCATGCTGCTACATCTGTAGCCACGCTACGTCACATGGTCACAGAAACTGCTCTGAAAGAAGCACCACGTTGTCGTTGGTCTACAATCCGACCCCGTTTAAAAGAGCTTAACTGCGAAAACTGGGGCTGTCGTCTTCTATTGGGCATCTTTACACGACCAATTAGTCTCTTGCCACATTTGCAACAGATCTCGTCGCTTTTAAATCGACAAAAAGCCATGTTTTGTTGTTACACGTTTAGAGTTTTTTAGAGGTGCCATGTAGGTAAATAGCGTGTGACTGACGAGTGTTACGTGTGTACTAGAAATGGTCCTGCCAAGCTGTGTACACACCCTCATAACAAAAGTATATACAACGTACATACATTGGATATCGAATTAGTGGATATGTATATCCACAAATGGAGCAAGAATGTCCAATGGATGTCATCAAAAAAATATACATTGCATGTACGTTTGTCGCGAACTTTCACATCCATGGCATATCCATAGAATGTACATATGTACGTCTAATGTACATGCATAGTATAATATGTAACATAGTTCAGGTATCAACATGTATATTCATAATATATACCACGTATATACTTACATACCAAAGTATATACATTGTACATTCAGTGAATATTATGTATATCCACAAATGGAGCATATACGTCTAATGGATGTAAAATAGACATAAACAAATTTACATTTCATGTACGTTTCTCGCGAATTTACACATCCATGGTATATCCATTAAATGTATATTCATGTACTTTTAATGCACATGCATAGTATATGAAAGTTCAATGTAGAGGCAGAAAGATAAATAAACCTTACTACTTACTTTCGATTACTATGACTCTCATCTCTTTCCTGTTGAACAGCATGTCGAAAACCACAAAGAAATCAAGGTTATAAAATTTGGTAGGAGGTTTGTTCCACTTACGGCTTACCGCTGGATGCGTGTGTTATCAGTAGCCAGAATATATGTAATGTTGCACAATATTTCACTCGATCAGGTAATCAGGCACAACCAGCACCAACACACACACGCTAACTATGACGAATGGCTAGAAATCAGCAATTGCGGCACTAGCTGTCCTTTGCGCAGGCGTAAACTACTGGATGTATATATGATACATAGACCAACATCTTATGTATATTCACATATGTATTTACCTACTTGAGTATACATAGTATATTACACTAGTGTATATCATTTTTCATATGTACATTTAACGTTCTATGACAATCCAAAATATACATATTCAAACTGGAATATCTAATGTACATTCTGTGGATGTACATATCCATATAGTGTTATTTGAGCATTTTCAATACAAATATCCCTTGTTTTCTAGGTGTTCGGATTTCACTTGCGAGTGGTATACGTAACTGAAAACTGTGGTACTCCACTTGTCTTTCTAGAATACCATTACCAAAGAAGAGCATCGAAAACGCATTAGACTGGACGAGTACAAATTGCCGGTTAAGGGAAAAATGAGCCACCAAGGTAACGACGCAGAAGTAAACAATAACGCGTATGCCATTACTGAAATACTAGAACCGAAGATGCAAGCCAATGCCAATAAATATACGTTCAATGACAAAAACAAAGAGAACAAAAATAATAATAATCAACAGAAGAATATATCATGGAGATCACCTCTGGTATCTTCCCCGGCCACAAAATTTTCTCCAAAGATTGCATATAAAAAGATGTCCCCTAGAGAAAGCTTCCGATTTGAAAGGTATGTCTCAATACAGAGTGTTCCAAATTATTTGGGTATCATAATTTTTTATTATAATTTGATCCGCTTATAAAGCGTACTATAGGAAGCATCATTTTTTTCAGATAACGTAAAATTGACTAAAAAAAAACATGTACTTGCACGTTATATTAGCGAATTATTTGCACTAAAATTAATTACAGGTAATTGCGGCTAATTTTCAAAATGCAACCTATCGTTAATCCATTCTATACTTTCAAGATTCATTTAAAATTAATTTCATAAAAAAACAGATGGGTACCTCCAGGAGAGAGTAGTGGAATCCTGTACTATAAAGGGTGCCGAGACACGTCAAAAGATTTGTCAAGGGGGAACACTTTTTAATCAAAAAGTACTTCACCCCCTTGTACCTTCTGCCCCCAGCATCATCCCCTTAAAATTTTTAAATGACAAAGGGTATCAAGTAATTTCTCGTCAAAGATATGTTGAAGTCCTTTATTTTGACTTTGATTTTTTAAAATAGGTCGATTTGTTTTCGAGAAAATTAGAATCTTTATGTATCTCAACTTGTGCAAATATCTACGATACGAAAATATCACTTTTTATTGTAATGAGTGTTCAAATGTTGTTATTAGCCAAACGATTATATAGACAATTTTCAAATTCCTGACAGGCAGTTTGGATGACCTTCGTCAACGCATTATCGTATTTGCAACTTGCCGTCAGGAATTTGAAAATCGCCTACATCATTGTCTGATGGCCAATAACGGGCAACATTTTAACACTTATTGCAATAAAAGGTGATATTTTCATGTGCTTTGTAATTTATTTGAACAAGGTAAGATACATAAAGATTCTAATTTTCTCGAAAACGAATCGACCGATTTAAAAAAAATCAAACGTCAAACTAAAGTACTTCGACATATCTTTAAAACAAGAGGAATTGCTGGATACTCCTTGTCATTTAAAATTTTTAAGCGGATGGTCCTGGGAGGGCGGCGGTACAAGGGGATGAAGTCGTTTTTGGTTAAAAATTGTCCCCCTTGACAAATCTTTGGACGTGTCTTTTCTTTCAGTCGGCGGTTGTTGATAAATCCGGGGTGGGAAGCTTTCAAATGAACACCCTGTAACTATGTAGTATTCATTGCATTTTACATTTCAGCCCGGCCGGGAGACCAAGCAATACCGCAAAGCAAGCCAACGTACCAACCCTTATCCTCAACTTCGTAAAAACCCCGAAGAGCAAGCAGAAGCCTGACTATGGTCCGTTTCCATTACGCGACAAGGATTATGAGAAAGAGGATAAACCTGAGAAGAAACCGGAAGATGACATGGACTATCCGGACATTTATTCGAGTCCCACTTTAGATCGGATAAGATCCGCCAAAAAATACAAACAATGTTCGCCGAACTCTGCGATGGAGTACTTCTCCCAGTTCCAGCAAGGTAGTACTGCGGACAAACAGGCGGAAGTGTCCCAAGCTGACACTACCCAAAATGATAGTGTGAAAGAGGACTTGGAACGAACCAAAGACTCTTTTAAGACGTTCGAGTTTGAGGAGCGTTCGAGCACTCCCGAGTCGGCATTGACACAGAGAATGCGGAATGATTTTGGATCGCAAAATAGGTGAATATTATTATATTAATTTGGCTTTTTGAGAAGACAAGATCCGGTAAGGCATCACAAAATACACAGGTTAAAATTTGGAGTAAGTAGCTAAAAGAGGTGCATTTGAAATTTTTTTCTTCTTGTTATATCATTCATTAAAATATTGTGCAAAATTGACAATTGCCAAATTTGTATACCTACATTATTTTTTGATGTCTTCATTTGTTTAATGAGATACAGACACAAAATTTTCATTTTCAGACACCCAATTATCTTTATATTCCTTTCAATGCTCTGCAGATACATATATTTGAATCAATAGGCAATGGGGTGGTTGGGGGGTGAGGGGATGTAGAATGGAAAAATTTGTTGTAATGTGTGGGAAGTACTGAGTCAATGAACTTGGCTTCATTATTTATACAACGCTAAATAAACTTGTAGTTAGATAAACAGATATTTATCAAAAATTTCAAACGTCAAATAATATTATTCAATTCCAGTTGCAAGCTACCAGCAGTATTTTTTACTCAAAAAAGTTTTGTTCACAGGCAATACACGAATAACTTAACTATACCGAGTAGTCAAAAATCTATGGATTCTGTGGCTGTTTATACAGGAAATCCAACCAGATATATTCAAGGTCCACAAAAATTCTATCAACCAGCACAGCATACTATCACTAGCCAGATGAGTGCTTCTTGCTCAGGATGTATGAATCCACAATGTAGTGGGAGTATATATAGAAGACCAGAATACCAGGTACTTACACAGTTGATTAACCATTTTGACATTTTAGGATTCTTCTTCTTCAGGTGCCATTTCCATTTAATGAAGATTGGCGACAATTTCGGCATACTTATTTCGGTCCTGATGTTTTCTTCTTCTTTATTTTATTAGTTTTAGCATATCATACTTGTTGTTCCGCTATATGTTGCCCAGATAAGCCGTCTTTCTTCGTTTTATTGTAGTAAGTAACTCTCCCTTCTCATACCTCTAAGCACTTCATTGTTAGATATGTGTTGAGTCCATATTTTTAATAATCTACGGAAGGTCCACATTTCAAAAGCTTCGAGTCTGTTCATGGGTATCCACTTTTATGTCCGTGTTTCTGCTCCATACAGGAGAACTGAGTGCATGTATGCCTTTACAAAACGGCATCTTAGGTTTAAGTTCAAGGTTGCGTCACATAGTAGGTTTTTCATCTTTAGGAACGTGGCTCTGGCTTGTGTTATGCGTGATCTTACTTCAACGTCAGGATCTACATTTGTCGTTATGCAGCTGCCAAGATATTTGAATTTCTCAGCTTTCTCTATTGTGGTGTCATAGATGTTTATGTCCAGTTGTGGGTTTGGAGATCTTGTTATGGCCATTACTTTAGTTTTTCTGACATTAATTTTCATGCCTAATTGATCTCCTACCTGTACAACTTTGTTGATTAGGAGTTGAAGGACTTCTGGACTGTCCGCAATGATAACCGTGTCATCTACATAACGTATGTTGTTCAATATCCTGCCGTTAATTTTTATGCCGTCTTCATCATCGCCTACTGCTTGCTTGAATATCTCAGAGTACATATTAAATAGTATTGGCGACAAAAAACAACCCTGTCGTACCCCCTTTTTTATACACACCGATTATTCTGATGTTGCTTGTCCATATCTCACCGTTGCTTCTTTGTTCCAATAAAGCTTTCCAATGAACTCGATGTCTTGTTTATCTAAACCTTTTTTCTGCAGTAATGTCAGTCTATTAAACAAGCATTCGTCTTTCCTCAGGTCTCGACATTTCTGGAAGAGTATTGATAAAGTGGCCAGTGCTTTCCTTGTTCCTAAACCTTCGATAAATCCAAATTGTGTATCGCTTTGATCGGCTACTCATTTGTGGTAGATTCCAGCTTGTATAATTTTAATTAAGATCTTAAGCACTTGGCTCATCAAGCTTATCAGTCGATCTCATCACATTTCTTGGCTTTTGATTTTTTTAGGGAGGCGAATAAATACGGAAGTAATCTAATCTTTTGGAATATTACCTGTTGCATGAACTTTCTGTAGTAAATGGAACAGTGCCAGGAAATTTTCTTCTTCTAACAGTTTTAGGCCCGATTTTATCAACATGCATATTATTTTAACAAAGGCTCAAAGCTTTTCTATTGGATGTTATTTAGCAAAAGCTTTCCATTTGGGTATTGAGGGCTATGTTAATAAGTATCATCCAATAGTATTCTATCAATATTGAAAACAAAACGTCAAAGCTGGATGACCCTTGTGTCCAAAATATTTTATAAATTCATGGTGATTCATGGATCAAAATCATAGCAGGATATCAACAGAACAAAGCGGTTGATTTTCAAATTAATGTCAGATTTTTCATGTTTATATTATAATTATTGTATAATTACTAATTGCAAACTGCGACAGAATCATTAAAGTAGTATCAATCACAGCAACTACCGCATTTAATAGTTACAAATCCCACCTCCGTCAGTCAGATGGATTATAGACAAATACATACTTTTGTGAAGAATCTTTCATTTTACTGGATGCATGTTTGTTATAGATCTTTTTGTAGAAATATTCAGAGGATGTAAAGATGCATTGTAAGGCATACAGAGGAATAAAAATCCCTCCTGCTAGTTGCTGCCTTTTTCTCAAAAGTATATCAAGCACCTGATTCACGTTTGACTATACAAGTTCTACGACAGGTCTCTTGTTTAGGTACATAAAATAAGGTTATATGCAGTTAGAGAGTTTTGCTGTTTTGGATAGGTAACCAGTAATGCACATGCACGCTTGACAATAGCTTCGCTATAACAGTTAAATCCTGTGTTTAGGTTTTGAAACGTAACAAAATGCTATTTTTACCCTTTTTTATTATAAAACAAAGATATATTGCATGTATTTATAATTATTATCGATAGTAACTTATTGTTTTATACAAATAATACAGTAATTTGAATTTCTTGTCATCCTTGTCATTTGATAGTCGAAAAAACCAGTGATCAAATGTTCCGCTTCTCTGGAATCTGATTGGTTCAGGTTAGCAATTGCTAAACTCTTTGTTAAACAAGAAAATGCAATTTTTCACCCATTTAGGATGGAAAATCAGACTGGAAAAGATACTAGATGGTTCACTATGGTCGATTGTATATATATAAAGGGTGTCATTTTTGACCTTTTTGAGGTAAAGAGAAATCAATAATTTTCAGAGTACTTTGACAGGTGCATGTTCTTGAAAGGGCTGCTGATTGGTCAGTCTTTGTTAAAATGCGCATGTTGATAAAATCGGGCATTAGCATTTCTAAAAGTGGGCTAAAGTAGAATTAGGGGGTAGGCAGAGAAAGATGTTTGTAGATAGAGTCTAAGAATCAAGCGTCGTCCATTTATAAACCGTTATAACTGTTTTTTTGCTTACATATATTTCCGACTGAAACCTGTTTATCTATTTCAGGTATCTCAGCAAATGAATGTGAGCCAATCTCTACCCCCGCAAGTTACAAATCCTCATATACAATACATTCCACGCCCCGCTCTTCCATCTTTTTATAATTACAGAACTGAGGCTGCTCCTCAGTTACGAGTGAGTACCCCAAATCATCCGACGTTTTATCCACATCACTCTCACTATTTTCCTAGAGAACCAGAACAGTTCCCTAACGAAATGCTTAATGAAATCTTTGCCCATGACCCTAGTGGGTTGAAGATGAGCGGTATGCGGAAAGAACAAATAAAATATTATGCAGACTTTGGTTATCCTCAGAGAATGAATACCCAAGAATTGGGGGATAGTCAGAGTGAACGTCAACCTCGTTCATTTTGTGACGAGGAGCAGAAATCTTACGATGAAGAACCATTGGACAACTCTATGTCACTAAAACCAAACCTAAATGTTATTCCGACTCCAAACAATGACTTTGTTGAAGAACGATCACTTTATATGCCCAAGTCTGAAATGTATAATCCAAGTTTCAGTGCTCAGGGTCAAGCAATAGCCAATACTCCAATGAGAGGGTCTAGATCAAGTGATGATTTGGGCTTTCCCAGATCAGTAAGTCAGTGTTTTGAAGACAGGCACATGGCTGTCGATCATAGATTTGTTCAAAGTGGCCACCAAGCTCCAGTTATGCCAGTCATGATACCACACTATCCACCATTTTATAACCAAAATACTGTTTGTCCAAGGTATGTCTCAGAAGCTTATGCTTATACCAGAGGTATCATGGAACAACCTATTATAGAGTATCAGTCTTACATGTCTCCAAGAAGATATGGTCAGCCTCTACCTTCTCAGGCTGGTAATGATAAGGAGTATGTGATGAATAAATTTCTTCATTCACTTGAACCACATTATTAGGCATATCCATTACTGTGTTATGATTTTTAGCTTAACTACCTTAACTCAATCAGTGATAATGATCTCAAACATACTTAGTAGTAGGCCATTTTTTAGCTAAAGGATGTCGTTACACCTCATCACACATTTTGATCTGTGAAAATCAGTTTTACTTTAAAAGTTTGAGTTTTTTTTAGATATTTATCAAATATGATTTTTAGCTTAACTCAATTAGTGATAATGATCTCAAACATAGTAGTAGGCAATTTTTTAGCTAAAGGATGTTGATACCACTCACTACACATTTTGATCTGTGAAAAAGTTTTACTTTAAAAGTTTGAGTTTTTTTAGACATTTAGTGTGAAATAAAAGTACATATATCAAAACGTAATTATTTATTTAATCTTATAAATAGCAAATATGAGGATTTGTGCATTGAAGTAATGAAGAAGAAAACATCAGACCTTTTTGACAATCTGTACAACATCCTCATCATTTAGGATATGCTCAAGTCCTACTTTTTGGGGTTGGTGTTTCACAGAAGATCCCCAAACGAGAGCACTGGAAAAATGGAACAGTACTTTAATGACTATTCTTCAAAATTCTTTTAGATAACAATTTTAAGTTAATATCTTTTTACGCTAATCCACCTTGGTGTTATCCAGTTTATCCAATAACATACATGAATCGCTATCTGGAAATAATACTTACTATTTGAATTCCTTAACAATACTTCTGTGCAATTTATTACAGAAATCTTCTATCGATGTATGGTCAGCATGTAAAACTATTGGTGAACTATAATCTGGAAGTTGCCCTTTAGGTTTAGTGTATCTGGAAGGCATGAAAGACTATCAGAAAAAGTCAGTATTTGAAGTACATTTCATAAAACAATTCTCTAGTAATGTCTGACATTAAATACAATAACACTTTTTGAACTTACGAAGCTAATGTAAATTGATAAATATCAGTCTTACTTGATTGGATTTTTACCACTGCTAAAGATGCATTTGAAGATAAGATGTAAATCTTGCACTAACACTAAAACAAATGTGATGTTTTTAAGGTCATACTCACATCCGCACCAATTTTAGATATTCCCACATCTTCTCCAGGAGATCATCAAAATTCCACCTGTGATGTGCAGATATTGGAACACAATGTGGAATTTTATAAATAACATCTAATTCTTCAATACTTATTTGATCTGAAAAAGACGACATTTGTTAAAACACATATTAGACACTACTTAAAATGATATAGTATTACCAATTTTATTGAGTAAGTAAATACAAGGTACATAAATGCGGTTTCCTTCAATGACATCTATAAGATCATCACTTGTGGCATCATATTTCAATGTTACATCAGCATTGTGTATTTTATATTCAGAAAGAATCGTCTTCACTGTGTCAGAGTCTAATTCAGACTGAGGTACCTGAAATTTGATTATTACAAAAAAAAATTACAGGCATAGTTACAGGATCTTGTAGAAAACTCTTAAAGAATATTGTATTACCATACAGTTCAAATTGATTCCTCCCTTGTCTTTCTTTTTGAAGTAGATATTTGGAGGCTGCTTATTGAGCCTCAAGCCAAATCCTTCTAACTCGTGTTCCAACAGTTTTTTGTGATGCAATGGCTTCAAAACATCTAGTACCATGAAAATTAAACTACAAGTTCTGGCCACAGCAATCACCTGTCTACCACGACCTTTGCCATCCTTCGCACCTTCAATAATACCAGGGAGGTCGAGCAGCTGGAAAATAAACATAAATTAGCTTCTTCAGTGTCATTTCATAAATGATTCACCAAATAAAATTCATATCAAACTTTTTTTTTGTCTTACTTGTATTTTAGCTCCTTTATATTTAATGCACCCTGGCACAGTGGTAAGGGTGGTAAACTCGTATGCCGCAACCTCGGAATAGACTCCAGCCAAATTACTAAGTAATGTTGACTTGCCAACAGAAGGGAACCCTACAAAACCCACTCTAGCATCTCCTGTCTTTGCGACATCAAAACCTTCACCACCGCCTCCGCCACCTCCTTTGGGGGAAATCAATTCCCTCCTCAATTTAGCTAGTCTTGCTTTTAGGAGGCCCAAATGTCCAGCTGTCGCCTTATTCTTCTGGGTCCTTGCCATCTACGGTGTTGTTAAAGGTTAGGTAAGGAAAAGCAGTTGAATGTATCTATTTACCTCAGCCTCAATGGCAGCAATTTTCTCCAAAATTGTACTCATGTTGACGGACTATTGGTTTTATAGTCTACTTGGATTTTCTTTCCAACGAACCCACCGCAAGATAACAATTCAGAACGTCAAATGAAACGTCGGTATGTATTTGAGTAATTTAACCTCAAAACAGTGACATTTGATATGCTCCTCTGTGTACACAGAACACATTGATAGAGATGAAACAAAGCATGGCCGACTCTACACTAGGCCGGAGCCTTAAGCTAAATTCAGATGCATACGACATCCGACGATACGACGGTACGAAACTGTTCCTATTGGTTGAAATATTCAAAATGATGTCAAATTAAAATATTTCAACCAATAGGAACAGTTTCGTACCGTCGTATCGTCGGATGTCGTATGCATCTGAATTTAGCTTTAGATGTGGCAACGTAGCTTAGCTGTCAAATAGTGGCCCTATAGTTTCAGAATAATTATTACATTTTATATGTATTAGAGTTCATCTGGGTTAATAAATTAAGAAAAATACTTTTTAGAACTACTACTACTAATACCACTTACATCTGATGTCTGGTTCATCGTAGTCAGACACTACAAAATAAAAATAAACGCAACCTGTTTCCTGCTGCCACTTCCACTTAAATGAACACTCAATTTACTTTGTAAATTGTCACTTGAGCTAGAAAAATTCACTATTAGGTCACTGTGAAGCCATTCTTGCTGGTCTTGATTCCCTTTCACTATCAAATCTTTTCGTAGGTATGCCCAGATGCATGCCCAGATGAGTTCTATTAACTGTATTTTTCTGTGATATTTGGGAGGTCCAGAAAACATTGTAGGTACCACATTGTGCTTTAAAATAGGTCTTATCCTTTGAAATGTTTGTAAAGTATTGTCTTTATTCTTATAAATATAACCAGCCCATACGAGGAATACTGTTCACTTGTGCTGTTCACCCACTTCTGTTTATGTCCTTTACTGGAAGCACAATTGCTAGTACAACCTGGTACTACACACTTTGCAGGCATCTGTTTATCTTTATAGTTTCGTTTGTGCAGGTAAATGATTAGAAACACATTAAAAATCACCTTGAAGTGTTCTTTTTACTCTGGAGGTTTATGTTCGGCCATGGTTTGGTATGTCCTCTATCCCTAGTACTACACACTTTACAGGCATCTTTTTATCTTTATAGTTTCGTTTCTGCAGGTAAATAATTAGAAACACATTAATAATCAACTTCCAACCATATTTTCTGCTCTGGAAGAATACACATGACTTAACAACAAATGAAAACTCGGCCCGCTGATTCAGTGTTGCCATATTTCATGCTCCGGCCTAGTGAGTAAAGTCGGCCATGGCCAAAGCCACAGACATGGCCGACTCTACACTAGGCCGGAGCCTTAGATGTGGCAACGTCGCTTAGCTGTCAAATAGTGGGCCGGCTACCGTGGGCCGAACGGCGGGCATTCCGCGGAAAATTTAAATTGTTTCATAGTTTCAGAATAATTATTACATTTTATTTATGTATTATGTGTTCATCTCGGTTGATAAATTAAGCAAAATACTTTTTGAAAAAATAAGAATGGTGAAAAAGGCCAGTGGTATCAGTACAAAAATGTAACATGTATTGGGACTAGGACTTAATTTAGAGATTTTCCTTGCTGTTGGACATTTCTCATTTTCCTTAGACTTGCTCTTTTTATTTTTGTCAGTCTGTATTTTATCTTGAACTGTTTTTGTGTAATTATTAATAAACATATTTGCAAAAACAGGCAACATTAATTCAAGCAGCATTTCAGTTTGGGGTTGATTACATGAACAAGTGTCTCTAAAACTAAACTCATCTCTATACATATTGATGTATTCCTTTGCAATTTTAATTAAAACTGATTTGTGGAATTTACATCCTAAAAACTTGCTTTCATATTGGTCTGAAATCAACATTTTAATTATATTGTGCATAAGGACTGTTATTTGAACTGTAAACTCTGATGGAAGGGTTAAGCCGTCTCTGTTTATTATATTAAAGTAATTTTGTTCGTCATGTTCTATTATTTCTGTATTGACAAGAACATTTCTACGGGCTGTACATTGCAGTTTGGCTGAAACTTTAAAACTAACGTAACCTGCTATATATTGAATTGCTGAATCTGAAATTTGTTGAGGTTGATTCATTAAATGATTGCCTAAAATATATCTAAAACTGTCAATACCTATCTCTCCATGATCTACTGTACAAGTGTATAATTTTGCTAAATTCGAGACATTAAATTTAACTTGTCCATATTGAGCAGAATGTAAGTCGAAGACACCCTTGATTCTAATCTTTTTTTCAGATTCATAAATTTGCCTTAAGCTTACATGATAATTGCCACCAGATAACTGCCTGTAACATCCAAAACGAGATTCTAAATTGTCAGTTTGAAATTTTCCTGTAAGCAAATATTTGCAAGGAGTTTTTGATACACAGTGTTTAATTAACATAATAATGGCAGTTGTTGAATGATGCAGTGCATTGTGTGTATCAGCAGATAAAGAAGAGTCAGGGTATCCCAAAGCTTTCCATTTATCAAGCCAAATTAAAAATTTTTCTAAAAATTCTATTCGATCATCTGTTATGTCCTGGAAAGGTTTTAAGAAGTCATTTCTCTTCAGTTTATATAAAACTTTATAATGATATTTAAAAAGTCAGCAGTACTTTCACTGTAATTCAATAAGGCAGCATGTGTCTTTTCATCAAAAATATTACACACTAAGGAAACATTCTGCCTTTCAATACTTGAAGGGTACACGGTTTTATAATTTAACTTAGGAGCTACTTTAACCAACAAATTCGCTTCAAGTTTATAGAAGTTTCTGATATCTACAAAATTTGCTTTCCTTACCAGCTTGTTGTTATCAAAATCAGGAAATATGAAGGTTTTTGTAATATTTCTCAAATTTAGCCAATTATTTTGAATATTCTTCAGAAGATGAACTGTATCAAACATTACAAACGTTGGATAGTCTGGACTTAAATGAAAGTAATGTTTATCAGCTGAACCCTCTGTAAGTTTCATTAACATATTTTGATTCACTCTAACATTATCGGTAACTACAGCAACTACAATAAAACCATAGCCAAGCAAAACTTTCAAAATAGATAAAACCATTTCATGTAACTGATCCCCACTAATATTTCTTACAGGTTGAAGTGAAACAACTTCCTTCATACGACCAAATACAGAGGATATCAAAAACGCTTGTACCGTTTTAGCTTGGGATAATATATCATTTTCAGCAAAACCAACTAAATTACCATTCTTGTAGTCCAACGTTTCTTTAATGTATATTTCATCAATTTGCAAAACAATGTATTACTCCAAGTCTGATAAACCCTCTGAAATAGTTTTAATGTAATGCTTGTTTTCTGATGTACTGTCAGGTGCAATTTTTAGAGAACCGCAAAGTTTTGTTAAATATTTGGGATGTGGCAAAGTTACCAATTTATTCTCCCTCACAATACTGTAAACTTTTTTTGAGTGAACATATAAAAGAAAAGACTTTATTATTAAATCGGCAGAAAACCTATTATGATTTGAAAATAGTATATTGAATTGTTCTGCCAAGAAGTCAATTTGTTCTACTTTTTCATTCTCATCATTCTGCATAAGCTTATTTTTTAGTATTTGTACAATAGAATTAAAATTGTTTAGTGTTGCATTCAAACTAAGACTTTCACTATGATCCTCTGAGTAGCGTGCCAAAATATTTTCTATTTGTGACCAACAGGATATTTGTATTGACAGTGGTAAAATCCAACTCAAATCATCTTTCACCAACAAATTATGATTAATGCGAACCTCTACCTTCATTGATTCTAACATTTTGATACTACACCTGATATCTGGTTCATCATGATCAAACACTACCAAATAAAAATAAATACAACCTGTTTCCTGCTGCCACTCCTGGAAATTTTTACATAAGCTTGAAAAATTTAGTATCAGGTCACTCTCAAGCCATTCTTCTTGTTGGTCTTCCTGCCTTTTCACTATACACTATACACCGTATACACATCACTGAAAGATACGAGTATATCACCGTCATGGAAATGTTTAATACACACTACTGATTTTTGAGATGGTAACCAGTCTTCACGAGGAATACTTTTCACCCACTTCTGTTTCAAATGGTCGTCTCGCGGAAACCTGAACACCGTAATATATCCTTCTTGATTAGAGGCATAATTGCTAGTGCAACCTGGTACTACGCACTTTGGAGGCATTTTTTCACAATTTCGTTTATGTAGAAGTGCAGGTAATAGGTAAAAGATCTATTAATAAGCTATATGTTTATGTTTAATGTCGGCCATGCTATAATGAAACACGGCCTGATCTCCAACGTTGCCATATTTCAATGTTCCGGCCTTGTGAGTAACCGTACCTGTTTTGTGCTTGTGAGTAGAGACGGCCATGCCACAGAGCATAAAAAGAAGGTTTAATGCACAGCCCATCATGTACCGCATCGTTGCCAAGTGATTACGTAGAGATTGTGTTGAGAATAATAGTATATTACGTAAAGAGAGAGAAAGGCGACAGCACGGTTCACTAGTTGCGTTTGCTGGTGATTAATTTTTATCACGTATTGCGAAATTATATTCCAAATGCCCACAAGACAAAAAAGCCGCTTTATTAGGTGATTAGGTCTTACTGGTGTGCACAAAAGCACTAAAGTAAGTAGTGAATAATGGCACCATCATCTAGTACAATATTTCTGCTATAACAAATAATCATATGATATTGTCACGGCGGCCTCTTTTTCCTCACCAAAGAATCGGGACGTAACTTTCACTGTTTTACTTCACAACTCAGTACAATATCTCTTAACCTTATCTCAACTCAACTGAACTGAACTACTACCACGCTACTCGTGGCGCCTTATATACTTCATCGAACTTTCTAGAAAATTCGCGACATTCAGATGACACGCTAGAGTGTTCTAGAGTGCCCATCCGTCAGTCTCGAAAATTCCAGATGATTCGATGACGTTTACACATTGAAAAAATCTAACCTAACATTATGAATGAAACATCAACAACAATACAAATAAGCAATAAAGCAATGCTATATACAGGATGTTACACTCTTCCCCCCTTAGCGTTCGGCGTCCTCGACGAACAGTTCGCTTCGATCCTTGTATGGCCACAGACGATCGCTATGGACGACCTTCGGCTTTCCACTACCCATACGTGTCCGGTAGACTACGTCGTTGAAGCGCTTCATCACCACGTAGGGTCCCTCCCAATGGCGTTGTAGCATCGGACATCTACCTCTTCTCCGTCGTGGATTGTAGAACCACACCAGATCACCTTCGACGAACTTTGGGCTATTTGCTTTTAGGCCGTATCTGGCTTTCATTCTGTCGCTGGCCGACTGGATGTTCCCTCTAGCAGACTCATGGATATACCAGAGCGTTTCCTGAAGCTCGCTCACCCATTCGCTTGGAAGACGGCGTTCCGTTTCTGGGGGTGGACCAAGTGCTAAGTCCAGAGGCAGCCGTAGTTCTCGACCAAAAATTATCTTCGCTGGGCTCAACCAAGTTGACTCGTTCACCGCTGACCTGTAGGCCAACATTCCCAGAGGAATCTTCGTATCCCAATCAGAGTGATGTTCGTTAACGAATTTTGACAGGTAATCCAGGATTGTCTTGTTGAAGCGTTCCATCATACCGTCGGACTGCGCATGACGAGCAGTTGTTCTTGTCTTCCGAATTCCAAGTTTTCTCATCAGCTGTATGAAGACTTCTGATTCAAAGCTGCGTCCCTGGTCTGAATGTAGTTCATTAGGAACTCCGAATCTGGAAACGACGTGTTCTAAAAGAGCATGAGCCACTGTGCCTGCTTCTTGATTGGGCACTGGAATTGCTTCTGACCATTTAGAGAAATAACCCATTACAACAAGCAGATACCTGTTCCCAAGGCTGGTTTCCGGCAAAGGACCCAAAATGTCTATGGCGATTCTCTCAAACGGCGATCCAACGTTATACTGCTGCATATGTGATCGTTGACGAGTACGTGGACCTTTTCTTGAGTTGCAGATATTGCAGATGGAACAGTAATTTTCAACATCTTCTCGACAGCCAACCCAGTAAAATCTCTCCTTGATTCTCTTCAGGGTCTTCCTGATGCCAAAGTGACCTCCACTGCTGCTATCATGTAATTGTTCCATAATTGCTTTCCGTAATTTCCTTGGTACTACAAGTTTTTCTTTAGCATGTCTGCCATCAGTGTTCTCCCAGATTCGATACAAGAGGTTACCCCTGACCTTTAGTGAGTCCCATTGTGCGAGGTAGGCTTTAGTGATGGGACTCATGGCACTTATTTCCTGTTGATTCGGCTTGTTTCCATTTAATAGCAACTGAATAACTAACCCTAGCTCAGCGTCTTGTGACTGAGCTTGCTTGAAGGTCTCTAGTGAAATCTTGGTTCCTCCCAATTCAAATTCTTCTATTCTTAATGTGTTTATGTCGAATTCTCGTTGTTCTTCTTTCAAGCAGTGTTTACAGTCTTCATTGCAGGGTCTGCGTGACATAGAATCGGCATTTCCGTGTTGCTTTCCTGGACGATGACGAATTTCAAAGTCATAGCTTTGGAGGTATTCAATCTATCGAGCAGGCTGACCTTCTGGATTCTTGAACTTCATTAACCACTGCAAAGCTGAGTGATCTGTTCTCACGACAAATCTTCTTCCGTACAATAGGTTGTGGAAATTTCCGATCCCTTTTATCACACTGTACAACTCTTTTCGTGTCACACACCAGTTCTTCTGGGCTTTGTGCAAAGTTTTACTGTAGTATCCAATTACTTTTTCGATGCCATTGTTCTTGAGATAAGACAGCTCCAACAGCATAATGGCTGGTATCTGTGTCCAAGTAGAAAGTTCCATCCCCTGTGGGATGTGCTAGTACCGGTGAGGAGGTCAAAGTTGTCTTCAATACGTCGAAGGCTTCTTGGCATATTGAGTCCCAATAAAACTTAATCCCATTTTCAGTTAAGGCAAATAAAGGTTTAGCGATGGTGGAGGTCTTTTACAAATCTACGATAATAACTGCATAGTCCCAAAAGGCTTCGTACCTCATGAGTGTTGGACGGTACTTTCCATTCCTTCACAGCCTGCACCTTCTATGGATCCATCCGGATTCCGTCTTTGGTCAACAGATGTCCGAGGTATTTTACTTCCCTTTTAAAAAGATAGCATTTCTTAGGATTTAGCTTCAAGTTCGCTTCCTTAAGCTGCTGGAAAACTTGTCTTAGTCGGAATAACTCTTCTTCAAAATCCTTTCCAAACACAATGACGTCATCGAGATATATCAGTGCTGTCTTCCAAGATAAACCTTGTAGTACAATATCCATTAGCCTTTCGAAGCTACTAGGTGCATTGCATAGACCGAAAGGCATTACTGTAAACTACCATAGTCCAGCACACGATGCAAATGCCGTTTTCTCTTTATCCTTTTCGTCCATTGCAACCTGCCAGTATCCACTTTGCAGGTCCAAGGTGGAGAATCATGAAGAATTTCCAACTGCATCCAAAGTATCGTCAATTCTTGGTAAAGGGTATGAATCCTTCTTAGTCAAATCGTTGAGCCGCCTGTAATCCACACAAAACCTCGTTAATCCGTCCTTCTTTCTAACAAGAACTATCGGAGAGGCCCAAGGGCTAGATGATGGCTCGATCACTCCTCGTTTCTGCATATCTTTTACCATATTTTGTACTTTATCAATCCTAGATAATGGAATTCTTCTTGGGGGCTGCTTGACTGATGGGTTCGCCCTAGGTCATCATTATTTCTAGCGAAAATCGAATGAAATTCTCTTAGTAGCTTCAGGACCTTCCGCTGCTGTTCGGGTCGCAAATTCTCACAGCTTCTATCATACAAATCTCGAAGACTATCTGAGATTTGGGTGAAGCCATTATCATCATCTTCTTCTTCCGTTCCATCTAGCCTTCGTATCCATGCTACTGGTTCTAGTCTACCCAGTGACGTACCTTTTTTGATTTGTATTGAATTCCTGGATACATTCACGGCCCTTATTAACATATTTGAAGAATCCGTTATTGTTCTGGCTAATAAAACAGGTTTATTCCAGCCTAGCGTAGGATCTGGTTCAAAAGTGCATGGGGTAAGATTATGTTCAAGTGCCTTATGTGCATATATAGGTATAACACTCTCTTTCTGTGGTGGTATTGTAAAATTCCTTGGTGACATAACGTTCATTTCCTCTAGCAGAACAGCTCGGCAGCTAAATGAAATCTCTTCTGAATCCCCAATGCTTAAGGTATTACCAGTGAAGTTTATTACGTAGCCAGAACTCTGCAGAAACTCAGCACCAAGGATGCAATCATTTGTGACTCCAACATCCAGTACTGGTATACGGTCTCCGTTAGCGGTCTTCAGCAACATTCTATCCGTTTGCGTGGTTCTACTTGGCAACTTTCTTCGAATTTCTTGGTATATGTTAGGGCTTATTATAGTTACATTTGCTCCGGTATCGACTAACATCTTGCATGGTATATTTTCTATGTAACCTTCAACTACTGGACTAAACTAAAACTGGCCGGCTTTAGTTTTCCGACTCATTGTCAGTTTTAGTACTAGCCTCTCTTGACTTCTCTGTCACCTGCATGCGACAGCCCACTCTAAGGTGCTCCTTCTGCCCACGTCTCCAGCACGTAAACTTCTCAGGTCCTTCTAGATTTGTGCCAGCTGGTTTTCGTTGGAAGGTACCACCTCTTCTTCTTGGAACGAACGCTGTCGCCCTGACCTCTGCTTCATCATCTTGTTCTACAGATAACACCTTCCGTGTCATTCGCGTGGCTTTCGTGGTAGCTTCAGTTTCTAGAGCCTTGACCAAAGCGTCTTGTAAAGTTCTGGGACTGAATAGTCTTACGATTCGCTGAACGTCCAGGTCCGCAATGCCTTCGACAAACTGACGAGCAGCAACGTATTCCTGTGTTTCTACGGGACTGTTGACAAATGCTCGTTTCTTTGGCTTCATATGCAAACGTGGTCAGATCCTCCTTGGCTTGCTGTGTCCGGTTGTGCAGTTGACCATGTAATAGCTCTGTTAAGTGCGCATTTCCAAAGCTTAACTTTAGTGCAGATGTTATCTTATCATAGTCACGTAGATCTGATGAACAGAGATTTTCCAAAATAGCTGCCGCAGAGTCTCTTAGCATGAATGTAAGCACACAAGCTTTTTCTTCATTTGACCAGTTATTCATACGTGCGATATTTTCAAATTGCATAAAATAAATGTCCCAGGACGTTTTGCCGTTGTACGGATAGGGCTTTGCTACTACGCCACTGTGTCTATCAGGAAAAGCGGGTGGTACAGCTGTTAAACAACGCTCACCTGCACCAAGTTCTCACAGCTCCTCTCTGACGATTTCTTTGACACGATCTTCCACTTGCTGTAGTTGTTCACGCTCACCTCCACTAAGTTCTCGCAGTTCGTCTCTCACGATTTCCTTGACTTGATCTTTCACTTGCTGCAGCTGTTCCTCAACGTGCTTTTGTGATGTCTCCATTGCAGTAATACGCTGATCTTGATTTTCTAATGACTGACTTACGGCTTGCTTTTGCTCCTCCAGTCTAGTCATCACCAGCTCCTGCCCACTTTTCAAATCTGCGACTGCCTCGTCTTGATGTCGCTTCAACGTTTGCTCAAGGTCCTCTTGGTGGTGCTTTAGTTTTTCTTCAAGGTTCACAACTGCCTCGTCATGGTGGTGCTTTAGCTTTTCTTCAAGGTTCACGACGGTTGCTTGCATAACGGCTGCCTGGTTGTTTAAGCTGGTCTTCATTTCTGCGTTTTCTGCCCTCATTTCTTGTAGCATGATCATCAATGCATTCATTTCGGACGCCATAGCTCTGGTTACTGGCATTACCTGACGCTGTACTCACTTCTTGTTTCCTTTTCTTGGCTTGATTCGCTGGATAATCCCACACTTCTGACACCAGTTGTCACGACGGCCTCTTTTTCCTCACCAAAGAATCAAACGGGACGTAACTTTCACTGTTTTACTTCACAACTCAGTACAATATCTCTTAACCTTATCTCAACTCAACTGAACTGAACGAACTGAACTACTGCCACGCTACTCGTGGCGCCTTATATATTTCATCGAACCATCTAGAAAATTCGCGACATTCAGATGACACTCCAGAGTGTTCTTCATCCGTCAGTCTAGAAAATTCCAGATGATTCGATGACGTTTACACTTCAAAAAAATCTAACCTAACATTTTGAATGAAACATCCTTGAAACATCAACAACAATACAAATAAGCAAATGCTATATACAGGATGTTACAATATTAATAAATAAAACGGTATCCATTGGCATAAATTTCTCTCTAAAGTTTCAACTCCCTGATGATATCCTTTTGTAGTCTTCTCAAAGCGCTAAAATTTTGTTAAAAAAAGAGCTAGGAATAAGAGATATTTATTGATTGATTAGAGGCCTTACGATAGCAGGTTGCGTTTCCAGTATTATTTTCCCAGGCTAGTCAATAATTATGAAGTCTGATAACGAATGCAAAGTGTTAAACCAACGAGTGGGCCATGCGTTTTCCTAGGTGTTCTTTTCTTGTTCAAAATTACGTGTTAGGTGTTACTAACCTTATTACGAGATTTGAATGGCTTTGGAGCCATGTCTGAGTAGAAAAATGTGGAACAATGAGTTAGATTTCAAGTGTTGATCATCATTTTCAAGCTTTGGCCTCCTTATTTGCTTATCTTTGCATATTAATGATTATAGCATGCTTCTGCAATACAAACAGCGCTGCGTCGCGACTTCTGATCGTTAGTCTGGATCGAGGCCGCTTTACATTGGTTAATTTAAAGATGTACAAGTTTTGGTTCGAAAGTATTGACGTCGCAGGTCAAGAATAACGAAACTGACGAGAAGCGACAGCCGGCGGCAGTGTATCTGATCTTCCTTTGATGTTGAAGACGCCATTTCTATGACCTTCAATGCTCTCATTTGATATTCGAACAGCATATTTGCTGCTGACTATTGTAGTACGGAACAGGACAGAAATATACGGGCTCCCGGCAGTAACAAATATTCTCTGAAATGACTAATATTCTTCCCCCATCAGGACGAGAGAAGCGAGGAGGGGAAAATCGTGAGTGTTCAGGCATTTTGCATTTAGCACCATGAGTTTCGTCGCCACTTCAACATTCATCGGAATCGAGCTCTTCCTACTCGAAACACCATCCCCCATTAGGTTTTTTTGGCAGTTAACCTAATAGTTGCTCAGCCGTAAGGCTCATTGTGCATCCCCAGTCAACCCTTTGATCCCTATCAAGCATATTCCTATCCTGAGTTCTTAGCGAACTTTGAGATGCAGTGGACTATGCTCTCCTGTCTTCCTTTCTGGCCTACATTCAGATAGGAGTTTCTGCTCTCACTTAAGGCAGGACATTCGAAGATAACATGCTTATCTGTTTCTTCTGCCTTACCGCACTTCCTGCATACTGGGTTTGCTGCTTCAGTCCCCAGCTTTGCAGGTGTGCACTGAACGTCCAATGGCCAGTTATAAATCCAACCACCCTTCGTAGTTCCTTCTTGCTCAATCTGAGAGCGTCTGCGGCATCCTCTCAGAATCCTCTTAGACTGAATATCCCCACCGCATTGTCCCACCGCTTCTGCTGCTCATTTGACACACAAGTGGTGCCAGCTGTCCGTTCCATGTTGTATATATACCACATGCTGGTTCTGGCCCGACGAGAGGAGTTCTGCGCCTTCGTTGGCACACCTGTCGGCCCTCTCATTACCACCCACTCCTATACACCTACTTCTATTTGTTCACATGCCACTTGTGACTTTTTACTGAATGTGATCAATATACTACTCTATTGTATTCTATTCTATGTGACTATAGGCACCCAAGATAGTGTTACCTTGTTGGTCTTCGCCAGTGTCTTTAGGGTATTATGATTATGGTAGTCCCACCTTATATTTGAAGTATAGTGACATAGACCGTCTTTTTGCTGTATCCTTTTATCTATGCATATTTCTGTCGCATTCCAAAATTGCGGCCTGCCTGGAAAACGGAGTAGCCAGTTTACCTAGGCGGAACGTAGCGCACCACCTGTATCTGTTGAATTTTTTGAGCCATCAGTGTACCAGGTGATACCATTCGATATATGTCGAGGTTCTCCTAGAGCCTATTCCGATCTATCGCTTAGGTTGATCTTGTATGGGATCTCGGTGTCCACGACTCTTAGCATTCTGGCGGGTGGCATCTCAAGTATGTCGCACCGCAGGTTGTCAAGTATCGTGGCGTGTTCCGCCTCCAATGCTGCGTTCAAGCACTTCGTACTCGTGGTGTATTGATCAAGAAAAGACCACCAGAAGCTCCACGAATGGGTTGAAACCCTGAAAATGTGAGATGGAAGCAGTTATCGAGCAAAATGAAAACCTAATTTTACTTCCCACACACATAGGTATTGTGATCACGAAAATTTTCGAGTTTAAGATAAAACGCTTTTTTGGCGTTTTATGTCTACATAACGAAAATCCACGTTACTCATTTCCGTCGGTCTATCTGTCTCTCGGTCTGTCTGTCACGTTCTTCTAACCTAGTAATCTCAGTAACCGATGCATGGATTATAATGAATTTTGGGTAGCGATACGCTGTGTGGTTGTAATCGCAATGCTGCTATAATTTTGAAAATCGGTGCATGGGCGTAATTAGCAAAAAACAAAAAAAAAACTGAATATTCCTCAAACTTCGTTTTTAGGCGCTTTAGGGGTTGCTGACCATTTTCTACCTTTTTTGGGTGGAGGTGAAATGGAGGTTGCAAAACTGAAAAATGTGTTGTATTCATAATAGGCTGTCCATTGACATGTGAAAGAAAGACCTAGCGGCATAATACACTTTTTAGGTCCGTCCGAACATTGCCTTGCCTGTTACAGAAACCAAGGGACTTTCTGATATACATTTTCTGATATACATTACATATACGATGACACTTTGACACAGTATCACTACCTGGTCGAGGATGGAGAAAGCGTATGATTTTTAGAAATCGTATCAGTAGCGGCACAGCAACTTCGTTTTTAGTCGTTTTAGGGACCCCGATCATTTTCTAATATTTTTTGGATGAGGGTGAAATTGGGATGGTCAGGGGGTAGGGGTTGTAAAACTGAAAAAGTTTTTCTCTTGATAATAGGCTCTCCATTGATCAACGAGAGAAGGATCTAGCGGCATAATACACTTTTCTAGGCCTATCGGAACTCATAAATACGCGAATTGCTTTAGATCATTCTGTATTGTGTGACCTGAAATTGATTGTAATGAAGTTTCGACACAGTATTACTGCCTTGCCAAAAATAGGAAATGCGTATGGTCTTTAGGAATCGTGTCAGTGGCGGCGCAGCAATAGTAAAAAAACTAAAAATACAAAAATAGCTCAAACTTCGTTTCTAAGCGATTTGGGGGCTCATAATCGTTACGTTTCATCCAGCTGAAGCTTGCAGAATAAAAAATGTGTCGTCCTAGTTCCTACAGAGATGCAGGAAACTATTTACGACAGTTTCTGTGTTGGATCTTTTTTTTTAGGACGGGCGGGTAATGATTTGGTTGCAAGGGGATCTCAGACTGTAGCTTCATGCATTGGGAAAATAATAAAATGATATCACCGTTATGTGTGGGAAGTACTGAGTCAAACAACTTGACTCCATTTTTTTCATGAGTCAGTTCACGTTTCTCGCAAAACGGTGCTCAATCATCAACAGGTAAAGAATGCTAGAAACTCACGAGTCGAACGATACCTTTCCCACCTCTCTCGCTTTGACCGGGATATTAACCCCCGTCACCTAGCCCTTCGATACGCCCTTGTTTTGAGGGTGTGCGATCAATATTTGGCGCATGCCTCCACCTCTTGTTGCCAGCGGCCACTGGACTGCCAGTTGAGGGCTACACTTTCGCGGCTCTACTCAATTTTCTTTTCGGGAAATCCATTTTGACGGATGCCTCTCGTTCAACTCAAGCACAACTTCAGCCATTCTCTTTTCTCTCTTCGTTAACTTTCTTACTGCAAGTATTATGCTTATTAATAACTTTCAAATGTAGAATCGCTGTGATTTGGTGCAATTATTTATATATTAGTATTAGTTAGAATTCTTTTATGTATTTTTGTAATGTGACATCAGTGAAGAAGATAACTGGAATTTAGATAAATCTATGTAGTGCAGCAAGATAATTTGGTCAAGGTATGTGCTTTTTGATATGCTGACAGATTTTCTATGTTTGTTTAACGTTAAAGTTGTAACCGACTTTGATGCTTCCAGAACCTGTACTAAGATTTTTTACAATTTTTGATGTCCTTGCTGTTCCTATTACATTGTATTGATATATTAATCTTTGAAACAATGGATTTGGTAGAAAGAACAGTTGTAACTAGTGGCACTGAATAGATAGTCATGATAAAAATGATAATGCAGAATGACGAAATAAATAATGAATTACTTATACTACTCAATAAGTCCTAAAAGCCTAAAGGGATGTATGTATATACTCATAAGACATTAAAACATTAGATTAAAAGATAGAAAATGACGTCAAGTTTTGAGTAGAACAGCTGATTATTAGAGAGTAAATACTAGTTGTCAATATTCTAGTCGTTAATTAATGAAAGCCTTTACGCCTTCACTGAATCTGATTCTGCACACAGATACTCAAGACTGGAGACTAAAAGAACGACATGTACGAGCACTAATTCTCCATAAATACAAAATATTAGAATTTCCAGATTTCCCGCTCTCATCTCCACCACACCCGGGAAAACAAAGCTAAGAGATTTTAAAATTCTACGTGTTTTTGATGATTGTTTTTTCACCACTGGCACGATTTCTAAGCACTGCACTTTTTCTCTATCTCCATCATCTTAGTAAGACGGTGTCAAAAAGTTATAACAACCAAGCTAATAGTTTTTGAGTTACAGGTTTTCGGGTATATAGGTATGTAATATGTATCAAAAAAATCTAAGTTCATAGGGCTGGGTCAACAGTGCGTTGATTGACGATAGTGGGTACTATGTGGCCTGCGAAAAGAATTCGATGAAATAAGTAAGGCACTGCCATAGCTCTTAAGTTTAGATGTCAAAACTTAAAATTTATAATGCTATCTCGAATTATTAAAATGTTCCAATGATGTACTCAATTTTACTACCAATTGATCCTATTTCCTTCTCTTTCGTCTTGATTTATTTTATTTATAAAGAGAACGGCAAATGTTTTATAGCGCTAAAATATACTACTTATCTAGTTCATAAAACTTATAACTACAACCGGCAACACCAGATTTTCTTCCCCACCTTAAAGACGCTGCAGCATCCCCCCTTACCTCATGCAATTTATGATGGCCACACAGTATTGTGGGCTTACTAAAACATACTTCAGTCTTGAAGGCTACACACCTTTAAGTATTCTTACGTAAATGTTGCTGTTCATATATGTATATTTATATGAAAGTTATATTTTGTATATATAGAACCCCTCGTATACTATTGCATCTTTGGATTTCTTAATCAATTATAGTTTGACTTTATGTATCACACATGGGACTTAAAAGGAACCGTTTAGGCGCAAATAAGTAGTAATCAGAAAAAAAATTATATTTTAGCGATTCCGGAAAAACTTAGACTGTGACTTTGCAGTGTGAAAGTATGAAATGCGTCAGTTTAGCTTATAGACGGTCAAACTTGAACTCTTTTTGTACTTGCAGAAATCGGCGGATTAATTAATTTTTTTTATACGATTAAATGTATACTTTACTTGTGTGTGTACCTTATACCCATTTTAACGATGAGTTTGTCAATATCAATCTCTTGAAGTTTCCTTTTATTGCATTAAATGACATCGGCGCTTTTCATTTTCTCTACCTATAAGTATACTAACAGAACGTGAAAAATAAAAAATAAGTTGAGATAGAAGAAAACGACAAACTTAGCAGAAAGATGCAGAGTGGACTGGAGTAACGAAACAAAATTATAGAAATTACCTACTACATATCAATTCTAACTTAAACAACAGCGGTACTTTTCACAGTAGTTATGTCTACTGACAAATTTCCAAAATGATTGGAGACAGGTTGATTTCTTTATTTTCTGCAACCACATGCACACATAGTGTACGAGAGAGTTTTGGCAAGAGCATGAAGGAAAACTCTTAATTTGACCTCGTACTATTATAGCACTATTGTCTAGACATCTGCATGCAAATGACTTGGCAATGGAAATGCACGTGTAAAAGCAAAAGTTTGTTTCTACGGTGAAAATCTGATAATAGGAAATCGCAATTTTGAAGTAGCAAAGCTGAAAAACAACTTCGAAAATGCAGTCGTGGAAAATGCTCCTATGCTAACCAGCATTGATTAAAATATTTTCTTTGATCTATGATCTGGAACATATTCCGATATGTCTAATAGGCCAGTAATTATATGAAAGCTAGTCGATTTTAAAAATGCTCGATCTAGGATTCTACTAAACTCCAATGGCAGTGCGTGCATTAAAATACCTCAAAAAATATTCAAGCAAAAAGGACGAACTATCATCCTCTTTGTACCATAAGTCATTCACAAAGCCGCGTTTCTTTCAGTATTATAAACATCATAACCTGGGTACCAAATAGTAGAGAAATACTCAAAGACAGATCTAACAAATGAAAAGTATAGCTTTTGGATCATTGAACTGTCTACTACAAGTTTTTTGTATGCTTTAGCTTTGATCATATTTATGTGATCTACAGATGCCAGCTTGGAGTCAAATAAGACAGTCAAATCTCTGTATGTATATACTTGTGGTCTTATTGCCACCAGTTGTACGTGTGAACGTCATCGAGCAATACTCAGCAATATTCAAAGACAGTATTATTGTTCTTACACCGCTGATAAGGTATAAGGTCTATACCTATTTGTAATTGTATATGTACAATGATGATCTTCAGTACCTGTATCAGTATTTGGAGAGTATGGGGAGGGTGAGTAGCTCTACTTAGGACCGATTTCTCAATGTCCAGTTAAATATTTATCTGCAAGAAAACAGCAACTGTCAGATAAATCATTTAAACAACTGAAGGCTAAACTTACGAAGTCACGTAAATCTTATCTGACAGTTGTATCCATAGCAACGCTATCTGGCAGATACCTATCTGACACTTTAACTGGACATTGAGAAACCGACCCTTAGACCATCATAACTGGCCCATTGTGCGTCCTCCCAGGAAGTTGTTTCCTCAGGTCATCGTCTATCCTTCCAATTTTAGGAATGTGGACAAGTCGCTAGAGGACATCTCCCTTATGTGGGCAAGTGTAAGCCAAGACTCGTCGAACGCACACTCTCTAATAGAAGATAGCTCTGGGCACTAACGTATGACGTGTTCCACAGTTTCGTCTTCGCTTTCACACATTTTACATATCACTGTGTCACTCAGGGCCGGTTGTACAAAGGCGGGTTTAACACGAGCTTTGTTAAGCCTAAGCTTAGCTTACATATCATGTCACTTGAATCAGGTTAGGTTTAACCCTCAGCTAAGCTCGCGTTTAAACTGTGCTTGTCTAAGTAAATTTAATTATTTGCTGCATTTGAGTTAATATAGCTGTTAAGGTAAAGAATTATCTATCTACTGTGTGCTGTGTGACGTCGTAAATTGAACAGCGCGGAATGAGGAATGGGACCGGGAGGTTCCCTCAGGTTAGGATCGTCATTATCATGTCGAGTTTAAAAAGGAACAGGAAACACATAAGTATGACAGAGACACTAAATATTGTCTGCTGTGATTATCCAATCCCAATGCTGGATCATCTTTAAGGTGAGGAATAAAATCTGCTATTGCCGATTGTAATTAAGGGGTACTAAGTGAATATAAGCCCGTGTGGGGGCGGGTTAGAATATCTCCCAACGTATATCATGCGTGTCGTAAAAGGCGATTAAAAGGAACCGAACTACTGTCGGTATAAGCAGTACCCTCTTCTCAACCAACAGCTTCGGGTGGACGAGTTGAGAAGAGTCAGGACACCTTCTTGTCCTTGGGGTGAGAAATTCACCCTAAAGGCGGATGAACCAGTAGATACTATCTGGTCAATGGCATGAGGATGCAGAAAGCAAATGGGAAACTACTGCATTAAAGATCTTAAAGATATCCCAAGAGAAACTCGTAAAATAAGTAAATGCATCTTACGAGTTCACAACATGGGTGTTAAGACATTGTGACTATGATGATGAAGGTCGCGTTGAGCTTCGGCTTACGTAAGCTCGTGTTAAGCTTGGAGTGGGGGGTTAGGCCAGCATTGTACAACGGACATTTTGCAACTGACGTGGTTTAACGTCGGCTTACCTTAAGCCGCAGCTTAAGCTCGCATTGTACAACCGGGCCTTAACTCATAATGTGGAGGTGTTCCCTGAGTTGACAGTGGCAAGTCAGGAATCGTAATATGAGACGTAGGTTTGACCTGGTCATCCCCAAGTACATCTTGGATATTGCTATGCTTAAAACGGTATCTCAGACAGGGTGAACATTTGTCCGAAAATTTGGAGCTAAATTTCGTGTCCGGGCGCAATCACAAAAATCGGCAAAAGGTCAGGAATTTGAGCCCTAATCGAAAGTAGTTGATACGTGATGCCCATCTCTCTCCACTCTCTCTCTCTCCACTACTCCCCTCCCCCCCAATAAGCCCAGCGTCCGAAACTAGTCTATGAAGTATATGGTCACCCTAATCCCAGAAGCTATAGGAAGCTGTATACACCAGAGCAACTACTGCTGCTCTACAAGGCACATATCGGACTATCGTTGGAGTATTGCCCCCATGTGTGGGAGGGTGGCGCCTCGAAGCACTCTCTCAAGCTTCTGAACACTATCTAGAAGAGAGCAATTAGCTTAATCGATACGCCTAACCGCCTCACCTCACAACGAACCTCCGCAGCCTGGAACATAGAAGATGGGTGGTTGACCTGTCCCTGTTCTACAGATTCTATCATGGAAGATGTTTGAGTGAGCTCTCTCAGGTAGGCAATTACACTGAAGGCTGTCCGAACGAGGAACACTAGGGACGCTCTGCGAGCTCATCCATAAGAGGTCGAGGTGCCTACCCCTGAACCAGTCTCTTCCAGCATTCCTTCTTTTGGAGAACTTCGACGATGTGGAATGAGCTGCCAAGGAATTTGTTTCCCGACGACAAGCAACCTGCAGCACTTCAAATCTAACGGCCACAGACACATATATCTTCTCGCAGCTCTTCTGCAGCGCCATAAGCTTTCAGCGTTTGCGGGAGGCCGACCATAAAATAAATTGTGGTTATCGACATTCCAGAAAGCATCTCATGGTCCTAAATTTCTTTGGTCCACAGCCTTCGCCGCTACACGGCTGTTGTGTCCTTTATCCCACCTCAGGACAATATTGTTTTTGTCTGAAGCATGGGCTAAAGACTGGTGGCATTCCATTGCTAGCCTTATGAGATGCGAGGTCTTTTGAAGGACAGAAAGGATTGTTTGCTGTCGATGCAGATTCTAACAGACTTGCGAGATGGCCTGGTAGCAGGCATCGATATGCCAGCCAGTTCCGTGCAGGGTACGTCAGCAGAAATATAGGGATCCTTGCGAAGATCCACAAGGACCTCCATTGGTTTCTAGGTACTGCGATATTGGCAGATGATCCTCCTTCCAATACACAATCCAATTATCCAACCATACTGAGTCAGTGCGTTCAAGCAGAGCTTTAATTGCGAAGCTTTTCTCAAATCATCCGAGAACGAAAGCGCGTCATACATTATCTGCTAAATGAGACTGCGTGGTTTTGTGGGCGTTTAAGGTATTATGAACAATTCGAATTCCCACCACCCTGCCTTGTAAACAAATATGTTCAAAATCAAGTAAGCTTATCGCAGTTTTGTTTCCAGTTTATCTGTCAGTTTATATCGGGTTTTCTTGGCGCACACACGCGGTCGCCACTAAACGCGCGCGAACTCGTTTTCATACAGAAATATTCGCGTGTGAAATCCGGTAAGTCATTTAATATTCCATCCATTTACACTATAAATGAACCACAAAATGTTAAATCAAATATACAATCCCATATTTAATCAGCAATTGTTGGATATTAATTAAAATCTGTCGCTTCAGGCCGCGATTTGATTCAAAAACCATTATTTTGAATAAGCTTTGCATCACAAAAATTAATTATTGGCATACATAAACAATTTGTATATACTTTTATTCGTAACATCCGTCATTCCATTATTTTTTGACGTGACGTATGAGATAAAAATGATGATTTTAAAACATAAAAATTCGCTGTACTTGCTGTAAAAAAATTATAGTTGTTCTAGCCTTTCCTTGTACTTATTTTTTATGATAATTTGATAGTTTAACTGCATAGAACTGGTTATAGGAGGTTTCCAAGCGATCTTTCGCAAAACAAACATTTACGATTTATTATTCGGAAAAAGTTTACTTCATTTGCATTTTAAATGAATCTATGACACATCTAGTGGTTTGCGATACATGTTTAATATCTTATTTTTTTAAGCGAAGTTCAAGCGCGGTTTTCTTTCATCGACCTGATAAAAAAGGCTGCTATCAGCTTTATAAAAATAATATCAGCAATTTTGTAGCAGTTAAAAGTAGGTACCTGCCAAGTTGTACCGACGCACAAGAGGGAGATGTAATAGTCCTTTTATCAGGTAGATAGTAAGAAGATTGTTATATCTGCATGAAACTGGTTATAAGAGGTTCTCACTCTCAATCCTATACAAAAGCAGGTATATACTCAGATTACTATTCAGAGAGAAAAACGACCTGGCTGCAAAGTGCATATTTTATGCACCAACCGTGATAGGACAAAGTGTCAATGCTTTGCGGAATTTGTCGCGAATTTAAAAATAGGAACTTATTTGTGTTATCAATACGGTACATTGTACAGTATATCAGTACTCGTATAATATACCGATAATTAGACACAGTCTTATCTTTTGGCGTTTGACGGTTGTTTGAAATTGATCATTGAAATTTCGTGAAGCCTCCAAGTATACAATGGAAACATAAAGGCAGCCCAAGACCGCAGAAGACCCAAACTGCTAAAAGCTATGGTCAAATGATGCACCTCATATTTTTACTTCCCACATCGATAGGTGAGGGGAGTATTTTGGTCGCGAAAACTTTCGATTTTAAGATGGTACGCTTTTTGGACGTTTTATGACTTCTACATAACGAAAATCCACGTAACTCATATCCGTCGGTCTGCCTGTCTG
Source organism: Callosobruchus maculatus (assembly GCA_951848785.1). Taxonomy (NCBI): domain Eukaryota; kingdom Metazoa; phylum Arthropoda; class Insecta; order Coleoptera; family Chrysomelidae; genus Callosobruchus; species Callosobruchus maculatus. The sequence goes on along the minus strand of CATOUR010000064.1, from coordinate 1,541,772 downwards.
TTTGTCTGTCGCGTTTTTCTAGCCTCGCAATCTCAGTAACCGCGGTATGGATTATGATGAAACTTGGGTAGCGATCTCCTGTGGGGTCGTAGTATGTAACGTCGGACTAATTATTAATTAGCAAAAAAACAAAAAAGGTCAAATATTCCTCAAACTTCGTTTTTAGGCTTATATGGGTTACTGATTATTTTCTACTTTTTTTTTGGGTGGGGGTGAAATTTGGGTGGTTGGCGGGTGGGGGTTGCAAAACTGAAAAATATGTTATGTTCATAATGGGCTACCTATTTACCTGTGAAAGAAAGAGCTAGGAGCATAATACACTTTTTTAGGTCCATCCGAACATTGCCTTACCCTTGCCTGTTACAGAAACTAAGGGACTTAGAATTTTCTGATGTATACATATGCGAGTATTGCTTCTGATCGTTTTGACCTGTGTAACTAGGAACCTATAGGATTGATTTTAATGAAATTTTTACACAGTATTATTACTGCTGTGAGTATGGAAAACGTTTATGATTTTTTGAAATCGTGCCAGTGGCGGAGCGGCAATAATAGAAAAAACCTAAAAATATAACAACAGCTCAAACTTCGGGTAACGTTTGGATGGACCTAAAAAGTGTATTATGACGCTAGGTCTTTATTTTACAAGTTCGTGGACAGCCTATTATGAATACAATGCATTTTTCAGTTTTATAACCCACCGCCCCCAACCGCCCCAATTTCACCCCCACCCAAGGAAAACTGGAAAATGATCAGGAACCCCTAAACGCCTAAAAAGAAAATTTGAGGAACATTTAAAATTTTTGGTTTTTTGCTAATTACTCTGCCGCCCATGCACCGATTTTCAAAATTATAGGAACATTACCTACTACGATCCCAGCTGCCCATTACAATCCATGCAGCAGTTACTGAGATTACGTGGCTAGAAAAACGCGTACAGACAGACCGACAGACAGGCCGACGGAAATGAGTGATGTGGATTTTCGTTATGTAGACATCATAAAACACCCAAAAAGTGTATTATCACAAAATTTTCGCGATCACAGTATTCCCCTTACCTGTCGGTGTGAGAAGTAAAAGCGTATGATTTTTAGAAATCGTGGCAGTGGCGGCACAATAAAAAACCAAAAAATATAAAATCAGCTCCAACTTCGTTTTTAGGCGATGTAGGGGTTCCCGATTATTTTCTACTTTTTTTGGGTGGGGGTTGCATTGGGGTGCTAGTGGCATAATACACTTTTTTTAGGTCCATCGGAAGCTGCTATGATATCCCACATGTTTTTGCAACTGTCCGTCAGGAATTTGAACATCGCCTATGTCATTGAGTTTATCAAGAATGGGTTTTTATAATTTTCTCGAAAATGAATCGATTTTTAAAAATCAAACGTCACAATGAAGGACCTCGATATACCTTTGAAACACGATATTCTTGATACCCCTTGTCATTTAAAATTCTTAAGGGGATGACCAAGAGGGTACAAGGGGGTGAAGTAGTTTTGGGTTAGAAAGTTCTCCCCCTTGACAAAACTTTTGACGTGTCTCAGCTTTCCTTCTTTCCAGCGGTTGTAATTGATAAATACTTAACCTTTTCAAATGAAGACCCTATATAATTACTATGATGTCAAAGAAAGGTTTATTCAGAACAACAGTTGGACGTAGTGTAAACATATATTTTACTGTATTAATAATATAATGAATGATTGCAGTTTTGTTAAACTATGTCTGTATTGCTTTCGTTCATACCAAATAATTATATTATCTAATCATGATACAGGTTATGATTTTCTTAAATTTAAAATCAACATAATATTACGTTGATCCAAATACATTGCTCAGTATTTAATTACAAACCTGATAAGACATCTGAGTCTGATGCATTGGTTGTTCTATCAGTTTCGATCATTGATATCTTTTGATGATGTTTGCACAGACGATTTAGGCTCGTATTAATAGTCGTTTCTTAAGTATCCCTTAAGTATTACTCAAGGGATACTTGAGGATTACTCAAGGGACCCTCAAGTGTCGCTTTCCTTGTGTATCTGTTTCCTAGACAACATCTCCCAGACGACGGACGTGGTTCATTCAGCAACGTTGTCATTGTTAAAATAAAAGTCAATTTGTTATGTCTATGCCTACATATTCTAATGTATTCTGTTATCTCCTTTTGTTTTGTGCCAGTATTTCGTGTTTTGTGCCGGACATTTTTCCGGATGTGAGAGAAACTGACAACACCGTACTCCAAAATTAACCTACAAAATCGGCAACATTTCGTTACTTGAGTATTACTCAAGGGAGCCTTACGTAAGGGACCCTCAAGTAAGGTTTCGAAAGACAAAACCTTACTTAAGATACCCTCAAGTATTAAGGGACCATTAAGTATCGACTATTAATACGACCCTTAATCATTGTGATAATAGTATATTGTTCAAAGACAGTTGTATCTCATGCAGTTGAAATTTGCGGTACGAGTCCTAGGCAAGCGCTGTGAATCAACGAATTGATTACTATACCTTATCTACGACCATGACAATAAATAGTGTGATTTAAATAAATAATAATTACAAACTATTGATAGCTTAGCTACACTTATATGCTATTAAAATAACACTGTTCGAATTGGCGTTCGTAGTTGTTATTGCCTGTATTTAATTAGGGGTGTTCACTTGAAAACTTTTCAGCACAGATTTATCGAAAACCGCTGAGGCACGCCAAGATTTGTCAGCGGTAACAACTTTTTAACCAAAAAGTTGTTACCTTTGTACCCTCCGCCCACCAGGGTTATCCCCTTGAAATGTTTGTATGACAAGGGGTATCGAGTGATATCCTGTTTTAAAAGCATGTCGAAGCCCTTTATTTTGACGACTGATCTTTTAAAAACGGTCGTTTTGTTTTTGACAACATTAGAAAAATCTATGTGTTTTATTGCAATAAGTGTTCAAAATGTTGCCTATTATTAGTCAAACAATGTTTATTTATGATATGGCGGTGTGTACATTTATAAATGAAAATAAGTTTTCGAATAAAAGTTCATGCTCTGTAGTGACCAGACAATTTGAAGATCTGCATGTGTCTTTTGTCAAATATATACAATGTGGATAAGAAGTCGCCCGATATACAAGGACCTAGAATTTACAATAGATTGCCAAAAAATGTTAAAGACTGTTTAAATAACAACAAGTTTAGGATCAAGCTGAAAGACTTCCTTGTTTCGCACTGTTACTACGCTGTCTATGAGTTTGTTTATTTATTATTGTTATATACTTGTTTGTTGTACCTATTTTCTCTCTGCTTTGTATTTTGTATTTTTGTATTTTTTATGGCGAATCCTATACATTCGTTTGAATGTCTAAAGGACAATAAAGAATTTGAATATAGGCGATGTTAAAATTAGCAGCTTTCAATGATGCGTTGACGAAGATCATCCAAACTTTCAGGTTGGCGACTAAACATAATAGATTTTAAATGGCTCCGTAGAAAAAGTTCTAATCGCTTCAAATCGGGAGATCTAGCAGGCCATTCTGTGGGCCCTATTCGCCCCATCGATTTATTTGGAAAGGCGTCGTCTAGTCATTGCCCAACCGGAAGAACGGAATGAGGAGGAGCGCCGTTTTGCTGAAAATAGATTTCAGCCTCATCAAGCATATGATTCCATTCACTTTGGTTTGGTTTTCAATGGTTTCAGTGATAAGCGGATTGATGGTATTTTTCAGCGTACCTATCTAAATAAATGTCTCTATTAAATTTCTACAGTAAGTTATGCTTATTATAAGATCCACTTAGGTAAAATGTGCATTCATCAGTGAGGCAGATATTCTCCACGTGAATGGTATATTCATTAATCGCAGTAGCCATTTGTTAACATAACTCAAATAGCCGATCGAAATCATCTTCGGTTAACTCTTGCACTATTTTCATTATGAACGGATAAAATTTATGAAGTTTAGTAACTGTCTGTATAGAACCAAATCAAACACCAATCGCATCCATAATTTTGCGTAATGAAGTATTAGGATTTATGCCAAAATGGCCCAAAACTCCAACTTGAGCAGCTTCATCCAAAACTCCCAGTTTTTTATTTGCAACAGGTCCAGTTTGACGAAATTTTCTATCAAGGTCCAAAATACACAAACATACCCCTGCGAAGTTATCTTCTGCGGATGCCTGACGTTAAACGAAACACTGTTTGTCGAGCATATTGATTTTGGGCACCATAATTGGAGTCATTTCCACTGTTATTGCCACTGCCCGTCAGAAGTTTGAACATCAGCATTATTTTGCCAATAATGGACATTTTGAACACTTAAGTGACACAAAAAAGCGTGTAGAATAGTCCGACAACCAGTAGGTCTTAGGCCCGATTTTATCAACATGCGCATTTTAACAAAGACTTAGACCAATCAGAGCAGCCCTTTCAAGAACATGCATCTGTCAAAGTACTCTTTAAATTATTGATTTCTCTTGAAGTTTACCTCAAAAAGGTCAAAAATGACATGCTTTATATATAATCGACCATTATGAACCATCTAGTATCTTTTCTAGTCTGATTTTCCATCCTACATGGGCGAAAAATTGCAAATTCTTGTTTAACAAAGAGCTTAGCAATTGCCAATCTCAACCAATCAGATTTCACAGAAGCGGAACATTTGATCACTGGTTTCAAATCACTGCATTATTTGGATAAAACAATAATTTACGATAATAATTATAAACACATGCAATATGCCTTTGTTTTATAGTAAAAAGGGGTAAAGATAGTATTTTGTTACATTTCAAAAGCTAAACACACGATTTAACTGTTAGCCAAGCTATTTCCCAAGCGTGCATGTGCATTACTCTGGTTGCCTATCCAGAACGGCAAAATTCGTTGGCTGCGTATAACCTTATTTTATGAACCTTAACAAGAAACCTGTCGAAAACTTGTATAGTCAAATGTGAATCAGGTGCTTGATAAACTTTTGAGAGAAAGGGAGCAACTAGCAGGAGGGATTTTTATCCATATGTATGCCTTACAATGTGTACGCTGCGCCTTTATATCCTCTGTGAATATTTCTATAAGAAGGTCTATAACAAACATGCATCCAGGAGCAACCCTCGTAAACATGCATCCAGTAAATGAAATGATTCTTCATAAAAGTATGTATTTGTTCATAATCCATCTGACTGACGGAGGTGGGATCTGTAATTATTAAATAGGGTAGTTGCTGTGATTGATACTACTTTCATGATTCAGTCACAAATTATCGCAGTTTGCAATTAGTAATTATACAATAATTATAATGTAAACATGAAAAATCTAGCATTAATTTGCAAATCAATCGCTTTGTTCTGATATTCTGCTATGATTTTGATCCATGAATCACCATGAATTTGTAAAATATTTTTGACAAAAGTGTCATCCAGCTTTGACATCTTGTTTTCAATATTGATAAAATACTATTGGGTGATACTTATTAACATATCTCTCAATACCCAATAGAAAGCTTTTGCTAAATAACATCCAATATAAGTGTGCCTCAGTGTTCTTAATAAATTTATATATGTTAATAAAGTACTTGCTCGTTCAAATGGCTCTTAACGTGAATGAAGATTGCGTTTCTGCAACTGTGTTCATAATTTATTGTTGAAATTGCTGTCTATAAATAATAGTAGACACTAACGAAATTCGTTCAATAACAATTGGATCTGAATTTGCTTTATCGTATTACCTTCTTCAAACATCCAACCCCGATGGATTTATTGACATCTTAACTCCATTACAAATTCCAAGGCGATATTAAGAACAAATTATTATGCATTGTATCTGGGATAACAAGGACATTGATTAGAGTGGGGACAACAAGTTTAACGTGTACTACCTGACCAGAAGTTAAATGATCATAAATAACGTTTATTGTTTGTTTACTCACCAAAATTACCTATTTAATGCGACTACTGTCGTAAATATGCAGAATTTTGCTTTGCAGTAACCTCAAAAGACAGAGTAGGAAGTATTTAAGTATTTTACACACTGTGTCTCAAAAAGTGGTTTGTCGAGTAGAAGTCTAACTATATGTATGGTAGGTAGGTGGTGGAGGTCCTTTGTGAGGTTAGGCTTATCGATTAGTCTAATTGCTTTCTACTGGATAGTGTCCAGAAGCTTTAGACAGTGCTTCGGAGCGCATCCCCACACAGCGATGGTCGGATCTGTGCACCGTCTGTGCCTTGTAGTAGGAGCAGTGGTTGCTCTGGTGTATACAGCTTCCTACCGCGGAACAAGCTTCTGGGATGCCATTTTAGCAATACTGACGACGTGGTCGTGCCAGGACATGTTGTTGTTGATGTTTATCCCCAAAAGCTTGACGGAAGGTCACTCGACTATTGGATGACCCTTCATTTCCACAGTTAGTAAGGTAACGTGAGACTTCTTTGTAGGTGTTGTTGCCTGAGCTTTCTGTACGTTGAACTGCACTTTATTTACTGATTCCCACTCGACAATTGTTTTGATATCTACGTTGATCTGTGAGGCATGCTGCTGTCGCCGACTTACCGTCTCCCGGGATGATAGTAGCCTGTCTGGTTCCATGCACGATATTAACCTTCCGGGGATCGCGCTCTATTATTGGTATAGCACGCTCACTCGCAGACTCACACTCCGCAGTCATAATAATGGTTCCTTAATGATTATATGTGTAAATAAATAGTAATAAAAGGTTGATTTTATTTATTTTGGGATTATATTTATAAAATAAATTAAATATAACATGTCCACATTCCCGTGAATTCATCCTCTGACGCCGTGACGCCTCATCGTCTTCCGCTAAATATTCTTCCATTAGCTTTTGCAGTCGGGCTTGTTCTTTCTCCCAGGAGTACGCGGAGTAGCCATCTGTCAAAAAGTGTATTTTTTATCCTGAGCTTTCATAATACAAGCTAAAACTTACCTTTTTGCAAAGTAAATACAAAAAAATGCACAAAAAATTATACCGAACGCTCGCGTGCGGACTCACGCCCCGCAAACGCTATAATTAGAGCTTAAATGCATCCAACTACGAACGAATTAACACTGATCGTCACTGAAGTAGCGATAGAAAGATATGCAATTGTGCAGCGCCGCGAGTGGGCGTTCTTCGAAACTATCGATAAAAATTATTAGATGCGGACTCACAGTCCGCGCGCGATCTCCGGAAGGTTAATGTACTGTCGTCTACGAAGCCGTAGATTGGACTGGATGTTATTTCCAGCAGCTCGTTGATGTACAGCAGAAACAGTGTAGGAGATAGGACATATCCGAGGAACATCGGCGTTTAAAGAAAATACGTCTGATGAACAGCCTTTGACTACAGCAAACAGAGATCGGTCGTTTAAAAAGCTACTAAGCCACTGGAGCAGGCCAGGTTGTAGCGTATAAGCAGCAAGCTTGACCAGAAATCCTTCATGCCACACTCTGTCGAAGGCGTGCGATATGCCAAGTTCAGAAAACTTAGATTTTTTTGTATTGCACTTGATTCTTAATAATAAGTACTTCTGCAAACTTTTAGTTTAATTCGGTGTCTTAAAGTAGGTGAAAGGTTCAAAAAATCTGCTAGTTCTTTTCCGCAAAAACATTTTTTATCAACGGACTTATTGATGATTCAAAATTGGAAACGTTACTCTATGCAACAGTATTTAAAGATATCATAGATGTACTATTTATTTAGCTTAACATTGTACAGTGATTCCTTTGTATAGGAATAATAAAGTGATAGTAAACTAGTATGAACTCGGTAGGCTCTGAACTTTGTTCTCTAAACTTGCTATCTGGAAAAATGTGACATCGACTCTTCAGGATGATTTATGTTTTTTATATTAATTCCAAATCTTCTAGAAGTATGTTTGTTCTACTAATTTGATGTGGAACTTTGTATGCTATCTGCGATACTATTTACTTGCTACTTCTATAAGCAAATTTTATTAAGAGCTTTACGATGTTATTAAACTGCTTCGAGTACCGTTTTTATATTATTGAATGAAGTAGGCCTAAAATATATAGTCACGTTTTTGGAGTGTTTTGTTGTTCGATGAATGGCATAGTTATGTATTTATTTAATTGTGTCTGAGCTACTTATTTAATATTAGTTGATTAGTTTTGATATATATTTTTTATTTATTTTTAATTTTGTTTATACAGGGTGAGTTTTTAGTACCGGCTCGGTCGATAACACCACTACTGTAGAAGATATCGAAAAAAGTTGTATATAAAAGTTGTAGCCACGGATATGCTCCTTGCTCAGAAAATATTTTGATTTATACAGGGTGATCCATAACTACGTGGTGATGCAAACATGCATTTTTTTAAATGAGACACCCTATATATTATTCCATATTCAGATTCTACTAATGATTTCCGTTCTTCCAATATAGGGTATTGTTACTTTATACAGGGCGTTTCAAAAGTTATGACTATTTTTATATCCAAATCACGGACAAATGAACGTACTGAATATCAAAAACTAATGAATCAAAAATTATTTTTTTTACATGAGAAGATTAAAAATACCCTCTAGTTTCAAAATCGGCGATAAAAGAAGCCCGAGACGCATATTCGTATACAGGGTGATGTAGAATGCAAAATCCAAATTTTCTCTTTTTTTTCAAATGTAACCCCCAATATTTTATTATCCCAAAGAATTGCTTTTAATATGCTCTTTCATCTTTGTATAACACTTGTTGTACCTATGTCCATCAGTTTCCGAGATATTTTGATTTTTCGGTAAATTTAAAATATAGCCTCTATTTGTGTACTGAAATTTATTTATTTTGAGAAGGTACTATCTGATTTGTTTTTTATTTAACGAACAACTAAATTATAACGTCTTGATAGTATTTGATGAAGTCAAAACCCTAAATCATCGAGATAATAAAGTCAAGTATGCTGAGGAAGCAATTTTGTAGGCGTCGTGCATAATTATCAAGTACTTTTATCAGGTAGGCTTTGAAAAATTGACAGTTTTCATAACCTATTCAATAATTCCGTACTGTGTGAAAAAAATTGCTTTGAAAATTAATTTTTCCATTGAGGGTATTTAGAAGAATCTTTGAGAAATTGTCTACCTGCCTCTAGAATATATCAACTATAAATAGCAATATCCAGAACGGAGGCACTCTAAAACTAATGCGTTTGAAAGAATGAAGAATCATTTTATTTGGACTGTGTCGTTTCATATTTCATAGCCTACCTGATACATCTGCTTGATAATTATGCACGACGTCTATAAAATTGTTTCCTCAGCACACTTGACCTATATTATCTCGTTAGTTCAGTGTTTCGACTTGATCAAGAATTATTATCGCCTTATATTTTAGTTGTTTGTTAAGCGAAAACAAAATTTGGTAGTATTTTCTCAAAATAAGTAAATTTTATTAAACAAATAGAAGGTATATTTAAAATTTGTAGAAAAATCGAAATGTCTCAGAAACTTATGAATGCAGCCATAATAAGTGGTATACAAAGATGAAAGAGCATATTAAAAGCAATTCTTTGGTATAATAAAATATTGGGGGTTACATTTAAAAAAAGAGAGAAAATCTAGATTTTGCAATCTACATCACCCTGTATACGAATATGCGTTGCGGGATTTTTTTATAACGTATTTTAAAACTAGAGGATATTTCTAATCTTCTCATGTAAAAAAAATAATTTTTGATTAATTACTTTTTGATATACAGTACGTTCATTTGACCGTGATTTGGATACAAAAATGGGCATAACTTTTGAAACACCCTGTATAATGTAACAATCCCCTATATTGGAAGAACGGTAATCATTAGTAGAATTTGAATATGAAATAATATATAGGGTGTCTCATTTTAAAAAATGTATGTTTGCATCACCACGTAGTTATGGATCACCCTGTATAAATCAAAATATTTTCTGAGCAAGGAGCATATCCGTGGCTACAACCTTTGTATACACATTTTTTGGCTATCTTCTACATTAGTGGAGTTATCGACCGAGCCGGTACTAAAAACTCACCCTGTATATTTGTATTAAGTAGTTACTTAGTAATTGGAGAGAGATGGGTACTAGTTCATTTACACAAGTAAATCGCGCGACAAGCTTTTATCATCATATAAATTGTGTTTAATGAGGCTACAACTTGATAGTTAATATTTTAAAGGAAAATTTTATTTTCCTCTTTTTAGAACATAAAGTTTTTTTTTAAGTTTTGTTGTTTTAATTTATCTATTGAATATTCTCACCACACAAACGGCATAATTTCATAGTTATAGCTAAATTTCTTTTCTATACAAGAGCGTGCGCCGTGTGGAACTAGACTATAGTAGCCTTAAAATTTAGGGCAATTTAGCTCAATAACGAAGTAAACAATACGAGGCTTGACCCTATATTCGACTTACGTACATAAACTAATTTTTTATATTTTTTCATATTGTTTATAGCGTCATAAAAGTTATTATTGAGGTTTGATAACCCCATTTTTGCTTTCGCCGATAGCCTGACATTCCGATTGCAAATCAGATCAAGGTGGATAACATATGCATATTAAAGGACATATTAATATCAAAATTTTATAACTTCTATAAAAACAGGTGCGATGTGAATGCAAATAAAACAGAAGATGAAAATAGCATGGTAAAAGACGAACATTGAACGCAGTGCCAGATTATTGTCTCATTATTCTTGTTTCAAGTCTGGTGCACAAACTATTTTTGGCTACATAAGGAATCGCATTGTTAGATGTACGAAGCTGTATCTTATTTATACAGGTCTGCTGAGATTATTAGATTGAAGCATTTTTTACTTTCAAATTTTGATTTCGCTTAACAACATACAGGGTGCCTTCAAAATTGAAACTTTCTTCTTCAGAAACAACTGCCTTTGAAATGACAAAGCTAACGTACGGTGAATCAGCAGCAGAAGAATAAAAAACGCTTCTACTCGTTCGCTGCGAAGTTTTAAGTGCGGTCCTGTCACATGAGTCTTATAGATACAGGGTGTTCCACGACGATTAAGACAAGCAAAATATCGGAACTGGGCAGTACTAGCGAATTATAACTTTGGAGGTGTAAATTAGAGCAAATCTAGTACATTTTCTTATTATTGTATCACCCATTGAGGTATTTGTTTTTGGTCATGTGACGTCCGATTCAAAATGTTTAGTGGGACACCCTGTATGTTTGTGACTTTTTCTGTTCCTCCCGATAAAACAATTCCAACATACTAGCACACTTGGGGTCTAAAGTAATTAATTCAAGAGCTACAGGTGCTTAAAGGACTGTACCACTACCATTATTTTTTTATGGCCAGCCTCCCGCAAAGGCTGAAAGCCTATGGCGCTGCAGAAGCGCTGCGAGAGGACAAGTGTCGGTTCACCTTATATTTGAAACGCCGCAGGTTGCAGCCGTCGGGAAATGAATTCCCCGTCAGCTGATTCCACAGCGTCGAAATTCTCCAAAAGAAGGAATGCTGGAGGAGACTGGTTCGGGGAGTAAGGATCTTGACCTCGCTCGCTCGCAGAGCTTCTCTAGTGTTCCTGGTTCGGACGGCATTTGGTGTTATTATCTTATGAAACACTACCAAAGTAATTTAACTGTAGGGGTACATGTTATAATCAATCCTTTAAGTACCTGTAGCTCTTGAATTAATCACTTCAGTCTCCAAGAGTACGGTTTGTTGGAATTGTTTAATCGGGAGGAACACAAAAAGTTACAAATATACAGGGTGTCCCATTAAATTTTTTGAATCGGACGTCACGTGATCAAAAACAAAAGATACCATATTTGCTCTAACTTAAACCTCCGTAATTATAAGTCTCTATTACTGCCCAGTTTCGATATATTGATTATTTTAATCGTCGTGGGACACCCTGTATATGGTTCGAAGTTCGCGACGCGAGGTACTTCATCAACTTGGACCTTTCGAGGCTGTCTAGGTCGTCCATCGTGTGATGTGGATATGGATACAAATATCCTGTGTGTCTAGCTAAGGTGTAGTGATCGGGACCTCATTCGGGCTTGGGTCCACGTGGGGCCACGAGTCCGCTTTGATTTTTAGTGCCAAGTGGCAGAACCGGGTTATAAATTAAAAGAAAAAAATAAAAAACCTTTTATTTCAACTCTAAAAAGAAGAAAATAGAATTTTCCTTTAAAATGTGAACTATCAACTTGTAGCCTCATTATACAGAATTTATACGATGCGCGATTTACTTGTGTAAGTAAACTAGTAACTATTCAATTGAGTAACTTAATCTCCTAAGTGTAATTGATTTAAAATTTCAATTTAACTAAATACTTATAGGTACTTACGCAAACATCGCGCCAAGCTTTTATGGTCATATAAATTCTGTATAATGAGGCTACAAGTTGATAGTTCACATTTTAAAGGAAAATTTTATTTTCTTCGTTTTAGAGCATTTGAATTAAGGCTTTTTTAAGTTTTTCCTTTTAATTTATTTTTCACTTTTTAGTTATCAACATGCGTTTTTATTCTTATCGAAGCCTTTCGTTTAATACCGATACTATAGGAAGGCATACAAAACTTCAACAGTCCGCCATATTGGATTAAGAGTAATGTGAGAATATTTTTCTAATTATTCTCGGCAAGCCCTTTCATTCGACACTCATATTGCAGACGTGCATAAAAAATAGCTATTTCGCCATCTTGGATGGTCGACCATATGGATTTGAATGACGTCACATTCTTTCCCGAGTTACTCTCAACAAGCCCTTCTGTTTGATATCCATATTACAGAAGTGGATAAAAAATAATTACTTCACCATCTTGGGAGTTTCGCCATATTATAGATTTAGAATGACGTCACATTATTTTTTGAGTTACTTTCAACAAGCCCTTTCATTTGCAGAAGAGCATAAAAAATGACTATAACGCCATCTTGGATGATCCGCCATATTGGATTTTACGTCCCGTTATTTTTGGAGTTACTCTCAGCAATCCCTTTCTTTTGATATCCATATTGTAGAAATGTATTAAAATAAAAAATAACTATTCTGCCATGTTGGATGATCCGCCATATTGGACTTAGAATGAAGTCACATAGCTTATCGTGAATTGTCATCCAAACAAATGTGTGTACAAAATTTCAGCTCAGTCGGTTGAGGAAATCTGCTTCGAAATTGAGTAGCAAAATTCCACCCGGACAAGCATAGTTACATACATACAAGTTAAATAAAAGCTTTTAAAGAGGAGGAGGGATTTACTTTCAAACAATAAAATAAGTAAAACTATACTGAAAACAATCCTACCACCCGCCGTACTTCCTTATTCATTCAACGCTAATAAAAATCTCAGCTGTATTATGATAAGGTATTTGGGGTGCCAGGTAGCTTGCATTCTAGAAGAAAATTGCATCTCCTGTCAACAAAACACCGATTCATTTTCGTACAACGAGACCCCGTAACAATTCTCTTAATGTAGGTCAGTGGATTTATGACTGAAAGTGCAGTGGGAAAGGTCCCGAAAAAATGCCTGGACGCATGAGCGCCGCTAGACAAAATTCCAGGGAGGGGCAAAATATTTTTGAAAAGAGGGAAAGCGAATACATTTTCACGGGGGGGGGGGAGGGGGTTGGGTTTAGAGAGGGTAAACATTTTTAAAGATGGGGCAAATTAATCTTTACACGGGTGGTCCTAGAAATATCCGACCGAAGCCACAATAATTTTGGAAATAATATATTCATTTTTCAACATAATCTCCTTTCAGCTCTGTACACTAATTCCAAGGATGCTCAATAAGTTCCAAAAGGGGTATATCCAGAATTATTATACAGGGGAAGGGGATGTAGTCAGAAAATGTCTGCTCTTTCTAAATTTAAACGCTGAAATATCGATATAGCGGCAACGACAGCAGTGCAGCTTTAATGTTTAATGCTATTCCATTAAGTTAACCAGCCATTAACCAAACTACTTCTGAACAGGTTACACTACCTATAAACAAGCAGTGTGAATTACTTCTCATAACTCACACACTAGCCATGTGTTAAAAACATCGCCTTCCGCATAGGATGCAATAATATTAAACAAACTCTGTAACAACTACAAATGTCGCTATGAAACGTCAAACGCTAATTTGGACGGTGACAGTATTTATTTAAGCGACAGAGAAGTTAGGTTAAGTTGTCAATATTGTGTGATTATTATTTAAATCGTAATATTCATAGATTCGGTCATAGATAAAGTATATTTGGTCAACTCGCGGTAATGGTAATAGCTTTCGTTTATTTGTAGCACTCGCCTTCTGGTCGTGTTGCAAACTTCAACTGCGTCAGTTATTACCGCTCATTGAACAATATACTATTACTTCCCACACCGATGGGTGAGGGGAGAAAATTTTCGATTATGAAATAATACGCTTTTTGGGCGTCTTATAATATCTACATAACGAAAATCCACGTCACTCATTTCGTCGGTCTGTCTGTCTGTTGGCGTTCTTATAGCCTCGTAATCTCAGTATCCACTGCGTGGATTGTGATTAAATTTTGAGTAGCGGTAGGCTGTGGGGTCGTAGTAGGTAATGCTCTTAACTTTTTGAAAATTAGGTGCATGCGAGGTGGAGTTTTTAGTAAAAAAACAAAAAATTTCAGATATTCCTCAAATTTCGTTTTTAGGCATTTTAGGGGTTCCTGATCGTCTTCTACTTTTTTTTGAAGATTCGAACATTGAAGATTTTGAAGATTAGTTTGGGGTAGTTGGGGGGTGAGGGGTTGTAAAAGTGAAAAATTTGTTGTAGGTATTCATAATAGGTACACTTTTTTAGGTCCGCCCGAACATTGACTTGCCTATTATGAAGACCAAGGGAATTTTCTCATGTATGTGTTACGGTTAAAGTGTTTACTTTGATAGTTTATACACTAGCTGGATATTATATAAACTATCCAAATGTCTGGTTATTTTGATGGTAAATCATATTTCTACTAAAATAGTTATGAATATTGGTTGGTTTGTATACTATCCAGCTGTCTTACAAACTATATAAGATATGCCGCTAAGGTATATACCACTAAGATATCACACATATTAACTAGTGCTTCCGGTCAGTTTACAAACTATCTACATCATTTGGATAAATTATGCCCCTAATATCTTCAGTACTACATAATAACCAACTCGTTGGTTCGTATGTAAACTAACCAATTCTCTTTGGTTACTTTAGTTTTTAGTCAAAAGTAAAGTTTATTCATAGATAAAACATACAATTGCTATTCGATTCGATTCTCTGTAAGTCATCAGTATTAATTACATGATAATGATACTTGCTATTAATGTTATGTCTTTGTTCGCGTATTCCCTTTACATTTTGCAGAAATACCCTATAATCACTGTCATTCATTAATTTTGAATTTTGGGGCTTTTTCTCGTAACATTGTAAGTAACTTTTCATTTTTGGTAATTAACTATTCTTAAACAAATTTTACAAGACACGACAGTAAACAATTCCAACACGTCACACTTGCACTTGCCATAAACGTAATCTCACTTTTCTGTTAAATTGACCAAAGAAGATTAGTTAGTTTACATACTAACCAAGAAGTTGGTTAATTTACATATTAACCAACGAGTTGGTCATTATATGTATTACTAGAGATATTAGGTGCATACCTTATACAAACGATGTGGACAGTTTGTAAACTGATCAGAAACACTGGTTAATATGTGTGATACCTTTGTGGACTACACTTTAGCAGTAAGCTAGCTGGATAGTATACAAACCAACCAATATTCATAGCTATTTTAGTTGAAATATGACTTTCCATCAAAATAAAGAGACATTTGGATAGTTTGTATAATATCTAGCTAGTGTATAAACTATCAAAGTAAACACTTTAACCGCAATATATGCATATGAGTATAATATTCATAATAGCAATAATTGCTTTAGATTATTCTGTAGTGTGTAACGTGGAAACTATTGAATTTATTTTAAAGAAATTTTGAAACATTATTAATACCATGGCGAGGTTGGAAAATGATTATGATTTTTAGAAATCGTGTCAGTGGCGTCAATAACCAAGAAATTAAAAACATAAAAACAGCTCAACGTCGTTAGACGTTTTAGAGGTTTTTGATCATTTTCTGGTCAATGCTATGACAAAAGACGCTTTAGACCTTGAAATCAACACAGAAGAAACAAAAACAATGGTTGCATCCAAAAACTCAAATACCCATACGAATATAAGTATATTGATGAATATGGGAAATTATAGCCTCCTATACTGCTGCAGTTTCAGTTATGGTCCAGATCTCTATGGTCTGCGAAGAGTGACGAAGGAAATAACACCAAAGAGAAAGAAAGGTTAACCAAACCAGCTGCAGATAAGGTGAAGTTGGACAAATTGAGTGTATATAAAAATTGTAGTGTATGACCTATTTGGTCTAAACCTCATAAAAGGCATAGCCTTCGAGGTGGCGCTATTTTGTATTGCATTACAAAATAAATAATAATAAATAATGATAATAATATGTAACAAAACAATAGAGCAAGTGGACAAATTCAAATATCTGGAAAGCTGGATAACCAAAGACTTGAATCCTGAAATCGAAATACGTTATTGGATAGAAAATGAACGTACTGCACTTCTTAGAACGAAGACATTGCTAATAAATCCCACATTGTCACTACATATTAGATACAGAGTCGTGAAGACCTATATTTATATTCAATACTTTTGTACGGAACTCAAGCCTGGACACTGGGAACCCGGTCGATGAGGCAGTCGCCTCATCTTTAGTCCGAAGCATTCGAGATGTGGGTAGTGTGTAGAATGCTCAAAATGTCATGGTCAAAACATACGTATCCAATGAAATAGCTTTGAGAAAAATGAATACGGATAGACAGTTACTGGAAAGAATTAAAAAGCGAAAGACCAGTTGTTTGAGACAGAAAATACAGAGGTCCTTAATATGAGTCCTTGAGACTAATAATGGAGGGCAAAGTCGAGGGTAAAAGAGGTTCGGGCAGAAGACAGTGTTCATGGCTGAAGAATGTGAGAGACTGGACTGATCTAAATACACAGATATTGCTCAGAACTGCGAAAGACAGAAAGCGATTTGCTGAAGTTATAGCCAACCTTCTAGAGGAAGATGGCACCTTAAGAATAAATACGATGATTGGAGAAACGTTTAATCTTCCAAAGGGGTTACCTGACGCGTCCTGGTTGGCGCTCATGCTTGAACGTGTTCAGGTTGCGTTTGGACAGCAATGATGTGACGTTTAATTGTATACGGGCATTTCCTCCATTTCCCTGTGTCAAACGGATGAATCTTGTTAACAGCACAATTCGAGCATTCTTCTAATTGTCCTGTAAACTGCTTCAATCACGTCGTAATAAGGAAAATTGACGTGAAAAATGCGTCTATACTCGTGTAGCAAATTGTTTAATAAGAAAAGCGATTACATCTATAATAGCTTTAGAGATTATTTGGATGCAACTATGTAACATACGCCTGAACGGTGACTACTGCATACCATGTTAATAGGAGTGTTGCACTGCACTGTAATTTTAACATAAAGTAAAATCATAGATCATCCACAAAGCCTTTAAGGCCGCGTGGGGTGACACTTCTGGATGCTCAACTGCTAAGGAACATATCCTGTCCATGTTCAAACAACACATCGCAATTGGGACTGGTGCTAGTGGTGCTGTTACTGTACATTATCAGCTAAGGAAACACCTCTAGAATGTGAGGTTAGGGGCCGTCCATTATTCATGTGAGGCTTGAAAGGGGGGAAGTGTCGTCCATTATTCATATGAGGCTTGAAAGTGGGTAGGAGGGAAAGGGGTTTGTCAAAAATCACGAAATCACAAGGGGATCTAGTAAGATATCTTGTGTATTTATTTTTTCATCAAACACATTATTATTACTTGTATGCCAATCAAAAACTACCTAAAACTTTTCGGTCTGGATATTTTAATCACGGTCCTTAATTTCGGATAAAATAACAGCATACTTTATACCTGTATTTAAAGATAATATTCGAAACATTTCAAGATTCTTTGTGGGTACTGAAAATACACGTGATGCTGGATGGGGGAGGGGGGTAGTCTTAAATCCTACCACATATCACCAAAAGACAGGGGGGGTTAAAAATGCTAAATAAAAGATCACGTGATTAATGGAAAGCCCCTTAAGTGATACACCCCTGATATGTCGGAGATGTGAATAGTAAGGAAGGAATGAGACATTATATTATATCCAGCTGTCTTATCAATGCGAGAATCCATTCGGGGGAAGGTTAGGTTAGATTAGGTTGAAATTGATTGGAGCGAGTATGCCCTCTTCCACTGCTATTGTGTGGGTGGGTGAAACTGCCTTGAAGTCATTAGGTTTCAGATGGGTCTGAAGTCTGCAGCTTGGCCGTTTCCAGTACTAGACAGTAGCACAATATGATCTCCGCTGTTTCGCTCCACGTAGTAGAAACCGCAGTTCCTTGTTTGTTTCAGATCTACCGCAAGTGGTTTCTCAGACGACAGTGTCCTGTCAATAAATCTAACAGAATGCGCAGAAGCGCAGATCATTCCTGCTCTATTCTATGATCGTAGGGGGAGCTGACTAGAGGGGATGGTATTGTTGCAAGTCTTTAGTCCGATTGGGCAAGAAAACACTTGATACGGATTTAACTATTTATTTGCACTAATACTATGCCTAACCTAATACTTAACAGTCTAATTTATCTACAGTCACTGAGTCACTACACTAATTTATATTTGTCCTACAGTTCACTAATTTATGTCGCAGTTTTTATTTCGCGCGCGCCACTGATGCACTCTATTGACTGTTGCCCCACTCTCATGCGATGGCGCCTTATATTAAGCGTCGCCATCTCTGGAACGTTCTCGACAGCTCGCGGCCCTAACAACACGTATCGAGAAGGAACTTTTCTAGAATTTACGTATATGCCCGGTCATCCAGGGCCGGACTGGCACAGTATGAACTCCTTCGTCTGTAGTAACTCTGGTGTATTGCGCCAGTGTAAGAGTGCTTTCTTCTTTGCCCAATCTGAGATGCTCTTCTTGGCAGTGTTTTTTGCAATGCCCACAAATGGTCCTGGTCCTAAGAACGCAGCTTATGTTCCTCCTCTTGCGAGTGCGTCGGGCCATTACATTGCCTTCGCTATGACCTGGAACCCAAACCAAAGTTACTTTGTGCCTTGTTCCAAGTTCGTTGAGGAGATGGATGCAGTTCCATACGAGTCTTGAGTCAATCCATTTGGATCTCAGTGCTTTCAGGGCAACCTGACTATTTGTAAAGATTTTGATAGATTTATTTGTCAGGGGTCTATTGTGCAGCTTCCTGACTCCACCTCCTTGGATTAGTACCAGCTATCAGCTACCAGCTATCCCCCCTCCTGTCCCCAGTGCAAGATCGGAGAGTGATATGAAACTGTTACTCCTCCTCCATTTGTCTTTTCCTAGGAAAAAGAGGTTCTAGGATATTTCCATATACGCTTGGAAACCATAGAGTCTTAGACCATTCCGAGTATATGGTGGTTTATGATCTCTTTTATAATACAAGTTGTGTCCAGTTTTAGTTCTGTTTTGTCTGCCAGTTGATAGCAGTTTGTAGGCGACCATTCTGACACCTGTCTTTACCCCAAAGTGAGGAGAGATTCTGGGGGAACACTATCCTTCCATAGCCAGGTTAAGGGCAATTCCACTGATTTGCATTACCACCCTCCTCACTAAGGGATGGCCTTGTACTCAATTCTAAGGAATCTTTGGGAGGATATAAATACAATGGGGTCAATGGGGACTAAGTGCTGCGTTTTTCACTCTTTATGCTTAAAATGACAATTTGTGCAATTAATTATAGAGACTCACTCAATACAGCCAGTGGCGTGCCGAGGCTTTCGGGGGCCCCCCGCAATTTTATTCAAGGGGCCCCCTATAAAAAAATATACTGCCTATACTGAGTAAAAACGCAATAACTGTCTACGGTGATATTTCTAATCGGTTTATAGAGAGAAAAACATTGGTGTGACCTCAACTTTATACTTTGATTTTTTTCTTTCGAGGTTTTGAAGAATAAGAATACATAGACCTTACGTATAATATGAGTATACATACATCGATTAACGGCACAGAGACGCGTTGCGTCAGTGTAACGTTGACACTTGTTCTAGTCGTTCTGGATTCTACGTTTGATCACGTTGTCGTGTTGTCAAATTTACTGATAAGGGCAAAATATATTTAATTTGATTATTGAAACTTATGAGGTATAGACATATTCCGCTACTATGAAATTAAGTATGAGTATTATAGTTATTACTGAGTAAAATGCTTGCTTGAGGTAGTCGAAGCTGAGCGGGGTCTCCCGAATGCCAGGTAAAAAGCTAACATATAATTTTGTACTTAAGCTTCTTAAGAAGTCAAAGCACACATACGTTCAAAGTATTTTTTTAGGTATAGCAAGTACTATAGTTCTTGAAATTTGAAATAAAATGATACCTTTCGTCTAAGATCTTAGACTTCATCAGCTGGTATTATCAAAATAAGTTAATCAATGGTATTATGCTTGGTATTATGCTAGTGAGAGTTGAGACAAAACGTATAGTTAATGTTTGATCTTACATATCAAGATTCACGAGGACAAATTATGCAAAAACATTGAATTATAAGGACTGAAATACATATATTAAGCCATCTGTAGAAATAATAATTTTATAAATTTCTCATAAGGTAAGAGAGGACAATCTACTTGTCACCAAACTAAAATTGAAATGGAGGCTTGGAAAGCTTTCAGATCATCAAAGCAATCAATCATTTATGTATGACATATCAAGGTTAATGTTACAGGAGCCAAATCTTAGACAAGGAAAGAGAGAGGACGGAACCCGCGACTGACATTTCTGATACCAAATGGCACCAAAGCGCTATTCCCAGTGGCGTAACTAATGGGATTAACGTTCTGGTTGAGCTATTTGTAGAAATAATCTTTTTCAAATAAAATTTAATGAAATATTGTTATTCAGGGTTTCTATATGGCCAATTTCGCCATCCACAATTAAAACTTAAGTGACTAACATTACCGTAACCGTGATTTTCATTCGACTGCTGTTTTGTGGCCAATAATATATAAAAATTGATAATGTATATATTTTATTCAGTCATGAACATGTTATGTTCATTTGCAGTATATGACTGATGGAAGACACGATTATACTTCTACCCAGAAAGAAAAAAACTGCTTGTAGTTTGTAGTAAATCAATTTTTTATTATTAAAGAACACATAATACTTATAGTATATTTATATTTATTGACATTATGTTTATATATAAAATACTGTCTATTACATACTGTAAACAGAAGCAGCAATAAAACATTCTTGTTATTATAGATTAGCTTACGAGATTGAGGAATTTGATGCCTTCAATCTCGGAGTCCCCATATGCAGTAAAAAAATCTACTTGCTGTTACGCTGTTACTTGCTGTTTGTAGTGTGTAATGAAGAGCAGTATTTTTAATTACTCCAACGAGGCTTTTTTATACATAACTTCTTTTTGCGACGGTGGCAATAATTAATGAAAAAGCTGGGGGGTTAAACATAAAAATTATCTCAGACATGAAATAAAGTAAGTTTTGGGCTAGAAATACAAAGGTCCTTTAATCTTATCCAAAATCAAAACATTTACAAAATTAGAAAATGACTCCTAGATTAGCTAGTAGTAAATAAAAACGAACAATTCATTCAATATAGGTGAGGTCCTATAACTTACATAGAAATTACAACTCTATTTTATCACTTAACCCCTTGCTTCCAGTAAGTTCTAATTTATTGCAGTTATGTATTTACTTATGGGGAAGTTTGGGTGAAACTCAGTATTGTGTGCTTCAACAAAAATAATTTTTTTGTAGGAACGTGGCATTTCGCTGGCTCCTACAATTGATGGCAGTCAATATTACAGTCACGAAGGTCAAAAACTACCAATATTTTACTGCCCTTTAAACAGAATCATTTTTGTTAATTGGCTCCGAACTGGATTGTCCTGTTGTGATCGAGATTTTACAATAAAATGGATTCTGATATTTAAGTATTTTGTGCATACAGCTTTTAATAAAAAATATATATGATTTACATCATTTTCTAATACGTGACGTTCTAAGCAGCTGAAAATAGGGGTGCCTAGAAAACTTGATATTATTTTGCTTATCAGCAAAGGTACAAAATGTTTGGTGTGAATACAATTTTCATTAACTCTCAGAAAATGTTCCGATTTCAAACATATCTTGATAACATCATTTGATGGGTAAGTCAGACCGCCGTGGCTTTTAAATTCAATTAGGGAATTGAGAAACCGATCTCTAGTACCAATCAATGCTGTGACACATGTTTCACATTTTATTGTTTTTTGTAATTGGTGCGAAACATAACCAGCAATATATTGCACAATTTGGGATGAACATTCACTTATCACAGGTGCATTCATGATGTAGTCATGATCCTTCCAAATAGTTTCTAGATCATCAGAAGGCTCATTTATGTCTATTAAACTATGGTTAGATAAACTACTATTAATTACATCTTCAGACCTTACATTTTTTGTAGAACTACTTAGAATAGGGATTTGATCTAATGGAATACAGTTACCCATACCGCCCTCTCTAATTTCTGCTCGAACCAGAAGCCTTTTGTAAGCAGCTAGAAACTGTCGAGCGGTTGGGTTATTATTCCAGCCACCTCTTGATCTAATTGACGAAAAGAATAATTCTAAATGATCTTGACTAATCTTATACAACGGAAGGTACAGTAATGTTTTTCTCTCAGAAACAAGTTCTTTGTACAATCCTAAAGAACTTGATAATGAAATTATTAATCCAATAAACCCAGTTTTTCTGTTAGACATGATTACTTGCTCATTATTAGATAATTTCAACTTTGAAAGATAAAAAATTGCACTATTGATAAATTCCGCAGATCGATCTATATTTTTTTGACATAATGCTTTTTTATAACCTGGTGCTACTAGGGTTCTGCTGTTTAAAATATCGAAAATGCTATTTACAATTCTAATAAATTTAACTGTTGCCTGACTACCTTTAAAATCCTCAAGATTCAGCTTTTTTTCGCAATACTCAATAGCATCGGCTACTGATGCACTAAGTAACTGAACTGCAAGCCGAACCTTCATTTTTTGTTTGAAAAAAATAGTATGAGCCCGACGTAACTTATTCCCTAAATGTAAGCCCTCGCTAGTTTGCAGCTTCTCTAGAAGCGCTATGTATTTCCATTGAATAAAATTGTTATCACAATCAATTAGGATTTTCTTTTCACCAAATGCATTGCGAACAAGTTTTATCATATGACATGGATCATAAAAAATATATACATTGTGATCTGTAACTCTGAAACTTGTCTGTATATTTGAAATGTTAAATAAGAATCCAAAGTTATGACACATAGCGGTATTAGATGGAGCACCATCGAATGTGATTGACATAACTTTGGCTCCCGTATCTTCAATCAGATGGATGCATTGAGATACAATTGAATGTTTTTGACTGCCATTCAAAGAATCTGTAAGAAAGTAACCGACAGGTAATTTCCAAGTTCCATTGATGCAAACCAACATTATAACAAAAGCTTCTTTGGCTAAAGCATTAGAGTCATCGTTTAAATTTGTACCACAGTTCACATAACCATGGAATCTTTTTCCATCCCATTCTAAATGTTTCCGTATGGCTATTTCATCGATAATTAATGAACAAATTATTGGTCTGTCAGATGATTGAACCTTATTTCTTAAGGTATTTATTGATTCCTTGGTAAAACCAGGCTCAGCATCCACATTCTGAAACCATTTAGCAATAGTTTTGCTATGCGGGAGACAAGTGTCAAAAACATCTCTCACATAGTTGTATGCCTTTGGTGAAAAAAAATTTAATGTCAGGGCAAATTTCCTAAGTTCAGGTGAATATTGAACATTTCTCCCCATTTTTCTGTTCAATATTTCTATGTTAACCTTGCTCATATTTTGAACTAAAACTAAATTTTCTTGAGATAGTAAATTTTGTCGCTCTAATTCCTCAGCAATTATTTTTAAAGAGGCTACTTTTTTGTGTGCTCTTTTCAGTGATTGACCAAGGGCACGGATTTTTTTCGTTTTTTCCTTATTCTTATCTTTTTGCAGCAGCAGTACTCTTCTAAGTTTCTTTTTCCGGGGAGAGTCGTCCTGTGCAGCCAGAGCTGAGGTTGATGGCGATGGTTCTGGATGAACATCACGTTCACGGGGTCTTTTTCTTTCTTTTGCCTAAAATAACAGAGCTGTATATTAGACAATGTTTGAAACATTATTTCCGAAAGAAAGACAGAACAAATTAATTTATGATTTAAGTAGATGTGAATGAGTGACTGAATCTTATAGGAAAAGTGACAGTAACATTTTGTTTTGATTTCGTATCGAGTAAACACACCTAAATATAGTTGTTTAATAATGTAACTGTAACACAAGAAATTATTACATTTTTGAGGTTAGCTGCCTTTTGATTTTCATAGCTATCAATTTTTAAATGGTTATTCAGCCATTCGTAATCGTATTTCTCCTTACTTTATTGCACTGTTTATTTTGGAAACGTCATCACTAATACTCAAATATAAAACCAAATTTGAGACCATAAATATAGAATATAGGCATAAGGCATAAGAATGATTTTAAATTAATATCACACCCAAATCATAACTCATTAATGATCCAATTATATGCAATGGAGTGAAGATTTATAACAAACTTCCTCCTCACAGGTTTTAGTGAATATCCCAAAAGTTTTGTTTGTTATTATATAGCTTTGTCAATAAGAATCTTGTAAATTCTTAGACTATAAAGTATATCGATCTATCTATCTATCCATCTATCCATCTATCCATCTATCCATCTATCCAACTATCCATCTATCCATCTATCCATCTATCCATCTATCCATCTATCCATCTATCCATCTATCCATCTATCCATCTATCCATCTATCCATCTATCCATCTATCCATCTATCCATCTATCCATCTATCCATCTATCCATCTATCCATCTATCCATCTATCCATCTATCATAATCCTAGAATGTTTATTATTTTAATATTGATTAAGCGTAGACAATGTAAGCTAGGAATTATAACTTACAATTTTTGGACGTAAGTATTCCGGAAGCTCGTCAAATATGGTGGGGACTGCTCCTTTCAGAAGATATACTTTTTGATTTGTTTGATGAAGGAAATTCTGTTCAAAATGCTTAGAGCAAAGCCTATCGTTGCTTGTAGGCTTCCAACCTTCGATCCTCATATTTTTGATCCATAAATCATGTCTAGGAAGATCTTTAGGAAACCTGTCGAGGAAGAAAGAAAATTAATTTTATTATTCATACAACTACAAATAAAGGCCACCCTTGAAATGCACACCTTGTATAAGGGTATTGGTATATTATATATTACAATGCAAAGTCATAATATTTCTATTCAAAATGTAAGCTATAATAGATACGCCACTGGAAAACTGATTATATTTGAACCAAAAAATCCCTTAAAAACATAATTTTTAGACTTTACGTGCTCAAAAACATTATGATTCGCATGTTAGTGGTACATTCCAAATTATATTTCGGATACACATATATCTTTGAACTAGATATCGAGATATTTGCATGAATTTCGGATACACCAAAAAAATAAGATCATAAATTTACCTGTGAAAAGTGATTCCTGGCTCCTTCCTGCTGCTGTGGCTTTTACAACGGTAAGCTGCACACCCCACCATTACGCTCACCACAATATTTCACAATTATTGGTCTTAAAAACGTTAAATATCGCAAAAAACACCACCTTGACACTACCGTCAGTTTTCCACCAGCATTTTGACAGCTATTCATTTTCGGTATCAGCTAATCCATATAGCATCAAATGGGCGTGCGGTATCCCCTCTCTTTCCTTATCTAAGAGCCAAATATTAGATCAACTTGGAAAAATTAATGTACCTACTTGTGGTTATTTGTTAATGTCGCCTAATATATATCATCTATACTCATACATATGAGCGCGCGCTCAAGGCATGTCTTGGTCAAGGCATGTCTTCGTTTTAGTTTTTACGTCGCATACGTGCGTTCTCAACTCGCTCCATGTTCAGAGTAGTAGTTTGCATCATGCCGTCGAGTGAAAGGAAAACAAGACAAGGAATAAAAATGACGGTGGTGGAAAAATGTACAAGAATCGATATCATTCATTTGGTTCACAGAAAAATTGGAAAAATGAAGGGCACCAGCCGGATTCGAACCAGCGTCTTCGGCATTCTAGACCGACGCGATACCAATTACACTACGGTGCCCCGTGATGTAGCCGATATACAGCGCCGATGACAAAGTATCGACTCCCCCGACACCCACCACTCCCCTGCATCTCTGCGAACCATGTATTTCAGTCATCCAGAGAGATCTAGTCGGCTGTTGGGTGAGTGTGAATTTCCCACCGCTATTTGCACGACAGCTCTCTTTCTTACTGAAGTGCGACTCCTCAGTTAGCCAGGATTTCATGGAATGAAAGGTGCTTGCTTACTCTGCAAGTGGGAGATAATTCCAACCATTTGGTTCACAGAAAAATCGGAAAAATGAAGGGTACCAGCTGGATTCGAACCAGCGTCTCCGGCATTCTAGGCCGACGCCCCGTATCTCTCTGCGAACCATGTATTTCAGTCATCCAGAGAGATCTAGTCGGCTGTTGAGTGAGTGTGAATTGCCCATCGCTATTTGCACGACAGCTCTCTTTCTTACTGAAGTACGACTCCTCAGTCGGCCAGGATTTCATGGAATGAAAGGTGCTTGCTTATTCCGCAAGAGGGAGACAATTCCGACTATTTAGTTCACGGAAAAATCGGAAAAATGAAGGACACCAGCTGGATTCGAACCAGCGGCGGAGTCGATACCTTGTCGTCAGCGCTGTATATCGGCTACATCACGGGGCACCGTAGTGTAGTTGGTATCGCGTCGGCCTAGAATGCCGGAGACGCTGATTCGAATTCAGCTGGTACCCTTTATTTTTCCGATTTGTCTGGGAACCGAAAGGTTGGAATTATCTCCCTGTCGCGGAGTAAGCAAGCACCTTTCATTGCAATCGATATCAATATTTTGGTTTCGCATTAATAAGTGACCTGCGGTTGGAAGAGTCAACAGGCCAATTTAATAACTGCGTCCATATGTCAACAAAGGTTTTTGAAATGTTAATTAATCTTGTTGGACCTAAAGAGGAAACGAAAGATACAGGATTCAGAGGAGCTATTCCTATCAAAGAGCGTTTAGCAGTAACGATGCTTTTTATGGCCATTGGAGAGTCCTGGCCCCAAGGATTATCGGAGCGTATGTGGAGGTTCGCACAGGTCGCCGGATGTGGAATTGAAAAACCATTCAATCGCCTGCGCAGGCCGTCTTTTGATGCCATGCTTGCCAGAACTGAAATGAACTGAAAGGTTTCCTGAGCATCTGTGAACGAGGGTGTATTCAGGCCAAAGTGCAAGAGCCTTCAGGCCAGGACCATGCAGTTTTTCCTCTGAGGATTTCCGGAGCGTCTGTGTGCCGCTTTAGTCTCTTATGAGGGGAAATAGCTCGTCGCATAATAGTATCATTTTTTTTTATATTAATGGTGTAATCATAGCTAAAAGCTTCAGATAAGTTTATTCATCTATCCTCAGATAGTTGTGACAATTTTTTGGCATTACCTTTAATTCTCATAGTAGATCTGTATGCGAAAAATGTTATTTCTTTCAACTATTCCTTATACCATGTGCGTCTATTAATACGCTTTTTGATGCTACTTCCTCAATTTGTCTGTAGTATCAAACCAATAGGAGTGAGTCGTCTTTTGATGCCATGCTTGCTAGAACTGAAGTGAAAGATTTCCTGAGCGTCTGTATAGAAGGGTGTATTCAGGCCAAACTGCAATTGCCATCAGTCCAGGTTTTCCTCTGAGGTTTTCCGGATCGTCTGTGGGCCGCCTAATACGAGTTTACAATATATTTTTTTTTAATTTCTGGTTTCTGAACTTTTTCAGTACCGTCTTTACAACTCCGACGTCTGCGTTGGGGTTACCTGCAACCTCTTGCCAGGCGTATTTTTTTTATTTTTCGAGTAATAAAATTTTCTTTGAGTGGGGACCGAAAACCGACAAGATTTGGCTCGACCCATGCGCGCTCAAAGTCGCGCGCGAGTCAGCCCGCATGCCCTGAGGCACGACGAATTAAGCCTTGTACACACTAGTAGACCATATTGACCGATTTTTCTATAGACAGTCTAGAGGCACGGTCTAAGGACCGTCTAGAGACACTATTTCTTGTCTCGTTTAGCGTCTACACTACAATGTGCAGATTTAAACGAGACCAAAAATTTCTCATCAATTTTCTTTTCAACTTCAACTTCCGCCACTGCCACATTGTGTTTTGCAGCCAGAAATTCTAGGACCAATTTTCTTTACACCCGGTTTTTGTAGTCCCACAAACAATGAGACGCCTGTAAATATTCAATCATTTCCAAAACCTCCTCGTTCGACCATATCTTCACAAAGCACTGTATAAAAACAAAAAATAAAGAGCCACACCAAGGGCCGGACACAAAAATAGTCGAACCACTCCCTCGGTATCTGGAGACAGACTGGGACGTCTCGTCTCTAGACTTCGTTTGACGTCCATATTGTCAAAATGTTGCGCAACATGTCTAACGTTGCATGAAGTCTCCCATTTTCGTCGGGAGATCATAGAGCTGCGATTTTTTGTCTCGCAACAGGCCCGTAGACAAGGATTGGTCTATAGACATGTCTACCCAGACAACCTACACGTCTCTGAGACCTAAATTGCGCAACATGTCTACTAGTGTGTACAAGGCTTTAGATGACTACATTTGTATATTCTTAATATTGTACTCCACCAAACTCCACTAAACCATATGCGCTCAAATGTGTACTCAGCTTAATGCTCCTATTATAAAGGCTTACGCATGTCTAAAATAATATTTCTGTTAAACTAAGCTTCCTAAATCCAATTACCCGTCCCTGAGTCTATTTCAGCTCACCCATAATGTCAGGAAAATCAGGTTTTTCAGGTCGACAAACACAAATAGATTTTCCAAGCGTACTTCAATCGCAGGTTGATTGCATATATAATATGTATATGTGTGTGTGCTAAGTGAATCGATTTACTGAAGTTAATTTGTGTCAGTTGAAATAAAGGTTTTGTAGCATTAGTGATGTAATGAATTTATTCACGAATTAAATTTTTTGATGAATCGGTTCATGGCAATCAAGAGGGAAGCAACACTGACATAAATAATTGATTATAATAATAATAATAATGAGCGCAGCAAAACGAGCAGCCGAGGAGCTCAGCCTCACACTCGACTTCAAGCGAAGGTGCCAACAGTCCATTACGGAACTTGCTCCCGCACAATTAAAATCCCACATTAAAACTGACGAAGTCGACTTGTTTTTAAGGCTTCATAAATGTAAGCCAATCCATTGAACCTTCTACAAGCATCTAGAAGAGCATGGCTTGTCTGAGCAGTGACCTTCTTATTCCTAAGGTCCAGTGGGTTGAAGTCGCAGACTGAGGGCTTTATAATGGCTTGCCAAGACGGTGTCTTCAATGCCTTGGTATACCATAATAGGGTTATGGGTGTAGGTGTACCTGACACCCCGTTGTAGAGCTTGGCGACAGGCGCCAGAGACGCTTATGCATCTCTTGTCGGCGTGTAAGGCGTACGCTAGGACGGCTTACGTCCATCGGCACAACGTGGCTCTACAAGTGCTCATCTATCATTTAAGGCACTCATACGGTATCGATGAGACACCGGTGCTGCCACATGTTCCAGGGGATATAGAGTTCGTTGTGGAGAACGAGAGATGCCGGAGATGCTGGAACTACTCGTTCCCCACGCTCGAGCTGGTACAGGCAATCAAGCCCGACATAGTCCTTCTAGGTCACCAACAGAAGAAAAAGTTCGATATAAAGTTTTCGGCACCTGCCGAAGTGAAGTGAGTCTCTTAGGAGTTGCTCGGACAACTTCGCAGGCTCTGGCCACACTACACTGTAAGTCTACTAGTAACGGTCATGATGTCTAGGTGGAATGAGGAATACTCTGCTCTCTACACTGCGCCAAATTTCGGTGTGCCGTGCGGCGGCATATATCTTAGCCGCGAGAATGCAAAAGGCAGTCATCTTTGGGTACTTTCGTCTACGTTGAGCGCACGATTCGCGGACCTAGTGATTGTTCACCTCACAGTGTGAGGAGTAGTCACTGGGTAATGGAACAGCAGCTCGGTGTGTCGGAGCCCGGGCTGTACTTTGTTTTTCTATATAATAATATTTAGGTATACACCATAATTACAATAAATATAGTAAATAAATATAAATAAATCCACAGTAGGCATGTGCCAAACCTGAGGGACTTTATGGTAGATGATACAATATAATTTCGGAACTAGATACATAAATGGTAGTTGGAATACAGTTTTGTGTAGTCTAAGTTTGATGACCATATTTTACGTCTAGTACTAGGTATGTACATAATGTATATGTTCAGGTTTCATTTCATCAACACAAGAAATAAAGTAGCTTAGTATCTAGTATTGCTGTTTCATGGTATATATATTGTAACATCCTGTATATTACATTGCTTATTTGGATTTGTTAATGTTTCTTTCACAATGATTAGGTTAGATTTTTTTGATGTGTAAACGTCATCGAATCATCTGGAATTTTCTAGACTGACAGATCGGCATTCTCGAATGTCATCTGGGTGTCTGGAATCTTCTAGATGGTTCGATGAAGTATATAAGGCACCACGAGTAGCGTGGCAGGGGTCAGTTGAGTTGAGATCTAGTTGAGATAAGATTAAGAGATATTGTATTAAGTTCTGAAGTAAAACGGTGAACGTTACGTCGAGTTTGATTCCCTGGGTGAAGAAAAAGAGGCCGTCGTGACAATTGGTGTCGGAAGTGTGGGATTATCCATCGAATCAAACCAGGAAAAGGAGTTAAGAAGTGAGTACAGCGTCAGTCAATGCCTGTAACCAGAGCTATGGCGTCCGACATGAGTGCATTGATGGCTATGATACAAGAAATGAAGGCAGATATGAGAAACAGCTTCGAAAAGAGTGAAGAAAAGTTGAAGCAGCACCAGGACGAGCAAGCAGCTGTTATGCATGCGACCGCCATGAACCTGGAAGAAAAGTTAAAGCACCACCAAGAGGGTCAGGCAGCCGTTATGCAAGCAACTGTCATGAACCTAGAAGAAAAACTCAAGCAACATCAAGATGAGGTAGTCGCAGGTTTGAAGAGTGACTTGAAAAGTGGACAGGAGCTGGTAATGACCAGATTGGAGGAGCAGAGGCAAGCCGTAAGTCAGGCGTTAGAAAATCAAGATCAGCGTATTAGTGCTATAGAGACATCGCAAAAGATCGTTGAGGAACAGCTGCAGCAAGTGAAGGATCAAGTGAAGGAAATCGTGAGAGACGAAGTGCGAGAGCTTAGTGGAGGTGAGCGTGAACAACTACAGCAGGTGAAAGATCAGGTCAAGGAAATGATCAGAGAGGAGCTGCGAGAACTTAGTGCAGGTGAGCGTAGTTTAACAGCTGCAGCACCCGCTTTTCCTGATAGACACACTGGCGTAGTAGCAAAGCCCTATCCGTACAACGGCAAAACGTCCTGGGACATTTACTATATGCAATTTGAAAATATCGCTCGTATGAATAACTGGTCAAATGAAGAAAAAGCTTGTGTGCTTACATCCATGCTAAGAGACTCTGCCGCAGCTATTTTGGAAAATCTTTGCGCATCAGACCTACGTGACTATGATAAGATAACATCTGCACTAAAGTTACGCTTTGGAGATGCACACTTAACAGAGCTGTTGCATGGCCAGTTGCATAACCGACACAACAAGCGAAGGAAGATTTAACCACATTTGCATACGAAGTCCAAAGCTTAGCTAAACGAGCATTCGTCAGCAGTCCCATCGAGACGCAGGAATACGTCGCTGCTCGTCAGTTTGTCGAAGGAATTGCAGACCTTGACGTCCAGAGAATCGTAAGACTATCCAGTCCCAGAACCTTACAAGACGCTTTGGTCAAGGCTCTAGAAATTGAAGCTGCCACAAAAGCTACGAGAATGACACGGAGGGTGCGCTCTTTAGAACAAGATGATGAAGTAGAAGTCAGGGCAACAGCGTTCACTCCAAGAAGAAGAGGTGGTACCTTCCAAAGAAACCCAGTTCGCACAAATCTAGAAGGACCTGAGAAGTTTACGTGCTGGAGATGTGGGCAGAAGGGGCACCTTCGAGTAGGCTGTCGCATGCAGGTGGCAGAGAAGTCAAGGGAGGCTAGTACTAATACTGATAATGAGTCGGAAAACTAGAGCCGGCCAGTTTTAGGGGGCAAAAACTGGCTGGCCATCATGACGAAAGCCCCATGGTCATCGAAATTGAAGTTAATAAAATTGAGAAGAGTCCAGTAGTTGAAGGTTACATAGAAAATATACCATGCAAGATGTTAGTCGATACCGGAGCAAATGTGACTATAATAAGCCCTAACATATACCAAGAAATTCGAAGGAAGTTGCCAAGCAGAACCACGCAAACGGATAGAATGTTGCTGAAGACCGCT
Source organism: Callosobruchus maculatus (assembly GCA_951848785.1). Lineage (NCBI taxonomy): Eukaryota > Metazoa > Arthropoda > Insecta > Coleoptera > Chrysomelidae > Callosobruchus > Callosobruchus maculatus. The sequence goes on along the minus strand of CATOUR010000064.1, from coordinate 1,509,160 downwards.
AATGGAGATCGTATACCAGTACTGGGTGTGGAAGAATTAGAGATTCGCATTGGCAGTTTCGGTAAGAAGCATCCCATTTTAGTAGCTTCAGTCACAAGTGATTGCATCCTTGGTGCTGAGTTTCTGCAGAGCTCTGGCTGCGTAATAAACTTCACTGGTAATACCTTAAGCATTGGGGATTCAGAAGAGATTTCATTTAGCTGCCGAGCTGTTCATCTAGAGGAAATGAACGTTATGGCACCAAGGAATTTTACAATTCCACCACAGAAAGAGATTGTTATACCCATATATGCACATAAGGCACTTGAACATAACCTTATCCCATGCGTTTTTGAACCAGATCCTACGCTAGGTTGGAATAAACCTATTTTATTAGCCAGAACAATAACGGATTCTTCAAATATGTTAATAAGGGCTGTGAATGTATCCAGGAATTCAATACAAATCAAGAAAGGTACGCCACTGGGTAGACTAGAACCAGTAGCATGGATACGAAGGCTAGATGGCGCGGAAGAAGAAGATGATAGTGACTTCACCCAAATCTCAGATAGTCTTCAAGATTTGTATGATAGAAGCTGTGAGCATTTGCGACCCGAACAGCAGCGGAAGGTCCTGAAGCTACTAAGAGAATTTCATTCCATTTTCGCTAAAAATAATGATGACCTAGGGCGAACCCATCTGGTACGTCATAAAATTAATGTAGGAGATGCCCAGCCAGTCAAGCAGCCCCCAAGAAGAACTCCATTATCTAGGATTGATGAAGTACAGAATATGGTAAAAGATATGCAGAAACGAGGAGTAATCGAGCCATCATCTAGCCCTTGGGCCTCTCCGATAGTCCTTGTTAGGAAGAAGGACGGATCAACGAGGTTTTGTGTGGATTACAGGCGGCTCAACGATTTGACCAAAAAGGATTCATATCCTTTACCAAGAATTGACGACACTTTGGATGCAGTTGGAAATTTTTCATGGTTCTCCACCTTGGACCTGCAAAGTGGGTACTGGCAGGTTGAAATGGATGAAAAAGATAAAGAGAAAACGGCATTTACATCGTGTGCTGGGCTATGGCAGTTTACAGTAATGCCTTTCGGTCTATGCAATGCACCCAGTACCTTCGAAAGATTAATGGATGTTGTACTACAAGGTTTATCTTGGAAGACAGCACTGATATATCTCGATGACGTTATTGTGTTTGGAAAGGATTTTGAAGAAGAGCTACTCCGACTAAGACAAGTTTTCCAGCGGCTTAAGGAAGCGAACTTGAAGCTAAACCCTAAGAAATGCCATCTTTTCAAAAGGGAAGTAAAATACCTCGGACATCTGTTAACCAAAGACGGAATCCGGACGGATCCAGAGAAGGTGCATGCTGTGAAGGAATGGAAAGTACCGTCCAACACTCATGAGGTACGAAGCTTTTTGGGACTGTGCAGTTATTATCGCAGATTTGTGAAAGATTTCTCTACCATCGCCAAACCATTATTTGCCTTAACTGAAAATGGTAATAAGTTTTATTGGGACTCCATCTGCCAAGAAGCCTTCGACGCATTGAAAACGGCTTTGACCTCCTCACCGATACTAGCTCATCCTACAAGGGAAGGAACTTTCTACTTGGACACAGATGCTAGCCAATATGCTGTTGGAGCTGTCTTATCTCAAGAACAAGATGGCATCGAAAAGGTAATTGGATACTACAGTAAAACTTTGCACAAAGCGCAGAAAAACTGGTGTGTGACACGAAAAGAGTTGTACAGTGTGGTGAAAGGGATCGAAAATTTCCACCACTTATTGTACGGAAGAAGATTTATCGTGAGAACCGATCATTCAGCTTTGCAGTGGTTAATGAAGTTCAAGAATCCAGAAGGCCAGCTTGCTCGATGGATTGAATACCTCCAAAGCTATGACTTTGAAATTCGTCATCGTCCAGGAAAGCAACACGGAAATGCCGATTCTATGTCACGCAGGCCCTGTGATGAAGACTGTAAGCACTGCTCGAAAGAAGAGAAACGACGAGAATTCGACATAAACACATTAAGAATAGAAGCATTTGAATTGGAAACCACTAGAAACCTTCAAGCAAGCTCAGTCACAAGACGCTGAGCCAGGGTCAGTTATTCATTCGCTATTAAATGGAAACAAGCCTAATCAACAGGAAATAAGTGCTATGAGTCCTATCACTAAAGCCTACCTAGCACAATGGGACTCACTAAAGGTAAGGGGTAACCTCCTGTATCGAATCTGGGAGGATACTGATGGCAGACATGCTAAAGAAAAACTTGTAGTACCAAGGAAATTACGGAAAGCAATTATGGAACAACTACATGATAGTAGCAGTGGGGGTCACTTTGGCATCAGGAAGACCCTGGAAAGAATAAAGGAGAGATTTTACTGGGTTGGCTGTCGCGAAGATGTTGAAAATTACTGTTCCACGTGCGATGTCTGCAACTCAAGAAAAGGTCCAAGTATTCGTCAACGATCACGCATGCAGCAGTACAACGTTGGATCGCCGTTTGAGAGAATCGCCATAGACATTTTGGGTCCTTTGCCGGAAACCAGCCTTGGGAACAAGTATCTGCTTGTTGTAATGGATTATTTCTCTAAATGGCCAGAAGCAATTCCTGTGCCCAATCAAGAAGCAGGCACAGTGGCACAGGCTCTTTTAGAACACGTGGTGTCCAGATTCGGAGTTCCTAATGAACTACATTCAGACCAGGGACGAAGCTTTGAATCGGAAGTCTTCATACAGCTGATGAGAAAACTCGGAATTCGGAAGACTAGAACAACTGCTCTTCATCCGCAGTCCGACGGTATGGTGGAACGCTTTAACAAGACAATCCTAGATTACCTATCAAAATTCGTTAACGAACATCAGTCTGATTGGGATACGAAGATTCCTCTGGGAATGTTGGCCTACAGATCAGCGGTGAACGAGTCAACTCGGTTGAGCCCAGCGAAGATAATTTTTGGTCCAGAACTGCGGCTGCCTCTGGACTTAGCTCTTGGTCCACCCCCAGAAACGGAACGTCGTCTTCCATGCGAATGGGTGAGCGAGCTTCAGGAAACGCTCTGGGATATCCATGAGTCTGCTAGAGGAAACATCCAGTCTGCCAGCGACAGAATGAAAGCCAGGTACGATCTGAAAGCAAATAGCCCAAAGTTCGTCGAAGGTGATCTGGTATGGTTCTACAATCCACGACGGAGAAGGGGTAGATGTCCGAAGCTACAACGCCATTGGGAGGGACCCTACGTGGTGATGAAGCGCCTCAACGACGTAGTCTACAGGATACGTATGGGTAGTGGAAAACCGAAGGTCGTCCATAGCGATCGCCTGTGGCCATACAAGGATCGAAGCGAACTGTTCGTCGAGGACGCCGAACGCTAAGGGGGGAAGAGTGTAACATCCTGTATATTACATTGCTTATTTGGATTTGTTAATGTTTCTTTCACAATGATTAGGTTAGATTTTTTTGATGTGTAAACGTCATCGAATCATCTGGAATTTTCTAGACTGACAGATCGGCATTCTCGAATGTCATCTGGGTGTCTGGAATCTTCTAGATGGTTCGATGAAGTATATAAGGCACCACGAGTAGCGTGGCAGGGGTCAGTTGAGTTGAGATCTAGTTGAGATAAGATTAAGAGATATTGTATTAAGTTCTGAAGTAAAACGGTGAAAGTTACGTCGAGTTTGATTCCCTGGGTGAAGAAAAAGAGGCCGTCGTGACAATATGTTACGGTTAAAGTGTTTACTTTGATAGTTTATATACTAGCTGGATAGTATACAAACTATCCAAATGTCTCGTTATTTTGATGGAAAATCATATTTCTACTAAAATAGCTATGAATATTAGTTGGCTTGTATACTATCCAGCTAGTTTATAAACTAATCAAGATATGCCGCTAAAGTATTATACCACAAAGATATCACACATATTAACCAGTGTTTCTGGTCAGTTTACAAACTATCCACATCATTTGGATAAAGTATGCACCTAATATCTCTAGTACTACATAATATCCAACTCGTTGGTTAGTATGTAAACTAACCATTCTTCTTTGGTTACTTTAGTTTAGAAAAACAATTTTTAATCAAAAGTAAAGTTTAATCATATATACAACATACAATTGCTATAATTACCTGAAAATAAGTAAAACAAACGGAAATACTATTTGTGTGACAAAATATTTATACAAAATAAATTTCTAGACCCTGGGCAGTTATAATGACATCATAGGTTTCACTCAAACGTAAAATAATCTTTCCAGATATTTTATATAGGATTACACAAGAGGATTCGATTCTCTGTAAATCATGAGTATTCATTACATGATAATCGATCTTGTTATTAGTGTTAGGTCCTTGTTCTCGTATTCTCTTTATATGGTGCAAAAGTACATTATAGCGTTGATTGAAGAAAATAGGTTCTTCAATCAACGATTATAGTCACTGTCGTTCATTAATTTTGAATTTTGGTACTTTTTCTCGTAACATTCTAATAGTAACTTTTCATATTGCTGTTGCTGATCCATTTTTGGTAACTAGATACCTGTTCTTAAACAAATGTTACAAGGCACGACAGTAAATAATACCAACACATCACACTTGCACTTGCCATAAACCATTCTGTTAAATTGACCAAAGAAAATTAGTTACTTTACATATTAACCAAAGAGGATTGGTTAGTTTACATACTAACCAACGAGTTGGTTATTATGTTTTACTAGAGATATTAGGTGCATACCTTATCCAAATCATGTGGATAGTTTGTAAACTGACCAGAAACATTGGTTAATATGTGTGATATCTTTGTGGTATATACTTTAGCGGCATATCGTGTATAGTTTATAAACTAGCTGGCTAGTATACAAACCAACCAATATTCATAGCTATTTTAGTTGAAATATGAGTTTCCATTAAAATAACGAGACATTTGGATAGTTTGTATACTATCCAGCTAGTATATAAACTATCAAAGTAAACACTTCAACCGTAACATATATACTATATTCAAAACATGATCCGAACGTTCGTTCACGATTGCTTAGAGTACGACACCGACTGAGACTATCCCTAAAGAAGCAAGGACTTCCAGCTATTATGCACGTAGACACCGTAGTACTGATTTAAATTATTACAATGTTTCAGAAATCCAACGGTTTCTAGAACCACCCTTTGAGAAGAAAAAGAAAAAAATACATTGAGAAATACCCGTCAGTTCGATATCAGAACACGAACAGCACACATACTAAGACCCTTCGGCTATTTCCGTGGGAGTAAAACATCGGCATATACATATTTTATGGCACTTAAAGGTCAGCAACCCCTGTTATCCAGTGGGTAAAGTTTTCTGGAAGCCTTGCTTAATCCATGAAAATGCCCGCTGTGGATTTCTGTTATCTGCCATTTCTATCTCACCCTCTTCTTAACTCCATTTGTTCGGCCTTGGCGAATTTCCCTTTTTCTGTGGCAGTAGGTCACTTAAGTTGTTTAAGGGTTGGGTAGCTTTTATATATGCCGACATGAGAAGAGATTGTCAGTAAATGGGGTGTGATATGTTGCCCTAGAAAGAAGTCTCAGAAAATATTGGTATTTTACTCTGACTATCTACTATAGGTAGTTGCCATAACCTAGGCACTTTTGTTTGTTTATCCGTTACGCCATTTTGCAAAAAAACAAATGCGTAGTGATGTTTATGTATTTTTAACTGTACAGGGTGGCCTAATAAGAACGGACGCCAGCAATATCGCGGTAACCGTTAATCATATAACTTCGAACAAAAAATATTATTAGGTAAATCGGCTAAGAGAAATCGCTGGAAATTATTTTCAAATTCTGCAAAAATTGCTATTAACAAAAAAATCAGAAATTGTCCTATCTACATGATGGTAGAATTTATAATACAGCTTTACTTGCATATTTTTTTGAGAAAAAAGCCATTTTTCTGATTGATCGTAACAGGTACGCCCCCTAGCGGCCACTTGCGGAATATAAAAATAGTTTCCAGCGATTTTTCTTAGCCGGGAAGCAAATTCCCCGACAGCTCATTCCACAGCGTTGAAGTCCTCCAAAAGAAGGAATGCTGGAGGAGATGGTTCGGGGAGTAGGGACCTAGACCTGGTAAGGATGAGCTCCCAGAGCCTCTCGTCTTCCTCGTTCGGACGGTCTTTGGCCTTATTACCTGGGAAAGCTCACTCGAACATCTTCCGTGATAGACTCTGTAAAACAGGGACAGGTCAACCACCCTCCTTCAATGTTCCAGGCTGCGGAGGTCCTTTGTGAGTTTAGGGGTATCGATAAGTCTAATTGCTCTCTTCTGGATAGTGCCCAGAAGCTTCAGAGAGTGCTTTGGAGCGCATCCATACACATGGGAGCAATACTCCAAGGATGGTCGGATCTGTGCCTTGTAGAGCAGCAGTAATTGCTCTGATGGTGTATAATACAGCTTCCTACAGTGGAACAAGACTCCAAGCTTCTGGGATGCCGTTTTAATAATATGTACTGACGACGTGGTCATTCCAGGACATGTTATCGTTGATTCGACTATTGGATGACCCTCCATTTCCACAGTTGCTAAGCCAACATGAGACTTCTTGTTGTTGCCTGAGTTTTCTGTCTATTAAACTGTACTTTATTTACTAATCCCCACTCGACAATTGTTTTGATATCTACGTTGATCTGTGAGGCATGTGGCTGTCGCCGACGTACCGTTTCCTGGAATAATAGTGGCTTACCTGGTTCCATGCACGATCTTGGAGGAGAAGGTCCTAATATGGGCCCTGTTTTTTTTTATTAATTCGAAAAAATATATCTGTATTAATGGCAAAATTGGCAAGCATGCACCTCAAAGGTTCATTGATGATGTCTGATAGGGCACTTTGTGTTTGAAGTAATAAAAGCTTCGTCTTTAAGAATATTTGTAAAATTGTGAATTTTTCAATCTAGGGCAGGGCGCATGGAATAAGGGCCACGAACGAAAATACCTAATATCATCCATGAAGTGCAAAATCAAAGCTCTTTTTCTAAAAGAAGCACAGGTATGGTAAAATATAAGTATATCAAAAAATATTGTCAACAAAAATTGCAATTATATGTATCTTCCTCTGCTTCAGAACATTGCTCATTGTCCACATGCTGCACATCAGATATTGAACCCATAATTCTCCCTATGTATCACCCTTGAAGTGACACACCTATAATTCTATCCCGACCGCAAGCCTTCCTAGCATTTTTAAGTATATTTTGGTTTTGTTCTAAGCATTGCAAATGTCAAAGGAAAAGTTTCAATATCATATGGGCCATGGCTCATATTCAGACCCAGAAGTGTCCCATAATCTAAACAGTCAAAGTCTAACAAAATTGGAGATTTAAAAGCTCATAGGCTTAAAAGCACACTTTTTAACAATGCTTAACTTTATTGATGATATCCGTACTTCACAAAGAAAATAAATTGAAACACAAAAAGGAAAAATTTCCATCAAATCAAGTAATTTTCAATAACCGTGTAAAACATTTCTTCTATCACATAAATTGAATTCTAACGGTGTCAAGGAAGTACATTCTAAGTCGGTAAGAGAAACTTAAGATAGAAAATGGCGCCACTCGGATTGTAAAAATATTATGGTGTCCCATATTACCAGCAGGGTCCGTATTAGGACCTTCTCCATGTACTGTCGTCTGCGAAGCTGTAGATTGGATTAGACATTTTTCCTGTAGCTCGTTGATGTATAGCAGAAATAGTTTAGGGGATAGGACAGATCCCTGAGGCGTTTATTGGAAATATGTAAATGAAATATAGCTGTAAATGCAGTGGGAATATAGGATATATGAGGGGTTAGGTACCTCTTTCCAACTAATGTCTTTGCCCGTCCCGTATGTACCATCTGTGTTAGTTGCATTGGATATTTGGCACGCCAGACTCAACTTTGCCAATTTTGTATAGGCAAGTTACTGGTGCCACGTAAATACAACTAACTTTAACCACAGTTCTTTTTAGTGATGGATTTAGTTCAAGTTAGTCACACCATATACGTCCGGCTTTAAGAGTCTTTAACCTCGTCTAGAAAACTGCCAACTGGCACGTGTTATTTCCTCAAAGTGCAACAGAGATTGGTCCTTCAGAAAGAGATCTCTTCGATTCCGTGTCAGCAAGACAAACTCAAACAGTAAAACAAAAAGCCGGTGTTTATTTCTAGATCTGTTAACCTAGCTGCACTTGCCTTGATCAGATGTACACCCTTTTTGATGGAAAAGCTCTGCGGCAGTATAAAACGATGAAAATTACAGAGGTTTACTCAAGCAAATTATACCCTATCATGATAATACTGCTATTTTATGATCATGATTCTTTTCTATTAGCAGGTTATCTTGCTAATTTGTAACAATTGATGCTGAGTAAATAATGGAAAGTGGAGCTATTAAAATTTTTTAAGGCGATAATACGATATCTGTACAATACGAAACGAAACCTGTTTGGATGGGAGATCGTGAGATGATTGTGAGTCATGTTCAACATTATGTAATTTAACAGTTTACACATGTTAGCAGAGATTATAGTACTTGGAATTTTTGATTATAGTGTTTTGTACGCACATCTTAGCGAATCGTTGAATGGATTTACTGGAAGTATAAACATAGCTTTGTTAGACGATCTGGTGAAACATACTTAGGTGTAAATTGACTAAAAAAATTGCGTAAAGTAATTTTCCTGGATAGTTCTAACGCGGCAGTGAGTGTTTCATTTCAACATCTTTAATAATTTTGGAAATTGATCAATCTCTAGTGCATTTCAGTAGCTAGTAGACTATGAAAAATAACGCTTTTAGTTATACTTTTCTTTGACCTATATCAGTCGTCTAAATGCTAAACCCGATATGTCACCTATTTTTCAATATAGAGTTTTATATGCAATTTTGTTCATTATCTAAAGCGCTACCATTTTCTATATTATTCGCCTACAAAACCCGACATACATTAGACATAAGATATTTGGTGAAGAAAATTAGGCTTACATGCAGACTCTGACTAGTCCAAGAGGTGTTTAATTTCACCAACATGTCCACAGGAGCCAATACGAACAACTGGAGCAAGTCACATGTCGATCACAGAAGGTTCTGTCTTTTACCATTTCGTTGAGAATATCATGCAGTGAATTCACGTTTTTTCAGTTAGAGTCAGATTTATGCTGTATCGATAAATTACTATCAATTTAATTACAGCTCCAAAAAGATTAAGAGCCCGTCTAAGCTAATTGTAAAGACGCTGTTGCTCTGAAGAATTTTTGGATGTTGGAATTTATACCTTGTAAGCCTTAAAATGAATCTTCTTCAATATATACATAGTTCAGTTCACTGCTTGTTAAGTAATTATATTCAGTAAAAAAGTCCAAAGTGATAAGTTTAGTGTTTCAGTTATTTTGATCCAATTCCACAAAAATTGCATGTAAAACACGACATGTTACAGTTCCTAGCATGCAAAATCCGACGTGTCCAAATTTAAAATATAGATTTCAGAGAAACTATCTGTCCTAGGTTTTGGAGCGTTAAGACCTAACATCCTAAACGATCGTAGATTAATTATCATCCTCTCGTTTTTCACTCATAATAAGACTGTATTCGTTTTTTTTTCGATTTCTGTGAAATTTGTTTCCGTGAACTTGTTACCGCTGTCGTTTCTGGTCGTGCTCTAAGGCATCCTGATTATCTTGACTCGTGGCCTACTAGGTTGTTTATAGGTAGCAAAATTTAAAAATACCGATTAGATTGGAAATTTGAAATAAAACTACGAGAGATTGATATTTACAATCCTTTATCGCTAGACAGCCAAAGTTTATATTCGATCGTACCTATAAGAAATTAGGCATTCCTATTTGAAAAAACTCAATTTATCTGTGACTGAAGTTTTCTTAATTAATGTACCAATTTCTCCAAATACAAAACGATTTCAAATTTGGCCATCCAACCAAAATTGACGCATTTTATGCTTAAATACATCGCAAGTCACAGCCATCTAAGTCTTATAATCGCTGCGATGTTAAATTTTATTCTATCTATTGATAATACAAAAAATGGTGTTTGCGCCTTAACGGTAGATTTTAAGTCCAACACGTGTGACATATAGGATTACACTAGAATTGGTAAAGGAATACAAATATGCAATAATATATAGTGGATTATATTTTAAAGGAGTTAACTGGTAGGACACCAATATTTAAGTGAAAATATTTTAAGGTAGTACCTTTACAAATGACAAATTTCCGTTTCAGTATTTTAGTAAGCCCACTATCTTTCCCGGTATCCCGAGTTATAGATGTTCTCACTCTCAGGAACTATTCATGATTGCTCTGCTTTCGAAATAGCTATCTAATGATATTTCATTCTTGTCATAGTGGTAACCCATTGTGAAAACAAATGCATGAAAACGATAGTGATAAAAAATCATCCTTATTATGACTTTTTTGCCTTCCTTTAACATAATATGGTAATCTAGATTAGCAGCGTTTATTCTGTCTCTTGCGAAAAGCCATATAATTACCTATTAATTACTAGATACAACTATCAATTGACGTTAAGGTTTTAATTTCCAGATAAATCACAATGGACCCTCGAGTGGATGATGAAGCGCCAAAGGATCCAGCTGCTTATCACAAACACAAACTTCCTTTTGACGAAAAGGATTTTGAGGGTATGTATGTTTGAACATAGGTTTTGGTAATAACTACAACAAGACCAAGGTTATGATCGTAGATTGAGGGCATGATAATCATCGAGAAATAAAGTCAATAGGCCGTTGTGAAGTAGCACAAAGTTTTGTGTACCTTGGCTCTTTAATCGACAATTCGGGTAGCTGTGAAAATGAGATTCGACGACGCACCCAACAGGCACGTGTGCCCATGATAAAGCTTACTAAAATATGGCGTAACCATAACATCACTAAAGCTACCAAGATGTCGCTGGTCCAGTCTGTTGTGTTCTCCATATTTTTGTATGCCTCGGAAACTTGGACTATTTTAACGCAGTATCAGCTAGAACACCTAGCTGGAGTTACGTATGGCGTACATTGAATGTCTGACCCCACTCACATGTCTAATTGCTGAACATAGGCAAAACTTGGCGGCAAGTAGATCCCATAGAGGCAAACTGCATCCTTCTACACATTGAGGTAGAGCAAACTGCTTCACCCTTCTGCACATTGAGGTAGAGAGAGGTGCCAAAATGGTCCCTTACAAACTGTTATCAACTGACAGATAGGACAAAAAGGAACTGTGTCAGACACAGCCGGTATCATGAGTGAAATTACAAATCACCACATACTCCGAACGGCCTCGGAGTCTATACATACGGAGAGATCCTACATTGTCCTTTTCCCAGGAAGGGATGAATGGAGGAAGACTGACAGTTTCTTGTCACCCTTCGATCTTGAGCTATTCACGGATGGCTCCAACTCAGAACTGGGGACAGGAACGGGAGTAGCTGATACCAATCCAACAGTTGAAATCTCAGTAAACCTTATGGGATGTACCACAAGCTTCCAAGCAGAAATGATAGCAATAGTGTTGGGAGTCAGGGAGCTAAACAAAAGGCCCCTAACAAACAGATCTATAAAAATCTCTTTCAGATAGCACTGAGCTCCAAACGGGTTGATTTAAGACTCGTATGGAACTACTTCTCCACAAGGATTAAGGAATGACTTTGGTTTGGGTTCCATGTTATAGCGGAGTGGAAGGCAATGTATTGACCGACACACTTGCCGGAGGAGGTACCGAATCTGCGTTCGTATAACCAGAACCAATTCGCGGGCATTAAGAAAAGCATCGTTAAGAAGACCATCTCAGATTGGGCAGTGAGGAAAGCACTCCTGCACTGGCGACATACACCAGGGCTACTTTACTAGATGTTGTTCATAGTTAGCCCCCCCCTCCCCCGAGGACCATAGAATGGAACAGGAATGAATTCCGCATTCTGGTTGGTCTGTTCATGGGATATTGTGGTCTGAGGGACCACTTGCGGAAGTTAGGTCTGGAACAAACATCGGTCTGTTGTTTCTACTATATGTGGAGGACGAAACACCGAAGCACATTTTGTGCTCCTGTCTAGTACTGAAAAGAGCTAGGTTTCAGACCTTCGGATTCACCCAACTGGAACCTACTGACTTCTAGGAAGTTTCAACCATCACAACCTTTGCCTTTGTCAAGGAGTGTAGATTGTATGGTGAACTCTAAATATTTAGTTGTAAACAATAGGGTCGCAGTGAAAGGAGGCATAATCGTCCCGCTCACTTTCAACATAACCTAACCTAAACCGCTTCAAATCACAATTAACAAGCCATACACTAACCGATCCGGCGCCGTCTTATTTATTTACAGGAGCATTCTGTTGTGCGATATCGTACGTAACTTCTTGCAAAAGGATTAATGAAAATCTGATCTTGAATGGTAATTTCAAGGTCAATACCTTTTGGGCTCCTCCAAATCTTTCAATTCTGCGCTTTACGTTGCGTTTCCACCAGAGATGTGCTAGGAAAATGAGTGCAGCGAGGAAGTGTAGCGGAGCTGTGAAACGGTGTGGGTGATTCCACCAAAGATGTGCTAGGAAGATGAGCGGAGCGAAGATGTGTGGCGGAACTGTGAAACGGTGTGCAGATGAGCGTACATCAACAGCACATGTCGCTTACCCACATCCCTCGCAACGGATTACTAGCGCACATCTCTCAAAACACATTAATAGCACACATTCCTCGCCAACATGCCATGTTTTGTAGGTACAGAAACTTCGCTGCGCTAAGCCGTTTCTGTCAGAGCTGTGTTGAGCGAGGCGAGGAAATTCAAGCGATTCTATTTTTCACATTCCTCTCAACACATCCTCACACATCTTTGGTGAAAACGCAGCCTAAGGTTGCGTTACTACCAAAGATGTGCGAGGAATCAGTGGCGGCTGGTGAGGTAGTGCCACAGTGCCATGGCACTACCTTAATTTTCGACAAAAACATATTTATCTATCCTTAAACTTTTCTTATTCTACGTTAGTTTCCAATTACTTTAATCTGTTTTATATGAAATGGCAATAGCGGCTCAGGCAACACGTGGCATCGTCGCAACTCACATGATGAGGGCTGACGACGCGACGAAACGGCGAGATGGCAACAGCCTACCGTCCCATTCCTTACAAGGCACAAACAGGGTGAGAGAGGTCTTATCACAAAAGCTTACGAGTGCTTATGCTGGACGTTTGGATAGATTTTAAATACGAAAATCCGAAGTAGATCGTACCAGGCACATTACCCATATTTCCATCCCTGGTTCACAATTTTTGTTTTATTTCAGCAGTTTCGTTCTGTTTATGTTTTATGCTGATGTCTGTTTTGTGAAATTGAAATTGAAGTTGAAGCTGAAATTTAGATCTTATTAGTTTGAGTGTTGAGTAAGTTGTGCGCTGTTTTCGAATCGGTATATCCTTTGTGTTTAATTAGAACATATCATTGGAGCGAAAATGAATAAAATTAGCGCATTAATAAACTCATTTACATAGTACTCTTTAGCTGGAAGAAAAATTGAAAAACTTGTTGGCAGTGGACAGAAATCGCGTTGTCGTAAATTTAATAAAACTATTTATAATGAAAACAATTGGATAAGTGACTGTAAAGAAGTTAACAAACTGTTTTGTTTTGTGTGTGTTCTATTTGGAGGCGATTTCACTTGGGCGAAAAAAGGCACGGATGATCTTATTCATATATGGGAGAAAATAAAGACCCATAAAAAATCTAAAGTGCATATGATTAATGTTTTCAGTTTATCGATGCTTGGTAAGTCGAACATAAAGACTCGGTTTGAAATGTTGGCTGTCATTCTGGCACTACCTCTCTAAGTTGGCACGGGCCGCCACTGGCGAAGATGTGTTACGAGGAATGTGTTTTTAGCGAACCAATAGAATCGCTTCAATTACCTCGCCTCGCTCAGCACAGCTCTGCTGGCAACGGCTTAACGGAGCGAGGTTTTGCACGTACAAAACAACACATGTTGCACGCTGGCAATCTGAAAAGAGGCCGCTACACATCCTCGCGACGCTCATCTGCACGCCATTTCACAGCTCCGCCACACATCTTCGCACCGCTCATCTTCCTAGCACATCTCTGGTGGAAACACCCACACCGTTTCACAGCTCCGCTACACATCCTCGCTGCGTTCATTTTCCTAGCACATGTCTGGTGGAAACGAAGCCTAAACCTGTTTCGTTATAAAGTTTGCTTATTATATAATGATAAATGACTCACCTTGTATTTCAATGCGCACAGATTTGTCATGTGGATACTTACCATAAAGACAAAAAATATCGCCTCTCGTTATCCAGTTATCTTAATCTGCCGATACAAAATTATAAATTAGATACATTTTCTCCGTGTGCATCTCAGGTGTAATTATATTTTCACACTTATCCGACTTTTTTAATTACGTATGGGAGTGCATTTTAATGACAGCTTGTGGGGTACACCACAATGTATATTTAATTGAGAAAACCTGAATCTTTCATGGTATTTATCTAAAGTAAACAGTGCCGTAGGTAGTCGAAGAACACGTTTTCCTTGAAAAAAGGGGTTTTGCTACACAATGTCGGTTAACTAAACTGAAGACTTTGAGGAGTGCTACACAGATCAAACCAACAAATACCCGTGTTTGTTCTCTGAAGAATACATAGCACAGCCTATAAAATATATGAATAAATCGACAATGGGTCCTTAAAAACGAAATGTGCCTGAGTTTATTGATTTAAATCTTTTTACTGAGAGATTTGTCCAGATCTGCTTCGTACAAATACTTTCTGTAGAAAGCGCGAACTTTCAAATAAGCCTAAAAATAAAAAATCAATTGTAACCCCTTTTACGGCCAATGTCGTTTAAGCTAACTGCGTGGCATTGAGGACCATTGTCTGTTGTCATATTTAGAGATTAGTTCCTCATGATATAAAAGCATCTCAAATTGAATGCGGTATTAGCACTATTAAAGCTTGTCACTTTAATGTGTCTAGCCATAACATTCTCAAAATTCTGAATCTGCATCTTACACTGAATAAAAACATTACGTGATATTAATGAAAAAGTACATTAAATCAAGGACCGTCAATATCAATCGTGCGCCAACGACGTAAGTTTTTAATTGAATGAAGTGTCTTACATTAGTTTTCAGGTTCATCAAGTTACGGTAGATGTATATGGAGTCAATGACCCTCAGGCTTGAATCCATGTTTGCTAGTAATTAAAACCATTAAACGAAGTATATAAGCATACGGTTATTGTGCATTATATTAATTAACAACGGACATGACTCTGAAATTGCCGGTAATTAATACGTAGGACGTATATCATTGAACAACGACCATGAATTTAAGATCGCCGCTAATTCGTTTTAAAAACGATAAAAGCTATTCATAATACTCATTTCAATGCCTTAGGGCCTGCGAGTATCAACTCTATAACTGAGAAAATCCATGTCTTAGTGTTTATTGAAGAAACGCATAGGATTTTTAATGCTTGCTGTTCATAGATTAATGAAAACAAGCATTCAAGAAATGTTTACATAGTATTAATGGAGATGATATGAACTTCTGATTTGTTAATTTAGTGTTAGAATATTGCACCCATTCGTAGATTTGCTGTTCAAAAAATTTAGACGATGATTCATCGACTATATGTACAATAGAGGGTGTTCCAAAAAGGCGGTGCCAAACTTAAGGCGTTTATAGGGGACGATTTGGAAACAATTTCTTACACAAATACCCCCCGTCCTACGTAACAAAAGTATTTTTACCTGCTCAAGCCTTAAACGGGTAATAAAGTGTTATTCTGTGAAAGGCATACTGACCAAATCATCTTCCAAAATTTGTCATTATCTGTCGGTCTGTCTCACTGAAGAGAGCTTATGCAGAGCCTCTGTCTGTCTGTCCGTCAGTCCGTATACAAAAACCAAAACTGCAGGTGCTAGAGAAAAACTAAATACAGATTCGGAGTCAGCATGAAAACGCTAGTCCGGGAAAAAATCAAGTTTGTCAATATCGCTTTGGTTCTACAGTGAGAGCGCCGTTTGAATTTACTTCAGTAAATTTTTTCCTACATTTTTTTGGAGATGAACGAAAAAGAAATAGGAAACAATAAACATTTTTTAGTCTCTTGACACAAATTTATGAACAGTAGGTTCCTGAATTATTATTCTTTTAAGAAAAAATGTTGCATTTGAACTGCGAAAATAATCCAGTTTACATTTGAAGAATGCACGCACGTCATTCCTTATGGCAATACGAGCTAGAATGTGGTACATCTGCATATTCTTCCCGTATTGTGCAGCATCACCTAAATCAACAATTTCCAGGGCGATGGATAGGAAAAGCAGGGCCTATCAGGTGGCTAGCGCTTAGCCTGGTTGGATTTTTTCCTTTGCGGTTACATGGAGTCGTTGGCATGTGCAACCCCTGTACCGACTCAAGAGAAATCATCAGGAAGAATGATGGCAGACTTTCTGAACAAACTTACAGCAACTTCCGCGGATCTTCCAACGGGTGCGCAAATCAATGGTTGAAGAATTAATTTATGTAACAACGTGGGTTTTCGTCATTTAGAACATTTATTATGACATTCTTCGTTCTCTGTGATATCAGGTACTAAGGTGTTAACGTGATTCAGTCAGGAGGGTAAACTCAGTGACTCATGTCGGACTAGGGTCTTTATGTAAAAAATGTTCTCCGAATCGTCCCCTATAACCTTTTTGGAACACCCTGTATATTATTCTGGGAACTGGGAAGTGGAAGCTTTTTCGTATATTATTTTCAAGGCATTCCAGGTTTACTGAATCGAACACACACCAATTGATTGATAGCAGAAAAAATTACAGTTGCTTCACTCACAGTCCTATACCTCACGAACCAATAATTATTGTCGGGCAACTGTCAAATGTATACAGGGTATTCTTTTGAAAACTTCCTACCCCGGATTTCCCGAAAATCGCCGACTAACAGACAAAAGGCCGAGACATGTTAAAAGATTTGTCAAAGGGGACAACTTTTTACCCAAAAACTACTTCACACCCTTGTACCCTCTGCCCCCCAGGATCATCCCTTTAAAAATTTTAAATTACAATGGGTATCGAGTAATATCTTGTTTCAAAGGTATCTCGAGGTCCTTTATTTTGACGTTTGATTTTATTAAAATCTGTCGATTCGTTTTCCAGAAAACTATAATCTTTACGTATCTTAACTTGTTCAAATAGAATATAAAAACATAAGAAAATATCACTTTTTATTGCAAGTGTTCAAATTTTGCCTGTTATTGGGCAAACAATAATATAGGCAATTTTCAATTTTCTGGCGGGCCGTTTGGATAACCTTCGTCAACACATATTATATTATCGGCAGCTGCCATGCTATCCCACATGTTTTAGCAACTGTCCGTCAGGAATTTGAAAATCGCTTATATCATTGTTTGTCTAATATTTTTGTGTTTTGGTATTCTGTTTGAACAAGTTAAAATTCTAATTTTCTCGAAAACTTCAAAATAAAGTACTTCGACATACCTTTAAAACAAGGTATTACCCAATACCTTTCGATATTTAAAATGTTTAAGTTGATGACTCTGGAGGGAGAGGGTATAACGGGATGAAGTTGTTTTTGGTTAAAAAGTTGTCCCCCTTGACAAATCTTTTAATAATAATAATAGTATTTATTTGTATTTATACATAGTGAATCAAAATAAAATTAAAGACAGAGAAAGTAAATCCCTAAACGTTAAATGCAAAAACTAACTAATAACAGTCTAGGACTGATCAAAGTATTAGCCCTAGGGGGAAATCATACAAATACTAATTAAGTTACAAAAGAACAAAAAAATCTAATTAAAACACTAAGCACATACAACTAATATATACAATGATAAACGTAGCAGATGAGGATATTCTTAAAGTTACGTTTAAATGCTGACACAGACATAAGTTTGAGGTTCATGGGAATGTGATTGTACAAAACACAGATATTATATGAAAAAGACCTATTGAAAATAGCTGAATGGTGAGGTTGCTGAGAAATTAGACCTTTGAACCATTGATATTGTGAATATCATTTCTAAAAGTGATCTTATTATATAAATATGGTGGCGTTCTATATACGACAATTTTATGAAATAAAACTGCAGAGTGCAAATTTTCTTCTGCCTTGCATATTCAACCGCCCTGTATCAGACAACTTATAGGAAATTGGTTCAACTTTTCGCACACCATAAATAAACCTAAGACATGACTTTTGTACACGCTGAATACGATTAATATATTGTGTTGGTAAACAAGGCCCATAGACCGAGTCACAGTAATTCGGCAGAGATAGAACTAGCATGTCACAAAGTAACGTTTTAAGTTTAGTCGAAAAAACGTGGCGACATGGGAATAACATTTTCAGACGACCATGACAATGGCCGACACATTTATCAATATGTTTGTTTCGTAAATCTCAAATCACTGTTCATGTATAACCCTAAATTCATAGCAGCGTCCGTGTGAGGGATATCACTATTGCTTATTGCAATTTTAAATTGTTCTGCAACCTCCTTTTTATGCTTACCAAACATCAAAACTTTGGATTTTAGAGGACTAAAAGACAATTGATGAGCAGTACTTTCAGTAGCCAAATTGCTAAGATCTTTATTTAACAGAGTCATAGCCATCTGCGCATTGGTATGAGAAAACGAAAGTTTCAATTGAGTATCATCGGCATACAGATAAGGCTTTATGAACTTCAAACACCTCGTAATATTGGCTGAGTATACTGAAAAAAGTAATGGGCCCAAAATTGAGCCTTGAAGTACTCCACATAAAAGAGGCTTTGAATCAGATACTCCGGAAGAAGTTTCGACAAACAGAACAGCCCATATATCTTAAGATCGAAAACATTAACTGATGGCTAATAGTATCAAATGCCTTTGTGTAGTCAAGAAGTACAAGAGCCGTAGTGTTACCTTTATCAATTTCTCTTAAAATATCATCTGTTACATCTGGAAGTACAGTTGTACAACTAAAACCCTTACGAAAACCTGACTGATATATGGGCAACAAATTATAGTGCTCTATGTGAAGCATGAACTGGAATTTCATAATTCTCTCCAACACTTTTGAGAGAACCGGTAGTATAGAAATTGGAAGAAGATCAGCCAAATCAGTGATGGTATTCTTCTTAGGCAAGGGATAAACCTTAGCAACTTTCCAACAGTTTGGAAAAATATGCTCAGCCAGACAACAGTTGATTATATGTTTTACTGACGGTAAAATGTATGGACAGCATAAAAGAAGCATTTCAATATTAATTCCGTCTGCTTCAGTTACAAGAGATTTAGTTTCAGTTAGGTAACCATAAAAGTAGCTTCTGTAACTTGTTCGAAAGAAAATAATTGATCAAATTCATATGTCTTGGCGTGTTCCTTTTAGTCGGCGGTTTTAGAGAAATCCGGTGTGGGAAGTTTTCAAATGAATGTATACGTTTCTTTTTAAGGTTAGAACTAACTAAAAATCATATCAAATTGTGCCAATTTCTACCAGTTACGCCATCTATCTACCAGCATACGAACTTAGTCCGCAATTTCACTCCCGATAAGCTGGCCTTGTACTTGCTAATTAATTAGTTGCGCTTGAGGTAGGTAATTAACTAGATGAAGTTTAATGAGGGGCAAAGGAACTGTTCTGAGTCTCCTTTACGAGTCATTTGATGAAAATATACTCCTGGGACGTTCAGTTCACGATGAAAATTTCATCGATGAAGATCACGCGACATTTCAATTTTCAATGAGGACCAATTTGGAGTTATTGACAAAACGCTTAAGTTTACGGTATTTCTGGAACCTGTAATTTAGATACGCTTATACCTTGGTAATTCTAACTCGTAATGTCATAAATTTCACATAATGGAAGTATGCCCACAAGAATTGTTCTTTTATTATTTACTTTTTTATGTACTGTAACGATAGAAGTTTCAAAACCTCAAAAAAAAACAGAGTATGTAGAACGCCAGTCTACAGTACAGCTTTAACTTTTTAGTCAGCGAACAACCTTGTTGGAAGCTATATGGAATTCAGAAAAAGTGTTGCACAATCCTAAAATATATTTTTTATAGTTATTACACAAATCTGGAACTATGCGCGACAACAAAATTAATGCAGCTCTCTGAAATACGTTCAAATTATTGCGTGTGGATCCCAAAATGATCTGTTCGATTCAATTTTTCCATTCAGTCGATTACTTAGCAACTAGATTCCTACAATTTTGCATGCCAAATGTTTAAACAAACATACTACAATGTTTACGCATCCTTGTAAAGCTTTATCCGAAACGGATGTCCCGTTTAGATCTAATTAGAAATAACATGTTAAGTGTCTCGCATTCACACATTTTTAGGCTATAGTAAAGTTGATATACGGGGAAGGACAAAATAGAGGTAGATCAGTCATTCTATGAGTCAGTCTCTCAATCAAAAATGTTTTACCTCTGATCAATTAGAATGAGAAACGAAAGGCTAGAAACACTTTGTGACATGGTCTGTCGGTCTGTCTGTCTGTCTGTTCGCATGTTTCATGGATTGTGTTGAAATTTGGGTACCGATATGCTGTGTCCTAACAGGTAATGTTGCTTGCTTTGAAATCGGGGCATTGCCCAAAGAGTAATTAGCAAGAAACAAAAAAAATATTCCTCAAGCTTCGTTTTTAGGCCTTTTAGGAGTTCCTAATCATTTTCTTCTTTTTTTTTGGTGGTGGTGAAATTGGGGTGTTCGGGGGTGGGGGGGTTTGAAAAAATCAAAAATGTGTTGTATTGATAATAGGCTGTCGATTGATTGTGAAAGAGAGTCCTAGCGGCATAATACCCTTTTTTAGGACTATCCGATTATTGCTTTGCCTACTACAGAAACCAAGGGACTTAGAATTTTCTGATATAAATACATATGAATATTGCTTTAGATCGTTCTGTAGTGAGTAACATGGAAATTATGGAATTGATTTTAATGAACCTTTGCCACAGTGTTATTACCGTGCCAAGAATAGAAAATGCGTATGGTTTTTAGAAATCGTTTCAGTGGGGGCGATCCAATAATCAAAAAAACTAAATATATAAAAACAGCTCAAACTCCGTTTTTAGGCGTTTTAGGGGTTCATGATCATTGTTTGGGTGGGGTAAAATTGAGATGGTTGCGGGGGGGGGGGGGGAGGAGGGTTGAAACACCTAGCGGCATGATACAGATACACTTTTTTAGGTCGATGCGAACATTGCCTTGTCTACTACAGAAACCAAGGTATTGTCTTAGATCTTTCTGTATCGTGTAACCTGGAATTGATTTTAATGAAATTTTGACGCAGTATTGCTACCGTGGCGAGAGCGGAAAATGCGTATGGTTTTTAGAAATAATGCCAGTGGCGGCGCAGCAATAATGAGCAAAACTAAATAATATAAAAATTTCGTTTTTAGGCGATTTGGGTGTTCCTAATCGTTACGTTTCGTCCAGTTGAAGCTTGCGAAATAAAAATAACTTTGTCGTCCTAGTTCCTATAGTATAGAGAGGCAAGAAACTATTTATGAGAGTTTTTGTGTTGGATGCTTTTTTTGAGGGCGGGTGGGCGACCATTTGGTTGCAAGAGGATCTCAGACTATAGCTTCATACAATGGGAAAATGATAAAATGATATCACCGTTATTATGTGTGTGGGAAGTATTGAGTCCATCAACTTGACTTCACTTTTTTGTAAAAAATAATGTTTAAACAAATTCTGAATCACGCTTTGAACTGGCAACCTGTAGACTTGTATGAAAGATGTATGTTTGGATAAGAAAAAATATCAGAATAAAATTTTTTTCCGATCGGTTGAAAATGCTTTTCCTGTACTAATAACTGGAAGAAAACATCAACGGTTCACTGATTTAAGTCGCGTTGGTACAGGTCATCGCGCCAGCAGTGTTTTCATTGGTGTGCACGTTCCGGAAAGTCGCCGACATTCACATCGTCGTCACAGACATCATCATCACAATGCTACCACGACACAACCCAACTCTAACAATAGTGCAGGTAAATTAGGTAGAGAGCCTGCTCTGCACGATTCAACTTTTAACGATTAGTGCACGGAACTTCGGACATGCTACTGCTTTTTGACAGCTTTTATTTTCTTTCACTCTTTATCTGTAGCCTTTTTTTTCAGCAGAGTTTTTAGTGCTTTTACCTGTGAAACTTCTTATCGGTCACGGTTAAAGATTTTGTTGCAAGTAGTCAATTTTCAGTAGTGAAAATTTGGACTGACGTTATTCAGCAAAATTGCTGTATTTATGCTGCCTGCATAGAGGCACAAGCCAACTCTGACAATAGTGCAGATAAATTAGGTAGATGCTTGTTCTGCACGTTTTTACTTTTTGGGCTACTGGGCGCCCATAATCACCATTTTATATTTATTTTTTATTTTGAATTTAGCTGCACGTCTATACGTATGTGGTTTGAATGTAAAATATGGTAAACTGGTAATTCTTGTACTTCTGGATTTCTAACGCGGAAGTACGCAGAACCTAAGGAGAAATTTGATTGGCACAAAGGTACCTAGTACTTCTAACTCCGTGACCAAATTAAAAAAATACAGCGTTTTGTGAAAAAACAAGATTGGTGTCTTGTGAGCGCCTTGCTGTAACTGTACAGGGTGTTTTCAAAGTTGAGACTTTCCTTTTCAGAAACAACTGCCTTCAAAATGACAAACCTAATGTACGGTGAATCAGTAGCAGAAGAGTAAGACATGGTAAGAAAATACTTATTATTCGTTTGCTACAAGGTTTTAAGTGCGATCCAGTCACATGAGTCTTATACAAAGTCCGCGATGCAATGCTGAAAATCCAAGAATTTCTTCTTCAATTTGAACCATTCGAAGTTGTCTAGGTCGTTCACCGTGTCTACTATGTTGTGAATACAAATATCGTCTGCCTGTCTAGCTCTTTACACGAGATAGACAAATCGACGGGGTGCAGGGTGAATACGGCCAGGTAGATGATCAACATACACTCGCGAAGTCCGAGAGACATTTTGACCACATTTACCGTACACTAAACTCATATCCACCAGTTCATTCTAGTTATACCGGTTGCACCATTTTTGTTGTTTTTAAAGTCCGATGTAGCACGTCAACAACTCAAGAGACGTGAAATGCACGCTGCTGCGTAAATCTGTGCTCCATAGTAAACTGGGTTTTTTTGTTTTTTGCCTCTGTTTTGATCTAATCGCACAGGAACGGAATTAGAAATGAGGATTTCATTATCGGTCAATATCTTGATATCCCTAAACATTTCGGTTATAGATTACTGTGAAAAATCACTCTTTCTGGTGAGTACTACTGCTCTGAAAAAAAAAAAACTCAACTTAGGAAACACCCTGTATGAACAGATAGTTCTAATAAATTATAACCTCCAAAACAAAGTACACAGGAAACATTATTTTGTATACTGGAACTCTAATATCAGGAAAAATACTAGAAAATGGAGGTGTCTTTGATCAATTTTAGGATATTTCCAAAATTTAATGGCTACGAGATCTCTGAGCTGCAGGATGCAGAAAATTAATTGAAGTAATTTAAAAATTACCCATAGGTCATATGAAGTTGGTTTTCAACAACAAACTATTTCCTCTGTTCCAAAAGTTTTATCATTTCAGCAGAAAATTCAAATTTTTAACTTCATTTTCCCCCGTATTGAGACTGAAGAGTTTTACTCAGAAATCAAGAGTACCAGAACTTCTGGGTTATCTGGAGCTCATTTCTTTTCAGTGATAGCTAGCCTTTGCAGTTAGACCTAGTTATATTGCCTGCTATGCATGTATTTCAAATACCATTTCTTTCCGTTCTAGGCACACCACCTTCACAAAGGGTTCAGTTCATCCTTGGCGAAGATAATGGTGACGAAAAACACGAAAGCCACCCACTTTTCTCGGAAATGGAAGAACTTGTTAAAGAGGGTGATGAACTTAATTGGAAAGAAAGAGCCAGGTGGGTCAGATCGCTATCTATTATATTTATTGATAAATAAAACTATTAGAATGGTATAATTTAAATTACATAATAGTACAACATTTACATAAAAATGTTACCTGCTTCTGTTTCTTTGCGTAAGTAACGTCCTTGAAAGAACTTACAGGAAAGAAATTGCAAAGTAATATAGTATTTTGCTATATCTACATTACCTGCACATAAAAATAAGAAATACTATGAAAATATAACAGTTATTACACTTCATCACTAACAAACATTAGACAGTTTAGTTACTCACCAAATCGATTTTTTGAAACCCAGACAAGTGTGTAGCTAACTAGAGTTACGTCGTAAAAAAAGCTTTTGACAGCAAATGACATTTGATGGGATGGTAAGCATTGGTCTCCTGAACCAACACCTGAAATTTATGGAGTGAACAAAATTCTGCATAACTTTGGTCTTTATATTTTTCGTGTGCGGCCAATAGTTTCCGTCCTACAGTGCGCCAAAGTTAGGGACTGGTTTCTGATGTTCACTAAAATTTCATTTCATCGCGGATCAAGACGAATAACTTTATCAAAAAGAATGATATCTTCTTATTCCCTTATTATTTGCAGCTGCATAAGCATTTGGTTTAAAAAAAATACGACATTTAGGAACACACCGCTACTACTACCGATATGTGCTGTTGAGAATAATATCTTATCTGTGCATACTTTTAGTGGAAATGATACTACCTTGGCATTGCTTAATTAAGATAAGATTTAATTTGTGGCCCTTGGGGGTTGCCGCTCGAGGGGGGGGGGGGGGGGTAGGTAGGTGGAAACTGTTTCGTGATGCTTTTTGCGCCGTTGTGATAAGTGCTATTGAAAAAAGTTCAAATAATATATAGAGACAAAAAATTCATGTTAATTTCGGTCTTTACACTTTTCATGTGCAACCAATAGTTTCCATTCTAGAGTGCTTCAAAGTTAGGGGGTGATTTGTAATTTTTACTAAAATCAGAATTTTATGGCGTATTAGGTCAAAGAACGCTATCAAAAAATTCTGTAATACTTCTTCTTTCAAGAGAATACCATTTCTCATATCTCTCTCATCTGCAGCTGCCTAAATGACGCGTTTGGGCTTAAAAAATACGCCATTTAGGAACACATCGCTACCTACTACGCGATATTAACCAATCGCTATGTCCTACAAAAGTGTTTTGAACGCAAATGGTTGAAAAGAAATGAAATTTGGTGGGATGATAGACATGATGGATATTTTTGATAGATTAAGATAGAGAGTTGCGGTTTTCACGACACTGCTACTTTTTTGTGAAAATAAAGACGCCGTCAACAAAATTATCATGGCTTTCTTGGTTTCTGAGATACAGGGTGAAATCGAAAGCTATCGATTTTGGGACCACCCTCGTAACTCGGTTGTCTTTTATCTTATTGAAAAGTTTAAAAAGAGTCTTATAGGATCTGATCTGTAGAATCCAGTGGTGTAGTTTGATTTTTTCTTACTCTAACCATTTTTTAGTTAAGAAGCAAACATATATTCTTTTAAATGGAACACCCTATATATTATTTTTGAAGTTAGTCGGAAATAAATCAAGCTTTTCTAAAATATATATGAGTATTAAGTTATTTTGAAAGTTATGCTCAAAATTTGATTTTTTCATTTTTTACTTCATTTGTAACAGTAGGCCATGACTATTCTATTAAAATCAAATTCCAAGTAAACAATTATTAAGATACAAGCAACTCAATACTTTTAAACTCAATTATTTAATTGTATTTTATACGCTATTAACTACTATTTGTGATATTGTTCAATAAATATTACTCATCGTAGTCCATTATTACATTACTTAAAACCAAACAACATCATATCTGAAGAATATCAACACAATATTAAATTTGAATTTGAATCAAAATAAAAACTAAAAACATCGAGGAGCTTTTAGAGATGTTAAGTCAAGTTGGAGACTATTTACTAGAATGCAAATCTATGGCACAATTTCTTCTTCTTTTAATGGCATTTAAAAGAATTATTATGGCGACTAAATATTCCCAAACTTGGATCCTGTGCAAATGTTGAAGTATCTTAAACTTATATGGATGGTAATTGTATTTTTTTTAGAATTCTCTCTGCAGTTGATTTTGGTAACCCTACAGCTTCTTCTATGTGCTTTCAAGATGATGAAGGCGTTGCTTCTATGTAACGTAATACGTTTGTTTGCCTTTGCTCCATATTCTCCTTGAAAGAAGTTTTAGGACGTGGTTGAATAAAGGATCCGTACCTAATATATTTATTTTTAGACGAGCAAATATATCTGGAAACGGTTGCTGTCTCTTTGGGTATCTAAGCTGCCCTTATTATAGAAAATTGACAATAATTAAAATAAAAACACACAAAGAACAAAGCTATATTAAATAAAAATATAAATAAAAACAGTCTCACACATTTTTTACAGATTTGCTTTTTTGGTTTTTAATAGATGAGTCATAGCCCACTATCTACTCAATATTATAATCACACAATCATCACTTTAATGAGACATTATTATTAGAAAGGCATTTTTTTTTTAATTTGAGTAGCATGTCCCTTGTAGAGTAATAACTGCTACAAATAAAGTGAAAAACGAAAAAATCAAATTTTGAGCGTAATTATTAAAAAAACTTAATACTAATATATATTTTTGAAATCTGATTGATTTTATTTTTGATTGACTAAAAAAATATATAGGGTTGTTCCATTTAAAAAAATATGTTTACTTCATAACTGAAAAATGTTTAAAGCAAGAAAAGATCAAACTACACCACTGGACTCTACAGAAAAAATTCTATAACACTCTTTTTTAAACTTTTCAATAAGATAAAAGACAACCGAGTTACGAGGGTGGTCCCAAAATCGATAGTTTTCGATTTCACCCTGTATCTCAAAAACAAAGAGAGCCATGGTAATTTTGTTTACGGCATCTTTATTTTCACAAAAAAGTAGCACACTTTCGCAAAAACCGCAACTCTCTATCTTCAAAAATAACCGAGATACCCCGTAAAGTATCCAAAATGGGACACCCTGTACACCTCAATTTGCGATCTCAGGGTGTTACCGCTCGAGGGATGGGGGGAGGGATTGGTGAAAACTCTGCTTCGCGACGATTTTCGAAAAATTACGTCGTGCTATCGAAAAAAAGATTCGTACTGTATGATTTATGGAGAGAACAAAATTCACCCTCCTCCCCGTCATGCTCGAACGGTAACTCCCAGAGGCCGCAAATAGAATTCTTCCATTTGAGGGACCAGTCTCTATCTAATGTAACTTGGGCATAGCACTTTCCACTACAGCTGAAAATTGTTCTGGGGAAAGGAGTTTTTCCTGGCCTTAAAATGCATCGAACATCACCAAAGGTCTGCATTGTCTTAAGAAAAAGTGATTTCTTTAGATTTTCTCTACATAGAAGCGGGAGATAATGAACACCATAAACTATGATGATTATTTTAGATCAGCGTTTCCCAAACTTTGTTCTACTGTGACCCGGTAAATTTCTTACTCCTCCTTCGTGACCCACTTAAATTTTTGGATCCACTGAAATCGCTATCAGGTAAAATAAAACACAGTTATTGCTAATATGTATGTATTACAGTTATAATATTCAGTGAGAAGTATAGTTGTTTATTTTTGACCAAGGCATTCAAGTCCGCTGAAAAAGATGACAGTTTTATCCTGAGGTCTGTTTCGACTTCAAGTCGATTTCTATATTTATTTTTCAGGTGAACTAGCGTTGAAAACCCTGCTTCACATTTATGGGTTGTGACAAAAGGCGTTAAAAATTGTATTGCTTGATTAGCTGCAACTGGATATTTCTGCTGACAAGATAACCAAAAATCTGTCAACGGTTTTCGATCGAACATATCCTTGAGTGCTGTGTCACAGTTCAATTAACGATTCGACATTTGAATCTATCAAATTGGTTTCGGAGTCTAAGTTGAATGTGAATGGGTTTCTTATCCATGCTTTGTTGCCGTTAATTGGAGGAAAATATTCTTTAACATTGGTCTTCAGCCCTAATATATGTTCTTTGATTGTAGCTGAAGAATTATGTGGCAAATAACTCATATTATACCCTTTTTGTAATTCAGTTAACTTAGTACACGCTGTGTGGTTGCAATGTAGCTGCAATGCTGCGACCCTGTATTTTTTTTTTGGCGACCCGCTACCGGGTCGCGACCCATCGGATGGGAAACGCTGTTTTAGATGATTTTTCTTAATGACCAATTCATTCGTTTATTATCTTTAGTGCCTTCGATACTACAAATGGAAATGTATTATCTTAGAAAGGTACATGGGCGTCGACAAAAAATACAAATCCGACACCTAAGGGTCTGGGGTATAGAGCGCAAACTTGAGAATCCACGAAAATAGGTATTCTCGTGTTAGCGCTTTCTCAAGATATGTGTCTAAAATAAAATGAGGTGTCATAAGTCCGAAGGTCGCCTTGCGATACAGCTGGTCGGCCGACTGCCGTGAAGACTGATAGTGTAACGTTACCTGTAAACTTATAGTAATGATTCAAAAAGCAAGCTGAAGAAAAAAGCCTGCACTAGGTCAGTTCGGTGGTCTTGTTTTGATACCGTGTTTGTTAAATTACAGACATTTGAAAAATGTATGATTTTGCATTGCGAGTTTTTTTGCACATTAAAAACTTTTTTGAAAGAATCGCTCTGAACTGCTATTCATTAAGGTCTTAACTATCACATTCTGCAATTTTATGAATGCAGTTTGAAAAACAAGTGAGTTGTGCATGTCCTTGCGAATCCGTATTTATGTGTGTACCCAGGCTCCTTAATCTGATATCAGACAAATGCTTTATTTTCTAACAAGGAAAGTAATCTAGCCCTTTTCTATAGCAGCTATTGTAACTAATAATTCTTCGCCTACTCACGCGTGAAGCAAAAATGCTCAATAACCGTGTGCACTCAATAAATAAATAAAAATCCAAACTAGTTTATAAATGATTGCAAAGTGCGTTCGACAAAAATAAAAATAAATAAATAATTTATAATGTCGAGGTTATATGGAAATCAGCCACATGATACTAAGACATATGTGACACCCGTTCATTACGCGAATCTGTGTGTGAGAAAATAATCATACGTTTATGCTGATTTGCGAATTAACATTTTAACATTTCAAGTGTCTATTTATGTAAACTCTTCACGTGATTTCAATTAAAATTACGGATCGGTACACTTTCGCTTTCGTATACCTACCTAGAAGAGAACCTTGGATAAAAAGCGTTTTTAAAAATTCGCGTTAACTGCAAACGTGAAAACTGTTATTAAACGGCTGGGATCTGGGACGTCTTCATTTATGAGTCGGGACCTGAGATAGTGCTGAGGTAGGGATCCAGAAACATCTTGGTTCCTTTATCCACTCAACATATTTCGGGAAATTCTACGCTATAATGAAGGTATGGCTAGAGCCGCTTTCTCAT
This sequence comes from Callosobruchus maculatus, assembly GCA_951848785.1. Lineage (NCBI taxonomy): Eukaryota > Metazoa > Arthropoda > Insecta > Coleoptera > Chrysomelidae > Callosobruchus > Callosobruchus maculatus. The sequence goes on along the minus strand of CATOUR010000064.1, from coordinate 1,479,681 downwards.
TGAGGGGTGGTCGGTGACCTATTATAACAGTTGTTCTAAAGGTTTTTAGTTCGAATGGTCTACTTTCGCCCAAGATAGCTTGTCGCCCTAAGTAAACAAACAGCAGTGTGAGTAGTATACGACTATATTATGATATACTATTTTTCGACCTGCCCTCGTAGGTATATCTCACAAAATGCGATAAATTAGGTGATGAACCCTATGCAGTTCAATTATCTGCTTTTCTTCGGTGACACTGCATTGACGCGCTACCTCCGGACGCTTTCTCATTGATGGGTGGTCGGTGACCTATAACTGTTGTTCTAAAGAAGCTGTATGAGTAGTACAAGACTATATTATGATATACTACTACCCTCGTAGGTATATCTTACAAAATGCGAAAAATGGTGCATGTGATGTAGTTAAAATCATGACTATATTGGTTATAAGAAAATTTGATTTAGCTCATAACATACAGGGTGAGGCCTAAGTTGATACTTTTCTTTTAACCCGTGTATAGAGATCGATAAAATAAACAGCTATACAGGGTGTTTACGATCTTAATGCTGTTATGTAAAGTACGAATATTACACATCATTGTAATGCTTGTACCACAAATTTAGTACGAAAATCCCAAATTTGAAGTTTCAAAAAAATCGCAACATTTTCTGATAACACAGAATATGCGGCAACAAGTCTAGAGATAATAGCATTTGTTTACGTGAATATCTCCAAAAACACCTGACAGAAACTAGGGCGAATACTGGGCAATGTTGTCGGATTGTGATTTTGCATAATTTTTTTCTGTTTAACTATGCGTTAACTAGTGAAATGGTACTGGGTTTTCAGGTTCGAAATATCATGATCTATCGTTCCTCCAAATTAAGGCACTAAAAATAAGCGAGGTACAGAAGGAATCAAAAAAGTGAATCTGGACTTTTGTATCGAGACGTACATACTCTGTTTATGTTTAGTTTTTCGCTCGAATTTTTGTCTTGTCGATCAGACATTGTATTTGGCAATTAGTGCACTAGTTACTTTCAGTTTATCATAGTTAATTTTAAATTGGCAAATTCTAATAGTTATTAATGTATCAAAGGCGTAAAACAAGCGATTATGGACCGCAACATGTTGATGCACGATAGGTTTTGTAATCCTTTATTAATAAATAAATAAGTTTCTCTCTTTCACCTCCTGTGGCTAGCTTATAATAAATGTGGTTGCAACTTGCTTGAAGTTTATACTCCGGTGGTATTATATTATTCTTGTTATATATTATAACACACCCTTTGTAGTAATCGCCCAATCATTTATATTCGTTTTACAGAAATTAATTAAATAAAACTAAGTTCTAATGCAACTCTATAATAACAGATTATAAAACAATGATCTGGACACCTATGTCCGCGTTAAGTAAATAAGACGGGAGTATATCGTCCCTATTTTTAACTACAGTTGGATTGCAAATTGCACGTTGTGTACGTTCGTACGTCAAATTATTTTCGAATTTTTTCGATATCATGAAAAGTGGCGACGATGAAATAGTTTCCGGAACACCACCGGAGTTTTTTAAGGCAGCGGAAGACGCAAAGTTAATAATCAATAATGTGTGTTTTACCGCCCGATCGTGCATAAAAGTAGTTTTATAATATACAATGCCTAATCGATTAAATTTGACAAAAATCCGAGCAAGAAACTACACACAATCAGACTAGGTACGTCTTGATACAAAAGCCCAGATATATCTTTTTTATTATGTGTCTCGCTTATTTTTCAGTTTTCTGAAAAAATATTTGAAAAGGTTGTTAATTTTAACGCCTTCCATACGCAGTTAAAAAAAGTATCAACTTAGGACTCACCCTGTATGTAACAGAATGAAAACAAGAAACAAATTGATTGAGTTGCTATACATTTATATTGAAATAAATATACGTAAACGAATATGAATGTGATATGAATATATTAATGTGGTTATAGATATTTGAACTGGCCCAAAGCAACACGTGTAGTGTGAAAAGGTAGATGAATTATCTGGTATTTTTTCTTTACATGAGAAGTTACAAACGTTGATCTGTAAAGCATTGTGACTGAGTAGTTAAAGTATTTAATTTTATTTTTGGTGCTTAAAAGATAGAATTTTATAACACACAGAATGAGATATAAGGGCTTTTCGTTTAATGTACTTCTACCATTTCATATTTCTTAGAAATCAATTATTGGAATGTACGTGTTTTTCATGCCCATCTAAAGAGTAACAGTTGAGCAAAGATTTGCGATAAAATTTTGTGAGCAGTTGGATGAAATACCAACTGAAACCTTTGTGATGATTAAACCTGGAATCTGCATAATCAGATGATAATTTATCACGCTGTAGAGTCTTTGGGTTTTGAAATAATAAGGTTACTTGTGACTAAGGTTGGTTTTAGGATGTAGTGGAAGAATAAAGGTAGCCTAAGACCGCAGAAGGCCACAACTTTCAAAAGCACTGGTAAAGTGATGCATTTGATTTTTTTGACAAATATGGAGTTACTTTCGATCACATTGTACCTACCTGAAGATCTGAAGGCAGATAACATGGTGAGACTGATGATCTCCCATTTAAGCCTATTGAAAGTCCTTCTACTGCATGGTGAGGAAAATTCTGAGCGCCAAAGAAAGCGAAGAACGTAGAAGTGATAATTAAACCTTAAGATCAACGAGCTCAGACCAACCCTACATTCATGTGGTTATGTCGTTCAACGAAGGTTCCGTGAGTGGTAGGAGGGCTTGGAGGTAAGAAAAGAGGGAACTGGTTTTAGCCGGTCGGGCTATGGTGGCATGTCGGATGGACGCATTTGCGTCCACTGGACATGTGATCAGAGGACTCAACCTAGTTTAACGTCGGGCGGGCAGACTCTCTCTCACACACTTCAGGGTGTGCGAGTGTTTTCTGTCCTTGCGGTCAAGTTGATTTCCTAAACCCTCTATATAGAAAAAAAAACAAGCTCGAGCGTGGGGAATGAGTAGTTCCAGTAAATCCGACATCTCTCGTTCTCCACAACGAAGAATGCCTCTGAGCATAGGAGAAACGGCGGTCCAACTTCAATGAAATTGGGAGGGCTTCTTTTGTTACGGTTCTGTTACGGTTCTATGCAAGGTTGGATTACAACTCAAATCTCCTGGAATTATTATTAAATTTGGAAATGAGTGTGTGACGTACTGAGTCAACCTTATTGACGCAGTTTTTTTCTCTTGATTTCAGGTGGATAAAATTCGAAGAGGATGTGGAAGAAGGAGGAAATAGATGGTCGAAACCCCACGTAGCAACCTTACCTCTTCATTCGTTGTTCGAACTTAGGAGTCTTATACTCAATGGAAGTGTGATACTTGATATGGAAGCTCTCACTATTGAGCAAATCGCTGATTTAGTACTGGACAATGTGATCAACAATAACTGTATGCCTGTAGCAAAAAGATCAATGGTGAGCTACTGATATGGAGCATTCATATAATTTTAATGCAAGTCAAGCATACATCCATAACGAAAATGACATCTGTAAACAATAGACCTATATTTGAGGCATTAAAATAATTCAGTATCATCTTTTGTGATCTACAGTACGTGACATGTCACGTCCGTGGACCGTCATTGCTTTCAAATAAATACGTCAAGTTATATTTCCTTAGAAAATGTTTATCAGCCTTAGTATGATGCTAAATGAATGACATTTTTACCATTTATTTCTTTATAACTACTATTTGCCCATAAATCTCGCAGCAAACAGGTTTTTATACCTCAAACATTTTGTCAGATTGCTGGATTAATGTTGTGTCAAAACAAAAACCTCATTACCCTGGGCTACCGGCGATATGAGTGATATAAGAAGATTCGTAGATTTATATAACAACAACAAATAAATGCATATAGCTCTGACATGCTAACTTCTGTATCCTACTATTGTTATAACAAAATAGCAAACTTTTTTTGTAGGTTAGGGAAATTTTGTTGAAAAAACATCGGCATTTGCAACAGAAGAAGCATCATGGACTACCATTCATCAGATCATTTAATGAAATGAGAAATCATTCTTCGTCAAAAAGTAAGTAAATGTCTAAGTTATTTTGAATCCATCTATAATATATTCTGTCGAATTATTGTATAATTTATTGTTATTTTAAATTAAGCCAAAAAATGTTCAGTGACAAACATTGATAAATCTCTGAACTACTAACTTGATGGTAATGAAACTTTGGCACATATCGGATGTCAATCACCTTAACACCAGTTGTATACTACTCGTGGTGTTTAAACTCATTAGTATAAAATGCATTAGGAGAGTTTTGAAATATGACGCAACAATGAATCGCAAGAAACTGCATATTATTGTGTAAGACTTTCGCGGCCATGATTCGATAGACTTTTGTTTCGTGGGCTGTTCGGCCGACATCGATACGGAGCCGCTTTGGCATCGCTAATACGAGTGGTTGGCATCTTCAGAAGTTGTTACCTATTCGGAGTGTTCCGAAAAACTGAGACCGCGTCACCGGGTTGAGCACTTATAAGTATGCCCCGGATTAAGAGTGGGGGCGGCTGCGCTGTGCACCATTGATCCCTGTGGATCTCCAACGCATCCCAGAATCTTTGCATCTCTTAGGGCGGGTATCCATATTCTGTTGAGCTTGTATGTTTCTTCTTTGTTGTTGAAGTTGTTTTTATGTTTATAAATCTCAATGGACAATCTGGTGTAATAAGAGGAGGTCGTAGCCTGTGCCTGAGTCTCATCAAACTTTATCTTGTGGTAGCCGCTTTCCTGGAGTGCATGCTTAGCTACTGCGGATTTCGCAGTCTGACCTAAAATCAGCAATTTGATATGTGTAAATAGGAGTTTTGAATAAAAACAATTATTTTTTTGTGATAAATGGATAGATCATATATAAGTTTTATAAGAAACCGATTTTTGTTTTCTTTTGTTCCGCAACAATTCAACAGATATATCAAAATAAAAATGGGTTTTTGAATCCAATACCGAAAACACGCCGACGGCTCCCGAAGTCGTGTGACGTCACAAGGATGGTTACGATGCTCCTTTGACCAACGACGTCCTACTCCGATAGTAGATTTTAGATTTTCAGCCAATCGTGAACATGCCTACTTGTATCTAGTGTATATTTGTTGCAACGTAGACGATGAATGAAGTTTGCAACTCGGGACAAAGCCTACGATCGAAACAAATTTTTTCGAATGTTTGAAATTATATTACAAATTCCAGTAATAAAGTGCTGGGTCAAAGATGTTTCGTTGAAGCGATCTCTTCCGCAACGCCGGATGGCGCATTAGTTTAGAGTTTTAGTCGGGGAATATGTGTTCGAGAGGGTGTTGCTTCGAAACTTAGGCCTTGCAACTCTTTTTTATTTATTTTTTTGTACCAAAAAAATTATTGATATGCTTTTAACTCATATTACAGACATTTTTTCTACCATCGCCATAAATATATTTTTCGATCAGATTTTATTAGAACTTTTTTGGATTAATTTAATTTTGATACCAGAATCAGAGCAATTGGCGTGATATTGACGGACAAACTTCATTTCCACAGATTTTTTGAATTCTCTATCACCTCTACTTAGCTTTTGAACTATGTAGAGAAAAAGTGTGTGTAACATGAGTAGAAAGCATACCAGTAAATGTTTTGGTACAAAAGAAATACAAAAAAGAGTGGCAAGGCCTGGGTTTCGAAACAACACCCGCTCGAATACAGATCCACCGTCTAACACTCTAAACCACTGCGCCATCCGGCGTTGAGGAGGAGATCGCTTCAATGAAACATATATTGGATTAGATACTTCATTACTGGAATTCGTAATCCAATTTCAAACATTCAAAAAGGTACTTATTTCGATCGTAGACTTCGTCTCGAGTTGCAAACTTCATGCATCGTCTTTGTTGCAACAAATATACACTAGTTACAAGTATTTTGGCTGGGAAATTATAATCTACTATCGGAGTAGGACGTCGTTGGTCAAAGGAGCATCGTGATCACCCTAGTGACGTCACACGGATTCGGGAGCCGTCGGCATGTTTTCGCTACTGGATTCAAAAACCCATTTTTATTTGGTATAACTTTTGAATTATTGCGAAAAAAAGAAAACAAAAATAGTTTTGTTATAAAACTTATACATATATGATCTTTCCAATTGTAACAAAAAAATTATTCAAAACCGTAATTCTGGTTTATACCGATCTCTTTGTTGTTCCGATGTATACACTTCCACAACTACATGGCATCCGATAAATCGTTGATGCTGTCCTCGGATCCCTCTTGCCGTTTGCCGATCTTAAATGCTATTTGTCCAGTTGGTATGTATATCGTCCTGATATTTGCCTTTTGGCCCCATTTGGCTGTGACCTGGGGAACATAAGGTAGGAAAGATTGTGCTACTGGTGTTGGTTGTGGTTGCTTTTCTACTCTACCAGATCGCAAAGATCTTGTTATTTGCTTGTCTGAAATGGCACCTCAGATGATGGATCTATGAAGAAATAGCGGCTAAAGTCAAGAATGGATACTTAGTTTCTACATCACGAATAATTCTCCAGTTTACCTCGCCAAAGTCTGCACCGAATATTTGACCATTAGAGGACCGAAACTTCTTTCGCACCCTCCCTAGGATCCAGACCTTGCTCCATGCGGCTTGGCACTATTGCTGAAAGGGAGGCGGTATTCTAGTGATGAGGATCTTTGTGTGCTTGGGACCAAGGGTGTGACTTAAGCTATAATAAAAAATGAAATAAATAAAGCTATTTTGCAAAACTTTCCTTTTGCCCTTTGTACTATACAATTTCCCACATCATAGGTCGTGGGCGAAACATATCCATGCTATATGCAGATATTACTTCAAATGAATGTAATCCCATTTTTTCATTCGACACAGTGGAAACACTCAATAAAATCTGCACAAATTCAATTTTGAAGTGATCAGTATTCATTTCTACTACCTTGAATTCATCAGCTAGAAAAATACCGTGGGACGAATATGTAATTTACGTGAACGGTTTTAAAGCCTTCCATTACAGGGTGGGTTCTAAGTTGATACTTCTTTTAAACTATGTATAGAAGTCGATAAAATAAACAACTTTTTCAAATAACTTTTTCCGAAACTGAAAAATAAATGAGATACAGATTCAAAAAAAGTAAATTCGGGCTTGTTCATTAAGACGTACCAAGACGCTTCGCCAACACGAGTGGTCGGCATCCTCAGAAGCTGATGTCGGCGTGATCCGAGAAACTGACTCCAGACTTCAGCGTTCAGTGCCAGCAGAGCTTGTTGACATGTCGATGCCGGCCGAACAGCCCAAGAACCAATAGTTCATCGTACTCAGTCTATATGTGTTTAGTTTTTTGCTCAGATTTTTGTCTTATCGATAAGGCATTGTATCGGTCTATTAGTGCACCAGTCACTTTCAGCTTATCGTAGTTAATTTTAAGTTGGTAATTCCTAAAAGTTGTTTCATAAAAATGTACCACTCTTAGAATTCACCAATTTGTAATTAACAACTGAGTGACTACTGCACTATTTGACAGTTACAATGTCTAATCGATTAGACAAAAATCCGAGCAAAAAACTGAACATAATCAGACTAGGTATGTCTTGATACACAAGCCTAGATGTACTTTTTCATTTTGTTTCTGAAAAAAATTATTTGAGAAAGTTGTTTATTTTAGCGACTTCTATGTGCACAGTTAAGAAAAAGTATCAACTTAGGACTCACCCTGTATAATTGGACATGTTCGAATAAGGAAATTAAAAATCGTGAAACGTATCCTATAAATTTTGAAAATATTTTTGAGAAGAAGTCCTAACTAGACAGAAAACTATTTAAACATCACTTCTCAAGCTTTGCCACAGCAAAAGTGAGCATATAATCTAGGGTGGCGTGTATAGAACTAAAGAATAAATTAATACAGTTACTTCAACGATGTATACTACTCACAAGTGAAATCAGAACACTGAGAAAAAAGGGTTGCTGTTGATGAAATGCGGTAGGACTAAATACAAAATAAACGAACTCATTTGCCATAACTAGTTTATAAAAAATACAATAGATCAATAATGAGTGAGACCTCCATGTTGACAAATGCACTCCTCTAGCCTGCGTGGCATGCTCGTAATATGGTTGTTGATAAACTCTAGAGGTACATCTTTCCAAGCTGCCCTCACAGCATGTTCCAGTTTGCTCAACGTGGTAGGAGGATTGGGTAAATCGCCTATGTATCGACCCATCCAATCCCATACTTCAATTGGCGCTTAAATCGGATGATCGTGGAAATCAGAGGAGTACCCTCACCTCAGCTTCCTGTAGGAACCTCATCGATAGCCTTGCAACAAGAGCACGTGCATGATCTTGCTGGAAGAAACCCTCTTCGAGGCTTCGGACATATAGAAAGGCAATTGATTCTAACACTTAATTCACATAACGTTGCGCAGTCATTGTGCCACGAATCATAAGTAAAGGTGAGTTGCTGTCCCCAAACCATCAAACCAGTAGGAAGGTGTACATGGCGCTCAACAGCAAACTGGAGATCACGTCATTCACCCCGTCGACGTCATACGCGTTGGCGTCCGTCATGTGCCCCTAGAAAAAACCTGGACTTGTCGAAGAAGGCCGTCTGATGTCACTCAGCATGCCATTGTCGGTGTTCTTGGCACCAATCTAACCGTTGGCGACGATGAATTCCAGTGAGTGGAAGTGGAAATGGAAGCACATTTCACTCAATCTGTAGTACACCGTGCGGATTCGAATGGACCTCCCTATAGCAGCATACCAAGCGTCAGCAACAGCTCGAGTGGATTGTATTCTGTCTCGAAGGGCCAGTAGTCGTAGATGACGATTTTGCCGATCTGATGTAGTTCTTCTACGTGCTCCAGAACCTTTAGCCCGCTGCATTCGCCCTTTTGCGATCCATGCGCGCCATGCTGCTTTAACTGTGAAAGAAGCATCACGTTTCTGTTGGCCTACAATCCTGCCCTGTTCAACTGCGTAAACTGGGGCTGTCGTCTTCTAGGAGGCATCTTTGCACAACCAATTCATCTTTTTTATACAACCAACTGGTCTCTCGCCACATTTGCAATAGATATCATCGTTTTTGAATCGACAAAAAGACACGTTTTGTTTCTACACGTCTAAAGATTTTAGAGATGCCATGTTGGTAAGTGTCATCTGAATGAACAAAAAGTGTTACATGTGTACTAGAGGTGGTGCTGCCAAGCTGCGTACAGATTTTCAATGCAAATGTTTTATATTTATTCTAAGTGTTCGAATTTCACTTGCGAGCAATATATTTCGATGTGTATATATCACAGTAGCTAGCTCATAGTTTCATACTAATGAATTACTAATTATGGTTTACCAAGACATCTAAGAAAAGTAGCTTGTATTAACCTCTCTTACAGTCGAGGAACACTTATATTCAGAACATCAACTAGGAAACAAATTTTTGGGAGTCCCTGGACAGGGTAAACTTCTATAAATGTTATTTTTGCATGATTGTTGTTATTGTTGCTGTTGTTGTTGAAAATTATTTATTTGATCACTGTTACCGCTATGAAAATAATGTAGTTAGCATCTTCGGTTTTAGATATTCAGCATGCTTATAATTTTTGATATGTTTTATATCTAAAAAAGCACATACTTTTGTATTTACTTTTGTATGTACTTACTGTTTAAGAAAGAAAGTAATCTCAAAAATATAACTGTTGATCTATAAAATAGATTGATTTCTGTGGTATCATTAGGGCAGTTTGACTGAACTTAGATGCGTATGTAGATTAATGTCCTTGCGTTAATTTTAATTTTCCGGTTTAAATTATCCTATTCTTACGCTCACACTGTATAGTGTAAGCTATAGTATTTTAATGTTGATGGGGCATGATTGATCTCGAAACAAATAAAAATACGTGCAGGGACCAAGTAAAATAACTAAACAAAACTTCGTGCCACAACATGTGAAAATAACTAGACATGTACCTAGAAATGCATGATTTTACATAAATTATGAGCAGTCCACGATTTATGAAATGAATTAAAATTTGAGATCAATTGTTCCCTGTGTTGATTATTCGAATAATATATGCATTATATTTGCACGTTTTGCCGGCACCTATACATATCTCCATTACGCTTACAATTATTGAAGTTGTTGCTATATTTTTTACCGTTTATTATTATTATTATTATTATTAAGATTGTATGTGACACACAAATAATCAGTGCTTTGTACATTTGACTAGATCTACCAATATGTTATATGCACTAAATCCAAATCTGAGGTCGGTTTTGCCTATAGACCTTCAAAACTCCTTGTACGTTACAAAAAAAACTGAAAATGGTAAAAAATAACATTGTTGGCATAAAGATGAAGAATGTTTGTGGTATTGTATCAACTATATTTCTTATATTTTTAAATGTGGTGAATCCAATTCTCGCACCCGTAACCCCCCAATTGTAGCTATAAAAATAAAAAAAGATATATTGAATTGAAAGATTTAGAATCCTGGAGTTGTCTGGGTAAAAGCAAATACAGGATTTCAATATCAAAACAGTGTTACGCAAAAATGATAAATGATATTTATAAGTCCATTTTTTCCTTTTTTCGATTATTTTCTGCGTTTTTAGCAATTTTACTTACAATTTTGGAGGAGCAAGTCAGACACTGGCTTTGACCTGAGCACAATGAGCACTGTAAGAAACATCTTGCTCAAGTCCAAAAAAAATCTTTGAAACTTCAATTTTTCGCGAAATGATTTCTGTCACCACAATTTTTCACGATTGTTTGCCCATTTTAGGGATTTTTGCAATTTGTTTGAAATTTTGAGGATATATCGGTAAATCTATAACTAAGTGTAAACCCAACGTTTCTAAAAACTTAAAGTCATAACTGCTGAAGTCAAAAACGTTTTTTATAAGCTTTCATGAATGCAATTTAGCGCGTTTTTTCTAAGTTGCAGCGCGGTTCTAAATTTACTCAAAATTTTGAGGATATACGAATAAAGCAAGTATCTAATGAAGAACTAGTGCATCGATTCGATAGATCTGAGAGTAGGCTAGGGCATTAATGGGCTAGTGTATAGCACGTGAACTTGAGAATCAAAGAAAATACGTATTCTGGTGTTAGCGGTTTCTCTAGTATGTGTGTCTAAAATGAAATGAGGGGAGGTAAGTCCGAAGGTCAACTTGCGATACTACTCACGGCTGACCGCCGCGAAGACGATTTGGTATCGAGGGGAGCCGGGAGCGACCGACCGGTGGCCTATTGATAGCAGATTGAAGAAGAAAGCTTGCGCTATGTCAATTCGGTGGCCTGTTTTGATATCGTATTTGGTTGTGAAATTACAGACATTTGAAGAATGTGTGGTTTTGCATTGCGGGTTTATTTGCACACAAGAAACCTTCTGGCTCTGAATTGTCATTCACTAATGTCTTGACTATCATCTTCTGAAATTTTATATATGTAGTTTGAAAAACAAGTGAGTTGTGGGTATATTTGCGAATCAGTGTTTTACATGGCAAATATATATGTATAAATGTGTGTAACCAGCTCCCTTAAGAATTTTTTTTAACTTTAGAGCTGCAACTGTTCACGTATTTTGCCACTCACTGTTTTTTTACTGACTCGATGATTTTAGGTATACAGACTCGAAAAATATAAGTAGGTCTGATCAAATGTACGAGCCAAATTATTTGAGTGTGCCAACTAAAGATAGTAAAGAACTTTTGCGACTTCTACAATCACTATAGGCAGAAACAGAAGCAGAACAGTTGCTCAAATATATTGTTAACTTTTTTGCAGAGCCTCACAAGTCGCAGAAAATAGCGAAAAGCGCCAGTTACATATCAATAAACTGTAACGCCAGCGCAAACGAACTGGACACAATGGACACTAAGCTGTCCTTAATGAAGAAAATTCCTCCAGGAGCGGAAGCGAGCAATATCTTAGTCGGCGAGGTGGATTTTCTGGAAAAACCGATCTCTGCTTTCGTGCGTCTCAACAAAGCCAGTATTTTAGGTGATCTCACTGAAGTTCCCATTCCTACTAGGTTTCTGTTCATACTACTTGGACCAAGCACACACAATTCAAGTAAGTTTGGAGTTTAGACAATATTTAATATTAATAGACGTCTTTGTTATATTTACAAATATATAGCAACAGCTTGCAAAAAGCCTGCTGGGTGAAGTTTGGTATCTGGTACTCCTACGATTTTCCACAACTCTTCTTGATTCCTTCTGATTTTTTTTTAATTTTTCACAATATTTCCCTATTTGTATTGACTTTACCAGTTTTTTTATGCTTTTCCGCCGTTTTTTCCATCTCATCCAATTTCCTGGAATTACTGACAGTTTCGTCTTTTATGGGCTTTCCCATATTTTTTTTCACTTTGTGTTCTTCATTATATATTATGCATATTGCTGATATATACAAATTATTATTATTATACTATTATTTTCTGGTTCCCTAGATTTTATCCAAATTTTTCTCCCGACCTTCCCGATAGCGCACACGGAGAGATCCTACAACAGTTTCATATTATCCTTCGATCCTGCGCTATTCACGAATGGCTCCAAGTCAGAATTGGGGACAGGAGTGGGAGACATTGGTACCAATCCAAGGGTTGAAATTTCAGTAAACTCTGTAAGGTGTAAAACAATCTGCCAAACAGAAATGAACAAAAGGCCCCTATCAAACAAATCTGTAAAAATCTTTTCAGATAGCCAGGCTGCCCTGAAAGCACTGAGCTCCAAATGGGTTGACTCAAGACTCGTATGGATCTGCATACATCTCCTCTTGGATTCCAGATCACAACGGTGTATAAGGCAATGTATTGGGAATCTGTGTTCATAGGAACAGAACCATTTGCGGGTATTGCGAAAAGCACCGCTAAGAAAGCCATCTCAGGTTGGGCAGAGAGGAAGGCACTCCTGCACTGGCTAGATACGCCAAGGCTACTACACTTAAAGGTTTTTATACCATACTGCCCTAGCCAGGCCCTCCGAAGATCATAGAATGGAAGAGAAATGATCACAACGGCCTAGTGACTTTATTTCTCGATGATTATCGTGCTCTCTATCTACGATCATAAACTTGGACTTGTTGTAGTTAATAACCAAGATATATACTGGACTGTGTTGTTCTAGGATGTTTAATCGAGCCTACTAGTTCGTCCTGAGAAGCAGCAATCGTCAGCAAATCTTAAGTTGGGTATTTTGCTTCCGCCAATAGTTATACCGCCATTCCAGTTGTCCAATACCCAATACCTGTCTCCTCACAAATTCAGAGTAAATATTAAATAAACTTTCGGAATCAGATAATTTCTTGATTTGCTAAAATCTTTTCTTTGATCAGTGCAATGACTTCTGGATGCAATACTGCCTCCATTGTTTCAATGAGCGTGTTGCTGCAATCATGACTCTCTTCGATATCCTGATTTCCACCAAATCGGTCAATTTGACCAAACAAAAATTTTTCGAATTCTTCGTCAGTCATTCTAGGAATATCTATAGGATTACTAATATTGTGTAAAAATGTATCATCATTACTATTCATCGCATTTTTTGTTGTATCTAACGCATCGGTTTTCTGAGACTTTTGATTGATTCCTAAACATGTCTTCTTAATTTCGTCTAGTATATTCAAGGATTCACTAGCTGATCTGTGTAGTAAATCCTGAAAATAATATATGTAGCATTGCAATAATCCTATTTTCTATATTACATATTCAGTATCAAAGACTCAAATTAGAATAAACAATCAATGAGTTTCATTTTCGCAAAAACAAAAGGTAACTGTTTTTATACGATACATATATTTATGTTTAGGTTATGTTGCAATTAAGGTTTCAGCACAGTATATCGGTGAGTATATCCATGTTATACGACCTGTGTGGGGGCGGGTTAGAATATCTCCCAACGTATATGCTCCGTGTCGTAAAAGGCGACTAAAAGGAACCGAACTACTGTCGGTATAAGCAGTAACCTCTTCTCAACCAACAGCTTTGGGTGCACGAGTTGAGAAGAATCAGGACACCTTCTTGTCCTTGGGGTGAGAAATTGCCCCTAAAGCATTCTGGTTGATCTGTTGACGGGACATTGTTGAGGGAAAAAAGTTAGGTCTAGAACAAATAACAGACTGTCGTTTCTGCTATGTGGAGGAAGAAACAGCGGCGCACATACTGTGCTTCTGTCCAGTACTGAAAAGAGCTAGGTTTCAGACTTTCGGATTCGGCCAACTGAAACATAGTGACTCCAAGGAAGTTTCACCCAACACGATCATCGCCTTCGTCGATTATAGTTGTGAGCCACAAGAGACAGAATAGGGTCGCAGTGGAAGGAGGCATAGTCGTCCCGCTCAGTTTCAACGTAATAACCTAACCTACATGATTTTTCCCTATTTTTCGATTCTCCTCAATTATTACCGTGTTTCTCTTCTCTAGTTTTTTTCCAATTCCAGAATCTTCGACATTTTTTTATTCTCTCGATTTCTCCCGATTTTTTTCCGTCTTTCCTATTTCTCACGATTATCTCTAAATTTTCCAGATATTTTTACACTTTTTTCTGATCTTTTCCCATTCATTCCAATAATCTTAATATTTGTATGAATTTTTCCTATTTTCTTAGATTTCTCATGACTATATCCCTAATTTTCCGAATCTGAGCCTTTAGCAGTTCTCCCTAAATTTCAGATGTAACCCAATTTTCAGTCAGTCATTCACAATATTTTATGATTTTCTCCGAATTTTCCTTATGTTTCTTGATTTAACACAATTTTCTGGGTTTCACCCGATTTGTCCCATTTTCACGATTTGTACATCACCAGGTTACCACGAAATTGGCCGAGCCATGGCAACCCTGATGTCGGACGAGGTGTTCCACGAGGTAGCGTACCGGGCCCGTAACCGGTCCCACCTTTTGGCCGCCGTGGACGAATTCCTGGACGCGGTGACGGTGCTGCCTCCTGGAGAATGGGACCCCGCCATCCGGATAGAGCCCCCTCCCGCCGTGCCATCCCAGGACACCAGGAAAAGACCCCAACCACCTCCGCAGGACAAGCTGAATAAGATTGAAGACGAGGAGGAGATGGAGCAGAAGATGAGGGAGGAAATGGGACTCGCCAGGACTGGAGTGCTTTTTGGTGAGGGTTTCATTTTATCGTGTTTTCGCAGCTACATCAAGAATTATGAATAGACTGTAGACAAAATTTAATAAATAATTAAAGACAGTCCATAAAGCTGCGTACACATCTTACCCTATATGACTTGAGCACACATATACAGGGTGTCCCATGAATTTCTTTGATACGTAATATTCTCGTAACAAGAAAAAGGTTCAAACGACAGCTGGGTGAAATTTTTGAAAGTACTATTGAGTCTATCATACCATGCTTTTAGAAAAATGTTTTTGTATTTCAACCCTTATAGCTCACCTCAACTTTTGTTTTTCAAATAGCACCAAATGGTTTTTTCTAGACAAATTAAGTCCTAATATTATTTAAAAACTTGCAGTTCGTTTAGTTTTATATGCAAATTTATTTTTTATGGAAAATCATGACCGCAACATTAAAAAAATAAGAATTTATTGACGCAAAGTACTTTCAAACATTCCACTCAGTTTTCGATTGAACATTTTTTCATTACGAGAATATCACGTGTATACGTGTCTTTCTCAACTCGCTCCATGTTCACAGTAGTAGTTTTGCATAATATCATAAAGTGAGGACGAAGTATTACTTATGACAATGGATGGTTTAAAAGGGAAACAAGATAAGGAAAAAAAGATTGTGGTGGAGAACAAAAATGTCCAAGAATCGATATTAATATGTTTGTTGCACTTTAATAAGTAACCTGCGGTTGGAAGAGTCGACAGGCCAATTCAACAACTTCGTATGTCAACAAAAGTCTTTGAAACGTTAATCAATCTTGTTTGACCTAAAGAGCAAAAGAAAAATACAAGATTCAGAAAAATCATTCCTATCAAAGAGCGTTTAGTAATAACAATGCTTTTTCTGGCCACCGGGGAGTTTTAACACGAGTTTACAATATTTGTTTAATGTTTTTAGTTTCTAAACTTTCCAAGTACCAATCGTCTTCTTCCCTTTGGCTTTCTGGCTTCGAAATGAACTTAGTAGACAACGCATTTCCTAAAATTTCTTGGCAGGCGTGTTTATTCATTTTTCGAGTAATAAAATGAGTTACAAGAATCAAATAGTACTGGGTACGTATGAGTCAAGTCATTGTAAACACAACTCATTGCACTATTCCATTTTCCACACACCGTTATGTTCACAAAATGAAGACAATTGAAAATCTAGAGCCAATTTGGGTATAAAGACGGCACAGGCAACGCATACGTCCACACTGAGCAGGCATACGCTGAACGTTTTCTTTGATGCGGGGACCGAAAACTGACATGATTTGACTCGACCCATGAGTGCTTAAAGTCGCGCGTGAGTTAGCCCACATGCCCTGAGACTCCATTCCTATATTTTTGTATATTTGTGTGCACTCAAACATGTGCGCTCAAATGTGCACGCGGCTTAAGATACTCATATATCACAAGATGGTGATGAAAAAAAGGGCCAAAGATGGTCTACTTGCGTGGCTTCGCCTCCATCACACTACGACTGTTTTCTTATGTTTATTATCAACAAAGTTCTAAGTAATCCTAGATTATACTAGATTAATAGAATCCACTTTATGACATGTCGTATATGTACATTGAAGCATTATGCAATGATAAAATAGATTTCACTAAACACAGGAAAAAATGTTTATGGACTTTAAAGCTGCCAAACTAATACGTGCTATCGTGTTTTACAGACCAATAAATGAAACTCCACTCATTTAAGTTGAATAATAACACCTGTAGAGTAGAAATAGACAAAATGTGAAGTCAGAATGTTATTAGATGCATTATAACCATATAATGTAGAAAGCCATACCAATCACTTTGATAATTTGATAATACCCTAAAAACAAAAGCAGAAACCATGCATTTCTTCTGTGGAGCGATCACTCGATCAATAGACGACCATTCTATAGTATCATTGATTAAGGTATTAAATAGTATCTAGTAAATAAAAAAAATGAATTTCTGATGCAGGTGGTCTGGTGAATGACATCAAACGAAAAGCACCTTGGTATTGGTCGGATTTCAAAGACGCCTTTGCTATGCAATGTATAGCCTCCTGGATATTTTTGTATTTCGCTTGTCTATCACCAATCATCACATTTGGAGGGCTCTTGGCTGAGGCAACTGGTCGTAACATGGCTGCTATGGAGTCTCTAGTATCGGGATTTGTCTGTGGAATGGGGTAAGTACTAACGGATTTCATAAAGGCTTCACATTCCAAAATCTAAGAGCGTTTTCTGTTTTTTCGGGATTCGTCCTGAAACACAATGTATGTTTTCTTAAAAATGAATATCTATAAAATATATTTTTTTGCAGATATGGATTCTTCTCGGGCCAACCGTTAACAATATTAGGATCTACAGGACCAGTATTAGTATTCGAAACGATTGTGTATGATTTCTGCTTGAAGACTGGTTGGGATTATCTGTCGTTTCGGTTTTGGATAGGAACTTGGATAGCTGTCATTCTGCTGATACTAGTCGCTACAGATGCTAGTGCATTCGTCTGCTATATCACCAGGTTTACGGAAGAAAGTTTTGCAGCGTTGATCGCATTCATCTTCATATACAAGGTAAATCTTGAACATTTAGAAATTTTGGCAATTTTTAAGCGCTTGAATATTTGCTTGAATGTAAGATGAAAGTATCTATAATGAGTCGATTTGATAGATCTGTAGGTCCACTGAAAGTCAGAACGCAAAAGTTGTCTCGAATATAATCATATACTACTCCCCAGTGAAATTCGAACACCTAAAAAAGGGATATTAACCTTCAAAGTCAATCGTCTAAATTGAAGACCTTTCTAGTTCACGGAAGCAAAGTTTACAGAAATCAAGAAACACTGAGTACAGCCTTTTTATGAGTGAAAATAATTAAAACGAGGGCATGATAATCTACGATGGTTTAGGATGTTAGGTTTCAACTCCTCCAAAATCTAGGACAGATAGTTTTTCTGAATCTGGATTTTGCATGTTAGGAACTGTGACATGCCGTGTTTTGAGTGCTGTTTTTGTAGAATTGTATCAAAATAAATCAAACACTATGGGCTTTTTTACTGAATATAAAAAACTAAACAAACACTGAGTTCAAGGACTGAGACTATAAACATAATGCTAGATATTAAAGACTTACAAGGTTTATATATCAAAATCCGAATTTTCTGACAAACAGAAGTCTTAAGAACTAACAACACCATTTTCATGACGAGCTTAGACGCCGTCTGATTCTTCTTATGAGCTGATTTACCTTGTGGTAGAACAATATTTTGGTCACCTATGGTTCTTAAATTGATAAATAAAGTATCAGTACAGCATAGCTCAATCCCAACTGAGAAAAGTGAATTCACCGCACGATATTCTCAACAAAAGAACAAAACACGTAACCTCCTGTGATCAACATGTGTTTGAAATTATACACCGCTTGGACTAGCCGGTGTCTGCATCAAAACCTAATTTTCTTCACCAAATATCTTATGTCTAATGCCGGATTTTGTAAGCGAGTAGTATATAAAATGGTAGCCCTTTAAATAATGAACAAAATGGTATATAAAACTATTTTAAAAAGTATCTGATATGTCGGGTTTTACATTCAGACGACTCATTGTTGTATCTCAAAATTAACAAAAAACGGTTTTTGTATCTCCTTTAATTGAATTTTAACCTAACCAGGCTATAGAGAATGTCCTGGCGATAGGAAACAAGTACCCAATAGGAACAAGCAACACCAAGGACTTCAGTCAGTCCTCAGAATGTCTCTGTATATTTGAAGGAAATCCGGGACTGAACCGAACTAGTATAGCAGATGAAGAATTATGTTTGGTAAGTGTTTTACAAAAGATATTTTATAACATTAATGATTAATGACATCATTTTATTTTAGAAACTCAATGGCACGATCTCTGAAAGCTGTTATACTCCAAATGCCGCACCAGATGTTTTCCTTATGTCTGTTTTGCTGTTCTTTGGGACCTTCATTATTTCCATCCAACTGAAAGAATTCAAGAACGCATTATTTTTCCCTTCAAAGGTAAGAGGCCAGCGCCGGTACTCTGTAACTTCAGAGATAGAAACGTGTTTCTATCACCATGACGTGCATAGTAAACAGCCAGCACAATAACTCACATTGGCGGTAACTACACGCACATCCCTCCTTTTGGATGATTTTTTGTAGGGATGCTAACGATACTTCGATACTTCTGCACTAATATCGAGTATTTTTGTCATCGATACTTTATGAGGCATTCCAAGTATCGATACTTTTGTATCGGTATCGGTATATAATTATTGAGGGGTGTAATCAGTTGCACAAAATGCTCTGTACGAACCAAACGCGCCTATTTGGCTAAAAAATATCGAGTACCGGTATCGATATTTTCATTTTCGCATCTCTATCCAAACTTCACATCCGTAAAATCATCCCCAGGACAAATTCTGTGGGAACCATTTTTATATGGGAAATCCTCAGAGATATTATGCTGGTTGTTTACTATGCTATGCCTACTACGCTGACATATTTTTTACGAAGCCACCCGATCCTATAGTACATAGAAACACGTTTCTAAGTTACAGAGTACCGGCGTAGGGTTTAAGCTAATAAATATACTAAAAAAGACCAAAAAAACATGCTTTTAAAGAACACCGCACTGAAAAGGTAATAATTTTTAAAATAATCTTGAAACAATAACGAACAAAAAATTGTGAAAAAACGTCAGACGTCCGATTTACGAATAATATAACACAAAGCGCTCATGCTTTTTTCACAATCATACTATTATTTTTCATTCATTATTGTTTTAAGGTAATTTTAAAAAATTAGCTTTAACTTTTCAGTCCAATGTTCTATAGCATGTTTGCACACCTATAACCTTTTTTACTTCCCCGTGATATATTGTTATTAGTTCCACTTAAGGTATTGCTATTATAACATGCCCTTAAGATTTTACCGAAAATTATTGAACTCATGCATATTTCAGGTACGTCAATTTATCAGCGACTTCGCTGTCATCATAGCAATATTGTCAATGACTCTGTTGGACTTCAAAGTAGGAATCGCCACACCCAAATTGGAAGTTCCGCACGAGTTCAAACCCACGTTGCCAAATAGGGGATGGATCATCCCTCCGTTCCAACATAACCCCATTTATTCGGCTCTCGTTGCATTCCCCCCGGCTCTTCTGGGGACCATACTAATCTTCATGGACCAGCAGATCACCAGCGTTATCATCAACAGGAAAGAGTTCAAACTCAAGAAAGGTAAGCTTGATGGAGGAGGAGATTTTTTTCAATTTGATAAATAAAAAGGGATTAAAGGTTTATTATTGCTCAAAGTAGCTATTCTCCCTTAAAGTTCATTAACACTTCATTAACTACTCAAGTAACTTTTTTGTTGTTGCGTGCTGTGTAAACTCTCCTCTAGAGGTAGAGAGACGTACCACAGCATACCGAACAATCAGCAGAATATATCAGGTTAGCGGCAACCATACGCGCATCCCGCCATTTTGGATTATAATCTGTCAAAAGGAACATGTTTGACGCAAGGTCGATTCTCGTATTTACTGAGATAAAATGCATAGGCGTACGCTGTGGGATTTTGTATACGGGGTGTTGATAGTATATAATATGATCTTTAAAATAGATAAACAGTCTGCTGGAAGTATGTGTGCTGCAAAACATACAGAAATACGTACTATAATAGCAGACAAAGTTTATTAGATTTCCGAAAGATCCCGTGAGGTAATAAAATATGTACTCAAAAGTCTACGATCTACTCTTTTTACGATTCGATGGAGACGACTTAACTAATTTGATAGTTGAGCTGATAAGCCAGCATGCTTTTGAACTAAATTTTATAGAATCCTATATCTTTTTCGGTAATTACTGAACAAAAATTGGGAGTTCACTAAAAGGTGTAACCGTTCACTTGAATGTTTATCGTTGTCACTAGTATTCTGGTCAAAATTAACTTAGAAGTGTTACTGACTAATTGATGCTACTATCTATCAGATCGGCTCAATCAAATAAGCAAATACACATATTTCCTTTGAACTTTCTACACCTATACGACTACCGCCATCTATTATCCACTGGGTAAAGGTTTTATTCCCATTTTTTATTTATAGAGATAAGATAATTTCGAGTTTTTGAGGCCTTTCTTTGTTTTATTTCTTTGGGCAGTTCAAGTCGTGGTTCGGTGTCTAATGAAACTGGACTTCTTTCTGGGTTTCGATACTCCCAATTATACTCGTTTTTGTTTCGTCTAAATATGCCACTAATAAAACGTAATTATTGGTTCTATTTCAAAAAGTCAAGTTCCATTACAGCTACTTAAAAATATCTTAAGTGTATAAAAACTAGTGCGAATACGTCCAACATACTAAGCAGTTCAGTAATTTTTCGATAAATTATCTTGTCGACACGGATGTTTAAGAGAATCGATACTTTGTCCTCAAGTATCAGGGAATATCGATACTTGACCAAAAAAATATCGAATCTGTATTGTATACATAACACTGTGTGGATATTTACATCTATAGAATATACATTAGATATTCCATTTTGAACATGAACATTTTGAATATTCATAGGACCTTAAATGTACGTACGAAAAATAATGTATGCATTACTGCAAGATACTATGTATATTCACGTAGGTATATTCTCATGTGAATATACCGAAGATGTTGGTCTAAGTATTATATATAATATATTCACTTGTGATTATACATAAGATGTTGGTCTAGGTGTCATATATACATCTTATGCCTTCGCTAAAGACAACTGGCGCCGCGTGTGACTGGACGTTGCTATTCCGCGTTCTGGTCACTCCGCCGTTCGCGTCCTTAGCCCTAGTTAGCGTGAGCTTACTGGTACTGGTTGTGCCTGATCGAAACACGTGTAAAATATTGTGCAATGTATCTTCTGGCTACGGGTAGTACTCGCATCCAGCGTTTGACGGGTCGTAGATGTAGGTAGTCTTTTATATTAGTTTTATAACCTTGATTTTCCTGTGATTTCAGACATGTCATTCAACAGAAAAAAGGTTATAATCACAGTACTTGATTTTCTCATGTATTATTATTGCACTAGGACTTGAAATAATAACAATCGATGAAGAAAGTATAAGGTTTTTTTATTTTTATGCCTCTGCATTCAATGTTTACTGATATAGAAAGGCCTGTTCTTTTAATTAAGCATCTTCTAATGTTAAACATCATTAAACTACTAAATGTGCATATACACCTGATTTTATGCACATTGAATGGTTGTACTGGGGATATGAAAGTCTGTAACAAAACTACATTAAATGTATAATTATTTGATCTCTATTTTACGTCAATTAGACATACTTGCCCCTTTCAGTGAATATACATATCCATAGAATGAACATACAGGTGTCTACACGTATACTCATAACTTATAGCAAAAGTATATCCGCCGGTACTCTGTAACTTAGAAACGTGTTTCTATATGCACTATGTGCTATAGTATCGGATGGCTTCGTAAATATGTCAGCGTAGTAGACACTGTGTGTGCCCGATCGTCATGGTCGTCATGGTGATAGAAACTCGTTTCTATCTCTTACGTTACAGAGTACCGGCGCTGGTGTACGTTACATATACACTGCATGTGCATTAGACGTACATATTCACATTTAATGGATGTACCATGTATGTTCGCGACAATTGTAGATGAAATCTATGTTTTTTTGATATCTATTTTATATCCATTAGATATTGGTTGTATGTACTTTGTGCATAATTTTGTTATGTAAGTATATACATGGTATATGTTATGAATGTACACATGCCTGGTGTATGTTACATATACTATGCATGTTCATCAGACGTACATATGTACATATATTTGATGGATATGCCATGGATGTGGAAGTTCGCGATAAACGTACATGAAATGTATATTTTTTTGATGTCTATTTCACATCCATTAGACATTCTTGCTCCATTTGTGGATATACATATCCATTGAATAGATATTCAGTGTATGTACACTGTATATCATTTTGTTATGTGGGATACTTTTTGTTATTATCGCATCCCTAGCCAGACTTCTAATCCATAATGGCGCTGTCAAGGTCACCGTCTGATATTCTGCTGATTGCTTAGTATGCTGTGGAAGTACTATAATGTGCACAAATTATGTTATAACTGGAAAATAAAAATTGTATGGATTTATGAATATTATTATTAATTTATTAAAATTAATAAGTAATTATTATATAAATTTTAAAGATTCATCTTCAAATAAAATCAAATAAACTGTTGATATCGATATGTCGTGGCATTTCCAGGTTGCGGTTACCACCTGGACCTCTTCGTGCTAGCCATCCTGATCCAGATCTGTTCGTTCATGGGCCTGCCATGGTTCGTGGCTGCCACCGTCCTGTCCATCAACCACGTAAACTCCTTGAAGCTGGAATCTGAGTGCGCTGCGCCTGGAGACAAGCCCCAATTCCTGGGGGTGCGTGAGCAGCGTGTCACCCACGTCCTCATCTTTCTATCCATCGGTTTGTCGGTGTTCCTGACGCCCACCCTGGGCCACATCCCCATGCCGGTGCTGTTCGGGGTGTTCCTCTACATGGGCGTCGCATCGCTAAAGGGGTTGCAGTTCTTCGATCGATTGCTCATCATGTTCATGCCTGCCAAGTACCAGCCGGATTATATGTACCTTAGACAGGTGAGTTTACAAATAAATAGTACTAATAAAATGAATAAATATGATAAAATGGGGTAAATAAGTAGCAAACAGCTAAATACACTATTGTGGAGTACGCAAATAAAGGCCTGCACTAAAATCAGATTGTACAAGACAATACCTATGGAGCTGAAGTTTGGGAAACCACAGAGGCTATGAAGAAAAAACTAACGATGGAAATGGGATTCTGGAAGAGTTGCTGTAAACTGAGGATCCAGGACAGAATAAGGAATATAGACATAAGGGACATGCTCAACATTGATACGATAGATGAGGGAAGATTGAGGGGCATGTATGTCGAATGGCCGACAAGAGGTGCACCAAAAAGGTTCTCCAATGGACACCCAGTCAAAAGGAAAAGAGAGGAAGACCAAAGAAAAATTATTGGAGACAAGATGTTGAGGAAGCCATGAGTCAGAGGAACTTGTCTGATGGCGACTGGAGAGACCGTAGGCTGTGGAAGATAGGATGCGGTAAACGACCCTAGTGTTGTATCCAAATCGCAAGATGATGATGAAATAAATTGCATAAGGCACAAAAGGTAGTAACCTTATGCATAGGGCTTGACAGGGTAGATATAAAGTACCCACAATATACATAGTGATTAGTAATTTGTAGAGGTGTTAAGCTATTAAATTGACCATACAATACCAGGTCCAATTCCTAATTGCTTCAGAGATAAATTGAATTTTAGAGATTTTCATTAAAATGCAGACCTAATAAAACAAAGTTTTATTGTCGGATTTTGGAATTTTTGGTATTAGTTGGAAAATATGCTATCACGTCATTATCGACTAAAAGAAAGTGATCATGTATCAAACACATCGCGAGATTGTGTTAAAATCAGCATATGTTGAAAAGTGACTTCAAGAAACTACAAAAAACTGAATTTATTCTAAAAGGTCACCATATAATACTACCGTGCAGTTTACGGTGAAAGCATGCCCATTTTTCTAGTTATCCATTGGTACTACAAACTTGTTTTAAATGAAGTAAACAGAAGCAATAAAATTGCATTTGATCTCTAAAAGCATAATAGATCTCCGAAAGTATATAGAGTTTCAACAAACCGTTTAGCGATAACGTGTCATCGGATTTCTAATTTATGTTATGGGCACTGGAATAATGTGTTTTTACATCATGAGTAGTCATAAACGGTGATCGGTTAACCAAAATTTGGTATAGGGTATCAAAATTGGGAGAAAACTTCAAGTTGTAGTTTAGCTATAGAGCTATCATTTCCTTCTTTACAGCTCGCGCGGCGACTTGGAGCGATGGCTACTATGCATGTGTAAACATGTCTCAACATGTATTGGCAGTTTTTGACAAAACATTCGACAATATGAAAGATTTTTCTCAAAAATTAAATACCTAGCTCATTTGATTCAATAAAATCCATTTTAAGATTAAAAACAACCAACATAATGCCCGTTCAGAATTCTTCCTGTCTATGGAAGAAACAAGAGCTTTTTGATACATCACCTTGTGTGTTTTCGATTATGTTGTAAGGTTTATAAAAGAAAAAAAAATCATAAAAAAAGTTACCAAGGTCAATGGGTATGACAGAGACGTGTTTACAATCTTCTTCTCCGTACTTTTACCCTCGGGAGGGTGTAGTGATACTATTTAGGTATGTATTTGGATTTCCTGCTTCCATGCGTTTCTGTCTTGTGCTAAATGTGTTGCCTCGTATATTTAGTGGCCGGTCATATCTTTAAATCTATCGCTCCATCTCATTGGGGACCTTCCTCTAGGTCTTTTCCCCTCAACTTTCCCTTCTATCATGAGGCTTTCCATCTCACCTCTTCTTCTTGCTATGTGCCCAAAATAACTGAGGTATGCCTTATTGATTTGATTTAGTAGGTGCTTTTTTTTTTTTTTTTTATGGTCGGCCTCCCGCAAAGGCTGAAAGCCTATGGCGCTTTAGAAGCGCTGCGAGAGGATAAGTATCGGTTCACGTTAGATTTGAAACGCTGCAGGTTGTAGCCGTCGGGAAACAAATTTCCCGGCAGCTGATTCCACAGCGTCGAAGTTCTCCAAAAGAAGGAATGCTGGAGGAGACTGGTTCGGGGAGTAAGGACCTCGACCTGGTAAGGATGAGCTCGAAGAGCTTCTCTAGTGGTCCTGGTTCGGACGGCCTGTGGTGTTATTATCTGAGAGAGCTCACTCGAACATCTTCCGTGATAGAATCTGTAAAACAGGGATAGGTCAGCCACCCTCCTTCGATGTTCCAGGCTGTGGAGGTCCTTTGTGAGGTTAGGCGTATCGATTAGTCTAATCGCTCTTTTCTGGATAGTGTCCAGAAGCTTTAGAGAGTGCTTCGGAGCGCATCCCCACACATGGGAGCAATACTCCAGCGATGGTCGGATCTGTGCTTTGTAGAGCAGCAGCAGTTGCTCTGGTGTATACAACTTCCTACAGCGGAACAAAACTCCAAGCTTCTGGGATGCCGTTTTAGCAATACTGACGACGTGGTCGTGCCAGGACATGTTATTGTTGATGTTGATTCCCAAAAGCTTGACGGAAAGTGATTCGACTATGGGGTGACCTTCCATTTCCACGGTTGGTAAGCCATTGTGAGACTTCTTTGTAAGTGTTGTTGCCTGAGTTTTCTGTACGTTGAACTGTACTTTATTTGCTAATCCCCACTCGACAATTGTTTTGATATCTGCGTTGATCTGTGCGGCATGCTGCTGTCGCCGACGTACCGTCTCCTGGGATGATAGTGGCTTGCCTGGTTCCATGCACGACACTAATGTACTGTCATCTGCGAAGCTGTAGATTGGATTGGATGTTATTTCCAGCAGCTCGTTGATGTACAGCAGAAATAGTGTAGGGGATAGGACAGATCCCTGAGGAACACCGGCGTTTATTGAAAATACGTCTGATGAACAGCCCTCGACTACAACGAACAGAGATCGGTCTTTCAAAAAGCTATTCAGCCACTGGCGCAGACCAGGTGGTAGTCCATAAGCAGCAAGCTTGACTAGAAGTCCGTCATGCCATACTCTGTCGAAAGCTTTGGATATATCAAGTGCAACAACACGGGATTCGCCATGGTTGTCTATTGCTCTGTTCCACAAGTGAGTGACGTAGGCAAGGAGGTCACCTGTAGACCTGTGCTTACGGAAGCCATACTGGCGATCATTTATGATGTTATTGTTGTCCAGGTATTTCAGGAGCTGTGTGTTAATGACAGTCTCCATAACCTTAGACATGATGCTGAGAAGAGCCACAGGTCTATAATTGGTGGGATCAGTTTTTTTGCCTTTCTTAGGGATGGGTTGCACGCAGCCAATCTTCCACGAAGCGGGAAACACGCCTCGTTGATACGAAAGTTTGAAGAGCTTGCAAAGAATAGGTGCAAGCTCAGCGGCACAGCGTTTAAGGACAATGGCTGGAATTTGGTCAGGGCCAGTAGCTTTATTGGTGTTCAGTTTTTGGAGGATGCTTTTTACATCTCGATGTTGAAATTTGACCTCTGCCATTCTCGAGTTCACGCTTATGGTGGTGGTCGGAGTACTTCCTTGAAAGTCTACAGTAGAATTGGCTGCGAAGAGCTTCGCCAAGATGTCTGCTTTTTCTTTAGGAGCAGAAGCGATGGATTTGTCCTCTCTGGTCAAGGGTGGTATTGACGAATAGGAAAAGTTCTGACTAACAGCCTTAGCAACAGACCAGAATGTTCTGGACGAACTAGGACATGAGAGGAGCTTGTTCTTAATTTTTTGGTTGTGTTCCTCCTTGCTGCTGTCAATCACGCGTTTACAGTGATTTCTGGCGTCGATAAAAGTGCGGTGGCTCTCAGCATTTGGATTTTTCCTCCATTCTCTGTAGTGTTGGTTTTTAGAGGTAACTGCATCTCTACAACGCTTATTGAACCATGGCTTATTTTTGGAGGGATGCTTGACGACATGAGGAATATAGGCTTCCATGCCGGATATTAATACCTCTGTTATTTCTTGGGCGCAAGCTGATGGGTCTCGTGACTTGAAGCAGACGTCGTTCCAGGGAAAGGACTGGTAGTATTCCCTTAGGTCGTCCCACTTGGCTGATCCGTAATGCCAGACCCGACGAGGCTTTGCATGGTAGAGATCTGCAGAATGCATTTTGCATAGCGTCGAGACGGTGTTGTGGTCAGACGATCCCAGTGGGGCGGTTACCTTCACTGTGTAGACCGTTGGAGCAGTTGTGAGATATAGGTCCAACAGACTAGCAAAATCTCCGTGGCGGCTGGGAATCCTTGTTGGTTCTTTGACTATCTGCTCCAAGCCGCAGCTGATAGCGAAGGCTTCAGCTTCACGTCCCTCGTCGTCCGTTTTGTTTGAGTGTGTCAGCCAGTATGAGTTGTGAACGTTGAAGTCACCCAGAAAGACTATCTCTGAATGAGGGTGATCTGATTGCAGCGCGTCCACAGTGGCTCAAAGCTTCTCGAAGAGCTCTTTGCAGTTGTTACTGCTTGGTGGCCTATAAATGCAGCATATAAATTTGGAATGATTTTGGAAGGATATTTTGAGCCATATGATGTCAAATCCTTCCAGTTCGAGCTCTTCTTCTCGATGACAAGCAAGCCCAGATTTAACGTACACGCATACGCCAAACCTACGTCTAAATCGGGTGTATAAGTCATATCCGGGATATCTAAAGCAGTTATCCATTGTTGAAGAGCCGACTTGGGTTTCCGTAAGAGCCAGAATGTGTGGCTTCTCTGCCTGAAGGTGTTGATGGACAGAGTTTATGTTGGAGGCAAGACCTCGTATATTTGTAAAGTCGGCTCTGAATAAGTTTCTCTGGCCTTCGGGCCTGTCGTCAGTGCGAAGTTGCTGCGAAGGACGGCTTCTGTTGTTAGCCTGACGAGGAGTGGCAGCACAATTCTTTAAACAATCTTCGCTTAATGTTCCCCCCGGACCACCTGGCACCCGGAGATCCGAACGGCCAGGTATTTTACCTCCGGAATCTTTTGATCCTGGAAGAGCCATTGAGCATTTTTTTACTTTTAATTAATCCAATTTGTCACTTATGAGAAACCGAGAACATCAGCCCAGCGACGGAACATGAACCGTGAGGCCATTTGGCGCCGCCTATTCCCGGGAACCTATTTCTAGTTTCCCGGAAATATTCCGATGTGGGGGTGATTGCACCGCGGGCGAAGCTAAGTGACTGCACTTCTCCCCCCTGTGGCTGATTGCAGAGATAATAGTACATGATGCACCGTCGTCGGTGCAAGGTGTACCATCACCTCTGGGCGATGGGGTCGCCACATCCCTACGCCATTTTTGATTTGTAGCTCTTGTAGAATGGAGGCGTTGGTTCTATGTTCTATCCATGATACTCTCAGAATTCGCCTGTATACCCATAGTTCTTTTCCGATCTGCCTTTTTCAATGTCCATGTTTCAGAGGCGTAGGCGGCAATTGGGAAGATCAAGGAGTTCGCTAACATTACTTTCACTGTCTTTGTCATGGTTTGATCTCTGCATACTTTTGTAAGTTTAGTTGTTGCTGTCCTGGCCATTGCCAGTCTTCTTTTCACTTCCTCTGTGCAGCCCCCATCTTTGGTTAACAATGATCCCAGGTACACAAACTTGTCCACCACATCATATTTCGCTACCTTTTGTATATTGGCTGTGTCGTTGGATCTATCGATGATCATCACTTTGGTTTTTGTTTCATTGATTTTAAGACCATAATCTCTACTGTAGTTGTCCAATTTATCCATTATGCTTGTCAGTTGTTCTTCGTCTGTAACAATGATTAGGGTATCGTCGGCATATCTCAGGTTGCTTATTTTTCTTCCTCCAACTGATATTCCACCCTCCCAGTCATCAATAGCAGAGGAAAATTCTTCTATCTTCAATATATTTTAAAGAAAAAACATTACGCTAATACCAGTTTATTATTTTCCCGTAGAATGTAGCTATAATAGTCTTGATCTCCTTGCAACCAAATCATCGCCCGTCCGCAAAAAAAGTATGTTGTCTTTTTATTTTTACAGCCACCACCCCCCAACCACCACAATTCCACCGCCACTAAAAAAAAGAAGTTGAAAATGGCCATAAGCCGCTAAAACCCCTAAAATGTCTAAAAACGAAGTTTAAGCTCTTTTCACATTTTCTGTTTTTTGAATATTACCGCGCCGCTACTGACACGATTTCTAAAAACCATACGCGTTTTCTATCCTCGCTACGGTAATAATACTGTGTCAAAATTTCATGAAGATCAATTCCATAGTTTCCACTCAAAACGCCCAACACGAAGTTTGAGTATTGTTTTATGTTTTTTAGTTTTTTGCTAATTATAGCAGCATCACCTACTACGACTCCATAGCATATCGCTACTCATATTTCATCACAATCCATGCAGCGGTTACTGAGATTACGAGGCTAGCAGAAGGCTAACAGACCGGCAGACAGATAGAAAGTCAGGAAACCTCCAAA
The DNA here is from genome assembly GCA_951848785.1 of Callosobruchus maculatus. Taxonomy (NCBI): domain Eukaryota; kingdom Metazoa; phylum Arthropoda; class Insecta; order Coleoptera; family Chrysomelidae; genus Callosobruchus; species Callosobruchus maculatus. Next base: position 1,449,403 of record CATOUR010000064.1, on the reverse strand, counting down.
AAGTGTACTATCTCTAAACCGAAAAGTAAAAAACAGTCCATCATCTAAAGTTCTTCATTTTTCTGAAGATTCTCCAGCAAAATATTTTGATTTGATTTGATTTTCAAGAAATTCTGGTCCGGCATTCGTGTTGGGCGAGAAAAATACTTCAAACACCATAATATGTCTCATGTAGAGTACACACAAGTTTTTGCGTATAGAGGTTGTAGTGTGACTGTAAACAATTGATATTTCCAGGTGCCAGTCAAGAAAGTCCACCTGTTCACCATCATCCAAGTAACATGCCTGGCTTGCTTGTGGGTGATCAAGTCCTTCAGCCAGACGTCCATTCTGTTCCCTTTAATGTTGGTAGTGATGATCGGTATCAGAAAATCTTTGGATTGCGTCTTCACGCAGAGGGAACTGAAGATACTGGATGACCTGATGCCAGACATGATCAAACGTAGGGTCAGAGGACCGGAGAGAGTAGGCTGCTGGACGAAGTTCATCAATTGTTTCTTGGGGCCAAAGCCTGTCAAGGAGAAGGAGTATCTGAAGTGCAGTCAGATGGCCAAGGAGCCATAAGGTGCAATGTGTGAGTGAGATTGGTAGCAACGATCATCTTTTGAGTTTTAATCTGATGAGAGTGGGCAGAAATGGTGTGAAGTATAGCTTGACTCAACAGCACAGCATACTTGACAATCAGCGGAATAACTCGGAGGATATCCTATATAAAAATGGTTCCTATAGAGGTTGACCTTGAGGACGCTGTTATGGATTAGAAGTTTGGGAAACAATTTGAATAAGTCTACTTTCGACATGAAGATCACGGGTCACTAGGCTTGTTAATTTAGGTGGTTCAGATTTGAACACCCTTTATTTAAAATTGATATGAGCACATATAGAAGAATACTTTAAAAAGAAATTTGTGAAAAAAACCTAGTGTTTGTAAACCCTTAAAAGGTGATCGTTGTTGCTTTCTTCGTTTCCGTCTGGTGAGGAAATTCTAATACTTACAATGATCAGTATTTTGGAAAAGATTATACCTATTACTACTCCCAAAATAAAGTGTTTTGATATTTAAGAGAAATTGGCAATCAGTACTGTGATGATAAAACAAATTGTGTTTATTTAAGCTCCAAAAAACGTCCTACCCATAATTGGTCTGAGTTTGAATGATTGATAATGAAAAAGGATTGTATCGACTCCAACATTCTTGGTCTGCAAATAATCGTAACTTTTGATATGCATTAGTTGAGTGTCTAATGGATACAACCAGCAACAGCCACTAATGTATTGCAGGTTGCATAAGTTGAAGAAATCCCACTGATTATTTTTTATACGAATGATACTGAATCCGAAGATAATAATTATGTCTGATTTAAAAACTCCAGAAGTGCTGTATTAATTACAGTATGGGTCCAGGTCAAAATTGTTGGATGCTCACTTTGTCCATATTGACAGACTCAAATCATATAATCACATGTCAAACTCAGTTAGGTAGAGATTTATGCAAAAAACAGGACCTCAAATATCGCCCATTTTCTGGAATTCGGCATATAGTATTTTCCTGTTGGTTGGATTGACAAAATTATGTGGTCGTATTTATGATCTAGAATCATTCAAAATCCAGAGCAGAACACTTAAAAGCATTCTTCCTCTAAACCTAAGATTAAACAAAACTGAGATTTCGATAACTTTTTGTAATGTATCCAACAAAAAATAAGCCGAAACTCTGAATCAAAGGCAATTAAAATCATGAATTTTTTTTGTTACCATGTAGCGAATTTGTGTTCTTCAGTGAGAGGCCAGAATCAGAGCACTAAAATATAGCTTTAAAAGCCTATATTTTTGTGTCTGTACTAACCTAGCCAAAACTGACATGTGGCGATGGTTTTAGTTTCGAACATGACATGGCCTGCTGGTTTTTAGAAAATTCACACCCTTTTACATTTTTTTTACAAAAAAATAGTACCTTGTCAATTTTTAAATCACTATATTTTAAACTACAATATACTATAGATACACAGGGTTTCCTGTTTGACATTAATGCCGCGAAAATCTGGAGACCGAAAAAAATAAGTAGGCTATAGAATGATAATCTTCGCTGCGATTCCGACCTTGAAAATTCATGCATTTCAAGGTCAAACATATTTTGCTAAAGTAAAATAGCTAATTTGAATCCCGCGAAATAAAAAGAGCGGATACTTTTACATCTGGCTGTTATCTTAAACCTCATGTGACGCTCAAGGTCAAACGAATTGTTTAATATGACCTTGACAATGACATGTAAAGTTATTTGAAAGTCAAACAGATGAAATGTTCACCAGGGAAATCAGTGTCTAACCTCAAGCGATCTTAAAGGTAAGCAAGATTAAATTCTAGGGCCTAGGACTAGGTTGTTATAAAATTATCCGCTCTTTCCATTTCGCTAGCAGCATTAGAGGCTCTTGATTAAAAGAAGTAACAAATCCAACCTTAATGGTCTTGACCTTAAAGACCGTTGTCAAGTTCACAGTTCACCTCTAATAAACCTTGGAACTTTAGTTTTATAGCCTTTTTCCAAACCGCTTCCAAAGATATTCGCGTGGTTAATTTAAAACGGGACACCCTGTATATATGGGAGGGAGTAATAGTCCAACATCAGCACGTTCAAATACGTCTTTTGTGAACAATGTCAATGCTAGAAATATAACAATAGCTGCTAGTCATGAATAAAATATTTTTATATACCCGCAACTCATCACTTGGACGCGAACTTTGTTGAGTACATGTGTAGCGTGATATTCATGTTACTTTAATTTGTAATCATTTATTATTGCCACCGATGTTCCTTATTTTACTAGCGCATCAATGTCCATGTAGTAATATGAACCGTCACCAATTCCAAACATGCGAGTTTATACCCAGTGTAGTCTTTAGGAACGTAAGATGTTGTGACATTTTTATACAATCCTCTTTGATATAATTGCTGTCTATATCTTTGCTACTAACATTTTAAGACATGTTGCATGGTGTATCAGGGGTGAAAAGGGTCGATAACATTTAATATATTTTTTTAATCAGCTCCTATTTTGGGCATGACAAAATTTTTTAATACCACAGTGAAATGTGGCTCGTTGATGTAAAACAGAAACAGTGTGGGGAATAGGACAGATCCCTGAGGAACACCAGCGTCTATCAGAAGTATGTTTGGTGACCAGCCTTCGACTACTACAAACAGAGATTGGTCATTCAAAAAGCTATTCAACCACTGGCGCAGGCCAGGTGGTAGTCCATGAGCAACAAGCTTGACCAGAAGTCCCTCATGCCACACTCTATCAGAGGCTTTCGATTTGTCAAGTGCATGTTTCACCATGATTTTCAATTGCCCTGTTCCATAAGTGGGTTCGTATGCCAGGAGGTCACCCGTAGAGCTGTGCTTACGGAAGCCATACTGGCGATCATTTATGATGTTATTGTTGTCCAAGTATTTCAGAAGCTGTCTGTTAATGACAGTCTCCATAACCTTAGACATGATGCTGTGAAGAGTCTCAGGTCTATAATTGATGGGATCGGTTTTTTGCCTTTCTTAAAAATGGGTTGCACGCAGCCAATCTACCATGCAGTGTATACAGGAAAAACAATTTTCATTATTTTTTCCTGTAAAAAAAACATGCCTGAGGATAAATTTCGTAACTCTGAGACGTCGTGCAACATCAGTACCATTATTTTTTGACCAAAACCACTATTTTATCAGAGTGTTTATAACAGAAACCGAAAAGAAATATATAAAACAAAACTAATGATTTTCTGAGATGTGGCAAAGTGTATGACAATTTAAAGCTGAATATGTTAGATATATGATTATCAATGGCCTTTGATAGTGCTACCTTCACGTTTTGTATTGAACAATGAGCTGAAGTAGTACAAAACTATAATTACGTACATAATAATTGTAGCTGAATGTGTTTTAGTGAATATATAGCCAATATTCCGATTATTTTTTATGAGTGTCCAATGTAAGTAGAAACAAATGAGTTTACTTTTATTCCAAGAAACCAGAATTGAACACAATTTCGGCGTCAGTTATTTAAGATATCTACATATAGGCTGAATTATTTTACCAGCTTGTAGAAATCTTAAAACACAACCAGAGACGCAAGCAGGCTTTTTCATTGAACAAATATCTCTAATTTTTGCAGTCGAAATGACATATTTTAATGTATAATAATACAACTTTCTTGTGCAGTTGAAAGCAGCACTTTTGTAGTGATAATTTCTTGAATGGATTGTAATCTACAAGTAACTTGTTTGTATGTTGAGGTTACAGGATTTGAAGAAAATGCGGATCGTGTTTTTTTGACATACCATGAAGTAGTCAACTGTTAATTACATTAAACCTATAACAGAAATAAAGCACAGTCTTGCAATGACTGTAATGATGATTTTCAAATTGCTGTTCTGGCAGAAAAAAATCTAGTAATACATTTTGGTCAAAAAAGGATAGTCTGGAGTATCTGCACTGCATTGTTGAGAAAAAGATGAAAACAATCATGATTTTAAATCGTTGATTTGGAAATAGTCATCTATTTTGGAAGAAACACACTCAAGGAAAACTAAAATGCAATTAATAGTTGATTGTGGATATTATCTGTGAAAACATTAGGATTAATATCATATTGGCAAAATGACACTTATATTGGTTATTGGTGTTATGAATAGTAAACAAATTTTATTGGCAGACAGAACATCCAGCGTCAGTGATTACACCTCTTATTAGCCAATAATAAAAATATACCTTATTACCTCATATTCATAAGCAATTTATTATAGACATGGTGTAATCATTCTGATGTTGACGTTCAACTATTGAGATATGTGATGTTGAATTTTATGTGAAAAAGACTATAGTTTGAGGGCTTTCCATCTACGATGGCAATGTGTCTTAGGTTAAAGTGAGATCTTTGTTATAATGTCATTTGCCAATAAAATAGGTATATAGACACCGATACCTAACCTTAAGGATTTTCTGTGTTGAATCGCGGTAAGGCATAATCTAATATAATAATAATAATAACAAAATTTCTATGGCGTTGTTAGTCACCGTCAAGCATAACCGAAATGTAATATAAGGCAACATTGCTGAATATCATCGAACATACCTAATGTGTTTGAACCACCTATATATATGGTTCAGTGCATCATACCACAGGAGTTTGTTTCTGTATGATAGATATTTCTTTTTTAAATGAGATTTGATGTTTTAAAATGCAGTTCTTTAGTTACTCTTGACTCTCTGTAACTGCAAGATAAAACTATTATATGAAGTAGGGTATCGGTGTCTAGGTATACGTATAAAGTATTAATATTTTTTAAGTTCTTTCTAATCCTTAAATTTATGATATAATTGTGATATAGATAAAAAAATATATGATCCTTATGTTTGTAATCTCCGTGTAACTCCCACTGGAGTTTTATATATTGATATTTGTATATTTAGGTTATATACCCCTAAACCAATGTCAGCATAATATACTATATTTTTTTCACTTATAAAGACGGTTTCAGAGGTATGCACATAATACTACTTTTATGTGCGTACCTTTTGGATGTATTTTCTGTTTTTTAAGCCTTAATCAATGCAATAGATGATGCTGGAGTAATAATAGTAGAATATTTAGTGTTTAGGTCCCCCTTAATAGGGCAAATCTCCCTCTTAACTAGTTTTTCCATCATTTATGTAAGTCTAATTGGTTATGTGAACTTAATTCGATTGTTGTTAGTATTTATAGTTAATTGTATATGTTAGAGAATGGATGGTGGTAAGAAAAAACACCCTGTATATTTTTTCGTAGAAACCGAAGTCAATTGTGATCATATATGTATGTATATGTTTAGGTTGTTTACATTTTTCATCAACACATTCCATTTGCTTGTTAACATATGAGTTAAGGTTCTGTTTTATTTCTATATTTAATTTTTTTATTGAAATAAATCATTCTTGTTGACTTTTCTCCTTTTGTGCCTTATATTTGTTTTTTGCATTCCACGCTTATTGAGGCGTGACAACAACCCTTTTTTATAAAGTAATAAATAAAGAACCCATTATACCGATAAGATATATCAGTATATAACGAGACTGCTGCTTTAACTGAAATTTATATCATACAGAGTGAGGAAAGCCTTATATTTAAATCAGAAGCTGCGCTACCACAAAAATTGCTAAAATTAACAACAAACGAATCTCTGACAATGCTAATTTGCCTTACGGTCATCTAGACTTTTGGGGTTTTGAATGATGCATTGCGTAAGCAATTCCATCTTTAATTAATATATTGAAACAAGAAAAAGATCTTCAGAGAACGAACAATTTATTTAAAAAATCAACAACCCACATAAGCTAACAAACTTACAGCGTATAAATGATAAAAGTGCATAGAAGTTCATTATAACAGAATATATAAAATTACAAATAACTATATTACATTTCACTGTATCAGTGCTCAGATAATAATGTAATAAAACCTCACTTTCTGCAGTGATGTGCCATAATTCCCAAAAACTTCAGGATGCTCAGCAAAATGACTTGGTTTTCAAAAACATCATGCTATTTAGATATCAACATATAAATTATGTAACCATGATCCTCGTAGCTTTACTACCTCTATTGAGTGATAAAGCTCCAGGAACTCAGTGTTTACTGTTTTTATACATTCAACATTCTCTCTAAGCTTATAGTGTTAAGAAAATAATTCTGGTTTCAACATAGCCTGAAAATGTTTGATTTTCGGTTACAGGAATATTAAGCACTGTTAAAATAACACAAAGTTGTAAAAAGTTTTAAAAGCAAAATAGTGAATGAATGGAAACTTGATTATTCTAATAGAAAGAAAAATTAGGTATATCTACTACCTACGAAATCAAACATATTTTGACATTCCTTCAAATTTCAAAACTTTTGGTGCAATAATCTCCCGAATAATCTATAAAAATTTTCCAAACTGTGTAACTGAAAAATACAGCACATTTATATGATATAAAGTTAACAGGCAAATGGCGCATTTGTTTCTTAAAAATATCACATTTTACAGTTTACTAACCATACCATCAATCGGCATGGATTACTGACGTCTTATCTACAGTTTGATAAAATTTCCCACGACGATGAAACAAATTAGTATAGCTACTCAAAGGATAATATTTTATCAGGCATTATAATATAAAATGACTTTCAATCTCGATGAAACTACCGGCATCAACGCCGTAAGTGAAGCAAAATGTTATCAAAGATAAGCAACACAACATTACTGACTAATGTACAGTGTCCCTAAATTTCCTTGACACGTGGTGTTTTCGTAACAAAAAAAAGTTCAAACAAAAACCGAGTGGAATTTTCCAAGGTACCGTCGGGTCTATCATACCATGCTTCAAAAGTATTTTTTTTATACATCAACCCTTAAAACCCACCCTCAACTTTTTTATTTCAAATAGCATCCCGTAGGTTTTCCTACATAAACGATATCCCCATTTTATTTAAAATCTTGTAATACCTTTGTATTTATACGCAAACTTATTTTTTGCGTGAAATCATAAGCATAATATAAATAAAATAAGAATTCGTTTGACGCAAAAAATGGACAAAAAAACTAGGTGTATTTTAAAGGGTACTTGATACATACTTTCAAAAACAAATGTATTTTTGCCCTTTCTTATTACGAAAGTATTACGCTTCAAAAAATCCTTATTTTATTTAACTTATGCTCATGAAATTGGGAAAAAAATTGGTTTGTGTATGAAATAAAGCCAATGTAAGATTTTAAATAAAATAAGGACCTCATTTATGTAGGAAAAGCTGTGGGGTGCTATTTGAAAAAAAGAAGTTGGGGTGAATTTTAGGGGTTGAAGTACAAACAAAATTATTTCTAAAGCATGGTATGATAGGCCGTTTAGAACCCTTGAAAAACCACTTACTTTTCCTTTTAACTGTTTATCTTACCAAAATATGATGCCTCATACAGTACCTTATTTTATTTACCTCATGCTTATGACGAAAAAAATAGGTTTGTGTATATAATCAAAGGTACTATAAGATTTTATATAAAATAAGAGCTTAATTTGTGTAGGAAAAACTATTGGGTGCAATTTAAGGTGATTTATAAGGGTTGAAGTACAAAAAAATGTTTCCTACGCATGGTATAATAGACCCGATAGTACTTCCAAAAGTTCTACTCAGATTTTTTTTGTTGCGAGGATATCACATGTCAAGGAAATTCAGAGACACCATGTATAGGAAATTGGAAAAAGCGTTACTGCACATGCTCAAAATAACGATAAAATGGGAAAAGTTGTCAAGATAAATTCCTGATTCATTGGATAATCTTCATCACAGTCGAATAGTTAAGACGCCAATGGCATGGATCAACAAAAAGCAAGTATATATCTGGAATGAATATATCTCATTTGATATGAAATGTTCTAATATCTAACTGGTACCCATGTACCAGAATGTTCATCTCTCCTATAGTAATGAGGACGATTATCTCTGAAGACAGTTACAGCCGGAAACTGATTGTCCTGGATGTATTTCAAGGTGGCCCTCATCTGAAAAAGGAAACTCAAATTTTACTTGTTTGCTATTTTACGTACAAAGTTGCTAGGTTTTTATAATACTCGTTCTAAAGTGGCAACAAACCAATGGATTGATCGAAGGATCTTGTTTATGTTTAACCAGTACGAAACAAGAGTTTGGTATATAAACTTCACGAATTTATTCATAAATTTTTCTCCATGAAATTTGATCATGTTCCAGTTTTCACGAAAACAAGAAAACCCCAAAATCCTGGAATCTGAATTCAGCAAAACCCGTAATTTCGATGTTAATACATACCTGCATTACAAAATGTGGAGGTTGCACTTCTGGGGAAGTAGATAGATGCTGCAGAATAAAATCATCAGTTTGTTCTAACCACAAGTCTACACCGCGCAAAGGTTCATAGTTAAATGGTCCTATTCTTAGCATTCCTAAGGTGCAATCGTAGATGTCCAACACCTGAAAAAAGATTTATGAATATATTATTTAGTCATTTTTATATGCAAAAGAACTAATAGTTATAATCCTAGGGTGGAGTACCCAGCCAGGGGTCATTATGACGTCGAATTGTGGTGAATTTTGGTCACGTTCGTCATATGCCGAATGAATGACGTCGCACTAACGTCATTTTTAATGACGTCATATAAACGTCCGTCACTTCACGCTTCACGTCGTTGTCACGTCAAAATTTAATGGATAAAAATAAAATGTACCTCAAAATTTAATCATTTGACTTTTCTTATTCTTTATCCTTCCTTATATATTTTTGAAAAAAAAAACATAAGATAAGACAAAGTAATCATCGGCATCGCCAACAATCAGTGCTGGTTTGACGATACCTTCTGGTGCATTCTTAGGTACTGTATAAAATAGTGTCGATGGAACGACACGAGCCTGACGATGTTGAGACGACACGATTGTGACGTTATTGGGCTGTGACATTGTACAGTCACAGACACGTCATATCTTCCTCTTTATCGACGTGATAATAACTAATGGGGTGTCGTCAAAATGACGTATAACGACATCGTGTTTGCCGGGTATAGACCTAAAAAATATTTTTATGCACGCATTATTGATACATTTAGCGGAGCGCAAAGTACCAATTTAGCGCCCGCTGGCTTCTTTTCCACCCGTAGGCTTGTCGTAAATTTTATTCAAATTTCTGGGAAGTAAACTTAATTTTGCATGTTCCGCTGCCTTAAAAATCTCCGGTGGTGTTCCGGAAGCCATTTCGTCGTCACTACTTTCCATGACATCGAAAAAGTTCGAAAATATTCTGACGTACGAACGTATAGAACTTACAATTTGCAATCCAACGGATATAAAAGATTTGGCAGATTACTATACACAAGGTGTGTTATAATATATGACAATAACCGAACTACAAAAATTCAATTTGCAACGATATTTATCGAAGCTAGTCACAGAAGGTGAAAGAGAAAAACAATACTTATTAATAAAGGGTTACGAAACCGATCGATCATAAAATTTGGTATATATTTTGGGCTACAGCGTTTATGGACCTTACATGTTAATAGCCCTCGCCTAGCGGCTTATTTACATGTTGTGGTCCATAAACGCTTGCTTTACGCCCTTGATACATAAATAACTATTATAACCAGTGTCTAAACTTTGTTTTTTCGTCGATGCACAAGATAAGTAACAGAACGCAAGAATCCGCGTCTTTGAGCTAAATACACAGACCGGTAGGCTTTTAGGTCCTGCTTTATCAGAAAAATTGTCACAGCAATATCTCTTACACTGAGTCAGCGATGGCACTAGCTACTCAAAAACTTTAAAATAGATTTTTTGAAATGAAATCGGTAGAAAGATCAGGAAAATTTCCTCAACCGTCCACAAAATGCTGTACAAATCTTTACTTCTAGGACCCCACATGGGTAAAACTACTGAAAAATTGGTGTGTTCGAGACCACTCACTTGTGAAATGCCTACTTTCAAGGAGTTGTTTTTGGGCTGTTCGGCCGGCGAGAGTCTCTTCGGAGTCACGTAACCGGTAACACGTTCTGAGGATGTCATCAAGCCGACAAGGAGGCAAACTCTGACAAAATCCTGGACAAATCTTTACTTCTAGGACCCCTCATTGGTAATAATACTGAAAAATTGGTGTGCTCTAGACCACTGACTTGTGAAATTCCTACTTTCAAGGAGTTGTTTTTGGGCTGTACGGCCGGCGAGAGTCTCTTCGGAGCACGTAACAGGTAATAGGTTGTGAGGATGCCATCAAGCAGCGAAGTGCGCCGACAACAAGGCTAACTCTAACCGAATAACCAAAAAACCACTAATCAGTCAATGTTCATTCTCTTCTTACCTGTGGTACTCCCGTGAGGTATCTGGCGAATCGCAAAGCCTGATCAGGACCTTTATCTGGAAACGTGGCCGGGAATATTTCTCCAGTCTTCACGTTCACACCAACTCCGTAGATGATTGGCCAGTGGATCCCCCCTCGAATGGTGGTGTTTTGCTCTCCCACACACGCAAGGGTCAGATCTATCTCTACAGGTTGTTTGTGGAAAGAGTCTGAAATGATACACAAATATGAGATTAGACCTGAAAACACCTTTCGATCAAAAATATACAAAGATTAATGACAAAGATTTAAAAGTTTAGGATTGAGAACGACACAGATTGAAATAAACACAAATGATGCTTTGTTACAGTATAAGGAGTCATAGTACACGATTGAAATAAATCAAAATGCTCACCACATCATTGGTTCTCTTGTCAGAATAGTGATTTACCTTGACTTTGTGAATGTAGATTAATTTACCTTATTTACTGGTTAAGGACTTTGGAAGTCAAAGCAAGTAAGTGAAATAAATCAGAGGACTCACGTATAATTATTTTTCAAATAGACTTGTTGAAATATTCCAACATCTGCCTTGACTTGACAAATCTAAAGTCAAGTCGTTGTTGATTGTCAGAGCGGCCCGTGGGACATTAGCTCTTGTCTCATAGTATATTAGTTCTGAGAACCCAGGAATCAGACAACGTCAAAGAAAGAAGAGAAAAGGAAACTGAGGAAGAAAAGTGGAGAGCAAAAAGGGGAAAGAAAATCTTTTGGAACAGGAGGCGCTTAGGCATTTTTGAAATGTTTCGGCAAGTTTTTAAAATATAGTCTAGAGTTCAATTTTGATTTGTTTTTGTTCTTTAATTTTGCCTATACTAATTTCGTGATGCACTATTTAGTTCACAGAGTAAGCCGCAGCCTTGTGTGCCTACGAATATGCTCGACTGAGTAGTCCACTGATTAAAGCAACAAAGGGTTGCTGTACGATTCTGCTTGACTATAGCATTGCTGCGCTTGTTCAATGAAGTCTCTTAGTGCATATCAAGGTCTCTATGGAGAGCCTACACATTTTCCAGCTGTAGTTTCTAAAGCGTCAAGTGATAATTCAAAACGGTCAAGTTAATTTTCCAACTCGCCAATTATAAATCCAAACTGACAGGTGTAATTTATACATATTTATACTTATAGTTTGAACTAACAATTGACGAGTTGAAAAATTAGCTTGACTGTTTTGAATTATCACTTGACGCTTTAGAAACTACAACTGGAAAAGGTGTAGTTCGAAGGACTTGCAAGAGCGTTTTGGCAAGGAAACACCAAGACTCTCCTGCTGGTCGTATTACCATTTTATAAAGCTCAATCTTGTTGATCAAACTTAATTTTGAAATGTCTACACAACACTGGGTACAGCTGCCGGAACGTGATTCGGAATTTGGTTTTCAACGCTTCAGTATGATACTGAGAGATCATTCTTTTGTTCCTAATGATATCGATATACTTTACAGAATTTTCCCATGGTATACAAGTGCCATCCACTGAGACCTCAGTACGGACACCGCCGATGTTTTTATGTACAATAGATTGAATGTGTCTTAGAATGGTTGATTTTAATCGGCCATCGATTCGCCTACTCCAATACTTCTTCCACCGCATCCTGCAGCCTGTCGCGGACTGGGTCACCAGGCTACGACTGAGCTACAAGAGCAGTATCGTCAGCATAAAGATAGACTTCACAGTTGTGTGGGCATAGAGTGAATAAAGTATTGGCCCAAAGACCGAACCTTGAGGGACAATAGCCCTTACCCCGGCAGATACAATTCTCAGTTTTTATCCGAAATCTTCTTCCCTCGAGGAAATATTTCAAAAGTTTTTGCAGCCAGAAAGTTAGAAAGTTAAATTAGTTTATAGACTAGGCCAGTATGCCACACCTTCGAGACATCCAAAAGCAAGGTGCCAGTACCTTTGTTTATGGTGAAACTCGCTCCATCAGCCTAACTCGATGTAACTCTGTACTGTGCTCGGATCGAAAGCCAAATTGGAATCACGAGATTGTCTAACGATATGAATCACCTTTTCCGCGAGTTTAGAGGAAACCCATAGCAGACTGATAGGATGATAATCCTGAAGAAATATCGAGCCTACCTTCTTTGGCATCACGATGGCTTCAGCAGTCTTCCTTCCTCAGGAAAGTGGTCTGAGCATTGCATTGATTATAGTCACCAGATACGTCAGTGCTTTTGACGACAGAAGACTCAACTCAACGCCTTATTTGTGATTTGATCTGCTCCAGGTGCTTTACGCACCTTAAGGCCTTTAATATGGCCTTGGAGCTCCACACGACTGTATCTAATTACTGTTTTAAAACTGTCGTCAAAGCACTCCAATATCAATCTCGTCCGAAGCTTAAAGATTTGTTAGGCAACCCAAAGGACAAGTGACAAACATAGGTGCGCAATATACAGGATGTCCATTTAAGATCCCTGCCTGATTGTAGCTATAATATTTGATTGACGCTATGTTAATGAGGATAAAAGGGTCATAATTTAAAATGCATTTGACTTATACAGGGTGTACTTAAACAAAGTATCACACAATTATTTTTTTTAATACCACGACCAATTTATGACTACTATTTCTAATCAAAATTTCGATTATACAATTTTTCAATAATAGGGGAAGGTTAGAAAATATTCCGTATTTAAGATGTGCTGTAGGAACTTCACTTGTAGGCCACTGGAAATTATAACTGAAGCAGATACCACCATTCAACGCATGATATTTTAGATTGGTCTCGGCAATATTAGGTTAGCTAAATTATTGTAGTGTACATGTCTTAATAGCTTATACCTCATACAAATCGTAGGTTTCGAGGTGGCAATTATATATTTTACTACTATACCGGGTGACCCAGAATTTCCTTGACACGTGATATTTTCGTAACGAAAAACGGTTCAAGCAAGAACTGAGTGGTACTTTTGAAGGTACTATATATCATATCATACCATGCATTCAAAACATTTTTTTTGTATGTCAACCCCTAAAACTCACCCCCAACTTTTTTTTTCAAATAGCACCCCATAGGTTTTCCTACATAAATGATATCCCCATTTTATTTGAAATCTTATGGTACCTTAAATTATATATGCAAACTTATTTTTTCCGTAAAATCATAAGCATAAGACAAATGAAATGATAATTTGTTTGACCCCTGATATTTTTGTAACAAAAACGGATAAAAAAGAAAAGTAAGTGGGTCTTTCAAGGGTAGTGAATGACCTATCATTCCTTGCTTATGAATGATTTTTTCTTACTTAAACCCCTGGAATCCACTCCTAGCTTGTTCTTTTAAATTTCAATCCACAATTTTGCCTGGAAAAATTAATTCTTTACTTGAATTTAATTATCGTAGTGCCTTACTTTTTATGCCCCTACTGCAATTTATCGTTGTGTCAAGGAAATTCTGGGACACCCGGTATATAAACAAATAAATAAAAAATAAATAAAAATAAAAAATCATTCAGTCTTCTCAAATGCGTTTTAACTTACTCATCACATTGAAGAATATCTCGTCAGAATAATGCCGAGGATCATTGAAGCCTCCAATTAACTGCAGCTCTATCCGGCCCTCAGGGTATCCTAGAGCTAATTCTTGTACTCTTTGGACCATGGTGCACACAGCCTCATCAGTTCCAGAGCCGTCCAGATGCGCCATTGCTACCGCTCCAGACCCTGCAAATATTATTCAGTCTTGAACAAGGCTATCAAAACGGTTACAAGTAACATCGAAATGTTACATATGTATATTCATTGACATGACAAGTATTAGACTTGATTTTTTTAGGAGTAGGTGGTCTTATGTCAAGAATGGAATATTTGTAAAGTATTTTTCGGTATGTGCTTGTGGAACCTTATCCTAAGCAACTTGAGTTTCGTTGGTTAACTACAATTATTGTGCCAGACCCTGTAAATGACGGTGCAAAGTTGACATTCTACTTCATGTATCACATATCTTCGATTGGATTTAGATCCGGTGATTGGGGTGGCCATAGCCAAGCAATAACACCAGCTCTTTGGAAAATATTCTTTGAGCAATATAATATTACAAAGCAAGAGCTTCTACTTGTCAAAACACAGACTACTTCCAAAACCACTTCTTTTTCAGCGTTTTTCACTTTCTCTTTGGAAGAGCAAACATCTTAATTAACCTTTTAAAACTCCTTCAGTTATTAATAGCATGACGAATCCAGAGCTTAATCATTTCCTGCTTGCTACCGATCATCACTATATCAACACTACGATCAATCATCACATTAGTCCAGCTCACGAACGAAATCCATGATTCATATGCATAATTAATGGTTGTTACGCGATACCAAATCAGATCTTAAGCAGATCTTAACTTCGCAGCTAGCTCGGTAACAATAGCTTCACGATGCAGTAGTATGTCTGTGTCTGTGATTCCAAAAGAACAGACGGGGAATTATGTGAATAGACGACTAGAATCGTTTGTTGTTGCTAATAAATCGTATCAAGATCTAGGAGGCAGTCTTGAAGATCTAATCAGCTCTAAAATCTAGGGTTTTTTATCTTGTATCCGTCGCAGCTGCTTAGATAAGATTAGTGCTATAGTCCAGGGATAATAGTGATATACGAATATACGAATTTATTGGCGAATAATATGGTGTAACAGCATGTAAGAGTATGAAGCTTTATTACGGCGAAGTCTAGCTAATTAGTTACCCCTACACTTAACCACAAAAGCTACAAATATACCAAGTGACATAAATAAACCTGAAAAGTGGTTTTGTTTCAATATATTCTTGTATACGAGTTTATCATCGCAAAAACATCACTTTTTCAAATTCCTGACCTTATAACTTGCTCAGTTACCGATACCGATAGGTGATGGGAGTATTGTGATTGCAAAAATTTTCGATAATGAGATAAAATACTTTTTGGACGTTTTATGATGCCTACATAACGAATATCCATGTCATTCATTTCCGTCGGTCTGTCTGTCGGTCTTCACGTCCGTTGGCGTTTTTCTAGCCTCTTAATCGCAGTAACCGCTGAGCAAATTTTGATCAAACATTCCTCAAACTTCATTTTTAGGCGTTTTAGGGGTTTCTGATCATTTTCTACTTTTTTTTTTGGTGAGGGTGAAATTGGGGTGGTTGGGGGGTGGGGAGTTGTAAAACTGAATAATTTGTTGTATTCATAATAGGATGTTCATTGGCCTGTGAAATAAAGAACTAGCTGCATAATACACTTTTTTTAAGTCCATCCGAACATTGCATTGCGTATCACAGAAAACAAGGAACTTCAGAATTTCCTGATGTATACATACGAGTATTACTTTAGATCGTGCTGAATTGTGTGAGATGGATTGATTTTAATGACATTTTGACGCAGTATTATTACCTTGGCGAAGACGGAAAACATGTATAGTTTTTAGGCATCGTGTTAGTGGTGGCGCAGCAATAAACAAAAAATTACTTTTCTCAAATTGGGGTGGTTGGGGGGTGGAGAGTTGTAAAACTGCAAATTGTATTGTATTTAAAAATAGCTTGTACCTTGGCCTGTGAAAGAAAGACCTGGCTGCATAACACACTTTTTTGCAGGCGGGCGGGTTACAAGGGAATCTTAGACTATAGCTTCATGCTATGGGAAAATAATGAACTGGTATCACCGTAATGTATGGGAAGTCACTATTCTAATCAACTTGGCTTCAGTTTTTGACCAGAGATCTGAGTCAACTGACTCAGACGACTCAACGGACATATGTTTTTAATTTAAACACCTTCTTCAAAAATGAACTCCATAAGACTGGTACTAGGGGTGCCACGGTGCGTTTCTGAAATGTACTGAATCAAAGCAATAAAATGTAGTGGATTGTACTAAAATCCGTGAATTTCACTGTCAGCTGTACATGGACCAGCATGGACTTATGCAAGAACCAAAACGCGCTCTGAGGAGCAAAAAAGAGCTGTCGTCAAACCTCTACACATCCATTTCAGAAGTCACAACGTCTCAAATGAAGATTTTACGGACCGAAACGGTCAAATATATTGATTTTTTTGTTCATTTTACGAAAACTGAGAGTGTACTAGGATTTGGCCTTATAATAAGGAAATGTACCTTTGTACTTTGACGTCGAAAATGTACTAGAAATAGTACAAATTTACTAAAACGGCAGCACTGTCTGGTACCCTCCTTTTCCCGCCAGAATACGGCCATGTTGCGCACGTATTCACCCAACGATGCGTATAAAAATAATGTAACTACTAATTTCGTGACCGCGCACTCTGTAATTAGTCTAGGTGTAACCGGCCATTAAGGACTGGAACTTTATCTTTGAATCGCCACACCACAACTTTTATTATGTTTTATCCGTACATGAGAATATTCGCACTGCTGGAATGACAATATGGGAGGTGACGCCTCGGCTTCTACAATGAAATTGCAACAGAAATAATCTCTAAAGGCTGGTCCAAATGCTACGCTTTTCACCATGTTTTGCCTGTAGAGTTTTAAAATTGAATAAGAACGTTGCAAAAATAGAGCGTTCATATGGTGCCATTTTGTATTCATTTTTACGCAGTCTTGTTGGCATCGATCATGGACGAAGTCTACTCCGGCCAATTTTTGCATGTTGTCTTGTGAATAAGAGCAACCAAATGGACAGTTTAGAAAGTATCCAAAATTCAAGGTGGTCGAGGAAATGGCTCCTATAAAACAACACTTTACCCATGTCAGATCACTGCGTGAATTACATAATGCGCCTAATGGTTAGCAAAAGTATTTAATTATTTAATCATTTAATCAGTACAACAAAACGAAATAACACAAATATGGCTTATAGATATTGTACTGTCAAGTCCCAAATCGACGAGATTTATTCTTACTTTTTTACGTTTAAGAATTAATTTTCTATCTGCGGTCAACATTTTCTTGATTTTGTGTACCAAAATCTAATATGTGCTTCTTTTTGTCTCTTTTATTATATACTTGTTGGATTTGATACGCCAAATTCATTGGAAACTTCCATATCACGCAATAAATTCAGTCAAAGGCTCCCAGAAGATTGTGCAAGGTGTGTCATTGTCATTAAATTAGCGATCAAAATGTATCGAAAGACGTAGCCAATGTCTACGTGCACCGACATGTCTCACCAGCTCAGTTATCGCTCCACGCAGTTCTCAAAAATGCACCGTTTTTCATCCCACACGCAACGTTTAGTCTGCAATGTTTTACAAACTTACATTGGCCTATATTGTGAGTATTTTCACTTTTCTTTACTTCTAAAAGTAGCAGAGTTTGTTATCAAAATATTGCACAAGGTTGGATAAATCTTTCACTTTGACCGTTCCCAGTATCCAGGAGTGCAAAATAGGGGAGATCCGGTTTCCCGGAAAGGCATACATGGACGGTTTCCGTCTAGCTAGTGGACAGGCCTCAGGAGCAGGGTTGTAGAAAATCGAGAAGTATGGGAGAGTTACTCTCTAGGCACGATATTTGGAGCACAAATTTATGCAGTACTCTATGTTGCATGTAACGCGGAGGTGAGAAAGGGCACAGAGCAGAAGGTTTACATCCGGTGTGACAGTCAGGCGGCACTGAAAGCCATCTGCGGTCCCAGAACCAGGGCACCCTTGGTTCAGGAGTGCAAGGAATGCACGAAGGGACTGGAAGAGCTGCCAGGCTGAAGAAAGTTACCTTGATGAAGGTCCCGGGTCATAGGGGGTTCCTGGTAATGAGGAACATGATAGGCTGGCAAGACTCGGCACCGGAGGACAGTTTGTTGGCCCGGAGCCCGTTATATGGTTAAGTAGGCAGCAGCTAACGTCAGCCCTCATAAAGTGGGTGAAAAGACAGTGGAGGCAAAGTGAAGGATGCAAACAAGCCAAGGATTTTATAGCTGGGATGAACACATCTAAATCAGCATGGTTACGGAACCAAGGCCGATGGATAATCAGAATGTTCTGACAGGGCACTGCAGGCTCAGGCGGCATCTATCACTATTAGGAATTGTATGTATGAGCTGTGGAGAGGTTGGTGGAACGACCTACCACTTGCGAAATGTGAGTTGCTAGGCGGGCTGAGATACGAGATCTTTGGATGAGATAGACTTCAGCCAGTGAAATTACCCTTCCTAAGCTGAGCCAACATACTAGCCTTTGTAGAAAAGTAGGAAATATTTGGCAGAGAAGGGGAGGCAGGTAATGGTGGCTGAGAGGTAATATTCGGGGATGGCAAAAAGGACTTACCATGGACCTACTGGAGCCTACTTGTCAGGCGCAGCCGCCTCACAGCTACTACTACTACTACTCCCACTATAAAAACATTGCGAATACCTTTATCTAAAATGACTAGTACTCTTTCCCTATCAGAGCGTCACAAATATCATAAACTAATAATATTCGTGGTTTTCCAACACGTGGCTAACAAATCATGAAATCCAGTCAACGTATATTCAAAAACTTAAGACGTTACGTGTCAGCTGACATCTACTAAAGACGCAATACCATGATACTACGACTTTAGAAGGTATGCTCACGCGCATGACGTCTTCCGTCTCGCTTCCACCTGTGACGTCAGCGTGTGACAAACAGCGTTTGTTTACTCGTTTAGTTACGGGTTGTAGCTGAACATTTTCAGTTTATTTTCTTGAGTTTACTCGTTTACCGTAGTAAAGTTTAATAAAACATAAATTATTTGCGATTCTGGAGTTTAACACATGTTTGAACAATGGTTTACTGTGCGGTTGTGGGATGTAATAATAAAAAAGTAAAAACTATTCGTCACACTACCGCTACTTGGGATGGTTTGGAAAATTTGGCAGGTTTCATTGCATTTAAGTTGAAAAATAAGGAGAAACTGGGTTATATCCCAGATTGCACAGATACTTCTCTCAGTTGGGTCAACCGTTTTACAGAAGGTGGACTACAAAAACATACAGATGAGTTCTTGGCAAAATGTAATGAGCTCGGCCATACATTTTCCAACTATAATGGAAACGCTTTGAAAATTGAAAAAAAAACTATCTTGCGAATTTAAACAAATTATCAGAGAATGTATATGTGACTGATGAAGCAAAGATGAGCTTGTTTTCTAGATCAGAGTACGAATTCTTGATAGGGGAATTAGAGAGACCTCGAATATTAGAAAGCTGAAATTCACTAACATTGTAAAATAGTATAAAGTAATAAGTATACAGGGTCCTGCGACGGTGTATCCAGCTTTCCTAGCGCCTTTCCTATTCGGAATAAAAAAAAGCGACATAAAATAAAAATGCGCTAAAAGATGGTTGGAGATTTACAGGTTGCAGAACGTATTTTGATATTTCATTTTCAGTTCATATAGAGAAAGGCTAGTTCTATATGCTCTTATTCACCCCTTTTTTATTTCTTATTGTCTGTCCAAAATATATTTCCCCATAGACTCGTATATACAGAATCAATACCTAACTACAACACAAGAGAGCAACAAATAATGTGCCCTATACCCAGGCCATCAGAAACCATCACTGGATCAAACTTTTTCATTCAAACATATTATTAAACAGATACATCGTGTGAAAACAGTTTGAAAAAAATTAAGGAAAAACCTGTTATTACTAGGAATCTTTAGTATACGAGAATTCACCTGTAATAGCTAAATACAATGCCCAGAAAGATATTGTATTGTTGTATTGTGATATGTTTTTATTTTATGTTTAACATATACGCGGTTGTGACATATATTTGAATAAATAAAAAATAAGAAAATTTGGTAATGTATTTTTCCACCAATCATTAGCAGAAAACAGTCAATATTCATTCGCCATAAACATAATGCCATTACGCTTGTTCATGATTTTTAAAAACCTCTAATGACAAAATCATGTTATTTATTTCTTGTCTAACTTTTATTAAGAGAATTATACAGTAAATACATATGCAAATTGGCTTGAAGAGCTAGTGACGCAACATCATAATCTATATATAAAAAATAAGAACGGTAATCAAAGGCTCCTGAATGGAGTATATAAAAATTCCACCCCCTACGCGAGAAATTTTCCCACAAAAAGATGGTTTCACTAGGCACTCCAATCAACCTCTTATATGAGATTTCAGAAAAATACGTCCAGACCGCTCCGGCTCCGTGCTTTTTCCACAATGTAAATTTTTTTTGAGTACATAGATTCAATTTTTTGTATCTGAAATTCAGAACGCTCGGAACTACTGCAAACAGGTCAGACGTCGATTAATATCAATTCTCTGTATAACTATTTCACCAATTTTTTATTCAGATACAGAGCAATATGTATCGTTTATATTATACTGTGCATGAGCTATTTTCATTTTGTATGAATATTAAATATCTAAGACAGATATAACAGAAAACGAAATAAAACTTTCAAAAATCAATGCTTTGGCGCCATGTGCTTGTACACTTTTGTCACACGGTGACGTCATGCGCAGACCGGTTCGAAATCTGTCCGCCAAGTGATCATATCTGTCAGTGTCGTAGTATCATGACGCAATACTGACTGTACGTCAAGTATATGTCAAGGATATAGAGCGTAAACATGTCAGAATCAGGATGCTTTTATTTTTGCTGGTTAAGTATTGAGATTTCGTTTAAGAAAAAACAATGTAAGTTTGAAAACTCTTTTACTTCTATACTATGAACAATGAGTTATTAATATATTTTCCTGTGAGATTAGATCATGTTTTAGAATGAATTCCATGATTCAGCTTCAGAAGGGGTCAAGGGATTGTCTTATGGTTTTTCACAATGACTAAACTAGGAATATATTTTTGTTAATCGAAGCTTGTCGGGTCTGAAGACGCCAGCGCTTGATATAAGGGCTGTTCCAAATGATGGTTCTATCACCGTCCCAGAACTGATTTCACCATGCCCCGCCCATTTTGCGATTCTGGAATTGATGATTGGCTGGTACGCCGCCGGACCAACCAAACACCGTTTTTAGAACTGTGAAATGGGCGGGGCATGATGAAAGCAGTTCTGGGACGGTGACAGAACCGTAATTTGGAACAGCCCTATAAACAGACAGTTTACAATTACATACAGTTAATTTGATATGAGGTGATATCAGTTTATTAAAAAACAGGTTTATTTGAATGATTTTAGTTGAAAGACACTTACCTGAATGCCTTACCACGACTATCAGACACGTCGTTACATCGTCTGCCCCAAGAATGCTAACATTTTCTGAAAGAGATGAAGAAAATGTTATTTAATATGAGATTAAATGTAATAGGGAAAAACTTTGAAATACGGAGAAAATTATACATATACGGTTGATTATGATAAGTTTTCATTTTAGCCATACCTACAAGGTGTTTCCTAAGTTGGAACTTTACTTCATAAGGCATACAGTACTCACCAAAAGGAGTGATCTTTTTCAATAAAATATAACCAAAATGTTTAGGGATATCAAGATATTAAACGATAATGAAATCCTCGTTTCTGGTTCCGTCCCTGTGCGATTAAACGAAAACACAGGCAAACAACGAAAAAACCGCGTTTAGGGGTTAACATAGGTTAAAAACAATAAAAACGGTGCAACCGGTATAACTATAATGAACTGTTGGATATGAGTTTAGTGTATGGTGAATGTGGTAAAAATGCCTCTCGTACTTCGCGAGTGTATGCTGATAATTTCTCTGACCGTATTCACCCTGCACCCCATCGATTTGTCTATCTCGTGCAAAGGACTAGAGGGACAGACGAGATTTGTATTCACATCATAGTGGACACGCTGGACGACCTGGTCTAAATTAAACAATAAATACTTGAATTTTCGGCCTTGCGGCGTAACTTCGAACCATATCTATGACTCATGTAACAGGACCGCACTTAAAACTTCGCAGTGCATGAATAGTAAGTATATTCATACAATTTTACTTCCACACCGACAGGTGAGGGGAGGGAGTATTGTGATCGCGAAGATTTTCGATTTTGAGATAATAGGTACGCTTTTTGGGCGTTTTATGATGTCGACATCATGAAAATCTATGTCACTCATTTCCGTCGGTCTGTCTGTCTGTCTGTCTGTCTGTCGATCTGTCTGTCTGTCGCGTTTTTCTACCCTTGTAATCTCAGTAACCGCTGCATGGATTGTGATGAAATTTCGGTAGCGATATGCTGTGGGATCCTAATAGGTAATCCTGCTAAAATTTAAAAAATCGGTGCATTGGCGGAGGAGTAACTAGCAAAAAACGAAAAATTAAATATGTTTTTAGGCGTTTTAGGAGTTCCTGATCATTTTCTACTTTTCTTTGGGTGGGGGTGAATTTGGGGTGGTTGGGGAGTGGGGGGGTTGTAAAACTGAAAAATTTGTTGTATTCATAATGGGCTGACCTTTGACCTTTGAATGAAAAACCTAGCGGCATAATACACTTTTTTAGGTCCATCCGAACATTGCCTTGCTTATTGCAGAAACCAAGGGACTTAGAATTTGTGATGTATAATTATGTTACACTCAATGCAACGAGTATTGTTTTAGATCGTTCTATACTGCTTAACGCGAAAATTATTTCATTGACTTTAATGAAATTTTGACACAGTATAGTGGTGAGGATGCAAATCGTGTATGTTTTGGAAAAATCGTGTCAGTGGCGGCGTAGCAATAATAAAAAAAACAAAAATATAAAAACAGCTCAAACTTTGTTTTTAGGCGTTTTAGAGGATCCTGATCATTTTATACTTTTTTGGGTAGGGGTCCATTTGGGGTGGTTGGGGGGTGGGGAATTGTAAAACTGAAAAGTTTGTTGTATTCATAATAGTTTGTCCATTGACCTGTGGAAAAATACCTAGCGGCATATTATTTTTTTAAGTCCATCTGAACATTGGCTTGCCTATTACAGAAACCATGGGACTCGGAGTTTTGTGATGTTTACATATATACGAGTGTTGCTTAATTTCGTTCTATGTACCTATATGGCGTAAAGCGAAAATAATTGAATTGATTTTAATGGAATTTCGACACAGGATTTACTATCGCGGCGAGAAAAACGTCAGTTTTTGGAAAATCGTGTCAATGGCGGCGTAAGAATAATCAAAAAACTAAAAATATAGAAACAGCTCATACTTCGTTTTCAGACGGTTTGGAGGCTCCTGATCGTTTCGCATTATCCAGCTGAAGCATGCAGAATCAAAACTGTGTGTGTGAGGCACAAGAAACTATTTACGAGAGCTTTCGTGTTTCGAGCGAGTGGGCGATGATCTGGTTGCAAGGGGATTTCAGACTATAGCTTCATGCAATGGGAAAACAATAAAATGGTATCATTATTATGTGTAGGAAGAACTGAGTCAATCAGCTTGACTCCATTTTTTATTCTTCTGCTGCTGAATAACCGTACATTAGCTTTGTCATTTCAAAGGCAGTTGCCTCTGAAAAGGAAAGTCCCAACTTTTCAAAACACCCTGTACTTATACAGGGTGGGCCAATAGTGCGTGGGCGGAGGATTGTGGGCTTACTAAAAAATATTTCAAAAATCTGTCACTTGATCATGGTAGGGACCCTTGAGGGCTATAACGTAAAAATATTTTCACTTAAATTTTGACGTTTATACAGGGTGATTCATATCAAACTTACATTTTTTTAAATGGAACCCCCTATATATTATTGCATATTTAGATTCCTTGGTCAATTTTAGTGTGACTTTATGTATCACACATGGAACTTTAAACGAACCGTTTAGGCGCAAATCACCATTTTTGGTATAAGTAGGTATCAGAAAAAAATTGAATATCGCAGCGATTATAAAACTTAGAAGGCCGTGGCTTTGCGGTACAACTAAGCATAAAATGCGTCACCTTAGGTCAGACGGCTGAAATTGAATTCTTTTTGTACTTCGAGAAATCAGTAGATTAATTAAGGAAACTTCAATCACAGATAACTTGATTTTTCCAAATGACAATGCCTATTTTGATTTAAAAAATCGAATGTAATATTTCATTACCTTTCTAACGATATAGCATACTCGATACCAATCTTTTTTAGTTTTCATTTTATTTCAAATTTTCAGTCAAATCGGTGTTTTTCAATTTTCCTGCATGCAAGCAACCTAGCAGGCCATGAAAAATAAACAAAAGCTCGTTAATATGGAAGAAACCAACTAACTTAGTAGAAAGATGCAAACTAACTAGAGCAACGGGGCAAGATTATGAAAATTTCTTACAACATATTAGCTCTAACCAGAAACAATAGCGGTTACAAGAACGCTCATTTTTCACAGCCTACTAGCAATTAGTCAATTTCCAACGTCAGTAAAAAAATATTTAATCAAAGGAAAACTACTAGTGATTGTTGCTGGCAGTATAATATCTGCCTTCTGAATAAATTTCCACATTTAATGCTATAAAAAAGTAGCCATTTCTGTAAGTCAAAAGTAATGATACCTCTGACTGGAACCCTTCAAATTCTTCAGTAGGTACTTATACTTACTTATACTACTAGCAAAATCGCGGAAAACTTGAATTGCAGTCTGTTTGAATTGTAAAACATAATTTAGTTTGCAGAAAACTACATGAAATAAACACAATTACAACATAGCGTAATTAAAAAATTCTAGCAATTATTTCAATAGATGTTCAGAATGCTCCAGTTGGAGATTTCACTTTTGACTTAACTAAACGGAAGTGACTAATGTTTTTGTCCCATTAGATATGAAATTCTAAACATGTTAGACTGTAAGCAAAAATCGCTGGTATTTTTCCTTTTGTTTCAAAATTTTTAATCGTTTTGGAAAGTTGTCAAGCTCTAGTAGACCTCGGTAGCTAGTAGGCTGTGAAAAACAAATACTTCTGTCATAGCCCAGCTACTCATTTACATTAGATATCTTGGGGCTGTTGTATCCGGTTAGAGCTAATATGTTGCAAGGAATTTTCATAATCTTGCCTCGTTGCTCCAGTTAGTTTGAATCTTTCTACTAAGTTAGTTGGTTTCTTCCATATTAACGAGCTTCCGCTTATTTTTCATGGCCTGCTAGGTTGTTTGCACGCAGGAAAATTGAAAAACACCGATTTGACTGAAAATTTGAAATAAAGTGAAAACCAAAAAAGACTGATATCAAGAATGCTATATCGTTAGAAAGGCAACCAAATTTTACATTTGATTCTTTAAACCAAAATAGGCATTCCAATTTGCAAAAATCAAGTTATCTGTGATTGAAGTTTCCTTAATTAATCTACTGATTTCTCCAAGAACAAAAAGAATTCAATTTTAGCCGTCTGACCTAAGGTGACGCATTTCATGCTTAGTTGTACCGCAAAGCCACGGCCTTCTAAGTTTTATAATCGCTGCGATATTCAATTTTTTTCTGATACCTACTTATACCAAAAATGGTGATTTGCGCCTAAACGGTTCGTTTAAAGTTCCATGTGTGATACATAAAGTCACACTAAAATTGACCAAGGAATCCAAATATGCAATAATATATAGGAGGTTCCATTTAAAAAAATGTATGTTTGATATGAATCACCCTGTATAAACGCCAAAATTTGAGTGAAAATATTTTTGCGTCATAGCCCTCAAGGGTCCCTACCATGATCAAGTGACAGATTTTTGAAATATTTTTTATTAAGCCCACAATCCTCCGTCCACGCACTATTGGCCCACCCTGTATAAGAATGTACACGATTGGCAAGCCGAAATCTAGAATGCCTATATAAACGTATCGGAGCTGGGGGCGATCAGCTACATTAGGTGGCGTGCAACATACAGTGAGTTGACGACTTTTGGCTAACTTCCATTCATAGGCATAGTTACTCTGGAGGGAGGCCTAAGCCTAGATACAATAAACTCAACAGAACGTTACTCATTTGAATTACTTTTTGGTGAAGGGGGGGGGGGGGGGGAGGGGGAATAATTTCACTCTTGAGGGGGCTAAGTTCACCCAAGCCCCCACCTAACTGCACCTAGCCGCACGAAGCGTTAATATTGCTGGTTGTTTTATAATTAATATTTTGTCCATAGTGACTCTTTAAAGAAAGAGAGCAGGCAAGTAAATTTGGTCGAGCTTCATTATCGTTATTCGGCATCATTTACTTATTCCTTATTAGATACTGAACATGCTCAAAATAGCTGGAGTTGATTTTAAATTAGCAAATAACGCCTAGAGATTTTAAAATATATTGTTATTAAAAAAATATTTATAATAAAAATTTGTCTTGAAATGTTTCTATAACACCTAGTCTTCACCCCTTCTGAGCTGAAATTGGCCACCGATTTTTTTAAGGAAGGATTACCTACATTAGCTGCTATATCAAACAATCAGCTTCCTGAACTGATTTCCTAAATCTCTACTAATGGTCTAAAAACTGCAAATTTTAATCTTCCAAAAACGTCAGGGGGGTGTTGAACCAATCTTATCACGGCCTGTGTACGTGCTTGAGGATTACTCATGATTTCCGTCCAATCACTTTGCATAACTCATAGACGATGATAGATGAACAATAATTGCTTCATCTATGCAAGGTTCTCAATACCAGACATCAGACTGGCAATTCACGTGTAACTGTTCATATCGTCGTAAAGTCGGGTTTTTATAGCCAGATGAATTTTGCATCATAACAGTACCTGCTCTTCTTCGCGGCGAATTTTTCAAATTCAATTAGTTCTGTTATTTTCGAAATAATCTCCGTATCTAGCCGTGACCAATCGTTCGGAAATTATAGCATACCATGCTCTGCGAGATGCTGCATGCATATTCCTGTTTACGGCACTTTTTTAAGGATCTGGGAAGTTTTTCAATTATCATGGAAGTGCAGTTTACTAGGCCTACGGTGTTGCCATGCCTTCTACTCACCATAACCACAGGACACAGAGAGGGCCGGTTTAGGTACCGCCCTCAAAGACAAGCGTCTAGAGTTCGGCTATGAATTTTTGACATGAACAACTTATTGTTCTCATCTTAATGAGAGCATCAAAGGATTTAATAGCTGACATGCTTGACAACTATCATAAATATAAATGAGTATAACGAATCGACAGATAACTTTATAAGTCGTATGAGTGATAAACGTTGAGCAACTCGATTTGGTCTTTGTAATTTCACGATTTTATTTGCTTGATTTATCGAATATTTGAAGCCTCCAACGAAGGACGGCAAATTGTGACATAACTTCATTAAAATAAGACACACTTTATTATGGACAACTTTCATATACCTTAGCCGTGTGGGGGCGGGTTAGAATATCTCCCATCGTATATCCTGCGTGTCGTAAAAGGCGACTAAAAGGAACCGAACTGCTGTCGGTATAAGCAGTAACCTCTTCTCAATCAACAGCTTTGGGTCGACGAGTTAACAGGAGTCGGGACACCTTCTTGTCCTTGGGGTGAGGAATTGTCCCTAAAGGCGGATGAACTAGTAGATACATCTGGTCAACGGCATGAGGATGCAGAAAGCAAATGGGGGAAACTACCAAACTCTTCTCAATCAACAGCTTTGGGTGGACGAGTTAACAAGAGTCAGGACATCTTCTTGTCCTTGGGGTGAGAAATTGTCCCTAAAGGCGGATGAACCAGTAGATACATCTGGTCAATGGCATGAGGATGCAGAAAGCAAATGGGAAACTACTGCATTATAAAGATCTTTAAGATATCCCAAGAGAAGCTCGTAAAATCAGTAACGTGAGAATCAGCGAGGCCTCAGATTGGCGAGCTACAGTTCTTAAAACTATTGATAATATTCGTGTCGGCAATACTCTAGCTCCGACTTAATGCATTTTAAGACATTGTGACTATGATGATGATTCATATACTTCTTCAAGTCTCAAGTTTTAACTTTTCAGTAATGGGTTTGGTAATAATTGTTTATTATAATTATTATTAAACGTGTATTATACCATTGTAAGTATGAGATTGTAATACTTGGTATTTTGCTATTTTTAACTGTATGAATTATCAGCAAATCTCTAATTTTGCATTATTTTTTCTTGAAAACGTTTAACTTTTCCTTAGAGTTACGTCATTTGCTTTTTTATATACCATTGTAATAATATCGTCTTTATTTCGAATAGGCGTGGCTCCAAGGACTATACATTTTATTTAATTGCCTAACGATCCGATCAAAAAACCTTTGAATCCTCAAACAACTTAAAGGTTTCCTCAGGTCTTAGATATTCAGGATTCTAGCTTGATCATCTAGGATAAATGTGTGCAATGATGCACGATCTACAATATGTTACTGTCACAAGCTGCGACTTCACCATTTTTTAAAGAATTTCAAACGCTTGATAAAAATCATAAGTGTTTATAAAAACTCTATGTGAGAGTTACCAATTCTTATAGTAATATCTGAGTCAGCTCACGGCTTTGTGCCCACTAGGGATTAGATGAAGTTAGAAATATATGAGTGGTTTGCATACTTTTCGAGCAAGGGAAAGAAAGCTACAAAAACTGGACACCTGGAAGCTGTAAGACAGGGGCGGCTTAGAATATTTATTTGTAATATGAGATTAGAGCATTTAGGAATTTCACCGACTTTCAACCATATCATCTCAAACATAATGAATTTGATTTACAGACACAACAATTTGGATAAAAATGTAAAAATTGTATGGATTAAGGGACATACAGGTATACCTCGAAACGACACAGTCGACATACTAGCAAAGATGGCGACTACAGATGGAATATTGATGAGGGATTTCAAAATTCCCTACAGTGACTTGAACAGTAAATTAAACAAGAACCTGAAAGAAAAGTGGAGTGAACACTACCATAGAAATCCATCCGGAACGGTATACAAACAGATCCAGCAGAACATAAGAACAGAGCCCTGGTTTAAGAGAGAAACGAATAGACCACTTGTGAGAACACTTTGCAGATTGAGGTGTGGTCATTGCTTAAGCCCTCAACACAAAACTAGAATAGGGCTAAACGATGACCCTCACTGCAGATGTGGAGAAATTGGTACTGCTACTGTATATTAGAATGTCAATTGATCAGTAATGAGGTAACAGACCTGTATCACAGATTGTCAAACTATATTCCGTTACCTGCTAATATAATCTCTATACTAGCTAGTGAAAACAACTGTGCATACAAACTATTATATAACTTTTGCACAAAATACTAAAAATAACACTGTAACTTTCAACTATAACTAATATAAAACAATGTTCGTATTATTAAGAAAAAATAGATGTCTATCCAAAATAGAACTGGCCATTGATCTCAGATCAGAGCCAATAACATAAATAAAAAAAAATATTTCCTCAAACTGGGTAAGGCATGATATCCATCTCAGCACCATCACTTATTTGGTTTTCGTTCCGTTGCTCTACTTTGGGAACCTAACATATCTCTTCTCACGGTCAAAATATTGTACTCATTCTGAAGTTTAGGTTTCAAAAAAATTTTGTATTAGCGATTAAAACTGGCTAAAAACGTAATAATCTCCAATGCCTACTCTGGCCGCACGCGCGGTGATCGTCTTTTACCTAGATCGACCGACCCTTTTAAGCACCCAGCGATACCATAGTCCAGTAAACATGTATATAGACTTAACGGCGCGGCGTCTCAAGAGGTATCCGTACACTTACAACGCATAATTTATTTTGCTTGATTCAAAACTAGTATTTTGAACTGTTAGTGCTTTATATGTGTTTGTGCCTCACTTAGACCTATGTGTTGTAAGGATAAATCATTGTTTAATATTACTCATACATATACCCCAATATGACTATACTATTGTAGTGTCGACACTGGGTAGAAGTACAAAAAATGTAAGCGACTCTTATATTTCAATGAAGGGTCCATATGTCTATGCAAGATGCATTGCAGAAAAATATCCTAATCAAAACTTACTGTCATGGGGTACCGTGGCAGCCAATTCCCTTTGTTGAACGTAGAGCAATCCCACGGGACCGACGATTTTGTTTGGGACCGCCAGCAGTTGGGCTGCTGTCTCCATGTACACAGGATGCGTGTGGTAGAGGGCTCTGGAATCTGCAGGACATTCTTCCTGCAGGACTCCGTTCAGTACCAGCACCATACTGTAAATAAAATGAAGATCTCATTCATAAACAGAAGTTGGCACAACTATTGTTAAAAGAATCGTTGCATCAGCATTTCTAATTAGTTTAATTTAATTATTTTAAAATAGCTTATCCTAAAGGTTTATGATTGATAATTGAATAGAAATAAAAAAGTATAAATGAACAATCAGGAAAAATCCAAAGTTATTACCAATAAACTCCAAGAATTCCCAAAATTACGAAACTTCTAAAAGTTCCAACAGCTTCAAAAATACCATAAATTCCAAAAATTCCAAACAAGGCGAAAAGCTCAAAAAACCAATAATTTCAAAAACTAAAAAACCTAAAAGTTCCATATATGCTGTGGGATCATAATAGGAGATTCTATTATATTTTCTACATTGGTTAAGTGGTGACAGAGTAAGTAACAAGAAAAAATGTAAAACACTAGACACACCAGAATAGTTTTTTTTACTTCGATTCTTCCCTATACCATAAATGCATGTCGATTAATAATAATAACACCAAAGGCCGTCCGAGTCGAAAATATAGTCGCACTAGGTTTGCGCCTGGTTTTTCGAGTGTTTCAGTGGTAATAAGTGAAGAACAATTTTGTAATTTACATGAGTTAATCACTGTGTCATCATGTAATCAAACCTGGAAAAATATTCACAAACAATAGGTGAAATTTCGTATAATAATAATTATATTAAATCTGCTCTGCAGCAGCAAATAATTCTATAAGATTTAAAAAAAACATGTTTGGTTTTTTATGGCTTGAATGTTTTGCCATGACAAAACAGGCAGCTGAGAAACATAAATACAGAGTGAGCCAAACTTGAGAAGATCAAATTGCGATCATGGAAAGTCAATATAAATGTTGCAAGAAAGACCTGTCCTCACTTATATGTGCAGAATGCTTCTCAGTGTACCACAGAAGTTGTTTAGAACGTAAAAAAACTATGTTGAAGTGAGCAAAAATACAATTTATTGTTCTGAAAAATGTGAAAAGAAGAAACTGGCCGAAGAAGAGAAAATAGAGAAAATATACCAGGAAAATAAGCAGTACTATGCAATCATGGAAAACTTAAAGTCTGAAACCGAAGAAAAACTTAAAACTTATGAATCTGAAATTGAAACGCTTACAAAAACGGGACAAGAGAAAGATGAATACATCAAAAGGCTACAAAGAAGAACGATAGACATGGAGGACGAAGTGTCAGATGCTGAAAAAGACTATATAAACAAAATTAGCGAGCAACGTGTCATCATTGAGGGACTGAACAAGGAAGTAATCGAGTTAAGGCAAAAGTTCAATGACTCTGAATTCCAAATAGCTGAATATGAGAAAAAACTGGCGGAAATGAGATATAAATTGAATGAAGGAGAAAAAATTAGAAACAATATGATTGTATCAATAGAAACTTTAACAGCAGAAAACAATATGTATATTAAGGACATACAGTTGCTCAGAAATGAACTAGACCAACGTAGTAGCAACCACACTAGAATAGTTGATAAGGAGTCCTACTCATTGTGTAACCATTTATTTGAAAAGCTGAAAAATCACATCTCATCAAGGCTTGCTGAATTTGAAGCGAAAATGTTTGCTCATATAAATCAAGACAAACTAAATGCTACTGCCTCATCCCCTCAGCCTGGGCTAAGGTATTCTAATGCGGTGAAAGAACAAACAAATAATCAATCAGGTAATAAAAATACTCGAAACACGGCTATGAAGATCAATGCTGCAGCTAACACAAGAAGCAGTTCTACAAGGCACAATACTAACATCAGCCATACTCCTATCAGTCAAAAACCTCCAGAGCCTTCAACGGACCCAAGGTCGACTAAACCTGGTAAGCCTGAAGTCCGACGTATGATCAGTAATAGCGAACAGTCTTCTGGAACAAAAATACAATGTTCCCAAAGTGATGTATCACCAGTTGAGCCAAAAAATAATTTTTCAAAGCTAAAACAAAAACAAGAAGAGCTCATGGGAGCAGTGATTAATTTAACATCAGACGCACCTTCGCAAATAGAAGAAAATAGAGCTGCCCATGAAGATGGATTTGTGGAAGTTAAGAGAAAAAGACGCCAACAGAAGGGAATTATTGGAACTGGCTCACCTGGACCCAATTCGAAGTTCCAAGGGAGTGAAGAAATAAAAGAAAAAAAGATTTGGATCTTCCTCAAGAAAGTCCGGGATGGTGCTTCCATAGAGGACATCGAAGAACACTTAGCGAAGAACTTAAATGTCGATGTAAGCCATGTGTATGTGAAAAAGGTACAAACTTACTACCAAACAAAAGACAATAACTGTTATTTAATTGGTGTTAGTCCTAATTTTGCGTCTCAAATTTATGATTTGAAATTTTGGCCTAAAGGGGTTGTGGTGAATCGCTTTAATTTTCTTAGAGGAGAAAAGTTTCTTGATAAACCAAGGATAAGAGGGAATAGGTTGAATAGTGTAGAGTCTAATGGGACTGTTTTCCAACAATCAAATACGAGATCAAATCAATCAAATCCCAGCTCTTTTTTAGGCCCACAGAATCGACCGACGAAGCCACTATAAAAAATGTGTTGTCCTTGTGTCATCAAAACATACAGCGTCTAGGTAATAAGATTTTATCTGTGGACGTAACATTTAAAAGTGATTTTTTACTTATTAGTGAGCATTGGCAAAGCTTTGATGAATTAAATGTAATAAAATTGAGGAACTTTTCACTATGTGCAGCCTACTGTAGGAAGGAATTGATTCACGGTGGTGTAGCAATTTATATCAATGATAAGTAAGATACATCTTTTAAAATTGTTGATGTCTCAGATTTTTATGTAGAAGGCATTCTTGAGTGTTGTTGCATCGTTTTAGAAAAATTGGATATTTTAATTATGACTATTTATCGCCCACCTACAGGCGACTTTTATTTTTTTCTGAAATTACTCAATGACCTTCTTGGTTTTACTATGTTTAATGACAGAAAAATTGTTATTGGTGGAGATTTTAATGTGGACTTTTTATCCAGTAGTACTAATTTACGTCTTTTACAAGATATCCTTGGATGTTACTGCATGAGCCATACCATTAAAGAACCAACAAGAGTAACTTCTTCCTGTAGCTCATGTATAGATAATTTTTTGACAAACCTCGAATCAGGATTCAATGCATTAGTTATTGATCACGCTATATCTGATCACTATTCTCAAGTCATTAATATCGAGGTACGTGAAGCTACACAAAAACAAGTAAATTATTCGTATCATAGAGATTTTTCAGAACAAAATATACAAAATTTCAAATTAAAATTGGATCAAGAAAATTGGCTAGAAGTTTACCAAGAAGAATCTGTTGATAAAGCGTGACTCATTCTGCAACATTTTGTTGTACTACTTTAACATGTCATTTCCATACAAACGTGTAAGGGTTGTAGATAGATACAAGACTATTTTGACACCTCATTTGATAACTCTTAGAGATAATATGACATTATTCCAGCTTTTAGCAAAAAAGGATGATAAATACAGGGAATTAAGTAGACATCTTACTAATAAATACAGGTCTGAACTGAAAAATGTTAGAAAACAGAATATAGATAAAAAAATAGAAAATGCTCGCAACAGATCTAAGTGCATGTGGCAGATGATAAATAACATACAGAAAAGAAATAATGACAAAAAAATAACTATTATTAAAGATGGAATGAAAATACCAGACCACATAGCAGCTAAAGAGTTTACAAAAAAAGGTCACTGTAGCCAGTAGCAACCTCATTGGCATTAAAGATTTACTTGTTAGCAATACTACAATGTGCCCCAATTCACTGTATTTACCATCAGTTTCTGAGGACGATGTTTGCTCGTTAATATCCCAGTTGAAAAACCCAAACTCTTGTGGCTACGATGAAATTTCTAATAATATGTTAAAGCGATGTGCCTCAGTAATCTGCCAACCCTTAGCGTACCTAATTAATTGTTCCATTGAGCAAGGGATTTTTCCAAGCTGCTTAAAACTAGCTTTAATAATACCCATTTTTAAACGGAATGATTCTAATGATTATGCGAATTACAGAGGTATTAGTTTACTCTCTAGTATTTCGAAAATCCTGGAACTCCACATGAAAAACCATTTGGTAGATTTCTGTAGCAGGAACAATATTATATCGCAGAGTCAGCATGGTTTTGTGGATAAAAGAAGTACAGAGTCTGCATTGTACAGCTTCATAGACAACGTAGTGACTGCTCTAGACAGAAGATATAATGTCTGTGGTTTGTTTATAGATTTTTCGCGGGCGTTTGATTATGTAGATCGCGTTTTGTTGCTACAAAAGTTATACAGGGTTACTGGTAACTCGGGCATTTTCCTGCAGGAAGTGATAGAGGGACTCAAATGCAATAGATTTAGCCCCACATATGTAATTCCGAAAACCGATAGTTTTCGAGATAATTAACATTTTATGTTTTTCAACGATATGTCCAAATTTCCACACTACATCCCAAATTTATAAAAAACCCTGCTGTCGATTTTAGTAATTTCCAATTTAGTTTTTTACTGACACGTACGCAAATCTAATTTAGTATTTAAATGTGTAAAAATACTAAACAGTTTCAAACTACATACAATTATTTAAAAAATAAAGAACAAAATTTTTACATTCACCGTGAAAGAAAATTGTCTAGCTCAAAAAAAGATACACAACCAGTCAAACAAATTATTTTAAAAACTTCCCTATCTGATGGCCTATTCCAGGATGAGAATGACAATACAACCACACGTAACTATTTAACAAAATTTATCAACATAAGACAGAATCATCAACAACATGATATTCCAGCATGATAGCTATCCAGCACATTACTGTATCACAATTCGGCAGTTGTTGGACAACACATACCCGAACAAATGAGACTCCAGTTAATACTGCTGACTAACTACGGCAAAAAATTATCAATGTGGCGGAGGATATGAAATGAACTTTTTCAACACGAGTTACAAAAACCGAAGTGAGGAAGCGTATCCGTACTTGTATCCGAAATCAAGGCAATACATTGAGCAAGATCTCTAGAAACTTTGAGTGGATTTAATTTGTTTTTCTTGGATAAAATCATCGACCGCATTTGCAAACATTCTAGTATGTAACTGAGTTATCAATAATGATTGTACTGTCATTCGTTCGTTTTGAATAGGTGATTTTTATTCATTGCTGTTTATAATCTTTCTGAAAAGGTTATTAGGTAGGAAAGTTTTTTTAGTGATTTGTTCAACCGTCTGTATAATTTTTTTTGAGCTAGATAATTTTCTTTCACGCTGAATGTAAAAATTTTGTTGATTATTTTTTAAATATTTGTATTTAGTTTGGAAGTGTTTAGTATTTTGAAACATTTTAATACTAAGTTAGCTTTGTCTATGTGTTAGCTAAATACTAAAATAAAAATTGTTAGAATCAACAACACGTTTTTTTCTTAGTTTAGGATCTAGTGTGGAAATTTGGACATTTGGTTGAAAAACATTAAATGTTAATTATCTCGAAAACTACCGGTTTTCGGAATTACATATGGGGGGTTAAATCTATTGCATTTGAGTCCCTCTATCACTTCCTGCAGGAAAGTGGTCGAGTTACCAGTAACCCTGTATAGATGTGGTGTACGGGGTTTGCCATTAGACCTTTTTGAATCAGATTTGTCTGAGCGGAGGCAATATGTCTGCATAAATGGCAGCTACAGTGATGCGTCAGTGTCCCAGAGAGGTGTTCCGCAGGGATCAATCTTGGGTCCCTTCCTATTCCTGCTGTACGCAAATGACTTACCTCAATTTATAACCGCCAGTAGTGAAGAATATAGTGTTATATGTTATGCAGACGATACAAATATTTTAATAACAAGTCCTACTATATCAGATTTAGGTGAAAAGACTATAAATGCCTACAATAAAGTTCTTGAGTGGTCTGAGAACAACGGCCTACTGTTAAATCCGGATAAAACTGTTGTAGTAAAATTTTCAATGGAAGATGAACAAATTTCAAATAGTATTTTCAGCAACAATAACGACATAAATATTCAAAACTCAGAATCTCATATAATGTTAGGTATCTCCCTGGACCATAGACTTAATTGGGCGTCACATATCGAACTTTTATGTAATAAAGTACGAAAGAGCTGCTATGGATTAAAATTTCTATCTAACCATTGTAGTCAACATATTTTAATTTCATTGTATTATGCCACTTTTCATTGTCACATCCGATATGCCATTTTAAACTGGGGATGTAACTCGCATATTTTGAGAGTGTTCATGCTACAGAAATATGCGATACGAATAATTAGCAAACTTCATTGGCGTACATCATGTCGTAACCATTTTAAAAATTTAAAAATCCTGACAGTAGCTAGTGTCTACCTATATGAAGTGGCACTATTTGTATATAAAAATAAGTCAGATTTTGTTAAGAATAAGCAAGAACATGAATACCCAACGAGAGCTAAGGATCTATTGATTCCACCTAGACATCGTTCCGCATTATATGAGAAATCTTATAACTATATGGGTTGCAAAGTCTTTAATAAATTGGAGGACCATATACAGAATGCACCCACAATTAGTATTTTCAAAACACGACTGAAGAACTTTTTACAAGAAAAATCATTTTACAGCTTGGATGAATTCTTTGCTTAGCACAAATTTTAATTTTCACTTATTTTATCGATGAACCCACCTAGTGTGACTATTTTTCTTGTTATGGTGTGTACTGGCATCATTCAACCAAGAAATAAACGAATTATTATTATTATTATTATTATTATTTATTATTAAAAAAACAAGGAACACTAGAGAGGTCCTGCGAGCTCATCTTTATCAGGTCAAGGTGCCAACTTCCCGAACAAGTCTCCTCCAGCATTTCTTCTTTTGGAGAACTTCAACGCTGTGAAATGAGCTACCGAGGAATTTGTTTCCCGACAGATACAACCTGCAGTGTTTCAAATCTAACGTGCACCGATACTTATCCTCTCGCGACGCTTCTAGAGTGCCATAGGCTTTCAGCCTTTGCGGGATTCTGACCATAAAAAATACAAGCAAAAATTTTCTTTTTCGCAAATTGTTTACCATGGACGGTATTTCAAGATAATTTCGTGACTATAGCTTTATTCATCATTATATGCTATGAAAAACGAGAATGTCTGGGATACATCCCACTTTCTGCTTTCAGTATATTGAGTCTATATATGAGACTATATACATTTTGGTAAGACTTCGTTTTAGCGGAAACCGAAATGGAGGTCGAGAATGATGTCAAACGACGCGGTTTGACGTCCTGAATCGAACGAGACCACTCCCAGACTGAGGAAACGTTCTGGTGAAGAACTACGGCATTTTGAAGTTTCGTTACCTAACCTAACTTTTCCAAAAAAGTTTACTTGTTGAGCTCAAAATGGGTGTTAATCGGTTAATCGACGTAGCTGGACATCGCGACGCGAACTTGGCCACTCCAAGAATGAAGAAACATTCCGCTGAAAATCTACGCCACTTTAAAATTTGGCAATTTCTTACCTGATATAACCTAACTAATATGGTCGGACAAAAAAGGGGTGTTAAACGACTCGGTTTGATGTCCTGTTTCGAACTGTATCAATTAATAGACTGAAAAGACGTTTATTTTGATTCTCAGTTTAGGAAATTAAGCCAAAAAAGGTCTTCGAGGGTCTGCGCCTGGGGCTTATTCCGGCACACTGAAAAAACTGAACAGGTGACCTACCCTACCTATCTGGGAGTATGTTGCATAGAGTATTCAAAATCAATCAAATTAGTAGTAGTTTTTATTTTCCATTTCTTTGTGTTGCTTCTGGTGTCATTGTACCCTACTCGTCAAGCACTTTAAAATTGACCATATCTTTCGTGGAAAAAATATAGAAATTTCGAAGACGAATTTTAGGTTAGGTTTGAAACTTCAAAGAGGCGTCGATTTTTATCGGGCCGTTTTCTTAGTCTGGATATGGTCTAATCCCAGTCAAGGCGTCAAACCGTGTCAATTAACACTCCTTTAAACCCCATTTAATCCATTTTGACCTCAACAACTTGACCGGTCGGGTTAAGGTAGGTTAGGTACTGAAACTTTAAAGTGCCGTAGTTTTTCACCGGAGCGCTTCTTCGGTCTGGGAATGGTCTCGTTTTACTCAGGACGTCAAACCGAGTCGATTGACACTACTCTCAAGCCTCAAATCGGGTTTCGCTAAAACGAAGTCTAGCCTAGATTTCTGTTTCAGAGATTGTTTATCATTTGCTTAGCAGACAATTAGTGACTAACTGCATGTCAAAGTTTCCACTTGACTGTTTCGACACCCTCGGAAACTTAACATTCTGTTACGCCACTGCATTTCATGCAAGATTTCATCTAAACGTAAATGTTATACATGACACCATTGTGTATCAAATGGTACCGTAGTACGGAAGAATCTCTCCGAGGAGCACCTTTATTAAAATAAGAAAGGAAAAATTAATAGACGCTTCTGACTTTTGACGTTCGGGATAATGGATTGAAGATTGGACATGTAAACATAGTTCCAAGTACGTGTCAAAACGCTCAAAACGTGTGTGATATACACATGGAGGTAGATATAGCTTCGGTCGAGGGTCTAAATAGTTTGTGAGGACAAGGATCATTGAAATCAGTATAAGATACTTTTGGCGCCTTTTCTTCATGAAAATGGAAGTATTTCAGGATCAATTATAAAGCACGGGTTGGACTCAATAGTTGCTGTAGTTGAAGTACTCAGGCTCGTACTCATAGTCGATATATAAGGGTCCGTTAAGCATTAAGCAACCCTTAATTAAGTAAGGTATACAGTTTCGACAGCTACTTGAGGGTCCCTTGAGTGATATGCAAGTAAGAAAATGTCAACATGATATGTCAACATGACATTTCATTGCAATGAAGGCGATTTTGTCGGTTAATTTTGGAGTACGGTGTTGTCAGTTTCTGTCGATCAGATCCGGAAAAATGGCACGCACAAAACACGAAATACTGCCACAAAACAAAGGAAGATAACAGCAAACATCAAACTGCGTAGGCATAGGCATAGCAAATTGACATATTTGAAATATAACAACGTCGCCAAATGAATTACGCCGTCTCGTACATGTTGTCTAGGAAACCGATACACAAGGAAAGCCACACCTGAGGGTTCCTTAAGTATCCCTTGAGTAATACTCAAGAGACAACTATGGATACGGCTCTAAACAGCCTGTAAGGACAATGGTCATTGAATTCATGAAAATGAAAGTATTTCAGAATCAATTATAAAGCATAGGTTGGATTCAATACAAGGTTGTAATTGAAGCACTCAATGAAATTCAATAGTTCCTTGTCGCTGGATCGACAACAGGATATAGTTAGTTACAAAATACTTTTCATTGGATAAAACATTGCAACATTTGAGGAACACTGAATG
Source organism: Callosobruchus maculatus (assembly GCA_951848785.1). Taxonomy (NCBI): domain Eukaryota; kingdom Metazoa; phylum Arthropoda; class Insecta; order Coleoptera; family Chrysomelidae; genus Callosobruchus; species Callosobruchus maculatus. Next base: position 1,409,105 of record CATOUR010000064.1, on the reverse strand, counting down.
TAATATTTCGTTAAATCAAAGCGAAACGAAATACTTTTCTGTGATACCGAGGACTGTGTAGGGCAAATCATACGCTGTTGTTTTCGGCATTGTATCAGGCAAGGTTCCTAGAAACATAACACGTACGTTCTATCGTCTAACCGGTCTAACCCATGATTCGCCATATACCACAAAAAATATAACTGGAACAATGTGGAACACTTTTGTGTAACATACATTTCCATAACAACAGACACGCGTGCTCGAAAAAAAAATGCCAGTCTTTTGGAAAAACTTCGGCAAACAGTGGTGTTGTTAATGGTAATGGAGTGTTTGTATGCAAATGCAAGCCGCTTGATATTCATTCTCAGCTGCATTAATATGCTGATTTCCGACGAATAAAAACCGAGTGTTCTGATAGCATTTACATTCATTAACTGGATAAACCTTATGGTTTTATTGACAGAAGCAATTAATTTTGTGTTGTATTGCACCGTACGTACCGATTTTTTAGAAAATTTTGACAGTGTATTAATTTATCCATATTAAGATTCATTAGTTATAATCCAGTCGTATTGGTGCTTCCCACGAGGATTAAAATGTATTGTTTAGCGTCATGAGCAATAGTAGCAGTTGCAATATACTTCAAAAATATACAAGCAGTATTAATTAATGGACACTGTAATGATTGATTGCCAGAAGTTGAGTATCGATGTAAGGGCTGTTCCAACCTACGGCTCTATTACCGTCCCAGAACCGTTTTCATAATGCTCCGCCCATTTTACGGTTCTAAAAATGGTGATTGGTTGGTCCGCCAGCATACCAACTAATCATCGATTCTAGAATCGCAAAATGGGTGGGGCATGATGAAAACGGTTCTGGGACGGTAATAGAACCGTAGGTTGGAACAGTCCTGTAGGTGACGTGGATTAATAACTATAGAAACGATTTCCAGGTGTGCAGGTAGACACCGCCATTCTGATTCAGATTACCTCAATTTTTTTAGAATTTCAATGGCTTCTATAACATTCCTTTGCCAAGTATACATATAGGACTTTTCCTAAAATATCTGTATTGTACAAGAGCAGGTCCTGTTGTGTTTCTGAGTCTAGTGTATGTCATTCGTGTTTTAAACAGGTGGCTATGATCCTAGCTCTCTCACCAATACAGGGTGTTGTTGTATGTTTTCCCACGTTGGGACTTCATGGAGCATAAATAGTACTCGTCAATTTCGCCATTTCTGATTCCGTCCCTGGCTAAATCAGAGGCATAAAACAAAAAATTCACTTTGTACAGAGGCAAAAAACGAAAAAATCCAGTTTACTATGGAGTATAGATGCAAGCAGCAGCGCGCATTTGACATACAGGGTGAGTTTTTAGTACCGGCTCGGTCGATAACTCCACTACCGTAGAAGATAGCAAAAAAAGTTGTATATAAAAGTTGTATCCACGGATATGCTCCTTGCTCAGAAAATATTTTGATTTATACAGGGTGATCCATAACTACGTGGTGCTGCAAACATGCATTTTTTTAAATGAGACACCCTATATATTATTCCATATTCAAATTCTACTAATAATTTCCGTTCTTCCAATATAGGGTATTCTTACATTATATGGGGTATTTCAAAAGTTATGACCATTTTTATCTCCAAATCGCTGTCAAATGAACGTACTGTATATCAAAAAGTAATAAATCAAAAATCTTATTTTATACACGGGTAGATAAAAAGTATCATCTATTTTTAAAATCGGCTATAAAAAAAGCCCCTGATGCATATTCGTATACAGGGTGATGTAGAATGCAAAAGCTAGATTTTCTCTCTTTTTTTAAATGAAACTCCCAATATTTTATTATACCAAAGAATTGCTTTTAATATGCTCTTTCATCTTTGTATAGCGCTTGCTGTACCCACGTCCATCAGTTTCCTGAGATATTTCGATTTTTCGGTAAATTTAAAATCTAGCTTCTATTTGTGTACCTACTGAAATTTATTTATTTTGAGAAAGTACTATCTAATTTGTTTTTTATTTAACGAACAACTAAATAATAAGGTCATGATACTATTTAATGAAGTCAAAACCCTAAATTATCGAGATAATAAAGTCAAGTATGGTGAGAAAATAGTTTTGTAGGCGTGATACATAATTGTCAAGCAGATTTATCAGGTGGGCTTTGAAAAATTGGCAGTTTTCATAACCTGCTCAATAATTCCGTAGTGTGTGAAAAACCAGCTTTAAAAATTAATTTTTCCATTGAGGATATTTAGGAAAATTTTTGAAAAATTGTTTACTCGTCTCTAGAATATATCAATTATGAACAGCAATATCCAGAACGGAGGCACTCTAAAACTAAAGCATTTAAAAGATTGAAGAATCGTTTTATTAGGACTGTGTCGTTAAATATTTCATAGCCTACCTGATACATCTGCTTGATAATTATGCATGACGTCTATAAAATTGTTTCCTCAGCACACTTGACCTATATTATCTCGTTAACTCAGTGTTTTCGCTTGATCAAGTACTATTATGGCCTTATATTTTAGTTGTTTGTTAAGCACAAATAAAATTTGATAGTATTTTCTCAAAATAAATAAATTTTAATAAACAAATAGAAGGTATATTTAAAATTTGGAAAAAAATCGAAATATCTCAGAAACTAATAAATGCAGCCATAACAGGTGCTATAGAAAGATGAAAGAGTATATTGAATGCAATTCTTTGGTATAATAAAATATTGGGGGTTACATTTAAAAAAAGAGAGAAAATCTAGATTTTGCATTCTACATCACCCTGTATACGAATATGCGTCACGGGCTTTTTTATAGCCGACTTTAAAACTAGAGGATATTTTCAATCCTCTCATGTATAAAAAATAATTTTTAGTTCATTACTTTTTGATATACAGTACGTTCATTTGACGGCGATTTGGATATAAAAATGGTCATAACTTTTGAAATACCCTGTATAATGTAACAATATCTTATATGGGAAGAAGGGAAATCATTAGTAGAATTTGAATATGGAATAACATATAGGGTGTCTCATTTAAAAAAATGCATGTTTGCATCACCACGTAGTTATGGATCACCCTGTATAAATCTAAATATTTTCTTAGCAAGGAGCATATCCGTGGCTACAACTTTTATACATAACTTTTTTCATTATCTTCTACAGTAGTGGAGTTATCGACCGAGCCGGTACTAAAAACTCACCCTGTATATTGAGATGTTGACGCGCTACATCGGACCTTAAAAACAACAAAAATGATGCAACCGGTATAATAATAATGAACTGGTGGATATGAGTTTAGCGTACGGTGAATGTGGTCAACATGCCTCTCGGACTTCGCGAGTGTATGCTGATCATTTCTCTGACCATACTCACCCTGCACCACGTCGATTTCTCTACCTCATGCAAAGAGCTATGGGCATATACGATATTTATATATGTTACGGCCACTGTTGTAAATTGGGCATTAATGACATTGGCCGGGCATTAACGTTAGAAGCCAAATATGCAGGCCAATATCGTTATTGCCCAGGCTATAACGAGAATGCCCGTCTGTCGTGGACAAGGTTGAAAGTATTTTAGTTTTTGCATCTTTGTCCGGCCATTCACGGCATCGACCATCAATGCATGGCCAAAGTTGATATTACAGATTAGGGCAGCTGTTTGATAAAATATGAGGAACATTTTAAAAAATATACATATATTTTCATCGCTTCAGAAAAAAATTGGAAGGAAACTTAAAATACCTAATCGTTAAATATGACAAATTAAAATATTAAAATATGTCTACAAAAACACTGCACTCATATTTATCACCTAGTGTATACTTAAAGCTGTTACACTCACACTCTACTTACACAAACAGACACAAAAATGGCAAAATGAGAATAACATAACCTATATTTTATTCAAACCTTGACAGCCCACTCTTGAGCGGACATTAACGAGATTGCCCGGGCAAAGTCGTAAAAACGTAAATCCATTCCCAGTTTATCAACAGTGCCCAGTTTACATGGATATTCACGCTATTGGCCGGTCATTAACAGGACGTCCCGCTGTAATAGGACATTTACGACAATGACCGGCCAATATCGTTAAAGACCGAAATATCATCTTTGACCGTAACATATACACATCATGCAGTAGCGGCTGGCATCGGCACCGCTAGCACTGCCTTGTTTGTTGTGATATTATGACATGGTGAGCCATTGCCCAAGGACGGACTTAGAATTGAGGATTTCTTTAATGGTCAGTATCTTGTTTTCTCTAAATATTTCGTTTATATGTTACTGGGAAAACACTCATTTTGGCGAGTACTATCCACTGTATGAAAAAAAGTTCCAACTTATGAAACACCCTGTATGAATAGCAAAAGTTGAGGATTTTTTTTGCTCTTTAGAAAATTATAAAATTCTAGCGTCCATGTTGGTCAATTTCCAACTCATCATGAAATTGGAGCGCTACTGGTCACCCCCCTTAAAAAAAAACTAAATCCGCCCCCTGCATCATAGTGTTCGTTTTTCAGTGAACTTCGAACCATATCTCATGACTTATGTGACAGGAGACCGCACTTAAAACTTTGAGGCGAACGAGTAGTAAGTATTTTCTTACCACTTTTTCAATTCTTCTGCTGCTGATTCACCATACATTAGCTTTATCATTTCAGAGGCAGTTGTTTCTAAAGAGGAAAGTTCCAACTTTGAAAACATCCTATATACCTTCCTACAAGATCTCGGTACTTTGTATAATAATAATATTAACTCAATTTGGGCATGGTTGATAATCTAGTGGAGATATTATATTTCTTAAGAATTCCTGATATTTGGTCTGTCACATTGTGGGTATAAAGTAAGAAGGCAATTTTTTGAGGTGGACTATTGTCTACTCGGGAGGTGACCTCAGAGAAGTTTTTAGTGAGTTGGTATCAGACGCCATGACAGATCTATGCACAAGTGAGTTAATTACTGATTGTTTCTGTGCTGGATTATGGTGAGAATACCTATCCGTATGTGTGGGTTTCCCATAAACTGAATGTCCTAAACGCCCATTTAATCGACGAGAAACCAAAACCTGAAAAAAAGGAAAACATCCATCTTCTTTTCAATTTCTCTGCGAATTTTACCTTGACGTGAATTGAGTCAAAATAAACTAAAAAGATATATTGTATAGAAACTAAATAATTTATACAATGTTTCGCTCGTTTTTAGTTTAAAAAAAAGATAATTTGACTGATAATAAGCATTTAGCTGAACAAGTATGTAAATTTGTTATGAATGATTGGTAAGCCTACGTACAGCACTACACATATTTAAACTAGATGCAATGCATCATCCTGATAGGCTGTAAATAACATAGACACTTGAAACGTTGGTAATATTTCACATGCTTTTGATGCAGTCATTCAGTTAGAAATGTTAATTCTGACAAGAGAAAAGCAGTGATATGTTGCCTTGCCACTTGCCAGACATGTTCGCTTACTGTTTGCTACATACACTGCAGGGGCAATAAATGCCTGATTTATTTCGTATTTATTAGACTTGTTAGTTGATGGTGAGGAAATAATGATATGTGGGTTGTTGTTTTCTAGGGTGAAGATAAGATTCTACATTATAAATAATGTACGTTCTAATCTATCTTCTGGATAAATATCAAAAATAGGAGGTTGCTCAACGTTATTTCATATGTAAAGAAATGGACTCAAGTTTATTCACTCATCACGTTCTCTTTTTGCATATATATTAACCGTAATACCGCTAACGCTATAAACTTTCAAAAAATATCAAAATGTTCATTATTTTCATTTCAAATTTAACAATAAATGCCAATACCTATATTAAAATATTTTATAATTGTTTTGACAAAAAAAATGAATAACTAATATTCATTTCACTAGATACTTTTGAAAAAAGGCCACATTTCATTTGATGTTTTTGATAATTTCGGTAATTATATAAAAAACGGGCTCTAGCAGTATAACAAGGAATAATTAGACATAATGAGAGCTAAGATAGGTTTGATGGAACAACAATTGCTTTTTCCAATAAGATCAAGTTCGTTGAAATCCGTTCAGTCACTGAGGAGTTATAGCTGGTTAATAAAAAAAACATTGGATTACCCCAATACTTTGTCTTGATAGATAGGTACGTTAAATCTTCGCGTTAAAAAGCACATATTTTTTAGTCACATTTGCTAGGTCGATTTCAGCGAAAAATTACTTTATATATTTAGGACAGCGACTATGCCACCTATATTTTGAGATTTAAATCTTGTAAGCCTCAAAATATCAATATCTAGCATCATGCTTATAGATAGTTTCAGTCATTGAGCTCAGTGTTTGTTTAGTTTTCTTTACATTCATTAAAAAACTCCAAAGTGATAAGTGTTATATTTATTTTGATCCAATTCCACTAAAATAGCACTCAAAACACTCCATGTCGCAGTGATATCGACAATTTTCAAATTCTTGACGGACAGTTTGGATTCCTTCGTCAACGCATTATCGAAAGCTGCCATGATATCCCACATGTAGTGTAATATCCATAAATAACATGTTCACTGTAGACCCATCTCATCTATCTCTATTGAAGGACAGAAGCTTTCCGCACTTCAGTTCGTCAGTGTTTCCTGTCCAACCGCATTTTCGACGCATGGAACAACCTGCCTTCCTACGTGGTGTACTCAACTTCTATCAGTAATTTTAAGAACAATTATGACAGGTGGTGCAGCGCCTTGGGCATATTTTTCTTTGTACCTAATTCAGTCTTTCATTCTGTTTGTTTTGTCCATACACTCTTATTCTTGTATATTTGAGTTTATAGTACTTGTACTCTACTCAATACTGTAATATATTAATAGTAATAATAATAAAATCATATTCAGTGCAACATGTGAGATGCTCACAGACCAAATCAATAAAGTCATACTCCAACCCAACAAGCTACCCAAATTCCTCACACAAGGAGTAACATATATAAAACCAAAAAACGCAGACACCAAAAACCCTGCCAATTACCGCCCGATCACTTGTCTCCCCACCTTGTACAAGATCATCACCGCAACGATAGGCAAAAGGATCAAACAACACCTTACTCAAAACAACATCCTGACCGAAGAACAGAAAGGATGTAGAAAACAAAGCCAAGGCTGCAAAGAACAACTAATAATTTATAGTGTGATCATGGAGCAAACTAGAAAAGAACATAGGAACCTCCATACCTGTTTCATCGATTATAAAAAAGCTTTTGACTCTGTACCTGGCTAACGAAAACTCTTCAAATCTATAAAATTAATCCAACCCTTCGTCAGTTTCTTACAAGAACCATGGAGACATGGAGCACCAACATACATCTTAAAACTCAGGATGGCCATATCCAAACGAAAGAGCTACACATACGACGCTATATCTTCCAGGATGATTCTCTTAGTTCACTGTGGTTCTGCCTTTGTTTGAATCCACTCTCTAACGCACTTAATAGCACAAATTAGGGTTTCAACATCATCTACATGGATGATATTAAACTATATGCCGGTATGCCGCCACTGAATTGCAACTGAGAGAATTACTAAGAATAACAGAAGTGTGCACATCAGATATCAGGTGGAGCTCGGAATGAGCAAATGCAAGGGGCTCCACATCAATAAAGGCCAATGGAAGAACCATCCCGAACAGGAAATGTTAACTAGCCAATCGCTGGACAACATGGACAAAGACGAAACATACAAGTACCTGGGCTTCAATCAGAACATTAAGATCGACCACACACGAATCAAGGCTAAAATAACATAAGAGTTTAGAGACCGCCTCATCAGACTGCTAAAAACAAAATTGAATTCCAGAAATCTCACAAAAGCCATCAACATATTTGCGATACCGGTCCTCACATACTCCTTTGGCATCATCAAGTGGTCGCACACTGATATTGAGAACATCAACATACTCATACGAACGGAAAACACAGACTGTCGCATACGGAAGCGTGCAAGGAAAGGCTTACCATAGATAGGAAACAAGGGGGCAGTAGAAATATAGACATACAGTCACTTCACACAAGACAAATAAAAATGCTCAGAGATTTTTTCCAAAGCAAACAGACAAGCTTACATAGGTCAATAGTGAAAGCGGACAAAAACTATACTCCACTCCCTATCCTGCCCAGACTATGCAGCAGACGCACACAATCACACACAATTACAACAAGAAAAAATAGACACCTGGTCACAAAAAGCCCTCCATGGCAAACAGAGATACCGCATTACACAAGAGCACATTAATGAAAGACAGTCATATACCTGGTGCAGGATGGCCAGCTCTTTCCAGAAACTGAGGGATTTATGCTTGCTATCCAGGACCAAGTGATTGCGACACGGAACTACATGAAATACATAATTAAAGATCCATCCGTAACCGACGACAGCTGCAGAAAGTGCCACCAACAGAAAGAAACAATAGACCACATAACAAGCGCGTGCAAAACTGTCACTGGAACTGAGTACACAGCTGGACATAATTCTGCATCCAAAGTCATACATCAAGCACTAGCCACAACAAACAAGCTAATAGAAAGCCCAGATCCATATTACAATTACACACCGACATCAGTACTCGAAAACAATGAATACAAACTATACTGGGACGTTGAAATACATACAGACAAGACTATTCCAGCAAATAGGCCAGATATAGTTTTTCAGTCAAAGGCAGACAAAGTTACCTATTTAATAGATATTGCTATTCCCAACGATACGAATATCCAAAACACGTATGCTGGAGAGATATCTAAATACACTGACCTTGCGATAGAAATGCTGGAGAGATATCTAAATACACTGACCTTGCGATAGAAATGAAACGACTCTGGAAGCAAAACAAAGTTACCATTGTCCCCCTAATTATGTCCGTCTCAGGCCTTACACCAAACAGTTTTACACCACACCTAGAACAGTTAGGCCTAGACGAGAGGTTACACAAAATATTTCAAACGACTGCAATTCTGAAGACCTGTAATATTGTAAGATCCTTCCTAAACTCCGATCAATAATAGTTCAGGTGTTGACTTTGCACAGCCCGTCAACATTTGTTGCTACCCCAGTCATGCGAGATAAACTTGGAAAATCAGGATAATAATGTTTTTGCAACTGATATTTTTATGTGTTTTTGTATTCTATTTCAAAAAGTTAAGATACATAATCGAATCATCCGATTTTAAGAAATCAAACCTCAAAATAAAGATACTTCGACATACATTTTAAATAGGTATTACTCGATACCTCTTGTCATTTAAAATGTTTAAGTGGATGATCCTCGGGAGGGGGGGAAGTGTACAAGGGGATGCAGTATCTTTTAGTAAAAGGTGGTCACCCTTGACACATCTTTTTATGTGTCTCGGCGTTTTTTCTTTTAATCAGTGGTTTTCGATAAATCCGCGGTGGGAAGTTTTCAAATGAACACCCTGTATGGTTAAACGAAATAATAGCCTATGGCTGAACTTCACAATAACGTCTATTGAATATCATAGAACGAACAATCCAGGCATCCAAAGGTGTGAGAATCGCTTCTATGTGCACTGACCAATCATGTCCTATGGGGGGGAGATAGGAGGGAATACATAGGAGAAGAAGAAGGTGTGAGAGGGAGGGGGGGACGCAAGAGAATTTGCGGTAATCCAGCCGAGAAATATCATAGAGAGGAACGGACACTCCATTTATCAATACCGATGGGCATGAATAAATTAACATTGTCTTAGGACCGGCCACGGGATTAAATGGCGTCGGGTGATTTATCATACGCCGGCGAGGCCGGGAGAAAATCCAATATCCGCGTTTTATGGCTCATCAATGTATCGTTGGATAAGCGGCCGATTTACCAACTTCCTGCAGCATTCGCAACGATGGCGTTACAGCCAGGAGAGGCTAAGGGGGACACCTAGTCACCCTTTTAGCTCTCACTGGCTCACTGAAGTCAGTGAAGAGAGCTTATGCAGAGCCTCTGTCTGTCCGTCCGTCCGTCCGTCCGTCTGCCCCTATACAAAGATTAGCAGAAACTACAGGTGCTAAGAATAAATGCAGATTCGTAATCAGCAAGGAAAAACTAGTCCGGAAAAAATCCGGTTTTGTCAATATCGCTTCCGGTTTAAAAAACATTGAATCAAATTACGACAGGTAACTGACGACGCATTATGTACGGTGTACTGACATTCCTGAAGCACAGGCAGCGTGGCCGAGCTGTTAAGACGCTAGGCACCAGTCCGAAAGGGCGTGAGTTCGAATCTCACCGCAACGATTTTTTTTCATTTTTTAAGGTTAAATGTTAAATTTGTTGATTACTAGTCCGGAAAAAATTCGGTTCTGTCAATATAATAAAAAAATTAAATTTTTATACCAACAAATTCCACAGTGAGAGCACCGTTTGAATTTACTCAAGTAAATTCTTTCCTACTTTTTTACTTCCCACGCCGATAGATAACGGGAGTAATAATAATACCTAATAATGCCAAAATGTAGACGGAAGTCATCCTTAGGTTCCTTCGTCTACTTAGGGCGCGCGATTCGCGGACCCAGTGATTGCTCATCTCAGGTGTGAGGAGTAGTCGCTGGATAATCGAACAGCAGCTCGGTGTGTCGGAGTGAGGGCTATACCTTTTGGTTTTTCAAATATAATAACAATAATACATTTTTACTCGCTGTCACTGTGATTGATAATGCAGGGAAAATTTCGGGAAGAAGATCGGTTGGAAGATGACGCATATCATGGTTGAAGTGTCTCCGAGACTTGTTCCATTGTTGTTCAATAGACCTGTTTAGAGTAGCTATATCAAAAATTAGAGTTGCCTTGATGATTGCCAACCTCCGAAGAGAGACAGCATTCTAAGAAGATTTGCTGTCACAGAATAAACAAAAAAATTTATAGGAGAACACGGGATTTTGAGATAATCGCTTTTTAGGCATTTTATAATATCTACATAACGAAAATCCACGTCACCTATTTCCATCGGTTTGTCTATCTGTCTGTTTGTTGGCATTCTACTACCCTCGTAATTACAGTAACCGCTGCATAGATTGTGATGAAATTTGGGTAGCGATATGCCATGGAGTCGAAGTAGGTGATGCTGATATAATTTTGAAAATCGATGAATGGGCAGCGGAGTAATTAGCAAAAAACGAAAAATTTTAAATATTCCTCAATCTTCATTTTTAGGCGTTTCAAGTGCTCCTAATCATTTTTTGCTTTTTTGTGTAGTGGTGCGATCTGGTGTAAAACTGAAAAAATTGTTGTATTCATAATAGTCTGTTCATTGACATATGAAAGAATAAATGCCTAGCAACATAATACACTTTCTTTGGTCTATCTGAACCTTAGATAAGATCTGAACATTGCCTTGCCCAATAACCCCGCTTTATATTAACAAAAAATCCCTGGTTTCAATGATGGATTTAGTTCGTGGTCAAATTTGACTAGTGTAAAACAGAAATTTGAAGTTAAATAAGTTCATAGATTTCTTCACGCAAGTCATGAGATCATGTTTTTGTGTATGTACTTCAAGCTTCAAGCAGCCGAACTAATTCGGATTCGAATTTGGCTTGCATTTTTCCACAAGCAGCAACAAAAAATATTCAAAGCAACAACATATAAACATAACCTTACTTTTTTTTAATATAACTGCTGCAGTACCATAGAACTAGTTCTGTACATTTCAAGTTGCGCAAAACTAGTTCCGCGTATTTGTTTGGGACATTGCCCGAATTGGGGTATTGAGCTTAACATATACCTACATACGAGTATTTCTTTAGATTGTTCTATATTGGGTACTGTGGAAATTATTGACTTGGTTGGAAAACGCGTATGGTATTTTGAAATTGTCAGTGGCGGCGCAGCATTAATAAAAAACTAAAAATACAAAAAGTGGCTTTTTCCATAGTATTGATAAAATCTGGCTCTGGCTAGAATCCTATTTTCGTGCATTAGTTCTACACGTTCTTTCCATTTCGTTTATTATTTATTGAGTATTTTTATTTATACGGTACAACAAGTTTCAGATTTACAGATGAATCAGTTTGGCAAGTGTTCAAACTGTGTACTGTTTATCGACAAATTTCGTTAGTTTCGTTCGTTCTTTAAGTTGTATTACATGAAATTAATAATTAAAAAAATTCAGCATGGAATGATCCTAAAAACCAGGCACACTACCTAGGCAATAAGCCTGTTTTGCATCATACCTGGCCCAGGGAAATTCTTACATAGTGCACATTACACTATAAAATAGATTTGCAGATAGAGATAGAAGCAAAAAAAACTAAAAATAGTACCTATATAGTAGATGGGAGAATACGATGGTGGTATCCTAGCTATGCGGAAAATAAAATATTAAAAGGAAAATTAATTTGAAGCCCCCTAAGAAAACAATTCATTAATATTTAAAAAAGGAAATGTGTTTCTAAACATCCTTCTGCTGGTTTGGGAAGTAACAGTACACCACTGTGTTCATTTCGTATCCGTGTACACACGCAGGTTCTTGGGCGGTGCAAACAGGAGATTTACTGCTTCGCCGAAGACGCGGCAGTATTTCAATAGTAATGAGCATAGACCAAGCTCACTTGATGTCAAAATGAATACCTTCGACGAGTATTGAAAGGACAAACGGTACTCTTCTTCAGAATTGGGTACGCTTTGCGACGGTTTGTCACGATATACTTGCCTGGATGTACCACAATCCTGTGAATATCATTTCTGGTTTTTTCAATAAAAAGTAAATTTCAAATAGTCAATACATATTGAAAAATCAGACCTATTATCAGCTGCTGGAGCCCTTGCTATGCAAAAAAAGAACGAAGGAATACCGGACCCAATGCCCACAGCTTCAGTAAGAACGATGAAATAGTTGGAGTAATAGGATGAATTGTCAAATGAAAGTGCATGTCTTGAATGTCCTTGACACGTGATATTCTCGTAACAAAAAAATTCAAACGTAAACTTTTTTAAAGTACTATAGAGTCTGTCATACAATGATTTTAAAACATTTTTTGTACTTGTTTTGTTTTTCAAATAGCACCAAATAATTTTTCCTAAACAAATTAAGTCCTTATATCATTTAAAATCTTGCAGTACCTTTGATTTTATACGCAAAATTATTTTTTTCATAAAATCATAAGCATAACGTAAATCAAATAAGACGCCTGCCTGACGCAAAAAACGGATAAAAATAAAACTAATTGGGTTTTAAGGGTACTGAATGACTATAATAAACGCTTTTAAAAAAATGTCTTTTTCATGCTTTTTTATTACAAACAATAATTCATGTCAAACAAAAATGCTCATTTTATTTATCGTATGTTAATGACTTTAGGAAAAAATGGTTTATATATTAAGTCAAAGGCACTACAATTAAATAAAATGTTGACCCATTAATGCAGGAAAAGCTGATATTTGGAAAAAAGTAGGGGGTGAGTTTTAGAGGTTGCAGTTAAAAAATGTTTCGAAAGCATGGTATAATAGTTCATTTGATACCCTTGAAAATCCCACTTAGTTTGCTTTTTTTTTCTTACGAAAATATTACGCCTCAAACAAATCCTTATTTCATTTACCTTTTTTATTTTACGCTTACGACTTTACGAAAAAATAGATTTTTGTATAAAATCAAAGATACTATAAGATTTTAAATAAAATAAGGACTTAACTTGTGTAGGAAAAACTATTAGATGCTATTTCAAAAATCAAAGTTGGGGGTGAGTTTTAAGAGTTGAAGTACAACAAAATGTTTTGAAAGCATGGTATGATAGACCCTGTGGTATTTTCAAACATTCCACTCAGTTTTTGTTTCACCATTATTTTGTTACGAAAATATCACATGTCAAGGACATTCAGGGACACCCTGTATATGCCAATCCCCTCATACAAGGTGCATCCTTCGAGGTTGGCAATATTTGTACTTATTTCAAATACGTGAGATGGAATAAAATTAACCTCGGCGAGATTCCTTACCTGACGAACTACTTTAGGGTTCCAATTAACATTGCTGTTCCAGTGTGGCGCCCGGAAACAGTAACAAAGCCCACTACAAAGCCTACATAAAATACAGAGCACAAGGTTAACAATCACAGCAGGCATGACACCGTACGTGCGTGTCTTATATCTACATTTGAAAATTCACGTCACTCGATTCTGTCGGTTAGTTAGCGTTTTTCAAGCTTCACAATCTCACTAACCGCTGCATGGATTATGATCAAATTTGGGTAGTGATATGCTGTGCGGTAGTAGTAGATTATGTTGCTATAATTTTGAAAATCGGTGCATGGACGGCGCAATAATTAGCAAAAAACAAAAAATTTCAAATACTCCTCAAACTTCGTTTCATGCGTTTTAGGGGTTCATGTTCATTTTGTACTTTTTTTCGATGGGGGTAAAATTGGGGTGGTATGGAGGGTGGGGAGTAGTAAAACTGAAAAATTTGTTGTTTTCATAATCGGCACATTGAACATTGCTTTGCCTATTACACAAACCAAGGGACTTAGCATTTTGTGATTCTGTACACAAGTAGTGTTTAAGTAATTTCCGAATTGCGTAACCTGGAAATTATTGAATCAATTTTAATGAAATTGTGACACAGTATTATTGCCTTGGCGAGGATGTAAAAAGCGTATTCCTTTTAGAAAGAAACCAAAAATGTAAAAACAGCTCAAACTTCAATTTTAGGTAATTTGGAGCTTCTTAATCGTGTTCCACATTTCATTTCTCACGCCGATAGGGTCGCTAAAATTTTCGATTTTGGGATAATACGCATTTTGGGCGTTTTATGATATCAACATGACGAAAATCTACGTCACAATTTCTGTGAGTCTGTTGATCTGTCTGTTGGACATCGTCTTTCTAGCCTCACAATCTCAGTAACCAATGCATGGATTGTAATGAGATTTGGTTATAGAATCGTAGTAGGTGACGGAGGTTTAAAAAGTCAAACATTTGTTGTATTCATAAAATACTTGGTAGACCTATCCAAATGTTGCGTTTGAATTTTATATCTGTGGTGTAATTTGATACATCCTATAACATGTAATTTCAAAACTACGAACCTGATTGTAATGAAATTATGACACCGTATTACTACCGTGGAAAAAATAGTAACAGTGTATCGTTGTTGATACTCTTGCCAGTGGCGAAGGAGAAAACAAAAAATCAAGAGAATTCAAAATGGCTCAAACTTCGTTTTTAGATATTTCAAAGGCCTACTTGTCTACTTTTGTGATGAGGACGGTGCAGGAATAGAGAAACTACAATTTTTTTTAGCACTAATAATGTGTACGAGGTCAAGACACTTGACATCACTAAACTTGTTAAATAAATATTACATTCTATACTATAGCACCAGTATAATCTGCACAAGTCCTTTCTCCACCTATTGACCATGAAAACAAAAGGAAAAGATACAGTGTAACAAGAACAGAAGCATCTCAAACTGCTCTGCTGTATGGATCTGATGTTAATTTCAGAGCAATCTCGATTTAGTAGGACGTATTAAATGTAATGGTATCTCATAAAGATACGTTATCGAGAAATGTAGAAAAAACATTCCAGATACAGAGATTGTTTATTATTATTCACGAGAATGATCACACTAATGAGAAATGCTACAGCCAGCATAACATTGTGATATTTCTTGGAAATATACGAATGTTGGTATGTTTTTTCGTAACTTTCTAATTTAGTTATATGGGAAATTTTGATTACGAGATGTATATAATGTCATCTAGTCAGAAATCAGAAAAATGGATTATTCTAAATCTTTTATCAAAGATTTCCAGTTCGAAATAATTCTATATGTATTTCGTGGAATATTTTGTATATACAGGGTGGCTTTTAAATTGATACTTTTTTAAACTGTTTATGGAAGTTGTTAAAATAAACAACTTTTTCAAATATAACTTTTTTCTGAAAACCTACAAATAAGTGAGATACAGAATAAAAAAAAAGTAAATCAGAGCTTGTGTATTAAGATGTACAAACTCGACAAATATTGGAAGAGACTTGAGAATTTCGCCGGTTGCGCACAAGAAAGAGTGAGAATGCATTCGGGGGAAAAGAAATAGAAACACAGTGCACGCGTACACTCTATAAGTAAACAGTTAAACTTAGGCAGAGATTTGCTTTGTTAAGAAAGTTGCTTGATTTGCTTTGTTGATGTTGATCACAAATAATGAATAATGATTAGGTGGCATTAAGATGTCTACAGTTCTGAAAGTTCACTTTCACTCTGAATCACTTTCCGAACCTGAACTTAGATTTTCTATAAGTTCTGCATCATCACTCACTGTCTCCCTGCAAGTTTATTATTAGATCGCCACAATCACATCCAGAAATGGTTCCTTTTCAGTAAAATAGCGCTCATAGGAAATTGCAGGTTCACACCTTTTTTTCCTCGCTTCTTGTGAGAACGTGGAAAAAACTCATCACAATATTTTTCTAAGTGTTTAAAATTGAAATCCACGTTTTTTCTGCCACATTTTGCTTTAGGGATGACCATACTAATTCAATTCAAACAGAATGACCTGCTACAGTCATAATTTTATCTATTTCATAGGTTTTGTACCTGGGTTTATGCATTTTTATCAAACCGTATAATTCAGCTTTTAACATGTCCTCTGAACATGAATATTGTGCCACTCTTTCATATCATTTGTCCTGGTCGCCATAGTAGGATATGTGTTTACTTCAATATTACCATAACTATAACCAATACACTGTTTGTTGGTATACTTGGAATAAGTTTTTATTGAAGCCATTTTTTATAATTCATTTCGCTGTGATAATCCCGACTTCGTGCCAGACCTAAGTTTTAAACATGCATTTCCTATAAAATTCATATCACCCATTCACCATACGTGATTTTGCCCAGAGTGCACCGTTCGTCCGTTCCGTACGCTACGAAATATCTGGTGCAAATGGCAAATTTGTTCGCTGTCCACTGTGCATCGAGGGGCGTTCCTTATTTCATATTTCTCACGTCTCTAGCTATTCTTGTCGAGTTTTAGTTTTTCGCATGGATTATTGTCTTATCGATCAGTCACTGTAGCTACCAATTAGTGCACTAGTCACTTTCAGTTTATCATAGTTAATTTTAAATTAGTAAATCCTAAAAGCTATTCCATAATAATGTGCCACTTTTAGGATTTACGAATTTAAAATCAAAATTGACAAAAATCCAAGCCAAAAGTTAAACATAAACAGACTAGCTACGTCTAGGCAACAAATTTCCCTCATTTCACAGCGTCAAAGTTCTCCAAAAGAGGGAATGCTGGAGGAGGCTGGTTCGAGGAGTAGGGACTACGACCTAGTAAGGATGAGCTCACAGAGTCTCTCTAGTGTTCCTCGTTCGGACAGCCTTTGGTGTTATTATCTGGGAGAATTCACTCGAACATCTTCCGTGATAGAATCTGTAAAACAGGGGCAGGTCAGCCACCCTTCTCCGATGTTCCAGTCTGTGGAGGTCCTTTGTGAGATTCAGCGTCTAGTCTAAGTGCTCTCTTCTGGATAATGTCCAGAAGCTTAGAGTGCTTCGGAGCACATCCCCACACATGGGAGCAATACTCTAACGATGGTCGGATCTGTGTCAGCAGTAGTTGCTGTGGTGTATGCAGCTTCCTACAGCGGAACTTTATTTACTAATCCCTCAGTGTTTCCCTAGTTCACAATGTTCAATAACAGCATCGGTCAAAACACGGAGGCAGTATTTCTCTACCTCTTCACTAGGATTTAATGAGTTCTTTAGCAGTCGAGCATCCAGAAGTGTCACCCACGCAGCCTTAAAACCCTTATGGTCTCACCAGGCTTGTCATAGCTTCGGAAGGTAAGACACAAAGAGGATCGGGCAGTCGGACCCCCAGGGATTATTATCTATGGATCGGTAGCGTCTCTGAGAAAGGCACAAAATAGTTTGACAGAGCTCATAAGATACATCTGTCTACGATTTTCTTCACAACGTATGTTCTTCTTCTTCATGTGTCGTATCCGCTATGAAGGTTGGCAATCATCAATGCAATTCGTATCTTTGAGACGGAAGTACCAAACAACTGGTTGGACTTTTATCCAAATCATTCCTTAAGATTACGTAACTAGGACACCCTTCTTCTCCCGATGCTCCGTTTACCCTGAATTTTGTTATCCTGCATAATCGATTGCAGCAATTAATATTTTTCTCCATGAGTAATATGGCCCAAGTGCTGTAGTTTTCTCATTTTAATGGTATCAGGCTTATTTCTCTTTGAATGTCATTCCTTTAAGTACTTAAGTACTCAAAGATGCCAACACAATATTTCTCTCCATACTACAAATTTTCGGATTAGGTATTATGAAATATTTAACAAATATTAGCTGTAACATACTAACTCAAAAGTAGCTGTTTTGGCTGTTAACATTTTACCACCTGTTCTGTGCATCATTGAGCATTAACATTTGAGATGTAGTTGTCAATACACCGGAAACAGCGATCTGGATCCGGATCAATGTTAGACAAGGAAAGAGAGGGATCGATCAGTTGTACGTCAAACAGCTATCAAGTAGGATTTACGATTCCATGAATTTAATGGACATCGAACAACGAAAAAGTTGTTTTAAGAATAAAAAGCAGATAGTTAAAAAAAACAGCTATTGATCTGAATCATCCGATCATGATCACTTACCGTACAAGACTGAACTGACCCTATTTCTGACTGTTCCTAGATCACTTTCCGAACGTCAGGATCAGTGATCCTTGTGATCAGGTTAACCCGATCATAGTTTCCGTGAAAGCCAAATATTAATAAATCTGACATCTGAAACACTAATCCAGGTAATATATTCTACCAAATCATTTTTAGTTCGAATTCCTTCATAAGAAATTGAATTGAACCTTATACAAGAAATTGTATAATGTATCACATCCTTTGCTTCATGGGAAGCAAAATGTGCCCATTCTCGATCTATGACCACGATAATCTCATTCAAGATCGTGGTTAGGCAGTTGGGGAAGTCATATTAGTCCGCATTTTAATGGTTATTTATAGGAGTACGATCCGGTACGAAGAGAGTACTACGGGCCTGCAAACTGTCAACGCTAACTGTGCTTTGCATCCGATCGGATGGTAATAAGGTACTGTTTCGATCACCGCGTGCCGTTTCCTTCATCACACAATGCGACCATTACCAGATGGGATTATAAATCTGGTTTGGTCGTTGTCATCTCTCTGTTCATTACGTTCGAACCTTTAAAAGACACAGGCTGCGATTCAAGAACCGTTTACTGTAGAACGATCGTATTAAAGCATTTTAAAAGCTTTTATTTACTCCCATTAAGTTTTACAGCAATTACCAAACTACCTATAAACAAACAGCGTGAATTAGAGTATTTTTCATAACTAACGCTGCAGCTGTGGGTTATGAACGACACCTACTAGATACTAGTACCGATCTGGAAACGCATATGATTAAATACATGCCATAATAACTCCAAAGATGACCATGCCATGAGACCTCAATGCTTATTCGACTGTATATAGTATTTGTTTTATAGAAGTGAGGTTAAGTTGACAATAATTGGTAAGTATTATGTATTTAAACCGTACTATTAATTGTTTCGGTCATAGATAAAGTATAGTACTCGCGGTGATGGTAATAACTCACTTGCTGATTTACAGCACTCGGTTCCGGCTCATGCTGCAAACTGCAATGCGTCAGTTATTCCCAGTCATTACCGCATCGTTGAACAATCTACTATTATTTCGGGTGAAATATTGCTACTCAATGTTGAAGCAGATATCTTCAACCGATTGAGCTGAAATTTTGCATACACGTTTGGATGACAGTACACGATAAGCTGTCTGACGTCATTATAAATCCAATATGGCGGACAATCCAAGATAGCGGAATGGTTATTTTTAATGCATTTCTACAATATGGGTGTCAAATGATAGGGCTTGTAGTGAGTAACTATAAAAATTTTATGACGTCATTCTAAAACCTATATGTCGGACCATCCAAGATAGCGGAATAGCTATTTTTAACGCATTTCGACAATGTGGGCATCAAATGAAATTGCTTCTTGAGAGTAACTCGAAGAATAATGTAATGTCAATATGGGTATTACGTGACAGGGCTTGTTGAGAGTAGCTTGAAAAGTAATGTGACATCATTCTAAATCCAATATGGCGGACCATCCAAGATGACAGAATAGTAATTTTTAATGCACTTCTACAATATGGCTAGAGCTTGCTGAGAATAGCTCGAAAAATAATGTGACGGTATTCTAAATATAATATGGCGGAGCAGATATTTTCTAGACACGTCTGCAATATGAGTATCAAATGAAAAAGCTTGCCGAGAATAACTAGAAGAATATTCTGACATTAGGCTTAATCCAATATGGTGGAATTTTCAGGTTTTTTATGCTTTCCTATAGTATGGGTATTAAAACGAAGGGTTTGCTGAGAATAAAAATGCAGGTTAAAAAAATGATGGCCAATATAATCTCCACTGCTCTAACCTACCTAAAATTTGGTGTAAGGACCTCGAATATTCTTGAGGTGAGAATTTTTTGAGCCTGTAATATCAGTCGATAAGCCCTGACTTGTGTGATTTGGCAAGATGAGTGTCATCAGCAGAAAAATTAGAAAAATATTTTCACATCACTCTTAATCCAATGTGGCGGAATTTTGTAGTTTTATTTACTTTCCTATAGTATGGGTATAAAATGGAAGGGTCTTCTGAGAATGAAAATGTAGGTTAAAAAAAATATTATTATAGGCTCCGTATTTCTAATCTACCTGAAATTTGATGTAGAGAGCTCGAATATTCCTTAGGTAGAATTTTTTGAGCCTATAACATCAGTTGATTAACATTGACTTGTGTGATTTGGCGAGATGAGCGTCATCAGCATTGTTTTGCAACCTGTCCAGGAGAAGGACAACTCCAAAACCAAACCAGAAACTGTGTTTCGACAGGCACAGATAAGCTCAAAGCTGAAATAAGTGGTGCATTCTTCCAAACATCCATGTCAAGGTGAGTCTGTGCCGAGGACTCAATAGTGTAGAAGGTCCACTTATTTAAGAGTTAGACTCTTGGAAATTAACTGGCAAGCGACCTTGCAACAATGATGTGTTGAATGAGATGAACACACTCAGAAACTCCGACGAATGAAATGGCTTATTGAGTGTAACGTTTAGTTTGGATGACATCTGATATGATTCTAAATCCAACATGGCGGACCATCCAAGATGGCGCAATAGTTATTTTTAATGCACTTATACAATATGGCTATCAAATGGAATGGCTTATTGAGAGCAATTCGAAAAATAATGTGATGTCATTCTAAATCCAGTATGATGGACCACCAGAGATGGCGGAATAGTTATGTTTTATAGACTTCTGCAATATGTGTATCAAATGAAAGGGCTTGCCGAGAGTAATTAGGCATTTTCGCGATTGCAATACTTCTTCCACCTACTGGCGTGGGAACTAAGATGATGGGCATTTGAACACAGGGACAAGCAGTATTGCCGGCATGCGAGCATTATTACTGTACCAGCATTCTCCACCCATACCAACAGTGAAACGTCCAGAATAACGAAAAATTCCCCGCAATTCTAATATCTCTAATCGCTATCTCGTGATCATACAGGAACTGTTTCGCACACGGCATGGCGGCACAATAAAAATCCAAAAACCGCGAAGCTCTCTCATACATTCCAACTTGGATTGAGATATCGTGGGTACTGTACTCACGCTTCCTCTTGTTGGCAGCTGTCCGCTTTGCCTATGGAAAACATATACAGGGTGATTATGTTATTTGCATATTTAACCTATATACTACTCGCAAGTGAAATCCAAACACTGAGAAAAAAAGGGTTGCGGTTGATGAAATGCGGTAGGACCATGTACAATAATAAACGAACTCATTTGCCATAAAATTAAAATAAAAAAATACAACAGGTCTATAATAGGTAGGCCCTCTATGTTGACGAATGCAGTCCTCTAGCCTACGAGGAATGCTCGTAATCTGATTGTTGATAAACTCTATAGGTACAGCCCCAGGCTGCCCCCACAGCATGGTCCAACGTGGTCGGAGGATTGGGTAAATCGCCTATGTATCGACCCATCCAATCCCATACTTTTTCAATTGGCGATCAATCGGGTGATCGTGGAGGCCAGAGGAGTACCCTGACCTCAGCTTCCTGTAGAAACCCCATCCCCCCCTTGCAATATGAGGACGTGCATTATCTTCCTGGGAAAAACTCTCTTCGAGGCTTCGGACATATTGGCACAGCAATTGGTTCTAACACCTCATTCACATAACGTTGCGCAGTCATTGTGCCACGAATCACAAGTAAAGAACACTTGCTGTTGAATACAATGGCACCTCAAACCGTCAAACCAATAGGACGGTGTACAAGGTGCTCATCAGCAAACGGGAGATCTCTTCGTTCACCCCGTCGCGTGTCGTCGTCTTACGTATTGGCGTCCGTCATCTGCCCCCAGAAAGAACCTGGACTCGTCGGAGAAGGCCGTCTGATGTCACTCAGCATGCCATTGTCGGTACCAATCTAACGGTTGGCGACGATGAATTGCAATAAGTGGAAGCAGTAGATGCGGACGATATGATCCTAAGCCCATTTCACTCAATCTGTGGTACATCGTGCAGATTCTAATGGGCCTCCTTACAGCTGCATACCAAGTGCCAGCAACAGCTCGAGTGGATCGCATTCTGCCTCGAAGGGATAGTAGTCGTAGATGACGATATTGCCGGTCATAGTTTCTCTGCGTACTCCAGAACCCCTAGCTCGCTGTATTCGCCCTTCTGCTATCCATGCGAGCCATGGTACTACAACTGTAGCCACGCTACGTCCCATGGTTGGTTACAGCAATTGCTCTGAAAGAAACATTACGCTCTCATTGGCCTACAATCCGACCCGTTCAAAGGAGCTTAATTGCGTGAACTACGACTGTCGTCTTCTAGGGACCATCTTTACACAACCAATTCATCTCCTTTATACAACCAACTGGTCTCTCGCCACATTTGCAACAGATATCATCATTTTTTAATCGACAAAAGCCATGTTTTGTTTTTACACGTCTAGAGTTTTTCTGAGGTGCCATGTAAGTAAATTGCGTGTGAATGAACAAAAAGTGTTGCATGTGTACAAGAAATGGTACTGCCAAGCTGTGTACAAATTTTCAATGCAGATATCCCGTTTTTATAGGAGTTCGGATTTCACTTGCGAGTAGTATATTACACTACCCAGCAGTTTGACACCAATTTTACAGAGTGAGATACACTCGTATACTAACTAAATACTCAATTGATAACCTACAAACGGAAAAAAATGCGTCACGTGTCTTGACTCAGTACTACCTCCAAGGAAGTAATACGGTGTCAATTTTTTCACAATTAAGTTTTCAAGTTACACTTTAGGATTATAATAATATGTATCCAATTATTTCACTCATACAAAATACAAAGGCAACATTAAGGTACGTCTAAAAAGCACAAGATATCAACAAAGTTAATTTTATTAGCGTAAAGTAGATTATTTTAGGAATACAACAAATGATCGAGTTTTCAAACTCCCACCACCCAGCCACCCCGATTTCACCCCTACCCAAGAAAAAGTTGAAAATGATATGATTAGGAACCCCTGCAACGTCTAAAATCGAAGTTTGAGGAATAGTTTAACTTTTTTTGCTACCTACTCCGCCGCCAATGTACCGATTTTCAAAATTATAGCAGCATTGCAGCTACGACCTCACAGCATATCGCTACCTAAATTTCATCAAAATCCATGTAGCAGTTGCTAAGATTACGAGGTTAGAAGAACGCCAATAGACAGACCGGCAGACCGACAGACAGATTGGATTGGATTTTAGTTTTGTAGATATCATAAAACGCCTAAAAAGCGTATTATCTCAAAATGGAAAATGTTTGCGATGTTTGGTGACCTCTCACTCTTCAACCGATATTCCAGCGGAATCTGCTCCTTTGAGCTACCTCTATCGTTCCGCTGCTCACTGCTCCTATCAGATGTACCCGTGCGACCGCTGCATCTCATCCTAAGACGATCGTTCTCAACAAGCTGCTGGAAATAACATCCAATCCAATCTACAGCTTCGCAGATGACAGTACATTAGTGTCGTGCATGGAACCAGGCAAGCCACTATCATCCCAGGAGACGGTACGTCGGCAACAGCAGCATACCTCACAGATCAACGCAGATATCAAAACAATTGTCGAGTGAGGATTAGCAAATAAAATACAGTTCAACGTACAAAAACTCAGGCAACAACACTTACAAAGAAGTTTCACGATGGCTTACCAACCGTGGAAATGGAGGGTCACCCCATAGTCGAATCACCTTCCGTCAAGCTTTTGGGAATCAACATCAACAATAATATGTCCTGGCACGACCACGTCGTCAGTATTGCTAATGCGGCATCCCAGAAGCTTGGAGTTTTGTTCCGCTGTAGGAAGTTGTATACACCAGATCAACTGCTGCTGCTCTACAAGGCACAGACCCGACCATCGCTGGAGTATTGCTCCCATGTGTGGGGATGCGCTCCGAAGCACTTTCTAAAGCTTCTGGACACTATCCAGAAAAGAGCGATTAGACTAATCGATACGCCTAACCTCACAAAGGACCTCCACAGCCTGGAACATCGAAGGAGGGTGGCTGACCTATCCCTGTTTTACAGATTCTATCACGGAAGATGTTCGAGTGAGCTCTCTCAGATAATAACACCACAGGCCGTCCAAACCAGGAACACTATTACCAGGTCGAGGTCTTTACGCCCCGAACCAGTCTCCTCCAGCATCCCTTCTTCTGGAGAACTTCGACGCTGTGGAATCAGCTGCCGGGGAATTTGTTTAACGACGGCTACAACCTGCAGCGCTTCAAATCTAACGTGAACCGATACTTATCCTCTCGCAGCGCTTCTACAGCGCCATAGGCTTTCAGCCCTTGCGGGAGGCCGACCATAAAAAAAAGGTTAGTTCTGGCGAATACGGTGCATGAGGAGGGAATTCGTAGACTGATTCATGCAACGATTTACATGTACTTTTTAGAAGCGACGTTTTAATCATGCAGGATGCAAGTGATCTTGTCTGAACTATCATAAAATCGTCGTGTCAGGCGACTAGTAATAATTGAAATTACGGTGTAGTGCTTAATTGATTTAATGTCCAGTGGTATGAGTGCCAGGCAGCACTCACACACTTCAGACAGTCGGACGTACGGACGATGAACGGCGTCTACCATACCAGAGCAGACCTACTAATAAAAGTAATAATTACTGCTCCCCTTCAGTAATAGACGCCAACATGTGCATGGTAATCAATTAAGTACACGAAGCTGCCTTAATGCCATATCGTGCCATAGGCGGACTCTGATGTGTGCATGGCAATATGAGATTCCTGCGGTAGTTCGGAAAAAAGTAATCGGAATTTATAATTATAGACTGTACCTCAGTGGTATACCAGATTCTTCGAAGCAGAAATAATAACCATAGAGTTGGGAATCAGGGAGATGAACAAAAGACTCCTTACAAACAAATCTATAAAAATCTTTTCAGATAGCCGAGATGCCCTGAAAGCACTGAGCTCCAAACGGGTTGGCTCAAGACTCATAGAGAGTTGTTCATCAGCAAAGCAATGGTTTACAGCTAACGGTTCAACCCGTAACTAACTGACGTGGCATTTCTGTTACATAATCACTAACGTGCCATCTGAGAGACGCCATTGGTATTTTCGCATTTTTTTTTTTTTAGAAAAGCTTCATTTCAAAAATGCTTTTATGAGATACTTACGTATAACAAAATCAGTTTTAAGGTTAAGACAAGGTACAAATGTATTTTGAGTTCAATAAGTCATGCAAGTTAATTTTAATTCATATATTAACACAAAAAGTTGCATTTGCGAATACCGCTGGAGAAATGTTAAAAACAAAACCTAACAATTAATTTTCAGTTTATTGCAATCAAATTCGCAAGCACCAAATTCACATGCATTTTTCTGCGCAATCTTCATAATTATTTTTGGTGCAATCCAGAGGTTTTAGGCAGATATAACACAAAAATCGAGTTAATATTTCCTTGAATGAGGGGCAATTCTTGCGTTTTTCTAACAATTTTGATTTTATTTTAGCAATACCTTCTGAGATACCTAGAAAATCTTTTATATTTTCTCGTAGTGTGCGAGGTAGACGCGTATTCTCCGCTTTTCTTTTTAACTGTTACTTTTTATAGCAAAGTTTGGATATCATCCTTTTCATTATCTTGCCAACTTCTTCGTATCACCTTAAAAGCTCCTCTTCAAAGTTACTATCCCCAAAACGAACCCTCGTTGAACTAGGGGTCGAAGATCTATGTTTATATTTTCTTAAAAAACTACTAACACATCTGACTTTCTATTAAATCGACTGAAGGTAGATAGACGCGTAGAGCCGAAATCAAACGGGAACATATATTAATGTGCTAATGTCAGTTTAAACTTGTAACCGTCTCACAGATGTATGTTGGTAGTTAAGTATTAATGTTGAATACAGAGAAAGCACAAAGTTTCCTATTTTCATCGGATAAAAAGATAGGCGAGTCTGTATCTGTCAAGATCCTTGGTATGCTACTTGATACTTCGCTCACTTGGCTCCCTCATATTGATATACATATATCTTCCAGAATTTCGAGTCAAATTTTTGTTTTAAGTAAGTTGAGCTTGTGTACCGTACACAGCTTTGAAGTCACTATACTTTGTACTCATCCATTCTCACTTAGCCTACAATACATTTTTGTGGGAAAACTCGTTGCACACAATAAGAGTATTTCGGTTGCAAAAAATAGCCTTATGCATCTTTAATCAACTACCTTTTGACGCTAGTTGTAGAGAACTGTTCAGATTGCAAGCAATAAGGGCACTACCATCTATATATAGATTTTCCAGACGCTCATACAAATCCATAAAAATCCCGGCACATTCACAATACCACCATTTAATTATAGTTATACACAGATAAATAGAGTCAACATACGTATTTACAATAAATTGGACTCATTGTTCAAATACCTGCATGTAGAAAACATGTGCCTAAAGGCTTTTAGATTATTATTCAAGAAATTTCTTCTGGAGTACTGTTTCTACACCATTGATGAATACTTGGACCTTAAGATACGTTAGCCACCTATAAAAAAGTCACTCATCAATGTCGCTCATGTTAATTCATATCTGCGTTTGTTTGTTTATCAATTTTAGATGTATTTTTCAATCTTTCCTCATTTTAACTGTTACTACTATTATTTCTCATTAGTTTATTTGTTCTACTTTAACCTTCAACTTTTGTAATTTTACATTCCTATTTCAGTAGTAGCAACATATAGATATTGGGAAGCACTACTTTAAAAAAGTATTGGTTCGCCATCTATCTCCATTCGTATGAGACCTAAATCACACTGACGAGCCTTAATAAAAGCGAAACGACGTCGTCTGTGATTGGTTTTCGGATCAATGAATGAAATTGCTACTCTTTATTTCCTATTTCATTTTATGATTTTATTCTAACCTCTTATAGATGTTAGCCTTCTTTTCTTTTTTTGTATCTAATCTGGCTATCAGCATGCCTAGTCATGTAAAAAACCAATAAACTATATGTGTATGAGTATACAAATCTTCAATGAACTCGAAATAAAGTACAAAGTAAGATCTTTTTATTTGTATGAAATACGGTCAGAATCTCGGTCAGAAAGATTTTTGATCCGTAGGTGTGAGAAAAGCTTTTTTCATTTATTTTTCTCTTAGCCCCTCCTTTTACGCACGCCCATGAATTTTGTATGATAATATGTCACCTATCATTCGATCTATCTTAGTCGAGTTCGTAGACTGATAAAATTTGGTAGAAATAACTTATCTTTAGGGAGCTTTAGCCTCTATAGAAAGAATTCTGTAAGAAATGTTTAAATTTGCAAGAACGTTATTTCAAGACAGCTTACATAAAACGCCATTCTAAAGGAACATTAAAGTGCCGAATCAGGTCCCAAAACTTGTTTCAGAAAACCGCGTATAAAAAGAACTTAAAATACCCAAAGTGGCACTAGTACTATGAATAACAATAACAATAAATTTCTCACTATACACATACACAACAAAATATAATGATATTGATTTCGAGAATGCTAGAGGGTAAGACCTCCATATTATGTATATAACATAACCCGTTAGATACTTTAGTTTAAGCGCGCATCCTCAATATGCTGTGATGCATGGACCATATTTTAAAACAATAATTTTCTATTACATTCATGGCTCAAATAACATATCACTTTCGATAAACATAGTACTTGTTCCTCCAACACATGGTGTTGTACGGCTTTACAGTTATTTTCTACAAAGTACAAATATGTAATTTTCTATGTATTACCCTTCTTATACCTGAACATCCACACGTGAAAATGACCATAGATGATTTAAGGCGGAGATTGAAAGTATCCAAAAATAATAAGGCACTAGATCCGTAGGGAAGTACGAGAAAAAATGAAAATAAATGTATTTCGAAAGATAGAACTTTGATGAAAAATATATAAAAGAGATATTAATCAAAAAATTAGACAAGTAAAACTGTAATAATTCTGAAGGTCTTGGTATCACTCTAACTATTGCGGAAACTCCTAAAGATCTGTTAAAACAGAAATGCAGAAAAAGGGAATATAGCCAGAAATTCAGTTTCGATCAACGCTTTTAATAATTTGAGGATATATTCATTCAAGGTGAAAATAAAATAACTTATCCGCAATCATTAAATTCTTATATACCTTTCTTTTGTTAAAAAAAAGGGAATCGAACAAAATTTTTGGTTCACAATCAGATGTTGGTTATGTTGTTGAGATTGATCACGAATTCGGTCTCTGTTCCGAATTTTTCCATGTTTAAGGTAAATAAAAATTTGGCATATTTTCTGTAAGCAAGAGTAGGAAATGATGAGGTACCATTCCAGAATCAGGGACCAGAGTCAGCGATCTAAAATGTTGAAAAAAAAAATCAATCGAGCCAGAATTTGTATTATCAATTAGGACAAAGACTCTGCATTAAACAATTTTCTAAGCACTCTAGGTGATTTTAATTTTTATGAATAATATAACCTAATTGTGAGATGAGATTTGTGGCCTTTTTTATTGGTTACGACATTTCCATAAAATTAAGCATACAAGATATTCCTTAAATCTATGGTTTTAAGAAAATGACATCATAAGGGCTGTGCATTTTTTCAACTAAAGTTGAAAACTCCATACATGATCAATCATATGTCTCCTAGATTCAACAGAATGCATCCCTACGAAGAAGTTTGGTTAGCTATGCGAAGAGTGAACATCTGAGCATCAGAAAAAATGTACAAAATTAATTAACAAATTAGATACACAGGTATAGTAAACACGTTTGAGATATACGTGGCAGTTAGTTTTATGGCACTAAGCTCTCTTCAACATGGGCGTAGTTAGGTCCCTGATTCTGGGGGTCATAAGTCGCCACTCTAGATACAAACCCAACAGAACGTTATGCCCATTGGATTTGGGGGGGGGGCAATTTCATCCTTGGGGGGCTTAGCCCAACCAAGCCACCAACAAACTACGCCTATACCATTCAATGCCCATTAGCTTTTTAATAAACAACAGTATTATAAAAATGTACAATAAATACTATTCTAACAATATCATTCAAGAAAACAAATGAAAAATGGAGAAATAAAAAGATATTAACAAGTCAAAATCAGATTTAGACGAATCGCTATCAATCAAGTCGATAATAATTTTATTTGGTTGTGTATTTAAAAATGACGAGTTTTATTACATTTTCAGTGCAGTCGTTTCACCATTTTTCTTGAGTGATTGAATGTACCTGATCTCTAATAAGTTAGTATCATAACTACTGATGAAATTTCAGGGTGATTATTATATTTTCTGATATTTCTTTTCATATCGCTCAATATTATTGATTCAATCCGACCAAAAATACAAAAATAAGGTGTCTGGATACACACATTTAAACATACGTATTTGCCATGTAAAACACTCACAATAACTCACTCTATTTTCAAACTACATATATAATATTTCAGAAGGCGATAGTTAAGACCTTAATGAAATACAACTATTTTCTATTATCTCAAAAAAGTTTTTTAATGTGCAAAAAAACTCGCAATGCAAAATCATACGTTCTATAAATGCCCGCAATTTAACAACCAAACACGATATCAAAGAAAGGCTAAATAGTTGCACAAGCGCAAGCTTTCTTCTTTAATTTACTCTTTGAGTCATTACTGTAAGTTTAAAGGTAACGTCAGGAGCTTGGAAATGCGAAATTCATTTTTATGGTGACCTTTGGACTTTTTGACTTTATCTTTGGATTTTTGGACTTATCTCCCCTCATTTTAGATACACACACACACACTGGAGAAAGGGAACAGACGGCCCCGCCTCCCCGCTATACGTCTTTTCTTGGATTCTCAATTTCACGCGCTATACCCTAGACCCTTAAAACTTCAGACCCACTACTTCGCGCCATTCCGCCAACGTTATACTTTTTATCGAAGATATAACTTGTTACTAATTTCAATAACTGACTATTTGTTTTAATTTCTGGTGAAATATGATATTTAGTTTTGTAAGAAATTCTGCAGGCTATATCGCGAAAGTTGTTACTATAAGTAATTATGTTGGCCTAGAGGGACAGATGTCAGAAGAAGGAGAGGAAGAAAACACCTATTCGTGCGCCTATGTCGTTTAAATTCACAAACAATGCTGTCATCACTTGTAGCAGACTAACTTAAATTACTACTTTACTATATTAAATAGGTATTGCAGACGTTATCACGACAATATTCGCCACGGTTGTAATCAAGTATTATTCTGTATGTTTATCGTTAACAACTCTTATGGGCTTAAATGGCACCTGTCGTTTGGGTGTTATAGTTTTCTACGAAATAATATCTCGACAGGTATTGAGTAACATTTGCACTGTGACTATCTTCTGTGTATCCAAAACGCCTCGTTCCACAATTCCACTCGATCTCGAATGGCAAAATACAGATACATCTTTTTTCTTAAAGGTCCAGATCTTCTGACTTCTGACACAGACCCAAACTTTGTTTTGAGTCGCGTCACCTGCCACGATGTTGTTCATATACAGAGATTGTCCCTTATCAAACTTATTTATTTTCTCCACAAGATACGAGCTCTCGTCCTGATAGGAAGCCATATAACTATCTTAGATTTTTAGGGTGAACTTGAAGATCCGAGGGTTCGCAAATTTTTGATGTTTGTTACCTGAGGCTGAAACTCAAAACAACAGACGGATTTGTAATAAGAGCTCCGAAACTATACAAGATACAAGTTTTCGGCTTGATAGGAGGCCAAATAACGATTTTAGATTTTTAGGGTGAACTTGAAGATCTGAGGGTCCGAAAATGTCTGATGTTCGTTACCTGAGCCTGAAACTCAAAACAGCTGCAGGATTTGTAAATAGCGCCATCAAGCTATACATGGCATAAGTTTTGGTACTGATAGGAAGGCAGATAATGGTTTTAAATTTTTAGTGTGAAATTAAAGATCTGAGGGTCTGAAAATTTTTGATGTTTCCTTACCTAAGGCTATATATACATGATACGAGTTCTCGTCCTGATAGGAAACAGGATAAAGATTTTAGACTTTTAGGCTAAACTTGAAGATCTGAGGGTCTGAAAATGATTGATATTCATTACCTTAAGCTGAAACTCATAACAACGGCCGGATTTGTAATGACCACCCTCAAATTATACATGACATGAGTTTTTGTCCTGATAGGAAGTCAAATAACGATTTTAGATTTTTATGCTGAACTTGAGGATCCGAGGGTCGAATTTTTGATTTTCATCACCTAAGGTTGAAACTCAAAACAACGGGCGGATTTGACCTTAACGCCCTCACACTATACATAATACGAGTTTTCGTCCTTATAGGACGCCAGATAAAAGTTTTAGGTTTTTAGGGTGAACTTACTGATGGGAAGCCCGATAACGATTTCAGTTTTTTTTTTAGGGTGAACTTGAAGATCTGAGGATCTATCCGCGTCTAGTATTTTCCTCACAGCCGTAAAGTAAATAATTTATGCTGCTTGTTTACTGTTAACTACCTGTTCAAAGGTAGTTTGATAACCGATGTATATAACAACTTAATGGGAGTGATTAATTATTATTTATTTCTTTATTTTATTTTTTTAATAACGCAGTTCTTCTATATTTCCTATTTTATCTGTCTTACAAATGACGATATATTACATGTGTACGAAACAGTTACATACTCTTACATATTATGATGGAAGATAAAGTTCTATATTTAAAATACAGACATCAAATCAAGTTTCGCAAGAACGTTGATGTGCGGGAATGACAGTTCTCGTATTTGAGATAAATCGTTATTTTCTGCTTTATTCATACCAGGACATAGCGTTATCAGTAGGCTATTTCTGCTGAATGATATCAAGTAACGAAACAAATAGTATATTTTTTGATGACTTGCTCGATTAGCTTATTATGCATGAAATTGTTTCAAGTTAAAGATTGTGAATTTTGTGATCATAACTGAATACTGTGCTTGACGTTCATTACCTGAGGTTACAACTTAAAACAACTGCCGGAGTTGTAATTGTCCCCCTCAAACTGTATATGACATTAGTTTTCGTACTGATAAGCCAGATAACGATTTTAGATTTTTAGGGTAAACTTGATGAAGATCCGCGGGTCTGAAAATTTTTGAGGTTCGTTCCCTGAGGCTGAAACTCACGACAGCGGCCAGATTTGTATAAATGGTTCATGATATGAGTTTTCGTCCTGATAGGAAGCCAGATAACAATTTCCGATTTTTAGGGTGAATTTGGAGATCTGAAAGACTGAAAATTTTTATAGTTCGTTACCTGAGGTTGAAACTCAAAACAACAAGTGGGTTTCTCATTAGCTCCCTCAAACTATACACGATACGAGTTCTCGCCCTGATAGGAGATCTGATAACGATTTTAGATTTTTAGTGTGAACTTGAAGATCTGAGCGTCTGAATACTTTTGATGTTCTTTGCATGAGAACGAAACTCAGAACAACATCCGGACTTGAAAATGGCGTTCTAAAACTGTACACGGCATAAGTTTTCATCCTGATAGGAAGCCACATAACAATTTTAGATTTTTAGGCTGAACTTGAAGATCTGAACGCCTGAAAACTTTTGATGTTCGTTACCTGAGGCTGAAACTCACAACTGCTACCGGATTTGTAATTAGTGCCTTCAAACTATACATGGCATGTATCGTCCCGATAGAAAGCCAGATAACGATATTGGATTTTTAAGGCAAATTTGGAGATCTGATGGTCTGAAAATGTCGCTTATCTGAGACTGAAACTCATAACAACGGCTGGATTTGTAATAAGCGCTCACAAACTATACTTGACACAAGTTTTCGTCCTGATAGGAAGACATATTACGATTTTGGATTTTTAGGGTAAACTTGAAGATCTCACGGTTTGAAAATTTTTGATGTTCATTACCTCAAGCTGAAACTCACAACAGAAGTCAGGCCTGACAGGTGTAACAAGAGCCGTGAGAAATATGAAGTCGACAAGGATAGCAAGAGACGAGAGGATATGAAATAACGTGTGCGTGTGAGACAGCGGCAAAATTCCCAAGTCACTTGCTACACTTGCCAGGCTTGTAAATACTATAATTATTCATATTTTTCTCACACTGGCTTCAGTGTACAGCAGCAGATACCAATTTATTTATTTATCGTATGGCTCAAAAACATGACAACAGTAAATATAGATTAAAAGAAAAAATGGAGTCAAGTTGATTGACTCAGTACTTCCCACACATTACGGTGATACCAGTTTATTATTTTCCCATAGCATAAAGATTTAGTGTGAGATCCCCTTGCAACAAAATCATCGCCAGTACCCCCCCCCCCAAATTATTGTCATATGCCGCTAGGTCTTTCCTGCACAGGTCAATGAACAGC
Source organism: Callosobruchus maculatus (assembly GCA_951848785.1). Taxonomy (NCBI): domain Eukaryota; kingdom Metazoa; phylum Arthropoda; class Insecta; order Coleoptera; family Chrysomelidae; genus Callosobruchus; species Callosobruchus maculatus. The sequence continues at coordinate 1,375,089 of CATOUR010000064.1, read as the reverse complement.
CTATTATCAATAATACAAACTTTTGTATTGAATTTCACCTCTTCAGCTGTGGCAGTTTTGGAAAAATTTAAGCGTTCCGGTACCGTTTACTGAAAAAGCGGTGTTGCCGTATCTCATTAATTAATACAAACAAAATTTTGAAATTGTGAGATCTTACTAAATTCGACATGCGCAATTCATTGCAATAAAAATAAGTAGAGGATTCTATTTAAAATAAATTAAAATCGGGGATACTTGTTTTAAAAATTTGGGAAAATAAGTTATGACTTGGCAACGTCGAAAACGCGAAAAAAAATATTACAAGGCGAGATAGAGTATTTATAGATATTTCGATTTAAAATAAAAAAGACAGGGTGTTACATTTAAAAAAACAAAGTAAAACGACCTTTAAGTTGCCGGAATTTAAAATTCCGCCAAAAACACCCTGTAGATACAAATTACTGGTAGCATCCAGAATAATATCCGCTTAATATTCAAGTAACTCGCTGTGTAATATTATTGAGAAAAGTTAAAGGAATATATCAATTTGAACGTATTACTTGCGACCTTGCAAATGCGGAAATTAATAGAAAATAAATTATTACTTGGCAACGTCGCAACCGATTCCAAAAATATTTTAGGGTTGGATAGAGATCAATGATGGACACTAGAAGAACTTGAGAGAAAGTTATAGTTCCATATAAAAAAATCAAGTTGATCTCTACCTTACTTTCCCGCAACACCCTGTATATTTCAAAATATTTTTAGGATATGCATCTCAAGTAACCAAATAACTTTTGTATTTGAGATTTTCTTCTATCAGCTATACCTTGCGAGATATCGAAGAATTACACACTAAATGGACAGCCTGTATACATCGGAAAAAATTCTGTCCTTTAGTTTCTGTAATAGGCATAAGGCAATGTTCGGATAGACCTAAAAAAGTTATTTATGTCGCTAGGTCTTCCTTCATAGGTCAGTGGGTAGTCAGGGACCCCTAAAACGCCTAAAAACGAAGTTTCAGCAATATTTAATTTTTTTGTTTTTTGCTAATTACTCCGCCGCCTATGCACCGATTTTCAAAATTATACGAACATTACCTACTACGACCCCACATCATACCGCTGCCCAAATTTCATCACAATCCATGCAGCGGTTACTGAGATTACGAGGGTAGAAAAACGCGACAGACAGACAGACAGACAGACAGACAGACAGACCGACAGACCGACAGACAGACCGACGGAAATGAGTGACGTGGATTTTCGTTATGTACACATCATAAAACGCCCAAAAAACGTATTATCTCAAAATCGAAAATTTTCGCGATCACAATACTCCCCTCACCTATCGGTGTGGGAAGTAAAACTATTATAACCTATACTAAAATAAAATATATACAGCTACAAACTAAGATACATAGTCTTTGGTATTTACAGGTTGATGTCAAGTTCTTTCAACCACTTCAGCGCCAACGGTGTGGCTGTGAAGAACTCTTCTCGCGATCCCTGAAACGCACGCAGTTCACATTCGCTCGTAATATGGTTTATAGTTTGGCGGAGCGCGCCACAGTCACATAAGGGAGATTGCACATAGCCCCACTTGTAAAGGGAGTCGGCACATCTGCCGTGGCCTGTTCGGACTCTATTAAGTTTTATCCACTCTTTCCGGGGTAGTTCTGATCCTGGAAGTAAGGCTGCCCCCATAAATGCGCATCGCGAGTGGTGTTCCGCAAAACCTTCCCACTGAGAGCGCCATTGGTTTAAGGAGTCGAAGTTGTTGGTTTTAAGCCCTTCTGCATCCCTTATTGGTGGTTGTCGGGATTTAAGTCTGTTTATTTCCAACGGGGGTATTGCTCGGTGGATGGGCAGTTTGTTGTTGGCCGTAATCTTGTTATACTCCCTTAGAAGGGCGTCAGTCCTTCGCAGCTGCGGTGGGGCTATTCCAGAGAGTACAGGCAGCCATTGAGTTGGGGTTGTCTTAACTGCGCCTGTAATAAGTCTCATAGTGTGATTTAGTTGGACGTCAATTAGTCTGGTATGATGGCTGTTAATCCAGACAGGCGCACAGTACTCAGCACACGAATAGACAAGAGCTAGTGCACTAGTTCGTAGAGTTGGAGCAGTGGCACCCCACGTCGTTCCACACAGCTTTTGGATAATATTGTTGCGTGTTCTGAGTTTTCCTGCAGTGTTTGCGAGATGTTTCTTATAGCAGAGGGTGCGATCTAACGTTACTCCAAGATATTTTGGGAAATGGTTATGCTTTAGGGGTTTGCCTGCAAAAAGTACCTGCAGTTCATATTTAGCTAGTTTGTTATTCAGGTGGAAGCAGGAAACTTCGGTTTTGTTGGGGCTCGGTACTAGTCTCCATTTCTTGAAGTAGTTGTTTAGAGCTAACAAGTCGTTAGAAAGAGTATGCTCAACGTTCTTGAAGCTCTTATCGGAAAAAGCTATGGCTATATCGTCTGCATAGCAAAACTTGTAACTAACTGTTTCTGGCATGTCAGATATATATAGATTGAAAAGTAAGGGGGCCAGTACTGAACCTTGTGGAAGTCCGTTGTTCAACTTGCGCTGCCTGCTTGCTTTCTCGTTTAGGATTACTTGGAACTTTCTGTCGCATAACATGTTGTTTATGAGTCTTGTAGTGGTCTGACAGGGAATCACATGGAGCAACTTATATAGGAGACCCTCCCTCCAGACCGTATCGTATGCGGCAGTGAGGTCAACAAACGCCACTCCTGTCTTCATGTTTTGCTGGTAGCCTGCCTCTATATGCGTTGTGATGGACAGTACTTGATCACAACAACTGCGACCCGGTCTGAAACCAGCCTGGGTTATCGGGACCCCGGTCTAAGATAGTCGCGCTCAATCGGTTGTAGACGGCTCTTTCTAGCAATTTATAGGAGCAACTGAACAAGGCTATATGTCTGTAGCTGGCGGGTTGATCGTTCGGTTTACCGGGTTTTAATATTGATATGACCTTCGTTCTTTTGAATTCCCGTGGGAGGTTTCCCGTATTAAGGAGGTTCGTGAAGAAGAGAGATAGCCACACTCTTGTTTGCTGACCTGCGTGAATGAGAAATTCCGGCAGGACGCCGTCGAAACCAGGAGCCCTTCCAGGCCTAACATCTGATATGGAATTATTAATGTCTTCGATCGAGAAGGGTCGGGAAAACGTTGTTTGGGTAGGAGCGTTCCTCCTCAGTAAAGTCAATCCCTTCTTCACGCGTTTTGTATGCTCTCTATCAGAAGGTGCTCTTGACGTTTCTACAATATGCGCAGCAATCTTGTCTGGAGTTACTCCCGACGGTGTCCGTGTGGATGGCGTGCTTGAGCCTAGTTTTCTAAGAAGGCTCCAGGCAGATACCAAAAATCAGGTATATTGACAAACGGTATTTGTGATTCTTTTTATCCAACTTCTGGAACGTGTTTTGTTTTTTGGCGCAAATGGATAAGGATATGCTATTCCTTGTTGCTATAGAGGTATGCTCGATAGTTAAGGATGTATGTTTTATATTTTATTGTTATTTTAAATTTTTGATGATATGTAATGAAAATTGTATTATTATTTATTTAATTTTTTATACTTTTATGCCACTGTTCAAGAGTCCAATGTACCAGTTTTGCATTTTTGATTGTTTTGCTGAGTTGCAACCTCTAATAGTTAAAACCTATTAAACGTTATTTGTGAATATTATGTATAAGAAATTCTGAATTTGTGAGACTGACTTGTCAAAGTTAACACTCATTCTTACTTATATATTTTTTCTTCTTCATATGAATTTTAGCGCTAAAGAAAGCGTAAAATAAACGCCGGAATGTCGGCTCTTTGAGTAAAAAACCTTTTGCAGTAGATTATCCCAAAATCCGTTAAACGTCTTCTACTAATCGGTTTGCGCGATTACAATACTTCCACCGCCTATAAACGTGGGAAGTAAACAACATCGAACAATGCTAGGCCGATGTATGTGTCTATTCCAATTCTTTGGAGCTTGACAAACGGCGTTTAGTAACGCCTTTCACATGCTAATCTAACAGCGTGAACATAAACACACTGACGGATTTTATATGACTCCTATTCTTGAGCATCCATTATCTAGGATCTAGATTACATCTATTACAGACGGCGGTCGATTTCGGAACATCACTCTTTAATTGGATGCGTCTAGACTGCTGAGTTGGACAGTAAAACTGTTCAGTGTTGTTAGTTCTTATCTATCGTACATTTTTCATAGAGGCAATAAACTAATTCCGTGTCATCGTCAATTATGAGTGAAGATAACACGGTATTTCTTTGTCTGAATGCCTAGAACGACAACCTGATTGGCTTGCAGCTTTAGAAGCATATAGCATATCTAGAAGAACTTTAAATAGATAACAGTTCGAAAAACTTTAACACGCGCTCTCATAGCAGATCTAGTTAAACAGTAAAAAAAAGGTCCATCAATAAAAAACAATTGGTGTCAGCACAACAAGCTGATTCTAACGATGTTATATCTTTAGATGATTAAATATCTGAGGGTCTGAAAATTTTGAAAGTTTGCTACCTAAGGCTAAAATTTACAACAACGGGCGGATTTGTAATAAGCGCCGTCAAACTATACATGACACGAATTTTTGTCCTCATAGGAAGCCAGATAACGATTTTAGATTTTTAGAGTAAATCTGAAGATACGAGGGTCTGAAAATTTCGATGTTCGTACCTGAGCCTGGAACTCAAAACAGCGACCGGATTTGTAATAAGCTGCTCCAAACTATACATTAGATTTCTGAGATTTTAACTTTAACGTTAACAAATAACGATTTTAGATTTTTATTCCGAACTTGAAGATCTGAGGGCCTGAAATATTTTGATGTTCGTTGCCTAAAGACCGGAACTCAAAACAGCGCCCGGATTTGTAATAAGCATCGCCCTCAAACTATACATGACACGAGTTATCGTCCTGATAGGAAGCCAGATAAAGATTTTAGATTTTCAGTTGAACTTGAATATCTGAGGGTCTGAAAATTTTTGATGTTTGTTACCTGAGGTTGGAACTCAAAACAATGGCCGGATTTGTAATAAGCGCCCTCAAATTGTAAATGATTCAAGTTTTCGTCCTGATAGGAAGACAGATAACGATTTTAGATTTTTGCCTTAACTTGAACTTCTGAGGGGTTGAATTTTTTTGATCTCTGTTACCTGAGGCTGGAACTCAAAGCAACGGCCGAATTTGTAATAAGCGCCCTCAAAATATATATGATACGAGTTTTCGTCGTGATAGGAAGACAGATAATGATTTTAGATTTTTAGGCTGAACTTGATTATCTGAGGGTCTGAAAGATGTTGATGTTCGTTATCTTAGGCTGAAGCTCACAACGATGGCCGGATTTATAATTAGCGCCCTCAAACTAAAGATGATACGAGTTTTTATCCTGACAGGAAGCCAGATAACGATTTTAGACTTTTAGGTTGAACTTGAGGATCTGAATGTCGGAAAATGTTTGTTTGTGTTCGTTACCTGTGGCTGCCTCTCAAAACAACGGCCGGATTTGTAATTAGCGCCCTCAAACTACACATAACACGAGTTGTCGTCCTGATAGGAAGCCAGATAACGATTAAAGATCTGAGGGTCTGAAAATTGTTACCTCAGACTGAAACTCAATGCAACGGTAGGATTTGTAATTAGCGCCCTCAAACTCTACATGACACGTGTTTTCGTCATGATAAAAATAACTCTATAAATAAGAAACATTCCACACAATAATAGTAACTCAAAATTTCTGGAAGAATTGATTGCCTGAAAAAAACTGGTTCTATAACTGGCTGGCTCTATAATGTACTGTGTAAGACTTTCGCTGCCATCGTCCAATCAATTTGTGGTTCTTGGGTCCTACAAAATCGCAAAAACAATACCTTACTATTATCTCCAATATTTGGATCTAACGATAGGAACTTAAGAAGTTTTTCTGGATTATCTCAATTTCGGCAAAATGGACTATGGTTGTTTTTGCCATAAGCTTCTCATATGCTTTATAAAATTAGTATGTCAAATTTAATTTACTGAATAGTTTCCTTAATATGCATGTTACGCCATAAAACAACTTGCCTGCGTTTACGATCTAATGCTTATTACTCTTAGTAGTAGTAAAGGGGGTGCGAGACCAGGCAAGTAAAGTTATACCTTAGTTTTTCTGCTTTTTTGTTTCAACATAAATTTGATTATATCAAAGTTTTCATTTTTCCGGTGCTCGGGGAAGCAATCGAAAAAAATCGTTTTGTGCCAATTTGTCTCAAACTATTAAACCTTGCATGTGCAATCAATGACACTTTGTATACGAGCAACAGTAAGCCACTGAAACAGCACAAAATGTGACTAATGCTAACATGAAAGTTCAGAAATTTTGTGTATTTTTATTGCTGGTAGGACTGAAGAAGAGGCTGCGTTCGTGTACGGACGGATTTATAATAAATAATGATTTAGATTTCTAGGCTGAACTTGAATAGCTGAGGGTCAGCCAGATTTGTGATTGGCGCCCTATACCTGACACGAGTTTTTGCACTGATAGGAAGCCAGATAACGATTTTAGATTTTTAGGTGGACTTGAAGATCTGAGGGTCTGCAAATTTTTGATGTTCATAACCTGAGACTAAAACTCATAAGAACGGCTGAATTTATAGCTAGCGCCCTCCAACTATTCATGACATGAGATTTCGTCTTGACAAGAAGCCCGATAACGATTTCAGGTTTTTAGGGTAAACCTGAAGATCTGATGAGGGTCGTTACCTGAGGCTGGAGCTCAAAGCAGAGGCCGTATTTATAAAAAGCCTCTGTACATGACATTAGTTTTCGTCCTGATAGGAAGCCAGACAGCGATTCTATACATTTTTAGGGTATGTTGGGGTTGGTTTAGGGTAGGTTGAAGATATGAAAATTGTTATGTTTTTACATGAGGCTGGAACTCAGAACAAATGCGGGATTTGTTAATAGCCCCCTCAAACTATATATGGATGTAAGTTTGAATGGCATTTATTGTACATTTTTTAGTGCAAACATCTATTAAAAATCTATTAAGCAACCACGTTTGATTTTCTTCTTCAATTTTAGTGCGGCTCTGTGTGGTTTTTTCCCCAACATCCAGCACGCGTCGCTATGGCTTCTATAATACAATCATACAGTGGCGGCTGGTCGGGGTGGGCAAGGTGGGCATTGCCCACCCTAGAATTCATGATAATTTAATAATAAAAAATAGGTATATTTAAATTTTGAATTATTAATATATTTATTATTCACATATATCTGGTTAATTATTATGAATGAAATCGAGCACTTACGTACTTATACCATTATTTAACTTAAACGTAATGCTTTGAGCCATCACTTATCGTTTACAATAAACTGTGTCCAATTCCATTCAGTTGTTACCCGCGCGGCGACGCGACGGGCTGGCCCAGAGTACTGATTAATACACGCCATACGTTCCAGCGTTCAAGATTCTGTTAAAAGACGTCCTTTTGCGAACGTAAGTTGCAGTGCTTACCCCTAAATATTTCGTCTAAAAAGGAGAGAAATGGGCCAGCCCATCGTGTGTGACTTCGCTGTCTTTCGGCTTTTGGTATGCGTTTGCCGAGTTGCGAGGGGAAGGGCCGTGTGCGGCGTTTGCGTGTGGCATGTGCCGGTCAAATTATGCACATATTATTCTTTAATTAATTTATTTATTTTAATACATACCGGTGAACTTTAAAGTGAAGTTCCACAGATCTATATATTTTATTATGCTTAATATTATCGCTTCCCGCAACTTCGGCGTAGGTAGAAAGAAGTTTTTCAGCCCTTAAAAGGATAAAGACATATTCTCAGAATTCCATGGGGCAAGAGCGTCTAACTAATTTAGCTACAATTGCGATTGAAGCTAACTTGAATCAAATACTTTTAAGACTGTAATCAATCAAAATTTTATGATAAGGTTATTGATCATTTCGCGGCAACAAAAGACAGACGCATAAATTTTATATATAAGCATGCATAAACAGAGGCATTTTTGTTCAGAATTTAATAAGTAGGTACTTATACTTAAGCACAACTCAGACTATTCACAAACTATTGAACCTTTTTATTGGATCTTATTATGTTTACAATATTATTTTTGTTTTTTTGTTCTTAGAGTTAAGTTTTGTTGAGCTTGTGTTTTGTTTAGGTTTTCTTTAGTTTATGTTTTCTAGAATGCAGAAGTTTTATTTAACCTCTTATCTTCTTGGGGTCATTCATGTCCTTCAGAATTACTTTTTACTTTTTAACCACATTATTCTTTTCCTTATCACCTATTGTATCCATTATCCTATACCCTTCCTGGCGAGAAATCACTCCGACCTTCCCGTTGCTTGCTGAACTATATATTTTTGGAAAAAAAAAAGATTTTGTAAGTACCTATGATTTTGTTTCTTGTCAATTTTTTGTCAATCAATTGATGGAAATTATTAGAAAGTGTTTGCCCACCCACTCTCAAAGTCCACGAGCCGCCACTGCAATCATATTTCTGGTGATCAAATTAGATAAACTATTTGAAATATTAGGATCAAGGTGCAACTCGTTTTTAGTATACTACTCTTAGTAGTAGTAATATGAGCGTCAAACCAGGCAAGTAAGTAAGTATAGTTCTGCTTTGACTTTTCTGCTCTTTTGTTTCAACCTAAATTTCAGTTTATCAAGATTCAAAAATCGAAAAAAGAGTTTTTTATCTTTCGCATTTCTTTTCTTATCATTAAACCTCTATTGCGCGCAACCGTCGACTCCTTGTATATGAGTAAAAGTAATTTATTAAAGTTACAGCACAAAATGTGACTAGAGCTTACCTAAAGGTTCAGAAATTTCGTGTATTTACTGCTGGTAGGACTGGTGTAGCATCTTCGAATGCGAAGAAGAGGCTGCTGCGTCCGTGTAGGATCGTCTTTGAGTGCGATGATCAGCAGCGCAACGCGAGCGACCGGTTGTTAGGTGGAAGCAGGCCGCGGAACGGTTATCAGGCAACTGAACAGCTGAACAGAGCAGGCCGTGGTCGCGGGCCCGCGGATGCCTTCGATTCCGATACTCGCGGCCCGCGGACCATATACCACCGTGCCATGTTGTCGTCGCCATCGCCACGCCACGCCGAACCACCCGATCGGTTCGTCCGTACGTCGGTTTATAGTACGATCACAAAAGTTACGGCTCGTTTGATAATAACGATCATAAACGCATGCAAAACTCTCGCTGGAACCGAGTACACAGCTAGACGCCATCAGTGGCTGAATAGCTTTTCGAACTACCGATCTATGTTTGTTGTGTTGCTGAGGGATCTGTCCTATATTCCCTACACTGTTTCTGCTGTACATCAACGAGCTGCTGGAAATAACATCCAATCAAATTTACAGCCTCGCAGACTACAGTACTCTAGTATCGTGCATGGAACCAGGCAAGCCACTATCATCCCAGGAGGACGGTCTGTCGGCGACAGAAACATGCCTCACAGATTATCGTAGACATCAAAACAATTGACGAATGGGGTTAGTAAATAAAGTACAGTTTAATGTACAGAAAATACAACAATACTGACAAAAAAGTCTCACGTTGGCTTACCAACTGTTGAAATGGAGGGTCACCCAATATTCGAGTCACCTTCCGGCAAGCTTTTGGGGATCAACATCAACAATAACATGTCCTGGCACGACCACGTCATCAGTATTGCTGAAACGACATCCCAAAAACTTGGAGTCTTGTTCCGCTATAGGAAACTGTATACATCAGAGCAACTACTGCTGCTCTACAAGGCACAGATCCGACCATCGTTGGAGTATTGCTCCCATGTGTGGGGATGTACTCCAAAGCATTCCTAAAACGCCTGGACACTATACAGAAGAGAGAAGTTAGACTAATCGATCCACCTAACCTCACAAAGGATCTCCACAGCCTGGAATATCGAAGAAGGATCGCTGACCTGACCCTGTTTTACAGATTCTATCACGGAAGACGTTCGAGTGAGCTCTCCCACTTAATAACACCGAAGGCCGTCCAAACGAGGAACAGTGGAAAGGCTCTGCGAGCTCATCCTTATCAGATCAAGATCCCTCTCCCCGAACCAGTCTCCTCCAGCATTCCTTCTTTTGGAAAATTTCGACACTGATGTGGAATGAGCTGTTGCGGAATTTCTTTCCCGACGGTTATAACTTGCAGCGTTTCAAATCTAACGTGCACGGAGACAGCGCCATAGGCTTTCAGCGTTCAGCGGTAGGCTGACTATAAAAAAATTAACAGTGCAGCCAAAGTCATAATACACCAACAACTAGCCAAAACAAACAAGCTAATAGAAAACACAGATCCATAGTACACACCAACATCAGTACTCGAAAATAATCATTACAAACTAAAGCCAAAGCAGCCAAAGGCAGATAAAGTTACCTTCTTGATAGATGTTGCTATTCCCAATAATATGAATATCCAAAACACCAAACACCTACGCTGGGAAGGTATCTAAATACAATAACCTTGCCATAGAAATAAAACGACTTTGGAAACAAATCAAAGTTACTAATTGTCTCCCTAATTATGTCGGTCTCAAGCCTTACACCAAACACATGTACAACACACCTGCAACTCTTAGTCCTGGACGAAAAATATTCAAAAAATGGGACGTAGGATTATTGTTTATGAATAAAATGTTGCGTCCACCATTCCCTGATTATAATGCGTGTCTACTGGTTGGAGCCTCGAAGTATCTCGGACCGCGTTTCTTCTTTTTGTTTTTCTTCTTTGCAATCGTCTCCAGCGAACACCGTCTTCGTTTTTGGTCTTCTTCGCGATACAGTCGCCAAAGTAACCTGGTTTCATTCCTGATTTAACAACCTTGTAGCCAATGAGTCAACTGGACAGTTTTATTTCCTGTACCAAAAGGCGAGGGTAGCGTTACGTTAAATTTTAAAGTAAGTCTTGCAATGTTTTTTTTTATTTTGATTTGATTTACCTATGTTGGTCTATTTGTATGTATCAGACGAACTTCTAGCTATAAGAGGTACCAATATTTTTAGGCTTATAGAAGGCCTATAATCAAAAATTTTAGGGACTTTTTCTTTCCAAGCCAATAATACATAAATCCGAAAAATTTAGAACCTTTGGAATTTTTATGATGTGAAAACCACCTTACTGATATTTGTCCATAGTCATCAATGGTCACATATAGTCATTCTTGGTCATCCTTTGTCATTTTTAATAAGGCATAGTCACTTGCATACTCAAATAGTCATTCATAGTTGTCCATAGTCTGCCGATGAACGTCAGGAAATAAGGGCTCGAATAGAAAGTGCAAGAGCTGCATTTGTAAAACTGAAGAAAGTCGTTTGCAGCAGATATTTAAATTTAAAACTACGAATGCTTAATGTTGTTTTTTCGACTCTGTTAAACGATTCCAAAGCTTTAACGCTTAAGAAGGCGGAAACGCATAGGCTGGAGGCTTTCGAAGGAGGGTGTTATCAACAAATGCTGAGGTTCTTTTGGGCTGACAGGGTTTCAGACTACGACATAGAAGCCAGGAAGGGGAAGGAGTAAGTAAGTTTTGAAGTTTGACGCAATAATGAATCGCAAGAAATTGAGAGTTGCTGCATGTTGAGACATGTTTATACGTTTTTAGAAGTTTGTAGACAAAATAGATGTTTCAAAAGGTCTGCTTCGGACTTGAATTGTCTATATAATTTTGACCACAACGTTCTGATTGTTCAACTGAATACGATTGAAGCTAGTAGATCAGTCGAAACTTTGTACTCAAAAATTGTACAGACAATGGAAGTCCAAAACAGACCTTTTGAAAATGTTTATATGTACGTAGTTGCTCAGTTATTCATTGGTAGCGAGACTGTAAAGTACTTGCTATAGTATCGTGGTGACGAAATGAGATAAGAGCAGTTTTGCGTTATAATTTCCTGCGTAGTTTAAATGTAGATTAGTGCTTGGAAGACATGACTTGTACACGTTGCGTCGTTGGTAGACTCTTAGGCCCAGTTTCACAATCAGTGGTCATTCTGGCGGTTTACTAACCTCGACCTGCGAGTTAACTCGAACAATGGAACGCCTCTTGTTTCACAATCATAAAATGACGTAGGGATAACTGACCGCGAGTTGTATTTAATTCTTAGTGGTTGGTGGTACTGTGTCCGCAACATTTAAAATTCTTCTTCTTCTTATTTCCTTCGTTAGGTGTTTTGTGCTGGTGTTTTGTGTTTTTCTGACAAGACTGTCAGAATGAATGAGTTCGTTGAGTTGTCAGATCCATGCGATTTCCAACCTCATTTTGGTTTTTTCCACTGACGTTTTCTTATTTCATTCGCAGCATTGGCATAGATAACCGATTTTTAGGTTGGGTTGGTGTTTGGGCTGCTTGGCGTTGTAGTTGTTTCTGGGGCCTTTTCCAAATATTAGCCGTGCATGTACCCGTGTGCCAGCATGAAAAAAACAAAAAGAGCAAACAACTTTTCAAAAGATGAGGAATATCTGTTCATTCTTATCTCATTCTATTTATCTGTTAGTAGAAAAGCAGAGGCATGTAATAGAATGCAAAACAAAAGCTGCAACAACGTGGTGCGAAAAAAACAACGCCTGGGAAAAGATAGGAGAAGAATTTAATTGCAAATGTGTAAATAATAACCGCAGATCTGTAAAGGTGCTGAAAGAAAAATACAAAAATTTAAAAAAGACCAAGCAGTCATGGTCATCATATTCCTCAAAATAATTGACTCTAGGTCGAAATATTCTTGGTCTCATTGCTTCTTCATTACTGCTATACGCACTTACATCATAACCATCCATTCCAAATAAAAAGAACGATGGAAGGCGTTAAGGTAAATGATAAAATATGAAACTTCAAACGCCTAGCAAGTAGCAAAACCAAAGTGACATAACCTAATGCGCACCGTCATCGCAAACCTGGGGTTAACTCAAGAATTTCCTGGAGTCAAGTCAACTCAGAGTTAACCTCAAGTAAAATCGAAAACCGCCATTTGTGAAACATGACATCTAGGGTTAACCTCCGGTCAACACACAACCTTGAGTTAACCCATCATTGTGAAACCGGCCCTTAGGAATATTTTTACTGAACATTTCATTGCCAAAAAAATAATGACTATCTTTGTGAAGGAGATATTGATTTAACATCTAAAAATTCACAGCAAACATGCTTGACCGAAACAAATACATTTTTTCGTCTATATATTGTTAAGCGTCAGTCACTCGTCAGTACCGGTATACGAGCACCGAGTGCAGCTCTGTACGTATGCCGTCAAAGCATGTGTCAAGATTTATTTTGGGGGTTTTTTAGTTATGACTAGTCGTTCGCTGTTGACACGGCTGACTGTCTAAAGCATAGAGTAACAGGGTATATACAGGATGTCCCACGACGATTAAGACAAGCAATATATCGGAACTGGCCAGTAGTAAGGAATTATAATTTTGGGGGTGTAAATTAGAGCAAATATAGTATCTTCTCTTATTATTGTGTCACCCAATGAAGTATTTGTAATGGAACACCCTGTATATTTGTGACTTTTTGTGTTCATCCCGATCCAACAATTCCAAAAAACTAGCACACTTGGGGTCCAAAGTGATTAATTCAAGAGCTACAGATACTTAAAGAATGGTACCGCTACCATTGATTATAACATGTACCCCTACAGTTGAATTACTTTGGTAGTGTTTCATAATGGTAGTGGTACAGTCCTTTAAATACCTATAGCTCTTGAATTAATCACTTTAGACCACAAGTGTGCTAGTTTGTTGGAATTGTTTTATCGGGAGGAACACAAAAAGTCACAAATATACAGGGTGTCCCATTAAACATTTTGAATCGGACAAATACCTCATTGGGTGACACAATAATAACAAAATATACTATATTTTCCCTAATTTACACTCCCAAAATTACAATTCCCTACTACTGCCCAGTTCCGATATATTGCTTGTCTTAATCGTCGTGGGACACCCGGTATTAGTTGGTATAGAGAATTCCAAAGGAGAAATTTCAGTCTGGAGGATGCTGAGAAGGTCACGAATGTCAGTTACGAAGAAAAACGTTACTGCTAAAGGAAAATGCTTGATGAGGACAGGCAGTGCCCTACCAACAGATAGAGGGCCTAAATTCTGCATAAAAATTGGGGTGTCGTTTCAACTGGCTGAAGAGCAGACGGGATAAGGGACCATTAATTAAGGAACTAAAAATACATGTGTTGTAGGGTGGGGGAGGGGATGTATTCTTAAATCTCACCATATAACACCCAAGGGGAGGGGGGTTAAAGATGCTGAATGAAAGATCACGGGATTAATGGACGGCCCCTAACGTGCGATTTGGTGCCGGTAGAAACTAAATGGGTTTAATAAGGGACAATCTCGGTATGTAAACAACATTGTGACAGGTGTCGAGACTTAGCTGTGCTACTGCGATGAGCCGACTAAGGCTCAAAGCAAAGTTTGGGTCTTTGACGATGAGCTTACACTGTAGCTGTCAAAAAATTCCGATCTGTAGAGAAGAAAATGGTAATCTATCTTCTTCCTTTCTCTCATAAGATGCTCCCATTAATTGCAGCCCTCTGTAATTCTTGGAAGTCCAGTGGCAAATGTTTCTCAGCCAAGATAGCGTTTTTTCTTCCAATTCCTCTTCTCCCCCCTTCAATCTTTCGTTAACAAATGAGACGCTGGAGGTGATAGCGTTCTCCACGCAATATGATATGTCCTAGGTAAGCTATTTTCATCTTCTTTATAACCCCAAAATGTCATTTCTCTGCTAAACAGGCTGTCTGAAGAACATTCTTATTTATCAAATGATCCACCCAGGACACTCTGTCATTCGTCGCAGAGTCCACATTTCGAACGCTTTGATCTTATTTATCATTGCTGCATCCAGCGTCCATGCTTCCGTGCCGTACAATAGAATAGAAAAGACATTTCATCATTCTTTACCTGAGACTGAAGTTCAAGTTTTTGTTGGTAAGAATTTTTCGAAGTTTCAGAAAAATTGTCCTAGCTTGTTCAATTCTGCATCTTATCCCATCATCTTTAATTTATCATGTATCCCAATTATTTAAATTTGCTAACCCGTCTGATGTCCTCTCTATTCAAGTGTATTCGGATGTTTGGGATATGGTTTCTGCTAACAACCATGAACTTGGTTTTGTTGATATTTATCTTTAGACCCTGCCTTTTGCTGTCCTCATTACGCGACTTAAGCTGAATTCAGATGCACACGACAACCGACATACGACGCACGACGAACTGAATCTGTTGTATAATCTAAAATGTATCCATTCACATGAGTCCGAAATTTTCGTACGAAATTTGGTTACAAACTTGGGAAATTTGTATTTTCATAGTTGGCACCTATTAAAGTTAAAGCAAGTCTTTGCCCTGAAGAAATAGGTTCGCGAATACGATAAATTTTACTGAGCCGTGGGCCAATAAAATTTGAAGCAAAGATTTAAATCCATTACTTGACGTTCGCAAATAATTAAAATATTTTTCTGTGTCAGTTAGCTTCATTCTCGAACTGAAATTCTTCGCGTTCTTCCTCTTTTCTTCATTTTACTTCCCACACCGATAGGTGAGGGGAGTATTGTGGTCGCGAAAATTTTCGATTTTGAGATAACACGTTTTTTGGGCGTTTTATGATGTGTACATAACGAAAATCCACGTCACTCATTTCCGTCGGTCTGTCTGTCGGTCTGTCGGTCTGTCGGTCTGTCGGTCTGTCGGTCTGTCGGTCTGTCGGTCTGTCGGTCTGTCGGTCTGTCGGTCTGTCGGTCTGTCGGTCTGTCGGTCTGTCTGTCTGTCTGTCTGTCGCGTTTTTCTACCCTCGTAATCTCAGTAACCGCTGCATGGATTGTGATGAAATTTGGGCAGCGGTATGTTGTGGGGTCGTAGTAGGTAATGTTTCTATAATTTTGAAAATCGGTCCATAGGCGGGGGAGTAATTAGCAAAAAACAAAAAAAATTAAATATTGCTGAAACTTCGTTTTTAGGCGTTTTAGGGGTCCCTGATCATTTTCTACTTTTTTTTGGGTGGGGGTGAAATTGGGGTGGTTGGGAGGTGGGGGGTAGTAAAATTGAAAAATTTGTTGCTTTCATAATAGACTGTCCACTGACCTGTGAAAGAAGACCTGGCGACATAAATAACTTTTTTAGCTCCATCCGAATATTGCCTTTGCCTATTACAGAAAGCAAAGGACTTCGAATTTTTTTGATGTAAACATACGAGAGTATTGCGTCAGATCGTTGTAACGAGGAAACTGTTGAATTGATTTTAATGAAATTTTGAAACGTCATTACTACCATGGCGAACATGGAAAACGCGTATGGTTTTGATAAATCGTGCCAGTGGCGGCGCAGAAATAATAAAAAAACTAAAAATATAAAAACAGCTCAAACTTCGTTTTTAAGCGTTTTAGAGGTTCCTGATCATTTTCTGCGTTTTTTTTTTGGGGTGGGGGTGAAATTGGGGTGGTGGGGGGGTTGGGGGTTGAAAAATTAAAAAAATTCTTGTACTCATAATAGGCTGTCCACTAACCTGTGAAGGAAGATATAGCGACACAAATCACCTTTTTAGGTGCATCCGAACATTGCCTAGCCTATTACAGAAACTAAGGGACTTAGAATTTTCTGTATACTATACGAGAATTTATTGGTCTAAATCGTTTTGTATTTTGTAACGTGGACACTATTAAATTGATTCTAATAAAATTTTGACACAGTATATTGTTACCGTGGTGAGAATGGAAAACGCGTATGTTTGTTAAAAATCTTGTCAGTGGCAGCGTAGCAATAATCAAAGAACGCGACAAGTATGAAAGCAACTCAAAATCGGTTTTTAGATGTTTTAAGGGTTCCTCATCATTTCCTACCAGTTTTTTGGGTGGGGGTGAAAGTGAGGTGGTTGGGGGGTGTGGGGGTTGTAAAACTGAGAGGTTTGTAGTATCGATAATAGGCTGTCCATTGACCTGTGAAGGAAAGACCTAGCGGCATAAGACAATTTAAGGGGGGGGGGGGGGGGTTGGCAATTATTTGGTTACAAGGGATCTTAGACTCAAGCTTCATGCTATGGGAAAATAATAAACTGGTATCAGCGTAATGTGTGGGAAGTGCTGAGTCAATCAACTTGACTTCATTTTTTATCCGTAAGAGGGATAAAAGTGAACTACTTATTGAATTTACGTATTGCGCTCGCTGAATTATCATTTTCGGATACAAATTAATGGAAATTGTCAGCTGTCAAATTACATACGACATCGGATAAAAAGTTAAAATATTTTCAACTTATCCGACCGTCGTATAAAAGTTAAAATTATCGGCCATTTGGTTTAGTGCCAATCCATTTTGAATATTTCAACCAATAGGAGCAGTTTCGTACCGTCGTATTGGCGGATGTCGTGTGCATCTGAATTTAGCTTTAGTTGAGTTTGAACTTCATTCTTGTTTCCTAGTATGACAGTGTCATTTACATATCGGATATTGCTGATTGGAAATACTTTTATTTTACTGTCGATAGGGCTATCCGAGGTTGCCTCAGCAAATGTCCTCTCCACATAGCGGTTGAATAACATCGACGTCAAAATACACCCTTGGCTATCTGCTTTAGGGCCGGTTGTACAAATGCGCGTTTAGCACGAGCTTTGTTAAACCTAAGCTTAGCTAAGCTCAGGCTTAAAGTCGACACCCGTTGTACAATCGTCGGCTTAGTTAAACCTGGTTGATAATGAAATTCACTACAGCTGGCATCAATGAAGCAATACGTTCTGACATAATGATCTGAAAAATTACCTTTTTTGGTTAGGCACTTATGACAGTTTGTGTCAAATTTTGGCAACGACCGTTTTTGTCTCTGTTCTTTCATTCACTCTCTTTGTTAAATTTAGACACAAATCTTCCAAAAAATTTGACTTAATAAAGTGACAAGCAATTTGAAGGTTCATCATTGACAAATCATGTCATTTTTGTATCAGGTTAGGTTTAAACCTCAGCTAAGCTCGCGTTGAGCATCGGCTTACGTAAGCTCGTGTTAAGCTTGGAGTGGGAGGTTAAGCCAGCATTGTACAACGGACATTTTGCCACTGACGTGGTTTAACGTCGGCTTACCTTAAGCCAAAGCTTAAGCTTGCATTGTACAACCGCCCCTAAGTCTGTATGCGGCTTTGGACTGTTACTAAGGAACGAGCTTTCGATTTTCATAAACTTATCTCGTGTATTTTTAATGTCCTAGGTATATTACTACTGAAAATTTTTGTAAACTTGTAATAACTATCGAAATTTGCTCATTTTGTATGATATCATCGACTTTTAATATCCTAGGTATATTACTACTGAAAATTTTTTTAAACTTCTAATAACTATCGAAATTTGCTCATTTTGTATGATATCATCGACTTTTATCCAATCAAATTTTTTCATATCAAATTTTCTGAAAAATTTCTCAAGCTCTCTAACTGGTACGAGCTTTCGATTTTCATAAAATGACCTCATCTATAGGTGCTTTCCTTTTACATGATTTATCTGATAATTATCACTTGGACGTCATGACTCATTTAGATGTACGTTCCTTTTGTTTTCTGAATCTGAGTCTAAAGTGAGATATTTTACCCCCACTTGAGCCCATCTGCACTAGCTCGAAAGGTAGATCAGTTGTCTCAGATCATTTAGATGTCAAATAAATGAGGTTAGGATTTTTTGTAAGTTTGAATTTCAGCATTTCAGCGGGTTGTGTGGTGTATGGATAGTCGATAGTGTATGGTGAGCGACGATCTCTTCCAAAAACGTAAAAAACTAGGCTATGGAAAGGATCGACAGATCATAGAACCATAGCATATTACAAAATTTCGAGGAATGACATTTAACTGCACAAACACGTTCCTTTAACTCATCTGAGCATCTGAGGTTTCCAACTGAGCCGATCCATATCATTTTTAAGTGATCTGAGTTAGTGCAGATGTAAAAGGAAAGCACCTTATTTTCAATGTCCTAGGGATATTGCTATTATTACTGACAATAGCTTAGGGCACCTATTAGGCAAAATGTTTTCAGCCTAATAAAACATCTCAGAACCGTTTGAAAACTAAAAATGGCGTTTCCTAATCGGCCAACGAAACTTGTCGCTTCCCGCCGTGTCGGCCGGGTGACTTGTTGCTTACACGGCTCGACCGTGTACGGAAAGATGAATAGGTGCGAAAGTACGCGGAAGGGGGGAGCGAAAGCGGGGGAGCAGGCAGCCTGCTTCGTGGTCGAGCTGGGAAAGGAAACGGTATCGGGCCGCGCCGATGCCTCCGGAGGAGAAGAAGACTTGGTCCATGTCGTGTCGTGCCTTTTGGAAACCAGGAAACCACCGATCTCGATGCTGCAGCCTCACGTGTGCGACTATGTATGTGTGTTTGTTTATGGGCTCGCGATGCACTGGGTGCCCGAAGGGGGCATTTGCACGAGCTATGAGTGCGCGACCGCTTGCCGTAGTTCAGGACGTCGTAGGTTTATAACATGCCTTTATTAAAATGTTTTAACCTCATGCTCTCATCCACATGTCGTTTTCGCAATTAGAATTTCTACCAGAAAATGCTCAAGTCTGGGCAGGTGTCATACCTGCCTGACCGTAGTTCAAATGTCGAGAGCGTCGGAGAACCAACGACTTAGAAGATGATGGCAATGATGAAGACAATCATTTTGTTTGTCTGCACAACCCTAAAAATAGTTATTCGCACACTAACCGCTGATGTAGTCCCGGAGATGGCATCAAATTTAACCGGACCATTATACTGAGGCTGGATTTATTAGTGTAGGCTTTCTTGATGTTAATGAGAAAAAATGTCTACAGCGTGTTCAAAAATTACCGGACCAAATGAACAGAATATAGAGAAGTAGCAGTCGCACAAATAATAGTCAAGACATAAGTCTTAGGAAATTTTCCTGGCTATGGTGACCTTTATCGTGATCTTGACCTTGGCATTCAAGGTCAATTCAAAATAAAATCGATTTACTTAACTGGAAACCCCCACTTTTGACGTTGGAAAATACTACGTCCATATGTGAGCCTGATTTTAGAAAATTTTGACCTTGTATGATTATGTCAAGGTCAAAGTATGACCAACAGGATATCTTGGGAAGTAGAGATGCACAAAAAATTGGTCGAAACAGAAATCATAAGTACTTTTGACCTTAACTTAATCATCCAAGGTCAAATTTTCAAATGGGCAAGCTCATATCTGGACACAAATTTTTCCTGATTTTTCATTCTGGCGTCTGAAGTAGGGGTTTCCATTTAAGAAAATCGATTTGACTCTGATGTGTCCTTGATGTTAAGGTCAATGTCACCATAAAGATCACCATCGGATATCCAGGAAAAGTTCCTACGAATTTTGTCTTGACCTTTTTTTACAACTCTACTCCTCATGATATCCTGCTGATCCCAATTTGACCTTGACTTTATCATCCCCAAGGTAAATTTTTTCAAAAGGTCAAGCAAATGTATTATCTGGATGTAGAATTTTTCGGGCATTTTATTTCCGGCGTTTCCATTTAAGAAATCCGATTCGACCTTGAATTGACCTTGAATAACAAGGTCAGGATCGCAGAGTTAACATCTCTAGAGGGAATGTAAACAACAAAATGCACAGGTCGCTGACCAGCCAACATGTAACGGAAATTTTGACAGCTTGAGGGCATTACCAGTGGCGTACGATTTTATATTAAAATTGGATGTTCATTAATAGATTCAATTATTACTGTGATGTTACAAACTGATACAATAAGTTGTATTAGTATTTAGCTATACTTAGAGAGTTACTCTGATTATAACTTGATTGTAACAGTTGATCATTTATTATTACCATGAAGTGTTTCCCCATATTTTATGCTACTGAAAACCAAAACAAAACCTATACTAACCTATGATAAGTGGTGTTCACCGATTCGTCGCTATTGCAGCAAACTATGCACTTTTTATTTCGTCCCGTCATGCAATTATGACAATATTGTTCATAAATAATTTAAAATTTACATCACAAATAGTCACAAAGTCACTCAAATATACACTAAAACAATAAAAATCTCAACATACACAATAACCACAACTACAATGACAACCACATGACAGCTTTAGGGGACGTCGATTGTAGGTTGCCAGATTTACGACATATTAGAAGTTATTGCGACATCCCGCTATGAAATTTACCATTTTTGAGATTTCGTTAAATCAATACAAATTATCTTCACGTAAATCAGTTACATTGTAAGTATATTTTAATGTATAGTTAAATACCCAGTTAAATACTTTGAGGAACATGTGTTCAAACTGCGGAAACTGCCAGATTTTGAAGAAACTGGAAGGTCCTTAAGCGGATGAAGAAGAGTGGCAATAGTGCTATATATGTTGGCTGGCCAATATTCAAATTAGGCTCCCTCTAGAGATGTTAACTCTGCGGTCAGGATCATCATAACTAGTTCCCTAGTGATTCATTTGGTCCGGTACTATTTGAACACGGTGCATTTTAGTTTGTCCAGATTCGTGACTTGAGATTTTGAGAGCCTGCGTAGGTCGCAAAAAAATTTCGCGGTATTTTACAGAATTTGAAAATTTGCAGATAAGTGGTTAATAAAATTTTCAACACGAAAAAATATGTTAGCTGCAAAATTTCTGTGACAGAACATGTTATCTGAGTGCATAATCATGTAGAAGGTGTATCAGTGATGTGTGGGTGATGGACGATAACTGCGCCCCTATTTGAGATAGAAAAAGTAGAAAACAATAAAATCTATGTTACAAAATATTTGCCATTATACAGGGTGTCCAATACATAAGTGACTTAGCAAAGTTTCATTTTTTTAAACAGAATCCCTTGTATATTATGGCATATTTGGATTCCTTGGTCAATTATAGTATGACTTTATGTATCACATATGATACTTAAAACGGACTATTTAGCGCAAATCACCATTTCTGATGTAAGTAGATGTTAGAAAAAAATTTAACATCGCAACGTGTATAAAACTTGGAAGGCTGTTACTTTGTGGTGTGACTAAGCATGCAATGTGTCAGCTTACGTGGTACTGTCAAATATGAATTCTTCTTGTGCTTGCTGAATTCAGTAGATTAATCAAGCAAACTTCAAGTACAGGTAACTTGGTTCTTTTAAATAGGAATGCCTAATTTTTTATACGGTTAAATGTAAAATTTGATAGCCTTTCTAATGATGTAGGATTGTAGCTTACATTTTATTTCAAATCTTCGGTCAAATCGGTTTTTTAAACAAAATGGAAACTACAAGAGACTGATATCGACAATCCTACATCATTGCAAATGTTATCAAATTTTATATTTAACCGTATAAAAAAATTAGGCATTCTCGTTTAAAAAAATCAAGTTACCTGTGATTAAGTCGCAGAAATTTTTTTTCGTAATGAAAGTTTCATGAACTAACTATCTGCAAATTTTAAATTTCACTAAAATACCCCAAAAAAATTTTTGGCGGACTACGTCGCTTCTCAAAAACTTAGGTCACGGAGTTGTTATGTATGTTTTCTTCATTTTTATATGAAAAACTAATCGATAAGAAATAATTGTAAATTCTCAGTGTAATCACCCTAGAAAATGTACCGCTACCTCCCCATCTATTACTTATCACTATTACTCATCACCATTACAAGTATTGATGGGCTGAGCCAATTCAATACCTGCACTATAGTTCTGTATTGGGGATGGGTTATTACCACTATAAAAAGAAATGCAAAAGTACTGTGTATCGCGTAAGTATTTTCACAGCATAATCCCACCTCATTCGTAAGATCAGATAACATAACAACTCCGTAACGATCATATATCTATTCAGAATACAGCATCCGTATTCAGCTCCAACTTGCAACGTGATTTAGTGACAAGAAGCATCCAATTTACTGTACACTTGTAAGGATTTGATAGACCAAGAGATTACGTAACAGGTCTGTTACACTAGTGATCCCTTTATTAATAATTGTTTTTTGAACGATAATAATCTTTAATTTTCTAGAAAGTTTTAGACTTATGCAAAGAAAAATACATATTGAAACTATACCGTACTGGGAAAGAGAAAAAGATGTATAAATGGAGATTTGATGATTTGAAAAACTAAGTGTTCAAAATAAACACATTCGATACTGTATGTGGGACGTCTAAATGTGCCTACTTACAATAATTACTCACGGTTTGCTCATAAAATGTTCTTTGACTATTCCACGGAAGTTAACTAAGCTATAAGGTTTTAAGGAAAGGGGAGGTTGTTGTATATCTTACTTATATTATACTTGAAACTACGCTCAAATAAAACAGTTTGATGTAATAAATTAATATATCTAGTATAGAGCACTATGTATATTTGATCTAAATCCAATTTTATTAAATATTAAATATTATTAAATAGGTATTGAGCATCTTATACTATAGTAAAAAAGCATTAACAATGAACAAATTTTTAACTGATAATCATTTCATCCCTTTTAATTTATGGGACAGATGCTGACATTTTCAAATACCATATATAATCGTCATCATATAATCATCATTTTCTACTTTTTTGTGGGTGGGGTGAAGTTGGGGTGGATGAGGTGGTAGGGGGTTGTAAAATCGAAAAAGTTTTTATATTGATAATAGGCTCTGCATTGACCTGCGAAAGAAGGACCAGAAACAAAGGGGCTGAGAATTTTCTGCTGTACACTCATACCTACGAGTATTGCTTTAGATCGTTTTGTATTGTGGAACCTGAAATTGATTTTAATAAAATTTCGACACACTATTATCACCGTGGCGAGAATGGAAAATGCGTATGGCTTTTAGAAACCATGTCAGTGGCGACGCAGCAATAAAAAAAAAATTTAAAATATAAAAGTACCTCAACCTTCGTTCTCAAGCAATTTGGGGGTTAGTGATCATTACGTTTCATCCATTTGAGGCTTGCAGAGTAAGGACAGTGTCGTCCTAGTTCCTACAGAGATGCCAGAAACTATTCATGAAAGTTTCTGTGTTGGAGTTTTTTAGGACGGGCGTGTAATGATTTGGTTGCAAGAGGAACTCAGACTTTCATGCAAGGGAAAACTAATAAAATGATATCACCGTTATGTGTGGAAAGTACGGGGTCAACCAACTTGACCCCATTTTTTTGTATCAATTGTCATATAAGACTATAAGACTTGTGAGGATAAAGCAGCCTAAGAGAAGCGTATGCCCTTTTAACATTTTGGGTGACTTGTTCTCTGAATCTGAGATCCCGATCAATTGTTAAACCTAAGTTATTTGCTAAGTGCCTATCTTTTCGTTTCCAATATATATTTTAAAATTTGATTCTAACATTGCATTAATTGAACATGGCAAATATCATAGCTACAAGGGAGTGTCTTTTTGGCATTTCTGATAAGGTTTGACATCACTATTTAGCTCAGAATTTGCATTATAAATGTTTGTAGTACTAAAGCACTTGCAGATTATTGTGTCGTCAGCGTACATGTACACTGAACAATATTTAACAATTTTTGTGTACTGAGACGTATAAAAGTAAAGGTCCTAGTGGTGAGCCTTGTGGTACGCCAGATTTTACTGTTCTAATCCCGGAACCTTACAGGTTAATTTATTTCTGGAAAAGAAACAACAAAAATTCAGAACCATTATCCTGAGAGGTGTTTCGTCCGATGAGCGTCATCCTATAGGTACAACTGCCGGAGCGAGCCTCACTCCAACCAAAAGGAGAAAAACTTCTTTCGAGCACGATTCCAATAACGAAGCGGTCCGTGGCCGTGGCCGATGAATAATACTATCTAATCACTTGAAATATTGTGTAATCCCTGGAAGTTAACGAACACTAATTAGTGTAATTCACTTTGCGCCGTACAGTTATGGTTCGCGATGCAGTGACGTCTCAAAAGAAACCCAAAGACGAGCAGAGGAAGGGTACTACTGAGTGGTATGGGTAGTCAACACTGAACTATTATTGATCTGAATTCAGGAAGGATTGGACAATATTACCGGTCTTTAGGATTACAGAATTTTGGAATGTTTTGTGTAGCCTTTGGCTTTCGCTTAGGCCTAACTATTTTAGGTGTTGTGTAAATGTGTTTGGTGTAAGGCCTAAGACCGATATAATTAGGCGACAATAGTAACTTTGTTTTGCTTCCAGTCGTTTTATTTCTATTGCAAGGTCATGTATTTAGATATATTTTCAGCGTAGTTGTTTTGGATATTCAAGTAGCAACATCTATCAAATAGTTAATTTTTTGTCTGACTCAGAGCTAAAACAAATCCTTTTCAAAAATATTTAAATCATAAATAACAAATCATTATAATTTTGAAAAAGTATTTAAATCTTAAATCCTTTTGAGGGTACAAATTTATTTAAATCAAAAAACATAATATGATTTTAACCATTCTTGTCTTGATTTAAATCCTTTTTTATGATTTAAATCGTTTTTCAATTGTAAATAATTTTGATGATTAAAAATCCTTTCTCGAACACTATTCCCTACTAGTCCTACTACACAAGCTTGAGAATAAATTAAAACTGAAAACATTCAAATCATTATTCTACAAACAAGAAGTAAAATATAAAATATAAATAGAAAACAAAAGTAAACTATTTGTAAAAACATATGCCAGGTAACATTGCGGCAACAGGTAACAGATAAGTAAAAAACTCAGTACTATAAGTACCTACTATGTATCCAGTAAAATGATTTTAAGTCAAAAGTTGATTTAAAAGGATTTGCAGATATTTAAATCAAAAAGTATTCTAACTAATTAGCAGATGATTTTGAAGCAAAAAATGATTTAAAATTATTTTTAAATAATTTTAAGTCAAAAAATGTTTTAAAGTCTTTTTGTGAAATCTCTTTGCGAAATATATTTAAATCACAAATCATAAATCACTAAGCTGGCAAAAGATTTTAAATCAAACGATTTAAATATAAAAAAAGATTTAAAACAAAAAAATATTTAAATAATGGGTAAAGTTTCAGCTCTGGTCTGACTTCCACCGAAAAACTATATCTGGCCTATTCGCTGGGATAGTCTTGTCTGTATGTATTTCAACGTCCCAGTATGGGATGTATTGATTGTTTTCCAGTACTGATCTCGGTGTGTAATTGTAATATGGATCCGTTTTTTCTATTGGCTTGTTTGTTGTATGACTTTGGCTGCAGAGTTACGTAGCGAGAGTTTTGCATGCTTGCTATGTGGTCTATTGTTACTTTCTGTTGATAGCACTTTCTACAATTATTATTGTCGGTTATGTATGGATCTTTAATCACGTATTTCATCTAGTTCCGTATCTCAATCGCTTGGCCCTGGATAGCAAGTATGAAACCTTCAGTTTCTGGAAAGAGTTAGCCATCCTGCAGCCAGATGTATGACTGTCTTTCATTAATGTATTCTTTTGTACTTCGGTATCTATGTTTGCCATGAAGTGCTTTCTGGGACCAGGGTTTATTTTTTATTATTATTATTTTTTTTATTTATTGATATTGTTATATGTTCAAACAAAAAGGTGCAGCCCGGGCACTGACACACCGAGCTGATGTTCCGTTACCCAATGGCTAATCCTCATACTGTGTGGTCAGCAATCACCCGCGAAGCGTGCGCCCTAAGAAGAAGAAAGGACCCAAGGACGACTGCCTTCTGCATTCTGTAAGCTGAGATGGAAGCACCGGTGTCTGTCAAGCCGCCCCAGCGTATGTCTTACACGCCGACAAGAGATGCATAAGCATCTCTGTCGCCCGTCGGCAAGCTCTACAACGGGTGCCGGGTACATCTGCACCCATAACCCTATTACGGTACACCAAGGTGTTGGAGACACCGTCTTGGCAAGCCATTATAAAGCCCTCAGTCTCCGACTTCAACCCACTAGACCTTAGGAAAGAGAAGGTCAACTGCTCAGACAAGCCATGCTCTTCTGGATATTTGTAGAAGATTCCATGCATTGACATCTTTATGGAGTCTTAAAAGGAAATAGACTTCCGCAGTTTTAATGTGGGATTTTAACTTTGCGGGAGCAAGTTCCGTAATGGACTGCTGACACCTCTGCTTGAAGTTGAGTGTGAGCCTGAGGCAGCAGGTTGTGGCCAATACTACCTGTTGTGCAAAGGCTCCAGACTCAATAGTCCACGCCCTCCCAGATGTCGCTAGAGGTATACTCACGGCACAGAGAACTTAGGATGTAGACTTCTCTCCATATTCACCCATTTTCGGGTCTTAGTGTCGATTTCCTTCAGTTCGGTCACTTTCCTGTGTATAGCACCAAAGGTGTATAATAACAATGGGACCGCAAACATGTTTGTGGTAGCGAATTTATTCTTGCCGGACAGTTCTGATGATCAGATCTGCCGGAGTCGGTCGAAATAATTATGGCGGAGACACTCTTTGACCAATTCTGCCTCTTGGACGCTGCGCCACTCCAAGGTAAGTATAGGTATCTCCGGCATCGTTTCTTGAAATGCATATTTATCTGTTCCGAACTCCATTCCAATAGCATGACTGTAATCCTGCACTACCTTCAGCGACTGTTGTAGTTCGCGTTGGCCGAAGGATTAAAGTTTTATGTCATCCACATAGAACAGATGGGTGACCTTGTGCATTCTGTTATTGGGCGTGCCACAGCTATATCCTTTAGTATTTCTCAGCGCTATGGACAGAGACAACAGCAAGGGACTCAATGAGTCTCCTTGGAAGACACTTCTTTTGAGTGACACCAGCTCTATCTGAACCCAAGTTCCAACTGATGTTATAGTGAACCGCGTCTTCAAGAGTGGCATTAGTTGTTTGATATTATTATTATATTATTTATTATCCTGAATTTTTTGGAAAAGTTTACATGAAAATCTTTGATGTGACCTCAACTATACGCGCCGCCCCTGACTATGGTAAATCCATCGCGTCGCGTTGTTCTGCGACTTTTTTTGCGGTGGAAATCACGCCCCGTCCAGGTCGTGACGTTTCGGACGCGAATGAGAGATCTTATTCAGTGTAGTCGCTACAAATTATAGGCAGCAGACGCCATTTCGACCGTCGCGCGTCGTGTGCGTTGGTCATTTCCTTTACAGATAATTTGTATGCACTCAGTCAACCTTTCCGGTATTTAAGTCGCACAAATCTTCTATTGATTCAACTACAAATTTCACTACATGCCTTAAAAGTATAACGATGTATTTGAATATGCCGAATTTAACATTATATTTAGTAATTTATTTACACTACCTACCCAACCGTTTAACATCAGAATGAGGTTAAAATCAGTAATAACTGAGCACTCGTATACAACTGACTCTATACTTAATTAATAACTTCAATCAAGGATCAATCATACAGTTACATAAAATGATGCTTAATTTTTGATACACTGCTATTAAATATATCAAGCTGGTTATCATTAACATTCTCGTATCATCCTAAGACGCAACTCCTGGCTCAAAAACCTGCGATGATGGTCAAAGATGACCTCAATATAATTATTTAGAGCAGACACAAATAAGATTAAATGGGCAAATGTAATAGCCAACGTCCTCAAGGATAAGGCGCCTTAAGAAGAAGATCATCCTAAGTAGGGATGACTGTAGTGCTTAACGTTTTTGTGGGCAGTTTGCCATTTAATAAATATAATTTTGAAAACTGAACAAAAAACACACTTTTGTAGTAATAAAAAGTTAAAATAATTCTTAGTGTAAGCTGAAAATAATAATGTGTAAAAAATACAGTTTAATTGTGAGAAAATGGAGTCAAGTTGATTGACTCTATACTTCCCAAACATCACGGTAATACTATTTTATTATTTTTCCATTGTGTGAATGAGAATTCATCAACTTGATGACATATGTAATACCTGTTAATATTGTACAGGTCAGAAATATAAGAGCAGTTTACATTTTTTGTGCTCCTACCGAGTGTCGACACTACAAAGGACCCCTTACACCCGTATGCACCGTGAGTCAATTGCGCAATTAGCTACGTAAACCTGGATTAGATTACTTGTTTACTATGCACCGCAAACTGACAATTTTGACACTGTCACTGTCAAAAGAATCTTGCGAATACAACCTTGCCGTATCTCCTATCTGGATTAGTTAATCTCTTGACGGTGCATGGCTAGATGCCAAAGATTAGCAAAACGCGATTAGGGAACTAGGAATAGAATCGCCAAACGGTGCATACGGGTGTTAATCCTTCACAAGGCACCCGACCGGTCGAATGACCCTTATCGCTTTTGGCTTTTTTTGCTGCTCTGTTATACGACCATTAGTTTAATCAAAATTGTATATGTCTGTTATAGAGAGATATTATTATAAAATTGAGACCTGAAAAAAATGTGTGCTCCTATCGAGTGCCGACACTACAAAGGACCCCTTAATCCTTCACAAGACACCCGACCGGTCTAATGACCCTTATCGCTTTTGGCTTTTTTTGCTGCTCTGTTATAGACCGTTAGTATAGTCAGTATTGTATATGTCTGTGTAATTGTGTATAAAGAGATATTATTTACAATAAATAGATCAATTTATTTTGTTTTTATCTATTGCAAATTGGTATCTTCGATTATTTTGATCTCCTACGACTTTCTGAACTATTATAATACATATTTTGTATAGATAATTACGGTTTTATCATTACTCAGGTCTACATAATAACGTAACTGCACTATAGAAGTGTCGACACTGATTGAGACCTGAAAAAATTGTAAACAACTCATATATCTGACTTCTACAATACTAATATCTATAACATACATACTATTTAAATATAATATTCCTGAATTAGCCTTTATCTGTTACTTCTATTTTATAACAATTACTACCTTATATAAACAGTTGCTGGATGACAAGCTACAGTTCTCAAAACTATTGATAATAATATTCATGCCGGCAATACTCTAGCTCCGACTGAATACACTTTGCGAGTTCACAACATGTCTGTTAAGAAATTGTGACCATGGTGATGACCTTATACCCAAGCACAAGTTTGTAACATTTTTGGGACTTATTAATGTTCATTTATTAATTTCATATTTACAATGAAGGCTATTATTATTAGTATTATTGTTATTGTCTGAGATCGCCTTGGAACCAAATCGTCGCCCGCCCTCCTACAAAAAATTGCAACACAAAAACTCTCATAAATAGTTTCTTGCATTTCTCTCCGTAGGAACTAGGACGACCTAGTTTTTATTATACAATCTTCAACTGACACCTTAATCACATGGCATGCCGATTTTATGATATCTGCAGGCAGATTATATTATCAGTGTCACTACAGGGCAATGAAAAGTTCTCTGAGGCTCATTTTAACCACTCCAAAAAAGAAAAGTAGAAAATGGCCAGGAATCTCTGAAGTACCCAAAAAAAAAAACAGTTTGAACGGCTTTTATATTTTGCTGCAGTTTCACCGTCACGAACACAATTTTCAAAAACCATAATCGACCTCTACCACGGCACACGGTCAGGTTTAGGAATTTCATTACTATCAGTTTAGTCATGGGCTACAGCAGTCAGATAAAGGTGAAAAGTATATTACGTCGTTCCTTCACAGGGCAATAAAGAGCCCGCTGTGAACACAACAAATTTTTCAAATTTACAACCCCCCACCTGGGTGTCCATCCGTCCAGAAATTTGGAGCTAAACTTCGTGACCGGGCAGAACTGCAAAAATCGGTAAAATCTCCGAAATTTGAACTCCAATCGAAAATATTTGGCACAAAATGACAGCAAAATAAACAAATATAATTAACGTACAGACAAAAAAGGCACTACAGTCGCTTGATGGCCCATATGGGAAAAGCAGTATTGTGGTATGTGGCGTGTATAATATTAACATCCTTGAAAATAGTCTAGATGTAAAAAGATTTTATGATCTCATTTTTTCATTTGATTTAGAACCTACTATCAGCACTCCCACTCGTTTTGGTCAAAGAGAATGTCTCGACAATATTCAAGTACGGCTTGAGTTCGGCATATAAAACAGAGCACTCCCACTCGTTTTGGTCAAAGAGAATGTCTCGACAATATTCAAGTACGGCTTGAGTTCGGCATATAAAACAGAAGTCATTTATTCTGCCCTTAGTGCTCAAAAAATCGTGGTTAATAAAAATGTCAGTGAACCAGGAGCATCTAAAGAAAAAATGAGAAACTTAAGTAAAAAAAGTATCGTCACATTTATTAATTACCTTATCTGTGAAAATGCGTTTATAGTGCAGTCGATGGGAATGCAAAATTGCAGGAATTTAATTCACTAATTAATTATTATTATGAAATGAGTGTTCCACTTTCAGACAAAAATTGTCGATATCACGGTGCCAAAAACAATTATTGGATAACAACAGGTATCAGAATATCAGCAAAAACTTTGAAGCACTTACATGCATTGGCTTGCACAGGTAGCGATTCATACAAAAAATTGTATATGACATATAAACGTATATACCGGGTGTCCCAGAATTTCCTTGACACGTGATATTTTCGTAACGAAAAACGGTTCAAGCAAGAACTGAGTGGTACTTTTGAAGGTACTATAGGGTCTATCATACCATGCACTCAAAACATTTTTTTTGTACGTCAACCCCTAAAACTCACCCCCAACTTTTTTTTTCAAATAGCACCCCATAGGTTTTCCTACATGAATGGTATCCCCATTTTATTTAAAATCTTGTGGTACCTTTAATTTTATATGCAAACTTATTTTTTCCGTAAAATCATAAGCATAAGGCAAATGAAATGATAATTTGTTTGACCCCTGATATTTTTGTAACAAAAACGGATAAAAAAGAAATGTAAGTGGGTTTTTCAAGGGTGGTGAATGACCTATCATTCTTTGCTTATGAACCATTTTTTTTCTTACTTAAACCTCTGGAATCCACCCCTAGCTTCTTCTTTCAAATTTCAATCCACAATTTTGCCTGGAGAAATGAATTCTTTACTTGAATTTAGTTATCGTAGTGCCTTACTTTTTATGCCCCTACTGCAATTCATCGTTAATTTTTTTCGTTTAATCCATGAAATCGTAAGCATAAATGAATTAAAACACATGTATGGAAAACATTTTTTTATTATCATGAATCAACTAATAAAAAAAATGTGACAACAAAACTAAGTGCAAAAACGTGAAAAAGTTTTATGGTTACATCGGGCCGCACCAACCCCGTGTGCAGGGTGTGCCCCGCACACGGACGCCAAAATTAACGATAAAATGCAGTAGGGGCATAAAAAGTAAGGCACTACGATAATTAATTCCAAGTAAAGAATTTATTTTTCCAGGCAAAATTGTGGATTGAAATTTGAAAGAACTAGCTAGAGGTGGATTCCAGGGGGGTAAGTGAAAAAAAATTATTAATAAGCAAGGAATGATAGGTCATTCACTACCCTTGAAAAACCTACTTACTTTTCTTTTTTATCCGTTTTTGTTACAAAAATATCAGGCGTCAAACAAATTATCATTTCATTTGTCTTATGCTTATGATTTTACGGAAAAAATAAGTTTGCATATAAAAGTAAAGGTACCACAAGATTTTAAATAAAATGGAGATATCATTTATGTAGGAAAACCTATGGGGTGCTATTTGAAAAAAAAAAGTTGGGGGTGAGTTTTAGGGGTTGACGTACAAAAAAAAATGTTTTGGATGCATGGTACGATAGACCCTATAGTACCTTCAAAAGTACCACTCAGTTTTTGCTTGAACCGTTTTTCGTTACGAAAATATCACGTGTCAAAGAAATTCTGGGACACCCGGTATATAACAGAGTGATACGCGCAGCAAAAGAACAATATTACAGCAATTATCTCGAAAACTCAAAAAATTATTTGTGGAAATGAGATTACAAGTAACCCCGTAGTCATCGCAGAAGCTTTTAATAAATATTTTAATGATATACCCAGTAAGGCCAAACAAAAAATACCTAAGAAGGAATATCCACATTTTTTTAATAATGCAAAGATGTAACGGTTCACCCGTTTTCAAAATTATTTTTATATTATTTACTTGGCTACCATATACAAATAGTTTACAACTTCCATTTTTAGCTACTGCTTCCTCATTATACTAGTACATTTTTATAACTATTTTGCTTCTCACCCCTACCTTTTTCCCATCTCTACTTTCTTTCAGATGGAAAGATTTTTATATTACACCGTCAGCGCATATTTAATGAGTGGGGGTATACCAAGGTTACCTTTTATGTCGAAACACATACCTCCTTCCTTTTGCTTTTTGAACTCAAATAGTTAACACTAAATATAATTATGTCTCTCTAAGACAATCTTTTGTGTCTGTGCCATTATGTCTTAATCAAGGTAATCATAACGATTTAATTGCTAAGGTTTCCCACATTTTCATTGCTTCTGCATATTTATCTTATCTTATCTTGTGTAGGAATGTGATTTTTCTGATTTATACATTTCTTTTCATGAACATGTGATGGCGAACATTTTAATCTTTAAATATCAAGTCAATCATACACTGTATATTTATTAATTACCTAACAAAAGATTCGCTGAACACTACTCTTTGTTTCTAGCCATATATTTTTGTGTTAAGATGTCTTATCTTGTGTGTATTTAATGTTTCACATTTTTTTTATGACATTCCTTACGTAAAAATACCTAGCACTCAGATTTGCTAATTGAGAACGCAATGAAAAGATCTTTTGGACATTTTTGTAATTTTGTTTTACAAGGCGTGAGGAAAAAGTTTGTAAATTTTTGAACATACTTTGTACATTTATTTTATTTATCACTATATATCTGAAAAGATCCGGTAGGACTGAAAATGCAAAGTATTTAAGAATCTTTTTTTAAACTATCCGCTCTTGTATATATCTATATATTTTTTTTTAATCTTTACCATGTGAACATTTGAAAGTTATCTGCTTTTTGGCTTTTTAATACCCCCATGCTACTTCATAGATTTGTTTCTGAAGTATATGAATGCAATTTATCAAAATGTAAGAACGCATGAAGATCTATACTTCAGGAACAGATCGTGAAGTCCTGTGAACTTCTCCACAAGGTGCTAATACCAGCCATAACTCTTTCACAGGAGAACCACCCTTTTTGGTCGGGGTGCCACCATGAAGACCTTTTTTTTGTCCGGGTGCCACCATGAAGACCTAACTTTTTTTCGGGGTGCCACCAAGAACACCTTTTGGTCGGGGTGCCACCATGGAGAACACCTTTTTTGTCAAGGTGCCACAATGAAGACCACCTTTTTTTGTCGGGGTGCCACAATGAAGACCACCTTTTTTTTTCGGGGTGCCAACATCGAAGCCACCTTTTGTCGGGGTGCCACCATGAAGAACACCTTTTGTCGGGGTGCCACCACCAAAGCCACCTTCTCTTTCTCGGGGTGCCAAAATGAAGAAAACTTTTCTTTGGGGCACCACACCTTTGGGGCACCACCTGAACTCCTGAAAAAGCCAGCCTTCTCTGGAGCACCACCTTCCTTTCGGAAGGGCACTACTACCAGGACTTCCCTTCGAGATAAGTTATTTTTAAAAAAAAAATAAAATGTACTGCATTCATATATATACTAAAATAAATCTTTATTAAACCATTGTTGTCCTAGTTTTCATTTCTTGGCGGCTAACGAGACTCACACATTCACGCACACACGCACGCACCTACATACCCTAGTCTCATGCAAACCGATCGAGCTGCTGGTTGCTATGTGTAATGAAAGTGTTGGCTGGTCATTCATGACCAAACAACATTTTTATTGTTGTTGTATACAAAGAGCTCTTTAATATCCGACAGACGATATTGAGATAATTAATCTCGTGAAATCTTTCAAAAATTCAAGATCATCTGGCTCAGATGGAATTACCAACAACCTACTCAAACAATGTATGTTTGTTTTGGTTGACCTATTGACATATTTATTCAATAGCTCGATTCTATCGGGAGAATTTCCTGAAATATTTAAATTTTCAAAAATTATACCGATTTTCAAAAGGGGCAATAGGCATGACTCAAACAACTACAGGCATATTTCACTGCTTTCATCATTCTCAAAAATCCTTGAAATAATTGTTGCCATACGATTGACCAACCTTTTAGTGAGAAGCAATGATAAACTTACATCCAGTCAATTTGGGTTTGTTGAAGGTAAAAGCACATTAGATGCAATAACGGAATTTACTGATACTTCAATAATTTTTTTTGTAGAATAAGGTCATTTAAACAAAAACTCCTTATTTTCCTATCTGCAACTTTTCGACTTATATTAAGTCATCCTCAGGCAACAAAAAAACGAAGTTTTCATCGTTTGTGTGGCAATAATCATCAGGGTTTAACTAGATAAAAATACTGGAAAAATACTGATACTATTTACAAACAACTTGATGCAAAAAATAGAACTGCAGGAATTTTCTTTGATCTGAGTAAAGCGTTCGATTTCGTTGATCACAAAAGGCTCTTAGAAAAGCTGAGAGGTTATGGAGTCAACTAGTTTCAACTGGTTTACGAGTTACTTATCATGTAGAAAACATTTGGTAGAAATCAAAGGAAATAAATCTTCTATACTTAGTAAAGTAACATCGGTACACCCCAGGGCTCAACCCTGGGGCCTCTTTTATTCATCATTTTATGAACGATTTACCGAATCATATAACAACTGGTAAAACTATTTTATTTGCAGGCGGCCCTCCTCTCAGGCCGTCTTTTGATGCCAAGCTTGCTAGAACTGAACTGAACTGAAAGGTTTCCTGAGTGTCTGTGAAGGAGGGTGTATTCAGGCCAGAGTGCAAGGGCCTTCAGGCCAGGACTGTGCAGTTTTTCCTCTGAGGCTATCCGGAGCGTCTGTGGGCCGCTTTAGAAAAACGCCAACAGACCGACGGAAATGTGTGATGTGGATTTTTGTGATGTAGATATCATAAAACGCCCAAGAAGTGTAATATCTCAAAATCAAAAATGTTCGCCATCACAATACACCCCTCACCTCACGACGAGTATTATGAACAGAAAAACCTAGTATGTGAGGCGAACAGGATCTGACAACGCTGCATCACTCTCATATATGTTCGACTTTACACTAGGTAGCTTTTACTACACAAATCGAAAAAGTAATTTTATAGTCGCTAATAAAATCTAAATGTTAAGCAGGTGGAACGAGTCGCAAGTCGTTACGAAGAGGTGAGAAATTACCGTAGACGTTCCCAGCCAACACCTTGTTTCAGTAACTACCACAGTGCTAGTCCCATTTCCTAGAATAGCCTTGATTTTATGCACAGATATTCCGTTATCTTTTCTTGAAATCCATATATATGAATTTTAATTGCTGGGTTGTCATTCTAATCCTATTATTTTCTGTTGCGCTGACAAAACAGTCAGTTTATGGAACTTCCTACAACTTCTAAAGACGAAACGTAGGGTCTATTTAGAACTCGATACGATAGGTGTGACGTATATGTTTCAAGAATATATCAGTCTACATAAATATAATGGTCGTATGTCACCAATTTCAATGCAAAAGAAAGAAGAAAGAGTTGTTATCCCAACTATCGCCATAATGTCAATAGAAATAATTTTATATATTAGGCAGAGAGGAAAAACCAGCAAGATTAATTAGATGCATTCAACCAAATACAAGAAATAAAATAAAAAAAATTATAACGTAAAGCGCCAATTAACAATTATTATTCTTAATTGATCTACTGATATATTAACAAATTATTCCTAGAGTAAATTTCGGTCAGTGGCCGAATTCGGTTAGTGAGTACAAGCCATATACAGGGTGTTCATTTGAAAACCCCGGATTTCTCGAAAACCGCAGATTTAAAGAAAAAACGCGAGACCTGTCAAAAGATCTGTCAAAAGGGACAACTTTTTACCCAAAAACTACTTCACCCCCTTGTACCCTGTGCCCCCCAGGATGATCTCCTCAAAAATTTTAAATGGCGAGGAGTATCGAGTAATATCTTGCTTCAAGGGTATATCGAAATCCTTTATTTTGACGTTTGATCTTTAAAATTCGGTCGATTCGTTCTGGAGAAAAGAATCTTAATGCACCTTAACTTGTTCAAACAGAAAAAAAATCATATCAATATCAATATTTATTGCAATACGTGTTCAAATGTTGCCCATTATCGTCCAAACAATGATATAGGCAATTGTTAAATTCCTGACGGGCAGTTTGGATGACATGTCATTAGCGAAAGCCGCCATAATATCCCACAGCATGTTTTTGGAACTGCCCGTCAAGAATTTGAAAATCGCCTATATTATTATTTGGACAACAGCGGGCAACATTTGAACACTTATTGAAATAAAATAGTGATATTTTCCTACGGTTTTGTGTTCTATTCGACCAAGTTAAGATACATAAAGGTTCTAATTTTCTCGAAAACCAATTGACAAATTTTAAAAAATCAGACATCAAAATAAAGGACATCGACATATCTTTGATATAAGAAATTACATGATACCCTTTCTCGTTTAAAATTTTTAAGGGGATGAGCCTGGGTGGAGAGGGTACACAGGGGTGAAATAGTTTTTTATCAAAAAGTTGTTTCCCTTGACAAATCTTTTGACGTGCCTCGGCGTTTTTTATCAGATATTTTCGAGAAATCCAGGGTAAGAGCTTTTCAAATACTCAAACACACACTACAAAGGTAGATATGAGGTATCAAATACTAATTCGAACAGTGTACATTGTTATTTCAGTGGCAGAAGTGAGGTTAAGTTCGGAATTATTATGTATTTAAATCATACTATTAATAGCTTTGATCGTAGATAAGGTACAGTATTTAACTTGCAGCAAAGCTATATTGTGTTGTTATTGTCGTAATTTGTAGTTAGCTCCACCATTAAATGAAACTTTGAATATTTCTCGAACATATAAAAAAACCTAGTTTTCAGTCTAACGGATTTATCGCGCAATCAAACGGAATTTTGTTGAGGTTTTGGAAATGAAAAAAAACAAATCCAATTTTATGGGCAATGTAGGTCCCGACCTCCATTACGAATAACCCTATCAGGTCCTAAGAAAGCAACCAATCGTTGCAAAGCCCTTTTGCCTTCAATGGCCAGACCCGCATTTGTAAGGCTCACTACGTCGCAGACGAAAGATTAGAATATCAATCACGATCAACTAATACATTCGGATTTGTTCCAGATCTCTGTCAGACCCTACCGATAACGCATTTTGAATAACGACTTTAAATCTACTTGGTTATCGTCAGCCTATCTATGGTTTACCAGCATGGGTCGAAAGTAATAAATATTATTTTATTTCTTCTCCGTAAAATTTTACACAGCCTTCTAGATAAACCGTAAGTATCGTGTTACACAGTGGTGATAGGATGACAAGTGGGATGAATAGT
The DNA here is from genome assembly GCA_951848785.1 of Callosobruchus maculatus. Lineage (NCBI taxonomy): Eukaryota > Metazoa > Arthropoda > Insecta > Coleoptera > Chrysomelidae > Callosobruchus > Callosobruchus maculatus. The sequence continues at coordinate 1,336,773 of CATOUR010000064.1, read as the reverse complement.
TAATTTTTAAAGCAAAAATAATACAGGGCGTTACTTAATGAAAGGCAGGGCCGTAACTAGGCTTTGACCATGGGAGGGGTTCATGTATAAACAAAATAGCTTGATTTTGTGACGTTTTAATTTGCCTAAAAGCTGTATATTCGCCGCTCATTCTGCAGAACCTGAGGGTGCATACACAGAAATGTCTAAACAATACTACAATTAATCACTAAGCTTTTAGAAAGCATCTTGATTACTTTTATTTTGAATGATTTTAGCAGCTTATTTCATTCATGGGAAAACTCATGGGGGGCGTTTGGACCCCCTAAACCCCCCCTTATATATGGTCCTGATGAAAGGCCGTAATTAAAGGGAACATTTCTGACCCAAATCGGGACCATCGATAGCTATCGATGGTCCGCCCAAATTCAAGTAGTAGAAAAGTTCATACAGGCTGAGTCTTAAGTATGGAATGCCATAATTATCTCGGAAACGGTTTGCACAACTTCCATGAATTTTGTTTTTTGGGGGTTTTGCAATACGTGCGATCTTATGATGCTATTTACAGTGTTGTCATGTCTACTGTTTTTCCGAAAATATCACAAACTTTATTGTTTCAAATGGACCACACTGTATACTTCTATCCTTTTGAAATCCTTGAAAAATACTGATTATTTGTGTAAAATATTTTCTATACCTAAACCTCGTAACTTGGGAGCTACAACTGAATTTACATTGCATCCGCCCAAGCTAAAATAACTAATTATAGGATGGCTATGATTACTGTCTAGCAATCAGGCATGTTGCGAGATGTAGGTACTGCGAAGTTTCAGGAATTACATGACTTGTTGTATTGAAGTAAACTGACAACATTTTGAGCATCTGCTGTAGCAGCCTTCATGTTTTTTGAAGTTAATGTATTACTTTAACTTGGGCGGATTCAATGTAAATTTAGCTGTAACTCCAAAATTGTGACGTTCAGGTTTAAGAAATGTAATACAAAAAGTAATCAGTATTTTTCAAGGATTTCAAAAAGGAAGAAATACAGTAGTAGCGAATTATAATTTTGGGGGTGTAAATTAGAGCAAATATAGCATCTTTTCTTGTTACTGTGTCACCCAATGAGGTATTTGTTTTTGATCACGTGACGTCCGGTTCAAAATTTTTAATGGGACATCCTGTATATTTATGACTTTTTGTGTTTCTCTCGATAAAACAATTCCAACAAACTAGCACACTTGGGGTCTAAATTGATCAATTCAAGAGCTACAGGTACCTAAAGGACTCTACCACCACCATTATGTTATGAAACACTACCATGGTAATTTAACTGTAGCGGTACTTGTACATAATCAGTGGTAGCAGTACCATCCTTTAAGTACATGTAGCTCTTGAATTAATCACTTTAGACCCCAAGTGTGCTAGTTTGTTGGAATTGTTTTATCGAGATGAACACAAAAAGTTACAAATATACAGGGTCAGAAAAATCCATAGATCTTCTCGGGTTTTTAGGCCGTCGTCTGTTGGAGCTTCTTCCTAACGTTTCGCTCCAACGGACGACGGCCTAAAAACCCTAGAAGATCTATGGATTTTTCAGATGACGACGGCCGCGAAAGCCTCAACATTTACAATATACCCCTTTAAAAATTTTGAACCGGACGTCATGTGATCAAAAACAAGTACCATATTGGGTGACACAGTAATAAGAAAAGGTACTATATTTCTTCTAATTTACACCCCCAAAATTATAATTCGCGACTACTGCCCAGTTCCGATATATAGCTTGTCTGAACCGTCGTGGGACACCCTTATATAGGGGGATCTATTTGAAATAATAAAATATATCATATTTCCGTAAAAACGGTAGATCTGACAACATTGTTAACATCATCACAAGATCGGCCATATCGCAAAGCCCCTCTATCCCAAAATTCATGAAAGTCGTGCAAACCGTTTTCGAGATAATTGAGGCGTTTAATACTTTAGACACACTCTGTATAAACAGGGTCCGGTTTTCAAGATACAGTGTGTCAAAGTTTGGAAAAAATGATTTTTTATCAATATCTTCAAGATCATTGAGTCGATTTTTTTGTAATTTGACAGTGATATTCACTGCAATAAGACGAAAAGTCAGAACAGACTAGAAGATAATTATCATTTCCAGTGGCGCCTCGGAGCAATGTTAAAACAAAACAAGTTGGCGTTGTAATTCTTATTGATAGCCATAATTCCAACGGCGTATCTTTGAGCCAAATTTAAGTAGAAAAGTTCGTATAAGCATGTGGCCTAAACAGTCTGGTTTCGAAGATACGAGGTATCTATCAAATTTCGGGAAAGAAATATATTTTTTTGATCCCCTGTATCTAGACTATATTCAACAAATTAGTATTGCTAGGTTACCATATATTTAAATCCTTTCTACCCCTTTACCCTTTCTACCTTCACTCCGCTAAGTCAGAGATTGTACGCAGAATATAGCATATACATCTCCTATTTTAAAAAAAGTCCAAGTGTACAGGTTACTTCAGAAAATCTAGGCGTTCTATTTTTATTGTTGTAAACCAGGACACCCTATTTCATAGCCTACACTACAAAAAAATATTCTATACTGAAACTGAGGGGTAGTCACGAAGATTTTTCAACCCAGTGTGAGGAGATCCAAAGTGGTTAATTTGACCACATTGATCACGAATTTGGCCTCTGTTCCGAATTTAGCCGTGTTTGAAGTAAATACATAATTTTGCGTTCCGTGCAGATATGAACAGCATTGGACTCAGCGGTATTTTTTTATAAGAAAGAGTAGCAAAACTGCAGCCGTGCTAATATCTAAAAAGTCCAAAGGTACCCCATTGTTAAAAAAACAAAAAGAATCAAGCAAAATTGTTGGTTCTCCATCAGGACAAAATACGTGTGGTGATTAATTTAATCAATGAATTCGACTTCCGTTCCTGTTTTATTCCATTTTACTTCCTACACCGATAGGTGAGGGGAGCATTGTGATTGCGAAAATTTTCGATTTCGAGGTAAAACACTTTTTGGACGTTTTATGATGCCTACACGGTCTGTCGGTCTGTCGGTCTGTCGGTCTGTCGGTCTGTCGGTCTGTCGGTCTGTCGGTCTGTCGGTCTGTCGGTCTGTCGGTCTGTCGGTCTGTCGGTCTGTCGGTCTGTCGGTCTGTCGGTCTGTCGGTCTGTCGGTCTGTCGGTCTGTCGGTCTGTCGGTCTGTCGGTCTGTCGGTCTGTCGGTCTGTCGGTCTGTCGGTCTGTCGGTCTGTCGGTCTGTCGGTCTGTCGGTCTGTCGGTCTGTCGGTCTGTCGGTCTGTCGGTCTGTCGGTCTGTCGGTCTGTCGGTCTGTCGGTCTGTCGGTCTGTCGGTCTGTCGGTCTGTCGGTCTGTCGGTCTGTCGGTCTGTCGGTCTGTCGGTCTGTCGGTCTGTCGGTCTGTCGGTCTGTCGGTCTGTCGGTCTGTCGGTCTGTCGGTCTGTCGGTCTGTCGGTCTGTCGGTCTGTCGGTCTGTCGGTCTGTCGGTCTGTCGGTCTGTCGGTCTGTCGGTCTGTCGGTCTGTCGGTCTGTCGGTCTGTCGGTCTGTCGGTCTGTCGGTCTGTCGGTCTGTCGGTCTGTCGGTCTGTCGGTCTGTCGGTCTGTCGGTCTGTCGGTCTGTCGGTCTGTCGGTCTGTCGGTCTGTCGGTCTGTCGGTCTGTCGGTCTGTCGGTCTGTAGGTCTGTCGGTCTGTCGGTCTGTCGGTCTGTCGGTCTGTCGGTCTGTCGGTCTGTCGGTCTGTGGGTCTGTCGGTCTGTCGGTCTGTCGGTCTGTCGGTCTGTCGGTCTGTCGGTCTGTCGGTCTGTCGGTCTGTCGGTCTGTCGGTCTGTCGGTCTGTCGGTCTGTCGGTCTGTCGGTCTGTCGGTCTGTCGGTCTGTCGGTCGGTCGGTCTGTCGGTCTGTCGGTCTGTCGGTCTGTCGGTCTGTCGGTCTGTCGGTCTGTCGGTCTGTCGGTCTGTCGGTCTGTCGGTCTGTCGGTCTGTCGGTCTGTCGGTCTGTCGGTCCGTCGGTCCGTCGGTCCGTCGGTCGGTCGGTCCGTCGGTCCGTCGGTCCGTCGGTCCGTCGGTCCGTCGGTCGGTCGGTCCGTCGGTCCGTCGGTCCGTCGGTCGGTCGGTCCGTCGGTCCGTCGGTCCGTCGGTCCGTCGGTCCGTCGGTCCGTCGATCCGTCGGTCCGTCGGTCCGTCGGTCCGTCGGTCCGTCGGTCCGTCGGTCCGTCGGTCCGTCGGTCCGTCGATCCGTCGGTCTGTCGGTCTGTCGGTCTGTCGGTCTGTCGGTCTGTCGGTCTGTCGGTCTGTCGGTCTGTCGGTCTGTCGGTCTGTCGGTCCGTCGGTCGGTCGGTCCGTCGGTCGGTCGGTCCGTCGGTTCGTCGGTCCGTCGGTCGGTCGGTCTGTCGGTCTGTCGGTCTGTCGGTCTGTCGGTCTGTCGGTCTGTCGGTCTGTCGGTCTGTCGGTCTGTCGGTCTGTCGGTCTGTCGGTCTGTCGGTCTGTCGGTCTGTCGGTCTGTCGGTCTGTCGGTCTGTCGGTCTGTCGGTCTGTCGGTCTGTCGGTCTGTCGGTCTGTCGGTCTGTCGGTCTGTCGGTCTGTCGGTCTGTCGGTCCGTCGGTCCGTCGGTCCGTCGGTCCGTCGGTCCGTCGGTCCGTCGGTCCGTCGGTCCGTGTAAATCGGTCCATTGGCGGCGGAGTAATTAGCAAAAAAACAAGCAATTTCAAATATTCCTCAAACCTCGTTTTTAGGCGTTTTAGGGCTTCCTGATCATTTTCTACTTTTTTTTGGTGGGGGTGAAATTGGTGTGGTTGAGTGGTTGGGGTTGTAGAACTCAAAAATTTGTTGTATCCATAATAGGCTGATGAATAATAAGAAAGAGCTAGCGTCATAATACACTTTTTTAGGTCAATTCGAACATTGCCTTGTCTAATACAGAAACCAAGGGACTTAGAATTTTCTGATACATACCTCAATGAACGTGTATTGTTCCTGATCGTTCTGTATCGTGTAACATGGAAACAGTTAGATGGATTTTAATGAAATTTATTATTATTACTACCATGCAAATGATGCAGAACGTTTATGATTTTTTAAAATCGTGTCAGTGCAATAATAAAAAACTAAAAATATAAAAACAGCTCAAACTTCGGTTTTAGGCAATTGGAGGGTTCTTGATGACTTTGTTTCATCCAGTTGAAGGTCTTAGAATAAAAAATGTGACGTTCTAGTTCCTACGGAGAGAGATACAAGAAACTATTTACTAGAGTTTCTGTGGTAGATGTTTTTTGAGAGCAGGCGGGCGATGATTTGGTTGCAAGGGAGTCTCAGACTATAGCTTCATGCAATGGGAAAATAATAAAATGGTATCACCGTTATGTGTGGGATGTACTGAGTCAATCAACTTGACTACTTTTTTTGCGAAATCAATGTCGAGAGCCAATCTGAGTACACGACTGGATTCAGCGGTAAATATTCTATAAGGAAATTCGGAAATTATCTGGCATCCCAGAATTGAAGATGATGGTCGCCGTTCGAAAATCGAAGAAATCCAAAGGCTTCCTTTGTTTAAAAAAGAAGAATCGAGCAAAACTTTGGGTTTTCAATCAGGACAAAGACTCATGTGTTGTTTAATTTGAAGACATTGATCACGAATTCAGTAAGAGATAATGATAAAAATCATAATAATAATCAGCTTTATTCAGAGATCATCAATGATGTCATAGAATGAGCCAAAAAGAAATTAGTCATCATAGAGGTACTCAGTGCCAGAGTAATAAGCCTTTTTAATAAGTAGCGACTTTATATTTCTTTAGAATACATGAAGATTTGCTGATTTTAAGCAATAGGTCAGTTTATTATAAAATTTAATACCCATATATTTGGGACTATTTTCTGTTAGTGACAATCTATGGTGCAGGGATTAGTAAAGTTGAGTGATTTCTTGTGTTGTAAAAGGATATGAAAGAAAGTGAGATTTCCCTTGACGTACAGCAACTCTTTGATACAGATACAGGGCAGTGTAAGTATATTTATATGGGCTACTTCGCACAATCACCATATACATATGACTTATACACGATATTTTCTTGTAACTTTTTATATTCACAATGTTCTTAGCAAATGCGTCTCCAAAGAGTTTGATACCTGCATTACAAGCAAATCGTCGTTCCTGGAGCAACAAAATGCTGTCCTGCTATTAAAGCGTTCAAGTTTCGAGGTTCGAGTGAACATAAAGCTACGTTCGTATAGATATACCATAGATAACTATTTTTATTCCTCGTCAAATATCCCGAACGCAGAACGTACTTATGTGTAGCCAAGCATGTCTAAGGGGTACTTAAGACCAGTCGTATAAACGCTCTTCGTGCCTATCACTTTGCGAAAACATTTGGAAAAACTGCGAGATTTACATCTGAAATTGCGCTGTTTCAGACCCAATACGATTATTTTGTGTGATATTGAAACACGTATAAATGCATATATTTATAGTAGTCCAGGAGACATAACAGTTGTGCTGGAAAATTAGTAGGCACTACTAGAATTAAATCTACATGATTTTAGAGGGAAGTATTGTGATCGCGAAGATTTTTTATTTTGGGATAATACGCTTTTTGTTCTTTTCATGATTTCTACATCTACTGTATGCCTATCGGTCTATCTGTCTGTTGGCGTTCTTCTAGCCTCGTTATCTCAGTAGCCGCTGCGTCGATTGTGATGAAACTAGCCCGACATAGTCCTCCTCGACCACCAACAGAAGACGGTGTTCCTTATAGAGTTTTTGGCACCTGCCGAGGTGAACATCATGTCTAACGAAGAGGAAAAACGGGCCAAATAACAGGAGCTCCTCGGTCAGCTTCTTAGACTATGGCCAGATTACACTGTCTGCTGGTAACTTTTGAACATATTGTCACGACGGCCTCTTTTTGTTCACCCAGGGAATCAAACTTTCACAGTTTTACTTCACAACTCAATACAATATCTCTTAACCTTATCTCAGCTATAATATAACTCCACTCAACTGAACTACTGCCACGCTATTCGTGGCGCCTTGTATACACTTCATCGAACCATCTAGAGAATTCGATGACATTCTAGAATGCCCATCCGTCATTCCCGAAAATTCTAGACGATTCGATGACGTTTACACTTCAAAGATCTAACCTAACACTTTGACTTTACATCATGCATGACGACTAATACACAATACACGGATACAATACTATACAGTATGTTTCAATATAATACTGCCTATAAACAAACAGCGCGCATTATCCTTCATAACTCACGGTCCAGCCGTGGGCTATGAATACCGCCTATTGGATACCAGTGCTAATCTCTTGGAAATACCTAGGATTAAACCAGTGGAGATTCCTGAATTTTTGAAAGGGGGGCGCACAAAATTTTAAATAAATAGCTACACGAAAATCCTAGCAGAGATTGTTGAGGCCACAGCTGCATTCCTGCTAGTATCAAAAAAGTCACTTCTTAATAGTGTTTTTCTGATCACGCATCACAAAATGTTAGTTCTGAAGAGTTTTTTACTTAGAAAAAAAACGTCTAGCTTGACAATCGAACTCCCAACGCCTGATTGAAACAGGTCAGCGCTACCTACTGAACCAAGCAGCCGTCTGCATCACTTTGTCAAAGCTACTTATTTTCATCTTTGTAATGTTATTTAAAATTTTCTTAATTTTTATTTTGTGCTCTAAGGAAAGTTTACCTTAAGCAACGCGTTCACCCGATTATTCATTTTGAATAATAGGCTAGTAGGTTAGAATCGCCGATGTAAACAGGAGAACCTGTGTTTATATGTCACCGGGGTGGTCACCGGTACCCTTTTGGTTTTCATTGGTCATTATTTGAAGTCGACTGACCAAGTGTGATTGACCAATAGGAGCGTTAATAATATGCGATTGACTACTAGGAGCGGTATCGGACCGCTATCTATGCCGTCCGTGCCTTGGCGCCTTTAGTCAATCACGTGACGAGGTACTGGTTAAGTTCGAGCTTAGTGTGCTACGAGCGTGGTGGGACTATAGATGGTGTGCTCGCCGGCCGTACGAAATTGCGATCGCTCTGCGCATTGCGTCAGCAACGAAGATTTTTCGCGCGGGGAATTATTAGACGTCGAAATTCGAAATACCGCGGTGGTGTTTAGTCGCGTTTTAGATAGAATCGCTATTCGATAACGATTTTTCTTTGATCTACGTTGTATTCCTTCTTATTTTGAGTTATAGAAGACTGCCATTTATACACACAATGCCAAATTGTGCAGTTGTCGGTTGTAAAAACTACAATAGGATGAAAGAGCTAAATGTAAAGTTCTATAAGTTCCCGACAGTTGGAGAGTTGTTATCTAAACAATCAAACGTATTTAAAAATTTATTAAAGACAGTTAGAGCAACCCCAGTGGAAACCATTAAAGAATTTCCTGACAAAATAATATTATGTCTAATACGAACGAGGACATACATCAGGCTGAGACATATAAACAAAAAAATCAGTTTCGAAAATTGTAGGCGCAAACTTAAGAAAAAAATGTTGAAATTTACCAATAAATAATACATTTTTCTAGAAAAAGTCGTTTAATTACCTATTTTCCACTCCTCTATAACATAATTCACCAATAATTGGCTATTGAACTCCTTTAATCTATCACTTTGAAAATAAAATTTAATTCCGATATCCTTCATGTGGTATTCCCGCCAGATCGCCGACAAAAATTTTCGTTGCTGACGTCACAGCATGCGCGTGAGCACACCATGTTTATTTACACTATGGCTACGAGTGCCAGTTTTTGAAGGGGTGATACACGTACAAGCAAGTACGCGTACTTATGGCTCGTTGACCTTTTTCGCCTGTGTGTCACCGTAAGTACGCGTACTTTAAAACCGTCGCGTCGCGCAAATCACAGGCGATCCAACTGGTTTGAAATCTTGCTCGTAGCTTGTCCTGGCTCGTACGTGTGGCAGCACTGACAGCCGCGAGCCATTTTACTTCCCACACCGATAGGTGAGGGGAGTATTGTGATCGCGAAAATTTTCGATTTTGAGATAATCCACTTTTTGGGCGTTTCATGATGCCTACATAACGAAAATCCACGTCACTCATTTCTGTCGGTCTGTCTGTCGGTCTGTCTGTCGGTCTGTCTGTCGGTCTGTCTGTCGGTCTGTCTGTCGGTCTGTCTGTCGGTCTGTCTGTCGGTCTGTCTGTCGGTCTGTCTGTCGGTCTGTCTGTCGGTCTGTCTGTCGGTCTGTCTGTCGGTCTGTCTGTCGGTCTGTCTGTCGGTCTGTCTGTCGGTCTGTCTGTCGGTCTGTCTGTCGGTCTGTCTGTCGGTCTGTCTGTCGGTCTGTCTGTCGGTCTGTCTGTCGGTCTGTCTGTCGGTCTGTCTGTCGGTCTGTCTGTCGGTCTGTCTGTCGGTCTGTCTGTCGGTCTGTCTGTCGGTCTGTCTGTCGGTCTGTCTGTCGGTCTGTCTGTCGGTCTGTCTGTCGGTCTGTCTGTCGGTCTGTCTGTCGGTCTGTCTGTCGGTCTGTCTGTCGGTCTGTCTGTCGGTCTGTCTGTCGGTCTGTCTGTCGGTCTGTCTGTCGGTCTGTCTGTCGGTCTGTCTGTCGGTCTGTCTGTCGGTCTGTCTGTTGGTCTGTCTGTCTGTCGGTCTGTCTGTCTGTCTGTCTGTTGGCGTTTTTCTAGCCTCCTAATCTCAATAACCGCTGCATAGATTTTGATGAAATTTGGGTAGTGATATGGTATAGGGTCGTAGTAGGTAATGTTGCTAGTCCATTGGACTAGTATCACGAGGTTAAGAACAATGATTTAATTATTATGACCGCTTAGTGCATACAAAAATAAACGTTCTGCTGCATTTCGTTACTTTCTACATCATTTTGTTTTTTAGTAATTCCATTCTAAAGTTTAAAGAACGGAATTCAAATTCAGCCAATCACTGCCAACCGCGCGAATTATCAGCAGTGCATTGTTGCCAAGAACAGCTCCGACTCGCAAAACATTTACATTTCACATAAACATGTTATTTGCTATCCCAACTGTTATAAATATTTTGAAACTCACTTCTTAGCTTTCACATTTCTCATCTCCGTATTGAAGAACTGCATATTATCCACATAAAAGTCGTTCACCATAGCCATATCAACTTTAGGCAGGTTATCTGAATCGGCTTTTGTGAATCCACTATCGATTTTACTCATACTTGTTGGTTATGTTATGATAAAATAACTTGAAACCCAGTAAAATGGAATAAAAGGATATCCTGTACAAATAAACGCAAACAAATAATAATAACTTAATAATAACTTTAAGATTGTTGGAAATTACAGCCAAAGCCCAATGGAATTTGGAAGTGACAATGACCGAATGACGATTGATTGACAGGATTGACGGATCGAACCTTAACTTAGCTTTCGGAAGAGTTGTTCCAAATTATGGTTCTATCACCGTCCTAGAACTGTTTTCATCAAACCCCGCCCATTTTACAGTTCTAAAAACGGTGATTGGTTGATCCACCAGCGTACCAACCAATCATCGACTCTAGAATCACAAAATGGGCGGGGCACGATGAAAACCGTTCTAGGACGGTGATAGAACCGTAATTTGGAACAGCCCTGGAATTTCGGATCACGGGACATTAAAACCACAAAACATATCAGACGGGAACAGAAGACAAGATAGATGAGCCAGCCCGCGTACAGCTCCGGCATTTCGCGCGCCATCAGAATGCGGCAACACAGCACACATATCTGTCTATTGATTGGCTGTTCGCCTATAGGGCCGTGACGTCACGGCCCTAGGAAAATTCAAATATTTTCCTTATTTTCTTGGCTTTCCCGTGTCCAAAAAAATCGGGGAAAAAAACAGGATGATTTTTATGACGTACTCTGTCATATGCAACCATAAAAAAAATCATGATACTAGTCCATGGGCGGCGGATTAATTAGCAAAAAACGAAAAACTTCAAACATGCCTCAAACTTCGTTTTTGGGTGTTTTAGGGGTTCCTGATCATTTTCTACTTTTTTTTGGGTGGGGGTGAAATTGTGGTGGTTGGGGGGTGGGGGGTTGTAAAGCTGAAAAACTTGTTGTACTCATAATGGGCTGTCTACTGACCTGAGAGAGAAAGACCTAGCGGCATAATACACTTTTTTAGGTCCATCCGAACATTGCCTTGCCGATTACAGAAACCAAGGGACTTTAACTTTCTGATGCATACAAAATACATACGAGTATTACTTTGGATCGTTTTGTATTGTGTTACGTGGAAACTTCTGAATTGACTTTAATGACATTTTGACACAGATTTATTACCGCGACGAGTATCGAAAGCGCGTATGGTTTTTAGAAATCACTTCAGTGGCGGCGCGGCAATAATAAAAAAAACTAAAAATATAAAAAACACCTCAAACTTCGTTTTAGACGTTTTAGGGGTTCCTGATCATTAAAATTTTTTTGGTTGGGGGTGAAATTAGGGTGGTTCGGTGGTGGGGGTTTGTAAAACTCAAAAAATTGTTGTATTCATGATATATTGTCCATTGACCTGTGAAAGAAGCACCTAGTAGAATAAAACACTTTTTTTGCGGTCGGGCGAGCGATGATTTGATTGCAGGGGCATGTAGACTATAGTTTCATGCTGTGGGAAAATAATAAAACTGGTGTCATCGGAATGTGTGGGAAGTACTGAGTCAATCAACTTGACTACATTTTTTTTTTCGGATAGATGCGCAAAGTTGTTGTGTCTGGCGTTTGTTAAAAGTTTTGTTTATTTAGGAAAATTATCAAAATGAGTGATTTCAGCTTCACGTGTGTCGAGAGTCGTCGAGCCGAGTAAGTTCGCAAAGTTAAAAACCGCGTACTTAAAGTTCGTAGGTACGTGTGTCACCCACTTTATTATAGTCTGAGCACTATGGTGCGTCCATATTTGAGCATTTTAGCCCGCACGAATAGAACTAACAAACTGAATAGCGCGAATTCACCTAGTGTGGACGCTTCTCCGAGCATAACGGAATGCGCCGAATGTTTTCCGAGCACTGTCGGTAAAATGGGATTATAAGTGTTCGCCGAATGCTCAGTGTGGACGGGATTTGTGTCTGTTCACACTGTTCGTCAGTTTCGCAGTTGTAAGGACTCAGGCATGTTGTGCTTAGGGATTAATTTTGCGAGAAAAATGTATATCCCTTATAGACGAATATGAAAAATGTCCAATTTTGTGGAACCCTATGCATGAGCAATTTTTCAATAAAATGAAAGAGCATGATGCTTGGGTCAGTATCTCTGTATCAACTGGATGTACCCCTGCTGATGCAAAGAAAAAGATGTAGAGTCTCTTAGGTAGTTTCAAGAGGGAAAAATCGAAAGGAAATGAGAGTATGGGTACCGGCAAAGGCAAAAATATTTGTATACTGTTTGTAGAAAAAAAAAGTTGTACTGTGAACGAAAAAAATAACAAGATTTCAAAGCAAATTTCCTTAACTTTGATAGCTTGCAAATCATAGAGAAAGCGCCTGTAGCCACAACCAAATCTGTTATTCTCTATTATTGGAGTATGAGTTTATATAGATACGATTCTAAAGCACAATACTACAAAGCAATGGTTGTAGTTGGGAACACTACGAATAGAAGGAACGGTCCGAACATACAATACCGAACGTTTGCTCGCTGTGTTTGGTATGGCACGTTCGGCTTTCTGCTCCTTCGAGGTAAATGCTCAAGTGTGGACGCACCATTACAAATCAGGCAACCGATTGTACTTAGAAATAGGTATTAGCACTACATACATAACCGCTGAAAAGTATTTTGTTTCCTTTTGCTCAGGGGAGGCGGCGTTGCGCCTTAGGGAGGAACCGCCCCTGGATTAAATACACGCTATAACAACGCTAATACGAATGACGACTGTATTTATTTACGTGACAAAGAAGTGAGGTTAGGTTGTCAATATTGAGTAATTATTATGCATTTAAAACGTACTACTCATAGCTTCGGTCGTAGATAGGGTCAGTGCCGTGCCGAAAGGGCCCGCGGTGCGAGGGAGCCCGGGCATGCAGGGGGCCCCCGCTCAGCCTCAACCTCGCCCACCTCGAGCAAGCTTTGTACATAGTAATAACTATAATACATATACTTAATTTTATAGTGATGGAGTCATAATTTTCCAAAATCAAAATAAATATATTTTGGCATATTTTGCCTTTTCAGGACTTATTTTATGTAAAGTTTGACAAAACGACAACGTAATCGAACATAGAATCTAAAACGGTAAGAATAAGTGCAACATCACATTGACGCGACGCGTATCTATGCCAACGAATTCGAATAAGTTATAGAAAAATGCTCTAACAGAGGCATCTGTGTCTTCCCAAGACCCCGTTGTTATTACTTACTGTGTTCTCAAACACCATGTTATTTTTAACAGAAATTCGCAGTATTTAAATATTGTGGAATTATATTATTCCTCTCTTCATGCCATTATCTTTCGAGTTCTTTACCTGCTACCTCGAAGAGGGTGTAGAAACAAACGGTATACGGATTTATCAGCGGTCAGTATGGTATAAATACTAAATACTAATACTACTACTTTGGATTGTTTATTTGTTCTAACCTATTCGAATTCGTTGGTGCCGACATGTTATTTCTGGGAATCCCAGAAGGTCGATGCCGATGCCTTGGTGCTCACGTTCGGCTCAAGCAGAACGAGCATTATCAAAACTAAAACTAATAAAAGATTTTACAAGGTCGACAATGGGTGAATCGCGCCTAGGTTCTTTGGCACTAATTTTTATAGAAAATAAACGGGCAGAAGGCATAGACCAAATAGTTGATACATTTGTTGCTTTACATAAAAAAATAGTTTTTTCTTTACATGAAATGCAAGTCAAATCTTAATAATAAAATTTTTAGAGTTAAGGTATTTTATTTGTTTATTTTTGTTACATTCTTTTGTGTCATAAATGTTTTATTTGTTGTTAGTGATGTTTATTAAATTTTTTTATATATAGGAGGGGGGCCCCGTAAAAAAAATTGCGGGGGGCCCCCGAAGACCTTGGCACGCTACTGGATAGGGTATAGTATTCAACTCATGGTTATGATAATAACTCACTTGTTGATTTAGAGCACTCGCCTACGGCTCGTGCTGCAAACTTCATCTGCGTGAGTTGTTACAGTCATTACCACTCGTTGAATAATATACTATAAAGTCTGGGCAGATAGATAGTTACATCCATTCATGTGAAGTGAATCAAAGCGCGTTAAAATAGAAATAAACGGTACCGTCGGCCATCAAAGAAGCAAAAGAAGACCTCCATGTCGATGTCGTGCATTTGAGAACCAGGAACTACCGCACCAGCTTGACGTGTGTGCTACATGTCTGTTTGTTTATGAGGCGGTCGATGCATCGGATGCCAAGTAGGGCCATTTGCACGATCTACAAGCAGTTCCGCTGAGAACGGATCATCGGTGGTACTTTGTCACAGAATATACAGATAGATGCTTCAAAATGGCTACAGTAGAGCTAGCGTGGGCTGGATCGCATATTGGGCGAATTGGATAAGCCGGACTTTTTTACCGAGTTTTTCTGTTCTTTTTGATTTTTATAGAAGTATTGCGATCGCGAAAATTTTCACTCTGTCGGTCTGTCGGTGGGTGGGTCTGTCGGTCTGTCCGTCTTTTGGCGTTCTTGTAGCCTCGTAATCTCAGCAACCCCAGCATGAATTGTGATGAAATTTAGGTAGCTATATGCTCTGGGGTCGCGGTAGGTAATGCTGCTACAATTTTGAAAATCGGTCCATGGGCGGCGGAGTAATTAGCAAAAACAAAAAATTTCAAATATTCCTCACACTTCGTCTTTAGGCATTTCCTTATTATCTCTTATCAATGGTTCAGGTAAAACGACCTCCTTACCGGCACGTATCCAGCATTTAGTTTTGCCTGCAGGTTAGGGTTGACATTTTCCAATTTTGCTTGACCGAAAGGCTTGATCAGTAACAAAATACTCGTCGCCGGGGGGAAGGGTGCATTTTTATTTTTTAGCAGATTACATTTTGGTATACGAAAATTTGAACACATTTCTCACGTTTTCCAAAAGATCTGCTGGCTAAACATGAAAAATAAATTCTTACTTAACATGTTAACATTATTACATTCGATAGTGTTGCGCAAAGAACCGAAGTATTTATTCGAGAAAATTGAATTTAGAAAAGAAGCACACAGTAGGAATGTTAGAGATAAGACATTGCTATTCATACCGTACCATAAATCAGTGCTTTATGAAAGATCTTTCACCTACTCCATTTCCACGTTGTACAACAAAATACCTTCAGAACTAAAGCTTCTAGATTTGTTGAAATTCAAGAAACGTATCCGTCTATGGTTGTATAGTAATCAAATTTCTCCTAGGTAACTCAGTAGTAATTTATATCACAATAATAATTAGTCTTCAATATTTCAATTGTGATTTTATGCAGCAACTACCACGTCCACTTTATTGTGTTTTTTTATATATTCTTATTTATCGGTGTCTACTTCAGACAAGTAATTTATTAGTATTTATTCTGGAGTTGAATGGCAGAGCAGAGGTAGCGTCCACGCTACATTCTGAATTCCGCTCCACATTCTTTCTTCTGCTATATGTTAGAATTATAATTTTTATTGGGAAATAAAGACATTATTATTATTATATATTTCAAAAAACAAAAAGTGCAGCCCGGGCTCCGACACACCGAGCTGCTGTTCCATTACCCAATGACTACTCCTCACACCGTGAGGTGAGCAATCATTGGGTCCGCGAATCGTGCGCCCTAAGTAGACGAAGGGACCCAAGGATGACTGCCTTCTGCATTCTGGCGGCTAAGATGTGCGCCGCCGCACGGCACACCGGTATTTTGCGCAGTGCAGAGAGCAGCGTATTCCTCATTCCACCTAGGGATCCAATGACCATAACCAGCAGACTTACAGTGTAGTCCGGCCAGAGCCTGCGAAGTTGTCCGAGCAACTCCTGATATTTGGTCCGCTTTTCCTCCTCCTTAGAGACGATGTTCACTTCGGCAGGCGCCGAAAACTCAATAACGAACATCGTCTTCTGTTGGTGGTCGAGAAGGACTATGTCGGGCTTGTTTGCCTGTACAAGCTCGAGCGTGGGGAACGAGTAGTTCCAGTAAATCCGGCATCTCTCGTTCTCCACAACGGACTCTATATCCCCTGGAGCGTATGGCAGCACCGGTGTCTCATCGATACCGTATGAGTGCCTTAAATGATAGTAGAGCACTCGTAGAGCCGCGTTGTGCCGATGGACGTAAGCCGTCCCAGCGTACGTCTTACACGCCGACAAGAGATGCATAAGCGTCTCTGGCGCCTGTCGGCAAGCTCTACAATGGGTATCGGGTACATCTACACCCATAACCCTTTTACGGTACACCAAGGTGTTGAAGACACCGTCTTGGCAAGCCATTATAAAGCCCTCAGTCTCCGACTTCAACCCACTAGACCTTAGGAAAGAGAAGGTCAACTGCTCAGACAAGCCATGCTCTTCCAGATGTTTGTAGAAGATTCCATGCATTGGCTTATCTTTATGAAGCCTTAAGAGGAAGTCGACTTCGGCAGTTTTAATGTGGGCTTTTAATTCTGCGGGAGCAAGTTCCGTAATGGACTGCTGACACCTCCGCTTGAAGTCGAGTGTGAGGCTGAGCTCCTCGGCTACTCGTTTCGCTGCGCTAAAAAGAAAGGCTCCTTTTCCCGCATTCTCGTGCTCTCGCACGAAGCGGATCAGGGGATCGGTGCTGTTCGTTACATAGCAGGCAGTGGCCAGTACTACTCTGTTGTGCAGACGCTCCAAACTCAATAGTCCACGCCCTCCCAGGTGTCGCGGGAGGTATATTCGCGGGACAGAGGACTTAGGATGCAGGCTTCTCTCCATATTCATCCTTTTGCGGGTCTTCGTGTCGATTTCCTTCAGCTCGTTCACTTTCCAGTGTATAGCACCAAAGGTGTATAATAACAATGGGACCGCAAGCATGTTTGTGGCAGCGACTTTGTTCTTGCCGGACAGTTGTGACGACCAGATCTGCCGGAGTCGGTGCAAATACTTGCGGCGGAGACACTCTTTAACCAATGTTGCCTCTTGGACATGACGCTGCGCCACTCCAAGGTAGGTATAAGTATCTCCGGCATGCAGTTGTCGCAAGATGCTCCCATCAACGAGCTGTTCGTCATCTCCACTATCTCCGCTTCGTCCTTTCTTGAGATGAACCAATGCACATTTATCTGTCCCGAACTCCATTCCGATAGCATGGCTGTACTCCTGCACCACCCTCAGCGATTGTTGTAGTTCGCGTTGGCCGGAGGCATAAAGTTTTAGGTCATCCATATAAAACAGATGGGTGACCTTGTGCCTCCGGTTATTGGGCGTGCCACAGCTGTATCCTTTAGTATTTCTCAGCGCTATGGACAGAGGCAAAAGTGAGATGCAAAAGAGCAAGGGACTCAAGGAGTCTCCTTGGAAGACACCTCTTTTCAATGACACCAACTCTATCTGAACCCGAGTTTCACCTGATGTTATAGTGAACCGGGTCTTCCAGAGTGGCATCAGTTGTTTGATGCATCCCACTATCTGATTATCCACCGAAAGACATTCCAACAGCCGCACAATGAGCTCATGAGACGTGCTGTCGAATGCCTTGCGATAGTCAATCCAGGCCATAGAAAGGTTTCGCTTGTACTGCACGGAGTCCTGCGTGACACATCGGTCAATCAACAAGTTCTCCTTGCAGCCAGCTACTCCTTTCTTTGACCCTCTCTGTTCATACACGTCGAGAAATACAGGATTCACAGCTTGCAGGAGACGCATGTACAAGATTCTGGTGAAGAGCTTGTAACATGCGTTCAGACATGTTATTGGCCTGTAGTTTTTGGGATCAGACAAATCTCCGGTCTTCGGGAGAAGCACGGTTCGACCCTCGACAAACCAAGCCGGAATTGGCTGCTCCTGATTTAGCCACGAGTTAAAAACTCTAGCTAAATGCCGGTGGCAACTGGGGAATTTTTTCCACCAGTAGGTGTTTATGCCATCCGGGCCAGGAGCTGCGAAATTCTTTGCGCCTCGTAGGGCGTTAAGAATTTCTTCCGTGTTTATCGGATGACGCAGTACATTCAAGTTAGGAGTCCTCCTACAAACGGACTCGAACTGCGCCAAGGCCGGAGTGTCTGCTGAGAAAGGTTTGGGAAAAATGCTCCAAATGTCAGAGGCCTCCGATAGACGTTCACCAACAACCTCATCCTCTCTCTTCAAATCTGCCAGCTTCAAGGACCTTCCGTTGTTATGCAAGGCCCTTCGGTCCCTGAAATCCCCAGGTGAGACGACTTGGTCGATTTCCCTCTCAGCGGGCCTTACCGGCGAACTTTCAGCCTGGTTAACAGGCCTTCCGTCCGCCGAAGGGGCAGGCTGAGCTGGAGCACGAACATATCCCTGCCTCCGGAGGTACGATACATAATCTCGCAAATTCTGAGAGGTAAGCGTGCTATGCTCTGGGTGCATTTCACACCACCTCTCATACATGCGGGACATGTATCCCCTACGGCGCGGGCTACTGCTCTCGTAGCAGCTCAGCAGGTCATCCTTGAGCTCCGTCGTCCACCTAAAACGGTCTATATTATTGCGGGGGTCGTCATCAGGGCGATTCGAAGCACCGCCACCTTGCCCAACGCCGGCTTCCGAAACCGGCTCGGTGTGGGTGCTTTTCCTTCGAGGTGGTCGAACCCGAAGATAGGGCCCGTCAGGTGGTTAGCCTTAGGGCCCGCAGCCGACATTTCCGGAGGCAGCCGTCCAAATTGCCTCCAGAGGATGGACCTGTGAAGGTCGCCGACCGACACATCCTTTGGCTTCGGTATACCCCTCGGTGTCGCCACGCACCGAATAGCCTCTTGATGTTGGGCGGCTTCCTGGGGGTTTATGAAAACAGCCGCTTCTAACATGAAGAACAGACGCTGTCGGAGTACCGCTCCTCACATGGAGATCCGTCGTGTCCTATTAATTGTGGAATAGCCGATCCTCTGGATGCAGACGCTATTCCACTGAGCTAGTTTTGGTCCGCCCCGGGTATTTGATTTCCCCGGTACCACCCATATCTGGGAGGCGTTCCTCTATCCGCCACCTTGGGGAGGCGCCACTGAGGGGATCTAGCAACCCCTCGCGGCTTTATTATTATTATTATTATTATATATACTACTCGCAAGTGAAATCCGAACAATTAAAAAAAAGGGGAAATTTCCATTGAAACTTTGTACACAGCTTGGCATCACCATCCCTAGTAAACATGTAACACTTTTTGTTCATTCAGATGCTATTTACCTACATGGCACTTCTAAAAAGCTCGAGACGTATGAAAACAAAGCATAGCTTTTTGTCGATTCAGAAACAATGGAATCGGTTGCAAATGTTGCGAGAAACAAGTTGGCTGTGTAAAAGAGGTGAATTGATTGCGTAAAGATGCCCCCAGGAAGATGGCAGCCCCAGTTTACGTAGTTAAGCCCCTTTGACGGAGTCGGATTGTAGGCCAACGAGAACGTGGTGCTTCTCTCAGAGCGATTAGGGCACTATAGTTGTAGCAGCATGGCGCGCATGGATCGCAGAAGGGCGAATGCAGTGGGCTAGAGGTTCTGGGGCACGTAAAAGAACTACAGACCAGCAAGATCGTCATCTATGACTACGACCCTTCGAGACGGAATGCGATCAACTCTATTGTTACTGGCGCTTGGTATGCAGCTAGGGAGGCCCATTCGAATCCACACGGTGTACCACAGATTGAGTGAAATGGGCTTAGGATCATATCATCCCCATCTAGTGCTTCCACTCACTGCAAATCATCGTCGCCAACCGTTAGATTGGTACCAAGAACACCGACCATGTCATACTGAGTGGCATCAGACGGTCTTCTCCGACGAGTCTACGTTTTGTCTGGGGGCACATGATGGACGCCAATGCGTAAGGCGACGGCGGCGGCGGGGTGAACGACGTGAGCCAGTTTGCTGTTGAGCGCCATGTGCACCGACCTATTGGTTTGATGGTTTGGGGTGCCATTGCATTCAACAGCAACTCTCCTTTACATGTGATTCGTGGCATAATGACTACGCAACGTGATGTGAATGAGATGTTAAAACCAATTGCCGTTCTATAATGTCCGAGGCCTCAAAGAGAGTTTGTTCCAGCTGAGGTCAGGGTACTCCCCTGGCCTTCACGATCACCAGATTTATCGCCAATTGTAAAAGTATGGGATTGGATGGGCCAATACATGAACTGGAACATGCTGTGAGGGCAGCTTGGAAGGCTGTACCTCTAAGTCTAGAGCTTATCAGCAACCAGGTTACGAGCATGCCTGTTGTATTTTCTTATAAACTAAACCGTAACCCTTTTTTCTCAGTGTTCGGATTTCACTTGCGAGCAGTTCATGTTTCATGGGAGTGGTCCGTACCTCCCTGAATACATGCGTGCCTCCTCAATATACATAGTATGTACTACACTGTCTATTTTTAATGACCATCTACAGTCTCTGTATAGATATCGCACCATATCCAACGATCCAAGTCATAAGCCTACCAAACAGCGCGATTCCTTCGGTCTCTCCGACAATTTTCGTACAATTACAGCGGGTAAAAATCCGGCGATCACGAACTACGACCGGACACACCTTCATTATGTATGAGATGTTATAATAAGTTATTTTCTAGTCGTAATTAGCCTCTCGCGAATTAGTCTGCAACCGCTTATTACGGAGGAAAAATGCTGAAAACGGCCGCTCGGTCGGTTAAGAGATGCTCTCTAACGCGAACGTTACACGGAAAATACCGTACGGAGAGATTTTAAGGCAGCGCAAATGGCGCCTGATATGACTTAAGTTCCAGCGTTATATTTATTGGCCCGTGGTACTTAATAACGTGATCGTGGGAAGCTAAAGTTAACAGAATCGAACGGGTATAATTAGTTTTCTGGAATATCGGAAATTGGCTGAGTCAATCTGCTTGACATCAGTTTCTATCCTCTGAGTATGTATATGAACAAATCTGACCCTGCTGTGTGTAAAGGTCATCATCGGATAGCCAGGAAATTTTCCTACGATTTTTGTCTTGACTGTCTTTTTGTCTAACCCCTACTTCTCAAGATACCCAGCTGGTCACATTTTGACCTTGACTTAATCATTCGAGGTCAGATTTTCCAAAACGTCCAGCACATATCTGGACCTAGGGTTTTCCGAGCTTTTCATTTCCGGCGTCAAAAGTAGGGGTTTCCATTGAAGAAAATAGATTTGATCATGATGTGACCTTGAATGTCAAGACTATCCTTTTGTGTAACCCACATTTTGACCTTAACTCAATCGTTCAAGGTTAAATTTTTCAAATGTTCAAGCTCATATCTGGACGTAAAATTTTCCGTGCTTTTCATCATCGGGTTAAATTTAAGAAAATCAATTTTACCTTGATGTGACCCTGATTCCAAAGTCAAGGTCACCATAAAGGTCACTATCGGATAGTCAGGAAAATTTCCTATGACTTTTGTTTCAGCAATTTTTTTGTGCGACCCCTATTTCCCTAGTTATTCATTTGACCGTGTACTTTTTGAACACAGTGTGTAAAAATTTAGCTTTTGTAATATAACTATAAATTATTATCGTTTATGAGTGTCTGGTGGGGCAGTTGGAACCATGTTAAGTATCTGGCAACGAGCAAAGCGAGTTTTTATATTGTTACGAATAAAATATGAAAAATTTAACTTTATACCTACTTTAACTAATCTGGTACAGGATTTTGTACATCTTTGCTGCCTCTGTTACCTGCCAAAGCCACCACTCTCCAGGTTTCATAAGTGGACTATTCATATTTATACTATTTATTGAAACTTTTGAAACCCTTGAAAATCTTGACAATTTTCAAAGTTTTGAAAATGTTAAAAATTAGAATGTTCTGAAAGTTTTCGAAATTATGAATACTTTGAAGTATTTGTATATTTCCCGATTTCGAGAAAAATCAGTGAAACCCGGAAACGTGGGTAAAAAGAGAAAGAGAAAAATCGTTGAGATAAAAAGCGAGGGAATCGGGAAAATATCGAGAAATATTTCAAAAAATAGCATCAAGTGTTTCGACTCAGTACGTCTCACATATTTTCGGTGGTAACAAAAATTTTAAGCTCCTCTATTCCCATACCATCCTCATCAAAAAAGGAGACATTGATCAGGGGCAGAGGCAGAATTTGAAATTCCCTTATCCCTGCACCATCCTCACCATCCTTATCAAAAAATAGCACCATTACCTACTACGATCCTACAACATATTGCTGCCCAATTTTCATCACAATCCAACCAGAGATTACTGAGATTATGCAGCTATAAAACCGTCAATAGGCAGATAGACCGACAGAAATGTTCATTTTCGTTAGATATCATAAAGTGCTCAAAAATCATATTATCTCAAAATCGCAAACTTTAGCGATCACAATCTCCAATTGCCCTTATCGGTGGGGGAAGGGAACTGTGGAAAACGATCAGGAACTTCCAAATTATCTAAAAACCGTAGGCGTTTTCCATCCTCGTCACGGTAATAATACTGTGTCAATATTTATTTGAATCAATTTAATAATTTCCAGGTTACACAATACAGAACGATCTAAAGCAATACTCGTATGTGAACATCAGATAACTTAAAGTTCGTGGTTTCTGCAATATTACTTTTGTTCAGCAATGTTCGTATGAACCTAAAAAAGTGTATTATGCTGCTTTATTTCACAGGTCAATGGACCGCCAATTATGAATACAAGTGTTTTAATTATAAAACCTCCCATCCCCCAACTACCCCAAATTCACTCAAAAAAAAAAGTAGAAAATGAGATCAGGGACCACTAAAACGCCTTTTTTAGGCTAACGAAGTTAGAGGAATACTTGAAATGTCTTTTTTGCTAACAACTCCGCCGCCCATGCTTCGATTTCCAAATTATAGCAGCATTACCTACTAGGATCTATAGCACTTTGTTACCGAAATTTCATCACAATCCATGTAACGGTTACTGAGATTAGGACGCAAGAAAAAAGAGAAAAGCCAATAGACAGACAGACCGACAGACAGGCAAACAGAAATACGGAAATTAGAGATGAGGTTTGATTATATAGATATCATAAAGCGCCCAAAAGGCGTATTATTCGAAATTTGAAAATTTTCGCGATCACAATAGTCCCCTCACCTATCGGTGACGGAAGTAGATCAAAAACTAATGAAATCCAGGAAAAATCGCTAAAAGTACTGATCGCATGAAGTGATCGATATCAACTAGCTTCTAAATCTGTAGCAAGAAAATGCGCAATACCAAGTTTTCATAGACGGTCGTAGAAAAAAATGAATAACCTCAAGAAAGGATCATGATGGGTTCGACACAGTTAGTTCAACAAGCAGCCGCGAGGCAAACGCTCGTTCGCAGCGCAGACATTGCTCCAAATAGATCGCGGCAAATAATAACACTTCAACCTTTCAAACGTTGACACAGAATCGGAACAGGCGCAATTTGAGGCGATCACAACACACCCGACAGCACGAATCGCCCATAATTGCGATGAGCGATGGGTAAAACGTGCAACCGAACTGTAACACTGGTTGAAAAGCGATTCTGCCATATCTTTACCATCCTTCAAACGGTGTTCTGTCCAGTGACACCGAAGGATTACTCTAGGATGCAAATTTGTTGATTCAAAGTTTGTGTTGCCAGGATGTGTGGAAAGTATTGAGTTAAGTTGTACTGTTAATTTTTTCGACGTGGCAGGAAAGCTTGCTTCATGCTCTTCATTTCCGTTGTGATGAATCAATGGATAAAAGAAGGAGAGAGGCTTTCTGGCGATCAGAATCACCAGTGCATATGCCTACAAGCGGGCCTTTATGCTCCATTTCGTACCCCCTAGTTCCCAAGTCCAACCCTCATCTCAAAGGTGAGGATGGCCTTGGGTCCTGCCCATCTTATATCCTCAGGTTCAAGGATCTTTCAACCCAGTATAGTCTGCCTGTGACACCCAAGGGCTCCACAGTGACATAGAATGTGTGCCAAGGCTCTCCCTCTGCGCCACGTCGTGCACACGTCGGATCGCTTGCCACCCCCATCACATACAAGTGACCTCTGGACATAGGCGTAGTTAGGTGGGGGCTTGGGGCGGCTAAGCCCCCCCCCCTCCAGGAATGACATTAGTCCCCCCAAAAATCCAAGTATAGTTCGTTCTGTTGGGTTTATTGTACCTTGGGCGGGAACTTAAGTGCTCTCAGATTCAGGGACTTAACTACGCCAATGCCTCTGGAGGTGTTATGCCCAGATAGCAGGCCCACAGGTAACGTTAGCCGGCTTATGTCTAGTGAGAGACAGAACCGCCCTACCTTGGCCTGAGGGCGTAAAATAATTAAGTTCTCTGCCAGGACGGTGTTATTGCACTTGACATATCGAAATCCTTCGATGGAGTGTGGCGTGAGGGACTTCTCGTCAAGCTTGCTGCTTCTAGGCTACCACCTGGCCTGCGTCAGTATGGATAGACAGCTTTTTGAATGACCGATCTCTGTTTGTTTTAGTCGAAGGCTAACGTATTCCCAAAAAAGGTCGGTGTTTCTCAAGGATCTGCCCTATCCCTACAATGTTCCTGCTGTACATCAATGAGCTGCTGGAAATTAGTCCAATCCAATCTACAGCTTCGCAGACGACACTACCGACAGTACATTAATATCATGCATGGAACCAAGAAAGCCACTATCATCTCAGAAGACGGTACGTCGGCGACAGCAACACGCCTCACAGATCAACGTAGATATCAAAACAATTGTCATGTGGAGAGTAAATAGAGCACAGTTTAACGTACAGAAAACTCAGGCAACAACACTGACAAAGAAGGTCATTCAATAGACGAGTCAGCTTCCGTCAAGCTTTTGGGGTTCAACATCAACAACAACATGTCCTGGCACGACCACGTGCGTCAGTATTGCTGAAATGGCATTCCAGAAGCTTGGAGTTTCTTTCCGCTGTAGGAGTCTGTACACTATCTAGAAGACTAATCGATACGTCCAACCTCACAAAGGACCTCCACAGCCTAGAACATAGAAGAAGGGTGGCTGACCTGTCGAGGTCCATACTCCCCCGAACCAGCCTCCTCAAGTATTCCTTCTTTTGGAGAACTTTGACGCTGTGGATTGAGCTGCCGGGGAATTTGTTTCCCGATGGATACAACCTGCAGCGCTGCAATCTAACGTGCACAGACACTTATCCTCTCACAGCGCTTCTACAGCGCCATAGGCTTTTAGTCTTTGCGGGAGGCTGACCATAAAAAACCTACAAACACACAATGCTTTTAATGCTGCCTGGCTATCAGAGCAGGTAGTATTCAGCCTCCTAGGCTTTCCCTTACTATTTAATGTTTGCACCACCATCTCTTGAGCTAACACTCATTTGCATGACAACAGACGAAAATTGTAACCTTTCCCTCTAATATCCTGAATAATCAAGTGAGTAATAATATCACAAATCTCACCCGGCCTGTGCATTACTTTCCCGAATTTATCACTGAAGATCGCTTGAATTGCTGCCGGGTATCACTGGCAGTTCTCTAGCAATTACCGGGATTCAGTTACACGGCTGTACAGCGCCACATACGCACATCCCGGTCTGGCTGTTTAGAATCTAGAATGCGAGCGATTAACAAATGAAGGTAGGAAAGCATCGGTCTTCGCCGCCTTGCGTTATTGTGCACACGTCCTGAGGAAACTTACGATACGCTGGCCAGATATACTCGTGCAGTTTACAGGCAGCTAGCTTTCTTTTGAATTGGTCGTGGGACTCGTGGGAGCTTATGCTCCAGGAGGCAGGGCTTGAAATGCTTCGAAATGCATTCTCTACGCTCGGCCTCCAGACCGTGCAGCTATACTGGAACCTGGCGATGACTACTGTCACGTAGAGCCAGTTTAAGACATTGGGCTCGAGGCCTCAGGAACTACCCAACGCAGCTGCCACATATTAGCTATAGACTTTTTATAACATATGCTGTGCCCATGTAAATCTACTGTCAATTACCACCCCTAGGTGCTTGACCTACCGTTTTAGGGCCAGTGGTACACCGTGAAGAGTAGGGGATTTAAAATCGTCCACTTTCTTTTTGTGAGTGAATAGAACCAACTCAGTCTTCAACTGTCCAAAATATTGCAGGTCGTTCGCAACCTAACCCAGACGATGCCCAGGAATCTACCACATACTAACACCAGGCCATCGTCAGTGTCTGTTTATAAAAGCCGGACATGTGAGCAAATCAAGTAAGCAGTGATCTGCTCACCGGATAAAAGTTATATTTTATCAATTAAAATATGTTCTCAAACTCCCACCAAAAAAATGTTCATAGCTGACTATTTTCCTCGGCATATTTATGCTGTAGCTACTAATACCAAAAATAAACACCCAAATCGGTTAGATGCCTACATACGTTTGTCTTTGAGTAACACTAAATTAATGATGCAGAAACTAGCAAGAATTATGCAGTCACAAAAATAGCACTAAAACAATTTCCGTAATACTTACCTCTGTAGTAAGGACTTATTGTAAAAAAATTACTGTTGGTTTTGAACGGTTCTATAGTAACTCTTTATCCATAAATATTTACCTCCAAACCGGTGTTGGCTCTACAATTATTTCTGGATTCAGTAAATATTACCTGGACTATCAGTGGTGTAAATCACAAGCAGTCGTAAATATAGCGGCTGTTGGACACTTCAGACCCCTGCTAGCTGAAAATGGCCACGCAAATCTTAGATTTATGATGCGATAAGCGCAAAAAGGCGCTCTTATGGTAACTCATTATATAAATACACCTTAGAGAAACATCTGACAAATTGAATAGAAACTGTGAATAAGCATTTCATGCATTTACTAACCTTGGTATCCATGTTGTGACTTTATGAAACAATCTGAATATGAAGCGTATGATTTCAAATCACAACACCGCAAGAACCATTTTGTTGGCAAAACCAGAGTAACTGATCTAAAGCATTTTAGATTTTCATTCTTCTTTAACTTCCCGGGGGGGGGGGAGTAAGTTACTGGAATCGGCCGGTTTTCGCAAATTTTACCGAAATCAACGTGCGAGGTGTCACTTCCAAGGTAAAGCCACCTCCTGACTAATTTTCTGAAAAGCAAACGCTATGTTATTTTATTTTATTATTTTTCCGAGTAACTCCCACCACCGAAAGTGGACCAAAAGATAGAAAACAAACACCTCTTTATGACAGTAGACTTTGAAATCATTTGGATCAATTTTGTGACAATTATGCCATTTTGAAGTTTGAAAATTTGCTACTTTTTATGAATTCTTATTCCGCCATTTTGAAAACATTGCGGCATGAGCGGTAGCGTTTTTGACATAAAAAGTATGATCTTTGTTTTGGTAGTATTAGAATTTCAAGTTATGACACTATTTTTTTTGAGTTACCCCCACCCCATCTATTTTTATCAATTCTAGTCTGGCGCTCTCAATTTCGGAGGCGTGGGTTTGAATCCCGCAAGCTGTCCGGCATTTTCTGGTAGCACCTTGATTTGAATGCTCGACATAAATAGCATGATACATGGCATAACAGAATAGATGGTACTTTATTTGAAGGTCTATCGAAATAATATTCCGATTGATTTTAAAAACTACATTTAATCAAAAATTTTATTCCCGTAGTAAACATGCCTTTAGGTACCTAGGGGACCCTTCGTTCTACATGAGACCAGCTCATACCTCGGCAACGCGATTTATCTTTAGCGGTGTTACCGGACACTGGCGACTAAGGTTTACAGATTATTAATTTGAGGAGAAACTTAAAGTGTAAATGTGGCCGTATATCTCCCCTAATCTGCGCACATTTGCTGCCGCACATTCCGAGCAGGTGATGCAAACTACTGCCGAATTTAATACGTCCATTTCCTGCTATTCCTGCTAAAGCTGGGATTTGCCCGTCTCCTAGACAGACGATAAAGGATCTGTCCTAGCTTTGTGAACTACGAGAGCGTTTCAAAAAATAACGAGACTCGCGTTATAGGATAGCAATGAAATATTTATTTAAAAAATGGAGTCAGGTTGATTGACTCAGCAATTCCCACATACTATAGTGATACCATTTTATTATTTCACCATTGTATGAAGCTATAGTCTGAGATCCCCTTGCAAGCCAAGTCATCGTCCGCCCGCCTGCCTGCAAAGACATCCGACACAAAAACTCTAGTAAATATAGTTTCTTGCATCTCTCTCCGTAGTTCCTACTCGGATGACAGTTTTTATTCTGCAACCTTCAACCGATATCATAATCACATGGCATGCCGATTTACCGATACCTATTTAAAAAAGATCATATTATCGGTATCAATCTTCAAGGGGCAATGAAAAGCGTTCTAGGGTTTTCCAACCACCCGAGGCCCCATCCTAGGGTGACCCATTTTAACCACTCCAAAAAAAGTAGAAAATAACTAGCGGCTACTAGAGCACCCAAAAGAAGGAGAGTTTGAAGAGCTATTATATCGTACTGTTCCTTTTTGAATTAAATTTCACCGCCACAAACACAATTTTCAAAACCCATAGACTTTATCGATCTCCACCACATTACAGAAGTATCTACAACAATATATTTCAATAAATTATTTTTTGTCTAATGTAGGGCAGCCTTCGGATAAAGCTGGAAAGTGTATTACGCCAATCGTTTACAAGGTACTGAAGAGCCCACTACGAATACAAGAAATGTTTTAGTTTCACAACCCTGTTCTCCAATCTACCCCATATTTACCCCCTATAAAAAATTATAAAACGATCGTCCTTAAAACCCGTAATAAATAAGTTTGAGCTGTTCTTATACTTTTAGTTTATTTATTTATAAATAAATGCTATGTAACGCAGTAAAATTCTATTCCACAAAAATGCACCTTCCCCTCCCCCCTCTCCCGCCCCCGGCGAATGATATTTTGACCATTATGTCGCTTATTATATAAATATTACCCCCACCAATAAAAAATACCCCTCCCAGGAAAAAACTATCGACGCCCCTGTCACTGACACGATTTTTCAAAATCCATCCTCGTCGCATTACACAACACATAACGACTCAAAGCAATACTCGTATGTCTACATCAGAAAATTTAAGTCCCTTATTTTTTTTTGTGTTTCTCAGCATCGACTACGAGGGTCATTAGCTGTAGAAGTTCTTTATATCATACATTTTGATTAGGAGCACTTATATTTGTTATTGCAATTGCATTATTTATATTTTCCAAAATATACCCATACGTTTAAGGAAAGCAAGCAGTTTTTCTATTTTTTTGTGGTCTGTTAAGCATTCCTGCATTATGCCATGTGGACCATATTCTCCCCGGTACATTAGATATATGGGACATTCAGAGAGGAGATGGCGAATAGTGAATGTTCCCAAACACTGGATGCATGTTGGTGGGTCCTCTCGGGATAACAGGTATGCATGAGATATTGCTGTGTGACCCATTCTTAGTCGACGCAGACGAATTGCCTCACATCGTTTCAAGGATGTTGGAGCCTTCCATGCAGTTACATTAGGCTTAATCTCCTTTAGCTGGGTACTACTAGTATTCCAGTTGTTTTGCCATGTTTCATGCATACAATTTTCTATAAGTTGTTTCCGTTCAGTAAGTTTGATCTGCTCGACATCAGATGTTGTAAGTCTGGTTGCCTCTTTAGCGGTTCGGTCTGCAATCTCATTGCCTGATATACCTATGTGACCAGGCGCCCATATAAAGGTAACTCTTTTGGATTCACTTATGGCTTTGTGGGTGTCAATGCACATTCTCGTTAATGGATCATCGCTGTTTCGATTTTGTAGGGCTGTCAATGAAGAAAGGGAGTCGCTGACTATTAAATATGATTTGTCGCTCGACATATCACAATACCTCAAGGCTTGCCAAATAGCATATTGCTCGGCAGAGAAAATGGTGGCATATGGTGATATGGACCAGGAGTGCCCTACTCCCTCAGTTACTATTGAACAGCCAACTCCGTTTTCTGTTTTAGAGCCATCGGTAAATATAACCTTCGCATCTCTGTGTGCTGAAATGATTTCAATGAACATAGACCTTATCTGTTCATGAGGTACATCGCGTTTGGATAAGGATGTTAAATCTGCCCGAACTTCGACATCAGGCAGGAGCCATGGTGGATATTCACTAAGTTGAGTTGGAAACACAGGGGTTTCAGGGATATGCATTTCGTGTGCAAGTTCCGCTGCTCGAACTGCTAATGGCCTAGTGATAGATGGCTTAGATGTATATGTCCTATCATAATTATCTAGAAGGTTTTTGTTGCGATGCTGAGAGGCAGACCTTATGCGTGATGCATAGGACATCACGAGCTTGTTTCGTCGGAGCTGCAAGGGTTCAATGCTTGACTCGCAGTACAGACTAGCAACCGGAGTAGTGGGAAAGGCACCCAGGGAGTATCTCAGTCCTAAATGGTGGACACGATCAATTTTTCTAAGCAAGGAAGGTCTAGCAGATCCGTCGGCTTCGCAGCCGTAATCAGTACGTGACAACACGATAGTTTTATAAATTTTTAACATCATTTCAGTTTCTGCTCCCCTTATTGATTTCTGTAATAGCAAAGGCAATGTTCGGATGGACCTAAAAAAGTGTATTATGCTGCTAGGGCTTTCTTTCACAGATCAATGAAGAGATAACAAAATTTCCGGATTTACAACCCCCCCTAACCCTAATTTCACCCACCTCAAAAAAAAGTAGGAAACTATCAGGAACCCTAAAACTTTAAAAACAAAGTTTTGGGATTATTTTTTACTTTAAACGACCCAAATTCGTTAAAAATACTAATGACGATTTAGTTGTAGATATGCGTGTTATAGAAATTCTTTTGATCACCATTTCACCACGACGATATGCAATACTATTTGGGATTTGTTGATTCCTGGACAACCACTTGACAAACTACGTTTTGAGACACCCTGTATACAGTGGAGTAACTAAGGGCCCGCTACTGCAGGGGGCCCGTCGCTTTGAGGACCCCGTAGCCTTGGAGGCTCAGAGTTCTTAAGAACCATCCTTTTTGCAACAAGGAAGTACATATTAAATTAAGAGGTCGCTTTCCTTGTTAGTATATTTAAAAAAAATACCTATTAACCCTATGATACATACACCACGAATTTTATAATTTTTCGGGTGATTTAAACATGTAAAGGTTGTTGTTTAGTTTGTATTTTACACCGATGCATGTGTTGGTTGTTTCTGTGACCTGTGTTGTGGAAGACACCGAGTTAAATTAGCTAAAAATTGTTTGACTATTTTTCTGTTTAAGCATCACATTTGAAAATCTGACTGACTGACTAAATGCACATTTCTGTTTTTTGCGAGCAAACCTCAACGTTAAAGCCCCGAAGATGGCAATAAACACTGCCGAAAGCTTGGCAGTTTTCTTTATGCAGATGAGACTTTTTTTAGCAGAAGTCGTTGAAATAATAATATGATCATATAATTTTATTTTAGAAAAATATGCGAGCTCCAAAATAAAAAATGTAAATCTAGGCTTGTGAATCAAGACTTACCTACCCTAGCTTGTTTCTGTTTTTTGTTCGGATTTTTATCTTGTCTATTAGGCATTGCACCTGTCAGATTAGTGCGTTAGTTACTTTCTGTTTGAATTTGTTAATTTTTGATTGGTAATTCCTAGTAATTCCTAAAAGCGACAAATTATGATAAGCAAATTTCAGGATTTACCAATTTAAAACTAACTACGGTAAACTGAAAGTGACTAGTTATTATTGACAGGTACAATGCCTAATGATATGATAAAATTCGAGCAAAAAACTAAACTTATAGAGACTAGGTACGTCCCAATACACAAGTCCAGACCAGGGTTTAGACATACCTTTTTGATTCTGTATCTCACTTATTTTGCAGTTTTCGCATAAAAGTTATTTGAAAAAGAGGTTTATTCTAACGACTTCTATACGCAGTTTAAAAAATAATCAACTTAGGACTCACCCTGTATATATACATAAAATATTATGAAAAAAGAGACCACGGAAAATTTCTTGCAGTGGGGCCCCGGGAAGTATCTTGCGGGGGCCCCGAATTTGAAGTTACGCCACTGCCTGTATACAGTATATATTTAAGAAAAAACCTACGATCGATATCGTCGCCTACTATGATAGCGCCGGCCATCTAGGTAAATTGGCAACATTGCATTTGAACACCCGCATAAATGTATGCTCATATCTCATATGCCAATCGTGACTGCCCCATCCTCGGTCCTCGATTGTGATATGTGAGATTATCCACACACTGCGCTGCATGCGTGTCGTTGCCCTTCTGAGATTGTGCTACCCACAAAATAGGATGCTGCCGTGCATTTCGCGCACTTATAGTAGTACCAGTGGTACCAATGACTTCGTACATCGTTGAATGGTACCAGTACCATTGGTATGACGGGTACTGCTTCTACTACGAGTGGAATATGACGTGTAGCAGTACTTTTTGACACAATTCTTTTTAGATGTATTTACAAAGAAATAATAACAAAAAAATTAAGTCAAGTTGATTCCCCCAGAACTTCCCATACATTACTGTGACACCAGTTTTTATTATTTTACCATAGCATGAAGCTATAGTCTGAGATCCCCTTGCCAACAAATTATCGCCTGCCTGCAAAAAAAGTGTACTATGCCGCTAGGTCTTCATTTTACATGTCAATGGATAGTCTATTATGAATAAAACTAATTTTTCAGTTTTACAACCCCCACCCCCAACCACCTCAATTTTACAGCACCACCTCCCTACCCTAAAAAAAAGAAAATAATCACGAATCACTAAAACGACTAAAAACAAAGTTTTAGAAATATTTGAAACTTTTCGTTTTTTGCTAATTTCTCTGCCGCCCATACACCGTTCTCCGAAATTATAGCAGCATTACATACTACGACCCCACAGCATATCGCTACCCCAATTTCACCACAAATCATGCAGCGGTTACTGAGATTACGAGTCTAGAAGAACGCCAACAGACAGATAAAATGTCCAAAAAATGAAGTCAAGTTGACTGACTCAATACTTCCCACACATTACGGTGATACCAGTTTATTATTTTCCCATAGCATGAAGCTTTAGTCTTTGATCCCCCAACCAAATCATCGCCCCCCCCCTCCCCAAAATTGTCTTACGCCGCTAGGTCTTTTCTTCACAGGTCAATGGAGAGCCTATCAACCCCCCACCCCCCAACCACCCTAATTCCACCCCCACCCAAAAAAAGGTGGAAAATAATCAGGAACCCCTAAAACATTTAAAAACGAAGTTTGAGCTGTTTTCATATCTTTAGTTTTTTTATTATTGCTACGCTGCCACTAATACGATTTGTAACAACCATACGCGTTTTCCGTTCTCACCACGGTGATAATACTGTGTCAAAATTTCATTAGAATTAATTTAATAGTTTCCACGTTACAAAATACAAAACGGTCCAAAGCAATAAATACTCGTATGTATACAGAAAAAAAGTCCCTTAGTTTCGGTAATAGGCAAGGCAATGTTCGGATGGACCTAAAAGGATGATTTATGTCGCTAGGTCTTCCTTCACAGAGAGAGACCATTATGAATACAACAAACTTTTCAGTTTTTCAACTCTCCACCCCCCAACCACCCCAATTTCACCCCCACCCAAAAAACACAGAAAATGATCAGGAATCTCTAAAACGCTTAAAACAAAGTTTGACCTGTTTTTATATTTTTAGTTTTTTTATTGTTTCTGCGCCGCCACTGGCACGATTTATAAAAACCGTACGCATTTTGTATCCTTGCCACGGTAGTAATACTGTGTCAAAATTTCAGCAAAATCAATTCAACAGTTTTCTCGTTACACAATATAGAACAAACTAAAGCAATACTCGTATGTTTGTCACCAAAAAAAAGTCCTTTGGCTTCTGTAATAGGCAAGGCAATGTTCGGGTGGACCTAAAAGAGTTATATACTATATGTCGCTAGGTCTTCCTTCACATGTCAGTGGACAGTCTATTATGAAAGCAACAAATTTTTCAATTTTACAACCCCCCACCCCCCAACCACCCCAATTTCACCCCCACCCAAAAAAACTAGAAAAATGATCATGAACCCCTATAATCCCTAAAAACGAAGTTTGAGCAATATTTTTTTTTTGCTAATTACTCCGCCGCCCATGTTCCAATTTCCAAAATTATACGAACATTACCTACTACGACCCCACAGCCGTTCGCTCACTAAATTTGATCACAATCCATGCAGCGGTTAATGATATTACGAGGCTAGAAGGAACGCGACAGACAGACCGACAGACAGACAGACAAACCGACGGAAATAAGGGACTGGCTTTTCGTTATGTAGACATCATAAAACGCCCAAAAAGCGTATTTTCTCAAAACTCACCTCTCGGTGTGGGAAGTAAAAGCGTATTATCTCGAAATCGAACATTTTCGCGATTACAATACTCCCCTTACCTATTTGTGTGGGATGTAAAATCATAAGAATTTCATCAGTGATCTTATTCATTCACATACACGTTTTTTTACACGTTCTTATTTTTTATCTACTACTTTTGTACCTTTCACTTCCCACACACATAATACTTCGATTACCTATTTCTATAAGAGAAATCGGTATAAATCTGTAAAAAATGGAAAGAATAGACTTTGAGACAAGTCAGTAACAATCGAATCTTGAAAAACAATCAGTAAAATCAAGAAAAATTACGAATACCTCTAAAAATCAGGAAATCTTAAAATTCGGTAAAAATTCGGAACAATCGAGAAAAACAGGAAGAATCCATAAAAATTGTGCGTACCTGATAAATCTGCTTGATAATTATGGATCACGTCTATAAAGTTGTTTCCTCAGCATACTTGACTTATATCATCTCGAAAATTCAGGGTTTTACTTCATCAAATACTTCAATGGCCTTATAACTTAGTTGTTCGTTAAATAAATATAAAATTCGATAGTATGTTCTCAAAATAAATAAATTTCAGTACAGAAACAGGAAGTACATTTAAAATTTGCAGAAAAATCTAATTATCTCGAAAACTAATGAATTTAGATATATGAAATGCTTCACAAATATGAAAGAGCATATTAATTGCAATTGTTTGGTATAATAAAATATGAGAGGCTACACTGAAAAAAAAAGAGAAAATCTAGTTTTTGGATTCTACCTCACCCTGCATATGCGTCGAAGACTTTTTTCACAGCCTTTGTTAAGACTAGAGGACAGTTTTTATCTTTTTATGTAAGAAAAATAATTTTTGATTCGTTGATTTACAATCTACAGTACGTTCATTTGACAGCGATTTGGATATAAAATTGGTCATAACTTTTGAAATGCCCTGTATAATGTTACAATACTTTATATTTTCAGAACGGAAATTATTAGTAGAACCTAAATATGGAATAACATATAGGATGTCTCATTTAAAAAAATATATGTTTGCATCACCACGTAGTTATGAATCACCCTGTATAAATCAAAATATTGCCTGAGTAAGGAGCATATCCTTGGCTACAACTCTTACATACAACTTTTCTCGTTATCTTCTGCAGTAGTGGAGTTATCGACCGATCCGGTACTAAAAACTCACCCTGTAAAGTATTATCACGCTATATCACCAAAACAACAAAAATACATCTCTAGGTGGGGGGAGGCGGCCCCCCGCGCCTCCCACCAAATCCGCCACTGATCATGCATCAGCATCATAATGCGTGCGGAATACGAAAATATCTAAAATTCCGCAGCAACTCTGCATGCCGCAAACGCCAATAGCGACTCCTCTCATATTTATTTGTAGGTGTGCGAATCTGCCGCCGTGGAAAGATTAATGATAATTGCGCCAATTTTTATTAATATCTTTATTTATTGTAATTGGTTTCCTAAGGTTATTTATCGCGCGCGGCGACACCGACGTAAATGAAAACAGTATGAAGTCAACGCCGCGCCGCGCTAACGGCGGGCGCGCACCCACCATGAAGAATGGCACTACGCGCCATGCCACGCCGCGCAGCGCACGTTGCAATGGGACTAACAGAGAGTTCCCAGGGTCTCCACTGTTCCGAGAAATTACACTCATTTACCATGTTAACAGCTTCGAGTGTGTAAGCTCGTATATCAATAACGTTAGTTATAATAGTGGCGGCTCGCCTTAAGGAGCCATGATGGCACCACCACAATAAATCGTGTACCTAACTTTTTCTGTACTACTTTTAAATATTATATTGCATCCTGTTTTTTTTAAAATTATTTAGCAAAAATTAAACATTCACAAAAATCCAATATACAGGGTGTTTCATAAGTTGGGACTTTTCTTCATACAGCGTATAGTACTCGCCAAAATGAGTGTTTTTTCCCAGTAACACAAATGAAATATTTAGAGAAAACAAAATATTGACCGCTAAAGAAATCCTCAATTCTAAGTCCGTCCCTGCTCCTTGGGCAATAAGATGACGATGTATTATTATATCACAACAAAACAGCGCCACGCGTGAGCGGTAGGTACCTGTGAGAAAACAGGCAGTTCGTCATACTCAGTTCATACGTCGCGTTGCTAGTGTTCGAGGAATAATGAACTGGTGGACATGATTTTAATGT
Organism: Callosobruchus maculatus; assembly: GCA_951848785.1. Classification (NCBI taxonomy): domain Eukaryota; kingdom Metazoa; phylum Arthropoda; class Insecta; order Coleoptera; family Chrysomelidae; genus Callosobruchus; species Callosobruchus maculatus. The sequence continues at coordinate 1,300,132 of CATOUR010000064.1, read as the reverse complement.
ACGGCGAGTGTGGTCAAAATACCGCTGCGGCTTCGCGAGTGTACGCCGATCGTTTCCCTAATCGTACTCACCCTGCACTTCGTCAATTTGTTTGGCTTGTGCAAAGAGCTAGAGATACATGATGTCTGAATCCACATCGTTGTGGTCATGCTGGAAGACCTCGACAACATCGTGTGGTCCAATTTGAAGAAGACATCGCAAATCGTACTTTTACCTGTAAGGCGCCTGCGACAGGACCGTACTTACAACTTCCATAGCTACCAAATAGTGAGTACTTGCTTGAATTTTTTTTTACTGTTTTGCTGCTGATTCACCGTGCATTAGCTTTGCCGTTTCAAGGGCCGTTGCTTCTAAAGAGGAAAGTCCCAAATTTTAAAACACGCAGTATTACCCTAATGTTTCGCCAAACACGCTCAGACTATTGCTATGAAAGCACGCGTGCGGTGTGGGAGCCAAACAGACAGCGGCTCCAATTCTGCTATAATACATCCAACCGAAAGGTTAAATGAGGTCATATTAACGCTATGCGCAGAGCGCGATTTTAATAGGGGAAGGAGCCAGGTAATTGCAGCCTCACCAGGACTAGATCTTGTTGTCGTTGTCGATTGGGAATTTTCGGATTAATTTCTGCTGTCTATTTCGCGACGTGAAAGTTATTTTAATAATATTTAGTGGTGACTCGTAATAAGTGAAGGACTATTGCCAAAATGAATAGTATTAGCAATCTGTTTTTCAAATCAAGGAACTGGGAAGACCCCCTCCCAATTTAGATATTCAAAAGACATATGTACAATAAAAACAACTGGATTTGTGAATGTGATGAGGAAAACGCATTTTTTTGTTTCTCATGTATTTTGTTTGGTGGCGATCCTACCTGGACGAAGAATGTGAACATCGGAAGCAGTACGATCCTTTTCCCTGCTTAAAAGGATTAAGACGTTTCTAAGAAACTCTATGAAAGAAGTCAGTGCTCTTGAAATGTTATCGGCCGAAAAAAAGTTTTTAAATAACATTAACAATTTTAACAAACAGGTTAAACAGGACACTTTTGCAAACAATAAGTTAAGACGGTTTGATTTTACATACCAGGCAATTAGAAGCGTATTTTTTGATATGTACATAGATTATATTCAGATAAAATTATGAGTACGTGTTTTTGCTGTTGTTTTATTATATTTTTTAAGGTGTCGATGAATTTAGACTATTTTTTATATTTTTGCTTCACCGGTCTCTTAAGTCACGAGCCGCCACTGGCCACTGAGTTATAGTTATCATGTTGACATTTCGTTACTTGAGTACACAAATCAAAGAAACACTTAACTTTGTTTCTGTGATCTGTGCTTGAGTATTACTCAAGGAAGCCTTACGTGAGGGACGCTCAAGTAGCTGACGAAACACAAAAGCATGCATGCTTATGGGATACTCAAGTATTAAGGAACTCTTTAAGTACCTATCAACTATGAATACGACCCTTCCTTATAGGAATTTGACTAAACGAAACTACATCAGGAAATAACAGCTGGAAGGGAGAGTGCAAAAACTGCATCTGTGAAACTGACGAAAGTTCTTTGCAGCAGAGGTATAAATTTAAAACTTGGAGTACTAATGCCAAGGATTTTTTTCGACTCTGCTACATGCTTCCGAGGCTTGGACGTTTAAGAAGACGGAAATGGATAGACTGAAGGCTTCCGAAGGATAGTGCCATCGAAGAGTCCTGAGTGTCTCTTGGGCTGATAGGGTCTTAAATGTGGAACTACGACAGATAGTACAAAAACAGGAAGAATAAGTTAACATCCTCAAAAAAACTAGAGTACTAGAAAGAGAGAGAGAGAGTACTAGAGAGTAACTAGAGTACCTCATGTTATAAAGGGATTGAGGGATTGGTTTGGAATGTCGTCAAATCAGTTGTTTAGAACAAATGCAAAGTCAGCTTTGTCATGATAATATCCAACCTCCGCTAGGGAACGGAACATGAAGAAGAAGAATAATCAAATAATATGCAATTTGTAATGATATTGGAAAGGATATGGGTTTTGAAAATGAAATAACATAATACTATTAGTTTCTGCACGTGAAACTGGAGAGCCGCAATTTGAGATTGAAAGAGCCACGGGTTGCCGACCCCTGGTCTAGGTCATTCACATGACCACATTCACCATACACTAAACTCATATCCACCAATTCATTATAGTTGTACCGGTTGCAGCATTTTTGTTGTTTTTATAGTCCGATGTAGCACGTCAACAATACAAGGGATGTCAAATACGCACTGCTATCTATGCTCTATAGTAAAAGATTTTTGGTCGCCGTTTGGATCTAATCGCACCGGGACAGAATTAGCAATAAGAATTTCATTATCGGTCAATATCTTGATTTCCCTTAATATTTCGGTTACATGTTACTGAGAAAAATCACTCCTTTTGGTGAGTACTATAATATGCCATATGAAGTAAAGTGCCAACTTAGGAAACACCCAGTATTTTTTTATTATAGGTAGTTATTACTTGTTCAAAAGTTGTAAGGTAATAGCTGTATAAAATAATGGGAGTAGATCCCCCATAAACCAATCCACACGATACACGTCGAATATAAGCAACATGTGGTCCTATCGATCCTTATCATTTCGAAACGGCATAAAAATGGAAGTGAAATTAGATATGTATACGACCTGCGACCACCATTTTTTATGCCTGGTACTCATAGCAACGTGGTCGGGTGCTGCTCGTTGTTTGCCTTCTTCAAACCGAATAATAGAGATTCCTATCACCGACGGATATTTCCTTATGATTCTTATCAATCATAATACATGCAAATGCAAACTCATAGCCCATTGAATTGTAAATGACTGCTGTTACTGTAACAATAGTACAGTGATAGATATAGATACGATAAATACGCAACATATTTATAGTGGGAAATAGTATTTCGCCATTTTGGGTGTTGTAAATTTAAAAAAAATAAGTTAAGATACATTTTTTATCATTATTTGGCGTTTTTGCAAGAAAAACTCTCACCAATTCTTATATTTAGTCAGCTAGACATAGCTCCAGCCAAAGTCATACATCAAGCACTAGCAACAAGAAACAAGCTAATAGAATTAGAGGTTAAACGACTTACCTGTAAGGAAGTTCAATCCTCAATTATACGAGATAGCCCCGTCCGAAAAGATCACCCTGTAGTATACGTTTATTTTAGCTCGGAGGCGTAATGTTTAGATAAAAAACTGCATAATTATCCTGCTTCTGCCGTCGACCTGCCCAGGCCTTCATTACGTTTCGTTTGTTATCAGAGCGAGGAATTTTGGGAACAGCGGCGGGCGGGTGGCGATCTTTTCGGACGGGGCTATCTCGTATAATTGAGGATTGAACTTCCTTACAGGTAAGTCGTTTAACCTCTAATTATACTTCGATAGCCCCGTCCTCAAGATCACCCTGTAGATGTTCGGAGATTGTACCTCGATCTGATTTCCATAACCTGTTATTTATGCCTGGGTAGAGAACAAACAAACAAAAATATATGTACGTATTATTTTACAGGTTTGTTCCATTTCTAGGAAAAAAGATTAATAATAATTTGGCAAAAAATTACCATAATAATTTTTTTTGAATATTTAACAATCTGAATTCAAATTAACATTAGTTATAAGGATTGATATCATCCTCGAGATCACCCTGTAGATGTTTGAAGGTGGTTTCACGATCTGATTATAATTCGAATAAAAGAGAAAGAACAAGTCTGGAAATTGTTCAGCCTTGGAAGTTTTTTCTTTTTTTTTTTTTTAATTCAATAATCTTTCATCCTTTTATTTTAATGTATACCTATGTAATGTGTAAGTTTAGTTTAGTAGTATCACAATTCATTACCAATTTTTTATTATCAGTGACTTTGCAAAATATAAATCGTCAGGCATATGGGTCTGTTATAAAACATAACAAAAAACTTTTGACCTATCAATTCACCCTGCGGTATATCTAAGGTTTCAACGTGTAAGCCTTCCCTAAAGGCCGCGGAAGTGGAGGCGTTTCCAGTGCTCTGTGCTTTAAATACAGATGTGTCCCAACTCCCGACATTAAGCCTTTTTGGTTACAGTTTGTGGTGTGGCTGGGTCGTGATGTTTTTGGACGTAAGTGAAAGTTGATCAATTCTCTTAAAGTTCAGGTCAACATGTTATTTTATGTAGATGCAGGATAAGGCTCTTCCACAGAGGATAAGGTTTCCTGCAAGGTGGAAGTAAGAGCGATTTGTCGTTAAAAAACAGGGGCGATTTGCTATTTTTAGGTTTCCCATACTAAAGCCCAGGTTGCGCTTCCCATAACAGGTAGACTGCGATTCCTTGTGCCTTCTCAGCTGCTTTTTCGGTTTCAAAACCTCGGTAGAAGCGAGAAATGTGGGAATGCTTTGAAAAACATTTCTTCCCAGTTAACACATCTATAGCGGAATATTGAGGATCAAGGTGTCAAGAGACAAACACTGGACCATTTTTGGCTCTGATGAAAGCAAGTGAATCGATTAGATAGCGCCAAAACCAATTTTTTTTTTTTTTTGAAGAGTGGTTTGGTGAATGTTGTATTCTGATAATTGTATTGTTATTTAACTTGGTAATGACGTTTTTATGTGAAACACTGCACCTAGCTTAATGCAAGTCATCATTTTTAGAATGCAAATTAATGACCGCATTAGCACTATTAATTTTGGTATTCAAGCTTTTTAATGTAAGCCCACCTGTATGAAATGGCTGGGAGTGCTGACAATAGGATGACGAGGAACCAGATGGCAAAATCTCTTAGTTTTTATATTATTTTTGTTTCTTATTGATTTTTTAGGATTTTTCTGGTGGTACGGACATATTATTAGTATTCGTACTAAATGTAAACCCTGGTACTTTTTTTTTTATAAAGAACCTTAGGGATGCAGGAAGTTGCATCGAATGATTAACATTATTATAGCAGTTTGATTTGTCTTTGCCAAAGAATAAAACATATTCGGGGTGAAATACATAAAGAAACCCCAGTGACCTTGAATGGTTCTTAATAGGTTTAAAAATTTTCTTGGAAATGGATGGCGCAGTGGCTGGCTCCCCTTCCTTTTTGTCGCTCAGTTTCGTTCCCTTCCCCTGACAAATTTTATATGTTCAGGAGAAAGTTGTCTAAACCGGTAGGTAGATAAGACTGCAATAAGTGCTGTAAGGTCTCGAAATATTTCAGGACCTTCCTCTTCGGTTTAGGAAGCGATTCTAACAGCGCTTTCGCTAAACCAGACTAAGTTGCTGTACGATGGGTTGAGACCTTCATGGGATGCAGCAGCAGTCTCCCTATTTTGTGTTCGCATTGATAAGACAGGGGGATCACTTAACTTCGTAATGTAGATAGCTGTTCCCTTAGCGGACCTTGTCTACTAACCGCAAAAATCACAATGAGGAGGTGTTACCTGGGCAATGGGCATGGACAGATAGTATTTCTCTACAGTCTCACTATTAATTATTTAGCAGCGAAATATCCAGAGTTATCATCCCACGCGGCCTTGAAGGTTTTGTGGGCGCGTGGTCGTAACAGTGTGTGACTCTTCGGACAGCAAGACACAAACAGGTAATAACCCAACAAATGTTTGTGTAATAGTAATACTTTCATAAATTTTATCTCCTTTTGTTCTTAAGATACAACAATTAAACCATTATTTTTCCCCCACGTTTGTGGTACGATATCAACCGAATGGTTGACTTTTGAGATTCCATCCTTTCAGTTTGCTGCATTTGTTTTGAAACCCCATTCAATTTGAACTGGGTGTTTACCAGGATGTGTTGAAGTCGTTAGTGTTAGTACCTATGACTTTTCGAATCACTGTCAGCTGAAAGGAGATAAGATTCGCGGACTGAAGAAAGCCATATTTGGTTTGTCTTCAATGTGCGTGGACGAGCTTTCACCACATTGAAGACATCACAGCGTGAAGAATAGATATTCTCAACCATATTTTGCTCATATTTAACTACTTCACTGGTAGGGCCACTACTTATCATTTTTTTTGTTACTTCAAAGGAAATTGAAACCAGATATTACCCATGTTCCCATATACCTGACGCTTGCCATTTTCTTGGCATTTACGGTTCCTTTCAGCTGGAGTTTCACTGTCTCATTGTAGACATTGGTGGGCCCCATTTAGATGTTATTTCAGTGTTTCAATCAGATTTTACTCACGATTGTAGAAACTTGTGAAACACATTTTGCTGATGTTTGTGTGTCTCGATCAGATTTTACTCATGATTGTAGAAACCGGTGAGCCCCCTTTAGCTACTGTTTGTGTATCTCAATCAGATTTTACTCATGATTGTAGAACTGATGAGCCCCCTCTTGCTGCTGTTTGTGTGTCTCAATAAGATTTTACTCATGATTGTAGAAACTATTGGCCCCTTGAGCTGCTGCTTGAGTGTATCAATCAGATTTTACTCATGGTTGTAGAAACAGGTAAACCCCATCTTCTGATGTTTGTCTGTCTCAATCAGATTTTCTCATGATTGTATAAACTGGTGGGTCCCGTTTAGCTGATGTTTGTGTGTCTCAATCAGATTTTACACATGATTGTAGAAACTGGTGGCCCCATTTAGCTGCTGTTTGTGTTTCGCAATCAGATTTTACTCATGATTGTAGAAACTGGTGAACCCCATTGAGCTGCTGTTTGTGTGTCGCAATCAGATTTTACTCATGATTATAGAAACTGGTGGGCCCCATTTAGCTGCTGTTTGTGTGTCTCAATCAGATTTTACTCATGATTTTAGAAACTGGTGGGTCCCATTTAGCTGCTGTTTGTGTGTCTCAATCAGATTTTACTCATGATTGTAGAAACTGGTGGGTCCCATTTAGCTGCTGTTTGTGTGTCTCAATCAGATTTTACTCATGATTGTAGAAACTGGTGGGTCCCATTTAGCTGCTGTTTGTGTGTCTCCATCAGATTTTACTTGATTTGTAGAAACTGTGGGCCTCTGTAACTGCGATTGCAGGGTCTCAATCAGATTTTACTCATGATTGTGGAGGCAGTTGACGTGTTTGGCCCTATTTAGCTGCTAGTTGAGTGTCTCAATCAGATTTTACTCATGATTGTCCATTTTAGCTGCGGTTTCAGTGGAAACGACAGCACTGATATACAGAAATAAAACAAAATTTGAGTCCATGAATATGGATTATATTGTATGATTTTGAATTAATTACCTCGAAATCATCGTTAAGGATTCAATCATATATAATGCAGCGCAGATTCATGGAAAGTATCCACACTAGTTTTTCAAGTATTTAAAGGTTGTCCGGAAAAACTTTTGTTACAAAAGTCTTATTACTGTTGGATTAATTGACGAATCTAAGTGAGTTTTTTTCTCCGAAGAATTCCAATGCTTCGCACAATGTCCCCCACACTGAATTACGAACATAAGATAAAATTGTCAGTACATATATACGAGGGTTTCTAATAAACTAAGTTCGCTATTTGAGAGGTTCCCGGACCACTAGGAAAAATTGTCATGTAAGCATGTCGTCGTAGTTACCGACGAATCTTTTGGAAGCGTTGTATTTAGGAATTAGCACTTACTTTGTGAAAAATCGTGCATTGTCCATTTCCTCAATTTCGGCATTTTGACGAAAGCACAAACAAATCACGACACATTCGTAAACACATCAGCGGCCCAAGAAAAACGATATTACTTACCTTCTTGAGGCCTATACCTTGATTTATGGTCAATGAAACCATGCAATCAATATCCGATTTATTTTGGCGATGTTGATTGTTGTTGGTAGCCCATGTTGTCGAATTATTCTCATAATAAGACTCGAGAGAATCGATGTTACTCGTATTCTCTACTCGACTACTTGAAAGGCAGTGACATCCTATGGTTAAAACAATGTATCAGTCATTGTTAAAACACTTCAGTTTCGCCATATTGAGATATTGAGGCTCAACAAATGATTTTACGTCTTCACTAATAATGTATTGATCATTGTGATTAAGCAGAGTGCCATACTAGAGGGTGTACGCGAGTAAATATTACTCATATTCATCAGTACCCTTCTAGCACACCGATATTCAAATTCGTCGTTCTAACACAACAATCTGATGAACAATGGATTAGTCATTGTTGTTGTGTATGTCTCTTTCAAAATCATGAAATGAAAAATATGTGTACACCTACTTGATGTGAAGTTGTCCAGCAAGGCATGTAGTTTTCTCATCTTCCGTTTCACTTTTGCTTTGAACCAATTTAAACTCACTCACTTTCCGTTTCGGTTCGTCATTTTCGTAAACAAATACTCCTCACGCTAGCGCGTAAACAAACGTAATGAAGGCCTGGGCAGGTCGACGGCAGAAGCAGGATAATTATGCAGTTTTTTATCTAAACATTACGCCTCCGAGCTAAAATAAACGTATACTACAGGGTGATCTTGAGGACGGGGCTATCGAAGTATAATAGAAAGTATACTAAGATATTAAAGCACATACGGACAACATTATCCCAGCAAATAGACCAGATATAGTTTTTCAGTCAAAGGCAGACAAAATGACCTATCTGATAGATATTGCGATTCCCAATGATATGGATAGGTACCTACTTAAAACACCTAAGTTGGGAAGATCTCTAAATATACATACTGTCCTTGTCATAGAAATAAAATGACCCTGGAAGCAAAACAAAGTAGCTATTGTTCCCCTAATTATGTCGATCAGAGGCATTAAACCAATCACATTTACACCGCTCCTACAACAGGTAGGCCTGGACGAAAGGTTACACAAAATATTCCGATAGTCTGTAATCCTGAAGACCTGTAATAATTTACGATCATTCCTAAATTCAGACCAATAATAATAGTTCAGGTGTTGACTTGGAACAGCCCGTTAATAGTAGAAGTATTGTCAGTTGTAGCGAATTATAATTTTGGAGGCCTAAATTACAGCAAATAGCAGTGAGGTATTTGTTTTTGATCACATGACGTCCGATTCAAAATTTCTAATGGGACACCCTGTATATTTGTGACCAAAAACAAATACCTCATTGGGTCACACAATAATAAGAAAAGAATTTACACCCCCAAAAATTATAATTCGCTACTACTGCCCAGTTCCGATATATTGCTTGTCTTAATCGTCGTGGGATTTGTTGCTACCCCAATCATGCGAAAGAAGCTTAGAAAATCAGGTTAATAATAATAGCCTTTATTTGCCAATAAATCAAAGCAATACCAAATAATGAAAATATAAGAAATGCGTCATTTAGGCAAATAAATAAGTTGAGACACAAAAAAAAATTTCTACGTGGCTTCGGTAACATTTTACTTGCCGCTATTACTACTGCTAGCTGGTCTATTAAAAAATTGTGTTATACTATAAAAGATACATTATAAATATAATTCATATTACTATATAAGACATATGACTTTCCGAAGAGCTCAAATCCGCATTTTTGATACAATCAAATAACCACTCAGGAAAAATCACAAAACTTACAGTTTTCAGACTTTAAAAACATCTAGTATTTTAGAACTTGAAATGCATACAAAAATGACATCTAAACTCAAAGCATTGTTGATTTTTTCACTACGCTTGAAACAGCGCTCAGGCTAATGCAAAATATGGTGAATGTACACACAATACATATATTAGAAGTCTCCTTCACCATTTTTAGAACAATCACATTTACTTCCCAGACCGATAGGTGAGGAGAGTATTATGATCGCGAAAATTTTCGTCAGATAATACGTTTTTTGGACGTTTTATGATGTCTACATAACGAAAATCCACGTCACTAATTTCCGTCGGTCTGTCTGTCTGTCTGTCTGTCGGTATGTCTGTCGGTATGTCTGTCGGTATGTCTGTCGGTATGTCTGTCGGTATGTCTGTCGGTCGGTCTGTCTGTCGGTCTGTCTGTCGGTCTGTCTGTCGGTCTGTCTGTCGGTCTGTCTGTCGGTCTGTCTGTCGGTCTGTCTGTCGGTCTGTCTGTCGGTCTGTCTGTCGGTCTGTCTGTCGGTCTGTCTGTCGGTCTGTCTGTCGGTCTGTCTGTCGGTCTGTCTGTCGGTCTGTCTGTCGGTCTGTCTGTCGGTCTGTCTGTCGGTCTGTCTGTCGGTCTGTCTGTCGGTCTGTCTGTCGGTCTGTCTGTCGGTCTGTCTGTCGGTCTGTCTGTCGGTCTGTCTGTCGGTCTGTCTGTCGGTCTGTCTGTCGGTCTGTCTGTCGGTCTGTCTGTCGGTCTGTCTGTCGGTCTGTCTGTCGGTCTGTCTGTCGGTCTGTCTGTCGGTCTGTCTGTCGGTCTGTCTGTCGGTCTGTCTGTCGGTCTGTCTGTCGGTCTGTCTGTCGGTCTGTCTGTCGGTCTGTCTGTCGGTCTGTCTGTCGGTCTGTCTGTCGGTCTGTCTGTCGGTCTGTCTGTCGGTCTGTCTGTCGGTCTGTCTGTCGGTCTGTCTGTCGGTCTGTCTGTCGGTCTGTCTGTCGGTCTGTCTGTCGGTCTGTCTGTCGGTCTGTCTGTCGGTCTGTCTGTCGGTCTGTCTGTCGGTCTGTCTGTCGGTCTGTCTGTCGGTCTGTCTGTCGGTCTGTCTGTCGGTCTGTCTGTCGGTCTGTCTGTCGGTCTGTCTGTCGGTCTGTCTGTCGGTCTGTCTGTCGGTCTGTCTGTCGGTCTGTCTGTCGGTCTGTCTGTCGGTCTGTCTGTCGGTCTGTCTGTCGGTCTGTCTGTCGGTCTGTCTGTCGGTCTGTCTGTCGGTCTGTCTGTCGGTCTGTCTGTCGGTCTGTCTGTCGGTCTGTCTGTCGGTCTGTCTGTCGGTCTGTCTGTCGGTCTGTCTGTCGGTCTGTCTGTCGGTCTGTCTGTCGGTCTGTCTGTCGGTCTGTCTGTCGGTCTGTCTGTCGGTCTGTCTGTCGGTCTGTCTGTCGGTCTGTCTGTCGGTCTGTCTGTCGGTCTGTCTGTCGGTCTGTCTGTCGGTCTGTCTGTCGGTCTGTCTGTCGGTCTGTCTGTCGGTCTGTCTGTCGGTCTGTCTGTCGGTCTGTCTGTCGGTCTGTCTGTCGGTCTGTCTGTCGGTCTGTCTGTCGGTCTGTCTGTCGGTCTGTCTGTCGGTCTGTCTGTCGGTCTGTCTGTCGGTCTGTCTGTCGGTCTGTCTGTCGGTCTGTCTGTCGGTCTGTCTGTCGGTCTGTCTGTCGGTCTGTCTGTCGGTCTGTCTGTCGGTCTGTCTGTCGGTCTGTCTGTCGGTCTGTCTGTCGGTCTGTCTGTCGGTCTGTCTGTCGGTCTGTCTGTCGGTCTGTCTGTCGGTCTGTCTGTCGGTCTGTCTGTCGGTCTGTCTGTCGGTCTGTCTGTCGGTCTGTCTGTCGGTCTGTCTGTCGGTCTGTCTGTCGGTCTGTCTGTCGGTCTGTCTGTCGGTCTGTCTGTCGGTCTGTCTGTCGGTCTGTCTGTCGGTCTGTCTGTCGGTCTGTCTGTCGGTCTGTCTGTCGGTCTGTCTGTCGGTCTGTCTGTCGGTCTGTCTGTCGGTCTGTCTGTCGGTCTGTCTGTCGGTCTGTCTGTCGGTCTGTCTGTCGGTCTGTCTGTCGGTCTGTCTGTCGGTCTGTCTGTCGGTCTGTCTGTCGGTCTGTCTGTCGGTCTGTCTGTCGGTCTGTCTGTCGGTCTGTCTGTCGGTCTGTCTGTCGGTCTGTCTGTCGGTCTGTCTGTCGGTCTGTCTGTCGGTCTGTCTGTCGGTCTGTCTGTCGGTCTGTCTGTCGGTCTGTCTGTCGGTCTGTCTGTCGGTCTGTCTGTCGGTCTGTCTGTCGGTCTGTCTGTCGGTCTGTCTGTCGGTCTGTCTGTCGGTCTGTCTGTCGGTCTGTCTGTCGGTCTGTCTGTCGGTCTGTCTGTCGGTCTGTCTGTCGGTCTGTCTGTCGGTCTGTCTGTCGGTCTGTCTGTCGGTCTGTCTGTCGGTCTGTCTGTCGGTCTGTCTGTCGGTCTGTCTGTCGGTCTGTCTGTCGGTCTGTCTGTCGGTCTGTCTGTCGGTCTGTCTGTCGGTCTGTCTGTCGGTCTGTCTGTCGGTCTGTCTGTCGGTCTGTCTGTCGGTCTGTCGGTCTGCCGGTCTGTCGGTCTGTCGGTCTGTCGGTCTGTCTGTCGGTCTGTCTGTCGGTCTGTCTGTCGGTCTGTCGGTCTGTCGGTCTGTCGGTCTGTCGGTCTGTCGGTCTGTCTGTCGGTCTGTCTGTCGGTCTGTCTGTCGGTCTGTCTGTCGGTCTGTCTGTCGGTCTGTCTGTCGGTCTGTCTGTCGGTCTGTCTGTCGGTCTGTCTGTCGGTCTGTCTGTCGGTCTGTCTGTCGGTCTGTCTGTCGGTCTGTCTGTCGGTCTGTCTGTCGGTCTGTCTGTCGGTCTGTCTGTCGGTCTGTCTGTCGGTCTGTCTGTCGGTCTGTCTGTCGGTCTGTCTGTCGGTCTGTCTGTCGGTCTGTCTGTCGGTCTGTCTGTCGGTCTGTCTGTCGGTCTGTCTGTCGGTCTGTCTGTCGGTCTGTCTGTCGGTCTGTCTGTCGGTCTGTCTGTCGGTCTGTCTGTCGGTCTGTCTGTCGGTCTGTCTGTCGGTCTGTCTGTCGGTCTGTCTGTCGGTCTGTCTGTCGGTCTGTCTGTCGGTCTGTCTGTCGGTCTGTCTGTCGGTCTGTCTGTCGGTCTGTCTGTCGGTCTGTCTGTCGGTCTGTCTGTCGGTCTGTCTGTCGGTCTGTCTGTCGGTCTGTCTGTCGGTCTGTCTGTCGGTCTGTCTGTCGGTCTGTCTGTCGGTCTGTCTGTCGGTCTGTCTGTCGGTCTGTCTGTCGGTCTGTCTGTCGGTCTGTCTGTCGGTCTGTCTGTCGGTCTGTCTGTCGGTCTGTCTGTCGGTCTGTCTGTCGGTCTGTCTGTCGGTCTGTCTGTCGGTCTGTCTGTCGGTCTGTCTGTCGGTCTGTCTGTCGGTCTGTCTGTCGGTCTGTCTGTCGGTCTGTCTGTCGGTCTGTCTGTCGGTCTGTCTGTCGGTCTGTCTGTCGGTCTGTCTGTCGGTCTGTCTGTCGGTCTGTCTGTCGGTCTGTCTGTCGGTCTGTCTGTCGGTCTGTCTGTCGGTCTGTCTGTCGGTCTGTCTGTCGGTCTGTCTGTCGGTCTGTCTGTCGGTCTGTCTGTCGGTCTGTCTGTCGGTCTGTCTGTCGGTCTGTCTGTCGGTCTGTCTGTCGGTCTGTCTGTCGGTCTGTCTGTCGGTCTGTCTGTCGGTCTGTCTGTCGGTCTGTCTGTCGGTCTGTCTGTCGGTCTGTCTGTCGGTCTGTCTGTCGGTCTGTCTGTCGGTCTGTCTGTCGGTCTGTCTGTCGGTCTGTCTGTCGGTCTGTCTGTCGGTCTGTCTGTCCGTCCTGTCGGTCCGGTCCATGTCTGTCGTCTGGTCTGTCGGTCCTTGTCTGTCGGTCTGTCTGTCGGTCTGTCTGTCGGTCTGTCTGTTCGGTCAGTCTGTCGGTCTAGTCTGTCGGTCTGTGTCTGTCGTCCTGGTCTTCGTCGGTCTGTCTGTCGGTCTGTCTGTCGGTCTGTCCTGTCGAAGTCTGTCTAGTCGGTCTGTCTGTCTGTCTGGTCGGTTTGTTGTACCCTCGTAATCTCAGTAACCGCTGCATGGACTGTGATTGAAATTAGTGCATCAATATGCTGTAAAAAAAAAAAAAATATAGTAGTAGGTAATGCTGCTATAATTTTGAAAATCGGTGCATGGGCGGCGGAGTAATAGCAAAAAACAAACTTTTTTGGGTGGTTGGGGGGTGGGGGGCTGTAAAATTGAAAAATTTGTTGCATTTATAATATACTATCCAGTGACTGTGAAAGAAGACCTAGCGACATAAACAACTTTTTTAGGTACATCCAAACATTTGCCTATTGCAGAAACCTTACGATTTTTTCTGGTGTAAACATACGAGTATTGCTTCAGATCGCTCTGTATTGTGTAGCGAGGAAACTGTTGAATTGATTACAATGAAATTGTGACACAGTATTACAACCATGGCGGGGATAGAAAATGCGTATGGTTTTTAAAAATCGTGCCAGTGGCGGCGCAGAAATAATAAAAAAACTGAAAATATGAAAACAGCTCATACTTGGTTTTTAAGCGTTTTAGAGGTTCCTGATCATTTTCTACTTTTTTGGGTGGGGGTGAAATTGGGGGTGGGGAGTTTTAAAACTAAAAGAATTGTTGTGTTGATAATAGGGCGAGGGGGGGCAATGATTTGGTTGCAAGGGGATCTCAGACTATAGCTTCATGCAATGTGAAAATAATAAACTTGATGATGTGTCTGGTTCCTTCAATCAAGCTATTGCCAGGTTTTACCATTGAAAATACAATCAATTGACACTTGCATAAAAAACACAGAAACAAATAAAGATAGCTTAAATAATGCTATAAGGCTATTTTGTAGATCAATTTTGGGGTAAGGTGTTGTCAGGATCTGTCACATCTAGAAAAATGGCCGGCAAAAAACAAGAAACATTGGCATAAAAATAAAAACAGAGATAACAGAAAAAACCAAACTGCATAGGCTGGCGTAGGCATAGGCATAACAAATTGACTTATACTTGAAATATGTCAGCGTAGCGAAATGTTTTATTTCCGTCTCGTAGGCAGGGGCGTATCCAGACCTCAGTCTTGGGGGGGGGTAGCGGGGCATGAAGTTGTGTGTGCTTTCACCATTTTTTGTAATAGCTTCGTGAAAGATGATGCAAGAGAAAAGGAAAATAATAGTGTTAAAATAAAAAAGAAGATATAAACAGCAAGCGAAACAGTGGAGTATCAGGTATTTTAGGGAGATGAAATGAATGAATCTATTGATGCATTAATCAATTTTATTTTTACGGAATATAAATAATATGTAATACGTATATCATCCGAGAACATTTTATTGGCACAACATACAAAATTAAACGATCATGAACAATCACCAGTCAGGTACCCTAACAGCCACAACACGTACTCTGTTTTTTTAATTAGTGTTTTAACCTCGGTTTTAACTTTTCTAGTCGGTGCAATTTTCAAAACGGGTAATCAATGAGTTAGGTAAATTTTTGTGACAAGCTACCACGTTTTATAGGACACTAGATAGGTTTTGAGCCACTAAAAATTGGGACGACGCTATCCGTAAAACATTATTCTGAGCATGCGCGGTGTATTTTGAATAACGACGTGTATCGTTGCGTTATTCGACAATTGACATTAACAATTATTGGATCTATTTGATTCTAACTTAGAATCACATTATAATCGATTTGGTCGGAAATGTCCAAGAAATGTTACATGCAACAAGAAAACATCACCACAAGTAAAAAATAGATCGCATCACAAATAAGATATAAACTAGGTTATGAAGGATCCCCGAAGCATGACAGTTCAGATTTCACTACCATGGTTCAGTCCTGTGATGATCACACGCTGTTGCCGGAGACACCTAACTTTGTAGCTTTTATTGGATAATACTGTCAAATTAAATTGACGGAAGAAAACCTGATCCTTTTGTACAATGATAAACTACAAAATAAATATTTTTACTATCAAAATCATCACGGTTCTTTTCTCATTGCCGCATAGTGATTTAGACCTGTCAATACCGTACGTAATCATATCGTACCGTAAACTTCCGTAGCTAACGTACTACTTTATCGATTATTCGCCGATTCGGTTATTTCGAGAGAATTGCACATGCCACAAACAGCGGATAACGTGCAATAACGTCAGGAAACGGACGTCCAAAAACTCTCTATTCAACTGATTATGTAACAATGCAAATAAATTAGATATGCATCACTGTAATAATGCAATAATGCAAAACAAACCCTTTTGTAATTTAGTTACTGCAAAAAAGATTTTTTTTAGTGCGACAATTGGTTAAATAAATAAGTCAAAGTTGAATCGAGTTTTTTCTTTTGAAAATTTTGGGGGGCAGTTACCCCTGTTACCCCCCCCCCCTCGTATACGCCTGTACTCGTAGGTGTTGTATAGGGAACATATATACAAGGACACATTTGAGTATTACTCAAGTGGACACTTTAGTATAACACTAAAGGCCGTATTCATAGTTGACACTTAACAGTCCCTTAATGCTTGAGTATCTCTTAATTATGGTCTTGTGTTCCAGTCATTCGACCGCTGTCTCACGTAAGGCTCACTTGAGAGATGCTCAAGTAAAGAAATGTCAACATGATAGGAGATATTGTAGGTTAATTATGAAATAAAAGAAAAATAAAGGGTTGTTCGCTTTTCCTCTAGGAAACAGATGGTCAAAGACCCACTTGAGTATTACTATTACTATTACTGAGTATTACTCAAGTGGATACTTGAGACGACTATGAATATAGCTCTAAAAGCACTAGTACTTACAAAAGCATTACTGGTATTATAAAGAGCCCATCTTTGGTTGGCTTAAGTGGAACACAGTGCATATGGAACAGCAAAAGCATGAGTCAGAACAGCTGTCAGCAGTTCAGATATTTAAAAAGTGACATGTTAGTTCTAATTATAACCATCACTGGATTTAGAAGATAAAACTAAACAAATTTCTGTAAGATATTATAATTACTTAATCTACGCCTATACCCCAACACAAGGCTTAGCCTTCTAGGGGTGGCATTATTTGTAATTTTCTTGCAAAAAAATGAATGAATGTGTTTCATAATTCCAATACTTTCGCTGCATCAACATGCAGCTAAAGTATTTACTACCCATTCAATTATGGGTAGAAAATTAAATAAAATTTCCAAACATTTCAATAATCGATTGAATTTCATATCCAGTGGGTAAGGTTATATTATTATTATTAATATCTTAATTACAAAGTGATGGAGACCCATTAACATGCTACGTGTCTAAACTACGTTTGAAAGAAACCATATAAGATAAGTACGATACAAGTTAACCCAATAAATTATTACTTTCGTACTAATATGTTTCTAGCGGTGTTTTAAACTAGAATGACTGTGAAGAAGTTCCTCGTTCAATGGATTATATTTGTATGCCTGTCTGTATGCTTCTGTGAAATTGTGGGAGACGATACTGTAAGTCATTTTGAGGGCTTTTCTCATAAAACCGGCAGAAATTAGATCACAACCAATTATTGCTATTGCTAAAAATGTATTTTCATATAATAACATTTGTTTAATAATATCTTTTCCATAAGCTACGCTAAAGTCGGCTCCAGACTATGTGACGAATGGCCTTCCAATGCTCGTTCCAACGTTTGTTGCAGTTTGCCCAAAATATTCATGGCGGGAACGTTGGCTGAACTGTCCAACATTGCAACCAGCGTTTGGTCCAAATGCTTGCGACTAGTCGTCATATCCAGTCGTATTTTTATGTTCATCATGAAGAATGATACTGCGTGCATCGCCGCTTCCATTGTTGTGTTGTGCACTTTTGGGGACAAAAATGGAAAAAAAAATCGTCGTAGATGGTGGATGATATCTCTTGGGCGGAGCAGAGGAAGGTAAGTATTTTTGTGCACTTTGCTGCTCAAAAATATATAAAAACATATACAGCACGGAAGAACAATAAAGCAACTCGTCGTTCGACTATGGACTGAGAACAAAATATTATTGCAGTTGATTATTGAAGACGCTAGACGAAAGACGAATGTTAGAAATGGCACGATCCAATATCAGAGTTTCTCTTTGATGCGGGACAAAAATACCGACAATCGCCCGAACGTCCTCCAGTGCCAACGTTGAAGGCTCGACACTCAGAGCACGCTACTTATTTGTCGTACACGCCTGTCCACAATCCACGTTGACGACGACGATACGGTGCGGTATCGTCTCACGGTGCGTTGTCATAACGTACCAATTTACGTCACCGTATCCTAAAAATGCACGTCACGACACCTCATTGTTCACGTCACCGTGCCTTGTAAAATTTCGATACATTCTTCACTAACGTACGTGAAAAATATCAGTCTCGTTCTAGATATGGACCACACAATACATTTAACTAGAGAATATGAAGTACTGAAGACATGCGACCACAACCTCTATAGTTATTTTCGAATGTCTACATCAACTTTTGTAGAATTATTAACAAAAATTACAATGCCAATAAAACATTAACTGAGCGAGTGCATCCTAACCAATAGAACTAGCCACACGTCGGCGACGACGTTAGACGTGGCGTTCCACGGCGACGTTGCCGTACCGTCCCTAGCACGTCGTGGCAACATACCCTGCTGCGACACCGCACCGTTCTACGTTGACGACCTCGTGACGTGGTGATGTGGACAGGCCCTATGTGTCAAATTATCATGCGTTCGACGTTGGGGGGCATTTGTTACATAGTCTGGAGCCAGCTTAACGGTTAATTCTCCAGTAGCTTCTTTTTTTTTTTGGATCTTTATTAGAAAATTCGTGTGATATAATATCCTCCTTTTAAGTCATTCAAGAACTTTCCACTGAAAACATTAGAAGATGGATCTGTAGTGAGAGGAGTACGAAGTAAGACTTTAACTGAAGGTAAATTATACTATTCTTTCCGAGGAATACCGTACGCCAAACCACCAGTAGGAGAACTCAGGTGGAAGGTAAGATGTATCCATGACAGCATTTTCAATTGCAAATATGCATCTATAATATTATTTATTATTGCTAAATAATCCTAGGTGCAAGTGTCAATCCCCACTCAACCTCAGCTTACTAATTTTTTTAAACTACTACTCAACAGTATTACGTAAAATTACAGAATGTAATGCATTCTCAGTACAAAACAAGAATAGGCACATGAACGGCGTAATTTATACCTGATGCCGAGAAAAATATTTTGTATAACTTACAGAAATAGAGTCAATGAATTTTATGGAGCAACGTAATATTTTGATTCTTTTTTATCACGCTTTTATTAGCTTCACCTGTATGTTTGTGAGCTTGTAACTCTCCTTTGAATTAAGAGGTCGGACCAAACATTGAACGCTTTAGCTTTGCTACGAAAACTAAGAGATGACGCAGACACCTTGAAGTTTGTTAATATTACACAGAGGCGTGTCGATGAGAGCTTAACATGCGTGACATCCATTTATTTGTGGAGTTGGTATTTTTGTGAAATTTATTCAGAAATTTCGACAGTTTTAATAAAATTATCCTTTATGGAGTACTGGTAATGATCACACAGAGTATCAGTAAATACAGCTTAAAAAAAACTAAAAAAACACGCTTTAATGATAAAGTTAACTAAAAAATTAAACATAAATGACAAACTAAAAACACACTTTTAAGAACAAAATTAGAATATGATTTTCACAATAATACTAATATTTTTCGTTCATTATTGTTTTAAGCTCGTTTTAAGAATTATTTTTAACTTTTTGATACGATGTTCTTTGAAAGGGTGTTTTTCAGTTTTATTAAACTACGTTTATTCATAGTCATGAACAGATAAAAGTGTGCTCGACTGACTCGAATTCAATTTTCTAGCCTCCAGAGAAAGCCCCAAAATGGGAGGGAGTATTAGATGCCACAGAAGATGGTAGTCAATGCACCCAATTCGTGAGAGTGATGATCGCAGGACAAGAAGACTGTTTGACTATTAACGTTTATACACCAACGGTAAGATATCATTCAAAACAAAAAACAATAATTTTTTACTTTTTACTACCGCTCATATATTTTAGAAATTATCGATTGTTGTGTTGTTGTGCTTTGTGTCATATTATTCGTAAATCAAGCACCCGACGTTTTTTTTCTCACAATGATACTATCAGTATGATAATGATGTTTAGTCCGATGTACTTTAAAAGCGTGTATTTTAGTATTTTGAACTATATTTTTTATTTTATTTACAGCTGGAACAAGATAATTTGCCAGTCATTGCATGGATACATGACGGAGGATTTTTCCTAGGAAATTCGAGCTATGCATATCGCCCTCCAGATTTGATTTTGGACGAGCACGTCATTTTTGTCTCATTCAACTATAGGCTTGGTGTGTTTGGTTTCTTCAGCACTGAAGACCTTGCTGCGCCAGGAAACTTTGCTTTTAAGGATCAGGTATTCCATAGTCATGTATCTACGGAATGATATTTCTTTTAGACATCAAATCGCTGACTTTTGGTACCTGGTTTTGATCATATGGCTTTTCATTACCACCTATACTTAAGTAGCCTGCCTACTCCACTGCTAGACATGTACAGGGATGCAATAAGGTGGCGTCAAATACTGTCAATGAGATTTCTTGCGAGTATTATCGTTTAATCACTATTAAAATATCACTACAAATAAAATAATATATACAGCTACTAACTAAGATACATAGTCTTTGGCGTTTACAGGTTGATGCCCAATTCTTTTAACCATTTCAGCGCCAACGATGTGACTGCGAAGAGCTCTTCTCACGATCCCTGAAACGCATGCAGTTGACAGTCTCTTGGTTTGTAGTTTGACGGGGCGCGTCACAATCACATAAGGGAGATTGCACATAGCCCCACTTGTGAAGCGAGTCGGCATGTCTGCCATGGCCTGTTCGGACTCTTGAGCTTTACCCACTCTTTCCGGGGTAGTTCTGATTCTGGAGGTAAGGTCGGCCTCATAATGCGCATCGTGGGCGGTGTTCCGCAAAACCTTCCCACTGGGAGCGCAATTGATTTAAGGAGTTGAAGTTGTTGGTTTTAAGTGCTTCTGCATCCCTTATTAGTGGTTGTCTGGATTTGATTCTGCTTATCTGCAATGGCGGTATAGCTCGGTGGATGAGCAGTCTGTTTTTGGCCGTAATCTTGTTATACTCCCTTAGAAGGGCGTTAGTCTTTCGGAGCTGCGGTGGGGCTCTTTCAGAGAGCAGCCATTGAGTCTCATAGTGTGGTTTAGTTGGACGTCAATTCGTTTCGTATGATGGCTGTTAATCCAGATAGGCGCACAGTACTCAGCACACAAATAGACAAGAGCTAGCGCACTGGTTCGTAGAGTTGGAGCCGTGGCACCCCACGTCGTTTCACACAGCTTTTGGATAATATTGTTGCGTGTTCTCAGTTTTCCTGCAGTGTTTGCGAGGTGTTTCTTGTAGCAAAGGGTGCGATCTACCGTTACTCCAAGATATTTTGGGAAATGGTTATATCTTAGGGGTTTGCCAACGAAAAGTACTTGTAGTTCATGTCTGTTATTCAGGTGGAAGCTGGAAACTTTAGGTTTGTTGAGGTTCGGTTCGCTAACAAGTGTCGTTAAAAAGAGTGTGCTCAATGTTCTTATAGCTCTTATCGGAAAAGCTATTACTATACGAGTATCGTCTGCATAGCAAAACTTGTAACTGACTGTTTCTGGTGTGTCAGATATATGTATATAGATTGAAAAGTAAGGGGGCCAGTACTAAGCCTTCTGGAAGTCCGTTGTTCAATTTGCGTTGCCTGCTTGCTTTCTCATTTAGGATTACTTGAAAATGATTTCTGCTAACAACCACGAACTTAGTTTCGTTGTTATTTATCTTTAAGTCCAGCCTTTGGCTTTCGTTATTAACGCGATTTAGTAGAGTTTAAATGTCATTCACATTGTTCGCTAGTATGACAGTGTCATCTGCATATTGTTAATTGCAAATCCGTTTATTTTATTCCGGTAGCCGATACGGCTATCCGAGGTCGCCTCTGCAAATGCTGTCTCCATATATAGGTTGAATAACATCGGCTACAAAATACACCCTAGTTTAACTTTGTATTCCAAAATAATCTGTTGATCCTGCATTATGAACTCGAATACTTGCTTTTCGGTTCTAATGTAGATTGCTAATCAGCCTTATATCCTTGCTATCAAGTCCCAAATCACCAACATATGATATGAGGAGATCATGTTTGATATTGTCGAACACTTTCTCATAATCGATGAAGCACATGAAGGCATCTTTTCTTTGGTCTTGGCAGGAGATTAAATAAAGCTTCTCTGGTTCCAAATCCACTCTTGAATTCAATCTGACTGCTTCCACTTAGCTCCTTACATTTTAGTGGAGTCTTGTATGTAGGATTCGAAGGAAAAGCTTTAGGCAGTGACGCATTAAACTAATGATACAATAATCTTTACATGAAGTTGCACAATTTGATTTGGGTATTGCGATAAACGTATAGCGGAGCCCATCTTCAGGTGCATGTCCATTGCCGTGAATATTGTTGAAGAGTTTTACTATAGTGTTCAAGTTTTGCTCACTGATTAGGTGGAGCATTTCCGAGTACCTTCATATTGTCGGGTTCTGGAAATTTGTTGTTCATTAATGATTTCATGTATGATTTCGGTTGTCAGTATGCTTGGTTCAGAATATAATTTACATTTAAATGGATAAAATGAAATTTATAGTATAATTTTGCAGGTGCTAGCTTTGAGGTGGGTTCAAGAAAACATTCATCATTTTGGAGGAGATCCAACGGCCGTAACCGTTTTTGGTGAAAGTGCGGGATCATCATCAATTTCATATCTACTACAGTCTGATTCAGCAAAAGGTAAAAAAAAGATTCGGATGTCAAATGATATGTCCCACTGTTGTCGTTAGGTACTGTCTAGCTAACAGTACATTGCATTTGCATTTGAAGAAAGATATATGTATGTCATAAAATAATAAAAGGCTATCTAAAATACTTCTAGACTTCTGGTCTCTCGAAATAACTCTCTACTATGATTATATTTTTATTAGGCGATGTCTTTCTTTCAGTATCATCTCCTCAGCAACGACCATCATTTGAAGCTCTTCTCTGTCTTCTGGCTAAACGAATGATTGTGCAGGCCTCTCTGATATCAAACCACTGGCGTAAGTTCCGCAGCCAGGAGAACTTTTTTCGCTGGATCCCTCGTTGTCCTTTGATCTTTCCCTCAACGATCAGTTGTAAAAACTTGTACTTAAAAATATGGTCACAATAAGCTGCTTTTGTTCGTTTTAATGTGGTTAAAAGGTTCCTATTCTTTATCCATTATTTCTAGTACCCTACTGTTTGTTACCCGCTTGGTCCATATGCGTCTTATAGCCACATCTAAAAAGAGTCCAAACGTGACATGGCCCGAGCTTTTAATGTCCATCCCTCAACTCCGTATAATAATGTGGACAGTACATAGCATTTTTTGCTCACCATCAGGTAGTGAAAAAAGTATTTCTGATTATTTCGATTCTGCTTCTAATCTCTTCATCAAGATCCCGTTTATCATTTAGCCAGAATCCCAGATATTTAAATCTGTTGACTCTTTCTACCGCATGATTGTCTATTTATATTCTTACATTATTAATATTTATGAATATTAATATTAGGCGATGTATTGGGGTTGATTTACGGGTAGGGTGTGACATGCCTACTTCTCTGGAACCGCCCTTGGAATGTAGATCTTTCTGTATGGTTCCAACACAAACTTGTATGTAATTCAGCTTTGCCAAACAAACAATATCAGTGTTCCATAATTAACATGCTTGACACCACATATATTTATTTATTTATTAGTTTTCACAAGGCCATGAAGTCCTAGGGTAGAAATGAGTACAGTCTGATCTTATATCGCTCTCCACTATTTCTGAGTATATCCTGCACAATTCCACGCCACCTATTTCTGTCTGCCGTCTTCTCTTTCCAGTGTTTAATATTCATTTCCTCTAAATCATCTCCTGCCTTCTTTAGCCATCTCTCTTTTGGTTTACCCTTCCTTCTTTCGCTATTGGTCTCCCGCTAAGAACTAAATTTGCCATTCTCATCCCATTCAGCTTCTCCACATGTCCTAGCCACCTTATTCTCTGCGCTCTGATAACTGTTATAATATTGGGGTTCTTATACATGTCCTCCAGTTCCTGGTTTATTCTTCTCTTCCATCCCTCGTTTGTCTTTATATTATATATAATTATAATTTAATGATAAACTCGAAACTGACACTTTTGCGACTTGTATAGTCTTCGTCAAAGTATCTGCAAATGTTTGACTGTAGCAACTCTAACGGCAGGACCATCATTGCAAATTATTTTTGAGACATAATTCACATGAACTCATTTCAGGATTATTTAGAGGAGCTATCATGAACAGTGGAGTAGGCACTTGTCTGTGGTCCTTGGACAGAAGAGCAAAGTTGACTTCACAGTTGCTTGGAACAGTACTGAAAGTAGATACATCTGATAATATCAAAATGGTTGAGCAATTAAGACAGTTCGATCAGGTTCAGACTCAAATTGCTGCTGCTGCTGCCCAATCCCATGTAAGCATATGTATCTCCCAAATCCAGTATAGGTAGGAAGGTATAGGTTTGAAGCACCGACAATAAATATACTACTCGCAAGTTAAATCCGAACTTCCATAAAAAATTCGAATTCAATTTATTCATGTTTACAAACAAACTCTTACATACGTCAAAAGTTTCTGCCACGAAAAAAGTTTAAATATACACCTCAAGTTTAAAAAGCAGTATTGTTTTATGTTTGTTGTTTTATGATGTCTACATAACGAAAATCTACGTCACTCATTTCCGTCGGTCTGTTTGTCTGTCTGTCTGTCGGACTGTCTGTTGGCGTTTTTCTACCCTCGTAATCTCAGCAACCGCTGCAGGGATTGTGATGAAATTTGGGTGGCGATATGCTGAGGGGTCGCACTAGGTAATGCTGCTACAATTTTCAAAATCGGTCCATGGGAGGCGGAATAATTAGCAAAGAACAAAAAATTCAAATATTCCTCAAACTTTGTTTTTAGGCGTTTTAGGAATTTATGATCATTTTATACTTTTTTTTTTTGATGGGGGTGAAATTGGGGTGGTTGGGGAGTGGGGTTTGCAAAACTGCAAAATTTGTTTTATTCATAATAGGCTGTCTATTGACCTGTGAACGAAAGACCTAGCAGCATAATACACATTTTTCTCTGATGTATACATACGAATCTACTCCGAATTTGTGATGAGACAGGTATTGGACAACTGAAATGGCGGTATCACTATTGGCAGAAGCAAAATATCTAACTTAAGATTTGCTGACCATACAACCCTTATTGCTGCTTCTCAGAAAGAACTAGTAGCTCTATTAAACATTTTAGAACAACACAGTGCAGCATATGGTCTAGGTATTAACTACAACAAGACCAAGGTTATGATCGTAGATAGAGAGCATGACAATCATCGAGAAATAAAGTCAATAGGCCGTTGTGAGGTAGTTCAAAGTTTTGTGTACCTCGGTTCTTTGATCGAAAATTCGGGTAGCTATCTGAATGAGATTCACCGGCGCATTCAACAGGCACGAGTGGTCATGACAAAGCTTACTAAAATATGGCGGGACCATAACATCACTAAAGCTACCAAAATGTCGCTGGTTCAATCTCTTGTGTTCTCTGTATTTTTGTATGCCTCGGAAACTTGGACTGTTAAGAAGGCAGTTCGAGCTCGCATAGATGCTTTTGAAATGCGGACGTAGAGGAGAATGCTCAGAATTCCTTATTCCGCCCATCGAACTAATGTTTCCATACTGGATGAGCTCGGTAATCCAAAGAGACTATCCTCCATTGTGTCGACGAGAATGCTTACATTCTTCGGACATATTCTCAGAAGCGATAATATGGAGAAACTTTTAGTTCAGGGTCACGCCCCTAGTGGGCGGCGCCGTGGCCGTTCCCCTACACGCTGGGTGGATACGACGAAACAGTTGCTAGATATGAGTATCAAGAGCGCCACTGAAGTGACAGTAAATCGCGAACGATGGCGAGCTACATTTCTCAAAACTGTTGATAATATTCGTGTCGGCAATACTCTAGCTCCGACTTAATGCATTTTACGAGTTCACAACATGATGACGATACATACGAATATTGCTTTAGATCATTCTGCATTGTATAACAGTAATCATTTAATTGATTTTAATGAAATTTTGACACAGTATTACTACCATGGCGAGGATGGAAAATGCGAATGGTTTTTAGAAATCATGACAGTGGCGGCACAGGAGTAATAAAAAAATCTAAAAATATAAAAACAGCTGTAGGGGCTGTAAAACTGAAATATTTATGTTGCACTCTTAATTAGCGGTCCATTGACCTGTTAAAGAAAGACATGTCATAATACACGTTTTTAGGTCCATCCTAACGAATTATAGAAACCAAGGACCTACAAATATCAAAACCACTCAAAATTTGTTTTTAGGTGATTTGGGGGTTCCTGATCGGTCTCACCATTTTTTTAGAAGTGGTTAAATTAGGATAGTTTGGGGTGGGGGTTGTGAAACTGAAAATTTTGTTGTACTCGTAGTGATACAATATAAACCTGTTGTTAGGTACTCTGGTGATCTCAGATCATTTACTACTTGTTTTTGAGTTGAATTGGGCCGAAGTAGGATGGGGATCTCAAACAGTGTGGTTAGGAAACCCAGGAATACTTTCCATTGCCCTTTAAACATCGATACTGATAATACAATCAGTTTTTAAGTATCGGAAAGCGATTAGGATACCAGTTAAAGATTGCAGAATAGTAAATATGTCATCCTAGTTCCTACGGAGAGAGATGCAATAAACTATTTACGAGAGTTTTTGTGATGGTTGTTCCTTTGCGAGCGTGCGGGCGATGATTTGGTTGCAAGGGGTTCTCATACTATAGCTTCGTGCAATGGAAAAATATAAACTGGTATGACCGTATTGGGTGGGAAGTACTGAGTCAATCGACTTGAGTCGAAAAATGCGGAAAATTAATCAAAGATCTCCACAATTTGAAATCAAACAAACTGCAGTTTATTTCTGTTTCTTTTTTCTGTATACTTGCCGGAAATTTCTATTCACAGGTCCTCATAGATACTCTGGCAGGTTTAACGTACGGCCCTGTAAAAGAACCAGTACACGATGGAGCTTTCTTCTACAATAATACTGAAGAGAACTTGAGAAATGGACATTTTCACAGAGTACCAGTACTCATGGGTACTACTTCCAATGAAGCTGTCGCTTTTGGTATTGTTACATGTACGTATTTCAATCGTTTTAGTGCTAGCGCTCATGGGTGTTCAAAAAAAAGGTGATCCCGTCTCAAGGCGAAGTAGAAAACTGAAAAATAATTGGGGTTTGCTTAGTAAACAAAATTTCCTAACGCCATCCGTATTCAAGATACAGGGCGTTGAAGAAAAATAATTATAAACATTTTTTACGATTTTGGTAAAACTACAGGCAACATTGTGATGAAATTTCACACGAATATGTTTTGGAAGCTATTTAGTACATCCTATGAATTTGTTTTTATACCTGACTCTAATAGAGGGCGCTAGTTACACGGTTCGTACCAGGTAGTATTGAACATAAACATCATAAAATTCTATTCCGTCTCTAGACGGGGTCAGCTTTTTTTCGAACACCCTGTATGATGCAAATAAATGGACTTTAAAAATATTTAAAAACGATCTAGGCACTATATTTGTTAAAGTATATTTCTCGTATACTCTGACACGTTGTTGGACACAACGGCTATAGCCATCTCCGGGGAATGATCGTGCCGTATCAACGGCACGACGGTTATATCAGTCAAAAAGTTATCCGCTTGTTACGGCACAACGGCGACGACCGTCAGAATGTCGGTATACTTGCCTTGTTAAGCAATGTTAGTGCCGTAACGTGAAGCTCGTCACTTCTGAAATTGCCAAATTCTAACCCACTATACGCTATCCCAACTATTCATGTTTTAAGGTGCATGGGCAAAACGACACGACGGCTATAACCGTCCATAACCTCCAATGTGATGCATTGACCACGTGTATAGCTGCCATATTGCAAGTGTGTTTTTGTTTGATTTTCAGGTTTTCAGTACTGGTGGGAGGTAGGTAACCAGATATTTTCATCCTAAACAGATATTCGTGGTCCACCTATTATACATATAAAATATATTGTTTCATATCAATACAAAACTCGAAGCATGTGTGATACATTTTCCAGAGAAGCTGCCCCTACCAGAGGATCATAAAATAAAATCATATTTGCAAACAATGTTTCAAGTCAGGAAAACGCAAAGAAACTAGCTATAGATGCAAGGGTTGTGAAAATAAACCTGCTTTGTGTCCAGACTACTTTGAAGAGTGGCGTCAAACAAATTTGTGCCTAAATTCTAGTTTGTTCGGGGATACCTCTGTTTGCTAATAATTTTTTGTTTTGATACAGTCTATATTCTGAGAGATGCGTTTTTGTTTATAAATTTGATACAATAAAATGCTGATTTTGTTTTAGCTTTTGTCTCGAAAATTATCCTTTTCTTCCCACAAGATGTGTTTTACGATTACACTGATCAGATGGCTATAGCCGTGGTTGCCATTCTAGAACATAAAGTCTGCTGTGATATGACACGACGGATATAGCCGTCTTTTTTATTGTCACCAAAAACCTCAAAAATAAAAAAAGAGTCAAAAATGAATACCTACCCATAAAATATTTTGATAACGCAAATCATGTTACAAACGCAAAAAAATGGAAATGTTTTGAGGTGCCATATTACGAAGACTCCCGGCCAGCAGAGTCTCCAACAATGTGCTAAGCTACCCATAGCTGAAAGAGATCAATATTACTTTATATCGCCGGAAAAAATGGTGAAGGAGCATGTATATGTGCATTCACCATTTTTTGAAATATCTCTGAGTATCCTCTATTATTGTAATGGCTGATTTTGATATATCAGGAGTATTTTGATCAAAATATTTTGTAGTCTTTTTTTATTTCAGCACTGCTCAGGGTGATTCCTCTGCAATACGACAAAAACCCCAAGTTGGCAGCACCTGCAGGTCTCACTGACAGCGACGCCGACAGAACCGCTGCGGCAACTGATGTTTACTCCTATTTCTTCCAGTTGCGCCCACTTTCTCTGTCGAATATGAGTGATCTTGCAAGGGTTCGTTAAAACATGTTCATAGAGGGTGACACTGTCATGAAATAGAAACATTTTACTATTTTTGGTACAATACTCTAGTTTTTTGGAACTGTATGAAAACAGCGCATTAATTTGTTTCATAAAAATACCACATTTTACAATTTACTAATTATACCTTCAAACGGTATCAATCACTGACATCGTATCCATAGTCTGATAAAATTTCCTGCGCGCCAGTCGGTATAGCTTTAGTATACTAAGTGAAATTCGAACACTGAGAAAAAAAGGGTTGGGGTTGATGAGATGCGGTAGGACTAACTACCATAATTAGTTTATATACAAAAACAACAGATCAATAATGGGTGAGCCCCCCAAGTTGACGAATGCACTCCTCTAACCTACGCGGCGTGCTCGTAATCTGGTTGTTGATAAACTCTAGAGGTACAGCCTCCCAAACTGCCCTCACAGCATGTTCCAGTTCGT
The DNA here is from genome assembly GCA_951848785.1 of Callosobruchus maculatus. Lineage (NCBI taxonomy): Eukaryota > Metazoa > Arthropoda > Insecta > Coleoptera > Chrysomelidae > Callosobruchus > Callosobruchus maculatus. Next base: position 1,270,946 of record CATOUR010000064.1, on the reverse strand, counting down.
CCAGCGTGCTCAAAGGATTGGGTAAATCGCCTATGTATCGACCCATCCAATCCCATACTTTTTCAATTGGCGATTAATTGGGTTATCGTGAAGGCCAGGGCAGTAACCTGACCTCAGCTTTCTGTAGGAACCTCATCGATACCCTTGCAATATGAGGACGTGCATTATCTTGCTGGAAGAAACCCTCTTCGAGGCGTCGGATAAATGGAACGGCAATTGGTGGTTCTAACACCCCATTCACATAACGTTGTACAGTCATTGTGACACGAATCACAAGTAACTTGCTGTTGAATGCAATGGCACCCCCAAACCATCAAACCAATAGGACGGTGTACATGGTACTCAACAGCAAACTGGAGATAACGTCGTTCACCCCATCATCGTCTTACGCGTTGGCGTCAGTCATGTGCCCCCAGACAAAACCTGGACTTCTCGGAGAAGGCCCTCAGATGCCACTCAGCATATCATTGTCGGTATTATTGGCACAAAACTAACCGCTGTCGACGATGATTTGCAGTGAGCGGAAGCACTAGATGCGGACGATATATCCCGCCATTTCACTCAATCTGTGGCACAGCGTGCAGATTCGAAGGGGCCTCCCTATAACGTATGTTGCAAAAGCTTTGAGAAGTTTTTCAAAAAAATAAAAAAATATCTCACAATAATATATTTGAACCGTAACAAGGACTACAAAAAATAACAGTATTTCTTAATAATTATATATATATAATTTCATTAGGTTTTGGACAGATACTTAATCAATTCCTCTGATCTTTAGCATTAATTTTCGGCTAGACTTCGTTTTAGCGGAAACCGAAATGGGGGTTAAAAGTAGTGTCGATCGACTCGGTTTGACGTCCTGAAACAAACGAGACCATTGCCAGACCGAGGAAACGCTCCGGTGAAAAACTACGGCACTTTAAAGTTTCAGTACCTAACCTAACTTAACCTGGCCGGTCAAATTGTTGAGGTCAAAATAGCTTAAATGGGGTTTAAAGGTGTGTTAATTGACTCGGTTTGACGCCTTGAGCGGGATTAGTCCATACTCAGACTAAGAAAACGGCCCGATGGAAATCTACGGCTCTTTGAAGTTTCCAACCTAACCTAAAAACGATTTCAAAATTTCAATATTTTTTCCATGAAATGTATGGTCAGTTCGAAAATATTTGACTAGTAGGGTACAACGACACTAGAAGCAACACCAAGAAAATAAAAAAGTTATGATACTTTGAATTGTTAATGTTCCTAGAAATTGGGTAGGTTTAAGTTGAATTAGGCTTGTTCGCTTGCATAGATAGGGGGGCCTGGGGGGGCTGGCCCAGACGTTGCTAATTTTGTCAATTTTGAACACTTTAATGCAACACACTCCCAGGTAGGTAGGGTATGCCGGAATAGGTCCCAGGCGCAGACCCTCGAAGACCTTTTTTGGCTCAATTTCCTAAACTTAGAATCAATGTAAATGTTTTTTCAGGCTATTAGTTGACGAAATTCGAGTCAGGACATCAAACAGAGTCGACTGACGCCTCTTTTTAGCCCAACCGTATTAGTTAGGTTATATCAGGCAAGGTATTGAAATTGCCACGTTTTAAAATGGCGTAGATTTTCACCGGAATGTTTCCTCACTTTGGAAGTAGTCAAGTTCGAGTTATGATGTCCAGCCACGTCGATTAACACCCATTTTGAGTTCAACAAATAAACTTTTTTGGATAAGTTAGGTTAGGTAACGAAACTTCAAAATGCCGTAGTTCTTCACCAGAACGTTTCCTCGGTTTGGGAGTGGTCTCGTTCGATTCAGGACGTCAAACCGCGTCGTTTGACACCACTCTCGACCCCCATTTCGGTTTCCGCTAAAACGAAGTCTTACCTAATTTTCTTCTTAACTGCTGCTTCCCAGCCATTGTTATAAACTTCGGCACTCAGTTGAGCCCAAAAAGTTTCGATAGGTCTTGCTTGAGGAAGATTGGGAGGGTTGTCGTTTCGTGGTACAAAAAGTATTCCGTGTTGTTCTAGCCAGTTTCTCGTACGCAAAACAGCCAAATCTGGCCATAACATTATATTGTCATTATAATGGTGGATATTAATAAAATTTTGTAGTTTAGGCAAACATCTTTGAGTATAGACTTCCGCTACGGCCCTAATTCGTCCAACGTACGACTATGAAATACCGTTGTCTGATATAGCGCACCACACTAACGCTTTGTTTTTAAACTTTTATTTTCGTTTAAACTTTACATTATCTGGAAAGGCTTCAAAGTCTCTTGTATAAAAACCATCATTACCTTTGATTTCTGAGTTCGAAAAAGTGAAATGCTTTTCAGCGTCAAGAATAATGTTTAAGCTGCCAGCAAAATGAGTACGACGTAAATTGCGACAGCATTGAGGAATTCTTTCTAACTGATTTGGGAAATACTTTGGACATTTTCTTCTTTTTCGGAATTTTAAGTTATTTCTCTTCATTTCTCTGCAGATTGTGCTAGCATTGACGTGAAAAATGCGTCCAAGTTTTCGTGTTGATGTTCCAACTCGATGTTCACCTCTGTTGATGATTCTTTGAACTGTAGCAGCATTCAACGCTCTTGGACGTCCACTGTTTGGTAAATTTATACAAGGAGTACCTTCTTCGCATTCACGGGTCGCTCGATAAATTGTGGCAACAGAAATATTTTGATCTTGATATAGGCGAACTATTTTTTTTTCAAGTCGTCCAACTAGACTGTAAATACTCTTCCGACTATCTAATTTGTACGACATTTTAACAACTTATATCATAACCAAAATGGTCTTATTGATGTTGACTGGTTACCATGGTAACGATTTCTGAATTGTTTCCAACGGTGAAACTACCTCTCGAGTTTTGAAGAGAATTCTCAAAACTTTTGCAACATACGTAAGCTGCATACCAAGCGTCAGCAACAGCTCGAGTGGATCGCATTCTGCCTGGAAGGGCCAGTAGTCGTAGATGACGATCCTGACGATCTGTCGTTCTTCTACGTACTCCAGAACCTCTAGCTCACTGAATTCACCCTTCTGCGATCCACCCGCGCCATGCTGCTAGAACTGTAGCCACGCTACGCCCCATGATTACAGCAATAGCTCTGAAAGAAGCACCACGTTCTCGTTGGCCTACAATCCGACCCCGTTCAAAGGGGTTTAACTGCGTAAACTGGGACTGTCGTCTTCTAGGGGGCATCTCTAAATAGCGTCGTCGTAAAGGTGATGCAGGGAAGACTCAAAGCGACAGACCTGGGCAAAAGAATACTAAACAGCTACGAAGGGATGCCGTTATTGTTAAAAGTAATGGTCGATCCTATGCTGACCTAGTTCGTGGGCTCCGAAAGGACGTAAATCTGAGTGAAGTGGATGTGGAAGTGTCTAAGATAAAGAAAACGCAGAAAGGCGATCTTTTACTGGAAGTAAGAAAAAGGCAAAGCTGAAGATCTCAAGACGGCCATAAATGCACAGATGCAGGGAGTACAGGCAGCAAAAAGGACGAAGCAAGCTGTGCTTCACCTCAGAAACCTGGACAGCATCACTACTAGGGAAGACATTATCGATACCCTAAAAGACACACCGAGAGACGATGCAGCCAGATGTAGGGTAACACCAGTAAGACTCTCATGTGGCGAAAGTCAAAATGCTACAGTTATGGCTGACATCGATGTCGCGCGTCTACTGCTGCAAAAAGGCACGCTTTTGGTGGGCTTGGTTCACTGTCCCATAAAGGAACGAGACATGACGGGATGGTGCCGCAGATGTTGGGAAACGGGACACGATAGAGCAAAATGCCAAGGTCCAAACAGATCCGACCTTTGTTTTAAATGTGCCAAACCAGGCCACGGCATGAAAGATTGTACAAACGATCCTTACTGCCCCCTATGCAACATGCAAGGACATAGTATGGGCAAGACTGGCTGTGTAGGCTGCCCATCATCGAAGTGAAGTTACTACAAATAAACGTAGACAGGTGTCGGGAGACTCACGACTTTTTGTTTGCAAAAGCAGCGGATGTTAAAGCCGACGTGATCATAGTGGCCGAACCAAACAAAAAGAGGGTAACTGGTCAAGGATGGATCACGGATGCCAGAAAGAACACTGAAATCTATATCATGAGTCAGAACATCAAGATTATGGCAATAGGTACGGGATCTCGGTATTGTTGGATACAAACAGACAGCGTGGTAATTTTTAGCTGTTACTTCTCTCCGAACGCCGTAAAAACCTTCGAGAAAGAGTTGGCAGAACTGAAAGAAGCAATGTTGGTGCTAAATAAGGAGACGATATTGGGTGGGGATTTTAATGCTAAATCTGCTGAATGGGGTATGTCATACGAGGATTGAAGGGGTGAAATAACAACAGGCTGGATATCTGAAATGGGCCTAATTGTGTTGAATAACGGAAACAAACCTACCTTTGAGCGTGGAGCCTCTTCGTCAGTCATCGACTTAACCTTGGCTACAGAGGCAATAGCCAGGGAATGTAATCATTGGGAAGTACTAGATGAAGAAAGCTTATGCTTGCACAATTATATAATATGTAATGTAGACTTCACGACCCGTGTGGGGGCGGGTTAGAATATCCACCATCGTATATCCTGCGTGTCGTAAAGGGCGACTAAAAGGAACCGAACTACTGTCGGTACAAGCAGTAACCTTTTCTCAACCAACAGCTTTGGGTGGACAAGTTGAGAAGAGTCAGGACACCTTCTTGTCCTTGGCGTGAGAAATTGCCCCTAAAGGCGGATGAACCAGTAGATACCATCTGGTCAACGGCATGAGGATGCAGAAAGCAAAGGGGAAACTACTGCATTAAAGATCTTAAATATATCCCAAGAGAAACTCGTAAAATGAGTAAATGCATTTTACGAGTTCACATGTCTGTTAAGACATTGTGACTATGATGATGAATGTAGACTTCACGGTGGCGCCATTATTCATACGGCACGGTAAAACGTCAACATGAATAGTTGAATACTCAAACTCCAGACACTTGTACAGTCTAAGAGTATCAGATGATCTGGTGGGCACACTAACAGCAGCATGCAACCAATCAGTGCCTCGAAGGACAACTACCAGTAGGAGAAGTCCTGTATACTGGTGGACGCAAGAAATCGGTGAATTGCGGCGTGAGTGTCTTAAGGCTAGACGTGCATATACTAAAAAGAATTTACCTGAACACGTCAGAGAAATTCGAGGTCTAAATTATAGACATACTAGACAGAAATTAAGGGCGACAATAAAATCATCCAAGGCCAGGCGCTGGAAGAAGCTAATAGAGAAAGTAGATGATGACATATGGGGAAAGGGGTATAGAATAATATCCAAACGGATAAACATAGGACCATTCTTACTAACCATGCCGGCAGATGGAAAACGGTTAGTGGCTGAGGCGCTCTTTCCCAGTCAACCGAGAGTTGTATATAATACACAACCGGAAACCACATACCATCATTTTACAAGCAAAGAACTGTTTGTTGCATCAAAAAAGCTGAAGGCAAAAAAGTCACCAGGAGTGGACTGTATACCAGCTGAAATTATAAAGACTGCAGTGACAGACGCTGACTAACATTTTTCTTAAGGTCTGCAATACTGCGTTATCGACGGGTTGCTTTTCGACAAGGTGGAAATGTGCTGACCTAGTACTCATCCCTAAAAAAGATAGGCCAATGGACACCCCGTCCTCATTTAGAATGTTAGAACATATGATTCACGGACGACTTGTGGACCATATCGATTGCAATAATGCATTATCGTGTAACCAGTTTGGTTTTCCCCACTATTGGGGCAATAGAAAAAATTGTGTCCATTGCACGTAAGGCGGCAGTATAGCTGTAAATAGAATAAAGGAAATATGCGCCCTGGTTGCCCTAGACATAAAGAATGCTTTCAATATGGCACCAAGACAAAAAATTATCGAGGAACTCGAAAAAATTAGAGTAGACCGGTATATCATACGTCAAATTGCTAGCTATTTACAAGATCGTAATCTGAGACTGGAAAAGAATAATAATAATAGTCCTCACATCCCGATGGATTCTGGAGTGCCACAAGGATCTATTCTTGGTCCTACTTTGTGGAATATTGTGTACAAAGGCGTACTGAATCTAGATTTGACAAGGGATGTTACAACCATTGCGTATGCAGATGATCTCGCTATAGTCGTTGTAGCAAAAACGGAAGATGAGCTCATGAACATAATGAATTGGGCCATTGAAGAAATAGACCATTGGTTAAACAGTAGACAGCTATACTTAGAGCCAACAAAGACAACCAGACGAAACATTTCTCCTATCAGTTTTGTAGTATAAGGAGTCAGCATTACACCGCAGAAATCGCTGAAATATCTGGGAGTCTGGCTGGATACTGAATTAAATTTTGCGGAGCATATTAGGAAAACTGCGGTTAAAACCGACAAAACGGAAGTTGGAAAAGACTCCTGATACCAGTCCTGTCGGCGTGGATAGGAAGGACTCACGGCGAAGTTGACTTCTTTACAGCCCAGATGTTAACGGGACATGGATGTTTTCGAGCATGCCTGCAGCGATTGCATTTATACATTCCGTACATGTACATATACAGCACCTAGCACAATCCCTTTGGTCAGATTTGAATTTTGAACCAATCAAACTTCGACTGCCGTACGTCTGTATGAAATGTAAATCAGTGCCATATGCACTTACGGAACTGAATATTATTATGCGTTAAGCTTTGAGTGCCATACTCGTGTATGAAATGTAAATCAGCGCCATATGCACGGAATGTAATATAGCCTACAGCCTATGAAATGTAAATCAGTGCCATATGCACTTACGGAACTGAATATTATTATGCGTTAAGCTTTGAGTGCCATACTCGTGTATGAAATGTAAATCAGCGCCATATGCACGGAATGTAATATAGCCTACTGACTGAGAATGACGCTAGACGATGGATGCAAGAATTTGAGTCTTTGACAAATTCTAATTGTAAAGTGTCGGGTTTCAAAACGAACACGCCAGGGCTCATAAATATGTAGGTAGGTATTTTAAACATAGGTTTTTTGTATTCTTACATTCTTTAATGTGTTTAATCCTGTAAGTAATGTATGTTCTATTTGCCCACTGAAACTTAATACTTACATATAATTATCTTAATACACCAGATGTTTACAATTATTACATTTAATATTTCGTAAAAAAGGACAAAAATTATACACCATTTTATAACTGTAATAAAGTTTACTGCAGTATAGTTAAAAAATGGTTTTCGCTTAAATCGCTCTCCTCAATGGGATTGTGCTAGGTGCTCTATACATGTACGGAATGTATAAATGCGCACCGATTTGGTATAGCAGACCGGCCTGACTGCATATTATACTGTGGAGAAGAAGACGATGTGCGACATACCTTTTTTGACTGCAGTAGATGGGAATCAGATAGACTTACTTGCCAGGAGGGCATGAATGTAACGTTAACACCTGAAAATATTGTGGCACAAATGCTGGTAAGCGAGAATAACTGGAACTGTATTTCTGGGTTTGCCAGAAAGATACTAACATTTAAAAGGACAGACATGAACGGACCGAATCTTAATGAAATATCAGATTAATGCAGCCAGCACAGCTTCTGAAGTAATGCGCAAGCGGTTCCAAGAGTTGTGTGATTGGGGAGAGAGGAAAGGGTTTAGTCTGTAGCAGAGCTGTAATTACTTCAAGTAAAGTACTTGAAAAATGTATTTCAATTACTTTCTGGTATTTGAAGTACTGTACTTCAAATACATTTTTTTTTGTGATATTTGTACTTGATTCCCCAAATACTCTCTAAGAAGTATTTGTATTTGGTACTTGTAGCACAAAAAATATATTTCAAATACCTGGCATTTTTATTTGAAATACTAAAGACGTAAAGTACTTGAAAAATTTATTTCAATTACTTTCTGGTATTTGAAGTATTGTATTTCAAATAAATTTTATTTACCAAATGCTATAAGAAGTATTTGTATTTGGTACTTCCACACTCTCTGCACTGCGCAAAATGCCGGTGTGCCGTGCGGCGGCGCACATCTTAGCCGCCAGAATGCAGAAGGCAGTCATCCATGGGTCCCTTCGTCTGCTTAGGACGCACGATTCGCGGACCCAGTGATTGCTCACCTCACGGTGTGAGGAGTAGTCGCTGAGAAATGGAACAGCAGCCCGGTGTGTTCCGACACACGAGCTCCGGCCCGGGTTGCACCTTTTTTGTTTTTGTTTTGTTTATATATATATATATATATATATATATATATCTGGTCGTCAGAACTGTCCGGCAAAAACAAAGTCGCTGCCACAAACATGCTTGCGGTCCCATTGTTGCTATACAGCTTTGGTGCTATCCACTGGAACGTGGAAGAGCTGCGACAAATCGACATAAAGACCCGCAAAAGGATGAATATGGAGGGAAGTCTACATCCTAGATCCTCTGTCCCGCGAATATACCTCCCGCGACACCTGGGAGGGCGTGGACTATTGAGTTTGGAGCATCTGCACAACAGAGTAGTACTGGCCACTGCCTGCTATGTTACGACGAGCACCGATCCCCTGATCCGCTTTGTGCGAGAGCACGAGATTGCGGGTAAAGGAGCCTTCCTTTTTAAAGCAGCAACACGGGCAGCCGAAGAACTTAGTCTCACGCTCGACTTCACGCGGAGGTGTCAGCAGTCCGTTACGGAACTTGCTCCCGCACAATTAAAAACCCGGATTAAAACTGCTGAAGTCCAATTGCTTTTAAGACTTCACAAAGATAAACCAATGCACGGAATCTTCTACAAACATCTAGAAGAGCATGGTTTATCTGAGCAGTTGACCTTCTCCTTCCTAAGGTCTAATGGGTTGAAGTCGGAGACTGAGAGCTCTATAATGGCTCGCCAAGACGGTGTCTTCAACACCTTAGTATACCGTAGCCGGATTATGGGTATGGATGTGCCCGATATCCGCTGTAGAGCCTGCCTGCAGGCGCCAGAGACCCTTACGCACCTCTTGTCGGCGTGTAAGGTGTACGCTGGCACAGCCTACGTCTATCGGCACAACGCGGCTCTACGAGTGCTATACTACCATTTAAGGCACTCATACGGTATAGATGAGACACCGGTGCTGCCATACGCTCCAGGGGACATTGAGTCCGTTGTGGAGAACGAGAGGTGCCGAATTTACTGGAACTACTCATTCTCCACGCTCGAGCTTATACATGCAAATAAGCCCGACATAGTCCTCCTCGACTACCAACAAAAGACGATGTTCGTTATCGAGTTCTCGGCACCCGCCGAGGGGAACATCGTCTCTAAGGAGGAGGAAAAGCGGACCAAGTATCAGGAGCTCCTCGGACAACTTCGCAGGCTCTGGCCGGACTACACTGTGAGTCTGCTAGTAATGGTCATTGGATCCCTAGGTGGTATGAGGGATACGCTGCTCTCTGCACTGCGCAAAATGCCGGTGTGCCGTGCGGCGGCGCACATCTTAGCCGCCAGAATGCAGAAGGCAGTCATCCATGGGTCCCTTCGTCTGCTTAGGACGCACGATTCGCGGACCCAGTGATTGCTCACCTCACGGTGTGAGGAGTAGTCGCTGGGAAATGGAACAGCAGCCCGGTGTGTCGGAGCCCGGGTTGCACCTTTTATATATATATATATATATATATATATATATATATATATATATATATATATAAGACAATATATATATATATATATATATATATATATATATAAGACAAAACAAAAACAAAAAAGGTGCAACCCGGGCTCCGACACACCGGGCTGCTGTTCCATTCCCCAGCGACTACTCCTCACACCGTGAGGTGAGCAATCACTGGGTCCGCGTATCGTGCGTCCTAAGCAGACGAAGGGACCCATGGATGACTGCCTTCTGCATTCTGGCGGCTAAGATGTGCGCCGCCGCACGGCACACCGGCATTTTGCGCAGCGCAGAGAGCAGCGTATCCCTCATACCACCTAGGGATCCAATGACCATTACTAGCAGACTCACAGTGTAGTCCGGCCAGAGCCTGCGAAGTTGTCCGAGGAGCTCCTGATACTTGGTCCGCTTTTCCTCCTCCTTAGAGACGATGTTCCCCTCGGCAGGTGCCGAGAACTCGATAACGAACATCGCCTTTTGTTGGTAGTCGAGGAGGACTATGTCGGGCTTATTTGCATGTATAAGCTCGAGCGTGGAGAATGAGTAGTTCCAGTAAATTCGGCACCTCTCGTTCTCCACAACGGACTCAATGTCCCCTGGAGCGTATGGCAGCACCGGTGTCTCATCTATACCGTATGAGTGCCTTAAATGGTAGTATAGCACTCGTAGAGCCGCGTTGTGCCGATAGACGTAGGCTGTGCCAGCGTACACCTTACACGCCGACAAGAGGTGCGTAAGGGTCTCTGGCGCCTGCAGGCAGGCTCTACAGCGGATATCGGGCACATCCATACCCATAATCCGGCTACGGTATACTAAGGTGTTGAAGACACCGTCTTGGCAAGCCATTATAGAGCTCTCAGTCTCCGACTTCAACCCATTAGACCTTAGGAAGGAGAAGGTCAACTGCTCAGATAAACCATGCTCTTCTAGATGTTTGTAGAAGATTCCGTGCATTGGTTTATCTTTGTGAAGTCTTAAAAGCAATTGGACTTCAGCAGTTTTAATCCGGGTTTTTAATTGTGCGGGAGCAAGTTCCGTAACGGACTGCTGACACCTCCGCGTGAAGTCGAGCGTGAGACTAAGTTCTTCGGCTGCCCGTGTTGCTGCTTTAAAAAGGAAGGCTCCTTTACCCGCAATCTCGTGCTCTCGCACAAAGCGGATCAGGGGATCGGTGCTCGTCGTAACATAGCAGGCAGTGGCCAGTACTACTCTGTTGTGCAGATGCTCCAAACTCAATAGTCCACGCCCTCCCAGGTGTCGCGGGAGGTATAGTCGCGGGACAGAGGATCTAGGATGTAGACTTCCCTCCATATTCATCCTTTTGCGGGTCTTTATGTCGATTTGTCGCAGCTCTTCCACGTTCCAGTGGACAGCACCAAAGCTGTATAGCAACAATGGGACCGCAAGCATGTTTGTGGCAGCGACTTTGTTTTTGCCGGACAGTTCTGACGACCAGATCTGCCGGAGTCGGTGCAAATACTTGCGGCGGAGACACTCTTTGACCAATTCTGCCTCTTGGATGTGACGCTGAGCCACTCCAAGGTAGGTATAGGTATCTCCGGCATGCAGTTGTCGCAAGATGCTCCCATCAACGAGCTGCTCCTCATCTTCACTATCTCCGCAACGTCCTCTTTTGAGATGAACCATGGCACATTTGTCTATCCCGAACTCCATACCAATAGCTTGACTGTAATCCTGCACTACCCTCAGCGACTGCTCTAAATCGCGTTGTCCGGAGGCATAGAGTTTCAGGTCATCCATGTAAAATAAGTGGGTGACCTTGTGCCTCCGGTAATTGGGCTTGCCACAGCTGTATCCCTTAGTATTTTTCAGCGCTATGGACAAAGGCAGTAGCGAGATGCAAAAGAGCAAGGGACTCAAGGAGTCTCCTTGGAAGACCCCTCTTTTAAATGATACCAACTCTGTTCGAACCCTGGTTTCACCCGATGTTATAGTGAACCGAGTCTTCCAGAGCGGCATCAGTTGTTTGATGCATCCCACTATTTGATCATCTACCGAAAGACATTCCAACAGCCGCACAATCAGTTCATGAGACGTAGTGTCGAATGCCTTCCGATAGTCGATCCAGGCCATAGAAAGGTTTCGCAGGTAATGCACGGAGTCCTGTGTGACACAGCGGTCAATCAACAGGTTATCCCTGCAGCCAGCTACTCCTTTCTTAGACCCTCTTTGTTCATATACGCTGAGAAATACGGGATTTACAGCTTGAAGGATACGCATGTACAAGATTCTGGTGAAGAGCTTGTAACATGCGTTCAGACATGTTATTGGCCTGTAGTTTTTAGGATCAGACAAATCTCCGGTCTTCGGGAGAAGCACGGTTCGACCCTCGACAAACCAAGCCGGAATTGGCTGCTCCTGATTTAGCCACGAGTTAAAAACTCTAGCTAAATGCCGGTGGCAACTGGGAAACTTTTTCAACCAGTAGGTGTTTATGCCATCCGGGCCAGGAGCTGCGAAATTCTTTGCGCCTCGTAAGGCACCAAGAATTTCTTCCCTGTTTATCGGGTGACGCAGTACATTCAGGTTTGGAGTCCTCCTACAAACGGACTCGAACAGCGCCAAGGCCGGAGTGTCTGCTTGGAGAGGTTTGGGGTGTTCGTAAATGCCCCTCCAGAAAGTCTCCACGCGATCAGCAGTTGGCGGCTGCTCTATGACTGGTGGTCGCTGTTGGAAGAGACGAGCAGGCTTTTCGGAAAACAATCTGTTTTCCTCCAAACCTCTCGCCCGCGTCACCAGTGATCGTTTAGCAGCGATTAGCGTCCGTATCCTGTCAAGACAATGCTGCTTGACAACAACCAGTACCGCTTGACTGAGCGTGTGATGGTCGCGCCTTAGCTCTCGGGCTATCTGGCGCACGCGGCGCGTAAAAGGCCTACCGGCCGCTCTATATTCCATCACACACTGGATACGGGATGCTTCTTGGCGAGCCAACTGGATTTTCGCTTCCATCTGGCGCACCCGCCTCTGTGCTCTCTCGACAGGAGAGTCTCTCACTCTCCCCTGTCCAGCCAGCCTCAGAGCCGCAGCGTAAATTTCGCAATTGATGCTCCAAATGTCAGAGACCTCCGATAGACGTTCACTCAACGCCTCATCCTCTCTCTTTACATCTGCCAGCTTGAAGGACCTCTTGTTGTTATGCAAGGCCCTTCGGTCACTGAAATCTCCAGGTGAGACGGCTTCGTCGATTTCCCTCTCAGCGGGCCTCATCGGCGACCTTTCAGCCTGGTTAACAGGCCTTTCAGTCGCCGGAGGGGCAGGCTGAGCTGGAGCACGAACGTATCCCTGCCCCCGAAGGTAAAATACCTGGTTCCGCAAGCTCTGGGAGGTAATTGTGCTATGCTCTGGATGCATTTCACACCACCTCCCATGCATGCGGGACATGTATCCCCTACGGCGCGGGCTACTGCTCTCGTAGCAGCTCAGCAGGTCATCCTTCAGTTCCGTCGTCCACCTAAAACGGTCCATGTCGTTGCGTGTGTCGTCGTCAGGGCGATCCGAGGCACCGCCACCTTGCCCAGAGCCGGCTTCCGATACCGGCCTGGTGTGGGTGCTCTTCTTCTGGGGCGGTCGAACCAGAAGGTAGGGCCCGTCCGGTGGTTAGCCTTAGGGCCCCCAGCCGACATTTCGGAGGCAGACGACCACATTGCCTCCTAGGGATGACCTGTACAGGTTGCCGGCCGGCTTTCATCCCTGGCTTGGGTTATCCCCACAGTGTCGCCACGCACCGAATAGCCGTTTGATGTTGGTCGGCTTCCTGGGGGCGCATTTTATACCTACTGCCACGTTAAAATCGGCTGGACGCCCACTGGCACCTAATACTGATTTGCGTACAAAATCGAAGTTCAAGCTTCTACCACCTGCTGCGCTGGGGGTCCTCATTTATATACTTACCGTATACAGAATCCAGTGCAGGGGTTTACCCGGCGCCGTATACAGAATCCAGTGCACGGGTTTACCCGGCGCCAATTTTTTATATTAATCTATTTTTAGAATAACTATACTACGTACACTGCAGCGGTTTACTCGGCGACTGCCGTCGTTTGTTGTCATTGAATATTGTCTCTTCTAATACATTGGAGGATTGTTTTGGATTTAATTCAGTAGCTACCGTTGGAGCTAAACTCTAGGTTTACTCTAAAGTCGGAATAATAACGAACAAATGTGCATAGATCACAGTCTTATGTTTTACTTCTATGAAGTTTAAAAGAGAAATGTAGTTCGATTCATTGATTTATGCAACTACAGTGCCTGCAACTAATATTGCTATTCTTGTGCTCGGATATGAGATTTTTGAAAATTGGTTACTACGATTATCAGCAGCTTTGATCTAGTCGAAATAGTTCTCTAAGGGCGAGACGCAATCTTCCAAAAATTTTATTCCAAAATCTAATGTTTTGAAGTCTGAATTTTTCAAAAATTTCATAATTTTTCAAAAAGCATCCCTTGTTTACACAAAATGTTTCTTAACGTCGGTTATTTCCGAGAGTATCACAGACTAGTAAAATTTCAAAATGTTTATTGCATCTTGAAGTTTCTCAAATTACCAAAATTGGTCGAAAAGTTCATTCATTCAAAAAACCTCATTTTTCGAATAAATCCTGCTTCTTTGGTTGTTTTCGTTATAAATATCTCGGAATTTCCAAAAAGCTTTGAATTTTATCGCAAGGGTCATTGCTTTGAAAAAGTAAAAATTTTTAAAATACAAAAAATAATCAATATGTGAGTAATTTTCGACAATATCATAATTTGGTGTAATTTAAAATGTTTATTTTTCAAAATTTCGAAAAGTTGCAAAATCATAATTTTCTTAAGGTTTCTGTTGAAGATCCAAATCTTTCCAGGAAACTAAAATTTCACGTGATTATCTTGAAGTCGGATATCTCAAAATTTTTATATTTTTTTGAAAATTTTATAGTTTTTTAGGAAGGCAAATCTTTTTCGAAAATTTCATAATTATTCCACAAAGTTTCAAAACTTTACGTTTTTTCAGAAGTTCTCAGTTTTTGTCAAAAGGAAACTATTTTAAAAGTTTGAATTTTTCTTAGAGACTTCCGTATGATATGGGAGCGAAATAGACCAAACTCCAGTTTTCATGTTTTACGTGGAAATCAGTAATGATCGATAGCTGTTTATCCAACCCAATTGAAATATCCTCAGGTGTTCCTCAAGGGTCAGTCCTGGAACCACTCTTCTATTTAATTTACACAATTGATATGTCCAACTCCGTAGAAAACTCGTCAGTAATGTGTTATGCTGACGATACACAAATTTACAAAAGCTTCAGCACCAACTTCATGGATAGTGCACTCCTTCAGATTAATAATGATCTAAATGCCATTGCAAACTACTCTCAAAATAATAATTTGAAGCTTAATAAAGACAAGTGTTCTGTAATGTTATTTTGCCCAGGCCCTAAACATCATTTTATAACCAATCACTTTGATGTCAAAATTAACAACGACTCTTTGAATATGGTAAATACTGCCAAAAATTTGGGATTGACCATTGATACTGATACTCTGCGTTTCAAAGAACATGTGTCAAATGTTTTGAAAAAATGTTATATTAATTTGAAGTCTTTATATGTGAATCGTTCAATTTTGAATTTTAAAATAAGAAAAAACTATGTGAGTCTCTCATATTTCCCAGCATATTTTATTGTAGCAGTGTATACTATTTTTGTTCATATTCAGTTACTAAGAACATATTACAAAAACTGCAAAACATGTGTTGTGTTTTCTTTGAAAAAATACGATCATATCTCTTTGAAGAGAATTCAGCATGGTTGGTTAGGCATATAAAATGCGTGTAAATATTACTTAGCAACATTTACACATAAAATTGTTTCTTCTCGCTCCCCCCCTTTACGAAAAATTTGTATTTAGACGTAGTAATTTAGACATCAATTTTAGAGATCCCATGTATAAAACTGTACTATATCGCAGATCATACACCTACAATGCCATCAAGATTTACAATGATTTAGATGATACATACAGGGTGGGCCAATAGTGCGTGGACGGAGAATTGCGGGCTTACTAAAATATATTTCAAAAATCTGTCACTTGATCATGGTAGGGATCCTTAAGGGCTATAACGTAAAAATATTTTCACTTGAATTTTGACGTTTATACAGGGTGATTCATATCAAACCTACATTTTTTTGAATGGAACCCCCTATATATTATTACATATTTGGATTCCTTGGTCAATTCTAATGTGACTTTATGTATCACACATGGAACTTTAAACCGTTTAGGCGCAAATCACCATTTTTGGTATAAGTAGGTATCAGAAAAAAATTGCATATCGCAGCGATTATAATACCTAGAAGGCCCAGACCTCGCGGTACGATTAAGCATGAAATGCGTCACCTTAGGTTAGACGGCTAAATTTGAATTCTTTTTGTACTTTGAGAAATCAGAGGATAAATTAAGGAAACTTCAATCACAGATAACTTGATTTTTTCAAATGGGAATGCCTATTTTGGTTTAAATAATCAAATCTAAAATTTGATTACCTTTCTAATGATATAGCATTCTTGACATCAATCTTTTTTCGTTTTCATTTTATTTCAAATTTTCAGTCAAATCGGCTTTTTTCAATTTTCCTGGGTGCAAGCAACCTAGCAGGCCATGAAAAATAAACAAAAGCTCGTTAATATGGAAGAAAGCAACTAACTTAGTAAAAAGATGCAGACTAGTAAAATTTCAAAATATTTATTGCATCTTGAAGTTTCTCAAATTTCCAAAATTGGTCTAAAAATTAATTCATTCTAAAAACCTCATTTTTCGGATAAATCCCGCTTCTTTGTTTGTTTTTGTTATAAATATCTCGGAATTTTCCAAAAAGTTTTGAATTTTATCATTGGTTTGAAAAAGTAAACATTTTTAAAATACAAAAAATAATCAAAATGTGAGTAATTTTTGACAATATCGTTAGGGTACTTGCAGAGGTCGTGAAATCGCCTCGGGAGTATACATAGCGTAAAGAAAACCATATCAGGAAGCAGTAGGAAACAAAAAACATTATTTTACGGACGGCCAAAAAAAGATATTTGCAAAATAAGATAAGGATATATTCAAATTTTTCCACGTGACTTAAAACAAGGGCTGACGTCACAGGTATCTTATCGATATCGACAATCGATACTGCTTCAGTGCAGGTCAGTGAGATTCAACTGCAAACTATTTCCGATGTTGCCAAATTTCTTTTTAAATATATATACGTTGGCCATATATCAATAATTTAATTTACGAGCGAGTTTTGTTATATGGGTACACATATTCCCAAATGAAATAAGACTTCTCTTTTATCCTACTACAGCCGTAGTTCCTCATTGAGTAATACTGCGAGATGCAAAATGCAAAACGAAATCATATCAGCTGTTCGAACGCAACCATATTTTCTTTGTGGTTTGCCAACTGCGCATTCGACTAGAGATGAAACAATGCGACTCAATTTATTGATACTTAAACATATTTGAAACAGGCAGTTAACCCACTAGCATTTTTGTTGCAATACATTTTTATATCTGATAGGTATCACAGTTCATCCTGTTTGTGACCGAAATTCGCAACTAATCGAAGCCATCATCTTATTTCGACGCATCCCATTATGAATGAATTCAAAGATAGAATCTAATTCAAGCCCATCCCTACAAGGTGAATTAGTAATCTAGCCTAACTTTTATTCTTTTGACTTTTGTACTTTTGTGTGTGCCTGTTTTGTGATTATAATGATCAATGTCAAAATGTTAGGTTAGCATTGGCTATCGATATCGAATATCAATACTTTACATCCCATCACTATAGGATATCACTGACGTCAGAGGTTGTTTGCGCGGCATTTTCCGGCATTTGAAATAATTTTTGGAATATCTCTCACAGCCGACACCAAAAAACCAAACAAGTGATTTTGTCATGTTTACTAGGCTCTAAGGAACGCGTAAATATTATAATATTATAATATTTTTTTCTGCAAGTACCCTAGTAATTTAAAATGTTTGTTTTTCAAAATTTCGAAAAGTTGCAAAATTGGTCGAAAATTTCACTTGTTTTGGAATCATCTCGTTTATTAGGATCATAATTTTCTTAAGGTTTCTGTTTTGAATATCCAACTCTTTCCAAAAAACTCAAATTTCTCGTGATTATCTTGAAGTCGGATATCTCAAAATTTTTATATTTTTTTTTGAAAATTTTATAGTTCTTTAGGAAGTCAAATTTTTTCCGAAAATTTCATAATTATTTCAGAAAGTTTCTAAACTTTACGTTTTTTCAGAAGTTCTCAGTTTTTGTCAAAAAGAAACTATTTTAAAAGTTTGAATTTTTCTTAGAGATTTTCATATGATCTGGGAGCGAAATAGGCAAAATCCAGTCTTCATGTTTTACGTGAAAATCAGTAATATGCAGCTTGATTCATGTAACAAATACAACTTTGGTTTGCCGAATTTATGGAGTCACTGTCCTACAAACCCTTGTTAAACTTTTTTCGATACCTTTCTAGTTTACCCAACTATCGACCACCTCTGAAAAATTTGATAACGCCACATATTAAGATTATACTGTAAATATAAAATAATATAATGGTATGAAATTATCCAGGGCAGCGCACCTAAAGAATCTGTTTTAGTTGCGCCCCACTTTCCTGTACATGCTGTAATTTTGTTTTGTTCACCCTCGACATCCATATAAATAATCATTCAACTCTCATAAGCCTTTTTGTGAACATAAAATAATTTGTGAGATAAATGGGGGGTGTCCAGAAGGGAAATCCATATAAAATGTTAAAGGTCATTGTTTATTTCATAAAAAATCCAGTGTACAGGTTTACTATGCTCCCCTATTGTAAAGTAAATCTATTTTTAGTATCATCATATTCTTTGTGTTTTGCAGCGGTTTACCCAGCGTCTGTCGCTGAATCTTGCCCTTGAAATGTGCAAAGTACCGAAATTCCTTGAGATAATAGCGTCTTTCCCAGCTATCAAATATTCTCTGCTCACGACGTACTTGCAGATTTGTGCTTCTTGCATGGGTACAGTACTTAATAGCATTCTAAGAACTTAGGAGTTGAGCATTTAGGCTATACCGAAAAGCCTATGAACACATTTCCTCCATAATATGCTAATGCAATTCTTCAGTATATTCCATTTCCGTGTAAGCGTAGTGTACCAACAATATAATACACTCAAAGGCAATTTTTGGGCTATATATTCTGTGCTCAAATCTCCGTAACCATATACAGGGTGTCTCAAAAGGACCCGACTATTTGAGGTAGGGAAAAACCAAATGGAGAGATAAAGGAAGAAATTTTACTTTTTTTACTTTTTCAAAATAACATTCTTAAAATGACGCCCATTTTGTTGACGGTATTCTTCAAAGCGTTTATGCACATTATCAAAACGGTCCAACTACTTAGAGTGCACGAGACGCAAATAAAGCGCGGTGGAGGGAGTAAGCCCGCACCGCTCGCTCGGTAAGAACACTGGTTAGATATTGCACTTTTAGTTGCCAGGATGCATGTTTAGTTGCCACAATATTGAAGAAAGCATCAGATCGATAGCAACTCAGCAACTCCTTGGAACAGTTTTTGATAAAATGTGCACAAACGGTTTGAAAAACGCCTTCAACAAAATGGGCGTCATTTAAAGAATGTTATTTTGAAAAAGTAAAATTTCTTCCTTCATCTCTCCATTGGCACTAATCAATGGTATTTACAATAAGCCGGTTTTGGTTTTTCCCTACCTCAAACAGTCGGGTCGTTTTGAGACACCCTGTAGTATTGTACCACTATAACTGCATAGCTGTATCATAGTTCTTGGGCAGTGACTCTTCTCTCATTAGCCATTACGCTTCTAATCAACACGCTCAAAGTTCCACTGATTTTAACGGCTCTCAGAACCCTTGCCTCGTGGCAATAAGGCATTCAAGGGTGGACGCCTAGTAACATCAACGCTGAATTTACAAAAAGTCTGTATATAAATTCTATTAATAGACGGGCATAAAAAATATGGACGCCCAGTGGAGCTAACGGTGAACTATGACGCCAAGCGACCTGTTTCTGAAACTTACTTATATACAGTTATATACGCCAGACGCTGGGTAAAACGCTTTTGGTCCGGACGCTGGGTGATCCGCTGTAAATAAATATATATATATATATATATATATGTATGTATACGAGGATCGTTGTTCCCTCCATTATAAAAGCAAGGCGGACCAACCTCCGGCCTTTTGGCTTAAGTAATACTGGCAGTATATGCATATATTGAAAGAGGGGAAGCTAACGATACCATTTCTCAAGAGAGGGGTAAAGATTTCTCAAAAATAATTTATATATGTATGACAGGGGCAATTGCTTGTTACCTCCAATTTTTTATATTAGAGTATTAGAAAGACACAACTTAGTTACCTCCAATTGAAGGCCATGTGTTACGGTAATCCGTACAATATTAACTCAGGCAGTATATTCGCCAGAACTGAAATGTTGTAGGTGTTTGTCTAATTCAAACAATGTTTTCAGTTTTGGGCTTTTTTGTAACGCTGCAGTTAAACTGCTGTTTAACGGTAGCCTAATGAAATGGCGATGATAGATGATGTGACGTCATTGAGTGGCGCATTTGGCGGCTTTGTGTTCTGTGTACTCAAACTACCGTCGAAAGGCCCATTGGAATGCAGCTAATCTTTCCAACAGCTTAATTAGTATGTTGGCTTTTCCCTTTAAAGATTCTGCTATTGTCATGTCGATTAAATCTAAAATTTGGTGTCTAGTCTCAGACTGTTGAAATCCACCTATACACCGGGAAATAAAATATGCTGTGGATAGTATTTATTCCCTGGAAAACCACACCTTCGATTTAGGCCACCTGGACAGTCCTGCACAACGAATACATCTCCATAGAAAGCACCCATTGCAACAAAGTGGTATATTATTTTCCCTATCTCTTAAATAATACTTTCAACAGACTCCAATAATATCCAGATTCTCACCTTATTTGATACTGCATTCAGCAAAAACTGACAAAACTATGATGCAAACCCGTGGAAAACAATATTATAATAATAATAATAAACTATTGCGATTTCAACAAAAATCGAATCTGATAGGTATCAGCAGCACTTTGGTGGGCTACCGTTTTAGGGCAGTTTAAATACAGCGCAACTCAATAATTATTTCATAAATATTCCAGGTAACTTAATAAAAGATTTAGGAAAAACAGGTAATGACCCTTTGAATTATGTTAGGCGCAACACTTCATCAATATTTACTTTGAAGGAAACAACATTCAATGAAGTAAGATCCATCATTGATGGTTTAAAAGATACAACTAGTAAGGATCCATATAACATGAATGTCAAAATCATCAAACATATAAAGAACATAATTATTATACCATTCACAAAATTAATTAACCAATGTTTAAAAGCTAAATTGTTCCCAAAAGTTTTTAAAGTAGCTAAAGGTATTCCACTTCATAAAGATGGGTCACAGTATGATATGTCCAACTATCGGCCAATTGCCTTATTACCTATTTTATCCAAAATTTTTGAAACTATTGTAAAAATAAACAAATTGTTGAATTCCTTCAAGCGAACAATCTTTTCTAATCATGTCAACGTGGACTTCTTGCAAATAAAAGTACATCCTCTGCAATAATGGCTCTAACAGATTATGTTATTGAGGGCTTTGAAGAAGGCAGATTGTCACATGCTGTTTTCTTGATTTAACAAAAGCGTTTGATTGCTTATCACATGATATCCTTTTACAAAAAATGGTTACTTATGGCTTTGATGAACATTTATGCAGACTTATTTGACTGACCGTTGTCAATATGTGTCAGTCAATGGATTCAGTTCCAACAGGGGCTATATAACGTATGGGGTGCCTCAGGGGTCTGTACTCGGCCCAACACTATTTCTGATTTATATCAACGATTTTCAGAACTGTGATACAGATTCCAAGTTTCTACTGTTTGCTGATGACACTACAAAATTAAATCAATTTAAGACTATTGACGAACTAAGCCAGCATACCAACGCACAACACTCAGAATTAGAAGTTTTGTGCCTGGCGAACTCACTAAAAATAAATTATCTGAAGACGCAACAATTGAATGTCAATATGAAACATCTGAAACAGGACACTACACTTGTCAAATATCTGGGAGTTCACTTAGACTGTACCTTGACTTGGGAGCAGCATATCAAGGAAGTATCAAAAAAAACTGTCAAAGAGTGTTCATCTGTTCAGAAATCTTTCTTTCATCACTAGTCAACCAACATTAAAAGCGGCATATTATGGGCATTTCCATTCTCACTTAAAATACTGCATCACAAACTGGGGCCACTCTTGCAATGTCAAAACACTATTTTCGCTGCAAGGACGTTGTATTAGAATTATATCTCATTTCCCTTACGATGCTTGTTGCAGAAATGCATTTATAGATCTCAGTATACTTACACTACCCTGCATTTATATTTTAGAATGCCTGAGACTCGAAAGATTTAAAAATGGAATTAATTACCATGGTGTCAAGTTCTATAATGTTCTGACAAACAGTGTTAAAGCTCTAAATGGTGCACAATTCAGGTGTAGTATCAAAAATAACCTTCTGTCAAAGGCATTTTAGTCTTTTGACGAATACCTTTCAGATAACTTCAAAGATATCTCTTTTTAAATGTTTTTGTTTCTAGCTGTTGTTTGTGATTACATATTATTGTTCGTGATTTTTATATTTGTATATTAGCTTTTTATGTAAAAACTATTATTTAATTTATTTAGTATGTACCTATCTTTTTGACGTGTGTAAGCATCTTTATGCAAAAACACAAATAAACTACTACTACTACTACTACTACTACTGCATACAAACCGTCAAATACGTCACTTAAATGACGTTATATTTGGTAACGGCGTTCCATTACAGTTGAACGGCAGTTTAAGTACAGCGTTTTTATAACTAAGCAGTGCATGAAGGCAAAGCGTAAATACCAGAGCACAGCGGCTGCTATGCAAAGGTTATGTTAGGGGAAATTTGGACGTGGGAGTTGAATGGGCCAACACTAGTAGGCTCAATAAAAGCTTATCTTGGCAGTCAATTCCAAGCCCTGGACATTCTGGTAACAAAGGTACGATCGTACCGCTCGGCTTTTGACGGACGATGAACGGCTGCCTTGGTGTGAGATACAGAGCGGTCCAGCGGGTGCCTCTAATGGTGTTACTCTAATAGGCTTGATGAACTTATGGATGATAGCTCAGGGGAGCAGATTTTGTTTGAATACCGATAGAAAAGTGGAAAGTCACCAACAGCATGCCTGTGAGAAAGAGACTGGAGGGACGTGTTAATGTTAGGTCACCGATTAATCGAATTGCCCCTCTCTGGACTGCATCAAGTATAACCAAGGTAGTAAGGGCAGCAGTACCCCAGGTATGAGAGTAGTAATACTCCAGGCCAGGTTTTATCTGAGATTTATACAGCATGAAAAGGTTAGGCGGGGTCGACTTGCATTGGTCATCCTTTCGAAGTTTACTTCTCTTGGATGGTAAATAAGAGTTGTCGAGTGTCTGCCTTCTCGTAGCATATAAGGGGGGTATATGCGGGCACCGCTGAGCGCGAGATATAGGATTCAGCACAATAAAAGAAAAATGTTTCCTTTACCTTGCGTCCAAATGGCACTCCAACGTCGGCATGGCTGGTAATGGGACTGATGGATCCTGTACGAGAAAAGAAAAAAGGGCTCATCAGGTCCATTATTGGCGCCGAAAACCCAGCAGGGCGACGACCCCGGAAACCCTGCTGTTCCAAACTCCTACCCTGTCCCCTGTAAGGCTATGCCGTCGGAGATCGCACATGAAGAGATCTCCGGTAGGTTCAACCATGGCGGACAGGCTTGCAGTGCTTCCTCAACCCTCCCTACCTAATACCTCCCCTCTATCCTAAACCTTTTGCGATGGATGGACGATTACCTTGGCTACGGAATGGACGACGAACTGGATGCTAATCTGGAACCAGTGGACCCTGCGCCAGTCTTCTGGCTCATAGCGTAACCACGACCCGCACCTCAGCGACTACAGTAGGGCGAAGCTGTGGAACGTCGTGCGGACTCGTGGCCGCGGGGCTTGCCTTAACTGGCCGGTCCGCGAGGAGACAACCTCTATAAATAACCGACAGCGAAGTCGTTAAAACCTTTGGGGCACCTGGGCCACCCCATCGTAGTAAGTCCCTTCTCCTCGGAACGGGCGCACCCCGAGGAGTGACATTTACTTCGTCCCGTTCTCGTGGGAACAGTATGGATAATTTAGACAAAACAAATGATTCGATAGGTGAGATGAGTGGAAGATCGGGTACAGTCGAGTTGCCAGACCCATTCAAGAAAAGAAGCGCACTTTTGAGAACCCCACCGCGAGGTAGATCAAATTCTTGGGCTGATGGCGATAGAAGAGCACCTAGGGAAAAGCAAGAAGACATTGTGTCTTTAGCCTACACGGAGGATCAACAACCTAGTAAAAGGAAGAGGGGTATGATGAGCGAAGGAAAAGGAGATGAGGGATCCTCAGATGATGATAAACTGAAGAAGATGATAGCAATGGTTTTGGAAGAAGCCACAAAAATATGTACGGCAGTAAAGGAACATCCCAATACGTTGAAATGTATTAAAGAGTCCGGTAGTAGGCTAGCGGAACAACTCGTTAACGGGCGCTATCAGTGCCTATTGGAACGTGAGAGAGGAAGTCTGTGTAGATGTTCGCAACATAAGGAGCACCCCGTAGATAAAGTAGTAGAACACAAAGGGGTACAAGTAAC
This sequence comes from Callosobruchus maculatus, assembly GCA_951848785.1. Classification (NCBI taxonomy): domain Eukaryota; kingdom Metazoa; phylum Arthropoda; class Insecta; order Coleoptera; family Chrysomelidae; genus Callosobruchus; species Callosobruchus maculatus. The sequence goes on along the minus strand of CATOUR010000064.1, from coordinate 1,246,477 downwards.
CACGGAAATCATCCTAGAAGATAAAGAGGTGAGGGAGCGACAGTTGGCCGATAAGATAGATAACCAGCTGGCGAAAAGTACTGATTGGGAGAATATAAAAGAAGTATTGGATTGGAAGTGGCCGCAACCTAGTTACAAAGTAACGGCAGCAAAAGCGGGATATCCTTCGACTGACTCGGATTCGGACCTCGTTTTGATATTAGATCCTCTGGAGGATGAAAACAAAGTCGTAGTGAGAAGGGTGATCGAAAACAAAAACGAGATAAGAAACATAATCAGCATGCGCAAGCCAACAGCTGGAAAGGTAGCGTATACGATCAGCAACACTAAAATGGTAGAAGATGACGAGGAATCCACACAACAATCACAGGAAAGGTTTTCGTTCCTTATTGGTGCAAGCGAAGACATGAAAAAGGGTGCCAACGACAAGCTATATGCGGCACTTAAAAGAGTCAAGGATATAGCTGAAGCTAAGGGCAGGAAAAGGCTTGAAATTGTTATGGTTGATGGTAGTAGAGCAGTTCCTCTGCGCAAGCTTATTGAGTGTGCTTTTTATGGTAGCACAGTAGCCAGCACAGTATACCTACAACGAGAGCAAATGAAAACTGAGGAGTCTCGCAACGTAGAAGACAATGAGTGGCAGCAGGTTACGAGGAAGAGGCCTGCCTTAATTAGGAGTACAGTAGTAATTAAGAGTACTGACGATAGGCAAGACCCATCTGCGACGCTGAGAAATCTCAAAAAACAAATTGATGTGAATAAGTTGGGAGTAAGAGTTCAGTCTGTAACAAAAACAGCTGAAAATACAAATAAATATGCTGGGCAAGAAGGCAGATATTGGCACGTGCTTCAAGGATGCTGTACAAGAGAAGATGGGCAGTATGGTTAGTGTGAAGATCGTCCCAAATATGAAGGAGATCATTATAACCGACATAGATGGAGAAACATCCATAGAGGAAGTTATAGAAGAGGTCTCAGAGGCGACACGTGCGAATGCGGATAGCATTAAGGTGGAACAACTGCGAAGAAACAAGAGAAAGAAGCAGTCCACAATAGTGTCATTACCAAAAGACGCAGCTTCCCTATTAATTGGTAGGGGAAGGATAACCATAGGGTGGTCGAGTTGTAGAGTCTTCGACAAAGTTAAGCTTCCCAGGTGTTTTAAATGCCACAATTACGGGCATCACGCTGGTTCCTGTTCTAGTCAGATGGCCAGTATGGTGGGAAAGTGCTTGAAATGTTGCAAGGAAGGCCATGTGGTTAAGGATTGCCCAAATGAAGCCTATTGCCAAGGCTGCAACGTAGTAGGACATAGATCAGATACCAGCGAGTGCCCTAAGTATAAAGAGATGAGGAAGCAGCTTGGAAAACAAGTTAAGGAGAGTCGACCTTCTTTAACATAGTTAAAATAGTACAAGGCAATATGAACAGGGGAGTTGCGTCTATGGATTTACTGTATAAATTTATGCACCAATCTAGCATAGATATAGCTATTATCTCAGAACCGAATAAGAAGGTTGCAAAGAGCAGACAGTGGATTGCTGATAAAGAATTGGACATTGCAGTTTGGATTGCCGATAGGAAAGTGGGAGTTACCAGCAGCGGTTATGGGAAACGGTTTGTCTGGGTCGAAACAAAACATTATGTCATATATGGGTGCTACCTATCCCCCAACATCACGATCCTGGAGTTTGAACAAGGGCTACAAGATCTGTTCGGACATTTTGGGAGTCATACTAAAGAGGTCATTGTTGGTGGCGATTTCAATGCGAAATCGGCAGTGTGGGGCTCCCCCATAGAAGACAAAAGGGGGGCGGTGATGGCAGAATGGCTTGCTGCATACAATATGATCGTTCACAACACTGGAGACAAGCCTACCTTTTCAAGGGGTAATAGCAGTTCATACATTGATGTCACGTTTACTTCACGTAAGATAGCTGGGACAATACGCGGTTGGCAGGTTGTTGAGGAGGAAAACCTTAGTGACCACCCATATATAACATTCGAAATTGCTAATGATGAAAGGGCGACCCCAGGTTTCCGAAGCAGGTACATAAAGTGGAACTATAAGCCCGATAAAGAAAAGGAGTTAGCTGCTGCTGTTAGTATGAAGATTAGCGAACACCGGAGGAAGGGTAACGTCACGATTACACCAGAAAAATATACTGCAATATTAACAGCAGCTTGCAAACGGGTACTCCCAAGACCACGAGGAGGATCACGGAGAGGGGTGTACTGGTGGAATGAGGAAATAGGGAGATTAAGGAGTGCGTGCCTGAAATCCAGAAGAAAGCTGGTGCGCGTCAACGGCAAAGCCAGTACTACAAATGCAGACAGGACTGACATACATGAAGAATATGCAAAGAACAGAGAGGTACTGAGGAATGCTATTCGGCAAGCTAAAGAAAAGGCATGGCAACACCTGGTCGATGATATTGATAATAACATTTGGGGCGAAGGCTACCGTATAGTGATGAAAAAGACCGGTACGTGTATGCCTATCCGTCTAACAGATGAGAAGCAGCGTGAGAAGGCAAAGGATTTGTTCCCAGCACACCCAAGGTTAGAATGGGTGAATGTACCTGTGGATGACCCGGACATACCCCTTTTCAGTCGCGAGGAACTGTCAGAAGCATCCTCAAAAATTAAGGCGGGAAAGGCTGCGGGACCAGACGGGATTCCACCGGAAGCGGTAAAATTATTTGCTGCAGAACACCCTGTAGAATGCCTCGAAATGATGAACGCACTACTTAGAAAAGGAACGTTCCCGGTAATCTGGAAAACTGCAGCGTTAGTCCTCCTAGAAAAGAAAAAAACTGGACAGAACATAGATTACAGGCCAATCTGTCTCACTAGTGCATCCGCAAAGCTACTTGAGCATCTCATTCTCATTAGATTGAAGGGCGAGATCCAGACGAATGGTGGGTTAGCCGACAATCAGTACGGTCTTCGGGAAGGCCGTTCTACTATAGATGCACTGCTAAAATTGAAACAGACAGTGGACGATATCAATATCAAGCCTTGGAAGGAGAGAGATTTATGTATGCTGATAACTGTAGATGTTAAAAATGCATTCAATTCCGCACCATGGCAGGGCATACTGGATGTTCTACGACACCGCAATGTATCTCCGTATCTAATGCGTATGATTAGGAGCTACCTGCAGGATAGGCATCTTTTAATAGGAGAAACTGGGGGAATGGATTTGAGTTGTGGAGTGCCCCAGGGCTCGGTAATGGGCCCGGAGCTGTGGAATATCTACTACGACGATGTCCTTCGGTTGCCGGTCCCGAGGGGGGTATCGCTTTTGGGTTATGCGGACGACCTAGCTATTGTAGTTAAGGCTCGTGTCAAAGAAGGACTACAGAATAAGGCTAACTGTGCCGTTAAATTGGTTTGTGACCGTTTAAAGGAAAAATTGCTGGAGTTGGCGCCACAAAAAACGGAAGCTGTATTACTAGCAGCAGGTCGTAAACTTAAGCAAGTCAATATTAAGGTAGATGGGTTAAACATAACAAGCAGCCCGAGGATTAAATATCTAGGGGTAACCATAGGGCATAATATGAGTATGGCGGACCATATAAGACGTACGGCTGCAAAGGCAGATAGATGCTGTACGGGGCTAATGAAGCTCATGCCTAATATAGGAGGCCCAAGTTCTGGTAAAAGGAGGATCCTTGCATCTGTAGCACATTCAATCATGCTCTATGCGGCCCCAGGCTGGAAGCATGCTCTTGAAAAGAGCATATATAGGAATATACTTTATCAGAGACAACGGCGAATAGCTATCCGTGTAACTTGTGCCTACCGCACGGTGTCTACCGATGCTGTACTGGCTATTGCATGTATACCGCCAATTGAACTGTTGGCGAATGAAAGAACAGAGGTTCATGCTAATGGAAGAGCATGTAGAAAAGATGCCCACAGCCGATTGTTGCAAAGCTGGCAAAGTAAATGGGCAATAGATGGCGAAACAGCTAAATGGACAAGGAGGCTTATAAAGGATATAGTTGCATGGTATGACAGAAAACACGGCAATGTGGGTTACTACCTTACCCAGTTTTTGAGCGGTCATGGATGCTTCCAAGCATACCTTTGCAGATTCAACCTTGCAGAATCATCTGACTGTTGCTATTGTGGACTGTGTGATACGGCTGAACACACTTTTTTTGAGTGTGTACGGTGGACTCAAGAACGAGCTGAAATATTGCAAGGGCTCAATCCTGACAACGTTGTGCAACATATGCTAAAAAGCACGGAAACGTGGCATGCAATCGAATGCATGGTGACGGCTATTCTGTCCAAAAAAGAGCAAGAAGAGAAGCTGCGAAAAACCGCTCAGCAGCATACGCTCATTAGATAGTATACACGAAAATATATGACTTCAATGTGAAAGAGAGCGAGAGAGGCCTGCGTTGAAGTAATGCTCTGGCGGTTCCGGCGTAGAAACCTCGTACCGAGATAGGTGAGGGGTAGGTGGTTTTTTAGCGGATGAGAGCTCCGTTCGCCACAAGAGTGGTGTCTGGACGAGAGATTTTTCCCCTACCGAAAAAAAAAAAAAAAAAGCATGAAAAGGTTGGATGGTTAGAAGTACTTTCTAGCTCTGAAGAGTAGGTGTCCGCAGCTGTTGCAGTTGACAAAACGTGTTCATGTTTTCTGTAACGCTTGAATGAGTGACCCCTTGGTGTAGCCTGATTATTCTCTACAATAGGGTGTTCGCTTGGACACTTTTTGATTGAAAGTGTATAGTACAGGGTCTTGGAAGCATTGAATTCCACCATGTTCTTGAGACCCAAAGCGGCATTGGTCTCCAGGTCCTTTCGCAGCGAAGCAGGCGCTGCCAGCGTTCTGCATTCGAGCTCAACCACAGATATCAGCCTATTGCTTATGATGCTTGCGTGTAAAGTACTGCCATCCACAAAACTGTGGTCTGGGTTTGCAGTGCTAGATATCATTGATATAGAGCAGTAACAATGTCGGAGCCAGTACCCATTCCCGCTTTGATGGAAGGAAAAAAGAAGTCATGTACCACGACAGACATTTTGCGACCAGAGAGGAAGTCTGCTAACCAACCGCACAGTTTAATGGGAAAACCATAGGATGGAAGCTTGTTTAGGAGAGCCGCATGTCACAGTTGATCGAATGCCTTTGAAGTATTGGAAGCAGCGACGTGAGATCAGCTTTGGGTCCTTTTCTTGGCACCGGATGGATACAAGCCGACTTCCGTTCTTTTGAGAAAATACCGGAGTTGAAGACATCCGAAAGAGGTGGGTTAGTATGGGAGCAAGCTCCGCTGCACACTTCTTCAACACAACAGCGGGGATAATGCCGGCACCGTCGCCTTATTAATGTCAACCAACTATAGCACCTTTTGGACTGTTTTGGTTTTGAACGTTATCTCGCTCATAACTTGAGGAACTCTCGGTATCCATGATATCCGAACATTGGTAGAGACATTTATAATAGAACTTGTTGCAAATGCCTTGGTTACTACTTCACCTTTGTCCTTAGAAGCTGTGGCCACTGTTTCATCTGCACATGTGATAGGAAAAAAGTTTGTCTCTATTTGTTTGGCCAGAATCCAGAAAGATCGCCTATCATTGAGATGCGATATATGTAACTTTCTGTTTTATTTTGGCATCATGTTGGCTTTTTAGATGTTAAGGGATTTTGTTTTATCTGTTTCTGGACTAATAATTATCTTGTCTGTTCTCGATGGTGGGGTTCTGTAAGTAGGTTCGATGAGCCAGTACTTTTTGCCGACGAGCTAAATCATTGTATCACAGGACTTTCCAAACCAGCCGTTGGATTCTCGCTCGGATTTTTTTATTGTATGCGGGATATACGCTTCCATATCTAAATGAATAACCCCTTTGATTTCCTTTTGATTTCCGAGCAGACAGTTGGTACATCGTGTTTCGCAAAGTAAACCTCCCTCAAGGGAAAGCTATAGAAGAGTCTCTAAGACCACCCCAGTCAGCATGGCCGTAATGTCAGATTTTGAGGCTTGGGCGAGCTTCCGCTGACACACCTATCACAGGAAGGAACTTAACGTTGACCAAATCATGATCTGAGTTGCTCAAAGCATTATGCATTTGGATTTCGTAAGGGACAGGATTTGTTGTCAGAAAAGGATCCAGCAGACTGGTGGAGTGTGAGAAGACACGCGGAAAGAAAGTGAGGTTTCTCACTAGCTATGTCATTCCATGGCTTATGGTAAATGTTTCGAATATCAGCTTAAGCCATAAGATGATGCCCTGACCTTTCTACACGATTCTACAGTGGAAACTTTTCGAGCAGGATAGATTGCTACGTACACAGGCCTGTATTCCTCCATTTTTCCTCATGCAACAGTGACACTATTAGCTTGGAAATTTTAGATGATTTGATGGCACCGACTCGGAGATCTCTGTTTCCACCAGAAATACGGTAGCGTGCCTATTAGACTGCAAATAGCGATGAGCAGCATTGATATTGCTGTTGATTCCGCAGAGGTTCGTGAGAGATAGCTTGACGTTGAAAATGTTCCCCTGAGGACACTCTCCTCTCGGATATTTCGAATGAGAAGGCGCCTTACGTCCGGACAAAAATGTTTGCACTCGAAGGGTTCATCATTATTGTTGCTACTAAATCTGAAGATAAAGAGTGGGGAAATGATAAATGGGGAATCTATCCCACAACCTACGTGAGGAAACATGCGGACATTTCACCTCACTAATGTAGGCGAGGTGATATTACCCGGTGCGACGAGAATCAACGGATGACAGCGTCCAACCGTCTACCACTATCAAAGCTGTAGTCAGAAAAATCATTTATTCACACATAACTGAAATCTATACAAGAAAAACTCAGCCGAGATCGTCACATGAAATGGAGGGAACTATGCGCATTCTATTTATGCAGCTGGAGGTATCTACGTATCTACAATCATTATATACGAAACCGGAGGGAACAATGCGTATTATATATAGCATGGAGGGAACTCTGTATGGGATTTACCGTCTCAACAAAACTACAGCAACGCCTGCGGTAAATCGTTGAACTAAATGAGCAAATCCGAGGTTATATATGGGACGAAGGGGCCTCCTAGCAAATTTTCGTGTATGGGTAGGGATGGCCTTGGACAGGCTGATGGCAATGGATTTTATGGGTGTTCGTAGTTACCTCCGAAATCGGAGGTAAGTAGGTTATATATGAGGGAAGTACGTTCGGTATATATATACTTTGGAGGTAGCACCGTTAAGCGTCTACATATATATATATATATATGACCGTTTCGATAGACGTAATTGCCGGCACGAAAAATATTCATTGAACGGCCATTTTACGATTTTATTAAGATTTTAACTTTTAACAGTAAATTGTGTAATGTTTTTCGTAAATTTCTGTGTCTGTATAACGTGCTTCATGCAAGATATGTGTTGTTACTTGCTCTTTTGGCTTGTTTTATAACATCTTCCAGCAACATCCTCACAAACTTTTGTAAGTAAAAACTTTTCATTCTCAATTTTTCTAATGTTGCTGATTGATAAATTGTCTTTGTAGCCCTGAAGAAGGGATCAAATGATCCCGAAAGCTTGGAAATAGAGTTTTAAGAGTACACTTCGCTGTTTATTTGCCGCTACCCAGCCATCTAGCTTGAGTTTTGTTTCCTAACAAATCGGCAACGATTACCCGCTTCCTAAAATATATATATATATATATATATATATCTACACGGTACAACTGTGCGTCTCCAATGCAAAATCTTAGGTTCAGTCGGCGTCCGAGGTCACTGGGCGTCCGGATATACGGACGCCCAGTGACCACCCCCTTTCAACCTTGTTTTCGATACTTATAACATGTGTAGATTCCAAAACCGTTAAAATCGGCCGGACGCCCGCTGGCACCTAATACTGATTTGCGTACAAAATCGAAGTTCAAGCTTCTACCACCTGCTGCGCTGGGGGTCCTGATTTATATACTTACCGTATACAGAATCCAGTGCACGGGTTTACCCGGCGCCGTATACAGAATCCAGTGCACGGGTTTACCCGGCGCCAATTTTTTATATTAATCTATTTTTAGAATAACTATACTACCGAGGGGTGAACCGGTCACGGAAATTTTGTACACCACAATTCAAACAATTCACACAATTCATATGCTTTCCATGTGAAACAATTCAAAAAATTCAAACAATTCACACAATTCAAGGAATTGCATGACAATTCATAAAAAATCGTGACAATTCATGGAAATTCATGGCAATTCAAACAATTCATGGGACTTCCTGACAATTCATGCCAATTCAGTACTGATGTTTTGCACACCACACTACACTTATTATTTGAGACACCTAGACTGTACTCATATCCTTACATCTACAATAATGCGATTTTTTGTAATACATTTTTACCCACCTTTATGCCTCGATTTCAAATATTTCCTCTTCTGGTTAATTATGTATTTATGCATTTTTAAACACAATCAGTTTACCAACACAAGCCACATATTTTGCGGACCCCAGAGTTGGTAAATTAGGCCTATGAATCTCGTTTTGCAAGGCTAAATATGGCTAAATATCATTTGAGTTATTCTTCATGCAATGGGAAAACAAGAAAATGGTATCATTATTATTATGTGTGACTGTTGATTCGAGTAAAAGAACTATTAAACTCTCTATTTTGGATGTTACTAACTATGCGCATCTACAGGGTGTTTTTGGCAGAGTTTTAAATTACGGCAATTTGAAAGTCACTTAGCTTTGTTTTTTTAAATGTAACAAACTGTATGTTTTATTTTAAATCAAAATTCCTACTAATAATAATAATAAAATTTCAAACAAACACATTCCCACCGACTATCATATTCCCGATTTTTATTAGTAGAACGCACTGTATATTTTATTTAACATAGAAGTACTAGTAATGGTTTACAGCGTGACCAAGTTTTAAGTGGTGTCCCTAAAAAAATAAAACCGTTTTCCTTGCTCATACTATCTATTTCGAATACCAGGTCAGTAAAAGGTACAGGAACGCTTAAATATCTCCAAAACTTGCACAGCTGGAACGATAAAATAAATACCTGCAGGTTTTTCAACATGCAGAATTCAAAAATTCTAGCAGCAGTGTTGCCAGATTTACCACTTTTACGTTACACGTCATAATTTTGTTATGTTAAATAAAAACTTCTTACTTATTTTTATTGCAATGAATTGCGCATGTAGAATTTAGCAAGATCTCACAATTTCAAAATTTTGTTTCTATTAATTACTGAGATACGGCAACGCCGCTTTTTCAGTAAACAGTACCGGAACGCTTAAATATTCCCAAAACTGCCATAGCTGGAGCGGTGAAATTCAATACTTGGGGGCTTCTGAACATACAGTATTCAAAAATGCTAATATGAGTGTTGTCAGATTTACTAATTTAACCTGTCTCGTCATAATTTTAAGTGGAATACCCTATTTATGAAGTCCAACGTAAAAGTGGTAAATCTAGCAACACTGATGTTAGCATTTTTTTATTTTGCATGCTGTAAAACTCTCCGGTATTGATGTTTTTCGTTTCAGCTGTGGCAGTGTGAAGATATTAAAGCGTTCCCGTACTGTTTACTGAAACAGCAGTGATGCCGTATCTCAGTAATTAATAGAAAAAAAAAAATTGAAATTATGAGGCCTTACTAAATCCAACGTGCACTATTCATTGAAATGAAAATAAGTAGAGCATTCTGTTGAAAATAACAAAATTATGACGTGTAACGTAAAAGTAGTCAGTCTGGCAACATTGCTGTTAGAGTTTTTGAATTCTGCATACATATCCGAAAACGCATAGGTATTGAATTTTAACCTTCCACCTGTGCAAGTTGTGGAGATATTTAAGCGTTCTTGTACCTTTTACTAACCCTGTATTCTAAATAGATAGTATGACCACTTAAAACTTGCTCACGCCGTAAACCATTACTAGGGAGTACTTCTATAGGCCTTTACGGAAACACTGATCTGGATCCGGATAGATCAGTTATATGTCAAACGGCTGTCAAGTGGGATTTATGATTCCATTAATTTAACGGACATCGAACAATGAAAAATAAAAAACAGATGGTAAAGTACAGCAGCTACTGATCTGAATCATCCGATCGCAATCACTTACTGTACAAGAGTGAACTACCCTATTTCTGGCCTATCCCAGATCACTTTCCGAACGTCAGGATCAGTGATCCAACTGATCGGGTTAACCCGATCACAGTTTCCGTAAAGGCCTTATGTTAAATAAAATATACAGTGTGTTCGATCCATAAAAATCGGAAATATGTTTGTTTGAAATTTTGGAAAAATAATTTATAACTTGGCAACGTCGCAAACGCGAAAAAAAAATTACAAGGCGAGATAGGGTATTAGTAGAGACTCTGATTTAAAATACAACCATACAGTGTTACATTCAAAAAACACTACCAAAATAATAACTATAGGGGTACATGTCATAATCAGTGTAGTGGTACCATCTTGTAAGTACCCCTAGCTCTTGAATTAATCACTTTAGACCCCAAGTGTGTTAGCTTGTTGGAATTGATTTATCGGGAGGAACACAAAAAGTCCCAAATATACAGGGTGTCCCATTAAAAATTTTGAATCTGACGTCACGTGATCAAAAACAAATACCTCATTGGGTGACACAATAATAGGAACAGATACTACATTTGCTCTAATTTACACCCCCAAAATTATAATTCGCTACTACTGCCAGTTCCGATATATTGCTTGTCTTAATCTTCGTGGGACACCCTGTATATCAGCTGTTTACATTTCTTTCAGGTCTCAATCAGTGTCGACACTTCTATAGTGCGGTTACAGTATTATGTAGACCTGAGCAATGATACAACCGTAATTATATATACAAAATATACATTATAACAATTCAGAAAGTAATAGGAGATCAAAACAATCGAAAATACCAATTTGCAATAAATAAAAACAAAATAAATTGATCTACATCTGATTATACAATTTTGACTATACTAACGAACGTGTCAGCTTTATCGCCAGGGTAATAAAACATGCCTAAAGGCCATAGGCGTAGTTGTCCCTGAATCTGGGGGGGCTTATGTCCCTGGATCTGGGGATTGCCCAAGATACATTAAACTTAACAAAATGAATTATTTTTGGATTTTTGGGGGGGCTAATTTCATTCCTGGGGGGGGCTTAGCCCCGCAAGCCCCCACCTAACTACGCCTATGCTAAAGGCAAACAGTCACCCCACTCGTCGGGCTTCTTTGATCCTTTGTAGTTTCGGCACTCGGTGGGAAGACAGAAATGTAAACTGCTCTTATATTTTTGACGCGTACAATACTACAAAATCTCGCACGCGACGCCATCGGAATAACACGTGTTGACGATTCCGGATCTACTGATCATGCACAGTGGATGGTAAAATTTGAGAAATTCATCGCAATTCATGACAATTCTAGACAATTCCTATTGAATTCGACACAATTCATGGTAATTCTGGCAATTCATGGTAATTCATGAAATTCACAACAATTCTTGGCAAATTCAAGGCAATTCATGACAATTCATTCCAATTCCTGTAACTTGTACACCACAATTCACGACCGGTTCACCCCTCGTATACTACGTACACTGCAGCGGTTTACTCGGCGACTGCCGTCGTTTGTTGTCATTGAATATTGTCTCTCCTAATACATTGGACGATTGTTTTGGATTTAATTCAGTAGCTACCGCTGGAGCTAAACTCTAGGTTTACTCTAAAGTCGGAATAATAACGAACAAATGTGCATAGATAACAGTTTTATGTTTTACTTCTATGAAGTTTTAAAGAGAAATGTAGTTCGATTCATTGATTTATGCAACTACAGTGCCTGTAACTAATTTTGCTATTCTTGTGCTCGGATATGATATTTTTGAAAACTGGTTACTACGATTATCAGTAGCTTTCAAATATTTCATCTAGTCGAAATAATTCTCTAAAGGCGAGACGCAATCTTCCAAAAATTTTATTCCAAAATCTAATATTTTGAAGTCTGAATTTTTCAAAAATTTCATAATTTTTCACGAAACGTCCCATTGTTTACACAAAATGTTTCTTAACTTCGGTTATTTCCGAGAGTATCACAGACTAGTAAAATTTCAAAATGTTTATTGCATCTTGAAGTTTCACAAATTTCCAAAATTGGTCGAAAAGTTCATTCATTCAAAAAACCTCATTTTTCGAATAAATCCTGCTTCTTTGGTTGTTTTCGTTATAAATATCTCGGAATTTTCCAAAAAGTTTTGAATTTTATCGCAACGGTCATTGCTTTGAAAAAGTAAAAATTTTTAAAATACAAAAAATAATCAATATGTGAGTAATTTTCGACAATATCGTAATTTGGTGTAATTTAAAATGTTTATTTTTCAAAATTTCGAAAAGTTGCAAAATTGGTCGAAAATTTCACTTGTTTTGGAACCATCTCGTTTACCAAAATCATAATTTTCTTAAGGTTTCTGTTTTGAATATCCAACTCTTTCCAAAAAACTCAAATTTCACGTGATTACCTTGAAGTCGGATATCTCAAAATTTTTATATTTTTTTGAAAATTTTATAGTTCTTTAAGAAGTCAAATTTTTTTCGAAAATTTCATAATAATTATTTCACAAAGTTTCTAAACTTTACGTTTCTTTCAGAAGTTCTCAGTTTTTGTCAAAAAGAAGCTATTTTAAAAGTTTGAATTTTTCTTAGAGATTTTCATATGATCTGGGAGCGAAATAGACAAACTCCAGTCTTCATGTTTTACGTGAAAATCAATAATATGCAGCTTGATTCACGTAAAAAATACAACTTTGGTTTGCCGAATATATGGAGTCACTGTGTATAATTAAAAATGAGACTGCTGATGACTGCTCCTACAAACCCTTGTTAAACTTTTTTCGATACCTTTCTAGTTTACCCAACTATCGACCACCTCTAAAAAATTTGATAACGCCACATATTAAGATTATACTGTAAATATAAAATAATATAATGGTATGAAATTATCCAGGGCAGCGCACCTAAAGAATCTGTTTTAATTGCGCCCCACTTTCCTGTACATGCTGTAATTTTGTTTTGTTCACCCTCGACATCCATATAAATAATCATTCGACTCTCATAAACCTTTTTGTGAACATAAAATGATTTGTGAGATAAATGGGGGGTGTTCAGAAGGGAAGACCATATAAAATGTTAAAGGTCATTGTTTATTTCATGAAAAATCCAGTATACAGGTTTACTATGCTCCCCTATTGTAAAGTAAATCTATTTTTAGTATCATCATATTCTTTGTGTTTTGCAGCGGTTTACCCAGCGTCTGTCGCCGAATCTTGCCCTTGAAATGTGCGTACCGAAATTCATTGAGATAACAGCGTCTTTCCCAGCTATCAAATATTCTCTGCTCACGACGTACTTGCAGATTTGTGTTTCTTGCATGGGTCAGGTACTTAATAGCATGCTAAGAACTTAGGAGTTGAGCGTTTAGGCTATACCGAAAAGCCTATGAACACATTTCCTCCATAATATGCTAATGCAATTCTTCAGTATATTCCATTTCCGTGTAAGCGTAGTGTACCCACAATATAATACACTCAAAGGCAATTTTTGGGCTATAGTGACTTTATTTTAAGTTGCAGTACGCGACGAAAAGTTCTATACATATTCTGTGCTCAAATCTCCGTAACCATATACAGGGTGTCTCAAAAAGACCCGACTATCTGAGGTAGGGAAAAACCAAATGGAGAGATAAAGGAAGAAATTTTACTTTTTTTACTTTTTCAAAATAACATTCTTTAAATGACGCCCATTTTGTTGACGGTATTCTTCAAAGCGTTTATGCACATTACCAAAACGGTCCAACTACTTAGAGTGCACGAGACGCAAATAAAGCGTGGTGGAGGGAGTAAGCCCGCACCACTCGCTCGGTAAGAACACTGGTTAGATATTGCACTTTTAGTTGCCAGGATGCGTGTTTAGTTGCCACAATATTGAAGAAAGCATCGATAGCAACTCAGCAACTCCTTGGAACAGTTTTTGATAAAATGTGCACACACGGTTTGAAAAACGCCTTCAACAAAATGGGCGTCATTTAAAGAATGTTATTTTGAAAAAGTAAAATTTCTTCCTTCAACTCTCCATTGGCACTAATCAATGGTATTTACAATAAGCCGGTTTTGGTTTTTCCCTACCTCAAATAGTCGGGTCGTTTTGAGACACCCTGTAGTATTGTACCACTATAACTGCATAGCTGTATCATAGTTCTTGGGCAGTGACTCTTCTCTCATTAGCCATTACGCTTCTAGTCAACACGCTCAAAGTTCCACTCATTCTAACGGCTATCTCAGAACCCTTACCTCGTGGCAATAAGCCATTTAAGGGTGGACGCCTAGTAACATCAACGCTGAATTTACAAAAAGTCTGTATATAAATTCTATTAATAGACAGGCATAAAAAATAAAAAATATGGACGCCCAGTGGAGCTAACGGTGAACTATGACGCCAAGCGACCTGTTTCTGAAACTTACTTATATACAGTTATATACGCCAGACGCTGGGTAAAACGCTTTTGGTCCGGACGCTGGGTGATCCGCTGTAAATAAATATATATATATATATATATATATATATATATATATATATATATATAGCTAAGGCGCGACCATCACACGCTCAGTCAAACGGTACTGGTTGTTGTCAAGCAGCATTGTCTTGACAGGATACGGACGCTAATCGCTGCTAAACGATCACTGGTGACGCGGGCGAGAGGTTTGGAGGAAAACAGATTGTTTTCCGAAAAGCCTGCTCGTCTCTTCCAACAGCGACCACCAGTCATAGAGCAGCCGCCAACTGCTGATCGCGTGGAGACTTTCTGGAGGGGCATTTACGAACACCCCAAACCTCTCCAAGCAGACACTCCGGCCTTGGCGCAGTTCGAGTCCGTTTGTAGGAGGACTCCAAACCTGAATGTACTGCGTCACCCGATAAACACGGAAGAAATTCTTGGGGCCTTACGAGGCGCAAAGAATTTCGCAGCTCCTGGCCCGGATGGCATAAACACCTACTGGTTGAAAAAGTTTCCCAGTTGCCACCGGCATTTAGCTAGAGTTTTTAACTCGTGGCTAAATCAGGAGCAGCCAATTCCGGCTTGGTTTGTCGAGGGTCGAACCGTGCTTCTCCCGAAGACCGGAGATTTGTCTGATCCTAGAAACTACAGGCCAATAACATGTCTGAACGCATGTTACAAGCTCTTCACCAGAATCTTGTACATGCGTATCCTTCAAGCTGTAAATCCCGTATTTCTCAGCGTATATGAACAAAGAGGGTCTAAGAAAGGAGTAGCTGGCTGCAGGGATAACCTGTTGATTGACCGCTGTGTCACACAGGACTCCGTGCATTACCTGCGAAACCTTTCTATGGCCTGGATCGACTATCGGAAGGCATTCGACACTACGTCTCATGAACTGATTGTGCGGCTGTTGGAATGTCTTTCGGTAGATGATCAAATAGTGGGATGCATCAAACAACTGATGCCGCTCTGGAAGACTCGGTTCACTATAACATCGGGTGAAACCAGGGTTCGAACAGAGTTGGTATCATTTAAAAGAGGGGTCTTCCAAGGAGACTCCTTGAGTCCCTTGCTCTTTTGCATCTCGCTACTGCCTTTGTCCATAGCGCTGAAAAATACTAAGGGATACAGCTGTGGCAAGCCCAATTACCGGAGGCACAAGGTCACCCACTTATTTTACATGGATGACCTGAAACTCTATGCCTCCGGACAACGCGATTTAGAGCAGTCGCTGAGGGTAGTGCAGGATTACAGTCAAGCTATTGGTATGGAGTTCGGGATAGACAAATGTGCCATGGTTCATCTCAAAAGAGGACGTTGCGGAGATAGTGAAGATGAGGAGCAGCTCGTTGATGGGAGCATCTTGCGACAACTGCATGCCGGAGATACCTATACCTACCTTGGAGTGGCGCAGCGTCACATCCAAGAGGCAGAATTGGTCAAAGAGTGTCTCCGCCGCAAGTATTTGCACCGACTCCGGCAGATCTGGTCGTCAGAACTGTCCGGCAAAAACAAAGTCGCTGCCACAAACATGCTTGCGGTCCCATTGTTGCTATACAGCTTTGGTGCTGTCCACTGGAACGTGGAAGAGCTGCGACAAATCGACATAAAGACCCGCAAAAGGATGAATATGGAGGGAAGTCTACATCCTAGGTCCTCTGTCCCGCGAATATACCTCCCGCGACACCTGGGAGGGCGTGGACTATTGAGTTTGGAGCATCTGCACAACAGAGTAGTACTGGCCACTGCCTGCTATGTTACGACGAGCACCGATCCCCTGATCCGCTTTGTGCGAGAGCACGAGATTGCGGGTAAAGGAGCCTTCCTTTTTAAAGCAGCAACACGGGCAGCCGAAGAACTTAGTCTCACGCTCGACTTCACGCGGAGGTGTCAGCAGTCCGTTACGGAACTTGCTCCCGCACAATTAAAAACCCGGATTAAAACTGCTGAAGTCCAATTGCTTTTAAGACTTCACAAAGATAAACCAATGCACGGAATCTTCTACAAACATCTAGAAGAGCATGGTTTATCTGAGCAGTTGACCTTCTCCTTCCTAAGGTCTAATGGGTTGAAGTCGGAGACTGAGAGCTCTATAATGGCTTGCCAAGACGGTGTCTTCAACACCTTAGTATACCGTAGCCGGATTATGGGTATGGATGTGCCCGATATCCGCTGTAGAGCCTGCCTGCAGGCGCCAGAGACCCTTACGCACCTCTTGTCGGCGTGTAAGGTGTACGCTGGCACAGCCTACGTCTATCGGCACAACGCGGCTCTACGAGTGCTATACTACCATTTAAGGCACTCATACGGTATAGATGAGACACCGGTGCTGCCATACGCTCCAGGGGACATTGAGTCCGTTGTGGAGAACGAGAGGTGCCGAATTTACTGGAACTACTCATTCTCCACGCTCGAGCTTATACATGCAAATAAGCCCGACATAGTCCTCCTCGACTACCAACAAAAGACGATGTTCGTTATCGAGTTCTCGGCACCCGCCGAGGGGAACATCGTCTCTAAGGAGGAGGAAAAGCGGACCAAGTATCAGGAGCTCCTCGGACAACTTCGCAGGCTCTGGCCGGACTACACTGTGAGTCTGCTAGTAATGGTCATTGGATCCCTAGGTGGTATGAGGGATACGCTGCTCTCTGCACTGCGCAAAATGCCGGTGTGCCGTGCGGCGGCGCACATCTTAGCCGCCAGAATGCAGAAGGCAGTCATCCATGGGTCCCTTCGTCTGCTTAGGACGCACGATACGCGGACCCAGTGATTGCTCACCTCACGGTGTGAGGAGTAGTCGCTGGGGAATGGAACAGCAGCCCGGTGTGTCGGAGCCCGGGTTGCACCTTTTTTGTTTTTGTTTTGTTTATATATATATATATATATATATATATATATTTATTTACAGCGGATCACCCAGCGTCCGGACCAAAAGCGTTTTACCCAGCGTCTGGCGTATATAACTGTATATAAGTAAGTTTCAGAAACAGGTCGCTTGGCGTCATAGTTCACCGTTAGCTCCACTGGGCGTCCATATTTTTTATGCCTGTCTATCAATAGAATTTATATACAGACTTTTTGTAAATTCAGCGTTGATGTTACTAGGCGTCCACCCTTAAATGGCTTATTGCCACGGGGCAAGGGTTCTGAGATAGCCGTTAGAATGAGTGGAACTTTCGAGCGTGTTGATTAGAAGCGTAATGGCTAATGAGAGAAGAGTCACTGCCCAAGAACTATGATACAGCTATGTAGTTATAGTGGTACAATACTACAGGGTGTCTCAAAACGACCCGACCGTTTGAGGTAGGGAAAAACCAAAACCGGCTTATTGTAAATACCATTGATTAGTGCCAATGGAGAGATGAAGGAAGAAATTTTACTTTTTCAAAATAACATTCTTTAAATGACGCCCATTTTGTTGAAGGCGTTTTTCAAACCGTGTGTGTACATTTTATCAAAAACTGTTCCAAGGAGTTGCTGAGTTGCTATCGATCTGATGCTTTCTTCAATATTGTGGCAACTAAACATGCATCCTGGCAACTAAAAGTGCAATATCTAACCAGTGTTCTTACCGAGCGAGCGGTGCTGGCTTACTCCCTCCACCACGCTTTATTTGCGTCTCGTGCACTCTAAGTAGTTGGACCGTTTTGATAATGTGCATAAACGCTTTGAAGAATACCGTCAACAAAATGGGCGTCATTTAAAGAATGTTATTTTGAAAAAGTAAAAAAAGTAAAATTTCTTCCTTTATCTCTCCATTTGGTTTTTCCCTACCTCAAATAGTCGGGTCCTTTTGAGACACCCTGTATATGGTTACGGAGATTTGAGCACAGAATATGTATAGAACTTTTCATCGCGTACTGGAACTTAAAATAAAGTCACTATAGCCCAAAAATTGCCTTTGAGTGTATTATATTGTGGGTACACTACGCTTACACGGAAATGGAATATACTGAAGAATTGCATTAGCATAATATGGAGGAAATGTGTTCATAGGCTTTTCGGTATAGCCTAAACGCTCAACTCCTAAGTTCTTAGCATGCTATTAAGTACTGTACCCATGCAAGAAACACAAATCTGCAAGTACGTCGTGAGCAGAGAATATTTGATAGCTGGGAAAGACGCTGTTATCTCAAGGAATTTCGGTACTATGCACATTTCAAGGGCAAGATTCGGCGACAGACGCTGGGTAAACCGCTGCAAAACACAAAGAATATGATGATACTAAAAATAGATTTACTTTACAATAGGGGAGCATAGTAAACCTGTCCACTGGATTTTTTATGAAATAAACAATGACCTTTAACACTTTATATGGTCTTCCCTTCTGGACACCCCCCATTTATCTCACAAATTATTTTATGTTCACAAAAAGGCTTATGAGAGTTGAATGATTATTTATATGGATGTCGAGGGTGAACAAAACAAAATTACAGCATGTACAGGAAAGTGGGGCGCAATTAAAACAGATTCTTTAGGTGTGCTGCCCTGGATAATTTCATACCATTATATTATTTTATATTTACAGTATAATCTTAATATGTGGCGTTATCAAATTTTTTAGAGGTGGTCGATAGTTGGGTAAACTAGAAAGGTATCGAAAAAAGTTTAACAAGGTTTTGTAGGAGCAGTCATCAGCAGTCTCATTTATAATTATACACAGTGACTCCATAAATTCGGCAAACCAAAGTTGTATTTGTTACATGAATCAAGCTACATATTACTGATTTTCACGTAAAACATGAAGACTGGAGTTTGTCTATTTCGCTCCCAGATCATATGAAAATCTCTAAGAAAAATTCAAACTTTTAAAATAGTTTCTTTTTGACAAAATCTGAGAACTTCTGAAAAAAACGTAAAGTTTAGAAGCTTTGTGAAATAATTATTAAGAAATTTTCGAAAAAAATTTGACTTCCTAAAGAACTATAAAATTTTCAAAAAAAGAAATATAAAAATTTTGAGATATCAGACTTCAAACTATGATCTTAATAAACGAGATGATTCCAAAACAAGTGAAATTTTCGACCAATTTTGCAACTTTTCGAAATTTTGAAAAATAAACATTTTAAATTACTAGGGTACTTGCAGAAAAAATATTATGTCGTTTACGCGTTCCTTAGAGCCTAGTAAACATGACAAAATCACTTGTTTGGTTTTTTGGTATCGGCTGTGAGAGATATTCCAAAAATTATTTCAAATGCCGGAAAATGCCGCGCAAACAACCTCTGACGTCAGTGATATCCTATAGTGATGGGATGTAAAGTATTGATATTCGATATCGATAGCCAGTGCTAACCTAACATTTTGACATTGATCATTATAACCACAAAACAGGCACACACAAAAGTACAAAAGTCAAAAGAATAAAAGTTAGGCTAGATTACTAATTCACCTTGTAGGGATGGGCTTGAATTAGATTTTATCTTCCAATTCATTCATAATGGGATGCGTCGAAATAAAATGATGGGTTCGATTAGTTGCGAATCTCGGTCACAAACAGGATGAACTGTGATACCTATCAGATATAAAAATGTATTGCAACAAAAATGCTAGTGGGTTAATTGCCTGTTTCAAATATGTTTGCTGCAGCTGATATGATTTCGTTTTGCATTTTGCATCTCGCAGTATTACTCAATGAGGAGCTACGGCTGTAGTAGGATAAAAAAGAAGTCTTATTTCATTTGGGAATATGTATACTCATATAACAAAACTCGCTCGTAAATTAAATTATTGATATATGGCCAACGTAAATATTCAAAAAGAAATTTGGCAACATCAGAAATAGTTTGCAGTTGAATCTCACTGACCTGCGCTGTAGCAGTATCGATTGTCGATATCGATAAGATACCTGCGAAGTCAGCCCTTGTTTTAAGTCACGTGGAAAAATTTGAATATATCCTTATTTTATTTTGCAAATATCTTTTTTTGGCCGTCCATAAAATCATGTTTTTTGTTTTCTACTGCTTCTTGATATGGTTTTCTTTACGCTATGTATACTCCCGAGGCGATTTCACGACCTCTGCAATTACCCTAACGATATTGTCAAAAATTACTCACATTTTGATTGTTTTTTGTATTTTAAAAATGTTTACTTTTTCAAACCAATGACCCTTGCGATCAAATTCAAAACTTTTTGGAAAATTCCGAGATATTTATAACAAAAACAAACAAAGAAGCAGGATTTATTCAAAAAATGAGGTTTTTAGAATAAAATAGTTTCCTTTTGACAAAAACTGAGAACTTCTGAAAAAACGTAAAGTTTTGAAACTTTGTGGAATAATTATGAAATTTTCGAAAAAGATTTGCCTTCCTAAAAAACTATAAAATTTTCAAAAAAATATAAAAATTTTGAGATATCCGACTTCAAGATAATCACGTGAAATTTTAGTTTCCTGGAAAGATTTGGATCTTCAAAACAGAAACCTTAAGAAAATTATGATTTTGGTAAACGAGATGATTCCAAAACAAGTGAAATTTTCGACCAATTTTGCAACTTTTCGAAATTTTGAAAAATAAACATTTTAAATTACACCAAATTATGCTATTGACGAAAATTACTCACATATTGATTATTTTTTGTATTTTAAAAATTTTTACTTTTTCAAAGCAATGACCCTTGCGATAAAACTCAAAACTTTTGGGAAAATTCCGAGATATTTATAACGAAAACAACAAAGCAGGATTTATTCGAAAAATGAGGTTTTTTGAATGAATCAACTTTTCGACCAATTTTGGAAATTTGAGTAACTTCAAGATGCAACAAACATTATGAAATTTTACTAGTCTGTGATACTCTCGGAAATAACCGATGTTAAGAAACATTTTGTGTAAACAGTGGGACGTTTCGTGAAAAATTATGAAATTTTTGAAAAATTCAGACTTCAAAACATTAGATTTTGGAATAAAATTTTTGGAAGATTGCGTCTCGCCTTTAGAGAATTATTTCGACTAGAAATATTTGAAAGCTACTGATAATCGTAGTAATCAATTTTCAAAAATCTCATATCCGAGCACAAGAATAGCAATATTAGTTACAGGCACTGTAGTTGCATAAATCAATGAATCGAACTACATTTCTCTTTTAAACTTCATAGAAGTAAAACATAAAACTGTTATCTATGCACATTTGTTCGTTATTATTCCGACTTTAGAGTAAACCTAGAGTTTAGCTCCAACGGTAGCTACTGAATTAAATCCAAAACAATCCTCCAATGTATTAGGAGAGACAATATTCAATGACAACAAATGACGGCAGTCGCCGAGTAAACCGCTGCAGTGTACGGAGTATAGTTATTCTAAAAATAGACTAATATAAAAAATTGGCGCCGGGTAAACCCGTGCACTGGATTCTGTATACGGCGCCGGGTAAACCCGTGCACTGGATTCTGTATACGGTAAGTATATAAATGAGGACCCCCAGCGCGGCAGGTGGTAGAAGCTTGAACTTCGATTTTGTACGCGAATCAGTATTAGGTGCCAGCGGGCGTCCAGCCGATTTTAACGGTTTTGGAATCTACACATGTTATAAGTATCGAAAACAAGGTTGTAAGGGGGTGGTCACTGGGCGTCCGTATATATATATATATAAATATCGACTCCGGCAGATCTGGTCGTCAAAACTGTCCGGCAAAAACAAAGTCGCTGCCACAAACATGCTTGCGGTCCCATTGTTGTTATACAGCTTTGGTGCTATCCACTGGAAAGTGGAAGAGCTGCGACACATCGACATAAAGACCCGCAAAAGGATGAATATGGAGGGAAGTCTACATCCTAGATCCCCTGTCCCGCGAATATACCTCCCGCGACACCTGGGAGGGCGTGGACTATTGAGTTTGGAGCGTCTGCACAACAGAGTAGTACTGGCCACTGCCTGCTATGTTACGACGAGCACCGATCCCCTGATCCGCTTTGTGCGAGAGCACGAGATTGCGGGTAAAGGAGCCTTCCTTTTTAGAGCAGCAACACGGGCAGCCGAAGAACTTAGTCTCACGCTCGACTTCACGCGGAAGTGTCAGCAGTCCGTTACGGAACTTGCTCCCGCACAATTAAAAACCCGGATTAAAACAGCTGAAGTCCAATTGCTTTTAAGACTTCACAAAGATAAACCAATGCACGGAATCTTCTACAAACATCTAGAAGAGCATGGTTTATCTGAGCAGTTGACCTTCTCCTTCCTAAGGTCTAATGGGTTGAAGTCGGAGACTGAGAGCTCTATAATGGCTTGCCAAGACGGTGTCTTCAACACCTTAGTATACCGTAGCCGGATTATGGGTATGGATGTGCCCGATATCCGCTGTAGAGCCTGCCTGCAGGCGCCAGAGACCCTTACGCACCTCTTGTCGGCGTGTAAGGTGTACGCTGGCACAGCCTACGTCTATCGGCACAACGCGGCTCTACGAGTGCTATACTACCATTTAAGGCACTCATACGGTATAGATGAGACACCGGTGCTGCCGTATGCTCCAGGGGACATTGAGTCTGTTGTGGAGAACGAGAGGTGCCGAATTTACTGGAACTACTCATTCTCCACGCTCGAGCTTATACATGCAAATAAGCCCGACATAGTCCTCCTCGACTACCAACAAAAGACGATGTTCATTATCGAGTTCTCGGCGCCTGCCGAGGGGAACATCGTCTCTAAGGAGGAGGAAAAGCGGACCAAGTATCAGGAGCTCCTCGGACAACTTCGCAGGCTCTGGCCGGACTACACTGTGAGTCTGCTAGTAATGGTCATTGGATCCCTAGGTGGTATGAGGGATACGCTGCTCTCTGCACTGCGCAAAATGCCGGTGTGCCGTGCGGCGGCGCACATCTTAGCCGCCAGAATGCAGAAGGCAGTCATCCATGGGTCCCTTCGTCTGCTTAGGACGCACGATACGCGGACCCAGTGATTGCTCACCTCACGGTGTGAGGAGTAGTCGCTGGGGAATGGAACAGCAGCCCGGTGTGTCGGAGCCCGGGTTGCACCTTTTTTGTTTTTGTTTTGTCTTATATATATATATATATAGGGCCTTGCATAACAACAAGAGGTCCTTCAAGCTGGCAGATTTAAAGAGAGAGGATGAGGCGTTGAGTGAACGTCTATCGGAGGTCTCTGACATTTGGAGCATCAATTGCGAAATTTACGCTGCGGCTCTGAGGCTGGCTGGACAGGGGAGAGTGAGAGACTCTCCTGTCGAGAGAGCACAGAGGCGGGTGCGCCAGATGGAAGCGAAAATCCAGTTGGCTCGCCAAGAAGCATCCCGTATCCAGTGTGTGATGGAATATAGAGCGGCCGGTAGGCCTTTTACGCGCCGCGTGCGCCAGATAGCCCGAGAGCTAAGGCGCGACCATCACACGCTCAGTCAAGCGGTACTGGTTGTTGTCAAGCAGCATTGTCTTGACAGGATACGGACGCTAATTGCTGCTAAACGATCACTGGTGACGCGGGTGAGAGGTTTGGAGGAAAACAGATTGTTTTCCGAAAAGCCTGCTCGTCTCTTCCAACAGCGACCACCAGTCATAGAGCAGCCGCCAACTGCTGATCGCGTGGAGACTTTCTGGAGGGGCATTTACGAACACCCCAAACCTCTCCAAGCAGACACACCGGCCTTGGCGCAGTTCGAGTCCGTTTGTAGGAGGACTCCAAACCTGAATGTACTGCGTCACCCGATAAACACGGAAGAAATTCTTGGTGCCTTACGAGGCGCAAAGAATTTCGCAGCTCCTGGCCCGGATGGCATAAACACCTACTGGTTGAAAAAGTTTCCCAGTTGCCACCGGCATTTAGCTAGAGTTTTTAACTCGTGGCTAAATCAGGAGCAGCCAATTCCGGCTTGGTTTGTCGAGGGTCGAACCGTGCTTCTCCCGAAGACCGGAGATTTGTCTGATCCTAAAAACTACAGGCCAATAACATGTCTGAACGCATGTTACAAGCTCTTCACCAGAATCTTGTACATGCGTATCCTTCAAGCTGTAAATCCCGTATTTCTCAGCGTATATGAACAAAGAGGGTCTAAGAAAGGAGTAGCTGGCTGCAGGGATAACCTGTTGATTGACCGCTGTGTCACACAGGACTCCGTGCATTACCTGCGAAACCTTTCTATGGCCTGGATCGACTATCGGAAGGCATTCGACACTACGTCTCATGAACTGATTGTGCGGCTGTTGGAATGTCTTTCGGTAGATGATCAAATAGTGGGATGCATCAAACAACTGATGCCGCTCTGGAAGACTCGGTTCACTATAACATCGGGTGAAACCAGGGTTCGAACAGAGTTGGTATCATTTAAAAGAGGGGTCTTCCAAGGAGACTCCTTGAGTCCCTTGCTCTTTTGCATCTCGCTACTGCCTTTGTCCATAGCGCTGAAAAATACTAAGGGATACAGCTGTGGCAAGCCCAATTACCGGAGGCACAAGGTCACCCACTTATTTTATATGGATGACCTGAAACTCTATGCCTCCGGACAACGCGATTTAGAGCAGTCGCTTAGGGTAGTGCAGGATTACAGTCAAGCTATTGGTATGGAGCTCGGGATAGACAAATGTGCCATGGTTCATCTCAAAAGAGGACGTTGCGGAGATAGTGAAGATGAGGAGCAGCTCGTTGATGGGAGCATCTTGCGACAACTGCATGCCGGAGATACCTATACCTACCTTGGAGTGGCGCAGCGTCACATCCAAGAGGCAGAATTGGTCAAAGAGTGTCTCCGCCGCAAGTATTTGCACCGACTCCGGCAGATCTGGTCGTCAGAACTGTCCGGCAAAAACAAAGTCGCTGCCACAAACATGCTTGCGGTCCCATTGTTGCTATACAGCTTTGGTGCTATCCACTGGAACGTGGAAGAGCTGCGACAAATCGACATAAAGACCCGCAAAAGGATGAATATGGAGGGAAGTCTACATCCTAGATCCTCTGTCCCGCGAATATACCTCCCGCGACACCTGGGAGGGCGTGGACTATTGAGTTTGGAGCATCTGCACAACAGAGTAGTACTGGCCACTGCCTGCTATGTTACGACGAGCACCGATCCCCTGATCCGCTTTGTGCGAGAGCACGAGATTGCGGGTAAAGGAGCCTTCCTTTTTAAAGCAGCAACTCGGGCAGCCGAAGAACTTAGTCTCACGCTCGACTTCACGCGGAGGTGTCAGCAGTCCGTTACGGAACTTGCTCCCGCACAATTAAAAACCCGGATTAAAACTGCTGAAGTCCAATTGCTTTTAAGACTTCACAAAGATAAACCAATGCACGGAATCTTCTACAAACATCTAGAAGAGCATGGTTTATCTGAGCAGTTGACCTTCTCCTTCCTAAGGTCTAATGGGTTGAAGTCGGAGACTGAGAGCTCTATAATGGCTTGCCAAGACGGTGTCTTCAACACCTTAGTATACCGTAGCCGGATTATGGGTATGGATGTGCCCGATATCCGCTGTAGAGCCTGCCTGCAGGCGCCAGAGACCCTTACGCACCTGTTGTCGGCGTGTAAGGTGTACGCTGGCACAGCCTACGTCTATCGG
Source organism: Callosobruchus maculatus (assembly GCA_951848785.1). Taxonomy (NCBI): domain Eukaryota; kingdom Metazoa; phylum Arthropoda; class Insecta; order Coleoptera; family Chrysomelidae; genus Callosobruchus; species Callosobruchus maculatus. The sequence goes on along the minus strand of CATOUR010000064.1, from coordinate 1,220,407 downwards.
CACAACGCGGCTCTACGAGTGCTATACTACCATTTAAGGCACTCATACGGTATAGATGAGACACCGGTGCTGCCATACGCTCCAGGGGACATTGAGTCCGTTGTGGAGAACGAGAGGTGCCGAATTTACTGGAACTACTCATTCTCCACGCTCGAGCTTATACATGCAAATAAGCCCGACATAGTCCTCCTCGACTACCAACAAAAGACGATGTTCGTTATCGAGTTCTCGGCACCTGCCGAGGGGAACATCGTCTCTAAGGAGGAGGAAAAGCGGACCAAGTATCAGGAGCTCCTCGGACAACTTCGCAGGCTCTGGCCGGACTACACTGTGAGTCTGCTAGTAATGGTCATTGGATCCCTAGGTGGTATGAGGGATACGCTGCTCTCTGCACTGCGCAAAATGCCGGTGTGCCGTGCGGCGGCGCACATCTTAGCCGCCAGAATGCAGAAGGCAGTCATCCATGGGTCCCTTCGTCTGCTTAGGACGCACGATACGCGGACCCAGTGATTGCTCACCTCACGGTGTGAGGAGTAGTCGCTGGGGAATGGAACAGCAGCCCGGTGTGTCGGAGCCCGGGTTGCACCTTTTTTGTTTTTGTTTTGTCTATATATATATATATATATATCGACTCCGGCAGATCTGGTCGTCAAAACTGTCCGGCAAAAACAAAGTCGCTGCCACAAACATGCTTGCGGTCCCATTGTTGTTATACAGCTTTGGTGCTATCCACTGGAAAGTGGAAGAGCTGCGACACATCGACATAAAGACCCGCAAAAGGATGAATATGGAGGGAAGTCTACATCCTAGATCCCCTGTCCCGCGAATATACCTCCCGCGACACCTGGGAGGGCGTGGACTATTGAGTTTGGAGCGTCTGCACAACAGAGTAGTACTGGCCACTGCCTGCTATGTTACGACGAGCACCGATCCCCTGATCCGCTTTGTGCGAGAGCACGAGATTGCGGGTAAAGGAGCCTTCCTTTTTAGAGCAGCAACACGGGCAGCCGAAGAACTTAGTCTCACGCTCGACTTCACGCGGAAGTGTCAGCAGTCCGTTACGGAACTTGCTCCCGCACAATTAAAAACCCGGATTAAAACAGCTGAAGTCCAATTGCTTTTAAGACTTCACAAAGATAAACCAATGCACGGAATCTTCTACAAACATCTAGAAGAGCATGGTTTATCTGAGCAGTTGACCTTCTCCTTCCTAAGGTCTAATGGGTTGAAGTCGGAGACTGAGAGCTCTATAATGGCTTGCCAAGACGGTGTCTTCAACACCTTAGTATACCGTAGCCGGATTATGGGTATGGATGTGCCCGATATCCGCTGTAGAGCCTGCCTGCAGGCGCCAGAGACCCTTACGCACCTCTTGTCGGCGTGTAAGGTGTACGCTGGCACAGCCTACGTCTATCGGCACAACGCGGCTCTACGAGTGCTATACTACCATTTAAGGCACTCATACGGTATAGATGAGACACCGGTGCTGCCGTATGCTCCAGGGGACATTGAGTCTGTTGTGGAGAACGAGAGGTGCCGAATTTACTGGAACTACTCATTCTCCACGCTCGAGCTTATACATGCAAATAAGCCCGACATAGTCCTCCTCGACTACCAACAAAAGACGATGTTCATTATCGAGTTCTCGGCGCCTGCCGAGGGGAACATCGTCTCTAAGGAGGAGGAAAAGCGGACCAAGTATCAGGAGCTCCTCGGACAACTTCGCAGGCTCTGGCCGGACTACACTGTGAGTCTGCTAGTAATGGTCATTGGATCCCTAGGTGGTATGAGGGATACGCTGCTCTCTGCACTGCGCAAAATGCCGGTGTGCCGTGCGGCGGCGCACATCTTAGCCGCCAGAATGCAGAAGGCAGTCATCCATGGGTCTCTTCGTCTGCTTAGGACACACGATTCGCGGACCCAGTGATTGCTCACCTCACGGTGTGAGGAGTAGTCTCTGGGAAATGGAGCAGCAGCCCGGTGTGTCGGAGCCCGGGTTGCACCTTTTTTGTTTTTGTTCTGTTTATATATATAATATTCTTATAGTATAAGTAGTTTTGTGATTCAATCACGTTCCATGTCTTTGTAGTGTCATTCAAACAAAAATCAGTTTCTATTTTTATTGAAATGTATACCGTTTTTCCATTCATAAGGTACTTTTTATTACTCAACATTAATTATGAAATACTTGAAACATCCATCGCCGTATTTGAAATACTATATCAAGTAATTCAAGTATTAGTATGGTATTTGAATTACTTTTTTAAGTACTTGAAATATTAGTATCGTATTTGAATTACCTTATTTGAAAAATCAAGTACCAAATTAAAGTATTTGATACTTGAAGTACTATAAAATTACTTGGTATTTGTACTTTGACGCATGCGACTCTGGTAATTGGTAATTGGTATTTGAAATACTATTTACTAGTACTTGTGACAGCTCTGGTCTGTAGGCACCCCAATGGTGAATCGGGCACACGCTGTGGTATTTGAGGTTATTAGAGCCAACCCAGAGTGTCTTTTGATGATTCCTAATCCCCTCTTAAAACAATAGCGTCTGAATGAACAAAGAGTGTTACATATGTACTAAAGATGGTACTGTCAAGTTGCTGTGTACAAGTTTTCAATGCAAATGTCCATTTTTTTCTAGGTGTTCGAATTGCACTTGTGAGTAGTATATTTTATCAAACACCCCTTTAAGAAAATAATGATAAAAGCACCTTTTGTTTTATCATATTGCACACACTGGAGCGTATAGCGTGTTACCTAGCCTAGACAAAATTCTGCTTCCAATTACTACGTTTATTCCGATTATTCCTTCCAGACTGAAATTCTTAACAGAATATTTCGATCTCAGACATAGAGTGTTTACTTAGGCTGCAAGCTACAATTTGACTTATATTCCAGCCTAGGCCCGTAGCCAGGATTTCACTTCGGGGGGGGGGGGGCTCACTATCTTAATAATCTGAACCGCAGGGGAGGGGGTTGAAACCGGGAACAGTCAGGTACCACCAACAACGTCCTACTGAAGGACGTCTTGGATATCAGGAGTAGGACATCATTGGGTGTCACCATGTTTGGCGAGCAAAAAAAGGGGGCGATTAGGTTTCCGTTTCTCAAACATCCTGGAGGAGCAGTAACGAAGCGTCACCATTACAGCAAAAAAAGGTTTTATGGCTCTCACCCGCTATGAAAAATCCGAACAGGTGACTGCTCTATCCAGGAGTACCTGTTGAGCATTCGAAATATTCAAAGCCTGTTTTTATTTACATACCCCCCAAGCACTTGGAGGGGGGGCTTGAGCTCGATATGCTTTTTTACTGGCTATTACCCATTCCTTTGATATCCAAAAATAAACTATATCAAAAATAGGATCACCAAACGATATGAATATACGATGTTGCATGTCTTAATGGTGTTTATACATATTTTACATTATCAAGGAACTAAACTCAAAAAATATTCATTATAGCCTACTTGGGTGTAAAGATGAAACAAAAATATGATTTCTTCTATGAATTCTGAGCAAAAACTGTATGCAACTCCTCGCATCTGTACGTAAATTCAACTGTTTCAGAAATTTCTCATGTTCATCAACACCAAAACAAGGAAATTTGACATAAACTATAAATTGGTACATATAACTCTTCAACGATGTATCACTAGATAGTAGTACTATTAGAAATGATTTTTAATATTGTTTATTTGTCAATTGTTTAATGAGCAATACCACTTAGAACTTAGATAGTGGATACCAATATAGAAACCTTAAAATGTTTGTTTGAATTTGTTTCGATCCCTTGAATATTTTACCCAATAATTAACCATCTTCAAACATTATTGAGACGGTTTCTTCTAAGCTCGTAGCATAAAAGTTTCAACAGTTTAGAAATATATAAATCACTAAAATACTTTGTGACTTCGGGGGGAGGGGCGGTGAAAATAAGGAAATAAGGAAAACAGTTCTATTTTTTTCTCCTAGTTTTCTTTCTTATATCCTTAGGGTGTCATCTCTCTTCGGAGGTTGGCAATCATCAAGGCAAGGCAATTTCTTATACTGGACTGTGATAAATATTTCAGATTTGGGACATCAATCATTCTTTAGAATCTCGCAGTACAGAGGGTGTTGCTTGAATCGGCTCCAATTTTGTTTTTGGGACACCCTGTGTGGATTTCTTTACGAAATTTAACTCTCTCTTCTTGTGTTTAGTTTTCAAGTCTCTTGCTCTATTTTCGTATCTGTGACCGAACTCAATTTATTTACAAAAATAGCCATCGATGAAGATTATGTGTACTATAGAATTGAAGCACAGTAAAAAGCTGTTTTTATTTGTATATATTGTATTCCTAAGTATTTTTATTTCATCTTCTAATCACTTGCAGTTCATCACCAGGGATCAGTTCCATAGACCCATCAGAAAAGCAGCTCTAGACATGAAAAAATATGTACCGGTATATTTTTACATATTTTCGTTTGTTGGAGCTTCAGGAAAAAACATCGAATCTCAATTTGAAGTAGACAATATTGGAGCTGATGTATTACCGATCAAAGGGGAAGGTATGTTGACTTGTAGTCTTATAGAGCTTCCATGTTATTGAGACACAGAATTTATGCTTTTACTAGTTTATTTTTGAATAGGTAGTACAGATTAATATCAAGGATAATAAAATATATTTTATCAAAACATTGGAAGTATTTCCAACCCAAATCGGCTTATATCTTGTCCCAACAAAAATTATAGAATATTGTTATAGGATTTTTTTATGTCATTTATTTAATTGTCACTGCTTTTCCATTGAACGAAGTCATCAAAATTAAACAAGGCGCATCCATTTTCTGACGAGTATGAATTTACAAGAGCCTCTATAAAATCAAATGTACTTGTTCGCTTCATATCTCCATTTTTTTAAGAAAATGTTGGAGTTTGTTGAATTAAATCTCCAATCTGAACTATAGAAAGTACTTCATTAACATCAGTAATATCCTTTAGAATTGGCCGCAAATTTCTAAATGTTGAATTTATAGATATTCCAAAATATTTCTAGGTGCGGGTCATGGTGAAGATTTGGGATACCTTTTTTATAGACCAAACGCGGAAGGTGTTACAGAAAACGATATCCTGATGCAAAAGCGAACTGTGCGAATGTGGACCAATTTTGCCAAATACACGTAAGTTATACAGGGATTTTTCTTCATAGGGCATATAGCCAAAAGGAGTGATTTTTCTCAGTAACATATATAACCGAAATGTTAAGGAATATCAAGATATTAACCGATAATGAAATCTTCATTTCTAATTCCGTCCCTGTGTGATTGGCTCAAAACACAGCCAAACAACGAAAAAACCCTGTTTACTATAGAACATATAGATGTAGGTAGCAGCGCTGCATTTGACGTCTCTTTAATAATGGACTAGTATGATGGGTTTGAAAACAATGATTAAATCATTATAACCTCTTAGTGTATACAAAAATGGTTACTCTCTGCATCGTTTTGTTTACTAGTAATTCCGTTTTAAAGTTTGAAAAAAGGAATTTAAATTTATCCAATCGGTGCGATGCGCAGCAGTCCATTGTTGCCTCGTCAACTTCCAAATCGCGGTATTGACGCAATTTTCACGGGGTCGAAACTGAATGCCCGTGCGCTCGGTGCAATTCAGTCTCTCACCCAAACGCTAACCGCGTACAAGGCTACTGCTGCCTCACTATCGAAGGCAGACGCTGTTCGTCGCGCAGCCACAAGGGTCCCCTTTTTTCCCACTTACGCAGTCTCTTAAAATCCTGGATCATGGATCTGGACCAGCTAAAATAGATATTTTTTCTCATCAACGTTAAGGAAGTCTACATTAAAAAATCCAACCTCCAGCCACTATGTGCGGCCTTCCACGATCATGAAGCTGCTGCTGAATCATTTCTTTTAGGACTGTGCAAACAAACATAACTCCTGTTTACTCCTTCTAACCTATGCGAATTCGTTGGCTTCACTGACCGTATTTATCAAACTATCTATTTTTTAGCATATGCAGAGGATCACATAAAGGTATGCATTGAATATTGGGACCGTCTTCCGATTGGCTGCTCTCCTATAATCTCGTGACGTCACGCCACTAGAAAAATTCAAATATTTTCCTCATTTTCTCGACTTTCCCGTGCCCAAAAAAATCGCGAAAAAATATGAGAAGGTTCTTAGGCCATACTTATCATATACAGCCATAAAAAAATCACGATACTAGTCCATTGTTGACGCGCTACATCGGGCTTTAACAACAACAAAAATGATGCAACCGATATAACTATAATGAACTGGTGGATATGAGTCTAGTGTACGGTAAATGTCAAAATGCTTCTCGGACTTACACTCGCGAAGGCTGAGAGGTATTTTCGCCACATTCACAGTACACTAAAATCTGTCTATCAGTTCATTATAGCTATAACGGTTGCTACATTTTTGTTGTTTTTAGTCCGATGTACCACGTGAACAACTCGAGAGACCTCAAACGCGCACTGCTACGTATTCTCCGTAACCACTTGCGTTTTTTGTGTCTGTCTTGATTTAATCGCACAGGGACGGAATTAGGAATGAGAATTTCATTATCGGTCAATATCTTAATATCCCTAAGCATTTCGTTTATATGTTATTGGGAAAAATCGCTCCTTTTGGCGAGTACTATATACGCCCTTGAAGAAAAGACCCAACTTAGAAAACACCCTCTATGTTTGGTGCCCTGTGTCATCTTGAAAAGTTAACAAATTCTGTCATCAAACAATACTTTACTACTGCTCTAAAAGCTCGATTTTCAGTAACCCAACACCAACCAAAGATCCTCTGCTAGAAGAAATTACTTGGCCTGCAAATGATGGTACTGATGATAATCTGAGATACCTGAACATTGACTTGAAGATGTCAGTTAATGAAAATCCTTTCGATGAAGATATGAGATTTTATGATCGCCTTTACGAGAAATACGGACAACCTCCGTATGACACTTACTGATAAATAAATAATTACGTTCAAATTAGGTCGACTTTTTATAATCAGTAAAATCTACTAGCAGCAATACACTGAGTAATGTTTTATTTTTTAAATTCATACGAATGTTGTACCTACGCACAGTTTAACTATCTAAATTTAATTAATCGATTCATGGTCAGTGGATTATTATTAATGCATATACTAGGCCTATCAGAACAGGGGGACCACTTCAATAAAACACTTTTCTTTAAATTACATTCGCTTATATTTCTTCATAGGTTACATTTTTTCGCAAATTGATGTACGTTTATTACCTATCTAGTGCTAATCGGAGATAGTAATACTTTAATTTCAACAGTCTTAAAAAATTGTACGCTTCATATCATAAACAGTATATATTTTATAATGTGCCCTTTTTTCTATAATGAAACTTGGGGTAATAATCTCTGTATATTTGTATACGTGAATTCCTACATATATTCATAATATATTTTTCACATTCATATGTACAAATATTAAGGCAGCAAAAGCATTTATTTATTTTAAACACGCATCCGGGTCACCAGAGGTATGCTCAATTAAAATAACTCTTTCGACTAACTCTAGTAACACGTTTCAACGCATTCATTGGTAAGTATACAGGTTATACGCTTGACAGGTGTATACGCAGACCTCACTTTTCTAGGCCTTTACGAAGACTATGATCGAGTTAACCTGATCAAAATGGATCACTGATCCTGACGTTCGGAAAGTGATCTAAGATCAGTCAGAAATAGAGACAGTTCACTCTTGTAGAATAAGTGATCGCGATCGGATGATTCAGATCAGTAGCTGTGTTTCTTAACCATCTGTTCTTTATTCTTAAACCAACTTTTTCGTTGTTCAATGGCCGTTAAATCCGTGGAATAATAAATCTCACTTGACAACTGTTTGACATATAACTGATCGATCCGGATCCAGATCACTGTTTCCGTAAAGGCCTTTTATGAACATTGATGCACCCAAACGGAAAAAAAAGTTTGTTAATTTAAAAGAGTTCGATGTGCCGTAGGTGGCGCCCTCTATGCAAAACCATAAATGAATTTGAATTTCTCGCCTTAAAAAACCTCCAATACGTAAATTTAGATCGTTGTGCCATTTTATTGCGAAATAATTGAGAAAAAACGAAAATAAGAGTAGAGCTTTGAACATTGAAAATTAAGAATTTTAAGGCTTCATGTTGTTATCTCAATGTAAATAAAAATGTGCGATCCATCACCTGTCAAGCGTTGTCGGTCAAATATTCGGACACCCTGTATAAAAAAAAGTCTGAGATTTTGCTAAAAAATTTCGTCCTTTTGAATAATTCAAAATGTTGAGAAAAGCTAATGAATTGTTTGTAGTGCGGATTTGTAATGAGTATTTTTCAAGATAAAAAAACAGTTTTTATGAAAAACAAAACCTTCCTTAAAACAGACAAAAAATTGCATAGCAATATATATGTAGACATAAACTGTTTTGTCAGTTCAACCATTTCATTATTAATACATCTCACAGCAACTTATTTGTATTACCACTTACCACTTGCGTTTCACTTCGCGCAAAACCATTCGACTAAATATGTCACGATAAGAAATAATCAATCAAATACACTGTATACTGTAATATACAACACTATAAGCTACATCACATAAATACTTGCTATTATTTTAATCGACATGTCCTATAAAATCGCTTACAAAAAATATATATGTATACTGTAATTTTCGACGAAATATTAACATTTTGCTACAGTGGGTCATGCTCCGTTTTTTTTAAACCAAGATTTTTGACCCTTGGTGTGTCGAGTAATTTTATTATAAAAGCTCGCACGTCTCAGCTAATAGGTTTATTGTTCAGTCATTTTACGTATTTGAATATGCATAAAATCGCTAATCAAAATTGTTTATGAAACCCTACTGCTTTGAATTGTCAAACAAAACGTTGGTTGGACTGAAAATGTATGCAAACTAACTCAAAATCAAGGCTGCCATGAATATCAAGCAGGCTGGAAACAAAAGTCAACTCATATCTACTTTGACAGAATAATTTCAAATTGACAGTGCCTTCTGTTAATTCTCGTGCTATGATATTTTAGGGATAACCAAAATATTTGTGTTTTGACCTCAATCGATTTCTTGTTTCTATAGTGTGCACAATAGCACTGAAGAAGTGTAAAAATCGCCGAAACGTTGTCTTTTGCAAACCCTCTGCAATTTATGTATGTTGGCTCTAAATTTGTCTCTTTTAATTTAAATAAATTACTGGTTACTCTCTATTGGTCTGTAAATATGTTGCATGTTACATACTTTCCTATACTGCGACGATTTCTCTCTTTTGTCGTGTCAACATCAAAAGCTTGAACAACATTTGGCACATTGCTATCACCTGTAACACCAAGCACATCGACATATCCGCAATGCTCAGCTCATAAGAATTAGTTATTTAGTGTCTTGCATAGTCTGAAGAATTTCAGGCCGATATATAACAATTTATTATAATGTCAATGACAATGAACTAATGCATTTCTTTACGATTTGCAAAGACCACACATTTAAAGCTTTTTAGAAGATGGCTTCCAAAACTGACAAAATAATACAGTTCTATAGGTCATCTATCAGACCAAACTGACCCATCTTCTGATACGAGTTTAAGATAGATACAGGCGTTCGTCGTTAGTATCTATTAGAAGTGTAAAAACAGTAAAAAAAACCTGAACGTTTTCTTCAAAAATTACTGTTAAGTGATGATGATGATGATGCTTATTTTATAGCCGCTTGAGCGTTCGCTATTAAGTAACACCCTGTATTCATGCTCTATGTTTTTTCTCTCTGAATGTTCTCAACCAGAAAACCGCATCAATCACAAAACCAAAACCCTCATGATCCCCAAAACGGTACCTGACCTGACATGTTAGTACCCATAGAAGTACAAATGGCCCGTGATATGTGATTCCCCGCATAGATGGGCAGAGTCTTCGTAACAACTGGCGGCCTCTGGCAACGAATGGCGTCAAACGGTCGTTTCTACGTCATCGCTGTACCTGTCAAAATGCAGATGACTGTAGGAGGCGGTCCGATTTCTTCTGTGTCTGGCATCGCTCACGAACGAGTTTACTTCGGAGTCACTGAGGTATGGGCTGACCGCCGCCTGTCTGACACTCCTATACCTGAAAGCAGAAAGAAGTTTACATTTCATTTCGTTGCACTCTATATGCTAGTCTGCTTGTATCTTTTTCTTCGAGTGCCATCTCTGAGTCGAAAGGTCTGATGTGTAGCAGCGTTTTAACGTAGATATCAAAACAATAGTCGAGCAGGTATTAGTAAATAAAGAACAGTTTAATCTACAGAAAACTCAGGCATCATCACTGACAAAGAAGTCTCACGTTAGCTTACCAACTGTGGAAATGGAGGGTCATCCAATAGTCGAGTCATCTACCGTAAAGATTTTGGGTATCAACATCAACAATAACATGTGCTGGCACGACCACGTCGTCTGCGTCGGTACTCTCTAACTTAAGAGATAGAAACATGTTTCTATCACCATGACGACCATGAAGATCGGGCAGTTTCGGGTGCCTATCACGTGTCTACTACGCTGTCACGGCACGCTGTCATATTTACGAGGCCAGCCGATCCCATAAAACATAGTGCATAGAAACACGTTTCTAAGTTACAGAGTACCGGCGCTGTATTACTAAAACGGCATCCGAGAAACCTGGAGTTTTGTTCTGCCGTAGGAAACTACAGCTGCTCTACAAGGCACAGATCCGACCATGGCTGGAGTTATGTCCAGAAGAGGGCAATTAGACTAATCGATACGCCTAACCTCATAAAGGGCCTCCACAGCCTGGAACATCAAAGATGGGTAGCTGACCTGTCCCGGTTTTACAGATTCTATCAGATGTTCGAGTGAGCTCTCAGATAATAACACCGAAGACCGTCCGAACGACGAACACCAGTTTCCTCCACCATTCGTTCTTTTGGAGAACTTCAACGCTGTGGAATGAGCTGCCGGGGAATTTATTTTCCGACGGCTACAACCTGCAGCATTTCATATCTAACGTGCACAGACACTTCCTCTCGCAGCGCTTCTACAACAACATAGGTTTTTAGCCTTTGCGGGAGGCTGATCATAAAAAAATAAATAACAAAAATCATATTGCTAAATTCCGATGATCCGTTTTTCCAAAGAACGACCTTGAGGACATCGGTCTAGCTAGGCCGTATTGTCGACAATACATTATCAATTTTGCTTCTTCCTTCTAGAAAGGATTTCAAAACTTTTAGGAAACAAAAGAGAAAGCACTTTTGAATCAATTTGTAGAGCTTCTGATGGTTTTAATCCTATAGCTAATGGGAAAAGATTTGGGCGACCCAAGCACCAAAAGAAGTGAACAGTATTTAACTATTGACCGAGAAGGGAGTATTGTGATCGCAAAAACTTTCGACTTTTTGGGAGTTTTATGGTATCTGCGTAACGGAAATTCACGTCACTTATTTCTGTAAGTCTCGTCTGTCGGTCTATCTGTCTGTCTGTTGGCGTTTTTCTAGCCTCGTAATCTCAGTAATCGCTGCATGGATTGCAATGAATAGTGATATGCTGTGTGGTCGTAGTGGGTAATGCTGCTATAATTTTGAAAATCGGTGCATGAGCGACGGAGTAATAAGCAAAAAATAAAAAAAATCAAATATTCCTCAAACTTCGTTTTTTAAGCGTTTTGAGGATCCTGATGATTTTCTACTTTTTTAGGTGGAGGTGCGATCCATTGACCTGGGAAAGAAAGACGTAGCGGTATTATACACTTATTCAGGTACATCCAAACATTGCCTTCTCTAATACAAAATGCAAGAAAATTTAAGGGAATTTTCTGATGTATACATTCGGGTATTGCTTTAGATCGTTGTAACGTATTGTGTAACCTGGAAATTGTTGAACTGATTTCAATGAAATTCTGATACAGGCGAGGATGGAAAACGCGTATCGTTTTTTGAAATCGAGTCAGTGGCAGCGCAACAATAATGAAAAAACCAAAAATATATTGCAGCTCAAGCTTCGTTTTTAGGCGATTTGGGGGTTCCTGATCGTTTTCCACATTTTTTTAGAGGTAGTTTGGGCATGACTGGTAAAAATGAGCCGATGTAGGATAGGGTAGTAGGGAAACCCCGGAACACTTTTCATGCAAGAAACTATTTACGAAAACGTTTGAGTTAGACAGCCCTGCAACAGCAACGAAAACATATTGAAAGGATGTCGCCGGCGCGAAGCCACGTCACCATAACGCAGCGGGCAAACGCAGTGCTGCCAAAAGAGAAAACTTCGACAAACCGATTTTCCTACTGCAAGTGAAACTCTTTGCTTATAACCCCTCACATTCCACAGGTAAGGGAATTGGCAGCGTCAGAATTCAGGACACCATTGGCGCCGTCGAATAGCTTTTGGATGCTTTTGATAATTATTATGAAGCTCACACTGAAAGCGCCGAAAATCCTATAATCCGTAAATCATTATATAATGTTCTATGGCTTAAATGATTTTCTTTCCCACATATAAAGTTATTCGGCATAGTTGCCACACTTCTGTTAGTAGGAGAATTCGTTCAACATTTTCATCTCCACTACCAGTATCATCTTAGATCTTCATACCCCTCGCCCACAAACTATGTCTTCATGTAAACAATTGGCGATTTATGAATGAGGTTCAGTGTCTACCTTTGTTTTATGGTCTGTGGGTATCACCATAATGTGTGGGAAGTACACTATACCTTGCTACCACAATGGACTAGTATCACGAGGTTAAGAACAATGATTTAATTGTTATAACCGCTTAGTGCATACAAAAATAAAAGTACTGCTGCATTTCGTTACTTTCTACATCATTTTGTTTTTTAGTAATTCCATTCTACAGTTTAAGGAAAGGAATTCAAATTCAGCCAATCAGTGCCAACCGCGGGAAGCATTAGCAGTGCATTGTTGCCAAAAACAGCTCCGACTCGCAGAAGGGAACAGAAGACAAGATAGATGAGCCAGCCAGCGTACAGCTCCGGCATTTCGCGCGCCATCAGAATGCAGCAACACAGCACACATATCTGTCTTTTGATTGGCTGTTCGCCTTTAGGGCAGTGACGTCACTGCCCTAGGAGAATTCGAATATTTTCCTTATTTTCACGGCTTTCCTATGCCCAAAAAAATCGGAGAAAAAAATGAGATGCTTTTTATGACGTACTCTATCATATGCAACCAAAAAAAAATCATGATACTATTCCAATGATGGCACCAACGCCATGCGGATATCTACGTGATTTGGGCACTAGATGGAGGATTAGAGGCTCTCATTCTCAGCTTATGCATACCCTGATCTTAATACAAGTTGCAAACCTGTAGTAGGTTTCTTAGAAGGGCACCTGACAATATTGCTTTTGCTCAGGTTGGATCTATTTGGTGCCATCAATTGTGATAAGAAGGTACAAAGAAACAAATAAATAGAGGACTGAGCGGTCTGTACCTGTTGTGCCTCTGTCCTGTGGTCCCGCCCCTCCGGATCTGCTGATACAGCTCGTCGAGATCGCTGACGCTCACGCTGCTGCCTTCACGTTTCGGCTCGTCGTCGTAAGGGTGCGCGTAGACGCGCGTCGCGTTCACATGCGGAACGCCCGCGCGATCGCCGTATTCTCTGGCCGCGTACACGTCGTTGATGCGGCAGTAGTGGGGGTCGGCCTCGGCCACCACCAGGCTGCTACCGCCATCTAGGATCATCGGATGGGCCTCCATCGCTTTGTCCGGGCTGCCCGCCTTGTCCAGGATCGAGTCCGATATCGTTTCCGAGCTGCGAAAATGCATGGTCTTGTTAGGTTTTAGTGGTACAACAACAATATTCGTATAATGGTGTCAAGGAATCAAAATCTTTTTAACCGTTAGAAAGTCGTTTTTCACAAAACCGCAAATTTCTGCAAACTAACATGATCAAGGCCAAAAGCAAAGCTCTCCCTCTCTCTTGGGGTATACTCGAAATTCAGGGGCCTAGGAGGCAGATTATTATCTGCTCTGACAGCCAGACAGCATTAAAAGCGTTGAGTGTTTGAAGGTTCACATCAAGGCTCGTTCTGCAATGTAGAAAAGTCTTGGATGACATTTCGGCGAGACATCATTTGTCACTTATGTGGGTGCCGGGTCATGCTGGAGTTTGCGGTATTGAAACGGCAGACGCGCTCGCAAGGCGAGGGTTGAGTCCTGAGTCGACTGTAGGGCTGGCAGCAGGTTTCATTACAGGGAAAACAGAAATGTGGCTGCAAAATCAGCCTCTTATGAGATGGAGAGGCATCCCTGGACATCTCCGTCAAGCTAGAGAAGTTATTTTAGGACTTCTGGCCAAGGTGGGGCGGTTCTGTCTCTCACTGGACAGGTCGGCTAAGGTAACTTGGGGCCTGCTATCTGGCCATAACACCTTCAAAAGTCACTTGTATGTAGCGGGGATAGCAAGCCAACCGACGTGTGCACATTGTGGCGAAGGCGAAGAGTCCTTTCAAAAGTATTCTCCTTCCGAAATAATGTATTTGGTAATTTAGCCCCATGTTTGGGGGCTGTGGATGATTGGTGTAACGAATCCAAAGTTGAAAGCGTGTCTCTCAGTAACAGAAGCCTAAAAACAGCATCGTGTTGTATGGTGTCAATAAACTTTCAAGATATACAATTATGGTACAGACCTGACTTATCACCATGGGACTTCTTTTTACTCCCAAGGTTGTAAAATAAAATGCGTGGTGAGAATTTTTCAAACACAAATGATTCTGTTGCAGCGTTCGAAAACCTGGTTTATGAAGTAACCCAAGAGCAATGGCACGTCTGTTTTATTGTTTGGTTTTACATAATGAATAAATGTGTTGATGTAAGGAAGAATACTTTGATAAATAATAAAGTGATTTTTCCTATGATTCTGTTTTCATTTATTATATCTGGAAAAATGTTCGTTGTGACCTACTCATAACGAAACAGCCAGGCAGCTCAAAAAGCGGTGGCAGCTCAGAGGGTCAGATCTGCTCTGGCTCAAGAATGCTCTATCGCTCTTCAGAAACTAGCAAGCTATAAGAAGGTGATACTGCTGTGGGCCTGCAAAGGAAGTGGCAAAAACTTGATTAGAGAGAAACGACTGCAGGAAAGCTAAAAGATTTCTAGCGGGCCCTAATAAAGGCCGAACGACTTCTGAATAATAATGCAGAGAGACGCTGAACCTTCTGGTGGGTGATCTCATTGGCCGTTGCCGGTTGGATAGACATTTGTCACTCATGAGAGTGGTAGGGGACCCCAACTGCCCCAGATGTTGGGAGGAGGACGAGACAGCATTTCATTTCCTGGGCAGAAGTGATGAGTATCGCAACCTCAGGGTTTAGATATTCGGCACGACAGAATTCGGGGAGGAGTCACTATATTCAGTGAGATGGTCGGACATACTGATTTTCGGCAAGAGGTCTAGGTAGGTTCGACAAAAAGCTTTCTAGGATGTAGGATTTTAGTGCTTTCAGTGGGGTTGGCAAAAAGGGCCTAAGGTAGCCTACTTGCCTGGCTTCGCCTGCCAATCACTACTACTACTACTATGCGTAACAAAGTACCTGTAATCGAGAGTGCATTGCTGCGACACAGATCGCATGTTCTTATCGGACACGGACTTAGTGGTACCGTTGCCGTGGTTCTGTTGTTTCTTCCTGGACGGCGGCTGGATGGCAGGCGATTGTTGCTGTTTGGACATCTCCCTCTTTCTCAGCCGCTCCGCGTTGATCACTATGTTGTCCACGGGTACGTTGCTCACCGAGTCCAGATCTTCGGCGCTGTCGGAGAAAATGTTCGGGTTCTTCTGTTGCACCCGTCGCACCTGCTCGACGTGGATGTTTGTGTTGTTCACCTAGGCACAAAAAATAATTCAAGAGTAGATAAAAATTCAAAAAATCATTCCATAAGTATTTTGATTTTTGGGTTTACTGAAGAGTCGAACACCATGAATACGTGAGAGTATATTATAAATAGTCTAGTAAAACACGTTTGTTGATGTGAACAGAATTTGACATCCGCCTTAATACATTTCACGGTAGCCAAAGATACGCCTGTAGCTTTTGCCAGTCTTTCAATGGACTAGGTTTTCATAAAAAATAACAACGTATTCGGAAATATTACTATAGGGAACGCCTCAATAGAACGAGTAAGAAAATATAGATATTTAGTAACTTGGCTAACCGAAACTGCTGAGCAATATCAGGAAATGCTCGGATAGAGAGTGCAAGAACTGCATTTGTAAAACTAAAGAAAGTTCTTTGCAGCAGAGATATAAACCTAAAACTTAAAGTACGAATGCTGAGGTGTTGTGCCTTTTTGGCTCTGCTCTATGGTGCCGAGGCTTGGACGCTTAAGAAGCAGAAATGGATAGACTGGATGGAGGCTTTCGAAATATGGTGTTATAGAAGAATGCTGAGGATCTCTTGGTAGGGTCTCAAATGTGCAACTACGGCAGAGATTCCAAAAAGACGAAGAAATAATTTATTAAAATCCTCAAAACAAAAAAACTAGACTACCTTGGTCATGTTAGAAGATCCAAATATGTTCTACTACAAAACAATATGGAAGGGAAAATCAAAGGCAAGAGATTCCAAGGAAGATGAAGAACCTCTTGGCTGAAAAACTTAGGGATTGGTCCTCAAATCAATTATTTAGAACAGCGGCAAACAAAGTTAGGATTGCCATGATAATATCCAACCTCCGCTAGGAGATGGAAGTTGAAGAACAATGGACTAGTATCAGGATTTTTTTATGATTACATGATAGAGTATGGCATAAGGACCTTCTGATATTAAATATGAGAGAAACATTTTTTCGCGATTTTTTTGGCGCACCGAAAAGCCGAGGAAACGACGAAAGATTTGCACAGTTATAGGACCGTGACGTCCTCCTCCTCCTCCTTTCTCTCACAGAACCTTTCTTCAGGTGACACAGCCAAACGATAAACCCCACAGAGCATCCCCTTTACAGAAGACAAATCACAAAACAGTAGCTGTTTCGTGAAAATTGTGCCAATACATTTGTGAGTTGACGAAGCAACAATGCACTGCTGATGTATGGCGCGCTTCGCTCTGATTGGTTAAATTTCAATTCCTTTTTTTAACTTTAAAATGGAATTACTAGTAAACAAAATGATGCAGAGAGTATCGAAATGCATCAATACACCCATTTTTGTATACACTGAGAGATTGTAATGGTTTAATCATTGTTTTCAAACCCATGATACTAGTCCATTAAACGGTCCACAGGTATCTTTAAAATAAATGTTTACCTTTTCTTCTGGCTGGCTTCTGAACTTATAAACATTAAAAATTGTTTAAAGCTCTTGATTGTGGACTACCTACACCTTAGATAAGGAAAGAGAGGGGATACCGCGCGTCTGTACGATGCTATATGAATAGCTGTCAAATTTTTGGTGGAAAGCAAATAGTTTGGTACCTTAGTATTTTTTTGTGATATTTAGCGTTTTTAAGACCAATCATTGTAAAATATTGTGGTGTGCATAATGGTAGAGTGTGCAGCTTACGGTTATAAAAGCCACCGCAGTAGGAAGGAGCCAAGAATCACTTTTCACAGGTAAATATGTGTTCATATTTTTTGGTGCATTCGAAGCTTATGCAAATATCTCGACATCTAGTTCAGAAATATATATGTATCCAAAATATAATTTCAAATGTACCACTAACAGTCGAGTCATAATATTTTTGAGCATGTAAAGTATAAAAATTATATTTTTAAGGCATGTTTTGGTTCAAATATAATCAGTTTTCCAGTGACGTCTCTGTTATAGCTTACACTTTGCAAGACAAGATATCGGTCAAATGGAACTTCACGGTTAAGTTAATGTTAATTACTTAAATTTGAACTGTGGATGGTGAAATTGGCCATACAAAACCCATGAATAACAATATTTTAATACATTTTATTTGAAAATAGATTATTTCTTCAAATAGCTTAACCACAATGTTAATCCCATTAGCTACGCCACTGGGACTAGCGCTTTGGTATCTTTTGGTAACAGAGATGTCAGCAGCGCGTTCTGTCCTCTCTCTTTCCTTGTCTAAGACCTACACACTATACTGTGTAGTGTACTCTGAAAATATGCACTTCGTTAAATTCACCTTAGAGTTAGTGCCGAATATATTATTCTGCGGTTGATCCGCCGCGTTTTTGACTTTGGGCCTGTGATGGTGGTGGTGTTGGTGATCGGAAAAGACGGAAGCCGAGTCGCTGTTGACGTCCCTAGGTGGCGCTAGCGGCGGTTTCGTCAGATTGTTCTTCTTCAGCATGTTCCGCTTCTGCCGTTTGAAGAACTTCCTCGCCACGGTGCTCTGGTGGGGGTTGTAGAACACCTGGGCCGCGTTCGTCGGGTTCTCGATGATGTTCGGGATGACGTTGGTGCGGTACTGCTGCCTGTGCAGCACCACCAGGTTCACGTTGTTGATCTTCGCGCCCTGAGCTTGTTGCTGGTGGTGTTGAGGGTCGCTGAAGTTGCCGCCTGACCAAAAAAACGATGCAGAAGTGAAAGTTAGGGCGTGTTAACACGTTGACGGACAGTCGCTAAGACCCGACCGGAATAATTTAGACACCACTTTTTTTTCCTGTTTTTGTGTGATATAATTTTTTGTATAAGTAAATGAAACATAAGGAGTCTGTTTTTGCTTGAAATCTTTAAAGTTAAAATTTGACGTCATAGGACGTCATATAGTACCTTAACGACATTACACTCGATAAAAACGACAAGCCGTATATATACGTTCAACTTCCAGAAGCGTTCATTATCTCAGCATTCTGATATTTAAAATGGAATAACAATGTTATTATGAAAATATTTACTTCGTGTTTTATATATAACTGCGCAGGCCGCGTAGGCAGAGCCTCAATACCAGAGTACCGCGGCTGCTTCGGAAGATAATTGCTAATACTAAAAGATACCTGCGCAAGATGCAAATATAAAAGAAGACATAAAAAAGAACAATTTGAACAACGCAACGAAAAAGCTTCACTACGAACGTCAAAACCTAACAGTTCAAATATAAAAAAAGACACAAAAAGACGCAGCATATCCTTTGCTGCAAAAACTGGTTTAGTTTTTCTGCTTGTGCATATTCTGCACTTTTTATAACAACACTTTTAGGAAGGCTCTGATGTGGCAGGAATTTTTTCACGCTAATGTATCTCTTAGGGTGACGGACTATGCTGTTGCCCCTCCTAATATTTCTGTGCTCAAAATATATCTTTTGATAGTAAGTAGTCAGTAAAATTCTTGTACCTTATAAGATGTTGCCAAATTGGACACTAAATTACCAAATACGAATTTACTTATGGCGAAAACGTGATAATGCGTCCTGTTATATTTTGTTGAAAATGATAAAAATTAAAAAAAGGCACTGATTTAAACAGACTGAAAATGACACAGCATAAAAACATATATGTTTTTCTGTAACAGTAACCCATCAATGGCATTGCCTTTTATGAAATAACAGACGTGTATAGGCGTTGTGTCAGCTCTAACCATTTTTTGAAAAGACCGCCATAGAAGTCTAAGCAAAAAACGAAATCGTTGAAAGCGTCTATAGACGTCGTTGCGCCATCAACGTGTTAAGATTATGGTAAGTCGCATTATACAAATAATTAATTGTACATAGTTTTAGGGCCACTTTCACCACCTCCTGATAAGTGTCAGATAACCTATAAGTTTTTGTTACTTTCTTACTTGTGTCAAGTGTTGTCGTCTAATGTCACTATTGTCAGTTTGATGAAGTTTATTCTAAATCGAAGCTAAAAATTTACGATGAACAAAATAGGGTATAAAATTAAGAAATGACATTCTTCCAGAGCGTCAGTTAGAAAAATTTTGAATTCAAATTTGATCGTCTAACCTAACCTGACACATTTCATGTTTAATCACACCGCAAAGTCACAGCTTCCTAAGATTATAATCGCTGCGAATCTACCTATACCAAAAATGTAATGTACGCCTTACGCCAGTTCGTTTTAAGTGTCATGTGTGATACCATTGATTAAGGTATTAAGGAAGATGGGTCACCAGATGCTAAGATCGCGCGCTCGCAGTCTATCTCACTCACTCTAGTTCTATCTCACTCACTCTTTCATCCTTTAGCGCCCACCGTCACCTGGCGCCCTCTGAAATAAATTTCGCAAAATCCTGAATCCTTTATAAATATGACCAATAGATGGAGCTTGGGGCATCCAGCTATAAAAATACGACCTTGAATTGCCACTGACATAACATTCGGATCCGAAACGAAAAGGATAAGTTGACAGCTGATATTCGCAAACATCTGTGTTTTGTGGGTTTGTGGCAAACATCAAACGTCGCTTGTTGACATTGTTGTCCAGAGATAACATCTAAAGCTTAATTCAGATGCATACGACATCCGACAATACGACGGCACGAAACTGTTCCTATTGGTTGAAATATTCAAAATGATGTCAAACCAACATATTTCAACCAATAGGAACAGTTTCGTACCGTCGTATCGTCGGATGTCTTGTGCATCTGAATTTAGCTTAACTTTTGTTGTCCGTATAACGCCAGGAAAAAAATTGAGCACCTGAATTTGTGTTTTTTTACAATTTCTTGGTCATCTGTTGGTCATTTTCACCATAATTGTTGTTGTGATGTGTTTTTTAAGGAATCTTTTTTGTCGGGTAAGCACATCTGTCAATTAAAATGATGTCATTCATGAGATAATGCATGATGAAAACTTGAATGCATATTGAAAACAGCAAAGAAAAAAAACGATTATTCGCAAATTACAATTATCACATTCACTAGAGCGACAGTTGTTATAGTCATACTGCATCTTTGTCACTTGATACTCCAAAATAATGCATTTCTTTACGTGAAATTTTATAGAGAAGTATATAGAAGTAGTGAAGTTGTAGTGGCTAACCTTTGGTGGATTATGTTACAGTAGCAAAAACGTCCATCCGTAGGTAATAGTTGCTAGTTGTCTATGTACATATAGGCAAGTTCAAGGAATGGATCAATTAAAACATTAATCTTTTGATATAACCTAAAAGTTGAGTTACTGGAACAAGAATATTAATTATGTAAATATGCACCAAAAAAAAATAGGTACTATTCACTTTTCTATTCAAATAATAGGCACACTATTTCAAAATGCTTCCTTTTTGTCATTATTCTTCAGCTTCCCAAGCATTCGAGACAGAAGAGGCAGACCGATACCAGGAGGCGAAGAGTGTGCTGACTTTCTAGAAAGTAGATCCTGGTATATTTCACATACTGTGTATACTAACAGCACCAATAAATGCTCATGTTATCTATCCATATATTTTTTAATAAATGGTGAAGAAAAATGAATTAGGTATTTATTATTACAGGGTATGCTTCTCACATAATCAAATTGAAAATATTTCACAATATCATTAGCTTATACAATGCTTATACCACTGTTAACATATTTAGGCGCAGGGCTGTAGCTAGGCGATGACCATGGAGGGGGTTCATGGTGATTTTAGGGAGGTTCATGTATAAAAGAATATGTAATGTCTTAATTTGCTTAAAGTCTGTATAGATTGTATCGCTGCTAATGTGTTATGAGTACTGAGGGATTGGTTAGTAGTATAATAAATCACTAGGCTTGGAGAAAGCATCCTTGATTATTGTTACTTTGTATTATTTTAGTAGTTATACCGTTCATGGGAATACTCATGGAGGGGGGGTTTGAACCCCCCAAACCCCCCTCCCCTTATATACAGCCCTGTTTAGGGGCTTATACCCACATTCATACTTTTTCCCAAATGTAACATGAAATGGTGTATAGCTACAGCAATGTGAAAATATGTATTTCAAATGGCACTTTGATTAATTTGTATCTTATCATTTATCAAACAGGGTGACTATCTAAAAAACACTCATTGGGTGATTGTTAAGTTGCACACACCAGAAGCTAAAGGATTATTACTTGAATAAAAAACTATTAGTTATATTTTCCTATGTATTTATTATATATATATTTCTTCGATGTATTAGGGCTTGTTCCGAACAGTATATAATTCAGTGTATCGAAGGGCGATAAGTGAAACACCATTCAGTGATGTCCTGCTGCAGTTCTCAGTCACACAATATGGGCCAATATTATTGATACTATTGAGTTTATGCCTATAAACTTAAAGATGCTTCAGGTTTTGCCCAGTTCCTTAAACTAGTTATTCACTTCCATCTGACATCCTGAAATAAATCATATTTTTAACAAACATAAAAAATAGAAGAAAGCTAAATGATGAAAATGCATTAAACGAAGTGCAAGTAAGAACTTTCATTCTAATATTTTAAATAATGATTACTACTGTGACAGCTATTCATAATATACCTATTATCATTCATTAACGTGTTCTATACGTTAATCAATGCTATTATGCACCTTGTTAAATACAAAATAAAACTGACACAGCTCGATTTATTTTCTTGATCTGGTAAAGATTGAGTGACAAGGATGCAGTATGACTATAAAATGCTATAACACCTGTCACGCTAATGAATGAGATAACTGTAATTTGCGAATAAACATTTTTTTCTTAGCTGTTTTCAATATGCATTCAAGTTTTCATCATGCATTATCTCATAAATTACATCATTTTAATTGACATAGCTGCTTACCTGCCAAAAAAGGTTCCTTGGAACATAACACAACAACAATTATAGTAAAAGTGTCCAAAAAACTGTAAAAAACAAATATAAAGTCCTCAATTTTCCATGGCCCTATACGGTATACAGCAAACAAGCCAGAAGCAATGTTTGCCTAACATCAGCTGATTTGGGATCTAGACGTTTGAGGTCACGGACGATAAAAAACTGGCTCTCTACGACGACCTTGAAATTTCAGTTTGGGGAAGATTGTCTGTGTTGCCGTATTGCCAGGTTTTTTGGGGACCAACAGATTTTAACAATAAGAGGGATTTTTCATTATCTAAATAATTGAATATGGTCATTGACATATTTACGTTAATCAGTGATATGGTATGCATACGTACAAGAAAATAGAGTACAATAAACATTATAATATATACATGGATATTGAGCAGACTTTAAAAGAGATGATAGATTGTTCAAAATGATTAGTCATGATTAACGTCATTTCAATCAAGGATTTGCATCGCTTATTGTTGAATCTTTCTTTTAAGAGGCTAGATCATCAGCTGATCAAGCCCGACGTCTGGCCGGCCTAATACCGCCGTAGGTAAAAATTTGTCGTACGAAATGGCAACAGCGATCTCGGCGGCGATTTTTGAAGGAGCGTGGACCGGTGGTCGACCGCACTTTTTACACAAGCTCTCGAAAACCCTTTGAGACCCACCGCAACCATATTTGCCGATATTACATTCTACAGCTAAACCGTTGCAGATATTAAAAAAACTTAAATGACAAATTTCATGTTTCTGAAACGGTAGCTGCAGATATTGATTACACGTTATTCAGTGATATAGGTAAACAGATCAAGTGTAATTGATCACTTTTTGTAATAGCTGTAATGGGCCTATACCATATTCTTGGTTTATTGGCTTAAACGAACCCTGACACCACGTAGATGCCATAAATAATTTTACAAAATTTTTCTATTATATTTATAACCAAAAAAAATTGCTCTAAATATTGAATTTTTTGAATCCATACACTTCTCGCCCAGGTCGTGACGTCACCGGCAGGGAATTAATAAGAGCTCAGTGACACAAAGCAATGGCATTTTCTCTCTTTATTCGCCTAAAGCCGGCGCCGCATATGCGGGTATTTGCCGAATATCAATGTTCGCCGTTTTTTCAACCTTGCTCGCCGAATAGCGAGCACGTATCGCCCTACATGTGCGTAGATGTTTAGTTTCGAGAAGAAATAGAGAAAATAGA
Source organism: Callosobruchus maculatus (assembly GCA_951848785.1). Classification (NCBI taxonomy): domain Eukaryota; kingdom Metazoa; phylum Arthropoda; class Insecta; order Coleoptera; family Chrysomelidae; genus Callosobruchus; species Callosobruchus maculatus. Next base: position 1,196,480 of record CATOUR010000064.1, on the reverse strand, counting down.
GACCGTCAGTTCTTTCATGTCTATCAGACATTTGAAGCAGAAGCAGAGCCTTTCTGTCACCTGCTATCACAAAGTTATAAGGCGCTTTCCTTTTACCTGATTTATCTGATAAATCTCACTTGTAACGTCATGACTCATTTCGATGTACGTTCCTTTTGTCTTCTGAATCTGAGTCTAAAGTGAGATATTTTACCCCCACTTAAGCCCATCTGCACAAGATCGAAAGGTAGATCAGTTGTCATTCAGATCATTTAGATGTCAAATAAATCAATAAATGAGGTTAGAATTTTTTGTAAGTTTGAATTTTAGCGGGTTTTGTGGTGTATGGATAGTCGATAGTGTATGTTGAGCTACGGAAAACGTAAAAAAATAGGTTACGGAAAGGATCGACAGATTATAGAACCATAGCATATTACAAAATTTCGAGGATTGACATTTAACTGCACAAACACGTTCCTTTAACTCATCTGAGCATCTGAGGTTTCCAACTGAGCTGAGCCATCTGATTTTTAAGTGATCTGAGTTAGTGCAGATGTAAAAGGAAAGCACCTATATTGTCGTCCTACGTTACTGTTACTACGTTCCAAAATCCCATCAAAGACCCCGATTTGCTCTGTACCATGCTCTGTAGCGTTTCAGTATTCACTCAACATCAAACTCAACAAAAATCTGTGTTCCGTTATTACATTTCCGAGGACATGGATGTCATCGTTTTGCTCGGAAATCAAATTGAGATTTTAGCGACCTTAATACCTTAATCAATGGTAAGACCTATTTTTGTGGTCAAGAGTCAAGAGTTCAAGCATTGATTAAGGTATTAATCGTATTGATTAATACCTTAATCAATGCTTATACCCACATTCATACTTTTTTTCCAAATATGTAACATGAAATGGTGTCTAGCTACAGAGAGGTGAAAATATGTATTTCAAATGGCACTTTGCTTAACATAGTGTGATTAATTTGTATCTTATCAAACAGGGTGACTATCTCAAAAACACTCATTGGATGGTTGTTAAGTTGCACCATTGATTGTTGCACACACCAGAAGCTAAAGGATTATTGAATGAAAAACTATTAGTTATATTTTCCTATGTATTTATTATATATATATTTCTTCGATGTATTAAGGCTTGTTCCGAACAGTATATAATTCAGTGTATCGAAGGGCAATGAGTGAAACACCATTCAGTGATGTCAAAATCCCTATATAATTTACATAAGAGTAATTGTCTGTGCACATATTATAGTTATGTTTATTCAAAACAAATTTCATGTCTGATGTTGCTAACAAATTTGATTTTAAATGATGTTCTTAATAATCACATTACTTCATAATTTTAAACGTTATTATTATAATTAACCATAAACGTATCGATGAGGTAATGAAACAGGATACATTTCAAAAATTTTATTATTCTAAATGATAAACAGTTGAATCTTTCTTTACAATTTTTGTTTCATTTTTAACAACCACAGATAATACATCTCGGGACTGACATGCTGAGTTCAACATTTGCTTTAAAAGCTGTCTTAGACCAGTGCCGAAGCCTTCAAAAATAATAAAAAGTGAAAAAAAATTACAGGAGGATGAAACTCATTAGAAAAGGAGGAGAATATGATAAGAATAAAAGGAAAAATAAATTACGGTCGATTCGAGATCGGGAAGTGGGAGGGGGTGAGCTTTTAAGGGTAGAAAATGGTTTATCTTGATTTCTGGCAAAACTACAAGTCCTATGGAAAAAAGTTGAATGGCAAAGATGTAGGTAATAAAAAGATCTACAACTCTTGTATTATCAATTTTTTCACATAACCTCAAAATTTTGGTGAAAAATTCAAAAAACCAAGTTTTTGGTCCTTTATTTTTATCTTTTTCAAAAAAAATATTTTTTTTACGAAATTTGGTGAATACTTACCTATTATGTCCCAAATACACTGTAATTTATTTGATTTAAAATATTTATTTTTTTCGCCTTATTTGACCTTAAGATCAAAAATGCACCCCATTTTTCAATCAAAAATTCTCGCGTCAAAATATCAGCTTTTTTCAAAAAGTTTGGGAGCCTTTCGTTCGTTGAAATCTCTATTTTCTGGTGGTGTAAAAAAAATATACATTACTATAGAAAATCTTCTCAGAAAATGCAAAAAAATTAAAAAAAACTCAAATTCGAAAAATTCTCACCATGTACAATTTTGAGCTATTTATTAAAATTTACACTTATTTACTTCAAAAACGTGAGATTTCATGTTACATTGATAAACTAAAAAATTGCAAATTGGAATATCCTACTATAATTAACAAACAAATAAGTTAATATTTAATAAGACATCCACAATATTTTGAAAAAGTTGTAGAATCTTCTTTAAATAATATTTGTACCTGAGTGACATACGGTGAATGTTAGCCCATTGTAAGGTATTTCATGGAGAAGTGGGGGAATTACATTTTCGATGGTTATGGTGGAAGGACAAGTGACAAGCATCTAACAAAAAATTGTGGCTTTTTAAATTTAATTATACCTGGTGACATAATATTAGCAGATAAAGGTTTTTTAATTAGAGACTCAGTTGAAGTTCTAGGAGGTCACTTACATATTCCAGCATTTACAAAAGGTAAGACGCAACTTCACCCAGTAGAGATAGAAACCACTCGTAGTATTGCTAGAGTTAGTCCATCTCAAATTCCACTTGATTAGTCTCAATATTTTTTACACAACTGTACGTCATATCCAAATGCATTTATATTGTTCACATAAGTTTATACTAGATATATGTAAATTATATCCTCACAATTACTAGGAATTCTGTGAAACTAACAATGCCTAAACAAAAAATGCAGTTTTTGATAGATGATTCTCATATAATGTAGCTAAATCATACAATAGCGTCCCTAATTATATTAGAAGTAGCTATAAACTATAACAATGTTTTTAATGTCACAGAAATTCTTGTCATTTTGTTATGTATAACAATATGATACTTCAACTCTGTGTATGCCAACTTTTTTTTTAGAATATGTATATATAGCTTTCTTGTTGGCCGACACTTTTAGGGCGTGCTTTAAGGAAGAAAAGAACTGCTGCTATGTGGCTGCAAACTTCACTTAATCCTGCCATACAAGTGCAATGAGCACATGATATAGCACCATCTGACAGTATGATAATCCATACCTGTAGTGGTTTATCATTTCTTCTTTGTGAGTGCATAACCTGTAACAAAATAAGGGCTGTTTTAGTAGGTATTAGTTTGCTTTTATGGGCGAAAACAGGATGGATGGTTCTTTCTAATCTCTAAAACAATTTTTTTTGATAGATTAAAATATTTTAAGCAATATTCTGTATATGATAGCTTTCAACTCTCCTCAACATAGTGATGATGAAACCAAGTCTTGTGAACATGTATTTTAGCAGGTAGGTATATAAAAAAATCATCAACATGCTAATCATCTCACATACACTAGAATCTACAGTGAATTTTACAGCAGTACACGTGAAAGAAACAGTTAAATATGCAAACTAGCTTACCTTGCCCATGACAACATAGCAGTTTGTGTTCATCATTTTTGCCATCGTTTGTTGGACATACCCTGCTTCATAATATTTGAAAGCCTGCAAAAATTTGTATGCCTTCATCTGCTATCCAGTATAAAAACTATGCGTTAGCACCAAGTAATTCATCAGATCCACGATTTTCACTGCTGGTAAAAAGCTAACATCTTCCGAAAGTTCATCAATCCTCAGAGCATGGGGATCAACACCATCGTTAATTTCATTTTTTCATCATAACGAACGTTTGATGTCGCCACTAAGCGATGAATAATACTCACTACGAGACATTATCACCAGAAATTAAAAGAAAATAGCTCAAAAATCACTTTAAAAGTACAACGTGCAACGAAATCGTATGCAAAACAGGTAATAAACAAAAGCTTGTTTGCCCATCAGGCCACAAAACAGGTACGGCTAAACAGCCGATCTGTCAAAACCACGAGACACGAAATGGTCACCAACGATGGCGACACCTGTAGTGAATTTGAGTAATTAGCGTTTATAGATGGTGGATTAAATAGTAGCAAGTAGGGTACTGTAGACTTGAAAGTCGATGGTTCTGGTATACTATCAAAGTTGTATCAGTAGAGGTACATTTGTGCTCATATAGGTGGCGACAGTCCAGGAAAAACAAAAATTAGGCGCGAGATCTTAGCATCTGGTGACCCATCTTCCCCTTAATACCTTAATCAATGGTGATACGTAAAGTCACACTAGAATTACCGTTTAGATCGACAGCGCCCTTAAGCACGTGACTGGCGTTAGACTTGGTGTGGTTGGAACTGCGACTGGTGCTGCGCGAACCCAGCGTCCCCACGCCCTGTTGATCGCTAGAGGGCGGCAGTGGGGGCAGCGGTTGTATCTGGATGTGGGGCGGCAATGTGGCTCCCCGGTCGGACACGTTGCGAGAGCGGAACAGGCAGAACGGGGGCCGCTGCTGCTGCTTTCTGTTGCCGCCTCCTGTGGTCAACCAACGCAGGAACACCATCCATCTGTAAGAAGGCGCCTCAAATTCAGAATCTTTATTCATTCGGTTCTTTGCATAAAACCGATAGCGAACTAATGTATTGTGTAAGACTTTCGCGGTCATGATCCGATGAACTATTGGTTCTTGGGCTGTTCGGCCGGCGTCGACACGCTCCGCCGCTTTGGCTTCGCTGTTTGACGTTCCGCCAACACTAGTGGTCGGCATCCTCAGAAGCTGATGTCATCTGTTCGGCATGTTCCGAGAGACTGAGACCGCGTCTCAGGGTTGGCACTTATTGCCCAGATTAGGAGTGGGGTGCGCTGTGCACCGCCGATGCCTGTGGAACTGCTGAGCATCCCAGAATCTTTGCGTCTCTTAAGGCCTTAAGCTCTTAAGAACCAATAGTTCATCGATACAGAACTTTTTTTTGACTCGCTCTCAGTTTCGGCCGAAACCGAAACTCATTTAGATATACTCAAAAGTCATGAAATATCCTTTTTTTTCGAAAATTTAATGGATATATTTATACAAAGTGATAATATTCTTCAAAGTAATCATCTTTAACATGTACACATTTTTTACACCGGTTTTCCCATGCCTGGGCTGTTTAAAATCAATGACAAAGCTTTAGGTACCCTGAATGCTGTTCAAAACCGTTTCCTTTGAGTTCATTCTTGATTCGAAGAAGTCGAGCGGAGCAAGATCAGGACTATAGGGCGGCTGCGGCAGCGTTGCCACGTTGTGTTTCGCCAGGAACTCATGGACGCGGAGTAAAGTGAGACTTGGTGCATCGTCGTGATCCAGCACCCAGGTAGCAGCTATGTTTTTTTGCACCCTGAGGACCTCTCCCTTAATCTTTCCAAGACTTCTTTGTAGTAGTAGGATCAGTATTGAATAAATCACGAACACGATCAACATTTTCGTCGATTCGGCTTGTCGACGGTCGTCTTGATGGCGGGTCATCATCCACCCCTTCCTGGCCAACATTAAACTTCGCCCACCTCGTAACTTGTACATAGCTCAAAGCTGTATCCCCGTAAGCTTCCTTAACCTTTAACTACAAGCGCTGGTGTACCGGGTACACCATCAGCTTTAAGTACGTTCAATTCCCTGAAAGATGTAAGGTATCGCCTCTGCCGCTCTACCTATCCCTCAAAGATGGTATTTACTTAAAGTTTGCTTCGGCGTCAGTCGTCAGTTGTCTTGCAAACTTTGCCGAGCAAGTGAAGTTTGTCCCCTAGTCCGTCGTGCCTAGATTACAACACGCTTGTACTTGTGTAAAAAAGTATTTTCACGACGGCCTCTTTTTCTTCACCAAAGAATCAAACGGGACGTAACTTTCACCGTTTTACTTCACAACTCAATACAATATCACTTAACCTTATCTCAACTAGAACTGAATTCAACTGAACTACTGCTACGCTACTCATGGTGCCTTATATACTTCATCGAATCATCTAGAAAAATCGAGACATTCAGATGACATTCTAGAATGCCCATCCGTCAGTCCCGAAAATTCCAGACGATTCGATGACATCACTTCAAAAATCTACGCTAACATTTTGAAAGGAACATCAACAACAATACAAATAAGCAATGCTATATACAGGATATTACAGTATATTTTTATTGTCATTTAACAAACTTATTCAGTTGTTTTGAGTTTCTTATAAATATAATTTTCTGATACCTACAATCCCTTTCAATAAAAAAGCTATATAAATGTAATGGTGACAATATGTTAGCTAATGCTGTTTCATGTGGTGCATAGAATACACCACGCGTGTACTAGTGAAACAGAAAGGTGTTTATTTCGATATAAATATTCACTACGTAGAAGTTTTTCACAGGGATAAGGTATGAGTGTTTTTTGTAATAAAATCGTCAATAGAGAATACCAATTTTGCAATTAGTTTGTTGGTATTTAGTACCTAAGATATAATATATCTGTAGGTGGTGTACAGAATACACCACGCTTGTTCTTAAGTTCCAAAACAAGGCGAGTGTAGCTAAAGCTTAAGCAGTGAGTGCGTTTCAGTAGCAGTTTTGGTGAGCTTTGAACAAAATTTGATCGCTCAACGCGCGTTTGTTTTAAAACGTTTTAAAACAGGTGCACTAATTCATCGATGCTGTCGCTAAGGATGTGCGGAGCAGAGCGAAATTGGGTGCAGTGCGAAGCTAAAGCTTCCCCCGCTAAACGCGACAGGCGTGACCACGCTAAGAATGGTAGCGTCCCGACAAAAAAATATATTTCATGACTTTTGCGGCACTCCCTGTAGGTAGCAAGAAAAATAACTTTTTACATAGATATGCGATGAGCAGGACTATCATCTTTTTGAGATTTATATTATGCGAATGCAAATCGTTACCTGGTGCGGACGTCGTTCCTGGCGACGCAATAGAAGAACAATGTGAACGCGCTGAGCATGGTGGCGAGCACCGCGAACGCGATGCTGAACAGCTGCTCCTCGAACGAGACCAACTGGAACGGAGAGGCGGTCGCGAAGGCGGCGCACAGCCACGTCAGCAGGTAGGCGGTCAGGAAGATGACGTGCGCGTTCAGCTGGGCGGTGGGCGCGTGTTCGGGGTCTTCGATCTCGCTGCTGCTGCCCCCCGTCGTTTTGGAGGACACACTGCGCGCCTCTGTCGCGTTGCCGCCCCCCACTGCCGCGCCGCCCCCACCGGCCCCTGCGCTGCTCGGGAAGTTCGGCTCCAGCAGCTCCAGGTCCACGTGCTCCGTCGCCTATGCGAAACAGAAAGAGGATGATAGTCTAATATAAACACTACGCAGTCTAACTCGAGAATAACAAAACTGTAAAGAAGCGACAGCATAATTTCAATCATGTATGCGCATGCGCCAAATATACTGTTTTCATTCAGTTGCGTTTAATCTGAGGTCAGCCGAGAATGTATGTTAGAGTCCGTACACACGACACCGAATCGTCTTTTTTATGTGTACTGCAGTGGCGCATTTATTTGAATGGACGTGATTCGCGTGTGGTCACCGAAAACCGAATAGCTGATTCAGGAATAAAACCTAATCGGTGATTAGTGGCAATGTGTATGCTGTGTATACCGATTCGTTAAAATTACTGAAATGGTAATATGACCACATCGCGTAAACGGGCTGTAAGTCTCGGATGTCAGTATTGGTATCATGTGAAGCTCCCATACTATAACTGTCGGCAGTAAATATGATGGAATGAAAGGTGCTTGCTTACTCTGCGAGAGGGAGATAATTCCAATCAATGATAGCAAATATGCTGTTTCAATGTCAAGCGAGAGCATTCAAGGTGATCTAAAATGGCGTCTTCAACATCAAAGGAACATCAATGACCGCCCATGGCCGCCGACAGCTGTTGCATCCCGTCAATTTTGTTATTCTCGGGTCTAACTCCTCGCCAAACCGATTTTTTAAACCCGCTATGTTAGATGTTCAACAAAAAAAAATCGATAATCAGGAACCCCTTAAAAGCCTCAAAACGAAGTTTGAGGAATATAAGATTTTTTTTTGTTTTATGCTTACTATTCCGCCACCCATGGGTCCACAGCATATCGCTATCCAAATTTCATCACAATCCATGCAGCGGTTACTTAGATTACGAGGCTATAAAAATGCCAACAGACAGACAGACCGACTGACAAACCAACGGAAATGAGTGACGTGGAGTTATGTTATGTAGATATCGTAAAACGCTCAAAAAGCGTATCAAAATCGAAAATTTTCGCGATCACAATACTGCCCTCACCTATCGGTGTAGGAGGCAAAAAAAACAATCGAGCAACATTTTTGGTTTGGTATTCAAGGTAGATGAAAAATGTCTCCTTCCACGCACGACATTTTTTTGTGACAGTACGAGGTCGCAGGGTCATTCAGAGTAACAACTGAACATAGAGGTATCAAACAAACCCCTTCAGCATGCCGTGCTCAAAGCCAACATCTTTTGACACTTCAGACCCAAACATTGCCAACTAACCTGAAAATTCTTCCAATGCAACCCATGTTACAAACACTGCTCTGCACTGTCCCATCTCGAAAAACTGTTAAACTACACTCGAATATAGCACAGCAAGTCCATAAAGCTTCACTACAGTTACCAACAAATAGCGAATTCGATTTTACTGACCAAGCAGAAAAGACGCACAAACAAAACAAACGTTTGACAGTCGGAGGTTACCGTAAACAAATCTCAGGAAAATTACATAGGCGTTGCCAATTCCTCAAAATTGATGTAAGACAGAATTTGCGTTAATGATGAAGAAACATGCAGTAACGCAGTAGAGGACAACATATCTATTGATTTTGCTGTAATCATTTGTGAACCATCAAAATACCGTCTTTTTTAACGTAGAATGGAATATTTCTGGATACTATGCAATCAAGACGATAGTAAACAATTATGATTGCCGTATCTGGTGGTCAATATGACAACGTAAGAAAAGATGTTGGCCTATTAGAATTAGTTGTTTACTACCTCTATGCTCAGTTGTTACTCCCCTACTATTGTTCGAAGTCGGACAGGTTTGCCTCAGCGGCAAACGCGCTACCATCCCATTCATATCTCGGTTCTGCTATACCTGTGTGCCTTCGCTGAGATGTCCGTTACCGTCCAGATCCCTGGCCGCGCACCTCACTAGCAGGAACATGACCATCAGGAAGAGTAGCAGGATAGCGACGGGAGCATAGAGGGCGCTCAACGCCGGCCCTGGTCGTAGGAAGCACTGTCCTCCACCGCCTTCATCTCCTCCTAAGGTGGCGTATTCGTTCACGTTGATCGCCGCAGACAGACCGCACACGATCAGACCTATGCCCCAACCTAAACAAGAAGAAATTGTTTGAAAAAGATACGCTTATGCTAAGGAATTAAAATGAATAGCAAGCTATTTGCAAATGGGCCTCTATCCGCATCCAGCAGTGAACATAAGGTAGATTTAAGTAATTTGAAATTACTTCGTAGTGTGGTGAACTTTAAGAAGATGGACACATCTGAAAGTCTAGAAATAGCAAAGAAGTCTAGCAATCTAATGAGAATAATGCCTGATTTTCAAACAAATTGGTATGTAATTAAAATTTAAATTGCTGACAGGGCCAGACCGAGAAGTTTAGGATCTTGGCATCACACTTTTTTGCATTGCGAATATAAATTACATTTTTTACTTTATAACATAAACGGATAAACATATTTTATGTATTTTAATTGATATTTATTCATTCCAGATGTCATGTTCCTTTGCTAAGTTCTCCACTTACACGATTTTTTATGTTCAGACGGCAAAGTAGCAATAGTTATTCTTTGTGACATGGAACGCACCAAAAAGTAAGTTTTGTGGCCTGAATACCTCGATCAGGTGTCATATATCGAGCCGAATGAGGACGCTTTCACCTCAACAATTTCACCGTTTTCCGTTAACCCACCTGGTGTGGTAGCAATATATTATAGTTCAGATCGGCAACTATATTATCAGGCAACCAAAAAAGTTCGTGCGGTTTTGAAGGTTAATCATAATCATAATCATAATCATAGCACTTTATTGCCCAACAAATTTACATCCCTTTACAGGGCAATACTTCATGACAATATTATATAATGAAAATAATGAAACAAGTGTTAATCTAGTAGTAATCTTTTAGCGGTCGACTTTAACTCAGAAATGGTACAATTAAAAATATCACAATGCTTAGAAACACATCACTGTTATTGGCGATTTTAGCAATAAGGTTGTTCGCGGTCCTGGTAATAAAATGTCTGATAGTGACGAGTTATAATGAGGTACATTTAAGCTTATGTAACCCAGTAACTCAGAACAGTCAATTTTGTTACACATGAGCTTATACAAAAATACACAGGACGAAAGTATCCTCCTGAATTCCAAACTCTGAAACTCATAACGTTTCAATAATGAATTATGATCTATTCCTTGTTCAGGAGAAACGTGATCGACTTTATACGAAAGATATTTCAGAAACTTTCGGTGAATGACTTCAAGCCTGTCAATGTGACACTGATAGACCGGATTCCAGACAACAGAACGGTATTCTAGTTTAGAGCGCACATCAGAAAAAACAGACATTTGAGAGCTGAGATATCGTTAAATAGATGACAGTTTCGCACAATAAAGCCATAGACCCTATATGCTTCTGATACCTTCTTATCAATGTGTTCAACAAAGCTAAGTTGCTAATCAAATATAACACCTAAAGCACAAATAGATTGTTGTCGAGTGATGCCTGTACCCTCCATCTTATAATTAAATACTATAATATGCTTCTTCTTCGTAAATATTACACTTTTGCATTTGGAAATATTTCACTCTAACTTGTTATTCAAACACCACTCGTAAACTTCATCAAGAGCAGACTGAAGAATATTGCAATCATTGATAGTTTTAATTGTTGAAGAAATTTTTAAATCATCAGCGTAGAATAATCTATTTGTTTTTAGTATCTTATCTAAGTCGTTTATAAATAGTACAAACAACAACGGACCCAAATTTAAGCCCTGCGGTACCCCTGAGGTTGCAAGATATGTTTTAGAAGAGAACCCATTATAAGAAACAATTTGTGTCCTCTCTTTAAGGTACGATTTCCAAAATTGCAAAAAATTCTCAGAGAATCCAGCAAGCCTCAGCAAGTATTACCCTTTCCCATCTAGACACAAGACTGTATATCCCATTTTTATAAAAATCTTGCTTTTGGGAACTCAAGAACTGTGTCATCTCGTTTTTCAAAGCCTTTATTTTCAAATCGCCGATTCCACATGTGATTGTCCAAGGCCAAAAACAAATGATAGTCACTCGAGGCAAGGTCTGGTGAGTATGGAGGGTGAGGTAGAATTTCCCAGTGGAGTCACGCTATAGTGTCCTGGGTGAATCTTGCTGTATGTAGTCTTGCATTATCCTGCTGGAAGACGATACTTTTTCGATTCGCGAAAGTAGGCTGTTTTTGAGTTAGAGCACCACAACTCTGTTAAGCTGTGCTGAGTATATTTCAGCAGCGATGGTTCGTCCACTTGGCAGAAGCTCATAGTGAACTGTACCTGCTGCCATACACATAACAGAACCTTTTCTTGGTGAATGCTTTGGCGGACAGAAAAGGCGTTGTCTTCCATCAGGATAATGCAAGACCACATACAACAGGAATCATCCAGGAAACTATAGCGCGACTTCCCCGGGAAATTCTACCTCACCCTCCATACCCACCAGACCTTTACCCCAGTGACTACCATCTGTTTTTGTCCTTGGACAACCACATGCGGAATTGGCGATTTGAAATAATAGAGAGGCTTTGGAAAACGAAATGACACACTAAATCAGTTCACAAGGTCTTGTGTCTACAGGGTTATCCACGTTATTCGACACGGAGTATTATGGCTAAAGTATTTGATAAAAAAGAAAATAATAATTTGGGATGAATAGAGACCCATAAAGGCTACATTTTAAAAATATTTTCATGTTATACAGGGTGTCCCAAAAACACGAAATGTTTCAAAGTTATGTTTTTTAAATGGAACACCCCGTATATTATTGCATATTCAAATTCATTGGTGAATTCTAGTGTGACTTTATGTATCATACATGCAACCTAAAGTGAACCGTTTAGGTGTAAATTACCATTTTCGGTATAAGTAGATATCAGGAAAAAATTGAATATCGCAGGGATTATAAAATATGGAAGGCTGTGACTTTGCCGTATTACTAAGCATCAAATGCGTCAGCTTTGATGAGGCTGTCAAATTTAAATTACGTTTATGCCTGGAGAAATCGGTCGATGAATTAAGGAAACTTCGATCAGCCATAACTTGATTTTTTCAAATGGGAATGCCTAATTTTTTTATACGGTTAAACGTAGAATTTGATAAGCTTTCTAATGATATAAGATTATGAATATCAATCTCTGCTAGTTTTCATTTAATTTTAAATTTTCAAACAAATCGGCGATTTTCAACTTTCCTACCTATAAGCAACGTAGTAGGCCATGAACTATAAACAAAAACCTGTTCTGGTAGAAGAAAACAACTGACTTAGCTGAAAAGTAGACACTAACTAGACTAAAGGGACAAGATTATAAAAACTTACAACAAATCAACTCTCCCAGAAACAACTGCGATAACATCTCTAAGGTCAAAGAGAAGATGGAGTATGGCAGTAATAGATATTTTTTACAGTCTACTGGCTACCGCAATTTACTAGAGGTTAAAAATTTCCAAGACAATTAAAAACCCTGATATGAAACAGAAGCAACCAGCGACTGTTGCTCCAGCACGCAACTATCAATCATATGTAATGGTGTAAAAAATTACTAATTTGCATCGAAGTCGATACCTCTGACTGGAGCACTTCTATTTTTCAATATCTATTAGCAATATTGCAAAAAAGGAATACTGACAAATCAGATTTAAATTTTCTGCCATTTAAGTTATGTTTTATCATTTGAACAAATTTTAATTCATTCTTCATTTTCTGCGACGGTGCTAATAGGTACTGAAAAATTTTCAGAACTCCAGTCAGAGGTACTTTTGACTTGAGTTTTGACAGAATTGCATACTTTTTTATATCATTAAATGTGAAGTTTTATTATGAAAATAATAAACTGCTTACAACATTCTCTAGTAGTTTTTAATTTATTTCAAAATTTTTAATGGTTATGGAAATTGCCAATCTCTAGTACATTGCAGTAGCAGAAAAATCCATTTCTGCCCTACTCCAGCTTCTCTTTGACCAAAGATATGTTACCGCCGTTGTTCCCGGTTAGACTTTGTTGTGAATAATTTTTATAATCTTGTCCCTTTAGTCTAGTTCGTGTGTATTTTTCAGCTAAGTTAGTTGTTTTCTTCTACCTGAATAGGTTTTTGTTTATATTGCATGGCCTGCTACGTTGCTTATATGCTTATAGGTAGGCAAATTGAAAAACGCCGATTTGTTTGAAAATTTAAAATTAAATGAAAACTACCAGAGATTGATATTCACAACCTTATGTCATTAAAAAGATTATCAAATTCTACGTTTAACCGTATAAAAAAAATTAGGCATCTCCATTTGAAAAAATAAAGTTATCGCTGATCGAAGTTTCCTTAATTCATCGACCGATTTCTCTAAGCATAAACGTAATTTAAATTTGACAGTCTCATCAAAGCTGACGCATTTTATGCTTAGTAATACGGCAAAGTCGCAGCCTTCCAAATTTTATGATCTCTGCGATATTCAATTTTTTCCTGATATCTACTTATACCGAAAATCGTGATTTACACCTAAACGGTTCGCTTTAAGTCCCATATATGATACATAAAATCACAATAGAATTCACCAAGGAATCTGAATATGCAATAATATACGGGGTGTTCCATTTAAAAAAACATAACTTTGATACATTTCGTGCTTTTGGGACACCCTGTATAACATAAAAATATTTTTAAAATGTAGCCTTTATGGGTCTCTATCCATCCCAAATTATTATTTTCTTTTTTATCAAATACTTTAGCCATAATGCTCCGTGTCGAATAACGGGAATAACCCTGTAGATGGGAAAGGGTAATACTTGCTGAAGGTGATTATTTTTCTGAATAAATCTAAAGTGTAACCCATTTTTTGTGTAACTATTTCTTAACCTTCAAAACCGCACGAGCTTGAATGGTTGCCTGACAATTGTAGTCCAAAATAATAGTCTTACTTTTTTATTAATCGCTCAACAGCAAAGTGCGCAGCTTTTTCTTCTCTCTGTTGCAGTTATTATAGGTTTCACCAAGTTGTGAACAGAAGACTGCATCCTCTTTTTGAATACTTCACCAATATGACAGCTGTAATTCAGTGTGTAGAACTGTACATAGTTTCATTATGGGTCTGGAGTTAGCAGTGAATCCCATAACAATTTTGGTAGCAGTTTTTCGTCCTTGTACATACGATAATGTAATTTTCTTTGTGAGAACTCAATTGCCATTGTAAAAATTTTACTCTTTATATAATATAGCCATATCACCTTATGCCCGAAGAACAAGAAGTATCAACTGTGATGTCAGGTATAATTCTTATTCATCGTCGGTAGGGGGTTATAAAATGAAAAAAAGTCGAAAACTTTTTTCAGGACAAGTCTAGGACTCTACGGTCAGCCGGGTACCTGTGGCTGCCAAAAGCAAAAGGGCAGCAAGGCCTTACCGTTCCAGGTATCGCAACGTGCAAATATTTTTTGTATATCCTTGTTGTAGGGGTTATAGTAGATTGGCCACTTCCGCTGTAGCTCGACTTTTTTTACGTCTCTCCTTACCCCGCAAATGTGTTGTCCTCAAACAGTTTACTATAACCTCCACTTTAAAGATATTAGTTTGGCCAGTAGTTAAACCGTATAGTACGCTGTTTTAGTGTTATTTTGTACAACCCATACGGGGCTAGAAGATGGAGGAACTCACCGACAAGATACAACCCCAATATGGGCTTCTGCACGGGCCGATCCGAGCCCGAAGGCAGATCGTCATCCTGCAGGTTGCAGATGGCCTGGTCGTGGTGGTGTCGGTGTTTGTTGAGCCGTTTGTACATACAGTTGAGGGCGACGCACATCCACAGCAGCGAGCATAGGGTGAGGTAGTGCAAGGTCAGTCCCACCCCTTGGCACAGGCGCACGTCCTCCGTCTGGTGGATGCCGAACACGTACACGTAGCACAGCAACGCTATAGACGTCCAGGTGTTCACCAGGGAATGTTTTGCTTTCTTCGGCATCTAAACGCATACAGGATGTTGCTTAAGGGTCTAGGGTATAGCGCGCGAAATTGAGAATCCAAGAAAATACGTATTCCCGTGTTAGCGGGGAGGCGTGGTCGCCTGTTTCCTTTCTCCAGTATGTGTGTCTACAAGTCCAAAGGTAAGGTCAAAAGGTCCAATGGTAAGGTCCAAAGGTCGCCATTAAAATTAAGTTGACATTTCGAAGCTCCTGACGTTACCTTTAAATTTACAGTAATGATTCAAAAAGCAAATTGCAGAAGAAAGTGTACGCTATGTCACTCTGGTGGCCATATTTTGATATCGTTTTTGGTTGTTCAATTACAGACATTTGAAGAATGTATGATCTTGCATTGAGAGTTCTTTTGCACACTAAACATTTTTTTGAAAAAATGATGTCATTCATTAAGGTCTTAACTATCAACGTCTGAAATACTATGTATATAGTTTGAAAAACAAGTGAGTTCTGTTCGAAATGGGAATCCATGTTTTACATGGCAAATACTCATGTATGTGTACCCAGGCCCCTTAATGATAGACCGTAATTCCGAGGGCAGATTTCTGATGCAAATTCAAGAAGCAAAGTTCATATAAACATGTGTCCTAAAGAGTCCGGTTTTCAAGTTTGGTGAAAAATTTGATTTTTGACACCATATACCTTGAAAACCGTACTCTTTAGCACACATGTTTATATGAAGTTTTCTAATTGAATTTGGGTCAGAAATACGCTCTTGGAATTACCGCCTACAGATAAGAAGAACAAAGTAAATTGCCTTGTTTTAAATTTTTTCCACAGGCTAAAGTGGTGTTATTTTCTTTCTCGACAACAAAGTGAGATACAAAAGCGCTATCAAGAGACAAAAAGTTGTGCTTTTATCTGTTTTATCTGAAAAACAACATTAATTTATTTTAACGTAAGTAGCGCACATTTTTTTGCTAATATTATTCGTGGGAAAATCTTTGTTGTTCATTAACTGACGCTGAAACTCAAAACAGCCACAAACTATACATGACAAGTTTTCGTCCTGATACGAAGCTAGATAACGATTTTAGATTTTGAGGGTGAACTTGAAGATCTAAGGGTCTGAAAATTTTCGTTATCTGCTGAAACTCAAAACAACGACGGAATTTGTAATTAGCGCCCCCAATCTATAAAAGACACAGGTTTTCGTCCTAATAGGAAGCCAGATAACGATTTCAGATTTTCAGGGTGAACCTGAAGATCTGAGTCTGAAAATTTTTGATTTTCGTTATCTGAGGCTGAAACTCAAAATGACGGCCGAATTTGTAATTAGCGCCCTCAAACTATAAACGACAGAAGTTTTTCGTCCTGATAGGAAGCTAGATAACGATTTTAGATTTTTAGGGTGAACCTGAAGATGTGAGGGTCTGAAAATTTTGGTTTTCGTTATCTGAAGCTGAAACTCAAAATAACGGCCGAATTTGTAATTAGCGCCCTCAAACTATAAAAGACACAATTGTGTATTTCGTCGTGATAGGAAACTAGATAACGATTTTAGATTTTTAGGGTGAACCTAAAGATATGATGGTCTGAAAATTTTTGATTTTCGTTATCTGAAGCTGAAACTCAAAACAACGGCCGAATTTGTAATTAGCGCCCATAACTATGAAAGACACAAGTTTTCGTCCTGATAGGAAACTAGATAACGATTGTAGATTTTTAGGGTGAACTTGAAGATCTGAGGATCTGAAAATATTTGGCGTTATCACCTGAAGCTAGAGAAATTAAATCTGGTTGGAGGTAGGATAGTTTGAACAACGCCAAAATTTTACGTACTTATAAAAGATTCATTATTGTCCTGGAAAAAAATTACTCATATTCTAAGAAAAACAAGCCAATTAATTTGACTCCATTGACTTACCTGAATATCAAGATAGCACAGCAAATATGTCACAATGGCAATTAAAAACGAGGTAAACAAGATGAAAGCTCCGACGTATATGGCAGGATGAGAGAGCTTGAACTTTGCTGTCAACTTGTCATTTTCCAATAGCCTACGTATATGAGATACGTCCTGCAAAACAAGAGCAGTGAGTAACAATTTAAACAGCAACATAATTCATAGTCAGTTTACCTGTGTATTGTAGTGAAATACTACATTTTCGTGAAAAAAATTGACAATAAAATGTTCATAATGAATTTTTGTTGTCAATATGATGACGTCGTTATTAGGCTATATATAGATAAATAGATTTCTACTATTTTATTATATGGACTAGAATCCAATCATCCAAATAGCCTCCACAGTTCATCATTGTATTTAATCTTAATTTTTCGTATGGAAATCTCACCTGTAACAGTCCGTAGTATCCAAACTGGTCGCAGGAGAAAACGAGATGGTCCTGGAGCTGATGGGAGAATCTGCAACCTTCTGATGTCCATTCTCCGGTTCCGTTATTAGCAAACGGATCCCAACGAACTGGGACGAAAGGTCGTACCTCCAACAGGCCAGTACTAGGAGGTCGTCGTACCATGGCGTACACAGGATTTGACAGGTTCGACACCCGAATATCCGCTAGTAAAATAAAAAAGTTACGTCAAATAAGTCTAAGCAACAGCATCAAATCTCCAGGGTCCCTGGAAACTAACTGAAGCAAGTTATATGTTTCTCAAAACTAGTATCACAACGATAAGCTTCAAGTGTAAAAAACTCAAAAGTTAGGTACATGATTATATATTTGAAAAACAAATTTTGAGTTTGTCCAGTGCCTTATCATTTTCCGCATCTCAACAACATTAAATCATCCATAAAAGAAGATGAGAACAATAATATCCATCTTATGAAAGCAGGGTTTTCCTAGCAACGCACATCTTACGCGGCGTAGAACGTAATACGTCCGACGCAACGTAACATCCAATGCGCTGCCTATATAGTGTTTTCCTAGGATAGTCAATTGCGTCCTGACCATCGCGATGAGTAAAAGAAAGAAATTAGCTTTGGCGTTGACATAATAACCACGACTCATAACAGCACTAGGAATTCTGCTAGTCAATTATTTCAAAAAAGAAGCAGCGAAGGAGCATTTAAGTTACTTGTTCATAGACATCTGCTTGACGACGATGTTAAAATTTAAAGCATATTTTAGAGTTACAAGGCATCAATTCTCGTTTCTCCTCGATCTTGTGAAAGAAGATTTAAATGTGGAACCATGTAATCATGTGCGACACCTTATTTCGTCTCCTGAAAAACTTGGCGTAACATTGAAGTAAATAACTATAATACATTTTTTCTAATAATCAAACCTATATTTTCCAAACCCATTTTACACAAAACTTGTTAATAATTATTCTGCTCATTACTCAAATCTGTATATGTCTTGCCCACTTGTCTCAGGAAAATTAGGATTAGACGTATTTTTGACTTGGAGAGCTGGATTTACAAACGAGGCCTCACATACTTTCCATCACATATATACATACAAACAAGTCTTGTAAATATAACAAAAATTACAACAGTTTGTCCATTTCATTCCTGATTCTGTCCTTTTTCGCTACATTTTTAAATTCCTTCAATTTCATATCCCAAATAATAGGGTAACCACTAACTATTTTATCAAATGTTCATCCTCAGCAGCACTAAAACGGGTTTGTGAACTCATTTTCAAATAGCACCCTTCGTAACGCGTCGCGTACAAATGAATAGACTGCTCTCCGAGCAGTCGTCTCATTGAGTCGAGCGTTTACGCTGGCGCACGACGTTTTGGCGCGTCTAGGAAAACGCCTCCATTGGTTTTCATTAGCTATGTCCTCAGCATTTTACACCGACTGAATTACGTTCTACGTCGCCTAAAATGTGCGTTGCTAGGAAAACCCTGCTGAAGGAGCACGACGCAACACCCAGCGAGCAGAGACAGGAAAGTCTGCAATATCAGATCACCCTTGGACCGAACACCACAAAGGTATTTGGGAAAACGCTAAGGCTACTGACAAAGAAGCTCACTGATATCATCGGAAATTCAGAGAAGCAGCTTACATCGCCAGCAACAATAACGTGTACAACAAACCTAGTGTGGAAATTAAACCATATGTTAGCCCCTCATAAGAGCATACGCCATTAAACACAACAACGACCGGTCAGAACAAGCCGCGAATAACGACACGTCATGAAGAACTAACGCACTCAGCAGAACGCGGTGCCGACCAATCAAAGCAAGCCGCGAAAAAACGACACATCAGCTAGACGAGAATAACGAGTTGATATTGTGTTTTCTAGACAGGACATGCTATTATGGTCCCTTGTCAGCTTTTTTTATAAAACTTATATTGTGATATGTATATATGTAACTGCGGCAATTAAACGCAAAAGTGGACTCTTTTCACTTTATTCCAAGCTTTCGGAAACTTATGATTCCATCTTCAATCAATCATAAGTTTCCGAAAGCTTGGAATAAAGTTAAAAGAGTCCACTTTTGCGTTTAATTGCCGCAGTCCCAATTATTAACCCTTTATTACCTAACTGGTTTTGTTTCTACTGTATATATGTATATTTATAATAGATTAAGGGTTGGCATGTAGATTAGAAAAGCGAATGGAACTGGTAACACTCAGTATATTGTATAGCTCCAATTCGTAAGGAGGTTACCAGTTCGGGGCTTGAGATATTGGAAAATAAGCGTATATTTGTTTAGCTAAGATTGTTTATAAACAGAGTAAGTGTGTTAAGTATGTCAATAGGATGTGGGTTAGATATAAGATACATCTGGAGTTTGTAACAGAGGGATATATACAATATACTATGTATAAGTTAAGGCCCGTACAATACTTACCCAAATGCACCCCGACGACCGCCGAAGTGACATCCTTCTTGTCAGCGTCCTTCGCTTTGAACAGCTTCGCCGTCCGATGCATGGCAACCAGGAGACGGAAGTCCTTTCTATCGACCAGACCAGGCTCCTCTTGATCTTTCAGCTGTTCGAACAGATCCGCCGGCACGGTGACGGACGCCTCTGCGGTCTTGCCCGGTAAGGAGGTACTGCTTTCCGATTGGCCCCCGGTACCGATGGACGAACAAGAGAAAAGGGAACTGCTCGGGGTGGAGTAGTTCAGGTACCAGGTGCAACGCAACTCCTCGAACGCTTCCTTCTTCACCGTGAACGATTCTAGAGCCAGGTTCGTCTGAAATGACGGAGTCAAGTTGATGACTAATGTCAGAATACACCGTTTGTCTATCCTCTAATCCAGTGGCGTCTCATAGGTCCTGAATGAGGGTGGGCACAAAAAACGGGTCAACAACAAAAAACTGAAACCTGGGGTAAAGAAATTGATGCATGAATACGATATTTTGGAGTGAAATTGACAGGTGAAACTTTCAAGATGGCAAATTGAAAGAAAAAATTAAATTGATAGGGGGTCTTGTGAGAATCTTTCTAAAACTCGTTATGAATACTACCAACCATAGAATATAAAGTCAATATTTTCACCTACTACAAAATTACATAATTGCCTGAAAATATCGTTACAGAAATATTATTGTATTATAAACATGTTTTTTCTCTATCTGTATACGCCAGAGCAACTGCTGCTGCTCTACAAGACACAGCTCCGACCATCGTTAGAGTATTGCTCCCATGTATGGGGATGCACTCTGAAGCACTCTCTAAAGCTTCTGGACACTATCCAGAAGAGAGCAATTAGACTAATCGATACGCCAGGAACATCGGAGAAAGGTGGCTGACCTGTCCCTGTTTTACAGATTCTATCACGCAAGATGTTCGAATGAGCTGTCCCAGATAATAACATCAAAGGCCGTCGGAATGAAGAACACTAGAGGCGCTGCGAGCGCATCCTTACCAGGTCGAGGTCCCCGCTCCCCGAACCAGTCTCCTCCAGGATTCCTTCTTTTGGAGAACTTCGACGCTGTGGAATTTGTTTCCCGATGGCTACAACCCACAGCGATACAAATGTAACGTGCACCGATACTTATCCTCTCGCAGGGCTGCTACAGCGCCATAGGCTTTCAGCCTTTGTGGGAGGCTGGCAATAAAAAAAATTAAAATAATATTGGACCCTTAACATAAACTTTACATTCCCTTTTAAATTTCTATGTTTAACTTCAAACTTTAAACAAATACCTATTTCTAGATGTATTGATATTAATGTTTGTATTTGGTAATAATTAGGTATTTTACAATTTTGTAGCAGGACCTATTATTGTATACACTAAGAGGTTATAGTATTTTAATCATATTTTTAAAAACCCATGATACTAGTCCTTTATTATGTATTTACGTCTTACTATTAATTACTTTGGTCGTAGATAAAGTATACTATTCAACTTGCGGTAATGATAATGACTCACTTATTGATTTACAGCACTCGCCTAAGCCTCGTGCTGCAAATTTCACCTGCGTAAGTTATTACCGTCATTACCACATCGTTGACTATACTCTTACACAACTCACCTGGTGAAATGGCGAGGACGCAGTCGTGATGATGGCCATCATCTCCATAGCTTCCAGTAGCCTTAGCGAGGTGTTGTACAACCGTTGTGCTTGACGTAGATACGCTTCGGGCAAGTCCAGGAGTCCGTCAGCCACGTCCATGAGGATGGCGGCCACCGTACCCGAGTCCGCAGGAGGCGAGTGTCCCAGGTAGCCGACTATGGTCTCCACGGCGAACGCCAAGTCCACTGGGTCCTCGAACACGCTCTTGTTCAACGTGTAGTTGCGGAAGTGCTTCGCGCTCTCTTCTATACTGCTGTTCACCTGTAATAATGGAGTGGATTATTATAGCCCAAGATCTACACCTTTTCCAGCTGTAGTTTCCAAATCGACAAGTGATAATCCAAAACGGTCAAGTTAATTTTCCAACTCGTCAATTGTAAATTCAAACTGACAGGTATAAATTACACTTGACAGTTTGAAATTACGAGTTGGAAATTACGACGAGTTAGAAAATTAACTTGACCGTTTTGAATCATCTCTTGATGCTTTAGAAACTACATCTGGAAAAGGTCTAGACCTTCGGAAATAAAAAAACTAAAAGTTCTTCTATGTGCAGCCCCAATAAACGTAAAAATGATTCCCACTTATGAAACCTAGGTCATGGTGGCTTTTTTTGGTTGACTGGGTTAGGGTTTAATGGCCCTAATAAGTCAAATGAATCAAACAGAGTACCATTCTAAGTTCTTAGCAAATATTTTGAGATGCACTAGACTATGCTTTCCTGTTTTTTCTCCTCGCCTACATTCAGATAGGAGTTCCCACTTTCACTCAAGGCAGAACAGTCGAAGGTAACATGCTTAGCTATTTCCTCTTCCTCCTTGAACTTTCTGTATAATGGGTTTGCCACTTCAATCCCCAGCTTTTGCAGGTGTGCACTGAACATCCAATGGCCAGTTATAAACCCAACCACCTTTCGTAGATCCTTTCTGCTCAATCTGAGAGTGTCTGGTATTTGATCACGAGGGTCCCCTCAGCATCCTCTTAGACTGAACATACTCCACCACTCTGTTCCAGCCTTCTGGCGCTCATTTGACACCCAACTGGTGACAGCTGTTCGTACAATGTTGTATGTTATACCGCATGCTGATTCTAGCCCGATGAAAGGAAGTTCTGTGCCCTTCTTGGCACACCTGTCGGCCCTCTCATTACGACCCACTCCTATGTAACTAGTTTTTTTAACATCACCGAGCAGACCGCATAGGCAGAGCCTAAATACCAGAGTACCGCGGCTGCAGTGAAAAAATTATGTTAGGGGGAGTTTGTTAACGCGGAATCTGAATGGTAGCAGGCCGAGCAGGCCTAATAAATACATCTCCTGGCAGTCCATTCCAAGCCTTGGACACCCTAGGAACAAATGTGCGGTTGTACCGCACGGTTCTTGAAGTATGACGAACGACCGCCTTAGAATGAGATGTTGCGGTCGCGCGGGTACATCTGATAGAAGCGGTGAGCGGCGGAACGATAGATGATAGCTCAGAGGAGCAGATTCCGTTTGAATATCGGTAGAAGAGTGAGAGGTCACTAACAACACGTCGGTGAGAAAGTGGCTGGAGGTGGCGCGTTAAGGCCGAGTCGCCAATTAGTCGAGTTGCCCTTTTCTGGACGGCATCTAGTATAGACAGGGAGCAGAGGCAGTAGCTCCCCAGACATGAGAGCAATACTCCAGAGTCCAGACCAGGTCTTATCTGGGCTTTATATAGCGTGAGGAAGTTACGTGATGAGAAGTACTTTCTGGCTCTAAATAGGTGCCCAAGCTTTTTACCAGCAGCTGTTACAATTGACGCAAAGTGTTCGTGCCAGATCAGATTTTCCTACTCCTAACAGTTTGAATGAGTGACTCCTTGGCAGAGCCTGGTTGTTCATTAGAACAGGGTGTTGGCTTGGGCACTTCTTGTTTCATAGCGTACAATACTGATTGTGATTGATGTGAAGCAAAAGCAATTTCAGAGCAAATACCGATCCCTGTGCAGCCCCAGTTTTCATGCTATGGAAAGAAGAGGAAAAGCCGCCTAGCACGACAGAGATTTTCCGACCTGAAAGAAAGTCTGTGAGCCAACTGCAAAGATTAACAGGGAACCCGTAAGACGAGAGCTTGCTTATATAGGAGAGCTGCATGCCACAGTTGACCGAATGCCTTTGAAATATCGAGAGCAACGCCGTGAGCCTCGTCAAATGACTGGATGAGTTTGTTCCACACATGTGTGACGTAAGCCAGGAGATCTCCAGTTAATCTTTGGTGTCGGAATCCATATTGTCTGTCGTTGATTAAGTGATGGAGCTCTAGGTCATAAGGTCTTGGTTGACGCATTTCTCCATCACTTTACTGGTCCCAGAGCGCAGAGCTATAGGTCTGTAGTTGGTTGGATAAGTTTTGGATGCTTTTTTTGGCACCGGCTAGTTTCAAGCTGTTTTCCAGTCTTTTGGGAAAATGCCGGAATCGTAAGACATTCGAAAGAGGCGGATAAATATGGGGGCGAGCTCCGGTGCGCACTTCTTCACAACAATAGAGGGGATCATGTCAGGCCCATTCGCCTTATTAATGTCAAGTGGCTGCAGGACCTTCCGGTCTGTTTTTGTTCTGAACGTTATTTCGCTAATAGTTTGGGGTACTCTCGGTATGGATGGTAACTGGGTACTAGATGGGACTTTTATAGTGGAGATTGCTGCAAATGGCAAATATTTCGGCCCTGTCCTTGGAAGCAGTGCGACTGTTCTATCCGCACATGTGATTGGTGGGAAGCTACTCCTTGAGAAGATACCCTCTATTTGTTTGGCCAGAGTCCAGAAGGAGCGGCTAACAATGGGATGTGACATAACCTACTTTTTTATTTTGGCACCGTATTGGCTTTTTGCATATCGGATGGTTTCATTGTATCTTTTCCTGGACTCAATATCAGTCTATCTCTTCTCGACGGTGGGGTTCTCTAAAGTAAGTTCGGGGAGCAGGAACAGCACACAGACAGAC
The DNA here is from genome assembly GCA_951848785.1 of Callosobruchus maculatus. Lineage (NCBI taxonomy): Eukaryota > Metazoa > Arthropoda > Insecta > Coleoptera > Chrysomelidae > Callosobruchus > Callosobruchus maculatus. The sequence continues at coordinate 1,171,828 of CATOUR010000064.1, read as the reverse complement.
GAGCTGTGTCATAGGACTTGTCAAACCATCCGTTGCAATATAGTTTGTATGATTTGGTTGTATGCGGGATGTATGCCGACATGAAAACCTCTGTGTAGTAGTGGCTTTGGCAGGTAACAGGTAGCAAAGGTGTACAAAATCCCATCTCACATGTGTTAAAGACTAAAGCTCACTTTCTTCATATTTTATTCGTAACAATATAGAAACTCTCGTTATTCGTTGGCATCAAACGATGCGTCCTCAGCACCCAGACAGTTTCGAGGGTTCTCTTGACCTGTCAGAGTTGGTAACAGACAAGGTGACGGCTCTATGCACCACAAGTTAATTAATAATTGTTTCTGTGTTGGATGATGATGTGACACGCCGTTAACATCCGTATGTGTGGGCTTCCTGTAAACCGCATGTCCAAAACGCCAATCTGATCGACAAGAAACCAAAAGCGAGGTCAATTAAAAGAAAATATTTGCGCTAACGAACCTTGGAGAACTGTTCCAGTATCTTGGTGTGCTCGGAGATGTAGGAACACGCGGTGGCGTTGAGGTTCGTCCAGCTGCCGTCGGCGGCGCAGGTGTAGTACGCCCTCTGGCGGCCGACGTCGTAATTGAGGTTGAGCGACTGGCAGGGCGTCTGCGCCGTGTAGTTCACCAAAGTGCGCGGCCAACTGTATGTCCCTTTATTTGTCACCGTTGTCATCGTTGCGCAGTATCGGCTGTCGTCGCTTATCACCACCACATTGATCTCTGATAAATTAGAAAAAATACATATAAATATGTGAACGATATGCAAAACGCCAATAGAAAAATACAGATCGAGTTAGTAAAAACTTCCGGAACGCCCTAGCTATCCTGACCTCGGTCAGATAGGGAATTGGCAAATCCGGGGAGAAATGCCACAGAAGGCTGAGCGCCGGTCCTTCTGTCACACATCGTTATTGTGCCCCACACTTCAAAGACTTCAGCAGGGCGTGGCTGGGGAACGTTGTGAGGGGTACGCAACCGGGGGGCTTGCCTTCACCGGCCGGCCCGCGAGGAGAAAGCCTCAACAAAACCCGACAGTAAAGTCGCAAATCCTCCGGAGCACCTTGGGCCAACTTCGGAGTAAATATAAGTCCCTTCTCTTCTGGAACGGGCGTCACCCGGGAGAGCGACATTTAATCGTCCCTACTCGTGGAAACACGATGGATAGAGTAAATTTCATAAATATCCAACGACGGCCTAGGGTACGTCGATTAAACTCACCTGAACCCCAAACCGAAAAAGAACAACCAATAGCAGATAACCCAGTTGCGGATGTTTTGCGGGTAGATCCGACAACCACCAAAGCTGGCAAACCAAGACAGTGTTTATAGTGGACTACTGAGATGAACAAATCTGTAATGTACTGTTACTATACCACCACAAAACTAGAAACTAGAAACCATCTCCACAGCATGAATTATACAGGCTATTTACAGCCCAATACCCACACCTCTCAGCACGGCTAACTGAACAAAGACTTATTGACCAAAAACGTGTCATCACCAAAAACTACCGACTTACACCTCAACAACTATAAGTTATAAAGAATCTTGTAGCGGACGAAATAAATACAGTTCACGGAAACACAACACAATCATACCCTAAACAATAAGACTCGAGATCCAAACACAACCAACATCACCAGCACACACTTAGAAGTAAACCCAGAACATGAGTTTATACAAGATGCCCCAGACACAGCATGCACTAACCTGCCTCCCACAACCACACGAAACCAAAACACAATCTGCCGAACAAGTGATGAACGCACAATTTAACAAATGGTGTGGCACTAACCCTGCACTGCGAGATCCCCTGCCCAGACTAATTTTCAACAGCAACACCCAAAAAATATTACATACAATAAATACCAACGTAATACCGCAATTCTTAACACGCGACAGTAACCTAGATGACATCCACACCGTCATATATGCTGCCGTAGCAGCCACACTTATAATTAAACGGCCAAAAACTTCCGAAACGGTCTAATAACCTCACAGGCAGAAGGTCAAAACCCAAATGGCAAATACGGATCGAAAACAAAATTACCACAATCAGAAAGGAACTGGCACACCTCGCACAATACACCAACAAAACAACCGTTCAAAACGCATACAGACAACAATAGATATACTCAAATCGAAGTCGCTCCAAAAATCAATACCAGAAATATCTGATAGACTTAAACAAAAACTTGCAGTTTACGCAGCCCGACTACGCAGATACAATGAATCAAACGACACAAAGGACGCTAATAATCTTTTTCAGAAAAGTGAAAAACAGTTCTACCAGAAAATTACTTCAAACAGCCAGATAACAACCATAGAACATCCAAGTAGGCAAGAGTTAGCTGAGTTTTGGAGTAACTTATGGTCGGAACCCAAAATACATAAAGACGCTCCATGGATCAGACAGGAAGAGGAAAAACATCAACATATAGCGGAACAGGGAAACGTTATTCTTACGCCAGAGGAAATAGCTGAAACAATAAAACATACAACTGGAAGTGTCCAGGCGTGGATAATATACAAAATTTTTGGTACAAGCAGTTCAGCTCAGTATAGGAAGTGCTTACAGACCAAATCAATAAAGTCATACTCCAACCGAATAGGCTTCCCAAATTCCTCACGCAAGGAATAACGTATATAAAACCCAAAAACGCAGACACAAAGAACCCTGCCAACTATCGCCCAATCACCTGTCCTCCCACCATGTACAAGATAATCACCGTAAGAATATGCAGAAGATTTGAACAACACCTCACGGAAAACAACATCCTGACCGAAGAACAAAATGGATGTAGAAAACAAAGGCAAGGATGCAAGAAACAACTTATAATTACTGATAGTGTGATCATGGAGCAAACCAGAAAAGAACACAAGAACCTTCATACCTGTTTCATCGACTATAAAAAAGCTTTCGACTCTGTACCCCATAGCTAGCTAACGAAAACTCTTCAAATATATAAAATCAACCCAGGGCTTCGTCAGTTTCTTACAAGAACGATGGAGACATGGCGAACAAATATACGCCTTCAAACTCAGGACGGCCATATCCAAACGGATGAGCTACATACACGTCGTGGTATCTTTCAGGGTGAGTCTCTCAGTTCACTAGGTTCTGTCTCTGTCTCAATCCGCTTTCCAACACACTTAACAGCACAAACTGTGGTTTCACCATCAGGCCCCAGAAAGCAAACCAACACAAAACAATCATCTCCTCTACATGGATGATATAAAACTATATGCCGCCAGAGAATTGCAACTGAGAGAATTGCTCAGAAGAACAGAAATTTGTACGTCAGATATCAAGATGGAATTTGGCATGAGTAAATGCCAGGTGCTTCACATCAATAAAGGCCAATGGAAAACCATCCCGAACAGGAAGTAGTAACTGGCCAAGTGCTAGACAACATGGACAAGGACGAAACGTACAAGTACCTGGGTATCAATCAAAACGTTAAGATAGACCACACAAAAATCAAATCACAACTAACACAAGAGTTTAAAGACCGCCTCATTAGACTGTTAAAAACAAAACTGAATTCTAGAAATCTTACAAAAGCTATTAACACATTTGCTATACCAATCCTAACATATTCATTTGGCATTATCAAGTGGTCGCACACTGACATAGAAAACATCCATATACTCATCCGAACAGAACTCACAAAACACAGAATGTCCCATCCCAACGCATGCAAAGAAAGGCTCACCATAGACAGAAAACAAGGGGGCAGAAGAATTATAGATATACAGTCACTTCATACAAAACAAATAAAATCACTCAGACATTTTTTCCACAGTAAACAAACAAACTTGCATAAAGCAATAGTAAAAGCAGACAAAAACTACACACCACTCGCCCTTTCTTGTCCAGACCATGCAGCAGACGCACACAACCACATACAAGCACAACAAGAAAAAATAAACACCTGGTCGCAGAAGGCACTCCATGGCAAGCATAGATACCGTGTTACACAAGACCACATTAATGAAAAACAGTCATACACCTGGCTGCAGGATGGACAGCTCTTTCCGAAAACGGAAGGTTTTATGCTTGCTATCTAGGACCAAGTGATTGCGACACGAAATTATAAGAAGTACATAATTAAAGATCCATCCATCTCTGATGATAATTGCAGGAAATGCCACCAACAGAAGGAAACAATAGAACACATAACTAGTACATGCAAAACTCTCGCTGGAACCGAGTATACAGCCAGACATAACTCTGCAGCCAAAGTTATACACCAAGCACTAGCCACAACAAACAAGCTAATTGAAAACACACATCCATATTATAACTACACACCGACCTCAGTACTCGAGAACAATCAATTCAAACTATATTGGGACATTGAAATACATACAGACAAAACCATCCCAGCAAATAGGCCAGATATAGTTTTCCAGTCAAAGACAGACAAAGTGCCATACTTAATAGATATTGTGATTCCCAATGATATGAACATCCAAAACACCTACACTGAGAAGATATCTAAATACACTGACCTCGCCATAGAAACAAAATGACTGTGTAAACAAAACAAAGTTGCCATTGTCCCCCTCATTATGTCGGTCTCAGGCATTGACGTCTTAGTTGTAAGACGTCAATGGTCTCAGGCCTTACTCCAAATACATTTACACAACACCTGCAACAATTGGGCCTGGATGAAAAGTTACATAAAACCTTCTAAAAGTCTGTAATCCTCAAGACCTGCAGCATTGTACGGTCCTTCCTGAATTCCGAATAATAATAGGTCAGGTGTTGACTTGGCACAGCCCGTCAATACTTGTTACTACCGCAACCATGCGAGAAAAAATAAGAAATACAATACAATACAATACAAAGATGTATTTACAATACAAAGATGCAAAATAATAATAGCAATAATATTTATTATTGAAATTATTATTATTATTATAAAATAAACACCAACCTTTGGAGAAATTGCCATGTACAGACAGCAGGAAGCAGCTCCAGGTGCCTGCATGTTGACTTCTGAGCCTGGGGATGGTGAGAGTGCTCCACACCCTACCGGCACTGGGAAGTGCCCTCCCTTCTATCGCAACTTCGGGAAAGCGCCCCGTTGGGTCGCCCCCAGACCAACTCCATTCCAGCTTGGACACAGATGCTGTGGATGAATCATCTTCGTAGGTGTCCAGGATGGTGGGCGCGTGGCACTGCAGCGTTAAAGGGTCCCCCTCGAACACCACCTACACACACACACAAGCTTGAAATAGTGTCACACGAATATGTAATTCAGAAAAAAAACACTAGAACAATATTAATCGAAAATAACCTGCATTCTAGCAAACCACTCTTTAGGTCACTGGAGATGATGATGTTGCATTCATTATGTACTTTTAGATGTCTTTTACATGTTAAATGGTGCCCTGATAGTTCCAGAATATCAGGCAACCAAAAATGTTCGTGCGGTTTTGAAGGTTAAGAAATAGTTACACAAAAAAAATGGGTTATACTTAGATTTATTCAAAAAATAATCACCCTCAGCAAGTATTACCCTTTCCCATCTAGATATAGGCCTGTATATCCCATTTTTATAAAAATCTTGCCTTTGGGAACTGAAGAAGTGTGTCATCTCGTTTTCTAAAGCCTCTCTATTTTCAAATCGCTGACTCAGCATGTGGTTGTCCAAGGCCACAAACAGATCGTAGTCACTTGGCATTCACTATTCACCAAGAAAAGGTTCTGTTATGTGTATGGTGGACTGCAGCAGGTACAGTTCACTATGAGCTTCTACCAAGTGGACGAACCATCACTGCTGAAGTCTACTCAGCACAGCTTAACAGAATTGCAGTCGCTCCAAGTCAAACACAGCCTGCTTTGGAGAACAGAAAAGGTGTTGTCTTCCATCGGGATAATGCAAGACCAACTATAGCACGACTCCACTGGGAAATTCTACCTCACCCTCCATGCTCACCAGACCTTGCCTGACTGACTACCATATATTTTTGACCTTGGACAACCACATGCGAAATCAGGGATCTGAAAATAGAGAGGCTTTAGAAAAGGAGATGACACACTTCTTCAGTTCCCAAAAACAAGATTTTTATAAAAATGGGATATACAGTCTTGTGTCTAGATGGGAAAGGATTGCTGAGGGTGATTTCTGAATAAATCTAAGTTTAACCCATTTTTTTTTTGTGTAACTGCCAAACCACAAGAGCTTTTTTGGTTGCCTGATAAACAGGAATCTGATATCATCACACAGTCTGAGGGCAAATCTAAACCTTGATATGCCCACTCAAAGGCTCATAGGTTTCAATGGTTAAAATCTATAATAACTAAATTTGGTTTCTATTGATATTATCTTTTAGACATCTAGAATTTTTATGTCTTCTTAGGATTTCTGATACATATACCTCATATCTTTAGAGCCAAACTGATACAGAGCAATCAAATGTCAGGCCTCCTAAATACCCAAAAACGAAGCAACTTTACCTGATCTTTGTCTGGCCTAAGGTCAACAATAGGTAAATCAGAATTGTCTGCTGGTGACTTGCACAGTATATCATCCCCAATATTGAGCTTTCTGAGCAGTTGGCCCCGAAATGCAGCTGGTGAGTTGCACTTGGGATTTGATAAAAGCTTCACAGACTTCCGCTGGCTCCAGTCCAAAAGCCAAAGCAGACCACAATCACATATCAGTGGGTTTTGCGAAATGTCACTTGAAAAGAAAAGCATTTTGTAGATTGTGGAAACTCTCAATAACTTGATAGTTTTTATTCCCTTTGTAAGACTCACATGTCACTGACCAATTAATGTAACTAAATTTGTTGAACCAAAAGTAACATCCTCAGACAACCAAAATAGGAATAAAGTGTTTTATTCAACATAACAAATATGGTTTAATTCACTGGTGATTGGGGCAAGAAAAAGATAGTATGTTGTGAAGATTTAACAAATTATAAACAAGTAGCTTATATATTTGGAAATGCATAATATAGACTGCCTTAAATCTCTAGTTAGGTAATGTTATATTAACTCAGTAAGCAGGGCCGTATGTAAGGGGGGGTTTGGGGGATTCAACCCCCCCCCCATGAGTATTCCCATGAATGAAATAGCTACTAAAATAATACAAAATAAAAATAATCAAGGATGCTTTCTCTAAGCTTAGTGATTTATTCTCCTACTAACAAATCCCTCAGCACTCATGACGTACTAGCAGCAAAACAATCTATACAGATTTTAAGCAAATTAAGACATTACATATGCTTTTATACATGAACCCCCCCCTAAGGTCACCATGAACGCCCTCCATGGTCAACGCTTAGCTACGGCCCTGTCAGCAAGTCTAAAATTTGAAAGCAGATTTGGGAGGTTATAGGAGTATAGTTTTTCTACCCTTTGCTACTATGAGTATACTTACACTTGCTTGATATTAAACAAGGGATCAAATGTTCCATATGCAATGGTGCTGACTTGATTTTGGTTCAATTTTAACCTTTCCAAATGCTGAAGTCCTTCAAATGCCAACAGATCTATATGCTTGATATTATTGGATGATATGTCTAGTCTTCTTAAGGTTGGAACTAGTTTGAATTGGTAAGGTTGCAAGTCACTTATTTGGTTCTTGCTGAGATCCCTGAAATAATGTTTTTTATTTATGCACTACCAAATCAATGGACAAAAAGGCAAGGAGTCTGGAAAATCTCTATAGATTTTTATTTTTCAACTATGCATCTGTTTTGATTCAGTACACCTTGTTATTTTGTGTCTAATCTTCAATAAATGGCTTATGATCTGAAATTTATTTACTATAATACATAATGATGTGAATAATATTACTTACAGTTTTTGAAGTAATGGTAATTCTACTAAAGGTGAAAATGTCTTCAAATAGTTCCCCGATAAATTCCTGAAAAATATTAACAATTAACCTATAGTTGGACTATAACACCAGCATTATAAGAGGATTGTAAGGAATATGATTCATATATAACTTGGAGAAGAGTTCCTAAATATAAGGATCTAACATCCCAAGAATTTCATTTTTATATAAAATTTATGTAGGATACTAATAGAGATCATAGAAAAATGTAAGACAAATACCTAATATACCTTATACCTCAGCTCCTTGTTGATAGGCTGTTTCAAATGAAAAATGTTTATAACTGAAGATATCTGTGATAAATACTAAAAAAAAATTATGCTAGAAGCATTTTATCTATTGCTATGTTGTAATAACTTGAAAGAAACATATACATTGGAACATTTTCAAAGATATGTTTGATGATGCAGTAAACATTCACCATTTTCTAATTTTATATAGTATCTACAACCTATCAGTGAACCTAATGAACTGATATGATCTACTTACAATTGACCTAATTCATTAGCTAAATTCAATAGATCTAGCTCTTCTAGGGTGGATATTTTTTCCTCCTCTCCACAGGTGATCTTAAGATACCCATCTTTCTGTGTGCCTCTTTTACAGAAACATTTATTTGGACATTCTTCTATGCTCATACACGTTGATACTGTCAATATCAATAAAAAAATCTTCAAGATCATTATTTCTTTAGTACATAACATCACATCTTCCTTTGAAACTATTCTTGTTTTCTAGTCCAATTCCAGATCACTGACATAAACATTGCTTTATAAACCATTGGAATTATTGCACTCACAGCCATGCGCTACACTAAAACCGATGTCACACATTCTAGAGGCATTATAGGTAGGTTCTTTTGGGGTATCATGTGTACTGTGCAAAGACTGTAAAGTATTAAAAACAAACAAACTATTTAATTATTGTTTATAATTTGTAACTACCACCCACTCCCACTAATTCCAAATTCCAATGACTTATGTCACATGTCACTTTGTTCTTGTTGTCATAAACGTCAATTTAATTTTCATTTAGCGACATTGCCAGATTTTGTAAAAAGAGTGGAAGTTAGGTAAAAAAATCGCCTGAGGCATGGCCGACTCTGAGGCCATGTCTGAGGGATTCAAAGGCTTTATGGTTTTGTAATATTCATATATTTATCGACTTCCTATGTACAAAAAATCAAGGAAAATATAACAAGCTTTTTACTGGGTATCTGATCTTAATCAGCAATCCAAATTATTATTATTAGTCTGTTTAATAAATTCTGCCTTTATTCAAATTTATTTGCCAAAATAAAACGTAAACTACGAGTATATATACAGCTGTTATAACACACCATGTTTGCTAACAATCTCCAGCTTGAACTATACCTTTCGCTATTATTTCAACATTCCTGTGCAAAAAACCTGTAAAAATATTTTACAAGCTTTTTTATAGAGTGCCTTATCACAATCAACAATGTAAAAATTATACTATTATAGTCAATTTAATAACTCAATTATGCTTGCACCTTATGAACACAGTAGTATGTAAAAAGACGTTACAATACATCATATCGCTTACATCTTTTGCTTAAACAGTTAATATCTTAATTAAAGTCGAATTTATAGTAGTATTCTCCAATGAGTCGAGACTTATAGACTTTAATTCAAGAAGCTAATTTTTGGTATATATGAAATATATATGCCATATATATGCTCCATATGAAATGGAGGTAATGAGAAGGTCAGGCCACAAAAATCAGTAGTGACTATTTGAACCCTAAAAGAATGAAACAAAATTTTTAAAAAACTTGAAACAGAGATGGCACCAGATGTAGAGGCGCTTATTGAAAATGTTTCAAACAAATATAGATTAAAAAACCAGGAAAAAACAGTACCTACCTATTTTTTTTTATCTGCCTCAGAGTTAATGAGCTGAAAAACTGCGTGCTTTCAACGTTTTTAATTTCACCTAAACTTCCAAAAAAGTTGAAAAGAAACTGTTTGTGCCAAAACTTATTTATAATGTATATTCGCGCAAAATATTTTCCTCAAACAACCTGCAGTTTTTACGGAGAAGCCTTGAAGGGCCACGTACGTTAAAAATTGAGTGATAATTTTCAGATAACCACGTAGAAATTCAAATATAGTGAGAAGAAATTGCTTCTCAGTTATCTGTAAATTGTATTTTTTTGCTTTACACTATCATGCTTTACACTCGAATGGGTAAAACAATAATTGTTTTACAATAATTATTGTTATGCCACTGCCTATAAACATTGTCATACGCCATACACGTCATCAGCCGCGTGCATCCGAAGTTAATAATCTCTACGTAGTGGGGAGATTACGACCGGAAGCAATCTCCAGGCGCGCATCCATGCTGTAGTAAAAGACTAATTAAATGTACTACTTTTACGTGTCTTTAAAATAGCGGTGTTTCATCCGCTTTCATGGACCGCACGCCACTGTTGGTCATCCATTGTGACATTGGTACCTTTTTCTCAGAGCTCATATACTGAACAACTTGTAAAGTACTTGGTTCATCGGGGCATTCATAAGTTTCGGCACTATAGTGTGGTTTTATATTTTGTCCTTCGTTTCATCCGTTCTCTACAATAGTTGAAGGATTACCTCTATGTAGTACGTGCCATATCAAATAATCAGTGTCTTGAATTAAAATTCTAAATCTCGCCTATTAACTTTTTTTACTAAGTACAATATTATCCACCTAACTATCACGATGCAGGCATGGTAGTCCTATGCGAGTACTCCCAAGAGGTGTCCTGTTGAGATGGCGGAGGGGGTGCAGTGGCCTGGAAGTACCGGTACCGCCTGTCTCTTAACGCCTGTTTGCGTTTTTGCGTACTTTTCCTCCTGCGAATCTCAAGCAAGGTCAGCGCTCCAACGCCCAGGACACACAGTAGGCATATCAGGCATATCAACACTATCCTGGAGACCTGCTCATCCAATACGAACCGTGCAATCACTCCTGCTATCACTATTAGCAGTATCAGAACAACTGTTGACGTAACGATGCATAAGCTCACCTTATCTGCAAAAGAAGTTTTATTGTTTTAACTACTCTCCATTTATCTACATCTCAATACACTTATCGCATCAATTAGTCCATCAATCGTAAACTTCTAATACCCGTTGTACATCAACAATAAATCCATGATTTTAATTCGTGGATTCAGTTCGTGGTCAAATTTGACGTCAAATAAGTCAATGGATTTCTTCTTGGATTTCTTCACTGATTTAGAACGTGTTCGAATCCTGGATTGATCAATTAATAAATTCGCGGAGAAAATGTCGATGTAAAACGGGTATAAAGGCTATACTCTACAAGGTCAAGAAATCTATCAAATTTTTTACCTTGAAAAAATTCGTGAAGAAAATGGCAGAAATAATTCTACAATTTATTGTCGCATTTGTTGTTGCTGGATACCCGTCAACGTATATTATTGAACATACTCTAAATAAAAATTCGTAGTCAAATCGGGTTTTACTGTCAAGACCACACAAAGAAATATAAAATACAATTTGAGTAGATCTTGCGTAAACCACCAAACCATATGGCAGCAACAGTATTGGCAGAAGCACTGCATGCTGTCACAAAATCCATGCGGTTTTATTTACAGATATTAAAACACAATCACTTTGACCTTGAAGATGATGATACCATGAATTATTCCATGAATAAATTGAAGAAACCATGAAGAAATCGTCGATGTAAAACGGGTATAGTGATGCAAATCAAGACCTGTCATGATGAGGTTGGTATTGTCGGCAGAACCAATAAATATAGGTACCTAGAATTCCCAAAAAAATGGCAATGAAATAGAGCAGAACACATTCTAGTCTATCAATTTCTTCACGAATTGCTTCAAGGCCACAAATTTGATCGATTTCGTCACCGTGTAAATTAGTTATAAGAAACCTCGACGCCGTGGAATGAGCTGCTGGAGAATTTGTTTCCCGACGCCTACGACCTGCAGCGTTTCAAACCTAAGGTGGCACGGATACTTATCCTCTCGCAGCGCTTCTACAGCGCGCCATGGGCTTTCACCCTTTGCGGGAGGTAGACGATTAAAAAAATTATAGTCTATTTAGTAGGTATACCCCCTCAAATATTCGAACTCCCAATTATTTTTTTAAAACCATTATATATCGCAGTTCTTCCACTTCTACCGAATATTTTCAAAATCTACTCATAAAAATAACCACAGGCCATACCACTGTTAAAAATCAGGTTGCAAAGATGCAAAATATCATATCCTAAATTATATCGGGCAGTGTATATAAATCGCATACGTTTGCCTACTGCACTTTGCGCGCAGGAATTTTCTATAATGAAGTTTTCGACATACATTCATGCATAAATATGTAACGCGTGTAGAACACGATATTAAAACACAATAATGCATCCTTACCTAGACTTTCTAGTTGTTCGCTGCTCGAATTTCGTTTATTTCTGCTCATTTTCGGTACAGCGAATTACACCTAAACGTGCACCATACTTATTCTCGATTTTGAATTCAGACTGGAAGATAACAGAGATATTTATGAATGTAAACAAATAATAGTACAGATAAGGTAGAGGTTGATCGTGTGCGATGTGTGTATATTTTATTGCAAAGCATTGTGATTCAGCTATTTCAAGTAACTTTAGTAACACTACCGCGATTGGTATGTTGGCTTTGTCTGATGCGCAATGAGGATGCGTCATTTTTTACGATCCACACGTTTTCCTCGACAGGAATTACCTCATAAATCATTGATAATCATTGGACTACTGTATAATTATATGCACACTTTAATTATTAATTTACTGATGAGTTTCTACCTCTTAGCAACAGCCGCATTTTTTTCTTTAATGTCAGTGATAAAAATAATGAATATTAGATTTCAGGTATAGGTACCTTACTTTTTTAAATACTGTACTACACACAGTAATCATAGGCGGCATATCGTCGGTGACCTGGCAATACCTCCTTTCATCTACCATTTTTGGCAAAAATGAGATAAGAGTGTATTTTAATACGGTATTTAGTTCTACGTCGTCATGTAAAATCTCCCAATTGAATAAAAATACTAAATAGCCTAAAACGTCAAGTGCAAATTCTCACACCTGGCTACACAAAACAGAATGCAACAATAAGTCCTATCTCGTTAGTTACATTGCGCCGCCATAAGAGTAGTACCGCATGTCACCCGTTTATCGTTTATTGTCGAAAAAAATAGAGTTCTTGGTAAGTTATTGAGATAATTTATTATCTATTTCTTCATTATATTATTTGGAACATAATTCAGAAAGTTTTTTGCATACAATAGTCTATATTCTGTTAAAAAAAATTAATAATTCCCATTCACTTCAGATAAGAGATTTTGCATTTACACTGATCCCAGTATATAGTAGATAGGAGACATTACTGTCTTATTTCTCCTAGTTAAGGCACATATTTTGTAATATAGCTTTTCTGATATTTTAATATAGTAATTAGCTATATAAAATCGTATAAAATCGTATTATTAAAAAGTGCTCCATTAAAGATTTGTTGTTTATTAGTTATAAAAAAAAGATACAGAGAAAATTACAAATACTTGGACTAGTATTTTGAAATTCTACCTAAGTTTCCATTGCATTACTGCCGTCGTGTTTCACAAAAATTATACTTAGACACTTTTCAAAGAAAGTCAGAGCTATACGTGAAATTTTGTCAGGAGAGGTATCACTTATTTGTGCTGTTAAGGGCCGTATTCATAGTCGTCCTTGAGTGATACTTAAGGTTCCGTTAAGTAAGACTCAAGGGATACTTAAGGGACCCTCAAGTGTGGCTTTCCTTCCTGTATCAATTTCCTAGACAACAGCTCTACGAGACGGCGGGATTCATTTGGCAACGTTGTCATATCTCAAATATTGTTTTGTTCATGGCCGACTCTACACTAGGCCGGAGCCTTAGATGTGGCAACGTGGCTTAGCTGTCAAATAGTGGCCCTATAGTTTCAGAATAATTATTACATTTTATATGTATTACAGTTCATCTCGGTTAATAAATTAAGAAAAATACTTTTTAGAACTACTACTACTAATACCACTTACATCTGCTGTCTGTTCCATCACAGTCAGACACTACAAAATAAAAATAAACGCAACCTGTTTCCTGCTGCCACTTCCACTTCCACTTAAATGAACACTCAATTTACTTTGTAAATTGTCACTTGGGCTAAAAAAATTCACTATTAGGTCACTGTGAAGCCATTCTTGCTGGTCTTGACTCCCTTTCACTATCAAATCTTTTCGTAGGTATGCCCAGATGCATGCCCAGATGAGTTCTATTAACTGTATTTTTCTGTGATATTTGGGAGGTCCAGAAACCATTATACGTACCACATTGTGCTTTAAAATAGGTCTTATCCTTTGAAATGTTTGTCAATTATTGTCTTTATCCTTATAAATATAACCAGCCCTTTCGAGGAATACCTTTCACCCACTTCTGTTTATGTCCCTTATCGGACGCACAATTGCTAGCGCAACCTGGTACTACACACTTTGCAGGCATCTTGTTATCTTTATAGTTTCGTTTGTGCAGGTAAATAATTAGAAACACATTAATAATCACCTTCCAACCATATTTTCTGTACCTGGAAGAATACACATGACATAACAACAAATGCAAACACGGCCTGATCTCCAACGTTGCCATATTTCAATGCTCCGGCCTATTGAGTAGAGACGGCCATGTCTGAAACTATAGGCCCACTCCACCCACTATTGGACAGCTAAGCCACGTTGCCACATCTAAGGCTCCGGCCTAGTGTAGAGTCGGCCATGTAGCAAAACCACAAAAGCAAAACCATCATAATAGAGATGTGTTGGTGATATGTACCTATAACTATTATGAGGGATGAGACTATAATATGCGATATTATAAATAGAGATGTAGCTACAGCTATGAAAAACATTTTGAATTTTCTTGATTGATAATTTATCATCATGAATACATGATTTTTTTGAGAAAGCTGTTTTTTACATTACATTCATCCAGATTGATAAAGTGATTATTTTAGGATTCGTACTGTGACTTTAGTCTTCAAAGTATATACTAAACAAAACTACAGATAAAGAAAAGACTTTTCAGTGTGCTAGGTATTACGAATTTCAACGTCAGCTGGCAAAATAAACGACGTAACTTGGTAGAATTTGGGATTTAAGAGGTGTACATACTTTATTGTGCCACTTTATTTGGTTTAAAAGTAAAGCAACTTCCAGATGGTAATAATAGAGATTTTCGCGGATACCTACCTCACGAACTGGTCCGGGACTAGTTCGGATAAAAAGGCGCATATACACAGTATGATTACTGGCTTGCGCGGTATGTAAATCTTGTATGTAAACTGGTTCAGTTTATAACAGAATCAGTTTACCTAAGGACTTACATACGGCGCACGGCCGGACGACCCATAACCATAATGTGCATGCGGCTTTTTATCCGAACCAATATAGTCCCGAACCAGTTTGGGACGTATCCGCGAAAATCTCTTATAGTTCCTCAACTGGTCGTTTATTGTGAAGCTAGTCAAGCTGTGTCGGCACCCGGTCGTACGTCATTTTGTCAGCAAACACCTTAGGTAAACTTCGACACACAACAAATAATCAAAGTATAGTTTCCACAAAGAACAACAACCATCACATAACGAAACAAACTCAAACTTGTCTGACGCTGTCAGTACTTAAAGGTATTTCACTTCCTACTAATCTTTTTGATGTGGATTTTATATAATTTCAATATCCAAGGTCCATTCAAGAGCTTTAATGCTTAATACCCCATAATTAATAATTCAAGGTTTCGTTTGTTTTACAATAAAATTCCTAGGTCTGTGATAAATTTGAGCAAATTGTGTAGATAACAAAGGAATAGAGAAGTTTCCAGTCTTGGGATTAAACACCCATATTCAGGAAATCGTAAATAATACCTGAGGCTCAATTTAATTTCAAATTTTACCTAGCCATTTCATAATGAGATGTAATTATGGGACACTTCAACTGGGCATTATGCCCATTTGCACCACTTCTTCTAAGGAAGCCTTAAATGTTAAGCATCCTTAAATCATGCTTATGTAGAATATTTCATTGCACGAACATTTAAGGAACACTCAAAGCCTCCTTAAACCTTCCTTTATAAAGTGCTCGATTTCAGCGACTTAAACACGACTTAACTGCCTTTTGCATTTAATTATCGCATCATTGTGATCTGGTGCTGTCTTTTTATCGTGATTATGGATGATTTCGATTTTTTGCATGATGTGAAAGTTGTCGATATCGTGGAGTATCGAACTCCTAGGTGTATTTACCACAGGCCAAATTACTTTGAGGAGTTAGATGAATTAAGTTCCTTCAAAAGGTTTAGGCCACAGCATAGTAAACAACCAGCACAATAACTCAAGTTGGCGGAAATTACACGCGCATCCCCACTTTTGGATGATTTTTTGTAGGGATGGTAACGGTACTTCGATACTTGTACTTCTGCACTAATATCGACTATTTTTATCTTAGATACTTTTTGAGCGATTCCAGGCTGGTATCGATACTTTCGTAGGTGTACCGGTATATAATTATTGAGGGATGTAATCAATTGCACAAAATTCTCTGTACGAACCAAACGCGCCTATGAGGCTAAAAAATATCGAGTTGGTACCGGTATCAATATTTTCATTTTCGCATCTCTACCCAAACTTCGCAGCCGTAAAATCATTCATAAACCCTCCCAAATTTTGTGGGAAGGAACCATTTTTATATAGGAAATCCTCAGAGATATTAGGGAGTTATTGAAGTAGTGCCATCCATTAATAGTGCTGTCCTTACAGTAATAGTGACAGGCACTGCCTGACCTTAAAATTGTCTCTGAAACAGAGTTATTGATGCGTTCTGTTAAGCGCGGATTTAATTCAACCTAAAAACAGACGGTTTCATTTTCATTTTTTGAACTGTATTTTGTACACAGACTTCCATGATTTTCACCTGCGTTACAATCACACAGCAATAATAAAAACTTTTCAAAACTATTATTGACTTGCTTTCACCTTTAGATGGTATATTTTTAATCCTATCATCAGCATCAATCATCAATATACCTATTTGTCAAGTATACAAATAAATATTAGTTCTAATTTAGGCTTTACAAAAATACCGTAGCATCTTTATCGTTAGTTACAGCGCACCACTAGGCGCTATCTTGAACTAAATGATACATCAACAAAGTGCCAAACGGTGCTAACCGAACCGAGTTACCCATCTATGTCACTGGCACATGTTCAAAAATAAGAAGTTTTAGCAGTTTTAGGTTATGTTGATATTTGAAAAGCGTGGTTTTTAAGTTTCAAACAATTCATTAGCGTCTTTTTATTACATTAATTGAAAAATGGGCAAACCAGGTATAAACAAATTGATGAGCTATGTTACATGAGAACAATTTTAAAGCAAACGATTGTATTTTTAGATTTTTCACCGGGAAACCGCGGTGGCGGTGGTGGTAGAGGAGGCAGAGGTGGATTTGGAGGAGGCCGAGGAGGTGGTAGAGGAGGATTCGGGGGTCGTGGTGGCGGCGGCGGCGGTAGAGGAGGAGGACGCGACAGTTTTGGAGGTGGTGGAAGAGGCAGAGATAGCTTTGGTCGGGGGGGTAAGCTTTTCTATTTGAACAGTCTGCTCTTGATCCATTATGCATTTTTTATTAATTCAATAATTTATACAAAAACTTAGAATAACAGAGTATTTTATTCTTTTTATACAAAACTCCAAACAATCTTATTTTGCACCATTGCTTCTGTTTAATTGAAACATGCACCTTAATAGCTTGAAATTTGGTGTAGACCTGAATCCTACACTAATATCGTGATTGTCATGTCAAAAAATTCTGTATGGTCTTAAAAATACAATTTTTTTTCTTTGATGTGGTGTTATTTATCATTCAGTTGTTCTTGTATCTTCATACTATTTAGCATTATTACCTGCGTTAAGACCATTATAATATATAATAAGAAACACCTTTATTTTAGCCTCAGCACAGTCCAGCTATGCTGTTCTTTTTAACTGAGGACCTTGAAAGCTACAACAATATAGCAATGACTTATCTTTAAGATCATAATGCAGATAAACTCAAAAGAAAAATACAATATAGCTCACAATCTACTAATAACTTAACTAGTCTGACCTATTCCTCCAACAAAGACTTTTTACAGCTTTCCTTAAAACTAGTAGCATTATTGTAGTTTTAAATGAAATTGGAATTTTATTGAAAAGCTTGGCCGCATTGTAGGAAAATTATCTCTCAAGTCTTGTGTTTAGGGATACTTAAAAGCTGAGCACTCCTGATATTGATATTGTGTACCGTATACCTAAATTTTATTTTTTTAAGTATATATATTTTGGCACACTAAGTTAACTGTTTTATGTACTAGGCATGCCAGATTCAGATAATGCCAGTGTTTGAGATTTGGCCACCTCATTTCATTTGTAACTGGAGAGCAACATATTCTTTAACTAAGACTGTAGATGAAAAGTTTGAATGGTTTGAACTTGCCTACTTGTTTCTTGATCCAAAAATAGTCTATATAACCATATACCATATCACAATTGCAAATCTCAACACTAAACTATTACAAAGCTGCTAACAGTGTTTTATTTGAAAAAACATTTCCTTCAATTATACATTTTTAGCACCAAATATCCAAAGATAGACGACAAAAATCTCTTTATGACAGTAAGATTTGAAATTATTTGGATCATTTCTGTGACAGTTACTGCCATTTTGGAGTTCGAAAATTTGCTACTATTTATGATTTTTTTTCTACAATTTTGAAAAATTTGCGGCATGCACAGTAGCGTTTTTGACATAAGAAAACATGCTCTTTATTGTGGTACCATTAGAACTTCTTGTTATGACATTATTTTATGAGTTATCCCCACCCCTTATTCTCATTGCAGTGAGATCAAAAACTTTCTAATGATAACCCTTGTATAGTGCCCAAGTTTGAAGAAAATTGGAAAACTTGTTTTTTTGATGCCTGTCTGTGTGCACATCCACAATTTTGTTCTCCAACAATTACTCAAAAAAATTGTGGTATAGCACATTGATACATCTGATCCCACCAGTCAAAAGACGACATGCCTTTATGAAAAAAAAATCACTTGTCGCTTTTTTTTCAAAATAGTGGTTAAAAAAATTAAATAGGGTGAAATGTACAAATGTCAATAACTGCCGTAACAAGGTTATGGTAAAACAAGGACAGGGGATGAACAACAACCACTCTAGTCCTGGAACAATGTCTACCTTGTTCAATGACCATAGTTTTTTAACCTTTTTTGAAGCTTCAATTTTTGACCCACTTGTAGTGATACTGAGCTGTAGGTTTGGATCATTACTAGGTGGTCCAAAAACCATTACTTGAATCTTCCTAGAATTTAACTTCAAACCATTGGTGCAGAGTTGCATATTATGAACTTCATATCCCTCTGCATAAAAGGCTGTATATAAGTAACAAAAACTTGAATATTTCTAATTAAAGATCATAGTATAGCTAAAGTAAATATGATTGTTTACTTAGGTGGTAGAGGACGAGGTGGTGGTACACCTAGAGGTAGGGGCGGAAAGCCTGGAGGTTTTAAGGGAGGAAAAACTGTTGTTATTGAGCCACATAGGCATCCTGGTGTCTTCATAGCTAGAGGAAAAGAAGATGCTCTTGTTACTCTCAACTTAGTTCCTGGTTCTGATGTGTATGGAGAGAAGAGAATATCTGTAGAGGTAAGAAATATATCACTTGAAATAAGCATATATTATCCTTCTAACAATATTTTATAGCTGATGTCAGTTTTTAGACAGCCCAAAGATTTGTGTGCTAGGTAATTCAGAGGCACTGTTTGGGAGTTTTTGTTGCATTTTTTTTTTTTTGAGAGGATAAGAGATTGCATCATCAAATAGAATTTTTTTGAAAAAGTAAGCGAGAGTAGTTTGATACATAATGTGTATAAAGTGAAAGGGGGTGTTTCATAGTAGTATATTATTTTCTTAGGAAAATGGTGAAAAGAAAGAGTACCGTGTGTGGAATCCATTCAGAAGTAAATTGGCTGCTGCAATTCTTGGTGGTATTGACCAAATCCACATGCCACCAGGCAGCAGAGTACTCTACCTGGGAGCTGCCTCGGGTACCACAGTTTCTCATGTGTCAGATGTCGTAGGGCCTGAGGGACTAGTTTATGCTGTAGAATTCTCACACAGATCAGGAAGAGATTTGATCAACGTGGCAAAGAAGAGGACCAACATTATTCCTATAATAGAAGATGCCAGGTATATGACAAGTATATGTTTCCGAAAGCTTGGAATAAAGTTAAAAGAGTCCACTTTTGCGTTTATTTGCTGCATTCCCAATTATCAACCGTTTATTACCTAACTGGTTTTTGTTTCGGCAATGACTACCCCCCTTCTACTGACAAGTATATGTATAGTTAGAAAGAATAGGTACTACAAAAGTACAGCTTAATTTATTTCATTTCCGCTATATTTAATAAAATTCTCCACCCTCTGAAACCACTCTTTAAACCAGTTTTGCCAAGCGTTATGAGGGATTAAAGCACAGTTGTGGGCCCCAAGCTAGTAGAAGGTTCTCATCACTAGAAATCTGCCTCTATTTCAGCTTCATTTTAACATTTGCTTCATTTTCATATTCATTGCAAGCTTTGGCGTTGTGAGCTGGAGCACTATTGTGATGGGGGAACCAGGATAGAATGACTATGCAGAGTATTCAATATACCACTAGGCTGTGATTGTCTTTTTGTGTCCAAAATGACAAAAAATAAACCTACCGCCTGGACTATTTTTTTTATGGTCAGCCTTCCACAAAGGCTGAAAACCAATGTCTCTGTAGAAGCGCTGCGAGAGGATAAGTGTCTGTGTCTGTGCACATTAGATTTGAAACGCTCATTCCACAGCGTCGAAGTTCTTCAAAAGAATGAATGCTGGAGGAGACTGGTTCGGTGGAATAAGGACCTTGGTCTGGTAAGGATGAGCTTGCAGAGCCTCTCTAGTGCCCCACGTTCGGACGCCCTTTGGTGCTATTATCTGGAAGAGCTCACTCGAACATCTTCTGTGATGGAATCTGTAAAACAGAGGCAGGATAGCCACCTTTCTTCGATGTTCCAAGCTGTGGAGGTCCTTTGTGAGGTCAGGCATATTGATTAGTCTAATTGCGCTCTTCTGGATAGTATCCAGAAGGTTTAGAGAGTGCTTCGAAGCTCATCCCCACATATGGGAGCAATACTCCAATGATGGTCCCTGTCCTTGTAGAGCAGCAGTAGTGCTCTGGTGTATACAGCTTCCTACCGAGGAACAAAACTCCAAGCTTCTGGGATGCCGTTTTAGCAATACTGACGACATGGTCGTGCCAGGACATGTTATTGTTGATCCCTAAAAGCTTGATGGAAGGTGAAGTGACTCGACTAATTGGGTGACCCTCAATTTCCCAGGGGCGGTTTCAGGGCTGGATTTCGGGGGCGGGGGCTATCGTCACATTTATACGTCATTTCATTGTAAATGTGAATTTTGTGTAAGTTTGGCTAGCTATTACGAGTACTGAAGTGTTTAATTGGTGATTGTACGTAATATCAGAACATGCATTTATTTTCTCGGGAGGGGCCATGGCCCCCTCCCTGGATCCGCCACTGCATTTTGGCATTTCCACAGTTGGTAAGCCAACTGTATTTACTAATTCCCACTCGAGAATTGTTTTTGATATCTACGTTGATCTGTGAGGCATGCTGCTGTCGCCGACATAATGTCTCCGGGGACGATAGAGGCTTGCCTGGTTCCATTCACGATATTAATGTACTGTCGTCTGCGAAGCTGTAGATTGGATTGGACGTATTACAAGCATGTCTCAACAGGCAGCTTCCTGTGATTCAATGTTGCATCACACTGCAAAACTTTTCTAATAGGCTTTGTAATTAATGTTACTGTATGAACCTATAGTATAAGTTATAATGACCATTGTTTTTTTACTTTTTTCAAATAAAATAATATGTGTATGTTGTTTTTTCTAGGCACCCCCACAAGTACCGAATGTTAGTAGGTATGGTGGACACCATATTCGCTGATGTAGCCCAGCCGGATCAAGCGCGTATCGTAGCTATCAATGCCCAGCATTTTCTGAAAAATGCCGGCCATTTTGTCATCTCCATCAAAGCTTCATGTATCGATTCAACCGCTCAACCAGAAGCCGTTTTTGCAGCGGAAGTGAAAAAATTGCAAGCAGACAAACTGAAACCTCAAGAGCAAATCACCTTGGAACCTTACGAGAGGGACCATGCGGTAGTGGTGGGGGTGTACAGACCTCCCCCAAAGAACCAAACGGGTTAAATAGTGATATATTTGGCTTAAGTTAAAAATCCCAAAACACTGACAAATATTTTTTTCTGTCGAAGAGAGGTAATTCATGTCACATAGTATGTATCATTGTTAAAATACAGTTTTACAGAATGTTTTGATGTCAGTTTCTATTAATTCCATTATCTTCTAGAATATATTTGTATTTTTTGACAAGTCATTGTCAAAAGATCTTCTTCTTCTACCCTTACGGTTTCTGCGTTTGTGCAATCAACCAGCTCATTAGGAGGACTGTCAAAATATCTCCATCTATAGTAAGCTCAAAGTATTTTAGGGTCATGTTTTATCTTTGTTGTATCACCAAATATAAGAAATGAGTTTATTAAATGGAAAACCACCATTTTTCAGGAAGTATAAAATTCAGTATAACGCGACCACTTATGCTGTAAGGTTCATAACGTTGTATACATTTTCGTGTTTGACCTTGAAATTTATCAAAGCATTGTGCTACTGCAGAAAAAAGTTTCAATTAAGCACACTTTATCAAGGATGAAACATGCTGTTGATTTTGAATTAACACAGATATAAACGGACCTCTGAAAAATTGTACTATACTGGACTAGATGCATACTATCAGGACATGTGTGTTGTTTGTAAGCTACAAACAAACTTTTTTAGTTCTGTTATTCTATTGTGAACACCTACATACCAATATATAGCGTTCTTGCTAGTTTGCTTTTTTTGTATAAAGTGGGACATGACTTTATTCCAGTGAAATATCTATGCTGTTGTTATTTTTTATGATTCATTGTTAAACACTAATCCATAATGAAAACCTTATCTACTATAAGCTTTTTTATATTTTACATATATGATTTTAGTTATGGGTCAGAGGTGCACAATATTTTGTTAAAACCTGTTGAAATTTTCGAAATGTATTATGTGTAAATGAATATGACAAATTAGGGTGACTGCATTGCATGTTTAATTTTTTGTATATCATTGTTTTGATTTACAGATTTGTCTGTTTTTGTCAGTTTGTATTAATATTTTTTTCTGTAAATTATAGGTCTTTGATATGGCAGCGTTTAAACTGTCTTATTTTCTTGGAGCTGGAATTTTGTTTGTGATAAAACAGTTTTGTCATCATATTGAGATTTTTCAATAAGAAGAACATGCCAATGTCAATCACTAATCATACAATTGCTGTTAATTTCTGGTGAAAAATGTCTGATAAAAACTTGATATTGGATTCACAATTACAAACCACACTTATAATTCTTGCTCCCTAGTTTAGTAATCTTGCAAGGTGTAGATAATGTGTCATAGGCAAGAGCCTAAAATGAGAAATTGTTTTTGAATTGCAATGAAATGTTTTTTATGCGAAGAAATATAAATAAGAATTTATCTCTGGTGCATGATTTCGGGAACCTGTTCCAAGTCCTTTATTGCAACAGGAATGAAATAAATGTGAATTAAGTTGTATTTTCTAGAAGTAAATGTCAACATTAATTTTGTTGTAAAGTAATACCTCAAGACCGGTTGGATATAATTTTTTTTAAATACTTCAATGAAATTTCCACAAAATATGTAGGTACCACAGACCAAGCAGGTACCACTTTTATTTAGCAGGACGCTAAATTGAATCGTTTCTAAAAACGAGCTGCAATTTGGCTGATTTGTTGTACTAGTAATATGCATTGTTTGTCAATCTTTGAATACATATATAAGGCCTTTACTGAAACTATGATCGGGTTAACCCGATCACTTGGATCACTGGTCCTGACGTTCGAAAAGTGATCTAGTCTAGGATCAGTCATAAATATGGTCAGTTCTTTCTTGTACGGTAAGTGATCCCGATTGGGTTATACTGTTATACAGATCAGTAGCTTGTTTCTTAAAAATCTGTTTTTTATTCCGATATCCGTTTAATCCTATGTCTTAATTCACGGAATCATAAATCCCACTTGGCAGCTGTTTGACAGATAACATCGATCCGGATCCAGATCACTGTTTCCGTAAAGACCTACCATACCTATAGTGAAAAACCTAATGAAATAGAAAAATTTTTCTTTTGGGAATTACATGAAGTCCTCAATATATTCATCGAATTTTCATTCTCAAATTCTCCTTTATACGAGGGTTGCTCTATATCCTCCGTCAATCCACCAGTACGCAGACAGCTGTTTCACTCTTATTAATAAGCTTAGTACGCAGACAGCTGTTTCACGCCTATTAATAAGCTTATTACGGAAATATAGAGCAACCCTCGTATATCGACTCTCATATGCAGTTGGCATAGAAGGGCGCTTTTCTGGTGGCCCAGCGAACGCGCCGTGGCGTTCCATGAAGTCTGCTGCTGTCAGAAGCGATTTTCTTTGGTTTGCCGTTACCTTCGGGTACCAGATGGCGCACAGGCAGATCTTTTCTGTCGCCTACTTTCAGTTCTCCTTTAGTTACTGTCGGATAGATGGCACCAGGCATGCAATATTTTTACAGTGACTGTATGAGGTCTCAGGTCACTGATATTTTGACAACTGAGTTTGATACACGTTTGACCAGCCAATAGCTACAATCACGTTGTAGGCTTGCCTCAAACCACAGAGCATAATACAATAATATTTAGCAGCTTTAATTAAACCAAACAGCCATGTCTGACATCCAAAACATTCGTGCTCCAGTCATGTGACATGTCCTGTTCAGCCACTGGCGCTAGCCAGGTGGTAGTCCATAAGCAGCAAGCTTAACCAGTACTAGTACTCCCTCATGCCAGTCAACTCAACCAAGGACGTTAAAACAAAGGTTTAACGTCCTTGCACTCAACCAAATCATCTTCACTGATCTTTTTTTTTCCAGGAGCCATCCGACCATACTGTCCCCGTCAATACTTAAGCCTTAAGGCCTATTGTATTATTGCGCTCCTCTCATTTACAGTATCCACTCCAGCAATCTGGATCCCTGCACAAGTTTATGCAGTTTACCTACTGGTCCTGGTGCTGAGCTGTACTCCATTGGTTCTAGCTTGGTCTTCCCAAAGAGCTGTTGTCTCTTGTGATCTAGCGCTTCGCACTCACAGAGCACATGTAGGGCTGACTCAGTTGCTCTTCCACACAATCTGCAGTTAAGGTCTCCATTGTAGAGTCCCATTTTATTCAGGTATTCCTTCAGGCCACAATGTCCTGTGAGGAGACCCGTCGTTATTCGGAGCTGATTCCTACTCAAGGAGAGCAGTGTTTCAGCTGTTTTCTTGCATGGAGCTTTAATGAATGTTTTTCCATGAACACATCCTGGCAACAAGTTCCACTGCTCCTTGTGCTGATGTTCCATCCATTCTTCGACATGGTGTCTGATTGTGCTTTTAGGCACCCCCAGGGCGGGTTCTGCTCCAATGTATAGAGCACACGAGCCTAGTCTTGCTAGCTCGTCCGCCCTTTCACTGCCTCTTATACCGGAGTGTCCTGGCACCCACTCCAAAGTTACTTTGTTGTGTTCTGCCAGTCTTCCCAGTTCTTGTAAACATTCCCAGATTAGAGCAGACGTAACTTTGGGCGCTTCTAGTGCCCTAAGTGTAGCCTGACTGTCTGTAAGTATTGCGATCCTCTTGTTTCTGTAGGATCGTCTTTTCCTAGCGGAATGCTCTGTCTAGTTCCTCTTCCAAAGATTCCCGCTCCTGTGCCTTGCTTGGTCTTTGATCCATCTGTGTACCAGACTATTTCCCGATGCAGGTTGTTTACTTCACAGAGTTCTCGATCTCTGAATTTCTTGTTAAATATATATTTCGGAGTTATGTGGTCCTGTCTAGCATCCATTATGGTGTGCCCCACATATTCTGCGATTTGGTTGTGTCCAAGATCCTTGTAAATTCCTCTTGGTAGGGTTTGTAGTCTAGAGTAGCCCATTCTCGCCTCGCCCATTATTACAATTTGCAACGGAGGGAGGTCCAGGATGGTCTCTAAGACTACAGTGGATGTGCTTTTCATTGCACCTGTTATAGACAGACATGCAAGTCTTTGCACCTTGCTTAGTTCTGCTATAGCAGCTCGCTGTTTCATCTTTGGCCACCAGACCAAAGACGCATATGTAATCATGGGTCTTACCACCATTGTGTATGTCCAATGCACCATGGCTGGACTTAGACCCCATGTCTTACTATGCGAGCGCCTCGATAGTACTAATGCCATCTCGGCTCTTCTTTTAACTCTTTTGAGCTGAAGGTTCCAGGTTAGCTTAGAGTCTAGTACTACTCCTAAGTATTTAACCCCCCCGACAGCTGTATTTGGCTACCCAGAAGTCGTAGATGTCCTAGTCCCTCAACTTTTTTCCTTCCGGTGAAGGCAATTATGGACATTTTGGAGGGGCTGACGTTCCGTCCCTCCTTAAGTGTCCAGCTTATAACAGCGTTTAGAGCCCTTTACATTTTGTCTCTAACCGTGCTGTTGAATTTTCCTTGCTCTAGAATTACCAGATCGTCCGCATATCCTAGAGTCCTGTGGCCATCCTTGTCTAGAAGACTGATAGCTCGTCAACAACGAGGTTCCAGAGTAATGGCGATAATACGTCGCCTTGAGGGCATCCCCTCGTGAATCGAGCCATCATAGTCTCTTCCATGATAGTTGTGTTGTGTATACCAGTCTCCCTTTTAGCATGCAGTCAATCCACCTGCATATAGTGTCTTCGAGGCCTTTTCTCCTCGAGGCTCTGGAGATGAAGTTTAGGGCCGTATTGTCAAAGGCTCCTTGTATGTCTAAGAAGCTGCGGAGTAGCACGTCTTTGTTTTCCAGTGCATATTCAGTCGCCTCTACTACCTGATGTAGCGCTGTTTCTGTCGATTTTCCTGCTATGTATGCATACTGGTCTGAATGTAAAGGTTTGTCAACCAGAAAATTATCCCTAATATGTCTGTCTAGCAGTTTTTCTAAGGTCTTCAGTACGAAGGACATCAGACTTATTGGTCGAAGTGACTTTGCATCTCCCTGTCCAATTCTTCCAGGTTTGGGTACAAATATCACCTTTATGAGTCTCCATGGCTTCGGCACATATCCTAGCGCTAAGCTGGCTCTTAAAATTGCGCTGAGTCTTCTTACACAGAGGTCTGAGGCCTCCTGCAGAATAATCGGATATATCTCGTCTGGTCCTGAAGATTTGTATGGGTCAAAAGAATTTATGGCCCATTTTGTTTTCTCCAGATCAACCACGGATTTCGCTAGTCTCCAATCATCCTCCCTCCCCGCCCTCCTTAGAGGGTCGAGGGGTTCTGTCATGTGGTCCTCAGGTTTTAAATCCGTTATTGTTGATTCTGGAAAGTGTAAAGTGTTTCTTCTGCGGTTGTTGTAAATACACCAGTATCTGTTCTTAGTGTATTTATTGAGCTGTGCGGTTCCCTCGAGAATATTCTTTGGAGCCTGGCACATTCCGAGGTGTTCTCTATATCCTCGCAGTACCTTCTCCATGAATCTCTTTTGGCCTTACGCAAAGCTTTGTCTATATTTATCCTGGGCCTTCTTGTAGTCGTCCCAGCCACCTGTATTTCTTGCACGGTTGAACTTTCGCTTTGCCTTGTCCCTCAGTTTCGCAAGGGTCTTGGTCCACCACGGAACGTTCCTGTTGGATCTCTTGCTCATTATAGGGCAGTCTTCGTAGAAGGCTGAAATTGCGGCGTCCTGCAATTGTACCGCCGCAATTTCGAGTTCGACCGTGTTTTTAATCACTATATTCGTCCTTTCCAGGCTAGCGTCCAAGAAGGTTCTGTACCCTTCCCAGTTTGTCTTTCTAGGATTGCGATATGTACTTTTTATGGGTTCTAGTTCTCCTATTTCAATGTTAATCCGTCTATGATCTGAGCAGCTCATCTCATCAGACACATGCCCGTTCATTACTTTGTCTGCTATAAATGGTGTTGCCAAGGTAATGCCTATAGCCTCTTTTTGTTGAGAATTTACGAAAGTGGGATCGTTACCTAAGTTCAGTATGTCTAAGTTACATTCCATAATAAACTGAAGTAGTGACTCACCTCTATGGTTGGTGTCGGTGCTTCCCCAGGTCCGGTGTGGTGTGGGTTAGCGTCACAACCGATGATCAGTTGCGATCCACTACGTCTGCAGCTTCTCACCAGCTCTTCCACTTCCCTGGTTTGTGGAGGACTTGGGCTGTCGAATGGGAAGTATGCCGATCCTAACGTTATCGTCCCCGATGAACTTCCATTTCCTGCCCTAATTTTAATTGCCGCTAGATCTCTGGAACAGAAATCATTTAACGGCAGTGTCTGTATACCTTGTTTGACAAGGATGCAAGCTCGCGGGGTCTGAGACGTTCTACTATAAATTAGTTCCCGTCTCACCCCCCCGAGTCCTATTACCCTGGTTCCATTTACCCAGGGTTCTTGAATGAGGGCCACATCAAATTCCCTCCACTCCTCAAATTCGCCACAGTACGTGCTGCAGAGGCAGCTTTACTGTGTTGGAGGTTGGCCTGAAGTACCCTGATCCTCCCCATCGAGACTCCTCAGAACCCTGAAGATTAACCTCCCTAGCCCATAAAAAGCTCGGAGGTGGCTCTTCGACAGGCTCCTAAAGGAGACCTCATCGATGGAGAACGACATGGTCACTCCTATCCCAGCTTGTTCTTTTTTACTTAGGAGGTGCCAGTAGGCCATTCTAAGGTCTGGGTTCCCCAGCCGAGCCAAGATTGGCCCCTCCTTTTGCTTTTCCAGGCCTTTCTCCGGGACGAACACCATCACCCTGGGTCTTTTTATGAGGTCCTTGGATTCAACTACTGTTAAATCCGCCCCTTCCCAAAGGCTGCCCATGGACGCAACCATTCCCCGAAGCCAGCTTCATTAGCGCAGGATATCCATAGGGCCCCTCCACTATAGGTTGAGTTATTGAATTGTATTGGACTAGTACTTAAATCCTCGTCAAATACCTTCAATAATCTTTCTGAGACAAGGTCCGCTTGCCTTTTCTCCAGTGTGATGTCCGCGGATGTAGTTTATGGACAACTGCCATCCGTTTTGATGCAACCTCGCTGTAAGTAAAGGAAGGCCCTTTGTCCTGCTTCTTAGAGGTTTGTGGGGAAGTTTTTGAGTCGTTCCGGGGCCTTTTATCCCCTACACGATCCTTACCCTTCGGTCTTGCCTTATTCGGGTCCTTGACGGCCTCAGAAGGCTTAACCGGAGGTCCTTTCTCCCTTTTTTTTTTATTGCCGGGTGTCTTCTTGTGCGGATTTTTTTCCGTCCAAGTGCCCTCGGCCATTTTCCTCTCTTTCAGGAGCTTCTTTCTTTGGGCTCCCGAAAGCTTTTAGGTCTCTTCTGCAGTCCCATCCTTTGGACGCCTGCAGAAATGGATTTGGCGATTCCCTGCGTCCCGCTTGATTTTACACTGTCGTGGTCTGAAGATACCTCCACGACGGTGACTTGTTCCGGAGTCCTTGCCGAAGAGTCTGTGTCACTCTTCGGTTCCCTCCCTTCGTGTTTTTGTTTATTCTCGGTGTTCATGTAAATCCCACGAGTCTGGGGGAAAGAAAGGTCCACGTCTGCGGCGCCACCTGCACAGACGCAAGACTAATTACTCTGGGAGGTCGTCCTGTTTCCCAGAGGCTCCGTTATCGACGGTGCTTCCCCACCGCCACGCACCCTTCAGCAGGAGTCGCACAACACCTTGAGTTGGGGCTAGGGTCTTCAGATGTCCTAGAGGACGTTCAGTACGATTCCCTGGGAACCACCGCACGCTCATTTCGCCGCGAGGGCACGGTCCCTCCCAGGACCTGGTACTGATATTGGCAATGCTGTTGCACATTGCCAGGGAGCCTTTCGGGGATCCGCCAGGATTAGCTTCGTCATATTTGACGAAGACAGGAGCCATTACGAAAAAGGTGCATTTCTGCACGGGACATGTGACAGATTGGTCTCCTACCCACTCCTGGATGGTCTTGGGGGCCTTGCGACCCCCCTGAGAGTGAAGAGGCTTGAGGACCTATAAAAACTCTGGTGATCTCGAGTCTCCGCACTCCCTTAATACCCTTAGACCTTAGACAAGGAAAGAGGACAGACATTTCTGTTACCGAAAACCACCAAAAGTGTACCAAAGCGCTATTAAATTTACCTGTGATACGTGATTCCTGGCTCCTTCCTGCTGCTGTGGCTTTCAAAACCGTAAGCTGCACACCCTGCCATTATGCACACCATAATATTTTACAATGATTGGTCTTAAAGACGCTAAATATCATAAAAAAATATTTTGACAACTGTCAAATAGATATTCATTTTCGGATCCCTCAGCCTTTCACTGACAAGTGACAATAACATCATAACCTAACTTCTTGCAGAAGACCGACTTCAACTCGACGACAACGACACCCCGCATTGACAAAAAAAAATTGTTCCCGCCTAAAACAACTTCACCAAGTTTGGTTGCATCTTGTTGTGGTATTTTCATGCAACGGATCTCTGCAACGGATAAAAATAAGTAAAAGGCTATCCAAATTTTAAATAGAGAGACACGTGCGTTGAGATCGAATGATGACCTCCAGAAAAAGACGTTTAACCTCAGATGGGACAAGTGGCAAATCGAAAAGAGGAAAGTGTGAGTAGATTTTTTCTATTTTTGGTTTGAAGAACTATCTGTTTATTAGAATTGTATACCCACATTGTGGCTTTGATTATAAAACGACAGAAAAGGTTTCTCGGATTTGAAGAATTCAAATCTTTGCTGAATTTACTAACATTATTAGGTCCATTTTTTCATGGTTCAATCAGCTATTTCGTCATCATACAAGCAAGACCTATATAAATTATGTTATTGTAGAGCTTCACCATAATACACTTAACACAAGTTTCGGATAATTGAGCATTGAAATAAAAATTGTTGCTATGTATATTCTTTCAAGATTTTGATTTTAGTTTGCTCTTTATGATCCTCATAAAACTTTCAGTGAGGTACAACAATGAGATTTTTATGGAAAACAATTTTTTATACAACTGAGTTTTGTACATTCAGAATGAATAAAAAATTTCAGAGTCTGTTCTCTAGATACAGTCAGATAATCACTATAATATTTTAGTTACTTTGGAGAAATGTGACAAGCCAGATACTTCACTTAGTGGAGTAGTTCTAGTAACAGGAGCTGGGGATGTTGGGCAATTGGGTCTTGGACCTGACATATTAGAAAAAAGTAGACCTGCATTGGTGAAGCTTGACCATGAAATTGTGGACATTTGTGCTGGGGGAATGCATACTGTGTGTCTGACTAGAGAGGGAAAAGTCATTACATTTGGATGCAACGATGAAGGAGCATTAGGCAGGGTAACAGAAGGAAAAGAGGATGCAGAGTTTGAACCTGCAGAAGTAGAATTACCAGGAAAGGTAACCCAGATTTCAGCAGGAGACTCCCATACTGCTGCATTGTTGGAGGATGGAAGGGTATTTGCATGGGGCACATTTAGGGTATGTGACTAATCAGCCAATGTTCTTTATTTAGAATTCAAGGGTCGTATTCATAGTCAATACTTGAGAGTCCCTTAATACCTGAGGGTCCCTTAAGTAAGGTTTTGTTTCGAAACCTTTCTTGAGGGTCCCTTATATAAGGCTCCCTTAAGTAATACTCAAGTAAAGAAATGTGAACATGACATTTGGTTGCAGTTAAGGCGATTTTGTAGGTTAATTTTGGAGTATTGTGTTGTCAGTTTCTGTCACATCTGGAACAATATCTGGCACAAATTATGCAATACTGGCACAGAACAAAAAACTTGAGTAACCCTCAAGTATCCCTTGAGTAAGAGTAAATTTTAGTCTTGATGTTTTAAACCTCTGCTTAACATGTTCACTGCTGGCCTCACCAGTCCCAGAAACCGAGTTACGTTTATTCATGATTTTGAATATTTACCACAAGATAAAAAGGAAACTTCTATTATTTTGCTATGAATGGAAAATAATACAAAAAATAACGATAATAAAAAAATGGCGTCCATGGGAGCGGGCAGCACATTATTCTGATTTTGTTGACATGTGCCGGTGACTCCTATAGGAGTCTCTTGAATAAGTAAATCTGATATAACTTTCATTGTGTTACTTGAAGTAAAATAAACAGATATTCCTTAGATAAACATATTAACACAAATTAAGAATAATAAAAATATATACATAAAAGATTCACAGTGGTAAATACTTTGTTTTCTAAAACAAAACGAAATTATATTAAAATAACATTATCTAAAACGCAAAAAAATAGTTTGATATCTAAAGTAGAGCAGTCAACTTACCCTTTTTGAAGTTAGCTGCACCGAGAGAAAAATAAAAACAAAACTCGCGAACCACATGTAAAATCTGATCATTTAATATGCCGTCTTAATGTAAAACGTGACAAAACCGACTGTTCGCATTTGCCGTATTGCTGAGACTGAGATTAAAAGAAATAATATGGTGGCTCCTATAGGAGCCGGCGGCAGACACCGAAGATGGCCCAATGGCTCCCATAAGAGCCACCGGCAGCAAACGTGTTAAGATATATAAAAAATGAATTGAATTATATTATATATAAGTTTCATAAGTTAATTCTTAAAAAAAATAATTGGGCATATAAAACAACAAATAAACAGTTAAAGGTTTTCCAAACAATTCTTCCTTTGTCTACTGCCCTTCTTACCTTCTTAGGGCCAGTTTCTCAATGTCCAGTTAGGGAGCTGTCAGTTAGCATTTCTATGGATATTGACTGTCACAGAAGATTTACATGTAAGATAAAGTTTAACCTTCAATTGTTTAAACAATTTATCTAACAGTTAACCATTAACTTCCAAATAAATATTTAACTAGACATTGAGAAACCCGCCCTTAGTCAAATAGGCATCTTAATTATCTGTTGTTTGTCATGTTGAGGTCTAATAGTCCCAGATAATATCTCTGACATATTGTCCAACTGCAGTTTTGAGTTTCAGACATATGTAATATATCTTTCTGTTACACACCACACTAAACTAGAGGCTTAGGGGAGCCCTGAGTAAAACTACTTCATACTTGAAACTTGGTGTATATTGATCTGACCTTACAAGCTCCAGATGTACCTTATATCTAACCCACATCCTATTGACATACTTAACACACTCACTCTGTTTACAAACAATATTAGTTAAACAAATATACACTTATTTTCCAATATCTCAGGCCCCTTCACTTTACTAATCTACATCACAACACTTAATCTATTATAAATATACATATATACATATCACACATAATAGGGATTCCACACTGGGAAAGCTTACTGAAGCTTTGGTTATATAAGTTTTTTTTATTCAGCTTTATTTTTTCATAAGGATTCCCATGGAGTAATGGGCCTGACACCATCTGGTAACCAGCGTTCCCCCTACGAGATCATCAAGGAGCACAAAATAATGAAGATTGCTTCTGGAGCTGACCACATCGTCTTCCTGAACAGTTATGGAGAGGTGTACACATGTGGCTGTGCGGAACAGGGTCAACTGGGGAGAACTTCTGAAAGATTTAGTGACAGGAGTTACAGACGGAATGGTGGGGTGAGCGGTAAGGAGCAACTAGGTACTGTACATTTTTTTATCTATGGAGGAGTGCTTCTGCATGGTGCATGATGTGTAAATTGGAGCTTTGCACATGAGATGGATGGTATGTTCTTCTAAATGATTCATATTCATAATCGGCAAGCGGTCCTTCATTCCAAGCTCATTCATTCACATGCTTTTTATCATTTATCAGTGAATTGCTAGCTGTAGTGTTGCTGTATGACAAAACAATGAATCGTAGGAAGCTCTCTACTGATTTGGGGAGCCCAAACTTTTTGCACTTCTCAAGCATATCAATTTACTACAAAGTCCTTCAACTATTGAGAAAACTGTTATAAGGCTTCAACATATAGCTAAGTAAATTAGTCCTAGCTAGCTTCTATATCAACTACATTGATACATTTTTTTGTTTTTACAGATGAACTATTGTTGCCTGGAAAAATTCGACTTAACCCTTACTCAAAACTTCATTTTGAGAATATTTGGGCATCTACCTATGGAAGTTTCTGTAAGGTAGCAGATAGAGACCAAGTATATGTGTTTGGATTGAACAATTTTCATCAGATAGGTAAGTAATATGAAATTTTCCAAGTATTTCTAGTTAGCTCCAAGGAGAAACAAAAGGAATTGTATTCGTCTTATATTTTTTATGTTTGCCTTCCAAATATATCTCACACAGAATTGTTCTTAAAGGTTTTGGCTTAGGATTTTTAGACCATTAAACAGCAGAAAATATCTTTAAATAACCTCAAAGCCTTTTTTCAGTCACTCTCTCTTACTCACTCAGTGACCTCACTGCTGTTTGTGGTATGTTTAACTATTATAAATATACATTTTCTATTTTTGCAGGACTGAAAAATTTGGCACCTCAATTTACACCAACTCTCTCAAAGGAGTTTTCTAAATACAAATGGAAACTGATAACTGGCGGGCAGCATCACACAATAGCTTTGGATACAGATGGTAGAGTTTATGCTATAGGTAGAAGGGAATATGGAAGATTAGGCTTGGGAAAAGACTGTGAGGACGCCACTGAACTGAAGATGGTTGAAGAATTGAAGGAAAAAGCCGTCGTTAACGTAGCTAGTGGAAGTGCTACGTCATTTGCTGTTACTAGCGAAGGTAAGATGTTCATGCTCAGAGTAATAATCTTCTCTCTAGAAGGAGCATACATTTATGACAAATATAGGGCTGCACAGGTCATAGGTCTATCATGGAGTACCCCATTTAGGGTTACAATGGACAAATTGAATTTTCTCCTAAAGATGCTAAGAAAGCGAAACGTGTGAAGTTAAAAAAAACACTTATTTTGTATACAAACTATTTAATTAAAATGTTGCCCATTCTGCTAGGATCCAAATTTTGTTATCTGTTTGTTGAAAGAAGATAAGCTTCTCTAAAATTTAAGTCAAAAGCTGTCAGCTATTAACGCCTTCGTCTACCAGATCGTGTTTGGGTATAGCTGAAAATAGTGTGAGGAAATGTTTACAGCAAACAGCAAGGTTTGTGGTAGGTATTGCCTAATATGAAATATTATGAAAACAGACGCAAGTTATGAATTACCGAAAACAAGGTACATTTTTTATATATGCGTTCAGACATGATTGGCGATATGATAGGCACAGTTTAAGGGTGAAAAAATTAATTTTGCGATTTTTAGTCATTTAGAGAAATAGTTCAGATATGTAAAAAAACCAATATAGGTTCCAATATTTCATGTATTATGTAAGACTTTCGCGGCCATGTTCCGATGAACTTTTCGTTCTTAGGTTGTTCGGCCGGCGTCGACACCCTCCGCCGCCTTGGTGTCCCGCTTCGCTGCTTGACGTTTTGCCAACACGAGTGGTCGGCATCCTCAGAAGCTGATGCCACCTGATCGGCGTGTTCCGAGAGGCAGAGACCGCTTCACAGGGTTGGCACTTATATTCTCCGGATTAGGAGTGGGGGCGGCTGCGCTCTGCACCGCCGACGCCTGTGGAAGTCCTGCGCGTGCCATAATCTTTGCGTCTCTTAAGGCGGGTATTCATATTCTGTTGAGCTTATATGCTTCTTCCTTGTTGTAGAAGTTGTTCTTATGTTTATAAATGTCAGTGCACTCGCTGTATAATCTGGCGTAATAAGAGGAGGTCCTAGCCAGAACCTGTGTCTCGTCAAACTTTATCTTGTGGTTACCGCTTTCTTGGAGTGTATGCTTAGCTACTGCAGATTTTTCTGTCGGACCTAATCGGCAATTTGATTTGTGTTCCGAAATTCTAGTTTGTACCTATCTTTTTGTTGTTCCTATGTATACACTTCCACTTCCGATAAATCCCTGATGCTGTCCACGAATGCCTTTTATCCTTTGCCGATCTTAAATGCTGTTGTATTTTCTTAGTTGGTTTGTATATTGTCCTAATATTCTCCTTCTGCAGTAACCTCTCAATTCTGTCTGTTACTCGGGGAACATAAGGTAGGAAAGCTTTGGCTATTGGTGGTTGTTGGGGTTGCTTTTCTGCTCTACCAGCTCGCGTTCTGTTAGTGTTTTGATGATTCCAGACTTCTGGCATGGATGGTGGTTCGAGTCGTTGTGCAAATAGCGATCCTGTATACTGTGTGTCCCAAGGTTGATCCTTCACTTCCATCGTGAACTGGATGCTCGGATGTATACTCTGTTACCTGATACTTTAAACTGACTTGACGTCTATTTGATAGGTATCAGCTGACGAAGAAGTGTATCTCAAATTTAATTTTTTACTAGTGGTGTTGATTGGCAATCCTGCGATCAAGACCGTATTAGTAATATTCTTACCTCATTTAAAGCGTAATCATCATCATTCAAACCAGCCATACTGTTATACTGAAAGAAACGCCGGATCTTCCGAGAAAATGTAAAATAAGCATGGAGACCTCACAGCATAGACGAAAACGTCACCAATTGTCAATTACTCATCACTAGTAGTACTTGCACTCAGTACAGCCCTGTATTCCTTCAAAGCAGAAATTGATACGTCAAGACTCAATCTGGGGTATTTTTAATTATCACTAGCTGAACAGCTGTTCGCTAATGACACGGCTGACAGTTTAAAGTATCGGGTAACTGTTTAGGTGTTGTAGGAATTCCATTAACCTCTCTTTTCCGTGGCTCCATAAAACAAATGTGTCATCCACGTACCTGAACCATATCTTGGGCTTGTACTGAGCGCTGTTCAAGGCCGTCTGCTCTATCTTATCCATCAGAAAGTTAGCCATCACTGGACTCGGAGGATTTCCCATCGCCACGCCTTCCATCTCTTCATACATTATGTTGTCCCATGCAAAGTATGTTGTAGTTAGTACAAGCTTGAATAAGTTGGGGATATCTTCTGGGAATATCTATTTGATGTGTTGTAAATCATCGTTCAGTGGTACTTTTGTGAAGAGTGACGACGTCAAAGCTAACCAGAACATCCGACTCCTCGAGTTGTATATTTTGGATTTTGGATATAAAATGTGCCGAGTTCTTGATAAACGTGTCAGTTTCCCAACATACGGATTCAGTAGTGTGGTCAGGTGTTTCGCTAGCTCATAGATAGATGCGCCTATTGCGCTAACAATTGGACGTAGTGGAGTATTGGGCTTGTGGATCTGCGGCAAGCCATAGAAGTAGGGGTATAATGTATGTTCTGGAGCAGCAACCCTGACCTCTGTTCGTGGCCCCTGACCTCTGATCTTTGACACCTGACCTTTGACCTATGACCTCGTGATCTCTCTACAAATAAAAAAAATCTCAACTGGGAATCGAACCTAAGACCTTCTGTTTCAGTAACACCTTCGCTATACACTTGGCTACAAAGCCATGTACAAAGTGTTTACTATAGGGCTGTTCCAAATTACGGTTCTATCACCGTCCCAGAACCGATTTCATCATGCCCCGCCCATTTTGTGATTCTAGAATCGATGATTGGTTGGTACGCTGGCGGACCAACCAATCATTGCATAAGTGAGAGAGATACGGAAATACTTGCATACCAAATTAATTCTTACGAGTTCGTCATATAGCAAAGGTCGTTCAGACGCCTTTTCGCAGTTTGCGATCATCCAACTGGTTACGGCGTTGCCGGCTTGAAAAACGACGACTAATTAAATTTAACTGCTCTCGCATTCGATATCTATTATAGTATAGTCATTGTAGGTCTGTCACGTCCTGTGTAAAGGTGTGAATAAAATAGATGCTAGTGTTCGGCAAAGTGGGAAAGATACAGGATGACATTCAAAGGGTAATACGATACGCTCGGAAGTGGGTTACCCCGTCGATTTTGGTGGGGGATAGGAGTTATATTCACGTCGTATCCATCTTTTCGCAGTTTGTCATTTAGATCCACTAGAGATGGAACATATATATGTTGTAATCGAAGACGGACGTCTGAACCGGATCTCCTATGACTCTACCCAGAGTACACTGGTCTTTCCCGCTCAAAATGCTCCGTGACGAATGAATGAATAAGGACCAGAGGCTATCCAGCACGGAATGTGGCTGGTGCATAGGTCACACGATGGGCCCTTTTGCGCCTCTATCCGCGTTAGTTCCTAAGTCCTGCCCTTTTGGCAAAGGCAAGTACATTCTTATGTCCTATCCGTTTTATATCTATTGGTTCCAAGGTTCTTGAGCCCAGCATAGTCTGCCTGTGATAACCCAGGGTTTCACAGCGACACAAGATGTGTGCCGACGATTCTTCCTCTTCACCACACCACGTGCACGTTGGGTCGTTGACCACCCTCATCACGAACAAGTGACGCCTGAAGGTGTTGTGACCCGGTAGTAGGCCTACTAGCAATCTCAAGTTACTCCTAACCAAAGAGAGACAAAATCATCCTATTCTCTCTGCAGGCCCTGCTAATAGTTTCCGAGCTTGACGGAGATGACCAGAGATGTTGTTCCATCTCAGACAGTGTTGATTCTGGATCCACTCTGCAGTTGTTTTCCGAATCAAGTTTGCAGTTAGTCCTAAGGATGGTTCCGGGCCCACAAAACTGTTTCCGGATCCCATCCTGGCCAGATGATCCGCCATTTCGTTACCCTTTACCCCAGCGTGCCCAGGTACCCACATCAGTGATACCTTGTGTTTAGCTGAGATGTCGTCAAGAGCCCTCCTGCACTCCAGGACCAGTCCCGACGTTATTTTCCAAGCACTCAGTGCTTTGATGGCTGTCTGACTGTCAGAGCAGATAGTAATCCGCCTCCTAGACCCGTCAATTTCCCAAATACGATTTACACAAGCAAGTATCGCATAGATCTCAGCCTGGAATACTGTGGTGTGCCCCCCAAGAGGGAGTGAAAGTCTTGTATGGGGTCCGTAGACTCCCGAGCCCGAGCCCTCTCTAGCGAGTGAACCGTCTGTGTACCAGACCTGTCCTCCTCCTTCGATGAGCTGTCTTTCCCTAGACTCCCACTCTTCCCTTGACGGAAACACCATCGTAAATTTGCGATTGAAGCGATGCGTAGGAGAAACTGCATCGCTCCTCGCCAACAAAATAGGACAATCCTCATACAACTCTGCTAGAATCGTCGAATGTCCTTTGCCTGGATTCATAAAAGTCCAGCAACCCTGGCGACAGAGACGGAACCTAGTTTTTCTAGCTTCTTGAATTACCAGATCCAAAGGAGGAATATTCAATAGTGTTTCAATGGCACTCAAAGGTGTTGTGCGCACTGCACTGGTTATACTAAGACATGTCAAACTTTGAACCTTATTAAGTTTGGCTCTTATTGCCTCCGTCTTTATACAGGTCCACCACACTATAGAGCCATATATTAATGACGGTCTGACTATTGTAGTATAGAGCCAGTGCACCACTTTTGGGCTCAGGCCCCAGCTACTGCCGACTACTCTTCTGCAGGCCCATAATGAGTTTCGAGCCTTGCTTACCTTATAATCCACGTGCTGCCTCCAAGTCAGCCTGTGATCCAGTATGACTCCTAGATACTTTACTGACTGAGACAATTCAAGTGTCGTTCTGAAAAAGGTAGGCCTCACGAGGCCTTCCATCTTCCTTCTCCTCCTAGTGAACATAACGAGCTCCGTCTTTTCAGCGTTCACTGACAGATCTACCTCATTACACCACGTTTCCACAACGCGCAGCGCGCCTTGCATTACCTCGGTGACTGTATTAATGAATCTACCCCTGACCACTATGCTCAAATCGTCGGCATAGGCCTGCACCTAGACCCCTGTGTTACTTAGTCTCACGAGTAGGTCATTCACCACTAAGCACCATAGTAGAGGTGAAAGAACACTGCCTTGTGGGTAGCCTCGCGCCACTGCAACGCTGTAGTTTATGTCATTAAGTTTCGCAGAAGCCACTCGGCACTCTAGAGTGGTGAGAGTCCACTCCACTAGGATTGGAGCAATTCCATGTCTCTCTAGGGCGCGTCTTATCGAATTGGTAGTGGTACAGTTGAACGCACCCTCGATGTCAAGAAATGCTACCATAGCCACTTCCCGTTGATCTAACGTTTTCTCAAGCCTGCTGACCAAATGATGAAGTGCCAGCTCAGCTGATTTTCCCGCCTGGTATGCGAACTGATAGGCATGGATTTCAACCCTTTGTAAGGGCCCATCCCTGATATATCTATCAACCAACCTCTCCAGTGTTTTTAGTAAAAACGACGAAAGGGTAATCGGTCTAAACTCCTTCGGACGAGTATAGCTACCTCTGCCCGGCTTAGGAATAAAAGCGACCCTTGAATGCAACCAACTCTTCGGTGTGAAGCCAGTAGCCACACAGGCGCGAAATATCCTAACTAGGTATGGTAGTACCAGATCCTGTCCATGTTGTAGCATGGCTGGAATGACGCCATCTTTGCCTGGACTTTTGTATAGAGCAAAAGTATTTATTGCCCATCTTGTGCGGTCATAAGTGACGACTTCTCCTGCCCTCTGCCATTCCTCTCTATGAGGACGGCGGAGTGGCCTATGTGCACCTGTCTGTTGAGCAGCAGCCGATCCCGGAAAGTGCACACTCATCAGCAATTTAAGCGTTTCCTCCTCATTATTGGTTCTATGACCATTGGAGTCCGTCAAGGTCCCCAACTTGGACTTGGTGTCCTTGCTAAGGATCCTATGCATCCTTGCCGTCGCAGGAATATCATTGATGGACCTGCAGAAGGTCCTCCAAGATTCCCTGGAGGCTCTCCTGACTTCCCTCTTATATTCCTGTAGCTTTATCCTTTACTCCTCCCATTCAGGAGTACCTTTCCTGTACCTAACTCTTGTGAGTGCCTTACAGGGAATCAACTGCCGCCTCCAAGCTGAATAAGAGCTATGTCATAGCGACCCCTAGTGATCGTCTGAGTGAGAACCCTAGAAGCCGCTTTGCAATGCAATTTGAATAAATGAAATGTAACTCACCATTATTTTTTTTCCGGCAGTCCATTCTTGTCCGTCTGTAGCGAACCAACGTCTAGTGCCCTACGGTGGAGCCCCGTTCGTTGCCGCTACCCTCGCTCTGACTGTGGCGTTCATCTGACTGCCACAGCATCCTAGCTCCCTCCAGTGCTGAGTCGGAGTCACTATCAATAGTTGCCCCCCGCTCACTGGTGTGCTGCTCTGTGGCCCACTAGTTCCTGGTGTGGGCACATCCCTGTCCAACTCCAGAGACTCCTGAGGAGTCTGTTCCTGCCGCTCGGTTCCCCTTGAAGGAGCCCGAGCGGCAACAACAGCCTCCCCAGGTGCCAGCTGCCCTTGGTTCCTAGGCTCCTGGCTCTCGCCTGGGCCCTGATCACCGCCGGCAGCAGCAGTCCCGCGTTGATCTTTATTCTTGCTCAGCAGAGTAAACACTGCTGAGCTCGCTCCGCAGTAGAGCCGCAGGCCACTGCTCTCGATTACACCCCAGCTAACGGAGTCAACGTTGAGGACCAGACGCATGCCTTTCAGCTTCATCTTGACCTCCATCACCCTCCACGAGTTGGAGTGTATCCCAGGATTTTGCCTGCCTAACCTCCTCAGGAGGATGTCCTCTTTCACGTGAGGGCCCGAGAACCAAGCCATCACCCTCCTGAAGACGGGCAGGTCCTCATATCGCATCGCCCTGAGTCGTGCTCCTTCCCAGGGCCTCAGGTTGCCAACCTGAGCCTCCAGCCACGTCAGCGAGAACTCGTTCTCGCAAACAAAGATGGCCGCCCCCTTCGAAAAGTAGCAGTCACCAAACCTTGGAAAGGCCCCTTCAAGTGGGAGCCCGTCCATCAGTCCGCTCACTGACTCCTGGATGCTGAAGACTTGCGTCTCCACCAACTGAGCACTAGGGTAGTCCTCGGGAACGAATACCACCCTGTGCCCGGTTTGCGCCACTCTTGCGTAGCTGACGTGAGCGGAAGTGCGAGCTCTCTTCCGCGATGAGGCACCCTCCGGTGTCACACCCGCCGACCTCGGGCGCTTCCCAGCAATGCTAGGCCCCGCCGATGGCGCAGCTGCAACACCCGAAGGCGCCCTAGCCCGCACAGAAGCTGCAGCGCCCCCCGAAGCAGATGCCCCCGAAGAGGCATCTCGACTTCCGGAGCCCTGCCCCTCCTGCGCCAGCCCTAGCCTCTGGGCCCGCTTCTTCTGCGCTCCCGTCCTACCCTTTCTCTTCAAATTCAAGGTCCCCCCTCTGGGCGAGTTCCCTTGAAATATCACTCACTTGCTCTTCGCCAGTGAGGGTTCTATCGGGGTCTCCTGGTGAGAGGCCACCCGGCTGCTGTTCGGGGTCTCCTGATGGGGAGCCCCCGGATTTGGGTTTATTATTATTTTTATTGTTCATAATAAATCCCACGAGTAAGGGGGAACTACATGGTCCGCACCCGCGGCGCCCCCTGCACGGGTGTAAGGCTCGCTACTCGAGGAGGTCGCCTGGTATCCCAGAGTCTCCGTAAGCGACGGTGCACCCCCAGCGCCACGCACCCTTTAGCACGGATCCCATGACACATTGGGTTCTTCAGTTATCCTAGAGGACGTTCGGTGTGATCTCCTAGGCATGGGTGCATTCACTTTTATCGTGAGTACACCCTCCCCCAGGAACTGGCACCGATACTGGCAAAGCTGTTGCCCATTGCCAGGGAGCCTTTCGGGGCTCCAGCCTAGATCCGCCAGGACTAGCTTCATCATATCTGACGAAGACAGAGGCCACTACGAGAAAGGTGCATTTCTGCACGGGGCAGGTGACAGATAGGTCTCCTACCCACTCGTGGACGGTCTTGTGGGCCTTACGACCCCCCTGAGAGCGAAGAGGCTCGAGGACCTATAAGCATCTGGTGATCTCGAGTCTCCGCACCCCCTTAACCCCCATGCTCCGGTACAGGTTGGGAATGCTCTCCTGCACGAACTCGAGGAAGATCTGTCCGACTTGGAGGATAGTGAGGAAGATTTTAATAATTGTAAATATATTAATGTAAATAAACTAATGTAAAGAGGTCTTCTGTCATTTATAAATGATATACTTTAATGCAAGCGTACCAGCTTGACAGCGAATTGAAAACAAATAGTAGATTAAAAGGAGAGTATTCAATTAAGCTGTGGGAGTCTGTGAAACAACAAGTCATAAGCGAGTTTGCTGAGGGGTAGCTGAAAAATAGCACTCAGAATAGAGAAAAGCGATTATTGTCTGTTGCGATTAGCAATAATAAGGGGGTACATTTCAGTGAAAGTAAACAACAGCTAGTTATCTTATCAATACAACACAATCATGTTACTATTTTGTTTTATTTCAAATACTGATATCTTCTCTAACTTACAAACCTTACACAAACACTGAGTTCTGGCGTTTTACGGCACGCTTTTACCCGTTTTTACACGTTTTCCGCAATAAAGACATTTTGCCAACCGCATATCGTGGGTATGGAACTGCTTGGTGTACGCAGTATCCCACACACTAAATATGACATATATTGCTGCTGGTAGACATTTTTGGCACACTATCGAACTTTTATCTCTGGTTCCAACAAAGCTATATTCCTGGCACATTTCTTGATTCCATTCAATGCCTCTGGAATACGCTTCTACTATAGCAATGCTTTCCACATATACGTTATTCCCATTTACTGTACCACACCTCACATCAATCAGTCCGTATGGATGTCGCTGCATCTGGCTGTTCTGCATTCTTCCCATTTTATCAGATGACCCGTTTATATTCAAATCCGTTTGAGACGCTGTACTCCTCGGATATACTGTAGTCATTTTTCTCAACACTTTTCCGTGCTGACACCCGTTACAAATAAGCTCTCCCAACTGGTTACCACACGTATTGCGCAGCCACTGGTCTTCAGCTTCTCTTGAGCATGGTTTGAGACACAACTAAGATTTGCAAAGCGTCGTCTTACACCACTGTACCCCCCCCCCCCCCACCACAAGTTGTTTAACTGGTGAGGTTGTTAACCTTTCCAGGTCAGTCAAACCATAATTATGTCCGGGGGAAGAATTAAGATCGCTGACGACCACAAGATAACTCAAGTACTTCATTATGACATCCAAGTGTTTTTGCACAGTTGGATTCCAGTGCCGTAATTGCGAGGTGAAAAATCGTCCGGGACGTAGCACGTCAGTTGAGTCACGTCTGCTTCTACAGAACCTCTTTCGCTGTTCACACCAGTGCTGTGTGGAACAAGTGAATGTAGTACCAAACAATCAGCCGAATCAGTTGCCGTGATATGAGAATATCCACTCGTCAATAAAATGCCGTTTACAGTGGGGGATCCATCAATATA
This sequence comes from Callosobruchus maculatus, assembly GCA_951848785.1. NCBI lineage: Eukaryota > Metazoa > Arthropoda > Insecta > Coleoptera > Chrysomelidae > Callosobruchus > Callosobruchus maculatus. The sequence goes on along the minus strand of CATOUR010000064.1, from coordinate 1,127,365 downwards.
CCTGGGGGCTGGAATACATTTAGGGTCGTATTAATAGTCGATACTTAAGGGTCCCTTAATACTTGAGGGCCACTTACGTCCAAGGCTCCCTTGAGTAATACTCAAGTAACGAAATGTCAACATGACATGTCAATATGACATTTCGTTGCAGTCAAGGCGATTTTGTAGGTTAATTTTGGAGTACGGTGTTGTCAGTTTCTGTCACATCCGGGAAAATGTTCGACATAAAACACGGAATACTGGCACAAAACAAAAAGAGATAACAGAAAACATCAAAATGCGTAGGCATAGACATAAAAAATTGACTTATATTTGAAATGTGACAACGTCGCCAAATGAATCCTTCTATATCGTAAATGTTAGCCGCATTAGTTTTACACAAAATCTCAAATAATCTCAGCTCACTTAAACTTCACTCAGTTCAATACGTGTTAACGAAAACTGTCAATTTTAGGTTTTAAACTGATATTCACTGATCTGACAATCTCACTTTAGTATAAACTATCTTACTTCACTTGCAAAACGAATGCGCCTGTTGTCTAGGAAACAGATACGTAAGGAAAGCCACACTTGAGGGTCCTTCAAGTATCCTTTGAGTGTTACTCAAGGAACCTTAAGTATTACTCAAGGGACGACTATGAATACGGCCCTTAGCGATATAGCAATTAGCGTAAACAAGGTCCGAGTGTTTTGCGAACAGTGGCGTGCCGAAAGGGCCCGCAGGGACCGCGATGCGGAGGGCCCGAGCATCCGGGGGGCCCCCTTTCACACCATTCAGTCACTTTATGTTTTTTAGCGAAAGTCTGCCTCGTTGGCAAGCCTTAAACACTGAATTAAAAAACAGTAAAACTGTATGATCCACCTTAAAAAAACTATGCCCCACCATATGGTCATCCAGGATCGAATCGATAATTTCATTAAAAAGTAACTATTTAGTCGTCGTTGAATGTTTGTCGAATTAAATAGAGAATTTTGAATTTGTATTTTTATTAATATTTCAAGGAAAAGTATGTGAAAACGTCAATTTAGTTTCAAAATGTTTGCAAAAAAGTCATATTATAGATATTGGACAAGCCACAGATTTAATTGCATATGTTTCAGATTAATTAGGAAATTTAAGAAATAATTTTGAAAATATCTTTAAAACTTCATTAACAACGGCAAATTGGTATTGAGCCACAATATACAGACAAAGAATTCGTAATACTAAAAAGTTTTTTGATGAAATGGCGATTGATGAACCAATTGAAGAATTTTAGTATTTAACACATACCGAGAACTATTTTAGTAACACTAGAAATAGGTGTGAGGCATTCACAAATGTCTATTCAAAATTCGATATTTTAAACCCCAAAACACTTACTGAAGTGCAAGAAGTGGAAATTATTAATAAAGTAAAAGAACTATTGAAAAATATTCAGACGATCTCACACAAAATCTTGCATCGGAACTAATTCAAATAAAAAATCTTCTATCTGTAATCCTGAAAAATCGTAACAGTATTCGGGAATTTTCTGATTTTATTTTCGAAAAAGATCAATTTTTGATTAGTTACCAGATATTTGCACTGCATTTCAGTTGTTTCTAGTACTGCCTGTTACATCGGCTCAAGCAAGCTCATTTTCGAAACAAAAAACTAATCAAAATTTTTGCAAGACCGACAGTCGGTGAATCGCGCCTAAGTTCTTTGGCATTAATTTTTATCGAAAATGAAAAGGCAGAAGGCATAGACTTAGACCAAATATTTGATACATTTGTTGCTTTCATAGTGGCCATATAATATAAACAGATTTGAAATATTATTGTGGGGGCCCCCCGAAGATCTTGGCACGCTACTGCGAATAACTTTTAATGCAAACATCCCAGGTCTATAGACGTCAATGGGTTTAACCTATCTGTCGTCGGTGGGTATGGGTGTCAGTTATTATTTCTGGCATAGGACAAACACCAACTGAGTGGTATAACCATTTTAATTTTTCTAGGAGAATTATACGCTTGGGGTATGGGGACCAATGGCCAATTGGGAACAGGCGAGGAAGACGATTGCGAACTACCCACGCTGGTGAAGAGCAAGCAACTGGAAGGCAAGAAGGCAGTTCGATGTAGTAGCGGAGGACAGCATAGCGTTTTTTTAGTTGTAAATACAGTTAACAACAATAAGGGTGACGCTGACTGATCGAAGCAGAATTATTTGGTCGATTTAATCCGATTTTATAAACGCAAAAGTACATATTGTGTGAAACCTGTAGCATTGGCGTATCTCATGTTTTTTTTGTCAACAAATAGTTTATCAGTGTGTACTGTAAAATAGAAATTTGATAACATGTACAGAAAATTGTGCTATGTGAGCCTTTTTTTATACAAGTGCCATTATTTAGACTTAACAATACTGGAAAAATAATTATAATTATCTTATTACGAAATGAAGGAGTTGTTTTGAAATCAAAATTGTATTTTTTTAAGTGTTATTGTTTTTGATTTACATGTAACTTGATGGTATGCGAATGGGTATTTATATTTTGAAATTACCTGTAATAACGAAATTGAATAAATCGACGTATAAAAAATATGCATTGTTTTATTGATTTTTATAAAGGTGCTACCTACAAGCTTCGATTATAGTCAAAAATCTATTCATACAAAAGGAAAGCTTTGCAATACATGTTTATTTACTTTTTTTAGTAATTTCATCTACATTCAATACATTTCTTAGGGGCTTGCGGTGGCTTCACATTTATTGGAAGCAATAAGTAGCAAGCTTACCTAAACTACGTAATCTCGACGGTCAACACTAGCTTCTTTATTAAAACCTGTAAAACTAAGTTCATGCTCACCCAAGAAACACATGACGTCAAGTAACCTTTTAACAATTTCCCGATTTTTTCGAACCTATTCATTCTGCCACCTGTGATCTTCCCTTCGTGGTCCAAGGCATGCTCTATCTGCAAAGTTCCAAAACGTCTTTGTTTAAAAACCGCTTCCAAATGATCGTTACAACACAGTATAGTAAACAATCAGCACAATATCTCAGGTTGGCGGCAACTACACGCGCATCCCCCTTTTGGATGTTTATTTGTAGGGATGCTGACGATACTTCGATACTGGAAATGTGTCGATACTTCTGCACTAATATCGAGTATTTTTATCTTAGATACTTTTTGAGCGATGCCAAGCTGGTATCGCTACTTTTGTAGCGGTACAGGTGTCGAAAATAATTATATAATTATTGAGGGGTGTAATCAATTGCACAAAATTCTCTGCGCGAACCAAACGCGTCTTCATTGGCGTGTACAGCTCTATACTTGGCCAAAAAATATCGAATTGGTACCGGTATCGATATTTTTATTTTCGCATCTCTACCCAGACCTCACACCGTAATCATCCAAAATGGCACCGTCAAGGTCAAATTCTGTGGGAACCATTTTTATATAGGAAATCCTCAGAGATATTCTGCTGGTTGTTTAGTATGCTGTGGTTAAAATGCCTTCTCGATTATTGTACTGGGAAGCGAAATTAAAATCGCTTATTTGGTAGTTATGGCACAGCATAGTAAACAACCAGCACAATAGCTCAGGTTGGCGGAAATTACACGCGCATCCCCACTTTTGGATGGCTTTTTGTAGGGATGCTAACGATACTTCGATACTTCTGCACTAATATCGAGTATTTTTGTCATCGATACTTTTTTTGAGGCATTCCAAGCTGGTATCGATACGTATCGAAAGTAATTATATAATTATTGAGGGGTGTAATCAATTGCACAAAATGCTCTGTACGAACCAAACGCGTCTATTTGGCTAAAAAATATCGAGTTGGTACCGGTATCGATATTTTCATTTTTGCATCTCTACCCAAACTTCACATCCGTAAAATCATCCCAAGGTCAAATTCTGTGATAACCATTTTTATATCGGAAATCCTCAGATTATGCTGGTTGTTTACTATGCTGTGGTTATGGGATGCAATCGGTGGATGCAAGCATAGAACAATGACCTTCGATCTAACGCGACAAGTGCTCGTAGGAAATAAGCGATCTCCTCCTACGGATTACCGATGGCTGAGTTGGTTGCCGTATTATAGGTGTCGCGTCTGGATCTTGTTTTCCACGGTGTAGTAGAGCACAGAGCAGGCATTTTAGACGCGCTCTATGAATAAAATATGTATTACAATTAGCTCGCAATTAAAAACAAACAGATATTTACAACGCAGAAGAAAAACTGCAATTTTTGTGTAAAAAAAGCAGACATGACGGCTGATGAGGAAATTGATATTGAAATATTAATATCGCTGGTTGAGGCTAAGCCTGTGCTGTGGGGCAAAACACTTGAGGTGTACAGACAATACATTTGCACGCGAACCTTCGAAAAGTGTATAAAATGCGCCAAATGCGTGGGTAAACGATACCATAGAGATGAACAGTGGAGGAAAAGTGAGGAATGCAGGCAAGCCAAGGATTTTATAACCGGGCTGAACACATCTAGGTCAGCAAGGCTGCGGTACCGAGGCCGATGGGCCATCAGAAACCTCGTGGGTGTTCTGAAGGGGCACTGTAGGCTCAGGCGGCATCTATCACTATTAGGAATTGGAGACGACTCCCTATGTATGGGTTGTGGAGAGGCCGATGAAACGGCCTACCACTTCCTTGCGGAATGTGAGTTGCTAGGCGGGCTGAGATATGAGATCTTTGGATCTGATAGACTCCAGCCTGAGGAATTACCCTCCCTAAGCTGAGCCGATGTACTGGCCTTTGTTAAAAGGTCGGGCAGGTTTGGCAAGGTGGGGGGAGGCAGGTGGTGGTGGCTGAGGGGTTATATTCGGGGATGGCAAAAAGGGTGTACTTGCCACCCGCGGCCGCCCCACAGCTACTACTACTTGACCGGAGGTTCTTCTCATAGATCCAATGATTTTAGGGCTAATCTGAGCACCATTGGATTCAACGGTAAATTTCCTATAAAAAGTTGAAAAGTCAAAAAATCAGGAATGAGAGTGGGTGTTTTAAAATCGAAAAAATCCAAAGACCATTTGTTAAAAAAGACGAACTGAAAACATTTTTGGTTCTAGATTAGGACAAAGATTCGTGTGTTGGTTACTTTGGATCATTGAACATAAATTCGACCACTTCCAAATTTTGGTGTGTTTGAAGTAGATGTTAAATTTGCACATCGCGCAGATTTGCATGCTCACTATACATATATATATTTTTTTGAGAACGTTAGGTACAATATTGGCCATAAAAGGTAGAAAATGCTGAGGTAACATCTCAAAATTGGGTATGAGGGCGTTCTAAAATCGAAAAAATCCAAAACTTAGGTAGGTACCCCCCTTTGTTAAAAAAAGACGACTCAACTAAAATGTTTGGTTCAGGACAAAGACTCTTAAAATTGTTCTAAAATCCAAAATGCAGGGCCAATTTGAGCACAGCCTTTTCATCACACAGCTGTTACTGTCTTCTATGTGTTCAAAACGACATCTTTCACTTGATTTTCTTTGCAGCAGGTTGGGATTTTCTGATAACTATCGCTATCGGTGTATCTTCATCATCAAAGCCCCAAATTTTGTCTTGGGTCTTGGTTGGCACATCTTAATAGTTTATGGCAGCCATCTGCATCATTTTGTCAAAACATTGTGCATTATACTAGTAACTAACTTTTCATCTTTGTAAAACATTATAAATAACAATTTATAACTTCTTTAATTTTTATTCTGTGCTGTATGGAAAGTCGGCCAAAGTTCATCATAAGCAACGCCTTCACCCGATTATCCATTTTGAATAATACGTTAGTAGGTTAGAATCGCCGATATAAACAACGCGTAGCGATTCACACAAGAGATGACTGAGGCAGGAGCGGCATCTGTTCATATGCCACCTTTAACTTTTTGGTTTTCATTGGTTATTTTCAAAGTCGATTGATGTGTAATTGACCAATAGGAGTGCTCTCGGTCCGCTATCCGTGCCGTCCGTGCCTTGGCGTCTTCAATCAACCACGTGACGAGACACTGGTTAAGTTCGAGCTTAGTGTGCTGCGAGTGCCAGTTTTTATAGAATGAGCACCGTGTGCTACTTACAAATCAGCCAGCAGACTGTAGCTAGACACAGGTACTAGCACTGTATACATACCTACTAAAAAGTATTATTTTTCTCTTTTGCTCAGGGGGGCGCGCGACATTGCGCCTTAAAGAGGAACCGCCCTTGATTAAACAGAATGCAAAGTACTTTGACAGTACATTGTTGACGATTTTTAAATAAATATTTCACTCTCACCATAGACTCTTCTAAATACACACTCCTACGGTTGATAATTTTTTGCACAGTTAGAAACCTGAGACAACTACTATCTGACCAGTTATTTTTCACAGGCCGTATGGACGGAAATACAAAATATATTCTATTGTTTGCAGATTCTTTTTTGTTGGTTTAACAAAATTATGCGTTCAAACCTCCAATGTGTCCATTTATCTATCAGATTATCCGATACCTATTAAAACACTGCCTGCACTGGCAATCACCACAGAAGGGGGATTAATCAATTTCAATTATTATCGTATAAATCCTGCATGGTTAGCAACCAGTGGCATGCCCAAACACCCAGGGGATCCGGTTTGGCTTACAAAAATATTATGAATGTGCAAACGTACAGGCATTATTATACAAACTTTTGAATACAGCATGCATGATGAAAACATCCAGTTCACTACGAATTTAGAAGAAAATCAAAAACTAGCCCTCCTTGACGTTCTTCCAACAAGAAAAGGAGGCACGCTCTGGGACACAAGGTATATAGAAAACCAACGCATACTGACCGGTGCTTACATAAAGAATCAAACCACCATCCATCTCAGAGAAGTACGGAAATATTAGAATTTTGACAGAACGGGCTAGAAAAGTGTGCGAACCAGAGGAACTCGGCACCGAACAGAGGACCTGAGCACCTAAAGAACGCTCTTAAGGCAAACGGTTATTATACAGAAAAAGAAATAACAAGAACAATGAAAAGAAATATGGCAAAACAACAAACTGAACCGATAGCAAAAGCTTTTTTGCGCTATGTGCCTGAAATAACAGACAATAAGAAAAATGCCATAAAAAAGAAAACGTCAAGACCATCTACAAGCCCGTAAGAAAGATACAGGAGTATTTTAGAACGGTCAAGCATAAAAGAGATCCACTCACAACACCAGGGTTTATCGCATACCATGCACATGTGGGAGTACAGGGTGTCCCATTTTGGCACTTTTACGGGGTATCTCGGTTATTTTTGAACATAGAGAGTTGCGGTTTTCGCGACATGTGCCACTTTTTTTTGAAACTAAAGATGCCGTGAACAAAATTATCATGGCCCTCTTGGTTTTTGAGATACAGGGTGAAATCGAAAACTATCGATTTTGAGACCACCCTCGTATCTTGGTTGTCTTTTATTATTATTGAAAAGAAAAGAAAGGGTCTTATAGATTTTTTTCTGTAGAATCCAGTGGTGTAGTTTGATTTTTTCTTACTCCAACCATTTTTCAGTTATGAAGCAAACATATATTTTTTTAAATGGAACACCCTGTATATTATTTTTGAAGTCAATCAGAAATAATTCAAGCTCTTCAAAAATATATATTAGTATCAATTTTTTCTGAAAACTAAGCTCAAAATTTCATTTTTTACTTTATTTGTAGCAGTAGGCCATAATTAATCTATTAAAAACAATATCCAAATAAACAATTATTAAGATACAAGATACTTAATACTTTTAAACTCAATTATTTAATTGCATTTTATACGCTATTAACTACTATTTGTGATAATGTTCCGTAAATATTACTTATTGTATTACATTACTTAAAACCAAACATTATATCTGAAGAATATCAACATACTATTAAATTTGAATTTGAATAAAAATAAAAACTAAAAACATCGAGGAGCTTTTAGAGATGTGGGTTCAACTTGGAGACTATTTTCTCGAATGCACAATTTCTTATTCTTTTAATGGCATTTAAAAGAATTATTGGTCTCCTTCGTGTTGTGGCGATTAAAAATTCCCAAACTTGGATTCTGTGCAAATGTTGAAGTATCTTAAACTTGTATGGATGGTAATTGTATTTTTTTAGAATTATTTCTACAGTTGATTTTTGTACCCCTACAGTTTCTTCTTTGTAATTACAAGATGATGAATGCGTTGCTTCTATGTAACCTAATAGGTTTGTTTCCCTATGCTCCCTATTATCCTTGAAATAAGTTTTAGGAATAAAGTATCTGTACCTAACTATTTTTATTTTTAGACCAGCAAATATATCTGAAAACGGTTGCTGTCTCTCTGGGTATCTAAGCCGCCATTATTATAAAAAATTGACAATAATTAAAATGAAAACACAGAAAGAACAAAGCTACATTTAATAAAAATATAATTAAAAGTTGACCGTCTCGCAAGTTTTTTACAGATTTGCTTTTTTGTTTTTAATAGAAGAGTCACAGCCTACTATCTACTCAATATAATAATAACACAATATTCATCATTTTAATGAGACATTATTATTTAAAAAAATGTATTTTGATCCTGTTTTTTCGAATTTGAGTAGGAAGTCTCTTGTAGAGTATTAACTACTTAGATGCTTATTATATATAGTTTATTAACCATGGCCTACTGCTACAAATAAAGTAAAAATTGGAAAAAATCAAATTTTGAGCGTAATTTTCAAAATAACTTAATACTAATATATATTTTTGAAAAGCTTGAATGATTTCCGATTGACTCTAAAAATAATATACAGGGTGTTCTATTTAAAAAATATATGTTTGCTTCATAAATCAAAAATGGTTAGAGTAAGAAAAAATCAAACGACACCACTGGATTCTACAAAAAAAATTCTAAAATTTCTAATAAAATAAAAGACAACCGAGATACGAGGGTTGTCCCAAAATCGATAATTTTCGATTTAACCCTGTAGCACAAAAACCAAGAGGGTCAGGATAATTTTGTTGACGATATCTTTAGTTTCACAAAAAATAGCACACTGTCGCGAAAACCGCAACTCTATCTTCAAAAATAACCGAAATATCCCGTAAAAGTGCCCAAAATGGGACACCCTGTACATAGGAACAACGAACGAGGTACTATGGAACTATTTTTATTTAACGAACAACTGAAATACAAGCCCATAATAGTATTTGATGAAGTCAAAACCCAGAATTATCGAGACAGTATAAGTATGCTGAAGAAATAACTTGATGCGTGAATATTATCAAGCACATTTAAATCAAGGTAGGTAGGCTTTGAAATATTGACAGTTTTCATAACCTTCTCAGTAATTTCATACTTTGTGAAAACGCAGCGATATCCAGAACGGAGGCACCCTAAAACTAAAGCATTTCAAAGATTGAAGAATCGTTTTATTCGACTGGGTCAGTTAATATTCCAAAGATTTGCTTGACAATTACGCATCACGTCTACAAAATTATTTCCTCATTATACTTGACTTATATTTTCTCGACAATTCAGGGTTTTGACTTCATCAAATACTATTATGGCCTTATATTCTGATTGTTCGTTAAATAAAAATAAAATTCCATAGTACTCCCTCAGAACAAATAAATTTCAGTTCACAAATAGAAGGTGTATTTAAAATTTGCAGAAAAATTAAAATATCTCAGAAATTATTGTTATCGTACCTATTGAAAGCAATTTTTTGGTATAATAAAATATGGAGGGTTACATTGAAAAAAGAAGAGAAAATCTAAATTTTCCATTATACCTCACCCTGTGTATGAAAATGCGTCGTCGACCTTTTTTAGAGCCGGCGTTAAAACCAGAGGATATTTTTTATCTTGAGATGTATAAAAAATCATTTTTGAATAACTACTTCCTGATATGGTCATTTTGCAGCGATTTGGATATAAAAATGGTCATAACGTTTGAAATACCGTGTATAATGTTACAATATCTTATATTGTAAGACCGGGGTACATTAGTAAAATCTAAATATTGTGCCAGTCCGGCCCTGCCTTTTTCCAGAAAATCGGCCGAGAACGCGGAGAAGTCGCTCGAGCGCGACGGGAAGTGGACGGAATTGTCTGGACGCCGAGATCTTTCTAGAGCCGGGGTTCCGTACGATATATAGATAGGCGCATCGAACGGCTGAACAGTTAGAGTCGATACAGTGCAAGCGAGCAGTCGAATACGCGATAGCCCAGTGGCGCGCGCGAAATAAATGAACTGTGACATAAATTAGTGAAGTGTAGGACCAATATAAATTAGTGTAGTGACTTTAGATAAATTAGACTGTTAAGTATTAGGCCAGGCGTAGTGTACATAGCAACGTGGTACGGGCAGTTAAGTGAATAAACTGTCAAGATGGTGAGATTCAGTGAACTGAAGGTTGCGGATTTAAGCAGAGAACTCGATGAACGCGGTGCCGATAGCAACGGGCCGAAGGCCGTTCTCCAGGATCGACTCCGACAAATAATGATTGAAGAGGGTGAGGATCCAGATACCTTCGAATTCGAGTCACCTGAATTCGAGTGGGCCAAGGAGCTCGAAGCAAAAATCGAAGAAAGCTCCAAACAGTCGGAATCTGCTCTACTGTCGCTCGAAGCAAAAATCGAAGCAAGCTCTAAACAGTCTCTCCACGAGATCACTGCTTTAAATAAGGACATCGAAGAGAGAATCGGCACCAGAATTGACACCTTGGAATCGAAGATGGAAGAGCAAAGAGAGGATCTCAAGAGGGGATTAGGAAAACAAAACGAAGATCTTAAGAGGGGATTGGAAAAACAAAAAGAAAATCTCGAGAAGGGGTTGGAAAAACAAAAAGAGGATTGGAGAAACAGAAAGAAGATCTGCGAGACAACATCCGACGCCTGGACGCAGAGATGGACAAGCTGCGAATGGAGCTTCAGCCTGCAAGCGTAACGACACCAAGTGACCTGAAGGCAGGAGATTCGTGCAGTCCGAGACTGAAACCTCCTCAGTACGATGGGAAAACGTCCTGGGAGAATTACCTCCTCCAGTTTGAAGCGGCCGCAAACGCAAATGGTTGGTTATCTGGTTAGAAGGCAAGAGCTTTGGCGTTAGCACTGAGAGGTGAAGCTACAGATGTTCTTCAAACGCTATCACCGGCAGAATGGGGGGAGTACGAACAGCTAGTCAGGCATCTGGAAATGAGGTTTGGTCAAGCCAGATTCGGTCACGCCTTCCACGCTCAGCTGAAGAATCGCTCCCAACGACCAAACGAGACGCTGCAGGAATTTGAAGCAGATATAGCCCGCTTGGTTCGACTGACATATCCGACGGTTCCGGAAGATCTAGTGGAGCGATTAGCAGTGGAGGCATTTGTGGGAGGTCTTCGTGATACCGAAATGCGTCAAATTGTGGCACTCGCACATTCGGAACGTCTGGTGGATGCTCTAGCCAGAGCTTTAGAATTTGCTGTGCTGTGAAAAAGACCTACCAGTGCCAGGCCCGAGTTCGGGAGTTTGAAGCTGAGACAGAAGTGCCGGCCCTAGTTGAGGAACTGCGGCGGGTAATTAGTGAGGCCCGTTCCAAGAAGAAGAGAGAGAGATCCGATGCTGGAATTGCGGCGAGCTGGGTCATGTAAGAAGCCGCTGCAAGGAGGAAAAGAAGCCACTGCCGACGCCGGAAAGCTAAGTCGGGTCGAAGAGAAGAGGCGATCCTCGACCCGCATCCAGAAGGCCTCAGGAAGAACTGCTCGTGTGGCCTACGTGGGGCAGCAGGCGAACAGTCTGTATGTGGATGGCTTCGTGAACGGCAAGCAGAAGCTAATGCTTCTGGATACGGGTGCGACGAAGACCATGATGTGCTCCAGAAGAGTGCTGATGTAAGACCAACAAGATGGCGGCTGCGCACTGCTACCGGAGAGCCCGCAAGCATCCATGGGGAAGTCGACATACAGCACCAGTTTGGGAACACCAAGATAAGACATCGAGTTTTGTTAGCCGACATCGAGAACGAGGTGATAGTTGGAATGGACATCATGGACACCTATGGATTCCAACTGGACCTGAGACATGGTACCCTGCTAGTCCAAGAGGAAGAGGTAGTCCTCCACCGACGTCAAGAAGAGGCTGTCCAGGTGGTGCTCTCAGCAGAAACTGTCATTCCAGGAAGATGCGAGGTGATAATTGAAGCCTGCCTGATTGATGACGCTGATCGAGGGAGCGTCATGCTGTTTGAACCTCAACCAGATGAGGAGCTGATTGGCCGTGGAATCGCCATTGGAAAATGCCTGGTACGAGCTGATGAGGAAATTCCGGTGAGGTTGCTGAACGCGAACGGCTTTCCGGTACACCTCAAGAAAGGAACACCACTGGGTCGTTGTTTTCCAGTCTCATCAGTGGTGAGGAGTGTAAATGCATCAGACCAACGGAATGAGCGGTTGCATGAGAACCTGACTGAGTTTGTGGCTGATTCGTCGAAAGGCTTGAGCAAGGAACAACAGAAGAGGCTGAGGGTATTCATCACAGAATACCAGGATATCTTCGATGTTGGCATTGGAAAGAAGGGGAGGACAAATGTGGTCCGACACAAGATCTCACGGGCGATGTACCACCTATTCGGCAACCACCAAGAAAGCTACCATTGGCCAAGCGAGAAGAAGAGGATAGGGTCATCAAGGAAATGGAAGAAGAGGGGGGAGCAATCAGCGAGTCCTTGGTTATCGCCGGTTGTGCTCGGGAAGAAGAAGGACGGGTCTACACGATTCTGCGTGGACTATCGGCAGCTCAATAACGTCACGAAGAAAGACAGCTACCCTCTGCCAAGAATCGACGACACCCTAGACACTTTGGCAGGTTCTAAAAGTGTTATCTACGCTTGATCTGAAAAGCGGCTACTGTCAAGTCGAGATGAACCCAGGGGATAAGGAGAAAACTGCGTTCACCGTCGGCTGGGGGTTATGGCAGTTTACAGTTATGCCGTTTGGACTGTGTAACGCGCCAGCTACATTTGAGAGGCTCATGGAGACTGTCTTGAAGGGGTTGTCTTGGGAAACCTGCTTGGTCTACCTAGATGACATCATCGTGGTTGAGAAATCGTTCGAGGATCACCTCAAGAACTTGGAACAAGTATTTAAGAGGCTGCGCCAATCAGGCTTCAAGCTGAGCCCCAAGAAGTGCCACCTGTTCCAGAAGAAGGCAGTAAAAGGATGGCCTATACCCAAGAACAGACATGACGTAAGGAGCTTCCTGGGTCTGTGTACATACTACCATCGATACGTGGCTGGATTTCCTACCATCGCCAAGTCGCTGACTAGGTTTACGGAGGAAGGCCGCAGGTTCCAGTGGGGAAATGACTGCCAGCAAGCTTTCGACCTACTGAGGAAAGCTCTCTCGATGGCTCCAGTGCTAATCTATCTCCTACCTACTGGCAAATTTGTGTTAGACACCGATACGAGCAACGTGGGGATAGGTTCAGTTCTGTCGTAGATACAAGATGGTCGCTATCTAAGCCCGAGAGAAACTATTGCGTCACTCGGAGAGAATTGCTGGCCATCGTCAAGTCCATGGAGCACTTTTACAAGTACTTGTACGGGAGGAAGTTTCTGCTGAGGACGGACCATGCATCCCTGACATGGCTACTTCGATTCAAGAATCCAGAGGGACAGGTAGCCAGGTGGATCGAGTGACTGCAGGAATTCGACTTTGACATTGAACACCGTGCTGGCAAGTCTCATGGGAATGCGGATGCACTTTCGAGGAGACCGTGTCCCGACGACTGCGCTCACTGCAACCGAGCCGAGACGAAGGACGCCATGACCAGGAGAACCACCGTTTTGGATGATCGCTGGCAGCCTACCGAACTCCAGAAAGACCAAGAAGAGGATCCCAGCCTGAAACTGATCATCGAGTGGAAGAGGGAAGACCAACGACCGAGTTGGCAGGAGGTTTCACCTTACTCGCCTACGGTCAAGTCCTACTGGGCTCAGTGGGACAGGCTGGTGATGGAGGACGGCATCCTGCGACGAATACTCGAGGACAAAGAAGGGGCCGAGGAAAGAAGACTGACCGTGGTGCCTAGGAACCGCGTGGCCGAGGTACTTGGGGAGATTCACAGCGGAACCAGTGGAGGTCATCTGGGCGTGGCCAAGACCCTGGAGAAGGTTCGGGAGCGGTTCTACTGGTTTAGGTGCAAGGAAGACGTCAAGGAATGGTGCAGGAAGTGTACAGTCTGTGCCGCCAGCAATCGTCCACAGAGACGTAAGAAAGCTCCTATGCACCAATACAACGTAGGAAACCCCTTCGAGAGGATCGCTATCGACGTAGCAGGACCTTTTCCGGAGAGCGAAGCTGGGAACAAGCACATCTTCGTGGTGATCGACTACTTTAGCAAATGGGTCGAAGCTTACGCTCTGCCAAACCAGGAGGCCGCAACCGTTGCTGACGCTCTGGTCAAGGAATGGATTTGCCGTTTTGGAGTTCCGCTCGAGCTGCATTCGGACCAGGGAAGGAACTTCGAGTCTGCACTCTTCCAGAACGTGTGCAAAACTTTGGGGATTAGGAAGACTCGGACCACGGCGTTACATCCTCAGTCGGACGGCATGGTGGAAAGGATAAACAGGACGGTGAACCGCTATTTGGCCAAGGTTGTCTCCGACCACCAACGAGACTGGGACAGCTGGCTCGATCTGTTCCTGTTGGCGTACCGCGCGGCAGTCCATGAAACCACGGGAGGGACCCCAGCCAGTATTGTGTTTGGGTGAGAGCTCCGGCTACCCTGTGACCTCATGTTTGGTTGCAAACCAGAGGACGATGTGGCAGGCGAAGATTACGTTGCCAACCTTCGCAAGAGAATCGACGAGGCCCATGAGAAAGTTCGTCATAATATTCGCACCGCAAGCGACCGCATGAAGATGACGTACGATGTAGGGTCCAGCGAAACAGCGTACCAACCTGGAGACCTGGTCTGGCTGTACAACCCTCAGAAACGTCGTGGCTTGTCACCGAAGCTCCAGAGTTCCTGGGAGGGCCCGTATGAGGTCGTCAAGAAGATCACGACGTAGTCTATCGAATCAAGAAGGCCAACGGTGGAAAACCCAGAGTCGTACACTTTACAGGTTGGCTCCGTTTGCTGGAAATAATGCGGAGGCGCAAGTTAGAGAGCTTGAGCAACTCCACCCAGAGCTGAACTTCGAGGACTTCATGGCCACTCACACTGGTACAGGGAAGGCTAGGTTTGGCGTGACTCGTGAGGAACATCGAGATCTGTTCACGGTGCCGGATGAGTACGTGTTGGCACATTGCGTCGCAAGAGATCTTCGGATGTCCCGAGGGATTGCCAGTGAATTCCAACGTCTGTTTGGCCAGGTGGACGAGCTGAAGAGACAGGGTGGACGAGTCGGACAAGTGATGGAGTTACGAAGTTGCCAGAGGCGATTGTACTATTTGATTCCGAAGAAAAAGTCCTATCAGAAACCAACATACCGGACTGTATGGGAGGCCCTCCAGAACCTCAGAGAGAAGCTGCTGACCGCAAATGTTTTGAAACTGGCGATTCCTAAGCTAGATTGCGGATGGGACGGCCTGGACTGGCGGATCATCCGAAACATGCTGGAAGTCCTCTTCAAGTTCACGGCAATTGAAATTCTGGTCTGCAGCTGGAACCCGAGAGGACCGACAGAACAGAGAACCGTGGATTGCTTCTTTTACCAAACTTCTGGCTGCCCATTCAGACATGAACGTTTCGGGGACGAAACGGCCTTAAGGAGGGGGCTGTGTGCCAGTCCGGCCCTGTCTTTTTCCAGAAAATCGGCCGAGAACGCGGAAACGTCGCTCGAGCGCGACGGGAAGTGGACGGAATTGTCTAGACGCCGAGATCTTTCTAGAGCCGGGGTTCCGTACGATATATAGATAGGCGCATCGAACGGCCGGACAGTTAGAGTCGATACAGTGCAAGCGAGCAGTCGAATACGCGATAGCCCAGTGGCTCGCGCGAAATAAATGACCTGTGACATAAATTAGTGAAGTGTAGGACCAATATAAATTAGTGTAGTGGCTTTAGATAAATTAGACTGTTAAGTATTAGGCTAGGCGTAGTGTACATTGTTAGTGAAAATAAATAGTGAAATCCGTACCAAGTGTTTCCTTGCCCAATCGGACTAAAGACTTGTAACAATATGTAATAAAATATAGGGTGTCACATTCAAAAGAAATTATTGTTGCATCACCACGAAGTTATGGATCACTTTTAAAAATATTTTCTGAGCAAGGAGCATATCCTACAACTTTTGTATACAACTATTTTCGCTGTCTTTTATACTGGTGGAGTTGTTAACCGATTCGGTACTAAAAACTCAACCTGTATAAATAAAAAGAATAAAATAATTGCAAAATTATTGTTACACTTTGTAACTTTGCTATAGTCCCAAACAAATTCCGCAATAGTACTTTTTTCTCTAGCAAGCGACCGTCCTCAGTAGGTTGCAGAGTTTCAAAAATAACCTATGTTTAGTTGCTACAAAACGTCCGAATATCTCTCTTAAATTTTGTCCTGAAATAGTCTAAGCTGTAGTTTTACATATGGACTCCTTCGTTACAAGTGTAACTAAACTTCTGTCCTTCACCCTTGACATAGATTTAAAAGCCCTGTTAATCCTTAATGGACGAGAAGACGCAACTGAAAATCGAATTTCACTTCTTGCTTGACCTCCAAAGTCCGTGACCGAGACACAGATCGAATTATAGCCACTCAAACTGGATATGAATTATGTCGAAGGTCTGGTCACTGATGAAATAA
Source organism: Callosobruchus maculatus (assembly GCA_951848785.1). Classification (NCBI taxonomy): domain Eukaryota; kingdom Metazoa; phylum Arthropoda; class Insecta; order Coleoptera; family Chrysomelidae; genus Callosobruchus; species Callosobruchus maculatus. The sequence continues at coordinate 1,110,632 of CATOUR010000064.1, read as the reverse complement.
CCGACCAAAGACATGCCATTTGCACCAAATTTGCCAATGCAATTTACCCCAAATTGATATTATGCACTTTGATAAAGGTTGCAGTGCCCAGAACGTCATAAAAGGTTTATCTCTCAGCATACCTATATGGTGTCTTACACGGGTAAGGGCTAAAAACCTGAAACACAGTGGCGGCTCCTGAAATTTTTAAAGAGCGGTCGCACAATATTTTTAGTTAAAAAAAACTACTCGAAAATCCTACCAGAGATTGTTGAGGCCGCAGCTGCACCCTGCACATAAGTTTTCAGTTTACACAAGGACAGTTATTTCTTAGTTAGTATCACAAAAAGTTACTTCTTAAGAGTGTTTTGCTTATCTTATCACAAAATGTTACTCAACCAGCCGTCTGCCTCATTTTGTCAAAACGTTGTACATTATACTAGTATTTACTTAGGTACCCATTTTTATCTTTATAATATTATTTATGGTTCCCTCAATTTTTATTTCTGCTCTAAGGAAAGTCGGCCTAGGTTCATTTTAGGCAACGCGTTCACCCGATTATCAATTTTAAATAATAGGTTAATAGGTTAGATGTAAACACGCGTAGTGACTCGAACGAGAGAAGACGACTGAGGCGCGTCATAAGGAGCGGCCTCTGTTCGTATTGGTTCATATGTCGCCGGTAACCTTTTGGTTTTCGTTGGTCACTTTCAAAGTCAATAGGAGCCCTCTCGATCTGCTATCCGTGTCGTCTGTGCCTTGGCGTCTTCAGTCAATCACGTGTCGAGGCACTGGTTAAGTTCGAGCTTAGTGTGCTGCGAGTGCCAGTTTTTATAGTATGAGCACTGTGTGCTACTTACAAATCAGCCAACATATTGTAGCTAAAAGTAGGTACTAGCACTGCATGCATACCTACTAAAAACTCTTTTTTTCTCTTTTGCTGAGGAGTACTTTGACAGTTGTTTGGCAGTACAGTTACTAAAAATTTTTAAATAAATATTCACTCTCACCATAGACTCTAAATACACTCTCCTACGACTTTTTGCACAGTTAGAAACGTGAGACAACTACTATCTGACCAGTTATTTTTCACAGGCCATATGGATGGAAATATAAAAGATATTGTATTGTTTGCAGATTCTTTATTGTTGCTTTAACGAAATTATGCGTTCAAACCTCCAATGTGTCCGTTTATCTATCAGATTATCCGATACTTACTAAAGCACTGCCCGCACTGGCAATCACTACAGAAGGGGGATCAATCAATTTCAATTACTATCGTATAAATCCTGCATGGTTAGTTATCAGTGCACACACCCAGGGGATTCTGTTTGGCTTAAAAAATATTATGAACGTGATTCCAGCAAACACACAGGCATTATTATAGCAAACTTTTTATATGACAGCGTGCATGATGAAATCATCCAGTTCACTAGGAAGGGAGAAGAAAATCAAAAACCTTGACTCGAACAAGAGAAAATGACTGAGGCGCGTCAGCATGAATGGTCTCGCTTCGTATTGATTCGTATGTCATCTGTAACCTTTTGGTTTTCATTAGTCATGTTCAAAGTTAATTGATGTGTGGTTGACCAGTAGGAGCGTCAATAACGTGCGATCGACCAATAGGAGCCCTCTCGGTCCGCTATTCGTGCCGTTCGTGTCTTATTGGCGCCTTCATCAATCACGTGACGAGACACTGGTTAAGTTCGAGCTTAGTGTGCTGCAAGTGTATGTACATTTCATAACAGGCAGATTAAGAAATATCAGCTATTAAATGAAAATACATTAACAGATATAAAAAATATTAGTTATTAAATAAAAATACATTAACAACTATATTAAAGTAGCTATAAAAATATCTTAAACTGCTGTTACCATTAATTTTGTTTTTTTTATAAACAAACTTGGCAACATCGAACATTTTTGTCTGCATTCCTTTTGTAGCTTCAGATCCGCTGATAATAGGTATAGGTATATACTAACACTGCATACATTCCTACTAAAAAGTATTTTTTTCTCTTTTGTTCAAGGGGGACGCGCGGCATTGCGTCTTAAGGTGGAACCGCCCCTGCTGAAATAGCAAGTTGTAAACGTACGCTTACGTTCTACTTTAAGAGGATTCGGTTTTATCTCAGAGATAAAAGTGGGGAATAAAGCTACCTATATAGCGGTTTAAAGCTCAATAAAAATTTGCGATAAGTACTTTGATGGGGCTTTAAAATACGTCGTTTCGTATTTGATAAAATGAAAAATAGTATGTTATAGTATCACTGCTATCAAAATTAATAACAGAGAGGTTCTTGCGTTAACGTCAATCATAGTGCTCGAAAAATAGCAAAAATAGCAAAAAAATAGATAATACCTAATTCAAGATAGCTTGCAAAAAACTCAATAATTTCAATTTTATTTGAAAGTCATACCACAGCATAGTAAACAATCAGCACAATATCTCAGATTGGCGGCAATTACACGCGCAACCCCCCCATTGGATGATTATTTGTAGGGATGCTAACGATACTTCGATACTTGAAATGTATCGACACTTCTGCAGTAATATCGAGTATTTTTATCTTAGATACTTTTTGAACGATTCCAAGCTGGTATCGCTACTTTTGTAGCGGTATCGGTATTGAAAATAATTATATAATTATTGAGGGGTGTAATCAATTGCACAAAATTCTCTGTACCAACCAAACGAGCCTTCATTGGCATGTATAAAAGCTCATGCTCGAATTGGTACCGGTATCGGTATTTTTATTTTCTCATCTCTACCCAGACTTCACACCCGTAAAATCATCCCAAGGTCAAATTCTGGGGGAACCATTTTTATATAGGAAATCCTCACAGATATTCTGCTGGTTGTTTACTATGCTGTGGTCATACTTTGACGTTTCACTTATTGAAGTACTCATTATCAACGGCCCATTATACTTTTACATTTAATAAACAATATGGTAAACATTTTTTGATCAACTCCCATTAAGTTTATACAGTGATTACAAAATTACTTTTGAACAGGTAATACCAATAAACCGACAGCATGAATTATACGAGGGTTGCTCTATATCTCCGTCAATATAGAGCAACCCTCGTATATTGACTGTCATATGCAGCAGCATATAGAATCCGCGCTCTTCTGGTTGGCCAAGTAAACGCGCCGTGGCGTTCCACCAAGAAAAGAAGCTGCTGTTTAGCAGCGATTTTCTTTGGTTTGCCGTTACCTTCGGGTACCAGATGGCGCACAGGCAGATCTTTTCTGCCGCCTGCTCTCAGCATGAATTATGTTTCATAATCATAACCTACGCTAGCTATGAACAACTAGATACCAATACGTATGCATATGATTAAGTACACAGTACACGGTAAAATAACTGCAAAGGTGGCTATGAAACGTCAAACGCTAACTCGAACGGTGTACATTGTTCATTTTAGTGACATACCCGTTTTACATCGACAATAAATCCATGGTTTTAATTCCTGGATTCAGTTCGTGGTCGAAATTGACAAGACTACAGGAATTTGACGTCAAATGAGTCAATGGATTTCTTCTTGGATTTGTTCACTGATTTAGAACCTGTTCTAATCTGTGGTCAAGTTTGACGTAAAATTCGGTAGTGCCAACCTTAAAAATCACATGACATGATGCATGTCACGCATGTTGCATATCCGTCTCTGTATATTATTAGACATTTTTTGGGTGAACATTCGCGATCAAATTAAGTTTTACTGTCAAAAGGCCACAAAAAAATATTAATTAAATAATCTTGCGAAAACATATTACACCAACAGTGTTGGCAGCACTGTATGCTATCACAAAATGCATGGTTTTATTCACATATTATGTAAAACACAATCAAGTTAACCTTGAAGATGATTAAGTTGTCAATTATTGTCATCATTTATTGTTACACGATAGGAAGTAGATATGCAAAATTATTTAATTCAGTTTTGGAAAATGGTGAATGCCCTAGCAATTTCTGATATATTAAAAAATGGTGGCTGTGATATGTGCCACAATAAGTATTACAAGTTTATTCTAGATTTTGGAGCATCTGCACTGGCGGTTCCTCCTTAAGGCGCAATGCCGCCCCCCCCCCTGAGCAAAAGAGAGAAGAATACTTTTTAGTGGGTATGTATGCAGTGCTAGTTTGTCCCAATTTCTAGCTACAATCGGTTGCCTGATTTGTAAGGGCACACAGTGCTCAGGCTATAAAAACTGGTACTCGCAGCATACTAAGCTCGATTTTAACCAGTGTCTCGTCACGTGATTGACTAAAGACGCCAAGGCACGGACGGCACGGATAGCGGACCGAGAGCGCTCCTAATGGTCAATCGCACGTTATTAGCGCTCCTATTGGTCAATCACACATCAATCGACTTTGAAAATGACCAATGGAAACGAAAAGGTTGCGGTGACATACGAACCAATACGAACAGAGGCCGCTCCTGCTGACGCGCGTCAGTCATCTCTTGTTCGAGTCGCTACCCGTTGTTTACATCCGCGATTCTAATCTACTTCTTCTTCTTCTTCTTCAATTTTACTGGACTCGTGTCAATTCTGACATCAATGTTCAATGCTGCTTCGACAGCAGGTTACAACTCGTTTAAATCTCAAAAATCATTGTTTAGCGAGCGGTAATTACTATCCTTTATCTACGACCGGAGCAATAAATATTACGACTTGAATATATTATAATTCCAGACTATTGACAACTAAATCACTCTTTTGTCACTAAAATAAATACCGTAGGCCTTTACGGAAACTATGATCGGGTTAACCCGATCGCTTGGATCACTGATCCAGACGTTCGGAAAATGATCTGGGATCAGTCAGTTCACCCTTGTAAAATAAGTGATTACGATCGGATGATTCAGATCAGTAGCTGTTTACCTTAACAATCTGTATTATATTCCTAAACCAAATCTTTCGTTACTCGATGTCCGTTAAATCCATGGAATCATAAATCTCACTTGACAGCTGTTTGACGTATAACTGATCTATCCGGATCCAGATCGCTGTTTCCGTAAAGGCCTCGTATATCGTTCGAATTCATAGCAATTCATAGCATGTATTTAATTAGTATTGGTATCTAGTCAGCTTTGTTCATACATAAAGACGAATAACGCAGTTGGGAAGCCTTTCGAAAAGAAATCGTGTTAAATGTGTCAACATAGTTTGTACACACCATAGTAAACAACCAGCATAATATCTCTGAGGATTTCCTATATAAAAATGGTTCCCACAAAATTTGACCTTGGGATGATTTATGGATGATTTTATGGCTGTGAAGTTTGGGTAGAGATGCGAAGATGAAATTATCGATACCGGTACCAACTCGATATTTTTTTAGCCAAATAGGCGCGTTTGGTTCGTACAGAGAATTTTGTGCAATTGTTTACACCCCACAATAATTATATAATTATTTTCAATACCGATACCCCTACAAAAGTATCGATACCAGCTTGGAATCGCTCAAAAAGTATCTAAGATAAAAATACTCGATATTAGTGCAGAAGTACAAGTATCGAAGTATCGTTAGCATCCCTACAAAAAAATCATCCAAAAGTGGGGACGCGCGTGTAATTGCCGCCGAGTTATTGTGCTGGTTGTTTACTATGCTGTGGTTTGTACCTATGTCCGGTTAAGCATTTGCCATAACTTAAACGTGTATGTACTGGGCTAATATAACGATTATTCCAATGCAGTGGTAGCGACGCTCGGCTCATCCACCATAGTTTAAATAAGGAGAATCGTTTCAATATTAGAAATTGCTAACACTTTCACCATTTATTGCAAATGAATTTTCAAGAAACAAACTTGCTCAATAACGTTTTGCTCTAATTTTTATTGGTTGTAGCCAAATTTGAAGAATAGTTACTGACGTAACAGGTCCCGAAAGTGATATTTTATGAGTATGCAGTCCTGGCAGCCTGTTGCGAGTCCCGTAAAATCACTTTCGGGTAGCATTACGTATAACATTTTTTCTGCAGCCGTTTATTTTATAAGATACTAAAAAATAATAGGGACAGATACTATAAATATTACTTATGAACATTACAGCCGTTCCGAAAATAAAACTTTCGGTATGATTTATTCCTTTCGGTACGATTTGTGTAAAGTTTCCCCTTTCGATTTAATAAATCATATACCGAAAATTTTATTTTCGGGGCGGCTACGGAAAAGGTTTACTATTGAATGATTTTATTTCAATTTCTCGATCTTACCCACTGAGTATCATTAAGGTACAGTGGTACAGAAATTTGTATTGACAAGAAATGAATAAATTGTTACCTCGAGAATTTTGGTAGTATTATTCGAGTGATGGGATCGTGGTTACAAAATGCCATGAGGGCAGTTTTGCGTTATAATTTCGTGCGTGGTTTAAACATAGACCTATAGTCGAGTGTTTCGAAAAAATGACTCATGCACTAGGTGATGCTAATCCTCATCATACAATGATAATTTGGTGGTATGCAGTTATGGAGCAAAACATTAGTGCTGTGAAGTTTTGAATCTTTGAGAGTAGATACCTATGTGATTAAACTAATCAAAACTGAAATAAAACCAATTTGATCTACCAACAGCTCTCGTGAACGAACGTCCTTAAACCGCGCGAAGCAAAACTTGCCTAGAGAACACCTTGATTTGGGCTAAACGTGGCGCATGCATTATGCAACAGTTCCAGAATCCCATGGACCGTCGTCGCATCATCTCGCCACCCCCGCCTGCCCCCGTTTCGCCGTGACCGCCGCCAGAGGCCGCCCTCGCCGCCCCCAATCTCGCCGCTCCGCCGCCAGTCTGGTTCGACGCGCCAAACTAGACGCAACCCCCACGCGACCCCCCGAAGCGTGTGTGCCGCTCGATCGCGCGCTCTGTCATCCTCCCTCCGCCCCCTCTCCAGGCGATCGCGACCCCTCCGCCGAAGATATGGGCAAAAAGAATTCCAAGCTAAAGCAGGACACCATCGACCGGCTTACTACTGCTACTTACTGTAAGTCATCTCAATAATATGTATCGGCAAATAGACGTTTAAAGCGCTGTGCTAAGGTGCGAAAATAAAGGTTATAATTTAAAAAAATGGTGAAGGTATGTATGCGCCTTCACCTTTACCTTGAATTATGGATTTCACCTTGGCTCTTTGTAGCGGTCGGTAAGATGGAATATATCATGAACATTCTTAAATATTGAATATTTTTCTACATATAACATACTTTAATGCTGTGAAATTAGACACTAGATGTGTATTTTGCCTTACCGCCAACGTTGAAACATACAGGGTATCCCTGAATTTCCTTGACACGTGATGTTCTCGCAACAAAAGAATGTAATAACGAAAGCTGGGTGGAATGTTCTACAGGGTCTATCATACCATGTTTCCAAAACATTTTTTTTGTACTTCAACCGTTAAAACTCACCCCCAACTTTGTTTTTCCAAATAACACCTAATAGTTTTTCATACACAAATTAAGTCCTTACTTTATTTAAAATCTTGTACTACGTCAGATTTTATACAAGAACCTATTTTTTCCGTAAAGTCATAAGCATAAAGTAAAAATTAAAATAAATAAAATAAGGATTTGTTTGAGGCGTAATATTTTCGTGAGAAAAACAGATAAAAAAGAAAACTAAGTGGGCTTTTCAAAGGTACCGAATGACGTATCGTACCATGCTTTCAAAGCTTTTTTACTTCAACTTCTAAAAATTTCCCCCTACCAAATGGCATCCCACAGCTCTTCCTGAATTAATGAGGTCACTATTTTATTCAATATCTTATAGTGCCATTGAATTCGTACACAAACCATTTTTTTCTTAAAGTCATTACCATAAAGATAAAATGAGCATTTGTTTGAGGCGTGATGTTTTCGTAATAAAAAAGCACAAAAAGACATTCGTTTTCGAAAGCATGTATTATAGGTCATCCAGTACCCTTAAAAACCCAATCAGTTTCATTTTTATCAGTTTTTTGCGTCAAGCAAATTCTTATCTTATTCAAGTTATGCTTATGATTTTACGAAAAAAATAAGTTTGCGTCTAAAATCAATGGTTCTGCAAGATTTTAAATAATATAGGAATTTAATTTGTGCAAAAAAAAACTATTTGGTGCTATTTGAAAAACAAAAGTTGAGAGTGAGTTTTAAGGGTTGAAGTATAAAAAAAATATTTCAAAAGCATGGTATGATAGACCCTATGGCACTTTCAAAAACTCCACAACGTTTTTGTGTTACGTGCCAAGGAAATTCAAGGACACCCTGTACATAAACTCACGCTTCTCTTACTCTGTGAAACTGTTTATTGGAAAATTATCAAAAAAATTAATATAATACCACAACTTAACAGTACAGAGTAGAGCCGGAAAGCTATTTATAATTATATGCTTGGTTGGGGCGAATTCTGACTCTACCTATAATGGTTGACAATGTTCTCACCAATTGTAGTACAGATTATAGTACATATATGGTTGTAGCATCATAAAAACAACAAAAGAAATATCATAAGCCTTCAATTCCACATAGGCAATAAAAGAAATATTCCATTTTTAGAGAGTCTATCTCTGCCTCAAGCTATGTTGGTCTCTAGACACGATCTTTGAAAGTGAAATTTAAGAAACAACCTGTTCCTAAAGGCCGTCTAGACTATTTACAGGGATTGAAATATGGAGTAGGTACCTTGTAGATATCTAATTTGTCTCTTAAATGAATAACTTGAAGCTGACGATTTCATTGTCAAATAGAACTTGTTGAAGCTTTGTGCTAAGGTGCAATAAAAAGAGATTATGTTATAACTTGTATAATGGTGAAGGTATGTATGCTCCTTTGCCAATGTTTTGCCTATTATGTCATTTGATTTATTTCTAGAATTAGCATTATTTGAGACGCCATATCAGGTCATCCTTTTCTTATTTTGTGAAACTGTCTATTAAATAAATAATCCAAAAATTAATAAAATACCACAATTTGAGCAGAAAAACTCTCGATGTTATAAAACCTATGCTTGGTTGGGGCGAAATTCATCTGACTCTACCTATCATAGTTGAGAATGTTAACTCACCAATTATAGTACAGATTTGGTTTCTAGCATCATAAAAACAACAAAAGAAATATCATAACTCTTCAATTTCACAAAACGCAATAAAATTAAGGAAATGAGGGGAAAGATTATATTCCATTTTCATAAAGATGTCTGTCTCAGGCTACGTCGGTCTCTAAAGTGAAACATTAATAACTCGATTGAAAAGTGAAAGCGAAGAAACAACCACAGTTTGTAAATGCCATTTACCCTACCTTCTCTTAAAGGAATTACTTGAAGCTGACGATTCCTTTGCCCAATAGAACTTGTTAAAGCTTTTTGCTAAGATGCAAAAAACAGATTGTTATAATTTAAAAAATGGTCAAGGTATGTATGTACCTCCACCATTGTTTTGAATTATGAATCTCACTTTGGCTCGCTGTAGCAGTCGGTGATATGGAATCTATCAGGAATGTTCCTAAATTTTGAATATTTTTCTACACATCACATACTACTTCACTGTGAAATTAGACACTTTAGAGGTGTTTTGCCTTACCGCCGAGGTTGAGACATTTATTGGCCATTCTGTCGTTGGATTCGTTTTTAAGATTGGCATTAATAGAGACGCAATATCAGCTCATCCTTTTCTTACTCTGTGAAATTGTCTATTGAAAAATCTATCCTTTAATGGAGTGACTACCTACTCTATTGTACAGGTTTAGTTTTCAGCATGTTATGTTCATAACAAAAGAAATATCAACCATAACCGTTACATTTCACAAAAGGCAATAACATTAAGAAAATGACGGAATAGGAATTTTACTTTTTTATAAAGATTTTTATCTCACCGTTAAGACACGTATTGGCCATTATGTCGTCGGATTCGTTTTTAGAATGGAAAAATATACATTCCTTGCTAGATATTCCTTTTACAATCAGCAGGAATATCTAGAATTCACCAGTATTTGACGTTTAAATTTTAATTATTTTGAACTACAGGCGTTCGTTTTAACTATTTACTGTAATTATTTATTTATTAATCTGTGATTGTATTATACATATTGATTTTTTTTGTTATTTATGTATAGGAGGGTTACTAGTCTCTTTTACATTTAATATCCAGATGTTTTGGCTAACGCTGTGTTCTTTGCAAACTAGTAAATGAATAAAAATTTGAATTTGAACTAATAGAGACTCAATATCAGCTCATCTTTTTCTTACTCTGTGAAATTGTCTATTGAAAAAATATCTACCTATATATCTATCTTTTGGGGTGAAATTTCTCTGATTCTACCTATCTAGTTGAGAATGTTAACTTACCAATTATATTACAGATCCAGTTTTTAACATCATAAAGACAACAAAAGAAATGTCGCAACCCTCCGATTTCACAAAAGGCAATAAAATTAAGGAAATGAGTGAAAAGAAACATTCCATTTTTATGAAGAAATATCCAAGTTTCAAAAGTAAACGTGAAGAAACAACGATAGTATATCTGTTAGTAATTGCCATCTAGATTATCTACAGGTATTGAAATACACAATACTTTGCAGAAAAAATATCTATTTGGAAAGAAACTACTTGAAGCTGAGAATTTCATTGTCAAATAGCACTTAAAGCTTTGCGCTAAGTTGCAAAAAACAGAAACAGCGGTTATAATTTACACAATGGTGGATATATGTACGCGTATTCACCTTTATTTTGAATTGTGAATAATAAAAACAACAAAAGAAAGATCATATAAAATTTATGCTTATTTTTCTAGTGACCGCGACTATAGATTATGGTTGTTTTTCATGGGTTTCGGTCAATGATTGAAACTATAATTTTTCTTCACTACTACGTTTCGGTTTATTTTAATCTAAACCATCTTCAGGTATCTATAAATGAAATAGGAAACGGTCTGTATATAATAAAAATAAGAATGAAGATACAAAAAAAACGCAAAAAAAAACAAACCGATTATAAATTGTATGTGAAAAGTAGAAATATAACTAACTATAAATGTATATATAGAACTTTTAAACATAAACATAGTGATTTTATTTTCGTTTATTGAAAATGAATATAAATGAATTAAATTTACTTAACAGGAAAATAATACTAACAAACTTACTTACGTTAATTTCAGATGTCAGTTACACTTCTGTAAAATTTTTGTTTGTTTGTGAAACAGCCTCTACGGGTTGAGAGAGCTGAATGACTTGCACGGCGCGTTTTTAGGATGTGTTTAGGAAAGTGGTGGTAACAGAATGAAGGAATAATAGGGGTGAAAGCGTTTGTATCTATCTATGTCATAAATATGGTTTGTTAGATTTTTTCAAGATACAGAAACCCTACTTTATTAAATTATTATATACATCGCCTAATTGATTTATATCTGTTCTGAAACTTATTGAATTTGAGTGATACTTAATATGAATTATTTCCTTTATATTTCTTTTGTGCTGGTTATATTCGCGACTTAATATTTTTGGATTGTCGAAATCAAATGTGTGTCCTGTATCTAAGCTATGTTTTGCTAGAGCCGTGGACTCCTTCCCATTCAATGTATCGTATTTATGATTATATATGCTGTTTTTTAAATATTATCTTGTTTGCCCAATATATACTCCGTCACAGTGTGTGCAGTCAATTTGATAAACGGTATTTGTTATGTTATGTGTTTCTATTTTTGGTTTGAATTTATTAAAGTATCTGTATGTTGAGTTTGTAGGTCTGTCAGCTATTTTGATTTTATATGGTTTAAGACAATTTTGATTTTTTTTATTTATAGTTGGATTATATGTTAAGCTAATATATTTATTTTCTTCTTCATTTGATTGGTTATTTTGACGATTATTATTATACAAGGTATCGACTCTATTTCTTATTATTGGATTAAAAAACTTTGGTGGATAACTGTTATTAATAAGTGTCTCTTTTTTATTTATACTATTATGGCGATTATTAGGGTCCTTAAAATGAATGGCTCTATCAATAAGTCCTGTTACCACACTTTTCTTATATTTATTTGGAACAAACGAGTTATAATTCAGATATCTTCCAGACCATACTTCTTTTGTATACCAACTTGTACTAATATTTCCTGAATTTTCATAGAAAATGGATATTTCAAGAAAATTAATAGATTTATTCTTATCTTTTTCTATTGTAAATTGTAAATCTAACAAACCATATTTATGTATACATAGATAGATACAAACGCTTTCACCCCTATTGTTCCTTCAATCTGTTACCACCACTTTAAGAACATCTGTGTATTTTACAACATCCTAAAAACGCCGTGCAAGTCATTCAGCTCTCTCAACCCATACAGGCTGTTTCACAAACAAAAATTTACAGAAATGTAACTGACATCTGAAATTAACGTAAGTAGGTTGGTTAGTATTATTTTCCTGTCTAAGTAATTTTAATTCATTTATATTCACTTTCAATAAAAGAAAATAAAATCACTAAGTTTATGTTTAAAGGTTCTATATATATATATATACATTTATAGTTAGTTATATTTCTACTTTTCACATACAATTTATAATTCTTTTATTTATCTGTTTGGTTTTTTTGTTGTTTTTTTGTATCTTTGTTCTCATTTCTATTATATACAGACCATTTCCTATTTCATTTATAGATACCTGAAGATGGTTTAGATTAAAATAAACCGAAACGTAGTAGTGAAGAAAAATTATCATCAATCATTGACCGAAACCCATGAAAAACAACCATAACATATAAAATTAAAGGAATGAGGGAAAAATATTCCATTTTGATAAAGCTCTCTGTCTCAAGCTATGTCGGCCTTTAGAGCAAAACATTTACAGCACTGTCTTCAAGCGTGGAGGTGAAGAATCAACCATAGCATGTGCAAATAGAACTTCCTAAAACGTTGTGCCAACGAGTGAAAATCAGATATCATAATTTTAAAAAATGGTGAAGGTATGAGTCCTTACCTTTGCTTTGAGTCCTGGATCTCACCTTGCCCGTTTGTAACAACGTAATATGTGAAAGATTTCATAAATACATGAAGAAAAAACTTAGCATCAAGCGATGATGAGGGTTTGCGTAGCTTGCCTCTTGTCTCTGCGTACACATATGCTGACTTGTCCGAAATGGCTTAATGGGTAGAACATCACCCGAAATATTTACCATTTCGGTTCAGCCAACGTTCTGTTAATTAGTTTGTACGATAACACCAACAACAGACGGCTATTTTGTGCTGAGTAAATTTGCTAGTAAATGTCCACAAACCTGATTAAATTCCCTTAGGTCCTTTCGAGCGGTTTCGTGCTCGACAAATACTCAACCGAATAAAATTAAGTGCTTTATAATGTGAATCTCTTTTAAGCTAACCTATATGTACATTTTAGTTTATTTATTTAATCGTGTATACATGAATTAATAGGTTAATTTTATATAGTTTTTTAGTTTTATTTTATTTTTTAGCTTTTTTCATATATATTAGAGTATATTTTATTCACGCTGCCCATTTATAAGGGATATGAAAGGTCAAGAAAATACACATATACAGAATAAAAACAAGTTAAAATTAACATTATATTAAGTTGTGGGTTAAAAGTGGGGCTTCTTATAAGAACTCTGATATGCTATAATAACTTTTTTCTACCAACAGATCTTTCACCTTTTTTTTGAACTTTGAAATACTTTGGATATGTTTTATCGACGAAGGTAACTTATTGTAAAGGGTACTACTAAGTAAAGTGGGCTTCTTTTATATATAATTACGATTCAACGTGAAACTATCTATATTCTGCTTAACGAGCATAACGGATTGTAATATAATAATAGATGGGAAGGTTAGGATCTTGTTCCTTTTGAAATGATTGCGACATATTTCTAGTGGATCTAGTCCGAAAATTATTCTCACTAACCGCTTCTGAAGTATAAAAATACGCTGCCAGTCTGAAGCTACACTCCAATACTGAGTAAGGTATGTGGGAAGGCTAGAGCATAATACACTTCAAGTAGATAGCTTCGTTCTACCACATTTTTCAGATTTCTAATTGCATAATAAGCAGAGTTTAACTTTTTTGCCAGTAGCGTGCCAAGGCCTTCGGAGGGCCCCCGCAATTTTTTTCACGGGCTCCCTCTACATAAAAAATTATACTGCCTATATTGGGTCAAAACGAAATTATAATGTCTACGGTGATATTTCAAACCGGTTTATAGGTAGAAAAAATTTGGTGTGACCTCAACTTTACATTTTGATTTTTTTCTTTCGAGTTTTTGAAGAATAAGAATTCATAGACCTCACGTAAAATATGATTATACATCGATTAATGGCACAGATACTCTCGCGTCAGTGTAACGTTGCCACTTGTTCTAGTCGTTATGGAGCCTACGTTCGACCACGTTGTCGTGTTGTTAAATTTTGCCATAAAATGGGTACCTACTTATGAGGCAAAAGATATTTAATTTGATTATGGAAAATTATGAGGTATAAACATATTCCTCCGCTATAAAATAAGTATAAGTATTATAGTTATTACTATGTAAAAAGCTTCCCCGGGGTAGTCGAGGCTGAGCGGGGGCCCCTCAGATGCTCGGGCCCCCCCGCACCGCGGGTCCTGCGGGCCCTTTCGGCACGCCACTGTTTTTTGCTACAAAATCAACATGCTTGTGCCATAACAGTTTGTCATCTATAAGAAGACCCAGGAATCTTGTCTCCTTTACTTTATTACTTACTATTACTTAATTAGTAATTACAGAAAGAAAAAACACATATATGTATGTGACGATCACAGACGTCATAAGTTAGATATGATTGTTTTTATTTGCTTTCTCTTTCCAGTGTCTGGCACACTTCACTGCCATGTCGTTCGCTTCCCATAGGTCTTGGATTGTGCAAAGGGTTTTCAAGGATGGGCAAGATAGGAGGGGCTCCATCGTATGGTTCTCCCCGCAGGCGCAAAAATCATCCTCAGCGTATCCCCATCTCACTAGGTTATCCCCAGACCTGCACATTTAGCATCTAATCCTGTTGAGACTTTTCTAGGTCCTCCATTCCACTTGTGATCCGCCAGGGAGGCTTTCCGTTGGGTTCTACGTTGGTAAGTGGTTCTCTGTTAGCCTTTGCTTCCACAGTATCTTTTTGGTTGCAGATTTGGAGCCTGTCAGTGGGTTTGTTGACGTAATGAAATTTTTCCTGGATAAAAGTCTGGATGCTGGGGGCTTGTGACCATATACAGGGTGCTTTTCATCTGATAACAAAGACTGTCTTCTCCGTTCTGCCATATATGAGACTTCTCGCCTGATTTGTTAGGGGACTGTTCCCGGTATAGGGTATAGGTGGTCTAGGTTGGTAGGTTTTAGATAGCCTTTGATTATCGTACAGGTGGCGTTCTAGGTAAGGCATAGTTTGTTAGCAGGAGTCGATCTGGACCATACAACCTCATCTTTACTTTACGGATTTCTACGCCCCCTTTAAGCATCGTTTTCACGGTGATAGTAACTACCATGAAAGTTTTCACATGATAGTCAGTGCAATAGTCATGAATGTCGTATGCCTACACGTTGAAGGTATTGTGATAGGAGTAAGTACAGAACACAGAACTCACAGAACAGGAAACGTTCTTCTAAATGATCCCTTTTCATTATATGCATGAGGTCTGCTAAGTTTTTGTCCATAAACATGGAAACCTTTGATATTCCTCTAGAAGCTTTAAAACATCACATCTTTCAGACGTATTTTATGCAAAACATAAACAAAACGACATAAATTGGTACCAAACAAGAGAGATATTTTAAACGAACTATCATGTTGTTGTATGTACGATGACAGTAGACGCGATAGTTCGAAACCTATCTCGTCAAGAGAGATAGTGTGATAGCACTGTCGCGACAGTGCGATGGTGACTATCACGTTGACTAATTGGTGACATTTTTTGTGCTCATGATTGCAACTATCGGAAGTACTATCACCGTAAAAACGAGGCTTTATAGTTGGAGTTACTACTAAAATTTAGGCAGTAACTTTAAATCACTATACAAGTATGTCGAAGTTAAATTTTGCTTTATAATTTGAGATATACGTTCTTTTTTTGCGTTTATAATTTAAGTGTAATTACTAAGAATTGTAGTCAAAAACAAGTCAAAGAAAAAGGACTATCTAGCTAGTAGTCCTACATAAAATGCACTGTACTACAAACAACAGTTGTTACTTAATTCAACAACAAATTCGCCTATAGAATATAGTTCAATATTATATAAATACCAGAATAATCGATTCCCAAAAAGTCTAATAATCTGAAAACTTCAATAGCAAATGACTGAGCCCAAAAGATTATCTCATACTTTAGCTGAGAATAAAATTTCCAAAATAAGCCACTTTTAGTTATCATAATACTTTCCAACGTCTTTAAAGGCAATGTTTCCGATTCTTTGAAGCCAGATCCCGCATATCTAAAATAATCCACGTTTTTATCATTTACTCTACAAAGGTTTTTATAAGCCTAAATTTACCTATCCATCCTTCCTATTCCATCCTAGGAAAACGATGCATAATTTTATTTCTGGTACCTATGGTATCCTAGGGACACAGCCACCAAACACCATTTTTGCCACTATAATACACGCTTCCAGGTTTCGCTGAGCCAAACGTCAAACACAACAATGTTGACAACAATGACAGATAGCTGGTAGCACGATTGCCAGCGCCCTCTTAGCTGTTGGAGTCTATACTGAAACTTTATTTGACCTTGACCATTTGAGATAAACGGCTGTGAGTGTATCTCTGCAAAACGCCAGCAGATATTCTGTTCCCAACCCACCGATTCGGTAATTCAGGCTCCACCTAGTTTATTTAAAGGCAGGTAACGTGCAACTGTCACTTCAAGCCATTCCCCGCCTTAATCAACGGGGAAAAGCGAGCAAAAAGCCAGCCAAAGGGTGTGCTCGTCACGATAAGAATATCGACATCTCTGCGACTCTTTTCTTTGTTCCTAATGCGGAAAGGAAATGATATATGACCTCTGTTATTAATGTGCTTGTCTATCGATTTTTCGGAAAATTAGTTACACAGTAATCGACCTGGACATGCATAAATAGCACTTTCAAATGATAGTGCTAAAATATCTAGCCGTTCTGACTAAAATCAACAATCCAGTTTCACTTGAAAGGGTGTATACCTGCTTTTGATTTTTAATCTAAGGACTTTTGTACTGGAAAAATATGATTGTGAACAAAAATAGTTATTTTGGACGTGTCTAGAACGAACCTTATAACTTTGCTGCTATTGAGATGAATAAAGCTGTGTCCATGTGATGATTTTTTTCATGTGACTGAAAACGAATACTGACATGATTGGTGCAGGACGATATCGACGAGTATTAAATTGATCACACACTACCTCTAGCTATACTACCTTGAGCTCCATCACTTATTCAATGAGATGGATTCGGACATCAAAGATCAACTTACTCCTGGTTTACGTCACACATGTGTTGAGAAAACTCATTCATTCGTTTGGCGAGGCTCGCGTCATTGCTTTTGATATTTCAACGGCATTCGATCAACCGTGGCATGCGGCTCTCCTAAACAAGCTTCCGTCTCACGGCCTCCCTTCTAAGCTTTGCGGTTAGCTCACAGACTTCCTCCCACATTGTTTTTGCTCTACATCAATGATCAACTTTCTAGCACTACACACCCAATCCACAGTTTTGCGGATGACAGACTTTGCACGCAGGCAGCTGGAACGCAGATTCGCAGCGGCTGCTTCGCTTCCAAAGGATCTGGAGACCATTACCGCTTGGGGGCTGCGGGATATGGTAAAATTTAATGCTTCCAAGCCCAAGTACTGCACGCTCTCAATTGGAGTAGTTTCCTAAAAAATAAAATTTGGAAAATTCATTATTATCTGATAGTCTACTTCTTCACTTGAAGATTGTCGAAAATATAATCTGAATATTCCAAAAAAACGGCTGAGTTATTCAATTTTATATTTGCGTAAAGCGACCGCGGCGGTGAAATGGCGTATGACGTCACATGGCATTAATTGTTCGCGGCAGCCACAGTCTGGTCGGAACTCCGCTATGCATACGCTGCGCTGTACAGTATGCGACATTTAGACTTGAGTGGAACGACGAAGATGTTTGTTGTAACGGGCAGACGCCAATATATTTTTGAAGTATGGAGGAAGGTTACGTTCGTGGTGATTCTAGTAATCTTCCTAAAGTGGACCTCGACATGATTATGGATTTTTACTTCCCACACCGATAGGTGAGGGAAGTAAAACTGAAACTGTTGTATTCATAACAGGCCGTCCACTAACCTGTGAAAGAAAGGCCTAGCGTCATAATACACTTTTTTAGGTGCATCCAAACATTAGTTTGGCTATTACGGAAATCAAGGGACTTGATTGATTTTCTGATGTATACATGCGAGGGTATTGCTTTTGATCATTCTGTATGATATAACTAGGAAACTATTGAATTGATTCCAAGTAAATTTTCACACACTATTACTACCTCTGTGAGGATGGAAAATCTTTATGATTTTTAAAAATCGTGTTAGCGGCGGTGCAGCAATAATAAAAAAACTAAAAATATAGAAACAGCTCAAACTTCGTTTTTAGGCGTTTTAGGGGTTGCGTGATCATTTTCTACGTTTTTGGGTGGGGGTGAAATTGGGGTAGTTGGGGGGTAGGGGGTCATAGAACTCAACTTTTTGTATTCATAATAGGCTATCCATTGAAATATTTGTTTGGTGTTTTTATGGTGGTGTTAGTACACCTGAGTACAATGGAATATTTATAGTTTCTCGTCTGCTAGACATATTCTAATAATACAAGTACCAATAAACTGCAGTGTATCGTTTTGTCACCGTCGGCGTCGCCTACCCTACTGAAAACAAGGAATAACAACATGAACGAGGAGGCCGGTAGCGGCGGCGCGTGGCTGGCGGAAGCAGCATCCTCGACAGGGCACAAACAGGCTTGCGTTGTGACGTGTGACGTCACAGCAGCTTCGCGCGGAGGATACGGCAATTCAAACTTTGGGACGATAACTTTTCTATTAATGGAGATAATTACAAAATTTTTTCGCCGTTGTTCTCTAACTGCTTAGGACTATCTGATTAACCAAAATTTGAAAAAATGGAAAGTTCCTCATGATTAAGAAGTGCCCAAGCCAGCACTCGGATTTTATGAACAATCAGGCTCTGCCAAGGAGTCACTCATTAAGCTGTTAGGACTCAACATTACAGAAAATCTGATCTGGCACGAACACATTGCATGAATTGCAACAGCTGCTGGTAAAAAGCTTGGGTACCTATTTAGAGCCAGAAAGTGCTTCTCGTCATCTAACCTACTCACAGTGTAAAAAAGCCCAGATAAGACTTGGCCTGAAGTATTGCTCTCATGTCTGGGGAGTTGCTGCCCCTAGTACCCAGTCTATACTAGATGGCGCCCAGAAAAGGACAACTCGACTAATTGGCGACTCGGCCTTAACGCGCCACCTCCAGCCATTTTCCCACCGGCGTGTTGCAGGTGACCTCTCACTCTTCTACCGATATTCAAACAAAGTCTGCAGTCTGAGCTACGCTCTATGGGACGTGTAAAAACAAAGCATGGCTTTTTTCGATTCAAAAACGATGACATCGGTTGCAAATATGGCGAAAGATGAGTTGAGCCCCTTTGAACGGGGTCGGATTATAGGCCAACGACAGTGTGGTGCTTCTTTTAGAGCAATTGCAGTAACCATGGAGCGTAGAGTGGCTACCGTTCTAGAAGCACGGCGCACATGGATCGCAGAAGGGCGAATGCAGCGAACTAGAGGTTCTGGAGCGCGTAGAAGAACTACAGACTGGCAAGGTCGTCATCTACTACTACTAGTCCCGAATGCGATTCACCCGAGCTGTTGCTGATGCTTGGTATGCAGCTATAGGGAGGTCCATTCGAATCCACATCACAGTGAAATGGGCTTGAGATCGTATTGTCCGCATCTAGTGCTTCCACTCACTGCAAATCATCGTCGCCAACGGTTAGATTGACGGCTTTCTCCGATGAGTTCAGGTTTTGTTTGGGGGCACATGACGGACGCCAACGCGTAAGTCGGCGACATTTACTTACGTTATGTGAATGAGGTGTTAGAACCAATTGTCGTTCCATATGTCCGAGGCCATGACGAAGGTTTCTTCCAGCAAGATAATGCACGTCCTTATATTGCAAGGGTATCGATCAGGTTCCTACAGAAAGCTGAGGTCAGGATACTCCCATGGCCTCCATGATCACCCGATTTATCGCCAGTTGAAAAAGTATGGGATTGGATAGGTCGATACAGAGGCGATTCACCCAATCCTCCGATCACGCTGGACGAACTGTAACATGCTGTTAGGGTAGCTTGGGAGGCTGTACCTCTAGAGTTTGTCAACAACCAGATTACGAGCATGCCCCGTAGGTTAGAGGAGTGCATTCTTCAATATGGATGGCTCACCACTTATTGATCTGTTGTATTTTTTATAAACTAAATATGGCAAATGCGTTCGTTTATTATTGTATTTAGTCCTATCGCATTTCATCAACCGCAACCCTTTTTTTCACTTGCGAGTAGTATAATTACAGATCAATTTCCAATGTTCACTTTAATATCCCTACGTCCCTGGTGGAAGTGAGTAGGTTTCTGATACCGGCTGCGCGAGCTCCCAAAACGTAAATATCTTCACGTCTATGTATTCCGGGTATAAGCGCACGCCGCAGAATTATTACCAATATAGAGGCATTTCTGGTATTACAAGTGCATCGTTCCAGCGGTAATAGAATACGGCGGGCCCATTTCCGCCATCTATATCTATATGAAACGACGCCATTTCTTTTTTAAGGGCCGTACAATGTGCCGCAACTGTATGCGATTGTACTTTGGGGGTTTAAGGGCAGCTGAAAAATATGCGGCTGGAGAAATGCAGAAGCAAACACTCGTATATCGAGCTTTTAATACTTTAAAGCTTCATACAGAAGCTTCCCTGTCCAGCTAGCGTTCCACAATGTGATACACTCGTGCAAATGGTAAAACACTCCATTGGGTTGAAATGTTGGAGGAGGACACAGTTTTTATTCTGCAATATTAAAATGATATCCTAATTACATGTCATGCCGATTTTCCGATATTTAAAAACAGATTTTATTACTAGGATGAATCTTAAAAGGGCAATGAAAAGTGTTCCGGGATTTCCCAACCACCTTATTTGAGGCCTCATTTTACCTCATCTTTGACCACTTAAAAAAAAACAGAAAATGATCAGAGCTTCCCAGAGTACCCAAAAACAGAGTTTGAATTGAATTTGTAGTTCTTGCTAATTTAGTTTCACCGCCACTAACAAAATTTTCAAAAAGTATAGACTTTATCGATCAGGACCTAGGTCACGATTCAGAAATTTTACTGTTATGTTATCGATGAGCAACACACATTACAGAATTCTCTACATCAACATACAGGGCAATCAAGAGATCACTATAGATATAACACATTTTTCAATTCCACAACCCCCGACCCACAAACTACCCCAGCTTTAACCCTTGTAAAAAAATGTGGAAAGCGATCACGAACAAAGTAGCTTTCATATTTTTAATTTTTTGATTAGTGTTTATGTCAAAATTTTATTACAATCAATTCAACAATTTTAGGTTTCACAATACAGAATAAGTCTCCTGGTTTTTATAATAGGCAAGGCAATGTTCGGATGGCACCGAAAAAAGTGTATTATGCTACTAGGTCTTTCTTTCATAGGTCAATGGATAGCCTATAATGATACAACAAATTTTTCAGTTCTACAACCTCGCACCCCTAACTGCCCCAGTATTACACCCATCCAAAAAAAAAAATAGAAAATGATCAGAAAACCCTAAAACGCCTAGAAACGAAATTTGAAGAATACTTGACATCCTTTGTTTTTTGCTAATTAATAATATGAAGCTTAAATGCACCAGAAATTCGTTTGAGTCTGCATGCTCATTTGTACGTGGAGAAACTTTGTTATCTCTGGGTGTCGCAGATGACAACGTGTGTTTTTTACATAAATTATTGCTAACGCCACAGCCTCATTATCTTGGGTTAAAAAAAATCATTCAACAGTGATATAGAAGAATATAACTCCCAGAAAAAAATTACTATGATACCACAACATACTAAGAAATTATTTAAACGAAGTCTTTCATATAACGTTGGGGTGGGGGGAGGGGAGTGGCAACCCTAATCTGGACCACCTCCAAGGGTCCGCCCCCCTCAAACATTATATAATGCCGACCAAAATCTAATCCCGCAAATATGAAATATAGCACCCCCCCCTGACGAGAGAAAATTGAAAAGGTGTCAAACCCTAGACCCCTAAAACGGGTATTACAAATAGGCTGAGTTTTGCGTGCTTTATAATAAGAGAACTGCATGGAACAGTAACCACCATCGTCGGCGGTAACGACAAACATATTTAAAGCTATTTTATTATGGGCTCGCAAAATCTGCACTCAGTTGTGGGATTATTTGTTTGGGGATCCTCCTCACATTTTGATAAAGCATTTAGTGCTCAGAAAAGAATCATTAGACGCATGATGGAAAAATCTCCAATAACTCACTGCAGAAATTTATTCAAATACCTTAAAACCCTCACTCTACCGTCACTTTACATTTATCAGTTCATAAATTACAAGCAATCTGTAAGCCAACCAATAAGCCACAGCCACTTTCACAATTATCACATCCATCATAAGAACAGCAATTATCTAGACTATCATTAGTTCAAAACTGTCATACTTACCAGCAAGATAAATATTACAAATAGATATTGTGCCAGTCCGGCCCTGTCCGCCATCTCGCTCGACCGTAAAGCCTCGCGAACGCGGAGAACCGGGAGAACTCGCTATAGAACGCGACTAGAAGCGGACAGAATGCTGCCGAACCAGAGATGCGTATAGAGGCGTCTGCAGGCAGTCGGGGAGGAGTTAACAGAGTTCACAGAGAGACAGCAGCCAGTCGCAATCCGTGGAATACCAGTGGCGCGCGAAATAAATGTACAGTGACATAAATTAGTGAAGTGAAGGACAAATATAAATTAGTGTAGTGACTCAGTGACTGTAAATAAATTAGACTGTTGAGTATTAGGTTAGGCGTAGTGCAAATAGTGAGTGCAAATAAATACTTGAATCCGTACCAAGTGTTTTCTTGCCCAACCGAACTAAAGACTTGTAACAATATATTGAACTATTTGGAGAGCCTCATGACAGAAATACATTGAAAGAGAGTCTGTTTGAGTATATGGTAGACAAAGTTTTTTATCCTACAAGAGAGTGTTTATTTTAAGATTTTTCTATGTGTCATAGTATGCTAGTTAGTGTTTTGTTTTTTTGTCTAGTTTGATAGATCGCTAAATTTACTGTACCTGAAATTTGAATAAAATATTCTATTCTATTGGTTAATTGTAGTGATAACTAAACTTCGTTACAGTTTCTATTACCAAGTAAATGAAAAAAAAAATAAAGACGGTTATTACTATTATCATTATCTCCGGGTTTTTGCGTCCCCTAATGCTAAAATCTAGGAGCGCTTTTAAAAGTTGCAGGAGCGTAAAGCATGCCTCTCGTATGTACTCGAAAAACACTCCTCGTCCGTGTCTGTATGCTACCACGCAAAATGACCACACTGGTATCTATATGCAAAGTTGGCTTGCAACACAACATAAATTAAATTCACCCCTTGTGTTTCCGTTTCGTTATCGAGCAGCGGAGAATAGGATGTTGAGGCGGCGTTGTAGTTGCTATATTCCATTTCCCCTGTTCCTTGTCATACCAACTTAATTCTTCGGTCAGCTTGGCTAATACCTGCACGCTGCTATGGAATTTCCACTATTCGGCTATATCTCTCACCACCAAATCCTATAAATTTCTTGATCAGGGCAGTAGCATCGAAACAGTAGCGTCACAAACCATACCTCAGAGGTGAGGAAAGGAAGAGACCTAAGCCACGTTTCGAAAAAAAATTAGATAATTATGCAGAGATATAGGTACCGTAAACGCGGGCTACTTTGGCCCGCTTTTCAGTAATTATTGTATGTACTTTTCTCTAGAAACTATTGTTTTCACTGCCCAGAAGTTCTGGTAACCTTTTTTACAACTATAGTATCTTACATTCTTATTAGTAAAACTTTTTTTTACTTACAAAACGTTTTTTCAATTAATTTTTTTTTAAATTTTGGGTCAATGTTATCCTGCGGTTAGGGTAACTTTGTCCCAAGTCAATTTTTTGCATTAAAAGCATGATACAAATGGTATGGACAAAGAAGGACTTGGATATTGACTAGAACAAGTTCTTCAACGAAGATTATATTATCAAATGTTATGAAGTTTCGTCATAATTATAAATGTTATCAGGCGAAATATCCTTGACCACCTCTTTCAGACTTTTAATGTAGTCTGTGATCTGTGATGATTTGCTCATGAATCTGAGTACGATTTCTTTTTGATGTTCGACGAAAACTCGACAGCCAGTTGAGGATGTCTCTTTAGAAACGATTTGACCCAGTCACGTCCAGGAACACAGTTACAAAAACACTGCACAGTCTTCCATTGCCCAGTCAAATAAGATTTTATGATGAATCTTAAATCTAGTTCATCGAGAATGCTAGTTCTTCTTCTTGCGAAAAAACTGTTGGATGGCCTGGTGAACTTGAAAACAAATTTTTCAACTTGTTTTTTATGGGGGTATCTTAAAATGATCAGCAGCCTGCCTTTGCGTCATATCACCAGATCTGATTGCTTCCACTTCTAGACAAGTTAGAAGTTGTTGGTTGCTATAGCCAGTGTATATTGGGCCTCCAGGAAGTCTTTTACAGCATCCTGAATAAGCTGATAACGAGAATACGCAATATAAATACGAAAATAAAATTTTATAGCAATTCATAACTTAATATTATGGGTTTTGGCCCAAAAATAGGTTGGGCCAAAGTAGGACGTTTTTTATAGATTATCGGGTCTGATTTAAAAAAACATGAAAATAAAAAACTTGTTGAGTTTAACAGTGTTGTAAGTACAGTACGGCTTAAAGAAAGCAAAAGTGTAATAGGGGGCACTTACCAGATTTGTTCAACAAGAAATACGTTTTTTGTAAATGGAAGTTTGGGAGGTAAAGATTGCACGTGGTTTCACTAGTCAAACAACTATAGGTGCTGTTTTCTAGTGGACAGCAAAGGAACCACTGGACTTATCAGACAGCCTGTATAGTGCAGGTACCTAGCGGAATGAGCCGGAAGTATTTTAAATACAGTCACAAATACGTTTATAGAGTACGATTTTGTTTTGTTTTCATTTGGGCCAAAGAAGGACGTTAGGGCCAAAGTAGCCTTTGTTTACGGTACCGAAAATATCTATGCTCAAAATTATTTATTCTGCTGTTGTCGAACAGGTGTCGCTACAATCTCGGAAAGACCTTCTTGACAGACCCACGGCACGGCTCAACAATCAGCTGTCTTACTCAAGGTCTGGGGATGCTTTGCGCCGATCCCTTTGCGCATCGATATCTTGGGTTAGAGAGAGATAGATTTCAACAACGGCGGCACGGCTGGGTCATGGATATCTACATAGAATATAAGTATACAGATAAATGATATAGATCACAGCGCAAATCTAGTACTTTGTGGGAGGTAAGCATTAAGGACAACATGAATTTATGTTATCTTTAATGTTTGCCTTCCTTTTACACCGCATAGGTTGAGTATTATTTCGTAGTTCTGCCCTGTTGTACACTTTTTTTACTCCGCCCCTGTCAGGGCGAACGAAACTATCCCAAAGTGGCGTCGCTGACGTCAGATATTTGCAACACGTGATCACAAAGGAACCGACCGTGAGTAAGACAGCTGATAGTTTGTTGAGCCGGGCCCATGTGTTTACCACAATTTTACATAAAAAGGCCGCTAAAATACCAATATGGCTACCAAGCGAAAACAGTACACTGATGAGGAAAGTGACCATTTCAGTACTGAGAGTGAAAATGGATCAGAATTCAGTTCAGATAACGATAACAGTGTAAATGACAGAGACTAGCAGTACTGTAATATCATTAAAACGTTTGTTACAAAAAAGTAGTAAGCCACAGTATTTTAGAAAAAAATATACCTATTTGGAAAATTTGACATGATTTTTCTTAAAAGTATGCATCAAGCCATAGTTCCAACATTAGTCAATATATTGTAGCAGTTCATATCATATAATAAAACGTGATTTCAGGATTTTCTCAAAACTTTCAACGCCCTGTTTTCTCCAAAATAAGTCAGTGTGGCTTATACCTCTTATTGCCCCAACCTCTTCATTTTTACCTACATCATAGTCGACACGGCGGACGACCAGACTACCTCGAATGGTCCAAATTGAAGAAGAAATACGTGGATTTTTAGTCTCGCGGCGCGAACTTCCAATCTATCTCTGAGAGTCGTGTGACAGGACCGCACTTAAAACTTCATAGCGAACGAATAGTAAGTATTTCCTTACCATTTTTTTATTCTTCTGCTGCTGATTCAACGCATATTAGCTTTGTCATTTCAAAGGCAGTTGTTTCTGAAAAGGAAAGTCCCAACTTTGAAAATCCTTTTCGACCAGAAGATGAAATATTTTTGACAAGTGCAACTGCGGATTTGTGAAGTTTTTTGAAATCGTTTGAAAGAATTTTGTAGTAGTACATCTATGATAACACGCTGTATACAACTCCTACATTCCATAATGTTCTTCCACGTTTAGTGCTGAAAATAGTGAGCAACGCTAAACGATAAACTCTCTCTCTCTCTATCTCTCTCGATAAACCTGTGCAGTTTCTGGACATCGATTATCCTGTTCCCTTATATATAACTTCCGCTCTAAAAACTAGAAGTTAGATAGCTACTATTTGGTTTCGCAGCAGAGGAAATGGGAGAATGAATTTAGATAAGACAGCTTTCTGTTTTTGCGGTGACCGCTGATCTTGGGCAATGACGCTGTTATAGAAGCTGCTCGAGATATTTGAAGCTGAGATGAAGCTTATTACATATAATAAAATTGTAGGTTGAAATTACAGGCAATTTTCAGCTATGTCGAAGTTTGAACAGCTATTCTAGTTAATATAACCCAATATCCACTTCTCGAAGTACAAGGCTTTCGTAAAGTAGGAAGTATACCGGGGTACCAGATATGACGCAACAATGAATCGCATGAAGCTGCGTGTTGCTGCATGTTGAGACTTGTTTACACTTGCATAATAACCGCCACGCCAAGTTGATGAACTCAGTTATTCATTAGCAGTGGGAATGTAAATTTTGTAATATAATTTCGTGCATGGTTTGAACATAGACCAGTCCTTACAAGAAATGAATTGTCACTATTTTCACAGCTTATGCATACACTGGTCTTAATGCAATTTACGAATCTGTAGTAGATTTGTAGCTGTGAAAATGAGATTCGACGGCGCATTCAACAGGCACGTGTGGCCATGACAAAGCTTACTAAAATATGGCGTGACCATAACATCACTAAAGCTACCAAAATGTCGCTGGTTCAGTTTCTTGAGTTCTCCATATTTTTGTGTGCCTCGGAAACTTGGACTGTTGAAAAGGCAGAACGAGCTCGCATAGATGCTTTTGAAATGTGGACGTGGAGGAGAATGCTGAGAGTTTTTTACACCGCCCATTGAACTAACGTTTCCGTACCGTATGAGCTCGGTAATCCAAAGAGACTATCCTCCATTGTGTCGACGAGGATGCTTACATTCTTCGGACATATTCACAGAAGCGATAATATGTAGAAACTTGTAGTTCAGGGTCATGCCTCGAGTGGGCGGCGCCGTGGCCGTTCCCCTACAAGCTGGGTGGATACGACGAAACAGTTGCTGGATATGAGTATCAAGAGCGCCATTGAACTGACAGTGAATTGCGAACGATGGCGAGCTATAGTTGTCAAAACTATTGATAATATTCGTGTCGGCAATACTCTAGCTCCGACTTAATGC
The DNA here is from genome assembly GCA_951848785.1 of Callosobruchus maculatus. Classification (NCBI taxonomy): domain Eukaryota; kingdom Metazoa; phylum Arthropoda; class Insecta; order Coleoptera; family Chrysomelidae; genus Callosobruchus; species Callosobruchus maculatus. The sequence goes on along the minus strand of CATOUR010000064.1, from coordinate 1,082,678 downwards.
ATTTTACGAGTTCACAACATGTCTGTTACGACATTGTGACTATGATGCTCAGCTTGTATTCCTTCGGTGACATCACTTGTGATAACAAGGTATAGGATATGCTTGTTCACATTGTACGTTCACGTGGTATAGATAGATAGTTTAGTGACCATTATTATACACAATTTGTATTTACAGTCAAAATTCATAAATCAGTTACGTGCAGCAGTCAAAAACCTAATATACGCCTGTCTAGTGTAAAAACTATGAGTTAACAAGAACTTTCTTTACAAGTCTTTCAAATATATAAATAGACATATACTGAAACGTGGTATCATTGAAGTAATTAACAAGATAGTTGTCTAAGTTCACATATAGTTTATATAGACTATAGAGCAACAATGTTGTTAGAAAATCTAGTATTATAAGGGTGGACCTGAAAATATCTGGTAAACATATCTGCATTGCGATGAACAACAAGTGTCTCCATGATATATAAATAAGCTAAAGGGAGCTTTAAAATATATTCTACACGATGCTCCATAAGGCGCACTCCATGCTGTTGCATTACAAATACTTTATTGCTCGATGATGCGTTGCCCCAAAGACTTAGTAAGTACAGTTCACTAAGTTATCCTTCAACGGCGCTACAAAACCTAGTATGGCTGCCTTCAGATCTGATGAAAAGTGTGGGTAAATCACACAAAAAACAAACATAGAGAACAGGAAAAGGTTATAGTTCTGTGTAGTTTTTTCAAGCTATCTTACTTCGATCGGTGTGTGTAGTCTAAAAATAGTCCAGAACATGAAGAAATCGATTGAGCGCTCCGTCAATGGATGTTTCTTCTTTCAGTCGGTCGACCTGTAATCTATTAGTGAAACCGACGAGCACGTAAAGCTTCAGGAATTCAATTTAGAGTGCAAAGCTAATTAGCTCTTTATTTTAATTTTCCGCCAAAGTAAGACAAAACGCTCAATTAAACGCCACCATCCAATAACGAAGGTTGCTAACGATTTATCTCTTTCAAATAGAAATAGGTAAAACAATAGATTAATAGAAGAATAAAAGTAGGCCAGAAAATTCAATTTTACTTAAAGAGCTACTACTTTTAACAGTCCTAAACTGTTTACTAGTGCTTTTACTTCCCACACCGATAGGTGAAGGGAGTATTGTGATGGCGAAAATCTTTGATTTTGTGATAATACACTTTTTGGACGTTTCATGATGTCTACATAACGAAAATCCACGTCACTCATTTCCGTCGGTCTGTCTGTCTGTCGGTCTGTCTGTCGGTCTGTCTGTCGGTCTGTCTGTCGGTCTGTCTGTCGGTCTGTCTGTCGGTCTGTCTGTCGGTCTGTCTGTCGGTCTGTCTGTCGGTCTGTCTGTCGGTCTGTCTGTCGGTCAGTCTGTCGGTCTGTCTGTCGGTCAGTCTGTCGGTCCGTCTGTCGGTCTGTCTGTCGGTCCGTCTGTCGGTCCGTCTGTCGGTCCGTCTGTCGGTCCGTCTGTCGGTCCGTCTGTCGGTCCGTCTGTCGGTCCGTCTGTCGGTCCGTCTGTCGGTCCGTCTGTCGGTCCGTCTGTCGGTCCGTCTGTCGGTCCGTCTGTCGGTCCGTCTGTCGGTCCGTCTGTCGGTCCGTCTGTCGGTCCGTCTGTCGGTCCGTCTGTCGGTCCGTCTGTCGGTCCGTCTGTCGGTCTGTCTGTCGGTCCGTCTGTCGGTCCGTCTGTCGGTCGGTCTGTCGGTCTGTCTGTCGGTCTGTCTGTCGGTCTGTCTGTCGGTCTGTCTGTCGGTCTGTCTGTCGGTCTGTCTGTCGGTCCGTCTGTCGGTCTGTCTGTCGGTCCGTCTGTCGGTCCGTCTGTCGGTCCGTCTGTCGGTCCGTCTGTCGGTCCGTCTGTCGGTCCGTCTGTCGGTCCGTCTGTCGGTCCGTCTGTCGGTCTGTCTGTCGGTCTGTCTGTCGGTCTGTCTGTCGGTCTGTCTGTCGGTCTGTCTGTCGGTCTGTCTGTCGGTCTGTCTGTCGGTCTGTCTGTCGGTCTGTCTGTCGGTCTGTCTGTCGGTCTGTCTGTCGGTCTGTCTGTCGGTCTGTCTGTCGGTCTGTCTGTCGGTCTGTCTGTCGGTCTGTCTGTCGGTCTGTCTGTCGGTCTGTCTGTCGGTCTGTCTGTCGGTCTGTCTGTCGGTCTGTCTGTCGGTCTGTCTGTCGGTCTGTCTGTCGGTCTGTCTGTCGGTCTGTCTGTCGGTCTGTCTGTCGGTCTGTCTGTCGGTCTGTCTGTCGGTCTGTCTGTCGGTCTGTCTGTCGGTCTGTCTGTCGGTCTGTCTGTCGGTCTGTCTGTCGGTCTGTCTGTCGGTCTGTCTGTCGGTCTGTCTGTCGGTCTGTCTGTCGGTCTGTCTGTCGGTCTGTCTGTCGGTCTGTCTGTCGGTCTGTCTGTCGGTCTGTCTGTCGGTCTGTCTGTCGGTCTGTCTGTCGGTCTGTCTGTCGGTCTGTCTGTCGGTCTGTCTGTCGGTCTGTCTGTCGGTCTGTCTGTCGGTCTGTCTGTCGGTCTGTCTGTCGGTCTGTCTGTCGGTCTGTCTGTCGGTCTGTCTGTCGGTCTGTCTGTCGGTCTGTCTGTCGGTCTGTCTGTCGGTCTGTCTGTCGGTCTGTCTGTCGGTCTGTCTGTCGGTCTGTCTGTCGGTCTGTCTGTCGGTCTGTCTGTCGGTCTGTCTGTCGGTCTGTCCGTCGGTCTGTCTGTCGGTCTGTCCGTCGGTCTGTCTGTCGGTCTGTCGGTCGGTCTGTCTGTCGGTCTGTCTGTCGGTCTGTCTGTCGGTCTGTCTGTCGGTCTGTCTGTCGGTCTGTCTGTCGGTCTGTCTGTCGGTCTGTCTGTCGGTCTGCCTGTCGGTCTGCCTGTCGGTCTGTCGGTCGGTCTGTCTGTCGGTCTGTCTGTCGGTCTGTCTGTCGGTCTGTCTGTCGGTCTGTCCGTCGGTCTGTCCGTCGGTCTGTCTGTCGGTCTGTCTGTCGGTCTGTCTGTCGGTCTGTCTGTCGGTCTGTCTGTCGGTCTGTCTGTCGGTCTGTCTGTCGGTCTGTCTGTCGGTCTGTCTGTCGGTCTGTCTGTCGGTCTGTCTGTCGGTCTGTCTGTCGGTCTGTCTGTCGGTCTGTCTGTCGGTCTGTCTGTCGGTCTGTCTGTCGGTCTGTCTGTCGGTCTGTCTGTCGGTCTGTCTGTCGGTCTGTCTGTCGGTCTGTCTGTCGGTCTGTCTGTCGGTCTGTCCGTCGGTCTGTCTGTCGGTCTGTCCGTCGGTCTGTCTGTCGGTCTGTCTGTCGGTCTGTCTGTCGGTCTGTCTGTCGGTCTGTCTGTCGGTCTGTCTGTCGGTCTGTCTGTCGGTCTGTCTGTCGGTCTGTCTGTCGGTCTGTCTGTCGGTCTGTCTGTCGGTCTGCCTGTCGGTCTGTCTGTCGGTCTGTCTGTCGGTCTGTCGGTCGGTCTGTCTGTCGGTCTGTCTGTCGGTCTGTCTGTCGGTCTGTCTGTCGGTCTGTCCGTCGGTCTGTCTGTCGGTCTGTCTGTCGGTCTGTCTGTCGGTCTGTCTGTCGGTCTGTCTGTCGGTCTGTCTGTCGGTCTGTCTGTCTGCTGCATGGCTTGTGATGAAATGTAGCGATATGTTGTGGGGTCGTAGTAGGTGATGCTCCTATAATTTTGGAAATCGTTGTACGGGGGGCGCAGTATTAAGTAAAAAACAGGAAAATTCGTTTAGCATCGTCCAGTTGAAGCATGCAGAATAAACTGTGACATCCTTCCTTCTAAGGAGAGAGACGCAAGAAACTATTTACGAGAGTTTTTCTGATGCATGCTTTTTTGCGGGCGGGTGTGCGATGATTTGATTGCAAGGGGATTTCAGACAGACATGCAATGGGAAAATAAAAAAATGGTATCATTATATGTGGGAAGTACTGAGAATCAACTTGACTCCATTTTTTGCTGTTATCTTTTAATGTAAAGTCTGCGTTGTTATAGCGCCATAGGATTTCAGCCTGTGCGTGAGGCTGACGATAACAAGAAAGAAAGCAATTTAGTTCTCTGGTATGGAGGTACGGTACTCTTACTAAAAGCGCTACGACAATACGACGGCATACGAATAATGGAAAGGTAAAAAGGTCAGAGCGGAATAGAAGTGCGCGGTACTATAAATAATACGGGGAGTACAGGTCTCGGGGGGCTCTCTGGATAGAGAAATGGCGGCGCGCATTTATCAGATTACCCAGGATAGAGAGTTCAACGCAGTAGTAGCGAAAATGTCATCGCTAAGCCGTATTTATGCTGCGCATATTTTTGTTGCACGCTTCTGCCCGTATTATACGGTTAGTACCCCATTTCACTTCCCACTCATATGCGAGGAAAGCATTGTGATGGCCGAAAAATTCCCTTTTGAATTTTCACAGGGTAAACAGAATGTTTATTTTCACTGTAATTACAAGGGGCGTCTCGATAAGAGATAGAGAGGTTTTTTGTTATCGTTTCTTCACACAAAAAAGTAATTACGTTGTGTGTTGTATAGCTACCATTCGCATTTAATTGTTGCAGAATCATTGTGAAGAGCTGCTTTGATCTGTTATAAGGCAAAGAGTGAGAAGATGGGTAAATTTTCGTCAGTTGAGCGAGTTTGATAGGCTGCGAATACTGTGAATAGTAGTTATGTAAAAGATCTGGATCTACTGTGAAGTGAACTCACCCACCTACGCGTTTTTGGTGGTTAGGCACATTGCTTATTGCATTCTGTTCCTAGGCCTTTACGGAAACTATGATCGGGTTAACCCGGTCAGTTGGATCACTGATCCTGACGTTCGGAAAGTGATCTGAGATCGGTCAGAAATAGGGTAGTTCACTCTTGTACAGTAAGTGATTGCGATCGGATGATTCAGATCAGTAGCTGTTTTACTTTACAATCTGTTTTTTATTGTTAAACCAACTTTTTCATTGGTCGATGTCCGTTAAATTCATGGAATCATAAATCCCACTTGACAGCTGTTTGACATATAACTGATCTATCCGGATCCAGATCAGTGTTTCCGTAAAGGCCTCCTCTTTATACTAGGTCTTTACGGAAACACTGATCTGGATCCGGATAGATCAGTTATATGTCAAACAGCTGTCAAGGGGGATTTATGACTCCATGTATTTAACGGACATCGAACAACGAAAAGGTTGGTTTAACAATAAAAAACAGATGGTAACGTAAAGCAGCTACTGATCTGAATCATTCGATCGCAATCACTTACTGTACAAGAGTGAACTACCCTATTTCTGACCGATCCCAGATCACTTTCCGAACGTTGGGGTCAGTGATCCAACTGATCGAGTTAACCCGATCATAGTTTCCGTAAAGGCCTTTTATTTTTATTTATTTTTATTGTATGTTTTGTGTGACGTTATATTTTAATACATTTGGAGTGTTTCACTAATCCAGTTATGTTTTATCTAGTCAAATTCTTATAATTATTTTGGTACCAACGATGAAGACTTCGATTTTCTGTTACCTGAGGATGACTTAACTAACAGGTATAAATTACACCATACAGTTTGAAATGACAAGTGAATAGTTCAAAAATTAACTTAACCGTTTTGAATTATCACTTGATGCCTGATAAACTACAGCTGAAAAAGGTGTAGCATTTCTCGTTTAGACGGCCTTTGGTGTTATTATCTGGGAGAGCACACTCGAGCATCTTCCATGATAGAATCTATAAAACAGTGACAGGTCGGCCATCTTTCTTCGACGTTCCAGGCTGTAGAGGTCCTTTGGGGCGATTAGGCGTATCGATTAGCCTAATTGCTCTCTTCTGGATAGTGTCCAAAACCTTTAGAGGGTGCTTCGGAGCGCATCCCCACACATAGGAGCAATACTCCAATGATGGTCGGATCTGTGGCTTGTACAGCAGAAGTCGTTGCTCTGCTGTATAAAGCTTCAAATATAGTTACTTCGTTCCTTGTTTCAAGTTCGTTGAGGAGATGTATGCAGTTCCATAATAGTCCTGAGCCAACCCGTTTGGAACTCAGTGCAGTTTAGGTCAGCCTGGATATCTACATAGAAAGATTTTTATACATTTCTTTGTCAGGCATTTTTATTCAGCTCCCTGACTCTCAACTCTATGGCTACCATTTCTGCTTGGAAGCTTGTGGTATACCGCCCAAGGCTTACTGAGATTTAAACTTTTGGATTAGGATCAGCTATTATCACTCCTGTCCCCAGTTATGACTTGAAGTCATCCGTCCATGAGCATGTATTGCAAACGTTCTTGAATATACTTCTGTACCTTTAGAAAAAGTCAACTCCGTACTATCTACATATATTTGCGGTAGTAGAGAAGTTCTACTTAATATGAACTACAACATTTATTACGATTTCGGATACATATACAGATGAATTAAGATATGAGGAAGTAGACGTGTACGACATCTGAAAGCTGTAGTTGCAATATTGTTGCAACCTACACAATTCGCAAATAGAAATATACCTACTAAGTAAACAACAAACAACTAATAAGCTTGAGTGATGGCAATTGATAAACAGATGTTTCCAGTTTATCTCTCGCCGTCATCCGGTAACGATAGCGCCATTAATGTATATGTATTCACAGTGCATCCAAATGGCTTCCATTATCTAAAACTACCAGCGTTCCAGCGTTCCAGCGTTGAAACTTAGTCGACATCGTAAAATGCTATTTACAAAATACATAGCTTTAGCCAGGCTTTTACACCAACACCAAGATACAGAGTGGATTGGCGGTTAGCAACTTCTGTGTAGTATCTGGTCACAAATTTTACCCCAGTGCAGTGGGGACATGAAAGACGAAGGGTTACCAATGGATGGGATCAGCATTATCTCGGCCACCGTTCCCGATAACTGCTATTGAACAGCCAATCATCAAATCAAAATAATGGCTCCGTTATGTGCTCGGTACTGTTCTTATTTGAGACCTTGGAGACAATAAAATAGAAAAGTTATGCAAAAATATCAACAGCATGAAGCTGTCCACAACAGTGGCGGATTTTCTTTTATGGTCAGCCTCCCGCAAAGGCTGAAAGCCTATAGCGCTGTAGAAGCGCTGCGAGAAGATAAGTGTCGGTGCACGTTAGATTTGAAATGCTGCAGGTTGTAGCAGCCGGGAAACAAATGCCCCGGTAGCTCATTCCACAGCGTCGAAGTTCTCCAAAAGAAGGAATGCTGGAGGAGACTGGTTCGGGGAGTACAGACCTCGACCTGATAAGGATGAGCTCGCAGAGCCTCTCTAGTGTTCCTCATTTGAACAGCCTTTGGTGTTATTATCTGGGAGAGCTCACTCGAACATCTTCTGTGATAGAATCTGTAGAACAGGGATAGGTCAGCCACCCTTCTTCGATGTTCCAAGCTAAGGAAGTCCTTTGTGAGGTAGGCGTACCGATTCATCTGATTGCTCTCTTCTGGATAGTGTCTAGAATCTTTAGCGAGTGCTTTGGAGCGCATCCCCATACATGGGAGCAATACTCCAGCGATGGTCAGATCTGTGCCTTGTAGAGCAGCAGTAGTTGCTCTGGTGTGTACAGCTTCCTACAGCGGAACAAAACTCCAAGCTTCTGGGATGCCGTTTTAGCAATACTGAAGACGTGGTCATGCCAGGACATGTTATTGTTGATGTTGATTCCCAAAAAAGCTTAACGGAAGGTGACTCGACTATGGGGTGACCCTCCATTTCCATAGTTGGTGAGCCAACGTGAGACTTCTTTGTAAGTGTTGTTGCCTGAGCATTTTGCACGTTGAACTGTACTTTATTTGCTAATCCTCACTCGACAACCGTTTTGATATCCACATTGATCTCTGAGGCATCCTGCTGTCGCCGACCTATCGTGTCAGGACACGATAGGTCGGCGGATGATAGTGATTTGCCTGGTTCCATGCACGACATCAATGTGCTGTCGTCTGCGAAGCTGTAGGTCGGATTGGATGTTATTTCCAGCAGCTCGTTGATGTAGAGCAGAAACAGAGTAGGAGATAGGACAGACCCCTGAGGAACACCGGCGTTTATTGGAAATATGTCTGATGAGCAGCCTTCGACTACAACAAACAGAAATCGGTCGTTCAAAAAGCTATTCACCCACTGGCGTAGGCCAGGTGGTAGTCGATTAGCAGCGAGCTTGACCAGAAGTTCTTCATGCCACACTCTGTCGAAGGCTTTCGATACGTCAAGTGCAACAACACGGGATTCGGCATGATTTTCTATTGCTCTGTTCCACAAGTGAGTGACGTAAGCGAGGAGGTCACCCGTAGGATACAGACGTTTTGTTGAGGGGAGGGGGGCGACCAGTGCCGATTCCAAAATGAGGTCTTATAAAATGATTCCTTGGATAAGGGTTGTAATGTGTTCTAATAATAAGGGACTGATGACTGACTGACAATTGTTTAGTTAATAGTGATAATTTTTTGATAGATGTCTTTTAGGGTCATATCTCATCATGAATTCCTATTGATTCCGTCTTTAGTAAATTGAGGATGATTGAGGTGAGGTGAGGTGAGGCTATTTGCCTAAACGCCATTTTACGGCCCACGGTGCAAGTCTGAAAACCTGAGGTTGAGACAGTTGCACTAGAGTGTGTTGTAATGGTGGCCGCGATTTAAATACACTTCAAAGGTTTGAATTTTTCATGCAATGTTGTAATTCTTTTTTTTTACCTTCTCTGACAAAGGAGGGTAAGTTATTATTAGATATTAGAATCGGCCCGTTTTCCAAAATTTTACCGAAATCAACGTGCGAGGTGTCATATTTCCAAGGTAAAATCACCTCCTAACTCATTTACTGAAAAGAAAATGCCAGGTTATATTACTATTCTTCCGAGTAATAAGAAGACATTTTTACTTATTATCTATAAATGTCTAGTTAGTATCTAGAAATGTCTTCTTACTAAGTAGAAATTTCCACTTAGTGTCTAGAAATTTTTATTTACTAACTAGAAATTTCGTACAGCTGTCAGGCAGTTTTACTTATTCCAAATTAATTTTAGTCAAATATGTCAGGTTGATTGTACCCTGTGATGTATTCTTTCCAAATTTCGCCAAAATCCATTGATAAACAAAAATAGTTACAAACGTGACTTTGTATATATCCACCACCATGAATGATGAGCCCCACTTATAATGAAAAACTTCCATAATGTCCTATGCGTTATTTTGAAGCTCCGCATGAAGTTATATTCCTCTGCTCTATGTAATGTAACATACCAGCCCTGTAAATGGTACAATATATAGCGCACACAAATTATGCACTTAGTCGTTTTGCCTTCGGCCGGATATGTTTACCCCCTGTTTCTGAACCGCACCGATGCATACAAGTTTACCGAATCTGTTCCATGATAACACTTATATGAATATTAATGGTACCCACATATAGACATACGAGCAGAATTAATAACGTATAAATACTTTTCATGGAATGGACTTGGGTGCAGACACTCAACCTACTTAAAATTAGAAAGTGTGCAACCCGTGGATTTGTGTCACTCTAAAAGGGTATTATTAGAACTGATTAAAGAGCAATACTATGTCTACACACTTATGGAAGAACATAGTCATATAGTATTGCGTCTCCCTCCTATTTTTAATCCAATTGAGATGGTTTGAGCAAAATGGAGCCAAGTTGATCGACTCAGCACTTCCTACACATAACGATGATATAATTTTATTGTTTTTCCATTGCATGAAGCTATAGTCTGACAAACAGCCAACACAAAAACTCTAGTAAGTACTTTCTTGCATCTCTCTTCGTAGGAACTAGAACAACACAGCTTTTATTCTGCGAGTTCAATTGGATGAAACAAAATGATCAAGAATCCCCAAATTGCCTAAGAACGAATTATGAGCTGTTTTTATATTTTTAGTTTTTTATTATTGCTGCCGCCACTGACACGTTTCTAGAAACCATACGCTTTTTTCATCCTTGTCACAGTAATAACATTATGTCGAAATTTCGTCAAAATCAATTCCAGGTTACACAATACAGAACTATGCAAAGCAATACTCATACGTAACATATGTACAGCAGAAAAAATAGAAGTCCCTTGATTCCTGTAATAGGCGAGGCAATGCTCCGATGGACCTAAAAAAGTGTATTATGTCACTGGGTCCTTCATTTACAGGTCAATGAAGAGCCTATTATGCATACAAAAACTTTTTCAGTTTTGCGACTCTCCACCCCCCAACCACCCCAATTGCACCCCCATCCAAGAAAACACAGAAAATTATCAAGAACGGTAATAATACTGTAATAATACTGTGGCAAAGTTTCATTAAAATCAATTTCATAATTTCTACGTTACTCAATACAAAACGATATAAAGCAATATTCGTATGTATACCTTACATCAGAAAATTCCAAGTCCTTTGGTTTCTGTAGTAGGCAAGCCAATATTCGTATGGACCTAAAAAAGGGTGTTATGCGGCTAGTACTCTCTTCCATAGGCCACTGGACAGCTTATTATGAATACAAAAAATTTTTGAGTTTGCTTATTACTCCGCCGCCAATGCACCGATTTTGAAAACTATAGCAACATTACCTACAAGGACCACCCCATAGCATACCGGTGCCCAAATTTCATTCATTTCAATTTCATTACTGAGATTACGAGGCTAGAAGAACGCGCACAGACAGACAGACAGACAAACAGCCAGGCAGACAGACCGACGGAAATGAGTGACGTGGATCTTCGTTATGTAGATATCATGAAACGCCCAAAAAGGAAGTAACTCACCTATCGGTGTGGGAAGTAAAGGTGCGTAAAAATAACCAAATACCACACTTAAGCGGATCATTATTGATAACTATAAGAAACGAACTGACTGAAATGACCGGAATACCTATTTTTGGTTATAGAATCAAATATAAAATTTGATTACCTTACTAACGATATAGGATTCTCAATATCAATTTTTCCTAGTTTTCGTTTTATTTCAAAACCACTATCCTCCGTCCCCTCACTATTGGCCTACCCTGTATACTTGTATATAATGCAGCCAAAACATACAAATTTTATCGATTTTGTCAATGCTATACAAAAAAGTATGAGCCGCTAGAGCTGGAGTTCTATTTTTCAAGGAATTTTATGGAATCTGCATCATTTTTTAGTGGATGCTACGTCAAAAGATCCATTAACCACATTGTATTAATCAATATTTTACTGAACGAAACGACATTTCTGGCTGACAGCCCCCTTTGCCTGCGAGTGAGGTCAATATATAACTCAGTTGAACAAAAACGGTACAAATGGGTTCATTCGGTGAGCGTTGAATTTCATACGACTTGTCCACTCCATTATGCAGCCAGGGCGCTCCATAAAAGCGAATATAAAAGCGTGTTTTTAAAACCGCCCCAGTATATCACAGCGCAGAGTAGAGGGAGATATTGTTTTGAATCTCGGCAAAAGCGTTCTCTGGCTTGGAGTGGCTCTATGAAAAGCCAGTTCGTCAAGGACTACATATACTAGTTGAACCTGATGTTCAATTTTTCGTCAGTTTGGAAGTTAGGTTTAGCCTTTTTGACTTCATTAAAGTTTTAGATTTTTGAGTTATGGCATGCCTGTTGCATAAAGGTACAGGAATTTGGAGTTCATAAATGTGTGAACACGATCGTCTGCTGGTTAAGAAGAATGTATGGAAAAAAGTTTAAACATAATTTTTTTACCGAAGATCGTGGTCTGTGTATTAAAAAATCAAGTCAAGTTGAGACTACGATGATATCAGTTCATTATTTTCTCACAGCATGAAGCTATAGTCTGATAGTCTGAGATTCCCTTGCATCTAAATCATCGCCCGCCCGTCAGCGAAAAAGGGTGTTATGCCGTTCGGTCTTTCATAGGTCAATGAATAGTCTATTATGAATACTAGAAATTTTTCAGTTTTACAACCCAGCACCACTCAATTACCCGAATTCCATCTCCACAAAAAAAAAGTATAAAATTATCAGGAACCCCTAATACACCTAAAAACGGGTTTGAGTTATTTTTATATTTTTAATACTGTTATGCCGGCACTGATAGGATTTCTAAAAATCATACGCGTTTTCTATCCTCGCTACGTCCAAATTTCATCAAAATAAATTTTAAAGTTTCCACGTTACACAATACAAAACGATCTAAAGGAGTAGTCGTATTTATACATCTGATGGACAATTCTGAGTCCCTTGGTTTCTGTAATAGGCAAGGCAATGTTCGGATGGACCTAAAAAAGTAAATTATGCCACTAGGTCTTTGACTGGTCAATGGACAGCCTATTACAAACACAACAAATTTTTCAGTTGTACAACCTCTCACCCTCCAACCACCTCACTTTCACTCCCATCAGGAACCCTGAAACGCATAAAAAGCTGTTTTAATATTTCTGGTTTTGTGAACACTGCTACGCCGCCACTGACATGATTTCTAAAAATTTTACGCTTTTCCTATCCCTGCTGTGGTAATAATACTGTGTCAAAAATTCGTTAAAATCTATTCAAAAGTTTCCACGTCCCTTGGTTTTGTATCTCAGGCGAGACAATGTTCACTTCTCAGTGGCCAGTCTATTATGAATACAACAAGTCTCTCAGTATTACAATACCCCAACCCGCAACCACCCCAATTTCACCTCCACCCAAAAAACGTAGAAATTGATCAATAACCCCTAATATGCATAAAAATGAAGTTTGACCTGTTTTTATTTATTTAGTTTTTTATTATTGCTGCGCTGCAACTGGAATGATTTCTAAAAACCATACACGTTTTCCATCATCGCCAAGGTAGTAATACTATGTCAAAATTTCATTACAATCAATTCAATAGATTCTACGTTACACAATATAAAACTATATGTATAAAGCAGTACTCGTCCGAAAATTCTAAGTCGCTTGGTTTCTATAATAGGCAAGGCAATGTCCGGATGGATGTAAAAAAGTGTGCTATGCCACTAGGCCTTTCTTTCACAGGTCAGTGAACAGCCTATTATGAATACAACAAATTTATCAGTTTTACAATGCCTCACCTCCCAACTACTCCAATTTTGCCTCCACCCAAAAAAGTAGAATATGACGAGGAATCCATAAAACGCCTAAAGACAAAGTTTGAGGAATATTGGAAATTTTATATTTTTTGCTAATTACTCTGCCATCCGTGCATCAATTTTCAGAATTATAGCCGCATTACCCACTACGACCCCACAGCATCTCGCTAACCAAATTTCATTTTCATTTCATCACAATCCATGCAGCGGTTACTGAGATGCGAACAAAAGCGTGAACAGACAGGCAGATAGACAGACCGACGAAAATGAGCGACGTGGATTTTAGTTATGTGGATAAACACTCAAAAAGCGTACTATCTAAAAATCGAATATTTTCGTGGACACAAAAGGAATATTGAATTGTCATCGGTTCTTAATAAGAAGTATGTAAACTTTTAGTTTAGTCGGCATTAGAGAGAATAAACAACCCAGAAATAAAAAGAAATTCTCAACTCAAACATTGCGATAATCTTCTAATCATGCACTTGCAGAAAGAATACCTGTCAATTAGTTGTGCTAAGTCAATAGATGTCGCTAATTTTGTTCTTTCTATGTAGTATGATGTTTGGCCTGAGCGCGGGTTGCCAAAAATCGATAGACAGGAAATTTGTATGAGGTCAGCTCTGAAAGGAGACTTGTTCCACTAACCTGGATCCCCGACGATAGATGCAGATGCTGTGCACATATGTCGCAGTCCGATTTTGAAGTCGGCCGACACGTCGGCCAGGATGAGTTATGAACGAAGTTGAACCTTACGATGAAAGGACGATGAACAGCAATGATTTTAAGCTGGTTTTTATCACCCCTTCTTTATGAAAACAAAAAATATCCCCGCCTATACTACCCAATCTGCAGGCGCACAAGGGTTATAGCCGCACATTTCGGTTTTTTAGTTTTATTTAAACGTGCCTGAGCTACACTTGAATTAATTGGTTAGTTTTATATAATTTATATTAGGTAATCCCCAGACCTGTCCATTTGGCTTCTACTCCTGTTGAGACTTTTTCAGGTCCTCCAATCCAGTTGTGATCCGGCAGGGAGACTTTCAGTTGGATTCCAAGTTGGTTTGTGGTTCTCTGTTAGCCGTCGATCCACAGTACCTCTTTGGTAGCTGATTTGGAGCCTGTCAGTGGGTTTGTGGATATAATGAAATTCTTCCTAGATTTAAGTCTCGATGCTGAGGGCTTGTGTCTGTCTACTTCGTTCTGCCATACATGACACTTCTCTGATTTGAGGGGAGATGTTCCCGCTAACATGTATAGCTGGTCTAAGTTTCAGACAACCCGTGATTGTCCTACAGGTGTCCTTCAAGGTAGGGTCAAATTTGTTAGCATGAGTCGATCTGGACCATACAGGGCATATATACCGCAGGGTAGTGGCCCAAATTTTGAAAAATGACTGGGTCACTGCATAAAGGAGACTCTGGTGTTAACTGTCAAGCTTTCGGCGATGCTTATTGCCATCTTCAGGAACTTAACGTTATGGGTTGCCAATGTAAAAACAGCAACTGCATTGAGTGCAACGACTTTCAAATGCCAGCTACAGTAATCGTCACAATTTTTGAAAAAAAATTCACTATGCTCATATGGTGTCTTCCACAAACAGGTCAGGAACAAACAACATATAAGTGTAAAATTACAAACACACACGACGACCTTTACATGTTAACTTAAACCCTTGTTAACTTAAATCCGTTTTTTGTTCCTGACCTGTTCGTGGAAGACACCATAATAGCATAGTAAAAATTTTACTTAAGAATTGTGACGATTACTGTAGCTGGCATTTGAAAGTCGTTGCACTCAATGCAGTTGCTGTTTGTACATTGGCAAACCACAACGTTAAAGCCCTGAAGATGGCAATAAGCATTGCTGAAAGCTTGACAATTAACACCAGAGTCTCCTTTATGCAGTGCATTTTTCAAAATTTTGGCTACAACCCCAAGATTTTTTTATCTAGATAGATAAGTTTTTTGGCCATAAGCTCACTTGGCACCACAGGGTATGTATGCGTATTCGGCTGGGGCAAAGCACATGACAAGGGATTTCGTCCGTAATACGCCAGGAGGGCTCCCATTAGAAGTGAACCAGCTTGCGAATAACACCGTTCCTCATGCTCACTTCTCTTCTAGTACTCTCTACGTGTTACCAATATAAAGGCTAGTAAACTGCAGACGTATTATATCTGCATCTGTATGTCTGCAGTTTACAATGAGTACTCAATATTCGATTGAGTCATATAGAGAGTCGTAGATTATCCTAGGCCATCTGTAGTTTACATCAGTAGGATTTGCGCGAATAAAGGCTCAATTTCACCTTTTTACTCCACAACCGAATACAAA
The DNA here is from genome assembly GCA_951848785.1 of Callosobruchus maculatus. NCBI lineage: Eukaryota > Metazoa > Arthropoda > Insecta > Coleoptera > Chrysomelidae > Callosobruchus > Callosobruchus maculatus. The sequence goes on along the minus strand of CATOUR010000064.1, from coordinate 1,067,351 downwards.
ATCAGTTATACTTATCTCAATCTTGATAACTTCTTGACAATCACTACGACGCCACTAATGGGCGGCCCTGATAAGAGCGCAGTTGACTGGACAAGTTACAGAGCATTTAGGACTGTATTCATAGTCGTCTCTTGAGTATATACATACAGGGTTGGATAAAGTATGGAACCAAGCAAATATTTTTGAAACGGAAATAATGATATTGCTGAAAATTTGCAGGTAAATGTAGTGACGCTAAATGTAGTGACGCATAATGCATCTGAAAACTTTATGTTAGCTATTAATGTACTTCCGGTCTAACCGGAAGTACCGTCAATATACGTGCACTCATGATTGAGCTTTGAGGCCCTGTAATATCTATTCATATATTACACATTGTTAACTACTGCATCGTGAAGGGTTATTTCTCAGAAAGCTGAAAAATATCTATCATTAAACCTTTGCCCAGATTACAACTAACTGTTACTCTCATATAAAACAAATCTCAATAATTACCACTCAAGTATTAAGGGACCCTTAAGTATCAACTATGAATACGACTCGGTATTTTAAAGGACACTTGAGAGACGAACACCTATGAATACGGCCCTTAATCTCTGTGATAAATAAGTTACATATTTCAATGTTACTGAAATTTTCCATATTTTTTAAAGACCTACTTATAGTAGCCTGATTTTCTAGATATTACACAGTACTTTTTACCTGATCCAAAGTAATCACTGTACAACGTAGTGGAGGTAAACAGACGTATTTTTCAAGCTTGAAAATAAGGAACTCCAGAAACTATGCCTCCACGGCGGTGTGCTGATTGGCCTTTGCATCCTCTATATTTAATGCCTATCGATTGTGAGAAGCGACGCAAATAAGTGAGGGTGGAAGAGATGCATCTTTTATGATTGTGGTAATACGTGGCACTTAGTAGTAGATTGGGGCAGAGCAGGAGTGTCATACTTGATTGAACAACGTATACGAGGATTGACCAAAGAAAAGTTTCACTTCAAGATCAAATTTGCTTTTACTTGGAAACGATAACGATAATACCACAGCATGTTAAGGGATTTCCTATATAAAAATGGTATCGATTCTCTTAAGTATCGGTATCGAAAACATGAGTTATCGAATATTTGTATATCAGAAAAATTAAACTGCTTATGCTTTTTCAAGTTGGATGTATTTATAGTTTTTATTAGTGGCATATTGAGATGCAATCAACAACGAGTATCATTGGGGTACCGGAATTCAGAAAGAAGTCTAGTTTCATCAGGCACCGAAAAACTGCTTGAACTACCCAAAAAAATAAAACAAAGAAAGAATGACCTCAGAAGCTCAAGATTCCCTTTTTTGTAAATAAAAAAGGGCAATAAAGACCTTTACTGAATGGATAATAGATAGCGGCAGTAGTGTAAAGAAAGTTAATGGAATGGTGTGTATTCGCTTGGTCGAGCCGAAAAACGTGCTAGCTGATGAGTTGGTATCTATGAAATCAGTTAAGTCTTCGCAATCGATCCTTAAAAATGGTGTCCTTACATTTTTGAATACACATTTTATTTGTAGATTATATTTACTTACCTTACGGGATCATTCGGAAATATAAATTGCAATTATAGTACTTATTCCTGCAGTTTAGCAGCACACACACTTCCAGCACATTGTTTATCCATTTTAAAGCTCACACACAAGGCATATACAATGTCCCAGCGTACGCATATGGCATATGCATTTAGTCTCAGCAAATACTAGCGTCGACCTTGCGTGAATAGCGTCCACCGCCGTATGTCCCTTTTGACAGATTCTAATCCAAAATGGCGGGATGCGCGTATAGTTGCCGCCAACTTGAGATATTCTGCTAATTGTTTGGTACGACGATGCTTCTTCCAATTGTATTTGCCCTCATAGCTATGAATAATAGATGAATAGAGAATAAATAAATTAATAAATAAATAAAACAAGTAAATAAATAAATACATAAATAAACAGATAAATAAAAAATAAATGGATAAAAAACTAATAAATGAACAAATGAATAAATGAACGAATAAATAAATAAATGATACCATGCTCCATTTTTGCTCAAAATGGATACACTTCAGCCTCTAGGTTTGCTGAAAAACCCACTTGACACCTGCTTAAATTCGAAAACTTTATATTTACTGTGCTATAACTTTAACAGCGACTCTGCGTGCTTTCGCTATTCTGTGAACTGTCAGGATGCTCAAAACAGGATTACGGTTGCACAACGTCCAATCTGAGTTACCGACGTTTTCCTGCATATAAATGGTCCATGTTAGCGGTACATATGTGCACCGAAAACATCTCTATGATAGGCTATACTGCATACTATTCGGAAGTTAACATGAGATTCTGGAAAGAATTCAGATTGGATGGCGTAATAGTCGTTGTTCTGATATTTTGTAAAAGATGCAAAATATAGCATGTGTGTGGGAGAATACAGGGACGCTGAGGTAACATAGCTTAACCTTATTTCCTAAGCCAATGGATATTACAAACAAATCTTAAATAAATTGGTTGATTAAGGGACAAGAATGTATCAGTATAAAATGAGTATAACTGGTTCTCCATTCAAAGATACAATTTCATAACACGCATATTGAGACTGCAAAAAACTTGCAGAAATTCAGACTTGATATAAAGTCATAACTGAAGATGCAACAGAAAGGTAATACACAGTTTTTAGATAATGCAGTTATATGTGACGTAGTTGGTTTTATCATTACGACCCTGAGTGGAAGTCGCATAGTATGTAATAGAAGCATAAAGGCAACCCAAAACTGCAAAATGTAATGTAATGTACTTCAATGACCCTCCACGGTAAATCTAAATTAAAAACGGCAACGTTACCAAAACTTCAGTTAGACGCTGCTTCACGATAATGCTCATAGCTCAGCTCATACATCAGCGATTTCTTAAGAAAAATTTGAAGAAGCATGAATACAAACTATGGTTCACCCCCTGTTCTCCCGACTTTGCTCCATGTGGCCTTAGGTTGTGTCCCGAAATTAAAAAAAGGACTGAGATATCGAGATATCTGTTGGAGCTAACAGCCAAGCGCAATGAATCAAATTTTACATTAAACAGAAATATAACAGTGTTAACAAGTTATTCCAGAAATGGTGGAAGTGTACTCCGTTCGATAAATAATAGCTATAAGTAATCACAGCACATTCACCATATTTAGTAAATGTTTAAATGAGGTTAAGGTTCAAAAATGGTGAAAGAATACCACCATCAATAGTTAGTAGCTTAGTTGCTGGGCCTAGGCCCCATTTTTACTTCCCACACCGATAGCTGAGGGGAATATTTCGACCGCAAAAATTTTCGATTTTGAGATAATATACTTTTTGGGCGTTTTATGATGCCTACATAATGAAAATCCACGTCACCCATTTCCGTCGGTCTGTCTGTCGGTCTGGCTGGCTGTCTGTCTGTCTGTTGGCGTTTTTCTAGCCTCCTAATCTCAGTAACCACTGCATAGATTTTGATGAAATTTGGGCAGCGATATGACTTAGAATCGTAGTAGGTGATGTTCGCTACAATCGGTATATGGGCGGCGGGGTAATTAGCAAAAAACGAAAAATTTCAAATATAACTCAAACTTAGTTTTCAGACGATTTAGGGGTTCCTGATCATTTTCTACTTTTTTTTGGATGGGGGTGAAATTGGAGCGGTTGGGGCGGGGGGTTGTAAAGCTGAAAAATGTGTTTTACTCATAATAGGCTGTCTACTGACCTGAGAGAGAAAGACCTAGCAGTATAATACACGTTTTTAGGTCCATCCGAACATTGCTTTGTGTATTACAGGAACCAAGGGACTTAAACTTTCTGATGCATATAAAATACATACGAGTATTACTTTGGATCGTTCTGTATTTTATCATGTGAAAACTACTAAATTGATGTTAATGGTATTTCGGCACAGTATTACTACTTTGGCGAGGATGGAAAACGCATCTGATTTTTATAAATCGTCTCAGTGGCGGCGAGGCAATATTAAAAAAAACTAAATATGAAAACTTCGTTTTTAGGCGTTTTAGGGGTTCCTGACCATTTTCTACTTTTTCTGGGGTGGGGGTGAAATTGGGGTGGTTGAAGGGTGGGGGGTTGTAAAACTGATATTTTTTTTATTCATAATAGACTGCCCATTGACCTGTGAAAGAAAGACCCAGCGGCATAATACACTTTTTTAGGTCCATCTGAATATTGCCTTGCCGATTATAGAAACCAAGGGACTTAAACTTCCTAATGCATACAAAATACGTACTTTGGATCGTTCTGTATTGTGTACGTGGAAACTTTTAAATTGACTTATGACATTTTAACACAGATTTATTACCGCGACGAGTATGGAAAGCGCGTACGGTTTTTAGAAATCGTATCTGCGGCGGCGCGGTAATAATAAAAAAACTAAAAATTTAAAAAACACCTTAAACTTCGTTTTAGACGTTTTGTGGTTCCTGATCATTTTAATTTTTTTTGGGTGGGGGTGAAATTGGGGTGGTTCGGGGGTTTGTAAAACTCAAAAATGTGTTGTATTCATGATAAATTGTTTATTGACCTGTGAAAGAAGCAGAACAAAACACTTTTTTGCGGTCGGGCGAGCGATGATTTGGTTGCAAGAGGATCTAGACTATAGTTTCGTGCTATGGGAAAATAATAAAGCTGATATCATTGGAATGTAATGGGAAGTACTTAGTCAATCAACTTGACAACATTTTTTGTTTTAGGTTTTCGACCCTTTAGACTATATAGATGTTAGTAACAATTATTAAACAATCCAGTTCTTGTTTTACCCAACCGAACACAAAATTTATCGCATACCTTTGCTTAAATTTTATTTCTGCTAACAAAATACCGGGCAAAACACTGACATGTACTGTGTAAGGCTAGCGCGGCCGTCGTCCAGAGGTTTTTGGTTTTTTGTTTTTTAGAGCAGCGACTTTTTGCCACCACTGGTGGATGGCTTCTCCGGAAGGAACTTCCAGTGGCGGTTCCTGAGTTTTTGAAAGGATGGCCGCACAAAATTTAAAGTAAAAACTGCACGAAAATCTTACCAGAAGAACCAGGGATTGTTGAGGCTGTAGCTGTACCTTGCACATAATAAAAAAAAATTCAGTTTTCTCAGATAATTCCTAAAAGTTAGCTAGTAAGTAACACACAAACACTTATTAACACCCGTATGCACCGTAAGTCAATTGCGCGATTAGTTACGTAAACCTGGATTAGATTACTTGTTTACTATGCACCGCAAACTGACAATTTTGACACTGTCACTGCCAAAATAATCTTGCGAACACAACATTGCCGTATCTCCAATCTGGATTAGTTAATCTTTTGACGGTGCATGGATAGATACCAAAGATTAGCAAAACGCGATTACGGAACTAAGAAACGGTGCCTACGGGTGTAAGAGTTTTTAACTTATCATTCTGCCTAACAAAAAAAAAAAAAAAAATCGCCTAGCTTGAGAATCGAACTTTCAACCCCAGTCACCGTAACCTATTGAAACAAGTAGCTGTCTGCTTAATTCGGTCAATACATTTTACATTATTAGCGCCTACTGGTGGTGCCTACTTATTGTTATTCATAATTTTCTTAATTTTTATTCTGTCCTGTGAAATAAAGTTGGCCAAAGTTCATTTTAAGCAACGCGTTCACCCGATTATCCATTTTAAATAATGGGTTAGTAGGCTGGAATCGCCGATGTTAAGAGAGTCGTCGGTGACGCTTTCGAAGTTAAGTTGACATGGCTACCGTAGCTCAACTGATGGCAGCTCCGGAGTACCATCCTAAAGGTCGTGGCTTCGGCCGCAGTCTTTTTTCGACACTTTCTGGTACGAATGTAAACTGAGGAAACCACATGCGGATGTAAGCATGAAAATAAGAACAGTTCAACACCGCCCCGTGGACAGAGGTATCTGTGCTAGCCCAGACCAGTGACATCTAGATCAAACGCGGTCAGAGATTAATACAGACCCATCAGATCACTTGACGTCATAGATGCGGGCCGCTGGTGGTGCCAGAAGATGGCGCGAGAGAGTCGTAGGCGGGAGGGCCCGTTTCCGCGTAGTTCTAGACGACGCTTTCGAAGTTGAGTTGACAGGGCGACCGTAGCTCAACTGGTGAGAGGGCCGCAGCACCAATCTGGAGGTCGTGGGTTCAAGTCCCCCCCCGCTGACTTTTTCCGACATTTTCTGGTAGGAATTTAAATTGAGAAATCCACTTGCGGATGTAAGCGTGAAAATAAAAACAATTCAAGATATTACCTTGCTGATGACCTAAGATCATAAATACCCAATATTTTGGCAACGGTGGGCAAGGGTCTAGGGTATAGCGCGCGAAATTGAGAATCAAATAAAATACGTATTCCCGTGTTAGCGAGGAGGCGAGGCCGCCTGTTCCTTTCTCCAGTGTGTGTATCTGTTAAGGTTAAAGTGTTTAGTTTGATAGTTTATATACTAGCTGGATAGTATACAAACTATCCAAATGTCTCGCTATTTTGATGGAAACTCATATTTCAACTTAAATAGCTATTAATATTGGTTGGTTTGTATATTAGCTAGCTAGCTGATAAACTATACAAGATATGTCGCTAAAGTGTAGACCACAAAGGTATCACACATATTAACCAGTGTTTCTGGTCAGCTTACAAACTATCCACATCATTTGGATAAGGTATGCACCTAATATCTCTAGTAATACACAATAATAACTTGTTAGTTAGTATGTAAACTAACCTCTCTTTGGTTAGTATGTAAACTAACTAATTTTCTTTGGTCAATTTAACAGAAAAGTGAGGTTATGTTTATGGCAAGTGCAAGTGTGACGTGTTGGTATTGTTTACTGTCGTGCCTTGTAAAATTTGTTTAAGAACAGGTATTTAGTTACCAAAAATGGATCAGCAACAGCAATTTGGAAAGTTACTATTAGAATGTTACGAGAAAAAGTTCCAAAATTCAAAATTAATGAATGACATTGATTATAATGTACTTCTGCAACATATAAAGAGAATACGCGAACAAGGACCTAACACTAATAACAAGATTGATTATCATGTAATGAATACTTATGATTTACAGAGAATCGAATCATCTTATGTAATCTTATATTAATGATCTGGAAAGATTATTTTATGTTTCTAATAAATCGCCTCTAATAAATAATAATTTAATAACTTTTTTTTGCAGTTTTGTTGTCTACAGATTTATTTTATATAAATATTTTGTTACACAAATAATATTTCCGTTTGTCTTACTTATGAATAAATTTTACTTTTGATTAAAAATTGTTTTTCTAAACTAAGAGGATTGATTAGTTTACATACTAACCAACGAGTTGGATATTATCTAGTATTAGAGATATTAGGTGCGTAATTGACATAACTGACCAGAAACACTGGTTAATATATGTGATATCTTTGTGGTATATACTTTAGCGGCTTACCTTGTATAGTTTATAAACCAGCTGGACAGTATACAAACCAACGAATATTCATAGCTATTTTGGTAGAAATATGATTTTCCACCAAAATAACGAGACATTTGTATAGTTTGTATACTATCCAGCTAGTACATAAAATATCAAAGTAAACGCTTTAACCGTAACATATCTAAGATGAGGGGAGACAAGTACAAAAATCCAAAGGTAAGGTCAAAACGTCCAAAGGTCAGTATAAAAATAAATTTCGCAGTTCCAAGCTCCTGACGTTACCTTTGAACTTACAGTAATGATTCAAAAAGCAAATTGAAGAAGCAAGGTTGCACTTTGTCACCTATTTGGCTTTTTTTTGATATCGTGTTTGGTTGTTAAATTACAGACATTTGAAGAATGTATGATTTTGCATTGCGAGTTTTTTTGCACACTAAGAAACTTATTTGATAAAATCGCGAATAGTTGTAATTCATTGAGATCTTAACCATCACCTTCTGAAATACTGTGTATGTAGTTTGAAAAACAAGTGATTTCTGTTCGAAATGGGAATCCGTGTTTTAACATGGCAAATACATATGTATAACTGTGTATACCCAGGCCCCTTAAGCACGTGTCGTGGGCCGCATCAACCTGGCGGGATATTCATATAGATATCGAATTCTGTGTGGAAGATTTCTGTCGTAGCAGCAGGATTGCCGGCCGACGATGACGACGACGACGTCGACGGGCGCCGCGACGTCGGGCGCCTCGACGCTGCCGCCGCGACGCTGGCGACTGACGTCGACGCACCCCGATACGTGCTCGTTATACTCGTTCAGTCGATAGGTACCTATTATTTGAATAAATATTTGCCATACAAACCCACCCGAGATACTTCAGGTTTTTTATCAACGAAACGGGTCTTAGATCCCTCATACGTGTGTTCTTTTATTCAATCGTTGACACTATTGCACATCAATCGGAAATCCCACAAAGCGTTAGAAAATGGAAGCAGCTAAAACGCGATGAAACATCAAACCGTTATTTTTTACTTTCCACACCGATAGGTGAAAGGAGTTTTGTAATCGCAAAAATTTTCGACTTTGAGACAATACGCTTTTTGGGCGTTTCATGATATCTACTTCTACATAAAGAAAATCTACGTCACTCATTTCCGTCGGTCTGGCGGTCTGACGGTCTGAGGGTTTGACGGTCTGACGGTCTGACGGTCTGACGGTTTGACGGTCTGACGGTCTGACGGTCTGACGGTCTGACGGTCTGACGGTCTGACGGTCTGACGGTCTGACGGTCTGACGGTCTGTCGGTCTGTCGGCCTGTCTGTCTGCCTGATTGCTTTCTGTTATTTTTTATTGTATCCTGTTATTTACGGTTGTATTCGGTTATTTTCTGATATGTTTGCCTGTTTTCTGTTGTGTTAGGTTGTTTTCTCTGGTAGTTTTTTATTTTGTGTTATTTTCTGTTGTGTTCGGTAGTTTTTTTTGTTGTTTTGTGTTATTTTCTGTTGCTCCACGTCACTCATTTCCATCAATCTGTTGGTCTGTCTGTCGGTCTGTCTCTCTGGTTGTTTTCTGTCATTTTCTGTTGTATTCGATTGTTTTCTGTTACGTTAGCTTGTTTTCGGTTGTATTAGGTTGTTTTCTCTTGTGGTATTTTGTTTCCTGTTACTTTCTGTTGTGTTTGATTGTTTTCTGTTGCTTTTGGTTGTTTTCTGTTGTTTTAGGTTGCTTTCTGTTGTTTTGGTCCTCGCTTCTTACCTTTAATTTGGATGGGGGTGAAATTGGGGTGATTGGGGGATGAATGGTTGTAAAACTGAAATAATGTTGTATGCATAATAGGCGTCGCGATATAATACCCTTTTTAGGTTAATCCGAACATTGTCTATTAAAAGAACTCAAGAGGCTCAAATTTCTCATTAACTGTTCAGCAGAAACGGATGACAGTATTTTTTGTATTATCTGAAAAAAAAAACAAAGAATTTTCCATCAAGTGCCGACGGGTTACTTCGCGATTTTTTTATTTTCATTTTAAAAAAATCGGCACGCCCAAACCGCCTGTAGATTTCGGATGACGATTTTTTGAAACATTAGCTGGTAGGTGTACTAAAATGCTACCGCATTTTAATTCGGTTACTTAACAATTTTTTTTTCACGTTTTAACACCCCCTCCATCTCCGATCCCTCCCATTGTGGGGTTGTGGTGCAATAAAACAGTTTCCAAACTGCCTTTAGAACTCAAATATCAAGCTTCATCCGGTTTCTTTCTTGACACTAAAATTACGCGTTATTGCCTGAACTATAGTACCCTCTGAGGTAAGGGTTCGTTTTAGCGAAACTCAAAATAGGGGTTGGGATTGATATCAATCGATGCGGATTGACGTGCCTGAGTCGAACGATACCTCTTCCAGACTGAGGAAACGCTCCGGTGAAAAACTACAGCATTTTGAAGATTCCGAACCTAACCCAACTTAAACAAACTAGTTGAACTATTGAAGCTGAAATGGGTCCTCATCGATTCGGCTTGAAGTCCTGAGCCGAACCAGAACATTACCCCCCGTCATACTTATGCACAAACCTAATTCAGCCTAAACTAACCTGGTTTTCAGTTATTCATATTTCCTCAATCCTCAATAGCTTTAACATTTTGAGTATCATAACTTTTTTATTTCCCATTTTAGGATGTTGCGACTGGTGTCGTGCTATACTCATCTAGTACGAAAATGTAGGGTCTAGGGTATAGCGACCATATATTTCATGAAAAATCATCCAAATATCAAAGTCATTTTGAGGTTATGTTTGAAACTTAAAAGTGGCACAGATTGTCATCGGAGTGTTTTCTCAGTCTGGGAGAGATCTCATTCGACTCAGGACAATAAGCAGAATCGACTAACACTCACTTATTAGGTGCTGAAACTTTAAAGTGTCATAGAATTTTACCGGGGCATTTCGTCAGTCTAGGAGTGGTATCGTTCGACTCAGGGAGTCAATCCGCGTCGATTGAGACCCCTCTCGACCCTCATTTCGGGTTTCGCTAAGACGAACTCTAGTCCCCTCTGTATCTATCTGCAAGAAACATTTTGAGAACCGCCTGTGCATGTCCTTGGTGCTTATCCTGATGAGCTACTTGCCGGCAGCTCTCAAAGGCTTTAAAATGCACGCCGGATCTCTTTTGTGTGGACGGCTGCAGATCGTTTAACGAACTATCCAGACTCGATCGATCAGATCAACTCACTCCTCTACTTACCAAGTCGAGTTTCCAACAGAGTATTATATGCTTTCAAGCGTGGGATTTGAGGGGATCGTGTTGATGTAGCAGCTGGAGGGATTGCACTCGTATTGTGGTTTCTGCATTAAGGAAGTTTACATAGAGGGGTTTACTGAGTGGTGTACATAATAAATATAGTTTAAAAAATTAAGCATATTTATATTAGAAACACAGTCGAAATGAACTAGTATAATGAATTTTTTATGGCTGTATATGATAGAGTATGGCATAACAACATTCTCATATTTTTCCGCGATTTTTTTGGGCACGGGAAAGTCGAGAAAATGAGGACAATATTTGAATTTTTCTAATCGCGTGACGTCACGGGACTATAGGGGAACAGCCAGTCGGAAGACGGGTATGTGTGCTGTGTTGCCGTTCGAACTTAAGTCCCAATATTCAATGCATACCTTTATGTGATTCTGTACACATGCTGGGAAATAGATAGTTTGATATACAGGGTGAGTTTTTAGTACCGGCTCGGTCGATAACACCACTACTATAGAAGATATCGAAAAAAGTTGTATATAAAAGTTGTAGCCACGGATATGCTGCTTGCTCAGAAAATGTTTTGATTTATACAGGGTGATCCATAACTACGTGGTGATGCAAACATGCATTTTTTTAAATGAGACCCTATATATTATTCCACTTTCAAATTCTCCTAATGATTTCCGTTCTTCCAATATAGGGTATTGTTACATTATACAGGGCATTTCAAGAGTTATGGCCATTTTTATATCCAAATCGCTGTCAATTGAATGTACTGTATATGAAAAAATGATGAATCAAAAAGAATTTTTTTACACAGATGGATAAAAAATATCATCTAGTTTTAAGATCGGCTATAAAAAAAGCCCGCGACCGAGCCCGCGACGCATATTGGTATACAGGGTGATGTAGAATTTTCTCTCTTCTTTTAAATCTAACCCCCAATATTTTATTATACCAAAGAATTGCCTTTAATATGCTCTTCCATCTTTGTATAGCACTTGTTATGGCTGAATTCATTAGTTTCTGAGATATTTAGATTTATCTACAAATTTTAAATATACCTTCTATTTGTTTACTAAAATTTATTTATTTTGAGAAAATACTATCAAATTTTATTTCTGCTTAACAAGCAACTAAACTATAAGGCCATAATAGTACTTGATCAAGTTAAAACACTGGATTAACGAGATAATGTAGGTCAAGTGTGCTGAGGAAACAATTTTATAGATGTCATGCATAATTATCAAGCAGATCTATCAGGTAGGCTATGAAATATTAAACGACACGGTCTAAATAAAACGGTTTTTCAATATTTCAAACGCATTAGTTTTAGAGTGCCTCCGTTCTGGATATTGCTGTTCATAGTTGATATATTCTAGAGGCAACTCGGCAATTTCTCAAAGATTCTCCTAAATACCCTCAATGGAAAAATTATTTTTAAAGCTCGTTTTTCACACAGTACGGAATTATTGAGCAGGTTAAGAAAACCGTCAATTTTTCAAAGCATACCTGATAAATCTGCTTGATAATTATGCACCACGCCTACAAAATTGTTTCCTCGGCATACTTGACTTTATTATCTCGATGATTCAGGGTTTTGAGTTCATCAGATACTATCATGACCTTATAATTAAGTTGTTCGTTAAATAAAAAACAAATTCGATAGAACTTCCTCAAAATAAATAAATTTCAGTACAAAAATAGATGCTATATTTTAAATTTACCGAAAAATCGAAATATCTTGGAAACTGAGGGACGTAGGTACAATAAGTGCTATACAAAGATGAAAGAGCATATTAAAGGCAATTCTTTGGTATAATAAAATATTGGGGGTTAGGTTTAAAAAAAGAGAGAAAATCGAGATTTTGCATTCTACATCACCCTGTATCCCAATATGCGTCGCGGGCTTTTTTTATAGCCGATCTTAAAACTAGATGATATTTTTCATCCATCCGTGTGAAAAAAATGCTTTTCAATTCATTATTTTTTGATATACAGTACGTTCAATTGACAGCTATTTGGATACAAAAATGGCCATAACTTTTGAAATACCCTGTATAATGTAACAGTACCCTATATTGGAGGAACGTAAATTATTATTAGAATTAGAATATGGAATAATATACGAGTATAAGGTGTCTCATTTAAAAAAAGGCATGTTTGCATCACCACGTAGTTATGGGTCACCCTGTATAAATCAAAATATTTTTTGAGCAAGGAGCATATCCGTGGGTACAATTTTTATATACAACTTTTTTCGATATCTTCTACAGTAGTGGAGTTATCGACCGAGCCGGTACTAAAAACTCACCCTGTATATGGTCAGGGAAGCCAACGATTTCGCATAGGTTAGAAGGAGTAAGCAAGAACTATGTTTGTTCGCACAGTCCTATAAGAGATTCAGCGGCAGCTTCATGGTCTTGGAAGGTCGCACAGTGGCCGCGATATGGTCCGGGAGGTGGCGTCAAATTTCATCGGACCATTAAACTGAGGCTGGATTTTTTAATGTAGGCTTTCTTAATATTGACGAGAAAAAATATCTATGTTAGCTGGTCCAGATCCGTGACCTAAGATTTTGAGCGCCTGCGTAAGTAGCAAAAAAGGAGACCCACGTGGCTGCGAGATGAACAGCGACATTCAGTTTCGACCCCGTAAAAATTGCGGCAATATCGCGATTTGGTAGTTGTTGAGGCAACAATGCGATTTGGAAGTTGTCGAGGCAACAATGCACTGCTACGCGCATCGCACCGACTGGATAAACTTAAATTCTTTTCTTTAACTTAAAAATGAAATTGCTAGAAAACGAAACGATGTAGAGAGTAATGAAATGCAACGGTACCCCCGTTTTTGTTTACACTAGGAGGTTATAATGATTTAATCACTGTTTCCAAACCCGTGATGCTAGTCCATTGTCAGTGAGAAGAAATGTGAAAAAATAGCAGTGACTAATTTTGGAATGGACCAAAGAAGTGAGAGAAGAGCAAAAGGGTACAAGAAGTGTCGAGTATATAGGAATACTTTAATGAGAGGTAGAGCCATGAGAGAAGCCATCGAAATACAAAAACACCACAATCATTTCATAAGAAAAGAAGAAATACAGAAACTCAACATAGGCGTAGTTGAGTCCCTGAATATAAGGGGGTTTAAGTCCCCACCCAGGATACAATAAACTTAACAGAAAGAATTATTTTTGGATTTTTGGGGAGCTTATTTTAATCGTGGGTGGGCTAAGCTCCCCAAGCCCTCACCTAACTACGCCTACGAAAGTCAGCCTGACATGGGTACCTATGCTACCTGAAGACACTGCCATATTGCAAGGGGGCGGGGCTACCAAAGCTGCCAGAATAGGCCACATCATCTTTAGCAGGTATAAATGCAGGTGCAGATCCACCAGCCGTCAGTATTTTGGAAGTTGTCGAAGTGAGATAGCTTCCGAAGATGCATCCACTCGTGGTGGCGAAACGTCAAGCTAAACGAAGCCGTCCTAAAAACCCAAGAACCACAGATTCATCTAATGAATCACGTCACGTCTATGCTCTGCTCCGTTGTAAACTGGGTTCTTTGTTTTTTGCCTCTATTCTGATATAAACGCACAGTGACGGAATTAGAAATGATGATATCATTATGTCATCATCTTGATATCCCTAAACGTTCCGGTTATTATGTTACTGGGAAAAATCACTCCTTTTGGCGAGTGCTATATGCCTTTTGAAGAGAAGTCCCAATTTAGGAAACAGCCTGTACATTAATATATCCCTGCAACAAACGTGTACTTGAGTGAAATCATTTCTTTTCTTGTCTTAGAATTTACTCTTATATATGATAGAGTTGCATATAGATCTTGGTCTTGATTTTGCCTATTGATTTGATACTCTGGGCATATTACTTTGTAATGGCTTGGATGATTTGACTTACAATACGGAAAGGTGAAACATCAAAAGCGTGTTTTGTTGTACAGATACTGTTCTGAAGATCTCTCTGTCTAGCTATACTCAGGGGTTCACAAAGTCTGTTTTCGTAATTTTCAAAGTATTGCCTTAACCAACCAACTTAATAATTTTTGTAATTATGTATTTGCAACTGTAATACAAATTGTGGTCACCCTTGAAGGATATACCTTGTACAAATATTGATTTCATATTTCATATTATATTCCCATAAGTTAATATCATCGCATAAGCTCTTTCTACTCGTTCAAGATATGAACCCAAACACACCACTTATTTAAGCCTCTCACGTGTGAGAGCTAAATCTCCCGAAATATATGGTTGTATGTTTATCTCCTGAAGAACACCGCACTATTCTGATATAATACTCTCCCGGACCCTCAAGGAAATATATCTACTACGTTTCCTCTCTAATAGGATCTCGGATTTATTTTTCCGTTTATAAGAGGAAAAACGCGTGACGAAAATTGTGCGTTAAGGGGTCGGCTTTTCATCTTAGAATATATTCCTGGAAAAAGGAAACAAGAGGAAAAGGTTTTTGTATTTCGGACAATGGCAAATATATCTGTTGTGGCTGAAGAGGCTGGAGTTTGAAGTAGAAAGTTATTAGAACATATTCAGTCGGCTTAAATGATCGAACATTGTTTGGATAAGAAATACAGGGTGCCCACTTTGTATATAATATAGTATACAGGGTGTGCCCAAATTTCCTTGACACGTGATATTCTTGTAACAAAAAAAAAGTTCAAACGAAAGCTGAGTGGAATTTTAAAGCTACTATAGGGTCTATCGTGCCATGCTTTAAAACATTTTTTGTACATTAACCCTTAAAATTCACCCCCAACTTTTTTTCCCATAGGTTTTATTACATAAATGATATCTCTATTTCATTTAAATTATTGTGCGTGAAATCATAAGCATAATATAATTAAATTAAGAATTTGTTTGACACAAAAAAACGGATAAAAAAAACTAAGTGGGTTTCAAAGGGCATTTCATACATAAATTTGAAAATAAATGTGTTTTTTGTCCTTTTTCATTACGAAAATGTTACGCTTCAGAAATCCTTATTTTATTTATCTTATGCTTATGAAATTGCAGAAAAAATTGGTTTGTGTATAAAATAAAGGCACTACAAGGTTTTAAATAAAGTAGTGGCCTTATTTATGTAAGAAAAGCGAGGGGTGCTATTTGAAAAAAATGGTGGTTAAGTTTTAGGGGTTGAAGTACAAAAACAAATTTCAAAAGCATATTATGATAGGCCTTTGAAAAACTCACTGAGTTTTCTTTTCAACTGTTTTTCTCAGGAAAATATCACGCCTCAAACAATTCCTTATGTGATATATTTTATGCTCATAACTTTACGGAAAAATAGGTTTTTGTATAAAATCAAAGATTTTAAGTAAAATACGGACTTAATTTGTGTAGGAAGAACTCGGTTTTTTGTATACTTCAGAAAACAAACAAGTAACAAAAACGATTTAATTTTTAATTTGCAATCTATCTTTTCATTAGGCTCATTAGATGAGATTTTTTCTATTTTTAATGACGTAGCATGTCCGTACCTACATTCAAAGGAATGTTGAAAAAAACATTAAAAACTTTATCAAGTTTACTATATCAATGATGTTAACCTAGATATCCGAGATCTGTTAGTAGGCCAGTAAATGTGACAGAAATTTATTAACAGCAACACATACAAATTTAGTCGACATAAATTTAGCCCAGAATGCTCAGAAATTCTTTTCAAGATGTTCGTGATAGGTTAAGCTACTGTCTTGCAGCTAATGGCTAATATTTTGAAGACTGTGGTGATCCGGAACGCGCTCCTGGCTGTCATACGTTAGAACGCACCTTTAGCTGTCAGGCTGCCAAAGTTTGACATTGACGGCAGTGGCAGATGGTAGAAGGAAAAGATTTAAATTTGTTATTATAATATAAGTGTACGAGTGTAGTCGTTTGATGAAGTTAAGTAATGTATTTGATTATTACTACATCATATATTGTTCAGATATTTCATGTATCAGATCATGAGTGACTTTCTATATTAATTTTCCATCTGTGATTCTGTACTACTGTTCTGTAATGCTTCCTTCCTTTTCTTTCATTCTGTGTTAATTGTCAATCCGTATTCACAGAAAAAGATATTGTTCTGTGATGCTTTTGGTTGTTGTGTTTGGTCACTGGAATAGTGAGCTGTGATAATCGTTGCCATAGTTTTGTTGATAGTTTGTTTAATAATTACGAGAGGGGATGGTTTTTTAAAAAAACGTAACAAGCTGGAGACCAAAATTTCAACAACAGGGTTTTTGAGTCTTTTACATGAATATATGCAGGTATGTTGTCTTTTGAGTTTGTATATTATTAACTAATGTGGTCTGGCTACTATTTTTGGAGTGTTTCACAATGTATACTATATATCCGAGCTTTTAAGATGACTTTAAATGGTGTTGGGTCTCTGATTTACGTCTACTCTAGGTAGGTCCTGAGGTATTGCAGGCCGGTGGTGAACAGAGTTAGCTCTGTCTTATTTAGATGTATCTATTTCAACCTTTACTGATCCCCTTTGTTTATATACGATATTTATTTTATGGTTGTGGAAACCGTGGCGACTGCCGAGACGGCCTATTCACTTACCCAAGTTGGAAGTGGGTTGATTCACGTGTTCACGAACTATACGGTTTCCTCTAACCAGCCTTTATATGTTGTTTATTGTTTATATTTATTTATTGATCTATTTATGCGCTTAGATACCATGCTTGCTATGCTGTTATGCTTGCTACGCTGCTATACTTGTGATGCTATGTTTATATTTTATATACCCTATCCCATTTACCCCCTTTATTTACTCCTTTATATGTTTGATTATATTTATTTATTTATATATGCTGATATTTTACACTTTTCCACATTCTATCCATATTTCTCTCCCTGACGTTAAACAGAGATCTAGCCCACCATGTATTATTATTATTTATCATTTAGACTGTGTATGTTTATAACCATTTCTTTATTATACAATATCAATAACAAGAGCCAGTTTACCACTATTATTAAGACATTTTTGAATCGTATATTTCAACATATCAATATAAATATTACACCAGTAAAATATATGAAATACAAAGCACTCATGATTTGATAAATACAAGAATCAAGTAACAAAACCATACCATAAACACTCAGCACTCATGATTAATAAATACAAAACAAATGTTAAGAAACAAATAATAAAAAAAACCATATCACAACATTTCTGTGTTTGATTTCATTCTCTCTGAGTTGGTACACATGCATGCTAAAAGAATCTGGTTACCATGGGCACACATACAACATTGAGTTCTAAATTCCACCACTAGACGTCTTGATCACTTTGGCTATTTCTAAATTTGGTATCGGTTTTGACAGTGACTAGTTGCTCACTACAAAATTGGTGCCGTGACCAGGATGACTGTCTCAGGGCCCGGAGATGGTTGTTCTGGTCAAAATTGTTGCTGTTGCGAAGGAAGCATGTCACTGTGTACTAATTTCAGACGAGGTATGGTTTATTAATCATGAAAGATCTTTTGTTGTTGTCAAGTGTGATACTGCGTAGCAATGTTTACAGGGTGATCTATACTGAATGATGGAGAACCAAGATTCTACACCAAGAACCAGTAAGAATCTGAGCGAGTTAGATGAAACCCAAATTTCTCAAGTCTTATCTAGAGATGGTACGCCTGTTCCTGATCAATCAGACAGTATGACAGCAAGAAAGCCCTTGTCCCTTGTGAAGAATGTCAACCAGTTGAAAAATCTTCTAAGACAACCATCGGTGATGTTACAGCCTTTTGCAGACACTTTGGCAGGTCAGTTTCATTTTTAATATCCTATCAGCCATTTTACTTCTGTTTTTTATATTATTGTTTGTTCTCTGAGAAACAAGAAAGTTTCAAATCTTATGTTTGGAATGTTGCTATTTCCCTATGAGAAATTTTACTATGATAACTTATTTCTTATTTTCTTAGCTATGGACAGGCTAGTTTGCTGAAATATTTGCGGCCACATATGACGAATGTGTCAGCTGATCGAACTCTTCAGGGAACTTTACATTTTCTTAAAAGATATCCATCTACTGTTTTACTTTTTGCTTCATGTATGTCAATCAGTACTCCTCTTCAATCAGAATTTATTCTTCTAGTGCCGACTAGCTGTAACATTGCTCTACCTCAGTTTTTGGTAAACACACTGCAATTGAAGTGATGTGGAGTCCTCCATTTCTCACAAACCTATTTCTTCACTCTTTCTATTCTATATCTGATACTATTTTTTTTCTTGGTGTCTGTGAAGCTTTCTTTTCCAGCATAGTCTCACCTCTAGGGGCGTGGAGCTTGATTAGGAACATGTAAAGGTCATTTTCAGGTAGCCTACAGCCAAAAATTTAAAACAGTTTGGAACTTTCTTAGGATTGTGTGTTCTTTATCTTCATTTTATCCAGGCTTATAGTGATTTGCTATTAAATCCTGACATTTGTCTGGAATTGTTTATTTGTGTCTTTCCCTTGTGCATTAGTCACAATAAATATTATAATTTTATAATACATTGGGAGATATGTTACGTCAAGAATGACATTTGTGAAGGCTACCGTGACAGCTGACGGCTGGCCTCTTTCGAACTGTGCTGTCTAGCCCACGAGTGACCAATGTTGCCAGGTCGTAACACATGTTTGGTTTTACAAGAGGGGCGACTGGCGAGCTCCAATGTTGCCAGGTCATAACCGATGTGATTGCTTGGTCTCTTACATTAGGGGCGAGGTAAAGTCAAGTACATTTCTGACTTTTAGTTATATTATGGTCCACACTGTGTGTCGACCCTATCTTATTCTAATATTTACACTTTGTGGTACCTACAAACTGGTGAATGTTATGGAAACTTAATATTTCCAACTTGAAGTTTTTCAGTCGAATGCTTGGTTGAAGTTTTCAATTGTTTGAATTGTTATCAAGTATTCTGACTTAAAAGAAATACATGTGTGTTCTTTGAAGTCCTTGGTTGTTCCTCATTTCTAGTTTTGGAAGATTATTTACTATTTGAATTTCATAAATCTGCTGATTGAATTTTTCTTGTTGCATGTATCGACGCGGCGGTGCTCCTGAGGCCATGGAACTACAAGAAAATTTTTCCAGCCAGGAACTAAGGGATGTTGGAAAGCTACCCAGCCTCCTTCGTCTTTGGATACCTTTCCAAAGGGGCGTTTGTGGTGATCCGGAACGCGCTCCTGGCTGTCATACGTTAGAACGCACCTTTAGCTGTCAGGCTGCCAAAGTTTGACATTGACGGCAGTGGCAGATGGTAGAAGGAAAAGATTTAAATTTGTTATTATAATATAAGTGTACGAGTGTAGTCGTTTGATGAAGTTAAGTAATGTATTTGATTATTACTACATCATATATTGTTCAGATATTTCATGTATCAGATCATGAGTGACTTTCTATATTAATTTTCCATCTGTGATTCTGTACTACTGTTCTGTAATGCTTCCTTCCTTTTCTTTCATTCTGTGTTAATTGTCAATCCGTATTCACAGAAAAAGATATTGTTCTGTGATGCTTTTGGTTGTTGTGTTTGGTCACTGGAATAGTGAGCTGTGATAATCGTTGCCATAGTTTTGTTGATAGTTTGTTTAATAATTACGAGAGGGGATGGTTTTTTAAAAAAACGTAACAAGCTGGAGACCAAAATTTCAACAACAGGGTTTTTGAGTCTTTTACATGAATATATGCAGGTATGTTGTCTTTTGAGTTTGTATATTATTAACTAATGTGGTCTGGCTACTATTTTTGGAGTGTTTCACAATGTATACTATATATCCGAGCTTTTAAGATGACTTTAAATGGTGTTGGGTCTCTGATTTACGTCTACTCTAGGTAGGTCCTGAGGTATTGCAGGCCGGTGGTGAACAGAGTTAGCTCTGTCTTATTTAGATGTATCTATTTCAACCTTTACTGATCCCCTTTGTTTATATACGATATTTATTTTATGGTTGTGGAAACCGTGGCGACTGCCGAGACGGCCTATTCACTTACCCAAGTTGGAAGTGGGTTGATTCACGTGTTCACGAACTATACGGTTTCCTCTAACCAGCCTTTATATGTTGTTTATTGTTTATATTTATTTATTGATCTATTTATGCGCTTAGATACCATGCTTGCTATGCTGTTATGCTTGCTACGCTGCTATACTTGTGATGCTATGTTTATATTTTATATACCCTATCCCATTTACCCCCTTTATTTACTCCTTTATATGTTTGATTATATTTATTTATTTATATATGCTGATATTTTACACTTTTCCACATTCTATCCATATTTCTCTCCCTGACGTTAAACAGAGATCTAGCCCACCATGTATTATTATTATTTATCATTTAGACTGTGTATGTTTATAACCATTTCTTTATTATACAATATCAATAACAAGAGCCAGTTTACCACTATTATTAAGACATTTTTGAATCGTATATTTCAACATATCAATATAAATATTACACCAGTAAAATATATGAAATACAAAGCACTCATGATTTGATAAATACAAGAATCAAGTAACAAAACCATACCACAAACACTCAGCACTCATGATTAATAAATACAAAACAAATGTTAAGAAACAAATAATAAAAAAAACCATATCACAACATTTCTGTGTTTGATTTCATTCTCTCTGAGTTGGTACACATGCATGCTAAAAGAATCTGGTTACCATGGGCACACATACAACATTGAGTTCTAAATTCCACCACTAGACGTCTTGATCACTTTGGCTATTTCTAAATTTGGTATCGGTTTTGACAGTGACTAGTTGCTCACTACAAGACCTATTATCAGTTAATCTGAAGACCAGAAAAATCAGGAAAAAGATCATACTGAGTGTCCCGATATTCGAGCGGCAACGCTTGACCGGTGATAGACCTCACATTTTTATGAACATTGAGATAGGACCATGAAGACTTAAAATGATTAATTTCCAAGATGCAGGGTTTCTCAATTATTCTGAAATAAAATGGCACAACGATCAAAAATTATACAGGGTGATTAATTTAGTCTCCAAAGTTTAACACCTGCGTTATTATGGCAGATACAAAAAAACTTTCGAAAAAAAGTTATAAATAAAGCTAAGGTCTACATTTTAAAATTATTTTATAATATACAGGCTTATTAATGAAGTCACAGCATGCCAAAGCTGTGCTTTTTCAAATACAATACCCTATATATTATCTCAAATTTGAATTGCGCTGGATTTCCCTATTCCAAAAACATAGGGTTTTATTAGGTCATATAGGGTAATTTCAGAGATATGGCCACATTTATGTGAAAATTTTAATGACTTCATCATTCTGTATCTTAAAAAGTCAACAACTGGAAGCTTGTCTCTCAATGCTAGAATAATTTCGTGGTTATCTAGTTTTGTGAAAAATTATCAATCTACTGCTTTCTTTAATTCTCGATACAGGGTGAACCAAAACCCACGACCATAATTTTCTTTGTTATTTTAAATGAAACACCCTGTATTTTACAGCATCGTCAAAAATGTCTTACAGAATACTTCCACTTTTATTAAGCATTCCCCATACGTAAATGTAACAGTTATGGAGCTATTTCGATTTGAAGTAGTGGAACGATTCCTAATAATACTATATATTTGCCAAATACTGAACACGTGGCTGCGCGGTGAACAGCGTCTGCCTTCGATAGTGGGGCAGCAGCAGCCTTGTGCGCGATTAGCGCTTGGTTGGGTGATCGAATTGCACCAGAGAGACTGAACAGTTTGGACTGGCTGTCGGTGTCGCCCACACGAGCGCTGATCGGAGCATCCTACGCGGCCGGCACTTTGGATGATCGACCGGATGGCCCGGACGGGGGACCCCCGTCGGACCGTCCGGGGCCTGGACCATCCGGGATGATTCCAACGGTGCTGGCCGTCCACCGTCTCCCCTCTGGGAAGTCATAGCACAATAGGCCTTAAAGGCTTAAGTGCTGACGGCTCCCGGAGGAAAAAAAAGCATTCCCCATACGTAAATGTAACAGTTATGGAGCTATTTCGATTTGAAGTAGTGGAACGATTCCTAATAATACTATATATTTGCCAAATACTGAAACATTCTCAGAGTTGGTCTTGGCCATGGCTACCTTGTTTGCTATAATGCTTAAACTTTCTTAGAAAAGAGCTAAGTCAAGGATATAAGAACTCGAAGAACGGGAATGAAAGAACTAACAGGAAGTTGTAACTGGAAATCAACTAAATATTTGTAGCTATGAGACAAAAGTCAATCACTTTTGCATGCTGAGCCAAAACCTATATTCTCGTCTTTGATACGTTCACACATTAACATTCCTGTAATAGCTAATATAGTCTTGTTAAAGGTTCTGTAGTTTTATTTTCGGATATGTTTTGTAATTGACATGTGCTTTTGAATTTGCTAGTTGCCAACTGTAATAGCCAATTGACACTTAACCACAACTAAAATAATAATTGCAATTATTTAAAACTGTCTAAAAGCAATTCAGCTTTATTGAGCTAGTTTTCTCTTCAGCGCTACCACTGCTGGGTTGAAGTGAGCTTTTCTATGAATCCTCAACTGGTACTACACCCTTTTCATTACGTGAGACCAAAAAAAAAAACACCCCAATCAACACCATCTTCAAACACAACTACATTTATTCAAAGCAGCAAAAGAACAAAAAAAGTAATATCAGTTGCATGAGACCCCTCTGCAATTACAGTGTTTGTCTAAAACGTACTTGGGTCTGCTCTGAGGAAACCCTCAACCCTCAAAGAGGCAATTCAAAACTGGCGAACACTTACAGATGCAAAATTAACCAGAAAGATCGTGGGCCAAGGCTTGAGGCAGTTATGGTGTCTGTCACAAACAATAGCTAGTTCCTTTTATGCGAGCGCCTCATTTTCCGGTGCATTTGGGAAAATTCCTTGCACTTCTGCAGCCGAGTGCCGACCGCATCTCTTATCTGAGACCGCAGTTATTTCCAGATCTGTGCCAGCATCCCAGTAGCGCTTCGTTTGGAGAATATATTTCAGCTAAGAAGAACGCCATCCGCCAACGTTCTGCTCGGAGGACGCTGTTTAAATATCTAGTTTAAATGTTCTGTAGACCGTCTAGCGATATGTTTTGCTGATTATAATCTGTGCTTCTAAGTGCTTCGCATGTTTTTAAATGGAGCCGATATTGATATATTTAGTACTTATAGGGTAAAGTAGACGGGCTACGGACTATAGTATCACGGGTTTGAAAACTATAATTAAATCATTATAACCTCTTAGTGTTCCCAAAATGGGTGTGCTGTTGCATTTTGTTACTCTCTGCAACGTTGTGTTTTCTAGTTATTCCATTTTAAAGTTTAAAAAAAGGAATTTACATGTATCCAATCGGTGCGATGTACGCCACAAAATATGCGCGCCATACAACAGCAGTGCATTGTTGCCTCGTCAACTTCCAAATCGCGGTATTGACGCAATTTTCACGGGTTCAAAACTGAATGCCCGTGCGCCCGGCACAATTTAGTCATCCACCCAAGCACCAACCGCGCACAAGACCGCTGCTGCCCCACTATCGAAAGTAGACGCTGTTCATCGCTCAGCCAAGTGGGTCCCCTTTTTTGCCACTTACGCAGGCTCTCAAAATCTTAGGTCACGAATTTGGACCAGCTAACATAGATATTTTTTCTCATCAACAGTAAGAAAGTCTACATTAAAAAATCCAGCTTCAGTTTAATGGTCCGATGAAATTTGACGCCACCTCGCCGGACCATATCGCGGTCACTGTGCGACCTTCCATGATCATGCTGCCGCTAAATCATTTCTTTAGGACTGTGCAGACAAACATAGTTCTTGTTTACTCCTTCTGACCTATGCGAAATCCTTGGCTTCACTGGCCGTATAGTATATCAAACTATGTATTTTTTGGCATGTGTCGAGGATCACATAAAGGTATGGAATATTGGAACTTAAGTTAGAACGGCAACAAGGCACACATACCCGTCATCCGATTGGCCGTTCTCCTATAGTCTCATGACGTCACGCGACTAGAGGAACTCAAATACTTTAATCACTTTCTCGACTTTCCCGAGCCCAAAGAAACCGCGTAAAAATATGAGAAGGTTCTTATGAAATACTCTATCATATACAGCCATAAAAAATTCATGATACTAGTCCATAAAAAAATTGAAGTTCCTAAAGTAATATTCGCTCAATCAATGTTCAGTGTGAATGGAAAATAAATCGATAAAATGGATTCTTTCTTTGAAGATTTTAAAGTTTTGCAGTAAAGCGAATAATCAGTTACAGATCATAAAATAGAAACATTAAAAAAAAGTAATTTTTTCGTGACAAATGAAAGATAAAAACTATTTTTTTTCGCTACAATTCAAAAGTTGTATCAAAATAAAAATAGGTTTTTGAATCCAGCACCGGAAACATGCCGATAGCTCCCGAACCTGTGTGACGTCACGATTGTGGTCCCGATGATTCCTTTCACCAACGACGTCCTGCTACGATAGTAGATTCTATATTCCTAATCGTGAAAATAGTTACTTATAACTAGGAAAGGAACTTTTAACCACAATAAAACGACGAAAGGCGGCGTATTTTGTCCATATTTTTAGAAACAGTAGGTATGAGTTTTTACAACTTATCGTTGAGGGAAAGTTCGAAGGACGACGAGGGATCGGGCGAAATATGTTCTCCTGGCGTCGGAACTTACGCCAGTGGTTTAATATCAGACAGGCCTGCACAATCATTCGTTTAGCACAAGACAGAGAAGAGTTCAAAATGATGGTCGATAACCCACGCTGAGGAGATGGTATTGAAAGAAAGAAGAAGATAATCAGGTAGTTTATATTTGTTGCTCGCTAGACGATGAATGAAGTTTGCAGCTTGAGAAGAAGTATACGACTGAAATAAATATATTTTTGAATGTTTGAAATTAGGTAACAATTTTCAGTGATAAATCAAATACGTTTCGTTGAAGCAACCTCTTCCGCAATGCCGTGATGGCACAGGGTGTTCTGAATCTGTATTCGGGTGGGGTGTTGGTACAAAACCCAGGCCTTGCAGCTCTTTTTCCAATTCTTTTTATTCCAAAAAACATATTGATATGTTTTGCACAGGTTACACACATTTTTTTCTATGATCGCCATAAAAATGTTTTTGAATCAAATGCCTCTCCTGTGACAGAAATCAAGGGACGTAGAATTTTCTGATGTATTCATACGAGTGTTGTTTTAGATGGTTCTGTATGTAGTAACGGTGAATTTGTTGAATTAATTTTAATGAAATTTTGACACAGTATTACAACCGTTGTGTGGATGGAAAACGCGTGTGGTCCTTATAAATCGTGTCAGTGGCGGAGCAGCAATAATAAAAAAGCTAAAAATATAAAAAACATCTGTGGAATAATTTTATACATATGTACAAATTATGAATCCTATAACGTATAACCTGGAAACTACGAACGTTATTGTGATGAAATTGTGACACTGTACTACTACTGTGGAGGAAATCGTTCATACTTCGTTTTTAGATATGTCAAAGCTCACTGATTAGTGTCTACTTTTTGATCAAGTTGATGTAGAAACAGAGGGTCGTGACAAGTACTAAGTCAAGGCTATACGACTCTGTGCTATTTCTTTCCTCTGTATAGTACTCGTGTTACTACATGTACGATTCACTTTAAGAAAACTTGCCTCAATTCCCTAACCCAGATTAAACAAACAAACATAATACGCCATTCGCTGTTGATCCAAGATCCGAATAGAAAATGAGCTCTGGCGCAAAAGCGATAGTGGGAGGCTCTATGAGATATGTCAATAGGATCTGATAATAGAGCCATTCGACGGGTCGATCCCAATGGAAATTTTCTTCATAAGGGGATAAAACGGAATTCAGCGTAAGTCGATTTTGGAGCGGAATAAAAAATGAAGGCCTTATTATGGGTCTTTTCGGTTGAAGTGCTTTTTTATGAAATGATGGGGGGCAGGACTTTTCTGTAATACGTCACATTGATTTTTATACGCTATTCCTTTCCGCGATTGTGTACGGGTTATTGTGTACATCTATAAAATATTGATGAGCATAACGGTCGTCGTGGCGGATCTGGGTCGAATGAATCCTTTTGCGAAAATAACTGTCAAGTAGTATGTCTATACGACAGCATACTAATCAATCAGCAGAATATCTCTGAGGATTTCCTATATGTATAAAAATTGTTCGTACAGAAATTGGCCTTGATTGCGCAATTATGGATTAAAAGTCTGAGTAGGAATGCAAAAATAACATACACCGATACCGATACCAACTCGATATTTGTTGGCCAAGTGTGGATACGCCCCAGTACTTGAAAACAAAGTATCGATAACATGGAGTATCGAAAATTTGCATACTAAAAAAAGTGTAACTGCTTAAAATGCTTCTTAAAGTTGGATGCATTTCCACTAGTTTTTATATTGCTGATGTATTCTTTTCTGACTTTTCAAATTAGAACCAATAATTACTTTTTATTAGTGGTATATTTAGATGCAGTTGACAACGAGTTCAGTGGGAGTATCGGAACCCAGAAAAAAGTCTAGTTTCACTAGGCCCCGAACCACGGCTTGAACTACCAAAGAAACAAAACAAAGAAAGAATGACCTCAACAACTCAAGACCCCTTCTTTATATGAAAAATGGAATAAAACCTTTACCCAATCTATGATAGGGGTAGTAGTCATAAAGGAAAGGTGTGCAATCGCTTGATTGAGCCACTTTGATAGGTGTTAGCGTCAAACGCTGTCAGTAACACTCCGAAGTTACTTTTGTCAAAAAATACTATTGACAACGACAAATAGTCAAGTGAACGGTGAGGTCCCAATTTATTATTATTATCATTCAAGTTCCTCTCGCATAATTGCGGTAGCAGCAAGTGTTGACGGGCTGTGCCAAGTCAACACTCGGACTATTATTGATCGGAATTTAGGAAAGATCGCACAATATTACAGGTCTTCAGGATTACAGACTTTTGGAATACTTTGTGTAACTTTTCGTCCAGGCCCAACTGTTGAAGGTGTTGTGTAAACGTGTTTGGTGTAAGGCCTGAGACAGACATAATGAGGGGGACAATAGTGACTTTGTTTTGTTTCCAAAGTCGTTTTATTTCCATGGCAAGGTCCGTGTATTTAGATATCTTCCCAGCATAGGTGTTTTGGATGTTCACATCATTGGGAATGGCAATATCTATCAAATAGGTAATTTTGTCGGCCTTTGACTGGAAAACTATATCTGGTCTATTGGCTGGGCCCCCATCAGGTGCTAGAACGTTGTCGCTCGTTTGGGGGCTTAGAAAGTGACTTTTTGATGGGCAAGCTATGCCGGTTCATGGTTCATCGGAGGCTTTAATACCACAGCGGAGATGTCATGCCGACAGGGCTCGTGATCAAAAAGTCATTTCAACCAAGGCTAGCACACTCAGGAAGCTGTGGGCTAGGTAGACTTTATATACCCTACCGAGCACAAAGCTCCTTTCCCCAAGCTATCCTGACCTCGGTCAGATAGGGATTTGGCAAATCCGGGGAGAAATGCCACAGAAGACTGAGCGCCGGTCCTTCTGTCACATACCGTTATTGCGCCCCACACTTCAACGACCTCAGCAGGGCGTGGCTGGGGAACGTTGTGAGGGGTACGCAACCGGGGGGCTTGCCTTAACCGGCCGGCCCGCGAGGAGAAAGCCTCAACAAAACCCGACAGTAAAGTCGCAAATCCTCCGGAGCACCTTGGGCCAACTTCGGAGTAAATATAAGTCCCTTCTCTCCTGGAATGGGCGTCACCTGGGAGAGCGACATTTAGATCGTCCCTACTCGTGGGAACACGATGGATGAAGTTAATCTCATAAATAACCTACGACGGCCTAGGGTACGTCGATTAAACTCACCCGAATGTCAAACCCAAACACAACAACCAATAGCACACAACCCAGCTGCGGATGTTTTGCCGACACAGCCGGCAACCACCAAAGCTGGCAAACCACGACAGCGCTTGCAGTGGACTACTGAAATGAACAAATCTGTAATGCGCTGTTACTATACCGCTACGAAACTAGAAACCATCGCTACAGGCTACAGACATGAGCTGCACAGGCTATTTATAGCACAATACCCACACCTCACAGAACGTGTAACTAACCAAAGACTCATTGACCAAAAACGAGTCATAATAAAAAACAACCGCCTTACGCCTCAAGAACTACAAGCTATAAAAGAACTTGTGGCCAACGAAATAAAGACTGTCCATCCGAATGATTCGCATGCTACTGAATCAATCACGGAGACACAAAACACCCCTACCCGAAATAACCAAACTACAAACACAGCCACAACCAACAACATTAGCACACAGTCAGAAATAGATTCAGAGCATGAACATACACCAAATACACCTGACATAACATTAACTAACTTACCCGCCACGACCACACAAAGCCAGCAAATTTCTCAACCACCGTCAGTCACACAACCTACCGAAGCAGCGAATACCGCTCAACAGCCTTCCACCTCGGGCGAACCGGAACAAATGACGAACTCACGAACAACGCAATCTAACAAACGATGCAACACAACCACACAGAGCCAAAACCAAAACATTGCTCGATCACCTTCCATCACACAAACTGCGGAACAGGTGATGAACACACAATTTAACAAATGGTGTGGCACCAATCCGGGGCTGCGAGATCCCCTGCCCAGACTAATTTTCAAAAACAACACTCAGCAGATACTACACACAATAAATACTAACCTAATACCACAATTCATAACAAACAACAGTAACCTAGAGGACATCCATACCGTTATATATGCTGCCGCAGCAACAACACTCATAGTTAACGGCCAAAAACTTCAAAAACGTTCTAAAGACCAGCGAAGCAATAGACCTAAACCTAAATGGCAAATAAGAATCGAAAACAAAATCAGCACACTCAGAAAGGATCTGGCACACCTCGCGCAATACTCCAACAATAACAACCACCCTTCAAAACACATACAAAGAACAATAAATATACTGAAATCAAAGTCACCACAAAAAACAATACCAGAAATAGCCGACACACTTAAACAAAAACTTGCAGTTTATGCTGCTAGACTCCGCAGATACAACGAATCCAACGACAGAAAGGATGCTAACAATCTATTTCAGAAAAGTGAAAAGCAGTTTTATCAAAAAATAACATCAAACAACCAGATAACAACAATAGAACCTCCAAGCAGAAAAGAATTAACTGCATTTTGGAGAAGCCTATGGTCAGAACCCAAAACCCATAATGAAAATGCTCCATGGATCAGACAAGAAGAGACAAAACATCAACACATAACGGAGCAGGGAAACGTTATTCTTACAACTGAAGAAATAGCTGAAACGATAAAACATACCCACAATTGGAAGTGTCCAGGCGTGGATAATGTGCAAAACTTTTGGTACAAACAATTCAGTTCAACATACGAAATGCTCACAGACCAAATCAATAAAACCATACTCCAACCTAACAGGCTTCCCAAATTCCTCACACAAGGAATAACGTACATAAAACCCAAAAATTCAGATACCAAGAACCCTGCCAACTACCGCCCAATCACTTGTCTCCCCACCTTGTACAAAATTATCACTGCAACAATATGTAGAAGGATTGAACAACACCTGATGCAAAATAACATCCTGGCTGAAGAACAAAAAGGATGTAGAAAACACAGCCAGGGTTGCAAAGAACAACTTAAATAATTGATAGTGTGATCATGGAGCAAACTAGAAAAGAGCATAGGAACCTCCATACCTGTTTCATAGATTACAAAAAAGCATTCGACTCTGTACCCCACAGCTGGCTAATGAAAACACTTCAAATATATAAAATAAACCCAGGACTTCGTCAGTTTATTAAGAGCACCATGGAATCATGGCGAACAAACATACACCTTCAAACTCACGATGGCCATATTCAAACGGATGAGCTACACATACGACGCGGCATCTTCCAGGGTGACTCTCTTAGTTCATTATGGTTCTGCCTCTGTCTAAATCCGCTCTCCAACACACTTAACAGCACAAACCATGGCTTCAACATCAGACACCATAAAGCAGATCAACACAAAATCAATCATCTCCTGTACATGGATGATATAAAACTATATGCCGCCACAGAAGTGCAACTGAGAGAATTACTCAAAATAACAGAAGTTTATACATCAGACATCAGGATGGAATTCGGAATGAGTAAATGCAAGGTGCTCCACATCAATAAAGGCCAGTGGAAGAACCAACCCGAAAAGGAAGTAGTAACTGGCCAACCGCTGGACAACATGGATAAAGACGAAACGTACAAGTACCTGGGCTTCAATCAGAATGTTAAGATAGACCATACACAAGTCAAGGCACAACTAACACAAGAGTTTAAAGACCGCCTCATTAAACTATTAAAAACAAAATTGAATTCTAAGAATCTCACAAAAGCCATTAATACATTTGTGATACCGGTACTCACATACTCCTTTGGCATCATCAAGTGGTCACACACGGACATAGAAAACATCCATATACTTATAAGAACAGAACTCACAAAACACAGAATGTCACATCCGAACACGTGCAAGGAAAGGCTTACCATAGACAGAAAGCTAGGGGGCAGAGGATGTATAGACATACAGTCACTTCGCACAACACAAATACAAACACTCAGACATTTCTTCCACACCAAACAAACTAACTTACATAAGGCAATAGTAAAAGCAGACAAAAACTATACACCACTTAACCTCTCTAGTCCAGATCACGTAGCAGACAAATACAATCATATCCAATCACAACAAGAAAAAATAAACACCTGGTCGCAGAAAGCACTGCACGGCAAACATAGATACCGTGTCACCCAAGACCACATTAACCAAAAACAGTCATACACCTGGTTGCAGGATGGCCAGCTGTTCCCAGAAACGGAGGGTTTCATGCTTGCTATCCAGGACCAAGTGATTGCAACACGAAACTACAAAAAATATATAATTAAAGATCCATCCATAACAGACGATAATTGCAGAAAATGTCAACAACAAAAAGAAACAGTAGATCACATAACAAGCGGGTGCAAAACTCTTGCCGGTACCGAATACACAGCCAGACATAACTCTGCGGTCAAAGTCATACACCAAGCATTTGCCACAACAAGCAGACTAATAGAAAACACAGATCCGTATTACAATTACACTCCGACATCAGTACTCGAAAACGATCAATACAAACTATTATTATTATTATTATATTACAATATTAAGTAGATTACAAGTACTATAAACTCAAATATACAAGAATAAGAGTGTATGGACAAGACAAACAGAATGAAAGACTGAATTACAAAGAAAATAGTCACAAGGTGCTGTACCACCTGTCATAATTATTGTTTTTAAAATTATTGATAGGAGCTGAGTTCACCACGGAAGAAGGCAGGTTGTTCCATGCGTCGAAAATACGGTTGGGCAGGAAACACTGATGAACTGAAGTGCGGAAAGCGTCTTTCTGCAACTTGAAGTTGTGGCCTCTGAGGTTGCTTTGCGACAGGCGGTATAGATGAGATAGATCTACAGTAAACATATTATTTATGACTTTATATGTTATAATGAGGTATTTAATCATCACTAAGAATTATAGCCGTGTATAAAATTTAGCTCAAAAGCATGCTGGCTGATCAGCTGTTATCCGCAAAAATAGTGTCAGTACATTTTTGAGTACATATTTTTCTTGTATGTTATATGTACTTACCTTACGGGATCATTCGGGAATCTAAAAAACTTTTTCTGCAATTGAGGTTTTGAATAAAGAAAAAAATATATTTTTTTTGTGATAAATCGAAAGATCATATATAAGTTTTATAACAAAACCGTTTTTGTTTTCTTTTTTTTCGCAATAATTCAAAAGTTATATCAAAATAAAAATGGGTTTTTGAATCGAGTACCGAAAACACGCCGACGGCTCCCGAACCCGTGTGACGTAATGATGGCGGTTAAGATGCTCCTTTGACCAACGACATCCTACATCGATACTAGATTCTAGATTCCCAGCCAAACGTGAAAATACTTGCTAGTAACTAGTGTATATTTGTTGCAATATAGCCGATGAATGAAGTTTGCAGCTCAGGACGACCTCTACGATCGAAATAAATATCTTTTTGAATGTTTGAAATCAGATTACAGATTCCAGTAAGTAAGTAAGTACCTTATCAAATATGTCTTATTGAAACTATCTGGTGCATGTTCGGCTGGCCTAGTGGTTAGAGTGTTGGCTAATGGATCCGTTGGTCCGGGTTCAAAGCTCAGCCTGTCCAATTTTTTTTTATTTTTTTTTATCAAATAATTCATTCATGTTCTTTTTGCACTTGTTATGTACATTTTTTTCTACGATCAACATAAATATGTTTTTGAAACAAATTCTATCAGACATATTACTTGCACTGCATAGTGCAAAAACTAAGTACAGGACGCGGTGGACAATTCAAAAAATCAGTTCAAATGGTGTTTGTCCGTCAATATCAACCGCCAATATTTTTTTTAAATGTAATAGTTGGTTAATAAAACAAAATCCATTCATTTTTTAAGTTTTTAATATAAACATAAAGTAAGTCAAACTCGTAATCACAACAGTCTTCTGTTTATCACTTGGTATTTTTATTTATTTAACTTTGAGCAACGAAGCTTAATAATTAAATTTTCATAAAAATTTAACAAACAAAAATATATAAACGCAATGCAAACAAACAAAACTTATTCTTCTATGAGTTCCAATGTTGTAATTATCTCTACTGTACGTAGATGCTTTTCTGTTAAAATATTTGTTAGTAATTTCATCTTATATGAAATGAATCCAATTTTTTTTTAATAAATTATTAATATGTACATTCCAACGTAAGTGTGAGTCTAAATATATTCCTAGATACTTTATACTTTTTTCTATGTTCGGGACTAAAAAATATAGTTTTATTTTTGTTTACTTGAAGTGCTAGCTCTTATGTAAAATAATTATACTTATAGTTTATTTATCGTATAAGTATTTATTATCAATAATAATATTAAATAATAAAATAATTATTTTAAGTTTTGGCCAAGAAGATAATTATAACATTGAAACTCATAGAAAAATAAGTTTTGTTTGTTTGCATTGCATTTTTATATTTTTATTTGTTAAATTTTTATGAAAATTTAATTATTAAGCTTCATTGCTCAAAGTTAAATAAATAAAGATACCAAGTGATAAACAGAAGACTGTTGTGATTACGAGTTTGACTTACTTTATGTTTATATTAAAAAATTAAAAAAATGAATGTATTTTGTTTTATTAACCAACTATTACATTTAAAAAAATATTGGCGGTTGATATTGACGGACAAACACCATTTGAACTGATTTTTTGAATTGTCCACCGCGTCCTGTACTTAGTTTTTGCATTATGCAGTGCAAGTAATATGTCTGACAGAATTTGTTTCAAAAACATATTTATGTTGATCGTAGAAAAAAATGTACATAACAAGTGCAAAAAGCACATGAATGAATTATTTGATAAAAAAAAATAAAAAAAAAATTGGACAGGCTGAGCTTTGAACCCGGACCAACGGATCCATTAGCCAACACTCTAACCACTAGGTCAGCCGAACATGCACCAGATAGTTCCAATAAGACATATTTGATTAGGTACTTACTTACTGGAATCTGTAATCTGATTTCAAACATTCAAAAAGATATTTATTTCGATCGTAGAGGTCGTCCTGAGCTGCAAACTTCATTCATCGGCTATATTGCAACAAATATACACTAGTTACTAGCAAGTATTTTCACTTTTGGTTGGGAATCTAGAATCTAGTATCGATGTAGGATGTCGTTGGTCAAAGGAGCATCTTAACCGCCATCATTACGTCACACGGGTTCGGAAGCCGTCGGCGTGTTTTCGGTACTCGATTCAAAAACCCATTTTTATTTTGATATAACTTTTGAATTATTGCGAAAAAAAAGAAAACAAAAACAGTTTTATTATAAAACTTATATATGATCTCTCGATTTATGACAAAAAAAAAATTGATTCAAAACCTCAATCTCAGCAAATACGAGCCTCGACCTTGTGTCAATAGTGTTCACCGACGTATATGCCCACTTTGACAGATTCTAATCCAAAATGGAGGGATGCGCGTAAGTATGTCTGTATGTATGTATACGAACCTGAGATAGTCCGCTGATTGGTATGCTGTGTCAATACTATGCCTAAAATAAAACTGAGAGGTTATCTAGAGTGATACTTCAGTCTCAATTTGTAGTTATAGTTGCATATTCGTATGCAATATTAATTGATTAATAGATGTCTACAGAGAGTCTTATGGATTTTTTGGCCAAGGACGATATTGAATGAAAAACTATGGAAAAGATCAGAGTTGAAGAAAGTAGGATCCGAGATCATATAGAGAAAGTTGAATTGTATAGGTCACATTCTGCGAAGAGAAACAAAAGAATTGGTAGCTAGAACTGAGCTAGATTGGAACTCGCAAGGAAGCAGACACACAGGAAGTAGAGCTTCACAACAAAGAATCAGTTTTTGTATTAGATATTCAAGTTTTGATGAAGCAAACATTTTGTGAATTTATATTAAATACTTGTAATCTACAATATTGTCTAACTTAAGCCTCTGCAAGGAATTCAGATATGTAATAATATATTATAATAATAGGGTCTCCACTACGGTTCACGGTACGATTTATAAATTTCATTGCTATATCGGTTTATTATGTACAAAGTTATGTACAACAAAATAATTTCAAAAATTATTTTTTTCTAAGGTAAGGCAGCATTCATATAAATCTGGACAGTAAATTATGCCATTCCTTTACAAGGCAATGAAGAGACCACTACCAATACATCAAACTTTTCAGTTTCACAACCCCCCATTCTCAAACTACCCAAATTTTATCCCCTCTAAAAAAATTGGAAAAGTATCACGAGCTCCTAAAACCTTGTTTTTATATTTTTAACGGTGTGTCAAAATTTGATTGAAATGAATTCAATCATCTCTACTTTGCACAAGACAGAACGATGCAAAGCAATACTCGTATGTATACGTCTAAAAATTCTAAGTCACTTGGTTTCTGTAATAGGGACGGCAATGTTCGGATGGACCTAAAAAAGTAAATTATGCCGTCAGGCCTTCCTTTCATAGGTCAGTGAACAGCCTACAGTACATTATAAGTACAACTAATTTTTCGGCTCTACAAATCCTCCACCCCCCAACCGCCCCAAATTTTAAAATGCCTAAAAACGAAGTTTGAGGAATATTTAAAATTTTTCTTGCTAATTACTTCTATGTCCTGTCCATGCACCGATTTTAAAAAATATGGCAGTATTACCTACTACCACCCCACAGCATATCGCTACCCAAATTTCATCATAATCCATGCAGCGGTTACAGAGATTACGGGTCTAGAAAAACGCCAACAGACATACCGATAGACACACCGACGAAAGGGGGAAGTAAAAGTCCATGTCCTTCACTTCTGGACGCCACCATTGTCCTCATCTAACGCAGCCTCCACCCTGTATAATTATCATTATCCTTTTTTCAGGTTAGCTATTGTGATTTTGACACAACTACAATCGTAATCGATGTACGTATCAACGTTTACAATCGCAGCAAAAAATTTGTAGCTGAGCTTGCCCCGGTTTCCAGTCTGTTGGGTCTGTATACTGTATATATACAGAATGTACTCTCCCCTTTTAGATTGCATAGACATGGAACATTAACGTCCCGTTGAACGATTTATATTGTGTATCTGGACCAGTTCGGGAGCGGATCGAATCAGTCAGTTTCCGGAGCCGCGTATTGCGAACGTACCAGGCGTAATTAAATTAAAGATATATAGTCACATTGGAACTGTGTGACCCAGGCACACATTTTTACAGACCGGAATGAAGGTATCCTTTAAACAAAATAAAGTAGCGACGGCCAGTAGAGGGTAACTTGTATAACAGGGGGTGTCGCTGAATTTCCTTGACATGTGATAATCTCGTAACAAAAAAAAGTAAAACTAAACTTAAAGCCGAGTGACATTCTTGAAAGTATTACAGGGTCTATCATGCCATGCTTTCAATACTTTTTTGTACTTCAACCCTTAAAAACTCACCCCCAACTTTTATTTTTCAAATAGCACCCCTACTCAAATTAAGTCCTTCTCTTTTTTTAAATCTTGTACCTTTGATTTTATACAAAAACCTTTTTTTTTCGTAGTCATAAGTCATAAGCAATAAATAAATAAAACAGGGGTTCGTTTGAGGCGTAACTTGCCAAGTATACTGAATGACCAATTATACCCTGTGTTTAAAACATTTTTTTACCTCAACCCCTATAAAACTCACCCTTTTCTTTCAAATAGCACCCCACAGCTTTTCCTACATCAATGAGATTATTATTTCATCGAAAATCTTGTAGTTCCTTTGACGTCATACACAAACTAATTTTTTTCGTAAAGTCATTGACATTTATTATAAGATAAATAAAATGAGGATTTGTTTGAGGCGTAAACGTATTTTTGTAATCAAAAAGGATAAAAAAGGCACTTGTTTCCGAAAGCATGCATTATAGGTCATTCAGAATACTTAGAAAACCCACTTGGTTCTATTTTTAATCGTTGTTATGCTTATGATTTTACGGAAAAAATAAGTTTGAGTATTAAATGAAAGGCACAGCAAGATTTTAAATAAAATAAGGATTTAATCCATGTAAAAGAACTATTTGGTGCTATTTGAAAAATGAAAGTTTAGGATCAGTTTTGGATTGAAATACAAAAAAAATTTAAAGCATGGTATGTTAGATAATATGGAAATTACAAAGATTCCACTCAGGTTTCGTTTGAACCTTTTTTGTTACGAGAATATCACGTAAAGCAAATTCATGGGCACCCTGTATACAAGGATATATCAGTATACAGGGTGTCCCAGAAGTCAACGTCAAGCCGCAACGGGGTGACAGGATTGGTTGTAACTATCATGAGAAAAATTAGAAAAAAATCTATCCCATGTAGTTTGAAAATTATGAGCATTTAAAGAAAACCTAGAAATTTGGCCAAATTATTACAATTTTTCTGTTATTGTGGTTAACTTTTATTATTTTTGTTCATTTTAAGCTTTGGAACCGTAACCCTAAATAACATTTCTAGAAGCACAGTCAAAAATAATGACATTGCCCCAAGTTTTCTAGAATGAACACTATTTATTAAACTGTGAATTTAAAATTTTCAAAGTTTGCTGACTTTGAAAGGCCCGCCTTTAAAAAAAAAGTACTAAAGTGCCTTGGCAAGTGCCATTAAAAGTTGGCGCATTTAACCAGGATTGTAAATTGGTACAATACTTGTTAGTTTCATACTAAAAAAAACGAGTAAAAAAAGGAAAACCTCAAGTAACCTGATTTTTGCTAACCCATTTCACTTAGGTCAGATGTCCTTTATTCGCACAGGCTTCTGGTAGGTTCTTAATTTTACGGAAAAGTGATGAGAGAAATGGATAATGAACATATCTGCTATGAGTGAGCGAAACAGATAGTGACGCCACTTTTAGTGAAGTCAACAAAAATAAGTAAAATTAATAAAATAATGAAAAATTTTGACCTAGTTTAGGTTTATTGGAATAAAGGTCAGGCAATAAATATTCAAATTGTTTACCATCAGCTTCAATACACGCCCTACATCTTCTTAAAAAAAGATCTACTTATTAGCCAGGCATATCCTCGAGAGTTGTTGTCCTCAGCAGCTTGAGAAATTCGTTTACGCAGCTCGGCTACGCTCTCAATGGTCCTTAATTAAACTTTTTCTTTGAGAACATCCCGATAACAAAATTCCAGGGGATTTAA
The DNA here is from genome assembly GCA_951848785.1 of Callosobruchus maculatus. Classification (NCBI taxonomy): domain Eukaryota; kingdom Metazoa; phylum Arthropoda; class Insecta; order Coleoptera; family Chrysomelidae; genus Callosobruchus; species Callosobruchus maculatus. The sequence continues at coordinate 1,028,765 of CATOUR010000064.1, read as the reverse complement.
ATCTGGGGAACGGGCTGGCCACGAGATAATGCCTGAACGTCCACCTCCACCTCCCGAATATTCATAAGCATAATTCGCTGGGCAGCCATCTTGTTGATACCTCATGTGGCGACGATCTGTTAAGCGGTCTACAGACGTTGATGCACGCTGCGATTCAGGTACCGACTTCTTCGTTTCATAACGCAAGTAGCAGCGTGTGTGGTACTGAATCACGAACTTAGTATCACTTGCGGTGTGCAGCGATTCTGGAATCCTATTATGGACGGTGAGCCATGTCGCCGAGCCGGTGACGCTGATGCAGTGATGCAGGTTTCAACGTGTATAGTATAATAATATATAGTATAATAATAATAATAATAATAAATTCCTCCAAATTCCTCACACAAGGAATAACTTATATAAAACCAAAAAACGCAGATACCAGAAACCCTGCCAATTACCGCCCGATCACCTGTCTCCCAACCTTGTACAAGATCATCACCGCAACAATAGGCAAAAGGATTGAACAACACCTCACCCAAAACAACATCCTGACTGAAGAGCAAAAAGGATGTAGAAAGCAAAGCCAAGGATGCAAAGAACAACTCATAATCGATAGTGTCATCATGGAGCAAACCAGAAAAGAACACAGAAATCTTCATACCTGCTTCATCGATTATAAAAAAGCTTTTGACTCGGTACCCCATAGCTGGCTAAAGAAAACTCTTCAAATATACAAAATTAACCCAGTCCTTCGCCAGTTCCTTACAAGAACCATGGAGACATGGCGAACCAACATACATCTTAAAACTCAGGACGGCCATATCCAAACAGAGGAGCTACTCATACGACGCGGTATCTTCCAGGGTGATTCGCTTAGTTCACTGTGGTTTTGCCTTTGCTTAAATCCTCTCTCTAACGCACTTAACAACACAAATTATGGTTTCAACATCAGACACCAGAAAGTCAATCAGCACAGAATAAATCATCTTCTCTATATGGATGATATAAAACTATATGCAGCCACTGAAGTGCAACTAAAAGAATTACTCAGAATAACAGAAGTTTGTACGTCAGACGTCCGGATGGAATTCGGTATGAGCAAATGCAAGGTGCTCCACATCAATAAAGGCCAATGGAAGAACCAAGCCGAACAGGAAATATTAACTGGCCAAACGCTGGATAACATGAACAAGGACGAAACGTACAAGTATCTGGGCTTCAATCAGAATATTAAGATCGACCACACACAAGTCAAAGCTCAACTAACACAAGAGTTCAGAGACCGCCTCGTTAAGCTTCTAAAATCAAAATTGAATTCCAAAAATCTTACAAAAGCAATCAACACATTTGCGATACCGGTCCTCACATACTCCTTCGGCATCATCAAGTGGTCACACACTGATATAGAAAACATCCATATCCTCATACGGACAGAACTTACGAAACACCGAATGTCACATCCAAACGCATGCAAAGAAAGGCTCACCATAGACAGGAAACAGGGAGGCAGAGGGTTCATAGACATACAGTCTCTCCGCGCAAGACAGATAAAAACGCTCAGGCAATTTTTCCAAAACAAACAAACAAATTTACATCGAGCAATAGCAAAAGCAGACAAAAGCTATACACCACTTAACCTATCATGTCTAGACCACGCCGCAGACACACACAACCCCATACAATCACAACAGGAAAAAATAAACACCTGGTCGCAGAAACCACTCCATGGCAAACATAGATACCGTATTACGCAAGATCAGATAAATGAAAAACAGTCATATACCTGGCTGCAGGATGGCCAACTCTTTCCAGAAACTGAGGGATTTATGCTTGCTATCCAGGACCAAGTTATTGCGACGAGAAACTACAAGAAATACGTAATTAAAGATCCATCCATAACCAACGATAATTGCAGAAAATGTCACCAACAGAAGGAAACAATAGACCACATAACCAGCGCATGCAAAACTCTCGCTGGAACTGAGTACACGGCTAGACATAACTCGGCAGCCAAAATAATACATCAAGCATTAGCCACAAAAAACAAACTAATCGACAACTCAGATCCATATTACAAGTATACACCAACATCAGTACTCGATAATGACCATTACAAACTATACTGGGACGTTGAAATACACACAGACAAAACCATCAATGCAAACAGACCAGATATAGTATTTCAGACAAAGGCAGACAAAGTTACCTACTTAATAGATATTGCTATTCCCAATGATGTAAATGTTCAAAACACCTACGCTGGGAAAATATCTAAATACACTGACCTTGCCATAGAAGTGAAGCGACTCTGGAAACAAGATAAAGTTATTATTGTCCCCCTCATTATGTCGGTCTCAGGCCTCACGCCGAACACATTTACACAACATCTACAACAGTTGGGCCTGGACGAAAGGTTACATAAAATATTCCAAAGGTCTGTAATTCTTAAGACCTGTAATATAGTACGATCTTTCCTAAATTCCGATCAGTAATAGTTCAGGTGTTGACTTGGCCTAGCCCGTCAACATTTGTCGTCACCGCAGTCATGCGAGAGAAGTTTGAAAGAACATGAAAATAATAATAATAAACTTTATTTTCCCAGTAAATTTTAGATTTACAGAAAAGAAAAATTGCATCCTTAGACTATGCTAATCTACTGGAAAAACCTCAAGGAGGAGTTCACTTAAATAGTGTTCTTCCACTCAGTCCTTGTTCTTAGTAAATAAAAAAAGTATACATGGAAATATAAGAACTAAAAAACTAAATCTACAAACTAAACACATCGATACTGTCTGTGGGAGCTCTAAATGTACTTACAAATACTTATGATTTGTTCATGAAATGGTCTTTGACTTTTTCACGGAAAGTAACTATGCTACAAGATTTTAAGGAAAGGGGGAGGTTGTTGTATAACTTACTTATATTGTACTTAAAGCTACGCTCGAATAAAACAGTTTTATGTGACGGCACATCTAACAAATTCATGTATCTAGTATTAACACTATGTACATTCGACCTAAATCTAATTTTACGAAACAGATATTGCGGCTCTTTGAGAATGATTAACTTATGATACAGTGACAAAGCATTGACGAGGAACAAATTTTTTATTGACAACCATCTAAGTTCTTTTAATTTATAGGACACATGCTCATATTTTCGTATGCCATATATGAATCTTATGCAAGAGTTCTGCAAGCGCTGAATCTTACTTAAACATTCATAATCTAGACAGGGTCCATATAACGATGAACAGTAATAGAAATGCGACAAAACTAAACTTTCACATAACGTTTTTTTTGTATCAATTGTCATATAAGACTTATGAGGATAAAGTAACCTAAGAGAAGCATATGCCCTTTTAATATTTTGATTGACTTGTTCTCTAAATCTGAGATCCTGATCAATTATCAGACCTAAGTTTTTTGCCGATTGAACCAAACGTATGTTTTCACTTCCAATATTGATTTTAAAATTTGATTCTAACATTGGTCGAACATTTTTTCTGGCAAAGATCATAGCTACAGTTTTTTTGGGATTAAGATGAAGAGAATGCTTTTTTGATATGTCTGATAAAGTTTTGAGATCACTATTTAACTCAGAATTTGCGTTATCCATGTTTGTAATACTAAAGGACTTATAAATTTGTGTATCGTCAGCGTACATGTGCACCGAACAATATTTAACAAACTTTGTAAACTGAGACGTATATATAATAAAAAGTAATGGTCCAAGTACTGAGCCTTGTGGTACGCCAGATTTTATTGTTCTGATTGCAGAAACTTTGGATCCTAGTTTTACGAACTGAGTACGGTTTTCTAAATAGGATTTCAGTAGACTAAGTGGTTCACTGCATAACCCACATGATTTTAATATGGATAGCAACGTTGCATGATTTAAAGTGTCAAATGCCTTAGTAAAATCGAGCATAACCAATGCAGTAGAATCACCATTATCCAGAGCCTCGATAATGTCATCTGTAATGTTTATTAAAGCTGTTGTCGAACTATAGCCTGAACGGAAACCAGATTGTGCAGCTGGAAATATATCATTATCCTTTAAATAACCTTTTAGTTGATTGGCAAGTATTTTCTCAACCAGCTTCGACAAACCACATAGGATACTAATAGGCCTTAACTCCGATAGTTGCCCAGGATCTGTTACTTTTGGGATTGGTGTTACTCGAGACCGTTTCCATTCCGCTGGAAATTTCGACGTCACAATTATAGAATTAACTATATTAAGTAGAAATGGTACTATATAAGGACAGCAAAGCTTAATAAGGGAAATAGCAATAGCATCAGGGCCTGGAGATGTATTTTTTAAAGAAGCTATGGTCTGCAGTACTGTTAATTCCGATACAAGACTAAATTTAAATTCATTATTACAGATTTTATGACTGTCATAATAAATGTTTGTTGACGGGTCGTTTCCAGTATCTGGAATACTATCAATAAAATAATTATTAATGACATCTGGATCATGAAACTTTAACTCTACGCTACTTAAGCTGTTATTACCTGCTATGCTTAAATACTTCATTTCTTGCCATAGTTGTCTAGTATTTGTGTTGGATGATAAATGAGAGAAGTACGTCTTTTTCTTATAATCTATTTTGTGATTGACTTTGTTCTTCATAACTTTATATTCATTGAAATGTTTTTCAGAATTACTTTTACGGAATTTCGCTTTTGCTTTATCTCTGTCCCTCATAGCTTTCCTTATTTCATCATCTATCCAAGGAGCCTTTTTCCTAGCGATTTTTACGGTTTTAAGAGGAATATGCTTGTTGAACAATTGTAATAGTATACTGTTGAATAGTGTAATTTTTTCATCAATGTCATGAATGTAAAATATTTGCTCAATATTGCTATTTATCAAGTCATTTTGAAACATAACTGCATCAAAACCCTTAAAATCTCGGAATGTGTACGTCCTAGGTTCTAAGCTGGGCTTGTCACAACTAAGTGAGCAGCCTACACATTCATGGTAAGAAAACTCAGAACCATCGACAATCGCCGAGTGAGCAAATGACTTATTACCACAAATAACTACATCGATCAAGGTCCTAGACTGAGGCGTTATGTGAGTCGGTTCGGTTATCATTTGGCACAGATCAAGTGATAATAACATAGATTCAAAGTATTTGGTTGACGGTGATTCTTTATCCAAAAAATTAACGTTCACGTCACCCATGCATACAATATTATCGGTATAAGTCATAGCTGTCACAAGTGAGGTCTCTAGATGATCAATAAAGTATTTATAATTAGTTTGTGGGGGTTTATACACAACACCTATGACAAAACAACAACTATTATGTATTATTTTAACAAATAGCTGTTCAATATCACTTGTGACATCTATGACCTCATATCTAAGCTTACCTCTAATGTATAAGGCAACATCTCCTCCTCTCCCTACACATCTGTCCTTCCTCAAAATTGTATAACCCGGTATCATTAAATTTCGAGATTGTATACCATCATATAACCATGTTTCGGAAATCGCTAAAATATCATAGTCTTTCTCCTCCAAGTAATATCTCAGATCATTCAATTTAGGCACTAAAGATTGTACATTCAGGTGTCCCACAGACAAACACGTTTTAACAATATTAAATAATATTTACACAGTTATTGATACTTATAGTCTAGGAAAAATCTTCTCTACCCCTCCATCAGATTTACAGAAAATGTTTCCATTGAATGTCCATACATTTTTGAACCCTACCCTTTCAGACGTTTCTTTTACGACTTTCAGGCGCAGCAAAGTCAGATCTTCTTTAAAAACATACCCCGTTCCTTTGAGTAATTTCTTTTTGCTGTAGATATTATTTTTTGTCATAGTATCTTTTAGAGTAACGATAATATGCCTGGCTCCTTTTCCTGAATCTCGTCCGACCCTGTATGCAGCAAGAATGTCTACCTTTTCTTCAAGACGGATTTTTAGCTTATCAGCGATTATTTCTTTTACCTTGCTCATAGTATTTTCGTTCGGTGTTTCCTTAACACCCAATATCCGAATATTGTTATTTTTTGTTTGTTGCTGGAGATTGTCGACTTTTTGTTCCAATTTGTTTTTGTCATTAAGAATATCATTACTATGGTCATCCTCCTTACTTGCATTAGATTTTAGCAATTTTATCTCCGCCTCAAGCGATGCAATTTTGGTATCATAGTAGTTAAATTTCTCTGCTAACTTCTTCGTGATGTTGGTAATAATTGCTTCACTTATTGCATTAGATATATTGCTGGACCTCAGTGCTTCTACCAACGACCTTTCAAATTCAGCCTGGTTTCTGGTAGGCATTTTACACTTCGCGCAATATGTATACTATACAACGCTGGACTACTTAGTATGAGAGATAAAGTTTATTATTTGTAACTTCAATAACTGTGCACAGACCGATTTATACACGTCCTGCTCGTACGACGGACATACTACTACTCATGATACAGTCGATACAAAGATATAAGCACACCCTACCATTCTTGTGTTGCGTGAAACGTGCATGAAATATCAAGTCGATTCAGGCATCGCAACAGGTTTCGATTTGAGTAGGAACTTATGCAACTGATGCAAGTTTCATGAAACCTTGAGTCGATTGAGGAATCGCAGCTTACATCAACGCCTGTAGGCCGCTTAGTGGTACGTACTCCAACAAAGTTGGTAAATTTTATCGTAGAAAATGTAGGTAATTCAAGCCACTCAAATTCTCAGGCAGCACAACAATTTTTCCGTTTAAAATTCCGGTTCACAGGTTTACCTTAAAGTGATACTGGGATCTGACTTCTCGCATTAAATGTGCCTGGCTAATAAGTAGATCTTTCTTAAGAAAATGCAGGACGTGATTGAGGCTGATGGTATACAATTTGAACTTTTATTGTAATAAAAAATGTTATTTTCCTGACTTCTAATCCAATAAACTTAAACTAAGCTAGGTCAAGATTTTTCATTATTTTATTAATTTTACTTATTTTTGTTGACTTTGCTATAAGTGGGGTCACTATCTGTCTTGCTCACTCATGGTAAACATGTCCACTATCCACCCCTCTCATCATTTTGCCGTAAAATTAAGAACCTACCAGAAGCCTGTGCGAATAAAGAGCATCTGACCTGAGTGAAATGGGTTAGCAAAAATTGGGTTACTTGAGGTCTTCCTTTCTTTACTCGTTTTTTTTCAGTATGAAACTAACACGTATTGTACCATTTTACAATCCTGGTTAAATGCGCCAACTTTTAATGGCACTTGCCATGGCACTTAATGCAACTTAAATGAACAGAAATAATAATAGTTCATCACAATAACCGAAAAATTGTTATAATTTGACCAAATCTCTAGGTTTTCTTTAAATGCCCATAATTTTCAAACTGCATGGAATAGATAGAAGAATCTGCCGTTCCGTCAAAGACTTCGCTTGGATTCAATGGGACGTTACACTCAGCATTCTTCAAATACAGCGATGTTTTATCCAATGGGAAGTGTATACTTGATAATGAAGCATATTGTATTGTCGATTCAACTACAAGATGTCATTGGATTCCAATTAATAATTCAATCGCAGCCTGTCGTTGAATTGAATATGTGTTTGGTAATTGATTCTAAGCTACTTTCTTTTCCTTGGACCAACAGATTTTATTGAGAGGACAGCTGATTGATTCGTTTGGATGTTTAATTGTGTGATTTTGTATGAAGTTATAAGGAGCATGATATAAGAACTAGACATAAGCCTGCACCAGTTGTTGCATAATTACCTGAAATATAACTGTCTGACTAATCTAAATACCTACATTCAAATGTGGGCGTTAGCCCTTCTAAGTGCCAATTTCTCAGTAGGTCCCCCATTTAATGTATAACTGGACACATTTAAATCACACAATTGCTGATGCAATACGCAAAACCACGAGATAACACAACACGGCGAACACCAAAACAACACAACGCGGCGATAGTAACACTGAGATAATCCCCCTGTTATTTATTTTTACTTTCCTTGAATCGGGACGTCAGTCCCGCCGAATACTGATTATAGTTCAGCGAACGACAAGGGCCATTGAAACAAAATTAACTTTTATCAGACGAATTATCACGAACTGCTGTTGCAGTAATAATTTTTGTACATTGAATAGATTGTATGATTTGCTTAAATGAAACATAGGGTAAATTTCGAAAACAAAAGGATGTTTTGATTGCATTATATGTCAATACTGGTATTAGAACGATTATACATATCGTTAGAATGAATATAAAATTATTTTGAACTTGATTGGCGTACCTGTGATTACTTCGAATATAAGGATTGAATTCTTTCAATGGCATGGATTTGAAACAACTGTAAATATATTCAAAGCGATGGAAAAACATCCAAATCCTAACAATTAATTGGAAACGCAACAGTATTTTTTCTGTGTATCATGACAGGTGCTGTAACTTGTTTTGAACATAGAATAGGTCTGCATATAAAAAACTAGCTAATTCCTCAACAAGCTGGTTTCAGATCCGGTAAATTCTGTACTGGCCAGGTGCTAAATCTCACACAACATAAAGAGGATGGTTTCGAAAGGAAAGAAAGAAGGGGGTGGTGTTCTTGAACATTTTGGCAGCATATGATACCACTAATCACAAAATCTTTCACTAAAAAGCCTTCTGGTCAACAGGAAATTTAAATTACCATCTGAGAGATCCTGAGATTACTGCTATGCAAAAGAAAGTTCTACGTGGAGTTGGAGGAGTTGGTGGGGAAGCCAGAAGTATAGTTTTCTCCAAGACAGCGTGTTAGCGCCTCTTTTATTCAATTTGTACATCAATGTTCAATTTGTGGGCCCTTTTGCAAATAGTTTTATCTACGCCGATGACGTAAATATTACTTGCCAAAACCAAGTCATCGAGGAAATCGAAAAAATAATGCCGAATATTACAAGCTAAACTAGTCACGCCCAAACCTAGATAAAACTCAAGCATACCTATTCCATCTTGATAAACGGCAAGCCAATAATGAACTGCAAATAGAATGGAATTTGGTCAGACTATAGCCTAAATCCAGTGTATCTGGGTGTTACCTTAGACAGAACTATCATATTAAAAAGACATAGAGGAAACTAGAACTAAAGTGAATACGAGGAACGGTGTTATTGGCAAGTCCCAATGGGGAGACCTTTCCCTGTATGGTCCAGATTGACTCATGCTAACATACTGGATCCTACTCCGAACGACACCTGTAGGATAATCACGGGCTCCACAAATCAGGCGAGAAGTCTCATGTATGGTAGTGGAATAGCTTTTTGAACAACCGATCTCTGTTTGTTGTAGTCGAAGGCTGTTCATCAGATGTATTTTCAATAAAGGCCGGTGTTCCTTAGGGATCTGTCCTATCCCCTACAATGTTTCTGCTGTACATCAATGAACTGCTGGAAATAGCATCCAATCCTATCTACAGCTTCGCAGACCACAATACATTAATACCATGCAGGCAAGCCACTATCACCCCAGGGGATGGTACGTCGACGACAGCAACATGCCTCACAGATCAACGTGGATATCAGAACAATTGTCGAGTGGGGATTAGTAAATAAAATACATTTAACGTACAGAGACTTAGGCAACAACACTGACAAGAAAGTGTCATGTTGGCTTATCAACTGTGGAGGTCATTCAATAGTCGAGTCGCCTTACGTCAAGCTTTTGGGGATCAACATCAACAATAATATCTCCTGGCAAGACCACGTCGTCAGTATTGCTAAAACGGTATCCCAGAAGCTTGAACTTTTGTCCCGATGTAGGAAGCTGTATACACCGGAGCAACTGCTGCTCTACAAGGAACAGATCCGATCATCGTTGGAGTATTGCTGCCATGGGTGTGGATGCTCTCCGAAACACTATCTAAAGCCTCTGGACACTATATCCAGAAGAGAGCAATTAAACTAATCGATACGCCTAACCTCACAAAGAACCTCCACAGCCTGGAACATTCGAAAAAGGGTGGCTGTTTTACAGATTCTATTACGGAAGATTTTCGAGTGAGCTCTCCCAGATAATAGTACCAAAGGCCGTCCAAACGAGGAACACTAAAGAGGCTCTGCGAGCTCATCCTTTCCAGGTTGAGATCAATACTCCCCGAACTAGTCTTCTCAGCCAGTCCTCCTTTTTGGAGGACTATGGCGCTGTGAAATGAGTCGCCGCGGTATTTGTTTCCCGACGGCTAAAACCTGTAGCGTTTCAAATCTAACATACACCGACACTTATCCTATCCCAGCTCCTCTACAGCGCAATGGCTTTCAGCCTTTGCGGGAGACTGACCATGAAAAAGCTGCGACTACAGATTCGCGGTCTGCGCGACTGTAGGATGCCGCTGGTGTACGGCCACCTTTAGGCTGCATTTTCACCAGAGACGTACGAAGATGTGTAACGAGAAATGTATTTTTAACAAACCAATAGAATCGCTTGAATTACGTCGCCTCGCTCAGCACAGCTCTACCAGAAACGGCTTAGCTGAACGAGGTTCTTGTACGTACAAAACAAGGCATGTTGGCGAAGAATGTGTGGTAGAAATGTGTTTCGAGATATGTGTGCTAGATATGTGTTGAGAGGGATGTATGCTAGAGATGTGAGCGAGGGAGGTCTGCTGTGGATATAGGCGAGCAAAAAGCTACTAGCAGTCAGTTTTGGGGTTGCGTTTGTTAAGGTAGATGTGTATATATTGTAACGGTAATCTGAAAAGATCTCACTACAAATCCTTGCAATGCTCATCTGCACATAGTTTCACAGCTCCGCCGCACAACTTCGCACCGCTCATTTTCCTAGCACATCTCTGGTGGAAACACTCACATCGTTTCACAGCCCCGCTACATATCTTCGCTGCGCTCATTTTCCTAGCACATCTCTGGTGGAAAGGCAGCCTTAATCAAGTCTAACGTTGTTGAAGTTAACGCTGCAGAACAAGACCGTCCATTACGAGATCCTGTATGTGCTGCTACACATTTCAGCATTTTTACGTACATGTGCCCGGTGTGCATTTTATATTCTCCACTAATGAAGGTAATTATCTGCCAGCTGAGCACAGCTTGCATTGAAATCTACCCGGCAGTGGAAGTCATTCAGTAAACCTCGCCAAAAATTGAAAAAACACCCGACGGTTACGTGATTGCAAAGCTTTTCACTCCCTTCTAATTAAAACTGTTCACACTAGAACTAGCAAAGTCAATAGCGACTAATTAGAATGCTGGCAATAGTTGTGTCAAATTTTATATTCTTATATATTTACCGTTAATTGCTCGATTTTTTTCGACTATATTGTCAAAAATCCTACGAGTATGCCACATCCAACGAATTCGAAATGATTAGATCATGCTGTCATTATTTACTATGTGTTTACATTCTTACCGATGGTAACAACTTCACCATCTTGTGGATTTTTCTAAAAGCGTCATATTTCCATTTAAGCACTGATAAAAATCAAAAATTCACTCGAAAATCCGCCAGTAAATAAGAAACGATCAAACTAAAGCAAATGGCTACTACTATCTGTTGTTTTTACCTGTTGTGAAAAATAATTTCTTAGACGACGTATCATTTGAGCGCCGCCCCAATAATTATCCTTAATTTTTTTAAATGACATATTCTATGGTGGCGTAGTTTTTATCCGGTTAATAACAGTTTTTTCTATTTTTTTATGGTCAGTCTCTTGCAAAGGCTGAAAGCCTATGGCGCTGTAGAAGCGCTGCGAGAGGATAAGTATCGGTGCTCGTTAAATTTGAAACGCTGCAGGTTGTAGCCGTCGGGAAACAAATTCCCCGGCAGCTCATTCCACAGCGTCGAAGTTCTCCAAAAGAAGGAGTGTTGGAGGAGACTGATTCGGGAAGTACAGACCTCGACCTGGTAAGGATGAGCTCGCAGAGCCTCTATAGTGTTCTTTGTTCGGACGGACTTTGATGTTATTATCTGGGAGAGCTGGCTTGAGCATCTTTAGTGATAGAATCTGTAAAACAGAACAGGTCAGCCACCATTCTCCAATGTTTCAGGCTGTGCAGGTCCCATGTGAGGTTGGGCGTATTGATTAGTCTAATTGCTCTCTTCTGGATAGTGTCCAGAACAAGGACGTTAAAACAATAAACGTCCTCGGTCCAGAAGCTGTAAAGAGTACTTAGGGGTGCAACCCGATACATGGGAGGAACGATGGTCGGATCTGTGCCTTGTAGAGCAGCAGTAGTTGCTCTGGTATATACAGCGGAACAAAACTCCAAGCTCCTAGGATACCGTTTTAGCAATACTGACGATGTGGCCGTACGAGGGCATGTTATTGTTAATGTTCATCCCCAAAAGCTGGTTGGTAAGCCAACGTGAAACTTCTTTGTCAGTGTTGTTGCCTTAGTTTTCTGTATGTCAAACTGTACTTTATTTACTAATCCACACTCGACAATTGTTTTGATATCTGATCTGCGAGGCATGTTGCTGTAGTCGACGTATCGTCTCCTGGGATGATAGTGACTTTCTTGGTTCATATTAACATACTATCGTCTGCAAAGCTATAGACTGGACTGAACGTTATTTCCAGCAGGTCGTTGATGTACAGCAGAAACAGTGTAGGGAATAGGACAGATTCCTGAGGAACACCTTCCTTCTTCTTAACGTGCCATCTCCATCATTGAAGGTTGGATATCACAGTGGAAAATTCTTCTCTGCTTTCAGCAGTTCATATCAATTCTTCGAATTCCAGGCCAGGGTACTAACGTATATTCCTCAGCCATGACAGTTTTTTTCCGTCCCAGCCCCCGCTTGCTTTCGATCTTTCCTTTTACGATGAGTTGTGCGTATCGGTATTTACCATTTCTCAGGTTGTGGCCCAGGTATGCTGTTGTACGGATTTTTACGAGTTTAAATAGTTCTCGTTCTGTTCCCAGCCTCCGCAAAACTTCTTCGTTCGTAGTACGCGATGTCCATGGTATTTTAAGTATTCTGCGGTATGTCCACATCTCGAAAGCTTCCAATTTATTGATGGTTTGAACACCTTCCTAATACATACCTTCCAAATACATTGTATCTGCATCTTTGTTTGAGGCAATAGGGTATCTTGGGATCTGCCTCACATGCCACTTTAACCAATTTTACTATTATACTACAATGACTGCAATATATCGTCAAACCAGCTTTCATATTTCCAGAATGGACCAGTACATAAATATTTGTGTCTTTTCTATCTTTTGTTAAAAGTACGTTGCGAACTCCAATTTATTACAGTTTAGATTAGATGAACAGGAGTATTTGTAATATCGGCTCCAGTGTTTGCCGTATAGTGCCCTTTTGTGTTCATTATTATCAGGATACCTGAAATTCCATACATGCAAGCAATTATGGGTGTGACTGTCAAGCATTAGTGGTTATGTCCAATTGAGGCATAACAGATATTGCCGTTATTACACATTATGACAACAACAATGGGAATAGATAATCTAATTACGTTATCTACAGTATGCGTTTATATTAGAGAACCTTTATGATATTTGTGCACACCATTAGTAGCACTATCCTATTCTATGCAGATTTACAGCTAGTTGCACCAGTCACACTTGAGATTCTGAACTCGTAAGAAGCAACTAAGGGACAAATTCATCTCAACTATTCACATAAATGTATTGACAATCACATACTTGGAACATCTGTATGAGCTCCCACACAAACATAGCTGAAATTATGAGCTATTAGCAAATGAAGATGAGTCTTGTGGCCTATGGCGAACGTCGACGTGCATGAAGCAAGATTGTCGTATTCTTAAGCTCTGCTTGTATTCTTGATTGAAGAAATAGGAGTTTAGTTGGAAAAGATGATGTCCTCACAAGAGCCGTATGAAACACTTGGTCGAAAAGTATGGGAATTTTGGTGGGTTGGTGAAAACAATTAAAAAAAATATTTTTCTTGGTTGAAATTGACCACGATTTCCTTGCCAAGTAAATATTCCAGAGCGCGAAACTCAGATATTCTTGTCGCTAGTGTATCTTAACAAGAGTATCAGAATTTTTGAATTAAGAATTTCTCTTTACTCCCCATACCGATAGGTGAAGGGAGTATTGTGATCGCGACAATTTTAGATTTTGAGATAATACGCTTTTTGGGCGTTTTATGATGTCTACATAACGAAAATCCACGTCACTCATTTCCGTCGGTCTGTCTGCCTGTAGGTCTGTCTGTCTGTCGCGTTCTTCTAGCATCGTAATCTCAGTAACCGCTGCATGGATTATGATGAAATGTTGGTAGCGATGTGCTGTGGCGTCGTAGTAGGTAATGCTGCTATGATTTTGAAAATCGGTGCACGGGCGGCGGACTAATTATCAAAAAACAAACAAATTCAAATACTCCTCAAACTCCGTTTTTAGGCGTTTTAGGGGTTGCCGACAATTTCCTACTTTTTTGGGTGGGGGTGAAATTGGGGTGGTTAGGGGATAGTGGTTTGCAAAACTGAAAAAGTGTCTGTATTGATAATGGGTTCTCCATTGACCTGCGAAGGAAGGACCTAGCGGCTAATACACTTTTTTAAGTCCATCGTAACGTTGACTTGCCTATTACAGAAACCATGGGAGTTAACAATTTTCTGATGTATACTCACACGTACGAGTATTGCTTTAGATCGTTCTGTATTGTGTAACCTGGAATTTATTTAAATGGAATTTCGACACAGTATCTTTATACGTTGCGAGAATGGAAAATGCATATGGTTTTTTAGAAATCTCGTCAGTAGCGGCGCAGCAGTAATAAAAAAACAAAAAATATAAAAATAGGTCAAACTTCGTTGTTAAGAAATTTGGGGGTTAATGATCGTTACGTTGCAGCTTGCAGAATAAAAACTGTGTTGTCCTTATTCCTACAGAGAGCCAAGAAACTATTTACGAGGTTCTGCGATGGATGCTTTTTTTGAGGACGGCGGCTAATGATTTGGTTGCAAGGGGATCTCACACTCTCATGCAATAAGAAAATAATGAAATGATATCACCGATATGTGTGGGAAATACTGAGTCAATCAATTTGACTTCATTTTATCTGTGGACAAAGTAATGTTTAAAAGGAGGAGTGGCTTTCGATGAGAAGACACTTGGCAGCTGTAGCTACAGGACTAATCCTCTTGACTCTCCAAGGGAAGCAGCTACCGTGAAACTGACTTGTAAGCAGATTTATTCCTCCCCAAAATGTCTCGTAGGAGGCAGAACAAAAAGCTTATCAAATTAAGAGGGAAACCAAAGACCCCAATCTGGTGTCACTGCCGTTACACGTCATGATCTTTCAGACACGAGTAGCTCACCATTATAAATCTCCGAGTTAAGACTATATCAGTTGCCTACGCTTGATAACGTCTGCGTCGTATCGCTCCCAGTACTTATAGGATTTCTAGAAAACACCCAATCAACGAGAGGGAGGACGACGAACCCTTCTTTCATCCGCATTTTATTCTTATCACGTTTGTGCTGTATATTCTCACATACCTACCCCTTTCATCTCGTTTCTTGGATGCCTTCCGGCAAAAAAATATTCCTTACTTTTTTCCATAGTGCTTTTAGACTCACCCCGAGGCGAAACATAGTCGGCTCGCAAATATGAAGTTCCTAAGGCTACACACAGAAAAATATGTCGTTTCATCCATTACTTAAATACAGCAATGTTTTATCCAATAATATATTTGGTAACTTACTATATCATGTTGTCGATCCATTGACAAGGCACTATTGAATTTTAATGAGTGCTTCGATTACAACCACTCGTTGAATCGAACCCATATTTTGTAATCGATCCTAAAATACTTTAACTTCCACGAAAAAACACGGGTATTGAGTTTTTTGGATGCCTCATGTTTTTGAACGTATTGTGCTGTTATGATATAATCTACACTCAAATTAACCGTAATACATAATTGCCGAAAATGATATGTTTAATTAAAACATGGTGAGATAGCAATTTTTTTTTATAAAACCAAATTCTTGGCCTTCAAATGCTTACTTGGCTTAATTAACTTAGACAAGGAACAATTGCATCAACCATACAGCATGAAGTTGCTAGGTCTAACTATTGATCAAAAATTTCATTTTATAAGTCATTTACATACATAACAGTAAGAGAAATTCTTGGAAGGAATACCACCAAAAGTTGTTATTCTGCGTTATTTCAAAGTAGGTTGAATTACGGCATCCCATTTTGGGGTGCCTATTCTCATATCCATTTAAATAAATTGTTAGTCTTACAGAAGCGAGCAGTTATATGCATCGTCAAGAATAGACCTAGAACTTCATGCAAGCCACTGTTTTCAGAATACAAGATTATGACCATAATTGCACTATTTAGTTTGGAAACAACATCACTAATATTCAAAAATAGATCAAAATTTGAGACCATAAATATAGAATATAATATAGGACAAAAGAATGATTTTATATTAACCAACCCCAAATCGTCACTTATTAAAGATTCGATTGTATATAATTGAGTAAAGGTCTATAACAAGCTCCCCCACTCTTCTAAAATTCAAAAAGATTTGAAAGTTTTCTACAAAAAACTTTGAAATTTTCTGTTACAAAAGCCATATTACATCCTAGATAAGTTCTATGACGAGTTTCAGTGAATATTCCACAAATTTTGCTATGTTATAATTATATTGTATAGCCTTGTCAATAGGAATCTTGTAATTTCTTAGACAATAAGGTATATTTATATATTTATCTAATAAGCAGTTGTTACGCATATGCTATAATAACGTAATCGAAATATTTTTAAAAGTAGTCACCATAAATTAAAATAGACACATTAGCATATCAGTGAGTTCTAGACTTTTAAACAAATCTTTCTTCCGAAATTTGGAAAAGAAATATTTATTTACAAAAAAATCCTATTATGTGATACCAAATTACATTACATTACAAATTCGTTATTTGTAATTGACATTAAGAATTGCCTAAAAATGCCAATATGGTAATGGACTTTTTACAATCGTCGTCATACACATTTGACGATATGTTATGGAAAGCATAAAATATAACTATATATACACAACACACACATAAGTCAAGGATAGACCACAAAATAGGGATAGACATGCGAATATAGCTGATGCAATACGTAGGCTGCGATGGTCACGCCGCGCTAATAACGACTTCTTTTTTACACTTCTTGAATCTCGATATCAATCCATTATTATTATTAAATAACTGAATTCAGTATAAGATACTTTTGGCATGAATACTGCTTAATAATGTCTCGAATAACATAGACAGTGTGCTAGAGACATGAGTTATTGTCTGTTATGCCTTCTTGACTTGACAATCATTGAATTAATTATCAAGTTCTGCGATTGTACGAACAATTTTGTATGTCAAATAAATTATATGTTTTACACAAAAAAATTTAGGTGTATATTAAGAGCAAAAGAATATTTTGATGGCATTATACGCTAATGTTGGATTGATAGCTCATATCATTAGAAAGAACATAACCTATTTTGAATTTATCAGGTTACCTGCAATTTTTTCGAACCTAAGGAGTAAATTCTATAAATGGCGTGGATTTGAAACAACTGCAAATATATTTGAAGTAATGGAAAAGCGTCCAAATACTAACAATTAATTGAATAATCAACAGCATTTTTTCCAGTGTAGCAGTAATTTCCATGGATTCTAATATGTTTTTCTAAATACTCCTAGTTGTGGGGGATATTGTATGAAAGACGATCTTTTCTAGACTAGGACAGCAATTTCCTTGCTTTGTTCGAACTCATTTTCCTAGATACATGTCAGGGTTTTACCTATTAGGTGAGGTTTTGCCAACAATACCTGTGAGCAGACAACACTTAGATGGAGAGACCCATCTCATTTGTGACCATGTTTGTTCTTATAACATTTCAGCATTTAGAAACTTTCTGAAAAAGCAACCCACCCTACGCCAATGTCTACCTACCCGACCTTTTTTCAACCCTGAAGCAACTTTGATATTCATGAGGAAGAAGGTTGGCGTCTATTCAGAAAACAGTGTATTTTGAATAAGGGCGATTTGTAAACACAACAGCAGATTTACAAATACCAGAGTTAAGCGGGCATGTTTCTTGCTCTCAGGTTTTTGTTGTAGAAAGGACTGAATACATATACGTTAAATTTAGACAAGTGTTATAAGGGATATTTGTCATAGTTAGGATGGCTGTTTGTTTCAAACAAACATACTCAATTGCTGTGTGTGTCGTGTTTCGAAGATATACCGCAGACCCAGAATATACTGGGTGAAACAAAAAGATGAAATATACTTTTCTTTACCAGTGAAAATTGATGTTATTATTATACAGAGTGTTTTCATAGTTGGGACCTTCCTTCTCAGAAACAACTGCCTTTGAAATTAAAAAGCTCATGTATGAAGAACCAACAGCAAAAGAATAAAAAACTCGTAACAAGTATTTATTCGCTGGTGACAGCAGTCCGTACCATGTTGTATAATATACCACATGCTCGTTCTGGACCGATGAGAGGCAGCTTTGCACTTTCCTTGACACACCAGTCGGCTTTCTCATTACCACATCCTCCTATGTGACTAGGCACCCAAGATTATGTTAACTTGTTGGTCACCAGCGTCTTTAGGGTATTATGGCAGTTCCACACTATTTTTGAAGGATAGTGGTTACTTGCCAAGGTCATCATATTCTGCCGCATTCCAAAATTCCGGCTATTTCTGCCTGGAACCGATTGGAGACGAAATAATTTAAAATAAACTCTGTAAGAGTAACTAATATTTCTAAGAATCGTTTCACAAGGTTTGCACCTGCTTTACTTCTAGTGGGATTTAAGGAGGTTAAAATTTTAGCCATTACACTAAAATTGATTTCCTTGTGAAGTTTGCAGTTGTTATATACCTCGACACAGACTCATTAACCTGTAATTTCGTAAAGCTAAATACACCCTCCTTTACAACTTTGTGTTTGGGAATTTCATCTAGTAGAATAGCTGTAATTTAGGCGGGCTACCATTGTAATGCTGTCTGATTCCGAAGTGGATAAAAAAGCAATTAGATGTTATCTTGGCCTATTTGTCACACTGCAAGGTGAGTGAATAAATAAAAGACCTTTTATAAACCCTCAAGTTCTTTATTGGAATGCGTTTCATTTTTTTGTAGAGTTGTGAGAAAATCTTGATTCAGGTGAAAGCAGTATTAAACCTGTATATTATTATCACCTCAAAATACCATAGATCACAGCAGGGCTCGTATAGGCTTGTTAGTTTTATTATTTCAATATGATTGTACTACTTAGGCTATTCAGCTTCAACAAACACAGTTTGTTTCAAATTTCTCACCACTTTGAAAGACATTTTCATGAGACTGGTACCGATAAAATTCAAAGTCTCTTCAAAGTTGGAACTTTCTTTTTGAGAAGCAACTGCCTTTGAAACGGTAACGCTGCGGTGAATCAGCAGCAGAAGAATAAAAAAATGTAAGAAAATAACTATTCTTTCGCTGCGAAATTTTAAGTGCGGTCCTGTCATATGTTTCTTATAGATGTGATTCAAGGTTTGCGGAGGCTGAAAATCCAAGTACTTCTTCTTCAATTTGGACCATTCGGGGTTGTCTAGGTTGTCCAGCGTGTCCACTATGATGTGAATACAGATATCGTCCGTGCCTCTAGCTCTTTGCACGAGACAGACAAGTTGACGGTGCAGGTGAATATGGTAAAGGGAATGATCAGCGTACAGTCGCGGTGTCCGAGGAGCATTTTGTTTGGGTCCATTTTGTCGCCAGTTGGGTGTCAAATGCGCACCAGAAGAGACAGAGTGGTGGGAAATGTTTAGTCAAGGATGCTGAGAGAACCCTCGTGTTCTAATACCGCAGATGCTCTTAGATTAAGCAGAAATTCACTACGAAAGATGGTTGGATTTGTAACTGGCCATTGGACGTTCAGTGCATACCTGCAAAAGCTAGGTATTGGAATGCAAACCAATTATACAAGAGGTGTGGTAAAGCAGAGGAAACAGCTAAGCATGTTATTCTCAACTATCCTGCCTTGAAAGGAAGCAGGAACTTATATGGGAATGCAGGCCAGAAAGGAAGACAGAAGAGCATAGTTCAATGCATCTCAAAGTTCACAAATAACTTAGGATGGGACTCTCTTTGATCCCTTTAACTGGGGGTGCACAACAAGCCTTAAGCACAGCTCAACAGACAATCAGATGTCAGTCTCAAGGTCTGGGGATGCTTTGCGCAGATCCTTATGTGCATCACCATTTTGGATTAGATTTGATCTGAATTCAACAGCAGCAGCACTCCAGGGTCATGGCTATCTAGGTTTCATGTTTAACGAGGCGTACTGACAGAGCTGTCATTCATGATGTTTTGCGTTTTTCTATGAACTTTTGAATAGCTTATCGTCATTTTTAGCATCGTTTTATTTGCTGCTTAATCTTAGTATTTTTTGTACGGATAAGGATACAACATGGCTCATGGAGAGTCAGAGAGAGATTTATATGGCCTGGATACAAGACTGTACCAACATTACAGGCTGTGCGATATGCACTTTGAACCAATAATGTTTACAAACAGTACATGTCAACGGTTGAAAATCAACGCTATTTAAACAATATCTAGTACATTACGAGGTTATTCTAGAGGTTTCCGTACAAGTCATGACTATGAATATCATTCTTTGGAACCAGTAAGGGTGCATGTTTCAGAGGAAATTCCATTGAAAAAGGTAAAGGTTTCAGAAAGAATCACTATTATTCCAAGTACATATTATTTATTTTGTTGGCCACAGAAATTGATATTATGGCGCTAGGCTATAATCAGATTCCCTTCACCTCACTATATTTCTTAATTCTGCCCTGTTGTACCAATAACACTTTTTTCTACTCCGCCTCTGGCATTTTGAATGAAACTGTTCCTAAATGGCGTCGTTGACGTCAGATATTTGCAACATGTCATCGCAAAGGAACCGACATTAAGTAAGATAGCGAGTGGCGGATTTAGAGAGGGGCGAGGAGGGCGTACGCCTCCTCCCCTAGAGCTCTACGGAAGCATATTATATTCATACTAATACCAAAAGTTAAGCTTCTTTTGCTCTTCAGACCACGACAGCACTGGTCCGCCCCCCCTCCCTAGACCTGTAATGGAAAGAGTAACACGGAATGTTTATATAAATAGTAAATAAATAGTGAAAGTTCTCGAAGCCTTCTTTTACTCTTCAGAAAAAAATTAATAGCGCTCATCGTGTCGAGCGCCACTACTCCGCCCGCCCTAGAAGGGATCTTTAATCCGCCCCTGAGACAGCTGTTTGTTTTTGAGCCGTGCGTTAAGGCTAAGCGGCAACTATTAGAGCAACTGTCATCATCATCATAGTCACAATGTCTTAACAGACATGTTGTGAAATCGTCAAATGTATGGAGTCGGAGCTAGAGTACTGCCGACACAAATATCAATACTTTTGAGAACTATAGCTCGCCAACGTTCGCGATTTGCTGTCAGTTCAGTGGCGCTCTTGATACTCATATCTAGCAACTGTTTCGTAGTATCCACCCAACGGCTAGGGGAACGGCCACAGCGCCGCACACTCTGAGCGTGGCCCTGAACTACAAGTTTCTCCACATTGTCGCTTCTGTGAATATGTCCGAACAATGTAAACATTCTCGTCGACACAATGGAGGATAGTCTCCTTAGATTACTGAGCTCATTCAGTATAGAAACATTAGTTCGATGGGCGGTATAAGAAATTCTCAGCATTCTCCCCCACGTCCACATTTCAAAAGCATCTATGCGACTTTGATCTGCCTTTTTAACAGCCCAAGGTTCCGAGGCGTACAGAAATATGGGGAACACAAGAGACGGAACCATCGACATTTTGGTCGCTTTAGTGGTCACGCCATATTTTAATAAGCTTTGACGTGCCTGTTGAATGCGCCGTCGAATCTCATTCTCACGGCTACCCGAATTGTCGATCAAAGAACCAAGATACACAAAACTTTGAACAACGGCCTATTGACTTTATTTCTCGATGATTGGCATGCTTTATATCTACGATCATAACCTTGGCCTTGTTGTAGTTAATACCAAGACCATATGCTGCACTGTGTTATTCTAAAACGTTTAGTAGAGCTACTAGTTCTTCCTGAGAAGCAGCAATAAGGGTTGTATCGTCAGCAAATCTTAAGTTAGATATTTTGTTATACCGCCATTCCAGTTGTCCAATACCTGTTTCATCACAAATTCAGAGTAACTGTTAAATAACATCGGAGATCATACACATCCCTGACGAACTCCTTTTCTGGTTGCTGTTTGACCAGACATGTTACCATCAGTTCTTACACGAGCCGAGCTAGACTCATAGAGTTGCTGTATGAGAAATACTAAGTGGTAAGGGAGTCCCATAGAAATAAGGATTTCCCACAGTTTACGTTATCAAACGCCTCAGAATAAGCGGTAACTGTCAAGCTTAAATAAATATTGCAGTTCAATTTCTACTGAACGTTTCTACGTACATCGAATAACGCTAGATCATATTGGGGAATTTCGTATTGGAATACCCTGTACGTGATACACCAAGTCTCCTTCCGAACTATTCCTAGCGCAGTAATTGCACATCAACAACAGACGCAGCCGTGATCTGGCCGCATCGAATCTCTTCAAATAACACACGTGGTTGTGTACATTGGTATATCGCTGGTGGCGGCCTTAATTTGACGGTGGCGTGATCACCATTCCCTGCCGCCTACCGCTTGGATAATATGTAAATGACACCTAAGTGCCTGAGCGCTCGATCTGCAGATAATATCCACGCGATTTTTTCCCTTCAATTAATCTATTAGACAGATTTACAGTCGGTTGCCGATTTCAATGTGCACTAAGCACGACAATGCTGATGATGGACCCACTTCATTCTAGTTCGCAGTATGTTTTTACTTGTCGGCGCCATACGTTATTCTTTGTAAATTATAGTCAAAGATTCCACTGCTCCAATTTTACATTTGATTGTATAAAAAATGAGGCATATTCCATTTGAAAAAATCAATATATCTTTAACTGAAGTTTCCTTAATTGATCTACCGATTTCTGAAAATACAAATGTAACTCAAACTCGACCGTGTAACATAAGCTGACGCATTTCATGCTTAGTGACACGGCAAAGTCAGAGCCCTCTAAGTTTTATAATAGCAGCGATATTCATTTTTTTCTGACATCTGCTTATACCAAAAATTGTGATTTGAACCTAAACGGTTTGATTTAAGTTCCATGTGTTATACATTAAGTCACACTCAAATTGACCTGGGAATCTAAATATGCAATAATATACAGGGTGTATGTTTAAAAAACATAATTTTAATATGTCACGCTTTCATTAGACACCCTGTACAAAAGTAATTATTTTTAAAATGCCAAAACTCAACCTACATAAAGTTGAAAAGCTAGTTTTTTGAATAGTGCTATGGTTTGGTCACGTAATTCAGAGACGTTGATCTTGACTCACCCTGTATGTTTTTTAATAAATTTTACGTGCTTTGTAAGAAAATGAGGTAAAGATTAAGCCGCTGCGTTAGGTGTGAACAAATA
This sequence comes from Callosobruchus maculatus, assembly GCA_951848785.1. NCBI lineage: Eukaryota > Metazoa > Arthropoda > Insecta > Coleoptera > Chrysomelidae > Callosobruchus > Callosobruchus maculatus. The sequence goes on along the minus strand of CATOUR010000064.1, from coordinate 1,005,235 downwards.
TATTACTGTCAATTATCTTCGCTCACTTGTTTTATTAAAAATCTTTGATACAAGATTAAAGATTCATCCATGTTAATTATTACAAAAATCCATGCTTTTCAGTTGGAAAATGGCTGCAGATAGAGGCTGTAATGATTTTTATGAGCAATTCTCGTTCCACGTAAGTGGAAGCCCAAGGGAGAAGATGAACATCAAAATTCCTAGCTATTATTTCCTCTTTCTACTCTTGAATGAGCAAGGTTCACTCCACGGCGGAATCTATTAGAAGTCTCAAAAATGGTGGATGCGGTATCTTAAAAGTGCACACTTTCACCATTATTCAAAGTCGTATAGACAACAGTGACTCAAAAGAGTTGAAAAATTCTTCTTGTTCCCACCTTCTTCTTTTTCTTTTTCTTTTCCTTCTTTCTCTTCTCCTTCTTTTTGGTATCGTCTTATTCTTTTTCTTCTTCTTTTCTTTCTTTCTCTTATCCTTCTTCTTGTTATTCTTCGTCTTCTTCGTTTTTTCTTTTTCTTCTTCTTCGTCTTCTTCTTTTTCTTCTTTTTCTTAGTGTGCCATGTTACTTCCTACGTAGGGGTCCATCCTTTCTCTCATCAGATGATTCTATTAATTGCAGCAGCTCTCTGTAATTTCTAATTCCTCTAATTCCTCTTCTCCCTCCTTCAATCTTTCCTTAAAGAATGAGGCTCAGGAGGCTGTAGATTTCCCTATGCATGACATGTCCCAGGTAAACTATTTTCATCTTCCTTATAAAATCAAGAAGTTCTCGTTCCGCTAAATTGGCTCTCTGGAGAACGTTCTAATTTCTCGCATGATCGACCCAGGACACTCTTAGCATTCGTCGCAGAGTCCACATTTCGAACGCTTTGATCTTATTCATAGTTGCTGTCGCCAGCGTCCATGCATCTACGCCATACATAAAGTAGACCAGACATAACATCACATCATCCTGTATCTGAGACTGAAGTTCAAGCTTTTGTTGGCAAGAAATTTGCAAAATTTCAGGAAAATTGTCCAAGCTTGTTCAATTCTGTATCTTATCTCCTGATCTGGGTCCGATGTTTCGTTTATCATATATCCCACCTCTCCATTCAAGTGTATTCAGGTGTTTGAGATATGGTTTATGCTAACAACCATGAACTTGGCTTTGTTGAAGTTTACCTTTAGACCCAGCATTTGGTTTTCCTCATTAACGCGACTTAGTAGAGTTTGAAGGTCACTCTCATTGTCTGCTACTATGACAGTGTCCTATTTATATCGGATATTGTTGATTGGAAATCCGTTTATTTTGATGCCAATGGAGCTATTCGAGGTTCCCTCAGCAAATGCTCTCTCCACGTATAAGTTGAATAACATCGGCGGCAACATACACCCTTGTCTAACTCACTTTTGTATTTAAACATCATCCGTTGATATTGCATTATAGACTCGAATACCTTTGATTCGCCCTGGGACATAAATATTTTCAGTTATTCCGTGAATTAAAAAGCTTTTCGTTTCGCTGTTTCATTAATTTTATGATGACAAATGAATGCTTCAGATATGATCGATGTCACGATTGCTACGGTGCATAAGCAATTAAATTCTATTCAAACGTCACGCATTCTGTGCTAATAGATTATGTGTTATGAAAACGTATCACAAATAATATGGAATTAAAATTTGCATTTGGTTGAAAAAGTTGTGGCATAATAGGCCGCAATTTCATAAAGCTGTTACCAATAAATTATCCTGGTGAACTCGTTTGTATTAACGCTTCAGACTTGTTTCACAAACAGATTTGTTTGGATTTATATAAATATAGCAATTGCTGTGTTTTTACAACTAAATAGTGGTAGTCCGCATATACAATTCTCTATGCGTATTTCAGTCAACAATATAAGCCACAGCAGTGTTTATTAATGTTTACATGTTAACATATCCTTTTAACAGCAGCCGCGGTACTCTGGTGTTTAGGCTCTGCCTACATGGTCTGCTCAGTTATTAAAAAAGACGGTTGGATCAAGTGAAATTGAAACTTGGTGGCTTCTGAACTAAATTACTGGAAAGTAAATAAGAATCCAGGAAATTGCCAGTTGCCAACATGAAAAAATCAAAAAGCGTGTCAGTCATTCATGGCAAATAAGGGGAAACATCCAGTTAGCTTTCCAACGTCGAGCAATCAAGACAGATTATTTTCCAGCCGCTTTTCAGGCTATTTTTTTTCTCGTTTTTCATCAATTTCCCTGTTGATAAACTCGATTGCAATGTGCATAACAGGAAATGCTTTGCTAACTTTGGACGAGCGAAATCTGTTTTAGATTCGATTATAATTTCACAATCAGTGCGAGTTTCTGTAAATTGCACATCCTTTGTCCAATCCTTGAGATCTCATTGACTGTTATACTATTGAAGCGTACAACGCCGTAAATTATTTGTATAGAAAGTTTTGAGGTTTCTGGACTAATAAACCAGCTATTAGACTCACTGGTGTCTAGATTAGTTGATTGGTTTAATCTCAGTTGTTTGGTCAACAGCAAAGTCAATTTAGTCCATGCAGTTTTTTATTGTTAAAACATGGTATTTTCACGACATTCTTGTAATACACTCGTACAGAACAAGGCAATTTTAGAATCGAGAGCCCGCGTCACAGAGTCAGCCGCTAAGTGTGACAGAAATGCGGTGTTGCCAGTGGTCGTCAAATAGTAGGAAATGGAAACAAAGAAAGATGTTATGATACTTTAAATTTTTGATGGTATTGGTGAAATATGATAGATGAAATTACTTAGAGCATGACAAGGGTTATCAAACCACAGAAAAAATGAACATAGCTGGCTAAGCACGCAAAGGAACACAACGCAACGATAGTTGCCGAATTATTGGACCTCATCAGGGCAGCATAATCTGAGTTAAGGATGGTAGGGCTCAGAGATGACAAATACCACTATGTGTCTGTGTCTGGCGTTTGTCATCTCTGAGTCCCATCATACCCTAATTTAGATTACGCTGCCTTGACGAGGTCCAATAAATCCGAAACACGTGTCGGCAGCTATCGTTGTTTCCCTTTGCGCGTTACGTCAACAATTTTTCTATGGTTTGACATACTATACATGTATACCCTGTTACCCGATACTTTAAACTGTCAGCCGTGTCAACAGCGAACAGCTGTTCGGCTAGTGATAATTAAAAATACCCCAGATTGAGTTTTGACGTATAAATTTTAAGCTTTGAAGGAATACAGGGCTGTACTGACTGCAAGTACTATTAATGACGAGAATTGACACTTGGTGACGTTTTCGTCTATGCTGTGAGGTCTCTATGTTTGTTTTACATTTTCTCAGAAAATCCGGCGTTTCATTCAGTATATCAGTATGGCCGACCTGAATGATGATGATTACGCTTTAAATGAGGTAAAAATATTACTAATACGGTCTTGATCGCAGGATTGCCAATCAACACCACTAGTAAAAAATTAAATTTGAGATACACTTCTTCGTCAGCTGATACCTATCAAATAGACGTCAAGCCAGTTTAAAGTATCCGGTAACAGAGTATATGTAAAGTCGGGTTGTTTTCGGTTAAATTAGGTTAGTTCCGGGTGGTTACAGTGGGGGGCTTAGGAGGGGGAGGGGGAGCCTCCCCGGACGTTATTGATTTTAAATATCTTGAAACACCGAAGCAATTAATAGATCCCCTCAGGTAAGGTTGTCACCTGTTTGGTATTTTCATTTCACGTCCGGGGCAGGCTTCAGAAGATCTTTTTCTGGCTTAATTTCATAATGAAAATCAAAATAAACGTCTACGATTTATACAGTTTAAGTCAGAACATCAGTTCAAGTCGATTGAAACCTTTTTTATCTCAATAGATTTGGTTAGGTATGTTGGGCAATGGGCAGGGTTCCAAATTTCCAACTTTTTAACTGGCATAGATTTTCATCGGTATAATTTCTCAGCCTGGGACTAGTCGAGTTTGACTGAGGACGTCAAGCACCGATTTTGACCTCAATATCTCAGCCGGTTTAGGTTAGTTTAGGTAATAAACATTTAGGTAGGTTAGGTAATGAAACTTCAAATGCCGTAGTATTTCACCAGAATGTTTCCTCGGCCTGACGGTGGTCTTGTTCGACTCAAGGTGATTGTCGACATGGTGTGGTTATTCCATCCATATCATGTTATCTTTTCCGTCCTATTTTTCCTAATAGTGTGCTAGGTATCGGCTGCTGGCAACACCATATCTCTGTCAGACTTGTAATATCTGTCAGGTGGGTTCTCGATTCTGAAATCGCCTTGTTCTGTGCAAATGTATTACGTGTTATGTTATGTATTAAAGTTAATTTTTTAACATGACATAATAGCCCATCTCTTTGCGTTGAAAATGAAATTCTTCCAAATTACGTGGGGCGTTATTGTTTACTAGACCACCTGTTACTCTAGAGACTTGTACACAAATCTATCCATAGAAGTGTCGCTCTTGAGGAATTAGCAAGCCACAAAAAAGTGACCCTGCTGTGGGTCCCCGGACAGACTACTGTACCGAGCAATGAGAGAGCGGACCATCTAGCTAGGATAGGGACCAGCAGCCCCTGCATCGGCCCAGAACCGATACCTGGAGTTAGCAGATGCCAGGTCAATTTTGCCCTGAACGACTGGGTGTACAATCAACAGGCGAAAGCCTGCTTAGAGAGAGATGACTGCAGGCAAGCTGAAAGATTCATAGCAGGCCCTGATAAGGGCCGTACGCTAGAGATTCTTGTAGGGGTAAATTTGATAGCTTAAACATTCTGACGTTCACGACCACTTGCATATTTGAATGTGTAATGTTTGTTCATACAATTTTCTAACTCTTCTGTCATCTTTTCGCCAAGACATGCACATAATACAAAAAGGTCCAAACCAAAATATTCCTGTTCACAGATTAAGTCTAACTGAGTGCAGTCCAGCCTATATGTGTGTGAAGCTATATAATAAAATTCCAGTAGAAATGCAATGTGAACAAAATTTAAAAACATTTGAAAAAAAGTTTTCGCTTATTTAGTCAATCTGGAACCGTATACTATAACGGACTACTTATAGTATGCTCCCATCTAGCTTTATTCCCACACCGATAGGTGAGGGGAGTATTGTGATCGCGAAAATTTTCGATTTTGAGATAATACGCTTTTTGGGCGTCTTATGTCTACATAATGAAAAATCACGTCACTCATTTCCGTCGGTCTGTCTGTCTGTCTGTCTGTCTGTCTGTCTGTCTGTCTGTCTGTCTGTCTGTCTGTCTGTCTGTCTGTCTGTCTGTCTATCGGTCTGTCGGTCTGTCTTCTGTCGCTTTTTTCTAGCCTCGCAATCTCAGCAACCGCTGCATGGATTGTGATGAAATTTGGGCAGCGGTATGCTGTTGGGTCGTAATAGGTAATGTTCCTATGATTTTGAAAATCGGCGTATAGGCGGCGGAGTAATTAGCAAAAAACAAAAAAAATTAAATATTGCTGAAACTTCGTTTTTAGGCGTTTTGGGGGTCCCTGATCATTTTCTACTTTTTTTTGGGTGGTGGTGAAATTGGAGTGGCTGGGGGGGGGGGGGGGGGTGGCGATTATAAAATTTTTGAATTTTTTTGTATTTATCACAAGCTATACATTGACCTGTGAAGAAAAGATCTAGCGACATAATACACATTTTTAGGTCCATCCAAACATTGCCTTGCCTGTTACAGAAACCAAGGGACCTAGACTTTTTGGATGTATTGCTTTAGAAAAGTAAAATTGAAAAATTTGTTGCTTTTATAATAGACTGTCCACTAACCTGTGAAGGAAGACCTGGCGAGATAAATAACTTTTTTAGGTCCATCCGAACATTGCCTTGCCTATTACAGAAAGCAAAGGCCGAGAACCTCTTTGGTTCCACATGATCCGCGAGCAACTATTTGTTATTCATTGCAGTCCCAGAGCGGGGGAACTTATGCTCTGGGGGTCCCTATCGGCCATTGGGACGCGCCAGGTAGGTCGTGGACAAACCTCCGACGGAACCTTCTCCACAGGATTTGTTCTGAGCCAGGTCCTGCCTCCTGTGGGAAAAGCTCCGCCGCTGGACAATTGTTCGTCTACTCCATGTAATAGAGGTCTAAGTAATGGATTCGTATGACTCTCTAATTTCAGGTGGTTCTGATTGGCTTTTTCATTAATGACTGTTAAATATCGGGAATTTTGAGCTCATGGTGCATCCGCAATGGTACGGAAAGATTTTATTGACACCTTTATATAATGACCGTGTTTGATTTGCTGGCACAAGTCCGAAGTTCCACATTAGTTTTATAACTATTTCAGACGAGAATTTTTTTGTGATTTAAACATACGAGAGTATTGCTTTAGATCGTTGTAACAAAGAAACTGTTGAATTGATTTTAATGAAATTTTGACACAGTATTACTACCATGGCGAAGATGGAAAACGCGTATGGTTTTGATAAATCGTACCAGTGGCGGCGCAGGAATAATAAAAAAACTAAAAATATAAAACAGCTCAAACATCGTTTTTAAGCGTTTTAGAGGTTCCTGATCATTTTCTGCATTTTTTTGGGTGGGGGGAAGAGAGAATTGGGATGGTTGGGGGGTTGGGGGTTGAAAAATTAAAAAATTTCTTGTACTCGCAATAGGCTGTCCACTAACCTATGAAGGAAGATCTAGCGACACAAATCACCTTTTTAAGTCCATCTGAACATTGCCTAGCCTATTACGGGAACTAAGGGAGTTAGAATTTTCTGTATACATACGAGAATTTATTGGTTTAAAATGTTTTGCATTTTGTAACGTGGACACTATTAAATTGATTCTAATGAAATTTTGACACAGCATATTGTTACCGTGGTGAGAATGGAAAACGTTTATGTTTGTTAAAAATCGTGTCAGTGGCAGCGTAGCAATAATCAAAGAACGAAAAGTATTAAAACAACTCAAATTCGGTTTTTAGATGTTTTAGGGGTTCCTGATCATTTCCTACCAGTTTTTTTGGGTGGGGGTGAAAGTGAGGTGGTTGGGGGGTGGGGGGTTGTAAAACTGAGAAGTTTGTAGAATCGATAATAGGCTGTCCATCGAGCTGTGAAGGAAAGACGGCATATGACAATTTTAGGGGGGCGGGGTGGCGATTATTTAGTTGCAAGGGATCTTGGACTAAAGCTTCATGCTATGGCAAAATAATAAACTGGCATTAGCGTAATGTGTGGGAAATACTGAGTCAATCAACTTGACTTCATTTTTTTTACCTACTAAAGCAAGCCTCATGTATCCTAACAAAACATTTTTATTATTTGTATATTCTCTAATAACTATATATGTTATTATTATAGGTTTCTTTTAATGCCAGTACCATAGTACATCTGTCTTTCCAATATTGTTTTCTTTTTAATTGCAAAATTCTTGTTTTATAAATTAGTATCTACCATAAGGTTTTGTAAATGATCACATATCTGACACTATTAGGTCAATTATGCTTTTAAACATTTATGCAAATAAAGCATTATTCTACTCTACTCCATGACTTCTGAATCAGACTGCGTTTCAACCAGAGATGTGCTAAAATGAGCGCAGGCAGGATCTGAAGCCGGCTCTTTTCAGATTGGCAGCGGGCGGCGTTGCTCGCAACACATTCCTAGCACGTCTCTTGAAACATTCCTAGCACATATTCCTCGCCAACATGTCGTGTTTTGTACGTACAAAAACCTCGCTCCTTTGAGCCGTTTCCAGAGCTGTGCTAAGTGAGGCGAGGAATTCAAGCGATTCTATTGGTTCGTTGAAAACACATTTCTCGTAACACGTCCTTGAGCATCTCTACTGGAAATGCAGCCTAAAGCCAGAAAGACGTTCAACCCTTTAGTGGGGGTTCTTATAGGCCATTGAGGGCTGAATAGACATCTGTTACTCATAAGTGCGGTAGAGAACACCATCTGATTCGGATGCTGGGAGGAGGACAAGACTCGGACGTCCTTCCGTGTTATTATCTAGGAGAGCTCTTTCGAATATCTTCTATGATAGAATATGTAAAACACTGCGGGATGTGCTGTGTACCCCAACCTCAGGGTTCTGATATTCGGCACGATGGAGTTTGGGGAGGAGTCAGTATATTCAGCGAGATGGTCGGACATACTGACTTTAGGTAAGAGGTCTGGCAGATTCGGCAAGGAGCTTTCTAGGACGTAGACTTTTAGTGTTTTCATTGTTGGTTCTGTGGGGTTGGCAAAAAGGGCCAGAGGTGTGGCCTACTTGCCTGGCTTCCCCTCTCCATCACTACTACTACTACTTTAACACCTTGAAGCGCTAGTGGAGGAAATTGAGTTCGCTTTAGATATACTGCCCTTTAAATCTGTCAATTGACATAAACGATGTGTCAAATCAGTACCAAATCTAAAGTCAAAAGTATCCGGCATCACTTGGAACGATGTGAATAGTCTCTGAGGGGCAAATGGCGAGGCTCCTTGTGGACCTGGGCTGTCTGGTGACCGGAGTCGTGGCTGGACTTCTGACAGGCAGGTATGGCCAGTACGTGCTCAGCCAATTCTACACCGCAGACGATTTCGAGCGCGTCGATTGGCAGAAGGAGTGCGAGGAAGATGAATGCGATTGCGGGGATGAAGACGAATGCAAGTGCACGCCGGACGATAGCGACTTCTGAAATTTCCTGTATTTGCATCACCTGTACTGTTGCTTGAAATTTTCCAATAAATTTAGTGAAGGGTATCCTGTTCTCTTCTCAGTTAGTCAATTACTACGTTTACACGTTTGACTTAAAACGGTTCACTATAAAACACTTTAGTTAAGACCTATGTATAAATGCTGGGGCTAGTTAAAACGATTTAATGCGTTAAAACGGTTTAACCCAAAGCACTTTAAAATGAGGTTTAACTTGGCTTAAACCGGTTTTACATGCCGTACAAACAGAGAAAACGGTTCAACTCATGTTAGATGCAGTGATGCCAACGACCACTTACATATTTAAAACCCCTTTTGAGAGATTCAAGGTTGATCTTTCTGATAGCTAACCTTACTTCTAACGTTTAACCGTTTACAACGACAGCTTTAATAAAATACGATGAGAACAAACTTTAGCGCTTCGAGAATCGAATTTCACGCCACAGAACAGATACAGTTATTTACACTTTCACATGGATAATGCCTTTTTTAAAAAGTGAGGTTATTTTTGTTTAAGCATTTTCATTTTGATATTTCACTTCTCACACCGATAGGTGAGAAGACTAATGTGATTGCGCAATTTTTTTGAGATTTTGAGACAATATGCTTTTTGGGCGTTTTATGTCTTTCTGTCGGCCTGTCTGTCGGTGTGTTGCCGTTTTTCTACCCTCGTAATTTCAATAACCGCTGGATATGGATTGTGATGAAATTTAGATAGCGATTTGCCGTGGTGTTGTAGTAGGTAATGCTGCTATAATTTCGAACATCAGTATATGGGCGGCGGAATAATTAGCAAAAAACTAAAAATTTCAAATATCCCTCAAACTTCGTTTTCAGGCCATTTAGGGGTTCATGGTCATTTTTTACTTCTTCTTGAGTGGGGGTGAAATTGGGGTGGTTGGGAGGTGGGTGTTATAAAACTAAAGAGCTTGTTGTATGCATAATAGACTGTCCATTGAACTGCATAAGAAAGACCTCGCGACATAATGCACTTGTTCAAGTCCATCTGGACGTTGCCTTGACTATTGCAGAAACCAAGGAATTTTTTGATGTATACACACGTCGTTCCGTAGTGGAAATCATTAAATTGATTTTGATGGAATTTTGACACAGTATTATTGCTCTGGCGAGTTTGGAGAATGCTTAGCGTAGAGGCGCAGCAATAATAAAAAACTAAAAGTATAAAAACAGCTCAAACTTCATTTTTAGGCGTTTTAGGAGTTTGTCACCGTTTTATACCTTTTTTTGGCTGGGAGTGTAATTAGGTTGGTAGGAGGGTTAGGGGATGGGGGTTGTAAAACTCAAATAATTGTTGTAATTATAGTAGGCTGTCCATTGACCTATGGAAGAAAGACCTAAAGGGATAACACACTTTCTTTGCGGGCGGGCGGACGCTGATTTCAGTGACAAAAAATATTTTGAATTCATGGTATGATAAATCCTAAGTATCTTTGGAATTAGATAAAGTTTTATTCTTGTTCTACCCCGGCTTGCCTACCATACAAAAATTATATAGAAGTTTCCCAGTTTTTCATCACAAAGCGGCCAAGACAAATTCATGACAAAAGTGTATAGAAAAAGAAGTTCATTTGCCTTTCAACTTTAAGCGGCGACAACTTTGGTAGCAGTAAGTGCTTTCCAAGTTTCCGACAGTCTATATAAATGTAAACGATGCTTTACAGCTAGTGTGAGAAATTCATTATGCGAAAAACTTTGAGCTGTTAAAAGCTAAGGGTAGTTTAGAGAGCGCTTTCGGTAAAGTGCGCCTTGGTGAGTTGCGATGCCTGCTTTAAAAAACTATCCAGGTCAACGCTTCTGCAGAGCACGCGAGAAAGTTTTATCGCTTGTATTCAGAAAACTTCTAATTTTGAGCAACAGTTTAATCGCCCAGAATATTGGGATGTCTATAGTGTTATTAAGTGTGCCAGACCCAAAAGGGATTTTTTTGTGGCAACAACTTATAAGCCAAAGGGTTTAACCGTAATTATGGACTAGCTATATACAGGGTGATCAACTTATACTCCAAAGAGATACAAAAAAACTTTCTAATAAGAATTGTAGGTAAAGCTAAGATCTACATTTTGAAATTATTTTACAATATACAGGCTTATTGATAAAGTCACGGCATACCAAAGTTGTGTTTCTTCAAATGGAACGTCCTACATATTATCCCGAATCTGAATTGTGCTCATTTTCCCTATTCTACAAATATAGGGTTTTATCGGATTATACGGAGTATTTTTTGTGTGAAAGTCTTAATGAATTCATCACCCTGTACCTTAAAAATACCAATATCTGAAGGCTTGGCTCTCAATGCTAAAATAATTTCTTGATTCTCTAGTTTTGCCTACGATTATCAATTTTCAGCTATCTTTGATTTTGTTTACAGAGTGAATCAAAACTCACGACCATAATTTTTTTCTTACAATATACTTCCAGATTTATAAGCACTCCCTATACCTAAATGTAACAGTTATAAAGTTATTTCGATTTGAAGTAGTAAAATAATATTTTTGCCAAATTCTGGTTTTTGTTAAAGTTGGCTATTATAGTAGGCAAAATTGAAAAGCATATGCCAATTACAAAAATTATCTCAAAATAAAACTACAGAATCTTTAACAAGACTATATTAGTTATTACAAGAAGGTTTATGTGCGAACGTATCAAAAACGAGAAAATAGATTTTGGCTAAGCATGCAAAAGTGATTGACTCTTGTCTTATAAACAGAAGGTTTTTCTAGCGGAAGCTAGAAATGTTTAATTGATTTCCTGATACGACTTCCTCTTAGTTCTTTCATTCCCGTCCTTGGAATCCTTCCATCCTTGACTCAGTTCTTTTCTAAGAAAGGTCAAACAGTATAACAAACACGGTAGCCATGGTCAACTCTGAGAAACATTCAGTATTTGGCAATATTTTAGTGTTAGGAATCGTTTTACTACTTCAAATAGAAATAGCTCCATAACTGTTACCTTTAGGCATGGGGAATGATTAATAAAAGTGGAAGTATTTGATGAGAGCTTTCTGACGATGCTATAAAATACAGGGTGTTCCATTTAAAATAAAAAAGAAAATTATGGTCACGAGCCTTGGTTCACTCTGTATATAAAATCAAAGATAGCAAAAGCTTTATAACTTCTAACTACTTATTCTAGTATTGAGAGTCATGCTTCTAGTTAATGATTTTTTAAGATACAGGATGATGAATTCATTAAGATTTTCACATAAAGGTGGCCATATCTCTGAAATTCTTCTTCTTCTTTGTGTGCCATGCTTGTTTTCAAACGTTGGCTATCATCAAGCGTTCAGGCGTTGGTTATCATTGAGTTGACGATTTGTTGGAAAGCTTCTCGATCGGTAGCTACATGAAACAATTCTTCGACTGTTCGACCTGTCCAATGTCGAATATTACGAAACCAAGAGAGCTGTTTTCTGCCAATCCACCGCTTTCCCTCTATTTTACCCTGCATAATTAGTCGGAGCATGTGATATTTATGCCCCCTCATTATATGTCCAAAGTATTCAACTTTTCTTGATTTGATGATGTTAGTCAATTCTCTCTCTTTATGTAGGGATTTTAACACACTTTCGTTGGTTATGTGTGCTGTCCACGGAATTTTTAGCATACGGCGATAGCACCATAACTCAAAGGCTTCCAACTTATTTATATGCTTGACTTTCAGTGTCCACGTTTCACATCCATAAAGCAAAACAGACCAAACGTAGCACTTTAACACTCTTAGACGGATGTTTATTGAAAGATTTCTATTGCATAGTGCAGAACTCCAACTAGTGAACGTTTTACGTGCCAGTTCTATTCTGGTTGAGATTTCTTCACCGCTTTCAACCCTACAGTTTATCCAGCTGCCCAAATACCTGAAATGTTGGACTCTGTCCAGAGTTTTACCACCTAGTTTTAATTTTGGATTCTCGATATTAGTTTTACCGACAACCATCCACTTCGTTTTCTTTGTGTTCACACTTAAACCCTTCTCCTTGCATGCGTTGTTCACTGCGTTTAGTAGTGTTTGGAGGTCTTCGAGGCTTTCTGCCATTATAGCAGTATCATCAGCGTACCTCATGTTGTTAATGACTTCTCCACCAATTTTAACACCCTCATGACGATATTTCAGCGCTCCATCAAAGACGGCTTCCGAGTAAACATTAAAAAGCATTGGTGACATGACACATCCCTGCCTAACGCCACGTTTAATAGGAACTTTTTCTGAGACTTCTTGTTCCACTTTTACTCTAGCAGTCTGGTTATAGTAGAGGTTTTTGAGCAGTCTTACATCATACGAGTCAAGACCAATTGAATCTAAGCATTGAAACAGTTGTGTATGCGGTACGTTGTCAAAAGCTTTTTCAAAATCGATGAAGCATACGTAAATGTTTTTACGAAATTCAACACTCTTTTGCAAAAGTGTTCGGATGCAGAACAACGCCTCACGGGTACCCATTCCACCTCGAAAACCAAACTGCTCGTCACTGATTCTGTCCTCGCAAAGTCGATATATACGATAGTGCAATATTTTCAAAAATATTTTAAGTGTGTGACTCATCAAACTGATAAGTCGGTAGTCACCACATCCTTTTGGGTTACTCTTTTTTGGAATAGTAACAAATAAGGATTCTAACCAGTCGTCCGGTATTTCACCTGTGCTATATATCTTGTTAAATAAGGATGTGATGATCCCAACGCTCTCGTCGTCTAATAATTTCAACAGTTCTGCAGGTACCTCGTCTGGTCCGGGGGTCTTTCTTCGTTTCGCTTGATCTATAGCTCTTTGTACTTCCGAAACTAGGATCGGTGGACCTTTGTCCCTGTTTGATGTTGTTTCTTGGTATTCTCTTTGGTCGTCTTTGAATAATTCTTTTATGTAGTTTTTCCATTCGGTACAGCGCTCCTCTACCTCACTTAATATTTTCCCACTAGAGTCTCGGATGATACTTGCCTTGTAAGTTTTACGTGTACCCGTTAGTTCTTTGAGTTTTTTGTGTAAGTGGAAACTGTCGTGCTGCCGTTCCAGTTTTTCAATTTCTAGACAGGATTCCTTTAGCCATCGTTCCTTTGCTGCTTTAATTCTTTTCCGTATTTCCTTATGAATCTTATTATACTTTTCTCTATCTTTGGTTTTGTGTTGTCTTCTTATGTCCATTAGGTCTAAAATGTCCTGTGTCATCCACTCCTTTTTGGCCTTACGCTTTTTTGTTAAATTATTTTGAGCTGTAGTCATTATTGAGGTTTTTATTTGTTTCCAGTTATCATTCGCAGTGCTAGAGCCTTCAATTTTAATTGCATGCATTTTCGTGTTGATTTCTTGAGATACCTTATTTAGTATGAAAGGTTCATGAAGTGAATCTAGGGCTATCGTGGAGGTCTTCTGGGTTTTATTGACTTTCTTTAACTTGATTTTGATTTTAGAACACAATAAAGTATGGTCTGAATGGATATCTGCGCCTGGGTAAGTCTTTACCGACTTTATGCAATTTTTGAATCTCTCATTGATTAATACATAGTCAATCTGATTCCTTATAATGTTGTCTTCTCTATCACTTGGTGCTTTCCAGGTGTACAGTCTACGATTTGGCAGGCAGAACCACGTATTCATGATAACAAATTTTTCTTCTTGGCAGAACTGTACCAAGCGTTCTCCTCTGTTATTTCGATTTCCTAATCCAAACTTACCAGTGATATTAAGAGTGTTTTCTGATCCAACCTTGGCATTAAAGTCACCCATTATGATGGTAGTTTCATGTTTCTTCGTCATACCTAAGGCTTCTGATATAAGTTGGTAAAGGGATTCAACAACTTTGTCGTCTTTGTCAGCAGTGGGTGCGTATATTTGTATTATATTTATATTAACTGGATATGCAGCTAACTGTACTAGCATTACCCGATCTCATAATGGGACAAATTTTTTTACAGATTTTGCTAGTGATTTCTTCAGAATGACCGCTACACCGTTCTGATGTGACTCATCGTTGGTTCCCGAGTAATATATTTGGTACTCTTGTGAAGTAAAGTGCCCGTTGTTTGGCCATCTTGTTTCGCAGACTCCTAGGATAGAAATATCAAGCCTGTCCATTTCTTGCAATAGGTTTCTTAGTTTTCCTGCTTCGTATAGTGTTTTCACGTTCCATGTGCATACTTTGAGCTGTTGGTTTTTGTTGAACTTTATTGATTTTTTACAGGGTTTTCGCATGTTAACGACCGGGGGAGCCCTGAAATCTTCCCCTGCCAGATCTTGGGGTCCGATTCCATGATCAGTAACATTTATTTTGTCGCCATTACTTGCCATGATGACTGTTCTTGGGATATCCATCAGGATCTTTAATATAGTGGTTTCCCGTTGCCTACTATATCTCCATGCCGTTGGCCGTTTGTCAGCTCATTCGCCTTTTGGAACGATTTCTCATTCCAAGGACAAGAAGGTGCCCTAGTCCCTTGTCAGTTCTTCCACCCTCAGCTGTTCACTAACAAGAGAGGAACTGCTTATCCCGGCAGTAACTCGGTCGACAGAGCCTCGTTAGTTATCTAGCAGGGTGCACCACGTGCAGGTGAGGTTGTCATTTGGGGTTGGTATCATCTTTACCATCACCCCCTTACACCTCACCTCTGAAATTACCACATATATAACCTGATAAAACCCTATATTTCCGAAATAGGAAGAGCGAGCGCAATTCATGTTCAGGATGATATATAAGGTGTTCCACTTGGAAAAAAACAATTTTGGTATGCCGCGACTTTATCAATGTATATGTATATTATAAGATAATTTTAAAAAATGGACCTTAACTTCATCTACAACTTGTTTTTGAATGTTTTTTTTGTATCTGCCATAATAACGGAGGTATTAAACTTCGGAGTATAAATTGATCACCCTGTATATGATAGAGTATGGCATAAAAACCTTCTCATATTTTTGTACGATTTTTTTGAGCACGGAAAAGCCGAGAAAATGAGAAAATATTTGAACCCTTCACCAACAACAGCCAATCGGAATACTTTTTATTGCAGAGTATTCTTTATCACGATTTTAGTTACGCCTTATAAGTTAGTTTCTCCTAGCCAACAAGGTTGAGTAAAGTAGATAGTGGATTCACTAAAGCCGATTGAGACTAAGGTTGACATGGATATGGTGAACGATTATGTAAATAATATTCAGTTCTTCAATACAGAGATGAAAACCGTATACACTAAGAAGTAATTATCAAAATATTTAATAACATTTGCGGTAATAAACAACATAACAATCATATCTTTGCAACACTAATTTGCATCTCCTTTTGGTATGTCTTCTTTTCTAATTGGAGAGACCGACAGTTTACGCTATTTCGTATTTCTTGAAATAGCACCTAATACGGCGCGTCGGTTGAGTTCCACCGACATGAAGGCACAATGCATAACTTTTCCACTTTGTTATCTGGAAACAAAAATAAACTTGAGTTTCCAATATTCAATGCATATCTTTTTAGGAAAAGGCAATGTGTGATGAGTATTTACTAATACAAATCATTTACCGCACTATAGCTAATAAATAGCTGTGCACTATAACTAATAAATAGCTGTGACATGAGACAGGAAATTTATAAAATTATAAGGTTAGGTTTAACTTTACTTGACAACCAACTGCACAACTGACAAAACAAAGCTTTCTTTCTTTATTCTTTCTTTCTTTTTTTATCCTTATGGCTTCTGCGCTTCAGCACAATTAACTAGCACTGGGACTGCATCGTAGTCTCGCTTCTGGCCATGTTACAGTCCAAAAATATATCGTCACTTCTTCTTCTTATCCAAAACTCGAAAATATCATCATAATTACTTAAAAAGATGAATATCGCGTATTGCACTGTATCGACGGTTTAAAAATTTATATCAAATCTCATGACTAACAAAGATTAGAAATTGAAAATACTGAAATGCACATGTTATAATGCCCCTAACCTAAAATCGCCTCGGCTGGCTGAATGCTGCCATGAGACTCTCAACAAAGCTTTCTCTCGCAGAACTTTTCTTCATGTGATACAGTCAAGAGAAACCCACAGGGCATCGCTTTGACGGAAGACAAATCACAAAACCGTAGTTTGTGTCAAATATGGCGAAACATTCGAATCCTATGTTGAAAAATCCCTTATTTGCTTTTATATATATATATAAGACAAAACAAAAACAAAAAAGCTGCAACCCGGGCTCCGACACACCGGGCTGCTGTTCCATTCCCCAGCGACTACTCCTCACTCATATATATATATATATATATATATATATTTCCAGAGTAGCTCTTTCTGAAAAGAAAATTTGACGATGCTTAAGTTGTGTGGGTAGGGATGCTAGTTATTTAATCAGTAATTTTTGGCAAAGTACACACAGACCTGTAAGTTTGTTAAATAATACCTCAAAGGACCTCATTTGTTAGACAGGTTACAGCTAAGGAATATAGTTCTGCTTTTGAATACAGAAAATATGATTTCACTTCCCACACCGATAGGTGCAGAAAGAGAAAACAATCATAGTATTATTCCTTTTTTAGATATGCTTATTATTAGAAATCCTAACACCAATTTTGTACACTAAATGGTACACCAAGCCGATGAGTAGTGGTAGATACATCAACTACTTTTCCTATCATCCACCTGAAAAAGAATCTTATTTTGGCGTTAAAGAATAGAGTTATACGTTTGAGCCGTCCGCAACATAGGAATGAAAGTCTTCAAAAATTAAAAAAATTGTTAGTTGAAAATCCTTACCCCATTAAATTCATTAACTCATTACTTTTTAATTATAATGAAAGATCCAGCATTAGTTTGCAACAAAACAATGCTAATGATATCGGGATAGATTCAAATGCCTCTTCTAATCACACATTACCAGTGACCACCCTATCAGACAACGCCCAAAATAATGATAACCAGGATGGTGCGGTAGTCCTTTATAGAACATTACCTAATGTAGATAATCTCACACCTAGATTAATTAATATATTCAAGAATCATAACATTAAAATTGCATCGACAAATATTATTACAGTTTCCAAACTTTTTTCAAAATTAAAAACCCCTGTTAAATTGTTAGATAAATCCAATGCTGTTTATAAGATTCCTTGTGGTGACTATTTTAAAAGAAGTTTTCTGGAAATGGTACTTATTAAAAACACCCCTAACAATTTAAACAAGAAGTCTGACATTGATGGTTTGAGCTGCATTTACTCTTATATCTTAAATATGGAGAGGAAAAGGTTTGCCGTGGTTCCGTCACAACCTTAATAGTCGTGTTGGAGTCACGACAGATTTTTTCTTCTTTATATATTTTTCACTACGATTTTTATTATCCTATTTTAGGCCACCGTGTATTCACGTTTTACAACTGAGATCTTGGTTCTTTAGTGTTTTTTGACTTTTCAGGTTTTTTGTTTTCTCACAGTTGGTATTGTTCAACTGCCAATATAATTAATATTAATATTTCATATGTGAACCGTTTTCCCTTGCTGCTATCTGTCTCCACATTTCACTAAGTAACGGCCATTTTATCACCTGGTAGACCAAGAAGGTCTTTATTTAAGAAAATTTAGATGATTAAATGTGTGTTTTCAAACCACGGATTTAATAATACCTTAGGGTTTAAAATTTCAACATGTAAAGGTCGTTTCTGTGTGTTTGTAATTTACAGTTATATGTTGTTTGTTTCCTGACCTGTTAGTGGAAGATGCCATGATGGCATAGTTTTTTAAAAATTTTATGGAAAAAAATTGTGACGATTATTATAGCTGGATTAAGAAGTCGTTTGCACTCAATGCAATTGCTGTTTTTTAAATTGGCAAACCTCAACGTTGTGAGTATATCTTTTTAAAAATTCATTATATATTTTGAAACAAAATTCTTTTTTATCTTCTAACTATGTAGAAAGCCCCGAAGATGGCAATAAGCATTGCCGAAAGCTTGGCACCAGAGTCTCCTCTATGCTGTGAGCCACAGCCCTATTATGCAAAAATTCGCGACAGCGGTCGCTGAGCAGACGCCGTGCAACAGCGACATGACAGCAACAGGACCGCTAAAATTGTAGGTTATATGTTGTTGTCCGTCACAATGACGTCGTTGCATAATACGAAATTTATGTTTGACAGCAGATATTGCGCGGGTTTGGCCTGTCGCTTGTCGTCTGCAATTTACGTGATAAGGCTGCCAGTCTCTTTTTTCAAAATTTTGGCCACAACCCCAAGATTTTTTCATCTAAATATATTAAATATATTTCGATATAAAATATCGAACGATATAAAAAATCTTAAAAATCTCCCACAGTGATAGTAGCAGGTTGTATGTATAAAGCCCAGATGAACTAAGGCGGTTTTTCTGCATACCATACGACGTGATACATAAGGCATTCCTTTTGAAATAACAAAATCGTGACATGTATCGTAAAAGTTGTAAATCTGACAAGACTGATGTTAGCATTTTCAAATTCTGCATATTCAAAAACCACTAGGTATATTCGTTCAGCTTTGGCAGTTTTGGAGATATTTAAGCATTCTGGTACTTTTTACTAACCCGGTATGAAAAATGATAACGTTGACCTAATTTCATACGACAAATAAAAAACAAGCTTCTGGAGCAGGCTCTCTCCCCATAAATCTGAAGGAAATCCCGTATGCTTGTCACAGCACCCATTGGAATTTACGAAACGAATGTACGTGCTAAATTTTATGGTAATTAGGAGGGCGGAAAGCTGCGAAAATTTAGATTAGAGGATACTTTTCAGCGAGTTCGCCAAGAGGTTCTGCTGGGAAGCCAGTTTCATTTGCATACGGTTAAATGGGAACAATAATTATGAACGGAAGTTTATTTCCTTAGGCAATATACCCTCCAAGATGCTGCGGTGCAACATACAAATAGAGTCTTTATTGCCGGCGAGTACTTTTAGCCGAAACAAAAGACGATCAACAGAGAAAAATCTGTCAAAAGTACGACATGAAAATGT
Source organism: Callosobruchus maculatus (assembly GCA_951848785.1). Classification (NCBI taxonomy): domain Eukaryota; kingdom Metazoa; phylum Arthropoda; class Insecta; order Coleoptera; family Chrysomelidae; genus Callosobruchus; species Callosobruchus maculatus. The sequence goes on along the minus strand of CATOUR010000064.1, from coordinate 985,611 downwards.
CGACAAACAAAACTAAATCCATGACTTTTTCAGGTAAATGTCCAGTTAGGACAAAGATTGTCGTAAACGGTGAAGTACTGGCAGGTAAAACTTTTCAGATACTTAGGCTGCGATATATCTTATGACGCAAGCAAAGATGTAAAAGAAAAAGTTAATAAACCCTCGAATATTTGCGGAACTATCAGCAGAGCATTGAAAAATAAAACAAGGAAAGATACTCAAATGAAATTTTACAAGACAATAGCTGTTCCAACCCTCTTATACGGTAGTGAAACATGGACACCAACAAAAAAAGAAGAAAATAGGATGCAAACACAAGAAATGAAATTTCTAAGAAGAGTGAAAGGTTGCATAAAATTAGACAGATTAAGAAAAATAAAGGAAGATAAAACATGTAGAACAAATGCATGAAAATAGGATTCCAGCCAAAGCCAGATTTTGTCAATGCTCTAGAAGAACAGATATCGGAAGGTCGAGAAGAGGATGAAGAAGAAGAAGAAGCTTTATTTCAAAATAGGATTACCCTAATACAAAATAAAGTAGTGATACCTAAAAAAATTCACATTGGTTGTTCAAAAATAATAAAATTAACACTAAAAAATAGTTAAATTAATGCTGATACTATATATATATATATATATATATATAGCTATATCAAATGGCGCCGAATACCGAGTCAACGATGCTCACGAGCTCAACAAATTAAGAAAAAATGAATTAATAGATATAATTATTGACTTAAACTTTCCCGAAAGTTTTAATAGTGAGCTATCGTCTCAAATAGTATTAAAGTTACGTGACGCGAGTGCCAAGAAGGTCCTTGAAGAGGTGTTTGAAGACAGCGTCCAAATCTTAACCCCACTAGTCAACAATACTTGTGGAAAATCCAAATGTAAGGAAAACTCTGAGAGACTAACGCAAATGCAGGGTGAAATGGACATTCTGAAGAAGCTAACTTATCACTTAGAGAAAAGGGTCGAAGAGCAAGAAACCTTAATTACATTATTAAAAGATAAGCATTCAGTACATGAAGAGACATCTACTGATTTATACTCAAAGCAGACATCCGAGCCAAGTGAAAAAGTAGGTATGGAGGCAAAAACTGTTTTATCGCAAACCCACCAAAAATCAACAAAAACACATGAGGGAATTCCAAACTACGTCAACGCTGATCAAAGAAAAAGTGAAAATAAACATCGGGGAACCCAAAACACAGCAACGCATGATGACGACGGTTTCCAGACAGTGCAGCGGCAGAAAAGGAAAATAAATAAACAAACGGTTATTGGAAGTGCGGAAAATTTGGAGATAGCAGCTGTGGAAGGGAGGTCGTCCATTTTTATTTCCCGCTTATCGCCAGAGGTAAGCGACGAACAAATAAAAAAACACTTAGCAACACGGAAAATCCTTTCAGTAGAAGTGACTAAGTTGCCAATTAAATCTGAGAATATTGCAGCATTCAAAGTTGTCGTTCCTAGATCCGATGCAGCAAAAGTTAACGACTCCAGTGTTTGGCCAAAAAATACTATCATCAGGCCCTATGACAGAAATAGAGTCGTAAATTTTCGAAAACGCTCCCAAGTAAACCCTCTATAATAGGAAATATTGCGAAGACTGGCACCAATGAAATCCTACAAGATATCATTCAACCATCAGAAGATTCAACATCTTGTCATGGGTTGAAAGTTTTGCATTATAATGTTAGATCCATAAGAAATAAGATAAATGAATTTGAGGCTGCTTTGGTTGATGGCAATTTTGATATTATCGGGCTAACTGAACACTGGATGAGGAAGGAGGAACTGGATTCTTTTAACATCCCAGACTATGAGGTCGCTACATTCTCCGCAAGAAAGGACATTAGAGGTGGTGGATCGCTTATTCTAGTAAAGAAAAATATAATGTATAATCAGAATGTTCTATTTCCCGTTGTCAATATTGATAAATCCATTGAAATGTGTTCTGTCTTTTTAAAGTCGTTCAATATTCATATCATTGTTGTTTATAGGTCACCCTCTGGGGATTTTGGCACATTCATGAAAGTCTTGGAAAACAATCTAGAGCAAATAGGCTCTCGAAAGCATTGTATACTTATGGGCGACTTAAACGTATCATTTGAAACTGAACATCAGAAAGCAGATAATGAAGCTACTGCTTTATGCGACCTTTTAGCAGGGTTTGGCTTCCAGGCAACAATAGCTGTAAGTACTAGACTTAACTCCTGTCTGGATAACATCTTCTTAAATTTCAATTTTGGTAATGTATGCTCAGACACTGTCGATTTTGGTTTATCTGACCATCAAGGACAAGTTCTTTCTCTAAATTTGCATCACGCAACTACCTGTTCTAATTTATTAAGCCGCTCTCTAAGACCAATAACAAACAAAAATCTTGTGACATTCTATAATACAATTGAGTCCTGTTCTTGGGATTTTTTAAATGATGATTCTTCAGTTGAGGCTAAGGCTGAGACTTTTACCAAGATTTTAAGCGATGCTTACTTAAATTCTTTCCCGGAAAAGAAGTATCAAGTTAGAAACAACGCGCCTCATAGGGTATCGTGGTTTAACGATGAGCTGAGGTGTATGAGGGAACACCTACTATTTTTAAATAATATCTGTAAGCAGTTTGATTCACCTTATAACAGAAACGAATATAACAAATTCAAAAAACTTTACAATAAAGCATTAAAAAAAGCGAAAAAAGTTGCAAATGATAAACTGATATCTACTTCCAAAAATTCTGTTAAAGCCATGTGGGATATTATCAACAGCAAGCGAGGCAACTTTAAATATAACATCAATACTACTAATATAAATCCTGAAGATTTTAACATATTCTTTACAAGCATAGCTCATGATATTATTAATAGCATCCCATCAACTCAGACTGACCCTATGGAGTATATGGAGAACCTGGAACTTTCAACAAGTAGTATCTTTAGATTCGAGGAGGTCTCATTCAACTTCGTTAGAGATATTATTGACGGGCTGAAAAATAAAAACAGCTCAGATGTGTTTGGGCTTTCTGTTCGCTTAATTAAGTCTGTCAAAAACCTTATTATTTCACCCTTAACTAAACTAATAAATTTATGTTTCAACGAATCTACTTTTCCTAAAGTATTTAAGAAAGCACTTGTAACACCAGTTTTTAAATCAGGAGATAGAGACGATGCGTGCAATTATAGGCCAATATCTCTTTTGCCAGTTGTATCGGAGATAATAGAGAAATCTATGGCAATTTTGATAACAAGGCACTTCGAATCTAATAACCTTTTTTCTGACCATCAGTTTGGGTTTCGTGAGGGCAAAGGTACCGTGCTGGCTGTTCTCGATCTTCTTTCAGATGTCATGGACTCTTTTGAAGATCGGGAATATACCCTAGCAGTGTTCTTCGACCTAAGTAAGGCTTTTGACTGTGTCAAGCATGACCTTTTACTCAACAAGCTGAAATATTATAATTTCAGTGATAATAGCGTATCACTTATACAGTCGTATTTAAGTGGTCGCTCCCAATCTGTTCGGATTGGAGGAGTATCTTCAACAGAGAGGGCAGTAACTGTTGGTGTGCCTCAAGGCTCTATTTTGGGACCACTTCTGTTCCTTATATTTTTCAATGATTTACCACTCCAGGATAATTTCCCAAAATACACCATCTTTGCTGATGATACTTGTCTAACTGTGAGGGGGAGGGACTTATGTGCTGTTGAGATGATGGTCGTTGAGACTCAGTCGAAAGTCGAAAACTGGTTTAATGCCAACAAACTGAAGCTCAACAATGACAAAACTCATAAGATGCTGTTATCACTAAGAGATATGAGCGAAGTACCCAACCCTGTGAGCGCCAAGTTTTTGGGGCTACATTTGGATCCCAAACTGAAGTGGGACATTCATGTTGATGCCGTGTCAAGTAGACTCAGAAGCTGTGTCTTCTTGTTGCGAAATCTATATGATTGTGTCTCTATTGAGACTATACTTTCTGCCTACTACGCACTTTTCCACTCGGTTATGTCATACGGGATAATGTTGTGGGGCAGTGCGGCGTCGGCAGATAGAGTATTTGGACTCCAAAGGAAGGCAATCAGGGTAATAACGGGTCTCAAATATAGAGATGACTGTAGATCATCATTTAAACAAACAGGCATATTGACTTTTCCATCGGTTTTTATTCTGGAGAGTGTCACATATGTCAAAAAGTTTGAGAACGCTTTTAAAAAGCATGGCGACAGGCGAACTGAGCAATTACAATACCAGACAGCGAGGTAAGCTAGTGCCATCACATTGTAGACTTTCTAGGTGCCAAAATCGGCCAGAGTTTTTAGCCGTAAAATTATTCAATAAGCTTCCAGTCGAGATTCGATTGCTACATATGGAAGAATTTAGAAAAAAAGTAAAACAAATTTTAACTAGCAAGGTCTTTTATAGTGTAGCTGAATTTCTAGCAGACTGAGATTATTGTACCTGTGATCTTCGACTTTAAATTGCATATATTTTAATATTTTTATGTGTGTTTGTTTTTAACTATATGTTTGTGTGTAATATTTTATATTCCATTTTGGATTTTACAATTCTGCACTGCTTGCTCAGCAGTGCTTACATGTTTGTTAGTTGACTTGTGTAAACACACGTGTATTGTGTGTAAAACATGAATAAAGTATGAGTATGAGTATGAGTATATATATATAGTAGAAGGGGGGTAGTCATTGCCGAAACAAAAACCAGTTAGGTAATAAACGGTTAATAATTGGGATGCGGCAATTAAACGCAAAAGTGAACTCTTTTAACTTTATTCCAAGCTTTCGGAAACTTATGCTTCCATCTTCAGGGCTACAATAGAATTTGGAATGAGTTACAATCTCAAACAAAGGGGGATGTTAATACTTACAAAGTTAGTGAGATTGCTGCGTGTTGATGTTACATGGGAGAGTTTTCCCGAAAAATAGCACAATTTGTGTAAAACACAAAATCGTTGTCACGAAACATTGAATTTTCATACAAAGGACTTTAAACATCGAAAAACACATTAAAATCAGACATCTGTAGTAAAATCGGTTATTAATTTGTTAAAATTACCACGTGGAAATGTCGTTTCAAAAACGAATGTCATCCAGAAACAATGACACTTGTCACATGTCTATCACTCATGACAGATGACATGGAACGAAATAAAGGACGGAATGTTAATAATCGATAGAAGATCGATAATCCTAAAATCGAAGGATTATTACCGCCATTTTGGAATACTTATTCATGGAATAATTAAAAGGACAAAGAGCTAGAAGGTTCAAGTTTGACACCTAAAAGCAAATGTAGGCACATATTGGAATGCTAGACAATAGAGAATATGTATGTTTTTGAAAAAACTAATTTTCAAGTCTTTGTAAAATTATTTAGAGATTAGTAATTAAGGAGGGAAAGTATTGATTTTGAATGCTATTCGTTATGATAATGTTTAAATTGGATTATTTTATTGATTTTTGCATAGATAGGAATAATCAATAAGGGTAATATTTGAGTTAGTCAAAAACCCGAACCTATATAATTTTAATATTAGAATTTATGAAATTGTTTTAGAAAAGATGAGGGGAAGGACTTAGAGGTTCATTAATCAGACCTAATTCTGTCAAATTGGGGGGAGGAATCTCTAATTATTAAAGAGAAGTCAATTATTATGGGAATAAAAGGTATGGGAAATAATAATAATGAAATTTTAGCAATACCTACATATGTAGATTATCCTTATCACTTTGGGGAGAATAGTTGTTGGTTATTTGTTTAATGTCCAGTAAAAGAATGGAGTAAGGTTGTACTCAATTTGTTTTAAGGGAATTTATTGTAACCATTATATTTATTGAGATTTAGTTAATGGTGGTTAAATTTAGAAAGATATAGAAAAACTTATATTTGGGAACACTAAAAACCTGAGGAGGAGATAATATAGGTAATTTATATTATAAATATTATATATCGTCAACAATATTGACATTCAATGAAGATGGGGACAGGTCAGTAATTGAATTATTATTAATATGGAGTTTTTCGCAATACAGTAAATATGAATATATTGAACAAAGTTGGTTGATGTCACTTCTTTTGTTCATATGGTGGTCACTTTGATAAATATGTGCCATTTCTAAGAATAGACGTTTAGACAATTTAGGCTCTTTCTCCAGAATTTTTGCATCTTGGAAATTTGCTGTGTGACCTGTTTGGTTGATATGAGCTGCAAGAGCACATCTTTCTGGATGTAGTCTGGCATCACTTTTATGAGATGTAATACGTCCTTTTAGTGACCTGGAAGTTTGGCCAATATATTCAAGATCACAGTCATTGCAACTGATACTATAAACAACATTGGTTAGACCATACAGAGGGACTTTGTCTTTAACTTTTGAAAAAATTTTATTGATTGTTAATACCGATTTAGAAGCAATTTTACAGTTGAGACCCCTGAAAAGTTTGTTAAGTTGAGGAGTAATATCTTTAATATAAGGCAAAACTGCAAATCTGGTCTGGGGCTCAGAGTTATAAATTCTAGGGGTAGCATTTTGAGAAGTAATGGGGGGTGTATTATTAATTAAATTGTTAGGCCTGTTATTTGGAAGAACAGTCATTTCAGAACTAAAGAGGATCTTGTGAACCAAAGGTTTAGGATATGAATTATTAATGAAAAGAGTTGCTAATGTGTGAAGATTGGATGCTAAGAAGGACATGTCTGATATTTTCGTAACCCTCGTTTTCATTTGTTTCACCAGATTAATCTTAATGCCCAACTTATGGTAAGAATTAAAGTTCAGAAATCTACCTGATGCGGTAGGCTTTCTAAACCAATCTACCAAAAGGACATTTTCGTTAGTGCGGATGAACCTAGTGTCTAGAAAAGGCACAGATTGGTTGACATCCTCGGTCTCCATGGTAAACTGTATATGTGGGTCATAACTGTTGAAGACTTGTACAATCTCATCCACACCTTCAGACGGTAAGCAAACTATCAAGTCATCTACATATTTTTTAATGAAGAAAAGATTAAAAGGTAAAACCTGGACCACACTGTCCAATAGGTCGTCCATGACGTACTCTGCCAAAATAGGCGAGTTTCGCACCCATGGGGCTACCAAATGTTTGTTTGTATATTTTATTATTAAATGAGAAATAATTATTTTTGAAAAGGAAAGTAATTATGTTGAGAAAGGAGTCCAAGGTCAGACTACAGAATTGGCTTATTTGATCCCAATGTTTACGTATAGACTTAATACAAGCCTCCAAGTAAACATTACTGAAAAGAGACACAACATCTAGGCTAGCAATGACATAGCCTTGGGGAAGTTGACACCTGTTAAATTGCTCAGAGGCATCAAAAGAATCTTTGATATAATAATTGCCTTTAACATGAGCCGATGTGAGAATTCCTGTAATAAATGACGACAAAGCTTGTGTGGGCGAACCAATTGAAGCAACAATGGGTCTTACAGATGAAGTTGGTTTGTGAATTTTAGGCAATGCATAAAACTTTGGAGAAACAGTATTGTAGTTTGTGAAATTTTTCTTTTGCTCTAGGTTGATTTGATTTGAATTATATAGATTTTTAACGATGTTATTACTGTGTCTCTCGATAGATGAAGTCGGATCATTAGGTATTTCCGTATAAGATGCATCGTTGTCAATTAAATCGGAACAAAGGTCTAGGTATTGTTGTTTTAACATTATAACTGTGACGTTGCCCTTATCAGCTCTTGTAACAATAATCTCTGGATGATCCTTTAAATATTTCCTAGTTTTATTCAGTAGATTATGATAAAAGTTACATTTTTTGTTTCTTGAGCTATGATAGAAGTTGGTGACGATATTAGTAGCTCTGGTAATATATAAGAATTTTTCATTATGGTCTGTGATATTAGAGGTGATACAGTCAATGTCACCTAACAAAGACTTTATGGATAAGTCTTTATTAAGGATAGGTTCTACTGAAAATTTTGGACCAAGTGCCAAAAATTTTAAAATATCTTCAGGAATATCTAAATTTGTTAAATTTCTAATCCAATTTGGTTGGATGTTGAGGAGATCTTTTAAAGCATCATCCTTAAGTTTATTAAATTTTTGAATATTAACATTTTTTGTTTGGTGAAAGATTCTATTATAATGCCTCAATTGGGCTGACTCGAAATTACGAAAAGTGTTAAGATTAGTGAGAGAGATAATATTTTCTTTAAGTGAAATCAACCTGACTTTTAAATGTGAAAGATGTTTATGACATTTATGACATTTTGTCATAAACATCTTTCACGTTTAAAAGTCAGGTTGATTTCACTTAAAGAAAATATTATCTCTCTCACTAATCTTAACACTTTTCGTAATTTCGAGTCAGCCCAATTGAGGCATTATAATAGAATCTTTCACCAAACAAAAAAATGGAGTCAAGTTGATTGACTCAGTACTTCCCACACATTACTGTGATATCAGTTTATTATTTTCCCATAGCATGAAGCTTTAGTCTGAGATCTCCTTGCAACCAAATCATCGGCAGCCTTTCCTCCCCTAAAATTGTCTTATGCCGCTAAGTCTTTCCTTCAGAGGTCAATGGACAGCCTAAACCATCTAAAAACGAAGTTTGAGTTGTTTTCAAACTTTTAGTTTTTTGATTATTGCTATATACGCTGCCACTGGCACGATATTTAACAAACATACGCGTTTTCCGAGGCGTTTTCCATCCTCACCACGGTAATAATACTGTGTCAAAATTTAATTAGAATCAATTTAATAGTGTCCACATTACAAAGTACAAAAAGATCTAAAGCAATAAATACTCGTATGTATGTATAAAGAAAATTCTAAGTCCCTTAGTTTCCGTAATACGCTAGGCAATGTTCGGATAGACCTAAAAAGTTGATTTATGTCGCTAGTTCTTCCTTCACAGGCTAGTGGACAGCCTATTATGAATACAAGAAATTTTTCAGTTTTTCAACCCCCCACCCCCTAACCACCCCAATTTCACCCCACCCAAAAAAAAACGCAGAAAATGATCAGGAACCTTTAAAACGTTTAAAAACGAAGTTTGAGCTGTTTTTATTCTTTTACTTTTTTTATTATTTCTGCACCGCCACTGGCACGATTTATAAAAACCATACGCGTTTTCCATCCTCGCCACGGTAGTAATACTGTGTCAAAATTTCATTAACATCAATTCAACAGTTTCCTTGTAACACAATATAGAAGGATCTAAAGCAATACTCTCGTATGTTTACACCAGAAAAAATTCTAAGTCCTTTGGTTTCTGCAATAGGCAAGGCAATGTTCGCATGGACCTAAAAAAGTTATTTATGTTGCTGGGTCTTCCTTCATGGGTCAGTGGACAGTCTATTATGAAAGCAACAAATTTTTCAATTTTACAACCCCCCACCCCCCAACCACCCCAATTTCACCCCCACCCAAAAAAAAGTAAAAAATGATCAGGAACCTCTAAAACGCCTAAAAACGAAGTTTGAGGAATATTTAATTTTTTTTGTTTTTTGCTAATTACTCCGCCGCCCCTGCACCGATTTTCAAAATTATAAGAACATTACCTACTACGACCCCCCAGCATATCGCTGCCCAAATTTCATCACAATCCATGCAGCGGTTACTGAGATTACGAGGACACAAAAACGCGTACAGACAGACCGACAGACCGACAGACAGACAGACCGACAGACAGACAGACCGACGGAAATGAGTGACATGGATTTTCGTTATGTAGACATCATGAAACGCCCAAAAAGTGTATTATCTCAAAATCGAAAATTTTCGCGATCACAATACTCCCCTCACCTATCGGCGTGGGAAGTAAAATGTTAGTATTCAAAAATTTAATAAACTTAAGGATGATGCTTTAAAAGATCTCCTCAACATCCAACCAAATTGGATTAGAAATTTAACAAATTTAGATATTCCTGAAGATATTTTAAAATTTTTGGCACTTGGTCCAAAATTTTCAGTAGAACCTATCCTTAATAAAGACTTATCCATAAAGTCTTTGTTAGGTGACATTGACTGTATCACCTCTAATATCACAGACCATAATGAAAAATTCTTATATATTACCAGAGCTACTAATATCGTCACCAACTTCTATCATAGCTCAAGAAACAAAAAATGTAACTTTTATCATAATCTACTGAATAAAACTAGGAAATATTTAAAGGATCATCCAGAGATTATTGTTACAAGAGTTGATAAGGGCAACGTCACAGTTATAATGTTAAAACAACAATACCTAGACCTTTGTTCCGATTTAATTGACAACGATGCATCTTATACGGAAATACCTAATGATCCGACTTCATCTATCGAGAGACACAGTAATAACATCGTTAAAAATCTATATAATTCAAATCAAATCAACCTAGAGCAAAAGAAAAATTTCACAAACTACAATACTGTTTCTCCAAAGTTTTATGCATTGCCTAAAATTCACAAACCAACTTTATCTGTAAGACCCATTGTTGCTTCAATTGGTTCGCCCACACAAGCTTTGTCGTCATTTATTACAGGAATTCTCACATCGGCTCATGTTAAAGGCAATTATTATATCAAAGATTCTTTTGATGCCTCTGAGCAATTTAACAGGTGTCAACTTCCCCAAGGCTATGTCATTGCTAGCCTAGATGTTGTGTCTCTTTTCAGTAATGTTTACTTGGAGGCTTGTATTAAGTCTATACGTAAACATTGGGATCAAATAAGCCAATTCTGTAGTCTGACCTTGGACTCCTTTCTCAACATAATTACTTTCCTTTTCAAAAATAATTATTTCTCATTTAATAATAAAATATACAAACAAACATTTGGTAGCCCCATGGGTGCGAAACTTTCGCCTATTTTGGCAGAGTACGTCATGGACGACCTATTGGACAGTGTGGTCCAGGTTTTACCTTTTAATCTTTTCTTCATTAAAAAATATGTAGATGACTTGATAGTTTGCTTACCGTCTGAAGGTGTGGATGAGATTGTACAAGTCTTCAACAGTTATGACCCACATATACAGTTTACCATGGAGACCGAGGATGTCAACCAATCTGTGCCTTTTCTAGACACTAGGTTCATCCGCACTAACGAAAATGTCCTTTTGGTAGATTGGTTTAGAAAGCCTACCGCATCAGGTAGATTTCTGAACTTTAATTCTTACCATAAGTTGGGCATTAAGATTAATCTGGTGAAACAAATGAAAACGAGGGTTACGAAAATATCAGACATGTCCTTCTTAGCATCCAATCTTCACACATTAGCAACTCTTTTCATTAATAATTCATATCCTAAACCTTTGGTTCACAAGATCCTCTTTAGTTCTGAAATGACTGTTCTTCCAAATAACAGGCCTAACAATTTAATTAATAATACACCCCCCATTACTTCTCAAAATGCTACCCCTAGAATTTATAACTCTGAGCCCCAGACCAGATTTGCAGTTTTGCCTTATATTAAAGATATTACTCCTCAACTTAACAAACTTTTCAGGGGTCTCAACTGTAAAATTGCTTCTAAATCGGTATTAACAATCAATAAAAATTTTTTCAAAAGTTAAAGACAAAGTCCCTCTGTATGGTCTAACCAATGTTGTTTATAGTATCAGTTGCAATGACTGTGATCTTGAATATATTGGCCAAACTTCCAGGTCACTAAAAGGACGTATTACATCTCATAAAAGTGATGCCAGACTACATCCAGAAAGATGTGCTCTTGCAGCTCATATCAACCAAACAGGTCACACAGCAAATTTCCAAGATGCAAAAATTCTGGAGAAAGAGCCTAAATTGTCTAAACGTCTATTCTTAGAAATGGCACATATTTATCAAAGTGACCACCATATGAACAAAAGAAGTGACATCAACCAACTTTGTTCAATATATTCATATTTACTGTATTGCGAAAAACTCCATATTAATAATAATTCAATTACTGACCTGTCCCCATCTTCATTGAATGTCAATATTGTTGACGATATATAATATTTATAATATAAATTACCTATATTATCTCCTTCTCAGGTTTTTATCTGTCATGAGTGATAGACATGTGACAAGTGTCATTGTTTCTGGATGACATTCGTTTTTGAAACGACATTTCCACGTGGTAATTTTAACAAATTAATAACCGATTTTACTACAGATATCTGATTTTAATGTGTTTTTCGATGTTTAAAGTCCTTTGTATGAAAATTCAATGTTTCGTGACAACGATTTTGTATTTTACACAAATTGTGCTATTTTTCGGGAAAACTCTCCCAAGTAACATCAACACGCAGCAATCTCACTAACTTTGTAAGTATTAACATCCCCCTTTGTTTGAGATTGTAACTCATTCCAAATTCTATTGTAGCCCTGAAGATGGAAGCATAAGTTTCCGAAAGCTTGGAATAAAGTTAAAAGAGTTCACTTTTGCGTTTAATTGCCGCATCCCAATTATATATATATATATATATATATATATATATATATATATATATATATATATATATATATATATATATATATACAGGATGGTAGTCGTGCGGATCACAAAATGTAAAGAAAGAAAATCTTGGGGATGTCCGCAAACAGGAAGAGGTTGAGGAGCAGAAAAATTGAAGGATGGTAACCCGAGCGATACGTATTTCTGCTAATTGGCTTCATCAGGCCCAAATGGATGTCACATGCCCACACCTAGATGAGGTCACATAACATAACATTTGGTTTCGGGTGTAACTCCTCAGGTTACACCCGAAACCAAATGTTATGTTATGTGACCTCATCTAGGTGTGGGCATGTGACATCCATTTGGGCCTGATGAAGCCAATTAGCAGAAATACGTATCGCTCGGGTTACCATCCTTCAATTTTTCTGCTCCTCAACCTCTTCCTGTTTGCGGACATCCCCAAGATTTTCTTTCTTTATATATATATATATATATATATATATATATATATATATATATATATATATGTGTAGAACGATTACTTCCAGGACAATTTTTCAGGTAATCCAGATAGTGCCAAGACATTTTGTTATTTCCAAGACGGTCTTGGAAGATTTTTGTGTAGATCGTATAGTTCCGAGACATCTCAAAATGTCTTGGAAGTTTTTTGTGTCTAACGCATAGTTCCAGGTCCTATTACGTGTATGTAAAGACTACTTCCGGGACATTTATGTCTTGGAACAAATTGATATTTATGTGCTAGTTCCAAGACAGAGTTCGGTTTGATGTAGAAAAAATGATATGGTTGAGACTATAAACACCGTCACCGTCAAATTCACAAGCTTTCTTGATAACTTTTTCCAAACAGAGTTCGGTTTGATGTAGAAAAAATGATATGGTTGAGACTGTAACCACCGTCACCGTCAAATGCACAAGTTTTCTTGATAACTTTTTCCAAATGTTAAAAAAAAAATTGGTGAAATTTGTATCAAACACATCGGCGAAAATTAGTGACTTGAATTTTGCTGTTAGGGAATTAGAGATCAGAAGCTTTCGTCCAGAGGTAGTAAAATAACGCGATCATCATACGATCATATAAAGCACAATTATTAAGACTAAAGCAATGAAAATACCATTGTTTTAAAGTTAATGTTCCTAGACCCATTCCACATACATATTTATGCTTACAGGTGAGACTTGAGCAAACTGAAGTATAAAAACATCATAGTTCCAAGACTGCCTTTTTAGTAGATTCAAATGCTAAAAAATGAAGACGTGTCATTTTATATATTTTAGTTAATTTTTAGTTGCTTTGCCACTGCCAGTGGAACTGACGATATGACAACAGTAATACTTTTTCGTCACAGAGACATAAATGAAGGTGTATATGATTTGAAAATACATATTTTCATATTCTTGGGCAAGGTGGTGGTGCTACTGATCGCCTTTATGACGACCCCCGCAATAACAAGGACCATTTGAGGTGGATGACGGAACTGAAGTATGACCTACTGAGCTGCTACGAGAGCAGCAGCCAGCGCCGTAGGAGGTACATGTCCCGCGTGCATGGGAGGTGGTGTCAAATGCATTCAGAGCATAGCACCAGAGTTTGCGGAACTATGTATCTTACCTTCGGGGGTAGGTGCGGTTTTCGGCTAACCGAAGGAACTTCTCACCTTTACGATTTTAGTTCGCGGTGCGATGCGCCCTCCCCACTGCTTCCAACGAAACCACTGCCAAGGGAACCCAACCGCCTCCGCCTTCCAAAAATGAGCGGGGAAGGAACATCCTTCCTCCGATCTTTTCCCTTTTTTCTCTTTTATTCTTTTTGTACCTTTCTTTTTTCTTTTTTTTTTTCTTTTTGGCCACTTTTCTTCTCTTTTTTGAACTCTTTTTTATTTTTTAACATGTTTTTTGTATGTGTGCCTCTACTTCCCGTTATATTTATTTCATGAATCTCCTTTTTCCTATTTTTCTTTCTATTTACCTTCTTTTTTTTGGGCCTCCTTTTTATATTTTTTCAAATTGATCCATTACAAATATTTAGCCTTATATGGCTGGCAACAGTGCCCCACATCGTCTCTTAACTTACAGTATCAACAAGATTCAAAACCAGAGAATCCTGGAGAACCTCTCACACATCCTCCACCACAGCCGCTCCCCATTCATTCCACGCTTGCACACCCCTTTCGTTCACCTTCCCGTTTACCCTAAGGTTCGGTCTCTGTCCTAACCCCAGGTTTTCTATCATTTCTCTCGCATTCACCCCCTCCGGCTTCTCACATTCGTCCCGTACATGCTTCGCACTCTCCTCTCCTCTTCCGCACTCACACACTACCGCTCCTGACATCAATCCAAACCTACGTAGGTACGCCGGAAAGTTCCCGTGTCCGGTAATCAGCTGACCTGCCTTGAAAGTCAGAGGCAGCCGATCCTCTCCAACGTCCCTTCATACCTCGTATACCCATCTCCCTTTCTCACTATGGTCCCATATATTCTGCTACTCTCTCATTACCCTTCATTAATCTGTTTCCAGAAGGCGTTCCTTTCAAATCCCCATTCAGTATTCCAGTCTATCTCTTCCCTCTTTCTAGCTTCTTTCGCTGTCCTGTCAACCATGCGCATCAAGTCAGATCACGTTCACTCTACACCCATCTGCTCTTATCTTACCTAGTATTTCTTTCATCTTCATCCTCATTTTTCCTTTCGTGCCTTTCCCATCCAAACTTCGCACCGCTACCTGTCAGTCAGATATTACCGTGGCCGGCAGCTTCCGGTTGTCATGGACGTATTGCAGGCCCCTGTATATTGCCGCGTACTCTGCTATTAGGGAGAGGTAATGCCCTCCGCCCTCTCCTCCTGCTGGTCAGCAACATACACGTTTCTCGCAACAATCATTCCGATTCCGACTCTCTCGTTTTTTACAGTTGTATCCACGTACACACAAAACTCATCTTCCGTTATAGGCTGTCCCTCCATCCTTACTTCCCATTCAGGATGAGGCTTGTCCACACCCATAACCTTGCTCGCCTTCATTTTCTCGCCTAATTCTTGCCTTACACTCCACCTTTCATACGCCTCAATGTCCAAAGGTCTAGTCCCAGTCAATACCTCCAAAGTCTCTGTCGCCACCGTCCTATATACTCGCGCAATCATCAAGCCACACAACCTTTGGATCGCACTCAATTGGCTTGTCACCCTACTGTCCCTAGCTCTTTTGCCCCAAATCTCACAGCCATACAAAAATCCATTGTTTAACACCCTCTCGTATATAAGTTTAGAGACCTTCTTCTTTAACCCCAACTTTCGCTCAATAGCTCCCCTGAGCTTCCCAGGCTATTTCCCCGAACTTCGCCCGAACACCCTTGACATGCTCGATGAAACTCCTTTTCTTGTCTATCGTCCGGCCAAGGTACTTGATTACTTCTCCCATCCTCAATCTCTCTCCTTTCATACGGACCACCGGCTCCCTAATCTTTCTCCCATTCTCTACAAACATACACTCCGTCTTTCTCGCATTGTACTCTAGCCCACACTCACTCTCCCATTCAATACATTCCTGTTCGATCTCCCTCCATTTGCCCTCTACCTCTTTCACCGATTTTCGCCTAACAATCACCAACTGATCATCCGCGTATACCGATACAACACACTCCTCCTGCCCTCCGCCCCTACTCCACTTAGCCTTCAGTCTATACATCCTTCTCAACCATCCTTCATGTTCGTGCTCCAGCTTAGCCTGCCCCTTCGGCGACTGAAAGGTCTGTTAATCAAGCTAAAAGACCGCCGAGAAAGCCCTCTGGGAGGGAAATCGACGGAGTCGTTTTACCTGGGGACTTAAGTGACCGAAGGGCCTTGCATAACAACGAGCGGCCCTTCAAGCTGGCAGATTTAAAGAGAGACGGGGACAAGCGGTACTGGTTATTGTCAAGCAACATTTTCTTGACAGTATATGGATGTTCATCGCTGCACTGATTACTCTGGCGACAGGCCTGGAGGAAAACAGAATGTTTTCTGACTGACTTGTCCTTTTGCATCTCGGTACTGCCTTTGTCCGTAGCGCTAAAACAAGGGATAAAGTTGTGGCACGCCAAATTACCGGAGGCACAAGGTCGCCCATTTGTTTTACATGGATGACCTGAAGCTCTATGCCTCTGGACAACGAGATTTACAGCAGTCGCTGATGGTAGTGTAGGATTACAGTCAAGCTATTGGTATGGAGCTTTGGACAGACAAATGTGCCACGGTTCATCCCAAAGGATGACGTTGCGGAGATACTGAAGATGAGGAACAGCTCGTTGACGGTAGCATTTGGCGACAACTGCATGCTGTTATCAATACTTATACCTACCGTGGAGTGGCGCAGCGTCATGCCCAAGAGGCAGAATTGGTCAAAAAGTATCTCTGCCGTAAGTATTTGCACCGACTCCGGCCGATCTGGTTATCAGAACTGTTCGGCAAGAACAAAGTCGCTGCCACAATTATGCTTAGGGTGCTATTGTTATTATACAGCAGGAAAGTGGAAGGGCTGGGACAAATTGACATAACGACCAGCAAAAGGATGAATTTGGAGAGAAGTCTACATCCTAGGTTGGTAAAAAAAACTTTCCTTTTTAGGGCAGCAACACGGGCAGCCGAGTAACTTAGCCTCAGGCTCGACTTCACGCGGAGGTATCAGCAGTCCGTTATGGAACTTGCCCCACACAATCATAATTAAACTAAAAACTACTGAAGCCTAATTGCTTTTAAGACTTCACAAAGATAAGCCAATGCACAGAATCTTCTACAAACATTTAGAAGAGCACCGTTTGTATGAGCAGTTGATCTTCTCCCTCCTAAAGTCCAGTGAGTTGAAGTCGAAGAAGACTGTTTCAGACATTGATGAAAAACCAATTTTATTTCCAATATTTGACATTTGACTGTATCTTGAAATCCATCTAACCTGTGTTTTTGACAGCAGCGTCACATATGACAACAATAATAAACAATTCACTAACACTATACAGTATGTTACACCTTTCGTAGTCGTTAAGTTTTCTCAGTTTTCCAATATTCTGTATGATCTTCCTTTGATTTCTTCCCGTAAGAACCTTCTACGAAGTAACAGAAAACTTATAAAAAAAGATGGATGAAATTGGTAAAGCCGTTCTCACGTGTGCTAGTCCGTTGGAATCGTTTTATCGGGAGGAACAGAGAAAGACATTAATATACAGGGTGTCCCTTTGAAAATTTTGAATCGGACGTCACGTGATCAAAAACAAATACCTCGTCGGGTAACACAGTAACAAGAAACGATAGTATTACCATATTTGCTCTAATTTAAACCCCCAAAATTAGAATTCGCTACTACTGCCCAGTTCCGATATATTGCTTGCTTCAATCGTCGCGTCGCGACGTGGGATAGATACCCTGTATATGTATGTAGGTCTTTCTGATGTAACAATGAAAGATGAACTATATCTTATTTTTTTGTGGCTATTCTACATTCTACACGAAATAAAACTAGGTAGAATATGTATGTCCAGAAGTGGGTATCAAAACAAATAAATCACTCACTGGGGCAGTGACGAAGTGGAAACGTGGAAACTACTGAAATATGAGCCAGCTTTGGGAGCTAGACTCACACGCATAAAATCAGTAGTGCACCCAGGGCCCAGGGTTAACAAATTTTAGTTTCATGAAACTGCGTCTTGAAGCTGCCCTGTAGCCAGCCTAAAACTAATTTGCCCAAGTAAGCTGTCAACATTACTCGACTTTGTTCCATCCAGTCAGTAAGGTGAATACCTACAATGTTGGATATGCTAATTTGTGGAAATAATTTCAGATACAGAAATAATTATTGTAAACAAATTATTGCTTTGCTTTTTCATATTTACGTATGTTAGAAAAGGGAAAGCAATTGAAATTTAAAGAAACACCTTGGCCAGATCCAGCAATTGATTGAAAAATGGATGAGCTATAAAATGTTATCTCAAAACACGTGTTCCTCCACTGAAATCGTACATTTTAGACGGATTTGATCTGGCTTGGGGACCTTGGGGTATTTCAAGCAAACCGAAACATCTGGCTTGACATCCATCGGATACAGTTCAGTTATAATATTTATAGGATATGTTTAAACAAAACGATAAACGGAAAGCTGTTATTTGTGCTGTTGTTGTTATTTCGCAACATGTACAGAAAAAGATATTAAATTTGCCGAAAAACTAGTGAAACGAATTCAATCATAGGTATGCTATTGGGTATGTGCTATTGGTCGAATGGTCAAGGATACATGGATACACCTAAACAGCTGTTAAATTTCAAGCTCCAGGACCTCCGGAATATGATATTTGGTGCTACAGATTCTGTGTCAAGAAGGCGAATTCAATCTCCAACGTTCTAATTAATAGAAATATGTCTAAACAACAACAATGCATACCTTTAAATGAAATAATAACAGTTTGTTGTAAAAAAAACTAAAGCTATATTTACAGGCAAACATTACGTATCATTATTTATCACGAAAACATTAATATGTGGTTATCTGACATGAAACACTCGATTTCAATAATAAAACTTTTGATTTTTGTGAGGCTGAACAATTTTGGTGACCACTTCCCCTAAATATTTTTGGGGGGCTAATTACAACTCTGTCGCTGGTTGAACCTATGACTTAACCCACCTCTGGTTAGTTTATAAAATCCATCAGAAGCCAGATAAAAAAAAGCGAGGGCATTTATAGAAACTGCACTGTATTGGTTTGTACGCTTGTGACACGCATATTTCCAAGACTTGCAGTAACAATCGACCTTACTTGGGATCATCTCCTATTGTGTAAAAGATTTACTATTCCGAAAATTTGGCCGTACTTTTGTAATGCCGCCACACACTATAAACAGCGTTTGACTCTGGACGTCTAGACTCTACTTCAACCTATCTCTGAATAATTTGGGAAAGACGAATGGAGCGATGTTTACGGTTTGGTGAATGGGATGTGTGCAGTGTTTCTAGCACCAAGCATCCAAACAGATACAACACTACTAGTTACATGACTTGTTAGGTATTTTATTAACGCGTAAGTCTCGCTTGTTGGACTGTTGGACAGTGTCGTGCGAATTAATCCCAGGAAGCACGACGTCTTAACTAAGCAGCCACCTTTGAAACCATTGATCCTTTTTCATACAGTTTTCAGCTAAGCAGCGATAGCTCAATATATTTTATAAATTCTCTTGAGAACAAAGTGAAGTGAACATATCAAATAAGGATTATGCTGTTTTATATGTTATCCGCTGTTATATACAGTAAAAGTTATAATTTGGTGCAATTAGAGCACTGACCCACTGACAACAGTGACAACTAGAGTAGCATGTATCTTCTTAATTCATATTTCCTTTTCTTTACTTTTTACAACTCGTCATGCTGTATTAGCACATCATTCACGAATAACAAAAATTAGAAGTCTGATGACAAGTTTTGTATTTTCGAAAATCCATATGCCTCTAGGTCTGGGGCTTAAATGCAAACTTCTTGCCTGTGTTTAACACACTTCCAACAACTTCATGGTACCAATGGATAACAAGGTTAATTATAGGGTAACTTTTAAGACTAATTTATTTTTTGGCAGCTGCTCATGGATTGACTTTTCAACATATAATAGTTTTTAGACTATTTCGAGAAGTTTTTGATATATGATCACTTTCTCTCAGTCTGTAAACGCAGCATATTTTCTAACAACTAATACAAAAATTCCGAAAACTCGTAAACTCGACAATAATAGGGCTTGCATTTGTAGTTCTGTGTTTTAATAAAAATCACTAAAATTTAATATATCTTGGAAACTATTGGGAATTGGACATGGGATTATATTTATTAGCTAACCAGATCGACTCACCTCCTCAAAGAAATATATTGAATAACTAATTACCCTGCTATAATTTCTTCTTGAAGATAGAGTATCTTAAAAACACAATTAAGCACTTTTTACTGGTAACCACTTTAATAAGTCTATCATTTTTACCTATCTATTTATAACTTTTATTTGCTCATAAAGGTTAACCCTGTGAACAGCTGGTTTACTTTTGTGGGTAAATATGACCCAAAAATTGTGTCAAATTTCTGGATCAAAGGGTGTCACGAGAAACACCTTATTTTCCTGGACTAACAAAGAGGAATAGTCTGTTATGTGTTTCGGGATATTATGTAGATATACATTTGAGACAAGCATACTTCCAAGACTTTCAGTCACACGAGGTGCCAGTTTTGTCTCAGCTTAACCTCTGTGTGGTGTTAGAGAGAGAAGATGAATATTACGAAAATACATTACACCAGTGGCGAACCCCGCGGCACTTGGGGGGGGGGGGCGCAAGGCACTGTAGGGTCGTGTGCTGATGCAAGGTGGACGGTGTATCTTGCGTTGATTTTTTTGTTTTGCCAACGCGCTGTCTTGAATATATAATTATTAGTATTGCTAGCCTGATATATTTTCATATTTGTTACTATGTCGAATTTTATCATATAGGTAGTATGATTTTATACTTTCTTATAGAAAATTTCTTAACAAGTTATGATCATTTACAATCTCGGATAGCTATATTTATTTGAGCGACTGAATACTTGGATGATTTGATACTCGCGAAATCACGTATTAAAACATGCTTTGTTAGGAAATACAGGAACAGTAGTGATATATAAAATGATGTGTTGTTTAATGATTAATTTCCTAATTTCCCAATTTCCTAATGAAAACTTAATATCCATCTCGCCCATGCTTCTCAAAGAAAACGTCGATTGTCGGTCACGTTTTGATTGGATTCTTAGGTGATTCAATTCACATTAGTTATACATATTTAGGGGGATGGTCCAGTTGGTCCAGACCCCCCTCCCCCCGAAATGTTATATAACAATCCCTCCCCTCGCCCCGTCCAACGGTAAAGAATTATTTTCCTCAAGTCTCAATAAAGCAAAATAAAATTAAAAGGTCCCAATCGTAATATCGCGACCCCCCCCCCGAAACTAAATCCTGGATACGTACCCGTATACGATAGTTAATTTCGTTCTTGATTTTCGGAGTTTAAAAAGCATTTACAAAACAAACACATTTTTCTTGTCCTCTTATATCGAGATGATAAATCAGGAAGGTTAGGGTTAGTAAGCGTTATCCAATTCCAAATAAGTGCATACTTGTAATAATTATATATTTAGGATATGGAACCATTATAATGTTTTTGATTTATTATAATTTTTTATTTCAATGACAACACGGCGACACCTCAGAGTCTACAAACAAAAAAATAATGGCAGTGGATCAGGTCCCGGCAGCAGGGACCTGAAAATTACAATCTAAATCCCGGCAACCAGGATTTTTTACATTTTAGTTTGAAATCCCGGCATCCGGTATTTTAATTGTAATTTTGAGGTCCCGGCTGCAGAGATTTTCTATATCAGAAAATAAATCCCGGCAGCGAATTTATTTCATCAAAAATTTTGCAATTTTCAATATCATTGTGAGTTATACTTAAATGAAAAAAAAAACAACCAAACAACCATTGGTTTTATAGTGAAATTATGCATTACCTTTGGAGAATGAACAAATGAAAATCTACGTTAGATAGACAAAGATAACACTATTTACACAAATGACTATATAAGACACGTTTGTACAAAATAGTAAGTTTTTATTTCATTTACAGGCTACAAACTTTCAGTTATTATTTAACATATGAATACAGTTTTATAACATTTATTCTTTGTTTATTAAACTAACACATCCGACAAAACCAATACTTCTGTTTAGGTCTTCTTGCCAGAGAAACACATATCAAATGGTACCGATTCAAGCAGCTACTACATCTGATGAAACTTAAGTGACTCTTCAATAATCTTGTTGTTGATAAGATCCGGTTTGTTTATAGTCCTGTGTAAGGAAACTCGTTGAGGATATGTTGTCAACTTCATTTGTGTCTTTGATAATCCAGGACAATAATAGTTTTTCTTTTTTATTGTAATTAAATTGGATGAAAGGAATTTTTTTAATAGCTTTTCTTTTCTTGGGTACACCCATTAATTTCATGAAATATAATTCTTTATAGAATTATTACCTTGTCTTTCTGATACTCTTTTTCCCTTAATCTTTAGCTTTTGACCCCCATGTATACAACAGCATTTGATGTAGTAATACTTTAAATTCACATTAGCTTTCTCTATAATATGTGGTACACGTTTTTGGGCAGAAGTACCTAGAAGTTCTATTATCTCTCATCCAGTATTCGGTTAATATTTGCTTTTTATGCACTTTATGAAATCTCCAAATGGATTAAGCTCCAAGTTTCATTTTCACCAGTAATAATAGTAAAAACCGAGGTTAAAACTAAAAACACCATTCACCAGAGACTGAAGGTAAACAGAGCATGAAGATAACCTCAATCGTCTTATGTGGAAATGCCGGGTGCCGGGATTACTTTTCTAATGTAAAAAATGCCGGTTGCCGGGACCTAAAAACTACAATCAATATCCTGGCTGCCGGGACCTGATCCACTGCCAAAAATAATAATTATCTGTGTGATAGTGTGATTCTTCCGTGTGTTCCCCTTGGCACGCAGCACCGCTTGACCTTCGTTTATACCTGCACTCCGCATCAATGGGCGCAGCGGCTTCCATGTGATTTTTTATCATAACGTACATACTGATATCCGGAATATACAGGCCAGAGAAGTGAGCAAATAAAGTCACTCTTTTATTATTTTCCCATAGCAAGAAGCTATGGTCTGAGATCTCTGAGATAATTATGCAACCAAATCATCGGCCCGTCCGCTGAAAAACATACAACTCAAAAATTCTGGCAAATAGATTCCTGCAGCTCTCTTCCTAGGAACTAGCACGACGTGAGTTTTTATTCTGCAATCTCCAACAGTATCAATCTAAGGGCAATGAAGAGTGTTGTACAGACTACAGATACAAAAAATGTCGGGGTTTCCCAGTCACCCATTTCCGAGAAGCCATCCTACCTTGACCAGTTCTGAATATTAAAAAAACTAAAATTGAAAATGAGGAGAGATCGCTAGATTACCCAAAAACAGAGTGTGAACGGCTTTATAGTTTCGTTTTTAATTTGGTTTTACCGTCACTAACACAATTTTCAAAATTTATCGATCTACACCATGATACACAGTGTGGTTTAGAAATTTTATAGCTATCGGTATAGTGCAGAACTACACACATTACAGAATTATCTAGAACAATTATATTAAAAAAATGTCTAAGGTAAAAGGTATATTATGTTCTTCCTTTACAGGGCAATGAAGAGTCAACTACAAATATCAAAATGTTTCACCTCCAAAACCCTGTACCCCTCAGCTAACTCAACTTTGTCCCCTCTAAAAATATAAAAAACAATCAGGAGGCTCCAAAGCACCTAAAAACGTTTGAGCTGTTTTCATATTTTTAGTTTTCTAATTATGCCTTTGCCACCACTGACTTGAGTTCTAAAAACCATACGCGTTTACCATCCTAACCACGGTATTAATACTGTGTCAAAATTTTAGTGAAACCAATTCAATAATCTCCAGGTTACACAATGCCGAATGATCTAAAGCAATACTCGTATGTATCAAGGATAAGGTCCTTGGTATGCATAAATAAAATTTCCTTGGTTTCTGTAATAGGCAACGCGCTGTTCGGATGGATCTAAGAAAGCATACCATGTCGTTCTTTCTTTCACAGGTCAATGGAGGCTATTATGAATACAATTTTTTCAGTTTACAATCCACCACCCCCAACCATCTCGATTTCACCTCCCCCCCCCCCCCCCAAAGTCCAAAGTGATCAGAAACCTCTGAAACGCCTAAAAAGGAGGTATGAGATATATTTGAAATTTAGAGTTTTTTGCTAATTTCCCAAATTAATGCAGCGACTCTCCAGCAAATCGCTAGCCAAATTTCATCACGATCCATGATTACTGAGATTACGAGGCTAGAAGAACGCTGACAGACAAACAGACAGACCGACCACCGACAGACACACCAGCAAACTGACAGATTATGTTGTGTAAGCGTATCATCTCATAATTGAACATCTTCGCGATCGCTAAACTCCCCTCACCTATCGCTGTAGGAAGTAATATATCAAATTTTCTCTTAAAGTGGTTACTAGTAAAAAGTGTTAACCTGTATTTTTGAGACAAACTATCTTTAGAAAGATGCCTTAAGCTTTTAACTATAAAACGGCGAAGATTTCGAAAAATTAAGGAAACGTAATTTAACAATAATAATTGCAAAAATAATTACGATTATTTTGGTACAGAATACGTCGTTAGCATTTCAGAACGTTTCATCAAATAGTTTGATTAATATTGAAATTGTTTATCTCACAGAGCTTTCTTTGCTGTGTTATTAGCGTCGCAAGTAGATTTTACAATAGTGCCCTAATTTTTTCCTTATAAATTAATGAAATAGCTTTTGCTATTGAGTTTACACAGTTATTATTTCATATGCCTATGACTATAATCGAAAAAAATTGTTCTAGAACAATTTGGAACAGAGTTAGCCATCTTTTTTAATTTACAGTTCCTTTGTTTCTAATAACTAAGGAACATAATTTCCGGCTTTCAAAAGTTGAATATTCAGTTTTCATATGCAAGTTTTAGAAATCCTTGCACGTTTTCAAATGCCCCTGTAAAGCATTCCGTATGACGCTCAAATGTACTTTGCTTAGGCTTAGTATAGGTGGTTAGAGAAATCTTAAACCTGTGCTCTCCAAAAATTATAAACATAAAATTCAAATTATATCGATCTATGATATCTCTAGAAATTATTGACGGACTTGTTAATTTTTCTAATTTGTGTGTTATCATACTTTTTTGCATTATTAGAGGAAGTAAAGATTCTTGAACACCTAATGATGTTATAAATTATTTTTTATTTATTTACACGGTTGAATAGATATTAAATTATAATAACTAAAGAAAAAATCAAAACACATCAGTGCAGCCCACAGATACATCTGTATGCGATATTTCATTTTCTGAGCCCACGGGTTTGAAGGTCATCCCAGCACCTAACCTAAAGCCAAGTCCACTTGAACTATACTTTGAAAGCTTTAGAGGGACATTTGGAAACGTGAAAATATTTTTGAAATTGTTACAAGAAAATATACAGGGTGATTGTAATGTTTAACTAGAAATATAAGCATGTTTCTACTGCTATGTGTGCATGGTTAATTATTTGGCAACTGTTTAAGATGAATTCATTGTTTGGTAATTTAATCTTGGGAAGCTTTTGGTACGTGATCACCTTCTTTTCGTCCATAATGACGAAATAGCATATTTTTTAAGGACTAATATACCAAATTTATAAATTTGACAATAAGGCTTTGTTTCATAATGGTTTTTGTTTGTAGTCCTACATTATGATAAAAATCACTAAAATTCAATTTTTTATCATCATTTTATAACTTAAGGCATCTTCTTGAAGATTGTTTGTCTTAAAAACTCTTACAAATCAACTTTGTCATTTTTACTCGTTTATTGATAACCCTTATTTGCTCATAAATCCTGCTGGTTTACTTTTGTGTGTAAGTTTGACCCAAAAAACTTGTCTCAAATTACTCCATGAATGGGTGTCACGAAAAAAAACCTTATTTTCCTGGACTAATAAAGAGGAATATACATTTGAGGAAAGCATACTTCCAAGACATTCAGGTATTCACACGAGGTGGTCACCCCCGTTACAGCATGCATGGTGTCATAAACGGATATCGGCAATATAAGCATATTCCAGTGGCGAACGCGGGAGGGGGCATGAGGCACTCTAGAGTCGTGTGCTTATGAAGGGTGCAAGGTGCGTCCATGGTCGCCTTCAAGGTCAAACTGATTGTGTGAATCTGTGAATAAAACCATGCATTTTGTGACAGCATGCAGTGCTGCCAACACTGTTGCTGTCATATGATTTCGCGGTTTTCGCAAGATTATATAATTCGCATTTTTGGTGGCCTTTTGACAGTAGTATTGTCGCTACCCTATATGAAAAACATGTGATCATGAGATCAACAAGTTTTTTTCCGACAAAAGGGAGTCCATGATATTTCTTTTAAAAATAAGAAGGTAAACTGCCAATTACAGAATATCTCGTTATTATTTAAATTATATTCAATTCAAACTACTAATATTTTAAACTATATATAAACTGTTATATATAAATATAAAAAAACGGCGCCATTATGGGTGTGAAGTCTGGGCACAGATGCGAAAACAAAAAAGTATCGATACCGGTACCAATTCGACATTTCTTGGCCAAGTGTGGGGGCGGGTTAGAATATCTCCCATCGTATATCCTGCGTGTCGTAAAAGGCGACTAAAAGGAACACCGAACTACTGTCGGTATAAGCAGTAACCTCTTCTCAACCAACAGCTTCGGGTGGACGAGTTGAGAAGAGTCAGGACACCTTCTTGTCCTTGGGGTGAGAAATTGCCCCTAAAGGCGGATGAACCAGTAGATACGGCATGAGGATGCAGAAAGCAAATGGGAAACTACTGCATTAAAGATCTTAAAGATATCCCAAGAGAAACTCGTAAAATGTGTAAATGCATTTTACGAGTTCACAACATGTCTGTTAAGACATTGTGACTATGATGATGGCCAAGTATAGAGCTTGCACGCCAACGAATGCGCGTTTGGTTCTTACGGACAATTTTAAGTGATATATTGTTTGTTATTTTTCATGTTGTTATTCAAATAATATAAAATAGGAAATATAATATAATTACTGATTATTTGCAAAAAAAATGAAGAACGTCTTTACATTGTGGTTAAGAAACTTTATTAATAAATATATAGGGAAGAATATCAGTAGGTACGTTTTTCGTACATGCACAGCACGATCGTGTTTTGAGATGTAGCGAAATTGATCCAAAATATGTACTGAATTCCAGAAAAACTATCTAAAAAGCAGTTCAAATAAAAAATCATCAATAGGTTTGTATAAAATTTAGCTAATAAGCGTGCTGGCTGATCAGCTATTTATTATACATCAAATCAGTCAAGTCGTCTCAATCGATCCCTAAAAATGGTGTCCGAACATCTTTGAGTACAATTTTATTTGTAGGTTATATGTACTTACCTTACGAAATCATTCGAAAGTCTACAAAACTTATTTCTGCAATTATAGTATTTGTTTTTGCAATGTTTAGCAGAACATACATTACCCGCACATTGTTTATCCATTTTAAAATCATACACGATCACATCGCGTATACAAAATCCCACAGCGTACGCCTATGCATTTTATCTCAGCAATAAAGGCCTGGTCAAACAGAGAACGCGGCGGTCCGGCGTTCTCTAACAATACAATGGAACGCCGAACGCCGCGTTCTAGACCGCCGCGTTACAGCGTTCCATTGCATTGTTAGAGAACGCCGGACCGCCGCGTTCTCTGTTTGACCGGGCCTTAAGCAAAAACGAGCGTCGACCTTGCGTCATGCGTCAATGGTGTTCACCGACGCATTTGCCTCTTTTGACAGATACACATCCAGAGGTATTGTGCTCATTGTTTACTGTGCTGTGCTATATGTATACATGTCGCTTTAAAAATAGTTATTGTAATATGTCAAAAATGGAGTAATACATTTTTGAAAATTGTATCAATACAAATGCTACCAGATTAAATTTTGTATGTAATACGGATCATAAACAATCATTATGGCCCACGCCGCCGTGTTATTCACGAACCGTTGTGATTCTTATTGCATGAATAACTACTATGACACTAAGTTGATGGTATAAAGGCATTAGTGCATACCTCGCTATGCGTGAAAGTTGATTTTCTCTGTTGGCATATATTTTATTCACCTCAAGTGCGACTAAATAGTTATTTCCGTTTTATTAAATTAGTCAGAAAAATGTATACTATCCCAGAAAAAATCTGCAGTTTTTTCTAATCTGTGATTTAATATCAGCCGTACGAATATCAAAGTTGCAGCGCTAATACAGTAGCATAACAGGGAAGAGTGCTGTTTCTATTGGACGCTTTTTGCTAAACTATCAAGACACTCCAATGCAAAATGGTAAAAAATGGTATACCTTTGTTCTCTGATATCTAACAATACAGAAATAAACCAAAATTCTCAGTCTCTGATTGTAAAAGTGTCCCAGAAGTCACTTTAAATGATACTAGTAAAATGTCCCGGAAATCAGTTTAATTGATATACGCAGCAACTATTGTATACATTGAAGAAAATGACTGATCAATGACGATTAGAAATTATATATGCCCTAATGAACCAGGAATGTACCATATGTATACGATATTAAGGATTATATAAAGTGTCTTGGAACTCATCGTTAGACATATATATATATATACATACATATATATATATATATATACATCATTATAACAAACCTGAGCCAATTGGAAATTGACCATATACTGAGCCACCTACTTAGAGATGTGCTAGATAAATAATAGTTTTATTTTCATCTCCAGATATATTGTGTTGTATCTAAAAACCGTAATATACATAAGAAATTATTTAAAATAAATATTTTTGAAAATGCTTATATATTCATATTTATAGTACATACATGAGCCATGCATACATTTAATACCATTGTGAGCCTTTGATATACAAGTTTATGTAAATTATCGAATCTTCCTGAGCCAAGCAATGTTGCCAAGATTACAGCTGGGTTTAGGCTCAGAATAGTTAGCAATCAAATATATACAAATAACACGCCCACTTGACCTTGACTGGGTGGAATTATTACTCCTGATGTGCTGTGTGAGGCTTTCCCGGCCACCGTCGAGTGAATTTGTGGTTCTTGGGTTGTTAAGCCGGCGTCGTTTAGCGTTAAGGCTTGACGTTTCGCCACCACGAGTGGATGGCATATTCAGAATCTATTTCACTTTGGCGACTTCCAAAATACTGTAATTTGGATTTTGGATACTGTAATTTGTATTGGTCAATATGGTCAAGTCATTCTCATGTGATGCCGTGACCAAGGGAAAAGGGATTCATTTTTATTCAGGGTGTTAATTAAGTATGTTAACAAACTTTAACCACGAATAGTACTCTGAAAAATAGAAAGAAAATGTCATATGAACATGGGTCCGGAAATGCTTCCTAAGGGAGCTACGCTCCTTTGCATGGGGCACCCTGAAGACGGTTTTCCCTCGATATTCTCGAAACCATTCATAACAAAATTACGAAATTAGGTACGATGGGTAAACTTTTGACGCTGAATCTGATTCTGAATTCAGAATTTCATAATTTTAATCAGAGGCGTATCATACGGGAGGAGTTAGGGGTAAAAATAACCCCATTTTCTAAATGGTAATTTTTTGACATTTTGATTTTAGAATATGGTGTTTCAGAGTTTGTTGTCAAGTAGAAGTGTACTGATATTCAGCTGGTGGCGGTCACTTCCACTTTAAGAAAACATTCTCTATTTGTCTTAGTATTTTATTTCTTATTTGTTCAAACTCTTATTAAATAATGTTACTTTAAAAATAATACCTAAATGTTTTGTAATAACTCTAAACTGAATAAACTGACAGTTCTTAAGTTGTTTATCAATTATTTCAATTGTTTTTCACAGCACACTTATTAAATAAATGAACATTTATTTATTTACAATAGCCTGCATCGATTCAATGCTTTGCATTTTTCTCGAAAATGGTTAGCCCTATCGAGATGTACCAAAAAACCATTTGTACGTAGAAATCTCTGAAATGTCTGTCTGTTGGCGTTTTTCTAGCCTCCCAATCTCAGTAACCGCTACATGGATTGTGATGAAATTTGGGCAGCGTTATGCTGTGGGGTCGTAGTAGGTAATGTTTCTATAATTTTGAAAATCGTTATACGGGGGGCGGAGTAATTAGCAAAAAACGAAAAATTTCAAATACGCCTCAAACTTCGTTTTTAGGCGTTTTAGGGGTTCCTTATCATTTTCTACTTTTTTTGGGTGGGGGTGAATTTGGGGTGATTGGGGGGTGGGGGGTTGTAATACTGAAAAATTTGTTGTATTCACAATGGGCTCTCTAATGACCTGTAAATGAAAGACCTAGCGCCATAATACAATTTTTTAGGTCCATCCAAACATTGCCTTCCTTATAATAGAAACCAAGGGACTTGGAATAATTTGTGATGTATATATCCGAGTGTTGTTTTAGTTTTAGATCGTTCTTTATTGCATAACGCCAAAATTATCGAATGAATTTTAATTAAATTTTGACACAGTATTACTGCCACGGCGAGGATGGAAAACGCGCATGTTTTGGAAAAATCGTGTCAGTGGCGGCGCAGCAACAATAAAAAAACTAAAAATGTAAAAATAGCTCAAACTTTGTTTTTCGGCGTTTTAGGGGTCTCTGATCATTTTTTACTTTTTTGGGTGGGGGTGAAATTGCGGTGGTTAGTGGGTGGGGGGTTGTAAAACTCAAAAATTTATTCCATTTATAACAGTGTCCATTGACCTGTGAAAGAAATACCTAGCGGCATAATAGACGTTTGTTAGGTCCATCCGAACATTGCCTTAGCTATTATAGAAATCAAGGGATTTGGTATTGGTAGGGGTAGGTATTGATTTAGGTCGTTCTGAATTTAGTAATATGGAAATTATGGAATTAATTTTAATGAAATTTAGACACAGTATTATTACCGCGGTAAGGATGAAAAATGCGTATGGTTTTCAAAAATCGTGTCAGTGGCGGCGCAGCAATAATAAAAAAACTAAAAATATAAAAATAGCTCAAACTTCGTTTTTAAGCAATTTGGGGGTTCCTGATTGTTTCGTTTCGTCCAGTTGGGGCTGAATTGTGTCGCCTACGGAGAGATTTAGGAAACTATTTACTAGTTTTTGTGTTGGATGTTTTTTGACGACAGGCGGGCGATTATTTGGTTGCAACTGTTATGTGTGGGAAGTACTGAGTCAATCAACTTGACTCCATTTTTTTTGTTTAACAAAGAGTTTAACAATTGCTAATCTCAACCAATCAGATTCCAGAGAAGCGGAACATTTGATCACTGGATTATTTGATAATGATATAATGATGACAAGAAATTAGGGTTTTGAATTTAATACATTTTTTAGTGATACATGGAAATAACATTTAAGTTTTATAACAAAACTATTTTTGTTTTTTTCACAATAATTCAAAAGTTATTTCAAAATAAAAATGGGCTTTTGTATCCAGTACCGAAAACACGCCCAAAGCTCCCGAACCCACGTGTCGTCAAGTATGGTTCGTTGAAGCGATCCGTTCTGCAGAGGGTCACATGACGTAGTGGTAAAATTTGATTCAAAAACATATTCATGTCGATGGTACAAAACAAAATGTGTGTAACATGAGTGAAAAGCATATCAATATATTTTTTGGTTAAAAAAAATAAAAAAAAGTTGCAAGCGTGTGTTTCGAGCCAACACCCGCTTGAACACAGCAATTTGCTGCATAACACTATACCACTACGCCACCCGACCCACCACTGCTGAGCGGATCGCTTCAACGAAACATATTGACTTCACATGGGTTCGGGAGCCATCGGAGTGTTTTCGGTACTGGACTGAAAAGCCCATTTTTGTTTTGTTACAACTTTTTAATTATTGCGAAAAAAAGAAAACGAAAATAGTTTTGATACAAAACTTATACAGGGTGGCCAATCGGGTGACGATAATAATTTTTTTTTGATAGCCCATACCGAGACCTATCCAAAACACCCCCATGTATATGTACCGATTGTTGATAGTTTTCGAGTTATGATTTTTTTTTGAAAACTTAGAGATTTTCCAGTTTTTCCAAGAAATCGTCAACAACAAAAACAAGAATGCTTCTTGGCTTTTATTTTTTCCTGCAATTATACTCAGTATTAAGCCTATTTTAATATCCAATAAAGAGAACCTGTACATCAGAACAATAATTAAGTACATTTTGGGCCCAACGTTTGAAATCTCTGTTTTTAGTCAGGAGACCAAAACATTCAAAATAAAATTAAAAATACTTATGCCTGGTTCTGGAGCTTCAAACTGATATTAAAAACTTTGCAAGACATTGCACTTTCGAAATAATAATGAAAAAAATGCACTTATGGGGACATTTTGCGCCGTACGTGAGTGGTAAAGGTAAAAAGGTGATAATTCACGAATTTCCAAAATGATTTAAAAAACTATTATTTTGCTTACTTATGATAAACTAAAGAAAAAAAAATTCTTAGCAACTAATAAACCCGATAATCATTGATGTTTTGATGACTTCTAATAAAAAAAACTAATACCGAAATTGCGATTTTTGAAGTGTTTTCGCGATGTACTATTGAACTTCTGCTAAATTAAGTTGTATGGAAAGTTAACAAAGGAAGGGAATAATAAAACAATAATCTGACTTCATGGCAGAATTACCTGGGAAGCGACGTCGTAGCATACGCCATCTCTTTCTTTCAGAGTAGCTTTTTGCGA
Source organism: Callosobruchus maculatus (assembly GCA_951848785.1). Lineage (NCBI taxonomy): Eukaryota > Metazoa > Arthropoda > Insecta > Coleoptera > Chrysomelidae > Callosobruchus > Callosobruchus maculatus. The sequence continues at coordinate 952,766 of CATOUR010000064.1, read as the reverse complement.
GCTCATGTCGGCGAAGCGCAGTTGTGTTAATTAATTTTCGGTAATAGGCAAGGCAATGTTCGGATGGACCTAAAAAGGTGATTTATATCGCTAGGTCTTCCTTGACAGGTCAGTAGACAGCCTATCATAAATACAACAAGTTTTTTAGTTTTTCAACCCCCCACCCCCAAACACCCAAATTCCACCCCCACCCAAAAAAATGCAGAAAATGATCAAGAACCTCTAAAACACCTAAAAACGAAGTTTGAGGAATATTTGAAATTTTTGTATTAAATACTCCTCCGCCCATGTACCGATTTCCAAAATTATAGCATCAGCATTACCTACTAAGCCCGCACAGCATATTGCTGCCCAAATTTCATCACAGTCCATGCAGCGGTTACTGAGATTACGAGGCTAGAAAAACGCGTACAGACAGACAAACCGACAGACAGAACGATGGAAATGAGTGACGCGGATTTTTGTTATGTAGACATTATAAAACGCCCAAAAAACCTATTATCTCAAAATCGAAAATTTTCACGATCACAATCCTCCCCTTACCTATCGGTGTGGGAAGTAAAAGGGACGGCGTATGTTACGATAACGCTTCCCAGATAATTCCGCAATGGAACTAAAAGTCAGATTGTTGTTTTATTATTCTTTTCCTTTGTTAACTTTCCATACAACTTAATTTAGCAGAAGTTCAATAGTACACAGCAAAAAGCACAAGTATTAATTTTTTTTATTAAAAGTGATTAAAACATCAATGATTATCGTGTTTATTAGTTGTTATGAGTTTTTTTCTTTAATTTGTCATAATAAAGTAAAATAATAGTTTTTTAAATCATTTTGGAAATTCGTGAATTATCACCTTTTTACCTTTAACAGTCACGTACGGCGCAAAATGCCCCCATAAGTGCTAATTTTTCATTATTATTTCGAAAGTGCAATGTCTTGCAGAGTTTTTAAGATTAGATTGGAGCTCCAGAACCAGGCATAAGTATTTTTAATTTTATTTTGCAGGTTTTAGTCTCCTGACTAAAAACACATATTTCAAACTTTGAGCCCAAAATGTACTCAATTATTGTTCGGATGTATAGGTTCTCCTTATTGGATATAAAAATAGGCTTAATACTGAGTATAATTGCAGAAAAAAATATAAACCAAAAAGCATTCTTGTTTTTGTTTTTGACGATTTCTTGGAAAAACTGGAAAATCTCTAAGTTTCAAAAAAAAATCATAACTCGAAAACTATCAACAATCGGTACATATACATGGGGGTGTTTTGGATAGGTCTCGGTACGGGCTATCAAAAAAAAAATCATTATCGTCACCCGATTGGCCACCCTGTATATGATATGATCAAAAGTGACATCCAGCTTTGACGTTTGTTCCCAATATTAATAAAATGCTATTGGATGATATTTATTAACTTATCTCTCGATACCCAATAGAAAGCTAAATGTGAAAATAAGCGCGGTAAAAAGAAAATAACTATAATACCCATATATCCCTAATGAGAATCACTCGGAGGTGACGTCATGCGCACAGCAGGCGAAAAACCGGACAGCGGAGCATCTAGCCCTGATAAAATAGCATGGACCTGATGATCGGTGTTGCCAAGTCCTCTGGCTCATGTTTATAACAATTTCCGGTATATACTTGTATATAAATTATGAAATCGCAGCGCCATTTGTGGAAATTCTGTGAACTATATTTCCTAGCAATGGTATTAACCTGAGCCACCACATTATGACGTTTATTACCTTTCTGACATTAGAGCACGGAACATGTTTTCGTTATTTACAATCTGTGACATTTGATCTACCAAAGCTTTGCCTGAAATTGACTGTAGTAGGCCAAATGTACCGAGAAACAAAGGCAAACGGACCTGAGCCGTCTATATGGCTCACATCCGTGAAAGTGGCTCAGGTTAATACGCTCAAGTTCCTATTAGTGGATCAGGTTAGTATCAAAGAGGAAAATATATATATATATATATATATATATATACTACGCCAATATACAAGGCCAATATTAGAAACCTCAATAATAGAGAGAAGTTAACTGTGAGTCTAAAGATTATCAGATGGCTCTTATGTGCTTTAATAATTGTTGTTTAAATATTCTAAGCGACGAACTTTGTTTTATTGTAATTGTAAGATTATTGGTATCATTAAATCCTTTAAAAAATAAAGAATTCATGCTACTTTTCTTGTTAGTTTTAGAAATATAAATAGTTTGTTTTCTAGTCTGATGTGCATGTATATCACTATTATAGCTGAAGCATTGCAAATACGTTGGTGCCATACCTGACACTATTTTAAAAACAAATACCATGGTAAGATAATATAGTCTTTGTGATACACATAACCAATTAAGGGTTGACAGCATCAATTGAATAGGTGTATATCGATTCGTCCTTAAGATAATTCTCATCCCACGATTTTGCATCTTTTGTAACTGCGACAGCTGATTTGAGTTAAAAAGGTATAGTACAGAAGAACAATAGTCAAAGTGGGGTTGTATAATGGACTGATATACTTTTAACCTCATCTCGGTAGACAGAAAATTAGAAATTCTTGTGAAAAAGAATAGCTTTTTAGAGATTTTGTTGTGTACGTAATCAAAATGTTTATCAAATAATAAGAAGTTATCAAGTTGTATACCTAAGTACTTTACGAAAGTAACGATTTCAATGTTTTGATTATCAATAGTAATTTTTAAATTCGAAAAATCTATCTGTTTGTATTTATGTTTTGAGGTTATGATCATGGCTTTAGTCTTAAGGACATTTAATTTGAGCTTGATTAATTTCAAGTAATTGTCAGCACCACTTAAGGCATAATTAATTTTTTCAATAGCAGTGTCTAGGTTAACATCTGAACATGCAAGTACAGTATCATCTGCAAACAGATTTATAAAATCACAATCTACAAATAAATTTATGTCATTAAGGTACAAAATAAAAAGGATAGGTCCTAACACACTCCCTTGAGGTACACCAACATTGATGTAGCGTGTATCTGATACGACGTCACCTATTTTTACCCTTTGTTGTCTTTCATTTGGATAATTTTCAAACCATTTGTAAATCTTACCCTCAAAACCATATACTTTAAACTTAGCTAACAATATATTCCTATTTATGGCTTCAAAAGCGCGTTTCAGATCAAGAAAAACAACAACAACATACTTGTCATCATCAAGATCTTTTTTGAATTTATCTAAACAAATCTGAACGGCAGTCTCACAAGAATGCATCCTTCTGAAGCCAGATTGATAGCTAAATAGTATCTCATTGCATTCGATGTGGTCAATAACTTGTTCATAGACTGCTTTCTCAATGACTTTTTCAATTGGTGGTAAAGTATTAATTGCACGAAACTCAGAGGAATTAATTGTGTTTGTAACTTTTGGTATTGGCACAACTGTACTTACTTTTAGTACATCAGGAATACTAGAATTGTCAAGGCAGGTATTAACTAGATTTAAAAACACATGTCCAATTGTTTGGAATGCTTCTTTTAATGTTCTGCTGTTCAAGATTTCACTTATGCTAAATTTGTTGTCTAATGAATATATGATGTCTTTTAGCTCGTTGGGAGTTAACAGTTTAAAGTTCGAAAAAGGTCGGTACAAATTTTGGTTAACATTAGACCATGTCTCTTGATTAGCTATGCTATCAACTATATGTTAGATACTGTCTATGAAGAAGTGATTAAAATGGTAAACAATAAGAGCAACATCATTAATTACCACAGAGTTATTGTTTTCAAAGCGAATACACCTAGGAAAATCTTGAATATTGACATTGACAAGTTTTTTTAATGTTTTCCACATTTGATAAGGATCATTTTTATACCTATCCAGTTTCTCATTATAGTATCTACTTTTTTTCATTTTTAATGAATTAACTACCTCATTTCTGTTTTTTCAAAATCTCCCATTTGTTATGTTTTTCATTTTCGGATGATGCTTTAAAATCTTTGTGACTAGCATCCCTAATTTTGATTTTATTATGAATTTCTGAATCAAACCAGGGTACTTTGTTTCTGTATTTGCAATTTTGGATAGGTGCTACAGCATTAATCACTTTATTACACGTGTATATTATTTCATTATAGAGAAAATTAACATCAGTAGAATTAAATGACCAATTACATGATATTAAAGATGTTTTAATACAGGCGAGGTTATCCTCACATATATTTCTATATTGTCGTATATAAGACTTTGCTGAATTATGATTTTTAAAGAAATTGATAGAGATTATTGAGTGATCAGCAATTTTAGGAGTGTCGTGAACTTGAGCGGTAAAATTATCAGTATTAACTAAGACATAATCTATTAAAGACTCACATTCAACTGTAACTCTTGTAGGCACTTTCACTAACTGTCTTAAACCAAAAACTTTACACACATTTTTAATTCTGTCACTATATAACGTCTTATCTAAATAATTCAAGTTGAAATCACCAACTAATACACAGTTCATATTACGTGCACACATAAAGTCACAAATGTCTTCAAAATTGTCAATGAATGTAGAATGTGAGCCAGAGGGTGAATGATATAGACAGCCAACCACCCAACTTGAAGACCCAATCTCCACTTTGATGAATCTGCACCAGTAGTTTCCTTCAAGGATTAACGATTTATCCACCATAAACTTCAGATCTCTTCTTATGTAAATACATGTACCGCCAGTGTGTCTGCTAGATGAGTCACATCTTACAATATTGTAGCCTTCTATTCTAATCTCCACATCTTCAATGTCAGTAGTTGTTCTAGATGAGTATCGTAACAGGCAAAGTGCCGAAAACCTGAAGTGAAGAAGAAAATTCTCGGCGAATTTCTCAATTTTGTCTGTATGTATGTCAATCTGCCTATAGCAATTTTAGTTTTCATGTAATTTCAATAACTGCTGAAATTTTTAGTTTAGACGAAATCTGAGATAAGGAATATGCGGATATGTACACGATTGGAAGATATGGAAGATATTTAAGAGAGAAAGTACTTACGCGCAAAACGATCAGTTAAAAAGAGATACCTAACCCTCCACACATCCTATCTTCCCACTACGTTCACATTTCATAGCTGAGCCAGTTTCCGCGCCGGTAGTGCGATGAGTGACGTTACCAGGTGCAGTAAGAAAGCAGTTTCGGTGGAGTGCATTGGTGTCTTACTCTAAGCGAGTATCGCATATTGTCAGTTTATAAGTATGTTGTAGTCAGCTTTTGAATGAAAAAAATTCGCCAGAAATGGTGACCTCGCTGTTGTGTATGTCAAAATCGGAACGCCCACTATAGCATATTCTGTGGTTCAGGGTGAGGTCTCATTTATGGAATTACAAAAATATGTCAAACTGAAATTATCCTATGATTAGCCTGTGGTCAAGGTAATGTTATTGTAGAAACTAAGGGCTATTGTGATCCTCTCAGACAATTAAGTTACTTAAAAGGCCTTGGACTCCTGATGGAGGAGATCAGAACTAGTAAGGGACTGTTTCAATACTCTCAGTTTACCAGCTTCACGCAATGTTGTACATCTCAGTTGGGTACCGCCATAAAGGTATTGGTGGCAATGAGTTTACAGTTGAAGGTACATGAACATTAAGTATTTGTTTTTTACCTCAATAAAAAATACAGTATTGACTCTCTAGACCTGTTATAATTGCAATCAACTAGACTTTGTCTAGTCTCTGTCTAGTGGATGGCAACTATAACCGGTTCCCAGCGTGACTCCCCAGTGAGATCAATTTAAAACTTCTAAGGTCTTAACTTGCCTGCTCTCTCTCTCCTTGAAGACTCACAATGGCAAAAATTGTAAAGCAACCGGCAATATTGTTGCTTCATGCGGCTAGCCCTTATTACTGAGGGGAAAACGAACGAATTAGCCAAGAGTCGTCAATTCACTGTATGTTTTGGATCACCAAATGTCACCAATCCCTCAGCTATGATTTTTGGTCGCCAACTAGGTTCTGGAGTCGCCACACCTTTGATTATTTATTTGATTGCAAGGGGATCTCAGACTATAGGGAAAATAATAAATTGGGATTACCTTAATCTATGGGACGTACTGAATCATCATCTTGACAACATTTTCTTCGGATTCTCCACCTACAGTTTGAAAAAAGGATCAGTTTTCTGACATTCTTTTGCATGTACTGATTTTAGAACGTCATTATACATATTTGCGTTGACTTCCTGTTCGTCAGCGATATGATGATACGTAAATAACGTGACATTACTTCAAGTGTATTCTACAGCTTACAGGCGAATTTTAAAGTGCTTTTCTCACACCATTTGCGTTCAATTTTCCATTATCTCGATACGTTTACCTATAAATAGACACCTCGTTGTAATATTCCTGCTATTTTCACATTCAAAACACCTACACACTTATAGGAAAACGATAAAACTTGCTTTAAAGGTCCTAAACAAACACGGTAAAAAATTTGCATTTGTGAACATCCTATTTCCGATAGTATGTATGCATTATGTATTTGTGCTCAGTATATCAACACACTGGATCTCAATGTTAGCTTACAGTAGCTGTTTAAAGTCTCTTAGAACTATGGCTGCACTAGTGAAAGCTGAAGGCAGAAGGGTAAATATAGAAAAGAGTTTGAGACACAGGATGTTTGTATCTACATCATGGTGGACACGCTGGAAGACCTAAACAGCTTCGAATGGTCCAAATTAAAAAGAAATACTTGCGCTTTTTAGTTTTGCTGCGCGAATTTCATGTGACAGGACCGCACTTGAAACGTCGCAGCGAATGAATAGTAAGCATTTTCTCACAAAGTTTTCTTTTTTCTGCTGCTGATCATCTATTTATCTATTTATTTTGTAATGCAATATTAAATAACGCCACCTCGAAGGCTATGCATTGTATGAGGTATAGGCGAATAGGTATACACTACAATTTGCTAAGCATATACACTCAATTTGTCCAACATCTCACCTTATCTGCAGCTACCACAACTGAAACTGCAGCAGTACAATATGTAAACATTTTATACTTGAAATTTTGACGGGATACGTCAAACGTTATGCCACACTAGTGTTCCGACTTTGAAAATAATCTGTATTTTATCGGTATCAGTCTCATGAAAATGTCCTTCAAAGTGGTTAGAAATTTTAAACAAGCTATGCTTGCTAAAGCTGAATAGCCTAAGTAGTACAATCATATTGAAATAATAAAACTAACAAGCCCATACGGGCTATGCCCTATGGTATTTTTAGCTGATAATAATATAGAGATGTAATGCAAAATGAAACGCATTCCAATAAAGCACTCGAGGGTTTACAAAAGGTCTCTTTTATTTATTCACTCACCTTGCCGTTCGACAAATAGGCCAAGATAACATCTAATTGCTTTTTTATCCATTTCGGCATCAGCAGCATTACAATGGTAACCTGCCTAAATTACAGCTAGTCTACTAAAACAAAATTCCCAAACACAAAGTTGTAAAGGAGAGGGTATTTAGTTTTACAAAATTACAGGTTAACGAGTCTGTGTCGAGGTAGATAACAACTGAAAACTTCAAAAGGAAATCAATTTCAGTGTAATGGCTAATACAGTAAGCTCTTTAAGCTCCATTAGAAGTACAGCAGGTGCAAACCCTGTGAAACGATCTTTAAAGATAATAGTTATACTAACGGAGTTTATTTTGAATTATTTCGTAACCCATCGCTTCCAGGCAGAAATAGCCGCAATTTTGGACTGCGGCAAAATATGTAAGCACAGACAACGGGGCGGCTCTAATGGCCTTGGCGAGTAACCTTTATCTTTGAAGACGCTGGTGACCAACAAGTTAACATTATCTTGGATGCCTAGTCACATAGGAGGGAATGGTAACGAGACAGGTGTGCCAAGAAAGGCGCATAACTCGCTTTCATCGGGCCAGAACCAGCATGTGGTATATCATATAACATGGTACGGACAGCTGTCACGCTTGGGTATCAAATTAGCACCAGAAGCGCTGGGACAGAGTAGTTGGGAATGTTCAGTCTAAGAGGATGCTGAGAGGACCTCGTGTTCTAATACCGCAGACGCTCTCAGATTGAGCAGGAAGGAACTACGAAATGTGACAGAAAAAATGAACAGTTGTTTTTAATCAATATTCATAATCCATAGCATTAACATTACCTTTACTGCTTAAACGATAATTGAAGCTGTCGACTTTCCTGCGGTCTCTTTATTTTCTGATATACTATATTTTCGTATTTAGAATTCCTTCAACGTGTATAACAAGTAATGTGACCCTTGTAGTTTAGGAAAAGGGGAGGAGCGGCACTGAACTATGTTATATACGTTGATAAATGCTTTTTGCTTAGAAGCAATCCTCGTAAATGGTCCTTAGTAAATCCCAGGCCCAAAACGTCTCTCCCTCCAACCTGATAAACTCGCGATCTTCCACTTATCCTAGGATTCCCGAGGACCCGGTGACGCGACACGTCGCTAGGCGCCTCCATAAATCAAGGCAGCCAATCCAGCGGGTGAGGAGCGGAACGCAAGCATCTTCCAGGGCGCGCAACTTTAATAACTCTCTAATTGCGAGTTATACGAAGTTATTGTTTGCAGATTTAACATTTGGAAGATGGGATAGGATAAGATGCATCTAGCGCTGCTGCAGCAGTCACAGGTGCAATTATATTCAACCGACAACGAGGATTATGTTAACCATGTGTTTTCGTGTAATCTGGATTTATGCAGAGAAGCGGGATTGTATCCAAGAACTTCAATTTGTGCACAAGTGTCGTGTTTACTGTGATATTTGGCGTAACACAGCGCATAGAATTTGTAGATGCTTTAAACGAACCACTGAAAGTCCCTTCGGTTTCACAAGGTTCGATTAATATAATGCGACTATCCACGTTTCTAGTGTACATCACGAGCTGCTGGAAATAACATCCAATCCAATCTACAGCTTCGCGGATGACACATTAATATCGTGCATGGAACCAGGCAAGTCACTATCATCCCAGGAGACGGTTCTTCGGCGACAGCAGTATGCCTCACGGATCAACGTGAATATCAAAACAATAAAGTGTCGAGTGGGGATTAATAAATGAAGTACAGTTCAACGTACAGAAAAGTCAGGCAACAACACTTACAAAGAGCTCACAAGTTGGCCTACCAACTGTGGAAATGGAGTGTCACCCAATAGTCGAGTCACCTTACGTCAAGATTTTGGGGATCAAACTCGAACAACAACATGTCCTGTCACGACCACGTCGTCAGTATTGCTAAAAAGGCATCCCAGAAGCTTGGAATTTTGTTCCGTTGTAGGAAGCTGTATACACCACAGTAACTACTGCTGCTCTATAAGGCACAGACCATCGCTCCGAAGCACTCTCAAAAGCTTCTGGACACTATCCAGAAGCCTGGAACAGCCAAAAAGGGTGGATAGCATGTCCCTGTTTTACAGATTCTATCACAGAAGGTGTTCGAGTGAGCTCCCTCAGATAATACCATCGAAGGCCGTCTGAACGAGGAACACAAGAGAGGCTCTGCGAGCTCATCCTTATCAGGTCCAGGTCCCTACTCCCTGAACCAGTTTCCTCCAGCATTATTTCTTTTGGAGAACTTCGACGCTGTGTGATGAGCTGCTGGGGAGTTTGTTTTCCAACAGCTACAACCTGCCGCGTTTTAAATATAACGTGCACCGAGATACTTATCTTCTCGCTGTGCTTCTACAGTACCTTAGTCATTCAGCCTTTGCGGGAGGCTGACGATAAGAAAACATCTTACCCAATAGACCAGAAATGTTTAGATTCATTCACAAAACACTCAGGCCTTGTTTACGCTATATGCTATACTGCTAAGCGTATCTCAGTCTCCAGGTATATTGATGGAGCCACCTCTGTATTAGGCATTTTATTGACGAGTAAATATGTTCATTTTGAAGCAACTCAAATAATATTCTCCTTCTTCTTCTTCTCTCTTTGTTCTTCAAATATAGACTAACTACTTCATTTTATTATAACTAGCGGCATTGTTAAGTGATTGACATGATACTATTACTTGAGAAGATAAACCCACTTCGCGCTTCAATTTCGTTCGGGACTGCGCATGACGTCACTCGGAGACAACAGTCGCGCTTGTCGGTGGGAAGAGCCACTGCTTCCGAGCATTAGCCGTTAGTATTTAAAATATTTTTCGGATTTATTATAAAAAGGCATCACACATATTCGCTACTTTTTTTCAATACAATTTAGGAACAAAGCTGGGATAGTACGGCTTCAAATAGAGTAAGTATTTTATAGATAAAATAAATTCTCTTTGTAAGAATATCATTCTTGAAGAATGTTCACATAAATATTTTTAGCAATGAGTAGGTATTTCAATTTCAGGATTACTATAAAATATGGAAAGTTATCAAAGTTCGAACCTTATTTATTTTGAAAATGTTTCAGCATTTCATACTAGACTTAATTATTGCTCAAATACATGTATTTGTTTCTTATTTAAACCGAAGCAGTCCTTTTTGAAACAACACCTTGGTAGAAAAATATCAGCGATTTAGATTTATTATAAACAAATCCCTTAACAAACCAAACTTACAATAATAATTATACAGGGTGTCCCTGAATTTCCTTGACACGTACACTACATGGTCTATCATACCACACTTTCAAAACATTTTTTTTTGTACTTCAACCCTTAGAATTCACCCTAGCTCAACTTTCAAGTAGCAGCTCATAATTTTTCCTATGCAAAAGAAGTCCTTATTTTATTTAAAATCTTGTAGTTAATTGATTTTATACAAAAAGCAATTTTTTTCGTGAAGTCGTAAGCATAACTTATAGATAAAATAAGGGTTTGTTTGAGGCATAATATTTTCGTAAGAAAAACAGATAAAGAAGAAAACTAAGTGGGTCTTTCAAGGGTACCCAATGGCCTACCTTACCATACCTTCGAAACATTTTTTTACCTCAACCTCCAAAACTTACTCCATACTTTTTCTTACAAATAGCACCCCACAGCTTTTCCTGCATTAATGGAGCCATTATTTTATTTAATATCTTGTAATGCCTTCAGCATTTCAAACCATACACAAACCAATTTTTTTTCGTAAGCATAAGATAAATAAATTGGGCATTTGCTTGAGGCGTAATATTTTTGTAATAAAAAGCATTAAAAAGACATTTGTTTTCATAGCATGTATTATAGGTCACTCAGTACCCTTAAAAACCCAACTAGTTTTATTTTTAGCCATTTTTTGCATCAAGCAAATACTTATTTTATTTTTGTTATGCTTATGATTTTATGAAAAAAATAGGTTTGTGTATAAAATCAAAGGTAGGTACTGCAAGTTTTCAAGTAATATAAGGACTTAATTTGTGTAGAAAAAACTATTTGGTGCTGTTTGAAAACAAAAGTTGAGGGTGAGTTTTAAGGGCTGATGTACAAAAATATGTTTTAAAACCATGGTATGATAGTCCCTATAGTACTTTCAGAAATTTCACTCAGTTTTTGTTTGAACTTTTTTTTGTTACGAGAATATCACCACGTGTCAAGGAAATTCAGGGACACCCTGTATATAATTCAAGGTATAATCGTGTTTTCAAAAAAAAAATCAATGCGTAAGTGTCAATAAAAGGCTCTCGTAATGAGGAACACATTTATTAAATCCACTAAATATAGCGATTAGTTACAACAACAATTAAATCAACATTCAAATGTTCTAACATCTCATTTTACAGCTTTTGTCATTTTTCTCGTCCTTACTTTCGATTTTTCCTTGATACCTTTATATATAACTTTCGAATTTTGAAATACATTGGTCGCAAACTTTTTTGACCTTCAAAAAACCTAATACACAGCAGATAATTGTCACGGCAAGCCAGTCATTTTGTCACCAGGTGACGTCAGAGGTGCGAGAGAGATAGCGCTACGACATGCGCGTGGGTTTATCTTCTCGAGTAATAGTATCATGAGTGATTGATACATCATCGCAATGTTTGCTCCATACGACGGGAAACGACAACCACTGGGTACTGGCCGAAATACTACCGTGATACAGCCACGTGTGTAACGGGTTGCCGTTAGGCTTACTGGCGGCTATTTTTTGTGTAGTGTGTTTTAGTGAGATTGACTTATTTTCTAGTTTACGATTATATTTTCTGGACAATTATTGTTTATCCCAGCAACTAATTGTTTGAACATTTACTCTTTCGAACCGATGTTCCGATAGATAAAGTCGTATAAGAAATAACCATTTTTGCTAATAAACAAATCCAATAACTTTTACGTTTATTGTCTCATCTATTTGCAATAAAGTTTTTTGAAAAGCTCATTAAGAATCCTTCAATTTGATAAATGATGTATCTACGACCAATAGGAAGAAAGACAACATTTTTTGTTTCTAAAATCATATCTCGGCTGCTTATAAACATTGTTGATACACCTTCTATATAATCATGTGGGCAGCTAACATGTTAAGTCACAGACATTTTGCAGCTAATATATTTTGTCGTGATGAAAATTTTTTCAATTATCTGCAAATTTCCAATTTCAGTAAAATACCCAGAATTTTTTTTGCGAGGCTGTAAAAATCTTAAGTTACAGAGTCGTCGCGCCAGGTAACATACATCTTCTCCATCCTTATACGGAAAACTAATCGACGAGAAACCTTAAACTCTCATTATGGTTACCGTGAAAATTTGACGCTACCTTCCCGACTAAGACTCCAAGTTGCTTAACGAAATCGGACGCAGAGTCAGCCAAACAGCGAATTGACTTACGAAGTCCTGCTGCCACCCATTCTAACAACTCGTACAACTTTAAATCGAACTCCGTCGGCGATTCGGTCAGACAAAACTCACTGGGCGGCCCCTTCAAACCTGTCGACAACTTTTTCGAGCAAATTGAACACTTTCGGCGCGGTATCATCAATTTTCGGTAACGAAGTCGATGGACATGTCCCGAAGCTGAAACGTACTTACACAGAATAGATCTACCAGTTTGAGAAGGAAAAGGAAAAACTGGGAGAAATTCATGCGATCCAGATTGGAAAGGGTGAACGAGGTATTTTCGCAAATAAACTGGGACGTGTATTAAAGAGTCCGATAAACTTACTCAGAAGTCGCGATAATATTTTTTTAAAGATCTTTTTGCGCTGAATCGAAACCCGAGATCAAAACTGCTCCGGTTTTACAACTATATATTTCAACTTCATTATTATTTCTGCTGGACTGAATATGCTTCAGTTCAAAAAAGCCGTCATTAAAACACATATTCAGTCCATCGCAGCTAAAGTAAACAGCAGAAATGTTATCCTGCAAAAATTATGTGGAACCTCTTGGGGCGCCTCCGTTTCTACACTCTGTACTTCTGTTCTGAGCCTCTGTAGCTCTGTGGCTTAATTTTGCTCACTAATGTGGCTAGACAGCTCACATACCACACTGATAGACGCCCAAATATGTATTTATATGAGAACTATCACGGGATGCATCAAATCAACACCAACTTACTGGCTACCAACGCTCAGCCAAATAGTTCCACCACCCATCCATCAAGAAAATGCCCTTCTGGAATAATATAACAAAATTAAAACAAATCCTTCGCGGCCAATCCATTGAGATATACTTGATCTCTCCTTGCGTAGATTACGGTCCAGAAAACCACCAATTGCAACAGCTCTTCAACTTGAGTGTGATGGTTTTAAGCCTGCAGTTAAATGGGCAGAAATTTGGGGAGACCCAAACACCAAAAGAAGTGAACAGTAATCCAACTGTTGGTCAAGATCCCCTGGTTTTGAGCTCCACCGAAAGGAATAGCTGCCCCCAAACAGAATTCGCACGTCGCATGGAGTGTGCGCTGTTTCGTTGTTTAAATGGAATAAGCACGATGCGACTCTGGAGCGGAACGCCAAACTGTCAGGCATATAGTGCAAGAATATGGCCTTCGGGCATATCTAGGCAGCAACAAGGACTTCCGCCAAACCAAATTATCAGCCGTAGAATGGATTTCCAGGCTCGATATTAACCTATAAGCTAGTTACTGTTTAGATCGCAAAAAAAAGAAACAAAAAACTGTTTTACTCTTTTATGACTTTTATCATGCGTCCTACAACCATACCATAAATAAATAATAACTATTTTTGTTACAACCGAGCAGACCGCGCAGGCACAGCCTAAATATCAGAGTACCTCGGCTGCTGTGAAAGGGTTATGTTAGGGGAAGTTTGTTAATGCGGGATTTGAATGAACCTATACCCACAGGCTCAATACATACATCTCCTGGTAGTCCATTCCAAGCCTGGGAAACCCTGGGAATAGATGTGCGGTCGTACCGCTCGGTTCTTGATGTATGAAAATCGACCGCGTTAGGATGAGGTGACACTGTCGCGCGGTGGTAGGTGGAACTGTAGAGGATAGAATCCATTTGAACATCAGTGGAAGAGTGAGAGGACACCAACCGCACCCCTATAAGAAAGTGGCTGAAGGTCGCGCGTAGAGGCCGGGTCATCAAATTGGTCGAATTGCCCTTCTCTGGATGGCATCAAGTATAGACATGGTAGTAGGGGCAGCAACCCCCCAGACATGAGTGCAATAGTCCAGGCGAGGCCTTATCTGGGCTTTATATAGCGTGAGGGTTAGGTGATAGGTACTTTCTGGCCTTGAATGGGTACCCAAGCTTTTTACCAATAGGTGTTGTAATTGAAGTAACGTGTTCGTGCCAGATCAGACTTTCTGTAATGTTGACTCCTATGAGCATGAATGTCTGAGTCCTGTGTGACTTCAAAAATTCAAGAGCCGCCACTGCACTCTAGGGCAGTACATTTTGAGCTTGATAACCCTGTGGTCAGTGTACGTAATATTTCATCCGTTAATGCTTGAATGAAAATGAGTTAGCCTTCTATAAGTCAGAATTCCTCACAAGGGTGTTGAGTAACAAAAACGCTTCCGATTCAGATAACAACCGGCGCTTTGCTCCAACTACAAAGTTACCAGAAAGTAATTAGTTTGTTGTTGAAGTTCCGGCAAACCAACGAGAAAATAGCCGATATAAAGCACGCTCCTAACGATATGCTGGTAGCGAGGGCGAAAAAAGCTATACTGGGTTGTGGATAGATGTTCGAGGCATACAAGTACGATGTTATCGGTATTTTAACATAGTTGAGTGTGCTGTTTTGTAGAACGTGTGAAAAGTTAAGTTATTGATGCAAGTCATGGAAGCAACATATTACTATGAGGCGAAACCATAGCTGGAATTAATAACATGTTTTGTACCATAAGCAAACCGTTTTAGTATACTTTCATGCCATTAATGCATATCTTGCATACTATCTGATATTTAAAAGCTTTTATTGCATAAACAATTCCAGGTAATCAAAAAGTATAAGAGCCTCACTCACAAATGTATAACTATAAATTCTGCCTATTTTAAAATACCGTTTGACCTGTGCACTCTACAAAACGGAAGCTATTAATTCGTATTTATTTATAGCTCCTAAGAACTATGAGGCGCGAAGGTTTGTATTTTAACTGCGAATGCCAATAATAAAAGAAAAAAGTGTTACGTGTTTTATTAAGTCTAAAATGAATTGGTATCTATAGTAGTACCGCAAACTCCAGGTAAAAATAGCAGACTACTTGTCAAAAACAGAAGAAGTGAAGTATGAGCTACCTCAAGGTGTGTTCTGCGTTCCGTCTTCTTTACCGTTTCTGCTTTTCATTAACGATACTGACAATTATATAGATTGCAGCGATTTGCTCTTAGCTTTGTATGCTGATTATGAAGGTCGCTCAAAGTTATGAATCGATTACAGAACTAGAACGCAAAACCAACAATCTGCTTCGAAAGTTCCATACATGGGCCTCAACTAACAAACTCATAATAAATACAAGCAAAACAAATTTTATGATGATTCCAAATCACTGAAATTCAGACATTCAATCTCACCTCAATTCTGTGCATCTAGGAAAAATAAAGGAGGTAAGATTCCTGGGTCTTCTCATAGATGACAAACTTTTATGACACAGGCATGTTGATTCTGTAGCAAAATAATTAAACTCTGCTTATTATGCAATAGAAATCTGAAAAATGTGGTAGAACGAAGCGATCTACTTCAAGTATATTATGCCTTAGCCTTCCCACATCTGAAATACCTGACTCAATATTGGCGTGTAGCTTCAGACTGGCAGCATATTTTTATACCCCAGAAGCGGTTAGTGAGAATAATTTTTGGACTAGGTATACCAGAAACATGTCGCAATGATTTCAAATGAAATAAGATCCTATCCTTCTCATCTATTATTATTCCAAAAACCAAAAAGTGCAGCCCGGGCTCCGATACACCGAGCTGCTGTTCCATTACCCAATGACTGCTCCTCACACCGTGAGGTGAGCAATCACTGGGTCCGCGAATCGTGCGCCCTAAGTAGACGAAGGGACCCAAGGATGACTGCCTTCTGCATTCTGGCGGCTAAGATGTGCACCGCCGCACGGCACAGCGGTATTTTGCGCAGTGCAGAGAGCAGCGTATTCCTCATTCCACCTAGGGATCCAATGACCATAACCAGCAGACTTACAGTGTAGTCTGGCCAGAGCCTGCGAAGTTGTCCGAGCAACTCCTGATATTTGTACAAGCTCGAGCGTGGGGAACGAGTAGTTCCAGTAAATCCGGCATCCCTCGTTCTCCACAACGGACTCTATATCACCTGGAGCGTATGGCAGCACCGGTGTCTCATCGATACCGTATGAGTGCCTTAAATGATAGTAGAGCACTCGTAGAGCCGCGTTGTGCCGACGGACGTAAGCCGTCCCAGCGTACGCCTTACACGCCGACAAGAGATGCATAAGCGTCTGTCGGCAAGCTCTACAATGGGTGTCGGGTACATCTACACCCATAACCCTTTTACGGTACACCAAGGTGTTGAAGACACCGTCTTGGCAAGCCATTATAAAGCCCTCAGTCTCCGACTTCAACCCACTAGACCTTAGGAAAGAGGTCAACTGCTCAGATAAGCCATGCTCTTCTAGATGTTTGTAGAAGATTCCATTGGCTTATCTTCATGAAGTCTTAAGAGGAAGTCGACTTCGGCAGTTTTAATGTGGAATTTTAATTCTGCGGGAGCAAGTTCCGTAATGGACTGCTGACACCTCCGCTTGAAGACGAGTGTGAGGCTGAGCTCCTCGGCTGCTCGTTTCGCTGCGCTAAAAAGAAAGGCTCCTTTTCCCGCATTCTCGTGCTCTCGCACAAAGCGGATCAGGGGATCGGTGCTGTTCGTTACATAGCAGGCAGTGGCCAGTACTAATCTGTTGTGCAGACGCTCCAAACTCAATAGTCCACGCCCTCCCAGGTGTCGCGGGAGGTATATTCGCGGGACAGAGGACTTAGGATGCAGGCTTCTCTCCATATTCATCCTTTTGCGGGTCTTCGTGTCGATTTCCTTCAGCTCGTTCGCTTTCCAGTGTATAACACCAAAGGTGTATAATAACAATGGGACCGCAAGCATGTTTGTGGCAGCGACTTTGTTCTTGCCGGACAGTTCTGACGACCAGATCTGCCAGAGTCGGTGCAAATACTTGCGGCAGAGACACTCTTTAACCAATTCTGCCTCTTGGACATGACGCTGCGCCACTCCAAGGTAGGTATAAGTATCTCCGGCATGGAGTTGTCGCAAGATGCTCCCATCAACGAGCTGTTCCTCATCTACACTATCTCCGCTTCGTCCTTTCTTGAGATGAACCAATGCACATTTGTCTGTCCCGAACTCCATTCCGATAGCATGACTGTACTCCTGCACCACCCTCAGCGACTGTTGTAGTTCGCGTTGGCCGGAGGCATAAAGTTTTAGGTCATCCATATAAAACAGGTGGGTGACCTTGTGCCTCCGGTCATTGGGCGTGCCACAGCTGTATCCTTTAGTATTTCTCAGCGCTATGGACAGAGGCAAAAGTGAGATGCAAAAGAGCAAGGGACTCAAGGAGTCTCCTTGGAAGACACCTCTTTTCAATGACACCAACTCTGTCTGAACCCGAGTTTCACCTGATGTTATAGTGAACCGGGTCTTCCAGAGTGGCATCAGTTGTTTGATGCGTCCCACTATCTGATTATCCACCGAAAGACATTCCAACAGTCGCACAATGAGACGTGCTGTCGAATGCCTTGCGATAGTCAATCCAGGCCATAGAAAGGTTTCGCTTGTACTGCACGGAGTCCTGCGTGACACATCGGTCAATCAACAGGTTCTCCTTGCAGCCAGCTACTCCTTTCTTTGACCCTCTCTGTTCATACACGTCGAGAAATACAGAATTCACAGCTTGAAGGAGACGCATGTACAAGATTCTGGTGAAGAGCTTGTAACATACATTCAGACATGTTATTGGCCTGTAGTTTTTGGGATCAGACAAATTTCCGGTCTTCGGGAGGAGCACGGTTCGACCCTCGACAAACCAAGCGGAATTGGCTGCTCCTGATTTAGCCACGAGTTAAAAACTTTAGCTAAATGGCGGTGGCAACTGGGGAATTTTTTCCACCAGTAGGTGTTTATGCCATCCAGGCCAGGAGCTGCGAAATTCTTTGCGCCTCGTAAGGCGTCAAGAATTTCTTCCGTGTTTATCGGATGACGCAGTACATTCAAGTTAGGAGTCCTCCTACAAACGGACTCGACTGCGCCAAGGCCGGAGTGTCTGCTGAGAGAGGTTTGGGTTGTTCGTAAATGTCCCTCCAAAAGGCCTCCACGCGATCAGCAGTTGGCGGCTGCTCTATGGCTGGTGGCGGCTGCTGGAAAAGGCGAGAAGGTCTTTCATAGAACATTCTGTTCTGCTCCAGACCCCTCGCCCGCGCCACCAACGATCGTTTAGCAGCGATTAGCATCCGTATCTTGTCAAGATAGTGTTGCTTGGCAACAACCAGTACCGCTTGACTGAGTGTATGATGGTCGCGCCTCAGCCCGTAGGCTATCTGGCGCACTCGGCGCCTAAAAGGCTTCCCAGCCGCTCTATATTCCATCATACACTGGATACGGGATGCTTCCTGGCGAGCCAACTGGATTTTCGCTTCCATTTGGCGCACCCGTCTCTGTGCTCTCTCAACAGGAGATTCTCTCACTCTCCCCTGTCTAGCTAGCCTCAGAGCCGCAGCGTAAATTTCGCAATTGATGCTCCAAATGTCAGAGGTCTCCGATAGACGTTCACCAACAACTTCATCCTCTCTCTTCAAATCTGCCAGCTTCAAGGACTTTCCGTTGTTATGCAAGGCCCTTCGGTCTCTGAAATCCCCAGGTGAGACGACTTGGTCGATTTCCCTCTCAGCGGGCCTTACCGGCGAACTTTCAGCCTGGTTAGCAGGCCTTCCGTCCGCCGAAGAGGCAGGCTGGGCTGGAGCACGAACATATCCCTGCCTCCGGAGGTACGATACATAATCTCGCAAATTATGAGAGGTAAGCGTGCTATGCTCTGGGTGCATTTCACACCACCTCTTATATATGCGGGACATGTATCCCCTACGGCGCGGGCTACTGCTCTCGTAGCAGCTCAGCAGGTCATCCCTGAGCTCCGTCGTCCACCTAAAACGGTCCATGTCATTGCGGGGGTCGTCAACAGGGCGATCCGAAGCACCGCCACCTTGCCCAACGCCGCCTTCCGAAACCGGCTCGGTGTGGGTGCTTTTCTTCCGGGGTGGTCGAACCCGAAGATAGGGCCCGTCAGGTGTTGGCCTTAGGGCCCCCAGACGACATTTCCGGAGGCAGCCGTCCAAATTGCCTCCTGAGGTTGCACCTGCGAAGGTTGCCGGCTGGATTACATCCTTGGGCTTCGGTATACCCTGCGGTGTCGCCACGCACCGGATAGCCTACTGATGTTGGGTGGCTTCCTGCGGGTGTGTTATCAGCCGCCCCTAATATGGAGTCAGACGCTGTCGGAGTACCGCTCCTCACATGGAGATCCGTCGTGTCCTAGTTATTAAGGAATAGCCGATCCTCTGGATGCAGATGCTATTCCACCGTGCTAGTTTTGGTCCGCCCCGGGTATTTGATTTCCCCGGTACCACCCATATCTGGGAGGCGTTCCCTTATCCGCCACCTTGGGGAGGCGCCACTGAGGGGATCTAGCAACCCCTCGCGGGGTTATTTTTTTTTTAACCCACAGCGGCATCAACTACGACGGTTATTAGCCGCTTCCCACCGCCCATAAAGGTCATATTAAAGGATAATGCGAACACAGGGACACACTTCACGCCACAGCGGACTATCTGGGCGACTTTTTAAACACAAAACACAGGGGGGTCCTCGGGTAGTTTGTAGGAAAAAAACATAGGTCAAAACATGTAGGTAAGGGGTGATTTGCCAGTATTTAAATAGAGAAAAAAAAATCGAAGCATTATGTTATCAAAGAATGAGAGACAAAAAAGGAATAAAGCAACCGTCGTAGGTTTTTTTGCTTACGCTTTTATCATATATTGTAAGTTATATCTAATTTAATTTCATTTTAATTTATAATTTAATAAAAGTTTAAGTTTAGGTAGCTGTAAATTATGCTTTTTTGTCTTATGATTTTTAATGTCTTGGTAAAATGTAGCGGATTTTATATTTGCCATAGCAATTTCGTCCTCTTAAGGTAGAGTATAGTCTTCGAGATGTTTACTTCATTTAAGCATTGCATAACATTGTCCGGTAAGTTAACCTGTACTCTAATGATTGTATATTTAGTACAGTCCAAAATGATGTGCTTTATGTCCAGAGGGCAACCGCAATGTTCGCACTGAGGTCTCTGCTGTCCAGCGAGGAGATGTAGGGATGTAATACGGCTATGACCTATTCTTAATCGCGTTATAGCGGTTTGTTCCCTGCGATTCATTTTTGGATATTCCCATGTGTTCACAGATGGCTTAATCAGACGGAGATGACATTGCTCATGGTCCCATTCCGATTGCCAGAGATTCTTTATCTGTTGTCTGATAGCGATTTTTGCATCTTCTAGCCTTACTGGAATACTACTCTCATTTTCAGATGTGGCGCCAAGCTTTGCTGCTTCGTCCGCTCTTTCATTTCCTACTATACCTACATGTCCTGGTGACCATACAAATATCACATTTTTGCCAGTAGTAGTGAGCCAATGATAGGTTTCGTTGATGTTCTGAATAAGGGGATCAAAACTGAACGTAGTTTTAATTGTTCGCAAAGCGGTGAGAGAATCGCAGGATATGAGAAAAGTGTCAGTTTGACAGTATTCGACATACCTCAGTGCCTGCCATATGGCATATAGTTCTGCCGTGAAGATTGAAGATGCTCTGTCCAATTTCCAGTAATGGGACTATTCATTTGTTATAAACGCACTGCCCACCTTATCATCTGATTTCGATCCATCTGTATATATAATTGTGGCCCCTTCATACATGTTGAGGATTTCAAGGAAATGCTTCCGATATATGTCTGGATGAGTGTTCTGTTTTGAATAAATCGAACATTCGTCATGCAACTGTATAGGAGATATGGTCCAAGGTGCCGTATCGTAATGTTTTCTTAAATACATTGATGGTACCCTAATGTTAGAATTTTCACATATTTCCTTATATCGAATCACAACAGGTCTTGATATTGTAGGGCGATGGGCAAAGATATCTTGGATGTGTTCATTTAACAACAATTTGTGATTTGGGTCAACACCCAAATCAGGTTGTGTTTATATATTTGCTATGTATCTGACAATGATCTCGTTCATTCTGTTGGACAATGCTGGTATCCCACTTTCCGCTAGTACACTTTTTATAGGGCTTGTGTGGAAGGCTCCTATAGCAGTTCTGATTCCCTGGTAATAAATTGAGTTGATTGGATGTAGGGTAGTTTTTCGCGCACCTCCGAAAGTTTGGCACCCATATTCCAGCTTAGACATAATTATAGACCTGTGGAGTGTTAAGAGGATTTTACGGTCAGCTCCCCAATTTATATTTCCCATGCATCTGATTACGTTCAGAGATTTTCTGCATCTTGCAACTAAATCCTTAATTTGGTGTTTCCAAAGGAGTTTGGAGTCATAGATAATGCCTAAGAATCTTATTTCGGAAACCAGTTCTATTGGCGTTCCTCTCAAATTGATATGGCATTCTCTAGGGCACGATCGCAAGCGACAAAAATGTATCGCCTTGGATTTCGCATGTGAGAAGCGAAACCCTCTCTTTCCCGCTTCATCTGCTACATTATTCACTGCAGCTTGCACTTGTTCTTGAATATTTTGGTGCTCTTTGCCTGATACAAAAATTACAAGGTCATCTACATATATGCTTCTTCCTATATTCTGTGTAAGGTTTCGAACGATGGGGTCTATTGCAATAGCAAACAGTGTAACACTCAGTGTGGATCCCTGAGGGATGCCGTTATGGATCACGTACGAGTTGGAAAGAGTGTTCCCAACTCTCACGCGAATTCTTCTTAGTCGTAGAAAAGACTGAATGAATTTAGGGAGATTTCCTTTGAGGCCCCATGTGTTTAATACGTCCAACACCCCGTAACGCCAGGTCATATCATATGCTTTCTCTAGATCAAAGAATATGGCCGTTAGATGTTCTCTTTGCGCGAAACTTGTTTGTATAGCGTTCTCCAATAGTACCAATGCATCAGACGTTGACCTGAATTTTCTAAAGCCAACCTGAGCATCACAGAGTAGATTGTTTATCTCCAAATGCCACGTCAGCCTGAGATTTACCATTG
This sequence comes from Callosobruchus maculatus, assembly GCA_951848785.1. Lineage (NCBI taxonomy): Eukaryota > Metazoa > Arthropoda > Insecta > Coleoptera > Chrysomelidae > Callosobruchus > Callosobruchus maculatus. The sequence continues at coordinate 930,114 of CATOUR010000064.1, read as the reverse complement.
ATTCTAAGAGCTTACTTAGGCAGCTTGTCAATGAAATAGGCCGGTAACTGGACAGTAGATGAGGGTTCTTTCCTTCTTTTAAAAGGGGTAGTATATATGCTTCCCTCCACTGGGCTGGATATTCCCCAGAAGTCCATATTCCATTGAACAGGTCTAGCAGTTTTTGTTTGCTATAGTTAGGCAACTTGTCTATCATCATGTAAGTGATCCTGTCAGGTCCTGGAGCAGTTTCTTTGGTTTTATTCAACACTTCTTGTAGTTCTCTAATGGTGAAGGATAGATTGTAAACAGACGTATTTTCTTCATCGAAATTTAAGTTAGTTTCGTACAAATGTTTTTCTACTTGGAAAGGATGGTCGTAATTGTTGTTGGAGCTTACGGACTGGAAATAGTCCGCAAAAGCTTCTGATGTGGTTGTAGGATCAGATACAATTTGCTCTCCGATTTTCACAATAGGTGTTTCGGCAGGAAATCTTTTCCCAGAGATAGCTCGGATTTTACTCCAAATTTGTTTTACTGGTGTCTGTGGAGATATACTACTAACATACGTTTCCCATGACTTTTTTTTATTTGATAGAATTAACTGGCGTGCTCTAGATCTCTTCCTTTTAAATTCGATCATATTTTCCATGGTTAAATTTCTATAAAACTGCCTTAAAGCCCTTTTCTTTTCTTCAATGGCTGCTTGGATTTCTGCGTTCCACCAAGGGACTTTAGGTCTTGAAATCGTAGGTCTGGTTATGGGGATTGTCTGCCTGGCAGCGTTATTAATTGAGTCTGTCAAAATGTCAACAGACTCCATCGTATTTTGAGTTAGCTCCATTGGTGACATAAGATTTGTGTACTGTTCCCAGTTTGCTCTATTAGTCTTCCATCTTATTGGCGATTGTATAATGACCCTGGGTGATGCGAATTGAATTTTAATCGGTACATGGTCTGATGGTAATCTATCTTTGATTGTATCCCATGAAAGTAGATGGGATATTTGAGGTGAGCATAGAGTTAAATCTATCATCGAGAAATTATTTGATCTGGAGTTTAGAAATGTGCCTGCTCCTGTATTGAGAAGGATTAGATTGAACTCGTCGATGATCGTTTCTATTATCCTACCTCTATTGTTCAATGTTTGAGAGCCCTAGATTGGGTTATGAGAGTTGAAATCTCCTGCTACTAGATAAGGTGTCGGTAGTTGTGACAGAATGCTTCTTATGTCACTAGAGGTCCAACTATCGTCTGGTAGGTAGATGTTTAGGATGGTCATTTCGATGGGATAAAAAATACGGGTTGCTACGGCTTGGAGCTCTGTCTGCAATGGTACCTGGTGTGCATGAATATTAGTTTTGAGCAATATATAGCTACACCACCTCTGGCTCTTCGGCTGTGCTGAGCGTCCTTTCTGAAAATCGAATAATTTCTTAGGGAGAAAGGCTCATTTTCTTTCAGGTGGGTTTCTTGAATACATACTCCCAGTGATTGTTCCTCATTCAAGAGAGATCTTAGTTCGCAATATTGGTTTTTTATTCCATTACAGTTCCACTGTATAAGGTTTTCTAATGGATTGTTTGATATTTGTGTCTCTGAGTTGTGTCTTGTTTGTTGTTATTTGAACTAAGATCAGCAGCTTCATGGCTTTATATGAGACTAAGATTAAAATATTATAAAATGGTAAATGGCTTAAAAATATCACAGGCGCTAAAATATCACAGGCTCTAAAATATCACAGGTGATTTAGTACTTATTTATCTAAAGCGACGAATGTCGCACATGAGAGTAAATTATTTCCTTGGCTGCCCTTTGGGCCAGCCTCTCTTTCCTTTCCCTTTCTTGGTCGTCACATCTTCTTCCTCTGAGGTGGATTCTATTTGATTACGGTCTCTTTTTTTGTATCTGATATCATGGATGTATTCGTTGAAACTGAATCTGATCGTCTGCGGTTATCTGATGTCTGAGGTTGTTTGAAGGCAGTGTCAGAGGTATTAAAGTCGGTTCTCATCATGTTTTCTATTCTGGATAGAGTTTGTAGCATTTTTTGGATTTCATCATTGGGCCTAGTTACAGCTCTCGCGTAAGATACGTTGGGTGTTGGTGTTGCGGTCTCCACTTTTCTCTTTGCTTCCATATATGGTATTTTTTCTAAAGTTTTAATTCTTTGTATTGCTGCTTCGGTCTTATACTTGGGGCATCCTTTATAAAGAGCTGAGTGGTTGCCATCACAGTTCACACATTTAACTGGATCCTCGCAGGGGGTTTGGTCATGGGGAGGTTTGCCGCAAATGCACAGTTTGTTCAATCTACATCTTTCTGCTACGTGGCCGAATCGTTGACAGTTAAAGCATCGTCTAGGTTGTGGAATAAACGGTTTTACTTTACATCTGTAAAACGCGAGTTTTATATATTCTGGCAGATTTGAACGGTTGAATGTCAGGAGATGATTTGAGCTGTCGGTTAAAGTGCCGTCTTTCTTAGTCTTCATCCTTTTAACTTGAATAACGCCTTCTGATCTCAATTCTTTCAGTATTTCTTCTTCTGTACAGTTCAATAAATCTTTGCAGGTAATTATACCTTTAGACACATTTAGGTTTGGATGTGGTATCACAATTACCGGATAACCAGCAAACCTCTTAACTTCTAACAATCTTGTTGCTTGATTATTACCTTTTACTTCTACTAAGATTCCATCCTTAACTTTGTTTACTGCTTTACTTTCGCCAATTAAACCATATAGTGTTTTCGCTATTACAAATGGACTGTCTTTATCAAAATTGCAACTTTCTTCACCATCTTCTGGTGCTTTTTTGACAAGCAAGAACCGAGGTTGAAAAGCTACCGTCTCTTGCCCTGCCATGTTGGTACCCGTTTTTTGGAGGTCGGGCGCCTCCGTTTGTTTTGCTGTAGGTGTATCCATTCAGGTCCCACGAGTACGGGAAGAAGTATAAGTCGTCTGCAGCAGTGCTCCCTTACTGCAGAAGGGCTACGTATAACCAGAGGTCGCCAGGTATCTGGAGAGCACCGTTCTTGACTATCTAACGTGTAGCCATCCACCCCTCAGCACGGTCCGCATAACACCTTGGGTTCCGGATTTTCTTTACAGGTTTACTCCTGTGAGAGGGGGCAGGGTGAAGCAGGAAAAGACAGCCCCTCATCCCTCCCACTTCCCAAGTGCGAGGTGAAAAGGGAAAGGTGCCCCCCATCCCCACTCCCCCCAACCCACCCCCGGTCGGGCGCTGGCTGTACGGTCTACGACGATACCGTAGCACAGGGAGACCATCCAGTGTAGCATTGCTACAGACAATGTTCCCCCTAGTGGCCAGACGGCCTCGCGGGGTTATTATTATTATTATTATTATTATATTAGAATCCACTGCCATCGTTAAGCAGAATATAGATGCTTTTACGTTAAATCGTAGTATCCACCAATACAAAACCAGGAATTGCAGCGCTATTCTCATTCCTCAAGTTAACCTAACTTCATATAAAAAGAGGCCACTTTATTTATGTAGTATCCCTTACGATAAATTACCTTTGTCAATAAAACAAATCCAAAATATTTCAAAGTTCAGAAAAATGTTGACAGATCTGTTGATAGAAAAAAGTTTCCATAGCACATCGAAGTGTTCATAAGAACCCCACTAATAACGCACAACTTAATTGTAATATTACCTTTAACTCCTTTTTAATCTCTATATGTATAATTTCTTGACTTTTCATAACCATTGTGAATTCATCATCATCATCATCATCATCATCATCATCATATTCATAAAAGATACTCTACACTATTCTACTCTAGCACTTATCTCGGGGCAAGACAAGTAGCCATTGTTTTCTACAAATGCATTTTTGGTATGGTGGCCAAAGATGGAACACCGAGCCACTATTGCAAAACTGGGCAAGGTGTCCGACTACAAATTGTAATAATGAGGAGGCGAGAATGGGTTACTCAGACTGCATACATAACCAAGAGGAATTTACGTAGATCTTGGACATAGTCAACATTGCAAAACTTGCGGAGCGTACCACAATAAATGCAAGAAAGGACTACATAGCTCCAAAATTTGTTATCAACATAAACTAAAAGATTGATTTAGATATTAAAACTTTTGAAGAACAGAACATACAACGGAAATCATCTCAACCGAATCGAAGACCTATAATGAGACAGAGTGATAGTATTTGGAAGAAGAGTCCCACTCACTGTATTTCAGGCAGAGGTGCATGCCATCCTGCACTGTGCAAGGGTAAGCAATGAGCGAGCGTACATAAATAAAAGGATTGCAATACTCACACTCAAGGCACTACAAAGCCTCAGAGTGATTCCTGCACTAGTTGGAATGCCAACAAGAACTGGATGGGCTGACCGATTCCAACAGGCTTGCAAGAATTGGCGCAGAATCTGTCTTGGAGGTGCCCAAGAAATACCTATTTAATATATATTTAAATGATCTTTTCCAAATTGATTGTGTTGGTAAAATAATCAGCTTTGCATACGATACGGCCATACTGTATAAAGAAAAAGAATGGGATAAGGTAAAAACCATTATTGAAAACGATTTTATCAAAATTATTCAATGGCTTACTCAAAAACAATGTACAATAAACTTTTCTAAAACACGCTTTTTACCGTTAACTTCCTATTCTAGAGATTTACCTTCTTTCAACAATATTACATTAAACATAAATAATAAAAAAATAAAAATTGACAGATTAAACAACATAAAGTGTCCAGGAATATATTTAGACTCACACTTGCGTTGGGATGTACATATTAATAATCTATTAAAAAAATTAGATTCGTTTCATATAAGATAAAATTACTAATAAACATATTAACAGAAAAGCATCTACGTACAGTATGCTATGCATTAGTTGAAACCCATCTCATTTATGGTATATTGGCATGGGGTGCTGCATGCACAACATATATAAATGATTTAGATATCCTCCAAAAATCAATTCTAAAATTTATATTTAGAAAACCAAAACTGTATCCTAGTGACGATTTGTTCAGGGAAACTCTGATACACGATGTAAGGCAATTCTATTTCTTACATGCTATCACTCGTTACCACAAAAATTTAAATGAAGAAGATAACATCAAAGACAATCATAATACAAGATATAAATTACACGCAAAAGACATACCTAAAACGAGAAAATCAATTATGCAGAAATCATATATCTATTTGGCGCCAAAACTTTATCAAAAATTACCTAATGATATAAAGGAATTACAATCGAATAAACGCTTCAAAAAAATGTCTCAAAGAATGGTTAAGTACAGTAGATAGAAAAGAGATACGTAAATTAATAAATAAATCATATTATAACTAAATCCATTTATGTACACTAATTCGCCCATGTACTTACAGGCCTAGACCTTCTATGGATGTAAACATATTTATTAACTTGAGAGTAAATAAATATTATTATTATTATTCTGATTTTTGAAGTTTCTCTCGCATGACTGCGGTAGCAACAAATGTTGACGGACTGTGCCAAGTCAACACCTGAACTGTTACTGATAAAAATTTAAGAAAGATCGTACTATATTACAGGTCTTAAGGATTACAGACTTGGAATATTTTGTGTAATTTTTCGTCCAGGCCTAGCTGGTGCAGGTGTGGTGTAAATGTGTTAGGTGTAAGGCCTGAGACCGACATAATCAGGGAGACAATAACAACTTTATTTTGTTTCCAGAGTCGTTTTACTTCTATGGCAAGGTCTGTGTATTTAGATATCTTCCCAGCGTAGGTGGTTTGAACGTTCGTATCATTAGGGATAGCAATATCTATTAAATAGGTAACTTTGTCTGCCTTCGACTGAAAAACTATATCTGGTCTATTGTGTCTGTTGTGTTGTTATTATTATTATTATTGTTATTGAGGCACTTTATAACTATGACATGAAAACTCTCCATGTATCCAAATTATCATGTGACCTAAGTTTTTTTGTTTCTCGTTGCGGCAAGGAATCGATTTTCTCTAAAACCCTACCAATAGGCCAGCCGAGGATGATCATAACATCCTGCCTAAGACGCTACTAGTGCATTAAATCTTCCCTTTAAGTTGTAATAACAGCAGATACAAGGACAGTCTTAATCGCTTGATTATTCTCCTGCATCTGCGCCACACGCTCAGACGACGCTGTTCTAATGAAGATGCAAATAAGAAACGTGATGGGTGTGCAAGAATGACACGATTCCGACGCCAGCTTGGCTTGCAACGTATAACGGTTTTTAACATGAAGCAACGAGAGACAGAAAACATCTCGTTACTCAACTTAGCTAATTAGAAAGGAGGAGTCGACTACTTACGTTGTTGTTACAAGCTGTTGTCAGATATTTTGTGAATAGCTTTTAAAAAAATGGAGTAACGCACTTAATGAATGTAAAATTGGTTCTGAGAGCAACCTTAATTAGTTGAAATACTGTTGTATTATTCATAGGCAAAGGAAACCGTTTAAAGCAGATAAAAATCTAGAAACCATGAAAATCGTTTTTGATTGTAATAAGAATCTGTACGCCCAGGAACCTATTAGAAATACGAATAGTTACCTTGCACTTAGAAGCACATGACGTATATTTAGCCTAATGTCACTTATAGATGTTTGGAAGCCTCAAATTAAGGAGAATAACAACCAAACAACGTAAGTGTTCATTATTTCATTTCATTTCATTAGTTCAAGTAAGAAGATCAAAATTACTTATTTCAAGTGACAGCTAACAGTATACTATAAACAGAGCTATACTCGTTGTTCTACAGATTCATATTCAGTAGCATATACATTAATAAACATATCATTAATATGCATAACTCGCACTTACTCAAGTCGGGTCTTCCTAATTATTTTCAGTTGCTTAATAAGCTTCAGATGACACCTAATCTAGGCTGTGTCGTATGACAAGAGGCCAGAAAAATTTCTTTTAGATGCTGGATTTGCAACAGAGAATACTTCAAGTATAATGAATTCAGTTGTTGAGATTACATTGTCCAACTTATAATTTTGTATGATATACGGTCACCGCCTAGCATAGACTTACTTTGACTTATCTTTTGATGTTTAAAATTTTTTATTTTTCTGAAATGAGACAAAAACTCGGAACAGAGACCAGCTTCGAAATCAGCGCACCTGAATAAGCCAACACACGAAGCTTCATCCCGATCGAGGTCAAGAAATACTTTGGACTTTTTTTCTATTTTCTTCGATTTTAGAACACAGGCTTTCGACCCCCATTTTGACATGTTCACTCAATCTTTTTCTACTGTATCCCATGTAAAATTTTCCACGGAATCGAATGGCGTGCTCAGGTTGGTTTTCTACTTTACCTAATTCAAGACGCTGCCGTACTGTAGATGCAAATAAGAACGTAATGGGCGTGTACAGATTAGTAGACGTCAGCTTCGCTTGTCTGTTAAATACAGCGGCTTTTGACACAGACTAGCAAACTACTCACACAACTTAATCAATTATAGAGTAAATGGTGAACTACCTAAATGTGTTCTTTTTTCCTCTGATCCTTAATTCTCCTTAGATGTTTCGTAATTGACTGCAATGAATCTCTTACGCAGCACCCGACATGTCTATAGTATACTCCTATTTAGCTGGGTCCGAAAAATGAAAAAACCTGGAAGTTATTTAAAATAAACAAGTCCATAGATATGTAATATTGTCGTTGGAATATTGTTTAAATGTTTCGCAAACCTGATGAAACCATACAGCAGATAAAAGCTGGACACCATAAAAAATCGGACTGTACTATACCGATCTGCTTCTATTCGCTCATCTCTATGGTTGTATTACCATACAAATTCCGCTATAGTAACAAAGTAGGTTTATAGGATAAAAAATGATACACTAATTTGCCAAATGGCAAATAAGGAATGCAAGACAATGAATATTTATATGAAAACTTCCGGCAGTTTATCTCCATAGCATCGGAGTACCGCTGACAACCGACTATATCATGCACAAATGGACGGTTAAGTTTTTAATTAGAATGAATACGCTCCAAGCTAAGCGTCTCATGCGACATTTTATAGGGATAAATGACTAACAAGTAGGGTTTCACACTCTAGTTTGCCGCTTACTTGAAAGAAATACAAATATGTAATTCAATATTACTGTATATCTATGTTTAGCTGAATTAGTGAGAATTTTACTGGTCAAGATGATGGGAACAGCTGGACTCTACCAGACTCCCATCCCGTAGCAAATGTCCAATTAATAAATCCAGTGTCTCATAAAAATTTATACTTGAACTCAAATTTTCGCTTTTTTGCTGGCTAATGACGAAATACAGTTTCGAAATTATGGTAGTGTTCCTTGTAATTAAAGTGTCATCCAAACAGACTTTTTCAACAATACTTGATAATCTAGACAATGCCTCGTAAGGACGAGGAGATATTGGGAAATTTTTGTTACACAGAATATGTGGGATTCACCACTGGCGTCATTTTTTATGCAATTCCCTAGCTGAAATGTTTATCTCCATTTCTAGTATTTATGGTCCCATTTCTTTCCATAATCCCCGCCAGTGATTCACTATTTAAAGTTGCGGCAAACTAACGTTTCGTCTCAGAGATAACCACAGTTGGGTCGACCATTAACTTACTGCTAATTAATTTCTGTTGGAATTTGCGGGCTCGAGAGCGGTGTAACGCGGAATTGCTGATATAGGAATGTCTTCTACGTCGAAACTTGCTAAAAGGTTCTGCTCTCTAATATATCAGATGATGCTATCGGTATCCGAGTAAATGAAGTTAGTTAAACTATAGTTTGTTCCTTTCTTTCCAATAACTTCTATCTATATACGTATCCCACGCAAATAACCACGCTAAGCCGATACCGTCTACCCAGGATTATAAGATAGATAAGTTTATTGATCCAGTTTACATTTAAGAATGTTTGAGGTACAAAGGAAGGAAAATATTACTCTTTACAAGTGTTTCTTAACAAATTTACATAAATAGTGAGTAAACATTTTTCTGTAACTAGCAGACCGCGTAGGCAGCTCCTAAATAGAATTCCGCGGCTGTTGTGGAAAGGTTGTGTTAGGGGAAGTATGTTAACGCGGGACTTGTAAAGGCCAACACCCGCAGGCTCAATAAATACATCTCCTGGCAGTCTACTCCAAGCCTTGGAAACCCTGGGAAGAAATGTGCGGTCGTATCGCTCGGTTCTTGATGTATGAAGACCGACCGCCTTAGGTTGAGATGCAGCAGTCACGCGAGTGTTTCTGGTAGGAATGGTGAGCGGGGAACTATAGAGGGTAGCTCAGAGGAGCAAACTCCGTTTAAATATAGGTAGAAGAAGAGTGAGAGGTCAGCAACCTCACGCCGGTGAGAAAATGGTTAGAGGTGGTGCGTTAAGACTGGGTCATCAATTAGTCGAATTCCCTTTTCTGAACAGCATTAAGTATAGACAGGTTAGTAGGGGCAGCAGCTACCCAGACATGAAAGCAAAACTCCAGTCCAGGTCTTATCTGAGCTTTATGTAACTTGAGGAGGTATGATGGTGAGAAGTACTTTCTAGCCATGGATAGGTAGCCATGCTTCTTACCACCAGCTGTTGCAGTTGACGCAACGTGTTCGTGCCAGATCAGATTTTCTGTAATATTGGCTCCTAAGAGCTTGAATAAGTGACCCCTTGGCAGAGCCTGATTGCTCATTAGGACCGAGTGCTGGCTTATTTATAGAAGTTTGCAAATCTATTATAGTAAACAAATTGAAGTTTATTTACTACTAACAGACTATGGCTTAGATCGAAGTTGGCCATTCTTAAGGAACCGCTATCGAGCAGGAGCTGTAGTTGCGAAAGAGAAGCCATGGACGCCTTTAGTCCACACAAAGGAGGCATGATTAAGAAAAGTTTAGGAAACGCTGCTATAGAGAGCAAGGCTTTTATCTCCTTCGCTGAAAAGTCTAGCCTGACTACGACGTTATTTAGGTGATATATGGCACCCTAATTAATGAACGGCTAATCTAATAAAGCTACAACTGCAACTTCAACGAATACGTACCGTTTCCTATGGATCCCTCGGGAGAATGCAAGAGACGCTAGAAACTTTATTAAAATTACGACGTAAGAGAACTCCAAGTGAGCTTTAAATGCTTTTCTAGCAGTGGGACGTTTGGAATTTTTCAACAATTTGCTTGCAGATGAGCAATTAAGACGTTATTTTCCAGGCGAGAATGCAGAAATACGTTTATTAATGCGCAAAATGCGGAATTTTACGTTTAATCGATACAGTGTGAGCTATGCAGGACTCTAATAATTGGCAGATAAGGGGAGAGGCGGTTGGCCATGCAAAGACAGCCAAGCAGGTGGAAGAAGCATTGCCTATCTCTGCCTACAGGATTGTAGAAGCGAACCGTCTATCAAGGTTGGATTAATCTTTCGGTCTGACCACTTCCAGTATTAAGGGGTCGAAAAGATTCAGTTTCCCGAAGAAGCATTGGCATGTTACACGGACGGCTCTCGTCTAGCTAACGGATAGGACTCTTTAAGGAAGTACTCTTTAGGCCCGAAAATGACGATTTTAGAAGCAGAAGTATATGCACATAGCATAAGGTTTACATCTGCTCTGATAGTTAGGCGGCAATGAAGGCCATCTGCGGGCCCAGAACTAGGACACCCCTGGTTCAGGAGTACGCGGAGAGACTGGAAGAGCTGGCGAGGCTAAAGAAAGTTACCTTGATGGGGGTCCCGGGCATACATTTCCTTGGTAACGATGACGCCGATAGGCTGGCCAGACTCGGTACTGGGAGAGCTTTCGTTGATCTGGAACCCGCATATAGGATTATATAGGCAGCTGGTAACGTCAATCTTCAGAAAGTGGGTGAACGAAATCATGGATAAGCAGTGGAAGCAAAGTGAGGGATGCAAACAAACCCAGGATTTTATAGCCGAGCTGAACACATCTAGTTCAGCATGGCTACGGAAGTAAGGCGAATGGGCAGTCAGAAACCTCGTGGATGAGATACGAGATCTTTGGATCCGATAGACTCCTTCCAGCCAGAGGAATCACACTCCCTAAGCTCAGAGACGTGTCTAAGTTTGTCTGCGTAGACATGTCTATAGACCAATCCCCGTCTACAGGCCTGTTGTGAGACCAAAAATCGCAGGTCTATTATGGTCTCCCGACAGGAATGGGCGACTTCATGCAGAATTAGACATGTTGCGCAACATTTTGACAGTGTGGACGTCAAACGAAGACTAGTCCTAGTCTGTCTCTAGCTACCGAGTGAAGAGCTTCAACTGTTTTTGTGTTCAGCTCTTGGTGTGGCTCTTTATTTTTTGTTTTTGTACAGTGCTTTGTGAAGATGTGGTCGAACGAGGAAGTTTTAAAACTGATTGAATATTTACAGGCGTCTTATTGTTTGTGGGATGTTACAAGTCCCGACTACAAAAACCAGCTAAAAAGAAAATTGGTCCTGGAATCTCTGGCTGCAAAACACAATGTGACAGTGGCGGAAGTTGAAAAAAAAAATGATGAGAAATCCTTGGTCTCGTCTAAGTCTTCACATTGTTGTGTAGACGCTAAACGAGACAAAAAATGGTGTCTCTAGACGGTCCATAGACCGTGTTTCTAGACTGTCTATAGACAAATCGCGCAATATGGTCTACTAGTGAATGTATACAAGGCTTAAGAGGTTATATTCTGGGATAGCAAAAAGGACCTACTGAGGCCTACTTACCAGGCGCGGCCGCCCCACAGCTACTACTGCTACTACTACTACTGCAGTGTAAGCTATTTGTAGTAATGCGTTGGGATCGCAATATTTCTACAAAATGTTCACCTTGAATGTTCTGTAACAAATCCTGATATACAGTCAATGCTATATTTAAAAATATATATAATTTTCGACGTTTCGACTCTAAAAGTGCGTCATATTCAGGGCGTGAATGGTATATAGATTATACCACAACAGTCTCAAATCTTTTAGCCGGGTGGTGTTGGCAACTTGATTCTTATGGAGAGAGTTCCTCTTCTCAAGATGTGTAACTAAAATTACGTTTTCCTTTTTCATTGTCATTTTCATCTATTGTAGTTTCTTCTGAAGAAGTCGATAAACATTGACGTAATGTTGAAAAAGCAAAGAAGAAGCTATAATCTTTCGCTGACTCACTCTGTACTATTAAGGAACAAAATCGATGGATAAATTGAAATAAAAAACCAATCCTCCATGTAACTGTAACCTAGTTCACATCAACGCCAGCCAAGTCCGTAACTGAGAATTATTTATTTTGGCAAGCATCGGAAGTTGCAAGTACTCGTATCCAACTCCCGCATATCAACACTCAGAATCCAGGTTTCGAAGAACCAATTTGTTAACAGAAACTGGGTAGATTTATTTTATTTTCTTGGAACGCCCCCAAAATTAATGCGGATGCAAACATTCTGCTTCATTATTGATGAGGTTGGAACCAAGATTGCCAAACATGTTCCATAATACATTATTTTCTTTTGTTAATTTCATTTTGTGGTTCTGAGCCAAAGAGTAAAGTGTTTCTAATCTGGTCTGGCAAGTCTAAAGTAGTGAACATCAGTTTGATTTTGGTAATTTAAAATTACGCAAGCAAAGAAAATGGCAGGTTTTTTGTATATTTTATACTATTTGTAATACAAATCAAATCACTCGTGCGTTTTAGCAAGTGGCATCCATCATTTTTCAATAAAAAAATGAAAAGTCAGTGTTAGGCTTTGTGTCTTTCTGTTGTTTATGTTAATTTTTTTATAACCTTCACCATCAATTGTTTTAGTTGCCTGAGGATGACTTAATATAAGTCGAAACGTTGCAGACAGGAAAATAAGGAGTTTTAGTTCATATGACCTTATCACATGGCTTGTTGTACTGAGGTAAAGGGATAACATTTTGAGCATTTGCTGTAACCGCTTTGATGTTTTTTGCAGTTAATTTCCTATTTTAGCTTGGGCGGATGCAATGTAAATTTATTTTTATTTCCGAAATTATGACGTTTAGGTATAGGAAATGTTATATAAGAAATAATCAGTATTTTTCAAAAATTTGAGAAGTGTAGAAATATACAGGGTGATCTATTTGAAATAACAAATTTCATTCTATTTCCGGAAAAACAGTAGATGCAACAGTGTAAATACCATTACAAGGTTGCAAGTAATCGTGCAAACCGTTTTCGCTGAGGCGTTCCATACTTTAGACTCGCTCTGTATGTCAATGACTTACTTTCAGTATCCAAAAGCCTGCAAAGTGTATCGATAAACGAAGTGGTCAGTGATGTTTTGAACCCTACACACAGGTAGCTATTCTAGATCTGATTCTCTTCTTGATATATGTCAGTGACTTATTTTTACTTGATACTGGAAGCATCATTTGTAGTTCTACCTATTAGGCAGAGAGCTGGGAGTCACTTAGAGATAAAGTTCGTGAAGAAGACTCTGTTAAAGCAAAGAGGTGGACTGATAGTACATACCTCACCGTTAATCCCGAAAAGGCTCACTTCCTACCCTTTCACAATAATAGGTTTTCTGCCCCAAATTATGAGAATATCATCACTACTACTAATATGGGCCCATGCCAGCCCTTTTCTTCAATACTTACGTGTACAAGTATATAACTATCTTAGATGGGATTCTAATGTTTTTTAATGAAAAAAACTGAGATGCATAATTCACGTCTTATATGAAATAAAATACTGCCTAAGCAACCACAATTTGAGGCGTTAGTTGAGCCTCATTTACTATACGGAATTGTAGCTTGCAAATTTTAAAACCTCGTTCAGACTATATGCAACTAATTCAAAAAGACTTTTTAAATTGATTATCAGAAAGCCTTTATCATATCCTATATCAGCTGTACATGAGGAAATAAAATTGTGCAACGTGAGGAAAATGTATTTTTTTCAAAAGTAATATATTCCTACATAAAAACAAAAATTTGTCAAGAAGGCTGCCACAGAATTGTGAATTATTTTAATTGTGATACTAGATTCTAATTACATATTTTTGTTTCAGTTTCTGAGAAGGAAATACGACAATGGTAAGTAATACCCCTACATGTATTTCACTGTAATGATACATAAAATAACTAATTTTGTATACTTTAATCTTAATATTTCACTTATCCAGAATATTCCAAAAATAGACGTTACTATCTTACAGACAGTTTGAGTTGCTTTCATCTAACTTTTGCACATGTTAGAAAATAAACTTTATATAATCTATCTCTAAGCAAATAACAATAGATATCTGTGGCGAACTAGTTGCAAATTTTATATTCTTATTGTACTACCTTTAATGAAGTAATTTCATAACCCCCTACATGTCATTTTGGTTCTTTTAGGTAATATCTAAGTATTAATTTAAATTCACAGGTAGATAGTCTATAGAGAGCTTCATATATTCTACTCTTGAAGTGATAGAAACTTTATTTAAAAATGTGTAGTTATATCTTACCTTGTATGTTTAATATGTGTGTTATCATGCAAATTGTTAGTATTGCAAGTTCTAGGCAAGCTTTCAATTACTTGCTCTGAAAGCAGCAGGTATTAAAGGTACACTTTATCTTAATATTTCTGTAACCTACTGACTACTTACAACCCCTGTGCCGTACTGTTATAATAAACTAGCGGAAAACCAGTCACGCTATTTTGAGAGCGACATTTCTAATTTCCTTGAAAGCAAGCACGTTCTGGGTAAATAAACATTCTGTGAAAGGCAGTTCATTCATGAAGCGGCATATTTAGGTATTTAGTCGTGTCTGTGCGTCTAGTTTTATATAACTTTTTTATATTATCTTAGCTTTTTTAATTTTTTGTATATGTATTACTATATTATTTAATCAGTAATTAAAGAAGGAAAAGAAACACATATACGTGACGATCACAGATGTCACAAGTCGGATGTGTTTGTCTGTATCTGCTCATATCTCTTTACAGTGTCTGGCACACTGAACTCCGTAGGTCGTCTGGTTTCTTGTGGTACCTTTGGTTTTATACGCAAACTTATTTTTGTGTGTAATCAGAGTAAAAATAAAATAAGAATTTGTTTGAGGCAAAAAAGCGGATAAAAAGGAAGTGGATTTTAAAACGTATTTGATACATACTTACGAAAACAAATGTCTTTTTTTATCCTTTGTTATTAAGAAAATATTACGCTTCAAAAGAATCCTTATTTTATTTAGCTTATGCTTATAAAATTGGAAAAAATTATTTTTGTATGAAATAAAGGCACCGCAAGATTTGATATAATAATAATAATAATAATAATAATAATATTTATTTGCAGCAAAATAATATCAGAAAACGTCATTACAAGAAGGGCTTGAGTGGCTACAAAAAGGACTAGTAGGCAGTCGAAGACTGATCAGAGTACTAGCCCTAATTAAAACTAAAATATTAAAAATAACAAGCAATTTTAAATTAGAACTACAAAAACAGAACGTAAATAATAAATCACAAATGAAGGAATTTAACTTACCTAAATTCAAATCAACAAAAAAGAGGAGAAAAGGAAGAAAATAAATATGTAGCGGCTAGGAAGCTACAAGCTTTTAGAGAGAAGCAATTCTTTAACTTTCTTTTTGAACGCGATAGGGCACAAAGTTTTGAATTGGAGTGGCAATTTATTATAAAAAAAGTACACATTGTATGAGTATGATCTTTTGAATAAAGCTGTGTAATGTTGTGGTGGAGATATTAAACCTCTAAACCTGACATTAACATTATGGACATCACTACGGTACTTAATTTTGTGATATAAGTAGGGAGGACACTTATAAATAATAATTTTGTGAAATAATACCAGAGCATGTAGTTCACGTCTGGATTGCATATTTAACCAACCTGTGTCTGAGAGTTTGTGTGAAATGTGCTCATATTTCCGTATTCCATAAATATACCTTAAACATGAATTTTGTACACGCTGAATGCGATCCGTATCAAAGTTAGTGAGGCAGGGCCCATATATTACGTCACAATAATTGAATAACGATAGTATAAATGTTTCCATGAGCATAATCTTAATCTTAATAGGCAATATGTACCTGTGAGAAAATAACATTTTCAACCTGCAGTATGCGTTATTTATACACTTATCAATGTGGTTAGAGAATCTTAAGTTAGTATCTAACTCTACACCTAAATTTTTTGCTACCTTAACATTGGGTAATACATTGCCATTAATACTAAGCTTCAAAGATTCTGAAACCACATCCTTATGCTTACCAAAAACTAATACCGCAGACTTCGATGGATTGAGAAGTAGATTATGCTTCATGCTTCGTTCTGCCAGGTTATTTAATTCATTATTCAATACCCTATTAGCTTCCACGACGTTGTTGAAGGAAAAGGAAAACTTGATCTGAGTGTCATCTGCATATGTATAAGATTTAGAATACTGTAAGCAGCTACAAATATTTAAAGAATAAACAGTAAATAGGACAGGCCCCAAAACTGACCCTTGAGGAACTCCACAAGAAACAGTTTTTCTACTGGAGCAGCCAGTATTAGTTTCTA
Organism: Callosobruchus maculatus; assembly: GCA_951848785.1. Taxonomy (NCBI): domain Eukaryota; kingdom Metazoa; phylum Arthropoda; class Insecta; order Coleoptera; family Chrysomelidae; genus Callosobruchus; species Callosobruchus maculatus. Next base: position 913,620 of record CATOUR010000064.1, on the reverse strand, counting down.
CAAACTGAAGACGATTCAACAAATACTTTTTGAACAATTCAATTGCTTCTTTAGAACACCCTATATAATGTAAAATAGAAAGCATCATCTGATGATCTATCGTGTCAAAGGCTTTCGTGTAGTCCAGCAGCACGAGTGCGCTAGACTGGCCTTCATCGATGTCTCTGATAATATCATCAGTCACATCCAACAACGCCGTAGTACAACTGTAGCCAGCTCGAAATCCTGACTGATAAGATGGAAGTATGTTATACTTATTTAAGTGAGACACAAATTGGAACTTCATAACTTTTTCAATTACTTTAGAACAAACTGGCAGGATAGAAATTGGCCGCAAATCAGAAAAATTATGTACAACTTTCTTTTTAGGTAAAGGAAATATTTTTGATACCTTCCATGCATCTGGAAAGGCATTATTCAACAAACAAGTATTAATAATATGTGTTAGCACAGGTAAAATGAACGGACAACACAATAAAATCATTTCAACGTTTAAACCATCTGCACCAGTGGCATTAGATTTAATTTCTATTAGGTACTTGTAAACTACAGACTCAGACACAGGAGAAAAATAAAATTCAGTTTCAAACGACGTAAAGCTGTTTTCTTGATAGAACTTAATTGTGTTAGTATCTACAGTTGAATCTAAATTTGAGCTTAGAATAAAATGATTGTTTATATCTTCTGGTACATCGAAATCAGCTGGTATACTAGTGTCCTTTACTTTCTCGACTATGCCCATCTTTTTTAATCCATTCCATAGTAACTTTTGACTACCATTAGAATTATTTATACAAAATTTAATATAGGCTTTTTTTTCATTACGTATCGCATTAGTGGTGAGGTTCTTTAAGGTTTTGTAATATTCCCAATGTTGAGCATTACGGGTGCGTTTGAATTTATTTAACGCCTTGTTGCGTAAAGATATCATCAGCTTAATTACATCTGTAATCCAGGGCAGCTTATTCCTTTTACCTCTAAATTCCTGCATTGGTGCTAAGGTGTCAAATAAATTCAGCATAATAGAATTGAAAAAAGTCACTTTTTCATTAATATCTTCAATGTAGAAAATATTTTGAAATGGAGATAAGATTAATAATTCAGTAAGTATATCCTTGTTAATGTTCTTCAGATTCCTGAAACTAAATTTTTTTTCTGAATTAGGTACTTCTAAACTCGCCTGACAGTAAACCAAATGATGATCTGACAAATTAATTACCTCCTCTGCCCCTTTTTTTGTAATGGTTAGGTTATCTGGTACTAATATTACATCCAGAAGGGAAACACTGTTTCTAGTTAAACGGGTAGGCGTCTCTATGATTTGTTTCAAGTTAAAAATTCCAATACACCTGTAGAAGTTAATAACGTGACAATTTAGCATGTCCAAGCAATTGATGTTAATATCTCCGCCACAGACAATATCAGTAGAACAGGGAAAAAAGTCTGTAAAATTTACTTCTAGATTATGAATGAACTCGTTTACATTTTTATTTGGAGGTCTATAAACAGTTCCAAATATTAAGATTTCCTTATTCAGTTTAAATTTAATCCATATCTGTTCTACAGCTTCACAATCAGTATATTCCACCGTTGAAAAAGACAGACGATTATTTACATATATTGCCACCCCACCACCTCTCGTATTCCGATCTTTCCTAACTAAATTATACCCTTCCAAATCGATACTCTGATCAGAAATACCATCATGAAGCCAAGTCTCACATACTCCAATGATATCATACTTCCTTTCTAATACAAACTCCTTGAAATAACAAAATCCATTTGTGAGTGATCGAACATTAATAAAACAAAAGCTAAACTCCTTCATCAAAAACTATTGGCATACAGCAAGGAAAAATTGATTAAAATAACACCAGAACTGCTGTACATAAAAATATTTATAGCTAAGTAAACATAGATATATAATACCACGCGCAGGTAACAAGGATAACCGCGGAGCCCACTAACAACACTTCACTTTACACCTTATACCTTCCCACTTTTACATGCTAATAAAATTACAAAATACGTGTTAAGGTGCACAAAAAAAGAAATAGTGGTATATAAACAGTAGCAATCAAGAAGCATCATCAACATCAATTTTTTATAAAAAAAAATACTTAAACCTAATATTATTTACAGGTAACTAGAACAGACAGGAATTTTTTTTGTACAGAATACCTATTTAAGCATCTATACACTTGCCACGTGCAAAAAAAAAATTGAGAAAAAAAAAACATAAGAGATTAAAAAAAATCGTTACAAAAGCTTTTATCCTTCATTATCATATGCATATGAAACATCCTCAAAAAATAATAGAAAAGAAAAACAAAACATAATATCCCATAATGTGCTCAAGCAAGCCTTAAGCTAGGCTTAATCGTTGCTAGCACATCAAAAAGTTGCAATTTACAACTTACAGAGATCTTCTTTCGTTTTAATGATCACCCTCTGATTGCCCTTCATCGCCATAATGGTCCCATGGTGAGTCCAGACGCTCCTTAGTGACGTCTTTTCAATGGCGGCCTCCATTAGTTTTAATCTGGCATCAGTTAGGTCCTCCTTTACAACTACTCCAGATCCTTTGAACATCTTCTTTTTACTATAAATATTCTGCTTTGTACCAACCTTAGCAAATTTCAGAAGGATTCCTCTAGACTGACTATCTTGCTTCTTCCCAAATCTGGTACAGAAAACAATGTCATCTGGATTAAGTTTTGTACTCAAATGAGTTTCAAACAAGTGGATAACAACATCTTTAAGATTTTCCTGCGGGTTCTCTTTAACTTTGAATAATCTCAAATTACAGGATCTTGCTTCTTGCTCGTAACTATCAAACTTTTGTGTAAGATATTCGTTCTCGATTTTCAGCATATTGGTCTCCTCTTTTAATTCTCGTATCACTGTACTATTTTCTTGGCATACCTTATCGAAATCTCGCCTCAGCTGGTCAATTTTTTCAGATATGGTTTTTGCCAGGTTGTCCGACACTTTTTGTACCAATTTGTCGATAAATCCTTCTTCCGTTAATATGGAATTAATGGTATAGGTAACGGAATTTTTAATCTCCTCCCTAATTTCCCGCGTTATAACCATTTTCCAGATGTAAAACTTCGTCTGACTGTAACTAGTAACACCAGATACTTGTGTTAAAAAATTTGACTTTGTAACTCCACTTTATACCACTTATTTTGACGACTTTAGCTGGAGCTCACACAAAACACTGTTTACTGTCTGCCGGTCATATTACTCTTCTCTTCTCTTACTCTTATAAAATAATGTTTTATGTAGCAAAAGCTGTGGGATGATATTTGAAAAAAAAACTTGAGGGTGAGTATCAGCGGTTCAGATTAAAAAAAAAATTGAAAGCATGGTACGATAGGCTATCCAGTACCCTTGAAAGAACCACTTAGTTTTTTGTTTCTGTGTTTTTCTTATGAAAATATTGCGCCTCAAACAAATCCTTGTATTATTTACCTCATGCTTATGACGACGAAAAAAATAGGTTTGTGTATAAAATGAGAGGTGCTACAGGATTTTAAATAAAATAAGAACTTAGTTTGTGTAGGAAAAACTATTGGGTGCTATTTGAAAAATATTGGGGGTGAGTTACAGGAGTTAAAGTACAAAAAATATGTTGTTTTGTTACGAGAATATGACGTTTCGAGGAAATTTATATCACCCTGTATACATATAACTCCATTCTTAGACTAGAGATCATTAATAACTTTTTTGGACTGAGTTGCATGGTGGAAGTTCAGTTGCATGAAAAGAAATTTAATCGCAAAAACTTTCTAACGCGGTGGACGGTGGTATTCAAACATTTCCGACCACGCTTCTATTTGCATTTAAATAAAGAAACAGTAGCTGTTTGCTAAGACTTCTAAGAACGACGCGACATTTCTAATTTCCTTGAAAGCAAGCACGTTTTGCGTAAATAAACATACCTCGGAAGGCGCAAATTAGATTTCAAAGAGAAGTTCATTCATAAAATTCATAAAATGCACAGAAAAGTTTGGCTAGTTTTGCGAGTTCTAAACATTGGAACTAATAACAGAGCACAGCAGCAAAATAGAAGTACAGGCAGTTTTTTCCGGTTAAACCTACACACAACGCGTCCCAACGGGTCTAAAAGTTTGTCAGGAGTTTTGTTCACCGTCATAGAGTTTTTATTACTTCCTGTTGTAATTTCTGATTTATAGATCGTATAGTCGGGAGTTTTATTAGGAGGGATGATTCTGGATTCCCGTAACTAATTTTTAAACTTCGCAACAAATAAATAACTAAAATTATATATCTGAAGCTCGACTTGTTTATGCTTTTACTTCCCACACCGATAGGTGAGGGGAGTATTGTGATCGCGAAAATTTTTGATTTTGAGATAATACGCTTTTTGGGCGTTTTATGACGTCTACATAACGAAAATCCACGTCACTCATTTCCGTCGGTCTGTCTGTCTGTCTGTCTGTCTGTCGGTCTGTCGGTCTGTCGGTCTGTCGGTCTGTCGGTCTGTCGGTCTGTCGGTCTGTCGGTCTGTCGGTCTGTCGGTCTGTCGGTCTGTCGGTCTGTCGGTCTGTCGGTCTGTCGGTCTGTCGGTCTGTCGGTCTGTCGGTCTGTCGGTCTGTCGGTCTGTCGGTCTGTCGGTCTGTCGGTCTGTCGGTCTGTCGGTCTGTCGGTCTGTCGGTCTGTCGGTCTGTCGGTCTGTCGGTCTGTCGGTCTGTCGGTCTGTCGGTCTGTCGGCCTGTCGGTCTGTCGGTCTGTCGGTCTGTCGGTCTGTCGGTCTGTCGGTCTGTCGGTCTGTCGGTCTGTCGGTCTGTCGGTCTGTCGGTCTGTCGGTCTGTCGGTCTGTCGGTCTGTCGGTCTGTCGGTCTGTCGGTCTGTCGGTCTGTCGGTCTGTCGGTCTGTCGGTCTGTCGGTCTGTCGGTCTGTCTGTCTGTCTGTCGCTTTTTTCTAGCCTCGTAATCTCAGCAATCGCTGCATGGATTGTGATTAAATTTGAGCAGCGGTATGCTGTGGGGTCGTAGTAGGTAACGTTCCTATAATTTTGAAAATCGGTGCATGGGCGGCGGAGTAATCAGCAAAAAACAAAAAAAATTAAATATTGCTGAAACTTCGTTTTTAGGCGTTAAAAAAATTAAATATTGCTGAAACTTCGTTTTTAGGCGTTTTAGGGGTCCCTGATCATTTTGTACTTTTTTTTTTGGTGGGGGTGAAATTGGGGTGGTTGGGGGGTGGGGGGTTGTGAAATTGAAAAATTTGTTGCATTCATAATAGACTGTCCACTGACCTGTGAAGGAAGACCTGGTGGCATAAATAACTTTTTTAGGTCCATCCGAACATTGCCTTCCTATTACAGAAAGCAAAGGATTTTTTTCTGATGTAAACATACGAGAGTAATGCTTTAGATCGGTATATATTGTGTAACGAGGACACTGTTGAATTGATCTTAATGAAATTTTGACACAGTATTACTACCGTGGCGAAGATGGAAAACGCGTATGGTTTTCATAAATCGTGCCAGTGGCGGCGCAGAAATAATAAAAAAGCTAAAAATATAAAAACAGCTCAAACTTTGTTTTAGAGGTTCCTGATCATTTCCTGCGTCTTTTTGGGTGGGGGTGAAATTGGGGTGGTTAGGTGATTGGGGGTTGAAACATTAAAAAATTTCTTGTAGGTACTCATAATAGGCTGTCCACTAACCTGTGAAGGAAGATCTAGCGACACAAATCACCTTTTTAGCTCCATCCGAACATTGCCTAGCCTATTACGGAAACTAAGGGACTTATTTTTTTCTGTATACATACGAGAATTTATTGCGGTTTAAATCGTTTTGCATTTTGTAGCGTGGACACTATTAAATTGATTCTAATGAAATTTTGATACAGTATATTGTTACCGTGGTGAGAATGGAAAACGCGTATGTTTGTTAAAAATCGTGTCAGTGGCAGCGTAGCAATAATCAAAGAACGAAAAGTATGAAAACAACTCAAATTCGGTTTTTAGATGTTTTAGGGGTTCCTGATCATTTCCTACCAGTTTTATGGGTGGGGGTGAAAGTAAGGTGGTTGCGGGGTGGGAGGTTGTAAAACTGAGAAGTTTGTAGTATCGATAATAGGCTGTCCATTGACCTATGAAGAAAAGACCTAGCGGCATAAGAAAACCAAAGGGGGGGGGCTGGCGATTATTTGGTTGCAAGGGATCTCAGACTAAATCTTCATGCTATGGGAAAATAATAAACTGGTATCAGCGTAATGTGTGGGAAGTACTGAGTCAATCAACTTGACGTCATTTTTATGATTAGGTTTTAATCCAACGTCAATAGTGTTGCCCCGTTATCTTTTTACAAAGATTGATCTCTGACCCTAGTGATATGCAGTGTATTACAAAATACGTAGATATAGTTTAAAAAAACTGAAGAAACATGCTTTTAAAAAACATCGAACTAAAAAGTTACAAATAATTTTAAAAACAAGCTTAAAATAACAATGCACGAAAAATGCTTGTATGCTTGTCGAAAAAGCGTGAGCGCTTTGTGCGTAAATAGAGCGCCCACATCTTTTTTTATTTTTTATATTGTATTTATTTCGTTATTTTTGTAGTTATAAACTAGCGTTGTCTTGATAGTAGCGCTATCTGCCAGACCTTATGTAAAACATTCGAGATCAGCAACTTGTCAGTTTTAAATTTAATTAAAGAAGTAAGTAGGATTATAAAAATCACCCTTTATTAAAAAATAATAATATTACAACGCGGGTTTACAAACGGTCACGGTCACCCAATCAAGTACTAACCGCACCCGATGCTGCTTAGCTTTTGCGATCGACGAGAGCCAACGTTTTCTGTGCGACATGACCGTTACCTTATGAAATAGTTGACTGTGTCCGGTATTTTAGCCTACTCTGTTATTTCTGTAGCAGGTCGCGCTGTTTGATACAATACGTAACTGTGTATTTTTAATTGAACTTAAGGTGCACATCCTACAAAATTATTCATTTTGGTACTCGTAATTCTATAACCACTGTCTAAGTGTCGAGAACTGAGAACACAGAACAGTCTGTTCTGTTCAATGAAAATCTCAACTCGGCAAAAGTTGCGGCCAAAGTTCCGCACCGTCAGTTGTAGGTGGCTATAACGCAAAGCCAGCGGGATAACTATATACAGCTTAGGACAACAGATGGCGCTGTGTTGCAGTTACTATCACACGACTGATAAAATCAACTACTATCTTTCCAGGAGCATGGGGAAGAATACTTTTCTGACGTTGGCACTGTTGGCAGTATTGTTGATGAACAGACAAAGTAGTAAGCCAAAGGAGTATTACAAGCTCACCCACATACAGGTGAAGCTAATAAAAGCGTGTTAAAAATTAGATTAGCATGCGATCATTTGGAAAATTTTGAAAATTCCATAAACATCTTCGGCCTCAGAAGTCCAGATCCCCTTTGTCCCAAGTAGGCATTCATTAGCTAAATATATCCTACCAGATTTATTGTGGTGCCATGATAAAAGGCCATTAGATCCCTTCCAAGTAGGACAATAAAAGTTAAGTTGAGAATGTATTCGTGAGATAAGTTGAAAGTATTTAGAATAAAACGCAATATTCTGCTTTATCAGTGGTCGGCACGGCAGTCTTTATGGCAAATGTAAAACGCAATATTCTGCTTTATCAGTGGTCGGCACGGCAGTCTTTATGGCAAATGGGAAACAATAGATAAGTTAGTACATTCTGTGAAAATAAGTTATGTCTGGTGAGCAGAGAAAACGTTAAAGCCATTCGTAATATACATGAATTTTGTAGTAAGCATCATTACCATGGCGAGAATGGAAAACGCGTATGAAAGAAAAAACTAGCGGCATGACACACCTTTTGCAGCGGGTGGGCGATAATTTGGTTGCAAGGGGATCTCAGACTATAGCTTCATGCTATGGGAAAATAATATACTGGTATAATCGTCATGTGTGGGAAGTACTGACTCAGTCAACTTGACTTCATTTTTTTTAATTATTAGTAACATAAATAAATACATAGTAGGTATATAAATATACTGAGCTGCCAGTAGGCAGAGTTTGGAAAACACTATTGAATATCAGAGACAAGGTTTCACAAATCAATTATAATCGGGAAATTATAACAAATAAATAATCAGGATATATTAAATGTTTAAAAATATAATTACAAAACTGCATAATATTCCAATAAAATAATACACAATACCACAGTGATACCTAACCAGTTTCGAAACGAAAAGCCATAGCAATATTCGGATAAAGCCAAATAGGCTTCGCTCTAGCACGATCGCAAATAGCGAGAATGAAAAGGGTGATTCAACAAATCGTCGACAATTTATTCCTCGGATAAAATCGATTACAAAGCCGAATGCAATTCACAATAAAAAATAAAGGATTCTATTTTGTATGGCGGTCTATGCAAAAAGCAGTAATCCCCATCCTCAAATTCCTATCACCACAACGGCATGTGAAAATGCTGCGCATAATTTTCAGACTGGTTGGCCAGTCATTTTAGATCATTTATTTAGCGTATGGTTGCAGTACACATAAAAAAATGGAGTCAAGTTGATTGACTTAGTACTTCCCACACATAACAGCGATATCATTTTATTATATTCCCTTTTGGATGATGCTATAGTCTGAGACCCCTTGCAACCAAGTAATCGTTCTCATGTCCTCAAAAAAAATCAAATACAAAAACTAGTAAATAGTTGCCCAAGTCTCTCTGTAGGAATTAAAACGACAAAATTTTTATTCTGCCAGCTTCAACTGGACGAAACGAGCAATCAGGAACCCCCAAGTTGCTTAAAAACGAAGTTTGAGGTATTTTTATATTTTTAGTTTTTTTATTATAGCTGCGCCGCCAATAACACGATTTTTGAAAACCATACGCACTTTTCATCCTCGCCACGGTAATAATACTGTGTCTAAATTTCATTAAAATTGATTCGATAATTTTCGCGTAATTCCCATGTTACTAAATTCAGAACGAACTAAAGCAATACTCGTATGTAAGCATCAGATAATTCTAAGTCCCTTGATTTCTGTAATAGCTAAGGCAATGTTCGGATGAACCTAAAAAAGGGTATTATGCCGCTAGCTCTATCTTTCACAGGTCAATGGACAGCCTACTATGAATAGAACAAGTTTTTGAGTTTTACAACCCCCACCCCCTAACCACCCCAATTTCACCCCCACCCAAAAAAAAGTAAGAAATGATTGGGAACTCTTAAAACGCCTAAAAGCAAAGTTTGAGCTATTTTTATATTTTTAGTTCTTTTTATTATTGCTGCGCCGCCACTAACCCGATTTTTCCAAAATATACGCGCTTTCTATCCTCCCCGAGGCAGTAATACTGTGTCAACGTTTCATTGAAATCAATTCAATAATTTTTGCGTTACCCAATATAGAACGACCTAAAACAACACTCGTATGTATACATCACAAATTCTAAGTCCCTTAGTTTCTATAATAAGCAAGGCAATGTTCGGATAGACCTAAAAACGGGTATTATGGCGCTATATCTTTCTTTCGCAGGTCAATGGACAGCCTATTATGAATTTTACAACCTCCCACCCCCTAACCACCCCAATTTCACCCCCTCCAAAAAAAGTAGAAAATGGTCAGGAACCCCTAAAACGCCTAAAAACGAAGTTTGAAGAATATTTAAAATTTTTCGTTTTTTGCTAATTAGTCCACCCCCCGTACAACGATTTCTAAAATTATCGAAACATTACCTACTACGACACCACAGCATATCGCTCCCCGAATTTCATCACAATCCATGCAGCGGTTACTGATATTACGAGGACAGAAAAACGCGTACAGACAGACCAGACCGACAGACCGACAGACCGACAGGCCGACAGACCGACAGACCGACAGACCGACAGACCGACAGACCGACAGACCGACAGACCGACAGACCGACAGACCGACAGACCGACAGACCGACAGACCGACAGACCGACAGACCGACAGACCGACAGACCGACAGACCGACAGACCGACAGACCGACAGACCGACAGACCGACAGACCGACAGACCGACAGACCGACAGACCGACAGACCGACAGACCGACAGACCGACAGACCGACAGACCGACAGACCGACAGACCGACAGACCGACAGACCGACAGACCGACAGACCGACAGACCGACAGACCGACAGACCGACAGACCGACAGACCGACAGACCGACAGACCGACAGACCGACAGACCGACAGACCGACAGACCGACAGACCGACAGACCGACAGACCGACAGACCGACAGACCGACAGACCGACAGACCGACAGACCGACAGACCGACAGACCGACAGACCGACAGACCGACAGACCGACAGACCGACAGACCGACAGACCGACAGACCGACAGACCGACAGACCGACAGACCGACAGACCGACAGACCGACAGACCGACAGACCGACAGACCGACAGACCGACAGACCGACAGACCGACAGACCGACAGACCGACAGACCGACAGACCGACAGACCGACAGACCGACAGACCGACAGACCGACAGACCGACAGACCGACAGACCGACAGACCGACAGACCGACAGACCGACAGACCGACAGACCGACAGACCGACAGACCGACAGACCGACAGACCGACAGACCGACAGACCGACAGACCGACAGACCGACAGACCGACAGACCGACAGACCGACAGACCGACAGACCGACAGACCGACAGACCGACAGACCGACAGACCGACAGACCGACAGACCGACAGACCGACAGACCGACAGACCGACAGACAGAAAGACAGACCGACGGAAATGAGTGACGTGGATTTTCGTTATGTAGACGTCATAAAACGCCCAAAAAACGTATTATCTCAAAATCGAAAATGTTTGCGATCACAATACTCCCCTCACCTATCGGCGTGGGACGTAAAAGCAAAAACGGTTGAGACCAACGAATTCGAATGGGGTAGGTTCGTTAAGGCAAATAATACAAAATAAAAACGAATTGCGATCTAAATAGTAACTATATATGCTACAAGTTCATATCGATCCTGGAAATCCATTCTATGGTTGATGGCTTGGCTTGAAGGAAGTCTTTGTTGTTGCCTGGATATGCTCTGAGGCCACATTTTTGTACTATACGCCAGACAGTTTGGCTTTCCGCTCCAAAGTCGCATCGTGGAGATTCGCGCTTGTTCCATCTAAACAACGAATCAGCGCACGCTCCATGCGACATGCGAATTTTGTTTAGAGTCGACCGTTCCTTCGGGTGGAGCTCAAAACCAACAATTAGATTACTGATCACTTCTTCTGGTGTATGAGTCGCCCAAATTTCTGCCTATTTATCTACAGGGTTAAAACCATCAGACTCAAGTTGAAGAGCTGATGTAAGCGAAGACACCCCCTGGGGTTCCACATTTTCGCAGAATGTTATTTCTGCTGTTTACTTTGGCTGCGATGGACTGTATATGTTTTATAAAAAACAGTGTCCTATCCAGTGTGACACATAGATATTTGGGTGTGTGATCTTAGGGTAGCAAGATGCCGGTAAAGTAATAAATCTTTAGCTTTGCCATTTATATTTAAGGTTAAAACGATGTTATTGATTTACTCATACTTGGCTTCAGCTTCTACCTGCTGAAGTATGATACCAGGATTGAAAGTTCGGCAGTTAGTGTGGACCCTAATATGTCCAAGCTGGTATTTCTGTCGCTAGTCAGGTCATCTGGCAAGTGATGTGTAGTATATTTACGTAAGTAGTTGTGAATGGAATAAACAATGGCGGACCGGTGGGCGTAACATATTCTTCGAGTTCAAAAGTACAGGTACATATTTTTTATATTCTGTAGTAATCGCTATTTTTCAACATTCATTCTGTAAAACACTATATAACTCGACTACTGTAGGAGATAGCGGAAAAAGTTGTACACAAAAGTTGTAGCCACGGATATGCTCCTTGCTCAGAAAATATTTTGATTTATACAGGGTGATCCATAACTACGTGGTGATGCAAACATGCATTTTTTTAAATGAGACACCCTATATATTATTCCATATTCAAATTCTACTAATGATTTCCGTTCTTCCAATATAGGGTATTGTTACATTATACCGGGTATTTCAAAAGTTATGACCATTTTTGTATCCAAATCACGGTCAAATGAACGTACTGTATATCAAAAAGTAATGAATCAAAAATTATTTTTTTTACATGAGAAGATTAGAAATATCCTCTAGTTTTAAAATACGCTATAAAAAAATCCCGCGACGCATATTCGTATACAGGGTCATGTAGAATGCAAAATATAGATTTTCTCTCTTTTTTTAAATGTAACCCCCAATATTTTATTATACCAGAGAATTGCTTTTAATATGCTCTTTCATCTTTGTATAGCACTTATTATGGCTGCATTCATTAGTTTCTGAGATATTTCGATTTTTCTAAAAATTTTAAATATACCTTCTATTTGTTTGATAAAATTTATCTATTTTGAGAAATACTACCAAATTTTGTTTTTGCTTAACAAACAACTAAAATATAAGGCGATAATAATACTTGATCAAGTCAAAACACTGAACTAACGAGATAATATAGGTCAAAGTGTGCTGAGGAAACAATTTTATAGACGTCATGCATAATTATCAAGCAGATGTATCAGGTAGGCTATGAAATATGAAACGACACAGTCCAAATAAAACGATTCTTCAATCTTTCAAACGCAATAGTTTTAGAGTGCCTCCGTTCTGGATATTGCTATTCATAGTTGATATATTCTAGAGGCAAGTAGACAATTTCTCAAAGATTCTCCTAAATATCCTCAGTGAAAAAATTAATTTTCAAAGCTGGTTTTTGACAAAGTACGGAATTATTGAGTAGGTTATGAAAACTGTCAATTTTTCAAAGCCTACCTGATAAAACTACTTGATAATTATGCATGACGCCTACAAAATTGTTTCCTCAGCATACTTGACTTTATTATCTCGATGATTTAGGGTTTTGACTTCATCAAATGCTATCAGGACGTTATAATTTAGTTGTTCGTTAAATAAAAAATAAATAAGATAGTACTCTCTCAAAATAAATAAATTTCAATACAGAAATAGAGGCTATATTTTATATTTACCGAAAAATCGAAATATTTCGGAAACTGATGGACGTAGGTACAACAAGTGCGATACAAAGATGAAAGAGCATATTAAAAGCAGTTCTTTGGGATAATAAAATATTGGGGGTTACATTTGAAAAAAAAGAGAAAATTTGGATTTTGCATTCTACATCACCCTGTATACGAATATGCGTCTCGGGCTACTTTTATAGCCGATTTTAAGATTAGAGGATATTTTTAATCTTCCCATGTAAAAAAAATAATTTTTGATTCATTACTTTTTGATATACAGTACGTTCATTTGTCCGCGATTTGGATATAAAAATGGCCATAACTTTTGAAACACCCTGTATAATGTAACAATGCCCTATATTGAAAGAACGGAAATCATTAGTAGAATCTGAATATGGAATAATATATAGGGTGTCTCATTTAAAAAAATGCATGTTTGCATCACCACGTAGTTATGGATCACCCTGTATAAATCTAAATATTTTCTGAGCAAGGAGCATATCCGTGGCTACAACTTTTATGTACAACTTTTTTCGCTATCTTCTATAGTAGTCGAGTTATCGACCGAGCCGGTACTAAAAACTCACCCTGTATAATGTGAAATTTCCGAATGCTTAGGTACAGGGTCATTCACGTTATTCGACACGGAGTATTATGCCTAAAGTATTTGATAAAAAACAAAATAATAATTTCGGATGGATAGAGACACTAAAGGCTACATCAAAATATTTTCATGTTATACAGGGTGTCCCAAAAACACGAAATGTATCAAAGTTATGTTTTTTTAAATGAAACACCCCATATATTATTGCACATTCAGATTCCTTGATGAATTCTAATGTGACTTTATGCATCATAAATGGGACTTAAAGTGAACGGTTTAGGTGTTAATCACCATTTTCGGTATAAGTAGATATCAGGAAAAAATTGAATATCGCAGAGATTACAAAATTTGGAAGGCTGTGACTTTGCCGTATTACTAAGCATAAAATGCGCCAGCTTTGATGAGACTGTCAAATTTAAACTACGTTTATGCTTGGAGAAATCGGTCGATTAATTAAGGAAACTTCGATCAGCGATAACTTGATATTTTCAAATGGGAATGCCTAATTTTTTTTATACGGTTAAACGTAGAATTTGATAGCCTTTCTAATGACGTAAGGTTGTGAATATCAATCTCTATTTGTTTTCATTTAATTTCAAATTTTCAAACCAATCGGCGTGTTTCAATGTTCCTACCTATGAGCAACGTAGCACAATGACTGCGCAACGTTATGTGAATGAGGTGTTGAAACCAATTGCCTTTCCATATGCCCGAGGCCCCGAAGAGGGTTTCTTCCGGCAAGATAATGCACGTGCTCATATTGCAAGGGTATCGGTGAGGTTCCTAAAGGAAGCTGAAGCCAGAGTACTCATCTGGCAGAGTACTCATCTGGCCTCCACGATCACCCGATTTATCGCCAATTGAAAAAGTATGGGATTGGATGGATCAATACATAGGCTATTTACCAATCCTCCGACCACGCTGCACGAACTGGAACATGCCGTGATGGCAGCTTGGGAGGCTGTACCTTTAGAGTTTATCAACAATCAGTTTATGAGCATCTCGTGTAGACTAGAGAAGTGCATTCGTCAACATGGCGGGCCCACCCATTGTTGATCTGTTATTATTGTCTTTAGTCTTACCGCATTCCATCAACTGCAGCCCTTTTCTCTCAGTGTTTAGATTTCACTTGCGAGTAGTATATATTCATTGTTTTGTTTTTCAGATTATTTAAGATTTCGGCATTTTTACTATAATTTTCCAGTTTTGAATTGAAAATATTCACTTCATATAACCATATATGATCAAAAATATCACATTCTTGGTGTAGAACAATTACAGCTGGGCGCATATAGGAAAATATGGTATACTTGAATGAAGGTACATTTTCTTTGTCAAAGAATTTATTTTTATACATAAAATGTGTGGGTATGACGATAAGAGGGTCCTACACTCCAGGATTAGATCTCTGATAGAGAAGTTCTGTGAAAGTTTTTGAGAGAAGGGCTATAAAGTCTTCCTAAAAAAAGATACTGCGGTCGAATCGCATTATATTTATAGGTAGAATGCTGGCCGGAAACCAGATATAAGATGAAGCAATATCGAGTGCAGTCAACTGTGAATGAAACATCGCTATGAAAGCAATTTTGTAAAATTCATCACGACTTAAAAGTTCACCGAAAGGGGAAACTCGGGAAAGTTAGTAATCCCTTTATGTTCAATACAATTTTAGAACGCGGGCAGAATGTCAGTCAGGCTTTGTTGCTTGGTAAATTCCCCAAGGAAAAGATGCAATTAGCATTTCACGATCCATGGTTCCATAGTTGTCTAGTCATCCTCTTGATCACAGCATACTGCATATAGCTTGAGGTGCTCTTATCTGATAGCATGTCACCACAGATTTCACTGTTACAATATACTCTTCTTTTTGATGACATAAGGACGCTCTTTATGGTACTAAGGCCCAGTTTGACAACCGTTAATTAACTAGTGGCTAGCAAAAACAATACACGAGGGTTGCTCTATATCTCCGTCAATCCACCAGTACGCAGACAGCTGTTTCACGCTTATTAGCGATCATCAGTGCACCATAGGTCGATTGACGGAGATAGAGAGCATCAGAATTTTCATGTCTACCAGATATGTGAAGCATGTGAGAGCAGGCGACAGAAAAGATCTGCCTGTTCGCCATCTGGTACCCGAAGCTAACGGCAAACCAAAGAAAATCGCTGCTAAGCAGCAGCAGCAGACTTCTTGGTGGAACGCCATGGCGCGTTTGCTTGGCCTGACCAGAAGAGCGCGGTTCTATATGCTGATGCATATGAGAGTTGATGTACGAGGGTTGCTCTTCTATTCAGGGTAAATGTGCCGTGAAAATATTCTGTTTTAAATGGTGATACATCATTTAATATCTCACAGTAGCAGCCAATTTGTATGTCGTCAAAAATGTACATTTTGGTAGATTCGCTATAAGAGAAGCTTTGTACAATTATACTCGTTGAGCGGAATACTTTTAAATTTACTCAATCTTGTATGAGCTACACATAAATTAATAGTTAATTAGTAATTAGAGAAAGGAAAAAACACATATTATATGTGACGATTACACACGTCGCAAGTCAGATATAATTGTCTGTATTTGCTCATATCTCTTTCTAGTGTCTGGCGCTTGCCCTAGGTCCTGGATTGTGCAAGGGGTTTTCAAGGATGAACAAGATAGGAGATGCTCCATCGTCTGGTTCCCCCATAGGCGCATAAGCTTTACTCAGCGTATCTCCATCTCACTGAGTTATCCCCAGACTTGCCTATTTAGCATCTAATCCTGTTGAGACTTTTCCAGGTCCTACATTCCAGTTGTGATCCGACAAGGAGGCTTTCAGTTGGGTTCCGAGTTGGTGTGTGGTTCTCTGTCAACAGTCGCTTTCACAGCACCTCTTTGGTTACTGATTTGGAGTTTGAGTGGGTTTGTTGACATAATTAATTTCTTCCTGGATTTAAGTCTGGATAATTGTGTGCACAGGTGTAATGAGGACGACCCCAACTGCAGGCACTGGAAGTCTTATTTGCACTGCCGACGGATGACAGCGGTGGCAGCGCATCTGAGAATGCGGGACTCTGGGAACTGGCAAATAAAGGGAGAGACAGTTGGCCACGCAAAGATAGCCAAGCTGGCGGAGGAAGCATTACCTATCTCTGCCTACAGGATTGTCGAGGCAAACCGTCTACCAAGGTTGGATAAATCTTTCACTCTTGCCATTCCCAGTATTGGGGAGTGGAAAAGAGAGGAGATTCAGTTTCCCAAAGAGCTTTTGGTATGCTACACGGACGGCTCTCATCTAGGTAACGGAGCAGGGTTGTATGTGGAGAGTCGAGGAGTACGAGAGAGTTACTCTTTAGGTACGTATACCACGATTTTTGAAGCAGAAGTATATGCAATACTCTCTGCTGCATGCAATGACGAGGTGAGAGAGGGTACAGAGCAAAAGCTACATCTGCTCTGATAGTAAGGTGGCTCTGAAGGCCATCTGCGGGCCCAGAACAATGAGCAAGCCGATAGGCTAGCCAGACTCGGCACGAGGAGACATACTCCATTTGTTAGAAGGTCGGGAAGGTTTGGTAGGGAGGGGGCAGGTGGTGGGGCTCAAATTCGGGTTTGGCAAAAAGGGCCTACTGGGGCCTACTTGCCAGGTGCGGCCGCCCTAAAGCTACTACTACTACTACTACTGCTACTACTGGGGGCTTGTAACCATATAGAGAGTGTCTTTTATCTAATGACTGTCTACTCCGTTCTGCAATACATGAGACTTTTCGCCTGATTCGTGGAGAGGCTATTCGTGCTAAGAGATATAGGTAGTCCAGGTTGGTAGGTTCAGGGTAGGGTCCAGCATGATTCGATCTAGAACATACAGGGCATGCGTATTCGGCTGGGGCAAAGCACATGGCAAGGGTTGTCGTCCGCAATACGCCAGGGTAGGCCCCTCACTGGGTGTTGACTAACTTGTGAGTAACACCATGCTTTACTTTTAAATGACTTATCGTTTTAATGTTTTCTATAATTAACGATTTAATATTCGTCACCATAATCAACTTGTCATCTGCGGCAACACCATTAGCGTGTAATGCCAAGTTTATTCATGTTAACTTTAGCTCAAACCCGTTACATTTTGAACATGATTAGTTCGGTTGAGCTGATACGTGCACGCATTTTGATAAAAAATTGCATTAGCCTTTTTTATGTTCCACCAAGCGTGCGACAGGCAATTGCGTGCTAAATCAAAGTAGTACAACATAAACTTTTTTCTAGATAATTTTTAAAGCAGGGAGCAGTGACTGATAATAATAGGAAGGTTGAGAATAATATGGGTATTTCCTTCCTTATGTGTATGTCAGTCGAAGCTCAAAATATGGTTACACAATGGGCACTGGGAACGTTTTTGGGTGCGTTTGTGGCAAAATCTATCATAACAAAATTGTAGTCTGATAAATATCTGGAGAAAATTTGGGAATTTATGAGAGAAATTCGTTGTGGTAAGCTTCTGGCTAAGATCTGATAATGGGAGTGATAAGGTATACCAATGGGAGTGGGGGCAGTGTACGATACTGGCTATGTACAATAGTGCATATTTACTTATTTATTTATCTTTATTCA
This sequence comes from Callosobruchus maculatus, assembly GCA_951848785.1. Taxonomy (NCBI): domain Eukaryota; kingdom Metazoa; phylum Arthropoda; class Insecta; order Coleoptera; family Chrysomelidae; genus Callosobruchus; species Callosobruchus maculatus. Next base: position 895,318 of record CATOUR010000064.1, on the reverse strand, counting down.
AGTATCATATACAAGATGACAGGGAATAGTGTCAGCGTGTGTAGTACAAACATGAAATTGAAAAAATCAACAAAATACTTATAACACAAACTAATAACATACAATTCAAGACAAACATAATACAATTGAGCAATATGTATGCGGAATGGTCATCAGGTGCGTCTCCCCGTGAAATATTCAACGTATTCTTTAGTAGCATAAAAACACTCCTGAATCAATAAATGTTTGAGGCGGTTTTTAAAGATATTTTTGGAACGTAAGCTCTTTATATCTGTTGGAAGTAAATTGAAGAAAGAGCTTCCAGCATACAATGGAGATTTCGTAAAGTAGGAATGATAGAATTTATCCGGAAGAATGTTATTCTTATTGCATCATATTCATGTTGATCATGATGCTTAATGAGCTTTTGATTGTTGCTATATATGTACATTAGAATTTTATAAAGGTATATAGATGGCACTGTAAATATTTTATATTTTCTGCAAGTACTGCGGTAAGGAATTTTACATATTAAACGGATTATCCTTTTTTGAAAGATGAATACTCGTTCGACATATTTGGCAAGTCCTCATATCGTGATGCAATAAGATATGTTAGAGTAAACTAGACCGTAATAAACATTTATTAATCCGACTGCATAATGGATATATTAACAAATTAGTGTGACATACATGTCACAGTTATGCCAATCCCTTCATTTAAGGTGCTACCTTCGAGAATGGCAATATTTGTAGTACTATAAATAAATTAAATCACTTTACTATTGATTAAAGCACACTCCTCATCGCTAGAAAACTGTCTCCTTTCAGCTTTATTTTCACATGAGGAAGCAGTGCAAAGTCGAAGGTAGCTAGGTCTGAAGGGTGCGCGAGAAGTTTCAGACTACAGTATAGTACACGAACTTGAAAATCTATTAAAATACGTGTTAGCGAGGAGGCGTGGCCACCTGTTGCCTTTCTCCAGTATGTGTGTCTAAAATGAGGGGAGGTAAGTTTAAAGGTCCAAAGGTAAGGTCCAAAGATCGCAATAAAAATGAATTTCGCATTTAGAAGCTTCTGACGTTACTTTCAATCTTGCAGTAATGACTCAAAGAGCAAATTGAAGAAGAAAGCTTGCGCTATATCACTTCGGTGGCCTTGTTTCGATATCGTGTTTGGTTGTTAAATTACAGACATGTGAAAAATGTATGATTTTGAATTGAGAGTTTTTTTTGCATACTAAAAAACTTTTTTGAAAAGATTGCTCTTAAATGTCATTTATTAAGGTCTTACCTACTGAAATACTGTGTATGTAGTTTGAAAAACAGGCGAGTTCTGTTCGAAATGGGAATTCGTGTTTTAACATGGCAAATGCATAGTATAAATGTGTGTACCCAGGCCCCTTATGACCAAAGATGTGCGAGGATGTGTTAAGAGGAATGTGTTTTAACGAACCAATAGAATCGCTAGAATTACCTCGCCCTATTGCTCAGAACAGCTCTGGTGGAAACGGCTTAGCGTCCCGTGTGAATCCTGCTCCCCTTTCTGTAGTTCCGCGTTTTTTTTTTTTTGAGGACACTAGGGAACGGACTTGCAGCTTTCACCATCACCACCCAGTTCTAACTTCATGGCAACCAGTGGTTGAAATAACCACTTCAACCAGCTACGACTCACTGTTTTCATCCAACAGTGCCATCTAGGCTCCCACTAGTTTTTTTTCCCCTGGAACCGTTAGGACTTAAGCCTTTAAGGCCTATTGTTCTATAACTTCCCAGAGGGGGGACGGTGCACGGCCAGCACCGTTGGAATGATTATACACCATCATCATTCCGGACGGTCCGACGAGGGTCCCCCGTCCGGGCCTTCCGGTCGATCATCCAAAGTGCCGGCCGCGTGAGATGCTCCGCTCAGCGCTCGTGTGGGCAACACCAGCACGGTCGAAACTGAATGCCCAGACGCTGTTCCTCGCGCAGCCACGTGGGTCCCCGCTCCCACTAGTTAGATGCCTAGGTATGTTAATGGCAGAAATTACGAGAGAGATCTCTGTCGGTTCTCCCAACCGCAATCCTCCTGAACTAAGATCGAATCTGGAGCGACGTCGAAGGCAGCTCTAATGACCGCAAAGGCGAATCTCAATCGGTAGCGCGGCTTCAGCAGCCGGCGCAGCGCGTCTCGTCTGTCGGTCTGTCGGCAGTCCTTTCACGTCTCCTGCTGTTCCTGCTGCTTTTCCTGCTGCTGCTGCAGGAAGGCAATTTCTCGAATGCAGAACCGAACTCTGGCACAGTCTTTCAAACTAACTTTAGAAATTTCACTGACACTGCTTTCAAGTAGCAAAAGAAATTTGTTGGTTTTGTGGCAGTTTGTGGTCGACCGGGACAAAGTTCAGCTTCAAGTACTGCTATAATACTTTTTTGAGTGTATAATAAAAATGTTATTCATTTATACTCTCATGTAATACGTTAAAGTATGTTAATCAATGGTTAAAGTAATTACAATAATATATAATTATGCTTACTAAGAGGAAGAAAAGGAAAACAACAGCTTCTCGAAGGCTACGCCTTGTATGAGGAGAATACAATATCTCCTACCTCCCACCTCCATTTTTTAGGACACGCGTTCCAGGTTTGCCGGGCGTGGCGATTTTCTGCCGAAATGGCGATTTCCAAGCCGAATTAGTGACCAAAAATCCTAGCTGGGCGATTGGCGACTTTTGGTGGTACAAACACACACTGAGTTGGGAAATTTTAGCTATTTATAACTAAAATTTCATTGGTTTTCCCCTCAAAGCTAAGGGCTAGCCGCATGAAGCGACAATATCGCCAGTTGTTTTACAATTGACACTTTGAGCACAGTGACACTTCAAGGAGAGAGAGCAGACAAGTTGGCCGACCCACGTTATCAATTGGGCATCATTTATTAGTACTGCGCATGCTCAAAGTAGCCATAAAATTAATTATTTCTAGGATTCCAATAACGCCTCAATGGCAATGTCTCAAAATAAACAACATTTGGAAAGCTGGTGCACACAGAAAAATCTGTCGTTCTGTCAAAGACTTACGCTTGGATTCAATGGGACGTTACACTCAGCATTCCTCAAATACAGCGATGTTTTATCCAATGGGAAGTGTATAGTCAGTAATGAATTATATCGTATTGTCAATTCAACTACAAGACGTCATTGGATTCCAATTTTCTCAGTAGGTCCTCCATTTAATATATAACTGAACACATTTGAATCACACAATTGCTGATGCAATACGCAAAACCACGAGATGACACAACACGGCTAACACCGAAACAACACACGGAACAACCTAGTCCATGTTGGCGGGTTCGCGGCGATAGTAACACTGAGATAATCCCCTGTTCTTTATTTTTACGTTCCTTGAATCGGAACATCAGTCCCGCCGAATACTAATTATAGTTCAGCGAACGACAAAAGCCATTGAAACAAAATTAATTTTTATCAGATGAATTATCACGAACTGCTGTTGCAGTAATAATTTTTGTACATTGAATAGATTGTATGCTTTGTTTAAATGAAACATAGGGTAAATTTCGAAATTTCGAAAACAAAAGGATGTTTTGATTGCATTATATGTCAATACTGGTATTAGAAGGATTATACATATCGTTAGAACCAATATAAAATTATTTTGAATTTATTGGCGTACCTGTGATTACTTCGAATATAAGGATTGAATTCTTTCAGTGACATGGATTTGAAACAACTGTAAATAATTATATTTAAAGCGATGGAAAAACATCCAAATACTAACAATTAATTGGAAACGCAACAGTATTTTTTCCTGTTTGTTGATTTGCAATTAGCAAGTGACCCTTAAACCTAAAAGTTGCCTTAGCTCCAATCAGATAGTCAGGGAAGTTAATAATTAGTAACGTTTATGCATTTTCAGCTGTACATTCATTGCCACAAATGCTTTGGCCTGGTACCCAACCGATTCGTACTGAGTTGCGTGAATCTAGTAAGCTGAGAGTGTTGAGACAGTCCCATACCAGTTTTGATGTAATGTCCTCCACAAGTCCAAGGCCTTTTGAGCGGCCTGGAGGTCCGAGAGAGTTACAATAGCCCTTAGTTTCTACAATAAATATGATCTTCACCACAGGCTCATTATAGGATAACTTCAGTTTGACATACATATGTTTGCAGCTCCGTTTCAACCTCACCCACAAAATATGTTAAACTGGGCGTTTCTGTTTTGACAATTTTTACATTCATAACCGCGCGAATTCACGATTTCTGGCAATTTTCATTCACGCTTACCAAAGATTGGCTATTTCTGGCGATCATCAACGCGCTTGACCGAAACTGCTTACTTACTGCGCCTGGCTGTGAATATAGTGGGAATGTAGGATGGATGAGTGGTTAGGTGTCTCTTTGTTTATCGTCCATATGGATATAACTTGCGTCTATCCGGGCCGTGCAACTTTCCAACCCGCAGTCCCGAAGACCGCCGAAGGTTTCCGACTATTATCCGATGATGCTGCAACGGCGCCAAATTTAAATCTAACGTAACGTTATTGTTTGTCTTCTACGTGAATGATTCAAGACTTTACTACATGAAGGGACTGATGTCAATTATTGGACAATGGATATTCTCTATTCTAAAAAGACGCTTCAACGAGGGTGAAACGATAAAAGTTGGCTTTATTGACAGTTCAGCATGTAAAAAGTTAAAGAGCACTTTAGTAAATAGTGTTTTATAGTTCATTATACATTACTGGATCTGGATGGTAGATACAGAAAATGAAAACAGAGAAATTCTTCCAAAACAACACATATTTCTCAATTCTGCAAACAGCACACAGAACTGTCACTGTCAATGTCAATCTCGGTAGTCATGACAAATGCGCACGCGGAACACGGAACTGCAGGTTGGAAAGTTGCACGGTCTGGCTAGACGCAAGCTATGGATATATGCTATATTTCTCGACCTGCAGATATCTTAAAAACCCTTTTGGAACTTTTCCTACAGAATTAGAATGAGTTGCAATATTTCCTTGGTAAAAAAATCTATTGTTAAACAGCGAATATCCTTCGCCCGACTCTGTTACATCTTATGGTAGGAACGCTAAGATTGGAAATACTGGATCAACAATGGAAGTTGAATGGGATTTCAGACTACATGTGGTGACCCTTCTATCGGTTTTATTTTTTGGAAATTGGAGGGTAATCGTACCAATATGTAGCATATGTTTTTAAACGATATGAGTTCACGAATTCAAGTACTATCAACATTCGTTTTGCGATTTACTCAAGTTTGCTGTTATTTTAGACTATAGTGAAAAACAATTTAACTAGGTTTATTAACTCTTCGTAGATGAAAATTTTTATTTACACATATCAAGTATATAGAATCCTTTTGAAACTTTGAGAAAAGAGGTGACGTTTCCGAGTATGTATCTGTGTTAGTTGAAAAAGGTTAAATATCAAATGTTATTTAATGCCCTAATTTCTAGGGTGCATTTCAGACCCAAATTCAAACAGAAAGGTTCGTATAAACATGTATCCTAAAGAGTGTGGTTTCCAAGATACAAGGTATCAAAAAATCAATTTTTTTCAAACACTGAAGAAATATATTGAAAAAAATCAATAAAGGAACTAAAATCTCCCCTCCGTTAGTCTCCCCACCAGTTGTTCCACATAATGAAGAATTTGTTTGCTGTATTTGCTGTTCGTTCTTTTTGAACTAACGTCATCTTATTCTTCTGATGTTGAATCATTTTTTAAGGTTGGCTACATTATTGATAAAATTTAAAATTAGATTTTCTTAGTATGAAATGTATTGTCTCTCGTCAAAAACTCTCTCCTGCTAACGAATTTAATAAATTGATAAATTTCGCCTATAATCACAGCGCCATCTGTTGCAACAACACCAGAATTAAGCCGGAATCATCCATGAGAATGAGTTCTTGCCATTTTACTGAGTTTGCAAATTTACTTATTAAATGTAAGTAAAACTATATCTGTGAGACATGCTACTCTCCTCAGTCAACCTGTGTAAATGATCCAATCAAAACGGTCACGAAGAGAGAATTAGTAATTTATAAAGGATAGCAGACTCTCTAACAACGAATGTGAACAACATCCCAGATAGGTATTGCAAACCTCCTTACTTATAATACCGACTGCACAGATCCCAATCATCCTATTCAAAATCTAGTTCTTTCAGAAGCGATACAAATCAATATATGTAGAATAAACTTGCTATAACAAGGGAATACTCGCAACCTCTGCATGAGAAATCCATTTCAGGTCTCCATGAACAGTTTCGTTGTGTATACCGCTCACTTCTCCGACAGAATTCAATAAAGAAATTTGGTAGACGGCTCCCAAACACGCGATATCCTGTTGCTAAAGTAACTCGTGCATTGTGACTGGAACCGCCCAATTCCGCCTATTTCTTCCATAAAGTTGGAGCGTAGGTGCTCATTTCTTTAATTCTGTATAATTTGCAGTAAAAAATAAGCTATATTAAGGGGCCTGGATACACACATTTATACATACGTATTTGCCATGTAAAACACGGACTCACAATTTCTCGCATAACACACTTTATTTTCAAACTACATATATAATATTTCAGAAGGCGATAGTTAAGACCTTAATGAATGACAACTATTTTCGATTTTCCCAAAAAAGTAGTTTAATGTGCAAAAAAACTCGCAATGCAAAATCATACATTCTATAAACGCCTGCAATTTAACAACCAAACAAGGTATCAAAAAAGGCTAAATAGTTGCACAAGCGCAAACCTTCTTCTTCAGTTAGCTACTTGAGTTATTACTGTAAGTTTAAAGGTAACTTCAAGAGCTTGGAAATGCGAAATCCACTTTTATAGTGACCTTTGGACCTTACCTTTGGACCTTTTGACCTTACCTTTGGATTTTTGGACTTATCTGCCCTCATCTTAGACACACATATTGGAGAAAGGGTGGCCACGCCTCCTCGCTGACACGGGAATACAACTTTTCTTGGATTCTCAATTTAGCGCGCTATACCCTAGACCATTAACCTTTAGCCGCTAACGTGCGACAATTGTTCGTAACCACTAACGTGCGGTCTGAGATACTGCTATCATTTTTCAAATATTTATGAGTAAAGCGACTTTTATGTTATAAATATTTATTTATAAATTATTAGAAAGAATATGAAATTATTGAAAAACTTCTGTTACATTAACCGATATACAAAATTAGCAATAAAATAACCCAAATATTCTTTTTTGAAGATTTAGCAGATACTCCCTATCTAGTACACATTCTGATATTTGCCAATCTAAAGTGACCTCAATGTTGTGCTTTATGATTCTAACATTTACTAGTGGCTTGTTCTTACGTCTGAAAAAATAAGCTACTATATAAATAGAACTCACACCCCAATATTCCATATACAGTCCTTGGAGAAACTATAGACCCTCAACTGTCATGTACTACCGGAGTTTTGGTTAACCGATTGCTTTTTATGTCTAATCATGATGCAATAGTACATTATTAAAGTACCCAGTAGAAAAAAAAAGGAAATCCGATGACAGGTCTTTGACAAACGGTACTTTTAGAACTTAAATGAATTCTTATTGCCTGTGTTTATCACATTTACAACAAGTTTGTGGTACCAATGGATAACTAGAAAGATGGGCATGTGTTTCCCGTTAATTATTTGGCGTTTTTCAAGATAAATTCATGTCCTTGTAACGTTTCTTGAAGTCACTTTTCAACTCATGCTGATTTTGACACCATCTCGCGAAGTGTTTGATACATGATCACTTTCTTTTAGTCAATAATGACGTGATAGTATATTATTTTCTAAGAACTAATACTTTCATTTGGAGGTCTGAATTTTAATAAAAATTTCTGAAATTTAGTTTATCTCTCTAACAGTTCAATCGGACCCTACTTTATATTATGACTCGTTTTGTTGGAAATGAGCTGTAAAGCCGTCTCCTAAAGTATTTTCCACTTGTCATAGAACACCCTGTATATGAGTATACACTTCCCACCATATATCGTAGAACTAAGTATACGATGCGACAATAGAATCTCATTTTGTGAATAATATACTAATTTTTTGAGCATCTGCTGTAACCGCCTTCACAATACATAATGTTTTTTGAGGTTAATGTCTTATATTAACTTGGGTGCAAATTTAGCTGTAACTCTGATTGTGGCATTTAGGTATTGAGAATATTTAATAAAAAGTCATGAGTATGGTCGAAGGATTCCAAAAATGAAAGAATCTACAAGGTGTTCCATTTGAAATAACAAAATTCACGACATTTTCAGAAAAACGGAGGACATGACAGTGCTGATGCTGATGCTGCCATAAGATCGGCCATATTACAGTACCCCCATACCCCAAATTCACCAAAATCATACAAATTGTTTTCGGTATAACTGAGGTGCTCCATAATTTAAAGTCACTCTGTATTATTCTATCCAGGGTGTTTTCGAAATTGGGACTTTCCTCTTCAGAAACAAATGTCTTTGAATTAGCACAGCTAATGTACGGTGAATCAGCAGCAGAAGAATAAAAAAAATGGAGTCAAGTTGATTGACTTACTACTTCCCACACATAATGATGATACCATTTTATTATTTCCCATTGCATGAAGCTATAGTCTGAAATAATCTTGCAACTAAATTATCGCCCACCCGACCGCAAAAACAACATCCAACACAAAAACCCTCGTAAATAGTTTCTTGCGTCTCCCTCCTCAGGAACTAGGACGCCACAGTTTTTTTCTGCATGCTTCAACTGGACGATGCGAAATAATCAAGAGCCTCCAACCCATCTAAAAACGAAGTTTGAGCTGATTTTATATTTTTGGTTTTTTGATTATTGCTGCGCCGCCACTGACACGGTTTTTAAAAAACACAGTCGTTTTCCATTCTCGCCGCGGTAATAAATTCTGTGTCAAATTTTATTAAAATCGATTCAATAATTTTCGCTTTACGCAATATAGATAGAACGAAATAAAGCAAAACTCGTATGTACAGATCTCAAAATTGGTTTCTGTAATAGGCAAGCCAATGTTCGGATGGACCTAAAAAAGTGTAATATACCGCTAGGTATTTTTTCTACAGGTCAAAGGCAGACTATTATGAATACAACAAATTTGTCAGTTTTACAACCTCCCACTCCCCAACCGCCCCGATTTCACCCCACCCAAAAAAAATTGAAAATGATCAGCAACCCGTAAAATGCCTAAAAACAAAGTTTTAGCTGTTTTTATATTTTTAGTTTTTGTATTACTGCTGTGCGGCCACTGAAACTATTTTTCCAAAACATACGCGTCTTCCATCCTCGCTGCGGTAGTAATACTGTGCCAAAGTTTCATTAAAATCAATTCAATCATTTACGCAATATAGAACGATCTAAAAAATACTCGTATATATACATCACAAATTCTAAGTCCCTTGGTTTTTATAATAAGCAAGGCAATGTTCTGATGTACGTAAAAAGTGTATTATGCCGCTAGGTTTTTAATTCAAAGAGCAATGGACAACCCATTATGAGTACAACTAATTTTTCAGTTTCACAACCCCCCCACTCTCCAACTACCCCAAATTCACCCTCACCCAAAAAAACATAGAAAATGATCATTATATCAAAATCGAAAGAAAATACTTACTATTCGTTCACTGTGAAGTTCTAAGTGCACAGATGTGGTTCAAAGTTCGCGCCGCGAGGCTAAAAAGCCTAGCATTTCTTCTTCAATTTGGAGCATTCAAGGTTATCAAGGTCATCCAGCGTGTTCACTATGATGTGAATACAAATATTCTGGGGCTCTAGCTCTTTGCACGGGATAGATAAATCGGCGGGGCGTGGGTTAATAAGGTCAGGAAAACAAACGATCAGTATACACTCACAAAGTCCGAAAGGCATTTTGACCAGTTGCACCATGTTTTATGGTTTCTAAGTACGATGTAGCACATCAACAACTCGGCAGACGTCGAACGCAATGCGTGATGCTCCCTGCAGCTACTCGTATGCTAGTATTCTCCGTAGTACACTGTGCTTTTTCGTTTTTGCCTCCGTTTTGATTCAATCGCACAGGGATGGAATTCGAAATGAGGATTTCATTATTGGTCAATAGAAAAATCACTCGTTTTGGCGAGTACTATATGCCCTATGAATAAAAGTTCCAACATAGGAAACACCCTGTATAGCTCGCACGTTCTCGAGAGAAGTTGTAATTGCAGAGGTTTAATTATTTCACGAACACCACATGAGTATAGCATCTGGAATGGCAATGTAATTGAATTCGGGATTTTATAATGGCCGTTTCTCCAACGAACTCCGCACGAACTTGCAGAAAATAGCTTTAAGGGTTTTATTTTTAACTCCAAAGTACACCCCATGCACAATTCAAAGGTTTTGGACACACGTGTGGATCTGAACCTTTTAACTGCGTAATCGTGCCTAGCCGGCATTTGGAGAAAATGCCTATTTTCTATACTAAGTGACATTGAAAATGCAACACATATTGAGAGTGCTTTACAACATGTTGGCCTACCGCTCAGTAGTTAGTAATTAGAATTTAAAGCTGAAACCTCTCGTAAAAACTGAGATATCCTACCTTAGTGTTAATAATATATTGATGCTTCTCGCTTTGCTACACACTCGAGAAGTCATCGAGGCATCGACTGGGTTAGGTGGTTGATCTCTACCCTGGGGTATGGTATGCAAAGCAACCTGAACTTTGTTGCGTAGAACCTCCAGTGTTTGTGGGGGTGCGGTAAATTATGCGACATTCTTCCCATCGTATCTCTTGTTGGCGAAAGGTCTGGAGATCAAGGCGGCCACTAAACATGCCAATCATTGCCGTCGATGATATGGAAACAGCCCAAAAGATTTATATCGGCGATAAACTGTCCTCACAGATATTGCTCCTTCCTACTACACCGAACCACTGATTCGCAACTGCCCTTGTTGTGGTAAATCGGTGCCTGAGATCTAGGAGCCTTAACTGTCGGTCTTGCAGTTCTGTGGTCTGCCTTTGTAGTCCAGTACGTCTCGCATATCCAGTTCGACCTTCTTGGGACCACGTTCGACAACATCTCATCACAGTGGACTTGTTTCGATTTACCCGGGTAGCAATTCCCCTAAAAGAAAGTCCGGATTCACGTAACCCGGCTATCCAACTCTTTTCAAACTCGGAGAGTTGAGTGAAATTTGCGCGTCTACGAACGCTAGGCATGATAGTGTGATAAAACAGGATGATAGTAAACACAGCTAATATCAAAAAGTAACTAAAGTCATTGGTAAACATGTTTATTGCGCTGAAGCCATGACATGCCAAAACGTCAATAATAAAAAAAGTACTGCTCCGAATACCTTAAACTTTTTATGGGCGTGAGTATGCATGATAGCGAATATGTTTACAAGTTTTTATCAAAATTAAACAAGTTATTCTGGGTGTTGCATTTTCAATATCACTTAGTATATTTCCTCTGTAATGATTGTACATTATCAAACAAGAAGTGCGCAAGCAAGCATCTGATTGCCATAGGCGAGTGATATAGATCAACAAGTGAGTTATTACAATTCGGTTTTTGAAAAAAAAATTAATGGTGGGCAGAAGGTGTAAGATAGATAAGTAGTTATTGGTTAGAAAGTTGTCACCTTTCACAAATCTTTTCACGTGTCTCGGCGTTTTTCAAATGAACACCCTCTATAAGTTTTATAACAGAACTATTAGTCTCTCCTGTAAGATACATATCTTTTACAAATGCTATTTTTGCTAAGAACCCTTCAAGCCCCATAGCTTCTATGTAATGAAATCGTCAACTACAATATTGAAAAATCGATTGCACTCCGTCCGTAGAAACCTCTTATCCTCAGCACACTTCAAGAAAAACAACCCTCCTCCAACAACCTCAACTCATCGCTTGCTAGACGAAAAACATAAAACAAACACCAGCCGCCATCTAATCAGATCCATAAAAATGTCAGTTGGCTTCTTTGCTCCCTGTGTAACTGTTTGCTCTGGTAACATTTGTCTCCGGAGAAATATGGCGGTCATTCCAGGTCGTGACGTTCAGCAAAAACTAATAATGTCGCCTCAATTTTTTATATGAAATGCGCACGTCAGGCAAGAGGTATTAACTCGATGTTTTTCTTTGTTACAGGCACAAAGGGTTCCTCAAGGACTGTCCGAATGGGCTTCTTACAGAACAGGTTGGTGCAATTAGATATACAGGGTTATTCACGTTATACGACACGGTGAATTATGGCTAAAGTATTTGATGAAAAAGAAAATAATAACTTCGGATAGATAGAGACCCATAAAGGCTACATTTTGAAAATATTTTCATGTTATACCTGGTGTCCCAAAAACACGAAATGTATCAAAGTTATGTTTTTTTTAATGGAACACCCCGTATATTATTGCATATTCAGATTCCTTTGTGAATTCTAGTATGACTTTATGTATCATACATGGGACTTAAAGCGAACCGTTAAGGTGTAAATTACCATTTTCGGTATAAGTAGGTATCAGGAGAAAATTGAATATCTCACAGATTATAAAATTTGGAATGCTGTGACTTCGCCGTATTACTAAGCATAAAATGGGTCAGCTTTGGTGAGACTGTCAAATTTAAATTACGTTTATGCTTGGAGAAATCGGTCGATTAATTAAGGAAACTTCGATCAGCGATAACATGATTTTTTGAAATGGGAACGCCTAATTTTTTTCATACGGTTAAACGTAGAATTTGATAACCTTTCTAAAGATATAAGGTTATGGATACCAACCTCTAGTAGTTTTCACTTAATTTCAAAATTTCAAACAAATCGGCGTTTTTCAACTTTCCTACCTAACGTATAGCAGAAAAATACACAGGAACTAGACTAAAGGGACATGATTATAAAAATTACCCACAACAAACGAAATCTAACCAGAAACAACGGCGGTAACATCTCTAAGGTCACAGATATGCTGAAGTATGGCAGTAATAGATATTTTTTACAGTCTACTGGCTACCGCAATTTACTAGAAGTTAAAAATTTCCAAGATAATTAAAAACCCTGATATGAAACAAAGACAACCAGCGACTGTTGCTCCAGCACGCCATTATTAATCATATGTAATGATGTAAAAAAGTAGTAATTTGCGTGGAAGTCGATACCTCTGACTGGAGCCCTTCTATTTTTCAATATCTATTAGCAATATTGCAAAAAAGGAATACTGACAAATCAGATTTAAATTTTCTGCCATTTGAGTCATGTTTCATAATTTGAACAAATTTTAATTCATTCTTCATTTTCTGCGATCTTGCTAATAGGTACTGAAAAATTTTCAGAACTCCAGTCAGAGGTACTTTTGACTTGAGTTTTGACAGAATTGCATACTTTTTTACTCGCTTTTTTTATATCATTAAATGTGAAATTTTATTATGAAAATAATAAACTGCCTACAACATTGTCTAGTAGTTTTCGTTTCATTTCAAAATTTTTAATGGTTTTGGAAATTGCCAATCTTTAGTACATTGCAGTAGCTACTATATAGGCCGTGAAAAAATCCTTTTCTGCCATACGCCAGCTTCTCTTTGACCAAAGATATGTTACCGCCGTTGTTTCTGGTTAGACTTTGTTTGTTGTGAGTAATTTTTATAATCTTGTCCCTTTAGTCTAGTTCGTATGTATTTTTCTGCTAAGTTTTCTTCTACCTGAACAGGTTTTTGTTTATATTTCATGGCCTGCTACGATGCTTATAAGTAGGAAAATTGAAAAATGCCGATTTGTTTGAAAATTTAAAATTAAATGAAAACTACTAGAGATTGATGTTCATAGCCTTATATCATTAGAAAGGCTATCAAATTCTACGTTCAACCGTATAAAAAAATTAGGCATTCCCATTTGAAAAAATCAAGTCATCGCTGATCGTAGTTTCCTTAATTAATCGACCGATTTCTCCAAGCATAAACGTAATTTAAATTTGTCAGTATCATCAAAGCTGACGCATTTAACGGCCTTCTAAATTTTATAATCTCTGCGATATGCAATTTTTTCCTGATATCTACTTATACCGAAAATGGTGATTTACTCCTAAACGGTTCGCTTTAAGTCCCATGTATGATACATAAAGACACACTAGAATTCACCAAGGAATCCGAATATGCAATAATATATGGAATGTTCCATTTAAAAAACATAACTTTGATACGTTTCGTGTTTTTGGGGCACCCTGTATAACATGACAATATGTTTAAAATGTAGCCTTTACGGGTGTCTATCCATCCAAAATTATTATTTTCTTTTTTATCAAATACTTTAGCCATAATGCTCCGTGTCGGATAACGTGAATAACCCTGTATAAGATGTCACATAAAACCATGGCATTAAACTTCACTAGGTGGAAGCTTGTTACCAAACACATAAACATACCCTTATCATGTTTTTTATGGTCAGCCACCCACAAAGGATGAAAGCCTATGGCACTGTAGAAGCGCTGCGAGAGGATAAGTATCGGTGCACGTTAGATTTGAAATGCTGCAGCTTGTAACCGTTAGGAGACAAATTCCCCGGCAGCCCATTCCACAGCGTCGAAGTTCTCCAAAAGAAGGAATGTTGGAGTAGACTGATACGGGGAGTAGGGACCTCGACCTGGTAAGGACAAGCTCGCGGAGCCTCTCTAGTGTTCCTCGTTCGGACGGTCTTTGGTGTTATTATATGCGAGAGCTCACTCGAACACCTTCCGTGATAGAATCTGTAAAACAGGGACAGGACAGGTTCTTCAATGTTCCAGGCTGTGGAGGTCCTTTGTGAGGTTAGGCGTGTCGATTAGTCTAATCGTTCTCTTCTGGATAGTATCCAGATGCTTTAGACAGTGTTTGGTTGAATTTGTGCCTTGTAGAACAGCTGTAGCTGCTCTGGTGTAGACAGCTTCCTACAGCAAAATAAAATTCCAAGCTTCTGGAATGCCGTTTCAGCATAATACTGACTCGAATATGAGGTGACCCTCCATTTCCACGGTTGGTAAGCCAGCGTAAGACTTCTGTGAGGCATGCTGCTGTCGCATGTTGTCTTCTGGGATAAAAGTGGCTTGCCTGGTTCCATGCACGATATTAATGTACTGTTGTTTGCGAAGCTGTAAATTGGATTTGATGTTATTTCCAGCAGCTTGTTGATTTATAGCAGAAACAGTGTAGGGGATAGGACAGACCCCTGAGGAACACCGGCGTTTATTGAAAATACGTCGATATGTCAAGTGACGTAGGCCAGGGGGTGATCCGTAGATCTATGCTTACGGAAGTCATACTGGCGACCATTTTTATTATTATGATGTTATTATTGTCCAGATATTTCAGGAGCTGTGTGTTAGTGACAGTCTCCATAATCTTAGACATAATGATGAGAAGAGCCAATGGTCTACAGTTGGTGGCATCGTTTTTTGCCTTTCTTAGGAAATACGCCTCGCTGACAGGATAGTTTGAAGAGCTTGCAAAGAATAGGAGCAAACTCGGTGCCACAGCCTTTAAGGACGTTTCTGAGAGACAGGGTTGAAGCAAAAATCATTTTATACTTATACAAGGTGGCGCAAAATAAAGTCCCCCAATTCATTTTTATATAAATGTAAGAATAATCAAATCATACTATAAATAAAAAATATTGACTTAAACTTTGCTAGTACCCTTTGTGCATTTTTTTTACCTCCAATAAGCATCATTGCCAATTTAGAAGTACCTGGTTTTGTCAAATCATTTAGAATGCAAATTTTAGGAATACATGTTAAGTGAACATTGTGCATTTTTTGTTATTACTCAAATATTTGCATTTACATATTAAAATAATTTAACCTTGCGGTGCTTTGAATACTTATAAAAATATTTCAAATAATTCACATACATTTCTTGTAAATAATTGTTAATCGATTCAATTTTATGTCAGATACATAGTATTTTTTGATCAATTGATACCTAAGGCAACCAATCTTTTGGAGTTTAGTGTATTTTTTTAAGCTTTTTATGTCGCATATGATATTTGTGATTGAAATATTTCATTTTCTTTTCAGGGCTTCATAAAGATATACAAGCAGTTTTTCCCACAAGGAGATCCATCCAAATTTGCATCACTAGTCTTTAGGGTATTCGACGAAAACAATGTAAGTCCAAATTTATGGTGAATGTGCTCTTATTTTGTATAATATATCTACAGACGCAACACACCCCAATGTACAAACCCACAAACTTACCCTGTCTTTTTTTCTGATACATTATTACAGTTTAATCAAACAAAAACCAAAAGGTGCAACGTGGGGTCCGACACACCGAGCTGCTGTTCCATTACCCAGTGACTACTTCTCGCACCGTGAGGTGAGCAGTCACTGGGTCCGCAAATGGTGCGCCCTAAGTAGACGAAGGGGCCCAAGGATGACTGTATTCTGGCGGTTAAGATGTGCATCGCCATACGGCACACCGGCATTCTGCGCAGTGCATAGAACAGCGTATTACTCATTACACTCAGGGATCTAATGACCAAAACCAGCAGACCTACAGTGTAGTTTGGCCAGAGACTGCGAGGTTGTTCGAGCAACTCTTGATATTTGGTCCACTTTTCCTCCTCCTTAGAGACGATGTTCATCTCAGCAGATGCCGAAAACTGTATAATGAACATCGTCCTCTGTTGGTGGTCGATAAGGACTATGTCGGGCTTCTTTGCCTGTATAAGCTCGACCGTGGGGACGAGCAGTTCCAGTAAATCTGGCACATCTCATTCTCCACAACGGACTCTATACCCCCTGGAGTGTATGGCAGCACCGATGTCTCATCGACACCATATGAGTACCTTTAATGAATGTAGAGCACTCATAGAGCCGAGTTGTGCCGATGGACGTAAGCCGTCCCGGCGTACGTCTTACACGCTGACAAGAGATGCATAAGCGTCTCTGGCGCCTGTCGGCCAGCTCTACAATGGGTGTCGGATACATTTACACCCATAACCTTATTACGGTATGCCAAGGTGTTAAAGACACCGTCTTTGAAAGCCATTATAAAGCCCGCAGTCTCCGACTTCAACCCACTAGGCGACTAGGCCTTAGGAAAGGGAAGGTCAACTGCTCAAACCAGCCATGATCTTCTAGATGTTTATAGCCATGCATTGGATCACTATTATTCTTTCTCACTTCTTGACGGGCTGTGCCATGTCAACACCTGAACTATTATTGATCGGAATTTAGGAAGAATCGTACCACAAGTCTTCAGGACTTGGAATAACTTTTGTAACATTTCGTCCAGGCCTAACTGTTGCAGGTATTGTGTAAATGAGTTTGGTGTAAGGCCTGCGACCGACATAATGAGGAAACAATAGTAGTAGTTTTGTTTCCAAAGCCGTTTAGTTTCTATGGCAAGATCCGTATATTCTGATATCTTCCCAGAATAGGTGTTTTGGATATTCATATCACCGAAAATAGCAATATCTATCAAATAGGTAACTCTGCCGGCCTTTGACTTAAGAAATATATCTGATCTATTGGCTGGGATAGTATTGTCTGTATGTATTTCAACTTACTAGTATAGTTCGTATTGATTATTATCGAGTACTCTATTATTTTTCCCTCTATTACTATTACTATTATTATTATTTCTTTATACGTACTTAGTGATACAAATAATGCCACTCTGCTGTTTTACACGTGTGGAGTTTTTTGAAGGTGATAGATGGAAGTATTGGATGTGTAAAGAGGGTGCTCTAAAACTGTGCACACATTTTTAATGCACATATACATTTTTTCTAGGTACTCCGATTTCACTTTCCAGTAGTATCCTCATGCATGAATTAGATTCTTGTCCATCGGTTAGTTTTGGATCAGAATACATCTCATTGTGGCACATGATGGGTGGATAGACATAGTCAAGTCCCTGAATCTGGGAGGGCTTAAGTCTCTGGATCTAGGGAGCTTAAGTCCCCGCAAAAGATACAACAAACTTAACAGAACGAATAATTTTTGGATTTATGAGGGGGTTCGCATCCCATTCTTGGGCGGGGCTAAGCCCACCCAAGCCCCCACCTAACTATGCCTATGGATAGGTGATACAGATTTATTGATAACCATTGACTTTCTGTCAAATGGGCTGCGACTGAAACTCTCATCACGAAGTTACCCCTGTTAGTTAGTCTAGCACTAATTGATGCTATCAATCCGAGTTTACTTTCACCCTTCAACTGCAAATGCACCCTGCTGAAATTCATTGAAAGTTGGAAACAAAAGACCGGGATGACGCACCAACCCTCAGCTGCCAAGCGAGGTGCGAACTTTCCATTCCGTGGGAAGGAAAACTTTTGTTTAACTTTGGGATTTAATGAGAAGATAAGATTGGATTAGAGATTGCGCCTGAGTTAGCCAAAATGCCGCACACCTACACACTCACATAAAAGGCATAGATATGTGAATTATTTTAATTTTAACAACTGCGGTGGATGTATGAAATATTTTTGTGGGATTTCGAAAAAAAAATAGCCAAACATGTTTGCTAACTGTGCTGTAGTTAAGATTTCCATTATCACGATCATGAACAATTATATTAATCTGCATCGATTTTTTTCTCATTTGGATAAAACTACGTCAAGGTAGCTAGATCTATAAATAGATAGTTTTCAAAAAATACAGTGAACTATTGGGAGATCTATATCCTGCTGCATTATGAATCATCATGCTAACCCAAACTATCATAATGTCTTTTAAGGTGGTGCATCCCAGAATATCTTTTTTGTCAACAAGTACTAGTAAAGTTTGTCCACAGCATACCATCAATCAGTAGAATATCTCAGGTTGGCGACAACCATACGCACAACCCGCCATTTTGGATTAGAATCTGTAGAAGGGGGCATATAGGGGCATATGTGGGGCATATACGTCAGTGGACACCATTGAAGCAAGGCTGAGGCTTGTACTTGCCGAGATAAAGTGCATAGGCGAACGCTATGAGATTTTGTATATGCGGTGTTGATAGTATTATGATCTTTAAAATATTTATATATCGATTGGATCGATTGAGATGATAAGTGATTTGATAGATAATAGCCAGCACGCTTTTGTTCTACATTTTATACAAGCTTATGTTTCTTAGTCATTACTGAACAAAAATTGGGAGCTCACTAAATGGTGTAACCGTTTACTTGAATGTTTGTCACTATCAGTAGTATTTTTGAACAAAATTACGTTAGAATTGTAATTGACTAATCATTAGCGTTTGAGGCTACTATTTATCAAATCGGCTCAATCAAGCGAATACACACCTTTTCTTTAACCATTTTTGTGCTACTTCAGGCCATTCTTTCTTGGTTTTATTTCTGTGGGGTTCAAGCGGTGGTTTGGTGCCTAATGAAATTAGACTTCTTTCTGCATTTCGGTACTCCCAATAACACTCGTTGTGGATTGCGTCTAAATATAAAGTCGTTATTGGTTCTATTTTAAATCGTCAAGTTGCACTACAGCTACTTAAAAAAATGAAGCTAGCTGAAGTGAGAATTGACGAGTGACGTCAAATAAAAAAAAATAAGGTGGTTATTGATTTGCTTTCCGAATCACAATCATGAATTCCCAGCCTAATAACAAAAAAGGTTAATACGAAAGTGATGAGTAACATTGACTATATAGCTAAACATTGGCGTGCTTTATAATTTTTGCTTCATCTTCAGTCTACCTCGAAGTTCAAAATTACTTGAAAAACAATAATTTAGAGTAAAATGCATTCCTTAGTGACAGAGATTGTCTTGAAAATTAAAATTCCAGACTATTCAATAATTATGTGATTTTGAAGATTTCAGAACTTAAACAGTGCAGTACCTAGATTTATTATAATATATTATATTCCCAAGTTTTATGAATAATTATAAGACGGACAAAATGGATTAGAATTAGAGAAATGACTATCAACAGTTAGGAAAATGCAAAACATATTTTCCAACTTCATCCATTAGGGAGTCCATTTGGGTTAACGTCTATTCAAGTTATAAATGATAATAGTGGGTACTACTCCCAAGTGACATCGGAACACTGAGGAGAAAGGGTAGCGGTTAATGAAATGCAGTATGACTAAATACAATAATAAATGCCGTAGTTAGTTTATAAAAAAATGGGTGCGCCGTCTATGTTGACGAATCCACTCCCCTAGCCTACGCGGCATGCCCGTAATCAGGTTGTTGATAAACTCTAGAGGTCCAGCCTCCCAAGCTGCCCTCGCAGCGTGTTCCAGTTCGTCCAGCGTGGTCGAAGGATTGGACAAATTGCCTAAGTATCGACCCATCGAATCCCATACTTCTTCAATTCGCGAAAAATGGGGTGATCGTGATGGCCAGGGGAGTACCCTGACCTCAGTTTATTGTAGGAACCTCATCCATATCCTTGCAATATAAGGATGTGCGTTATCTTGCATGAAGAAACCATCTTCGATGCCTCGGACATATGAAACGGCAATTGGTTCTAACACCTCATTCACATAACGTTACGCAGTCATTGTGTCACGAATCACAAGTAAAGGTGACTTGCTGTTGAATGCAATGGCACTCTAAACCATCAAACCAATAGGACGGTGTACATGACGCTCAGCAAACTGAAGATCACGTCGTTTATCCCATCGTTATCTTACGCGTTGACTTCCGTCATATGTCTCCAGACAAAACCTGGACTCGTCGGAGAAGGCCATCTAATGCCACTCAGCAAACCATTGTCGATATTATTGGCAACAAATTTAACCGTTGACGACAATGATTTGCAGTGAGTGGAAGCACTAGATGCTGATGATATGATCCTAAGCCCATTTCACTCGATCTGTGACACAGCGCCAGCGTGCGGATTCAAATGGGCCTCCCTACAGCTGCATACCAAGCGTCAGCAACAGCTGGAGAGAATCGCATTCTGTCTCGAAGGGGCAGTAGTCGTAGATGACGACCTTGCTGGTCTGTAGTTCTTCAACATGCTCTAGAACCTCTAGCTCGCTGCATTCGCCTTTCTGCGATCCATGTGCGCCATGCTGCTACATCTGTAGCCACGCTACGCAAGGGCGTACCCAGGTAGGGGCAGGGGGGGGCAGCTGCCCCCCCTAGAAGATTAAATAAATGTAATTTTTTTTGGCAAATAAAAATTAAAAACGTGTTACCTACTCTGCGCAAAATGAAGTGTTGGAAACAAAATATCTTTTCAGCCAGATTTGTTCTTTGTTTTCTATAGTTAAATATTCTACAACATTCGATATAGAGTCTGTATAGTGAGTCGTGTCGGTCGTGTCACAACGTATTTATTAGAATATTTTGTATGGCGACCTTCAGCCGCCGTCAAACGAAACGCAAAATGTTTTGATCAAGTTTTGATACACTTTATTTATTTCTTTATTTCGTTTTTATTATTTGTTAGTTATCACTAACAAATGAAAGTGTCAGTAATGATTTATAGTCGATAATTTAATTTCTAGAATCTGATTTTGATTACGAGACAGAATAAATAAAAATTAAGTACGGTTTTGATGCAAGTTTGGTTTTATTATATAATTTTTGTTTTCAATGCTATGCTAAAATAAAATAATATTCAATATGTTGCATATTATTTTAAGTAGTATATATCTGTACAGATTTAGTTTAAGATTCTTAGTGTTCATAAAATAAAATAGTGAAAGTATCAAACTCAAATCTCATAGCATATTCTATTCAGTGCTTACAACTAAATTATTTTTAAATTTGCCGCGGTTATTTCTGTGCCGCGACTCACTAGACAGACTCTAGTATACTGTTAGCGATGCAATATAATTTAAATCTCCCACAAAACCGTGGTATCTCGTAGTTTCCGCTTCCGACGAGACAATCAGAGCCATATAGGATTAAAGCTGAATATAATTGGAAGAAAATAACATCTAACGCCATCTAGTTTCGGACGGCAGTACTTTTTCCAGTAAAAAGAAATAGGCTCAATGTATACTGTATACGGTCAATAGAGACATCTAGTGTTGAATAGCAATACCACGAAGAATATTCTAGCATGGACTATTCCGGAAAGAAAAGACAGTGATAGCATGTATTATAAGACAAGGATGGAAATAGAGTCGAGCTCGAGTATTTTCTACATATTTCGGGAGCGAGAATATTTTCAATATATAAGCGGAACGTAAGGCAGAGCACGTGAATTTAGTTCGAATACAATTCAGTTCGGAGTGGAATACGAGCGAATATTTCATACGCCATAGATAGTGTCTTATAGTTTCGTTGCGGAGACACGAGATTTACGTTTACTGCGCAACAACTGGAAATATTACTCCGTCAAATGGATATCAGGAAATTCTTTGAAAGAGGTGAGTCAAAACAAAACACTTAAGTACATACTTAATATGATTATTTGATTTGTTTAAGGGGGGCTATGACTCTCTTGTAAGTGTATATCTTAGGCATTACTTACAATATTTAAATTTATTAATTACAACACGTGGTTTTGTTATAATAGCTAAAATAACATTTGTGAATATTTTGTGATAAAAAAGTTAAAAAAAAAACATAAAAGAAAGATCCTTGCAATATTTTGGATTTATTAATAAGATCATACCGACAACAAAATCCCTTTTCTCTAACGTCACAACAAGTGTATTATTTCAAATTACTTACCTAGTTTTGATTATTTGGCGTTCAAACCATATGCAAGAGAATGTGAAACTTGATCTTTGATTTTCGTCCTATGCAACCCGCCTAAACACTGTAAGGGTAATTCTGTGTATCCATTTTTTAGGGAGGCCACGCGAAAAAAGAAAAAAAGGTCGGGAAAGTAGCAGTGGAAGCGATGAAAATGACAACCATGATAAAACCACTCATGTAATGCCAATATCATTGCATGCTAACATTGGACAAGCGTCAAATTCTTCAGTAGAACCTCTTAATATATCTGTTGCCGACTATTCTTCTCCATCGACATCCCAACAAACTTATGACGTCAACGTCGATCCTGAAATTATAGTGGACGATGGCTGTCATGAAAATGATCTGGGTCGTTATGTTGGATTGGCTACCCAGCTATCGACGGAAAAGAAGAGGGAGTTGTTACAAAATCCTTGGATCCCGCCCAGAAATTACGATTTTGAAAGTGATGCAAGCCATTTAAAAAGAAAATTTAATCATGCTTGGTTGGATCAATATTCACCATGGCTAGTATATTCCAAGCGACTAAAAGGTGCTCTTTGTAAGTATTGTGTTTTGTTTCCTCCGCCCATTAGCACTGTGAGAGGAATTTTGGGATCGTTTATGGTCAGGCCATATTTAAAGTTCAAAAATATGCATGAAGACTGCCGAAAGCATGCAACGACCAACCTTCACCAAACGGCGACAAATGCTGCAAAAAATTTTCTTGAAAATGTTCCTGTAGACATCCAACTGCAAAGTGGACACCAAAAAGCAATCGATGAAAACAGACAAATATTGTCATCAATTATTTCTTGTATAGTATTTTGCGGTACACATGATATGCCTCTTAGGGGCAAACAAGCAGATGAGGGTGTTTTATTAGATTTATTGAAGTTGAGAATCGATTCAGGGGACAACAAATTAAAGAGTCACTTTGAAAAGTGCCGTCGAAATGCAATTTATACTTCGCCAAGAATACAAAACGAACTAATAAATTTATGTGGCGAAGTTATTCAGGAGAATGTAATTAGTGAGGTTCGGAAGACCATGGCTTACTCAATCTTAGCTGATGAAACAGCAGACGTATCTGGGAAAGAACAGCTGTCAATAGGCGTGCGGTTCTACGACGAAAGCAAAAGTAAAATCAGAGAAGAATTTGTAGGGTTCGTTGAACTAAAAGCACAAAATGCTTCCGCAATCGCCGAAGCAATTGACAATTTCTTAATTAGTTCTAACCTCTCCAAAGAAGATTGCGTAGGGTTTGGATTCGATGGCTGTTCTACAATGGCAGGAAAAGAGGGTGGCGTACAAGCCATTTTGAGAAAAAAATATCCTCGTGCTTTATATTTTCATTGCTCAAGTCACAAACTCAACCTTGTTGTGAATGATGCGAACGCAGTGCCAGAAATTAGAAATACTGTCGCCACTGTAAAGGATGTTATAACGTTTTTCAGAGAATCGACTACACGTCGAAACTACGCTCCAAACCTATCACGATTATGTGAGACGAGATGGTCCGAAAAATATAAATCAATCAGAAAGTTTTCTCAACATTTTTCAGAGCTCGTGAAATCTCTAGAAACGTTATCTGTAGAGGGAAATTATGCCACCAGAAAATCTGCATATCAGTTGCATTCAGCCGTTACAAAACCAGTGTTTATTGTTTCTCTACAAACAATAGCCAAATATTCAGCAGTTATAGAACCAGTAGTTAACGCACTGCAAGCTAAATCGATCGACATGATCTCGGTAGGAAAACACATTAAAAATATCAAGGACATTCTCAGAAATGACCGCGAGTTTCCTGATAGAATAAGTAATGAAATACTTCAAAAAGCACGAGCTGTTGCAATGGATTTGAACATAGAAATTTCGGTTCCACGTCTTGCTCATAAGCAAACACATAGAAGTAATCCGCCATCAGACAATGATAACGAATATTGGCGGCGTTCCCTGATAATACCATACATTGATTCACTCATTTCATCATTGAATATTCGATTCTCCCAAGAAAATACTCCGGCGTTTGCTTTAAGCAGGCTACATCCCTTGTATATGACAAAAACCAGCATTGCAGACCTACACAAAAACGCAGAATCATTCCAAGAATTTTATAACCTGGATATCACCGGGGAACTGAACCTTTGGCATAATTTATGGGTGACGAAGGCTTTATCAGATGATCAATTAAAGGACATAGAAGTAGTTGATCTGTTCAAAGAAGCGAACATTTTTTACCCTGCTGTCAGAAAGGCATTAATTATTTTAAGCACTATCCCATGCACCACGGCGACCGTAGAACGGTCCTTCAGTACGCTGCGAAGAGTTAAAACGTGGCTAAGAAGCACCATGGGTGAAGAAAGGCTTAATACGGGTTTATGTCTGATGAGCGTACATCGCAATTATTTAAAAGACAACAGTGAGTTTATTGAAAAGATTGTCATAGACAAATTTTCGGCAAATCCGAGAAGATTACTGTTAAATTAAAATAAACATATATAATATTATATATTATACATAATGTATAGTATAATTATTATGTACTTATAATATTTGTTTTGTGTCATCATAAAAGTTAATGGATAAAAGTCAATTTTCGAAACAGGTATAAGCACTAAGCAGCCCCCTGCCCCCCCTAACTGAAATCCTGGGTACGCCCTTGACGCTACGTTCCATGGTCACAGCAATTGCTCAGAAAGAAGCGCCACGTACTCGTTGGCCTACCATCTGACCCCGTTTAAAGGGGCTTAAACGCGTAAACTGGGGCTGTCGTCTTTTAGAGGGCATCTTTACACAGCCAATTAGCCTCTCGCCATATTTGTAATCTATATCATCGTTTTTGAATCGAGAAAAAGCCATGCTTTGTTTTCACACGTCTAGAGTTTTTTAGGTGTGCCATATAGGTAAATAGCGTCTGAATGAACAAAAGTGTTACATGTGTACTAGAGGTGGTACTGCCAAGCTGTGTACAAATCTTCAATGCAAATATCGCTTTTTTTAGGTGTATAAGAAAACATCAACTTCTTTGTTACTTATAGAGAATCTTCCACTGGGTATGATGAACATATTTGAAAAAGGCTAGCTCTCAGGAGAGATGGATAAAATACATCTTATTTAAAGAAGTATCACTAAAACTTTTGTCATGATTCCTGTCTAGATTTCCAAAACATAGTAGTTTTCAGTACTTTATCCAATATCCTTCAACTTTGAAACTGATAAGTCTTGGTCCATATAGCCTCTGAGTCAGATTGGCAAGAATGTAAAATACTACTGCTTGCTGTATAATTATTGCAAAAAGTTCTACATTTTTGAATCGGTTCGCAATATTTGATAATTTTCTCGGTCCTAAGATCCAATACTGGCCACGCCTATGTCAGCAAAATGGACTCTTTTTCCAAGAAAGAAAAGCTTTTAATTTTTTTTCAGCTGACTTGCAAATTGAACGTGGAAGGGGGACCATCCTCCTCCAGACGCTTTCCGGCTGAAGACAAATGGACGGAAATTAATATAATAAATCAAACGTTAGTTGAGAAAACACAGTCGTCTTCTTTGTGGTCGCCATTAGAGCAAACAAATTTCAACAAGCTTTGCGGGATGAAATGAGTTATAACAGACACAATACGTCGGCTTTAATGGACTTCATATTTCTCGCTGTTGATAATGGTAGTTTCTGGTGTGTATTACTGAAAAGGTGAAAGGTGAAGTAGACAATCGATGGTGGGACAGAAATAATCTGGATGAACTCAATACAGCAAGCAATGCAAGCCAAAGGCAAAGATCGCCTTTTGTGTGCACCAAATATCGACAGAGTATTTAAACAATCTAAATGAGAAAACGAAATCCTTTTTTTTTTCCTTCTGTGTCATCGGCATCGACTGCTCTGGTCATTAGCCTAAAAACGAATAATCTTTTCTTAACACGCTTTTATTACCTTCACCTGTATCTTTGTGAGCTTGCTTGTTTGTAACTCTGGTTTGACTTACTACTGATGTTCCATCTCTATTCATGAACAACACTGCCAACGCCAGATAAGTATATATGAAACCCCCACCCGATCCAGCACCTCCATTTCAGTCCCCCAAAAACAAAAATGGATAAGGATCAGGAACTGCTGAAACGCCTGAAAACGAAGTTGGATTCTGACAATTTTTTGTTCTTTTATGCACCGACATTTAAAATTATAGCAGCATTACCTACTATGACCACACAGCATATCGCTACCCAAATTTCATCACAATCGAAGCAGCGGTTACTGAGGTTACGCGTCTAGAGGAACGCCGACAAACAGACCGACTGAATTGACTGACGTGGATTTTCGTTATGTAGATATCATATAATGTCCAAGAAGCGTATTATCTCAAAATGGAAAATTTTAGCGATCACAATACTTCCCTATCTCCTATTGGTGCGGCAAGTCAAAATTAGCGATCAAGCAGATATGTTTTTCTTGGAGGAACCTCTATTTTTAACCTATAATATATGACGAAACGGAAGAACGATACTAACTTTGCGATCTTGAGTGATAGCCATCTCGGGATCTAGGGTATCGAAATTTCCTTGTTGATTGTGAGGTCAGAAAATATATACAATGATATAGGACAACCCCAGGGATCTATCCTGGGACCTATTTTATTTTGAAACGATACAAATGATCTTCCCAATTTTGTTCATGATATTACGTCATTTGCAGATGACTCGACGGTAATAGTATCTCACAAAGATGAGACAGTTAAGTTTCAAAAAGCCACAGATGCACTGGAAACCTTACATAACTGGTTCTCTGGAGATAAATTGTTTCTGAATTCTGCTAAAACCAAATTCACAGCTTTCATCCCTATCAAAAAACCATAGATCATATCACTGTTCTTGACAATGGAATGCATATTGAGCGCTCTCCCAACGTCAAAATACTCTGTTTAACCCTAAATGAAAATATTTCTTGGGAAGTGCATTGTATTGGCCTAAACAATATACTTAACAAAAAAGGATATCTTATAAGAACGTTGAAATTATGTTTAAATCTACATTCCTCAAAACAATACTATTATGAAGATATTGAGTCCAGATTACGGTATGGAATCCAATTTTTGGCGAGCTTCTGCTCACTGTGAGAAGGTTCGTTTGAAACAAAAAAATCATCATTCGTAACATGTTATATACAAATATACAGCAGAATGTATACCAATGTTTAAAAACCTAATATTTTAACAGTCATTGACCTGTATGTATGTATGTATGTATGTATTAGAAGAGGCATGTCTTGTACATCAAAAATAGAACCTTTACACTTATCCCACTGAGCACAAGTATAGTACTAGACAATTAACCATCCCAACATACCGTAAAATTGAAGAGCGATGGTCCTATCATAATGGAAATTAAAGTTTATAGTCATTCAAAGGACGCGCATCTTAAAATTAAGAACCAGAAGTAATTCAGAAGGGAGTTAAAACGCTTACTGGCTGAAAATCGCTTTTATTCCTTAAAATCTTTTCGACTATCAAACTTGAATGTTATTGTAACATTATTTATTTTTTTAATGTTGTAC
The DNA here is from genome assembly GCA_951848785.1 of Callosobruchus maculatus. NCBI lineage: Eukaryota > Metazoa > Arthropoda > Insecta > Coleoptera > Chrysomelidae > Callosobruchus > Callosobruchus maculatus. Next base: position 867,168 of record CATOUR010000064.1, on the reverse strand, counting down.
TCGTTTATTTAATCGTTTTATTCTTTACTTGCATTTTGACTTGTCATATGGATTTAGATCTTTGGATGAATGAATAAATAAAAAAGTATTTAAACATGCAGCAACACGGAGCGTCCTGTGATTGATTGTATCGCCATATTGCAAAAGTTTCATAGAATCTTTTATATAAGTTAATTTTAACGACCATTTTGATGAATATTTTTAGTTATGTCGGAATACACAAGTTTGTCTCATGCTCGTATTATTAACCAGACAGATGTCTACAACTCCAATATCGAACGAATGGAATAGTAAAATTTTATGGAGCTTGCTGTACCTATATTTTACATAGTGATATATATGGAAATTTGCAGCGAGCGCTGTATTTCTCATTTTTATTCATATTTTATGAATGCAACAAAGAGAGATGATCAAATATTTACATATTTCAGTAGTTATTCAGTAAAACGGAATATTTTATTCTTAATCGAAGGGAGTCCGGACAAGAAAACATTCGAGCCCTTCTGTAAGTAAATCACTTGAATCATATTAATATTGAATGAAAATACTGCATAGTCAACAAATCATACCGTTATTATTTTTTTCATTTATTCATAGCATACTGAAGTAGGTACAAACCCCTTGAAGGTCATAGTGTGTACAAAGGGTGGTGGGAAAGTTTTGCAATTTGATATAACATTGATCCGCAGGATGCTGCGTGTTGCTGCACGTTGATACACGTTTATTATACGTGCATGGTAGCCACCGCGATGGCATAGCGGTCACGAAATGAAACTCTGACAGTTCTGCGTAATAATTTCGTGCATGATTTAAACATAGACCAGTGCTTAGAAGAAATGACTCTTGCACTAGGTGACGCTTGTCCATATGGTACAACGATATTCAGGTTGTATAGCGAATTTAAAAAAAAATCACCCTGGAAGATTACCTATACCGTAGTAAACAAAATTCATTATTCTGACACGATACAGACAGACAAACAAACTCACTCACGCTTTGATTCAACGAAATCTTACATTCAGTATTTCTCAAATACAGCAATGCTTTATCCAATGGTAAGTAATTATATCATGTTGTCGAGCCAACGACAAAGTAGTATTGAATTTCATGGATACCTACTTCAATTTATTATATAACATTGTATCGAACTCATGTTCTATAATTGTTTCTAAAATACTTTCATGTCCACAAACAAACACGTTTTACTTCCCACACCGATATGTCGTTCTTCTTTATACACTCCTTGAATCTCGATATCAATCCAACCGAGTACAAAGCGGTTGATCCAACGACAAGCATCACTGAATTCAGTATAAGATACTTTTGGTGCAAATAGTACTTACTTATGTCTCAAATAACGTAGACAATATGCTAAAGGTATGGGTTATTGTGTCTGTTATAGCTGCTTTTTCGACAAAATAAATTTTCATTGAACTAATAATCAAGAACTGCTATTGTAAGAACAATCTTGTATATGAAATAAATTATACGGTTTATTCAAACAAAACTGCGGTGTATATTAGAAACAATAGAACGATTTCATTGTATTTATACGTTAAGGCTGCGTTTCCACCAGAGACGTGCGAGGATGTGTTACGAGGAATGCGTTTTAAACGAACCTATAGTATCACTTGAATTACCTCGCTTCGCTCATCACAGCTCTCGTGGAAACGGCTTAACGGAGCAAGATTTTGAACTTATAAAACAAAGCATGTTGGCTAGGAATGTGTTGCGAGGACTTATGCTAGTGATGTGGGCGAGGGATGTGTGCTGTGGATATAGGAGAGCAAAAAGAAAAATCTGAAACAAGCCCGCTACACATCCTCGTCATGTGCACACCATTTCACAGCTCCGCCACACATTTTCGCACCGCTCATCTTCCTAGCACATCTCTGGTGGAGACACCCACACCCACACCGTTCACAGCTTCGCTACACATCCTCGCTACGCTCATTTTCCTAGCACATCTCTGGTGGAAACGCAACCTAATGCTAGAATTGACGATACATATGATTAGCGTGAATATAACCTATTTTGAATTTGGATTGCTTCGAACCTGTTGAAACGACACAGATTTGAAACAACTATAAATATATTTGAAGTAATGGAAAAGCATCTAAATACTAATAACAATACTAACATTTTTTTGTGTAGACAGATGCTCGTGTATATAATAATTAGATTGCCCTCCCTGCTGTCGGCCAAATCTCATCTGCAGACGTCCATGTGTATGTTATGTCAGGATTTAACGGCTGTTCATATGCAACTCCCATTATTCCCCAAAGTTTGTCCTGTTCTCGACGGGAAACGTATTAACGTATTAAGCGGATACGAACCATAATCTTGGATGGTACCCTAGGGTCTCGAGGATGCAGTCACCGTGTTTGTTAGCGACGAGTTGGTCCCCATGATTATGATAGACGAGAATACATGTTCAGGGAATATTAAAATTTAGGTTGAGGGTTGTATTGTGTAAGGTTTCTCGGGAATCGCCGAGTCGCCGAAAAAGTAACGGCTTCTGAGGATGCTAGCCAATCGTGTTGGCGAAACGTCAAACAGAGAAGCGCACCGAGACTGGGAAGGCGTAAAAATTATTGGATTTTTGAAATCAATATTTTTTTGCAATAATTGTAAAGATCATTCTCATCAAAACAACATTCAAAAGTTATATCAAAATAAAAACTAATTTTTGAATCCAGAAGAGCAGACACGCCGAAAGATCCCGAACGAAGTCAAGTGCAAGTGACGTCATAATGTTAGTTTTCACTCATTGCAGCTGTTTTAAACAGATGTAAATATAGTGTTTTACTCTCATGACGAATGCATCGGGTGTAAAATGTCTGGAAAAACGTCCAAACTTTTTAAATCTGATATTTCTAGTACTGCCATCAGTAGTAGTAGTAGTAGTCTACAAAGCAACAATGAAAATGTACAACAGCAGTAACATCTACTAAGCTAACTAACATACACTCTATTCTTCAATTAAAAAAATGCACTGAATTATGGTTGAAGTAGCCGAGGAAGTAGCTAGCTTAATTTTTTTATGGTCAGCCTCTCGCAAAGGCTGAAAGCCTATGGCACCGTATGAGCGCTGCGAGAGAATGGGTCGGTGCACGTTATATTTGAAACACTGCAGGTTGTAATAGTCGGGAAACAAATTCTCCGGCAGGTCATTCCACAGTGTCGAAGTCTCCAGAAAAAGGAATGATGGAGGAGACTGGTTCGGGGAGTAGAGACCTCGACCTGGGATGGGATTCCGTTTTAAAAATGATATTGGGTTTGATAGCAAAAACGATAGTAGCGATTTCGTTTGCCACAAGAGTGAGGTTATACATCATTATACACAAACATTGAGATTTTATAGTGAACTCTGTACGTCAGTTTTTTCAAACTTAAGGGAAATCGTGAGGATATTAGTGGCTGCAGTAACTAGAAAATAAACGTTTATTTCACTATAGATGTTTGACTCATTCCAGCTGTATATTCTTGTTCAATACCTACATCGTTGGTATGAACCTGTGGCGTAGAAACTAAGGCAGCAAAGATCTTAGTCCCCAGAGTAATGCGCTTTCTTATGGAAATCTCTCCTGAACCAAAGGTCGAATTTCCTCAATCATATGCTTACAGGACCTTGTTTGTTTATGCTATTATATAATTTCGATAAACATACATGTATGTACTCTTTATTTAATCGAAACAGTTCTATAAACCTATTGTCGGGAAGCTCGAAAGGATTGCTTTTTGCAATAATTTCCATTCTTCTCCGAATATTAATCAAGTGTTGCTGTTCTCTCTGTTGCTGCATTAGATGCTCTCTCACAACTGGCAATTATGGCATTATGTCTATGAATATTATTATTACAAAGATGGAAACAAAAAAATAATGAGGCTAATGACCAGAGCAGTCGAAGCCGATGACACAAGTAAAAAAAAAGAAAAAATAATTTTTCTGGGTATATTTGAGGTTAGGACCAAAAAACAACGATTATGTCATAGGTAGTTCATATGTGTCATTTCAACTATCGAAATCCCGAAGATTTTCGAAGCCAAAACAGATCGAGTAACAGAATCCAGGTTTATAATTCTATCGAGTTGATCATAGAGTTGATCATCTATCGAGATCGAGTTTCTCGATTCAGAACGGAATCCCACCCCTGGTAAGGATGAGCTCGCAGAGCCTCTCTAGTATTCCACGTTCAGACGGCCTGTAGTGTTATTATCTGGGAGAGCTCACTCGAATATCTTCCGTGATAGAATCTGTAAAACAGGGACAGGTCAGCCACCCTTCTTCGATGTTCCAGGTGGTGGAGGTCCTTTGTGAGGTTAGGCGTATCGATTAGTATAATAATTGCTCTCTTCTGGATAGTGTCCAGAAGCTCTAGAGAGTGCTTTGGAGCGCATCCCCACATGAGAGCAATACTCCAATGATGGTCGGATGTGTGCCCTGCAGAGCAGCAGTAGTTGCTCTGGTGTCTGGTCCTACAGAGAAATAAAACTCTACGCTTCTGGGATGCTGTTTAAGCAACACTGACGACGTGGCCGTGCCACGATTTGTTATTGCTGATGTTGATCCCCAAAAGCTGCTGATTTTTACTGTGTTCTGGTACCACGTTACAGGAAAGACAAGATTCTTTGACAATTTTCTAAAATATCGGAATAATCACACAAAATATAAAAATACTGAGACAAAGTGGTTTAACATTATTGAAACCGAGTTTCAGGTAAGGTTTTCGTATCAACAGTAAACGTTAGTCATTTTTTCAACTTACCAGTGACAGGAAATATGCTCCTGCTGAACTTTTGAGGATATTTCTTACAGATATAACACTGATGAACTATTTCTCATCACTGTTCATCACTAAGTACACACGATATTTGAACAACAGTAGATGAGCTGGAGCTTCGTCAAGCTGTCAACTGGTATCTGTCACTTATCTTTGACATGTTGGCTATTGTTGTGCCGGCGTTGCTGATTGTCTCAGGATTGTAATGAAATTTAGGGATTTTTTTTGAATATGCAGAGATGGCTTTCTTTAGTTCTTGTGACCCAAGACGTTTAAAGTAAATATCGCAATACCTACGAGGGGGTATTTGTATTTTTATAAAATAGCTTTAACATTATGACGTCACAACAAAATCGTGCCGCGTTTATAGTCACGTGATAGTGTTTCAAATTCTATCTCGTTTTAATTGTTCATAAACAATTGAAAATAATATTTCGCATTAAATGTCATAATTGTAATGTTAATAATACATTTTTGAAATACATGAAAAAGTCAATTTTTCTCCATAATTCCAATACACATCGCTGATTTGTGAGCCGGTGCATTGTCGTAAGCATCCAACCAAAGTCTTGATAAAGTTCTTAAGGGTCTACCCAACTTGTAAGTCTGAGATTTTTAAGTTTGAATGAGCATCCCTTTGTCATACAGATATTTCGGTATTCACCTGAAGAATTACTCTGCTTCTGTACAAATTGGGCCGTAACATCACGGATTACAGGTGATGTGCTACTGCACACTAAATGCACTTACCGTTTTGTCAAATTCGCGCCTTGTGCTTCATTCACGGACCGTGCTGGCGAGAGCTGGTTAATCGGTTGACGAAATTAAAGCTGAGCCTCTCGTCAGCTCGCAGTTCGTTGACCAGAATAACTAACGCTATGTCGCGAATATTGAGGTTACGTCTATGTGTTTTATAACCACCTTGCACGGTCAATAAATCGATCGATTTTGTGACTTTGAAGAAATCGGTGAAGAAAATGACAGAAGGAATCCGTCGATTTATTTTCATTTATAAAGTTCTGCCAACATACTATGTAGGGATGCGGTGGTTGTAATAATCCCAACTGTTGTCCAGTAATAGTCTCAAAATCTATGTGTTTTGTGATCGACAGTGGATCCATCAATTTCTCAATTCTTTATATTTTATGCTGTCGTCATAATAATTATTTAGTCATAGCTTTTCAACACATCTTTTCAACTAACGATCACAAAATATACACAACCAACTGGTAATGGCTCAGAATACAGAAAACAAATTGTCACTATGACGCTAACCTCAATAGAAGAGACACATCATAAGCACCACAGATAAATGACGAAAATCATGACCGGTCATTAGGAAGTTGGTATTGTCGGTAGGCCCAAATATCCCTAGAACTTCCCAAAAAAATTTCAATAAATCGAGCAAGTTCTAATTTGTGGATTTCTTCAAGGTCACAAAATCGATCGATTTATTGACCGTATAAAGTGGTCATTACTGTCCTATGTCCCAGATTAGGATGCCATTCATATGTCAGTTTTGTGGTTGACAGGCTGCAGAAAGGTCAGCGATAGGAGCTTGCACAAAGTCGAATACCCCAGCAACAAATCCATGGTTTTATTTATGGATTCAGTTCGTGGTCAAATTTGACAAATGTAATAAAACAGAAATTTGACGTCAAATAAGTCCATGGATTTATTCACGGGTTTGAAACGTGGTCTAATTTGTGGTCAAGTTTGATGTCAAATTCAGGTGCGCCAACCATAAAATCATGATGCATGTCGTGCATGTTGGATACCCGTCTCTATATATTATTAAACAATTTGTAAATAAGAATTCGCAATCAAATCGAAAGTTTTACTGTCGAGACCACACAAAAAGCTAGAAATTGAATAGATATTGCGTAAACCACCAAACCATGTGACAGTAACAGCCTTGGCAGCACTGGTACTGTCACAACATCCAAGGTTCCCAGTGTCCATCTCTTCGTCCCCTGCGTCAACTGTATGAACTACCTCATGACGTACATAGTTTTTTTAAGAGCCCCGATAAGATTAAGAGCATTCTGTTGTACATAAAAAATTTGGGACTCTATTGGAAATTGTAAAGCAAAACTCGCAATACTGTAAATAATGATAACGGCAGCCAATGACCACAGTAGTCGACGCTGCCTATAAAAATAATATTAAAAAAATAAGTATACCTTAAGAGTATAGAGTATAGCGCGCGAAAATGAGAATCCAAGAAAATACGTGTTTCCGTGTTAACTAGGAGGCGTCAGCGCCTGTTCCCTTTCTCTAGTATGTGTGTCTAAAATGAGGGGAGGTAATTCCAAAGGTCTAAAGGTAAGGTCAAAAGGTCCAAAGGTAAGGTCCAAAGGTCGCCATAAAAATGAATTTCGCATTTCGAATCTCCTGAAGTTACCTTTAAACTAACAGTAATGATTCAAATAGCAAATTAAAGAAGAAAGCTTGCGCTATGTCACTTAGGTGGCCTTGTTTTAATATCGTGTTTGGTTGTTTAATTTATTTTGGCACACTAAAAAACTTTTTTGAAAGGCTGCTCTGAGATATCATTCATTAAGGTCTTAACTGTCACCTTCTAAAATACTGTGTACGTAGTTTGAAAACAAGTGAGTTCTGTTCGAAATGGGAATTCGTGTCTTTCATAGCAAATACAGTATGTATAAATGTGTGCACCCAGGCCCCTTAGGCCAGAAAAATCTAACGCTTAGCTTAACCATGGTTTACGTGCGCTTTGAATTTTTCTATCAATAAAATTGAGGTCCAAGAAATATGTCGCGTTTTCCAAATAGCTCCAGGAAAAGGCTGACAGTGGTAAACATGGCCTTTTTACGGAAGAGGGAGAACAGGTCAATTTAATAAAATTCATGACAGCGGTTAATAAAATTAATCAAAGCAATCGAGTACGAGGCAACGAACCGGGCTCGGAACAACTTTCCTCTTTATTACGAATTTTCATCTGGTTAGCCTGATAGGACGGCTTTCTATCTGTCCAACGATCCTCTCGGTAATTTTCTGCCTCACGTTATAGCCTGGCAGATATGATTCAAGGAAGTGTGAAGCTAGTTTGCAACGCCAACTGTGATGTTGTCATGCCAAAGTGTTTGTTTCAATACTACGTGACTATAGTTCTGCAGTGTAAATCAGTTACCAAAGAAATGGTATAATAATATAATAAATCAAGCTATGAGTGATATAATGTTCAAAACCAAAACAGTCTGGCTACTGGTCCCAATGTTAGTCTAAAGAAGTACCCCATACTTGACAACGACAACAGTGCGACATACCTGAGATGCCGCCCGACAGATGGTCAATAGTCGAGATCCCATATAAGGTCAACCTAAATGACAGATCGGAATGGGCGGCTCTAGGAGAATCTCGACACATCTCGAATGTGATCACCTGGTATACTGATAACATTAGGAGGCATATACGGTGGTAGGCGTAGGTGGAACGTAAGTATGCGCCTAGTTAAACTGGCTACCGTTTTCAGGCAAAAATAACCGCAATTTTGGAATGCGGCAGAATATGCATAGGTGAAGGTTACAGCAAAAAGACTATCTATGTAAAAATATGCAGGAAGACAGGAGAGCATAGTCTGTCTGTCGGTTTGTCGGTCTGTCGGTTTGTCGGTCTGTCGGTTTGTCGTTCTCGGTCTTAGTAGTAACCCCTGCATGGATTGTGATGAAATTTAGCAAAAAAAACAAAAAACTTGTACTTTTTTGGGGGGAGGGGGGTGACATTAGAGTGGTGGGGGGGGGGGGGGGTTATAAAACTGAAATTTTGTTGTTTTCATAATAGGTTGTCCATAATGGCCTATTAAAGAAAGACCTAGCGGCATAATACGCTTTTTTAAGTCCATATTACTTTTCCTATTATATGTATATCTGTTTATACTTCTTAATTGTTTAGCTTTGATATAATTTGCCGGTGACAATTAGATTATAGGTATGATTGTTTTTTATAATATTTTATTAGAGTTTTCACAGTACGGTGTCTATTAGCACTTTGTGGATTTCTCTGTTTATTTTGCAGCAAAGACTTTTGGCTTCGGATTACTTTGTTAAATTGTCCTTATCTTTGCCGAATAAATATTATCACTACTTAGTATTATTATTGCAGTAACGAAAAGGACTTGGAATTTTGTGATGTTTGCGTACGAATAATGCTTGGATTTTGGACAGTATTAGTACCGCAGTGGGAATGGAAAACACGTATAGTTTTTACTAATCTTGCCAGTGGCGGCGCAGCAAATTAATATAAAATATATTTAATATAAAAACAGTCCAAACTTGCATTTTGGGGGTTCGCGATCATTTCGCTTCGTCCAGTCGAAGCTTGCAGAATAAAAATTATGTCGTCCTAGTTCCTATGGAGGCAGATACAAGAAACCATTTACAAGAGTTTTTGTGTTGGAACTGATGGATTTTTTGCGGACGGGCTATAATTTGGTTGCAAGGGGATATCAGACTATAGTTTCATGCAATGGGAAGTCCAGAGAAGCGCAATTTGACTAATTGATGAAAATGTGGAAAATCTGTCCCACGGAAAAAGGATTGAAATGCTAGGAGTGATTAGTGAAGGGAGTAGTGCCATTTCCTGAACTTTGAGTTCTGGGAGGATCTTTGCTTCTTGGCTGAAGGCTAGTGTTATTGCTCTGACATGGCCCGGCTCAACGGCCACCTCCCTATGCTCTCTCGTCGCCAAGCGGTTGGTGACCTCTCAGTGTTCTACCAGTATTTAAACGAAGTGTGCTCCTCTGAGCTATTCTATATATCTCCGCCGCTCACCGCTTAGAGTCCTTAAATTAACTGAGCTAATAACCGCAGGCACGAGTTCTCCATGACCATAACGGAATAGCAAAGCTGGCGGGTTTGAAATCGATACATTTCACACATTCCATTATACCCCAGGGCTATTTTAAGTTTCATGGAAATTACGAGTATATTCAAGTACAGTCAACATAGGTTACGAGAAAGCAGTTTTTTGGATTTGTGGTTTGGGTACTTAGGCCGACATCTATGAACGTTGAAGCCTGACGCTTCGCCACCATGAGTGGATGGCATCTTCAGAAGCTATTTTGTTTGACGACTTCCGAAATACTGACGGCTGATGGATTTGCGGCTCTATTATGATTTACATAAAGTTGTAGCACATTCTGAAATAAAGACATTCGCTGATGATACGCAAATTATTTATCGTTTTGATGTTGCTGATTTACAAAACGCTGCCCCAACTTTTTACAAATTGATCTACAAAAAGTACAACAAGAACTTGACCATAATTTAGCAATTAGTTCTGATAAAACAGAAGTCTTGTTATTCTGTTCAGACAACAAAAGAAGAGATGTGGAAGATTCATTTAATTTAACACTTGATGGGGTGGTGTTAAATCACAATCAAACAGCAAAGATATTGGGAGTAGAAATTGACAATAAATCAAGATTCACGAACCTCATTGTCAATTTAATGAAAAAAGTATGTTCTCGTTTTAGAGCTCTTTATTCTAATCGATATCTATTAAATTTTAAAGTAAGTAAGTGTTTGGATCAGTTGATGAAAAACAGAATTCAAATCATTCAAAACAGCTGTGTATGACTTATATTTGGGCTGAAAAAGTATGATCATGTCAGTCAGATATATAAAGACTTGAAGTGGCTTAGACTGGGGAACATTGCAGAATATAAGTATTTAATTTTAGTTCACAAAGTTTTATCTTCATCAAATTCAGAGTAGGTACTTATTTGAAAAAAAAAATGATTCTTAGTTATGAGGTTCATAGCAGAACTATTAGAAATCGAAATAGCATTAGACCGACTCCACATACCACAACTTTATTCCGCAGGAGTTTTTCGTACAATGCGACCACCTTTTACAATCAATTAAATAATTCATTCAAAACTCAAACACTGTCGTGTTTTCGTACATCAGCATCAAGTATGCTAGAGACTGCTAGAGACTGATTAGTGGAGCCGGAATTTGAATCTATGACCTGTTATTACAACTTCCTTTCAATATGTTTTTACCAAAGTAATAAGAATTTTCTTTTTCTTCGTTAGGTAAGCATCCTAACATTTTTTTCTCACTGTATCATTGTTACTAATGTTTTATGTAACTTTTCTACATTCACTCTTGTATATTTTCGATCGAACGTCTTTGTTCTAACCGACACAAGCAGTTAAGTATGTAAGAGTAGCCAAGGCTAAACTTCGCTGCTTGTGTCCCTCTTGGTTTTTTTTAAATAAAGATAGATAGATAGATAGATAGATAGACATTTATTTCCAACAGGTACAAGTGCACCCAATTACAGGAAATGTTGAAATACTAATACAATTTCATCATATATGAATGAATATATATTAATGAATTATGTGTATGAATAACAATATAGATAAACTTATCTCTAGTAGTACGAAAAAACCAAACCAAAAAAGAAAACAAAAAACAAGGAGTTTGCTACACTACAGATGATTATTTATTTCCAGTACACATTCTCGCATGTAGTTTAGGGGCGAGAAATGTATATCACATGTTCTGCTAATGAGATTGAAATTTTTACACATCACAGCAACAGGAGATTTGCGCAAAATATTTGTGCGCGGTGTTTCAACGTAAAATGTACTGCCGTGTCTAGTGGCTATGCGTGGTACATGGATGTTTATTTTGCTTAATAAATAAGGACAACTGATTTCATTATGCAATAGTTTAAACAAAAAGGATATTGAGCTAAGAATTCGCCTAGTATTAAGCGTAATGTATCCACAAGTGCTTAGTAATGCAGAGTAATCAGCCCCCCTGTCAGGGTAAACTCTTGATAGTCTAAAAGACAAATACTTCAAAAATTTCCGTTGCACTCGTTCAATTGCACTTATGTGAACAGCATATATGGGATACCATATAAGTGAATTACTTTCAACCTTAGACCGAACATATGATGTGTAAAGAATTCCAATTACATTCAAATCAGTAAAGTCTCTACCATTTCTAATTATAAATCCTAACATTCTATTCGCTGATGATACCATCCTACTGATGTGTGGACCGAAAGATAAACTGCTATCAAACAGAACACCCAAATCACTTATCTCATTCACTCTTTGTAGTATGTCAAAGCCTATTTTATAATCGAAATGTGTAATCTGTTTTCTTTTACAATAAGAGACAACGAAGCATTTTTGTATATTAAGTTTAAGGTGGTTGTTATCACACCATGTTTGGATAGATAGTAAGTCATCTTGTAGAAGCAAACAATCCGAGACATTATTTATATTTAGGAAAATTTTTAGGTCATCCGCATAAAGTAACTTTTCAGACCTAATTAATGGTACTAAGTCATTAATATATAGGATGAATAACAGAGGTCCCAGATTCGATCCTTGCGGAATCCCAGATGTTGATACAAAAGTGTCAGAGCAATAACCTTCATACTCAACGAATTGTCTTCTATTAAAGAGGTACGATCGGAACAAGCGTATCATTTTAGGTGAAAAACCAAACAGTTCTAGCTTTTTTATCAACACATTTAAGTCAACTTGATCAAAGGCTTTCTGGAGATCCATATAGATGACATCAGTTTGACCCTGATTGTCCAAGCAGTCACTGATATACTGGGACAAACATGCAAGGTTGGAGGTACACGACCTTTTTCCCGAAAGACGATATTATTATTATTATGATTTTTCAAGTTTCTCTCGCATGACTGCGGTAGCAACAAATGTTGACGGGCTATGCCAAGTCAACACCTGAACTATTACGGATCGGAATTTAGGAAGGATCATACAATATTGCAGGTCTTCAGGATTACAGATTTTTGAAATATTTTCTGTAACTTTTCGTCTAGGCCTAACTGTTGTAGGTGTGGTGTAAAAGTGTTTGGTGTAAGGCCTGAGACAGACATAATTAGGGGGACAATAGTAACTTTGTTTTGCTTCCATACTCGTTTTATCTCTATCGCAAGGTCAGTGTATTTAGATATCTTCCCAGCGTAGGCGTTTTGGATATTCGTATCGTTGGGAATAGCGATATCTATCAAATAGGTAACTTTGTCTGCCTTCGACTGGAAAACTATATCTGGCCGATTTGCCGGGATAGTCTTGTCTGTATGTATTTCAACGTCCCAGTACAGTTTGTATTCATTGTTTTCGAGTACTGATGTCGGTGTGTAATTGTAATATGGATCTGTGTTTTCTATTAGCTTGTTTGTTGTGGCTAGTGCTTGGTGAATGACCTTGGCTGCAGAGTTATGTCTAGCTGTGTACTCGGTTCCAGCGAGAGTTTTGCATCCGCTTGTTATGTGGTCTATTGTTTCCTTTTGTTGGTGGCACTTTCTGCAATTGTCGTCGGTTATGGATGTATCTTTAATTATGTATTTCATGTAGTTCCTTGTCGCAATCACTTGGTCCTGTATAGCAAGCATAAAACCCTCAGTTTCTGGAAAGAGTTGGCCATCCTGCAGCCAGGTGTATGATTGTCTTTCATTAATGTGCTCTTGTGTGACGCGGTATCTGTGCTTGCCATGGAGTGCTTTTTGTGACCAGGTATTTATTTTTTCTTGTTGTAATTCTATGTGATTGTGTCCGTCTGCTGAGTGATCTGAGCGGGATAGGTTTAGTGGAGTATAGTTTTTGTCTGCCTTTACTATCGACCTATGCAAGTTTGTCTGTTTGCTTTGGAAAAAGTCTCTGAGCGTTTTTATTTGTCTTGTGTGAAGTGACTGTATATCTATAATCCCCCTGCCTCCTTGTTTTCTGTCAATGGTGAGCCTTTCTTTGCACGCGTTTGGATGTGACATTCGATGTTTCGTAAGTTCTGTCCGTATGAGGATGTGGATGTTTTCTATATCAGTGTGTGACCACTTGATGATGCCGAAGGAGTATGTGAGGACCGGTATGGCAAATGTGTTAATTGCTTTTGTAAGATTTTTGGAATTCAATTTTGATTTTAGAAGTTTAAGGAGGCGGTTTCTGAACTCTTGTGTTAGTTGAGCCTTGGTTTGTGTGTGGTCGATCTTAATGTTCTGATTGAAGCCTAGATACTTGTACGTTTCGTCCTTGTCCATGTTATCCAGCGTTTCGCCAGTTAATATTTCCTGTTCGGATTGGTTCTTCCATTGGCCTTTATTGATGTGGAGCACCTTGCATTTGCTCATACCGAATTCCATCCGGACGTCTGACGTACACACTTCTGTTATTCTGAGTAATTCTTTTAGTTGCACTTCAGTGGCTGCATATAGTTTTATATCATCCATGTAGAGAAGATGATTTATTCTGTGCTGATTGACTTTCTGGTGTCTGATGTTGAAACCATAATTTGTGTTGTTGAGTGCGTTAGAGAGTGGATTTAAACAAAGGCAGAACCACAGTGAACTAAGCGAATCACCCTGGAAGATACCGCGTCGTATGAGTAGCTCCTCTGTTTGGATATGGCCGTCCTGAGTTTTAAGATGTATGTTGGTTCGCCATGTCTCCATGGTTCTTGTAAGGAACTGGCGAAGGACTGGGTTAATTTTATATATTTGAAGAGTTTTCGTTAGCCAGCTATGGGGTACAGAGTCAAAGGCTTTTTTATAATCGATGAAGCAGGTATGAAGATTTCTGTGTTCTTTTCTGGTTTGCTCCATGATCACACTATCGATTATGAGTTGTTCTTTGCAGCCCTGGCTTTGTTTTCTACATCCTTTTTGCTCTTCAGTCAATATGTTGTTTTGGGTGAGGTGTTGTTCAATCCTTTTGCCTATTGTTGCGGTGATGATCTTGTACAAGGTTGGGAGACAAGTGATCGGGCGGTAATTGGCAGGGTTTCTGGTATCTCCGTTTTTTTGCTTTATATAAGTTATTCCTTGTGTGAGGAATTTGGGAAGCCTATTAGGTTGTAGTATGGCTTTATTGATTTGCTCTGTTAGCATTTCATACGTTGCACTGAACTGCTTGTACCAGAAATTTTGCACGTTATCTACGCCTGGGCACTTCCAGTTGTGAGTGTGTTTTATCGTCTCGGCTATTTCATCTGGTGTAAAAACAACGTCTCCCTGCTCCGCTATATGTTGATGTTTTTCCTCTTCTTGTCTGATCCATGGAGCGTTTTCATTATGTGTTTTTGGTTCTGACCATAGGCTTCCCCAGAACTCGGTTAACTCTTGTCTACTTGGAGGTTCTGTCGTTGTTATCTGATTATTTGATGTCATCTTTTGATAAAATTGTTTTTCACTTTTTTGAAAAAGATTGTTGGCATCCTTTCTGTCGTTGGACTCGTTGTATCTGCGGAGTCTAGCTGCATAGACGGCAAGTTTCTGTTTCAGTGTATCGGCTATTTCGGGTATTGTTTGTTGTGGTGATTTAGATTTGAGTCTGTTTATTGTTGTCTGTATGCGTTTTGAGAGGTTGTTATTGTTGGTGTATTGTGTGACGTGCGCGAGATCCTTTCTGAGTGTGCTAATTTTATTTTCGATTCTAATTTGCCATTTAGGTTTAGATCTTTTGCTTGTGTGGTTTTTAGATCGCTTTGGAAGTTTTTGGCCGTTGACTATGAGTGTGGTTGCTGCAGCGGCATATATAACAGTATGGATGTCCTCTAGGTCACTCTCGTTGGTTAAGAATTGTGGTATTATGTTGGCATTTATTGTGTGTAAGATCTGTCGGGTGTTGTTTTTAAAAATTAGTCTCGGCAGGGGATCTCGCAGTACAGGATTGGTGCCACACCATTTGTTGTATTGTGTGTTCATCACTGGTTTGGCAGATTGTGTGATGGCAGGTGGTAGAGTGATGTTTTGGCTTTGTGTGGCTGTGGAAGGTAAGTTAGAGCATGTTGTTTCCGGTGTATGTGGTGCATGATCATGCTCTGGATCTATTTCTAAGTGTATGCTGGTGTCCTTAGTTGTGTCTTTGTTTGGAGGTTGGTTATTTCGGGTATGAATGGTATGTCCTTCTGTGATTGATTCAATAGCTAACGAATCATTAGGTTGGACAGCGGTGTCTGGTCTATCTTGTGTATGCTCATGTTCTGGGTCTATCTCTGTGGGTATGGTGGTGTTGTCGCTTGTGGTTGTGTTTGAGGTCTGCGGGTCATTCTGCCGGACAGTATTTACTTCATTAGATACAAGAATCTTTATAGCTTGTAGTTCTTCGGGTGTCAGGCGGTTGTTTTTTGTTATGACCCGTTTTTGGTCAATGAGTCTCTGTTCCGTTACACGTTCTGCGAGATGTGGGTATTGTGCTATAAATAGCCTGTGCAGCTCATGTCTGTAGCCTGTAGATATGGTTTCTAGTCTAGTGGCGGTGTAGTAACAGTGCATTACAGATTTGTTCATTTCAGTGGTCCACTGTAAGCGCTGTCTGGGTTTACCAGCTTTGGTGGTTGCCGGCTGTGCCGGCAAAACATCCGCAGCTGGGTTGCGTTCTATGGGTTGTTCTGTTTGGGTTTGGGGTTCGGGTGAGTTTAATCGACGTACCCTAGGCCGTCGTTGGTTGTTTTTAGAAGTAATTATTATTATTATGTGTTTAAAACAAAAAAGTGCAGCCCGGGCTCCGACACACCGGGCTGCTGTTCCATTACCCAATGACTACTCCTCACACCGTGAGGTGAGCAATCACTGGGTCCGCGAATCGTGCGCCCTAAGTAGACGAAGGGACCCAAGGATGACCGCCTTCTGCATTCTGGCGGCTAAGATGTGCGCCGCCGCACGGCACACCGGTATTTTGCGCAGTGCAGAGAGCAGCGTATTCCTCATTCCCCCTAGGGATCCAATGACCATAACCAGCAGACTTACAGTGTAGTCTGGCCATAGCCTGCGAAGTTGTCCGAGCAACTCCTGATATTTGGTCCGCTTTTCCTCCTCCTTAGAGACGATGTTCACTTCGGCAGGCGCCGAAAACTCAATAACGAACATCGTCTTCTGTTGGTGGTCGAGAAGGACTATGTCGGGCTTGTTTGCCTGTACAAGGTCGAGCGTGGGGAACGAGTAGTTCCAGTAAATCCGGCATCTCTCGTTCTCCACAACGGACTCTATATCCCCTGGAGCGTATGGCAGCACCGGTGTCTCATCGATACCGTATGAGTGCCTTAAATGATAGTAGAGCACTCGTAGAGCCGCGTTGTGCCGATGGACGTAAGCCGTCCCAGCGTACGTCTTACACGCCGACAAGAGATGCATAAGCGTCTCTGGCGCCTGTCGGCAAGCTCTACAATGGGTGTCAGGTACATGTACACCCATAACCCTTTTACGGTATACCAAGGTGTTGAAGACACCGTCTTGGCAAGCCATTATAAAGCCCTCAGTCTCCGACTTCAACCCACTAGACCTTAGGAAAGAGAAGGTCAACTGCTCAGACAAGCCATGCTCTTCTAGATGTTTGTAGAAGATTCCATGCATTGGCTTATCTTTATGAAGTCTTAAGAGGAAGTCGACTTCGGCAGTTTTAATGTGGGCTTTTAATTCTGCGGGAGCAAGTTCCGTAATGGACTGCTGACACCTCCGCTTGAAGTCGAGTGTGAGGCTGAGCTCCTCGGCTGCTCGCTTCGCTGCGCTAAAAAGAAATGCTCCTTTTCCCGCATTCTCGTGCTCTCGCACGAAGCGGATCAGGGGATCGGTGCTGTTCGTTACATAGCAGGCAGTGGCCAGTACTACTCTGTTGTGCAGACGCTCCAAACTCAATAGTCCACGCCCTCCCAGGTGTCGCGGGAGGTATATTCGCGGGACAGAGGACTTAGGATGCAGGCTTCTCTCCATATTCATCCTTTTGCGGGTCTTCGTGTCGATTTCCTTCAGCTCGTTCACTTTCCAGTGTATAGCACCAAAGGTGTATAATAACAATGGGACCGCAAGCATGTTTGTGGCAGCGACTTTGTTCTTGCCGGACAGTTCTGACGACCAGATCTGCCGGAGTCGGTGCAAATACTTGCGGCGGAGACACTCTTTAACCAATGTTGCCTCTTGGACATGACGCTGCGCCACTCCAAGGTAGGTATAAGTATCTCCGGCATGCAGTTGTCGCAAGATGCTCCCATCAACGAGCTGTTCCTCATCTCCACTACCTCCGCTTCGTCCTTTCTTGAGATGAACCAATGCACATTTGTCTGTCCCGAACTCCATTCCGATAGCATGACTGTACTCCTGCACCACCCTCAGCGATTGTTGTAGTTCGCGTTGGCCGGAGGCATACAGTTTTAGGTCATCCATATAAAACAGATGGGTGACCTTGTGCCTCCGGTTATTGGGCGTGCCACAGCTGTATCCTTTAGTATTTCTCAGCGCTATGGACAGAGGCAAAAGTGAGATGCAAAAGAGCAAGGGACTCAAGGAGTCTCCTTGGAAGACACCTCTTTTCAATGACACCAACTCTGTCTGAACCCGAGTTTCACCTGATGTTATGGTGAACCGGGTCTTCCAGAGTGGCATCAGTTGTTTGATGCACCCCACTATCTGATTATCCACCGAAAGACATTCCAACAGCCGCACAATGAGCTCATGAGACGTGCTGTCGAATGCCTTGCGATAGTCAATCCAGGCCATAGAAAGGTTTCGCTTGTACTGCACAGAGTCCTGCGTGACACATCGGTCAATCAACAGGTTCTCCTTGCAGCCAGCTACGCCTTTCTTTGACCCTCTCTGTTCATACACGTCGAGAAATACAGGATTCACAGCTTGAAGGATACGCATGTACAAGATTCTGGTGAAGAGCTTGTAACACGCGTTCAGACATGTTATTGGCCTGTAGTTTTTGGGATCAGACAAATCTCCGGTCTTCGGGAGAAGCACGGTTCGACCCTCGACAAACCAAGCCGGAATTGGCTGCTCCTGATTTAGCCACGAGTTAAAAACTCTAGCTAAATGCCGGTGGCAACTGGGGAATTTTTTCCACCAGTAGGTGTTTATGCCATCCGGGCCAGGAGCTGCGAAATTCTTTGCGCCTCGTAAGGCGTCAAGAATTTCTTCCGTGTTTATCGGGTGACGCAGTACATTCAAGTTAGGAGTCCTCCTACAAACGGACTCGAACTGCGCCAAGGCCGGAGTGTCTGCTGAGAGAGGTTTGGGTTGTTCGTAAATGTCCCTCCAAAAGGTCTCCACGCGATCAGCAGTTGGCGGCTGCTCTATGGCTGGAGGCGGCTGTTGGAAAAGGCGAGAAGGTCTTTCGTAGAACATTCTGTTCTGCTCCAGACCTCTCGCCCGCGCCACCAACGATCGCTTAGCAGCGATTAGCATCCGTATCCTGTCAAGACAGTGTTGCTTGACAACAACCAGTACCGCTTGACTGAGTGTATGATGGTCGCGCCTCAACCCGTAGGCTATCTGGCGCACTCGGCGCGTAAAAGGCTTCCCAGCCGCTCTATATTCCATCACACACTGGATACGGGATGCTTCCTGGCGAGCCAACTGGATTTTCGCTTCCATTTGGCGCACCCGTCTCTGTGCTCTCTCAACAGGAGAGTCTCTCACTCTCCCCTGTCTAGCTAGCCTCAGAGCCGCAGCGTAAATTTCGCAATTGATGCTCCAAATGTCAGAGGCCTCCGATAGACGTTCACCCACAACCTCATCCTCTCTCTTCAAATCTGCCAGCTTCAAGGACCTTCCATTGTTATGCAAGGCCCTTCGGTCTCTGAAATCCCCAGGTGTGACGACTTGGTCGATTTCCCTCTCAGCGGGCCTTACCGGCGAACTTTCAGCCTGGTTAACAGGCCTTCCGTCCGCCGAAGGGGCAGGCTGAGCTGGAGCACGAACATATCCCTGCCTCCGGAGGTACGATACATAATCTCGCAAATTCTGAGAGGTAAGCGTGCTATGCTCTGGGTGCATTTCACACCACCTCTCATACATGCGGGACATGTATCCCCTACGGCGCGGGCTACTGCTCTCGTAGCAGCTCAGTAGGTCATCCTTGAGCTCCGTCGTCCACCTAAAACGGTCCATGTCATTGCGGGGGTCGTCAACAGGGCAATTCGGAGCACCGCCACCTTGCCCAACGCCGGCTTCCGAAACCGGCTCGGTGTGGGTGCTTTTCTTCCGGGGTGGTCGAACCCGAAGATAGGGCCCGTCAGGTGGTTGGCCTTAGAGCCCCCAGACGACATTTCCGGAGGCAGCCGTCCAAATTGCCTCCTGAGGATGCACCTGCGAAGGTTGCCGGCTGGATTACATCCTTGGGCTTCGGTATACCCTGCGGTGTCGCCACGCACCGGATAGCCTACTGATGTTGGGTGGCTTCCTGCGGGTGTATTATCAGCCGCCCCTAACATGGAGTCAGACGCTGTCGGAGTACCGCTCCTCACATGGAGATCCGTCGTGTCCTAATTGTTGAGGAATAGCCGATCCTCTGGATGCAGACGCTATTCCACCGTGCTAGTTTTGGTCCGCCCCGGGTATTTGATTTCCCCGGTACCACCCATATCTGGGAGGCGTTCCCCTATCCGCCACCTTGGGGAGGCGCCACTGAGGGGATCTAGCAACCCCTCGCGGCTTATTATTATTATTATTATTATTATTATTATTATTATTATTATTATTTATAGCTGTTAACGGTGACGTGACCCAACTAGGTGGCGTTAGTAGCCCCGCCTCCTCGCTGTGTGGCGGTGTTTTCAGGTCTTTTAGGATGGGTAATCATGTCCGGTTGAGTTTCTTCTTTCCTATTTAAATGATTGTGACGTTTTTGTATTTCGTTGGCTTTTCTGTGGACTCTGGCATAGTATGAAGACGTTGCGGCAAAAACCTGAATTTTTTCAAACTTGATCCTATGCCCTCCTTCCGTAATCGCACGGAAGAGAAAAGCCAGAAAAATGTCTAACACTATGCATGAAAAACATCCAGTTTACCATGGAGGTGGAAAAAATCAAAAACTAGCCTTCCATGATGTTCCTCCAGCAAGAAAAGGAGCCACTTTGGGACGCAAGCATACTGACAGGTACTTACATAAAGAATCAAACCACCACTCATCTCAGAAGTACGGAGTTATTAGAACTTTGACAGAACCATCTACAGGCTCTCAAGAAAGATACAAAATTATTTGAGAACGGTCAAGGATGAAAGAGATCCACTTACAGCATCGGGGATTTATCGCGTACCATGTCCACGCGGAATTGTATACGTAGGAACGACGAAGCGATCGATAAACATTAGGATAGCAGAGCGCAAAAGGCTAGCTTCTAGGTTATACAGACAGATCAGCGGTAGCCATAAGATCAAATTTGAGGAAACTCAGGTTCTTGTCGCAACGTCTTCATACTATGTCAGACTCCACAGAAGCTATCGAAAAATAAAAACATCACGACAATTTTAATAGGAAAGAAGAAACACAAAAAGTGTGTTTACCCTTAAGGGTAGAGGAAGTAGGTTAATCAGCGCTTATTGTTGTTTCTTGGTGGTTAGAGCATAAAGAACACTGGTTACCAGTCAGTTGAAAAGCAGATTTTGTAAAGGCATGCTTCCTCCGATGAAGAATGTGTGTTAATTGATAACATTTTTTTAATGGAAAGAAAAAGACAATGTATACATCCAATAAATCAAGAGAGACAACTTTATGGAGAATATCATCACCTATTTTGGGCTTTTAAGGAATATGATGAGCGTCTTTCTCCAATACATGAGAACAACGTCGAAGACATTTAATTGTACGTTGAGAAAAACTAAACACGACTTGTCAAAAACATGGTGCAACTGGCACGAACAGCGAAATTCATATAAACTTTTCCCTCAACATATGTGACCGATTCCGAAAACAAGTAGCCGAGAATTAAAAATTCATTCCGTTAAAATAGTCTGCGCCGATTCTCGCTTGTAACAAGCTCCTAAACTTTGTTTATGTCCGCAATAATTTGAAGACAGAGGAAGTTTTCGATGCTCATAGGCGCCGATTGCCAGTAAGCGGGAAATCTGCTTTCTTTGTGTGTATACCTTTACGCGTGTGCTGCAGTGTGAAGAGTGCCAGTCCGACTGGACTATTTAAGTTATTTTAACTTTTCATGGAAATTATAAGGCGGTGTCCTTGTTTATTAGCGCTTGGGCCACAGCTATCGCCCAGTGGTGTGGAAAATGGACCATTTCTACCGGATAATGGCTCGGATAATGTAGGTGATGTTATATACATACTATAGGTGGAGGGACGCGGTATTTGCAGTAGAAGTACAACCTGACGCCGTTGAAATGCCACTCGGTTTATTAGGTCGGATTTTACGCAGGATCGATCTTTTTTAAGGCCCATAAAATTTGTCCTCGGCTTCTATAGACCGCGACAGTGCACATTTCGAATAAAAGTGGAGGCTATCGTGACGATGATCTTAGTTTCTAAGTAATATTGGTGAGAATAAGAGAGTTATCATTTTGCGACCATTATTAACCAAGTTAAACTCTTACTACAAATATACAAAAGCCATTACGGAAAAGTTTCTGACAATTTTTTTTTAAACTGAAAAAAAACCCAAATATTATCTACATTAAGTATAATTAACACGCTTTTCTTATAAGTTTCACCTGCATTTTTGTTTGTGAGTTAGTAACCTCCTTTGGCTTAAGAGGTACAGATCGAACATTGGACGCTCCAGCTTTGTTATGAAAATGATTTTGACAGCTTCAAATCCGTCAGGCCAGCGGTCATATTTGCTGACTAAAAGATGGCGCAGGCATCTTAAAGTTTGTTAATATTACACAAAGGCGCAGCTGCGAGAGCTTAAAAGGCGTGACGTTCAACTGTTTGAGAGTTGTTATTTTTGTGAAATTTATTCAGGAGGTCCATCGGTTATGCAGTAAAGGCTATAAATATTGATCAAAAACAAATATTAATAAATCCAATTTGAAAGAACTAAAAAAACATGCTTTAATGATAAAGTTAACTAAAAAATTAATAATAAGTGTAGTTTAAAAAATTAATAAACACGCTTTTAAAGAACATGGAACTAAAGAGATGCAAATAATTTTTATAACAAACGTAAAACAATAATGAACAAGAAATAGCAGTGTGATTTTGAAAAAATGGGCGCTTTGTGCCGTATTATTCATAAATAGAGCGCCTGATGCTTTTTTCACAATAATGCCAGTATTTTAGTCCGATGTTCTTTAAAAGCGTGTTTTTTAAACTATTATTTATTTTATTGCCAAGTTTAATAACCCTAGTTATTATGGGTCCATTAAAACTATATGATTCGCTGAAGGATACATAAAAGGTATCAAAGTATCCATTTCTCTTAGGGATAACATTCAATGAACTCTTTTGTAATAGGAACAATCTATATAGCTGTTTATTATTTTGTGTAACAAAACAAGTAGAATTCTTTCCTAAGTCGCTCAAGATTACTTATATTCATATTGAAAAGTGTATCAATATAACTGTACTTTTATGCAGCCGATTCAAAAAACACAAATTCTTAAAAATGTTCTTTGTACACGCTGTTTTAAAAAAATATATGTATTGCAACTTGGAGACCAGATGCAAATGCAGTAAAGAATGGACTAATGAGTGATACAAAATTTTAAATGAATAAAGTGACAATTCAACAATATTCCGATTTACAAAACCTCTTGAACGCTCTGCTGATGCTACTTTCAATATTATGCCAATAGGAAATTAATCTTGTATAAAAAATAATTCCTGAAGGTGATGCTCAAGCGGTGCTAAGGGTTGTGTGGTAGGAGAGAGGGGGACGGGTTTAGTCCGTAGGCATGGAGATGATTATAGCCAACCCAGAGTGTCTTTTGAAGGCTTCTAGTCCCCTCTATCAGAAAAATCTTGATGAATAAAGCAGCATTTGTCTAAGTTCAGCAAACACGAAAACTTAAATGAGAATCTTCAGAAAGTACTGAGTAAATCAACTTGATCCATCTCTTTTAATAAATGAAACGCATAGTAACATAGAATAAACAACCTCTGTAACGTGTAAAAGGAACTTACACAGCACTAACAGCACTTGCAGCCGTTTGACGAGTTCTACGTTTCTCTCTTGCAAAGATAAAAGGAACTAGGATTTATGAAATATCAGCTCCAAAGCATAGGTAAACTTTGCAGCACTGGGATAAAAAGAAAGCATCTCAGCATCAAACGGTGTAGATTCAGGTTATCCGTTAAGATACCGTCTGCTCCCCTACAGGGAGGTAAGTGTTAGAAAAGATAATAATCCATACGTTTTTTGATAGTACGTGTCAAATAGGATATTTTTGCGTAATTTTGTCACTTCTCAGGAGTAGATTAGACAGCTGAACAACTATTCTATTTTTTTTTATTTTCGTTAAACGATGCTGAAACTCAAAACTGCGACCGGATTGGTAATCAGCACCCTCAAACAAAGTTTCAACTTAATAGAAAGCCAAATAAAGATTTTCAATTTTTTAGGTAAACCTGAAGATGTGATAGATCTGAAACTTTGGTTTTTCGTCAAACGAGACGGGAACTCAAGACTGTGACCGAGTCTATAATACGCACCCTCATACTACCCAAAACACCAGGTTTCAACTTAACTGAAAGCCAAACGAAGATTTTCGATTTTTTAGACAAACCTGAAGGTCTGAAAGATCAGAAACTTTCGATTTTCGTCAAATGAGATTGAAACTCAAAACTGCGACTGGATTTGCAATAAGCATCCTGAAATTATCGAAACACCAGGTTTCATCCTAATAGAAAGCCAGATAAATGTTTTCGATTTTTTAGGCAAACCTGAAGGTCTGAAAAATCTAAAATTTTTGATTTTCGTCAAACGAAATTGAACTAAAAACTGCGACCGGATTTGTAATCAGCACCCTCAAACTACCCAAAACACGAGGTTTCAACTTAATAGAAAGACATATAAATGTTTTCAGTTTTTTAGGTAAACGTGCAGATCTGAATGATCTGAAATTTTTAATTTTCGTCAAACGAGATTGAAACTAAAAACTGCGACAGGATTTGTAATCAGCACCCTCAAACTACCCAAAACACGAGGTTTTAACTTAATAGAAAGCCATATAAATGTTTTCGATTTTTTAGGTAAACCTGAAGATCTGAATGATCTGAGACTTTTGACTTTCGTCAAACGAGATTGCGACCGGATTTGTGATTAGCACACTAAATTTAGGCAAAGCACGAGGTTTTATCTTAATAGAAAGCCAAATAGATGTTTTCTATTTCTTAGGCGAACTCGAAGGTCTAAAAATCTGATATTTTGATTTTCGTCAAAATATATTGTAACCTAAAGCTGCGATCAGATTCGTAATCACTTTAACTTAATAGAAAGCCAAATAATGATTTTAGATTTTTTAGGCAAACCTGAAGGTCTAAAAAATCTGATATTTTGGATTTCCGTCAAACTAGATTGTAACTCAAAACTGCGACTAGACTAGTAATCAGCACCTTCAAACTACCCAGAAACGAGGTTTCAACTTAATATAAAGCCAAATCAAAATTTTAAATTTTTTTAGGTAGGTAAACCTGAGTGAAAGATCTGAAATTTTCAATGTCCTTTAAATCATACTGAAACTCAGTTATTCAGAACACGAGATTTTATCTTAATAGAAAGCCAAATAAGTATTTCTAGGTACACCTGAAGATTTGACATTTTTGAATTTCGTCAAACGGTGCTAAAACTCAAAATTGCGATCGAGTTTGTAACCAGCACCCTCAAAGCGGATAGACAGTATGCCTCGACAATCCTGTAGGCAGAAATAGGCAATGATTCCTCCGTCAGCTTGGCTATCATTGCATGGCCAACCGCCCCTCCCATTATCTGCCAGTTACCAGCGTCCTAGAGTATGCGTACTCCTCTATCTACTTTTCTTACATGTCTATCAAGAATTTGTGTTCTGGAGGTACTTAGATCCTCCACCCTGTAAAACACGCTTCATAGCTATTTCAGATCTTGGAAAATAAGAGATGCGGATGTCCAAAAGCTCTCGTGTAACGACATGTTCCTGTTTCTGCTGAATAGGGTTTGCGTCGGTGAGTCTGTGTGTCACTGTCTCTATACATCGCGCCAGTTTTCATTTGCTTTTAATTAAAGTGATGGGGATGTAACTGGGTCTGAGAACTATCAAGCGACTCAACTACACTTTGATACAACGTTCAATTACATTTTTAACGACGTTTACCGAGTTTCATTTAATAAAATCTGAAAGAGTAGGCGGCAGAAAAGATCTGCCTGTGCGCCATCTGGTACCCGGAGGTAGCGGCAAACCAAAGAAAGTCGCTGCTGAAAAGCAGCAAACTTCTTGGCCGCTCTTGCTGACGTGCCTCAGTCGTCTTCTATTGTTCGAGTCGCTACGCGTTGCTCACATCGACAAATCTAACCTACTAACCTATTATTTAAAATGGATAAATGGGTGAGCGCGTTGCTTAAAATGAACTTTGGCCGACTTTGCCTTAGAGCACAAAATAAAAACTAAGGAAATAATAAATAAGACTACAAAGATGAAAATATGTAATAAGATACTAATACAATGTTTTGACAAAATGGAGCAAACGGCTACGTGGTTAAGTAGGTAGCGCTGACGTGTCCTAACCAGGCGTTGGGAGTTCGATTCCCAAGCTAGATGACTTTTTTTCTTGGTTAGGCGTGATGATAAGTAAAAAGCTCTTAAGAAATAACACTTTGTGATTAGTGAAAAGCGAAACATTCTTAAGAAGTGACTTTTCGTCTAGCTGACTAGCCAGAAGAAACTTTTAAGAAACAGCTTTTTGTTGAAATTGAAAATTCTTATTATGTGTAGGGTGCAGCTGCGGCGTCAACAATCTCTGGCAGGATTTTCGTGTAGTTTTACTTCCCACACCGATAGGTGAGGGGAGTATTGTGATCGCGAAAATTTTCGATTTCGAGATAATACGCTTTTTGGGCGTTTCATGATGTCCACATAACGAAAATCCATGTCACTCGTTTCCGTCGGTCTGTCTGACGGTCGGTCGGTCTGTTTGTCTGTCTGTTGGCGTTCCTCTAACGTCGTAATCTCAGTAACCGCTAGATGAATTGTGATGAAATTTGGGTAGCAATATGTTGTGGGGTCGTAGTAGGTAATGTTCATATAATTTTGGAAATCGTTGTACAGGGGGCGGAGTAATTAGCAAAAAACAAAAATTTTCAAATATTCCTCAAACTTCGTTTTTAGGCGTTTTAGGGGTTCCTGATCATTTTCTATTTTTTTTTGGTGGGGGTGAATTTGGGGTGGTTGAGGGGTGGGGGGTTGTAAAACAGAAAAATTTGTTGTATTCATAATGGGCTGTCCATTGACCTGTGAATGAAAAACCTAGCGGCATAATATACTTTTTTAGGTCCATACGAACATTGCCTCGCTTATTTTATATAGAAACCAAGGGACTTAGAATTTGTGATGTAGGTATACATACGAGAATTGTTTTAGATCGTTATATATTGCGTAACGTGAAAATGGTTAATTGATTTTAATGAAATTTTGACACAGTATTACTACCGCGGCGAGGATGGAAACCGCGTATGTTTCTGAAAAATCGTGTCAGTGGCGGCACAGCAATAATAAAAAACTAAACATATAAAGATAGCTCAAACTTCGTTTTTAGATGTTTTGGAGGCTCCTGATCGCTTCGCATCGCCCAGTTGAAGCATGCATAAGAAACTGTGGCATCCTAGCTCCTAAAGTGGGAGACGCAGGAAACTATTTACAAGAGTTTTAGCGTTGGATGTTTTTTTGCGGGCGGGTGGGCGATGATTTGGTTGCAAGGGAATTTCAAACTATAGCTTAAGGCAATGGAGAAATAATAAAATGGTATCATTATTGTGTGTGGGAAGTACTGAGTCAATCAACTTGACTCCATTTTTTTATTTAAAATTTTGTGTGCTCCCCTTTCAGAAATTCAGAAGCCGCCACCGGATAAAAAAAATGTCTGATGTTTTATTATAACTATATTACCCTAAAAATCGTGCTACTCATGTCTGTCGTGTGTCTGTTCTGTATTCTGAGAAACAGCTTGCGTATCTCCCAGTTTGTAACGTTTTTCGTGACTCAGCGCATTGCGACTTTGTACTGAATTTTTCATCACCTTGTATATCTTTTCAATCTCTTGGCCTGCATATAACGTACTGGCACTAAAGCTGCTCCATAAATGTTCGAATAATTCATAAGGTCACGTAGAGATGGCAGTAAATCTCAGCTGGTACGATACACCTATGTATATACGGCCCTCTTCCGTTTCCAAATCAATTTTTCATTTTGAAAAGCGGCTTGGAGGAGATAGCGTCCCCACAAAAAAAAGGCTGTAGAAAAGCATACGCTTGCTGCGACGCAATATATGGATTACTGCTGCACTACCAGAATATTTTTCATGCCAAATGAGCTGTAGTTTTACCACGCAGCGCTAGAGATGATGAATTTTTTTACCAGCGCTTATACTGGGTGTTTTTCGGCTCTCGCTGACTCACTGAAGTCACTGAAGGGAGCTTATGCAGAACCTCTGTCTGTCCGTCGGTCCGTACGTCCGTCCGTCCGTCTGTCCGTACACAAAAGATAGCCAAAACTACAGGTGCTAGAGAAAAACTAAATACAGATTCTTAATCAACATAAAAAAACTAGACCGGGAAAAATCCGGTTTCGTCAATATCGCTTCCGGTTTCAAAAAAATTGAATTAAATTACGACACGTAACTGACGACCTATTATGTACGGTGTATTGATAGTTCTGGAGCACATGCAGCGTGGGGGAGCGGTTAAGACGCTAGGCACCAGTCCGAAACGGCGTGGGTTCGAATCTCACCGCGTTCAACAACTTTTTTTTCTTTTTTTTATGATTAAATGTTAAATTTGCTGATTACTAGTCCAGAAATAATCCCGTTTTGTCAATATAATAAATAATTAAATTTTTATACCAACAAATTGCACAGTGAGAGTGCCGTTTGAATTTACTCAAGTAAATTCCTTCCTACTTTTTTAAGTTAATACAACGCGATAGTACAATTCAATATCATTTATTTCCATAGCCAATTACAATGGTTGTTTTGGAATGATCAGCTACTTAATTTCTACAGCCTTAAACCTACAGTGACAAATATATCGCTATTGTATAGCAATAAACACATTCTGAAAAAAAAATTGTAAAAAAACTCTGCGAAACTCTATTTCTCTCTATTTTCCATTATTGTTCCATAGTTTGTTTTTCATGTTTAGATTATAATACTGCGCATAGGTTACAGAAGATCCAGAATACTTGTTGTATGTAGTATGTCGGCACGTTTGTAATTTGAGGAAACATGTCCATGTTTCAGCAAAAGTTAAAGAACTAAATTGGCTAGAAATGGATGAGAAATTTAAACACAATCTTCGTATCTTTATTCAAAAGCTACTCTACTCATAACAACGGTCGTGTCTTCGTGAAAACCTGATTTTTAGGCACAATATTCACAATGTTGATATCAGACATAGCCTAACCCTTACCATGCCACATTATCTGACTGCTCTATTCACCCGATGTTTTACGCATAGCACTGATGCAACTTATAAGTCTTCACCACTTACCTTGGAGGCGTTTTCCGAAAGACGTTTTTAATTATCTATTGTTAAAATTTTAGATGGGAGATATTAATTTACCCAATCAAAACATTGAGTGATTAAACACTGGGCTGGAATATAGTTTCACAAGACTTCATTTCAGGTGGAAGATTATTAAAAAGCATAGGTCCTATGCTATTTGGTGACCTGAATGCAACTTCAGACTTGCAAATATTGGTGTGCAATTTTATACTATTTCTAGTATTAAAACTATTAATATCACAATTTTTCTTAAACTTATCTATATTAATTTGTAAAAACATAGAGACACATCTCAAATTTAAATAGACATGGAACAGTTAAAATATTATAGTTAATAAAATAATTTTTACAACTCTCAGTTGGCGGAATACCTGCTATAGAACGTATGCATTTTTTCTGAGAAATAAAGACGTCTTCAGAAGAGGCTGGCCAATCCCAAAAACAAACACTATGTCAAAGTCTCGAATCAACGTTGGAATAATAAACTTGAATCAACTGATGCATTGAAAGGGCATATTTTAATTGCCTTAAAACATAGTTTTGACAGTTCATGTTGGTTACCAGGAATTCACAATGTGCTTTCCAGTTGATGTTTTAGTCAATACTTGGTAAAATGAATTTGATGCTATCATTAAAAAAAGTGTTCTTCCATCCAATTTGATGTCTAGATCATTTTTATTTTTCTGAATATGATGAAATCACATAAGACTTGTTTTAGATGAATTTTTAGTTTTACTAACGAGAAAGTTACATTTTCTTCCATATCTATCAAATATAACAGCAGAAATATCATCAAAAAATGTTGCAAAAAAAACCGTCAGAATCAATACTATTGAATTGATTTGTGTATAGGATAAATAACATTGGTGCCAAAAATGAACCTTGGGGGGACTCCAACAGTTATTTCCAAAAAATCTGAGGTGAAGCCTTTGAGGTTATTTTTTGTGTCCCTAAGTTGGATAGACCCATATTCTTTTCTGTCAGACAATAATGATTTGCACCAATTTAATGACCGCTCAACAAAGCTGTACTCCTTAATTATACGTAAGTTGCCGCTGTCCTTTTCAGAATCGACTATCATCAAAATTACAGAGCAGCAAAATAGTATATTGTTCATTGAGCGGTAATGACTGTAACAGCTCACGCAGTTGAAATTTGCAGCACGAGATGTAGGCGAATAATAATTCCACAATTTTGACAATTTAACCTCACTAAATTAAATACCTTCATCATTCGAATTAATGTTTGATGTTTCCTATAGCGACATTCGCGGTTATTATAGCGACTGTTATTCAATTCCGTTCATTTCCAAGAGATTAGTGCTGGTATCTAGTAAGCAGTATTCATAATTCGCGCTGTGAAGAAGAAGAATGAGAAGAAGAAGGAGTACGAGGAGGAGGAGAAAATGTTTTATTTCAAAATAGGATTAACCTAATACACAAATAACAGTTGTAATACCTAAATATACAAATAGTTTATCACAAATATACTATACTTCAATTGCAATGGTAGGAGGTTTAATATCTTTAGAGAAGCAAGGTATGAGTCTAAAGATGGCTCTTATACAGGGTGGTCCAATAAGCGCGCGGTGCTCCCCAGCGGCCATGCCGTTTAAATTAGACGAAAATATTTGAAATAAAAAACGTTTCTTTTCAAATGCTCTTCATTCTGGAAATATAAATTTGTGGTTCTTGGGTTTTTAGGCCGGCGTCGTTTAGCGTTAAAGCTTGACGTTTCGCCACCACGAGTGGATGGCATCTTCAGAAGCTATTATACTCAGTATTTTGGAAGTCGCCGAAGTGAAATAGCTTCTGAAGATGCCATCCACTCGTGGTGGCGAAACGTCAAGCTTTAACGCTAAACGACGCCGGCCTAAAAACCCAAGAACCACAAATTTATTGGACGATGGCCGCGAAAGCCTTACACAGTATATTCTGGAAATAATTTCAAAAATGGCGGACTTTCGGATATACCGGAAGTAGGGATCAACTTCCTTATTTTAAATGGAATACTCTGTATATTATTACGCTTTTGAATTCAGCATTGATTTTTACGTCCAGTTTGTTAACCATTATTTATGTCTGCGAAGCCGATTTTCGGAGTTATTTAGCAATTTTTTCAAAATTTGATGTTTGTAGTACTTCAAAAAGAAATGTTAATATCTCGGAAACTAAATGCGACAGAAAGATGCGGTTTCCGGTTTTGAAATAAGCAAGGAACGTATTTGTGTTTAAGTAAGATTGTTGTTTCAAAAGAATATTAAATCAATAGACTAGCAATTTTCAAATTTGTGAAGTTAAAAACGTTATAAACTTTTTTTCAAATGGGATGGTTTGATAAGTTTCACATCGGTGGATGCAAAATTAAATTCTCTTCCACTTTTATTTAGGCACATGTGAATGGTTAACAAGCTGGACCTGAAATTCGATGCTAAATTCAAAAACGTAATAATATGTAATAATATACAAGGTGTTCCATTTAAAATAAGGAAGTTGATACCTCATCATCATAGTCACAATGTCTTAACAGACATGTTGTGAACTCGTAAAATGCGTTTACTGATTTTACGAGTTTCTCTTGGGATATCTTTAAGATATTTAATGTAGTAGTTTCCCATTTGCTTTCTGCATCCCCATGCCGTTGATCAGATGGTATCTACTGATTCGTCCGCCTTTAGGGGCAGTTTCTCACCCCAGGGACAAGAAGGTGTCCTGACTCTTCTGAACTCGACCACCTAAAGCTGTTGGTTGAAAAGAGGTTACTGTTTATGCCGACAGTAGTTCGGTTCCTTTTAGTCGCCTTTTACGTCATGCAGGATATACGATGGGAGATATTCTAACCCGCCCCCACACGGGTAGGAGTTGATACCTACTTCCGGTATATCCGGAAGTCCGCCATCTTTGAAGTTAGTTTCTAAATGTAAAGCATCTGAAAAGAAACGTTTTTTATTTCAAACATTTTTGTCTAATTTAAACGGTATGGCCGCGCGCTTATTGGACCACCCTGTAACTTCAGTAGCTGTCGTTTGGATATTCTAAGCGAAGAACTCTGTTTTACTGCACATAAAAGCTTATTATACTCATCGAATCCTTTAAAAAATAGACTTCATGCAACTTTTCTTATTAGTTCTAGAAACATAAATATTTCATTTTCTAGTCTAATTTGCATGTATATCACTATTATAGCTCAAGCATTACAAATACGTTGATGGCATACCTGAAACTATTTTAATAAAATATAAATACATACTTTTTGTCATACAGATAACAAATTAAGAGTTGATAGCATCGAATGAATAGGTGTATAGCGATTCGTTCTAGCTAATTTGAGTTAAATAGGTGAAGTACAGAAGAACAATAGGCAAAGTGGTGTATGATAGTCTGACACACTTTTAACCTCATCTCGGTAGGCAGAAAACTAGAAACTCTTGTGAAAAAGTATAGCCTTTTAGAGATTGTCTTGTGTACATAATGAAACTGTTTATCAAATTATCAGAAGTTATCCAGTTGAAGTAAGATCGCGCATAGAACAAGCCAGAGCCGCATTCCTAAAGATGAAAAGCCTACTATGTAACGCAACCTTAAACTTAAACCTAAGATACCGTTTTGTAAAGGTATACGTGCACTCAGTTCTCTTGTATGGCGCAGAAACATGGACGTTAAAAGTGGATATCATGAACAGACTATAGAGGTTTTTGAAATGTCGATCTTCCATAGACTACTAAAAATGTCATAGACTCAACATGTATCTAACGATGAAGTGCTTAGACGCATGAAAAGGGACAGTGAGTTAATTACTACGATAAAACGAAGAAAGACCGTTTATCTGGGCCACATATACCGCAACGACAAGTATGATATACTAAAACTAATAATAGAAGGAAAAGTCGAAGGAAAACGAGGTCCTCGTCGCAGACAACATTCATGGTTAAACAACATTCACGATTGGACTGGTACAAACATATCGTCTTTAATTCGTACCACTCAGGACCGAAATAAGTATGCCGAAATTGTCACCAACCTTCATTAAATGGAGATGGCACTTGAAGAAGAAGAAAATCCAGTTGAATACCTACGTATTTTTCGAAAGTAACGATTTCTATGCTTTTGTTGTTAGTAGCAATTCTTTCATTTAAAAAGTCAATATTTTGCGAGCTTGGGACCACAAGTGTGCTTTTCAGTGACCCTTGGCGGACTTGGTTTGAAGAATGGTTTTAGAGGTTCGAGAGTTGAATTGAATATAGAATTGTGGTGCCCTCAGTTCAAAAATTACGCAGCACAAGCTAATTTAATTACAGTAATAAATATCAAATCCATCGATTCTGGCAGAAATGGGATATATATCTAATACATATCTCATATTTATCATGATTTATAAAATTGTTTTGGCAATATATAGAAATAATGCCACATAAATTGGGGAAGCTGAATATATTTCCAGATACATAATATTTATTATATTTAGTTAATTTTGACAATGGGAATGTTCATTGCGCTAATATATATTTTGTTTTATTTCCAGGATGGCTCGATAGAGTTTGAAGAATTCATCAGAGCTCTGTCAGTCACGTCGAGGGGTAATTTGGATGAAAAATTACATTGTAAGTACAATGAACTATATTGGTTTACTACAGTTGTGTAAACAGTTATACCATAGCTCAGACTTTATTAATCTGGACCAGATTTGTCAAAATTCCATCTCTAATTGGAATATTAAAAAAAATGAAGTCAAGTAATCTCCCACCTGCTCGCAAAATAGTGTGTTAGGCCGCTAGGTCTTCGTTTCACAGGTCAATAGGCAGCCTATTATACATACTCTAAATTTTCCTATTTTACAGCCCCCCACCCCCCAACCACTCCAATTTTACGCTTACCCAAAAAAGTAGAAAATGATCAGGAACTTCTGAAACACCTAAAGACGAAGGTTGAGCTGTTTCATATTTTTTGTTTTCTGATTATTAGTGTGCCGCCCCTGATACGATATCTGAAACCTATACGCGTAGACACAACACAGAACTATCGTATATATACATCAGGAAATTCTAAGTCTCTTGGTTGTGTGTATTATGCTGCTAGGTCTTTTTTCCACAGGTCATTGGACAATCTATCATCAATACAATAAATTTGCCAGTTTTACAACCCCCCACCCCCAACCACCCCAATTTTCCCCGCTACCCAAAAAAAAGTAGAAAATTATCAGAAACCACTAAATTTTTGATTTTTTGCTAATTACTCCTTCGCCTATGCACCGATCTTCAAAATTATAGCAGGATTGCTTACTACGACCCCACAGCACATGGATCAAATTCCATCACAATCTATGTAGCGGTTACTGAGACTACGAGGCTAGAAGAACGCCAACAGACAGACGGATGAACGGACCGATAGATAGACAGACAGACAGACTGACAGAAATAAGTGGCGTGGATTTTATTTATTTATTTTTATTATGTAGATATCATAAAACGCTCATGAAGCGTATTATCTCAAAATCTAAAGATTTCGCGATCACAATACTTTCCTCACCTATCGGTGTGGGAAGTAAAAATCTGTAGACCTGTCGCGTCGTTTGGTCTGTTTGGTGTGTTGTCACTTGACAATGCGAAAAAATATGTGGTATCAATTCTGCTGAACCTAAATGGAAAGTAGTACAGCTTACTTGAGTTACTTTTTATAGGATAAAGTGATTCAAACAAAAACTCCTTATTTTTCTATGTGCGATGTTTCGACTTATATCAAGCCATCCTCAGCGTCGCACATAGAAAAATAAGGAGTTTATTTTTGGATGACCTTATACTACAAAAAGTATAACTTACATAACTATTTGGGTAATATCAGTGTCTTCCATTATTCTTGTATTCCCAATGTTTGAAGGTCAATGTCGGCCACACTGTATTGTGCAAATGACAGGACAGTTTTCAGAAGTTACATTAACAAATGTGAAGATTAAAGTTAAAGCAGAAAAGTACTAAATCAGTCCAACTAACGCTATTCATTTAAAATACAAAATTGACCTATTCCTGCCTCATTTCTAACTTCCCGCAATTCAATTTTCCTGCGTTACCTGAAACTCCACAAGAATTCCAGTGTGGCTTGCAGAACTTATGTAATTTTAACTTGGCGGCTGCTTTTTTCGGCTGGTTCAGTGACGCTAAAAAATTGCGTCCATTATTTCAGAATTTAATCTCATAATCCTCTTTGTAGTCGAACGGATCATGGGATCTGATCGGTTCCAAAATTGGGAAAAGGAAAATTAATCTTGCTAATAAATTGCGTCAATTTCTGGTGTGGGGAGGGAATAAGTGGTTTTCCGCTCGCAGCGGGTGTGTTATCACATATAAAATGACCCGGATTTTAACAGCAAATTGATAACTTAAGGTTGCTACACACTACGCCGAATATAGGGACTTTAGTTGTAGGCGTAATAATGAGTGCAGTCTTTATACTATCTTAACTAATCACCTTAACTCAGTGATTATCATACAGTTGTCGTTCAGGGCAGGGCCCAGTTAGCGTGAGTCGTTGATCAAAACCATACGGGGCATGTGAGGTAGAGCACATGGCAAGGGATGTCGTGCGCAATGCTCCAGGATGTGCCCCTCATTGGGAGTTGACCAGCTTGCGAATAACCCTTCCTCGTATTCACTTTTGCTCTAGTCTTTTCTACGTGTTTTTATAGGACAGAGTCCTTTCTACGGCGACACCCAGATAAACTGAATATGCGCAGTATTGTAACCTGGTCGAATTCCATTGTATACTACTCGCAAGTGAAATCCGAACACCCAGAAAAAAAGAGATATTTTCATTGAAAATTTGTACACAGCTTGACAGTACCAACATGTAGTACACTTTTTGTTCGTTCAGACGCTATTTACCTACATAGCACCTCTAAAAATCTACAGACGTGTAAAAACAAAGGATGACTTTCTGTCCATTCAAAAACGTTGCAAGCGAGAGACTAGTTGGCTGTGTGAAGATGCCCCCTAAAAGACAGTTTACGCAGTTAAGCCCCTTTGAATGGGGTCGCATTGTAGGCGTGGTGCTTCTTTCAGAGCAGTTACTGTAACCACGGGGCATAGCGTGGCTACAAAATTTGTAGCAGCACGGCGCGCATGGATCGCGGAAGGGCGAATGCAGTGAGCTAGATGTTCCGGAGCACGTAGAAGAACTACACACTGGCCAGAACGTCATCTACAAATACTCGCCCTTCGAGATAGAATGCGACCCATTCGAACTGTTGCTGACGCTTGGTATGCATCTATAGGGAGCCACATTTGAATCCGCATGCTGATGTACCACAGATTGAGTGAAATGGACTTAGGACCATATCGGCCACATCTAGTGCTTCCACTTACTGCAACTCATCGTCACCAACGTTAGATTAGTGCTAAGAACACTTACAATGGCATGCTTAGTGGCATCAGACAGCCTTTTCCAGGTCTGGGGGCACATGACGGACGCCAAAGCATAAGACGACGACGGGGTGAACGACGTGATCTCCAGTTTGCTGTCCTATGGCTTTGATGGTTGGGGGTGCCATTGCATTCAACAGCAAATCACCTTTACTTGTGATTCGTGGCACAGTGACTGCGCAAAGTTTTGTGAATGAGGTGCCGTTCTGCCGTTCCATATGTCCCAGGGCTCAAAAAGGGTTTCTTCCAGCAATATAATGCACGTTCTCATATTTCAGGGGTATGGGTGAGGTTCCTACAGGAAGCTGAGGTCAGGGTACTGCCTTGGCCTCCACGATCCAACTAAGTTGATGAACTATGTAGAATATGCTGTGACGGCAGCTTGGGAGGTTGTACCTCTAGAGCTTATCAATAACCAGATTACGAGTATGTCGGAGGAGTTCATTCGTCAACATGGAGGGCCCACTCATCATTGATCTGTTGTGTTTTTTTATCAATTAATTATTGCAAATGAATTCGTTTATTACTGTCTTTAGTCCTACCACATTTCATCAACCGTAACCTTTTTTTCTCAGTGTTCGGATTTCACTTGCAAGTAGTGTATTTCCAGTTCCCTGTTCTCTTGCCGGTTATCAAAATGGAATAGGCAGGTTTGAGTTTTATCTGGGTTTGGACGTAGCCGGTTTAACTTTTAGTATTCAGCCATTCTTGCTAGATACACTGTTAAGATTTTTTTGATTTCCTCGATGTCCTAAGATTGGCACTTAATGTCTTAATGTCATCGGCGCAGATGAAAGTATTTGTAGAAGAGTCGACAGGTTGATCATTCGTGTACAAATTGTATAGGAGAGGCGCTACCTTATGGGAAGACCATATTTCTGGTTCCTTCACCGACCCTTCTGTACCTGGAACCCCACCTACAACCTTCTTTCGCACAGCAATGATCTCAGCACCCCTGTCAGATGGTAATCTCCTGTCATCCTGAAGATTTTTCTTAGGAGGACTTTTCCATATGCCGCCGAAAGGTCCATGAACACCGCCAATGGCGGTATTTTATAATTGTATTCCGAGGTCAAATCCTCTGGGCACTCCTCTAAGCTTCCATGATGAGATACGCTCGAGCCATAGTGCAGGACAAATTGATAGAACCGAAAAATACTGATGCGATTGTAATGAGAAGCTGCCGCTTAAAAAACCAAGATACCAGATAGGCCAAGGAATGGTTACTGAAAATATATGAATGTTTTTACATAAATCTATGACTCCTGGGCACGTCCTGCTCGATTAAAAACAGTGAAGGATCATAATACCATAAGGTTGGATGCAAGGCCGATCCTGGCGACGCGACGGGCGAAAACGTGCTCCGCACGGGGGCGGCCAAATTTGAAACGCGGCCGCACCAAAGCGCTGTGACACAACTGGTCACTGTCAAAGCCGATACCAATTTAGAAATAGCCAGTGTGATCAAGATGTCTAGTGGTGGAATTTAGAATCCAATGTTGGATGTGTGCCCGTGGTAACCAGATTTTTTTAGCATGCATGTGTACCAACTCAGAGAGAATGAAATCAAAACACAGAAATGTTATGATATGGTTTTTTATTATTTGTTTCTAAACATTACATTTTAGTTTTGAGTTAACTTTGTGCACAATATATTGGCAACATCCCAAATTAACGGAAAATAGCAATTTGAAATTTGTCAGCGTTGTTTCAGATCACGTTACCTTTTATCGAGTGTTTTTCGACCGTCAGTTTTTCTTATTCATCGTGTTACAATAAGGAGTATTAAAGATAAAGTGGCCATCCTGTATATGTTGTATGAGATTTAGCACCTCGCTAATGCATGACTTACCAGATTTCAATCCAGCTTGTTGTAATAAAGGTAAAGTATAATTTTGTGAAACACAAATTTGAAGCACCTACACGCCCCATCAAAAGCTTTTATCAGATATATGAAACAAACATATAAACCTCGCTGAACAAAATGCAGAAAAACTGGCAGACTCCATTAGCTATGTTGGAAAAGCTGTTTTCACACAAATTTACTGCGGAAACTGCACTTTGAAAACTTGTAATGAAGCAATAAAAACTGGGTTGATGTTCTTCCTCTCCTTGCTATCAAGGAAATTCGTGATTTCACGTGGATAAAATACCGCAATATACTTTTAACACTAGAGTCAGATTACTGCTTCATTTTAGTTCATTATCTTCGACTAGGCATGCCGAGAACGAGGGATACGAGGAGCAAGGAGCGAGGAGCGGCAAAGGATCCGATTTCTCATACTTAAGTACCTAAATGAGTAACTGTAAATGAGCAGAGCTCACTGGGAGTAAATCTATGGCACGACTAACGATTTTATAGATTCAACGAGGATATATCAGTATACAGGGTAGGCCAACAGTGTGAAGATGAGTTTACTAAAACATATTTTAGAAATGTGTCACCTGGTCATGGTTGGGAGCTTGCAGATTACAACTTTAAAATATTTTCATTTGGACTTACATTTTTTTAAAATAGAACTCTCTACATATTTGCATTTATTGTTCAATTATAGTATTTCTCTTATAATCTGCAAAGTCCGTGGCGCTGTAGAAGCGCTGCGAGAGGATAAGTATTGGTGGAAACAAATTCCCCGTCAGCTCACTCCACAGTTTTGAGGAGTAGGGACCTCGACCTGATAAGGATGAGCTCGCACAGCCTCTCTAGTATCCTCGTTCGGACGGCCTTTAATGTTTTATCTAGGAGAGCTCACTCGAACATCTTCCGTGATAGAATCTGTAAAACAAGGACATGTTGGCCGCCCTTCTTCGATGTTCCAGGCTCTGGTGATCCTTTGTGAGGTTAGGCGTATCGATTAGTCTAATCGCCCTCTTCTGGATAGTGTCCAGAAGCTACAGAGAGTACTTTGGAGTCCATCCCCACACATGGGAGCAATACACCAGCGTTGATCGGATTTGTCCCTTGTAGAGCAGTAGTAGGCTCTGGTGTATACAGCTTCATACAGCGGAACAAGACTCCAAGCTTCTGAGATTCCATTTTAGCAATACTGACGACGTGGTTATGCCAGAAAATGTTGTTGTTAATGCTGATTCCCAAAAGCTCGACGGAAGGTGACTCTACTATTGGATGATCCTATATTTCCACAGTTGGTAAGCTAGCGTGAGACTTTTTTGTCAGTGTTGTTTGTTAACTAACAGTTAATTTGATATCTACGTTGATCTGTGAGGCATGTTACTGTCGCCGTCTACTGGGATGATAGTGGCATGCCTGGCTCCATGAACGATATAAATGTACTGTCGTCTGCGAAACTGTAGATTGAATTGTACGTTATTTCCAGCAGCTCGTTGATGTACAGCAGAAACAGTATACGAGATAGGACAGATCCCTGAGGAACACCGGCGTTTATTGAAAATACATCTAATGAACAGCCTTAGACTACAACAAAAAGAGATCGGTCGTTCAAAAGCTGACGCAGGTCAGGTGGTAGTATATAAGCAGCAAGCTTGACCAGAAGTCCCTCATGGCACACTCTATCGAAGGCTTTCGATATCACAAGTGCAACAACATGGGATTCGTCATGATTTTCTATTGGTATATTCCACATGTGCGTGACGTAGACCACTGGGTCACCAGTAGACCTATGCTTACGTATGACTTTGTGTATCACACATGGGCCTTGAATCGAACCGTTTAGGCGCAAATCCCTATTTTTGGTGTACATGGATGTGAGAAAAAATGTGATGATAAGTCATTATAATCAAATAAGATTAGAATTGAGCTTGCCATATACTTTAGCTACTTCTTGTTCTTTACTTGAAAATACTTTAGTTTATAAAGATTGCTCAAATGAAGCATTGTATAGGTGCTTCAATCACCTACATAATACTTCAATCAGAAGACTTGATATGACTCTACAATATAATTGAAAGAATCAGTTACAGGACTACTTCAAGAATATTTCAAATTTAAACCCTTTCGTCTACATAACGAAAATTCAGGTTACACATTTCCGTCGGTCTGTATGTCTGTTTGTTCGCGTTCTTCTAGCCTCGTAATCTCAGTAACTGCTGCATGGGTTGTGATGAAATTTGGGTACCGACATGCTGTGTAATCCTAGTAGTAGTCGGTACACTGGCGGCGGAGTAATTAACAAAAAATTTAAGATATTCCCCAAACTTCGTTCACAGACTTTTTAGGAGTTTCTGACCATTTTCTACTTCTTTGGAATCGGATGAAGATGGCATGGTTGGGGTATTGATTAGTAAAACTAAAAAATTCATTATATTTATAATAGGCTATCCATTGACCTGTGAAAGAAAGACCTAGCCTTTTTTAGGTCTATCCAAATATTGCCTTGCCTATTACAGAAACCAAGTGACTCTGAATATTCTGATGTATACGTACGAATATTGCTTTAGATCGTTCTGTATTGAGTAACGTGGAAGTTATGAAATTGATTTTAATGAAACTTTGTCACACCGTGGTGAGGACGGAAGACGCGGATGGTTTCTAGAAGTTGTGTCAGTGGCGGCGCAGCAACCACAAGAAAACATAAAAACAGCTCACCCATCGATTTTTGGCGTTTAACGGGTTCCTGACCATTTTCTGTTTTTTTTTTAATCGGGGCAGGCTATAGCCTCATACTATTGGAAAATGATAAACTGAGATGATCGTAATGTGTACTGAGTACTAAACTTGATTTAATTTTTCCCTTCACTCCATTTACTCATCATCATACCATTGCACCTATACCTCTATTCATCTTTCACATCATCTACTCTCGAGAAATTAGTTCAAACATATGAAACTGTCATTCTTGGGTCATTCCCGCAGACTGATGTAGGAGGCCTTTTGGAGTGATATTCACGGAGTCCGTTTGCAGGAGAACTCCTAACTTAAATGTACTGCGTCATTCGATAAACATGGAAGAAATTCTTGGCGCCTCACGTGGCGCCTCACGAGGTGCCAAGAATTTCGCAGCTCTTTGTCCGAATAACATAAACTTCTACTGGTAGAAAACAATTCCCAGTTGACACCTCCATTTAGTTTTTAACTCGTAGCTAAATCAGAAGCAGCCAATTCCGGCTTGGTTTGACGAGGGTCGAACCGTGCTTCTCCTGAAAACTGTAGATTTGTTTGATCCCAAAAACTGCAGGCTAATAACATGTCTGAACGCATGTTACAAGCTCTTCACCAGAACCTTGTAGATACATACTAGAGAAGGTAAGACCCGGCTGATTTGAGTGACCCGGTTCAGAGCGGGTCATTCACGGCTATGACCCGTTCGTTAAGACCCGTTCAAATGAACGAGATTTGGAACGAGAGCTGCTACAATGTCAAGCGAATCCAGTACCGGCGCGATTGGTTTAGCTACACAATCACACTAGTTTCTAGGCGGGTCACAGTTCATCTACCTATACAGGGTGTCCCAAAAAATAGTGTCAAGCGGAAGCCCACAGATAGAGCACACCTAGGAGTATCTGAATCACCCCCATATATGCTATGCAATTTTTTGTAGTTTCCGAGTTATGAATTTTTTTCTGAATTTTAGAGAATTCTCTACCTCGACAACTTAAAACTGTTCCAAAAGATAAATTAAAAGACTTTTCCAAATTCTCTTTTTTGCTGATTAATCTTTAAGAGTGTACTGTTCATTACATAAAGGAATCGGCTTAGTACATCTGATAAAAGTCATGAAAATTATAATGTAAAGTGAAAAATTTACGTTCTGTTAATTATGACTTAGATTTTCGACTCGCAGTTAAAAATCTAAAGAGGTGATTTCCTTATTTCTATGCAGGTCTAAAAACTTCTTCAGACTCTCAGCTATCACAATCATTGAAAAAAACTAGTACTTAATAGGGCTACTTTCGCTCCAATTGACCTTCAAAGACAAGAGGCGAAAATTTCTTGAAATCAGCGATGGGATTTTAAATGAAACAATAACTAAGTTTAGGGCGCTAATAGCCGAATGATTGTCATTGCCGCAATAAAACACATTCAATGCGAACAGAATATCGATAGATGACCACCTGTGTCACTTTGCTAAGATTTTTTTTTACATGTCCGACTTCTTTTTTGTAAGTGGGAAATTGCAAAATGAAACGAAATTATCAAATTTCTTCACTAAGTTTATTAAATTTCACAAGAAATTTTCAAAATCTCTACCTTCTTGTTCGATGCATAATCTACATCATCTGAAAAAATTGTTTTTTAAATTAACAAAAGCTCTTTGATTGTTTTTTATTGTTTCTTCAGCCTGTGTTAATTTGTTGCATAATTCGCTGATGTTTCGACACTCTTTAGCATAAATTAGTTTTTTGTAGTAGTCCCAAACAAAAAACTCTATCGGATTTAAGTCAGGTGACCGTGACGGCCATTCAGTAGATCCACCACGACCTATCCATTTGTTGCATAGTCTCTTGCAGAAAACAGCATCATTAAATTCAGATGTCGTGCACTCAAGGTCCATAGGATAGCCAAGTAGTCAGACAACAGAAACAACTCCAATCCAAACAAAGCGTATCGTTTTAAAGCCGCAAAGACAGACAGACGACTGAATAAAGACAACGAAAACAACTTATACAATGACACATTTTGAACAGACGTCACAACAATATCATAGCTATCTTTTTCTAACATCGCCATCGTTTACTGCGTAAGCGTTAGCCCTTTTTGTTGGCGCTCAGGTAAAAACCGGTTTTGAAGAATGCGCTCCTTGTGTTTTTTTAGCAAGAAATAGGATCTTTTTTAATAAATGTTTAATTTATGCAACGTTTTTAACGTTTATTATTGCGGTACTGACAATCAATCTGCTATTAACGCGTTAACATAAGTTATTGATGAATTGAAAAACACATCGCTAATTTCAAGAAATCATCGCCTCTTGTCTTTTAAGGTCAATTGGAGCGGAAGTAGCCCCATTAGGTACTGGTTTTTTTCAATGACTGTGATAGCTGAGAGTCTGAAGAAGTTTTTAGACCTGCTTAGAAATTACGAAATCACCTCTTTGGATTTTTTATTGCGAGGCGAAGATTTAAGTCATAATTATCAGATCGTAAATTTTTCACTTTACACTAAAATTTTTATAACTTTCATCAAAGTTACGAAGCTGATTATTTTATGTATGAAGACTAAACTCTTGGAGATTAACCACCAAAAAAGATAATTTGGAAAAGTCTTTTGATTTCTCTTTTGGAACAGTTTTAAGTTGTCGAGGTAAAGGATTCTCTGAAATTCAGAAAAAAATTCATAACTCGGAAACTACAAAAAATTGCATAACATATATGGGGTTGATTCAGATACTTCTAGGTGTGCTCTATCTCTGGACTTCCGCTTGACACTCTTTTTTGGGACACCCTGTATAGGTGATAATCCGTATTACGGCGGATGGCGAGTTATTCGAATCAGAATGTTAAATTGGCAAAAGACCCGGGATAGAGAGAGATATGAGAGAATACATCAAAACAAAATTATTAATTATTAATTAAAACAACAATAACATACCTTTAATTAAAAACAAAATGAGTTTGTACTCTAAACTTTGGTGTAATGTAATTAGCGAGTTACCAAAGTAGTGCCATCCACTAATAGAGCTGTCCACTAATAGTGACAGGCACTGCCTGACATTAAAATCGTCTCTGAAATAGAGTTGATATAAAAAATAAAATATAGCAAAATACACTAAAAACGATCAGAGAATACAAAAAAAGAAAACCATTTATTGTCAAAAAAAAAACAACCAGAATGTGAAAATCAAAAATAGACATGGACCCTTCAAATGTGTTTCGGTGCCGCCATCTAGTTCTAGTGGGTTGTTTCAAATGATCCTATTTCACCTGTTTATTTTTACGTTGAAGTTCTAAGACGGTTCTATTGACGGTACAGATATACAACCCTCGCGTCTGTCGGTCTACAATCTCGTTCGCGAATCCCAGATCATAAAACCCGTTAGGATCACGAGTCATGATCGATCGGGTCACGGATCTTTGGACAGATTTGGTCTTTATGAACGAATCGGTCATGTACGACACATTCCTAGTACATACGTATCCTACAAGCTGTACATCCTGTATTCCTCAACGTGTACGAACAAGTTAGGCTAGACCGATAAATGCTAATTTGGCTCTTGTTCCTTAATCTAGCTACTATATTTCACAGCTCTATGAAAATTTCAGCATCGTAAACTTTTTCTGTCCTGAATTGGCAAAGAAAAATTCCTTAAAGGTGACGTGCTGCATCGATAATGTTAGCGGCTCCATCCC
Source organism: Callosobruchus maculatus (assembly GCA_951848785.1). Classification (NCBI taxonomy): domain Eukaryota; kingdom Metazoa; phylum Arthropoda; class Insecta; order Coleoptera; family Chrysomelidae; genus Callosobruchus; species Callosobruchus maculatus. Next base: position 822,271 of record CATOUR010000064.1, on the reverse strand, counting down.
GCAGACAACACTCGATCGATACCGCTCCCTCGGGAGACGTTGCATTTCCGCTCTTTCAAGACTCTGACAATATATCCTAAATACGCTACACTACGTGATTTATCCGTGATTCCGGAGCAGGCTGCAACTTTAGGCAGTGCGGTCTAACAAATGCCTTAGGCAGTATACAAAGACAAGCCCTGCACCCGTGAGAATATACACTGAGACAAAGAACCCAACTGCTTATTGCTGTTTATTATTTATAGATGTGGTTCAAAACTACATTTTTTTATTATACCATTAGCACAGCTGTTTCTACTACCTAGTATAGATATCATTCTAGCAGGTAGCGGAACATATCTTGACAATTTTGATGCAGGCCTGTTACGCCATTACCGATCAATTGGCGTTCTAATATATAGTGTTCAGTGGTACCAATCTCTCCACACCTGCAGTGTCATCGTTTAAGCCTATTATAGTTTTGTGTTGAGGGCTTAAGCAATGCCCACACCTTAATCTGCAGAGGGGTCTCACAAGTGGTCTATTCGTGTCTTTATTACACCATGGCTCTGTTCTTGTGTTGTGCTGGATCTGTTTGCGTCGCTGTGGAAGGATTTCTATGTTAGTGTTCGCTCCATTTTTTTCAGGTTCTTGTTTAATATATTGTTCAAGTCATTGCCGAAACTCTTCCGCAGTATTCTACCTATAGTGGCTGTCTGGCTGTCGCATGTTCTTTAATACATGTAATTTATTCGTTTCTGTCCGAATTGCTGTGTTAATCGAAGCGAACAACGAGGTTTTTAATCTACACACAGAAAAATCTGTCGTTTTGTCAAAGACTTACGCTTGGATTTAATGGGATGTTACACTCAGCATTCCTCAAATACAGCGACGTTTTCTCCAATGGGAAGTGTATAGTTGATAGCGAATTATATCGTACTGTCGATTCAACTACAAGATGTCATTGCATTCCAATGAATGATTCAATCGCAGCCTGTCGTTGAACCGAATCTGTGTTTGGTAATTGATTCTAAACTACTTTCTTTTCCTTGGACCAACAGATTTTATTGCGAGGACAGCTGATTGATTCGTTTGGATGTTTAATGGTGTGATTTTGTGTGAAGTTATAAGGAGCATGATATAAGAATTAGACATAAGCCTGCACCAGTTGTTGCATTAACACCTAAAATATAACTGTCTGACTAATCTAAATACCTACATTCAAATGTGGGTGTTAGCTCTTCTAAGTCCCAATTTCTCAGTAGGTCCTCCATTTAATATATAACTGGACACATTTAAATCACATAATTGCTGATGCAATACGCAGACCACGAGATGACACAACACGGCTATCACCGAAACAGCACAACGGAACAACTTCGTCCATGTTGACGAGTTCGCGGCGATAGTAGCACTGAGATCAAATTATCACTGAGTTTACTGGAAGTTAGGTACATGCCACTAAAATTCGTCAGTACTAGAGACGGGCATATCGGGTCATTTTTAAGATGCGGATCAGAGGATCTAGAACACCTCAAAGATCCGGAACAGTGATCCTGTTCACGGGTCAGTCGGATCCTGACTACCCGACTAGCGAATGCAATCATTCACCTTCGCAGCATGAGGGAACCGCCCAATCTGGGTACTCGGTGCAGACAGAAATGAGCAAGTACACTTCATATGTATAATTTACTAATTTGTTTTATTTTTATATCAGATTATATTTATTTTTTTATAAATATCTACCTAGAAGATGCATATGTATTAATCCTATTCTTTATAAATTTCGATTGGATATCGTTTAGTAAATAATTATTCAGTTTTGAGTGTCCCGTATTTATTAAAATACACTCCTGGCACGTAAAAGTAATTTTTTGTCTCTACTATAAACAGCCACAACTCATCATACACGAAAAATATTCATTTATTATTCGCCCTAAAATATCTATCTAAATATTTCTTTAAATTCAGATCCCAGAACATTAAGCATTATGGCTATCATTTAGCTTCAGCAGAACACTAAACCGAAAACTGAACATCGCCAATCGTCAGACAGACTGACGACATATCGCCGTGGCACGCACCATCCTGCTTTGTGATTCTGAATGAACAAGCCGCCGGATTTGTGACCCGACTGACCCGTTGACCTGTTGAGTTCAAATTTAGGATTCGGTTCAGTTAGATCACCTTAAAGATCTGGATCTATGAACCGGATCAGAACCGTTCTACATATCTCTGGTCAGTACCTCAACTAAAACTTTGTCATTTTCCTTTCTTGTGAGACTGACGACATTTTTCACCAATATTTGCTACCCTTTTTGACAAAAACGTATATAAACATTTGATATTTTGGAGGATGCCTCAGATGGAGTGCCTAGTATTAGGAGGGTTACTAAAAATTCCGGCTTCTTCCGCCCAACTTGAGCGATTGTTCTCAAACTGGGGACATATTCGCACGCCTCTTAGAAACATACTGTCCTTTGAGCATTCAAAAATGCTGGTCCATTTATATTTCTCCCTTCAAGGTGAGAATACTGGAGTTTTTGGAGCCGATTCATCGTTCGATCCTAGTGACGTACAGAGGATGATCGCTAGTAACCATTTCGCCATGTAAGAATAGAAAAATAATGATATTTTACAGTCTCACTAAATATTTTTCTATTTTTTTCGTTAAAACATGTTCAAACGAAAGAACTGTAGGTATAGTTTTTGTACTGAACTAATTGTCGACATTGTCGACACTTGTAACGTCATCTATAAAGTAGACGTCGACACCATAGTTGACGCGTAGACAACTGAATTGTCGACATGACACCACAGATGACACTGTCAACGTCGCCCAACTCTGCCAGCGAGACGTAATCCGCGATATACCGGTGGCGCGTGCAAAATAAATGTACAGTGAAGTAAATTAGTGAAGTGAAGGACAAATATAAATTAGTGTAAATAAATTAGACTCATAAGTAATAGGTTATAGGCGTACTGTACCTAGTTCGTGTAAATGAATAGTTGAATCCGTACCAAGTGTTTTACTGTCCGATCAAATTAAAGACTTGTAACAGAGTATTAAAACAGGATCTCCGATACCTATCCTTTCAATTTACAACCGGAGTCGAAGAACAGAAGATAGTATTTTGTAGGTGGCTGCTGGACAACGATCACGATTTCTTAAAAAAATGTTCTATGGACCGACAAGTAATGTTTTACGCGACGTGAGATTGTAAATTCCCATAATTATGTATGGGCCCATGAAAATCCTGATTAAAGAGACCCCAAGAAAGTTTCAGCATGATTTTAGCATTAATTTTAGGCTCGAAATCTACAATTGTGACCTCCTTGACGCTAATGTACTTCCACAGCGATTGAATTCTAGAAACTTACATTAAAACTTATTTGTTTAGGAGTTGAATGCTTTGTTATTCTTAACAACTACTACCTAAAGAAATCGGGAAATATCTTCATCGTAAAAAAAACCCAAGCATATTTTTTTATTATAAAATCATCGAACAATATTATTGTTGCTTTCAATAAAGTAAGAGGCGAAGGATGTTTTTTAAAAAAGGGGTACTTGTATAGACATATCCACAACATTGGTTTTTGCAATATATCATCGTATCCCTTTTTAATTTTTCTAAGTAACGGTTCATAAAATATTCAAAATAATATAGATATTTTTTCATTTGTACACCCTGTACCTCTGAATAAAGCTGTCCCGGATATAAGTGTATTGACAAATTGGAATTTATTTTTACATTATCTATGATTCCCTGAAATTATGCCATTGTAAAGTGGACCACACTGTATGTCGGAAACATAATTATTGTACATGTCCTTCTCTGTAGTTTGAATTCCTGGTTTATAGTAATTATAGTTTGAGACTCCACTTCGTATTTTAATCAATACGTGAGTATAAAAATTCAAAAGAACCACTCAATCGTTGTTCTACGACATGCTAACAAAGGTGCGCTCGTCTCTGTAGTCCATGATTTCACAGCAGATACAAGTTGTTGGAATGCAGCCAACGCTCATAATATGAAATGCAAAAGGGCTAGACAGGTCAACAGGTGACCTATGTGCTTGACTTCTATCGGAAGGCCGTTTCTAAACCTGTGCTCGAACAATTACATGGATAAGTGATTAGAGCGGAGACGGGTCCGTCCTCTTTTTTAGCTGTGAGCTTAGTGATAGCAAGTTGGTTATTCCGTTGAGTAGAGAGGGACGACAATTGAGAAATGCACATAACAGTATATTATTCAACTAGTCGTAATAACAGTGATAAAGGGTTTTCCAATTAGGATGGGTCGATCTTGGCAGGCTGTGACGGTCACGTTGCTTTGACAATGTCTGTCAAATCTGGTTGTTTATTATTAGTCACTGATGCTAAATCACCATGACAAGTTACACAACTGAGCAGCGTGTACAAATGATAACAATCTATTATCAAAATGAGTGTTCATTAGTTAAAACGCAGCACGCATTGCGCCCATTCTACGGAAGACGCGGTGGTCCTTCAAAGTCGACTATGCGACATTTAGTTGCGAAATTTGAGATCACGGGTTCAGACAACAATCAGCCAATATCTGTACGTCAAAGGAGACCCAGATCAGCCGAGAGCATTGCCGCTTTCCGCGAAAGTGTCCAGGAGAACCCAAGACAGTCAATTCCTCGCCGTGCACAAGAACTGGGCATTTCGCAGACTTCAACTTGGCAAATTTTGCACCAGGATTTAGGCCTACAGCCAACAAAATCTAAATTACCCAAGGACTCAAAGATGATGACCATAGACAATGCTGTTTGTTCGCTGACTGGGCTTCGGAGTATTTAGAAGAGGACCCCAATTTTGGCCGAAAAATCATCTCTAGTGACGAGGCGCATTTTTTGTAGAATGGCTATGTGGATAAACAGAATTGCCATATATGTGACAACACTAACCCTCATGAGATTCACCAGATGAAAATGCGTCCAAAAAAAGTTGGCGCGGATTCTGGGCCGGCGGCGTAATTGGCCCGTACTTTTTTCAACGCCGTTAGTGAAGCCATCACCGTCACTAGCGAGCGATATAGAGCAATGATAACAGAGTTCCTTTGGTCCAAGTTGAACGATATGGAGGTAGACGATATGTGGCTCCAGCTGGTTGGCGCTACCTGCCACACGGCGGACGCCACGTTGAACCTTCTGCATGAACGATTTGAGTGGCGATGTGAATTGGCCACCAAGATCGTGCGATTTGATCCCACTAGACTTTTTCTTGTGGGTTTTTTTGTATGAACGATTTGAGTGGCGATGTGAATTGGCCACCAAGATCGTGCGATTTGATCCCACTAGACTTTTTCTTGTGGGTTTTTTTGGAATCACAAGTCTATGCCAGGAGGCCGAAAACTACCGATGGCCTTAAAGTCTATATAATCGAGACCATGGCTCAAATTCACCCAGATTTATGTAACAGAGTCATCCAAAATTGGGCCACCCGCACCTGTGGGCTTGTGAGAAGCCGCGGCGATGTGATTCCACATGTAATAGCATACATCATGCGCCTTTTAAGTAAAGACAAAAATTCTTCGATACCTCACACAAATCTTGTTTTATTTTATTTCAATTTCGATCCATCCTAAATAAAAAACCCTTTACATAAGTTAAAGTTTGCAGCTCGAGCCGCAGTCGAGTGCTGTAGACCAACAAGTAACTTAGTTTCTCAATAATATTTTATTGCCCGACTGAGTAGTCGTTGTTCAGTAAGAAAGAGAGCTGTCATGCAAAATAGCGGTGAGAGATTCACACTCACCCAACAGCCGACTAGACCTCTCTGGATGACTGAAATGCATGGTTGGCAGAGAAATACGGGGGAGTGGTGGGGGTCGATGGATTCGATATCAAGTCGTCGACGCGGTATATCGGCTGCAGTGCGGGCGACCGTAGTGTAGTTAGTAACGCGTCGGCCTAGAATGCTGGAGACGCTGGTTCGAATCCAGTTGGTACCCTTCATTTTTCCGATTTTTCTGTGAACCAAATGTTTGAATTTATCTCCCTCTTGCGGAGTAAGCAAGTACCTTCATTCCAGAGTAGATCCAGTTACAGGACAATCATCATCATAGTCACAATGTCTTAACAGACATGTTGTGAACTCGTACTCGTGCTCTTGATACTCATATCCAGCAACTGTTTCGTCGTATCCAGCCACTGTATAGGGGAACGGTTACGGCGCCGCCCATTCGGGGCATGACCCTGAACTACAAGTTTCTCCATAATATCGCTTCTGTGAACATGTCCGAAGAATGTAAGCATTCTTGTCGACACAATGGAGGATAGTCTCTTTGGATTACCGAGCTCATCCAGTATGGAAACGTTAGTTTGATGGCCGGTATAAGGTACTATCAGCATTCTCCTCCACGTCTATGTTTAAAAAGCACAACACAACGGGACAATGCATCACCACAAATAATCGTGAGGTGTTATAAGTGTTCTAAGGTTCGTTTTGCAGAACACTTACATCACAAAAACATGAAGTCAAGTTGATTGGCCCAGTACTTCCTACGCATTACAGTGTTACCAGTTAATTATTTCCCCATAGCATGGAGCTTTAGTCTGAGATCTCCTTGCAACCAAATCATCGCCCGCCCGCCCGAAAAAGCGTGTTATCCCGCTACATCTTTCTTCCGCAGGTCAGTAGACAGCCTATTACTAATATTACAAATTTTTCAGTTCTAAAAAAATTTTGTGCTGTCTACATTTTTAGTTTTTTTATTATTGCTGTTGAGCATCTTTTGAAATAAACATAGCGTGGAGCAATCCACAAAGTCATTTTGATGGAACAGGTCTAGATATGGTTTAATAGGTAACGAATATTAAAAAAACGTTTTGCAGGTACTATCTAATCTGGGCGTATGAATAATATTTGTGTATAGTCATTTTTCTCAGCGGATTTTCGTAGTGAACGAAATCTCTCCATCTACAGGTCACCGATTTTATTTTTCAAGCGGCGTAAGCCTGCAGATGTTGCCGTCCTATATTCCAAACTTCCAACCGAAGAAAACTTCCAATACTCCGCCGAAACTAGAAACAATAACATGGAATAAGAATTCTTGTGAAAAGTGGGATTGAACGCTTACTTTCTCATTGCTTTGTCTGGGGTTTCTTGTCGCCTTTGCGAAATTCTGCCTCGGTTCTGTATATTGGATTCTGTATTGATTTATAATTAGTATGCACTCTACGACGTAAGTTTATGTTAGATTTGGGAGGGAGGTTGAGATGAGTCTATTATCTTATTGGGGAGCTATCTTTCAGATCTTCTACCTGAAGCACTGTGTCACCGATCAACTTAAGAAAATGTAACAGAAAATAACGAGACTAGTCAACAATCAAATATGTATTTACAAACCTTCAACAACTGTCGATCTTAATAATAATGTGTTTATTAATACACGTAGACAAAAAAATTCTAATAAACCTTGAATACTGCCACTTGCCACACATAGCGGTGATATGATTTTAATATTTTTCCATTTCATGAAGCTGTAGCTGAAGCTATAGTCTGAGATTCCCTTGCAACCAAATCTTCACCCGACCACCCTCAAAAAAATATCCAACACAAAAACTCTATTGAATAATTTCTTGCATCTCTTCCCGTAGGAACTAGGACGATACAGTTTTTATTCTGCAAGCTTTAGCTGGGCAAAACGAAACGATATTTTTAATTGCTTTATTATTAATGCGCTGCCACTGACACGATTCCAAAGACTCATACTCATTTTCCATCCTCGCACGGTAATAATACTCTGTCGGAATTAGAATACAGAACGATGTAAAGCAATACTCGTATGTAACGTATGTACTTCAGGCAAACATCTCTTGGTTCCTATAATAGACAAGGCAATGTTCGGCTGGACCTAAACAGGGTCTTATGCCGCTAAGTATTTCTTTCACAGGTCAATGGGCAGCCTATGATGAATACAACAAATTTTTGAGTTTTACAACGCCCCACCCCCCAACCATCCCAATTGCACTCCCACCCAAAAAAAAATAGAAAAGGATTAGGAACTCCGAAATCGCCTAAAAACGAAGTTTGAGGAATATTTCCAATTTCATGTTAAACGATAGCATAATTTATAATTGAATGTGTTATTGCTTCATTATTATTATTATCCTGATTTTCAAAGTTTCTCTTGCATAACTGCGGTAGGAACAAAAGTTGACGGAGTGTGCCATATCAACACCTTAACTATTATTGATCTGAATTTAGGAAGAATCGTGCAAAATTGCAGGTCTTCAGGATATCGTGTAACCTTTCGTCCAGGCCTAACTGTTGAAGGTGTGGTGTAAGGTCTGAGACCGATATAATTAGCGGGGCAATTTGTTCTGTTTCCAGGGTCGTTTTATTTCTATAGCAGGATCAGTGTAATGAGGTATCTTCCGAGCGTAGGTGTTTTGGATATTCATATTATTGGGAATAGCAATATCTATTGATTAGGTAACTTTGTCTGCCTTTGACTGAAAAACTATATCTGGCCTATTTGCTGGGATAGTCTTATCTGTGTGCATTCTAACGTCTCACTATAGATGGATTGACTGGTTCCGAATACTGATATTGGTGTATAATTGTAATATGGATCTGTGTCTTCGATTAGCTTGTTTGTTGTGGCTAGTGCTTGGAGTATGACTTTGGCCGCGGAGTTATATCTGGTTGTGTACTCGGTTCCAGCGAGAGTTTTACAAGGCTTGTCATTCTATTGTTTCTTTCTTTTGGTGGTGACATTTCCTGCAATTATCGGCATTTTTGTATTTCATGTAGTTTCGTGTCGCAATCACTTGGTCCTGGATACCAAGCACTAAACCCTTAATTTTTGGAAAGAATTGGCCATCTTGAAGCCAGGTGTATGACTGCCTTTCATGAATGTGCTCTTATGTAACACGGTATCTGTGTTTGCCATAGAGAGCTTTCTGCGACCAGGTGTCTATTTTTGCTTGTTGTGGTTGTATGTAATTGTGTGCGTCTGCTGCGTAGTCTGGGCACGATAGGGTGAGTAGTGTATAGTTCTTATCTGCTTTTACTATTGAGCTAACAAAGAGTAGCAATTTCATTCATTCATCCGAAACCAACCACAGACGACGTCGTTTCGCTTTTATTAAATCTCGTCAGTGTGATTTAGGTCTCAGACGCATAAATCAAATTTCAGGATAGTGCCTAGCTGGCAAAACTCTTTCTACACCTGATGCTTTTAAACGGGTCACATAAACAGTGCTCGGATACTCAAATTAAATGCTCAGGTACCAGCTTTGGTAGATAGATGGCGAACCAATACTTTTTCAAAGTACTGCTTCCCAATGTCTATATGTTGCTGCTACTAGTACGAGTTTTAACAGCTAGGCACTACAATGAAATTTCATTTATTCGTCCTAAATCACACTGACGAGCTCTAACAAAAGCGAAACGAAGTCGTCTGTGATTGGTTTCAGATGATTGAATGGAATTGCTACTCTTTAATTGAATTAAGTTGCTTTCTAGCATAAACCGAATGTCGGGAGTGTTAAATGAGTGTTCTACAAAAAAGAGTCTGTTTGTTCTATACCTGATGCTTTTAAACGGGTCACATAAGCAGTGCTCGGATACTCAAATTAAACGCTCAGGTACCGGGTTTGGTAGATAGATGGCGAACCAATACTTTTTCAAAGTACTGCTTCCCAATATCTACTACTATTGAGGTATGTAAGTTTGTTTGCTGTGGAAAAAATTCAAGGCATTTTTATTTGTTTTGTGACTGTGAGCCTTTCGCAATAATAATCTGAGATTCTAGCTAGAATAAAGGTCTTTGGTTTGCTCAAAAGCTAGTACAGTTCGGTGCAACGTTATAGAATGCTGCTGCGGCGTAACAAATCCTTGTTATCGTTTTTCTTCAGTAGGAGGATATCCAACCTTAGTGAAAATAATCCGTTGTATAACAGTCAAAACAATTACGGTGCATTGTTGCTGTAAAACAAAACATTGGCTGTAGAAGATATGAGGGGAAAAATAGCACAAGCTTATGTAAATATGACTCCGATGAATGTTGAATGCCACTCCGGCGAGGGTTTTTCAATTTAAGTTTTAATTAAAAGCTTCGTTAAGGTTAAGAATATTTACAAATATCAATGAATTCACAGCGAGACTACTAACATTCATAGGATTCTATATTCTGGATTAAAAGGAGGATGACCTTTTTTTATATAACGGTAGATCGCGTAGGCAGAGCCTAAATATCAGACTACCGCGGCTGCTGTGTTATGTATGGGGAGGTTTGTGCCAAGATCACAGCACTTAGGCCCCAAATGGAAACCTTGTATGTACATCCCCTCAGGGATCCCTCAGAACTGAGCAGCAGGATTTCCCTTAACATCGCTATCGCATTTCCCCAAAATAAATTCTCGCATTGATAATTCAGCTACTCCAATACTCTGTAACTTAGAGATAGAAACGTGTTTCTATCACCATGACCACCATGACGATCAGGCAGTTTCGGGTGCCTACCACAAAGTGCCTACACAGCATACTAAACAATCAGCGGAATATCTCTGAGAATTTTCTATATAAAAATAGTTTCCACAGAATTTGACCTTGAAGGTGCCATTTTGGATGATTACGGGCGTGAAGTCTGGGTAGAGATGCAAAAATAAAAATATCGATACCGGTACCAATTTGATATTTTTTGGCCAAGTATAGAGCTGTACACGCCAATGAAGGCGCGTTTGGTTCGTACAGAGAATTTTGTGCAATTGATCACACCCCTCAATAATTAAATAATTATTTTCGATACCGATACCGCTACAAAAGTAGCGATACCAGCTTGGAATCGCTCAAAAAGTATCTAAGATAAAAATACTCGATATTAGTGCAGAATTATCGATACGTTTCAAGTATCGAAGTATCGTTAGCATCCCTACAAATAATCATCCAAAAGGGGAGGATGTGCGTGTAATTGCCGCCAACCTGAGATATTGTGCTGATTGTTTACTATGCTGTGGTGCCTGCTTCACTGACATAACTACGAAACCACTCTCATAGTACATAGTGCATAGAGTACCGGTGCTGGGTACAGCAGGTGCTTAACTGTTTCATTTTCCTGTTCACGGTCTTGCAGAAGGGGTGTGTCTCTTAGCCTCATATTTTAGAAGCCTTTCTTTATCTGACAGTGTCCAGTAATAGCACCAGTTCCAATTTGGAGGTATTATCTTGGCATGGACATGCAGTACTTCACCTCACCAGGCTAGCTATGAAGTTTCTTGATCGTTGAGCAGCTAGAAGTGTCATCCCAAGTACTAGTATTGCTGTCCACAGTGGCCCAAAGTACTAGGACGGATATAGAGACGTACCTGAATGTGCATCACAGGAGCAATGAGAATGACGCCAACTGCAACACTGGAGGTCCTCCTCGGACTGCCGACGGCGCCATCCTGGATTAGGGTGACAGCGATGGCAGCATAACTGAGAATACGGGACTTGAGTAATTGGATAGTCAAGCTGGCGGAGGAAGCATTGTCTATCTCTGCCTACAGGATTGTCGAGACAAACCCTCTTTCATTGCTAAATAGATCTTTCATCCTGGCCATTCCAAGTATCTCGAAGAGGTATTGGTGTGAACAGGCCTCAGGAGCAGGGATGTATGTAGAAAATCGAGAAGTACGGGAGAGTTACGATTTAGGCACGACCGCTAAGACTTACAAAGCAGAAGTATATTCAATACTCTCTGCTGCAAGCAAACCAGGGCACCCTGGTTCAGGAGTGCCCGGAGAAACTGGAAGAGCTGGCGAGGCTAAAGGAAGTTATCTAGGTGTGAGTCCTGGGTCATTCGGGGGTTCCTAGTAATGAGCAAGTCGATAGGCTGGCACCGGAGGACAGTTTGTTATTCTGGAGTCCCTTATAGGACTAAGTAGGCAGCAAATGATGTCAGCTCTCAAAAAGTGGGTGAACGACACCACAAATGAACAGTCGAGGCAAAGTGGGGGATACAGACATGCCAAGAATTCTATAAGCGGTCTGAAAACATCTATATCAGCATGACTCCGGAATCAAGGCTGATGGGCATATCAGAAACCTCGTAAGTATTCTGGGGCACTGCTGGCTCAGGCGGCATCATCTGGGTTGTGGAGAGACCGATGAAACGGCTTACCACTTCCTTGCGGAATGCGAGTTGCTAGGCGGACTGAGATACGAGATCTTTAGATCCGATAGTCTCCAGCCAGAGGAATTACCTTCCCTAAGCTGGACCGACATACTGGACTTTGTTAAAAGGACGGGAAGGTTTGATAGGGAGGGGGGAGGCAGGTAGTGGTGGCTGAGCGTTATATTCGGGGATTTTTCTTATTATAGAGGGTTTAGGAAATCGGCTTGATCACAAGGACAGAAACACTGACACACCTGGAGGTGCGAAAGAGAGTCTGCCCGCTCGACGTTGAACCAGCTTGAGTCCTCTGATGTAATGTTCAACGGACGCAAACGCGTCCATCCGATATGTCACCACGGGCCGACCGGCTAAAACCCATTCCTCTTTCCTTACCTCTGCTCGATCTCCATCTGCACCAGGTATCTTCGTGGACGATATCCTTCACAGTGCAAGATGAGTTAAGTATGTTTTTTCTTCCCTTTCTGCTTCTTCTTGTTACATATCCCGACGTTCCTCTGTCTCTTTCAATTTTAAGATGCCTTGAACCATCTTGTGTACCAGCGTTTCTCGCTCGATATCATGATTGGCACCATGTTCTCTGGGTCAGGTCCTCAGGCAGGTTCGCTCTCGCTTCCTGCTTGTAATAGGACCATCTGTCGCACTCAAATAGGGCGTGCTCAACTGTGTCGCTTTGGCCACATATTCGGGGATAGCAAAAAGGATATACTTGGGCTTACTTACCAGGCACGGTAGCCCCACAGCTACTGCTACTACCAGTTATAATTAGGCATGTTGTTTGCTATATCTGAATATTTATTTGGTGGCTGGGCCCTTGATTTTTTGAGAACGATTAAAAATATGGAGAATCGAGCTTCAAAAACTGCACGAAATTGGTCTTTCTGATTCATCAATTTGCATATTTTTGGACTTACTACCACGCACGCCACTGGTGGCGGTGAAGTCAGTACGCCGGTGACCCATTTTCGCCCATCAGCAACGTTTGTTTTCCGCTTCAGGATGAAGCACATCCTGAGCTTTCTTCCGTCTCCCTTCCTCTTTCAACTGAAACAGTTTCTGTAACAATAAAGAGGAGAAAACGTTCCCTCGAGCCAACAACTTGACATAAATTATGTACCGATGCTTTACCGGAAGAGCAAAGGGTTGCTCGTTAGACCCATCCATAATACGCCAGAGTGCTTTTCCTAGACGTCGAGTCTTATCACTTCACATTTTTCACAGCTAAGGAGCTGATGAAGCGTTGGTCAGATATGGATGTATTTGGTATTTCATTTACGTGAAATTTACCTTTTCCCTTTTGTACTAAGAGAGCCTTAGAGTGCAGACTTATACAGGCAAGGGCGTCGATTATTTTCATTCTTGGGGGGGGGGGGTAATTTGGTGGTTTCTTTTCTTGGTCGGCTTTGGTATTTGGTATTATTATCTGGTAGAGCTCACTCGAACATCTTCCGTAATAGCATCTGTAAAACAGGAATAAGTCATCCACCCTTCTTCGATGTTCCAGGCTGTGGAGGTCCTTTGTGAGGTAGGCGTATCGATTAATCTAATTGCTCTCTTCTGGATAGTGTCCAAAAGCTTTAGAGAGTGTTTCGGAGCGCACCCCACATATGGAAGCAATACTTCAACGATGATCGGTGCTGTGCCTTGTAGAGCAGCAGCAGTTGCTCTGGTGTTTACAGTTTCCTAGAGCGGAACAAAGCTCCTAGCTTCTGGGATGCCGTTTTAGCAATAATGACAATGTTGTCGTATCAGGACATGTTATTGTTGATGTTGATCTCTAAAAGCTTGACGAAAGCTGACTCGATCATTGGGTGACCCTGAATTTCCACAGTTGGCAAGCCAAGGTTAGACTTCTTTGTCAGTGTTGTTGCCTGAGTTCTCTGTACGTTATTTACTAATCTCCACTCGACAAGTGTTTTGATATCTAGGTTGATCTGTGAGGCATGTTGCTGTCGCTGACGTACCGCCTTCTTGGATGATAGTGACTTGCCTGTCTATGAGCGTAATATTACGCTAGACTGTACATTTATATGCTATACATCACCTACTTTCAAAAAGCGGATGTGTAGTTTGCCAAGCAATCTATCATCCGCGAGTGAGTTTTCTCGCTAATTTCCTAGGCGGATATTAAACTAACATATAACGTGCTTCTGTCGATTACTTGCCCGAAACTTTCAACGAACATTAGAACTTTATCAGCGACTATATAAAATAAATCTCTCCCAAGTTGTGCCTGGAGAAGATTTCATATAACATGCAAATTAGTTATATACTTTGTTACCTGATATTTTAAACTGGCTTGACGTCCGTTTGATGGGTATCAGCTGATGAAGAAGTGCATCTCAGATTTAATTTTTCAGTAGTGGTCTGAATTGGCAATCCCGCAAGTCAGGACCACCCTAGTAATATATTTACTGAATATCTCATTGCCAAAAAATAACGACTATTTTTGTGAACAAGAAACTGATTCACTATCTGAAAAATTCGCAGCAAAAGTGCTTGACCAAAACAAATACATTCTTTCGTTTATAGGTATATTGTTAAGAGTCAATTACTCGTCAGTAGCGTTACGAGCACCGAGTGCAACCCTGTACGTATGCCGTCAAAGTATGTGTCAAGATTCATTCTGGGGGATTTTTAGTTATCACTAGCTGAACATCTGTTCGCTGTTGACACGGATGACCGTTTAAAGCTTAGACAAGGAAAGAGAGAGGACGGAACCCGCGACTGACATTTCTGATACCAAATGGCACCAAAGCGCTATTCCCAGTGGCGTAACTAATGGGATTAACGTTATGGTTGAGCTATTTGTAGAAATAATCTTTTTCAAATAAAATTTAATGAAATATTGTTACTCAGGGTTTCTATATGGCCAATTTCGCCATCCACAATTAAAATTTAAGTGACTAACATTACCGTAACCGTGATTTTCATTCGACTGCTGTTTTGTGGCCAATAATATATAAAAATTGATAATGTATATATTTTATTCAGTCATGAACATGTTATGTTCATTTGCAGTATATGACTGATGAAAGACACGATTATACTTCTACCCAGAAAGAAAAAAACTGCTTGTAGTTTGTAGTAAATCAATTTTTTATTATTAAAGAACACATAATACCTATAGTATATTTATATTTATTGACATTATGTTTATATATAAAATACTGTCTATTACATACTGTAAACAGAAGCAGCAATAAAACATTTTTATTATTATAGATTAGCTTACGAGATTGAGGAATTTGATGCCTTCAATCTCGAAGTCCCCATATGCAGTAAAAAAATCTACTTGCTGTTACGCTGTTACTTGCTGTTTGTAGTGTGTAATGAAGAGCAGTATTTTTAATTACTCCAACGAGGCTTTTTTATACTTAACTTCTTTTTGCGACGGTGGCAATAATTAATGAAAAAGCTGGAGGGTTAAACCAATGGTTAAACATAAAAATTATCTCAGACATGAAATAAAGTAAGTTTTGGGCTAGAAATACAAAGGTCCTTTAATCTTATCCAAAATCAAAACATTTACAAAATTAGAAAATGACCCCTAGATTAGCTAGTAGTAAATAAAAACGAACAATTCATTCAATATAGGTGAGGTCCTATAACTTGCATAGAAATTACAACTCTACTTTATCACTTAACCCCTTGCTTCCAGTAAGTTCTAATTTATTGCAGTTATGTATTTACTTATGGGGAAGTTTGGGTGAAACTCAGTATTGTGTGCTTCAACAAAAATAAATTTTTTGTAGGAACGTGGCATTTCGCTTGCTCCTACAATTGATGGCAGTCAATATTACAGTCATGAAGGTCAAAAACTACCAATATTTTACTGCCCTTTAAACAAAATCATTTTTGTTAATTGGCTCCGAACTGGATTGTCCTGTTGTGATCGAGATTTTACAATAAAATGGATTCTGATATTTAAGTATTTTGTGCATACAGCTTTTATTAAAAAATATATATGATTTACATCATTTTCTAATACGTGACGTTCTAAGCAGCTGAAAATAGGGGTGCCTAGAAAACTTGATATTATTTTGTTTATCAGCAAAGGTACAAAATGTTTGGTGTGAATACAATTTTCATTAACTCTCAGAAAATGTTCCGATTTCAAACATATCTTGATAACATCATTTGATGGGTAAGTCAGACCGCCGTGGCTTTTAAATTCAATTAGGGAATTGAGAAACCGATCTCTAGTACCAATCAATGCTGTGACACATGTTTCAGATTTTATTTTTTTTGTGTAATTGGTGCGAAACATAACCAGCAATATATTGCACAATTTGGGATGAACATTCACTTATCACAGGTGCATTCATGATGTAGTCATGATCCTTCCAAATAGTTTCTAGATCATCAGAAGGCTCATTTATGTCTATTAAACTATGGTTCGATAAACTACTATTAATTACATCTTCAGACCTTACATTTTTTGTAGAACTACTTAGAATAGGGATTTGATCTAATGGAATACAGTTACCCATACCGCCCTCTCTAATTTCTGCTCGAACCAGAAGCCTTTTGTAAGCAGCTAGAAACTGTCGAGCGGTTGGGTTATTATTCCAGCCACCTCTCGATCTAATTGACGAAAAGAATAATTCTAAATGATCTTGACTAATCTTATACAACGGAAAGTACAGTAATGTTTTTCTCTCAGAAACAAGTTCTTTGTACAATCCTAAAGAACTTGATAATGAAATTATTAATCCAATAAACCCAGTTTTTCTGTTAGACATGATTACTTGCTCATTATTAGATAATTTCAACTTTGAAAGATAAAAAATTGCACTATTGATAAATTCCGCAGATCGATCTATATTTTTTTGACATAATGCTTTTTTATAACCTGGTGCTACTAGGTTTCTGCTGTTTAAAATATCGAAAATGCTATTTACAATTCTAATAAATTTAACTGTTGCCCGACTACCTTTAAAATCCTCAAGATTCAGCTTTTTTTCGCAATACTCAATAGCATCGGCTACTGATGCACTAAGTAACTGAACTGCAAGCCGAACCTTCATTTTTTGTTTGAAAAAAATAATATGAGCGCGACGTAACTTATTCCCTAAATGTAAGCCCTCGCTAGTTTGCAGCTTCTCTAGAAGCGCTATGTATTTCCATTGAATAAAATTGTTAGCACAATCAATTAGGATTTTCTTTTCACCAAATGCATTGCGAACAAGTTTTATCATATGACATGGATCATAAAAAATATATACATTGTGATCTGTAACTCTGAAACTTGTCTGTATATTTGAAATGTTAAATAAGAATCCAAAGTTATGACACATAGCGGTATTAGATGGAGCACCATCGAATGTGATTGACATAACTTTGGCTCCCGTATCTTCAATGAGATGGATGCATTGAGATACTATTGAATGTTTTTGACTGCCATTCAAAGAATCTGTAAGAAAGTAACCGACAGGTAATTTCCAAGTTCCATTGATGCAAACCAACATTATAACAAAAGCTTCTTTGGCTAAAGCATTAGAGTCATCGTTTAAATTTGTACCACAGTTCACATAACCATGGAATTTTTTTCCATCCCATTCTAAATGTTTCCGTATGGCTATTTCATCGATAATTAATGAACAAATTATTGGTCTGTCAGATGATTGAACCTTATTTCTTAAGGTATTTATTGATTCCTTGGTAAAACCAGGCTCAGCATCCACATTCTGAAACCATTTAGCAATAGTTTTGCTATGCGGGAGACAAGTGTCAAAAACATCTCTCACATAGTTGTATGCCTTTGGTGAAAAAAAATTTAATGTCAGGGCAAATTTCCTAAGTTCAGGTGAATATTGAACATTTCTCCCCATTTTTCTGTTCAATATTTCTATATTAACCTTGCTCATATTTTGAACTAAAACTAAATTTTCTTGAGATAGTAAATTTTGTCGCTCTAATTCCTCAGCAATTATTTTTAAAGAGGCTACTTTTTTGTGTGCTCTTTTCAGTGACTGACCAAGGGCACGGATTTTTTTCGTTTTTTCCTTATTCTTATCTTTTTGCAGCAGCAGTTCTCTTCTAAGTTTCTTTTTCCGGGGAGAGTCGTCCTGTGCAGCCAGAGCTGAGGTTGATGGCGATGGTTTTGGATGAACATCACGTTCACGGGGTCTTTTTCTTTCTTTTGCCTAAAATAACAGAGCTGTATATTAGACAATGTTTGAAACATTATTTCCGAAAGAAAGACAGAACAAATTAATTTATGATTTAAGTAGATGTGAATGAGTGACTGAATCTTATAGGAAAAGTGACAGTAACATTTTGTTTTGATTTCGTATCGAGTAAACACACCTAAATATAGTTGTTTAATAATGTAACTGTAACACAAGAAATTATTACATTTTTGAGGTTAGCTGCCTTTTGATTTTCATAGCTATCAATTTTTAAATGGTTATTCAGCCATTCGTAATCGTATTTCTCCTTACTTTATTGCACTGTTTATTTTGGAAACGTCATCACTAATACTCAAATATAAAACCAAATTTGAGACCATAAATATAGAATATAGGCATAAGGCATAAGAATGATTTTAAATTAATATCACACCCAAATCATAACTCATTAATGATCCAATTATATACAATGGAGTGAAGATTTATAACAAACTTCCTCCTCACAGGTTTTAGTGAATATCCCAAAAGTTATGTTTGTTATTATATAGCTTTGTCAATAAGAATCTTGTAAATTCATAGACTATAAAGTATATCTATCTATCTATCTATCCATCTATCCATCTATCCATCTATCCATCTATCCATCTATCCATCTATCCATCTATCCATCTATCCATCTATCCATCTATCCATCTATCCATCTATCCATCTATCCATCTATCCATCTATCCAACTATCCATCTATCCATCTATCCATCTATCCATCTATCCATCTATCCATCTATCCATCTATCCATCTATCCATCTATCCATCTATCCATCTATCCATCTATCCATCTATCCATCTATCCATCTATCCATCTATCCATCTATCCATCTATCCATCTATCCATCTATCCATCTATCCATCTATCCATCTATCCATCTATCCATCTATCCATCTATCCATCTATCCATCTATCCATCTATCCATCTATCCATCTATCCATCTATCCATCTATCCATCTATCCATCTATCATAATCCTAGGATGTTTATTATTTTAATATTGATTAAGCGTAGACAATGTAAGCTAGGAATTATAACTTACAATTTTTGGACGTAAGTATTCCGGAAGCTCGTCAAATATGGTGGGGACTGCTCCTTTCAGAAGATATACTTTTTGATTTGTTTGATGAAGGAAATTCTGTTCAAAATGCTTAGAACAAAGCCTATCGTTGCTTGTAGGCTTCCAACCTTCGATCCTCATATTTTTGATCCATAAATCATGTCTAGGAAGATCTTTAGGAAACCTGTCGAGGAAGAAAGAAAATTAATTTTATTATTCATACAACTACAAATAAAGGCCACCCTTGAAATGCACACCTTGTATAAGGGTATTGGTATATTATATATTACAATGCAAAGTCATAATATTTCTATTCAAAATGTAAGCTATAATAGATACGCCACTGGAAAACTGATTGTATTTGAACCAAAAAATCCCTTAAAAACATAATTTTTAGACTTTACGTGCTCAAAAACTTTATGATTCGCATGTTAGTGGTACATTCCAAATTATATTTCGGATACACATATATCTTTGAACTAGATATCGAGATATTTGCATGAATTTCGGATACACCAAAAAAATAAGATCATAAATTTACCTGTGAAAAGTGATTCCTGGCTCCTTCCTGCTGCTGTGGCTTTTACAACGGAAAGGTGCACACCCCACCATTACGCTCACCACAATATTTCACAATTATTGGTCTTAAAAACGTTAAATATCGCAAAAAACACCACCTCGACACTACCGTCAGTTTTCCACCAGCATTTTGACAGCTATTCATTTTCGGTATCAGCTAATCCATATAGCATCAAATGGGCGTGCGGTATCCCCTCTCTTTCCTTATCTAAGGTTTAAAGTATCGGGTAACAGGGTATAGCTACCATATTGACATATTCTATGTTTGGAAAAAGACTGTCTCAGATAATGTATATTTTCAGGAGAGCTCACCAAAGTTTTATGAAACTGACACTGCAATTATTTTCAAATCAGGGATTAGTAAAAGGTTCAATTATGAGTTAATAGGTATAGTGACAAAATGTCTGTACATGTCCAGAGTTTGAGGATTTTGTGTCCATATTGTACTTTTTATAATTTTTGTTTTAAATTGTGGCAGTCTTTATCATATTATTTTATTTTTATTCTGAACTATACTATTTCAGAATAAGACAGTTTTGCACCAAAGGATTGTCACGTAAAGCATGTTATTTTATTTTGTGATGGTCTTTTCGCAAAAGACGCGTGCCTTTCTGCTCTGACTGACATGTGGCTGTATTCGAAATATGTTCGAAATAAAGATATGACGTTTTTACATGGAGCCATCTTTGGTTGAAGAAGCAAGGTAGGTTTTTAGACCGAAAGCCTCAAAGTGAAAATTTTGAGATATGACAGTCTTTTTCCAAACAGACGATATATACTGGGTCACAATCTTCGTTCAGCATTGCCAAAATGCTATCACTAGAACAATAGCAAAAAATGAAGTCAAATTGATTGACTTATTATTTTCTCATAGCATGAAGCTATAGTTTGAGATTAACTTATAACCAAATCATCGCCCGCCCACCCGCAAAAAAGGGTGTACTACCGCTAGGTCTTTTTTTCACAGGTCAGTGGACACCCTATTATGAATACCACATATTTTTCAGTTTAACAAACCCCACCTACAGTAGTTTTTGATTATTGCAGCGCCACCACTGACACGATTTCTAAAAAGTCATACGCTTTTTTATCCCCGCCGCGGTAATAATACTGTGTGAATATTTCATTGAAATCAATCCAATAACTTTCACGTTACAGATTACAGAACGATCTAAAGCAATACTCGTATGTGTTATATAGATCAGAAAATTGTCCCTAAGTTTCTGTAATTGGCAAGGTAATGTTCAATGTTCAATGTTCGGGTGGACGTACAACAGTGTATTATGCCGCTAGGTCTTTCACAGGTCAATGAACTGCATATCACAGATACTACAAATTATTCAGTTTTACAACCCTCAAGCCCCAACCTCCCCAATTTCGCTCCCACACAAAAAAACAGAAAATCATTAGGAACCCTTAAAACAAACAGGGAAGCGTTTGAAAATGTGATCGCCAACATCCAGTAAGAGTGGATAGGCAGCTGAAGAAGAAGAAGAAAACGAAGATTGAGCTCATTTTATTTTTATTTTTTTAGTTTTTTGGCTATCGCTGCGCCGTCACTGATACGATTTCTAAAACCATATGCATTTTCCATTCTCGCCACGATAATAATACTGTGTTAATATTTCATTAAAATCGATTTGGTAATGGACACGCTACACAATACGGAACGATCTAAAGCAATACTCGTATGTAGTTCCTTGGTTTCGGTAATAGGCAAGGCAATGTTAGGATGGGCCTGAAAAAGTGTAATATGGCGCTGGGTCTTTCCCTTATGGTTCAATATACAGCCTATTATGAATGAAACAAGCTTTTCAGTTTTACAATTCCGTACCCCCCAACCAACTCAATTCCATCCCCTCCCACAAAAAAGTAGTAAATTATCAGGAAACCCTAAAATGCCTAAAAACGGAGTGTGGGAAGTATTCGAATTTCTTTGTGTTTTGCTGATTAGTCCGCCGCCCATGCACGGGTTATCAAAATTATAGCTGCAATACCTACTACGACCCCTCAAATTTGATCACAATCTATGCAGCAGTTACTGAGAGTACGAGGCTAGAGCCACATCAACAGACAGACAAAACGACGGAAACCAGTAATGTGGATTTCCGTTATCATAAAACGCCAAAAAAGCGCATTATTTCAGCTCACCCCACCTATAGGTGTGGGAAGTAAAAGAACACTACAATATTTCTTGATCTTCAAAAGGCATTTGACATTGTAACACATTGCAAACTCTTACAAAAACTTTAAACAATAGGTATTTCAGGGGACGTCTTTGCTATATTTGGCAAGGACCTATCAGACATCACGACATCAGCAAGTTCTGATTGGTAAGGAAACAGGCGGGGTCAAACAGTAAGAATGGGTGTGTCTCAAGGGTCTATCCTTGGGCCTGTCTTGTTCTTAATTTTTATTGATGAGCTGTTCAACCATAACAATTGTACTATTATGTCATATGCTAATGATACTGTCTTACACTGTATAGGTAATACTTGGGATGAAGCTCTTGAGGTGGCAAAAAAGTATTGATGACGTAAAACTCTGGCTCAGTACCAATAATCTGAGTGTACATATTTCATCAAAACTAAGTTCATTGCATAATCTCCCCCAAATCGACAAATCATGTCTCAAAATCTTTTCATTTCTAACATCTCATGTGCCTTGGATGTGATTTTTGTTTTTTTTATTTGCAGGGGCATTCAGGCTTTACGATGTGGATAATGACGGATTTATAACGAGGGACGAAATGTATAACATCGTGGATGCAATATACCAGATGGTGGTAAGTGGATCTTCGTTTTCAAATATCAACTTAAGTTTTACAAAGTACTTATTTTGTTTATCGTCGGCGTGAATAGTACCCCTATAATTTTGTGATTTGTTTGCCTAAAATGTTTGTACGTAATATTCTTAACATGCATGAGAAGAGGGTTGTCGCGGATTTTAAATGTATAGTTTCAATATATCAATGCCAATACTTCATTCAAGGTATGACCTTCGAGGTGGCAGTATTTGTATTTGTACCTCAATAGTATAAATAAATGCTGACGAATAGAATCGAAATCATCCTTTTCGTGAAATCGACAGACTTTCTAGGCGGTAGGGGTTTTTTGACAGCAAAATGTCGGAAAGAAATGACATTTGGTGGCATCTAAATCTATATCTAAGTTTGCGACCTCTGCAGGTTACCGGTCAAGGGGGGGGGGGTGAAAACTCCACTTCGCGATGGTTTTCGAAAAATAGCAAAATAGCGTCGTTTTGGCAATGTAAATCGAAAAAAGTTTCAAGTGATTTATGGAGAGAACAAAATGCTGCATAACTTTGGTTTTTATATTTTCTATGTGCGACCCATAGTTTCCATCCTACAGTGCACCAAATTTAAGGGTTGGTATATGATTTTCACTAGAATCGGAATTTTATCACGGCATAGGGCGTGTACCATTTTTGTTTCCCTAAAAGAATGATACCAGTTCTTTATTATCTGCAGCTGCCTAAACGGATGCATTTGGTTTCCATTCTACAGTGGCCTAAAGTTAGGGGGTGGTTTGTGATTTTTACTAAAGTCAGAATTTTATCGCGCTAAGTCGTATTAAGTCGCAAAACGCTGTCAAAAACTTCTGTAACACTTGAGTCGTTCTACTTCAAAATGCGTCTTATCCACTTTTTATGAAGGTTGTACTAACCTTACAATTGGAATCTTTGCTATAAATTCTGCGTTTTCAGTAGAAAATATCGTTCCGAAACTTGCCTTAACCAGTAGCAAAGTGAAGAAGAAAATTGAGAATCGCTCCAAAACTCGCCTAATCCATCCAGAATGTCGCGCCAAAAGTTCCCTTATCCCACTGACCAATCACAGCGCTCTGAGTGGTTGGCAGACCTGTAGCCGCTGTTGCGTGTTTCAGTTTAGTGTATATTGTCTATTGTATAATGAGCTGCTGTCCCGTAAATATCACGTTTTATTATCTTGTGTTTAGAACAAACATTTGTATAGTGGGTGTGGGGAAAAGTGGGTGAACTTTTTCTCTCTATAAATCATTTTAACCTTTTTTCGATAGCACTTACCTTACAACGCTATTTTTAAAAAAATCGTCGCGAAGCAGAGTTTTAACCCATTTCCCCCTCATTCCTCGAGGTCGCAAACTTAGGTGTAGGTTCAGGGGACCGATGTCTACCATCCCACGAAATTTCATTTCTTTCCGACCCTTTGCCTGTCGAAAGCCTTTTTTCACCACGGCGACGTAACGATTAGCCTATTATACCTTACCCAAACTTTGTAGGGCCAGCAACCGTCGGAAGACGAGAACACCCCCCAGAAGCGGGTGGACAAGATCTTCGACCAGATGGACAAAAACCACGACGACCGCCTCACGTTGGAGGAGTTCCGCGAAGGCAGCAAAGCGGACCCCCGAATCGTCCAGGCGTTGACTTTGGGCCCCGCGGAATAGCATAAGGAAGGGGCGGCCACTGCCCCCACTACGGCCGCCCAACAGCGATAGGACCGTCCACGGGCAGAGGTTTCTTAAACAGTGAGATTTATGTTCTTTTGTTGGTACTCGGACTCGGTTGAGACACATTTTGTTAGGTTCTCGTTGAGGAAACGTTACCGGCGGAAACGGGGCGTCCTGGAACATGTCATAATAATAATAATAATAAACGTCCTTATTCGCCAAATACATTAATCAGCCAAAGAAATAAATAAAAAAGAACATATGGTATGGCGAATGGGCAAGGTTCAGTTATGCACCACGGACATGGTGCACACCCGTTTTTCCAGCGCCGCCTCTTCTTTACTCCAGGGAATCAAACTACTGCATGACTCGTCACCTTTTTACTTCACAACATATTTACAACTAAATACAGAATCGCTTAACCTTATCTCAATCTGGATAACCTCTTTACTAATACTACTACGCCGCTCATGGTGCCTTATACAGGGCATTCTATGATGAGTGGAAAATACTTCAGAAGATAATACAATTTATTTCCAAAAAGAAAAGTTGTATAAAGCAGGGTCCGATTTTCATCTGGTTCAGAGATAAATTGAATTTCAGAGACTTTCATTGAAATGCACACCTCCAAATTAAAACTCTTAATAAAACAAAATGTCGCATTACGTCATTATTGACTAAAAGAAAGTGATCATGTATAAAAGACTTCGCGAGTTAGTGTCAAAATCAGCATTTGTTGAAAATTGACCCAAGAAACGTTACAAAAAAAAGAATTTGTATTAAAAAAATCATCAAATAATTAACCATGCACTTTAATGTAAAAGCATGCCCATCTTTCTAGTTATCAATTAGTACCCCAAACTTGTTGTTAGTATGGTAAACATAGGCAACAAGGTTCCATTTAATCTCTAAAAGCATAATGGATTTCCGAGAGTACAAAGTTACAATAGAGCGTTTGGAAAAAACTGGTCATCAAATTTCTAATTTTTGTTATGGGAACTTGAATAGTATGCTATCACATCATGATTACTCATAAAAAGTTATCGGTTAACCAAAACTGTGGTATAGGGTCTTAAAATTGTACAATTTTTAAAGAAATATGCAAGTTGTAATTTAATATGAATTCGTTTTGAAAAGTCGCTAGGTAATGTCTTAAGAGTTTCTAAGTAATCAAGCAGAACATGTAAGCGTTATAAAGTATCGTGTATAAGTAGATTTCTCACTCATGTATAAATCAGAGAACGTAAATAATCCAGAACGAAGTAGGTCCAAAATTAAGCATGATGTCTTTAGTGAACACAATATGGATCGATCATGAACGAACGTACGCTGATGCTGAAGCTGTAGATTTTGTACTGTAGATGGACAATAATGAACGCAAGCCTGCGCAAATTAAGATCTAATGGATTGTAACAGCTGCGTCTCTACTTTTAGAACGGACAACAGCGTCGATGTTCACGCGTGCACGGAAATCATCTACAGTTCCAGCTTTAGTGTAAGTACGTTCTTGATGGGTGTAGAGTGTGTTTACTAGTGATCATTATGTTTATAAATGAAGAATATGCGTATTTGTATACGGTTTATGCAATGGAAGTGCGACAGCTGCTGGTGCGGAATACTGACGGCTATACCCTAATCGGAGTCAACCCAACGAATGGCGTCCCAGTGATACCTGTAGGCCTTGTCGATATGATCCTGAGGTTGAGGACCAAATTTTTCTAAATTATGAACAAGATCCTACAGCGACCACCGACATTGTTGCAAATCGCCTCAATACGGTATATCGCAATGGAAGGCGTGGTTCACTGCACATGAGCATTTTAAATTACAACTTGAAGTTTTCTGCTAAAATTATACAATTTTGGGACCCTATACCGAAGTTTTGGTTAACTGATCACTTTTTGTGACTAAGCATAATGCAAAAGAAAATTATTCAAGTGCCCATAACAAAAATTAGAAATGCGATGCCAAGTTTTGGCCAAACGATCTGTTGAAACTTTTTACTCTCGGAGATCCATTGTGCTTTTAGAGCTTAAATGCAGTTTTATTACCCGTGTTTACCATATTTCCAACAAGTTTGTAGTACCAATGGACAACTAGAGAGATGGGCATGTTTTAACCGGAAAGTACACGATTATTTATTTGGTGAATTTTTAAGATAAATTTATCTTTTGTAACGCTTCCTCAAGTCACTTTCCAACATACGCTGATTTTGACACCATTTCGTGAATTGTTTAATACATGATTGCCATTAATATCGAGAATCCCAAAATCTGACAATAAAATTCTGTTTCGTTAGGGTTTTCGTTTAGAGCTCTGCATTTTAAAGTCCCTAAAATGCAATTTATCTTGAAAATTATTAGAAATTGGAAATGGTAATGGTCAATTTTATAGCTTACCACCTCTACTATCGCAACCCCAAATATCTGTATCAATTAACCAATCACCCGGCATGCATTCATCCAAATGCACAACAGTAAACATTTCCAGTACGCCATACTTCCAAACAGTAATGTTTCCCTCCGAAATAACGAAAAAGCAATGATGGCGGTATATGACTGCGAAATTTTTTAAAATAGTTCAAGTGATTATATGTGTATTTTGAAAAGCGAGATTAGATTTAGAACTAATGCTATTAGACTACGTTTTGAAATTGTTAAATTGTTTATCAGGAAGCACTGTCAGTAATTTAACAATACATTTGAATATATTTTGCATCCATAATTTCAAGCACTTGATCATTTTAATGTAAATAGCTTCGCAAATTGAAAAAAATTGCTGATAATGCTAGCCAAGTTATAATTGTATGTATGAGAAGAATCTCTGCATATGACAATCTCTATTTGTAACACTATTCGATAGATATGATGTGTTGTTTTATTCAAACACAATTTAGGGTTTTTGAGGTCTCAACAACGATATCTGCGGAAGATATACAGTGATTTTCTTCAATATCCCCTTTTTTAGTTTTTGAACGGGTCAACTCGAAAGAATTAAACTTGAGGTAATGGGATCAATTCACAAGTACTATATTCTAGAGTAAAATTGACAGACGAAGCTTCCAAGATGGCGACTGAGCGCCATCCTCTAAAAAAATTAAATTAAAGGAGGGATCTTGTGATACATCTTCTAAAAGCCTCTTCTAAAACACAAAGTCAATATTTTCACTTACTACAAAATGGCGGAATATGTAATAATTTCCTGAATACATAGTTACAGAGACATGTTTTATCCGAATTAAAATACAATTGAAACCTTAGTATAAACTTTACATTCTCTTTTAAATTTCTACGTTTAAATTTAAACAAATATTTGTAGATGTATCGATATTAATGTTTGTATCAGATAATTATTAAATGTTTCACCATTTTGTAAAGACATTGACTTAACATCCCAGAGTTGTGAAGAATTCGTCAGGACCTTTAAAAGGATGTGATAAGATCACCCCTTTTATTTAATTTTTCTTCAAATATGGCGCCCAGTCGCGATCTTGAAAGTTTCCTCTGTCGATTTTACTCCAAAATATAGATTTTATGCATCGATTTCATTATCCGAAGTTTCATTCTTCTGAGTTGACCCGTTCAAAAAATAAAAGGGGGACATTAAGGAAAGCACAGTATACAAACCTTTGAAAGCAATTTTGGGTTTCTGAAAGTGCAGAGATTCTACCAGAATATTGTAGGAGCTTTCCTGGGCAGTTTTATAGTGCCCCTTTGAGGTGGCCAAACTAAGTTTTTTACATTAGATTACGATTCAAATATAGGCCTAAAGCGTATGAATGAAAAAGCGTGATGAAAAAGTTATAACTTAAAGTTGAATAATCATTTGTATAGCATATAATGTTTGCTATAATAATGATAAAAGTGGATAAGCCAGTAGGAAAATGTAACAAAGTCAACTAAAACTACATGCCCTGTGGCATATCCTAGTGTCTGGTGTGCTTGGCATAACCACAAGTTGAAATTATACAAATGATTATTCTATGTAAATATTGTACGCATTACTAAACTAGATATCTCATGTAGTTTCCTAGTCCAAGTTTCAATCTATATAGTTATACTTACTACACATTTTTTCAGCTTCTTTAACGCACAGCGAAAAAACTTTTTCCATTAGAATATTTCGGAATAGTATAAGGCTTCGCAACGTCCACTATCCAGATTTTAACTTTCTTCTTGATCATTCGAACTCAGTGGGGAGACTGGTCAACCCATAGAGGTAAAAAGCTATAGAGGGAACAAATTTTAAATGCCGGTACCAACATCTATGTATTAAGGATAAATTAAAGTGACACTGAATCCTGGATATGCTACCCATATATAATATGTCCGGTCGTCGGTGTCGGAGCCTTTAAGGGGATAAAATACGTTAATTTTATCGAAAAATTATTCCTCAAAATAAGCTTTTCTCCCACCATAATAAAATAGCTACCGTTTTGTTTTTTGTTCAATTGATGTGCGAGTGGTGTACTAATTTAGCCATAGCTGCGTATGTAGAGACTCTACGAACATAAAATAAGTCTCATTCGATAGCGAAATATGTAGACCATAAGCTAGCCGTAATGATTTTACAAACTTCATTTCATATCAGGGCAAAAAAATTGTTGAAAGAAAATAATTATGTAATTTTTTTCGTTTTTTTTAAGTTTTAGTTTTTAAAAAAATCTAAGCCGTCAGCCTGCATTTTTTTACTTTCAAGCGATAGCTCAAGATATTACCTAAAAAAATAGAAATACATCTTAGCCCTAGGTAAAGTAGTTTAGAAGCTATGATGGTTTGAATATGAATCTTTATTGTCTAATCCGGCAGTTGTGAAAGCAATAAAACAAGAAATACTTAGTGGTCACGACATTTATTTTAGGAAAAAAAGAAACAAATGTTACAACCATTGTTCAAAAGGTCCTCCTTGGTGTTGCAGACATCCTGTTGCTCTTACTGACACATGTTGCGTAGAGCGACTGATCATCGCTATGTCATTCCGTAATTCATTTCCGTTTTGAATAGTATTGCTAATAAGCTTCTCGTGTGTATTTGGAACGTCGACATAAGCTTTCTGTTTCATTGTACCCCACAAGAAAAAATCAAGTGGTGTCAATTCCGATGAAAGCGGTGGCCAAGCGATGCGACTCATGCTTCGATCAAACGAAAAGCATACTAGCTGTTTATTATGGTGGGCGAAAAACCAGCTATGGGAGGTGATTTCTCGATTAAAAATTTTGAACTTTATCCCACTAGGGTCCGGCACCAAAAAGCGGACACATTATTTGCCAATTGAGAACATATCAAATTTTCAACGTAATTCGAGAGAGTATTGTTGTGTTAATTTCGATATTATACCACAGGTATTTGCCCCTGGTATTTTTTGTCTTTATACTGCCTCTACGTATAGTTCTTTATCTCTATGGTCACATCTCTCTATCGCTCTCGATTCTCAACTAGATCACATTTCAAATGACATGAGCACAAACAGATGACAATCTTAGTATGGATAGTGTCATAGTTAGCGTAGATATGCCGAATAAGTCAATCAATGCTCATCCTAGCTGTCAGAATAACATTCTTAATCCTACCCTTACCAAGATATCCTTACGTCCATTCTGCAATATAACAACTAACAGACTCTCCATGGTTATTAATAAATATATCCTCAAATCTGCAGTTCAAAATAACTGACCCCCCCCCTTGAATTGTTTCGTACCAGAAAATGTCGATGTATTATTGAGAAATCTCGATGTAGGCTGATGTAAGGATAAAAATCAAAATAATTCAACACCTCCCGACCACGCAAGTATCTATGCCAGCCCGGACTAGTGACATCTAGATGGAACGCGGTCGGAGATAAATACCGACCTATCAGAGCACTTCATGTCACAGATGCGGGCCGCTGGTGGTACCAGAAGATGGCGCGAGAGAGTCATCGGTGGGCAGACCCGTTCCAGCGTAGTTCTAGACGGTGCTTTCGAAGTTGAGTTGACAGGGTGACCGTAGCCCAATTGGTGGAAGCACGGGAGTACCAATCTGGAGGTTATGGGTTCGAGTTCCGTCGGCTGCCGGCTTTTTTCGACATTTTCTGGTGCGTAGTACGTACGTCCATTCTGCAATATACCAAATAACAGGCTCTCCATGGTTATTAATAAATATAACCTCAAAGCTACAGTTCAAAATAACCGACCCTCCCCCTCCTTGCTTACGGCTGATACCAATACCTTTGAAACCCATGCCTGTAGGATTGTTAAAAATATTTCCAGAACATTCATTCTTACACATGTGTTGTATAAGGCTTTCGCGGCCATGATTCGGTGAACTCTTCGTTCTTAGGTGGTTCGGCCGGCGTCGACGCGCTTCGCTGCATGACGTTTCGCCAACACAAATGGTAGGCATCCTCACAAGCTGTCACCTTTTCGGCGCGTTCCGAGAAACTGGGACAGCGTCTCTGGGTTGAGCAAGTATATACCCTGGATTAAGAGTGAGGGCGGCTGCGCTATGTACCGCCAATATTGGCGTCTTTTAGGGCGGGTGTCCATATACCATTGGGCTTGCACACTTGTTCTCTGCTGTTGAAGTTGTTTTTTATGTTTATAAATCTCAATGGACTCCTTGTATAGTCTGGCGCGGCATAATGAGAAGAGGTCGTAGCCAGAACCTATATCCCGTCGGACTTTGTCTTGCAGTTACTACTTTTCTGATGTGCATGCGCTACTACTTCACGAATTTTAGGGTTTGCCCTCTTCTACATAACGTCACATAATTTATTTTTGTACAACCTTGTACATACTTATTTGATAAGATCGATGTATGCTTGTTGATATACTCTGTATTTATCTATAGGTTCAACAATGGAGCATGAAGTGCTATTTCATCTACCGTTCGAATTACATCGATCGACTTGTTTACGTCTCCTGATTTGTGTTTGTTATTCGTTCTGTGGAATAGCACGTTATAAATTCAGTTTGTTTTGACATCCGCTATCGATTTTTCAATTACAATCCCATTCAATATCAATTTCGGAGGATTTGGCTGGAAAGAAGAATTCCTGTTTACTCCCGTCTTAAAATTTGCTAATTCACTTTTGATGCCGGCCTTCCCGTAGGTTCAAAAAAATATCCTTTGACGGCTTCATAAGCTTGTGTCGATATTTCAAGGGCGTCGATAATTTTTTCTTGAGGGAGGGGTAATTTTTTTCTTGCTGGAGGTAAATTTTCTGATAATACAGGGTGTTTCATAAGTTGGAACTTTTTTCATACAGCGGATAGTACTCGCCACAATGAGTGTTTTTTCCCAGTAGCATATAAAGGAAATATTTAGAGAAAACGAGATACTGACCATTAAAAAAAACCTCAATTCTAAGTCCGTCCCTGGGCAATGGCTCACCATGTCATAATATCACAACAAACAAGGCAGCGCCAGCGATGCCGGTGAGAAAACACTAAAACAGGCAGTTTGTCATACGTCGCGTTGATGTGATGGCATAGTGTAGGAGAGTACTTGACTTGTTACATCTAACGATCGGAGTTTGAAAATAACAACAATGGCGCTTATAACAATGTAACGATAATGAACTGGTGGACATTTAATGTAGAGTCAGTGTGGTCAAAATACTGCTGCGGCTTCGCGAGTGTATGCCGATCGTTTCTCTAACCATACTCACCCTGCACCTCGTCGATTTGTCTCGCTCGTGTAAAGAGCTAGAGATACAGGATGCCTGAATCCACATCGTGGTGGACACGCTGGAAGACCTAGACAACCTCGTATGGTCCAAATTGAAGAAGATATCGTCAATCGTACTTTTACCTGTAAGACGCCTACGACAGGACCGCACTTACAACTTCGTAGCAACCAAATAGTAGTGTTTGAAATTTCTTTTTACTGTTTTGCTGCTGGTTCACTGTGCATTAGCTTTGCCGTTTCGAGGGCTACTGATTTTAAAGAGGAAAGTCCCAACTTTTAGAATACCCTGTATAGTATGATAATAAGTTATTCATCGGAGGAGGGGTGTATTTTTGTCGGATAGATTTTTACGGCAGCATTATATTAAAAAATTGTTGAATTGCTGATTATCATTTATTGTTCTTGGGGGAATCATTACCTCCATTACCCCCCCCCTAGCGATATTTTATACCGAATGTATGGAAATAAGGTTCATAGGTTATGTGATCTGAATATATGTACACTTAAAAATGTTAAAGGACTCTATTAGAAGAGACTATGGTTAAAAAAATTTCGATGACCCTCAATCTATTGCAACTCAAATAAGTAGGGTTTTCCCTTTGAAATAACAAAATTATGACGTGAAATGCAAAAGTGGTATATCTGACAACATCGCTATTAGCACTTCTGAATTCTGTATGTTCAAAAACCCCCGGGTGTTTAATTTTATCGTTCCAGTTTTGAAAGTTCC
Organism: Callosobruchus maculatus; assembly: GCA_951848785.1. NCBI lineage: Eukaryota > Metazoa > Arthropoda > Insecta > Coleoptera > Chrysomelidae > Callosobruchus > Callosobruchus maculatus. The sequence continues at coordinate 789,475 of CATOUR010000064.1, read as the reverse complement.
GGTTATTTATATAGTGTATAAAGTCATGAAAAAGTAAAACAGTTAAGACAAACAACACAAAATAAAATAAAAAGAATTCGCGATCTAAATAGTAACTAGGCTATTTTTAATACCGAGCCTGGAAATTCATTCTACGGCTGATGGCTTGGCTTGGAGGATATTCTTGTTGTTGCCTGGATATGCTCTGAGGCCACATTCTTACACTAAATGTCTGACAGTTTGGCCACAGCATAGTAGACAACCAGCATAATATCTCTGAGGATTTCCTATATAAAAATGGTTCCCACAAAATTTGACCTTGGGAGGGTTTATGGATGATTGTACGGCTGTGAAGTTTGGGTAGAGATGCAAACATGAAAACATTGATACCGGTACCAACTCGATATTTTTTAGCCTCATAGGCGCGTTTGGTTCATGCAGAGAATTTTGTGCAATTGATTACACCCCTCAATAATTATATACCGATACACCTACAAAAGTATCGATACCAGCCTGGAGTCGCTCAAAAAGTATCTAAGAAAAAATAGTCGATATTAGTGCAGAAGTACAAGTATCGAAGTACCGTTAACCGTCCCTACAAATAATCATCCAAAATTGGGGATGTGCGTGTAATTTCCGCTAACTTGAGTTATTGTGCTGGTTGTTTACTATGCTGTGGTTTGGCGTTCCGCTCTACAGTCGCATCCTGGGAATTCGCGCTTGTTCCATTCAAACAATGAATCAGCACATACTCCATGCGACATGCGAATTCTGTTTAGGGTCGACCATTTGGTTCGGTGGAGATCAAAACCAGAGGGTTCTTGACCAACAGTTGGATTACTATTCACTTCTTCTGGAGTTTGGGTCGCCCAAATTTCTGCCCATTTACCTGCAGAGTTAAACCATCAGACTCAATTTGGAAAGCTGTTGTGATAGTTAGTTTTCTGCACCACAATCTGCGCAAGGAGAGATCGGGTATATCTTTATGAATTTGTTTTGATTTTGCTATGTTCTTTCAGAAGGGCATTTTCTGGACGGATGGGTGGTGGAGCTATTGGCTGAGTGTTGGTAGCCAGCAATTTGGAGTTGATTTGATGCATCCAATAATAGTTCTCATAGAAGTGTTTAACTGGGCATATATCAGTCTAATATGTGGGCATTCTGGTACCTTTTACTAACCCGGTATAGCTAAAGTAGTGGTAACCAATATTAATTTGTTAGTTGCCTCTTCCAGGTCTACGCTAGTGTTCCAACAACTTGACCTACATCGAGATCCTAATGGTTCCAAATTCACCCACCTGTATAAAATTTTTAAATACTGGCACTAGGTTAATGCAGTAGAGTTTCATTTCCTACAAAAGCCATTTCTACAGAGAGTTGGTTCGTTGACAGCTGAAAGATATATGGGAGCAAATCTAAAGTGTCGGACAAAAATGCGTTCTCTTAAATTCGCCGTTGATTTATGAGAAGTAGAGGCGCTAATAAAAGTTCGTTAGTAATGCAAATCTTGACATTGGCTTACTTTCCCATAAAAATCTGATGGAGTTGAGGGGTTCCTGTAATTTGTATGAAGAATAGTGTAAGGGTGATTGAAATGTTTTTAACCCGAGGAAAGAAAACAGGTCATGAGTTTAGAATAATGCAGTCAGAAAAGTGTTTATCTACTCTTGTTAGTTTGAACAGCGATTACCAAACTACTTTAGAACAGGTAATGCCATCTTTAAACAAACAGCTTGAATTATTTTTGCAATAATGCTGATCTCTTGGAAATGAATATGTTTAAATTCATGCTATAATAGCTGCGTAGGCAGCCATGAAACTTCAAACGCTAATTTTTATATACAAACTAATAACAGATGTGTAATTTCATAGTCAATTATTGCTTCAGTCGTAGATCAAGTATAGTCCTCAATTCTACAAGAACTCCCTACAAAGTATGAATTAAACAGAATGCTGAGCCAAATGTGACAATTGCAATTTATATACTATACACAGATGGCTCCAAAAAAAGTGAAGGCGCTGGATTTGATGTGTACTCCAGGTTTCCAAGCCTAAGAACAAAGTGGACTATGGGTAAAAATGTCAGTGTAGTTTAAACGGAACTGGCTGGCTAGCTAAGCAACTAACCAGGAGAGATGTATCTGGAAGGACTGTAATCATCAGGATCAAAAGCAGACAGGCACTTCTAACCCTGAAAAAACCTCGCGTCACGTCAGGGCTATCAATGGAATACGATCAATCATTAACCCATGCTTCAGACAAAAACAATATTGTCCTGAGGAGGGTTTAAAGGGTACAACAACAATAAAGGCACCCGTATATCGGACGGTCTAGCCAGGAATGCTGCTGACCAAAAAATTTCAGGGCCATGTAACCTTCCTGGAATTTTGACAACCACAATTGCAGAAATAGCAAAAAGACTCCCATGCCCAAATGGTAAAACTATGGGAAAACTACAAGAATGCCGATTTGCCAGGTAAACCCTAACAGGCTTTAGCGTGGCAAGAGTTACTTGGCGATTACCAAGTCAAACCTACGTCTGATAGTAGGATTCCTGACTGGCCATTGAAAACTCAGGAAACACATCCTATTATGGGGTTAAGTGACACACCAATATGTAAAATCTGTGAAAGAGGAGACGAAACTGTGGAGCACGTGATATGTGAGTACCCAGAGCTACCTTCTATTAGAGAGTCCGTGTTCGGCGACACTTGGCCTACATAATAGAGATATCCCTAAGTGGCTCACAATGGGCCAGTTGTGGCCTAAGTGCAGTGGAACTACTCACCCTCCCCACTCTACATATATAGAACTGAACTGCTTATTGTATAGACAGGGTAATAAAGGCAACAATAGCTCAGACTTGGCCGCAATACTCTAGGTCAAGGCCGAGCTAGGCTTTATACAACGGCTAGAGAGAATGGATATTTGAGTTCTGCAATTGACGGAAGTGGAAAGAGAGACGACGGATTGTGCGACTGACATTTCTGTTGCCAAATGGCACCAAACAAGTTCCAAAATTTACCTGTGATAAGTGATTCCTGGCTTCTTCTTGCTGCTGTGGCTTTTACAATCGTAAACTGCACACCCTACCATTATGCGCACCACAATATTTTACAGTGATTGGTCTTAAAAACGCTAAAAAAATGTTTTGGTGGCTATTTATTCATTTTCGGTAATAGCTAATGACAGCTAATTGATATAGCATCAAACGGGCGTGCGGTATCCCCTCTTTTTCCTTATCTAAGTCTGTAACCCTGATATTTGACCCAAAAGCGAAATCCATTAGAAGTCTGAAAAATGGTGGATACGGTATCTTACAAGTTCACACTTCCACCATTATTCAAAGTCGTATAGACGTTGACACAGTTCATTTTCAACGACTCATTCATGACGCATCGCTAGCCGGATGCCCATAGACCGCTCTATACAAAGCTCACGTGTCTTTAAACCATCATTCTGATATTTGACCCAAAACGAAATCTATTAGAAGTCTGAGAAATGGCGGTATCTTACAAGTGCACACTTCCAACATTATTTACGCATTGACGCAGTTCAAGTTCAACGATTCGTTCATAAATGAAACATTGCTAATCGGATGTCCCAGATCGCTCAATGCAAAGCTAACTTATCTGTAAACCATTACCATATTTGACCCAAAGCGAAATTCATTGGAAGTCTGAAAAATGGTGGATGCGGTATCTTGCAACTGCGCACTTCCACCATTATTCAAAGTCGTATAGACAACGACGCATTTCAATTTCAACGACTCATTTATGAATGACGCATCGCTAGTCGGATGCCCTTAGACCGCTCCAAGCAAATCTCACTTATCTGTAAACCGTTACTCTGATATTTGACTCAAAAGCGAAATCCATTAGAAGTGTGAAAAATGGTGGATGTGGTATCTTACATGTGCGCACTTCCACCATTATTCAAAGTCGTATAGACAACGACGCATTTCAATTTCAACGACTCATTCATGAATGACGCCTCGCTAGTCGGATGCCCTTAGACCGCTCTATGCAAAGCTCACTTGTCCGTAAACCATTATCCTGATATTTGACCCAAAAGCAAAAACTATTAGAAGTCTGAAAAATGGTGGATGCGGTATGTTATAACTGCGCACTTCCACCTTTATTCCAAGTCGTATAGACAACGACGCATTTCAATTTCAACGACTCATTCATGAATGAAGCAAGCTCACTTATCTGTAAACCGTTACTCTGATATTTGACTCAAAATCGAAATCTATTCGAAGTGTGAAAAATGGTGGATGCGGTATCTTACAAGTGCGCACTTGCACCATTATTCAAAGTAGTGTAGACAACATTCATTGGCGCAGACCGCTCTATAGTTACGCCAGTGGTGTTCACCGCTATTACATTCAAGTCGTTAGAGTCCCGTTTGTGAAAATTGCATTTCTTGCCGCGACTATTATCTTCCATTCACAACTGGTTGAAATAATATTCATGGAGTTCGTGCTAACTCCATTACTTAAACGTTTCCTTTTCTCTTATATAACTTAATATACGGTATCGATCTTCTGGGGTATATAACTGCACACAATGTTACAATTTTCGATGTAAATTGTGGGATTTTACGTAATGGGTACATTCCATCTAAAAAGGGGTGTACAGGAATTGTTTCATGGTAGACTCACTGAAAAGGGTAAAAAGCCAGCAGTTCATCGAACCACGGTCGCGAAAACCACAATACATCGAACATATAGTGTAAACGATATGATATTTTCTTTCCTCTAAACAAAACAATACTCATGTCATTTTTGCACAAAACGTCCTAGATGCATTACGAAAGCTACTAGAAACGCTTGGTCTTCTGAGGCTTAAATTTTAATGGATGTCTATTTTTATTATCTACAGGGTGTTACTCAGATAATTCAGGGAGAAATGGTACTGCTCAAAATAAAAAAATCCAAATATATGAAAGATCAAAACTAAACAAAGGTATAGAGAACTCAAATTTCATACCAAGAATTCATAGAACAAGATCAAAATAAAGATCTGTAATAATTCAGTTCAATAAAATATAACAATCTGTATACTGCAAGCGCCATTTTGATATTTTATTGTAGAGATTCTAAACAATCAGTGATGCTCCAAATTTAAAACCTTTATTACTGAATATAATGCATTTTTTTTATTTTGACCAGTACTATCAAACTCTGAAAAATCTGCATGATAATTATTCACACCCTATATAATTCACAAGGTGCTATTATAGATGCACCAGTTTGTTCTAATGAATCACTTTTTACCTGATATTTTAAACATCTTATAAACTAAGAGCATTTTAAAAACTTGAGTCGCTTGAAATCGGTTTTATTAAACTTTTTACAAGCGGGTGAGAATCGGTGTAAGTTTATCGTGAATATAAAATTTGCTAGTTTCAAATTCAGAGTCGTACGTCACATTTTTAGAAAACTTACGACAATATCTTGTGAATGGACGAAATTTTAGATTAGTTCTTATACTACGATTTCTTATTATATGGTGTCAAACGTACATATATATAGAACAAGGCGAAAAAAGTTATCATATGATCCACTACCTAAGAGTTAAAAGCCTACAAAAATGAAAAAATGAATTATTCCAAACCAGTAAAAAAGTGGGGTCTTTTAACTCTCAAGTAGCGGTTTACGCTACTGTTAGGAAGCTATCACTCCAGATTATTGAAATATGAAACAGTTGATAAGGGATAAGTTAATAGTAGATAGTAAGATTTTACTTATAGTTGTTATCTAATTATAGACTAGGTAACAGCACGATAAAAGAATAATCATTATTTTTCATACAGATGTTTATAAAAACTATCAAATTTTGTTACAAGAATCCCCTGATATGATTTTGTATCTACTTAAAACCTTTAGATATTCTATTTACTGAAATATCTGCTTCCAATTGTTAGCACTTGTAGATACCAAGGTGATTTTCGTGCATACTTTTGAGGACATACGTAGTACTAGCTATAAAAAAATCTCTGAAAATCTTCAATAGTTATTTTAAATACATTATTAATAACATCAGCTTCTTAAAAATACTTTACCAATCTTAACCTCGACCCAGTATCAAATTAAGGATTATTTGCGATACTAGGCTTTTGGAACCACAAGGTACGATTGGCAGAGGAATATTAATGTATTTATTGATGATAGCATAGTAACATGTATGTCCTACTCCTTCGAAAAATTTTATCACTCCCTAATACAGATTTCTAAACATTTTCTAGTTACTAGTAAGGACATTCAAGCATTGTTTATTATTATTCCTATTTCTGCTTCGCTACTATCACATCAATTTTTTAATTGACTTAACTTTCATTACTCGTACTTTAAAATTATGTATTTTTGTGACAAATCATTGTTCTCTAGTCTAGGCCTAAGAATGATGGCTGCAACCATGTACAATTTTACTTCTCGACAGACACAATATTCGCATATTTTATTCAATAAATTTAGTACTCCTTATGCCAAGTAGAGCAGCAAAAAGTTGGAAGTTTTACATTTTTTATGCTTATATATATAACATCATGTTGACAGACTCAACTGTAATTTATCTTTACATTTATTAATTAATGGACAAGCTCCAAGACTGTTTTCGTTTATAAAAGGTATTTACCTGATGATACCTATTCTGGTAGAAATTTGTCTGTAGGTAGAGGAATTGTGACTGTGTTTGGGTAAATGTTAGAGTTTTTTCAAGTGATGGTCTACCTAAAATGAACGTGTGAAATAAAAGTTGACCTATTATTTCAGAATTTTAAGATATTTGAGGTTATGTACTCGAAAAATGACTAATTGGCGTTATTTTTGGGCTTAAAACTATAACAAATAAACATAGCACAGAGCTATCCATAATTTAATTTTAAACGAAACATTCTAAAGATGATCCAATAAAGTACCAGGTATTTAAAACACGTTATGCAGGTAGTATCTAATCTAATAAGTTTGTAAAACATCCTTTTTGCGTACATAATATCAAATATTCAAGTGGGGCTCGATTTCTGTGGAAAAGATATTTCATTCGCAAGATACAAAACGAACACTCTCGACATACTCACAGTTTACAGGAGCTCGACATTTGAAAACTTCCCACCTCAAATTTATCAGAACCCACTAAGTGAAATAAAAAACGCCGATACACGTCAAAAGGTCTGTCAAGGGAGGCAACTATTTAACCAGAAACTACGTCACCCCCTATACCCTCCACCTCCCAGGGTTATCTCCTTAAAAATGTCAAATGACAAGGGGTATCGAGTAATAACTTGTTTGAAAAGTATGTTGAAGTCCTTTATTTTGACGTTTGATGTTTTAAAATTGTTCGATTCGTTTTCGAGAAAACTAAAAAATCTTTATGTGTCCTGAATGTTCGGATAGGAAACAAAAATGCACTAAAATACCACTTTCTATTGCAATAAGAGTTCAAAATGTTGCCCGTTATTGACTAAACAGTGACATAAGCGATGTTTAATCCAATTAATGGTTCCCAAAATCAATGTGCTAGGAAAACTGCGAATCCGTTTAACGTAAGATATCGAGAAAAGATAACTCCGCATAGGTATGTTTTGAACCCTGTTACGAAATTTACTCAAACTGGACCTGTTGCAAATAAAGAACGAAGAGTTCCGAATGAAGCCGCTCAAGTTTAATTTTTGGATCATTTTGGTATAAATTGTAATATTTCGTTACGCAAAATTGTGGATACGACTGATATTTTATTTGGTTCCATACAGTTACAAAACTCCATAAATTTTATCCATTCAAAATAAAAGTTGTTCAAGAGTTAACCGAATATGATTTCGATCGGCAAGTTGAATTTTGTGAACAAATGACTACAGCGATTAATGGTGATATCATTCATGCAAAAAATATCTGCCTTACTGATGAATACACATTTAATCTAAATGATTTGTTGATAACCATAATTGCAGGTATTGAAGCAATGAAAACCTTCATGCTTTTGTAGAAGGGCATTTTAAGAAACAAACTAAATGGATCATTGTTTAATTAATGGAAAGTTAAATGGAGGTATTTATTATGGTATGTTGGGAAATACCAGCAGTCCGCTTGAAGCTGAAGCCAATGACGAGATTGAAATCGATTTCCAGCAAGAAGGCGCTCCTTCTCACTATGTTCTTCCTGTTCGGCAATGGCTAGATGACGCATTTTCAGATAATGGATAGGGCGAAGAGAACCCATAGAATGGCCTGCTAGTTCTCTTGATTTGACTCCATTCGACTTTTTTCTATCGGGCCGCTTAAAATCCAATGTGTTTAGTCCACAACCTGAAAGTTTGAATGACGCGTAATCGAAAGCCGCCATGATATCCCACAGTACGTTTTTGCAACTGTCCGTCAGGAAATTAAATATCGCCTATATCATTGTTTTGCAATAACAACAAACAAGTGTGTTTTTATTTTCTATTCGAACAAATTAAAATACATAGTTTCATAATTTTTTCGAAAACGAATCGACCTATTTTGAAAAAACAAACGTCAGAATTAAGGAGTTGGACATACCTTGAAACAAGCTGTTACTTAACTCTTGTGATTTAAAATTTTTGAGGGGATCACCCTGGGGGGTAGAGTAGTTTTTGATGAAAAATTTGTCCCCTTTGTCAAATATTTTGAGGGCGTTTTTCCTTTTGATCAGTGGTTTTCGATAAATTCACGGTGGGAAGTTTTTCAAAGGAACATCTTGTATTTTGTATGTATTTCCCGAGATTCTTTGCCACCCTGTAAAATCATGGAATGCTTCCGAAAAACTCGGACTACTATTAAATTTACGATTACTGAGATTTATTTTTGCACATGGTTGTACAGCATGAGCTAAACTGGAATGTAGTGGATTGTTTTTGTACAAATAAAGCTCGAATTGTGCCTGGAACAGGTAATACCATATGATTAATTAATCTAGCAATTTCGCAGTGGTACAATATTTCCTGGTTATAAAATAATTTCCGTAACTTCTAGTTCAAACATTGTTTCAATAGCTCCACTGTGTGTACGCAAAACTGATCCCCAGAGTCCTATTTTCATTCATACATAGCTCTATATTTTTTAATTTAATATTTAACACGCTGTGGAACACCACGCTAAAAATGTGGATAAAAAGTTGTCGGAAAAATTGGCTGAAATAGTGTTATATTTTACGCCGATCTCTGCAACAGCAGGCACATGCTCCTATAATCTATACTTTTGGAGTGCCAGAGGGGTGAGTTGTTAAAAATTATTGTGATGAATTTGTGGTTCCTCTGTTTTTATGACATTAAAAATCGTATCGGTGGCGGTGCAGTAATAATCAACAAATTAAAAATATAAAAACAGCTCAATCTTCATTTTCATTCGTCCATCCTTCTGTTCGCATTTAAAGCAAATTTGTCAATAACAGCTTCATTAAGGTTTGAAATTCCATCTAATTTTTTTCCAATTTTTTGCCCTGATAACTTATAGAGCTAAAATTTATCTGTAAATTCTCCACTGTAAAAAGGTTCATATTCAACAATATACTAATTCAAATAGTTATTACAACGTCAAACCCTGCAAACAGTACTGAGATTACTTGAAAAGTAGACAACAGACCACAAGAAGAGTGTACGCCTCATCTTATTAAAATTTGCGATATCCCATTTCCCCGCTGGTAGGAGCGCATCCCAAAGAATATGGGTAAGCCCCACCACGATGGATGGCATCTTCAGAAGCTACTTCACTTCGGAGACTTCCCGAATACTTTCATACTAACACCTTTCTAATTATATGGGTACATGAAGTAGAATTAAATGAATTCTCGTGTGCTGAATGGTTTCCAGTAAAGACAGAAATTTCACATGTTCTGCTAACTTAACAAAAATTTATCGGAGCTAACGTATATACAATCTGCTCAACCTAAAAATTTTAATGCTACTAGGAAGATCTGATTCAAGGTTAGTTAAATGCCTTGCCAGTAATTTAGTTGTTGAAAACCAAAATAGCGTATTGAGCGGCCCACAGACGCTCTGGAAATCTTCAGAGGGAAAACTGCATTATCCTGACCTCAAGGATTATCGAAGCGTATGTGGAGGTTCGCCGGCGGTTTCGTTGGACTGTACAAGCCGCCAAATGTAGAATTGGAAGACCATTCGACATTCAATCGGCCTGCGCAGGCCGCAGACCATACTGCAAATATCATTACATGTTTCAGGAATTATGTAACCTAGGACCTGGGGAGATATTATCGTTGAAGATTTCAAATCTTCTTAACTTCTTCCAGTTGCTAAAAACTGAAATTTTACCGTTAGTCTCTGTTAGTCTCTCATGAGGCGAAGTAGCTCGTCGCATTTTTTTAATAAATATTGTAACCATAGCTAACAGCTTCATATAATTCTTAATTCATCGTTAAATAGTTGTCCAATCTTTTGGCATTATTCCTTATTCTGATTGTAGATTTGTATGTGAAAAATGTTCCTTTATTTCAACCATTTCTCACATCACATAGTTCTATTAAAATGCTTTTGGATGCTACTTTCACAATTTATTGCTAACACCAAACCATAGCGAGACAATCGTTTTTGATGCGATGCTTGCTAGAACTGAACCGAAAGATTTCCTGAGCGTCTATGTAGCAGGCTGTGTTCAGGTCAAACTGCAATTGCCTTCAGGCCAGGACTGTCCAGTTTTTGCTCTGAGGTTTTCCGTTGCGTCTGTTATGGTGATATCAAACAAAATTATGTTGCCGTTCTGAGGAAATTAAGTGCTAATAAATGCCCTGCCAAGAATTTGAACTTAAATGGTGGACATTTTTTAAGTCGTGCATTCTAACTTCATAAGAATTTAGCAAAACTACCATACATATGATGGTCATAATAAAAAATATGGACGTTGAACGAGGTGGACCTTGTTCTAGGAACTTTTCCGAGTCAAGTGGTTGTTGTTCATACATTTGAATATTTCAATTTATTTAATTTTTTTAACCTCAATTTCAGAAAAAATAACATGTGATATATCGCTTTAGGCATAAAGACACATTTTGTTTTAGCTGGTGCTAAAAAACTAAAGCTTTTCGATTTTCTTCAAACTTGGTGACTATAAAAAGGTTATCATTAGAAACAAAAATCTAGTTTTTGGCTGAAAACGCTACCACGCATGTCGCAGAATTTAAAAAATGGCGGAATAAAGATTCATAAATAGTAGCAAATTTTCGAAATCTAAAATAGCAGTAACTGTAATAAAAATGATCCAAATAATTTCAATCTTTACTGCCATAGTCAGATTTTTGTTCTCTATTTTTTGGTCTACTTTTGGTGCAAATCTGTGATTTAATGGTTATGAATGGTGGGGGTTACTAGGAAGAATAGCAATATAACATAGCATTTTCTTTTTTGAAAATGAATTAGCATGTGATTCTACCATGAAAGTGACACCTCGCACGTTGATTTCGGTAAAATTTGACTGGCCGATACTAATAACTTACTCCTACTCTGTCGGGGAAGTTAAAAATCAGTGAAGCGTTTATTAATAGGGCATTTAATCAGTTTTTAGTTAGGGTGTTGTAATTTTTTTTTGATCTGCTGATTTTGGTTTGTTATAATTATAGGCCACTTGGACAGATGGGCCATTGCGTGTGTGGCCGGCTTTATAGATACATTTATGCCATATTCCGGTTTAGCTCATAAAAAACGAAATTTCAACGCGCTAAATTTTCGTTCACGACCTTTTCTGTGATAATTACAATCATTGTATCGCAATAATGAAATGCTGTGTCTTGTATTGCAAGTAGGCTGTTGTTGTTTGTTTAGATTACAGAAAGATACATGTAACATGGTTGTTTTGTCACTAATTGTTGTTAAATTACTAACGCGGACGATATGATAGTTGTGTTTTGTAATATTAAACTTGAATGTACAAATAAATATATGACGTAATTCAGTCATAGTTGTTTTACTGTCAACTCTCATCTACTCCTATTAGGTAAGAGAGAAAGATAAAATAGTTCTCAGTTTCGTTTTCGTTTTAACAGAATCATATCTAGCTCAAAATATTGCAAAATTACTGCGCATACAAAGGACTTGAAAAACTTGCCAATACGTAACAATAAATGTGCTGATTGGTGATGAACCACCAACCAACACATTGCCCATAGCAAACAGCAGCTCAATTGAATTGCATGAAACAAGGGCCTGTGGGTGCGTGCGTGTGTGCGTGAGTCTAGCTAGCCGTCAAGAAATAAAAACAGGACAACAATGGTTTAATAAAGATTTATTTCTGTATACGAATACAGTACATTATGTATTTATTATATATTTTTTGGAAAACAAGAACTTAGCTTCGGTGGGAAGTCCAGGGAGTAGTTCTCGTGGTGCCCTTCCGAATAGAAGGTGGTGCTTCAAAGTTGTTTGTCACAACCCCTCTTAGTGATCTTCCAGAGAAGTAGGGTTGCCCTTGGAAGAAGTGTTATTGATGTCTACATGGTGGCACCCCAAAGAAGTCTTGATTGATGAAAGAAGGGTGATGCCTCGGAGAATGGAGGTTTCCTCGGTTACAACATAAATGCACACTCACAAAAATTGTCTTAGAGAGACATAACTATTTTATATGTTCACTGTTCGAGTTCAGAAATGGAAAGGGACGAGGCATGTGTGTCGATGTAAAAGGAAAGATTGATAGAGAGAGAGCACAACCCCCACTCATTAGGTTTTCCCAAAATGTGTGCGCAGATTGTATAATATAACGATATTTCCAGCTGAAAGAAATAGAGATGGGAAAAGGAGGAAGTTCCTAGCTGATGTAATGTAAGTGAATAAATAATATAAAAATACTTTTGCAAACGGGTGAACCGTTACAAATAATCTCAGGTTCTCAAAAAGGTATACATGTCGAACTGAAAACCTACATTCAGGAACATAGCCAGGATTTAAATTTGGGGGTCTGGATCTAGTGGTTGGGTCATCGACCACCATACGATGAATTCATATTTTTCTGGAGGGGGTGCAATACATTTTAAAGATAGGTTATACAGGGTGTTTGCGGCAAAAATTTAAAGGGTGATCTTTTGAACTATTTTAGGAACATTTTGTTCTTTGACGATTTTTGAAAAACCGCCCCATTTCAAAGATACAGGATGAAAAAAATGCGACAGCTACATGTTATTGTCAAAAATCATATGGTTAGTTGCTCAACCCACAATAAATGTTTAAAATGACTTCCACGAGCTTGGGTTCAAGCTGGAAATCTTCTCATCACTGATTTCCGAACTGTTTCAAACACAGCAGGTCCGTTTTGAATGGAGTTACATCCAGCGATTATGCGATTTCGCAAGTCATCCAAATTTTCCAATGGAGTAGCGTAAGCTAATGGCTTTAAATAACCTCACAAGGTACAATCTAGAATTTTTTCAACCTGTATCTTTGAAATGGAGCGGTTTTCGGAATCATCAAAAAATTAAATATTCTCATTACAGTTCAAAGGAACACCATTTAATCTCTTTTGCATATTTTCTAAACAATCTTTATAACCAGAGAGTCTTGTGGTGCTTATATATAGCCCCCCAAATTATTTTCGATATCTTTATGATATATCACACCCCCTTCAGAAATATATTTATCACCATAAGGATAATAGGTGGTCGATGACCCAATCACTAGATTCAGTTCCCAAAATTTAAATCCTGAGTATGCTCCTGAATATAGGTTCTCAATTCGACGTGTATACCTTTTTGAGAAGCTGATATTATCGACAAGTTGTCCAGTGGTTTGTATGTGCCATGTCCTGGCAAAATTTTGAACTATATATATGATTCTGTTAAAACCAAAATGAGAATTATTTTATTTTTCTTAACATCTGTTTTTTTTAGTATCGTACCTTTTCACCTATTTATGATGGTATTGATTTAGTAAAAGAGTATTGAACTTAAATAATAAGTGAACATGTTACTGATTTTTAATGTAGTTTTTCATTGTTTAGACACAAATGCCAGATTTTGGGTAATTATTAGAATTCCTTGAAATTGAAGAATCTAAAAAACTATTGATTTTTGTCCATCCATATATAAAGCTATTTCTTTCATTTTAGCTCTACTATCATGCCCTGACGGAAATACGTCGAATAACATTAAACTCTTTATAATCTCTTTTTGACCCAAATGAATAATCTAAAAAAAATCCCATCCTTGAAATTACTCGACCTCCTGTATACATCATGGAATCTGATTTGTGATCAAATGTCACTCAAAAAATTGTAATTTTAGCAGGCGTCAAACCACATTTTAACACGATTTTAAAACGTATTTAACATGGAATTCACAATGAAATTACGGAAAGTATCATCTAGGACAAAATCTGAAGAGACTTTAGTCGCTACAAACAAAACTGCCAGAAAACGTAAGAAAACCAGCTTGACATACAGAAAATGTGTCTGCACTCCGTCACAGGTACGTAATCAGAATATTTGTAGGCCATTCTTCAATCAGAAATAATTGGTTTATGTATTTCAGCTGAACTGCGTCGAATACTTTCACATACATGGCTACTTCAATATTTAATTATTACGTATTCAGAAAACCCAATATGAAGCTGTTCATTATGGCTACACTATCTCTATGACGCACAAATTTTTGGGCAAACCTCTGTTGCAATGGGCTCACTTTTACCTTCTATAGTAGCAAATATTTCCAAGGATGAAGCTTCAAATAACAGCACTTTAAAGCCTACATGCTTGTTCCGATATTTCCATGACACTTTCGTAATTTGCCCCGTGTGGGGGTGGGTTAGAATATCTCCCATCGTATATCCTGCGTGTCGTAAAAGGCGGCTAAAAGGAACCGAACTACCGTCGGTATAAGCAGTAACCTCTTCTCAACCAACAGCTTTGGGTGGACGAGTTGAGAAGAGTCAGGACGCCTTCTTGTCTTTGGGGTGAGAAATTGCCCCTAAAGGCGGATGAACCAGTAAATACCATCTGGTCAACGGCATGAGGATGCAGAAAGCAAATGGGAAACTACTGCATTAAAGATCTTAAAGATATCTCAAGAGAAACTCGTAAAATGAGTAAATGCATTTTACGAGTTCACAACATGTCTGTTAAGACCTTGTGACTATGGTGGTGGTTCGTAATTTGGTTTCTCTTAAGAGATACCTTCAACAATTTTCTTAGTTATCTGTACTCACTTCAGGTCAAGGAAAATTGTATAATGGATTTTTTTTATCGTCAGCCTTCCACAAAAGCTTGAAGCCTATAGCTCTATAGAAGCGCTGCGAGAGGGTAAGTGTCGGTGCACATTAGATTTGAAACGTTGCAGGTTGTAGCCATCGGGAAACAAATTCCCCGGCAGCTCATTCCGCAGCGTCCAGGTTCTCCAGAAGAAGAAATGCTGGAGGAGACTGGTTCAGGGAGTAGGGACCTCGACCTGGTAAGGATGAGCTCTCTAGTGTTCCTCGTTCAAACGCCTTTGGTGTTATTATCTGAGAAAGCTCACTCGAACATCTTCTAAGACAGAAACTGAAAAACAGGAACAGGTCAGTCACCCTTCTTCGAAGTTCCAGACTGTGGAGGCCCTCTATGAGGTTAGGCGTATCGATTAGTCTAATTGCTCTCTTCTGGATGGTATCCAGAAGCTTTAGAGAGTACTTCGGGGCACATCCCCACACAAAGCAAGAGTCCAAATATAACGACGGCCGGATTTATGCCTTGTAGAGCAACAGTAGTTGCTCTGGTGTATACAGCTTCCTACAGCGGAACAAAACTCCAAGCTTCTGGGATGCCATTTTAGAAATACTGACGACATGGTTGTGCCAGGACACGTTATTGTTGATGTTGATCCCCAAAAGCTTGACGAAAAGTGACTCGGCTATTGGGAGACCCTTCATTTCCACAGTTGGTAAGCCAACGTAAGACTTCTTTGTCAGGATTGTTGCCTGAGTTTTCTAAGATACCTGATGAGCTCTTACTTGACGCATTTCTCCATCACTTTACTAATCACAGAAATCAGTGTTATAGGTCTGTAGTTGGTTGGATCAGCTTTGGATCCCTTTTTTGTCACCAGTTGGATGCAGGCTTATTTCCAGCCTTTTGAAAAGATGCTGGAATCATAAGATATCCGGAAGAGATGGTTAAGTATAGGTACGAGCTCCGATGCGCACTTGTTCACAACAATAGAGGGGACCATGTCGGCCCATTCGCCTTATTAATGTCAAGTAACTGCAGCACCTCCCGGACTATATTTCTTTTCAGAACGTTATTTCGCTCATAGCTTGAGGAACTCTCACTATAAATGGTACCTGGACCCTGGATGTGACATTTATAGTTTCTACGTTTCTACGGGCTTTTGAAACGTTTCCAAAACGTTTTGAGTATTGAAATATTATTCAAGGTCGATGCGCTAATTTTTGAGATCCAAATGTCGTAAAAAGACCAGCTGCCACTTTGAAAACGTTTTGAAAAGAACTAGAAAAGAAGTTTATTCGAATTTGAAACTAAGGATTTATGATAAAGAACAAAATACGTTATAAGACTAGGAAATTACATTTGTCAATAGTGTCAATTGAAAACATATTGAATGCGTTTTGAAAATCGTTTTGAAATCTGTCGTGGAAACATCTGCAATTCAAAATCGCAAAACGTTTTGAAACCAGTTTTGAAGGCCCGTGGAAACGTAGCTAGTGGAACTCACTGCAAATGCTTTGGCAAATATGGTGTGGCAGACATTGTCTTCCTGGTCACAATACGTGCAGGTCTACTGTGCAAAACCTATGCGGGTAGCTAGTCAGCATTTGAGTAAGGTGGTAATCAGTCCCACCATGAGGTATGGCTGTCCATTGTCTGATATCGACAATGAGGGATCTTGTCCGCCTTCCTGTAGTGAAAGTGTACCATTGTTCTTGCCATTTAACGTACAGAAGCTCTCTGGTGGCGCCTCATCCCGCAATGTGTTTCACACCTTTCGCCAGCTTGCAAGTCTAGGCGTGGGATGCCAGCTATTATGTGTGATGGTAGATCAGAGACAACTAGTGGTAAGGGTAGTATCAGTCACCGTAACGCCCTGGGGATGTCCTGTGCAATCGTGGACAAAAGCTCGGTTGTTTAACGTAAATCAAACTCATGTTTCATCCAGAATTTCAGAATTTCCTAGTGACACTTCCCGTAGAAAGTTCCAAATGAAAGTGGATAAACCTTTTTCTTTCGCTACTTTAATGACTGGTCAGAAACCAACAAGTCTAATCCTTTTGCCCCCTCCTCTTCCATAAGGAGCGGAAACTTTAAACTGTATCAGATATAGGACAGTGGAATATAAACGCTAGCTATAAAATAGTAGTTGGTATTTTTATTTCTAACATATTCGTTCTTTTTCATAATAATAATAGTAATATTTTCGTGTGTTTGCTTTTGATTTTCTTTTTTTCCTTTCCTTTTTTTCTTTTCTTTTGTTTTCTATTTTTTGTTTCTTTTTATTTTTTTGTTAGCTATTATTACTTTTTTCCCTACATACAATTGTTGATCCGTGCCATTTTATATACAATTTGTTCTTATCTAATTAGGTATTGGTAGTTTTAGTTTTACAGTCCAATACTTATAAACTAAGTCATATATATTCTGGTTTTCGCATCCTAGAGTTTAAGCCATACTAGTTGGAAGTGCAAGATAAAAATAGATTGATAGTTTGAGTTGTTTCTCCAGTTGTATGCAGACACTCCAGTAGACAATGTTCTAACATCACCGGTCCAACCTCACCGCATCTACATAACGAATCTCCCCTCAATCCAATTCTTGATTAAAATCTTTGTCATTTTGATTTCGAAACTTACTGTCTGTTATACGATCACGTGTAGAAGTGATTGAGAATTGGCCAATATTCTATA
The DNA here is from genome assembly GCA_951848785.1 of Callosobruchus maculatus. Classification (NCBI taxonomy): domain Eukaryota; kingdom Metazoa; phylum Arthropoda; class Insecta; order Coleoptera; family Chrysomelidae; genus Callosobruchus; species Callosobruchus maculatus. Next base: position 771,650 of record CATOUR010000064.1, on the reverse strand, counting down.
GCCTATAAGCTGTTTTTTTCAATGAATGTGCTTTAATTGATCTGTTGTTTTTTAAAGTTGTGCTATGTTCAATGTCTCTGTTTCTTCCAGGCGAGTACATTTGAGTTTCCATCAGTGTGGAAAGAATTGAGAGTGAAGGCTCAGTTATGTGACGGAATCGTTAAATGCGATGATGGCTCAGAATTTAAGATACACAGAGCTATCTTGGCAGCGGTTAGCCCATATTTCAAGGCTCTCTTCACGAATTCAATCAACAGAAGCGAGGTAGGATTTTTGAGGTATCAATAGTAATAATATAGTGGAGCGGTCTTAATGGCCGTAGCTCGCATCCAGTATTGAAAGGAGAGACGAAATAAAAATGAGGCTCTAAGGAAGATAAGTAATACACAACATTGCTAGTCAGAAATAGCACCAGAATAGTTCCGCCACATAACAATGTCTAACATCAAGAGACAATAATTCTGAGTATTATACTAATACAACCCGTTTTACAGGACACAATATAATTCTGGTTTAGTCTAGAGACACGGTTAAGGACGTTTGTTAACGAGAGTCATTGCTGGATGAATTTTTTTTCAGTTTTGAAAAGTCTAATCACATGGGTATCTATCATCAGAAAATCAAAACTTATTGCTCATTTCAGGAAGTTGTTAGCATTAAAAAATCGGAATTTTAACATAGGCTGTTATGGCAAATAAGCGTTTTTTGTATTTAAAGGCAGAATAAACATATTTTATGAGTAGGTATAAAATAAGTAATGTTTGAAAATATTCTTTGGAATATGTAGGCCCGATTTTATCAACATGCATATTCTAACAAAGACTTTGACAAAGCTTTTCTATTGGATGTTGTTTAGCAAAAGCTTTCTATTGGATATTGATGGCTATGTTAATAAGTATCATCCAAAGGTATTTTATCAATATAGGAAACAAAACGTCAAAGCTGGATGACACTTTTATCAAAAATATTTTAGAATTCATGGACCAAAATTATAGCAGAAAATCAGAAGAAAGCGATTGATTTGCAAATTAATGCCAGATGTTTCATCTTTACCTTATAATTATTGTATAATTACTAATTGCAAACTGCGTTGGTTTGTGACATAATCACAAAATTACTATTCATCACAGCTACCTTAATTAATAATTAATAATCCCACCTCAGTCAGTCAGATTGATTATAGACAAATACATACTTTTATTAAGAAACTTCCATCTACTGGATGCATGTTTGTTATAGACCTTCTCATAAAAATATTCACAGAGGCTGTAATGGTGCACGCATATATGAATAAAAACCTCCCTGCTAGTTCCCCCCTTTTTTTGAAAAGTATATAAGGCACCTGATTTAGTTTCTAATTAGGTATACGACAGATTTCTGGTCTAAAAGAATAAGGTTGTACGGTTATACTTTCTACTTGTGCCAGCCTGTGAGCTTCGATGTTAAGAAGGATGGGCAACTAGTAATGCACACTTGTGTCACGGATTGGCCAACATGATTGGTTAAATCGTGTGTTTAGCTTTGTGAAATGCAAAAATGTTACTTTTATCCCTTTTTACAATAATACAAAGGTATATTGCAGGTATGTCGATGGTATATTATTGTTTTATCAAAATGATGCAGTAATTTGAATTTCTTGTCATCATCATTTAATAGAGCAAAAATCTAGTGATCAAATGTACTGTTTTTGGGGAAGTTTTCACGCATTTAGGATGAAAAATCAGACTGGAAAATATACTAGATGGTACATAATGGTCGATTGCAGATAAAGCATGTCATTTTTTACTTTCTAGAGGTAAACTTCAAGGAAAATCAGTTATTTTCAGAGTACTTTGACAAATTCATATTCTTGAATGGACTGTTCTGATTGGTCAAAGTCTTTGTTAAAATTTGCATGTTGATAAAATCGGCCCGTAGTTTATATTATTGGTTAAAAAGATAGGATTGAGCTAGTTAATAAATATTTAAGTCATAGTAGGTGAAACTGTTTTGGAAATTGATACATCAATCGAAAACTGACAATAGCGCGCTGTTTTACAAATTGATTGGGTGATTCGACCAAAACCAGTTTGGAAATCGCGGGTTCAAATCCTGCTAGGCCTCGCGTTGTGCTTTGAATTAAGAAACACTCATTTGTATCAGAATGTGAAAATAATTTTGTTTTTTTTTTTGTTTTTAGGAAGAGGCTACCGAGGCCAGAATGAACATAACAGGTGATATTTTCCAATCATTTTTGGACTTTGCTTATACCGGGACATGTACGATAACCAAGGATAATGTTAAAGACCTTCTCCAGTATGCTGATCAGTACCAAATTCTGGATGTAGTCCAAATGTGCTGCGCCTTCTTGATCGACGACCTGTCACCCTCCAACTGCTTGGAAACGCTCAAGTTTGCCAGTCAGTATTTCTGCAAAGAACTGATACATAAAGGAAGACTCTTCATAAGGTAACTAAGATATCTACTGATGTACGTAATTTTTGTGCATATAATTTGAATAAATAATTATTTATCTTATTACATTATTAATGCAGAAAGTGTGCACTATAAGATGTGCTATTATTAGGAACTAAGTTCATTGGAATAATGTATAAGCAATTATTAAAGAGCTTTTTGAAGGAATTATATGTGAACAAATTATAGAATTTATTGAGGAAAACGGGAAAACCAAGTATTGACAAAGTATCAAGAAGAACTCAGAAAGACGTATTCTACAGAAACAGCAATTGAAGTGGTAGTAGAAGATTGAAGGCGTTCTATGGATGAGAAGAAATGTACATTAACAGTAACTTGACAGAGCCATGACAAAGCTTACTAAAATATGGCGTGACCATAACATCACTAAAGCTACCAAAATGTCGCTGGTTTAGTCTCTTGTGGTCTCAATTTTTTTGTATGCCTCGGAAACTTGGACTGTTAAAAAGGCAGATCGAGCTCGCATAGATACTTTTGAAATGTGGGCGTGGATGAGAATGCTGAGAGTTCCTCATACCGTCCATCGAACTAACGTTTCCACACTGGATGAGCTCGGTAATCCAAAGGGACTATATTTCATTGTGTCGACGAGAATGCTTACATTCTTCGGACAAATACACAGAAGCGATACTCTAGCTCCGACTTAATGTATTTTACGAGTTCACAGCATGTCTGCTAAGATATTGTGACTATGATGATGCGATTTCAACAGGGAATTTGGAACTATAGTTAAAGAAACTACATTACTATGGATTCCGGTGACCAGTATATAAAACTTGCCAAAATTACTTAATAAATAGAGGCGAAGAAGAAGAATATAAAACTCTTTTTCAAGCGTTAAGAATATTTCAGTTGAAGTACCATAGGGAAGTAAATTAGGTTCATTACTGTTTATTTTATACACAAATAACATACCTACCCGATATGTTGGAGCAGTAAAATTCAAATATTTGCTGACGATACTTTAATATATATATTTCGAATGCAAAATTAGACATGGCGTTGAAACTTCTGAATGGCATGAAGAAAATTATCAATTGGTTGAATGCTGAGAGTAACAACTGAACAGAGGTAGTAAACAAACCACTTAAGCATGGAGTGCTCAAACTTCAGCCTCCAAACATTACCAACTAACCTAAAAATTCTTCCAGTGCCACTCATGTTACAAACACTGCACTGTCCCATCTCGAAAAACTGTTAAACTACACTCGAATATAGCACAGCAAGTCCGTAAAGCTTCACTACAGTTACCAACAAATAGCCAATTCGATTTTACTGACCATGCATAAAAGACGCACAAACAAAGCAAACGTTTGACAGTCAGGTTTTACCGTAAATAAATCGCAGGAAGATTAGGTATGCTTTGCCAGCTCCTCAAAATTTATGTAAGACTTCAGAATTTGCGTTTATGATGAAGAAATATGCAGTAATGCAGTAGAGGTCAACATATCTATTGATTTTGCTGTAATCATCCCTGAACCATCAAAATACCGTGTTTTTAACGTAGAATGGAATATTTCTGGATACTATGCAATTAAAACGATAGTAAATAATTATTTTGCAGTATCTGGTGGTCAATATGACAACGCAAGAAAAGATGTCGGCCTATTAGAAATAGTTATTTACTGCCTCTATGTTCAGCTGTTACTCTGAGGTTGAATATAAATAAACTTAAAATGAATACTAATAGAATAAAATGTATGATAATACACAAACATTTAAATGAAACACCAATTACTTTTTTGGTTAATAATGACAAAACCAAAGTATTTACCACCCTCAAAGGATGTATGAATGAGGGAATTGGCATAATTATGACCCCTTAGACAAGGAAGGAGAGAGGACGGAACGCGCAACTGACATTTCTGTTACCAAATAAACCAAAAATGTACCAAAGCGCTATTAAATTTACCTTTGAATGGTGACTCCTGGCTCCTTCCTGCTGCTGTGGCTTTTACAACCGTAAGCTGCACCCCCTACCATCCTTGCGAAACTGAGGGACAAGACAAGGCGAAAGCTCAATCGTGCTAGAAATACAGGAGGCTGGAATGACTATAAGAAGGCCCAGGATAAATATAACAAAGGCGTAAGGCCAAAAGAGATTCTTGGAGAAGGTACTGCGAGGATATAGAGAACACCTCGGAATGTGCCAGGCTTCAAAGAATACCCTCGAGGGAACCGCACATCTCGATAAATACACTAAGAACAGATACTGGTGTATTTACAACAACCGCAGAAGAAACACTCAAAGAGCTGCTTAAGGTACACTTTCCAGAGTCAACAATAACGGATTTAAAACCTGAGGACTACATCACAGAACCACTTGACCCTCTAAGGAGTGCGGGGAGGGATGATTGGAGGCTATCGAATCGTGGTTGATCTGGAGAAAACAAAATGGGCCATAAATTCTTTTGACCCATACAAATCTCCAGGACCAGACGGCATATATCCAATTCTTCTGCAGGAGACCTCAGACCTCTTTGTAAGAAGACTCAGCGCAATTTTAAGAGCCAGCTTAGCGCTAGGTCATGTGCCGAAGCCATGGAGACTCATAAAGGTGATATTTGTACCCAAACCTGGAAGAATTGGACAGGGAGATGCAAAGTCACTTCGACCAATAAGTCTGATGTCCTTCGTACTGAAGACCTTAGAAAAACTGCTAGACAGACATATTAGGGATAATGTTCTGGTTGACAGACCACTACATTTAGACCAGTATGCATACATAGCAGGAAAATCAACAGAAACAGCGCTACATCAGCTAGTACAGGCGGCTGAATATGCACTGGAAAACAAAGAGGTGCTACTCTGCACCTTCTTAGATATACAAGGAGCCTTTGACAATACGGCCCTAAACTCGATCTCCAGAGGCTCAAGGAGAATAGGCCTCGAAGACACTATATGCAGGTGGATTGACTGCATGCTAAAAGGGAGACTGGTATACACAACCATCATGCCCTCAAGGCGGCGTACTATCGCCATTACTCTGGAACGTCGTTGTTGACGAGCTAATCAGTCTTCTAGACAAGGATGGACACAGGACTCTAGAATATGCGGACGATCTGGTAATTCTAGAGCAAGGAAAATTCAACAGCACGGTTAGAGACAAAATGCAAAGGGCTCTAAACGCTGTTACAAGCTGGACCCATAAGGATGGACTGAACGTCAGTCCCTCCAAAACGTCCATAATTGCCTTCACCAGAAGGAAAAAAGTCGAGGGACTAGGACCTCTACAACTTCTGGGTAGCCAAATACAGCTGTCAGGGGAGGTTAAATACTTAGGAGTAGTACTAGACTCTAAGCTAACCTGGAACCCTCAGCCCAAAAAAATTAAAAGAAGAGCCGAGATGGCATTAGTGCTATGAGGCGCTCGCATAGTAAGACATGGGGTCTAAGTCCAGCCATGGTGCATTGGACATACACAATGGTGGTGAGACCCATGATTACATATGCGTCTTTGGTCTGGTGGCCAAAGATGAAACAGCGAGCTGCTATAGCAGAACTAAGCAAGGTGCAAAGACTTGTTTGTCTGTCTATAACAGGTGCAATGAAAAGCGCACCCACTGCAGTCTTAGAGACCATCCTGGACCTCCCTCCGTTGCAAATTGTAATAATGGGCGAGGCTAGAATGGGCTACTCTAGACTACAAACCCTACCAAGAGGAATTTACAAGGATCTTGGACACAACCAAATCGCAGAATATGTGGGGTACACCATAATGGATGCTAGAAAGGACCACATAACTCCGAAATACATCTTCAACAAGAAATTCGAAACTATCATAAGAGATCGAGAACTCTGTGAAGTAAACAACCTGCATCGGGAAATAGTCTGGTACACAGATGGATCAAAGACCGAGCAAGGCACAGGAGCGGCAATCTTTAGAAGAGGAACTAGACAGAGCATTCCGCTAGGAAAATACGCCTCGGTATTTCAGTCAGATGTGTACGCCATCCTGCAATGTGCAAGGATCAATAATGAACGATCCTACAGAAACAAGAGGATCGCAATACTTACAGACAGTCTGGCTACACTTAGGGCACTAGAAGCGCCCAAAGTTACGTCTGCTCTAGTCTGGGAATGCTTACAGGAACTGGACAGACTGGCAGAACACAACAAAGTAACTTTGGAGTGGGTGCCTGGACACTCAGGTATAAGAGGCAATGAAAGGGCGGACGAGCTAGCAAGACTAGGCTCGTCTGCCCTATACATTGGAGCAGAACCCGCCCTGGGGGTGCCTAAAAGCACAATCAGAGACCAGGTGGGAGAATGGGTGAAACATCGGCACAAGGAGCAGTGGAACTTGTTGCCAGGATGTGTTCATGGAAAAACATTCATTAAAGCTCCATGCAAGAAGATAGCTGAAACACTGCTCTCCTTGAGTAGAAATCAGCTCCGAATAACGACGGGTCTCCTCACAGGACATTGTGGCCTGAAGGAACACCTGAATAAAATGGGACTCTACAATGGAGACCTCAACTGCAGATTGTGTGGAAGAGGAACTGAGTCAGCCCTACATGTGCTCTGTGAGTGCGAAGCGCTAGATCACAAGAGACAACAGCTCTTTGGGAAGACCAAGCTAGAATCAATGGAGTACGGCTCAGCACCAGGACCACTAGGTAAACTGCATAAACTTATGCAGGGATCCAGATTGCTGGAGTGGATACTGTAAAAGAGAGAAGCAATAATACAATAGGCCTTAAGGCTTAAGTATTGACGGGGACAGCAAGGTCGGACGGCTCCTAGAAAAAAAACCCCTACCATTATGCACACCACAATATTTTACAATGATTGCTGTCAAATAGCTATTCATTTTCAGTCACAGCTAATTCATATAGCATCAAACAGGCGTGCGGTATCCCCTCTCTTTCCTTATCTAAATATGACCCATTACATTAATTTGACAATATAACCTATTATTTCAACTATTGCGTCATTCTGACTGAAGCTGATTGTGGGCATTGGGTGCGATCATCACTCGTTCTTCTTTTCTTGTTTTTATGCATAACAAGGCATCAGCAGCTAATGATAGGTTTGTTTATTTAATATGTATCGACTATTTGACCGATTCAAGCTCTAAATTTCGACTTGAGAGTAACTAAGTAGATTCATATTTTCTATTAGGCATAATTTCTCCAAGCTACTGAAAGAAAGCTATGAGTTTTACAAGATCTCCCCCACACATTTGGAAGACATCTTGAAAGATGATGAACTGAACGTCAGGAACGAAGAGGCCGTTTTTGAAGCGATTAAAATGTGGATCAATCATTCGCCTATCCGAAGAAAAATTCATTTGTTTAGGTAAGACTCGGATTTTTCAGCATTCAAAATGAGTTTGAGATAAACCGGTTGATATGTGGTTCCTAAAATGTATTGCTCACATAAAGTTCTCTCCCTTTCTGCATAATACTTCCTATGTTTGCTTTGAAAGATGCACTTTTTTGTTTTTCTTTAACTTAGGCAAAACTTATAAATATAAAACTGTAGTCTAACAAATTGTTTAATTTGATTATTTATCACTCTTAAAAAATATATAATATGTAACTTGATAGCAACTAACCATTTAAATTAAATTCTGATGCCTTGTTGTTGAACCTGAATTCTTTTGTTTAGTTTGCTGAAGTGCGTGAGGCTAGGGACACTGAGCTACGAAACTGTGCTAGAAATGTCTAAGTGGACCCTAATTGAAGAGGATGCGAATTGCAGGGAATATATGCAAGACGTGTTGGCCGTGATGGGCGGACTGGGACAAGAAGACGACATTGACTACATCAATAATTATTTATTTAGACCAAGGTAGTTACATTCTTGTAAAACTGATAAACTAGGGTGGGATAGCTCTAGCTTCTAGAATAAACACTAGGATGCTCAAGGTACGAATAACAGTACTTATTCTCATTATCATATGTACTAGAGCTAGAAAAACCTAATGTTTCAACTAATTTTTGACATCTGTCTTCAGGATTCCTCATGGTGTTCTATTCGCTGTTGGCGGATGGAGCGCCGGTAGTCCCACAAACTTCCTGGAAACTTACGATTGCCGGGCGGATAGGTGGTTGTTTTCCGTTGACACGGACAGCTCACCGAGAGCATATCATGGATTGTGCCACTTAAACGGACTCATCTATATGATAGGTAAGCAAACCAAAGTTGATCCACCCATAATTCCTGGGATCTTCTCGGATCGCAATGGATTTCTTGAATCTCCTTGGATCTCCTCGGATCTCCTTAACTACCCTTGGATATCCTCGGATCTCCATGGACCTCCTTGATTCTCCTTAAATGGCCTTAGATCTTGTAGGGTCCCCTTGGATCTTCTAAGATCTCCTTTCATCTCCTTGGATATCCTTGGATCTCCTTGAATCTCCATGGATCTCTTGAATCTCCTTGGATCTCCTCGGATCTACCTATATAACCTTAGATATCCTTGGATCTCAATGGATCTCCTTAAATCTCCTTGGAACTTCTGGGGTCTCCTTGGATATCCTTCGATATCCTTCTATCTCATGGATCTTCTTCGATCTCCTTGGATCCCCTTGGATTTTATCATATCTCCTTGGCTGCCATTGGATATCCTCAGATCTCCATGGATCTCCTTGGATCTTCATAAATCTCCTTGAATCTCCTTAGAGCTGCTCAGATTTCCTAGAATCTCCTTGGATCGCCTCGGATCTCCTTGGCTCCTCTTGGATCTCCTCGCTTCTCCATGGACCTCCTTCAATCTCCTTGCAAATCCTTGAATCTCCTTATATCTTCCTGGATCTTTTTGGTTTTCCTTATATTTCCTTGAATATCCTTGGATCTTCTCGGATCTCCTTGGTTCCCATTGGATATTCTCAGATCTCCACGGATCTCCTTGAACCTCCTTTGATCTTCATGAATCTCCTTGAATCTTCTTGGTTCTCCTTGAATCTCCTTGAATTTCCCTGAATCTTTTTAGACCTCCTCGGACCTCCTTGGCTCCTCGCTTCTCCCTGGATCTCCTTGAATCTTCTTGGATATCCGTGAAACTCCTTGGATCTCCTTATTTCTCATTGGATCTCCTTGGATCCCTTTGGATCTTCTCGAATCCCCTTGGCTCCCCTTAGATATCCTCAGATTTCCATTGAACTTTGAATCTCCTTGGATCTTTATGAATCTCCTTGAATCTCTTTGGTTCTCTTTGAATCTCCTTCGATTTTCTTGAATCTCCCCGAATTTCTTTAATCTCCTTGGATTTCATTGAGTCTCCTTGGATATCCTTGAATCCCCTTGGATCTTCTCGGATCTTCTTGGCTCTCCTTGGATCTCCTTGCATCTCCTTGGTTACAGAATACAGAATCACTACTAGCTAGGTCGAAAAGTATCCCTTAACGCTCATTGGATTCCTTAGTAAACTATTTTTTCCAAATTGACGACATTCAGGTGGCTTCGACGGTAACGAGTACTTCAACAACATGCGTTGTTTTGATCCTGTTCAACACAAATGGAGCGAAAGGTCCTGCATGTACTACCCGAGATGTTATGTGAGCGTGGCCACGCACAATGACCAGATCTATGCTATGGGCGGATACAATGGGCGAACCAGAATGAGTTCGGTAGAGAGGTAAGCTTCAATGGACTAGTATCACAAGGTTAAGAACAATGATTTCGCTTAGTGCATACAAAAACAAACGTACTACTGCATTCCGTTACTTTCTACATCATTTTGTTTTTTAGTAATTCCATTCTACAGTTTAAAGAAAGGCATTCAAATTCAGCCAATCAGTGCCAACCGCGCGAATCATCAGCAGTACATTGTTGCCAAGAACAGCTCCGACTCGCAGACGGGAACAGAAGACAAGATAGATGAGCCAACCCGCGTACAGCTCCGGCATTTCGCGCGCCATCAGAATGCGGCAACACAGCACACATATCTGTCTTTTGATTGGCCTTTAGGGCAGATACGTCACTGCCCTAGGAGAATTCAAATATTTTCCTTCTTTTTAAGGCTTTCCTGTGCCCAAAAGAATCGGAGAAAAAAAAAGAGATGCTTTTTATGACGTACTCTATCATATGCAACCAAAAAAAAATTCATGATACTAGTGAAGGCCCATTTTTGAAAATTAGTTAGTTACAAATGCACTACCACTACCACTAATAAAAAGGGAGCAAGTACATCACATAACATATAACATAGGAGAGGTGACATACACAGAACAATTATTGTAACTTACACACAAATGATTCATATTTCAGGTACACTCCCCAGACCAACCAATGGGAACTGATAGCCCCAATGCAGAAACAGCGGTCCGATGCTAGTGCGGCGACAGTTCACGACAAGATTTACATAGTGGGGGGTTAGTAAGTACCATTCTACCTATGGTTTTATGGTTTTAACTATCATACCTAATAAGATATATCAGTTCTAAGTTATCTGTTGTAGGATTTCCACCTCCCTCAATTCACACTTTACTCATTTCTAAAATGTCATTAGATTATTAATTTTGTTGGGACCCAACACGGATCCTTGAGGCACTACAGCTCGAAATTTGTTTGAAGTTGCGTTTTTAGACAATTTGAATGTGTCATATACTTGTTAGCGATGTTAGCTGACGGTGCACATACACCACTTTTAAAAAATAATTGCAAAAACCACATTAACCACAACATAATTCATCAGATAGAAATGGTGAAGAAGGTAATACTAATTTTTTGAGGATGTTAGCGATCCTGTATGAAGGATGAACAAACTTTGTAATTATGGTGGATGCGTAACGTACGGGTTTATGTTGTCACATTCACCATTTTTCAATATTTCAATTCAAGAAGAAAGCGATAGGTCCCCAAAATAATTTATCGGCCTCGCTGTGTTCTACAGAATTTAACAAACTGATTGCCAGGTGAAATATACAGGGTATTTCAGAAACATCTAGGGGTTATTCAGTGCAACAGTAGAAAACTTTTGAGTATAGGGACCCATGTCCGAAAAAGTGTCCGTACGGTGCTACGTCCCTAAGAAGCGTTAAAATGTAGAAAGACGATGAATTGCCCAAATAGCCTTTTTGCCTTCTGTACATGATATCATCACAACAATTGTTCAAAACAGCAAATGTGGTTTCAGCATAATGGAGCGCCGGCTCACTTTGCTGTACCAGTACGTGAGGATTTGGCTCAGCGGTTTGGGCACCGTTGGATTGCTAGAGGTGGAGCCGTTTCTTGGCCTCCTAGATCACCTGATTTAACGCCGCTAGATTTTTTCCTGCCGGGGCATGTAAAGTCTTTGGTCTACGAAACTCCAGTAGAAAACAGATCAAGACTTAATCGGAGGAATCACAGCAGCATTTCAAATCATCCAAAACGAGTATCAAATTTTTAGTCAAGTCCGCCGAAGTCATGTGGGACGTTTAAATCGGTGTATTCAGGTTGGAGAAAGACATTTTGAACAGTTGTTGTGATGATATCATGTACAAATGGCAAAAAGTGAATGAATGCATTAGCGGCTATTTGGGTCGTCTTTCTACATTTTAACGCTTCTTAGGGCCGTAGCACCGTACGGACACTTTTCCGGACATGGGTCCCTATACTCAAAAGTTTCCTACTGTTGCACTGAATAACCCCTAACACAAACTTGATAGTGTTCTGTCTACGCGCATAATGTAAACCACTTTAGTGTTAGTGTTAGTGTTAGAATAAATACAGTGAAACTCGGTTGCTATTTAAGTTAGTAGTTCTGCCATCTATATAGACATTCTACCTCGAAATCTAACGCAATAAGCTGAATTTATATAAATACATTTATTTTAGAATTACAAAGTTACACAAAAGATCACATATGCCACAGAAATCTTTTTTTTTTTTTGAGAAAATCCCTGTTTCTCTGATTCCTTTAGGATCGTATTTATAGTCGATACTTAAGGGTCCCTTAAGTAAGGTTTTGTATTTCAAAACCTTACTTGAGGATCCCTTACGTAAGGCTCCCTTGAGTAATACTCAAGTAACGAAATGTCAACGTGACATGTCAACATGACATTTCGTTGAAGTCAAGGCGATTTTGTAGGTTAATTGTGGAGTACGGTGTTGTCAGTTGCTGTTGCATCCGGAAAAATGTCCAGCACAAAACATGTAATACTGGCACAAAACAAAAAGTGATAACAGAAAACATCAGAACGCGTAGGCATACTCATAAAAGATCGACCTATATTTGAAATATGACAACGTCGCTCAATGAGCCCCGCCGTCTGATAGTGTTGTCTAGGAAACAGATACACAGGGAGGGTTCCTTGAGTAACCCTCAAGTCTCCTTTGAGTAATACTTAAGGGATACTTAAGAAACAACTTTGAATGCGGACGGTGTAACTTATACCTATCAGTTTGAATCTACAATTGTCGGGTTGGAAAATTAACTTGATTGTTTTGATTTATCACTTAACGCTTTAGAAACTACAGCTGGAAAATGCCTAGAAGAACATATTTTTGCGACCTTTGACCTTGAATATCTAAGGATGCGGACACGTGGCATATGTGACTTTTAAAGCATGCTAAAATAAAGCTTTGTTCAAAAGTTCAGCTTATTCCTTTCGATTCCGAGGTTGATCGATACATCTGTGAAATAGATTAAAAAAATGAAGTCTGAGGTATTCCTTTTTTTGTTGTTTTGAAAGGCTAACGTACTTGCAGGTTTCAACGGGCAGGAGGTGATGAGCTCCGCCGAGGTGTTCGACGTATCCGCGAACCAGTGGTCATACATCCCGCAGATGCAGTCGGCGCGCAGTGGCGTATCCCTCATAGCCTTCGGGAACACTTTGTATGCCATGGGCGGGTTCAACGGGTACACCCGATTGGCCACCGGAGAGAAGTTCACGCCCGACACATCAGCAGGCTGGTCGGACATCGCTGAGATGCTCACGCCCCGGAGCAACTTCGCCACCGTCATACTGGACGACTACATCTTCGTCATTGGCGGGTTTAACGACAGGTTCGCATCTGGTGAGTACTGTACCTGTTTATTTGTATTTTCAAAAGTAAAAAAATTAGAATGGGTTGGAGCTCCGCGATACCTTATGCACTCAGGAACACGTCAAGGCATACTTCTAATACATTGGTCGATTTCCTCTCTTCTCATCCCAGGCAGGTTGTACTCATGCTGAAGTTCCGCAAGGGTCTGCGAAGGATGGGGTAAATGCAGCAATCTTCTTACCATAATGTCTCAGACATGTCATGCGGGTGGAAGATCGAGAAATCTATGGGGCCAAGGCAACACATTGACTTGTTTCCAAAACGTCTAACGTAATTCTGTTCTTCTTCTTCTTCTATTTTGTTGGAAAAGTGGGTTGGGAAGGTAGAGCATGTGGTTCTATCACATCCTGGATGTAGCGCATGGCGGTCATGTTGCCTCTGATAAAGTATTTATTAAAGGTACTCCCAATCGCACCCATACCATAAATCTGACAGTGTACAAAACGTTAAGGATTTTATCTTTCACTTCTGATCCGGCAATAAACAGTTCTTATTGCTTCTCCCTCTCTTACTCTCTTCCTCTCCTCTTCGATTTGTCTCTTCCTGCCTTGCTCTCTTGCTGTCTTGCTCTCTTGCTCTCTTGCTCTCTTGCTCCCTTGCTCTCTTGCTCTCTTGCTCTCTTGCTCTCTTGCTCTCTTGCTCTCTTGCTCTCTTGCTCTCTTGCTCTCTTGCTCTCTTGCTCTCTTGCTCTCTTGCTCTCTTGCTCTCTTGCTCTCTTGCTCTCTTGCTCTCTTGCTCTCTTGCTCTCTTGCTCTCTTGCTCTCTTGCTCTCTTGCTCTCTTGCTCTCTTGCTCTCTTGCTCTCTTGCTCTCTTGCTCTCTTGCTCTCTGGCTCTCTCGCTCTCTCGCTCTCTCGCTCTCTCGCTCTCTCGCTCTCTCGCTCTCTCGCTCTCTCGCTCTCTCGCTCTCTCGCTCTCTCGCTCTCTCGCTCTCTCGCTCTCTCGCTCTCTCGCTCTCTCGCTCTCTCGCTCTCTCGCTCTCTCGCTCTCTCGCTCTCTCGCTCTCTCGCTCTCTCGCTCTCTCGCTCTCTCGCTCTCTCGCTCTCTCGCTCTCTCGCTCTCTCGCTCTCTCGCTCTCTCGCTCTCTCGCTCTCTCGCTCTCTCGCTCTCTCGCTCTCTCGCTCTCTCGCTCTCTCGCTCTCTCGCTCTCTCGCTCTCTCGCTCTCTCGCTCTCTCGCTCTCTCGCTCTCTCGCTCTCTCGCTCTCTCGCTCTCTCGCTCTCTGGCTCTCTTGCTCTCTTGCTCTCTTGCTCTCTTGCTCTCTTGCTCTCTTGCTCTCTTGCTCTCTTGCTCTCTTGCTCTCTTGCTCTCTTGCTCTCTTGCTCTCTTGCTCTCTTGCTCTCTTGCTCTCTTGCTCTCTTGCTCTCTTGCTCTCTTGCTCTCTTGCTCTCTTGCTCTCTTGCTCTCTTGCTCTCTTGCTCTCTTGCTCTCTTGCTCTCTTGCTCTCTTGCTCTCTTGCTCTCTTGCTCTCTTGCTCTCTTGCTCTCTTGCTCTCTTGCTCTCTTGCTCTCTTGTAGCATAGACTGGTTGTATTATCAATACCAAGTAGTAGGAATGTGGACAGGAAGATCCTCGACATTAAAAACCGACAGACACGTTACCTGAGACATTTCTGTAAATGCAGCAGATAAGAATCATTTTGACTAAGAATGAAAGAAGTGAGACAAATCAGGAGATGTTTATGTCTGAAAAATATAAGACTTTACGCTGGTCAAAATCTCTCAAAAAATTAATTACTAAGGACTAAGAAGCAAGCACTTTATTAAGAAGAAGAAGCACAATGTCCCTACGATGATAATTTTCAACGTTATCAAAATTTTGACAAATTTATCCACTTTTACCTTCAACTAACTGATTTTATGTGTATTGCTAACAGGTTCTACGACGATCAACTACGTAGAGTACTTCGATCCGGAATCGAACGACTGGTACGACGCTTCCTCGATGAACGTCAGCCGATCAGCCCTGAGTGCATGCGTCGTGCACGGACTACCTAACGCCAAAGACTACACTTTCCTCAGACGCAACACCACAGAAGTCATCGGACCAGACATGGCAGCGCCGCAAGAAGAATCGACAACGGAGGAAAACAATCCGACATTGTGACCGAACAGTGGTTAACGCCTTTTTATCTATACAATGTTATACGGATACTTCTACACGTTTTTATCATAATATTCTTAGTTATGTGAGGCATATGTATGTGTGTCCGTTCTGGCAATAAAGTAATTCCAATTGTTGTTTTTGTGTATCTGGAATTGCTTGTGAAGAAAATTGAATTGCAAATATCACAGGATAGAGAAAGCTTGTGATCTAACTTCATTTTAGGACAAGCAAAAGTACTTCTTACAATATTATAGCCCCTAGATATACTCCATCTGATCATTCTTCACACGCTTCTACCTTTATACATTTGTTCCTTTCTTATATTCTTACTTTCGTTCCTTTCTTCCTTTCTTCCTTTCTTCCTTTCTTCCTTTCTTCCTTTCTTCCTTTCTTCCTTTCTTCCTTTCTTCCTTTCTTCCTTTCTTCCTTTCTTCCTTTCTTCCTTTCTTCCTTTCTTCCTTTCTTCCTTTCTTCCTTTCTTCCTTTCTTCCTTTCTTCCTTTCTTCCTTTCTTCCTTTCTTCCTTTCTTCCTTTCTTCCTTTCTTCCTTTCTTCCTTTCTTCCTTTCTTCCTTTCTTCCTTTCTTCCTTTCTTCCTTTCTTCCTTTCTTCCTTTCTTCCTTTCTTCCTTTCTTCCTTTCTTCCTTTCTTCCTTTCTTCCTTTCTTCCTTTCTTCCTTTCTTCCTTTCTTCCTTTCTTCCTTTCTTCCTTTCTTCCTTTCTTCCTTTCTTCCTTTCTTCCTTTCTTCCTTTCTTCCTTTCTTCCTTTCTTCCTTTCTTCCTTTCTTCCTTCCTTCCTTTCTACTGTTCATCATAGTCATAGGTAACATAAGTACATAATATCGGGTAAGATTAAACATAGAAATAATTTCAGATATGCAGATGTCAGATATCAATATTGGTAGGTATGGCTAATCGCTACATAAAACTGGATCTTAATCATATGATTAGTATCTATTCCTTTAAACTATACGTGGATCAATTCAGTCATTAAACCTTCTGAGGTGGTATATCATTGTATTGTCTTTATTACAAGTTTCTTGGTCTGCGGTACAAAATTGGGTTAATATTCTTATTCACAAACACAAAAGGTGCAGCCCGGGCTCCGACACACCGAGCTGCTGTTCTATTACCCAATGACTACTCCTCACACCGTGAGGTGAGCAATCACTGGGTCCGCGAATCGTGCGCCCTAAGTAGACGAAGGGACCCAAGGATGACTGCCTTCTGCAGAATGCGCCAGAATGGCGGCTAAGATGTGCGCCGCCGCACGGCACACCGGTATCTTGCGCAGTGCAGAGAGCAGCGTATTCCTCATTCCACCTAGGGATCCAATGGCCATAACCAGCAGACTTACAGTGTAGTCTGGCCAGAGCCTGCGAAGTTGTCCGAGCAACTCCTGATATTTGGTCCGCTTTTCCTCCTCCTTAGAGACGATGTTCACGTCGGCGAAAACTCAATAACGAACATCGTCTTCTGTTAGTGGTCGAGAAGGACTATGTCGGGCTTGTTTGCCTGTACAAGCTCGAGCGTGGGAAACGAGTAGTTCCAGTATTCATTTCAATATTCATTTATTATTATTATTATTATTTATTATTATTTATTTTGTAATGCAATAAAAAATAGCGCCACCTCGAAGGCTATGCCTTGTATGAGGTTTAGGCCAAATAGGTCATACGCTACAAAATTTATGTACACTCAATTTGTCCAACTTCACCTTATCTGCAGCTAGTTTGGTTAACCTTTCTTTCTGTTTGGTGTTATTTCCTTCGTCACTCTTCGTAAACCATAGAGATCTGGACCATAACTAAAACTGCAGCAGTATAGGAGGCTATAATTTCTCATATTCATCAATATGTAAACATTTTGTACTTGACAATTTGACGAGATGTGACAAACGTTATGACAACTTCAAAGATCTGTTGTTCCATTGAACACCCTCTATAAGTGAAATTAGGTTGTAGCAGTTAACTGACCAAAGGACTGGAAATGAATATAGTCTGTTACCTGATACTTTAAACTGGCTTGACGTCTATTTGATAGGTATCAGCTGACGAAGAAGTGTATCTCAAATTTAATTTTTTACTAGTGGTGTTGATTGGCAATCCTGCGATCAGGACCGTATTAGTAATATTCTTATTGAATATTTGAATAAAAGAAATGACTATTGTTGTAAACAAGAAATTGCTTCAATATCCAGGCATTCGCAGCAAAAATGGGTAGTTAAAGGAAATAGATTATTTTATTGATTTGTATATCTTGTTAGAGACTATCACAATAAGCCTATATTTAGAAATAAAGCTTGCATCACTAGTGGGATATTTATTGGTTGAGACGTACAAGGTACAATTGGAGAAAAGTATAAAGTAAGTACATGGAGTAAGATTAATATAATAAGGTAGTTTAACTGAAGCTTAAGCTAAAAATGCTTCTATCTTTATTCTTACCTCATTTAAAGTGTACCTAATCATCATCATTCAGACCAGCCATACTGATATACTGAAAGACTCGCCGGATTTTCCGAGAAAATGTAAAATAAGCATAGACTTCAGAGCATAGATGAAAACGTCACCAAGTGTCAATTACTTGTTATTAGTAATGCTTCCACTCAATACAGCCCTGCATTCCTTCAAAGCTTAAGATTGGTACGTCATGACAATCGGGGGTATTTTTAGTTATCACTAGCTGAACAGCTGTTGGCTGTTGACACGGCTGACAGTCTGACAGTTTAAAGTATCGGGTAACAGGGTATACCTACTTTACTGAGAGCTATAACCTAAAGTAATATGAAACTCTATGTATGAAACGTCGACAGAACCAAACTGCCAAATGTTTGCTGACCGTTTAAAGGATTACATAAACTTCCTTGATTAAAATTCACAAGTAATAATTCTGAAATTTTCGTTAAAATGGCCTCTCGTCCGCCAAGAAGAAAATCACTGTCAGGCAGTATCGACATAGAAGGAAGTAGAGTATCGTACGAAATTTATAATGGCGGACTTGGAAAGAGATACTTCGACAAATTGGGTCAGGATTTAGATCAGATCATTCAGGTAATTCTATTGTGAGTACCAGTATTCTTCTAGAAGAACAACGGACTGTCGTTTCTGCTATGTGGAGGACGAAACAGCGAAGCACATTTTGTGCTCCTGTCCGGTACTGGAAAGAGCTAGGTTTCAGACTTTCGGATTCACCCAACTTGAACCTACTGACTTCAAGGAAGTTTAACTCATCACGAAAATTGCCTTTGTCAAGAGGTATGGATTATACAGTGAACTCTAATTAAGCGTGAGCCACAAAAGACAACTATTAAAATTAGACATTCATATCAATAATCAAACTTTACAATTTGTTGACTATACAAGGATTCTTGAAGTAGTTATTAACACCAAATTAAGGTTCATCGAGCACGTTAAAGGTCTAACTCAAAAAACTTAACTAAGGCTTCGTACCCTGATTGCAAACACAAGTTTTTTTAATTATAAATTACGCATTAAACTCTGTGAGGTGTTGGTAATATTTTGTACTTTCCTTGTTTGAATTACCTCACCAAGAAAGTAATACAAATTACACAAATAAATTGTGTTTGATTTATCTTTAGAATGCGTAAATTTGACCATGTTTTAGCTAAATACCCTATACCTAAATGGCCCAAAATGAGTGACTTGGTGAAGTATCATTATTTAGTTTTTGTACATAAATTATTGTTAACGTCACAGTCTCTTTATCTCAGAGAAAAAATATCATTCAACATTAATATACACAACAAAATTCTCAGGAATAGAATTGTTATAATACCACAACATACTGCGACATTATTTGAACGAAGTTTTTCATACAAGGTTGCTATTATTTATAATTCTTTACCAACACCATATAAACAATATTACTTATCAGTTTCTCGACAAAAATCAAATGTTTTGTATTTAACTCATCACTAACCTAACTGCTGCATAATCATAGATATATTATACAAACTACATTATATTATGTTTTAATAATTTTATCTCCTTTGATATTATAATATTTGTAATTGATTCCTGTTTTTTGTAACTGAATCGAGCAACTCAAAATTATCTGTAATTTTTAAAAACTTGTTGCTGACCTCATTGGTTAAGTTTAAGAGTGGCGGTCGCTGTAGGGTAATACCCCAATTGTTGGCACCTCGCTAATTGTTGGTATCTTACGCGATTTTTGTAGAATTTAACGAATTTCAGACAGCGGCTGCTAATTGCTGTGCTACTAGTCGAAGCGGCAACAGTATAAGGTACCATTGGTATAATTTCTATAAAAAATGTTCTCTCGCCAGTAGATGTTTGTCAGCAGAGAAGTGAGGATATCACGTGCAAGACTGCAGAATTAACGCGAAATTTAGACCGAGAGGTATTACAAAAGCACCCTCTATCTCGAAACAACTGGTGATACACCCACATTTTTGACAGAAATAGATCGTGTAAGGTCCAATTAAGTATATTTACTATGTACAACTTCTTTTTGGTCACCTATTTCCGTAAAAATCGGTGTGCCAATGATTGGAACCTATTTTTGCGAAGTCGCGTAATGTTGTCATGGGGTGCCAAGACCTTAGGACTGTGGACTAAATAAAGTTCCAATACTTGCCACTGCTCTGTTTTTCAACTGTGTAGCTTCCAGTACACTGTAAGTGGTTCAAACTAAAGCAAAATCATTTTTGCGTTCATCATAATGGCCTGGGAGGCTAGCGAAAAAAGTAAATTTGATATTTGTCCATGTTTGTGCTTGATATGTGCTTTTTTTATGTTATATGGCACTGGTCCAAGACCAACTGGCCAGCCTTCGTAATTCTGAGTACCTAGGTTATAGGAAATGGAAATCATTTATGTTATTATTTAATGTTAGTGTTTTACATAGTTATCCTATATCTATGTATGTGTATACCTGTGTACATTTAGATTTTTTTTTAATATTTTGTTATGATTACTTTCCAACTAAGCATTTTTTCCTTTTTTTTAGGTTTATACTTTTTTTTCTCAAGTATACAACATAAACAATCTGTTCAAGATTATATGCTTTACAATTTTTCGGTTAGTAAGTTAGTAATACTTAAATAACTAATTTTAGTTTGTGGACACAGTGATAATATAGAATTTTATACATATCACAATTTTCGTTTGACAGAATTTGAGATAGGTTTGTTGGTAAACATACAAAGCGAGCCATTTGATTATACAATTCACTAATATCATCGTTTGCTTGCCGGCATTCTAATATGCAGTGCTGAATGCTTCCTGCTTCTCCGCAGCTACACCTTGGATCCTCTCCTATTAGTCCAAACCTTGCACTGTATTCTGGACAGAGGCAGTGATGACTTCTCAGTCGACATAGAGTTCTTATAAATGGTCTACTGGATTCGCTGTAAAACCATGTTTTCCTGCGTAGGTGTGGTTGAACAGCGTGGTAATATATCCCAGAGACAGAGCTATTATAAAGTTCGTTCCACCTCTCGAATTGTTTTTGGTTTATTACGAATTTCATATCTGATGGGGGAATTTTAAAAATTTGGAATAGTGCTGCCATACCTTGTGGCCATTTTTGCTAACTTGTCAACAATTTCATTCTGTGGTACGCCTGCATGCCCTTTGATCCAATATATCGTTGTTGTTTTGTTCGAAACAAGTAGTTCCCGGTATGTACGCATGATACCCATTAATAGATGATTAGTACCTGGAGATGTACTGTAGTGTTCTAATTTTACTGCTACACTTTGGCTGTCTGTGAATATTACGAACTTCTGATGGCCACTCATGCTCAAGCAATATTCCAGTGCCTTGGATAGAGCCACAAGTTCCGCGGTGTATACAGAGCATTCTGGAGGTAACTTGAATTGTTCTTGATATTTGAGGTTATGATGGTAGAAAGCACATCCTGTTAATCCATTTATTTTGGATCCATCTGTAAATATCATCTGGGTTCCATAAAACTGTTCTTGAAGTAATCTGTTGAATTTTTGTGGCGTACTAGGGTCGCTTTCTGAGAAGCTAGTATACTTTACTTCAGGTCTAATGCCAAAAGTTGAATACTGTGGAAGGAAGTATGTGCTGATTTTATTTTTGAAGATTCTACTCTCATAATGGTGTAATTCCTCGTGACTTTCTACCATAAGGAGTAATCTTTTGTGAATCCAATATCTACTAGTTAGTCCTGTAATGAATAGTGAATAGATATGGTTAAAATCATCCTTGGTTATTAATTTAATCACTGCTCGATCACTCAACATCTTTCGTCTGAGAGTCAGTGGTGGCTCTACGCATTCAACTTCCATAACGTTTATCGGTGTAGTAGGCAGATATCCAATAGCAATCCTTAAACATTTATTTTTAACTTTTTCCAATATCGTATGAGTGATCTGTAGAATATAATTCAGGTATTGGGGTCAGCTCACCACCTATAATGACTGAATGTTCTTAATATGTTCAGGGAATTTTCACATCTTCTAATGGCGTAGTTGATATGCTCTTTCCAGTTTAGTTTTTTATCCAGAATAACACCTAAGTACTTGACTGATGATTGGTATCGGAATTCTTGACCTCCTAAAATAATGGAGTTGGGGGGGTTGAATCTCGACCTAGTGTACGTGCATACTGACGACTTACTATACGTTATTGCTGATCCATTATCATCAAACCATTTTTTGGCAGTGATGATTGCTGAGTCCAGGTTACTTATCGCTTCTGTTACAGTTTTGGCTCTAGTACTAATTGCATAATCGTCCGCATATTGATATATCTTTGTATCTTGTCGATTAAAGTGCTCCTCGAAATCATGCGTATATATTATGTACAAGATTGGACTTAAAATGGCTCCTTGTGGTAACCCTACTGATGTTGTGCTAGGGCCTACAAGTCCATCGTTTGTCCTGATATATATCTTTCTGTCACTGTAAAGTGATATAAGATGACATGCGAGTGTGTGTGGTATGCCTATTTGTAAGGCTTTGTCCAAAAGTATGGTTAAGTTCACATTGTCATATGCTCCAGAGTTATCTAAAAATGATATTGATGTGTGTTCACCTACGGAAAATCCTATTTGTATATTTGTAACTATACGCCCTACTAGATCTTGGGTGGAGCATTTCTTCCGAAAGCCTTGCTGTGAAGTTGACATGAGCTGATTTTGTTCCATGTAATGCTCCAGACGGTTCTTAATTAGTCGCTCGTAAGTCTTCAAAACACAAGATGCAAGAGCTATTGGTCTGTAGGGATCTGCTTGTTCTGCTGGTTTTCCTGGCTTCAGGATGGGTATTATAATGTACTCAAACCAACTATCGGGTATTTCTGTTCTGTTCGAGTATATCTCGTTGCATAGTTCTAAGAGCAAAATTTTGGTTTCTTTGGGCATATTATATAACATCGAATAATGAATGTGATCCTTCCCCGGAGCAGTATTATTGTGTTGTTTAAGTGCTCTGTCTAGTTCCCACAATTCAAATGGTTTGGTTAGCTCGTGTTGCACTGTAATTGTTTCTGTAGATTGCTGTATTGGCAAGGACACGTGACATGGCGTTAACTTTTTATGAAATTTTTCGACCCAATCTGCTGACGCATTTATAGGGAAGGTATTATTTTGCCTTCTATTTTTGTATAGGTTCAGTTGCTGCCAAACCTTTTTTATTGGAGTGTTTCTATTGAGTGAGATGCAAAAACTTCTCCAACTAGTTCGTTGTGTGTTTTTTATAATTTTTTTGGCTAGAGCATCTAGATTTTTGTAATGCATTAAGTTTGCTAAATTGGGATTGTTCTGATATGTGCTAAATGCTTGTTGACGATTTTTTACAGCTCTGTCACAGTTTTCATTCCACCATGGCTTTCCACGTCTAACTTGTGTTTTCTGTTTAAACTTCGGTATAGCTACGTCAGCAGACTGGTTTACATGGTCGATAAAGCTACTATAGTCTGTAATACTTTGTGGATTTAAATTGGAAGATAATAGTTGATTATATTGATTCCAATTTGCTTTGTTGATATTCCACTTCCTATATACCTTCATTAGTACATGCTCGGCAGTTAATGAACACTGTATAATGATTGGTATGTGGTCAGAGCCAGATGGGTCTGAAAAGGTGTTCCAAGTTAGATATGGTGAGAGATCTGGTGTACATATTGTTAAATCTATTGCTGAGTGCCGATTGTAACCCACATACTACAGCCAATACAAGTACATAAGTGATTTTTAACAATAGTCAACAATCTAAAATACTTTTTATTGTTTTATTGTTATTGAACTGCTAAATTATATCAGCTAGTACGTAGCATTTCAAGGTGCCAATAATTGGAACACTAGGCAGTCCTAAATCTATTTGTTGGCCCAAGGATAAATATCAGATCAAAAATAGAATTCTGTTATTGGTTTTTACGACAAACCAACCCTTTGGGAACTGCATAAGCAAATTGATTTACATTAGCACTTTCGCCTTCCCGGTACTTTGAAGGTATTTTGCAAAAGGCATTGGATAAGGTGCGTACAGGAAAGCAAAAAAAACTGTACCCAAAAATTTTGGGATGTCTATAGGTCAACCGTAAAGTTTAGACTGGAATACAACTTGAAAATTATGGAAAATAGTATATGTTGGAGAAGCTAGAATTGTGAATTGGATCTTGGAAAATTACAGAAAGGGGATTCCTAGGCGTCCTGTGGACCTCCAGGTGTCAGATAAAGAGCTCATGAATAGGAATCAGAGAAACGGTCTAGGTAAGGTTTGGTTGAAATGCCGTCCATAGCTGATTGAAGTACTTTTTGAAGGAACAACGTCTGCTCCTTTTGGCGTTGTGGAGGACATCAGAGGCTGGTTCATGGGTATCGAAAGGTACTTAAAATAAGAAGGGTTGTTCAACGGGGACAAAACATGCTTCCGGTGCAATCCAAACCTGGGAAATGTAAATGCTCCAAAAGGAAAAAGTCTGCGAAACAGATATGTGCAAGGCATAACAAAACTCTAAGAAGAATACAAAACTTGAGAGAACTTAAACTCGTGTATACGTCAGCCGAAACAATTTAGCCGACAATAATCATTACTGTATTACTAATTTATTTTATGCAGCACTGGTAGTAACGCTGTGAATCTGATTTGGCTTAATTTGGTACTCAGAATATCATTTTTTTGCAGATACCTGTCCTGAACTGTTTTGATTAAAGTTTTGTAATAACTACACTTGTTTCTTCATACAAAAGTTAAAATCAATCTATTTTAAACCACTACCTATAGTACAAAAAGCGTAGTGCCAATAATTAGCACCAGCCAGTGCCAACCATTGGGAAAAGGGTGCCAATAATACGGAATTTGCAGTTTTGTATTTTTGTGTTAATTCTTGGTTTTTCAGCTTGCTGCGAAATTATTTCACATCAGTTCAAAACTACAGTGATTTCTGGCTATATAATCATAGAAATCATACATTTCCTGCATTTGTGGAAGCAGTGCTCGTTATCTTCGAGGAAATGATACCTTAAAGTGCCAACAATTGGGGGTTTTACCCTAGTTATTATTATTTTACTTCCCACACCGATAGGTGAGGAGGTGAGGGGGGGAGCGAAAAATGTTTATCTACATAACGAAAATCCATGTCACTCATTTACGTCGGTCTGTCTGTCTGCCCGTCTGTCTGTTGGTGTGTCTGTCTGTCTGTTGGCGTCTTTCTACCCTCGTAATCTCAGCCACCGCTGCATGGAGTAGGTCAAATTTGGGTAGCGATATAGTGTGGAATCGTAGTAGGTAATGCTGCTATAATTTTGAAAATAGGTCCATGGGCCGCCTAATGATTAGCGAAAACTAAAAATTTCACTTCGTTTTTAGACGTTTTACGAGTTCATTTCAACTTTTTTTGGGTGGGTGTGAAATTGGGGCGGTGCGGGGGTAGGGGGCTGCAAAACTCAAAAATTTTTGGTGCTCGCAAAATACTCATATACAATGCGCTGAAAAAATGACTTTTGTGATATCATGTGCTTTTTAGACCCATTCCAATGTTGTCTTTGAAATTTATATGCGTGGAATAATTTGATACATATTATAATCCTATAAAGTGTATCTTGGATTGTGATGAAATTGTGACACCGTATTACTACCGTGGAGGAAATGGTAGCAGTGTTTTATTGTTGGAAGTCTTGGAGGGATCAACAAAAAAAGAAAAGGCAACAAGCAGAAAGTTCTGCCTACACATGTTTCACATGTTTTGTTAACATGAAATCCTGATGCTCTCTATTTCCGTCAATCGACCTATGGCGCACTGATAATCGCAAATAAGCGTGAAACAGCTGTCTGCGTACTAGTGGATTGACGGAGGTATAGAGCAACCCTCGTAAAAAAAGAAAAATTTCGTAGTCGCTCAAATTTCGTTTTTGGACGTTTCAAAGGACCACTGCTTACTTTTTTGATGAGGATGATGTAGATAATATAGAGGAACTCCAAATTTTTTGTTAGCACAAGACACTTGACACCATTTTTTTATCATTATTATTTTATATTACTATAATAGGGTCGCAGTAGAAGGAGGCATAATCAACTTTCAACCTAACCTAACCGTACTAAACGATCGTCTTCGTTTTTTGCTATAGCAAAAGATAGATAAAAGATAATAAGTTCAGAATCATTAAGGTGGGCCACACATGTTTCAATAATCTTCACAGCAACACTTTAAATGTTGATTTCTCCGTACCAAGTGCAATTATTTTGGGGATGCGTCGTGGGACAACTATGTATACATATTTTAATTCTCGAACAA
Organism: Callosobruchus maculatus; assembly: GCA_951848785.1. Taxonomy (NCBI): domain Eukaryota; kingdom Metazoa; phylum Arthropoda; class Insecta; order Coleoptera; family Chrysomelidae; genus Callosobruchus; species Callosobruchus maculatus. The sequence goes on along the minus strand of CATOUR010000064.1, from coordinate 745,344 downwards.
GGTAGACGTATCCACAGGCGTGACAGAAACCCGGGGTTCAGTGAGAGGTAGAGCGGTGAAGCTGGCGATCGAAATGAAGCAAAGAGGCATTAAGCACGATGACATAATAGTGATGTGCAGCAGGACGAATACTGATCAAGTTATAGTCGTACTGGCCGCACTGTTCATCGGCGCCAACTTGGCACCCTTGGATCCTGAGTTTAACTACAAGGAAGTCCTAGACCTTATGAAGCAGCTCAAGCCAAAGTTGTGTTTTGGTGACTCCAGAACCATCCCTCAATTTGACAGGATATTTCAGGTAGGTTCCCCAATTGTTTATTTTTACAGAAAGCAACTACGCCAAAAATAGAGCACCTTAATGCCGTATTCATAGTCGATACTTAAGGGTCCCTTAATATTTGAGGGTCCCTTAAGTAATGTTCTGTGTTTCGACACCTACTTGAGAGTCCTTACATAAGGTTCACTTGAGTAATAGGGTCCTTTTGCACGGCTTTTTCCAAAGTGCCAGTAGTAAAACGTTAACGGTTATTTACGTTATCAAACGATTCTAACGTTACGCTATGTATAGTATACAATTTTGACTTTTTGCATACACCTTTGTTTATCGTAGCATAGATGGTTCGTGCTTTAGTCTTTCAATATAGGTTTTACAGGACCACCGAGGCATGACATTTAACTCTAACGCTTCAGTTCCGTGATGTTAATACGCTGTTGCCGGAGATGCCTAATTTTGCAGCTTTTATTGGAAAATACTGTCAAATAAAACTGATGCAAGAAAACCTGATCCTTTTCTATAATGATAAACCAAATAGTAACTATACTGCTGCTATCAAAATCATCACGGTTCTGTGCTCATTGCGGCATAGCGTTTTGGACCTGGCAATACCGCCAATAATCATACGTACCGTAATCTTCCGTAGATAACGTACAACTTTATAGGTTATTAGCTTATTCGGTTATTTTGGGAAAACTGCGCATGTCACAAATAGCCGATAACGTGAAATAACGTCAGACAACATGTCAACATGACATTTCGTTAAGGCGGCTTTGTAGGTTAGCTTTGGAGTAAGGTGTTGTCAGTTTTCGTCACATCCAGAAAAATATTTGAAACAAAACATGAAATACTGGCACAAAACAAAAAGAGATAACAGAAAACATCAAAACGCGTAGGCATAGATTTAAAAAATCGACGTCGCTCAATGAGCCCAGCCATCTGGTAGTGTTGTCTAGGAAACAGATACACAAGGAGGGTTCCTTGAGTAACCCTCAAGTAACCCTCAAGTATCCTTAGAGTAATACTTATGGTACGCGCACATAAATCGGCATCGGACGGACGATACGGATCGGAGAAAAATACTTTCTATTAAATTTAATGGACCATCGCACATACATGTGGACGGTAGGCATCGAATTTTCAAATTCCGGCGAAAATACAGCAACTACTAGTAGTTAAAAGCCGGCCGATGCGTGCCGTGCGTAGGCATAGGCATAACAAATTGACTTATATTTGAAATATGACAACGTCGTCAAATATTTACCTGCCGTCTCGTAGATGTTGTCTAGAAAACAAATACACAAGAAAGGAAAGACTTGAGGTCCCGTGAAGTACCCTTTGAGTGTTACTGAGTATTACTTAAGAGACGACTATAAATACGACCCTTAGTAAATGAATCTCAAAATTGTAGCAATCACTCAGCTAACTCATTCTCTTGCTAATAGATAGAGCCATGCACCACGTTTGGATCTTTTTTTGCAACTTCACAACGTTATTGAGCTCTGAATCTAACCCAAATCTTCGACCTCTTTTATTTTATTATTTTTTTATTATTGTTATTACCTCAAGGCTCTGAATATGAATATAACAACAGTGAATTTCAACCCTGATCAAGCAGGCACAGTACAGTTTCGAAAGTTATTACTCGCTCATAAGGAAGACGAGAAATTTACACCAATCTTCGTAGAAGCTCCTAGAACTGAAGTTGCATTCATATTACCTACCCAGGGTACTACCGGTAAGTAACTATAGAATAGAATAGGATAGAATATATAATACGTTAGAAGATACCTACCCTGCCTCCCTCCTGGTAATGAGGAAGCCTATAGGCTTGCCAGACTCGGCACCAGAGGTCAGTTTGTTGGCCCGGAGCCCGTTATAGGATTAAATAGGGAGCAGCCCTCAAGAAGTGGGCGAACGACACCATAGAATAAACGGTGAGGCAAAGTGAGAGATACAAACAAGTCAAGCATTCTATAACCGGGCTAAACACATCTCATGGCTACGGAACCAAGGTTGATGGTCCATCAGAAACCTCGTGGTTGTTCTGACGGGGCACTGCAGGCTCAGGCGGCATCGATCACTATTAGGAATTGAAGAAGACTCCCTATGTATGGGTTGTGGACAGGCTGATAACACGGTCTACCACTTCCTGGCGAAATGTGAGTTGCTAGTTGGGCTTAGACACGAGATCTTTGGATCCGATAGAGTCCGGCCAGATGAATCACCCCCCCCCCCCCCAAACTGGACCGACATTCTGGCCTTTGTGAAAGGGTCGGAAGGTTTGGCAAAGAGGGGGAGGCAGGCAGTGATGGCTAAGGGGTGATCTTCGGGCATAGCAAAAGGGGCCTACTGGGGCCTACTTCACGGGTGCGGCCGCCCCATAGCTACTACTACTGCCCTGCCTCCCACTACAAGCGTAAGTGGCACCTGATGTCTTACCGAAATGTCATCCAAGACCTTTCTACATTGCAGAACGAGGCCTCGATGTAAACCTACAGGCCACTTGGCTGTCAGATCAGATAGAAATCCTCCTCCTAGGACCCTGAATTTCGTGAATACGAGAGGCACAACAACCTAAACTCGCGTATATTTCCGCTTGGAATTCAAGAGGGAGGGAGATACAACTTCGGAAAGTGTTAAAGCATACACTTTCATAGTAATGTCCTAGAAAGATACTGTTATTTCAGAAACTAAACCTGTAGCATCCTAAAATTCCACATAATTATGACGCTACCCATGTCCCATAAATAATTTATAATTGAGGTTCCTGAGAGTCCCACGGTGTCTATACTGACCTTAATGTAAAAGTTTTCTTTATTCAGGCGACATGCTCTAGTTCTATTGAAAAATTGCATAGTAATTATTTTTTTTGGATTGACAATCAAAGCGTTCATCAAGCACCATGATGTAAACTTTGAAGCTGTATAATCCAATGTTTGCCTCAACTCTTACACAGTTTCTGCATTAGCAGCAATCGTCGTATCATCAGCATTAAAACTAAACAATAAGAAGTTGTTATGGCAAGTCGTTAACAAATAGTATAAATAGGCCCAATATTGATCCCTGTGGAACACCTCTGTGAACATCATACTCATCTGAAAGATAACCCTCTATACAAACAACATATTTTCTACCACTAAGGTAAGACATTAGCCAGTTAAAAAGGTTACCCTTGAATTATACTTAATTCAATAGTATCGAATGCTTTCGACAGATTAAAAAAATGGCACCAACTAACATTTTATTGTCTAAATGTATTGTCTAAAATATTGTAAAAAATCATTTTGTGACTCAGATAATATCTTATATTTAGAAATAAAACTGATTATATACAGTCTTTTCTAATATTTTGCTAGTTACCGTTAAAATTGAGATAGTATGATAGTTATCTAGTCAATATTTATTTACTTTTTTGAAAATTGGGACAAATTTGCCTATTTTCAATGTTTCAGGGAATGCTGCTTCAATTAATAATTTATTGATGATATTATGAGAATTTGCAATATCCTGTGATTTCCTCTTATCTCTAGGTCTTCCCAAATTGATCTGCCTGTCACACGAGAACATCTTCGTCCAAACAGTCATCTTGCTAGAGATACTTGGTCAGCCGGATAAGGTAATCTCCTTCTTCCCAATATCCTGGTTCTTCCAGATGATCCTCGTCTGTCTCACCTTCGAAAGACCAGTCACCAGAATTATTCCAGTCATGTTCACCGAACGGAACGCTTGTAAAATCATACACGACTTTAGCATAAGACACGCTATCCTAGGCACTGATTATGCGATGAAAATGGCCAACAGTCCTGCACTAAGGGTAAGAATATGACAAAATAATAATAAGAACGGTCCAGTAAGAAAAAGTCGCTCTGGTTAATCTGTATTATAACCAGATGGCCTGTAAACTAGACACGAATTGTAGCTAAAGTACAAACCACAGAAGAATTCCACACGTTAACCGAGGAATTTGGCTAGTATACAGACTAACCACAGTATTTGGATAAAGTACGAACTAAATATTCCTACTAATATCTAATAAGTAACTATTTGGTTAGCATGCAAACTAAGCATTTCCTTTGGTTAATTAATAATAAGGTTTACAAACGAGTTGGTGGTTGTATATTACTAGAAATATTCAGTTCACTTTTTATCCAAATACTAAAGACAGTTTGTATATTAGCCAATTTGTATAATTTTTTGTGGTTTTTACTTCAATAACAATTCTTGGCTAGTTTACAAAGTCGCTGGACTGTACACAAACTAATCAACATTTCTTGCTATTTTAATAGAAAGGCAACCTTCTACTAAATTAACCAGTTATTTGGATAACTCAGATACTATCAAGCTAGTTGACAAACTATGCAGGTAGACACTTTAACCGTAACATATACATTTCTGCTGCTTTTGTTTATCAGGATTACAACCTGAACTGCCTAAGAGTGGTGATGATAGGAACGGTTAACACAATGAAGCACGACGTGCAAACTTTGAGGCAACTCATGCCTCACGTGAAATTCCTGCAGTGCTATTGCCTGACGGAGACCGGATGCATAGCTGCGACCAGACTGAGTAGCTACTCCAAGAGCATGTTTAAACAGGGCGGTATCGGCCCTCTCACCATGAACTGTCGAGTGAGGATCGTTGACACGGAAACCAGAAAGGGAGTGGGGCCGAACAGCTACGGGGAGCTGTTGTACACTGGGGATGGATTAATGTTAGGGTGAGTACCGTAAGAATGGACTAGTATCATGGGTTTGAAAACAATGATTAAATCATATTAACCTCTTACAAAAATGGATGTACCTCAGAGTAACAACTAAACATAGAGGTAGTAAACAACTAATTCTAATAGGCCAACATCTTTTCTTACGTTGTCATATCGACCACCAGATACGGCAATCATAATTGTTTACTATGTCTTAATTGTATAGTATCCAGAAATATTCCATTCTACGTTAAAAAGACGGTATTTTGATGGTTCAAAAATGATTACAGCAAAGTCAATAGATGTGTTCTCCTGCGATTTGTTTACGGTAACCTCCGACTGTCAAACGTTTGTTTTGTTTGTGAGTCTTTTATGCTTGGCCTGTAAAATCGAATTTGCTATTTGTTGGTAACCATAGTGAAGCTTTACGGACTTGATGTGCTATATTCGAGTGTCGTTTAACAGTTTTGCGAGATGGTACAGTGCAGAGCAGTGTTTGTAACATGGGTTGCATTGGAAGAATTTTCAGGTTAGTTGGCAATGTTTGGAGGCTGAAGTGTCAAAGGATGATGGCTTTGAGCACGCCATGCTGAAGTGGTTTGTTTACTACCTCTATGTTCAGTTGTTACTCTGAGGGATGTACTGTTGTATTTCGTTACTTTTTGCATCGTTTTGTTCACTAGTAATTCCATTTTAAAGTTTAAAACAAGGAATTTAAATTTATCCAATCGGTGCGATGCGCGCCATACAACAGCAGTGCATTGTTGCCTCATCAACTTCCAAATCGCAGTATTGACGCAATTTTCACGGGGTCCAAACTGAATGCCCGTACGCCCGGTGCAATTCAGTCGCCCACCCAAGCACTAACCGTGCACAAGGCTGGTGTTACCCCACTATCAAAGGCAGACGCTGTTCATCGCGCAGCCACGTGGGTCTCCTTTTTTGCCACTTACGCAGACTTTCAAAATCTTAGGTCACGAATCAGGACCAGCTAACATAGATATGTTTTCTCATCAACATTAAGAAAGTCTACATTAAAAAATCCAAGCTCAGTTTAATGGTTTGATGAAATTTGGCGCCACCTCCCGGACCATATCGCGGCTACTGTGCGACCTTCCACGATCATGAATCTGCCGCTGAATCATTTCTTTTGGGACTGTGCACACAAACGCAGTATAGAGGATCATATAAAGGTATGCATTGAATATTGGGACTTAAGTTAGAACGGCAACATGGCACACATACCCGTCTTCCGATTGGCTGTTCCCCTATAGTCCCGTGACGTCATGCGACTAGAAAAATTCAAATATTTTCCTCATTTCCTGAACCTTCCCGTGCCCAAAAAAATCATGGAAAAATATGAGAAGGTTCTTATGCCATATGCTATCATATACAGCCATAAAAAAAGTTCATGATACTAGTCCAGTCACCATTATTCAAAGCCATGCAATAACAATAGCAATATGACAAATAAATCGGTGTTCCAAAGGATTATACGAATTCATTAATTTGGACAGTAATATTAAATCAAGTACCACTTTGAAAGTATTCAAGACAAGATTAAAAAAGTATATTTTATGGTCAGAATCCCGCAGAGGTTGGAAGTCTATGGCGCTGTAGAAGTGTAGAAGCGCTGCGAGAGGATAAGTGTCAGTGCAGGTTGTACCGCAGGTACAGGTGTAGGTGCAGGTTGTAGCCGTCGGGAAACAAATTCTCCGGCAGCTCAATCTACAGCGTCAAAGTTCTCCAAAAGAAAAAATACTGAAGGAGGCTGGTTCTGGGAGTAGGGACATCGAACTGGTAAGGATGAGCTCGTAGAGCCTCTCTAGTGTTTTTCGTTCGGACGACCTTTGGTGTTATTATCTGGGAGAGCTCCCTTGAACATATTACGTGATAGATTCTGTGAAACAGAGACAGATGAGCCACCCTTCTAAGACGTTCCAGGCTGTAGAGGTCTTTTATGAGGTTGGGCGTATCGATTTAAATAATTGCTCTCCTTTGGATAGCATCCAGAAGCTTTAGAGAGTGCTTCGGAGCACATCCCCACACATGGGAGCAATACTCCAGCCATGATCGGATATGTGCCTTGTAGAGCAGCGGTAGTTGCTCTAGTGTATACAGCTTCCTACAGCAGAACAAAACTCCAGGCTTCTTGGATCCCGTTTTAGCAATACTGACGAAGTGATCGTGCCAAGACATGATGTTGTTGATCTTGATCCCTATAAGCCTGACGGAAGGTGAATCGACTATGGCGTGACCCTCCATTTCCACAGTTGGTAAGCCAACGTGAGACTTCTTTGTAAGTTTTGTGCCTGAGTTTTCTGTACGTTGAACTTTACTTTATTTACTAAACCCCACTCAACAATTGTTTTGATATTTACGTTGATTTCTTGCATATAAAAAATTTATAGTGATGCATTCATATAAAATGAATGTATAAAAGTTCCAACGCAATGTTTAATTTTGTACTCGATATGTATATTAGAGTATCGTCAGCAAATATTTGAATTTTAAAATGTTCCAAAATACCTGTTATGTGATTTATGAATAAAATAAGTAGTAATGGACCTAATTTACTGTCCTGTGATACTCTAACTGAAGTATACCTGACGCTTAAAAAAGTGTTTTCTATTTTAATTATATGACTTCTATTTATTAAGTAATTTTGGAAAATTTTATATACTGGTCCCCTGAACCCAGAGTGATGTAATTCCTTAACAACAGTTCCCTAACTATAGTATCAAACGCCCTCTTGAAATCTAAAATCACTGTTAATGTACATTTCTCCTCATCATCACACCTCCAATCTTCTACTACCACCCGAATTGCTATTTCCATAGAAAACGTCTTTCTGAATCTTACTTGTTATTTTGTCAATACTTGAATTTTTTCAATAAATTCCATAATTTGTTCATATATAATTCCGTCACAAAGCTTTTCAACATCTGGTAGTACACTTATTGGCCGCATATTTGTATATAACTCAAGAGTTGTTGAACTTTTGGTACAGGTGGAATGGTAGAACATTTCAAATGGAAATTTGCCATATGGCAAGCAGTGGTTCAACAGTAGGTAATAGTATATTGCTCAATGAGCGATGATGAAGTAATAAATCACGCAGTTGCAGTTCTCAGCACGAGCCGTAGGTGAGTGCTGTAAATCAACAAGTGAGTTATTATCATTATCGCAAGTTGAATACTATACTTTTTCCATAATCGAAGTTATAGATAGTACGATTTAAATGCATAATAATTGCACAATATTCGAATAAGCGTTTGACGTTTGATATCAATATTTGCGGCTATTACCGCGTCTATCTAATCGTATGCATTTCCAAGAGATTATACTAGATCCACCGAAGAAAAAGAGCGCAAAAATTTCATGGTGTTCACGTGCTCTCGAAATTTGTGAGACCTGTTTACACGGTAAACACCAACGGTAACAGTCAGTCCTTCCTGGAACGACAAATGGAAGGTGTCAGACAAAAGTGACGTGAGCCACCGATCTGTTGTTTTGAAAAAATTAGTTCTGTATTAAGCTGCCTTCTGGACTGTTCTAGTTAAAAAACACTCTTATTATAATTTTTTATATTCAAATAAAATTAAGAAAAAAATTACCAAACCCGACATAAGATTTATTAGGAATGGACCACCTATCTAGTTTAACAGTGTTGTTTAACAGTTGTTTTTCCTCAATCTCTGAATATGAATCACGACCACTTCTTTCAAGATGTTTTCAAAATCTTGACTTTAGAGATTCTTTCAAATGAGAGATGATTATGCAAAACGTGAGTGAGCCTGAAGACCAGCTTAATATTATGACCATCGTAGGACTTTGACCATATGAGTTTCTTATCCTAGCTTCATAACCTAATCAAATATTGAAAATACCCCTATCTGGTCTGCCAACGAATATACCTTCAAGGAATACGTTCAACCTAATCTTTGTACAGCTTTGATATCATATTTCATCTAGCAATCTACACTAACGACTTATAGTTTTTCAATAATGGTGTATATCTCACATATTGTGGATTATAATATTTATGCAGCGGCCATATTATAAGGAGGCGTCGACAAACAGCTGTGTATTTGATTCTTCGAGAGAGGTGGCCTGTTCTCCAAATTTGTCGGTGCCAGGCGTGCGCTTAGGCATTGGCATTTCCAAGTGATGTAAGCTTGCCTCTGACCAAGCCACGAGAACTCACTCTTTGCTCACCTGTTTTCCCGTTTCTCCGCTGGATGGATATTAATGAAAAAGTTCATTCATATCTGAAATTATTGCTTTGACAATATGGAAAAGAAACTTTCCCACAGATGTCGGCAAAATGTGAATAGTGGTTCAGGTCATTTATGCTCAATGTAGAAAGGAACCTCCAGGTTTTGGTATCAAATAAACGATTATAACCAAAATTATGTTAAATTCCTTATGGCACAACGCCATCCACATCGTGTTCGTTTCAAGAGGCGGTCTGCTGTGGTGTAAGCTTGCCTACGGCCAGGCGACAAGAATTCACTCATCTTGCGCGTGATCACTCTTTTTCTTCGCAGAGAATAGTACTGGTATCCAGTAGGCGGTGTTGATAAATAATTCACGGTGTTTATTTATAGGTAGTACAATTTGTTCAGAAATAGTTTGGTAATGGGAGTAGATGGAAGCAATTGATCTCCAGTTATATCAAAACACGCGCTTAAAATATTTTTAGATGAAATCTCACTAGGATTTCCATTTGGTTCCAATTGTAAGATGGCTTTTGGAAAATAAGTTTATATTTTGTTTTTAAATAATCCATAGCTTGGTTGTAGATTCTTTTAGTATACATAATTTGGCATCACCATCATCAGTTGAATCCACTAGCGTTATGTTTTGGGTGCTTATTCAACACCATGTCATATCTATATTGACAGGTACTTGAGGCAGCCAGAGAAAACCAAGCAGTCCATGGAAAAAGGCTTTTTCAAGACGGGCGACGTCGCCATGGTGGATGAAGATGGTTGGTTATACGTGAAAGGTCGGACGGACGATCTGATCACTATGGACGACTTTAAGTTCAGCCCTTTGGACCTCGAGGAGGTCATCTTAACCCATCCTGCCGTCAAGGATGTAGTTGTCATCGGAAATGACAGAGAAATCATTGCCCTTGTCAAGAAGCAACATAAAGATGTCTCTCTTTCGACGAATAGACTGCAACTGTAAGGCCCACTATAGTTAGTTAACTAGTTGTTAATAAACAAGTAGTTATTAGAGAGAAAAATAAATTGCAAGTGGTTTATGTCAAAAGGTCTGTCTTGCAGCCTCCCCAGGTGCACTCGCAGAACTCCTAGTTAACGTAAATAATAATAAACATGGGGAATGGGTTAGGGTCGACGGCTCATGACCGGGAGGTATCGGGTTCGATTCTCGTTAGAGGCAGACATTTATTTCTGGTTTTTTCAACAAAAAATAAATATCCATAAAAATAGCTCAGCGAAGAATCCCCACTTGAGCCTGCACTGTTGGCTTCTAACTAACAGTGCTGTTCCTATAGTGGTGCCGGGAAACAGTCACAAAGCCTACACAGAAGACGAGACTAATGAACAGAGCAGTCGATGCCGATGACACAGAAGTGAAAAAAAAGTAATAAACACGCGCACTGGCTCTAGACCGTACCACTGCGCTGTCACTGCTGTCAGTTATACACTGCCTGGCCGATGCCCAAGGGTACACATTAACAACTCATCCCCACTCTCCTATACCAGCCGATTTACCTCGCCCCGATCTCCCCGGTCTGTTTAACCAGTAGTAGAGTTTACTCAAAGACAATGTATGGGTCATCTATTTGTTTAGTGACTTTTGGAAATACCAACTTTGACGTCCTAGAGTCTACACTAACTGCCGATCTTTCAATCCTGGGATCTTACTTTAGCAGGTGGAAGCTAATGCCAAGTATGAGCAAAACAATAACATCGTGTTTTCACCCTAACATGAAATGGCAAAAAAGAGCTAAAGATTTACCTTAACGGCACCTTGCTACCCTATAATCCCACACTCAAATAACATAACTAGAAATAACATCCTGCAAAAATTATGTGGAAACTCTTGGGGCGTCTCCGCTTCTACGCTCCGTACCTCGGCCTGAGCCTTTGTTTCTCTGCGACTGAATTTTGCTCGCCAGTGTGGCTAAACAGCTCAGATGTCCAGTTAAACACTTCTATGAGAACTATTACGGGATGCGTCAAATCAACCCCAACTTACTGGCGATCAACACTCAGCCAAATAGCTTCACTACTCATCCGTCGAGAAAATACAATTCTGAAAGGATATAACAAAATAATACTCGATAAAAACATATCTATCTATCTCTTAAACTTTTCTTATACTATGTTAGTTTCCAACGACTTTTTATCTGAAATGACAATGGCGCCTCAGCGCAAATGCTTGCACCAGGCAACACGTGGCATCATGGCAACCCACACGATGAGAGCTGACGACGCGGCGCGATGGCAACAGCCTACGGTGCCGTTTCTTATACGGCACAAGCATAGTGAGATAAATCTTATCACACTCGCTTAAGAGTGACAGAGATAACGCTATGCTGGACGTTTGGACGGGTTTTAAATACGAAAATCCGAAGTAGATCGTACCAGGCACATTACCCATATTTCCATTCATGGTTCACTATTTTTGTTTTGTTTCAGCAGTTTCGATTTGTTTATGTTTGATGCTGCTGTCGGCTTTTCTCGTTAAAGGTTTGAAATTTAGATCTTATTAGTTTGAATGAGTCGTGCGCTGTTTTCGAATCGGTACCTCTTTTGTGTTTGATTAAAATATATCATTGGAGCGAAAATGAATAAAATTGGCGCACTAATAGATCCATTTAGTAATCTTCCGCTGGAAGAAAAACTGCAGATTAAGGAATTGGGACGTCCAACACCTGATTTTAAAATTGAAAGACTCGTGGTAGTGGACAGAAATCGCGTTGTCGTAAATTTAATAAAACTATTTATGATAAAAACAACTGGATAAGTGGCTGTGAAGAAGTTAACAAACTGTTTTGTTTTGTGTGTGTTCTATTTGGAGGCGATGACACTTGGGCAAAAAGAGGCACGGATGATCTTATTCATACATGGGAGAAAATGAAGACCCATGAAAAATCTAAACTGCATATGAATAGGTAATGTTTTTAGTTTATCTATGCTTGGTAAGTCGAACATAAAGACTCAGTTAAATTCGGCTTATCAGCTAGTTATAAGTATTTTTTTCAATTTTATATCGGTTTGAAATTTTGGCTGTCATTCTGGCACTACCTTTCTATGTTGGCACGAGCCGCCACTGTCTCTCCTTGCGCAGATTAACGTCCAGAAAGCCACCAATTACAACAGCTCCTCGAGCCTCATGGTTTTTGCCCTGCAATTAAATGGGCAGAAATTTGGGCGATCCAAACACCAGAAGAAATGAACAGTAATCTTACTGTTGGTCAAGAACCCCATGTTTTGAGCTCCACCAAAGGGAATGGTCAACTCTTATCAGAATTTGCACGTCACATGGAATGTGCGCTGATTCGTTGTTCAAATGAAACAAGTGCGAATCCCCACGGTGCGACTGTGAAGCAGAACGCCAAACTGGCATATAGTGCAAGAATGTGGCCTTAGAACATATCCAGGCAACAACAAGTACTTCCTCCAAGCCAAACCATCAGCCGTGGAATGGATTTCTAGGCTGGATATTAACCTATAGCCTAGTTGCGATTTAGATCTCAAAAAAAAACACAACAAACAAAAACGAAAAACGAAAAAAAAACAAAAAAAACTGTTTTACTATTTTATGACCCTTTTCATGCGTACTATATAATCATATGCTAATAATAAAAGTGACTTTGGTGTGGTGAACCGATGCCAAATGGCTACTATGGCTTCATTAGCCCCTATTCTTGTTGAGCGTGTATATCGTCTTCACCCTGTTTTTTTTTTCATCTCCAATTAGCTTCTAGAAGCTTTTTCCTTTTCTTTTTCTTTTTAGTGTTTCTATTACAATTGTTTGTATTTTTCTTCCACTGGCTGTTATTATTGTGGAGAACCTTGCATTTGATCATTCCGAATTTCAACCTAATGTCTGACGTACAGACCTCTGTTATACTCAGTTGCCTTTTGGGTGGTGGCATATATAGCATATATCATCCATAATAGAGGAGATGGTTGATTTTGTGTTGGTTGTCTTTCTTCACCTACTATTAATATTATTTGCTTGAGTGCCGTGTTATAGCGCCTGGAGCGTATGTCAGCACCATCAGTTTCTCATCCACACCGTATGATTGTCTTAAAAGATCATATAGCACTTGTAGATGCACACCTTAGAAAGCTATTATGAAGCCCCAGTTATTATGGTTTTTGTTATTTAAGATTCATAGCAGACCGATGTCCAGAGCGTCAACGACCTACCAAGATAATCTACATGGAGCACTTCCCAAGAACCTCAATTGGAAATGTTTTGAAAAGGATTCTACGCAGAGATTTGTTAGAGGTGAGGCACCATTGTAAAAACCTTGTATTGGGATTCACTTGTTACGAACACATTATATACAGGGTGGTCCACCTTATAATGGCGTATTTTGATGACATGGTAGATAACATTTAACATTATAATAATGATAATTTCTATACTGAAATCTGGGAAAGCTTTGATTTTGAGATACAGGGTGAACAAGTTTTAATTGAAATCTATATTATCTTGAATATTTCCTAAATGGCCGCTCAAAAAAATTTTAAATTTACCACACAAGATGAGCTAAGGATTCTCCATGATTTAAACGGATATAGCAAAGAATTACAAAAATCAGTGGTGGAGATATAGGTGTACAATTACTCTTTTTGAATAAACTATACACCACTAACTTTGTTACAAATAACAACAATATTATTCGATGTTTGATGTCTTCTGTAAACAAAAAAGCTTTCTTGTATTCTTTCGTACAACGCACCGTTTTCGAGAGATTTTTTTTGGTTATGTAGGATTACTGACAGCAAATAATCTGGAAATAGTCTGATTTATTTTTGACATCTTAACCAATTTAATACTTCTGAAGTATAACCAGGTTAAAACAAGTCTGGATATCATTCTTTAGCTTGACTTGCCTTTCCAATTTTCTAATCAAGAACATGCTGACGTATATTTTATTCATGGATTTTGTGATGTAAATTCAGCAGAAGTAGTTCGAGAATTAAGCATTAATATTTGGCTGGGAATCTACATAAACACTTGTCTGATTAGTACGTGCGTATGCCATGTTGTTCTTAACAACTACTAACAGTACCTGAGAGAATTGACAAACATCTCGAAAATAGTACATCGTTAGAAAAAAACACAAGAATACTTTTTATTTATTATTTTAAAAGGCATGCATCATCGAACCATATAATTGTTATTCGCAATAAAGTCAGTGGCGTGTTTTTTTTTAAGGAAAGAGCAATAATTGTATAGCTATATCTAAACCACTGGCTGTTATAATTCATCGTCATATTCCCTATATCATGGAGGATCTTTAGCTTATGTTGTTTAGCGATTTTAAAATTTTTCTAACCAGCGGTTTAGAAAATACTCAAAGTAATATAGACTTTTTTTATTTGAACACCCTGAATCCCGAAAGCGAAGCTTATTGGGCAATTGTTATTAATTTAACATTATCTATGATGTTATAAAGTTATGATATAATAAGGTGGAGCACCGTGTATAGGAAACTATTGCTTTCTGGGCAGTGACTCAAAAATACTTAAGTGTCAGTTCATTTCAACAAATTGATATGGTGTTTTTTTATTTTTTGGTTCTCGATTATTTTTGTTAGTTAGTAAGTTATATTTTGAAAAATAATAATGATATCTGCATGATATCTGTTTAAAGTTTGTATAATAATTCCATAAAGACAAGCGCGTCAATGTTAATACTCGGTCATTAAGGGTTTAGGGTATAGCGCGCGAAATTGAGAATTTAAGAAGGGACGTATTCCCGTGTTAGCGAGGAGGCGTGGCCGCCTGTTCCCTTTCTCCAGTGTGTGTGTCTAAGATGAGGGGAGATAAGTCCAAAAATCCAAAGGTAAGGTCAAAAGGTCCAAAAGTCACCATAAAAATGAATTTCGCATTTCCAAGCTCCTGACGTTACCTTTAAACTTACAGTAATGACTCAAAGAGCAAGTTGAAGAAGAAAGCTTGCGCTTGTGCAACTATTTAGCCTTTTTTTGATATCGTGTTTGGTTGTTAAATTACAGGCATTTATAGAATGTACGATTTTGCATTGCGAGTTTTTTTGCACATTAAAAAACTTTTTTGAGAAAATCGAAAATAGTTGTCATTCATTAAGGTCTTAACTATCGCCTTCTGAAATATTATATATGTAGTTTGAAAATAAAGTGAGTTATGCGAGAAATTGTGAGTCCGTGAGTCCAAAAGATTATTTTATAAAAATCTACATCTATTTTGTACCTTCAAAAATTAATGATTTAATGATCTCCTGACAGATTATACTTTATAGATTTTTCTTGCTAAAAATGAACCGATTCTGTTAGTCAGTTAACCACCAGATTTAAAATTTTCTTTATCTTGAATCCACAGTGAATTCTCAATTGTAGTAGTACTAGTAGTAGTGTAAATTTATTTAGCATAAATGCTACAATACAACTGTTACCAAGATTGCCACAAACTAACTTATTTCGCTATGTGTATATACACTCATTTTATAAGATTCCATCACGATACATTCTGCATATCCAAGAAATACATCCTTGCCTGCAACTTTTATAAACAAGTTATCGACCGATTCGGTACTGTATATTTCCTCCAATCGAATAGTTATTATAGTGATCGTTTAATTCTATAAAATTATCTTAAACTTCAGGCAATAAATGATTTTTCAATCTAAATATGAAAATGAGAACTAGATACAATATAAAATTCTTCAACCATTGAAATTCTTTCGACATATAACTTACCGTTGTGAACTTACGTTTATTCAAAATTATTCTCATTGGTTAATTTTGCAACACTTGTAATTTTGAAAATATGGCTTCATTTGCAGTACATAAAATCGTTGAACAGTACAATTAGTGAGGAAGAATTATAGTGTTCACACGATTGTTTTAGAATAGACACTGAAACTTTGGAAATTCTATAAAAGTAATTCATCTTTTTGGATATTTCTGAAACAATATGATAAAAGTTATCCTTGATTTTTAATTTACTATCTACATATATGTCCAGATATTTGATATATGTAACCGCTTCAATTTTGTCATTATTAGGGGTGTTTCGTTTAAATGGTTGTCTATTATCATACATTTTGTTCTATTAGTATTCAGTTTAGGTATATTTGAATTCAACCAATTGATGATTTCCTTCATGTCGTCACTGTTGGTCAGGAAAATATCATTATGTACAGGTTTGATACTCTCTTAATTCTAATTTCTTGGTCGCTCACTATGCCTGCCATCACGATAGCGCTTGTTGCATTTCTTCATGATGGGTAGCGTCTAATCCTCTATTAACTGGCCTAATTATTAACGCTGCCTTTTAGATGAAGATCCACTATACAAGTAGTATCGCCAGTATCGAGACCACAGCTGTAAGGAGGTCAACAAGCGTGGAACGCCCTTCGGTATCCTCCAGCTTTGTAAGCTTGGACAGCAGACGTGACACTTCATACAGCGAAACTTCATTCAAAAATGAAAGATTTATTAGTGACGTGCTATCATCTAATATGCTCAGAACAGTGTATGGCAATTACATGTATGAGGAGATGCTGGAAGAACACATAAACGAAAACACTCAATAAATCATTGTGGATAGTTTAAAAGTGCTTATTTCATTGTAGATTAATCAGACTTCCGAATAACAGCGGAAGGTCTAACTTAAGAAAATGTCAGAAAGGCAAATCTATATACACGATATCCATTAACTAGTACTATATGCAAGTGCTCGGGTGATCTATGAAAACTGTGTCATACAGGGTTATTCACGTTATTCGCCGCGGAGCATTATGGCTAAAGTGTTTGATAAAAAAGAAAATAATAATTTCGGATGGATAGAGACCCATAAAAGATACATTCTAAATATATTTTCATGTTATACCCATAAAGGACCATAAAGGATACATTTTAAAAATATTTTCATGTTATACACGGTGTGCCAAAAACACGAAATGTATCAAAGTTATGTTTTTTTTTAATGGAACATCCCGTATATTATTGCATATTCAGATTCCTTGGTGAATTCTAGCGTGACTTTGTGTATCATACATGGGACTTAAAGCGAACCGTTTAGGTGTAAATTACCATTCTCGGTATAAGTAGATATCAGGAAAAAATTGAATATCGCAGAGATTATAAAATTTGGAAGGCTGTGACTTTGCCGTATTACTAATCATAAAATGCGTCAGCTTTGATGAGACTGTCAAATTTAAATTACGTTTATGCTTGGAGAAATCGGTCGATTAATTAAGGAAAGTACGATCAGCGATAACTTGATTTTTTCAAATGGGTACGCCTAATTTTTTTTATACGGTTAAACGTAGAATCTGATAATCTTTCTAATGATATCAGGTTGTGGATATCAATCTCCGGTAGTTTTCACGTTATTCTGAATTTTCAAACAAATCGGCGTTTTTCAATTTTCCTACCTATAAGCAACATAACAGGCCATGACATAGAAACAAGAACCTGTTCAGGTAGAAGAAAACAACTAAGCAGAAAAAAACACACGAACTAGACTAAAGGGACAAGAGATTATAAAAATGGACTAGTATCATGGGTCTGAAAACAATGATTAAATCATTGTAACCCCTTAGTGTATACAAAAATAGGTGTATTGATGCATTTCGTTACCCCCTGCATCATTTTGTTCACTAGTAATTTCGTTTTAAAGTTTAAAAGAAAGAATTTAAATTTAGCCAATGACAGCGAAAGGCGCCATACGTTAGCAGTGCATTGTTGCCACGATAAATTACCAAATCGCGGTACTGACCCAATTTTCACGGAACAAACTAGTGTTTTATGCTCTGTCTGGCGTCAGTTTCGTAAGGGGGTGCCCTATAGGTTTCGTCCGTTTCACCTTTTGGCTGTGCCACGTGAAAGAAGGTTGTCAAATGAAATGAAACCTAACCCTATAATTTTATGAATTGCCTGTCATCGACGCGTCCACTTTTGTCTTTAGTTATTGTGCAGTGAATGTTTTTAAGAAGTTGTTACATTTCAGCATTAGTGTGCCTTACCTTTACCTGTGAAACACGAACCGATTATAAACAAAAAGCGAAAAAACAATACACACGACAAATAATACAGTCTACGACACATAACGCAGATGCACAACATAGATAGGATGACATGTCAGCTGTCAATAATGGATCAGGAGCACACGAGCCTTAACCTAGATCATGGCCGACACTCCTACCTAGATCATGGCCGACTCTACTACCCAGGTCATGGCCGCTGGATCACGGAACACAAGGCGATAAACGTCAGCCGTATGTTCGCTCAGATCAGGTAGATCGACAACACAGCACACGTATCCGTCTTCCGATTGGCTGTTCCCCTATAGGGCCGTGACGTCACGGCCCTAGCGAAATTCAAATATTTTCCTCATTTTCTCGATTTTCCCGTGCTCAAAAAAATCGCGGAAAAATTTGAGAAGGTTCTTATGCCATACTCTATCATATGCAATCATAAAAAAAATTCATGATACTAGCCCATTACAATCACAACAAATAAAGTCTAACCGGAAACAACGGCGGTAACATATCTTTGGCCAAAGAGAAGCTGGAGTATGGCAGAAGTGGATTTTTTCACGGCCTACTAGCTACTGCAATGTACTAGATATTGGCAATTTCCAAAACCATTAAAAATTTAGAATGAAACGAAAACTACTAAACAATGTTGTAGGCACTTTATTATTTTCATAATAAAATTTCACATTTAATGATATAAAAAAGTATGCAATTCTGCCAAAACTCAAGTCAAAAGTACCTCTGACTAGAGTTCTGAAAATTCTTCAGTACCTATTAGCAAGATCGCAGAACATGAAGAATGAACTAAAATTTGTTCAAATTATAAAACATAACTTAAATGGCAGAAAATTTAAATCTGATTTGTCAGTATTCCTTTTTTGCAATATTGCTAATAGATATTGGAAAATAGAAGGGCTCCAGTCAGAGGTATCGACTTCGACGCAAATTACTACTTTTTTACACCATTACATATGATTGATAATTGCGTGCTGGACCAACAGTCGCTGGTTGTTTTTGTTTCATATCAGGGTTTTTAATTATCTTGGAAATTCTTAACCTCTAGTAAATTGCGGTAGCCATTAGACTGTAAAAAATATCTATTACTGCCATACTCCAGCTTCTCTTTGACCTTAGAGATGTTACCGCCGTTGTTTCTGGTTAGACTTTGTTTGTTGTGGGTAATTTTTATAATATTGTCCCTTCAGTCTAGTTCGTGTGTATTTTTCTGCTAAGTTAGTTGTTTTCTTCTACCTGAACAGGTTTTTGTTCATATTCATGACCTGCTACGTTGTTTATAATAATAATAATAATAATAATAATAATAATGTTTATTCCTTTAGATAAAATCAGTTCAATACATGTACAATCACAAATAGAGGAAATAAACATGCAACATCCACAAAAGTAAAACTTGTGCGTGGATTAACAAAAATTATATCTGTACGTACATTTATAGTGACATATTAGGTAAGAGAGTCCATATCGGTCAACATTATCTGACGCCACAAATTTCATTTTTTCTGGTTTTGTCTTCACGGTAGCTCCAGGTTTTTCATTCTTTTCTTCTACTACTGGTGTTTTCAATATAAAGTCATTTAAGCTATCCTCGAGGTATGTTAACTTGGTGAAATTTTCTGGTACACTGCGATGTTGCGGTGGTCGTTCTTTTGCTGCTCCTTTCGTTACAAGTGTCTCGTCCGATACTTCGTTAGAACTGTTTATGTTATCCATCATTTCCAAGTCCGCCAGAGTATAGTGCTCGTCGTTAATTTGTAGCTTATTTCCTTTAATTTTCGCGTAATAGCTTTTTTCTCGGGCTTCTTTCATATGTTGGGTTAGCTTCTTCTTCTCCTCCCGATCTTTAAAGCTGAGGTCATCACTAATAAAAATGTTTGTTCCTTTCAATTTATAACATTTCTTTAGTACCAGGGATTTCTTCAAATAAGAAACAAATTTCACTTTTATTATTGTTTTTTCCTTGTTTTTGAATTTAAACAGATCATTTATATCACTTTCAACAATATTTAGTTCTAACTTTGTATTGAACAGCTCTAGCACGAACGGCAGTAACTTACCGTAATCTTTAGGAGGAGTGGTACCAAATAACATTATGTTGTTTTTTCTTTCAGCACGGTCTAGTATCTGACACTCTTTTTCAAGTTTCTCACATCTAGTTTCTAAGAGTTTCACATCGTTTGCACAATCTCCTAATTTTTTTATCAACTTCTTGTTCTCCTCTTCAATTTTCAGAATTAGCTCCGTCTTAATGCTTTCTCCAACGTTCATCAAGGCATTAAGTATGTCACTATTAGTGACTGATTCTCCCATTTTTGTGTATATATGTTTACTAATTTCACTGTTCTATGGCACAGACTTGGTTTTGTTTTTGGTACAGTTATCACTGCAAACTATCAAAATACTTATTTAACACTTCCGTATCACATTGGTATATTCATATTTGCACTTGCGATACCATTAACTAGTACTGGAAGCAGAATGCTTTAATTAATATCGCTTTTATCCACCAAAAAACTCGTTATTTTGGCAGAGATAGGTGCTGTGATGCGGACTCTCTCACTACATCCCCCTCTCTCTCTCTCTCTTATGGGTAGGAAAATTGAAAAACGCCGATTTGTTTGAAATTTTAAAATTAAATGTAACCTACTAGAGATTGATATTCATAACCTTATATCATTAAAAAGGTTATCAAATTTTACGTTTAACCGTATAAAAAAAATTAGGCATTCCCATTTGAAAAAATCAAGTTATCGCTGATCCAAGTTTCCTTATTTAATCGACCGATTACTCCAAGCATATACGTAATTTAAATTTGACAGTCTTACCAAAGCTGACTCATTTTATGTTTAGTAATACGGCAAAGTCACAGCCTTCCAAATTTTATAATCTCTGCGATATTAAATTTTTTCCTACTTATACCGAAAATGGTGATTTACACCTAAACGGTTTACTTTAAGTCCCATATATGATACATAAGGTCACACTAGAATTTACCAAGGAATCTGAATATGCAATAATATATGGGGTGTTCTATTTAAAAAAACATAACTTTGATACATTTCCTGTTTTTGGGACACCCTGTATAATATGAAAATATTTTTAAAATGTAGCCTTTATGGGTATACTTTGTTTAAGTCCCTAGAGGTAACCATTTTCGAGATAATCTTGATTGAAATTTACAATGCGACTGAATTATCGGTATTTCAGCACAAATGAAAATTAGGCTCATACTTTTACATACCATTTACGAAGTACTTTTAAACTTCAACATCACCTATTTCAAAACTAGATATGTTTGAAGTATATTTTTATTTTCTAATATTAATTCGTGTGCGAATACGGGTAATTCTTTTTATCAGATTTTACAACTAATTGATGTGCCTTGGAAACTTCTTGAAAACGATTATCTCTGGCGACTTAAAGTATATGTTTTTTACTTCCCACACCGATAGGTGAGGGGAGTATTGTAATTGCGAAAATTTTCTATTTTGAGATAATACGTTCTTTGGGCGTTTTATGATGTCTATATAACGAAAATCCACCTGACTCATTTAGGTCGGTCTGTATGTCTGTCGGTCTGTCTGTTCGCGTTTTTCTATCCGTAATATGCTGTGAGGTCCTAGTAGGTAATGCTGTTATAATCTTGAAAATCGGTGCAGAGGCGGCGGAGTAACTAGCAAAAAACGAAAAAAATTAAGTATCCCTCAAACTTCGCTTTTAGACGTTTTAGGGTTCCTGATCATTCTTTACTTTTTTTGGATGGGGGTGAAATTGGGGTGGTTAGGGGGTGGGGGTTGTAAAATTTGTTCTACCCATAATAGGCTGTCCATTGACCTGTCAAAGAAAGACCTAGCGGTTTTTAGGTCCATCCAAAAATTGCCTTGGCTATTACAGTATTACAGAAATCAAGGGACTATTGCCTTAGACTGTTCTGTATTGAGTGATGTGGGAATTATCGAATTGATCTTAATGAAACTTTGACACACACTATTATTACCGTGACAAGGATGAAAAACGTGTATCGTTTTTAAAAACCGTGCCAGTGGTGGCACAGCAACAATAAAAAATGTAGTCAAGTTGATTGACTCAGTACTTCCCACACATTCCGATGATACCAGTTGTATTATTTTCCCACAGCATGAAACTATTATCTAGATACGAGCCGGGTACCAGATGGCGCACCGGCAGAACTCTTTCTGTCTGCTTTTTATAGTCTAGATGTCCCTGCAACCAAATCATTGCTCCCCGACTGCAAAAAAGTGTTTTATTCTACTAGGTGCTTCTTTCACAGGTCAATGGACAATTTATTATGAATACAACAAATTTTTGAGTTTTACAAACAAACCCTCACCCCCGAACCACCCCAATTTCGCCCCCAACCAAAAAAAACTTCTTAAATGATCAGGAACCCCTAAAAAGTCTAAAACGAAGTTTGAGGTGTTTTTTATATTTTTAGTTTTTTTATTATTGCCGCGCTGCCACTGAAATGATTTCTAAAAACCATACGCGCTTTCTATACTCGTCGCGGTAATAAATCTGTGTCAAAATGTTATGTCAAAGTCAATTCAAAAGTTTCCACGTACACAATACAGAACGATCCAAAGTAATACCCGTATGTACTTTGTATGCATCAGAAAGTTCAAGTCCCTTGGTTTCTGTAATCGGCAGGGCAATGTTCGGATGGACCTAAAAAAGTGTATTATGCCGCTAGGTCTTTGTCTCTCAGGTCAGTAGACAGCCTATTTTGAGTACAACAAATTTTTCAGATTCACAACCCCCCACCCCCCAACCACCCTAATTTCACCCCCACCCCAAAAAAAGTAGAACGTGATCAGAAACCCCTGAAACGCCTAAAAACGAAGTTTGAGCTGTTTTCATATTTTTAGTTTTTTTAATATTGCTGCGCCGCCACTGGGACGATTTCTAAAAATCAGACGCGTTTTCCATCCTCGCCAAAGTAGTAATACTGTGCCGAAATTTCATTAACATCAATTCAGTAATTTCAACATTATAAAATACAGAACGATCTAAAGCAATACTCGTATGTATACATCGGAAAATTCTCTAAGTCCCTTGGTTCCTGTAATACACAAGGCAATGTTCGGATGGACCTAAAAAAGTATATTATACCGCTAGGTCTTTCTCTCTCAGGTCAGTAGACAGCCTATTACGAGTACAACAAATTTTTCAGATTTACAACCCCCCACCCCCCAACCACCCCAATTTCACCCCCACCCAAAAAAAAGTAGAAAATGATCAGGAACCCCTAAAACGCCTAAAAACGAAGTTTGAGGCATATTTGAATTTTTTCGTTTTTTGCTAATTACTCCACCGCCCATGCACCGATTTTCAAAATTGTAGCAACATTACCTACTACGACCCTACACCATATCACTACCAAAATTTCATCAAAATCTATGCAGCGGTTACTGAGATTAGGAGGCTAGAAGAACGCCAAACAGACAGACAGACCGACAGACAGACCGACAGACAGACAGACAGACAGACCGACGGAAATGAGTGACGTGGATTTTCGTGATGTAGGCATCATAAAACGCCCAAAAAGTGTATTATCTCAAAATCGAAAATTTTCGCGATCACAATACTCCCCTCACCTATCGGTTGTGGAAAATTAAAAAGTTTTTGTGTTTATAATAGGCTCTCCATTGATCTACGAAAGAAGAACCTAGCGGCGTAATAGACTTTCTTAGATCCATCGGAGCATTGGCTTGCCTATTACAGAAACCAGGGAAATTTTCTGATGTATAGCTACGGGTATTGGTTTAGATCTTCCTGTATTGTGTAACCTGAAATTTATTTTAGTGAAATTTCGACCCAGTATTGTTACCGTGGCGAGAATGGAAAATTCGTATGGTTCTTAGAGATTGTAGCAGTAACGGCGCAGAAAAAAATGAAAAAGTAAAAATATAAAAATATCTGAACCTTCATTTTAGGCAATTCAGACAGAACTTTGGAGTGCGGTATTGTCAGTTTCTATCACACCCGGAAAAATGTCCGACAAAAAATACGAAATACTGGCACAAAACAAAAAGAGATAACAGAAAACATCAAAATGTGTAGGCATAGACATAACAAATTGACTCATATTTGAAATATGACAACGTCGGCGAATGAACCCCGCCGTCTGGTAGATGTTGTCTAGGGAACAGATACACAAGGAAAGCCACACTTGAGGGTCCGTTGAGTAACCCTCAAGTATCCCTTGAATAATACTTAAGGTATACTTGAAAAGAGACTATGAATACGGACCTTAGACACGTTCCAAATAGTTTGGAATTTGAATTCCCACTCGAAACAGGAAAACTTGGGATTGAGAAACTGTAGAAAAGTCACGCATGCATTTATTGTGAAACTCATTCTGCATTTCTGAGACTAAGATGATGATAAGTATTATAAACGCATTCTAATCCTAGATTTTCCTGTTTCCAGGTGGAAATCCAATACAGCGGAAGCGTGGCGAGCATCTCGACAAGAGGTGGACGAAAATTTCGGGAATATATTCCAAAAAAACGCCATTCTGAAGAATCTGAAGACTCAGACGTGACAACCTTGCAACTGTCAACTTGCGAGATCTTGACCGAGTACCCCTTTGTCGCTTTGGCTGGAAGCGATGCGGAAGACGCGGCCTTGAGCGCGGCCACGAACATGTTAGATGACGTATTTGGGATACCAAGGAACATTTTGGCCACATTTTGGCCCGCAGATGATAAATAAATACTTGGAACTTATATTTAGTAGTTGATTCCCTACTAGCAAAGATCAACTATAAGCAGCGAGTAAAAGGATTGTTCAGATGTAAAATTGTTGTACTGTTGTTTCCTAAACACTAATTTTCTGTTTAAATCCTGTCCACAATGCCATTTTGCTCCCTGCAGCATATTTGTTCTTTAGATTAAGAACATTCTTAAAGCAAGTTTATACAACATCTTAAGCGATAAGTTTGGAACTGTTGTATAAACACGTATTAAAGCATTTCTATGCAACAGATCACCTGCCTCCTGCCTGCATAAAAAAGCTACGTAAGAGCTCTGTTAGAATGACTTTCCGAGACGTTCAATTCCTTTTGTAGTATTTATAAGTATAACAAACCTTCACCTTATTGCTTTAGCATGAGAAATATGTATTTTAATCAGAATATTGCTCTCAGCAGTAGCTTTTATACAACTGTTGTTTAGTAGCTGTTAAAAGCTGTCAATGTCAACTGTATTGGAGCGATTACCAGACAGAAAATCGGCTAGTATATTTTTGTTGTTTAATGTATTTAGAAACTCCCATATAGTATAGTCTAGTACCTACATGGCGGCGGAGGCGGGGCTATGCCAAATTGCTGTATAATAACTGCCGATAACATCATCAACATAGATGATACTTTGGCGCGTTTAGCCATTGCTGGTGAATAATTTGTGGATACTGACTACCCCAGAAGCGATGGTTCTGCTTATTCAGTCTAAAGGCATAATTATGGGTTATCTGTATTTTGTGGAGGAACAAGTGCAAATATATAATATATATTATCCCTTTGTTTGTTGAAAATTTGTCTCTTATCACCGAAAATTCTTTGCAGTTGGAACATCGCGTCATCCACATTTTCTACGGTATTCTCGTTGAGATAGGAAATCGACAGACTACTTTGTTAAAAATAATTCTGATTTCGGCACGTTCTCGAGGCGTATACCGATTCATACAGATTTTTCCAAGTATCTACTTTACAACTGACAGAAACATTCAAACAGATGTTAACTACAAACGAAACCGTGACAACATTTCATAGGGTATTTGATTTTGCGCCACCTTGTACATACTGGTGTATTCTGTACATATACACGATACACCTAAAATGAAATTGGAACAAACTTCTCTATGGTAAGTAACATTTATTAGCAAGTACATCCATTAGCCATATATAAGAGAGAACAGTAATAAATGCATTATCATGATATTAAGATATGGTATTATACAGGGTGTAACTAAATAAGTGTAACATATTTAAGAGGGTGATTCCACATGGAAAAAAATATAGTATCTTTCATATGAAGTAACTTAAAATTGCAGCATCCCTTGTTAAGATGCAGCCCCTTAAAGGGAGTACATAAAATTTCTTTAACATTTTTTCACAAGCACTAAAAAAACAAAAAAATAAAAAAAAACAATATTTAAGTTAACCTGACATTTTCTACTACCAAAAAAAAACACTTAGCCAGTAATTTATTTGGTTTACCCCATGGTTATAACGGGTGAGAAACGCAATCCCTAAAATTTATTTCCAATCAGTCTTATTATTTGTTTACCATTCAAAAATATATTTCCAATAGCCAGTTTCATTCTAAACAAAAAATGTTTCTTGAATTTTTTGCCCAAAATGGCCAAAATAAACCTGTTCGCAGCAAAAAATTATTTATTATGATGTATACCTGTAGCTGTTCATGAAATAATTTTTTGCTGCGAACTGGTTTATTTGGGGCTGAGAACTCAAGAGATATTTTTTGTTTATAGTGAAACAAGGTGTCGGGAATAAATTTTTAAGTGGTAAACAAATAAGACAGAAGGTTGCATTGAAAATAAAATTTAAGGGGTTGCGTTTTCCACCCTTTACAACCTTGGGGTAAACCAAATAAATTACTCGCTGAATGTTTTTTAGTAGCAGAAAATTTCAGGTTAATTTTAATATTGTATCTTTTTTAGTGCTTGTGAAAAAAATTGTTAAACAAATTTTATGTACCTCCTTTAAGGGGCTGTATCTCAACGAGGGATGCTCCAATTAAGTTTCCTTATATGAAAGATCCTATCTTTTTTTGATGAGGAATCATCCCCTTATATGTTTTACACTTATTTAGTTACAACCTGTGTAATCTTAGGCAGTACTTAGATGAACTTAGATTAATCTAAAATCCTTAGCAAATGAAAATATTGAGCTTCATTAGCAGACAATGGAAAAACAGGGTAGGAGTAATCATAACTTCTGAGATATAAAAAAAGATGCACAATTCTGCTTTTCCACTGTTAAGTAGCATATTAATAGCCCAAAAATTATGTGACTTAAGAATCGCTCTCAGAGGAATCATCACATTGATAATCAGGCACACATTCCCCATCTTTTCTCAAATATCCTTTGGCACAATAGCATCCAGGTGCATATTGATCACCATCATCGCATCTTTCTGGATCATCGCAGTATTCTCTAGAAGGCTTATATTCTAGGAATCTTTCGTTTGTGGGACATTCTTTCAATTTATCTCTAGCCTCATAGTGACAATCTTCTTTTGGTAAACATAAACCGTTCTGTCTCAAATAGCCTTCTTTACAATAGCAGCCAGGAGAATAACGTCTTAATTTTAGATCACACTTCTTCGATTCTAAATCGTCACACGTTTGGTGACATGGTTCATACTCGGAATATTCTTCGTTAAGTCCACATTCGTTGCCTTTGGAGCATCTTTCTTTAGGGATGCATGTCCCATCTTTTCTTAAGTATCCTGGATAACAGTAGCACCCTGGGGCGAACTGCTTCTCTGTCTTATCTTCTCTTCCTCCCCGATCTTCACAGTTTTCAGAAAAAGGCTTATAGGCCTGGAATACTTCATTTATTCCGCAAGTTTTTGTATGCTTTTCAAAATGGATTTTACATTGGCTTTTTGGAATGCAAATACCGCCTTTTCTTAAGTATCCTTCCCTACAGTAACAACCTGGTGCATTCTTCTTCAATATTCTGTCACATTTCGTGGATGATAGATCATCGCAGTTTTGCAGACAGGGTTCGTATTCCAAATATTCCTCATTTAAGGCGCATTGCTCTGAACGCCAATGCATGGGTTCAACAGATAGACAAGCATCTTCAGGTATACATACCCCATTTCTTCTGACATATCCCTCTGTACAGTAACAACCAGGGGCGTACCTTCTTGCTTCTTCACCACATGTTCCACGTTCCAAGTCTGCGCAGGTTTGGAAGCAAGGCACATATTTTAAATAATCTTCGTTCAGCCCACATGACTCTGACTTTTTCTCTTTAAATTCCGGGCATTCTTCTTTTGGAACACATCTACCACCTTTCTCCAGATATCCTGGTTTGCAGTAACATCCAGGTGCATTCTGTCTTTCTTGGCAGTCCTTGTAGCTTATCAAATCGCCACACTTGATAACGCAAGGTTTATTCTTGGAATATGTTTCATTTTCACCACATTCCTTATTTGTGCCTTTGGCATTTAGGCACTCTTTTTTGGGAATACAAAGTCCATTCTTCCTTCGATATCCTGGAGCACAGTAGCACCCTGGGCTGTGAAACTTCTCTCCGTCGCAGTTTTTGTTATGTGGATTGTCACAGCTTTCTCTACAAGAGCGATACTTGAGGAAAACTTCATCTTTTGGACAGTTCATGTATCTTTCACCAAGCGGATTGCATTGATCTTTAGGAATACAAATTCCGTTTTTTCTGAGAAAACCTTCGGAGCAGTAGCAGCCAGGATCATACGAAATTTCACCATCACAGCTTGAGTTGTTGAGATCATCACATGTCAAAAGACAGGATCTGTATTCGTAGTATGTTTCGTTTGTGCCCGGACATCGCTCTGAAATTGTAAATAATAAAATCAAATAAGAAAACATAAAAAAATGGCGTCAAGTTGTTTGACTCTGTACTTTCCACACATAATGATAATACCATTTTATTATTCTCCCATTGCATGAAGCTATAGTCTGAAATCCCCTTGCAACCAAATCATCGCCCACCCGCCCGCAAAAAACACATACAACACAAAACTCTCGTGAATAGTTTCTCGCGTCTCCCTCCTTAGGAACTAGGACGCCACAGTTTTTTTTTCCGCATGCTTTAACTGGACGATGCGAAACGATCAGGAGCCTCCAAACCGTCTAAAGGCGAAGTTTGAGCTTTTTTTATATTTTTGGATTTTTTAATAATGGTTCGCCGCGACTGACACGGTTTTTAAAAAACAGACGCATTTTCTATTCTCGCCGCGATACTAAATTCTTTGTCAAAATGTCATTACAATCAATTCACTAATTTGGCGTTACGCAATATAGAATGATCTAAAAATAATACTCATATGTATATACATCACAAATTCTTAGTTTCTATAATGAGCAAGCCAATGTTTGGATGGACCTAAAAAAGTGTATTATGCCGCTAGGTTTCTCACTCACAGGTCAACGGACAGCCCATTATGAACACAACAAATTTTTCGGTTTTAAAACCCCCCCCCCCCCCCACCCCCCCCCAACCACATCAAATTCACTCCCACCCAAAAAAGTAGAAAATGACCAGGAACCCCTAAGTCGCCTAAAAACAAAGTTTTTTTGACCTGTTTTTATATTTTTAGTTTTTTCATTATTGCTGCGCCGCCACTGATATGATTTTTTCAAAACATGCGCGTTGTCTATCCTCGCCGCGGTAGTAATGCTTTGTCAAAATTTTATTAAAATCAGTTCATTAATTTTCCTGTTACGCAATATAGAACGATAGACAATACTCGTATGCATACTATCACAAATTCTAAGTCACTTGGCTTCTATAATAAGTAAGATATTGTGTATTGTGCCGCTACGTTTCTCACTCACAGGTCAACGGACAATCCATTATGAATACAACAAATTTTTCAGCTTCACAACCCCCCCCCCCAAACCACCCGAAATTCACCCCCACCCAAATAAAGTAGAAAATTATCAGGAACCCCTAAAACGTCTATAAACGAAGTTTGAGGAATATTTGATTTTTTTTGTTTTTTGCTAATTACTCCGTGTCCCGTACAACGGTTTCCAAAATTATAGGAACATTAACTACTACGACGCCACAACATACCGCTACCCAAATTTCATCACAATCCATGCAGCGGTTACAGAAATTACGACGTTAGGAAGACGCCAACAGACAGACCGACGGAAATGAGTGACGTGGATTTTCGTTATGTAGATATCATAAAACGCACAAAAAGCGTCTTATCTCAAAATCGAAAATTGTCGCAATTACAATACTCCCCTCACCTATCGGTGTAGGAAGTAACATAGAAAAGGGAAGAAAGAATATTAAACATTACATAATCTGCAATATGAGAAAAATTTATATTTTAGAAATTAAAAACTACTATTTCATAGCTATGATTTAGATATATTCCACTATTCTAGATCTAAAAGTTTAAAGTTTTCCCTCCTCACGAAAGGATGGGGCAAAATGATCAAGTTATTAAAGTAGCAAAAAAATGGAAGGGTTTTGTGTATCAGGAGTGGTTCAACTGTGTTACAATATCCGGTTTTATATAAAAGGCATTAAGAAAGTTTTGCAGGACAAAATTTTCTTAAAAGCTTATTTTCTAGGTGTAAGGTTCGAAAAAATAAATGTCTTCAATCAGAAGATAGGTTAACCAAACTGGTTGCAGATGAGGTGATAAGTTAGATAAGTTGTAGTCTATATACCATAGATTATTCTACCATACTTCACACAAAGCAGATTCAGTTTCGCGGAGAGGCCGATGGGCAATTAGAAACCCCGTGGGTGTTCTGAAGGGGCAGTGCAGGATCAGGTGGCATCTACCTCTATTAGGAATTGAAGATGATATACATAGGGAATGTATGGGCTGTGGAGAGGCCGGTGAAGCGGCTTATCACTCCCTTGCGGAGATCTTTGGATCCGATGGACTTAAGTCGGGAAGCTTCGGCAGGGAAGTGGAAGCAGGCAGTGGTGACTGAATGGTGATATTCGGGGATGGCAAAAAGGACCCACTGAGGATTATACAAGGAATAGTCTTCGAGATGGACTATTTTGTATTTCAGCAGCCTCCCACCGATCACGTGTGTGGATGGAACAGTCGCAGCTGCTTCCAAGGAGAAGGCCGAAACATTTGCCAAGATATTTGCAGGAAACTCCACTATGAAAGTCCCATCCAGTGCCCAGTTACCATCCATACCGAGAGTACTCCAAGCCATGAACGAAATAACGTTCAGAACAAAAATAGTGGGAGGTGCTGCAGTCACTTGACATTAATAAGGCGAATGGGCCCAACATGTTCCCCTCCATTGTTGTGAAGAAGTGCGCAGCGGAGCTCGCTTCCATATTTACCCGTCTCTTTCGAATGTCTTACGATTCCTGCATTTTCCCAAAAGACTAGAAAACAGCTTGC
This sequence comes from Callosobruchus maculatus, assembly GCA_951848785.1. Taxonomy (NCBI): domain Eukaryota; kingdom Metazoa; phylum Arthropoda; class Insecta; order Coleoptera; family Chrysomelidae; genus Callosobruchus; species Callosobruchus maculatus. The sequence continues at coordinate 713,957 of CATOUR010000064.1, read as the reverse complement.
ATCCACCCGGTACCAAAAAAGGGATTCAAAACCGATCCTACCAACTACAGACCCATAGCTCTGCTATCTGTAATCAGCAAAGTGATGGAGAAATGCGTCAACCAAGAGCTCATGAAATACCTAGAGCTCCATCACTTAATCAAGGACAGACAATATGGATTCCGACACCAAATGTCAACTGGAGATCTCCTGGCTTACGTCACACATGTGTGGAGCAAACCTATCCAGTCATTTAGCGAGGCTCACGTCGTTGCTTTCGATATTTCAAAGGCACTCGATCAACTGTGGCATGCAGCTCTCATAAACAAGCTCATGTCTTATAGGCTTCCAGTTAAGCTTTGCGGTTGGCTGGCAGACAGGTCGGAAAATCTCTGTCATGGTAGACGACTTTTCCTCTTCTTTCCATAGCATCAATGCTGGGGTTCTGCAGGGATCGGTATTGGCTCCTACATTGTTTCTGCTTCACATTAATGATCTACTCTCTAGCATTACAAACCCAATTCACAGTTTTGCAAATGACAGTACGCTGCATGCAGGCATCATGAGCAATAGATCGATCTCTGTGGTCGAGCTAGAACGCAAAAGACTGGCAGTGGCAGCTTCACTTTCAAAGGATCTCAATACCATTACCGCTTGGGGGTTCAAGAATATGGTAAAATTTAATGCTTCCAAGAAACAGTATTAAACGCTATCTAACAAGAAGTGCCCAAGGCAACACCAGGTCCTAATGAACAACCGGGCTCTGCCAAGTAGTCACTCATTCAAGCTGTTAGGCGTCAACATTACAGAAAATCTGGTCTGGCACGAACACGTTGCGTCAATTGCAACAGGTGCTGGTAAAATGCTTCTCCTCACGCTACATAAAGCCCAGATAAGACCTGGTCTGGAGTATTGCTCTAATGTCTGGGGAGCTGCGGTCCCTACTAGCCTATCTATACTAGATGCTGTCCAGAGAAGGGCAATTCGACTAATTGACGACCCGGCCTTAACGCGCCACCTCCAGCCATTTTCTCACGGCGTGTTGTTGGTGACCAATATTCAAACGGAATCTGCTCCTCTGAGCTATCCTCTATCGTTTCGCCGCTCACCGCTCTTATCAGATGCACCCGCGCGACCGCTGCATCTCATCCTAAGGCGGTCGTTCTTCATTCGTCAAGAACCGAGCGGTACAACCGCACATTTATTCCCAGGGTGTCCAAGGCTTGGAATGGACCGCCAGGAGAGTATTTATTGGGCCTGCGGGTATTGGCCCATTCAAATCCCGCGTTAACAAACTTCCCCTAACATAACCCTTTCACAGCAGCCGCGGTACTGTGGTATTTAGGCTCTGCCTGCGCGGCCTGCTCAGTTATAAAAAAAATTACAAAAAATAATTGGAATATAAAAAAATAATAACTTACTTGCATTATGGGCGTAAACAGCTGCCACTCCGAGCAGGAGAAGCATAATATTATTATTGCTCACACTAATCATGATTGAAACATTCACTTATGAATCTGCAACGTCTGGCTGATCTCTTTTTATACAATTCCAAGTGTGAGATAACACATCTACACATACGTAGCCATAATATTGAAAGTAAATATGTAAACTTATGAATTGTAAACTTTCTTATAGACAATAGTACCTAGTGCATTCACAACAAACAACGTCCAGCACTTTTCCTCTGGAAAACACTTAATAAGTCATCGGGAGTCAAGGTTGATGACAAGTGTTTTGTCTCGTTCACAAAGCTCAATAAAATACATATCGCACTTTATACAATTTTTATAAAACGTATGGTAAGGAGACTAAGCAGAGATACACGGAGCAGACTTTCAAATTACCTTTTGTCCATTATTACAAATTTTCGGGAGAAGAACAGTGCAAATCATAAAAATAAATAAGATTTGGTTTAATACCGGGCTATTCACGTTATACGACACGGTCATTATGACTAAAGTATCTGATGAAAAAGAAAATAATAATTTCGCATTCAGGGTACATTTTAAAAATATTTCCATGTTATATTGGATGTCCCCAAAACACGAAATGTATCAAAGTTATGCTTTTTTAAATAGAACACCCTATATGTTATTGCATATTCAGATTTTTTGGTGAATTCTAGTGTGACTTTATGTATCACACATGGGACTTAAAGCATTGATCTTAAAGTAAACCGTTTAGGTGTAAATCACCATTTTCGGCAGAAGTAGATAAGTAGATGAGATTATAAAATGTAGAAGGCTGTGACTATTACAAAGCAAGAAATGCGTCACCTTAGGTGAGACGGTCAAATTTGAATTACGTTTGTGCTTGGAGCAATAGGTCGAGTAATTAAAGAATCTTCAATCAGATTGATTGATTTGATTCTTTCAAATGGGAATGCCTAATTTTTTGTATACGATTAAATTTAAAATTTGATAGCTTTTCCAATGATATAAGGCTGTCAATATCAATCAAATCAGTCAAATCGGTGTTCTTCAATTTTCATACCTATAAGCAACCTAGCAGGCCATGAAATATAAACAAAAACGTTCAGATGGGGGAACAAGTAAGTTAGAATTAAAAATACAGGCGAATTAGAGTAAAGAGACAAGATTATAAAAGTTACTTACAGCAAATCAACTCTAACAAGAAACAACGGCGGTAACATATCCAATATCAAAGAGAAGCTAAAGTATTACAGAAATATATATTTTTCACAGCCTAGTGGCTACTAGAGATTAAAAATTTCCAAAACAATTAAAAACACTGAAATGAAAGAAAATTTACCAGCTAGTGTTGCTCCAGGATGCAATTTTCAATCACATGTAACGGAATAAAATATTAGTAATTCGCGTCAAAGTAACGATACCTCTGACTGGAGCCCTTCTATTATTTTCACTATTAGTAAGATCGCAAAAAGGGAATACTTACAAATCAGATTTCAATTTTTTGCCAGGTAAATTGTACTTTATAATTTGAACAAATTTTAATTATTTCTTTATTTTCTGCGATCTTGTTAATAGGTGTTGAAGAATTTCGAGAATTCAGTCAGAGGTATCGTTACTTTTGACGTGACTATACTTTTTTATACCATTAAATGAGAAATTTTATTCTGAAGATGATAATAATAAACTTCATATAACAATAATTGCTAGTAGTTTTCTTTTTATTTAAAACTTTTGCATTTTGGAAATTGGCAATTTCTAGTAGATTACCGTAACTAGTAGGCCGAGAAATATATCCATTTCTGTCGTACTCCAGTTTCTCTTTGACCTTAGATATGTTACCGCCGTTGTTTTTGCTTAAAGGTGATTTGCTGTAATTTTAATAGTCTTATCTCTTCAGTCTTCTATATTTTTCTGCTAATTTAGTTGTTTTCTTCTATATGAATATGTTTTTGTTTATATTTCACGGTCTGCTAGGTTCCTTATAGGTAGGAAAATTGAAAAACGCCAATTTGATTGAAAATTTGAAATTAAATGAAAACTACCAGACATTGATATTCATTTTTCTTTGAGAGCAGGCGACAGAAAAATTTGCCTTGTGTGCTATCTGGTACCCGAAGGTAACGGCAAACCAAAGAAAATTGCTGTTAACAGCAACAGACTTCTTGGTGGAACGCCACGGCTTGTGCTCTCTATCTCCGTCAATCGACCTATGGCACACTGATGATCGCTAATAACCAGCTGTCTGCGTACTGGTGGATTGACGGAGATATAGAGCAGCCCTCGTATATCGGCTCTCATATGCACAGGCATATAGAACCGCGCTTCTGGTCGGTTAAGCGAACGCACCGTGGCGTTCCACCAAGAAGTCTGCTGCTGTTTAGCAGCGATTTTCTTTGGTTTGCCGTTACCTTCGGGTACCAGATGGCGCACAAGGCAGATCATTCTGTCGCCTGCTCTCACATGCTTCACATGTCTGGTAGACGTGAAAACAATGATGCTCTCTATCTCCGTCAAACGGCCTACGACGCACTGATGATCGCTAACAATCGTGAAACAGCTGTCTGCGTACTAGTGGATTGACGAAGATGTAGAGCAGTCCTCGTATTCATTTCTTTGTATCATTAGAAATGCTATCAAATTTTACATTTAATCGTATAAGGACGTTAGGTATTCTAATTTGAAAAGATCACGTTATCTCTGATTGAAGTTTCTTTAATTAATCGACCGATTGCTCCAATCATAAACGTAATTCGAATTTGACCGTCTCACCTAAGGTGACGCATTTCATGTTTAGTAATATGCCAAAGTCACAGCCTTCTAAATTTTATAGTATCTGAGATATTCATTTATTCATTTATTCATCTATTTATACCAAAAAGTGGACAAAATGGTGATTTACACCTAAACGGTTCACTTTAAGTCCCAGGTGTGATAGATAAAGTCACACTAGAATTCACTAAGGAATCTGAATATGCAATAATATACAGGGTGTTCTATTTAAGAAACATAACTTTGATACATTTCGTGTTTTGGAGACATCCTGTATAACATATTTTTAAAATGTAGCCTTTATGGGTACCAATCCATGCGAAATTATTATTTTGTTTTTCATCAGATACTTTAGCCATAATGCTCCGTGTCGAATAACGTAAATAACCCGGTATAATGATATGGGACCTATGAAACTCAATCGTAAAATTTGGAACAAGAAAGTTAAAAAACAACTTGGAATAATTGAAAAAACTGTTGGACATACTGGAGTTTATTTGTCTCCAGTAGATATAATGCAGTTGGTTTGTCACTACTGGACAAAATGTAATTTGAATTTCATTTTTACGTAGCAAAAACAAAAATTTGAAAATATTTGGAAAAAGGTTTACCGTAAAGCATATTAGGATGAAACAACAAAATATATCTTTAGTAAAATAGTAATTGTAGACGATTATAATGTTTTTAATGAAGTCATTCTGATCATTTTCAGCGCATTGAAAAATATCTAGTTCCATACATCACTAGTTTGCCGCAGTTTTTCCACGAATTTCAGCTACCATTTCAGTTCCCGAACTGTGTCGTAGATATACAAAAATAAAATCCCCCTCAAAATGCATTTTGTCCATGGACTTAAATCAGTATTTGATTATACAGCGCCGCTACTGATAGAGACTTGGTCCGATTTAACTCCCAAACATGTTCGATAAGCGACTGTTTTTTATGTTTCTTTTTTAGCTGTGTAATCTGTATGTTCTTTAATTCTACATTCGAGAGGTCTTCAAGACTAGCTAGAAACTAAGTAAATCAAAGGCCTCTCATGTCAATGATGACGTGAGTTGGTATATTTGAAATTTTTTCCGTGTCAAACCGTATAACTTAAACTCGTCCAAATTCAATGTTTATGTTGATGCGAGATCTTTCGCCAAATGGAGCCCTGTGTGGGCTGCCCGTGTTCCTCCGCAGAAGCGACAGCTTACTGGGAGTACCTCAAGAACCAGTTCGAAGACCAGACTGCCATCCTGCATGAAAGGGAGAGGGAAATCAGAGGAAAGCTCGCTGTCGTCGACAATCTTATTTCTACGTCTAAGCAAAGGTAAGTTCTTCTGGATAGGGTTAAAGGGACGAAGGGCTATAGCAAAGGTTAACAGCTTCAAGAAAAGACTCGGTATACAAAAGAAGAAGGAACACTAAAAATAGAATGGCTTGAGTTCGTTTTAGCGAAGCTCGAAATGATGGTCGGGAGGGGTCTCAATCGACACGGATTGATGCCCTGACCCGAATGATACCACTCTAGGACTGAGGAAACGCCCTGGTAAAATTCTATGACACTTTAAAGTTTTAGTACCTAACTTATGTCAAATGGTGAACTTATTGAGGTCACATTTCGTTTAATTGGTGGTTAAATAAGTGTTAATTGATTCTGCTTGAAGTCCTAAGTCGAATTAAACCTCTCCCAGACTGAAGAAACGCTCCGCCACTTTAAAGTTTCAAACCTAACCTCAAAATAACTTCGATATCTCGATGATTTTTCATGAAATATGTGGTCGTGCGGAAGCACTGAATGAGTACAGCATATATGAATAACTGAAAACCAGATTATTTTATGTTGAATTAGGTTTGTGCAGATGTATAACGGATGGGCCCAGACGTCACTGTCTTCGAATATTTTGCATAGTCTAATAGCGTTTTCGACTTACTGCACTGATTTTAACCACGATTGCACTACAGTGCACATTGAAAACTCGTCTGGTGCCCAGAAGTGCAATAAATCTGAACTAGTAAGTCGAACATACACCAAATTTCGGTCCAATTCAAGTAACTGTTCTGTCAGCCAACTGATGACAATTTGATGTCATTTTGCATCGCGAGAGCTCAGTTTCATTCTGTGGTGGTTTTGGAATTTGAATAGTTTGAATCCGCCTTATTCAATAATTTATTCTATTTATCGACATAAAAACTAACAGCATTTTGTGCAATGTGGCTTTTGCACTAAAAATGAATATCTATCTATATCGGTAAATACTTATGTATATCTTGTTGTATCTCTTCTTCCGTCAGTATATGAACAACATCTTCAACAAATATTTGTATTTTTGGGACACCCGCAGCCGTTGTTTGTAATTAAACTAGATATGCTTCAATTCCTCATCATCCGAAGATGACGATATTCGCAGTTCTTCCAACTACACCTTCCGCACCTTTCATGCTACTATGTATACTACCCCACTACCCAGTTCTTAATTCAAAAAACTATTTTCTCTGACGAATAAAATAGGTTATAGTTAATATTTTTAACGTCAAAAATGCACTGAAATCTCCACGAGCTCAGAGAGTCCGTGGCGATAATTTGCACTCAAGTGCAATTAAGCAGATAAGTCGAAAACAAAACACCGCACTAGTTTTGCACTCAAATCTAAAGGGGGCTACACACACAACTGCAAGCTTGACAAGCATGCATGTACAATAATTTTGTACAAGCGTACACAATTTTGCTTTGCCACCACACGGCACAAGCATGCTTGAGCAAGCATTAGTTTCTGCCGTCAGGTTCTTGGAGTTTCTCGGTCTGCTAGAAAGTCAAATAAGTGGTAGTAATACAGAGAAGGCTCGTAAATCTCATCTGTACCCATGCCTGAGTGAAGAGATGCTTCAACTTTTTTCTTTTCTCTTCTATAATTAGTCCTGAACGAATTAATCTTTTTAATAACTGCATTCTTGTCTGCATTGCTATCAATTAGTCTATATTTACTCAATAAGATTTTATACGCTGCATCCTTCTTCACCTTATCGTGGTATTCTGCTGATTTGATTCGCCAAAGACACGGCTGATTCCGGTATGCAAGGATAAACTCTTCTAGTAATTCTCGATTTCCCTTCTTCAAGTCGCTAGTCATGACGAGAGCACATATTTACCACAAAATAGATGTTAGGATATTTACGGTGGTTAATGCTTGTTGATACAAGTCGACACCTCTCGCTACACACGTTCCGTTTCGCATGCCCAAGCGTGGCTTGCGCAAGCTTGCATGATTCGAATTCAATCAATCATCAAGCGGCTTGTACAATTGAAATGCTTGCGCAAATTTTTCCTATAGACGCTACATTTTGCTTGCACAGAAAGATTGATCATGCATGCTTGTCAAGCTTGCAGTTGTGTGTGTAGCCCCCTTTATAAGACGAACATAATTTTGACACTCAGTTCCTATGAGTGCAGTGATAGGGCAATAAGTCGAAAACGCTATAAGCAACAGGCTCCTCAGGTAGGGTTCTCACCTGTTAGGTGTTTTTCCGTAGCCTGCGAGGGTATGCCCCAGAAGACCTTTTTTGATTAATTTCCAATTGAGAATCAAAATAAACGGTTCTATAGTCTAGATTTCATACAACTCGAGTTAAGACATCAAGCCGATTTGCTTAGTTTATGTTAGGTAAGGTATTGGAATTTGGAATTTCAAAGTAGCGCAGATTTTCACCAAAATGTTTTCTCACGCTGGTAATGGTCTAGCTCGACTCAGGACTTCAAGCCGAGTCGATTAGGAGCTATTTCAGCTACAATAATTCATCTATGTAGTTTGGTAAAGTTAGGTTAGGTTCAGAATCTTAAAAATGCTGTAATTCTTTACTTGAGCGTTTCCTCAGTCTGGGAGTGATATCGTTCGGCTGAGGATGTCAATCCGCGTCGATTGACACCAATCTCAACCCCCATTTCGAGTTTTGCTAAAACGAATCCTTACCGATTACAATGGACTAGTATCTCGAGGTTAAGAACAATGATTTAATTATTATGGCCGCTTAGTGCATACACAAATAAACGTTCTGCTGCATTTCGTTACTTTCTACATCATTTTGTTTTTTAGTAATTCCATTCTAAAGTTTAAAGAAAGGAATTCAAATTCAGCCAATCAGTGCCAGCCGCGCGAATTATCATCAGTACATTGTTGCCAAGAACAGCTCCGACTCGCAAAACATTTACATTTCACATAAACATGTTATTTGCTATCCAAAGTGTTATAAATAATTTGAAACTCACTTCTTAGCTTTCACATTTCTCATCTTCGTATTGAAGAACTGCATATTATCCACATAAAAGTCGTTCACCATAGCCATATCAACTTTAGGCAGGTTATCTGAATCGGCGTTGGTGAATCCACTATCGATTTTACCCATACTTGTTGGTTATGTTATGATAAAATAATTTGAAACCTACTAAAATGGAATAAAAGGATATCCTGTACAAATAAACGCAAACAAATAATAATAACTTTAAGATTGTTGAAAATTACAGCCAAAGCCCAATGGAATTTGGAAATGACAATGACCGAATGACGATTGATTGACAGGATTGACGGATCAGGAACCTTAACTTAGCTTTCGGAAGGGCTGTTCCAAATTATGGTTCTATCACCATCCTAGAACTGTTTTCATCATGCCCCGCCCATTTTACAGTTCTCAAAACGATGATTGGTTGGTCCACCAACGTACCAACCAATCATCGATTCTAGAATCACAAAATGGGTGGGGCATGATGAAAACAGTTCTAGGACGGTGATAGAACCGTAATTTGGAACAGCCCTGGAATTTCGGATCACGGGGCATTAAAACCACAAAACATATCAGACGGGAACAGAAGACAAGATAGATGAGCCAGCCCGCGTACAGCTCCGCGCGCCATCAGAATGCGGCAACACAGCACACATATCTGTCTTTTGATTGGCTGTTCGCCTATAGGGCAGTGACGTCACTGCCCTAGGAGAATTCAAATATTTTCCTCATTTTCACGGCTTTCCTGTGCCCAAAAAAATCTGAGAAAAAAATGAGATGCTTTTTATGACGTACTCTATCATATGCAACCAGAAATAAAATTCATGATACTAGTCCAGTAAGATGAGAGTCTTGAAACAGTTCTATACCAGTTTTGATGTAATTTCTCTGAAGCTCAAGGAGTTTAAAGTAGCCTGGGAGTCGGAGAGGATTACAATGGTTTTATCACAGTATTGTCTATGTTCATGGTCTCAAGTTTAACGTGGCTTCCAAGATTAATAGTAATATCACAAAGCTGGAATGTCAATGATCACAATCGCGGAAAAAACACCCCCATGCCCAAATGGTAAAACGGTAGGAAGAAACCCTTGCAGGCTTTGACATGGCATTATCCAAGAAATACTTGGCGATGACCAGGTCAAACCTACGTCTCATAGTAGGATTCCTGACAGGCCGTTGTCAACTCAGGGATTATCTGGGGTTAAGTGACACACCGATTTAGAATGTGTGAAATCCAAGACGAAACTGTGGAACACGTCATATGTGAGTGTCCAGAGTTATCTTCTATTAGAAAGTGCACGTTCGGCGAGTCTTGGCCTATACCCGCCCACGTGCGGAAGATGTCCCCTAGCGACGTGTCCACCTTCCTAAAATTACCAAGATAGACGGTGACCTGGGGGAACAGCTCCTTGAATGGATGCACAATGGGCCATACGTCAAATTTAATTTGTTTTCGACATGCTGGCAGTTGAAAATCGCATTTTTACTTAAAAAAATATAAACCAAAAATGGTTTGAAGCAGACCAAAATAATATACTATAGAGAAAATTTTGGTTAAGGGGCACATGTGGCGATAGTTTTAAACGAAGCATAGCTTGTGGGTATCAAACTACAGCACATTTTGATATAATTACAAAAAAATAATTATAACAATGATTTAGGTTTCACTTTTCATCTGTCGTTTTGACAGTTTAATATCTAAATTTTTTATCACTCTATTGTTTAAACAATTTATCTAACAGTTGCTGTTATCTTGCAGATAAATATTTAACTGAACATTGAGAAACCGGTCCTAAGACATTTACAAAAATATATCCCCTAGCGACTTCTCCACCTTCCTAAAATTACCAGGGAACAGCTCCTTAAATAGATGCACAATGGGGCAGTTGTAGCCTAAGTGCAATGGGACTACTGACAATCCCCACTCTTCAAATACATATACAGAGATAGTGCTATTACATTCAAGATTTTATGATCCAAAATACAGTCTTAAATTAAGTCACAACATAATGGTATCGGAACGCCACCAAAGCTCTTGTAAGCTCATAAGTCATGGTTAGCTGAGGACAGTAATGCTTTGCTACACGCTAGGACTACTAGCAAGCATCAGTTGTTCATTTCTCTAACATAAGCAACCTTAGACAAATTTGGAGACAGAGAATTGACCACTTATTTCTTATGTCATTAGGTTATAAATTTAAATTGAAAAAAAAGTGGGAACAAAACAAAAAAACAAAGTATTGATATTCAGTTTTATATGTATATTTGCAGTAATCGTCCCAGTACAGTACCCAAAGTGTCCAGTCCAGTTCCAAAAATATTTGTCCAAAGGGCTGATGAACCTGTATGTGATTTATCGTATGAGTCCACTAACATAACCTCAACAAGTAGTGAGAAGAACATTCCTGTCAGCTTTTTACAAAGAGTAATGGAGAATGCAAAGTCTATTTTGAACCTAAGCAACAACACCATCAGGTAATAATAATCCGTTTACAATGTTTCTTGTTCTGAGATAAAGTAAGGTATTTCGACTAAGTGCCTTGACGCGCCGTTTCCAGGCACTCTCTCATTGGAGGGCGGTCTGTGGCCTCAGACTTATCTACTGATACAATAGCTAATGAAAAGAAGCTATAAAAGTTAATTCCTACGAATTTTAGGACATCGATGGTGTTTCCAACAGACAGCAGGGTAAACGAAGCACCAACAAGGGAGCACGATTCGCACGTCTCCTGTGATTGCCCTTCTGATCCCCAATGGTCCACATCTGCGAATGCTGATTCCTCAGACACCGTCTACCAATCCACGGACAGCATGTCCAAACATGGCTCAACTAACTATTCCCAAGTAAGCTATACCCAAGACGAATCTCTAAAACTGTCACTCACCCTGACATTTATCAAAAACCACTGATTAAAAGAAAAAACGCCGAGACACGTAAAAAGATTTGTCAAGAGAGACAACGTTTTAACCAAAAACTACTTCACCCCCTTGTACCCTCTGCCCTCCAGGGTTATCCCCTTAAATTAAGTAACAAGGCATATCAAGTAACATCTCGCTTCAAAGGTCTTTTATTTTGACGTTCGATTTCTTTTAATCGATCGATTAGTTTTCGTGAAAATCAGAAAAATCTGTATCTATTTTCATTTGTACAAATAGAAAATATAAACACACGAATACATCACCTTTTATTGCAATAACTGTTCAAAATTTTGCGCGTTAACGTGACATTGTGACGTTAAACAATGACATAGGCGATGCTTAAATTCCTGACGGATAGTTGCAAAAACATGTTGTGGGATATCATGGCTGCTTTAGATGATGCGTTGACAAAGATCATCCAAAATTTCAGGTTGGGAACTAAACACAATAGATTTTAAACGGCCCTATGGAAAAGTCTAATAGCGCCAAATCAGGAGATCTTGTAGGCCAATCTACAGGCCCTCTTCGTTGCCCCCTTGACAAATATTTTTAAGTGTCTCGTCGTTTTTTCTTTTAATCAGTGGTTTTCGAAAAATCCAGGGTGGTAAGTTTTCAAATGAATACCATGTATGTTTATAATAGTAATGTGTGGGCGCTAGTATCATATTCGTAAGTAACGAACATTTTGATAGTAGTTGTTGTCTCGTACCACCAGGAAACCACCGTGATGATGTGCCATGCTTGCAAGTCTTACTTAAGCGGCTCAAATCTTCCCTCGACACAGACCATGAAGCCTTCAGAATCTTACGTGTCATCTGACAGTCATATGCCAACAGCTACCAGCGTCTCCTGCACTCAGCAATGCTCAGAGTGCAGACAGAACAACAGTGAGTACCTTTTGCCGATGAAAATAATCGTTTTGCTGTTTTGCTTTATAGGCTAATAAAATTACAAACGAATTCTGAATTTCCAGCAGGCCGAAAATCGTCTTAGTACCTTTATTTGGTCCTAAATACGTATAATCTGATGTTTTCACCGTCGCCGGTGGTGAGCTTAACTTTTGCTAGCCAAAAAACCGCGTAGATAGTAAGACGGATAACACAAAAAATACTGTCATCTGCTTCTGCTGGGGTTTATAAGAAATTTGAGCTTAAAGTTCGATTTTTGACGTCATTTTCGTTATAAGTCGTTAGAAAATTGTTCATATTGTTTAAAACGGATGACGCTTTTTTTATTTTACATATTCTTGGGAGGTCTAACTATGACATGTATCAATGTCATCTGTTCCTGTTATGTTTAACCCCATTTTTCAACTCCTATAAGGGGTGAGATTATTGAACACCTACTGGAAGGATACGGAAGGCATTCAATAATGTCACCCCTATTGGAGTTAAAAAATGCTGTTAATGGAACTTCATTTGGTAGGTGTACTAAAATTAAAATGCTGCCGCATTTTCATTCGGCTAGTTAACGATTTTTTTCACGTTTTAACGCCCCCCTTGTATCTCCGATTCCTCCCATTTTGGAGTTATGGTGCAATGACAAAAAAGTTTCCAAACTGCCTCTAGAACCCAAATACAATACAATACAATATTTATTTTCCGGAAGACAATTCAAGATCGTGTTGGAATCTTCATAAGAATACAGTGCTAGAAAAAAGTTGGAAATACAATAATTGAGAATAATAAATACAGAAATTGAGAAATACCAAGCGTCATCCGGTTTATTTATCATCAACACTAAAATTGCACATCATTGCTCTAAATACACAGGGTGAGTCAAGCTCAACGCCTCGGACTCTTGTGACCAAACGATACCATTTTTCAAAAAATCGACTTTGCAAGTGTATGTAGGTCGAGTTGGGCTACATTCTAAAAATAATGACTGTTATACGGGGTGTTTAATAAAAGCGTGACATATCAAAGTTATGTTTTTTTAAATAGAACACCCTGTATATTATTGCATATTTAGATTCCTGGGTGCATTTTAGTGTGACTTCATGTATCACACATGGGACTTTAAGTTAACCGTTTAGGTGCAAATCACAATTTTGGGTATAGGTAGATGTCAGAAAAAAATAAAAAAATTGAATATCGCAGCTATTATAAATCACAGAGTGCTGTGACTTTTCCGTGTTATTAAGCATGAAATGTGTCAGCTTACGTTAGACGGTCGAGTTCGAATTACATTTGTACTTGGAGAAATCGGTAGATCAATTAAGGAAACTTCAATCAAAGGTAACTTGATTTTTTCAAATGGGAATGTATAATTTTTTTTATACGGTCATATGTGCAATTTGATAGGCTTTCTAATTGTATCAGGTTTTGAATATCAATCTATGGTGGTTTTTATTAAATTTCGAGATTTCAATGAAATCAGTGTTTTTAAATTTCCCTACCTATAAATAAACTAGCAGGCCATGAAATATAAACAAAATCGTATTCAGATGGAAGAAAATAGCTAACAAAAAGATCCAGCAGAACTAGAGTAAAAGAACAAGTTTATAAAAATTCCCCACAACAAATCAACTCTAACCAGAAACAACAGCGGTAACATGTCTAAGGTTAAAGAGAAGCTGGAGAACGACAGAAATGGATAATTTTTACAGCCTACTAGCGACTGCAATGTACTAGAGATTAAAAATTTCCAAAATCACTAAACACTTTGAAATGAAAGCAAAACTTTCAGCGATCATTGACGTCAGTCTAATATCTTCAGAATGCAATTTCACATTTAATGGTATAAAACAGTAGTCATTTCCGTCAAAGTCAAAAGTAATGATACCTCTCACTGTCGTCCTTTAAATTTTTCAGTATCTATTAGCAAGATCGCAAAAAAGGAATACTGACAAATCATATTTTAATTTTCTGCCAGGTAAATTATGTTTAATAATTTGAGCAGATTTTTAATGTATTCTTCATTTTCGGCGATCTTGCTTATAGGTAAGTATTGAGGAATTTGCAGAACTCCAGTCAGAGGTATCGGTTACTATTTTTTTAAATCATGAAATGTTAAATTTTATTCTGAAGCTATTAAACTGCCAGCAACATTACGTGGTAGATTTTCAAAATTCACAATGGTTTTGTGAATCGTCAATCTTTAGAATATTGTAGTAGCCGGTATGCTGTGAAAAATACCCATTTCTGTCGTACTCCAGCTGCTTTTTGACGTTAAATGTGTTATGTCTGCTATTTCTGGTTAGAATTGATTTGTTGTAAGTCACTTTTACAATGTTGTCCCTTTACTCTAGTTCGTCCGTAACTATCTGCTAGGTTAGTTGTTTTGTTCCATCTGAACAGTTTTTTGTTTATATTTCATGGCCTGCTAAGTTGCTTATAGGTAGGAAAAGTGAAAAACACCGATTTTACTGAAAATTTGAAATTAAATCAAAACTACCAGAGATTGATATTTACAACCGCATATCGTTAGAAAGCTCATCAAATTGCACAATCGATCGTATAAAAAAAAATATGCATTATCATTTGAAAAAATCAAATTACCTTTGATTGAAGTTTCCTTAATTGATCTACCGATTTCTCCAAGTACAAATGTAATTCGAACCCGACCGTCTAACGTAAGCTGACACATTTCATGCTTAGTAACACGGAAAAGTCACAGCACTCTAAGATTTATAATAGCTGCGATATTCAATTTTTTCTGACATCTACCTATACCCAAAATTGTGATTTGCACCTAAACGGTTTGCTTAAAGTCCCATGTGTGATACATAAAGTCACACTAAAATGCACCCGGGAATCTAAATATGTAATAATATACAGGGTATTCCATTTAAAAAAACATAACTTTGATATGTCACACTTTTATTAGACACCCTGTATAAAAGTCATTATTTTTAAAATGTAGTAAAACTCGACCTACATACACTCGCAAAGTCTATTTTTCGAAAAGTGGTATCGTTTGGTCACAAGAGTCCGAGGCGTTGAGCTTGACTCACCCTGTATAAAGGGCTCTTGAGCCTAAAGGGTGTGACTTTGAAAATTTTGGGAATTCACTTACACCAAGATCCCTATGAAACTTCTGTCAAGCTATTTTGCTTTCTTTTTGTTTCCAAGGTGATAATCAATGTACAACGAGTTCCTGCAGCGGAGAGTGTACCGTATGTCGTGCAGGCTATGGACATGGAAACCAACAACAGTACCAATCGACAAGCGGGAGCGAGTCTTGCGGCAGAGACACTTGCAATAACACGCTGCAGTGTCAGGATTGTCGTTCCACCTACGAAGACTGTACAGAAGAATGCACAGAATGCCTTTCCTCCACGTATGGCTCTACCTACGGATATACCTCAGGTTTGTATGCGCCCTTAAGTCTTGCTCACACTGGTAAGCCATATTGCGCGATTCTTCTATAGTCCGTCTATAGACAGTCTAGAGACACAGCACACGGCCTATCTTCCCTCTAGAGACACTATTTTTTGTCTCGTCTGACATCTACATTACAATGTCTAGATTTAGATGAGACAAAGAATTTCTTATCAGTGTCATCCTCGCTGTCCACGGTGGAGGAGATTGCATTGTGTGGAATAAGTTACTGCTTAGTGATAATAAAATCAATAGTGAAAGAAAGCGAAAACGTGAACGTTGGCGTTGATGGACGCGAGAAGTGTTAGCAGAAGGACCTGCGTTCACCAATACATTACTAAACAAACTAAGACTGGAATACACTGTTTCCGAAATTTCAATCGGCTGGCACCTACTGATTTTAAAGAGTTGCTTCTGATGGTCCTGGAGTTGATAATTAAGCAAGAAACAAAATTTAGAGAAACAATCTCAGTTTCTCTTCGACTTGCGTTTCCTAACAAATGGAGACTCATTCACGAGCCTCATGTATACCTTGTAGTGAGCAACAGGTCGCTGTCAAAACCGATACCAAATTTTGAAATAGCCAAAGTGATCAAGACGTCTATTGGTGGAATTTAGAACCCAATGTTGTATGTGTGCCCGTGATAACCAGATTCTTTTAGCATGCATGTGTACCAACTCAGAGAGAATGAAATCAAAACACAGAAATGTTATGATATTGTTCTTTTATTGCTTGTTTCTTAACATTTGTTTTGTATTTATCAATCATGGGTGCTGAGTGTTTATGATATGGTTTTATTACTTGATTCTTGTATTTATTAAACCATCAGTACTTTGTATTTCATATATTTTACTGGTAAAGTGTTTATATTGATATGTTGAAATATACGATTCAAAAATGTCTGAATAATAGTGGTAAACTGGCTCTTGCTATTGATATTGTATAATAAAGAAATGGATACAAACATTCAGTGTAAATGATAAATAATAATAATAATACATGGTGGCCTAGGTCTCTGTTCAACGTCAGGGAGAGAAATATGGATAGGATGTGGAAAAATGTAAAATATCAGCATCTATAAAGAAATAAATATAACCAACACATAAAGGAGTAAATAGAGGATGTAATTGGAATAGGGTATATAAGCATAGCATAGCAAGCATAGCAGCATAGCAAGCATGGTATCTAAGCACATAAATAGATCAATAATATAAACAATAAACAACATATAAAGGGGATGGTTAGAGAAAACCGTATAGTTCGTGAGCACGTGAGTCAAACCCACTTCCACCTTCGGTAAGTGTTTAGGTCGTCCCGGGCCAGTCGCCTAGGTTTCCACAACCATAAAATAAATATCGTATATGAATAAAGAGGATCAGTAAAGGTTGAAATAGATACACCTAAATAAGACAGAGTTGTCTCTGCTCCTCACTAGCCTGCAATCTCTCAGGACCTAATACCTAGAGTAGACGTGAATCAGAGACCCAACGCCATATAAAGTCATCTTAAAAGCCGGATGTATAGTATACGTTATCAAATACTTTAAATATTGTAGCCAGACCACGTTAGTTAATAATACAAACTCAAAAGATAACATACCTGCAGATATTCGTGAAAAAGAGTCAAAAACCCTTTTGTTGAAATTTTGGTCTCCAGCTTGCTACGTTTTTCCAAAAACAATCCCCTCTTGTCATCCATAAACAAACTATTGCAACGAGTCTCCAAGGACTCCCTACTTTATTCAAGTGAAAAGCAAACAAATAGCATCACAGAACTGTATATTTTGCTCTGATTGAAAATGAACATGGAACTATATACTCTATGAAAAGTCACTCATGATCTGACAAATATCAAAATATCTGAGCCCTATATGATGTAGTACAAATCAAATAAATAATAACTCATACACTTCTATTATAACAGTTAACAAACATTAATCGATTTTCCTTCTATCATCTGTCACTGCCGTCAAGGTCAAACTTCGGCAGACTGACAGCTAAAGGTGCGTCGAATCACGTCACTCGATAGCTGGAGTCAGACTATGAAGTCTCTTCTCTAGACTCCGATTGACGTTCACACTGTCAAAATGTTGCGCAACATGTCTAACGTTACATGAAGTCTTCCATTCCTGTCGGGAAACCATAGACCTGCGATTTTTGGTCTCGCAACAGGCCCATAGACGGGGATTGGTCTATAGACATGTCTACGTAGACAACCTTAGACACGTCTCTAAGACCGAAATCGCGCAACATGTCTATTATTGTGTACAAGCCTTAAGCCCTCAGGTCTACTGTCCACATCGCGTCGTTTCATATGCACGCTTTCATCATTTGCAGCTTGTTTGAAGCTTGCGTACAGGGTGTGTCAACGATGTGTGATTAGACGATAACTGCTGCCCTGTTTGAGATAGAATAAAGATATCAAATAAAAAATGTAGGAGGCAAAAAACCTATGTTCCAAAAATATTTACCGTCACCTATCACACCAATAAAATGACTTATCAAAGTTACTTACAAAGTTACGAGAGTACTATATTATACGATGTTAGCTCTTAACGGCCCAAGATCTAGGACAGAATAGTATTGCGACAGGTCGTGTTTTGCATATTATTTTTGTGGAATTGGATCAAAATAAATGAAACGCCTATCACTTTGGAGCTTTTTACTGAATACAAAGAAAATTAGACAATTACAGAGGTCAACAGCTGGAAAGTTGGCTAGAACTATAAACATAATGGTGGATATTAAAGACGATACATTTTAAGGTTTACAAGGTTTAAATCTCAAAGTCTGCTGCATGTATGCTTTTGAATAAACGCTTCTCAGGTCCGGTTCCTCAATGCCCAGTTAAATGTTTATCTGCAAGATAACAGCAACTGTTAGATAAATTGTTTAAACAATTGAAGGCTAAACTTACGAAGTCTCTTATCTGACAGTTGTATCCATAGCAACGCTATCTGGCAGATACCTATCTGACACTTTAACTGGACATTGAGAAACCGGCCCTCAGAAAATCGGATGCTGCATTAAAATTTCCTCTCACTAACGACGCCCTACTCCGATAGTGTAGTATAGATTCTAGATCCCCAGCCAATCGTGAAAATAGTTACTTGTAACTAATATAGGTACGGGCAGACAGAAAGAATTCTGCCGGTGCGCCATCTAGTACCCGAAGGTAACGGCAAACCAAGGAAATCTCTGCCTAGCAGCAGTAGACTTCTTGGTGGGACGCCAAGGTGCATCCGCTTGGCCACTAGAGAGCGCGGGTTCTATACCCCGCTGCGTATGAGCCCTCGTATAATGTAGGTACATTTGTTGCACGCTCGAGGATGAATGAAGTTTGCAGCTCGAGATTAAGTCTACGATCGAAATAAATATCTTTTTGAATGTTTGAAATTAGACCACAAATTCCAGTAATACAGTAGGTATCTAATCAAATACGTTCAGTTTAAGCAACTCTTTCCGGAACGACGTGATGGTGCAGTGTCTCAGGGTGTTAGTCTGTCGATCCATGTTCGAGCGAGGTGTTGGTTGAAACCCCCAGGCCTTGCAACTCTTTTTTTATTTTTTTTTTGTATCAAAAAATGTATTGATATGCCTTTTGCACATGTTATACACAGTCTTTTTCTACGATCGACATAAATATGTTTTTGAATGAAATTGCAAACGAAAATAGTTTTAATCAGTTGGTTCACAGAAAAATCGGAAAAATTATGGCCAACGGCTGGATTCGAACTAGCATCTCCGGCATTCTAGGCCGACGCGATATCAACTACACCACAGTGCTCCAGCGCCGATGACAAGGTATCGACTCCATCCATTTCTCGGATTTTGCTGTGAACCAAATGATTTGAATTATCTCACTTTTGCGGAGTAAGCAAGCACCTTTCATTCCATGAAATCCTGGCCGATTGAAGAGTCGTACTTCAGTAACAAAGATAACTGTCGTGCAAATGGCGGTGGGAGATTCACACTCACCCAACAGCCGACTAGATATCTCTGGATATCTGAAATACATGGTTCTCAGAGAGATGCGGGAGAGTGGTGGGTGTCGATGGAGCCGATACCTTGTCATCGGCGCTGTGTATCCATTTCACCACAGGACACCGTGGTGTAGTTGCTATCGCGTTGGCCTAGAATGCCGGAGATGCTGGTACGAATCCAGCCGGTACCCATAATTTTTCCGATTTTTCTGTGAACCAAATGATTTGAATTATCTCCCTTTCATTTCAAAAAATAGGTTTGTTATAAAACTTATGTATAATATTTCCATTTATCGCAAGAAGAGGTTTTATTCAAAACCTCAATTAAATGATGCTGACGCTCCGGGTGTTCAGAGCAGACCTAACTTGAATGCGCTGCAAACTTAGGCATTCCCCCACTGAACGTGACAGGTGTGACCGCGCTACGGCGTGACAATAAAACATTTCTTGACCTTTGGGACACTCCCTGTATATTTACGTCTAAATAACGGCACTTATCATTATTATTGTCGATTACAGGTGGCAACACGGACACAGACGTAATATCCCCGCAGTCGCAGACCTTAAGCTGCGCCTGTGCGGCGTCAACGTCCGTTCAACAAGCGCAAGCGCAGAAGGTGACCTGCGCATGCGGCACTAGCAGCTCGGATGGGTACGTGCTGCCACCTACGGAGTCCTGCGCGTGTAACACGTCCCGCAAGCCCTCCGAAAGAACCGCGTGCGCCTGCGGACCCTCCGAAAGAGCGATAAACTTGGACGAACGCGCCATGAACACCTCCAGGCAGCAGATGTACAACAGGAATGTCCAGTTTGAGGAGCACGCTATCAATACACCTAGGTAGGTTGAGTCTGTAGACCAAGGATTAGATTTAGTTGTTTGAGGTAGGCTCTGATCCCCATACGTCAACTGAAGCTTATTGTATGATCCGTACCTATTAATCGGGTAAGTAAATTCCTATTCTACTGACCAGGTCCAGGAGCTTTTCTCAATACTATTGTCAGTTTCGTCATCTGGCTGCGTCACACAGAACAGAGCCATTCTCCTCGCTTCGAGGGTTACTGTTTAGATGATTTGAGAGTGCTGATTACAAATCTGGTCGCAGTTTTGAGCTTTTGTCTCGTTTGACGAAAATCAAAAATTCTAGATGTTTCAGATCCTCAGGTATGCCTAAAAAATCTAAAATCTTTATTCGGCTCTGTATTGAGATAAAACCTCATGTTTTGGATAATTTTCTGGTGCTGATTACAAATCTGGTTGCAGTTTTGACCTTCAGTGTCGTTTGACGAAAATAAAAAAATTCTGATCTTTCAGATCTTCAAGTTTGCCTAAAGTGGGCGACACACGTACGAACCTTAAGTACGCAGTTTTAAAGTTCGCAAACTTACTCGGCTCGACGTCGGTGATACACGTGAAGTTGAAATCACTCATTTTGATAATTTTCCTAAATAAACAAAACTTTTAACAAACGCCAAATACAACAAGCGTTGCGCATCGATGGCCTGCCGAAACAAAGTGGAGGCTCGCGGCCCGCAGCGCTAGCCGAGACAAGCTACGAGCAAGATTTCAAACTAGTTGGATCGCCGATGGTTTGCGCGACGGTTTTGAAGTACCACTTACGGTGACACACAGGCGAAAAAGGTCATCGAGCCACAAGTACGCGTACTTGCTTGTACGTGTATCACCCCTTTAAGAAATCGAAATCTTTTATTTGGCATTCCATTAAGATGAAACATCGTGTTCTAGATAATTTGATGGTGATGGACGAAAATCAAAAATTCTAGATGTTTCAGATCCTCAGGTATGCCTAAAAAATCTAAAATCTTTTATTTGGCTTTCTATTCAAATGAAACTCCGTGTTTTGGATAATTTGAACGTGCTGGTCACAAATCCGATTGTTGTTTTGAGTTTCAGTCTCGTTTGACGAAAATCAAAAATTACAGATCTTTCAGATCCTCAGGTTTTCCTAATAAATAAAAAAAATTTATTTGGTTTTCTATTAAAATGGAACGTTGTGTTTTGAATAATTAGAGGGTGCTGATTAGAAATTTGGTCAGTGCTTTGAGTTTCCATCTCGTTTGAAGAAAGTAAAGAATTTAAGCACCTTCAGATCTTCAGGTTGCCTGAAAAATAGAAAATTTTTATTTAGCTTTCTATTAAGTTGAAACATCGTATTTTGAATAATTTGAAGTTGTTGCTTGGAAATTCGGACGCAGTATTAAGGTTTTGTCTCGTTTGACGAAATTCAAATGTTTCAAATTTCTCAAGATCCTCAGCTTTGCCTCAAAAATCAAAAATCTTTATTTGGATTTCTGTTAACATGAAACTTCGTGTTCTGAATAGCTAGAGGATGCTGATCACAAATCCAGTCGCAGTTTTTAGTTCCAGTCTCGTTTGATAAATATCGAAGATTTCAGATCTTTCAGATCCTCAAGTTTGCCTAAAGAATCAAAAATCTTCATTTGGCTTTGTATTGGGATGAAACTTTGGGTTTTGGATAACTAGAGTGTGCTGATTACAAATCCGGTCGCTGTTTTGAGTTTCAGTCTCGTCTAATAAGAACTAAAAATTTCAAATCTTTCAGGTCTTTAGGTTTGCCTAAAAAATCGAAACACCTTAGGCTTGTATTAAGATTAAACCTCTTGTTTTGAGTTATTAATGCTAATTACAAAAATATAGTTTTCTATCTCTGCTTTAAACAAATTATCCATTGTTTGCCTATGATCGATAGTAGACTAGAAAAGAAAAATATGACAAAAAAAGACGTGAGACATCTAGGCGGCAGAGGGTGAGATTACCCAAGTTCGCGACAAGTTCTCCCATCATCATCATCATAGTCACAGTGTCTTAACAGACATGTTGTGAACTCGTAAAATGCATCAAGTCGGAGCTAGAGAATTGCCGACACGAAATTATCAATAGTTTTGAGAACTGTAGCTCGCCATCGTTCGCGATTTACTGTCAGTTCAGTGGCGCTCTTGATACTCATATCCAGCAACTGTTTCGTCGTATCCACCTATATACTCATACAAAAATATGGAGAACACAAGAGACTGAACCAGCGACAGTTTGGTAGCTTTAGTGATGTTATGGTCACGCCATATTTTAGTAAGCTTTGTCATGGCCACACGTGCCTGTTAAATGCGCCGTCGAATCTCACTTTTTTCTCCCAAAGAGCGTTTAAAAAAATTACCTGATGAACTGCATGCGAAAAAAAAACCTGGTTTAACTTTTCTCTGGATTCATTTATCTATGCAGGCCCCAGATGAAGTCAAAAACCACTTCAAACCGCAACGAGCGATGTGTGAACACCTGCAGAGGAGCCTTAAACAAACCGATGTCAACTGTCTCAGCGGGATCAGGAGACTTGAACATGCCCATTCAGAACAAGAATCTGGTGACCCATTGGGTAGGCACGACACCTAGGCAAGAAAGAGAATCTGAGTTGGCTCTGATCAACCCACCTGGTAGCAGGGAGGGGGCGAGAACCCCATACAGCATGTTGTCAAGGTAACTGATATGATATCAGAACATATACATATACGTACGAACTACGTTCCGTATCTATCATTTGATATCTTGTATATTTAGCCCCTTAGCCCCGTGTTCTGTGTAGGCTTTTTTACTGATTCTCGGCGTCACTCTAGAAACAGCACTATGAAGAAGCCAACAGTGAAGAAATATTTAGGTTATTTTTCTCTGTACTCATTCAACATCCGTCTAAATATGCAGCTCATTATTATATTTCTTTTGGCGTTATTTTCTGCTACAGTTTACATATGGGCTCCTCTATATCATCTTTCAAAGAGCAAATTGATCGACAAGAAGCATGTGGAATTTTTAATACTGATTAACTACCCCAAAATGGAAGTAGCTTTATTCGGACTCATCATGCAGCTAACTTTTTTTATGGTCAGCGTCCCGCAAAGACTGAAAGCCTATGGTGCTGCAGATACGCTGCTAGAGGATAAGTGTCTGTGCACGTTAGATTTGAAACACTGCAGGTTGTAGCCCCGGCAGCTCGTTCCACAGCGTCGAAGTTCTCCAAAAGAAGGAATGCTGGAGGAGACTGGTTCCGGGAGTAGGGACCGCGATCTGGTAAGGATAAGCTCGCAGAGCCTCTCTAGTATTCCTCGTTCGGATGGCCTTCGGCCTTATCTGGGAGAGCTCAGTCGAACATCTTTCGTTTAGAACCTGCAAAACAATGATAGTCAGCAACCCTTCCTCGATGTTTCAGGCTGTGGAGGTGATTTGTGAGGTTAGGCGTATCGATTAGTCTAATTGCTCTCTTCTGGATAGTGTCCAGAAGCTTAAGAGAGTGTTTTGGAGCGCATCTCCATACATGGGAGCAATACTTCAACGATGGTCAGATCTGTGCCTTGTAGAGCAGCAGTAACTGCTCTGGTGTACATAGCCTCCCACAGCGCAACAAAACTCCAAGCTTCTAGGATACCGTTTTAGCAATATTGATGACGGTCGTGACAGGACATGTTAGTGTTGATGTTATTTCCAAAAGCTTGCCGGAAGATGACTCAACTATTGGGTGACCCTCCATTTCCACAATTCATAATCCAACGTGAGACTTCTTTGTTAGTATTGTTGCCTCAGTTTTCTGTGCGTTAAACTGTTACTAATCCCCACTCGACAGCTGTTTGAGTATCTAGTTGATCTGTACTGTCCCATGCAACGGTGTACGTTGTATTGTTATTTCCAATAGCTCATTGATGTACCGCAGAAGTGGTGTAAGGCATAGGACAGGTCCCTGAGGAACACCGGCGATTGAAAATACGTCTGATGAACAGCCTCTGACTGCAACTAACAGAGCTCGGTCGTTCAATGAGCTATTTAGCCACTGACGCAGGCCAGGTGATAGTCCATAAGAAGCAAGCTTAGCCAGAAGTCCCTCATGCTACACTATCGAAGGCTTTCGATATGTCAAGTGTAACAGCATAGGATTCGCCATGATTTTCAATTGCTTTGAGCCACAAGTGAGTGACGTAGGCCAGGAGGTTATCCGTAGACCTATGCTTACGGAAACCATACTGGCGATCATTTATGATGTTATGATGTCCAGGCATTTTGAGGAGCTGTATGTTAATGACAGTCTCCATAACCTTACTCATGATGATGAGAAGTGCTAAAGATCTATAATTGATTAGGTCGGTATTTTGCCTTTCTTAGGAATGGCTTGTATGCAGCGGGAAACCGGCAAAATAAAAGTAACAGTTTATTCTCAAATCTGTTACCATTTTACTATTCTGGGGGTATCTACTATACTTTTTTAAAATTTTAAATAATGTCTATACATTTGTTTGTGAAATGGTATCTGCAATGCAGATGTGTTGGTAAATGCCTTGGCCTTCTACTCGTATGCGTAATTTCATTTAAAAGATATATCCTCACTTTACATATTTTGCACTAGATTTCGATAGCAATTATCGTTTTCCAGATCAACAACGACACCAGATATCGTTTCTTATGGAACTAAAGAAACCGAAGCAAGACAGAGCACTTGCTCTGCAGCTACATGTCCTTCGAAGAGATACAGATCTAGATCAGACATGAGAGAAAGGGAAAATCAGATCAACATGGCAGAATCCAGACCGCCTACAAGAAACAGAAGTGCAGGTGGAGGTAAGACAGTTATAAACATCACAGTTTATTTATTGGAAATGATGCAAAACGTCACAAGCAAGGTGTATGCTACGCTCTTCCCCAATTCTATCTTTATGGAACAAGTCTACCATCGACCCTCTTGAGTCTGTTATGGGAATAGTGGAAAAGTCCAAGGATAAATGGTCACACTAGTTACTGTTGACGTCAGAAATGCTTTTAATAATGCTTCCTGGTGCATCATAATGAAATATCCAAAGTAAATCTGCCAATGTCTACCGGGGTCCACAAGGGTCGGCACTAGGGCCAACCCTCTGTAACATCCTGTACGAAGGGATATTGATGATGGAATATCCAAAGTAGATCTGACAATGTCTACCGGCGTTCCACAAGGGTCGGCACTAGGACCAACCCTCTGTAACATCCTGTACGTTGGAATAGTGATGAAGCTACCGCTATTCGGTAGCATTAGAACCATAGGCTTTGCAGATGACTTAGCTCTAGTCGCGACAGCCAAAGACGAGGTATCTCTCTCATACAAGGTGAACCGGATCTTGCAAAAGATTGACGACTGGATAGGTGACAATCATCTAGATTTGGCTCCAGAAACGACTTAGGCAGTGATACTACGAGGATATTGGATAAAGAGTAAGGATGTGAACTTCAAGCTTAGAGCCAAAATGATAATCCATGAGATACTTGGGAGTCTATATAGAGAACGAGAGATGTGCTTGTCAAACCACATTAAAAAATCAACCCAGAAGGCAGAAGCTAGAATAGCTATGCTCTCTAGACTGATGCCGAATATTGGGGGTCCGACCAATAGAAAAAGAGCACTGAACGGAATCGTCCAGTCGATTATCCTTTACGGAGCGCCAGTCTGGCACAGGGCACTCAAAAGGAAAAAACATCAGCAGGAGCTGGACAGGCTGCAAAGGAAGTCACTGCTGAGAGTCGCCAGTGCCTACCGCACACTATCCAGTAAAGCCTTGCAAGTGGTGACAGGGATACCACCCTTGCATCCGATAGCGGCAGAGAGAAGAGACATCTACGTCTCACAATGAGACACAGAGACGAGGCGGAAAGACTGCAGACAACGGACCATAGAGAAGTAGCAGCAGATATGGTCTCAAACAACAGGTGGCAGATCTTCTATTGGAAGATTATCCACTGCACGGTGAGATAATTCTGAGCGCCAAAGAAAGTGAGCAACGTCGAAGTGATGATTAAACAGCAAGATCAACGAGCTCAGGCCAGCCCCATGATACTATGACTTTAGAAGGTATGCTCACGCGCATGATGTCTTCCGTCTCGCTTCCACCTGTGACGTCAGCGTGTGACAAACGGGGTTTGTTTACTCGTTTAGTTACAGGTTATATCCGAACATTTTCAGTTTATTTTCTTGAGTTTACTCGTTTACCGTAGTAAAGTTTGATAAAACATTAATTATTTGCGATTCTGGAGTTTAACACATATTTGAACAGTGGTTTATTGTGTGGTTGTGGGATGTAATAATAAAAAAGTAAAAACTATTCGTCACACTACCGCTACTTGGGATGGTTTGGAAAATTTGGCAGGTTTCATTGCATTTAAGTTGAAAAATAAGGAGAAACTGGGTTATATCCCAGATTGCACAGATACTTCTCTCAGTTGGGTTAACCATTTAACAGAAGGTGGACTCAAAAACATACAGATGAGTCCTTAGCAAAATGTAATGAGCTCGGCCATATATTTTCCAACTATAATGGAAACGCTTTGAAAATTGAAAAAAAAACTATCTTGCGAATTTAAACAAATTATCAGAGAATGTATATGTGACTGACGAAGCAAAGATGAGCTTGTTTTCTAGATGCAAAATGTATTTCAGAATACGAATTCTTGATAGGGAAATTAGAGAGACCTCGAATATTAGAAAACTGAAATTCACTCACTATGTAATAGTATAAAGTAATAAGTATACAGGGTCCTGCGACGGTGTATCCAGCTTTCCTATAGCGCCTTTCCTATTTGGAATAAAAAAAGCTACATAAAATAAATATGCGCTAGAAGATGGTTGGAGATTTACAGGTTGCAGAACGTATTTTGATATTTCATTTTCAGTTCATATAGAGAAAGGCTAGTTCTATATGCTCTTATTCACCCTTTTTCAGTTCTTATTGTCTGTCCAAAATATATTTCCCCATAGACTCATATATACAGAATCAATACCTAACTACAACACAAGAGAGCAACAAATAATGTGCCCTATACCCAGGCCATCAGAAACCATCACTACAAGTGGATCAAACTTTTTAATTCAAACATATTATTAAACAGATACATCGTGTGAAAACATTTTGAAAAAAATTGAGGAAAAACCTGTTATTACTAGGAATCTTTAGTATACGAGAATTCACTTGTACTAGCTAAATACGCCCAGAAACATATTGTATTGTTGTATTGTGATATGTTTTTATTTTGTGTTTAACATATACGCGGTTGTGACATATATTTGAATAAATAAAAAATAAGAAAATTTGGTAATGTATTTTTCCACCAATCATTAGCAGAAAAAAGTCAATATTCATTCGCCATAAACATAATGCCATTATGCTTGTTCATGATTTTTAAAAACCTCTAATGACAAAATCATGTTATTTATTTCTTGTCTACCTTTTATTAAGAGAATTATACAGTAAATACATATGCAAACTGGCTTGAAGAGCTGGTGACGCAACATAATAATAATAATAATATTTGTGCGTGTATTTTCAACTCGGCGAATGTCAACTGAGCTGTCTGCTTAATCGAGCATGTGTCAACTAATTACAATAGAAGGTATAATACTTAAAATTACCACAGACATTTTTTCATGTAACAATTTATAGTACAACACTTTAAAACTCATATTTACATAAATCTACTAGAATTTACAATATCATAATCTATATATAAAAAATAAGAACGGTAATCAAAGGCTCCTGAATGGAGTATATAAAAATTCCACCCCCTACCCGAGAAATTTTCCCACAAAAAGGTGCTTTCACTAGGCACTCCAATCAACCTCTTATATGAGATTTCAGAAAAATACGTCCAGACCGCTCTGGCTCTGTTCTTTTTCCACAATGTAAATTTTTTTTGAGTACATAGATACAAATTTTTGTATCTGAAATTCAGAACGCTCGGAACTACTGCAAACGGGTCAGGCGTCGATTAATATCAATTCTCTGTATAACTATTTCACCAATTTTTTATTCAGATGCAGAGCAATATGTATCGTTTATATTATACTGTGCATGAACTATTTTCATTTTGTATGAATATTAAATATCTAACACAGATATAACAGGAAACGAAATAAAACTTTCAAAAATCAATGCTTTGGCGCCATGTGCTTGTACACTTTTGTCACACGGTGACGTCATGCGCAGACCGGTTCGAAATCTGTCCGCCAAGTGATCATATCTGTCAGTGTCGTAGTATCATGGGCCAAGATACGTCTACTATTATTGTGTCTGATATTGAGGAAACCACCAGTAAGGAAGAAGTCCTTAAAGAACTGGAGAGACTAACGGGGCCAGTTGAAGAAGGCGAGGTAGTCATAAAATCAATGAGGCGGAATAGGGGTGGAGATCAGACCGCCATGATAGAGTTAAGAAAGGCACTCGCGAACGACGCTATAAAGAAAGGAACGGTACGCATTGGGTTAGTGAACTGCAGCGTAAAACCTATGGTTGTGATCACTAGATGCTACAGGTGTTTGGAGTTTGGCCACCGTACTTTCGAGTGCAAAGGGGATGATCGGTCTGGAGAATGTATCAATTGTGGTCAAACAGGACACAAGGCTAAGGAATGCACGTGTAGGCCATACTGTCCGCATTGTAGGAGAAGCCATAGAGCGGACAGTACACGCTGTTATAGGTTTAGGACGTTGGTCGAAGCCAGACAACGAAACCTGGTGAGGAACATCCGTTAACCCTAATAAAATAAGCACGATGGGGATAAAAATACTACAATGTAATTGTATGAGGTCAAGACATAGCCATGATATGGCATATGCTACGGCGTTAAAGAAAAAAGTCGATATGTTGATTATTAGTGAACCTAACAGAAAAAAGGTTGAAGAAGCCTCATGGGTAAAGAATTTAAGGGGAAATGTTGCAGTACTGTTTTTAAATAAGTCGTTGAGTGTAACTGGCATTAAGGCAGAGGAAGGATACGTTGTTTGCAGCTGAGTATGTTTAAAGTTTTCTGTTGCTACAGCTCCCCCAATATTACGCTTGAACATTTTAGGTTAGAGGTCGATAACATTATGATGGACAGCATGAGCACAGCAGGCGAAAGTATTATCCTGGGTGACCTAAATGTTAAATCTCCACAGTGGGGTTTACCGGTGACTGATAAAAGAGGAGAGTACTGGTGTGAGTGGCTAGCAGTTCTAAACATGGTTGTTCACAACAAGGGAGATTCTCCGACGTTTGTGAGAGGCAACTCAAACTCGTTTATTGACGTAACGTGTTCAACGCAGAAAGTTGCTTCGCAGATACAAAACTGGCAGATTCTCGAAGAAGAGACCCTAAGCGACCACAAATTTATATATTTCGAAATTGCAAGTAGTAGCAATAGATCTCGAAGGAAAATGGACAAAACCAAAGTACAGTACGACTGGGACGTATTCAGAGCACTATTGGAATTGACAAATAAAGCTGGTACCTCATCCCCGATGTCGTGTATGGAGATTATTAGGCAAGCCTGTCAGGTTAGTAGGAAGAGCTCATACGTTGGCGAGGAGCAGGACCGAGTACCGTACTGGTGGAATGAGGATATTGATATTAAAAGGCGGGCATGCATTGCGGCTAAAAGAAGATGCGCTCGACGCAACAGGATGTGCCATACTGCTGAGGTAGCCCAACTGCTAATCGAAGAGTATAAAACGCCTAAAAAGGAACTACGACGAGCGATCGATAAATCTAAGAGAAAGCTGTGGCAGGAATTATGTGACTCACTCGAGGATGACATTTGGGGTGACGGATATAGAATCGTTACAGGGAAAATAGCTAATAGGTTTCCAGTCGATCTCACTATTGAGAGAAAAATTGAAGTCGCTACGGAGCTGTTTCCATATAGGGAGGACCTGCTTGAGGAGATACCGGCATGCAAAGAAGTAAGAGCTTTCACTCAGGAGGAGCTTGCGGAAGCCATGAGTGCTATGAAAAATGGAAAGTCACCGGGGCCAGACGGCGTACCTCCGGAAGCACTTAAAGAAGCAACCAAAGCGATGCCCGAACGAATATTAGCCATGTTAAATTACTTATTGGAGTCACAGGAATTTCCGAAGGAGTGGAAGATCGCAAAGTTAATCCTGCTAAACAAAAGTGTGGTCAATCAAATTTCCTATCGACCTATATGCCTGCTCAATACTATCAGTAAGCTGTACGAGTGGCTCATCAGGAAGAGGTTGGAAGAAGAAATCGAGGACAGCGGAGGGTTTGCTGAACATCAGTACGGTTTCAGGAAAGGGCACACAACCATCGAGGCCGTGGAGAAGGTGATTAAAATAAGGAGAGATACTGCAGACAGATGGTGTGCTCTAGTAACATTGGATGTTAAGAATGCGTTCAATACCGCGACATGGAGCCTGATACTAGACGAGCTAAGAAACAGGAACATCTCCCCTTACCTACTGAGGCTAGTGCGTGCTTATTTTGTAGATCGCAAGCTGATGGTGTCAAAAAACCTCTTAATCGACGTGACTGCGGGAGTTCCACAGGGTTCGGTTCTCGGTCCAACTTTGTGGAACGTGCTCTACGACCAAGTGCTAAGACTACAGTTAACATCTGGAGCCATATCTATAGGATTTGCTGACGATCTAGCTGTAGTTGTGACCGCACCTGACGAAAACGAGTTGACCTTCAGAGTAAATGAGTCCCTAAGGAGAATAAACTTTTGGATGTATAACCATTACCTTGAACTCGCCCACCACAAGACAGAGGCAGTTATACTAAGAGGTCAACGGGTTCGTAGAAACAATGTACGTTTCCAGCTGGGCGAAACAGTGATAGTTCCAACAGAGTCAGTCAGATATCTTGGGGTGACGTTAGATAGAAATGGCACATTCGCAAGCCATATCAAAAAAACGGTAGATAAGGCCGAAAAAAAGGCAGCGGCTCTCACTAGAATCATGCCGAATATAGGTGGTCCCAGTTCCGTCAAGAGAAAGCTACTGTGCGGGGTAGTGCATTCAGTCCTATTGTATGCCGCCCCGATCTGGAGCATGGCACTCGAGAAGGAAGTATACCGGAAATTGATGGAGAAGGCCCAAAGGAAGATGCTATTGAGAGAAATTAGCGCATATAGAACGGCATCTACTAAGGCCATCCAAGTCCTGGCAGCGGAGATACCCATTCATCTCTTGGCAAAAGAAAGGCGGCTTGTGTATGAACGCGGGTGTGGTAGAGTAACTGCCATAAGAAAAGAAATTCGTCAGCAGGTGGTAAGAGACTGGCAAAACGAATGGGACCGAACTGACGACGTAGCACAATGGACCAAGCGGCTAATACCCAACCTTGATGTCTGGTTAAGCTGCACACATCGGGTTATGGACTATTACATTACGCAGTTATTCACAGGGCATGGCAGCTTTAGTTCGTACCTCAAGCGCATCGGGAAAAAGCTGAGCAACCAGTGTGCGTACTGTGACGGGGCGGATGATGCAGAGCATACCCTGTTTTGTTGCCCACGGTGGAGCGATGTGAGGGACCAGGCTACACAGCGCATCGGGCAGCAACTAACGGCGGAAAATATAGTAGAGTTGATGACAGAGCAGAGAAATGTGTGGAGTACAGTTAGGTGGTTGGCCAAAGAAATTATGTCCACAAAGGAGAAGGATGAGCGCAGCAACACCAGAAGAGGAGACGATGATCAACAGGAAGAAGCGGAAATTACCCGAACTCCTAATCCCTCCGGGGGAAGGGAGACGTAGGGTCTGAAGAAATAACTGATAGAGATGCATAGAAGCGGCTACTCGTGAAGATATGTTTTGCAACGGTACCAGGGTAGTCGCGGTTCAAAGGAGCCACTTGCTCTGGTTAGCCACGGCGCCAGCAACGCTCCTATAAAAAAAAAAAGTATCATGGGCCAGCCCTACAGTCATGCTTGGAGGTAAGAAAAGAGGGAACGGATTTTAGCCGGTCGGGCCGTGGTGACATGTCGGATGGACGCGTTTGCGTCCATTGGACATGTGATTAGAGGACTCAAGCTGGTTCAACGTCGGGCGGACAGACTCTCTTTCACACTTCCGGGTGTGCGAGTATTTTCGATCCTTGCCATCAAGCCGATTTCGTAAACCCTCTAATAAAAAAAACTACTTGTACTACTACTAGATAAATCTGTTGTTCAACTTGCTCTTCAATTACATTTTCAAAATATTGCCCTTACGAGCTCCTAAACCTGTCATCAATTTGTGAAGTTTCATTCTAAGTGTCCAATCAACGAAAGCTTCAACCCAACAAGTGTCAGCACTTTCTCCAAACATACGTGAAATACAATTTGCAACCAAAATCACTTGTGCAACTCTTTTCAACCAACAATATGCCCGTTTCAGTCCCGATTCGAGACAGAGAGGAGAGCAACTGTTGCTTCCATTGCGCCCAAACCAACCAGAAAAGTGACCAGCTGATGAGGATGATGGCCGAACTGCAGATGCAAGAGCAAGAGATTCAGGAACGGATGCAAGAACTGCTGGCCAGAGAAAGGAACTACGACAATGCCTTGAACAATGTTGAAATGGTTCATGATCCCTATGATCCAAATTGCATGTGTGGTTGCAAGGAATATCTCGCGGATCAGAACGTTTCAGAGGTAAGATCCCTATTCTCCAAAGCGTCACATATAAAAATAAATTCTTGAGCGAAGAATATATACTGTCATTCAAGTATGGCATATCTTCCTATATGTCTGAAGCTGTAATAATCTTAAACCAGGAATATGATATTTTTGATCATATAGGGTTATATTAAGTAATTATTTTCAATTCAAAACTGTGAAAGGCTTGAAAGTAAAAATACCGAAATCTTAAATCAAGTATATGATAATGTTGGACACAAAACAATAAAGAGTAATTAATTGAGGTGTCCCTCAATGTACGCTACTTGGACCAGTAATGTTCACTATAATTATACAGGGTGTCCCAGAAAGACGGTCCCATAGAAGAACCCCCATCTCACTGAGTCAAAATATTGCGAATAAACACAACATACCTATATACCAAGTTGCACCGTTTGACCGTGAGAGGGCTTCAAAGTCAAGAATAATTTTTCAATTTTTGTTGATAACTTCACAACGACATTTGCGATTTGAATGAAATTAGACGTGTAACACCATAAAAATGCCACATTTTAATACTTTTAACTCTAACACTATGTTGTTTTGGAATGGTGAACCGATGTCTTCGCCACTTACATTAACCACTATTTTTCTTATTTTTAGTGCTTTCGGTTTGAACAACAACAAAGATACATCATTGACAAATATTTTTTGACTCTTAGTAAATTTTCGTATCTGTCACGGTTTAACAGTTAAAAATAATTCTGTGATACTTTAGTAAACGCGCACTTCAAAAAATACCGGGGGTCTATTTTACCCGGAAATCAATTGATTGCATTTT
Organism: Callosobruchus maculatus; assembly: GCA_951848785.1. Classification (NCBI taxonomy): domain Eukaryota; kingdom Metazoa; phylum Arthropoda; class Insecta; order Coleoptera; family Chrysomelidae; genus Callosobruchus; species Callosobruchus maculatus. The sequence goes on along the minus strand of CATOUR010000064.1, from coordinate 680,034 downwards.
GTTAGCCTTTTGCTTGAAAAATTATTGTTATCAGAGTGAAGTGACAATGATGTAGGTGGTTTAAATCTTTTTGTTGGCTTTAATGGTAAAAACAATATTGTTTTTCGTCAGATACAGTTGCGAGCAATAATTTTTGGACGTCATTGGCCGCATTCAGCAGAGCAAGCTGCTACCGTTTGCGGTAGCGTGAATCTGCTGGATGTAACGCTACAAGTTGAGAAATATGACAGTAACTGACAGTTGTTGTCATAATTTGTGGTTAATAAATACCCATTTAATACCTACCGGTTATTCAAATTTAAACGGGTTTGCTGTCAGTTAAGACGTACAGCTGTCAGCTACCAAAAGTGAGCGTAAAAATTTTTCGCTCCAAATAATCGCTACCGATCCGCAACATGTTGAGACGTAGCGTAGAGAACAGCAGAAAGATCGGAAACTGTTACGCAACCGTTCCGTCTGCTGAATGCGGCCATTGTCATTTGAAATGTCTAGAGCCTAAAAACAAAACATGAAAAAACGGCACATTTTATTACTTCAACATTTAGTGACACCGCTGTCATTATGGACTGAATAAGTTTTAAAATGGATAACCAGTACAGTTTTTCTGAGCAAACTGATATGCTGCTAGTTCTGGGGCGCTGCGACGGAAACTACAGAGAAAGTGTACGCGTTTACCAAGAAAGGTTTCCCAATCGACGAACACCATGTGCTAAAACGTTTGGCAGAATCGAAAGACGTCTTCGTGGAACAGGATCTTTTCACGGTATGCAAATACTGTCTGGTCGTAGTAAACATGTGAGAACAGCAGAAGCAGAAGAGAACGTTTTGAATTTAGTGGCAGAAGATCCAAGTACTAGTTCTCGATTAATAGCTACATAACTAGGTATCAGTAAAAGTACTGTGAATAGAGTTACTAGAGAACGACAATTGCATCCGTATCATCTCCAACCAGTTCAAGCACTGTTACCTCCAGATTATGCAGCAAGAGTTCACTTTTGTGAAATTATTCGACACAAAAGGCAAGAAGATTTGTATTTCACTTCAAGAATTCTTTTTACCGATGAAGCTTCTTTTACTAGAAGTGGAGTTACAAATCTTCATAATAGACACGTATATGCAGACATGAATCCACACGCTATTGTTGAAAGACATTTCCAGCACGAGTTTCACATTAATGTGTGGATGGGAGTTGTTGAAAATATGTTGATAGGACGCTTCCGACTTCCCATACGCCTCAATGGTGAAAACTATCTTTATTTTCTCCAAAACAATTTACCACAACTGTTAGAAAATGTCCCACTGGAGTTACGAAGGAATATGTGGTTCATGCAAGATGGTGCACCTGCACATTTCACACGTGCAGTACGAAATCACTTGCACGAGCATTATCCTGGAAAATGGATTGGAAGAGGTGCAGATGCTCCAATTCAGTGGCCACCGCGCTCGCCAGATCTTACTCCATGCGACTTTTTGCTTTGGGGGGCCATAGCTGACAAGGTTTATAAGGAGCGAATAGACACAGAAGAACAGCTATGGAACAGAATTGTAACCGCCGTGCGCCAACTTCAAAATGTCGATTCTCTAAGAAGAATGCAGTTCAATTTTTTAAGGAGAATAAATTTATGCAGAGAAGTGAATGGTGATCATTTTGAACAACTGATGACATAAATAAATAATATGAATCTGCTCTAGTCCTACATTTCTTTGGTCAATACATTTAACGGTTTTACACGATCTCATAACCCGATCACAAAAATTGTTACTCCTCATCTGCGATTTGCTTGTAGATTGATTTGGTACAGTTTGACATTAATGAATTTACTATCCGTTCAATTTTTGATATCTAATGTTTGTTGAAATTGCGAAATATCAATAACATTTTTTCAATTTACTTACTGTCAATTTGTGCGAAAAAGTACCGAACCGACACATTTAGAAGCATAACTGATTTACCCTGATAACAATAATTTTACAAGCGAAAGACTTACAAAATGCAATCAATTAAATTCCGGATAAAATAGACCAGTGCGCTACACAGAATTATTTTTAACTGTTAAACCGTGACAGATACGAAAATTTACTAAGAGTCAAAAAATATTTGTCAATGATGTATCTTTGTTGTGGAAAAATTTCAAACCGAAAGCACTAAAAATAAGAAAAATAGTGGTCAATGTAAGTGGCGAAGACATCGGTTCACCATTCCAAAACACCATAGTGTTAGAGTTAAAAGTATTAAAATGTGGCATTTTTATGGTGTTACACGTTTACCAAATTTCATTCCAATCGCAAATGTCGTTGTGAAGTTATCAACAAAAATTGAAAAATTATTCTTGACTTTGAAGCCCTCTCACGGTCAAACGGTGCAACTTGGTATATAGGTATGTTGTGTTTATTCGCAATATTTTGACTCAGTGAGATGGGGGTTCTTCTATGGGACCGTCTTTCTGGGGCACCCTGTATACAAACGGTGTTCAAGCTAAAAGCAAAAAGCTATCGAATTTTGGTGATGACTCTGCTGCCTTTTATAAATCGGATTCTTGAGCATATTTCTTGAAACTTAGCTCATTGTGTCATTATAATATATAGTTATTTTTTCAACGCGTTGTAGGTAGAAATTCAGCCACCATCGGAACCTTTTCAAGATATTGAGAGAGTTAGGCAGGAACTGAAGCTCGAGAACCAAGAGCTGAAAGCAGAGCTCATGGAGATGAAAATGCAACTGAAACACACTCTCGAGAAAATTGAAGGACCGATGAAGAAAAAATTGGAATACGAGCAGGCTAAATGTAGAAAACTACAGCAGGAACTAGAAGAGACTGCCACGGTACAAATCACAGATACTTAGTAAATCATTTTAGAGATTACTTTTTTTGCAAAACAAGAAATCGAAATTTAGTCGAATGAGCCTAAAATTAAAATAAAAGTAAGGGTACTTACCTTTTACTTCCCACACCGATAGGTGAGGGGAGTATTGTGATCGCGAAAATTTTCGATTTTGAGATAACACGCTTTTTGGGCGTTTTATAGTGTCTACATAACGAAAATCCATGTCACTCATTTCCATCGGTCTGTCGTCGGTCTGTCGGTCTGTCGGTCTGTCGGTCTGTCGGTCTGTCGGTCTGTCGGTCTGTCGGTCTGTCGGTCTGTCGGTCTGTCGGTCTGTCGGTCTGTCGGTCTGTCGGTCTGTCGGTCTGTCGGTCTGTCGGTCTGTCGGTCTGTCGGTCTGTCGGTCTGTCGGTCTGTCGGTCTGTCGGTCTGTCGGTCTGTCGGTCTGTCGGTCTGTCGGTCTGTCGGTCTGTCGGTCTGTCGGTCTGTCGGTCTGTCGGTCTGTCGGTCTGTCGGTCTGTCGGTCTGTCGGTCTGTCGGTCTGTCGGTCTGTCGGTCTGTCGGTCTGTCGGTCTGTCGGTCTGTCGGTCTGTCGGTCTGTCGGTCTGTCGGTCTGTCGGTCTGTCGGTCTGTCGGTCTGTCGGTCTGTCGGTCTGTCGGTCTGTCGGTCTGTCGGTCTGTCGGTCTGTCGGTCTGTCGGTCTGTCGGTCTGTCGGTCTGTCGGTCTGTCGGTCTGTCGGTCTGTCGGTCTGTCGGTCTGTCGGTCTGTCGGTCTGTCGGTCTGTCGGTCTGTCGGTCTGTCGGTCTGTCGGTCTGTCGGTCTGTCGGTCTGTCGGTCTGTCGGTCTGTCGGTCTGTCGGTCTGTCGGTCTGTCGGTCTGTCGGTCTGTCGGTCTGTCGGTCTGTCGGTCTGTCGGTCTGTCGGTCTGTCGGTCTGTCGGTCTGTCGGTCTGTCGGTCTGTCGGTCTGTCGGTCTGTCGGTCTGTCGGTCTGTCGGTCTGTCGGTCTGTCGGTCTGTCGGTCTGTCGGTCTGTCGGTCTGTCGGTCTGTCGGTCTGTCGGTCTGTCGGTCTGTCGGTCTGTCGGTCTGTCGGTCTGTCGGTCTGTCGGTCTGTCGGTCTGTCGGTCTGTCGGTCTGTCGGTCTGTCGGTCTGTCGGTCTGTCGGTCTGTCGGTCTGTCGGTCTGTCGGTCTGTCGGTCTGTCGGTCTGTCGGTCTGTCGGTCTGTCGGTCTGTCGGTCTGTCGGTCTGTCGGTCTGTCGGTCTGTCGGTCTGTCGGTCTGTCGGTCTGTCGGTCTGTCGGTCTGTCGGTCTGTCGGTCTGTCGGTCTGTCGGTCGTCTGTCTGTCTGTCTGTGCGCGTTTTTCTAGCCTCGTAATCTCAGTAACCGCTGCATGGATTGTGATGAAATTTGGGCAGCGATATGCTGGGGGGTCGTAGTAGGTAATGTTCCTATAATTTTGAAAATCGGTACAGGGGCGGCGGAGTAATTAGCAAAAAACAAAAAAATTAAATATTCCTAAAACTTCGTTTTTGGGTGTTTTAGGGGTTCCTGATCATTTTCTACTTTTTTCTGGGTGGGGGTGAAATTGAGGTGGTTGGGGAGTGGGGGGTTGTAAATCTGAAAAATGTGTTGTACTCATAATAGGCTATCCATTGACCTGCAAAAAAAAACCTAGCGGCATAATACCCTATTTTAGGCCCATCCGAACATTGCCTTGCCTACTCCAGAAACCAAGGGACTTAGAATTTTCTGATAAATACATAGGAATATTGCTTCAGATCTTTCTGAATTGAGTAACGTAATAGGAATGGATTTTAATGAAACTTTGTCACAGTATTATTACCACGGCGAGGATGGAAAACGCGTATGTTCTGAAAAAATCGTGTCAGTGGCGGCGCAGCAATAATAAAAAATAAAAAAAAAATAAAAACATCTCAAACTTTGTTTTTAGGCGTTTTAGGGGTTCCTGATCATTTTCTACTTTTTTTGGGTAGGGGTGAATTTGGGGTGGTTGGGGGGTGGGGGGTTGTAGAACTGAAAAATTCGTTGTATTCATAGTGGGCTGTCCATTGACCTGTGACACTTTTTTAGGTCCATTTGAACATTGCCTTGCTCAGTATAGAAACCAAGGGACTTCGAATTTGTGATGTATACAGACATACGAGTATTGTTTTAGATCGTCCTATATTGCGTAACGCAATTATTCAATTGATTTTAACGAACTTTTGACACAGTATTACTGCCGCGGCGAGGATGGAAAACGTGTATATTTGGAAAAATCGTGTCAGTGGTGGTGCAGCAGTAATAAAAAACTAAGAATATAAAAACAGCTCACACTTCGCTTTTAGACAGTTTAGAGGCTCCTGATCGTTTTGCATCGTTTAGTTGAAGCATGCAGAATGAAAACTGTGGCGTCCTAGTTTCTAAGGAGGGAGACGCAAGAAACTATTTACGAGAGTTTTTGTGTTAGACGTTTTTTTGCGGGAGGGTGGGCGTGATTTAGTTGCAAGGGGATTTCAGACTATCGCTTCATGAAATGGGAAAGCAATAAAACGAAATCATTATTATGTGTGGGAAGTACTGAGTCAATCAACTTGACTCCATTTTTTTTATTCGCTATGCAGCATATATTATTAGGCATTGTTAATGTTTTTGTTTCAGCGAAATGCACGCAATGAAAGATTATTTCAAGTAACAAAGGAAAAATAAATATAATTTAAAAAAACTAAAGAACACGCTGTTAAAGAACATCGAACTAAAATCGGGCGCTCTATTTACGAATAATATGGTATAAAGTGCCCACGCTTTTTCACAATTATGCTAGTATTTTTCATTATTGATTTGACCTTATTCAAAAAATTAACTAACTCTTTTAGTTCGATGTTCTTTAAAAACGTGTTTTTTTAGTTTTCTTAAAATATACTTATTTTTATTTATTAAACTCATTCAACTGTATTTATTAATACTCTGTATTCATAACACAATCATTACCATTACTGCATAAACGATAATTATTAAAACTGTCGACTTTCCTAAATAAATTTCACAAAACACCAACTCCCAGACAGTTGAAAGTCACGCCTTTTAAGCTCTCGTCGCTTCGCCGTTCTGTGATATTAACAAACTTTGAGGTGTCTACGCCATCTCTTAGACAGAAGTGTTACAAGCGATCTATAAATGTGCAAAATCCCAATGAGTCAACTTTGTTTACATCCGCACCGCATGTCTTTGACCTAGTCCCCAGTCAGTTACTACGTGAAAGTGAGCAAGATGACTCTGAGCTGCATGGATACTCTGTCATCTGTTACTTTAGTTAGAATGGCTTGACGTCTATTTGATAACTATCAGCTGACGAAGGAGTGCAGCTCAGGTTTAATTTTTTAGTAGTGGTTCTGCATTGGAAATCCTGCAAGTCAGGACCGTCTTAGTAATATTTTTACTGAATATCTCATTGCCAAAAAATAATGACTACTTTTGTGAACAAGAAATTGATTCAAGTTCTAAAAATTCACAGCAAAAGAGCTTGACCGAAAGAAACATATTTTTTAAGAGCCAGTTAGTAGCGGTACGGGAACCGAGTGTAGTCTTGTACGTATGCCGTCAAAGCATGTGTCAAGATTCATTCTGGGTGATTTTTAGTTATCACTAGCCGAACATCTGTTCGCTATTGACACGGATGACAGTCTAAGGTATCGGGTATCAGGGTGAAATGAGTGAAAATTTCTTAGTTCGTAACAACCATACATACAACTAGACCTACAATTCATCTTCTATAAGCGGAACATTGATTATACGAATAGTCACATAGACTTTTCCTTCTTTTAGGGAGATAAAAATAGCCTGGCCTGTTGGTCTCAAGACCAGTGCCAATTAAACTAGCAAAAGAATATAAACAACCACATCATTTTTAATTATTTAAGAAATCTTATAACAAATTATTCTATGATAGACACATATTAGAAGATAAAAGCGTGTTAATAACAGAACCGTAGTAAAAAAGCGTGTCAACAGACGGATACGACTGCTGGGCTGGTTCGATGGATTTGAAGCCGTCAAAGTCATTTTCGCGGTAAAGTTGGAGCGTTCAATGTTTGGTCCGACCTTTTAATCCAGAGGAGAGTTACAAACTCACAAACATCCAGATGAAGCCAATAAAAGCGTGTTAATAATTAGACTGTCAATATATCATGTCAAAAATTTTATTTTGTTTTTTTAATATTTTTTTTGTCCATAAATTGTGCACATTATCAAAGCATTCTCTCTATTTTTATCCTAGACGATGATGCTGAGCCAAGACCAGTACGGCAAAGAAATGGACAATCTGAAGATGCAATTATGCTGTGCATGTTCTAACATGAATGAGTTGAACACCATCAACTCTCGTTTGAAGGACGAACTGAATTCGTTAGATTGCATGTGCGCGAAACTGGAAGATGATCTGGTCAAGCAAAAGCTGAACGAAGCAGAAACTATCAAACGTCTTGCCAAGAGGTCAGTGAAATAGAAACTTATTGAAAGAAAGATATGATTATTCAGTAGTGTAGTAGTGTAGTGCACTTCCTTATAAGCTTTGCCACTCTTAAACTCTTGGGGGCACAGTTCGAAACTTAGATAAAGAAAGAGAGAGGACAGAACGCGCGGCTGACATCTCTGTTACCAAAAAGTACCAAAGCGCTCGTTTTAGTGCCGTAGCTAATGGGATTAACGTAATGGTTAAGCTATTTGGAGAAGTGATCTATTTGCAAATAAATTTATTAAAATATTGTTATTCACGAGTTCTGTGTAGCCAATTTCACCATCCATAGTTCAAATTTGAGTAATTTAACTTAGCCGTCAACTTCCATTTGACCGATATCTTGTCTTGCAAAGTTTAAGCTATTACAAATACGTCACTGGAAAACTGATATTTGAACAAAAACATACCTACCTTAAAAAATATCATTTTTACACTTTACATGCTCAAAAATATTATGATTCGAATGTTAGTGGTACATTTGAAATTATATTTTGGATACATATATATCCCTGAACTAGATATCGAGATATTGGCATAAACTTCGAATGCACTGAAAGATATGAACATAAATACATGTGAAAAGTGATTCCTGGCTCCTTCCTACTGCTGTGGCTTTTACAACCGTAAGCTGCACACTCTATCATTATGCACACCACAATATTTTACAATAATTGGTCTTAAAAACGCTAAATATCACAAAAAAATACTAAGGTACCAAATAATTTGTTTTCCATCAAAATTTTTACAGCTTTCGTTTTCTGTCACAGCTAGTTCATATAGTATCATACAAGCACGCGGTATCCCCTCTCTTTCCTTATCTAAGGTTCGAAAGAGATTTTCGATGTCTGCTTCGTAAATGTGTTCGGTGTAAGACCTACGACCGATATCATGAGGACAATAATTACCTTATTACTTTTATTGCTTACCAGAATAAGAGTTTTGAATATACATACCTTCGACTGAAAAACTATATGCGATAATTCTGTCTGTATATATTTCAACCTCCCAGTATAGTTTGAATTGACTGTTTTCTAGTACTATGGCGGTGTATAATTATAATGTGGATCCTTCCAATGTTAATATTCGAAGTATGGATCTGTGTTTTCAGTTAGTTTTTTTGTTGCGGCTAGTGCTTGGTGAATGACTTTGGGTGCAGAATTATGTCTAGCTGTGTACTCGGTTACAGCGAGGGTTTTCATTTGCTTGGTATTATGTTCTATTGTTTTCTTTGGTTTGTAACATTTTCTGCTCTCGTAGGTTATAAATAAATCTTCGATTATAAATTTTTAATATTCCTTAAGGCCTGGTCAAACAGAGGGCATTCCAGAACGCCGGAACGCTGCATTCCAGAATGCCGCGTTACAGCGTTCCGTTGTATTGTTAGAGATCGCCGGAACGCCGCGTTCTAGAACCACCTCTGTTTGGCCGGGCCTTTACATTGCGTCTTGCGTCACAACGCTCTTACAGAAAACGGGAGGTTATAGGTTCATACTCATTATTTTTGTTTAATCTGAAGCCTATAAATGAATTTGAATTTCAGATCTCCGTATTCGGATGCAGGTGGTGGTTGTAACCCATGCCCGATTACAGGGGCGTATCCAGACGGAGGTGGGGGTTATGCGATTGGAGCTCCACCACCGGTTCCAGCTTATCCAATGGTCGGTGCTCCGTACATGGGCGGAGGTGTGAATTATCCAGCCCCAGCAAGTTTGGCAGCACCGTGCGGCGGATGTCAAGGTAGACAAAGTGTAATGTTCACTTTTTTTAAAGCTTTTCTTTAAGTTGCAATGTATGTTTGTTCCGGTGGAATCTTGCTTCTCAATCTCGAAGCAGACTCTTCAACCGGGTGAGCACGTTTAGTTTGAATGACAATACACGGCAAGCTGTGTGACGTTATTCTAAATTCAAGATGTCGGACTATCCAAGATGGCGGAACAGTTATTTTTAATGCATTTCTACAATATGGATATTAAATGAAAGGGCTTGTTGAGAGTAACATACAAAAAAAATGTGACATCACTCTAAATCCGATATGGTGGAACATCCTAAATGGCAGAATTTATTTTTTATGCACTTCTACAATATGGGTATCATATGAAAGGGCTTGTTGGTCTTGTTGAGGGTAACTCTAAAAATAATGAGGTAACATACTAAAATCAGGGATGAGAGTCGAGGTTATAAAGTCGGAAAAATCGAAAGGTCCCTCAGTTGAAAAGATAAGAGTCTAGCACAATTTTCAGTACTCACTCAAGAGTCAAGACGAAGACTCATATGTTGGTCAATTTGGAAACTCTGATCACGAATTCGGCCTCTGTTAAAAGTTTTGCCGTGTTTAAAATAAATGGAAATTTGTAAAATGCGATGTCACAGGGTCAATTCGAGTATATTTATTTTCCTTATTACATACGTTCATCTATTGTAACTGACACAGAGCTTCCTCTTCAGGTGCAACAAGAGAGACAAAGGAAACAGACTGCCAATGTGATCACTGTAAATGGCAAGAGCCATTCACGTGTGATTCCAACTTGCATGTGATAGCCCGAAAACTCAGCAAAACCTTAAGGGAATCTGGCCCCTGTAAAGAATGCTCCAAACTTCCAGCAGAGCTAACAGGTGCAGCCAAAGTTATTAAAGACCTCACGGACCTAGTAGAGAGCAGAAAGGTATGTTGCACTACAAGTGTTTCTTCAGAACCAGGTTTTGAATTGACCTCAGGCAGGGTATACGAGGAGGTGAGCCGATGGGGCATTGTAGTGGGAATTTTTGTGAGTTATGCAGGAATTAGTGAATATTAGTAAGCATTACCAGGAATTAGTAGACATTTAAAGATATTAAAAAGGAATTACAGGGCATTAGTGGGTAGCATTAAGTTATTACGGAAATATTAAAGCTTTATAGATTTGGTAAATCGGTCCAGTGGCGGTGGAGTAACAACAAAAAACAAGAATTCCATGACATCTCTAACTTGCAAAGCACTAATCTGATTCCAGTTAAATTTATAGTAGAGATTAACACTATGGCAAATATAAAAAAAGCTTTACCATTTTTGAAGTTGATCAAGTACAGCATAAATGTGTTTCACTTCAAGTGCTTCTTAAGAGCCACGTTGTGAATTGCCCTCAGAGGAACAACTAAACATACGGAGAGTAAACGCAGGGGTGAACCGATGGGGCATTGTGGTCTATAAATCGTGGAAATTGCTTGATTTATACAGGAATTAGTGGATATTAGTATGCATTACCAGGTATTAGTAGGCATTACAGGCACTTCAAAGGAACGACAGGGCATTAGTGGACATTACTGAGTTACTTTAGGAGTATTAAGTCTTTATAGATCCTGTAAATCGGTCCAGTGGCGGTGAAGTGACAATAAAAAATGAGGATTCCATGACACCTCTATAACTTGGAAAGCACTAATCTGATTTCAGTGAAATTTATAGTAAATATTAACACTATGACAAGGACAAAAAGCTTTACCATTTTTAAACGTTGATCAAGTACTGGCAGAGGAAAAAATATAGTAAGTCATCAACCTTAGTTTTTAGGCACTTTAAAATGTCCTGATCATTTTTCTAAAAATAGTTCCAAGATTTAAAATTAGGGTGGGAAGGAGGTGAAGCTTAGTAACACCAAAAATTTGGGTATTTTTAAAGTACTTACTACGAATGTGCTCAAACTTCGCTTTCAGCCGTATTTGAATCCCTTGACAGTCTTTCAAGGTTAAAGTGGGAGAATTCGGAAGAAATGGGGACACTGATGGGTAGGAGGCTCCCGAAATATCCTCAAATTATTGGAAGCTTTTTAATTTCAAGCGGTAACTGATTCCGGTAACAAGAGTTTTTTTGGAAATTGCTGGGCATCAGTCGAGAAGAATCAGTAGGAATTACTAAAGCATTAAATAGAAGTAATGTCCATTTTAGGACATTTCTGTACAAAATTTAGTCAGCTATTAATCCTTTGGAGTAAACAACCACATATGTCGTGCTGGAAGCTAACATTAAAAGAACCACTTTTTGACAGTGTATTTTTTGACTCTCATAGCGAAAAATAACGCTTTAACAAAGCACAGCACGTTTTGGTAAGTGGTGTAATTCGCGTCAGGTATTACATGTACAATCCACGATTTGATATTGGTTGAATCCTAACCCGAGAATAACAAAAGTGACGAGGAGTAAGATCCGACAGCGGCTATTTGATCTTCCTTTGATGTCGAACACACTATTTTTTAATACCTGAGATGCTCTCGTTTGATTCAATACAATCAATCATTTCTTATTGGAGTGGTCCGGTGGACCTTTTCTCTTGGTGACGGTCGTGTCGGTCGATCGGTCTGTCAGGTCTGTTGACCCGGAGACCAGGGAGAAGTAAGGGAAAAAATGAAAGAAAGGAAGGAGAGGAAAAAAAGAGGAGAAAGTTCGCCGGTTCGAGTGTATAGCTTGATCTGATCTATTATTAATGTTCGGAAATTTTTGGGTTTAACCAAAAAGGTTGATTTCGAGACTCCATACTTAAAAGAGCAAAAATTGTCCGATTTGATTTTGAATTTGCTCGACTGTTCATACCACCGACTCGCACAACAGTGTTTTTTTGTAGAGAGGGGGTTAGGGTTCAATTGTCCTAACAGTTGCCGCCTGGTCTAAATCTAACCACCACTCGTAGTTCCTTTCTGCTCAATCTGAGAGCGTCTATGGTATTAGAACACATGGATCCCCTCAGCATTCTCTTAGAAAAAACATTCCCACCACTCTGTCCCAGCGCTTCTGGTGCTCAATACAGGATTGCTGTGCGATTCTACTTGACAATAATGTCGTTGCGACTGCTGTTTAATATATTCTCTTGAATAAGGGATGTCAAAGTCTCTGTGAAGAGTATCAATGGAAACATATCATGGGTGATACCCGGGACTAGCAAATATTCTCGGCTGACCCCTGATTGTAAAACAGCATATTTTGATTTGATTCAAATTATGCTGTCGCTACTCGTTAGTTTTGTTATTTTCGGACCCAACTAAAGAGTGCAAACTTAAAGAGAATTCTACCGTTTTAAGGAAAAATCGCGGGAAAAGGACTCAGCATGCACGTGCGGTTCTAAAGGGCGCGATTCCAGTTTGCACGTGATAGCCAGAAAGTTAAGCAAAACGCTTCAAGACACCGCTCCATGTGATGTGTGCTCTAATCTACCACCTGACCTAAAAGACGCCGCCAGATGTATCAAGGATCTGTCGGATATGGTATGCAGCAGAAAGGTACGAGACTATTTTTTCGAATGCAAATCTGGCACAATTTCTTATTCTTTTAATGGCATTTAAAAAAATTATTGGTCTCCTTCGTTGTTATGTCGATTAAAAATTCCCAAACTTGGATCCTGTGCAAATTTTGAAGTATCTTAAGCTTGTATGAATGGTAATTGTATTTTTTTAGAATTAGTTCTGCAGCTGATTTTTGTACCCCTACAGCTTCTTCTTTGTGCTTACAAGATGATGAATGCGTTGCTTCTATGTAACCTAATACGTTTGTTTCCCTTTGCTCCCTATTTTTCTTGAAATAAGGTTTAGGACGTGATTGAATAAAGTGTCCGTACCTAACTGTATTTATTTTTAAACGAGCAAATATTATCTGGAAACGGTTGCTGTCTCTCTGGGTATCCAAGCTGCCATTATTATGGAAAATTGATAATAATTAAAATGAAAACACAGAAAGAACAATGCTATATTTATTAAAAGTATAACTAAAAGCTGACAGTCTCGCAAGTTTTTTACAGATTTGCTTTCTTGTTTTTAATAGATGAGTCATAGCCCACTATCTACTCAATATTATAATAAGACAATATTCATCATTTTAATGAGACATTATTATTTAAAAAGATGTATTTTGATTCTGTTTTTTCGAATTTGACTAGGAAGTCTCTTGTATTTTGTGTGTTTGTTATTTTTAAAATAACTTAATACCAGTATATATTTTTGAAAAGCTTGAATTATTTCCGATTGACTTCAAAAATAATATACAGGGTGTTCTATTTAAAAAAATATATGTTTGCTTCATAACTGAAAAATGGTTAAAGTAAGAAAAAATCAAACTACACATTCTATAGAAAAAATTGTATAAGATACTTTTTTAAACTTTTCAATTAAATAAAAGACAACTGAGATACGAGGGTGCTCCCAATCTTTAATTGAGTTAAGTTGCTTTTTAGCATAAACCGAATGTCGGGAGTGTTAAATGAGTGTTCCACAAAAAAGAGTCTGTTTGTTGTCGTATCCCGCAGGTTCCTATACCTGATGCTTTTAAACGGGTCACATAAACAGTATTCGGTTCCTCAGATTAAACGCTCAGATACCGGCTTTGGTAGATAGATGGCGAACCAATACTTTTTTAAAGTACTGCTTCCCAATATCTATATGTTGCTAAAGCTCTAGTATTCCTAAAATTTCCTAATAATGTTGACTAATGCCCTGAAATTCCTCTCTAACATCTTGTTATGCTCACTAATTTCTGGCAACGCTTACCAATGTTCACTTATTCCTGTATAATGACCAGTATTTCCCACCTTTTGTATAATGCTCCAGCGGTTCATCCCTTGCGTTCCAGGACGAATCATAAAAACGTCAAGGAATGATTGCTGAATTATATTTTTGTTCCTAATAGATAGTTGAAATTTCTTTAATCAGATAGTATAAATTGCAGCAATAGTAGTGTGTGGCCACTTTAACGACGGAGGTAAATTCATATTTTTACGTGATGAACTTCTGAAGTAGAAAATCCACAAAATCATCTAAAAAGGATATGAGTGTAACCCTACTAAATGACTGTCTCCTTTTTTCTGCTACAAAAGTAGATAATAGATTATTCATCTTTAGTAAAGTGGGTCACACACGTTTCAATTATCTTCACAACAGAACTTCAAACGATTATTTCTCTGTAGCAAATGCGAATTTAAAAATAATTCCTTTTGATATCGACTTCACACTCTGAAATCAAAGTAAGATTCTCTCTTTCGAAATTCGTCCTGGAACCTACAACATGGAAATCACTAATGGTTTTCTTTATAATCCAGGTTGACCATGCTGGAGACTCTAAACAAAAGAAGGACTGTTTCTGTCAATCGCTGCCCCCGATGGAAGATGGATGTTGTCAGTGTACTACAACTAAGGATAAGGGCATTCAAGAGACCAAGTCCACGAAAATTGTAGACACTCAAGCTGGAACTGCTATGGAACCTCCAGGTACATTATAATAGCATTTTGGGTCCACTTTATCACTTATTTGTACTATTATGAAAAAATGCTGCCACCTCGAAGGCTATGCTTCGTACGAGGTATCGGCATTGACATTAAAATATACATTGAATTTGAGCTAACCTACCATCATTGCTGCTCCTCTTCAAACTACTATGTTTATCCAGTTCTTGCTATTACTCTTCGTAGTCTTCATCTTGGCCTGCAGCATGCATTCTTCTTTAAAGAGATTGATGATATCATCGTTCTGAACTTAGAATTTGGATGTGACGTTAAGACATCTCTCAAAATAAATATGTATTCATATTAATGACAAAATGTTATTTGACAGGAACATTTCCAAACTTACTTGCAAAGGATATTCAAAAACGAATTTTTAGGTATTTTTGAATATAGTTAAAGATACGAGATATGAGAGAATCGATATTTTAGTCAGGAATATTATAAATTTTGATGCATAAAATTGTGAGTCATAATCAGATTATCAGGAATATTAGAGCTTTATAAATTCTAAAAAACTGTCAAGTGGCGGCGCAGTAATGATAAAAAACGGGGATTCTATGACCCCTTCATATCTTCCAACGCAATCTGATTTGAGTTTAATTTATAATAGAGATTAACAGTATGCAGAGGATGAAACACTTTACCATTTTGCTCTCAATTACATCCAAAGAATAAATTTAATAAAACGTTCCAGTAGCGGTGGAAAAAAACGTTACAGAAGAAATTTTAACTTTGCTTCGGATTTAGTCATATTCGAGGCCTTTGATATCTTTTCAAGGTTACAGTGGGACAATTTGGAGGAAGGGCGGATATAGGGAGGTAGGGGACTCCCGAAATATCCTCAAATTATTGAACGTTTGTTAATGCGTTAAGCAGTAGCTGAATCTGGTAACAGGCTCAGGATGAAAATATGCCAACATTACTGAATGAAAACATAGTTTTAATCAGGTTTTTGCAGGAAATTGCTAGGTATTAGTCTAGAAAAATTAGTAGCAATTACTGAGGCATTAGTGGTGATTAAGTGGAAGTAATGGCTATTTTGGGCATTGGATAATAAATATAAATGGCCCTCCTTGGGTTCTTATCTAACTTTTTTATCTAATTCTTCAGAGGAAGCCAAAACCCAGACCATCTTACCCGCATCTCCTAGCTTCGAGGAAAAAGGCAGCAGCCAAGCAGTAGTACAAACCCATGAAGCTGTTTCCAACTATTCCACGCCTGCGCCTTCGCAGGTTATTCGTGAAGAAGCTGCCGCAGCGGCGTCTGCAGAAGCGCCCCCAGAGGGAGGAGAGCCCACTACTGATGAAGCAGCGGCGGCGAAAGCTGATGACGCAGAAGCCCCAGAAGGAGCTGAGGAGGTAGAAAGGGCTCTGCCAGAACCATTAGTTATTCCTATTGCTCTAGAGGAGGTCACACTGGCTGTTGTTGATCCTGCTCCAGGTAAAAGCAACTGAGATCATGCTAGAACGGTTACTGGCAAGACATCTGATTGTTTATTCTGTATTAGCAATAGTTACTTCAATATTAGCGCATGGAAGACAAGTCCAACAAATAATCCTCTTTTCAGATATTCCTTCGGCCATTGAAGCTCCACCGGTACCACCTCCATCCACACCAGCTGGAGTACCTTGTGGTCCTGGAGCAATTTGCGCTGAGCGAGGAATGCCTTGCGTTCAAATGATGGCTGGAGCAGCACCAACTGCCATGGAGACTAAGCCAGTAGAATCTACAGCGCCTACAATGGTTGAATCACCTCCGGCAATGGATGAACCTGCCTTGGAATCAGCTCCTCCAGCATTGGATGCACCTGCTGTGATAGAAGAACTTGTGCAGCAGGTTATGGCTGAACCTGAAGCAGTACCTTCTGCACCAGTACCAGCTCAAGCACCACCTACAGATGTACAACTGCCACCCCAAGTACTTCCAGAGGAGCCACCAAAGCCGTTTGATGCATCTCGTCCTCAAACGCCAACCACGCAACCTCAAGCACCGATTAATGTGTGTCCATGTCCACCTCCACCTGCAGGGTTTGGTCCTGTGCCTCCAGGGTATACTCCACCACCTACACCTGCGGCATTGGCTACCCAACCAGCGGCGTCTCCCCCACCATCACCTGCAGCCTTCCCCCCTTCACCATCAGGACCCCTACCTCCACCCACTGGGTTCGGTCCACCAGGTGACGATGACTTCGAGCCGTGTCCAAGGGTTTGCGGTCCAGATTCTCCCTGTGCCAAGGTTGGTTGGTCGAAAATATTTTTATTTAACCACATACAAAATAAAGTATTTATGGTGAGTCAGATATACAAAATAATGAATGATAACAGAGATATGTGTAAAAACAAAACATGCGAGTATTACGTCAAAGTAAGACTTACACAAGATATAACATACAGGTAAATCACTGATCTAATAAAAATCAATGTCCTGTGCAGTCATAAACTCATTAGAGGAATAAAAACAGTATTTAAGTAGAATACTTTCTATCCTTCGTTTGAATAAATGAGGGCTAAGTGATATTACTGATCGATATAATTTATTCTCTCTCTCTCTCTCTCTCTGTCTCTCTTTCTTTATATCTCTCTCTGTCCCTCTCTTTCTCTTTCTCTGTCTCTCTCAAAAATGGAAAACTGCTTCCCACATACAGAGTGTTCCAGAAGTCGACGTCCAACTGGCCATGCCTTAATAGTTTCTTCAAACAATTTTTTAATCAAATTATCTATCCTGTGAACCCTCTTAAGTACTGCTGCTACAATTCATTACTTTTAGCCAGATTTATTTTTATTATCCAATTCTGGATAATCCCTCTGTAAACTGTCACCTAAAATTTAAAGCTAATAATCTAAGATCCGAATATAAAACGAAGGTCGTTTTATATTCGGATCTTCTACTATAATGTTTTGGGTTGGGGCACACGGTATGTAGAAAACCGACACACACCAATCGCTATTTGCACAGCAACTCAAACCACCATCCATGCCAGAAGTATGGAATCATCAAAACAGTGATCGAACGGGCAAGAAGAGCGTGTGAACCCATCGAACTCAACGTTGAGCTCGAATATCTGAAAACTGCTTTGAAGGCAAACGGCTACTCAGAAAAGCAAATAACAAGTTATATATGAGCTGAAGTGACCTGCTGCCTAGTGCAACGGCACCCCAAACCATCGGTCCAATAGGACGATGTACATGGTGCTCAACAGCAAACTGGAGATGACCTCTTTCACTCTGTCTAACACGTTAAAGTTCTTCCTGTGTCCCCAGACAAAAACTGGATTCATCGGAGAAGGTCGACTGATGCCAATCAGTGTCTCACTGTCAGTGTTCTTGACACCAATCTAGCCGTTGGTTACAATGATTTGCTGTCAGTGGAAGCTTTAGGATCGTAAGATATGATCTTGAACCCAATTCACGAAATATATGTGGCACACCTTCCGGATTAGAAGGTCCTCTCTATTATAGCTACATACCAAGCGTTAGCACCAGCTCAAGCGGATCATATTCTGTCTCGAACGACCAGTAGTCGTAGATGACGACCTTGCCGGTCTGTAGTTCTCTGCTACAACTGTAGCCACGCTACGCCCCATGGTTACAGCAGCTCCGTATGGTAAGGGATGCATCGCTGCAAATCCATATAAATTATTCACGTCCCAGTACATAATGTACTTAGCAGATCTGGATTATAATCCGTCATTGCATATTGTTAGCTTACAAATATTTTTTGGATGTTTGACTTATACCATCTCGTATAAACATTAACATGTCGATATCTTTCAGGATCTCTAATTTACATCCTTTATATTTCAACATAGTCACAAGTGAAGCACCAAGCTGAATACAATCCATAAATTTTGTGAGCATTTTTCTCGAAAATTTTCAAACACATCAGCTAATAACAAAATACGCGTTTTCATATACAAATTATTGTATTCGCCCAAATCTTTATACCACATTTCTTTGGCGCGATTATAAACAGCAACGGAAATATAAGGGTCACTGAGTTTACTATAAAACGCTTCGGTATTTGGTGACTAAGTGTCATTTAATTCATCGTAAGATTGTATATAATCATAGGCAAATAGAGCAGGCGACAGAAAAGATCTGCCTAGTGCGTCATCTGGTACCCGAAGGTAACGGCAAACCAAAGAAAATCGCTGCTAAACAGCAGCAGACTTCCTTGGTGGAACGTCTCGGCGCGTCCGCTTGGCCACCAGAAGAGCGCGGTTCTATACTCTATTACCTGATACTTTAAACTGGCTTGACGTCTATTTGATAGGTATCAGCTGACGAAGAAGTGTATCTCAAATTTAATTTTTTACTAGTGGTGTTCATTGGCAATCCTGCGATCCGTAGGACCGTATTGGTAATATTCTTATTGAATATTTGCCAAAAAGTAATGACTATTGTTGTAAACAAGAAATTGCTTCAATATCCAGAAATTTGCAGCAAAGATGGTTAGTTAAAAGAAATAGATTATTTTATTGATTTGTATATTGTTAGAGACTATCACAATAACTCCTATATTTAGCAATAAGGACGATTCAATGGATAGCTTGCATCACTAGTGGGATATTTATTGGTTGAAACGTACAAGATACAATTGGAGAAAAGTACAAAGTAAGTACATGGAGTAAGATTAATATAATAAGGTAGTTTAACTGAAACTTAAGCTGAAAATACTTTTATCTTCATTCTTACCTCATTTAAAGTGTACCTAATCATCATCATTCAGACCAGCCATACTGATGTACTGAAAGACACGCCGGATTTTTCGCGAAAATGTAAAATAAGCATAGACCTCAGAGCATAGATGAAAACGTCACCAAGTGTCAATTACTTGTTATTAGTAATGCTTCCACTCAATACAGCCCTGCATTCCTTCAAAGCTTAAGATTGAGAGGTCATGACTCAATCTGGGGTATTTTTAGTTATCACTAGCCGAACAGCTGTTCGCTGTTGACACGGCTGACAGTTTAAAGTATCGGGTAACAGGGTATATATGCTGCTGCACATGAGAGCCGATATACGAGGATTGCTCTGCATCTCCGTCAATCCACCAGTACGCAGACAGCTGTTTCGCGCTTATCAGCGATCATCAATGCGCCATAGGTCGATTGACGGAGATAGAGAGCATCAGTATTTTCATGTCTACCAGACATGTGAAGCATGTGAGAGCAGGGTACCTTCGGGTACCAGATGGCGCACAAGGCAGATCTTGTCTGTCGCCTTGAATGTTTAACTTCCTTTCTTAGCATGTGCAAATTTTGCTCGCCCAGTGAAGTTACAAGTTATTAGGGTACTTGCAGAGGTCGTGAAATTGCCTCGGGACTATACATAGCGTATAGAAAACCATATCAAGAAGCAGTAGGAAACAAAAAACATGATTTTACTGACGGCCAAAAAATTATCGATATCGACAATCGATACTGCCACAGCGCGGGTCAGTGAGATTCAACTGCACATTCGACTAGAGATGATCTGAATTCTTTAACAATGCGACTCAATTTATTGATACTCAGACATATTTGAAACAGGCAATTAACCCACTAGCATTTTCGTTGCAATACATTTTTATATCTGATAGGTATCGCAGTTCATCCTGTTTGTGACCGAGATTCGCAACTAATTGAGGCCATCGTTTTAATTCGGCGCATCCCATTATGAATGAATCCAAAGATAGAATCTAATTCAAGCCCATCCCTACAAAGTGAATTAGTAATATAGCCTAAGTTTTATTCTTTTGACTATTGTACTTTTGTGTGTGACTGTGTTTTGTGGTTATAATGATCAATGTCAAAATGTTAGGTTAGCACTGGCTATCGATATCGAATATCAATACTTTACATCCCATCACTATACGATATTACTGACATCAGAGGTTGTTTGCGCGGGATTTTCCGACATTTGAAATAATTTTTGGAATATCTCTCACAGCCGATTCCAAAAAAACCAAACAAGTGATTTTGTCATGTTTACTAGGCTCTAAGGAACGCGTAAATGATAAAATAATATTTTTTTCTGCAAATACCCTATTGCGTGATGCACTCAAAAAAACGTAAAGAATCGATAAATCTATATTTCGTATTGTTATCATCATGCATAGTACAATCAATATATTTTTCTCTATTGATTGGTAGCAACGACACTGTCTTTGTCTTACAGTATGTTCGATTACTAGGTCAAGGTCGTATTTACTTAACTGAAGCACCACGTTGTCGATACCCTACAGTCTGGCCCTGTTCAAAGGGAGTTAGTTGTGTGCATGCTTTTTTAAGACCATGTCCAACTTATATATCTACATATGTAAACTGTTTAGAACATTTGTCATAAATATGTATAATAAATCATAGCATTACAATAATTATTCATGATAAAACTCACTTATTCCAAGAAGAAAGCCAACTATTGAAGAAAAAAACATTATTTATTAAAATATGACGTCTGTCGCTATTGAGGAGAATATATAATTGCTGAAACATATCATTTGGTTATATATCTGATTCATTGTTCTTCATTGGCCTAATACTAAGTCACATTCATTTTTTGTTTTAACGACTATAGTTGCATTTATGGTCAAGTGAGGAACAATGAATCATGTGAATATGCCCGTTTTTATTTTTCTAAGGTGGGACTTCCTTGTCAAACTGGACAACGTCCACCAAAGAAGGGACCTACAGGATTCACGGATGGTGGTACTCCCGCTGGAGGTGGACCAGGATATCAGCAAGGTAAATAAGATCATCATTCACTACAGTAATACAGAGTATTGGCCAAGGTGTTAAATAATGTCATGTAGATATTTCTCAGCGTTTTATCTCTTAGGGTACAAACATACAGCGAGGGTAGAGGCAAGCGGCAAGAGTGGAGGCATTGCGTGAGGGTTGGGTGTATGGTTTGGGTATATGGTTTTAAACATAATACAGGTACTATCTTGTGTACGTTGGTTTTCTGTACATTCTAGTTTCTATTGAGTATTTTTTGACTCCCTTGGTTCCTGTAATAGACAAGGCAATGTTCGGACGGACCTAAAAAAGTATATTATACCACTAGGTCTTTCCCTCTCAGGTCAGTGGACAGCCTATTATGATAACAACAAATTTTTCAGCTTTACAACCCCCCACCCCCCAACCACCCTAATTTCACCCCCACCCAAAAAAGTAGAAAACGATCAGGAACCCCTAAAACGCCTAAAAACGAAGTTTGAGGAATATTTGAAATTTTTCGTTTTTGCTAATTACTCCGCCGCCCATGCACCGATTTTCAAAATGTGGCAACATTGCCTACTACGACCCCACACCAAATTTCATCAAAATCCATGCAGCGGTTACTGAGATTAGGAGGCTAGAAAAACACCAACAGGCAGACAGACAGACAGACAGACCGACAGACAGACCGACGGAAATGAGTGACGTGGATTTTCGTTATGTAGGCATCATAAAACGTCCAAAAAGTATATTACCTCAAAATCGAAAATTTTTGCAATCTCAATACTCCCCCCACCTATCGGTGTGGGAAGTAAAAGGAAGGCAGTTGTTGTTCTCTTCTTATTTTGTGATCTTTATGGATGGTTTTGATACTTTGTTATAGAGATTCTGAAAAATTATTGACGTTCCAAGTTGAAACATTTATCGCAGAATATAAAACAAAGGCTAAATACGAGAAACAACAAACAATTAGAACCTTGCCACTCCCTATAAAGAAAATAACGCGTTTAAAACCGTATATATTTGCATTTTTTCTTATTGGGACGAGTACTATCATCCTCTGACATATCTTCATGACATTAATTAAAACACTATATATTTGTTTATTCGGCTAATATTGATTATTTGACCCCCAATCAGCATGCTAGATACCACTTGATCTGGATGTTTGTACCATCAGGGGTAACTTGTTTTTGTTGGAAACCAATAATCTTATTATGTTATGATATCAAGGAGTGCCTCGTGGCTTCGGAGGACCCGCAGGTTATGATGACCCAGAAGAATATGGAGGTTACGGAGGACCTGGAGGTCCTGGTGGTTATGGTGGCCCAGGAGGACCTGGAGGCTTAGGAAGAGCTGGGGATTATGGAGGACCTGGAGGCTTAGGAAGAGTTGAAGATTATGGAGGACCTGGAGTCTCAGAAAGATCTGGAGTCTCAGGAAGATCTGAAGGCTTAGGAAGAGCTGGAGGCTTAGGAAGAGCTGGAGGCTTAGGAAGAGCCGGGGATTATGGAGGACCTGGAGGTCCTGGTGGTTATGGAGGATCTGGAGGCTTAGGAAGAGCTGGGGATTATGGAGGACCTGGAGGTCCTGCAGAACCTGGAGCTTATGGAGGACCAGGAGGTCCTGAGGGTTATGATGATCCAGAGTCAAGTGCAGCACCGTCTGCCCAAGGACCTGTGCAGGCGCCAGATCTACCGGGTCAGTTCACGGAGAAGTACGTTGGAGATTTTCCGTTCGAAGTTGAGACCAGGGCCGAAGTATTGACTGAACCGCCCCCGGGCCTGCACGTCACTACCACCATCACATCCTCTGGGAACCTGGAGGTCATCACCGAAGGACCCAGTGGTGTTATAGAAACAATTTTGAACTATACGGACGACGGTGTCATCGAGGTAAGAAATTGTGGGAAACAGTTCAAATGCAAATTTATAAAAAATTAAAAAGGAATTAAAAAGTTAAATACAGGGTGACCAATCGGGTGACGATAATAATTTTTTTAGATAGCTCATACCGAGACCTATCCAAAACACCCCCATGTATATGTACCGATTATTGATAGTTTTCGAGTTATCATTTTTTTTTAACTTAGAGATTTTCCAGTTTTTCCAAGAAATCGTGAAAAACAAAAACAAGAATGCTTATTGGGTTATATTTTTTTCTGCAATTATACTCAGTATTAAACCTATTTTAATATCCAATAAGGAGAATCTGTACATCCGAACAATAATTAAGTACATTTTGGGCCCAAAGTTTGAAATCTCTGTTTTTATTTACTCATACTCATTTCCGTCGGTCTGTCTGTCTGTCGGTCTGTCTGTCTGTCGGTCTGTCGGTCTGTCGGTCTGTCTGTACGCGTTTTTGTGTCCTCGTAATCTCAGTAACCGCTGCATGGATTGTGATGAAATTTGGGCAGCGATATGCTGGGGGGTCGTAGTAGGTAATGTTCTTATAATTTTGAAAATCGGTGCAGGGGCGGCGGAGTAATTAGCAAAAAACAAAAAAAATAAATATTCCTCAAACTTCGTTTTTAGGCGTTTTAGAGGTTCCTGATCATTTTTTACTTTTTTTTGGGTGGGGGTGAAATTGGGGTGGTTGGGGGTGGGGGGTTGTAAAATTGAAAAATTTGTTGCTTTCATAATAGACTGTCCACTGACCCATGAAGGAAGACCTAGCAACATAAATAACTTTTTTAGGTCCATCCGAACATTGCCTTGCCTATTACAGAAACCAAAGGACTTAGAATTTTTTCTGGTGTAAACATACGAGAGTATTGCTTTAGATCCTTCTATATTGTGTTACAAGGAAACTGTTGAATTGATGTTAATGAAATTTTGACACAGTATTACTACCATGACAAGGATGGAAAACGCATTTTTTCTTATTGGGACGAGTACTATCATCCTCTGACATATCTTCATGACATTAATTAAAACACTATATATTTGTTTATTCGGCTAATATTGATTATTTGACCCCCAATCAGCATGCTAGATACCACTTGATCTGGATGTTTGTACCATCAGGGGTAACTTGTTTTTGTTGGAAACCAATAATCTTATTATGTTATGATATCAAGGAGTGCCTCGTGGCTTCGGAGGACCCGCAGGTTATGATGACCCAGAAGAATATGGAGGTTACGGAGGACCTGGAGGTCCTGGTGGCTATGGTGGCCCAGGAGGACCTGGAGGCTTAGGAAGAGCTGGGGATTATGGAGGACCTGGAGGCTTAGGAAGAGTTGAAGATTATGGAGGACCTGGAGTCTCAGAAAGATCTGGAGTCTCAGGAAGATCTGAAGGCTTAGGAAGAGCTGGAGGCTTAGGAAGAGCTGGAGGCTTAGGAAGAGCCGGGGATTATGGAGGACCTGGAGGTCCTGGTGGTTATGGAGGATCTGGAGGCTTAGGAAGAGCTGGGGATTATGAAAATCGGTGCAGGGGCGGCGGAGTAATTAGCAAAAAACAAAAAAAATAAATATTCCTCAAACTTCGTTTTTAGGCGTTTTAGAGGTTCCTGATCATTTTTTACTTTTTTTTGGGTGGGGGTGAAATTGGGGTGGTTGGGGGTGGGGGGTTGTAAAATTGAAAAATTTGTTGCTTTCATAATAGACTGTCCACTGACCCATGAAGGAAGACCTAGCAACATAAATAACTTTTTTAGGTCCATCCGAACATTGCCTTGCCTATTACAGAAACCAAAGGACTTAGAATTTTTTCTGGTGTAAACATACGAGAGTATTGCTTTAGATCCTTCTATATTGTGTTACAAGGAAACTGTTGAATTGATGTTAATGAAATTTTGACACAGTATTACTACCATGACAAGGATGGAAAACGCGTATGGTTTTTATAAATCGTGCCAATGGCGGCGCAGAAATAAGAAAAAAAAAATGGAGTCAAGTTGATTAACTCAGTACTTCCCACACATTACTGTGATATCAGTTTATTATTTTCCCATAGCATGAAGCTTTAGTCTGAGATCTCCTTGCAACCAAATCATCGGCAGCCTTCCCTCCCCTAAAATTGTCTTATGCCGCTAAGTATTTCCTTCAGAGGTCAATGGACAGCCTAAAACATCTAAAAACGAAGTTCGAGTTGTTTTCATACTTTTAGTTTTTTGATTATTGCTATATACGCTGCCACTGACACGATATTTAACAAACACACGCGTTTTCCATCCTCACCACGGTAATAATACTGTGTCAAAATTTAATTAGAATCAATGTAATAGTGTCCACGTTACAAAATACAAAAAGATCTAAAGCAATAAATACTCGTATGTATGTATACAGAAAATTCTAAGTCCCTTAGTTTCCGTAATACGCTAGGCAATGTTCGGATGGACCTAAAAAGTTGACTTATGTCGCTAGGTCTTCCTTCAGAGCCCCTACCCTACACCCTATTATGAATACAAGAAATTTCTCAGTTTTTCAACCCCCCACCCCCTAACCACCCCAATTTCACCCCACCCAAAAAAAACGCAGAAAATGATCAGGAACCTCTAAAACGCTTAAAAACGAAGTTTGAGCTGTTTTTATATTTTTACTTTTTTTTATTATTTGTGCGCCGCCACTGGCACGACTTATAAAAACCATACGCGTTTTCCATCCTCGCCAGGGTAGTAATACTGTGTCAAAATTTCATTAACATCAATTCAACAGTTTCCTTGTAACACAATATAGAAGGATCTAAAGCAATACTCTCGTATGTTTACACCAGAAAAAATTCTAAGTCCTTTGGTTTCTGTAATAGGCAAGGCAATGTTCGGATGGACCTAAAAAAGTTATTTATGTTGCTAGGTCTTCCTTCATGGGTCAGTGGGCAGTCTATTATGAAAGCAACAAATTTTTCAATTTTACAACCCCCCACCCCCCAACCACCCCAATTTCACCCCCACCCAAAAAAAAGTAAAAAATGATCAGGAACCTCTAAAACGCCTAAAAACAAAGTTTGAGGAATATTTAATTTTTTTTGTTTTTTGCTAATTACTCCGCCGCCCCTGCACCGATTTTCAAAATTATAAGAACATTACCTACTACGACCCCCCAGCATATCGCTGCCCAAATTTCATCACAATCCATGCAGCGGTTACTGAGATTACGAGGACACAAAAACGCGTACAGACAGACCGACAGACAGACAGACCGACAGACCGACAGACAGACAGACCGACGGAAATGAGTGACATGGATTTTCGTTATGTAGACATCATGAAACGCCCAAAAAGTGTATTATCTCAAAATCGAAAATTTTCGCGATCACAATACTCCCCTCACCTATCGGTGTGGGAAGTAAAAGTAAAAATGTAAAAACAGCTCAAACTTCGTTTTTAAGCATATTAGAGGTTCATGATCATTTTCTGCGTTTTTTTTTGGGTGGGGTGAAATTGGGGTGGGTAGGGGGTGGGAAGTTGAAAAACTGAGAAATTTCTTGTATTCATAATAGGCTGTCCACTAACCTGTGAAGGAAGACCTAGCGACGTAAATCAACTTTTTAGGTCCATCCGAACATTGCCTAGCGTATTACGGACTATTAGGGACTTAGAATTTTCTGTATACATACATACGAGTATTTATTGCTTTAGATCTTTTTGTGTTTTGTAACGTGGACACTATTAAATTGATTCTAATTAAATTTTGACACAGTATTATTACCGTGGTGAGGATGCAAAACGCGTATGTTTGTTAAATATCGTGTAAGTGGCAGCGAATATAGCAATAATCAAAAAACTAAAAGTATGAAAACAACCCAAACTTCGTTTTTAGATGTTTTAGCCTGTCCATTGACCTCTGAAGGAAAGACTTAGCGGCATAAGACAATTTTAGGGGAGGGAAGGCTGCCGATGATTTGGTTGCAACGGATCTCAGACTAAAGCTTCATGCTATGGGAAAATAATAAACTGATATCACAGTAATGTGTGGGAAGTACTGAGTCAATCAACTTGACTCCATTTTTACTTCCCACACCGAAAAGTGAGGGGAGGATTGTGATCGTGAAAATTTTCGATTTTGAGATAATAGGTTTTTTGGGCGTTTTATAATGTCTACATAACGAAAATCCGCGTCACTCATTTCCGTCGTTCTGTCTGTTGGTCTGCCTGTCGGTCTGTCTGTCTGTACGCGTTTTTCTAGCCTCGTAATCTCAGTAACCGCTGCATGGACTGTGATGAAATTTGGGCAGCAATATGCTGTGGGGTCTTAGTAGGTAATGCTGCTATAATTTTGGAAATCGGTACATGGGCGGCGGAGTAATTAAAACAAAAATTTCAAATATTGCTCAAACTTCGTTTTTAGGCGTGTTAGCGGTTCTTGATCACTTTCTGCGTTTTTTTGGGTGGGGGTGGAATTTGGGTGTTTGGGAGGTGGGGGGTTGAAAAACTGAAAAACTTGTTGTATTCATGATAGGCTGTCTACTGACCTGTCAAGGAAGACCTAGCGATATAAATCACCTTTTTAGGTCCATCCGAACATTGCCTTGCCTATTTACCGAAAATGAATTAACACAACTGCGCTTCGCCGACATGAGCTCGCAAAAAGCTACACTGAAAGAAAGGGATGGCGTATGCTACAACATCGCTTCCCAGGTATATTATATATATATTATTCCTTTCCTTTGTTAACTTTCCATACAACTTAATTTAGAAGAAGTTCAATAGTACATAGCAAAAACACTTCAAAAATCACAATTTGAGTATTAGTTTTTTTATTAAAAGTCATCAAAACATCAATGGTTATTGGGTTTATTAGTTGTTACGAGTTTAATTTCATTAATTTGTCATAATAAAGCAAAATAGAAGTTTTTAAAATCATTTTGGAAATTCGTGAATTATCACCTTTTTACATTTAACACTCACGTACGGCGCAAAATGTCCCCATAAGTGCTACTTTTTCATTATTATTTCGAAAAGGCAATGTCTTGCAAAGTTTTTAAGATTAGTTTGAAGCTCCAGAACCAGGCACGAGTATTTTTAATTTTATTTTGAAGGTTTTGGTGTCCTGAATAAAAACAGAGATTTCAAACTTTGGGCCCAAAATGTACTTAATTATTGTTCGGATGTACAGGTTCTCCTTATTGGATATTAAAATAGGCTTAATACTGAGTACAATTGCAGAAAAAAATAAAGGCCGAAAGGCATTCTTGTTTTTGTTTTTGACGATTTATTGGAAAAACTGGAAAATCTCTAAGTTCTCTCTAACTCGAAAACTATCAATAAGCAGTACACATACATGATGGTGTTTTGGTTAGGTCTCGGTACGGGCTATCTAAAAAAAATGATTATCGTCACGCGATTGGCTACCCTGTATACATAATATTTTTGAAAGACTCTCAGGTGTACGTTCTATTTGAGTCAAAGGCTATTATTATACTTTCAAGGTGATCACGTACTTGCACGAAGAAGAAGAAACCGAAATACCTCCAGGTGGTCCAGGCGTGATAGTGGGAGAACCTGCGTCAGTCTCAAAGTCCTTCACAGAGGGACAAGGAATGGGCACAGACGCAGTCACACCGGATAGCACCTTCTTGGGCGAGGACAAAAGGAAACCAGGTATTGATAATAATAATATAATTATTGACTGTCAAAACAAACGCATGAGCAGCAACTGATGGGTTACAGTCACAGCACCAGCCTCGTTGATATAGTATACATGATTGGCAAGCCGGGATCTAGAACGCCGATATAACTTAGCTTTTAACAGGTTGAACAGAGAACACAACATCCTTCCCCCCTCCCACTTCCATTCGCAGGGTTGCCAGATGTGGAGATTTGCCGCTAAAGTGGCGATTCCAGAACCTACTTGGCGACAAAAAATCGTAGCTGGGCAATGGGCGAGTTTTGGCTATTCATAACTTCCATTTGATTTGTTTTCGCCTCAAAAACCAGAGCTGGCCGCATGGAGTGGTAATATTACCGGTTGTTTCATAATTAGCACTTTGCTCATAGTGGCTCTTCAAGGGGAGAGAGCAGGCAAGTAAAATTGGTCCACAGTCAGTAACTTTATTGATCATAATTTACCTAATTCTTATTACTGCCCATACTCCAAATAACGATAGCCACGGAACTCGTTATTTCTGGTGGTCCAAAAATGCTCTAATGTCTCAAAATAAACGTCTTTTGAAAAGCTGGAGTTGATTCCAATTAGCAAATGACCCTTAGAAGTTTTAAAATAAATTGATCTCACTGGGAAGTTGCTCTAATTCCAATCAGAGAGACAAGTCTGTTTAATTGAAGTAGAAAAACAAATACGCAGTACTGTTTATGTATTTTCAACTGTACACTCGCCAATAGTTTTGTGGTCTGGTACCAAACTGAGATGTACAGCGTTGCGTGAAGCTAGTGAGCTAACAGTGTTAAGACAGTCCCATGCCAGTTTTGATGTAATCTTCTCGGATTTCCAAGACCTCTTAAGCGGCCTGGGAGAGTCTGAGAGGGTCACAATAGTCTTTAGTTTCCACAATAAATATGTTAACCACAGGCTCATAGGATAATTGCAGTCTGACATATTTTTGCAGTTCCCTAGGCCATAGAATAATCATACCGCGCGTTTCGGTTTTGACATTCACAACCATGAAGTGTCGATTTCTGGTGATTTTCATTTGTACATGCCAAAGATTGGCGACTTCGGGCGATATTCATGCCAAAAGTTAACTACAGGCATACTTACTGCTTCTGGCTCTGAATGTAGTGGGAATATAGGACGTATGAGAGGTTAGGTGTCTTTTTTTAACTGATCGCATCGCTCATATGTATCTTCTTTGTAGGTTGCATTGGAGATTTCGCACTCCAGATCCAATCTTGCCAATCGTGTAAACAAAATGTTAGATAAACAAGAAATCCTATAATAAAAAAACGTCATACGCCGTAAAACCAATTTTTTAAGTATTTATTAGAAATAATCTTGCTAAGCACTGATACTGAAATTATTCAATTTGCAACTATCGAAAACTAAGCTCTTTGGCATCTAATTTGAAGAACCTTAAAAGGGGTGATACACGTACGAGCAAGTACGCGTACTTATGGCTCGACGACCTTTTTCGCCTGTGTGTCACCGTAAGTACGCGTACTTTAAAACCATCGCGCAAACCGCCGGCGATACAACTGGTTTGAAATCTTACTCGTAGCTTGTCTCGGCTCGTACTGCGAGCGCGAGCCTCCACTTTGTTTCGGCAGGCCATCGATGCGCAACGCTTGTTGTGTTTGGCGTTTGTTAAAAGTTTTGTTTCTTTAGGAAAATTATCAAAATGAATGATTTCGGCTTCACGTGTGTCACCGACGTCGAACCGAGCAACTTAAAACCGCGTACATAAAGTTCGTACATGTGTCACCCCTTTAGCATCTAGCTTAACGGGCCTGGGTACACACATTTATACCTATGTATTTATCTGCTATGTAAAACACGGATTCGCAGGTAAACGCACAACTCACTTGTTTTTCATACTACATACATAGTATTTCAGGAGATGATATTTAAGAACTTAACGAATGACAATTTTTTCAAAAAAGTTTTTTAGTGTGCAAAAAACGCGCAGTGCAAAATTAGATATTCTTCAAATATCTGTAATTTAAAAATCAAACACGATATCTACACAAGCCCACCGAAATATAGCGCAAGCTTTCTTCTTCAATTTGCTTTTTGAATCATTACTGTGAGTTTAAAAGTAACGTCAGGAGCTCCTAAATTCGAAATTCATTTATATGGCGACCTTTGGGCCTTACCTTTGGACCTTTTGACCTTACCTTTGGACTTTTGGACTTACCTCCCCTCATTTTAAACACACATACCGGAGAAAAGAAAAAAGCGGTCACTCCTCCTCGCTAACACGGGAGGTCGTATTTTCATGGAATCTCAATTTCGCGCGCTATACCACAGACCCTTAGCCTAGATATTTATTAAGTGTCTCTCTTCATGTCTGTAACTCTAGCAGCAAAATGTCAGCTACAGATAACATAGTTTTTTGAGTTCCGTCAGTATTCAGCTGCTTTTAGAAAATATGCAGCATTTGTTTCTCTTGAATCTCATACATGGCAAATCTTCCTACAGGCCGACTTAGTACGGAGAAACGCAGGCCTTCAGCCGCTGCTCAGCTAGAGTTCGAGACTGCGAGAGGCAATCTGCTTAGAGTTGCACAGACAAAGAGCTTTGTTGCATCAGGTAGGAAGTTTAAAAGATAAAGCTACTATCACAATTTAAACTCGCATGGCGAGGGTCGAGAAATAAAGCTACTATCACAATTTAAACTCGCATGGCGAGGGTCGAGAAGTAATTTCCTGGGTCCTGAGCCGGCTGTTGGGCTGGCAGCAGGTACCATCAGAAGGAAAATAGAGGTGTGGTTGCAAAACCAGCATCTTACGGGATGGAGAGGAATCTCTGGACATCTCCGCCAAGCTAGAGAACTTATTTCAGGACCTCTGGTCAAGGTAGGGTGGTTCTGAATCTCACTGGACAGAAGCCGACAACCCTGTCACGGATTTTGCAGACGACAAGCAACGGGCGAAAATAGCTCAATATCTGCTGTCAAACGTAAATTTCGTATTATGCAACGACGTCATCGTGACGGACAACCATGTATAACTCACAATTTTGGCGGCCCTGTTGATATCATGTCGTTGTTGCTCGGCATCTGCTCAGCGACCACTGTCGCGAAATTTTACGTAATAAGGCTGCGACTAAGGCTACTTGTCGACCTGCTATCCGGCCATAACACCTTCACCCGTCACTTGACGTGCACACGCTGTGGCAAGGAGGAAGAGTCCTCGGCACACATTCTATGTCGTTGTGAAGCCCTTGGGTATCACAAGCAGACCATTTGGGCTGAGGATATAAGATGTGCAGGACCCATGGCCATCCTCACTTTTGTGATGAGGGATTGACTTGGGAACTAGGGTGAGAAGAGGTGCATAAGGACCCGCTTGTAGGTCTATGCACTGGTGGTTCTGGCCACCAGAAAACCTCTCCATCATTCGTTCAACGCAATTTAAATACTAGTTAAAAAATAGGTCAAGTTGATTGACTCAGTACTGCCCACACATTTCGGTAATACCACTGTATTATTTTCCCATAGCATGATGCTATAGTCTGAGAGCCCCTTGCAGCCACATCATCGACCGCCCGCCCTCCCGTAAAAAAATGTCTTATACCACTAGTTCTCTTTGTAACAAGTCAATGAGCAGTCTATTATACTAAATACAACAAACAATTTTTTCAGTTTTACAACCCTCCACCCTCCAACCAACCCAATATCACCCTCACCAAAAAAAAATAGAAAATGATCATGACCCCTAAAGCGCCTAAAAATGAAGCGTAAGCTGTTCTTTTCGATTCCTAAAAACCATAAGTGTTTTTCAACCTCGCAACGGTAATAATGCTGTACCCAAATTTCAATAGTGTCCACGCTACACAATACAGAACGATCTGAAGCAGTACCCGTATTTATACATCCAGTAATTCTCTTTTAGTTTCCGTAAACAAGTGTATTATGCCGCTGGGTCTTTCTGTCAATAGGTAGTGCAACAAATTTGTCAGTTTTACAACCACCCCTTCCCCAACCACCGCAAATTCTCACCCACCCAAAAGAAAGTAGAAAATCATCAGAACCCCTAAAACGCCTGAAAACGAAGTTTGAGAAATATTTGAAATTTTTTTTTGCTGATTACTCCGCCTCCGATGCACCGATTTTCAAAATTATAGCAGCGTTACCCACTACAATCCCACAGTATTTTGCTGTCCGAATTTAATCACAATCTATGCAGCGGCTACTGAGATTACGAGGCTAGAAGGACGCCAACAGACCAACAGGCAGACCGACGGAAAGCAGTGACGTGGATTTTCATTATGTAAACATCGTGAAACGCCCAAAAAGCGTATAATGTCGAAATCTAGAATTTTCGCGATCACAATACACCCTTCCCCTATCGGTGTGGGAAGGAAAATCGAAACATATATTTTATGATGCTCAATATGTTACAACTAATGCTTCAAATCAATCTATTTTTTGATGCAAAGACCCTATTTCGCACTCTAATATTAGAATTATTTTCTGCAAAAGTATGAAAATCAATTTTAGCCTAACAATCTTCAATTTTATTGTTGCAGGTGGTTCCGAAGCCACCGATATATCAGGAGGAATTGAGGGAGACGTATCGGCATATTCTGAAGCCCCAAGCATAGGTCCAGAAGGAGCGGGAACCGATCGTAAAACTGGTATGGCTAGATCAGCTGGACTAGGAGGATTCCGAATTCATTCTACAACGGAAGTGCCAGTAGGACCTGGAATTGATCGTACAACCGAAAGACCAGTAGGACCTGGAATTGATCCTACAACCGGAAGACCAGTAGCAGTGGCAACTGATCCTGCAACAGGACTGCCAGTAGGACCTGGAATTGATCCTACAACCGGAAGAACAGTAGGACCTGAAATAGATCCTACAACCGGAAGACCAGTAGCAGTGGCAATTGATCCTGCAACAGGACTGCCAGTAGGACCTGGAATTGATGCTACAACCGGAGGAACAGTAAGACCTGGAATTGATCCCACCACCGGAAGACTGGTAGCAGTGGCCATTGATCCCAAAACTGGACTGTCATTGGAAATGGGAATTGATCCTACAACTGGACAGCCAACAGATGAGAAAGGAGTGATGCAACATGGAGCAGGGATGGCGGACCAAAGTACTGGATATCCGGTCAGTGACGAACAGGGAATGATGAGCTCTCACATTAGTACGGCGGAGAAATCTGGAGAACCGTTCGGTACGTGTCAGCTATTATTTAGTTTCACAAACTTATCCTGTGTTTACCTCGTTGATGAACAGCGCTTTGCTGGCTCATAAATAAAACCACACATCTGGAAATATCAACAATTGACGAACCCTTCGGTCACCTCTATACTCTTTATTGACGTAAAAAGTATTCAACAAAGAAAGCAACTTTTGTTTATTTAAGGAGTAACCTCCTACATTTTGATTACAAAATGCATCATTTAAGACATTTTTTTAACAAAAAGGTGCAGCCTGGGCTATGACATACCGAGCTACTGTTCCATTACCCTGTGAGGTGGGCAGTTACTGGGTCCGCGAATCATGCGTCCTAGATAAACGAAGCTGTGAAGCTGTCCGAGGAGCTCCTGATATTTGGTCCACTTTTCATCCCCTTAGAGATTTTAAAAACTGGAGGTCAAGAAAGACTATGTCGGGCTTGCTTGCCTGTACAAGTTCGAGCATGGAGAACGAGTAATTCCAGTGAATCCGACATCTCTCTTCTCCACGCCTGACTCTATATCCCCTGGAGCGTATGGCAGAACTGGTGTCTCGTCGATACCGTAGTAGTATGAGTACTTTAAATGATAGAGCCGCGTTATGTCGATGGACGTAAGCCATCTCAGGGCACGTCTTTGACTCCGACAAGAGTTACATAAGGGTCTCTGGCTCCTGCCGGCAGGCTCTACAAAGGATCTCAGATACTACAGTATACCAAGCCATTAAAAAGCCCTCAGCTTCCGACTTCAACCCACTAGACCTTAGGAAAGAGAAAGTCATCAACTACTGAGACAAACCATGCTCTTCGAGATGTTTGTAGGAGACTTCATGCATTGGATTACCTTTATGAAGTCTTAAAAGGGAGTCAAATTCGACAGCTTAAATATGGGCTTTTTATTGTGCGAAAGCAAGTTCCGGAATGGACTGCTGACACCTCCGCGTGAAGTCGAATGTGATCCTGAGTTCCTCGGCTGCTTGTGTTGCTACTCTAAAAAGAGAAGGCTCCTTTACCCGCAGTCTTGTTCTCTAGCACAAATCGGATCAGGGGATCGATGCTCCAAACTCAGTAGTCCATCCCTGGTTTATGTATCGCAGAAGGTATATTCGCAGGACTGGCACTTAGGCTTCTCTCGATATTCATCCTTTTGAGGATCTTTCTGTCGATTTATGGCGGCTCATTCCCTGTCCATTGGATGGCACCAAAGGTGTGTAATAATAATAATGGGACCGCAAGCATGTTTGTGGCAGCGACTTTGTTCTTACCGGACAGCTCTGATGACCAGATCTGCCGGATTCGGTGGACAGTAGATATACATCCACCATATTTGACAATCTGAGATGTCTCAGATAAGTAACTACTTATCCAATTCAACATAGCTGACCATGGATACCATAGCTGTTCAGCTTAAACACGAGTAATGGTTGACTCTATCAAAATGTGGTTTCTCTTTCTTTCATGGTCAGCCTCCCGCAGAGGCTAAATGCCTATGGTGCTGTAGAAGCGCTGCAAGAGGATAAGTGTCTGTGCACGTTAGATTTGAGACGCTGCAGATTGTCGCCGTCGCGCGTCGGGAAACAAATTTCCCGGCAGCTCACTCCACAGCGTCGAAGTTCTCCAAAAGAAGGAATCTTGGAGGAGATTGGTTCGTGGAGTAGGGACGTCGTCCTGGTAAGGATGAGCTCGCAGATCCTCTCTAGTGTTCCTCGTTCGGCAGGCCCTTGGAGTTATTATCTGAGAGAGCTCACTAAAATATCGTCCGTGATAGGATCTGTAAAACAAGAACAGGTCAGCCACCCTTCGTCGATGTTCCGAGCTTTGAAGGTCCTTTGTGAGGGTAGGCGTATCGATTACTCTAATTGCTCTTTTCTGGATAGCGTCCAGAAGCTTTAGAGAGTGCTCTAGAGCGCATTCCTATACATGGGAGCAACATCAGACTTCTTTATCAGTGTTGTTGCCAGAACTTTCTGTACGTTAAACTGTACTTTATTTACTAATCCCCACTCGACAATTGTTTTAATGTCTACGCTGGTATGTGAGGCATGTTGCTGTCTCCGACGTACCGTCTCCTGGGATAGTAGTGGCTTGGCTTGTCTGGTTCCATGCACGATATTAATGTAATGTATTTTTTTTTTTAATTTAAAAGGCTGCAGAGGAATCCATGGCGTCAGTTTTCATTGCGATTGGTGGTTTTATCGATTAGTCAATAAAGTACTGTGAACCAAAAAGCCAACTCTTACCAAAATTGAATTTCAGGGACGAAAGACGAAGAAATGGTCAGCTCCCACATCAGTGTGGCAGACAAGGAGGCCGAAGGCCTGAAAATGGCTGACGCCGAGATGGTCAGCGCCCCGATTGGCACGGCCGACAAGAGTGGTGAACCTACGGAGAAGACTGATCAACAGATGATCAGCGACGAAATCGCCTTAGCTGAAAAGGGAGCCCAACCACCGGAAAGTTGCGACGAAGGTGTGATCAGTTCACAAATCGAGGTAGCAGACAAGTCCTCTGATTATCCTCAAATCTCCGAGCAAGGTATGCGAACAGTGTCAAGGAGGATACAAACAAGCTCTCACTCTCTCTTGAGGGATACACCACGTTATTTTAAGGAGAAATACATGCAATTTCAGCTTGTGCCTCTCAAATTCACGAAATTGGGAGGCCTAGAAGGCAGATTACTATGTGCTCTGACAGCCAGGTAACATTAAAAGCGTTGAGTGCTTGTAGGTTTACATCAAGGCTCGTCCTGCAGTGTAGAAAGGTCTTTGATGACATTTAGGCGAGACATCAGGTTTCACTTATGTGGATGCCGAGTCATGCTGGAGACTGTGTTAATAAAATGGTGGAGGCAATCACAAGGCGAGGGTCGAGGGATAATTTACTGGGTCCTGAGCCGGCCATGGGGTTGGCAGTATGTACCATTAGAAGAAAAACAGAGGTCTGGTAGCAAAATCAACATCTTATGAGATATAGAGAAATTCCTGGACATCTCCGTCAAGCTGAAGGATTTATCTTAGGACCTCTTAGGACCGAGATGGGGTGGTTTTGTCTCTCACCAGACAGAAGCTGGCTAAGGTTACTTGTGGGCCTGCTATCTGGCCATTACACTTACGTACGTCACTTGTATGTGATGGGGATGGCAAGCTACCCGACGTGTACAGGCTGTGGCGAAGAGAAAGAGTCCTCGGCAGACATCTATGTCACTGTGGAGCCCATGGGTATCGCAGGCAGACTACAATAGGTTCAAGAGTCTTTGAACTTCAGGATATAAGATGGACAGGACCCAAGGCCATCCTCACTTTTGCGATGAGGGCTAGACTTGCAAACCATGGTAAGGAGAGGTGTATAAGGGCCCGCTTGTATGTCTATATCCTATGGCCTATGCCTGGTGGTTCTGACTACCAGAAAGCCTCTTCTTTCTTCATTCAATGGCTCCTCTACGTCTGATGTCTTTTTTTACGGATAGCCTCCCGCAAAGGCTAAATGATAAGCGTCTGGTGCGCGTTAGATTTGGAACGCTACAGGTTGTAGCCGTCGGGAAACAAATTCCCCGGCAGCTCATTCCACAGCGTCGAAGTTCTCCAAGAGAAGGAAGCTGGCGGAGTCTGGTTCGGGGAGTAGAGACTTCGTCCTGGTAAGGATGAGCTTGCAGAGCCTCTCTAGTCTTCCTCGTTCAGACGTTCTTTGGTGTCATCTGGGAGAGCTCACTTGAACTTCTTCCGTGATATAATCTATAAAGTAGAGGCAGAACAGCCACCCTTCTTCGATGTTCCAGGCTGTGGAGGTCCTTTGTAAAGTTAGGCGTATCGATTAGTCTAATTGCTCTCTTCAGGATCATGTCCAGAAGCTTTTGAGAGTATTTGCGGAGAGCATCCCCACACAAGGCAGCGATACTCCACCGATGATCGGATCTGTGCCTTCCAGAGCAGCAGTAGTTGCCTGGTGTATACATCTTCCTTCAGCGGAACAAAATCAGAGCTTCTGAGATTCCGTTTTAGCAACACTGATGATGTGGTCGTGCCTTGATCCTCAAAAGCTTGACGGAAGGTGACTCGACTACTGGGTGACCCTCCATTTCCACAGTTGGCAAGCCAACGTGAGACTTCTTTATCAGTGTTGTCCCTGAGTTTTCTGTACCTTAAACTGTACTTTATTTACTAATCCCCACTCGATAATTGTTTTAATATCAACGATGATCTGTGAGTCATGTTGCTGTCGCCAACGTACCGTCTCATGGGATGATAGTGGCTTGCCTGGTCTGGTTCCGTGCATATTAATGCACTGTCATCTGCGAAGCTGTAGATTGGATTGGATGATATTTCCAGCAGATCTTTGGTGTACACAGAAACAGTGTAGATGAATACCGACTTTTATTGAAAATACGTCTTCGACTACAACAAACAGAGATCGGTCGTCCAAAAAGCTATGCAGTCACTGGCGCAGGCCAGATGGTAGTCCATAAGCAGTCGAGTCTAGGACCTTATTAAAAACGTTTGTGGTCAGGTATGACCGCCTCCCAGATAGAGATGAGAGACATGGCTGCAGCAGCCGAAGGTGCCGAAACCGCGGACATGGACACCGAGACCAGCAAGCTGGACACCAAGGACGCCGAGGCGTTCCAAGAGCAGTTGGACGAACAGACCTCGGCGCTGATGTACGAGAAGGCGAGCAAGGAAGCGGGAGAGGAAGGAATAGAAGCCGGAACGGGAGTGGGAGAAGGAGAAGGAGCAGGAGAGGCAGGAGAGAGGGCTGAAGGTGAGGTGATGCTTGGTGAAGTGGAGTACGAGAAACCGGAGGGAGTTGAAGGTGAAGAAGGTGAAGGTGAGGGAGTTGCAGTTGGTGCTGGTGGGGAAGGAGCTGAAGGCGAGTTGCCCGAAGGTGAGTTCAATTATCATGAAGTCCAGCTTTTTAAAAGCTTTTATTTAACTTGCAATGTATGTATGTTTTTTTATGATCAGCCTCTCGCAAAGGCTGAAAGCCTATGGCGCTGTAGAAGCGCTGCAAGAGGATAAGTATCTGTGCACGTTAGGTTTGAAATGCTGCAGGTTGTAGCCGTCGGAAGACAAATTCCTCCAAAGGAAGGAATGCTGAGGGAGACTGGTTTGGGGAGTAGGGACTTCGACCTGGTAAGAATGAGCTCGCAGAGCTTCTCTAGTTCTCCCTAGCTCCTCGTTCAAACGGCCTTCGGTGTTATTATCTGGGAGAGCTTACGCGAACATCTTCCGTGATAGATTCTGTGAAACAAATAGGAGCTTCGTCAATGTTTCAGGCTGTTGAGGTCCTTTGTAAGGTTATGCGTATCGAAGCATTCCATACATGGGAGCAATTCTCTAACGATGGTCGAATTTGTGCCTTGTAGAGCAGCAGTAGTTGCTCTGGTGTATACAGCTTCCTACAGCGGGACAAAACTGGGATGCCGTTTTAACAATACTAATGACGTGGTCGTGCCAGGAAATGTTATTGTTGATGTTAATTCCCAAAAGCTTGATGGAAGGTGACTCGACTATTGGATGACCATCCGTTTCCACAGTTGGTAAGCCAACGTGAGACTGTATTGTCAGTGTTGTTGCCTAAGGTTTCTGCACGTTAAACTGTACCTTATTTACTAGGGGATAATTGTTTTGATATCTACGTAGATATGTGAGGCAAATTGCTATCGCCGACGTACCGTCTGATGGGATAATAGTGGCTTGCCTGGTCTGGTTCCATGCACGATATTAATGTACTGTCATCTGACAAGCTGTAGATTGGACTGGATGTTATTTTCAGCAGCTCGTTGATGTACAGCAGAAACAGTGTAGGGGATAGGACAGATCCCTAAGGAACTCCGGAATTGATTGAAAATACGTCTGATGAATACAACGAATGATGCAGAACCTTCGTTCGACTACAGCAAGCAGAGATCGGTCGTTTAAAAAGCTATTCAGCTATCGTTCGGGTGGAATCTTGCCACTCAATTTTGAAGCAGATATCTTCAACCGATTGAGTTGAAATTTGTGTATACACGTTTAGTTTCGATGATAATACACGATAAGCTGTGTGAAGTCATTATACATCCAATATTGTGGACCATCCAACATGGCGGAAAAGTTATTTTTTATGCACTTCTGCTTTGTGGGTATCAAATGAAAGTGCTTGCCGCGAATAATTAAATTAATTAAAATATTCTGACATCACTCTCGGACCTTTGAAGTTATTTATTTTTCAGTACGGGCAGTAAATGGAAGGGTTCGCTTCGCTGATAATAAAATTTCAGGTTGAAAAGGACCACATCATATACAAATATATATAGCTTCCAAAAGTTCAATAAAATTAAGATTACGCAAAAATTAACAGGAACCTTTAGAACGAAGTCTGGAAGGATTTTGGAATGTTTTAGTCGTTCATTATTCCGCGGCCAATAGGTTATGTGCTATAGCACCACAACCTATATCTGTTACTAAGATTACGCAAGTAGAGATTCTACCATAGATGATGGACAGATCTATAGACGTATGGAACATTACATAGATTTTCGTCAGGTAAGTATCATAAAACGACCAACATACTTGTTTTATCTCAAAATTGAAAACCTATAAATAATGTTTTACTCAACTACCCTTGAGGTTAGTCGAGCCCAATATGTACCTACAGGGTGAAGGAAAACTATGGAAGCTTCTACATAACACATCCGAAATGTATTTAAAAAAGCGTTGTATACAAAGCTATTAAATTTGTATTGTGGCTGTATCATGGCCTTGAATTCCCCTAGAAATTTATTTATAACTGAGTAGACCGGGAGAAGGCAAGAACTAAATACCAGCCTACCACGGCTGATATGAAGACGTTAGGTTAGGGGAAGTGCCTTGTCGTGAGATTGGACTAGGCTAAAGCTTAATTCACATGCACAAGGTATCCGAAATACGATTCGTGTTCGTACTGATTCTATCGTATTGTCTGTATATCGATTCACATGAATCCATTTTTTTTGTACGAAATTTGTTTACAAATTTGGGGAAGTTGTATCTTCATAGCTGGTACCAATGACGGTCTGGATATTATTGATGTCCGTTACTTGAAGCTGAAATCCAAAACAAGTGCTGGATTTGTGATGAGCACCCTCTTACTATACATGACACGAATTTTCGTCCTGATAGGAAGCCAGATAAAGATTTGAAAATCTGGGGGTCTGAAAATGTTTGATGTTAGTTACCTGAGACTGAAACCCAAAACAACGACCGGACTTGTAATAAGCGCCCTCAAACTATACATGACACGAGTTTGTGTCCTGAGAGGAACCCAGATAACGATTTTAGATTTTTAGGATGCACCTGAAGATCTGAGAGTCTGAACATTTTTGGTGTTCGCTACTTGAGGCTGAAACGAAAAGTGACGGACGGATTTGTAATAAGCGCCATCAAACTATACATGATACAAGTTTTTGTCCTGATAGGGAGCCAGATAATGATTTTAGATTTTTAGGGTGCACCTAAAGATCTTTTTGGTGTTCGTTACTTGAGGCTAAACCTCGAAACAACGGCCGGATTTGTAATAAGCCCCTTCAAGCTATACATGCCACGGGTGTTCGTCTTGATATGAGGCCAGATAGCGATATCACATTTTTGGGGTGCACCTGAAGATATGAGGCTCTGCAAATTTTTGATGTTCGTTACCTGAGGCTGAAACCCAAAACAGCGGCCGGATTGGTAATAAGCACCCTCAAACTTACACATGACATGAGCTTTCGTTCTGATAGAAAGCCAGATAACGATTTTAGATTTTAGGGTGAACCTGAAGATAGAAGGGTCTGAAAACTGTTTACGCTGGCTCAAACCCAAAATAAGCGCCCTCAAACTATAAATGATACGGGTTTTTGTCCTGATAGGAAGCCGGCTAACGATTTTAGATTTTCAGGGTGCACCTGAAGATCAGAGGGTTAGAAAATGTTTGATGTTCGTTACTTGAGGCTGCAAGCTAGAGCAAGGCCGGATTTGTAATTGAGCACACTCAAGCTATAATACATGACACAAGTTTTTGTCCTGATAGGATGCTCCATAACGGTTTAAAATTTTTAGGGTGAAGCTGAAGATCTTAGGGTCTGAAAATTTTTTAAGTTCGTTACATGAGGTTGAAACTCTAAACAAGGCTGTACTTGAGTTAGTGTAATATTTGAGTTTATGTTATATTTATGAACTAAACGTAGTTGAATATATCTAAGCTTAATTCTAATCTAACTGCTCATACTAACTTATCATCAAATTTGATGCTACTTCTTTTTGTGTTTGCGGTTGCATCAACCACAAGTTGCAGTCGACTGACTGCAATTTTGCGGTCAGCTTGACTGCAAAATCCGGCTCGTGTACGGTGGCTCATGATATTAAACTTAAGATAAGTGAAAAAATACTCAGTATAACGAGAAAGCGGTTATCGCCTGTGAACTACTAGCAACTGCAGCTAGTCACTCAACCTTAAGCACCTAGCAGACATATCGGAAACCGCCGTTTTTTCAATAATATTTTTCCTTAACGTACCGCTGCAGATGCTATTTGAAACGTGAATCCCCGCTTCTCTTCCAGGAGCCACTCCAGAATGGGCAGAACTCACGCCCATCACCGAAGAAGGCACCCTGGAAGGCGAGTCCAAGACTGCAGACAAATTGGCCGAGTCGCTAGAGGCGGCCGATGCCAAACGTCAGAAACGTGACTGCGCATGTCAGTCATCTCCGCCACCCATAGAGCAATCATGCCAATGTTGTGAATGCAAAGACATCGGCATTTCCACATCACACGACTCCGAAACTATCACAGAAGCAACAGGCGATCACCTAGACTATTGTGCCCAAGAGGCAACCGAAACCTTAGCCGAAGATACCGAAAGAACCGAGACCGAAAGTGGCGAGCTACTTACGGCCGCTGAGGAAATGGCACCTTCATCAGATTCGAAGGCGCAGGGTAACTATTTTATTTCCAGTCAACTCTGTTTCTTTATCCCATTTGTTGAATAGTATTATTTTATCTTTGTGGTGATAGAAAAAAATGACACGTAGGCCACAGTGCAAACGAGTAGATACTAGGTCACAGAACGCACTCTTTGGACAAAAATAAATGTTATTTTTTATATAATTTATAGGTTCTTTCTTAACAAGTACGTATATTTCATATATTGGAACTTTTGCTGGGCTTTTAAATCGCTTCTTTTTGACTCATACTGTTCATCTTATTTTCTGCGTTTTT
Organism: Callosobruchus maculatus; assembly: GCA_951848785.1. Classification (NCBI taxonomy): domain Eukaryota; kingdom Metazoa; phylum Arthropoda; class Insecta; order Coleoptera; family Chrysomelidae; genus Callosobruchus; species Callosobruchus maculatus. Next base: position 636,796 of record CATOUR010000064.1, on the reverse strand, counting down.
TTCTCTTAGAGAAATCTTAATTTCAAACAAGCAATGCTATTTTCTGATTCCAGTTCTTGAGTACACTTTTATTTTATCTCCCTGATGATAAAAAAGTTTGATGGATAGGCTTTAGTGCAAGCAAATAGATCCTTGACCACAGAATACACTCTTTGGGCAAAAATAAAATAAATGTTATTTTCATATAATTTATAGGTTCTTCCTCAGGAATTATACATTTCACATATTGGAAGGAACCTGCTGAGTTTACAATTTGCTTTTTTTTGACACGCTAGGGATTCATATTATATCATCCAAGATATTATCTTATTGTCTGAGATTTTTCACTCCAAGAATAGCAAGTAGGAACTTGGAAAAATCCCTTTTTTGGCTTTTCAGTATCTCCATAATTTGTTATGCTATCAACGCATTTTTGAACATAATCTAGAAATTTTTATTTTGTTGACCCCGCAACAGTGACTGCAAGTTCAGTCGACGTGACTGCAATTTTGCGGAAAATAATTTGAAACGCTGATTACAGATCAAGATAAATCGAGGGGCGATATCGACGAGTTCAAATCAGCAGAAGACCTGGTTTCTCAGCTAATCGACGGTGCTGTCCAAGCAGGTGAAGCTAGGTCAAAAACAGGCGTTGAGCCGGCTAGATCCAGGGCTAGCGGCGAAGGTAGCGAATCAAGAAGGTCATCGAGAGCATCTAAGGGGTCGAAAGGCTCTAGAATGTCCAGCAAGAAGGGTACGTAAACGGATTTCGACAGGCCAATAGCTGCAATTGACATAAGAGAGAAAGTGAAGTCAAATTGATTGACTCAGGCCTTTGCACACATTACAGTGATTTCATTTCATTATTTCCCCATAGCATGAAGCTCTGAGATCCCCTCGCAGCCAAATCATCGCCCGCTCATCCGCAAAAACGTGTGTTATGCCGCTAGGTATTTCTTTCACAGGTCACTGAATAGCCTATTATGGATACAACAAACTCAGTTTTACAAACCTCTTCCACTAACCACTCCAATTTTACCCCCACCCAAAAAAAAGTACAAAACAATCAGGGACTGCTGCTCCACCACCCTCTCGATTTCTAAAAACCATACGCGTTTTCCATCCTCGTGAAGGTAACAATACTGGGTCATCCATCCTCGCGAAGGTAAGAATACTGGGTCATCATTTCATTGAAATTAATTCAATGATTTCCATGCTACACAATACAGAACGATCTAAAGCAACAAAAACTGTGTATTATTCCGCTATATCTTTCTTTCACAGATCAATGGGCAGCCTATTATGAATACAAAAAAAAGTAAAAAATGATCAGGAATCCCTAAAATACCTAAAAACTGAGTCTGAGGAATACTTGAACTTTTTTTTTTCTTTTTTTGGTAATTACTCCGCCGCCCATGCAACGACTTTCAAATTTATAGCAGCATTACCTGCTACGATCTCACAGCATATCGCTGCCCAAATGTCATCACACTCTGTGCAGCGGTGACTGGGATTACGAGGCTAGAAGAACACCAACAGTCAGATAGACAGACAGACACCGACGGAAATAAGTAACGTGGATTTTCGTTATGCTCTATTCTGTTTGACTGCTGTTTAATGTAATCCCTCATCTGAGGGATGTCAAGATTCCTGTGAAGGGTATCGTTGGGAAGATACCATGGGGTGTTAGTGATTGTGTGCCATGTGCTGTTCTACAGAACCTGCAGGCTTCGCATGTGCGTTTTGTCCAGGAAACATCAAGCCGCACATGCGTAGGTAATTGCCGAAGAGAATGATATTCTAAACAGGAATAACACCGCTGACGAATTTCTTAACAGGGCATTTGTTAGACGTAATACACTTACTAAAAAAAACTATATAATAACTATGAAATTTATGTATCATATTAATGTCATATTAATGCTATGTTGCTATATATCTTACTTTGTGCTTTTCTCAATAGTTATTGGTTCATTAAAAGCGCATTCCTCATAACACATCCTCGCACACCTTCGGTGTAAATGCAGCCTTAATATTGTACGCTTGGAAATAATAGCACAGCATAGTAAACAACCAGCAGAATATCTCTGAGGATTTCCTATATAAAAATTGTTCCCAGAGAATTTGACCTTGGGATGACTTTACGGGTGTGAAGTGTGGGTATAGATGCGAAAATAAAAATATCGATACCGGTACCAATTCGATATTTTTTGGCCAAGTGCGCCAATGAAGGCGCGTTTGGTTCGTACAGAGAATTTCGTGCAATTGATTACAGCCTTTAATAATTATATATAATCATTTTCGATACCGATACCGCTACAAAAGTAGCAATACCAGCTTGGAATCGCCCAAAAAGTATCTAAGATAAAAATACTCGATATCAGTGCAAAAGTATCGATACACTTCAAGTATCGAAGTATCGTTAGCATCCTTACGGGTAATCATCCAGAAGGGGGGATGCGGGTGTAATTGCCGCCAACCTGAGATATTGTGCTGATTGTTTACTATGCTGTGATAATAGTTTGGCACCTGAAAATGTAGCAGCAGATGATATAAAATTGCTGGAAATCGCTACTTCCCTTACTAAACACATGAAAAAGGTATTAAAAACCAGTCATTTTTTTTATTGAAAACTGACAGCCGCACATCAAAAATCAAGACAAAATGGGAATATGAACATTTGATTATAAACCTAACCCTACTTATAGGTAGCAAATCTTCCAAGGAAGAAGAACTGGTGAAGACAGACTCTTTTGGAACTGGTGGCGCTGAAGCAGACGCCACAGAAGCTTCACAAACTCAAACATCTCAAGACGTAGCCTCTTCAACTGCAGATGCCGGTACGCCTGTCACAGGGGTCCTGTCGTCTGAAGTTCCCGCTGAGCTAAGAAGCTTGGACAAAGCCAATCGAGATGCCGCTGGACTCGATGGTAGGTAGAACAAGTTATACCTAGTTCGATGAACTGTTGGTTCTTGGACTGTTCAGCCGGCATCGACACGCTCCACCGCCTTGGCGTCGGCGCGCTTCGCTGCTTGACGTTTCGCCAAAACGAGTGGTTGGTAGTAACAACTTGGTACCCTCAGAAGCTGATGTCACCTGTTCGTCGTATTCATCAGTGACATCAGCTTCTGAGAATGCCGACCACTCGTGTTGGCGAAACATCAAGCAGCCAAGCGCGTCGACGCCAAGGCAGCGAAGCTTATCGATACCGGCTGAACAGTCCAAGAATCAACAGTTCATTGGATAATGGCCGCAAAAGTCTTACATAACACATACCTGGTTCCATGGTGCTTGGAAATTGGTCATCCATTTTGTAAAGGGAAAGAAGCTTTACTAGCTTTTGTCTCATGAGAAGGTGTTTGCTGTACATTTTTTTATCCACTCTGCGATACACTACGGCGATCCTTGATACATTTCATCATGTTGGTTAGAGCAAGGTGTACAAACAGTTTCCGAATGTCTCTATATCTGAGAAAATACTTACTGGAGAAAAAAAATGACACACAAAATCTGTAGCAATGGGACATTTCCCAACTTTCTAGTATTGCCTGCTTAATGGCTGAAATAGATTGTTTTTATCTAATTTGTACTGATGGCACTGTTTGCTCAAGTTTTTTCTGCCCAAGTGGCGTAACGATAGAGTTTGAAAATAATCCCTTTGAAGAGAGCAAATCTCTTAACCTCCCGCCTGAGAAATCAACCAATCAAAAGTGATTTTTATTCCGGATGTAGATAGGATCAGCGGCGGCGCGTCGGGAGGGCATGGGGGGCCGCAGCCCCCCACTTTTTATGAGGAGTTAAAGAAATTAATAGGAAATTTAGTTTTTTACGTGTCCATTTTTTAGCATTATTAACTTTTATTGTATACGGACATACCTATTTTTTATTATTACAAAGTACATTATAATTACACCCACTACTGCATTATTTTCTAGTGTCCAGCATCTTTTATTCTTATCATTTCAATCTCTGCTCTGCTCTTTCTCCTTTCTCTTCTCTTTCAAAATCTTACGATGTGTACCGAAAAGCTTTGGCCAACACAAATCACACGATCGGGTCCGGTCGTGTGATTGATCGTGTGCCACCAAATCTTCGCGGTCATGCGTCGAGTGTCGGGGTGTTTTCTTTTTTTTGCTTGCTTTTTTGTTTCAATCCTCAATATATGATTCAATATACAGATTGTACCAAATTTTCCGCTAAGCTGATTTTCTGTCGTTTAAGTGTTTATATACTACTAAATATTCTATAAAACATGCTTTCGAAAACAATTTTTTTTTATGCTTTTTTATTACGAAAATATTACGTTCCAAACAAATGCTCATTTTATTTATCTTAGGTTAATGACGAAAAAAATTGATTTGTATATGAGGTCAAAAGAACTACAAAATATTGAATGAAATAGTGACCTCATTAATGTACGAAAAGATGTGGAGTGCTATTTGGAAAAAAGAAGGGGCTAAGCTTTAGGAGTTGAAGTAAAAAAAAATGTTTAGATAGCATGGTATGGCAGGTCATTCGTAACCATTGAAAGGCCCACTTAGTTTTCTCTTTTATCTTTTTTTTCCTTAACAAACCCTTATCTCATTCATTTTATTTATTTTATGCTTATGAATTTAAGAAAAAATAGTATTTGTATAAAATCAAAGGTACCTCAAGATTTTGAATAAAATAACGACTTAATTTATGTAGGACAAACTATTAGTGCTATTTGAAAAAAGAAAGTTGAGGGTGAGTTTTAAGGGTTGAAGTACAAAAAATGTTTTGTAGCATTTTCAAACACTCCACTCAGTTTTCGTTTGGACATTTTTTTGTTACGAAAAAATCACGTGTCACTTTTTCGATCCACGCACCGCCCCTGGATAGGATGTGACTATGTTAATTTGCATTCAGTGTAGAGTCAAGGTTTCCACGTTGTTAACATTTTTCCTAGTTTTTTTACAAGGGATGTAAGCTTTATTTTATGTCTGTTTAGTTTTCCACTTTTTAATTGAATAAAAGTTCATGTTCATCGATTATTGGATTTGTTGAATCAAACATCAAATTGTGGACTTTTTGTATGACCTTTATGTTCCTAAGCCTAAAGAGCCTCCATGTACACTTACAGGCAAAGGCAAGACATCATCCGGATCTGAATCTGATCCTGAAAAACGGAAGATGAGGAAAGAATCTGAAGAAAAAAGAAAGATGGAAAGGGGTTCGCAGGAGGTACCAAGGTCTGCATCACAGGTGTCATCTTCAGACGGGACGAAACCGAAGAAAAGGCGTTCATCAAGATTAGATACCGCGGTAAGTGGTAACAGTAACTTGTCACGTCATAATTTAAAGTTTCAACCGGTCATATAGTCGAATAATATTGATAAAACAAACCTATTAGCTGCTGGAGCCTCGTTATGCATCAAAGAAGAAAAACAAGGATTGGGATCTCAGAGAACCAAGACATATATGTACCAATTATAGAGGGTTTCTATTAACCCAGTTTGCCTAGGAAGCAGGTTTAAAATTATGGTTGTATGTTAATGAAAGTGCGTATCTTTTGTGTTATGAATTTAATTATGTAGATATGATTGTACATACGTAATGTACTGCATCGAAAAAAAAACAATACGGTAAAGTTCATGACTTAGCTCAAAATATTAGAATTATCAATATTCGACATTTCAAAACATTTGTGTAAAGATACTGAAGCTTCCATTGCCTCACGCTTTGAAATTTTTGCTGGAGTCTTTTCACAATCTTCGTCTTCTTCTTCTTCTTCTTCTGTGTTCAAAGAAAATACATTGCAACTATGTCATCATCATTGAGCTCCTCTGAAAAATTATCAACCACCGAAACGAAACCCTGAACAGTCACCGGCTGCTCATTTAAGTCATTCTTACATATGGTAAATATTCTATCCCATTCTGAAAACGTTGCACAGATCTCTAGCTCCTCTTGTTCAGGTTCAGATACATTCGTAACTTTGAATTCAGCTTTTTTGAAGCAATTATTAATTGTGGTTTTGCTAACAGACAACCAAGCTTTTCTTGCAAATCTCATCACCTGGAGGATGTTGATTTCTGGGATTTTATCCTCTTCTGTAGATTTAAAAACATACCGAACAACTTCCTTCCCGTAGTTAACCTTACAATTGTTGACAATACCCTGATCCATGGGCTGCATTTGATTAATTTGTCTCACTTATACAGGTAATTGAGCTACAGAGCCTCAATCATAGAGGTAAACTCAGAAGAAGTGTTGGAATTCAAATCCCATTTAACCAGGTCCAAAAACGTGTACTAACAGAGGTAATTTAATGAAAAAGAACCGGGACCTTATTGCAATTCTCAAGAATAGAGCTTTCTCACTTACCCAGTCCCACTTAATCAGGTTTTACTGTATTATCAGAGTGTAATGTGAATGTCATAATTATTCCAATCTCCTCATGCAAGGTATAACCTTTGAGGATGGCAATATTTGTAATACACTTTTACAAATAAATGGAATGAAAATGAAAAAATGAAAGTCTAGCTATTGGTCGAAGATTCGCGTGAGGTGCTGGCCACCATATTTAAGTAATTGCAAGTAAAAGCATTATGCTAATAAATATCTACTACCACTACTACATCATATTTCCTGTCATTCTTTTGTCCAATACTTAGGCCCATTTTTATCGACATGATCATTTACTTTGACCAATCAGATCAGCCCTTTCCATGACATGGATCTGTCAAAGTACTCTGAAAATTATTGATTTCTCTTGAAGTTTACCTCAAAAAACCAAAAATAACATACTTTATATACACAATCGACCTTTGTGAACCATATAGTACGTATTCTCACTCACATTTCACCGGCCGAAGTGTGAACAGTGTACCGACTAGCGGGACGCTGTTATGTTCTGTTTATAGGCCGTAAAAATCGCGAAATTGTTTACTTTATACCACGGTGGTGATAATTGTGCAGTGCATTTTTTGGGGAACCTGCAGGTATTGAATTTATAATGCTCATTTAAAATTATACTGCATTGCCTTATATGCCTGTAACTTAGAGCTCATTTTCGTTCACTTTTCGATGGGTTTTTGCTGAATTATCTGTGAGAAGCAAAATAATCCTGATAATATTTCCGTTCTTGTCGATAGTCCAGTCGATTAGGTCCATGTTATAGACATGGCACCTGATGTTGACGTGTGCAAGAAGTGTAATGATAACTTCATTGTTAGTACTAAAGCCGTCAAATGTGCCAAATGTAACCTGAAATTTCATCCATCGTGTGTTTCCATAAAAGATAATTGGATGAAAATAATAGCTGAATGCGATAACTTGTTGTGGTTTTGCGATGATTGCAAATCATCTTATCCCAGTAGTGAATCTGAACAAGCGGATATTATGGTGCTAAAGAAAGAGATAGAATGCTTGAAACGCGAATTGAGCTCGACTGAAAAACTATTAGAAAATTTAGAGTATACAGTAACTATACAAAAGTCTCTGCTGGAGTATAACAAAGGGAACGAATCTACGCCTTCCTTTTCCTCTCTGAAAACTGGCAATATCGATCCCATTCACCATTCTCAACCTGGTTCTAGCAAATACAGTGATGCATTGAAAAAACCAGTCAAAAATGATTCCTCTGTATTAATCATCAAAGCACCCCCCGAAGTTGCGAATACAAAAAATATAATGGACGAGGTTACAACGTCTATAAAACCCGGTAATTTGAGCGTTCGAATTAATTCAACTCGAACAATAAAAAATGGTGTCGCTGTATTCTGTCACGATGATCAGTCTCTTACCACCTTAAAAAGCAGTCTTGCAGATAAACTTGGTGCAGACTATACTATCAATGAATCTAAAAAACTTAATCCCAGACTAATTATTAAAAACGTAAATTTGAAAGGACTGAATACTCCTGAAGAAATACTGAAAGACATCACTACTTTGAATAATTTCGAAGAATCGCAGAAAAATGAAATTAAGTTCGTAACAAAATTAAAAGATGGTAATGCCTGCCATATTGTGATAGAAGTTTCTCCCGCACTGCGGACTTCACTACTGAAAGAAGGGAGTATGTTTATTGGATGGAAAAAGTCGCCTATTTTTGATCACTTGCGAGTTATTAGGTGTATGAAATGTTGTATGTATGGCCACACTGATAAGTCTTGTAAATCTGAACTAACTTGCCCCAGATGTACCCGGAAACATTCATTGAAAGAGTGTAAATCTGACGCCCTACAGTGCATTAACTGCATGAACTTCAATAAAACGAATAAAAAAAATCTACCAACCGACCATTCATCGAACTTCAAGGGATGTGCTGTGCTTCAGAACTATTTGGACAACCTCAAGCAAAAAGTAAACTATGGCTAATTCTTCTGTGTTGAGTATTTGTCAGCTGAATGTACGCTCTCTGACAGCTAGTTTTGGTGATTTCTCAGATATATTCAAAAATCGTTTTGACATAGCTGCAGTGACTGAAACCTGGCTCAACAGTAACATACCTAACGATATTATTGCAGTTAATGGTTATGAATTTTTCCGGAAAGATCGTGTGAGTAGAGGAGGTGGCGTAGGTATATTTGCAAAACGTAGCTTGAACTGTTCTCTAGTTGATGTCGATCCTGCTGTCAATAGCTCGCTGGAGACATTATGCTGTAGGTTTAAGCTCCACTGTATTAGTTTCTTGGTGGTGGTTGTATATCGCCCTCCCCATACATCGTTAAATGATGCTATTCAAAATTTTGACAATTTATTATCCTTTTTTACACCGTTATACGATAATATTATATTTTTGGGAGACGTAAATATAGATCTACTCAATCATGAAAATCTTCTGTATAGATGTTTTGATTCATATGATTATGCACAGATTATCAATGAGCCTACCAGGATCACACAGTTTAGTTCTACCCTAATAGATCCTATATTTGTAAATAACATAAGTATTATCCTTAAATCAGGGACATTAGCTGCTGATCACATTTCAGACCATAGATTAGTTTATTGTGAAATAGAATTACCCAGCCTAAAAAATACGCCTAAGGTAATTGAATATCGAGACATTAAAAATATTGATGTAGATTTATTTAAAGAGCACTTGAAGCTCAATATTTTAAACGATATCTTTTACATTAATGATATTGATCATAAAGTTTCATTTTTCACCGAATATTTGACTATTCTATTTGATGTCCATGCACCCATTCGCACAGCTCGCATAACCAAGAACGCATCGCCTTGGTTAACTCCGAACCTAAAACGTATTTTTAAAGAAAGAGACGATGCCTTACTCATATTTCGGCAAAATTCTACTGTCCAAAACTGGAATTACTATAAAGTTTTGCGTAACCATGCCTTGGCTTCGCTTAAAAGAGAAAAAAAGGCATATCTAACCTATATCGAAAAGTCTAATCCCAAAGAATTTTGGAACCATTTACGAAACTCTGGAACATATCGTAATAAGAAAACGGAAATTCCTCCTCATCTGCTCGAGCCTGATGAACTCAATTCTTACTTTTTATCTAATTTCATTACCGTTAATAGTAATTCCCGCCTAGTAAATCACACAGTCAACAAATATGCCAGCGAATCTTTCGATCCTAACATACCACACTTTGAATTTCAGCTTGTGACACCGGGCGATGTCTTCGACATCATTACCTCGATAAAATCTCATGCGACTGGACCTGACGGACTGAACATTGACATGATTAAATTATGCGTACCTGAAGTTTTGATACATTTAACCCATATTGTCAATACTTGTTTGGATAGAGGTATTTTTCCTAGCATGTGGAAAGAGGCATTTGTGATTCCTGTGGCTAAAACTAATCACCCTACAGAACATACGGATTTAAGACCCGTCAGTATTTTGTCCGTCTTATCGAAAATTTTGGAAAAGGCTGTTTACACACAATTGGTCCAATACTTTGAAACATACAATATCTTTCCCGCCTATCAATCTGGCTTCCGCAGTGGGCATAGCACTACATCTGCACTGCTGCATTTGACTGACGACATTATTCGCAACTTAGACAATCATGTCAATACTATTCTAGTGATGTTGGACTTTTCTAAGGCTTTCGACACTGTCAATCACAAGATTCTCTTAAGCAAACTTAAATACTATGGCCTCTCTGATATTCCTCTTAGCTTTTTCGAATCTTATTTAATCAATCGAGTACAGCGTGTTAAGACCAGCCAAGGGATTTCTGATGGTGTTGATGTTCCTTCTGGTGTTCCTCAAGGATCCATACTTGGACCTTTATTGTTTTTGGTATACACATCTGACTTGCATACTGTCATGGATCACTGTACTATACAAACATATGCCGACGATACCCAAGTAACCTTTACTTTCGACTCTTCTAATGCTCATCAAGCATCTTACAAAATCAACTTAGACCTGGTAAATTTAAGTAATTATTGCAAGTGTCACTGCCTTAAACTCAATCCAACCAAAAGTTTTGCCATGCTGTTCTGTCCTAAAAGTGCATATGAATATATTGAACGTATCACAGTGCTAGAGGTTGATAATATTCGTATACCTTTTGTTACCCATGCAAAAAATCTAGGTATCACTTTGGACATAAATATAAGGTACTGTCTCCATGTCAGCAATATATCTAAAGCTACATATGCCAGTTTAAGACTGCTATATTCCAATCGTTCCATCCTCAATTTTAAGACAAGAAAGAAATTAGTTGAGAGCCTGGTAATATCAAAACTACTTCACTCTTTCATTCTCTATTACCCGTGTCTTGACTATGTGACTAAACGTAGATTACAAAAAATTCAGAACTGCTGCTGTCGCTTTGTATTTGGTCTCCGTAAATACAGCCACACTACATCTAAAATCAATGAATTGGGCTGGCTGAAACTTGATAAACTCTTTGATTTTCACATGTTGGTTTTTGTATACAAGACAATAAACACCAAGAAACCGATTTATCTTGCAAATAAATTAGTTCCTAGGAAAAATTTAATTTCAAGAAGCCTACGACATGAGGACAAATTTGATATTCCTCTTAGCCATACCTCCCTATTTCAACGATCTTTCACTTATAATGCTGTTAGACTGTACAATAGCGTCAGTAGTTCAGACAAACAAAAAACCTTACAACTTTTCAAAAAATCACTCAAAGCTCAGCTGTTGGAGAAGCAGTGTTTTTAGGTTACCTATTCGTTATTCATCTTTAGGTGTAAATCATTTTGGACTGTCTCTTTTTTCTCTTTATGAGAATATCTTTATTTTTATTGTTTTTCATTGTTGTAGCCATATATGTAGCACCACTGTTTCACCTGATGTTATGGTTTCTTAATAGTATGAATTCCTCCACTTTTATGTAGTGTATTACTCTTTCATGTTATGGTTAAGTGTAAGAGTAGCCGTGAGGCTAAACTTCGCCATGATATGATGTGCAAATAAAGACTGTTTATTATTCTAGTCTGATGTTCCACCCTATATGGGTGAAAAATTACATTTTCTTGTTTAACAAAAAGTTTAGCAATTGTTTATTTCAACCAATTAGATTTCACAGACGCGGTAGATTGATCACTGGAATGACTCCAAATTACTGCATTACCTATTTGGATAGAACGGTAATTTACTATCGATAATAATTATAAATACATACAATATATCTTTGCAAAAAGGGGTAGAAATAGCATTTTGTTATATTTCAAAAGCTATACACACGATTTAACTGTTAGCCAAGCTGTTTTCCAAGCGTGCATATGCATTACTGGTCACCTAACAACATTACTGAAATTTTATGTAAACAACTAAACAAGAAACCTGTCGTATAACTTGTATTCAGTGGATCTATTCATCTATTGTCAGTAGCTTGTATAGTCAAAAGTGAATCGTGTGCTTGATATACTTTTGAGAGAAAGGGAACAACTAGCAGGAAGGGTTTTTATCCCTATGTATGCCTTACAACGTGTACTCTGCACCTTTACATCCTCTGTGATTGTTTCTGGTCTATAACAAACATGCATCCAGTAAATGGAAGATAAAAGTATGTATTTGTCTACAGTCCATGTAATCTGACTGACGGAGGTGGGTTTATTAATTATTAAATAAGGTAGTTGCTGTGATTGATACTACTTTTGTGATTCTGTCACAAATTATCGCAGTTTACAATTAGTAATTATACAATAATGATAATATAAACATGAAAACTCTGGCATTAATTTGCAAATCAATCGCTTTGTTCTGATATTCTGCTATGATTTTGATCCATGAATTTCTAAAATATTTTTGATAAAAGTGTCATCCAGCTTTTACGTTTTGTTTCCAATATTGATAAAATGCTATTGAATGATACTTATACCTCAATACCCAATAGAAAGCTTTTGCTAAGCAACACCCAATAGAAAAGCTTTGTCAAAGCCTTTGTTAAAATATGCATGTTGATAAAATCGGGCCTTAAAGGGGTGATACACGTACGAACTTTAAGTACGCGGTTTTTAAGTTCGCGAACTTACTTGGCTCGACGTCGGTGACACACGTGAAATCACTCATTTTAATAATTTTCCTAAATAAACAATACTTTTAACAAACGCCAAACACAACAAGGGTTGCGCATCGATGGCCTGCTGAAACAAAGTGGTCACTCGCGGCTCGCAGTACGAGCCGAGACAAGCTACGAGCAATATTTCAAACCAGTTGGATCGCCGGCGGTTGCCGCGACGGTTTTAAAGTACGCGTACTTACGGTGACACACAGGCGAAAAAGGTCATCGAACTTATCGCGCAAACCGCCGGCAATCCAACAACTGATTTGAAATCTTGCTCGTAGCTTATCTCAGCTCGTACTGCGAGCCGCGAGCCACCACTTTGTTTCAGCAGGCCATCGATGTGCAACGCTTGTTGTGTTTGGCGGTTGTTAAAAGTTTTTTTTATTTAGGAAAATTATCAAAATGAGTGATTTCAGCTTCACGTGTGTCACCGACGTCGAGCCGAGTAAGTTCGCGAACTTAAAAACTGCGTACTTAAAAGTTCGTACGTGTATCACCCCTTTTAGAATAGTAATTCGGATCGTGACATGGCCTAGGAAGTTTCCAAGCCAACCCACCGTTGTTTTTCAGATTTGCGACTGCAAAGGCGTCTGCCAGTGCGTGGTGTGCTCGCCGGAGATAATCCGCGAGCGTGTGGCTGCGACCGGAAGCCAGGAACCGCCCGGCGGCCGGTACGACCAGCTGTGCTGTTGCACGGGCTCCCCGCAGACGCAGCAGCGCATGTTCCAACAGCCCGCGCCGCAAGTGGCAGGCTACGTGCAGTGCTCCGCCCCGTGCAACTATCCACCGTCAGGGTCGCAACAACAGCCTATCCATCCGCCGGGGTGCAGATGCGTGCAGTGCAGGTCATTCTTTATGTATTTGTTTACGCACTGTATTTATATTTAGTTCGCTTATTGAGGTGTGTTTACACATGCAATCATTTAGGGCCGGTTGTACAATGCAAGCTTCAGCCTCTCGGCAGGCTTATCACGTATCTTGCAGACGATGAGTCACGGGCGAAAATCGCGCAATATCTGCTGTCCTACGTAAATTTCGTATTATGCCATGACATCATCGTGACGGATAACAACATATCACTTACAATTTTGGTGGTCCTGTTGCTGTCGTGCCGCTGTTGTTTGGCATCTGCTCAGCGACCGCTGTCACAAATTTTTACATAATAAAGCTAAATTACGCGGAAGTTGCAAAACGTCCGTTATGAAATACTGCCTTAGTACCTCACTCCAAGAACTTACCGTAAACCGATGAATCATGTAGCTTAACTGTGGTTTACATACAAATGACATGATCTGTCAAGCACTAACGTTAAAATTCCTTGTCACTCTAGGCCTTTACGGAAACAGTGATCTAGATCTGGATCGATCAGTTATCTGTCAAACAGCTATCAAGTGGGATTTACGATTCCATGGATTTAACGAATATCGAACAACGAAAAACTTGTTTTAAGAATAAAAAACAGATGGTGAAGAATATAGCTACTGATCCGTATAAACCCAATCGGGATCACTTACCGTACAAGAGAGAACTGACCATATTTATGACTTATCTAGATCACTTTCCGAACGTCAGGATCAGTGACCCAACTAATCGGGTTAACCCGACCATAGTTTCCGTAAAGGCCTTTTATTTTATCATTTTGGGAAAGATGTTTTTCTAATATAACAAAGAGAACAAATAAATGAACAGAGAAACGACCGTTGATCGAATTTGACACAAGACGTCACAATGACAAACCAGAAGAGGTTACTTTTGCTTCCCACACCGATAGGTGAAGGGAGTATTGTGATCGTGAAAATTTTCGATTTTGAGATAACACGCTTTTTGGGCGTTATATGATGTCTACATAACGAAAATCCATGTCACTCATTTCCGTCTGTCTGTCTGTCTGTCGGTCTGTCGGTCTGTCGGTCTGTCGGTCTGTCGGTCTGTCGGTCTGTCGGTCTGTCGGTCTGTCGGTCTGTCGGTCTGTCGGTCTGTCGGTCTGTCGGTCTGTCGGTCTGTCGGTCTGTCGGTCTGTCGGTCTGTCGGTCTGTCGGTCTGTCGGTCTGTCGGTCTGTCGGTCTGTCGGTCTGTCGGTCTGTCGGTCTGTCGGTCTGTCGGTCTGTCGGTCTGTCGGTCTGTCGGTCTGTCGGTCTGTCGGTCTGTCGGTCTGTCGGTCTGTCGGTCTGTCGGTCTGTCGGTCTGTCGGTCTGTCGGTCTGTCGGTCTGTCGGTCTGTCGGTCTGTCGGTCTGTCGGTCTGTCGGTCTGTCGGTCTGTCGGTCTGTCGGTCTGTCGGTCTGTCGGTCTGTCGGTCTGTCGGTCTGTCGGTCTGTCGGTCTGTCGGTCTGTCGGTCTGTCGGTCTGTCGGTCTGTCGGTCTGTCGGTCTGTCGGTCTGTCGGTCTGTCGGTCTGTCGGTCTGTCGGTCTGTCGGTCTGTCGGTCTGTCGGTCTGTCGGTCTGTCGGTCTGTCGGTCTGTCGGTCTGTCGGTCTGTCGGTCTGTCGGTCTGTCGGTCTGTCGGTCTGTCGGTCTGTCGGTCTGTCGGTCTGTCGGTCTGTGGGTCTGTCGGTCTGCCGGTCTGTCGGTCTGTCGGTCTGTCGGTCTGTCGGTCTGTCGGTCTGTCGGTCTGTCGGTCTGTCGGTCTGTCGGTCTGTCGGTCTGTCGGTCTGTCGGTCTGTCGGTCTGTCGGTCTGTCGGTCTGTCGGTCTGTCGGTCTGTCGGTCTGTCGGTCTGTCGGTCTGTCGGTCTGTCGGTCTGTCGGTCTGTCGGTCTGTCGGTCTGTCGGTCTGTCGGTCTGTCGGTCTGTCGGTCTGTCGGTCTGTCGGTCTGTCGGTCTGTCGGTCTGTCGGTCTGTCGGTCTGTCGGTCTGTCGGTCTGTCGGTCTGTCGGTCTGTCGGTCTGTCGGTCTGTCGGTCTGTCGGTCTGTCGGTCTGTCGGTCTGTCGGTCTGTCGGTCTGTCGGTCTGTCGGTCTGTCGGTCTGTCGGTCTGTCGGTCTGTCGGTCTGTCGGTCTGTCGGTCTGTCGGTCTGTCGGTCTGTCGGTCTGTCGGTCTGTCGGTCTGTCGGTCTGTCGGTCTGTCGGTCTGTCGGTCTGTCGGTCTGTCGGTCTGTCGGTCTGTCGGTCTGTCGGTCTGTCAGTCTGTCGGTCTGTCGGTCTGTCGGTCTGTCGGTCTGTCGGTCTGTCGGTCTGTCGGTCTGTCGGTCTGTCGGTCTGTCGGTCTGTCGGTCTGTCGGTCTGTCGGTCTGTCGGTCTGTCGGTCTGTCGGTCTGTCGGTCTGTCGGTCTGTCGGTCTGTCGGTCTGTCGGTCTGTCGGTCTGTCGGTCTGTCGGTCTGTCGGTCTGTCGGTCTGTCGGTCTGTCGGTCTGTCGGTCTGTCGGTCTGTCGGTCTGTCGGTCTGTCGGTCTGTCGGTCTGTCGGTCTGTCGGTCTGTCGGTTTGTCGGTCTGTCGGTCTGTCGGTCTGTCGGTCTGTCGGTCTGTCTGTGCGCGTTTTTCTAGCCTCGTAATCTCAGTAACCGCTGCATGGATTGTGATGAAATTTGGGCAGCGATATGCTGGGGGGCCGTAGTAGGTAATTGTTCTTATAATTTTGAAAATCGGTACAGGGGCGGCAGAGTAATTAGCAAAAAACAAAAAAATTAAATGTTCGTCAAACTTCGTTTTTAGGTGTTTTAGGAGTTCCTGATCATTTTCTACTTTTTTTTGATGGGGGTGAAATTGGGGTGGTTGTAGGGTGGGTGGTTGTAAATCTCAAAAATGTGTTGTACTCATAATGGGCTATCCATTGACCTGTAAAAGAAAGACCTAGCGGCATAATACCCTTTTTAGGCCCATTCGAACATTGCCTTGCCTACTCCAGAAACCAAGGGACTTAGAATTTTCTGATAAATACATAGGAATATTGCTTCAGATCGTTCTGTATTGAGTAACGTAAGTTATGGAATGGATTTTAATGAAACTTTGTCACAGTATTATTGCCGCGGCGAGGATGGAAATCGCATATGTTCTGGAAAAATCGTGTCAGTGGCGGCGCAGCAATAACAAAAAACAAAAAAAATAAAAACGCCTCAAACTTTGTTTTTAGTCGTTTTAGGGGTTCCTGATTATTTTCTACTTTTTTTTGGGTAGGGGTGAATTTGGGGTGGTTAGGGGGTGGGGGGGTTGGAAAACTGAAAAATTTATTGTATTCATAATGAGCTAACCATTGATGTGTGGATGAAAAACCTAGCGGCATAATACACTTTTTTAGGTCCATTTGAACATTGCCTTGCTCAGTATAGAAACCAAGGGACTTAGAATTTGTGATGTATACAGACATACGAGTATTGTTTTAGATTGTTCTATATTGCGTAACGCAATTATTCAATTGATGTCAACTAAATTTTGACACAGTACCTATTACTACCGCGGCGAGGATGGAAAACGTGTATGTTTTGGAAAAATCGTGTCAGTGGCGGCGCAGCAATAATAAAAAACTAAAAATATAAAAACACCCCAAACCTTGTTTTTAGGCGTTTTAGGGGTTCCTGATCATTTTCTACGTTTTTTTGGGCGGGGTGGAATTGGGGTGGTTGGGAGGTGGAGGGTTGTAAAATTGAAAGATTTGTTGTATTCATAATAGTTTGTCCATTGACCTATGAAAGAAATACGTACCGGCGTATTCTTTTAAGTCCATGTGAACATTTCCTTGACTATTACCGAAACCATCCAGATGGGCACCGTCGGGAGTAACTCCAGACAAGATTGCTGCGCATATTGTAGAAACGTCAAGAGCAACTTCTGATAGAGAGCATACAAAACGCGTGAAGAAGGGTGTAGTGGTTTCAGTGAAGTTGCGATGCCATAAGGCGATAGTGTAGGAAGAGAGACAGTATCGGTCAGTCTGACAGATTCTGACAAGAAGTCAGTCGCCTCTATCAGCGGACGGCGAGGTTGCGTTTACGTTCGGGCTATTATTCAATGGTCGCGGTCGGGCACTTTTCTGCTGTAATAGTTTTAAGGTATTTGTACCTTCATCGCAAGTAAATAAATTTTATCCTGTCACATCCGCGCTTACTTTCGAACCACGATCCCTGATCCGAAAACCAGGAATTATTCGGAACCATCACATTTGGCGCCCAACGTGGGGCGTAAGACGGATGCAGCGAGGCTGAAGGAGATAGCGATACGTCAATACGTTCAGCGTACTTCTCGCAGCAAGGCGTGCCGGCGAAGGCGTTCATCAAAGGAGGGCGTGATTGGAGGCTTCGGGTGGCGTTGGATCGCTGCCGCGCTCAACGCACAACCCACAGGCTGGATTAGCAGGTTCCAGGTGGTGTTGCCAGCGTTAGGTAAACCCAGTGTATATGCATCGGATACGGTGAGAGATTTTTATACTACTGTTGACTGTTGATGAGTTGGTGTACAGACTACGGGGTAAACGTTAAGCTTTGGGTTGAACTTTTGTATGAATATTACTACTGCTATTATTTTAGGCTAAGTTTTAAAAGGTATATGTAAAATGACTAGTCGTCGTAAGAGGAGAAGCAGAGGGGAGAGTGTAGGGGGTGCTTCAGCTGACCTTGAGGCACTTGTTCGCAATTTATCTATTTCAGTCGGCGAACTCAAAAATACGGTTGGCCAGCTGACCGACACGGTTGCCATGTCTCAATCAGGGAAAAATGGTAATATAAATTCAGGAAAATCAGTGGTAGAGCCAGCGTGTAAGGGGGGTGGAGATACAAAGTCTCACGAGGGGACTAACGACCGATTTTATATTATGAATTGGAAAGAGCTGGGGGGTGGAAACTTGACTTATTCTGCATATGGTAAGATGCACCCCATGCTTTTCTTGAAAAGATTAGACAAAACGTTTTATGATGCTGGTGTGCCTGAGCAGGCTATGTTGGGTCTCGCGATCGGATGTTTAAGAGGTTCGGCAGCGGAATGGGCGAGTTTAAGGGAGGACTCGTTGACCGATTTCAACTCTTTTAAACAAGCGTTCAAAGATAGGTTCTGGGGTATAGAAAAACAGAGGGAGCTATATATGACATTAGTTTATGGAGCATACAGAAATGGGAGTCGCGCGGACTATTTTTTGGACTTAGTGTCACAGGCCAAGTTTCTAGACAATAAGATTCCGGTAGAACAGCTCATAGGAATGTTAGGTAAGCATTTTTCGGCAGAGATCAGGCGGGGTATAGTGATTAATAAATTTACATCACTAGAGACTGTCGAGGAATACCTGAGAGAAATAGACGAATCCTATGTAGTGGGGAGTTCAAATCGAGTTGCAAATATACCAGGGGAACCTATGAATAGACGAATTCCGGCTGACAATAATAGGGCAGGTCATAATCGGAACGCACATAGAGACGATCCACCAATCGTAAGAGGTAATAACCAAGGTCACAATGTACGTACTTTAGTTTGTATGGGAGAACCGGAAGTAGATCTTTTAAGCGATCCAGAGGACGGCAAGCAGGAGGAGGAAGGCACTTCGCCTACCATTAATATACAGATTTTCGGTATGTCTGTTGAGGTACTGATTGATGGCGGTTCAGATATCTGCGCTTTATCTGAAAAATTCTATTTGGAGTTGTGTAACCGGGGTAAATTTCCCACTTTACCTGTAACTCGTGGAATAGTAACCGTGGCTGTAGGCGGTAAAACTCAAAGGATTAAGTCACAAATCCTTGTATCTGTTGAGTTAGCTGATAAGTCGATGGACGTGAATTGCTTAGTTATACCACAATTAAATTGTGATATAATTTTCGGTTCAAATTGGCTCTATAAACATCAAGCTCAGCTTGATTATCAACATTCAAAGCTGAAGTTGACCATAAACGGCGAGAGTTTATGTCTAAATCTGTCATTTCGATGTGATGCGCAGAGAATCTCAATAAATCTATGCGAAAAGTGTGATGTTAGTCACGATGAATGTTTTGACGATATGCCGATGGTAAAGCGGCACGATGAGAAGTGGCATTGGGGAAGCATTGAAAATAGTAGTTTCACGGAAATTAAGCGCGCGTTTCTTAAGGAAATGATGCTCACGCATCCCGATTTTAAGCGTACTTTTTATATCCAGTGTGATGCGTCGAATTATGCTGTGGGGGGTAGTCTTTACCAGATCGACGATACGGGGGAGAGACGATATGTCTGTTTTACGAGCTCGGTTTTAAAGGGTGCGCAGGTAAATTACACTATAACTGAGAAAGAAGCATGGGCGTGTATTTTATCTGACAATGGCACACAATTCACTAGCCATATTTGGAAAGAACAGCTTACCGAAGCTGGGATTAAATGTAAGTTTATTTCAAGTTACTTCCCTCAAGGGAATTTAACCGAACGGTATAATCGTGAGATTGGGCGCATGCTCAGGACCTATTGCCGCGAAACGCATACCGCTTGGCCAAATAAACTGAAAAGGGTTGAGGAATGTCTCAATAGCGCCATCAATCTGAGTACAGGTTATTCTCCGGAATATCTCCAGTTTGGCACTGCGGAGGTGAACCCGGTACGGCGTTTCGTAAAGTTTCCCGAAACTCCAGAGTGTGATGAGACGATGTTGGAGGAGGACCGACGCGTGGCATTCGAACGGTTGAAGGATGGAGCGGCTAGAAGGGTAAGGGTAGCTCAAGAGGGTAGGAGTAAGGAACCGATGGTTTTTGCACCGGGCGATAAGGTTCTTGTGAAAACTCACCCTCATTCGTCGGCCGAAGCTAAACTTATAGGTAAATTTTTCCTATTATACCACGGGCCGTATACTGTGGTTGAACAGGCGAGACCCAACTCGTATATCATAGGCACAACAGAAGAGGGGTTCAGATCAAAGGAAAACATTATCAACCTCAAGCCCTATAAGCAACCAGAGTTCTGATGGAAAGTTAGTGTCTAGGCATCGCTTTCACCCTCTGCTCTGCTTCGTCACCGTAGTACTTAAATTTCTTTGTATTATCAATTTAAGTGGGGGGTTATGTAGTGGTTTCAGTGAAGTTGCGATGCCATAAGGCGATAGTGTAGGAAGAGAGACAGTATCGGTCAGTCTGACAGATTCTGACAAGAAGTCAGTCGCCTCTATCAGCGGACGGCGAGGTTGCGTTTACGTTCGGGCTATTATTCAATGGTCGCGGTCGGGCACTTTTCTGCTGTAATAGTTTTAAGGTATTTGTACCTTCATCGCAAGTAAATAAATTTTATCCTGTCACATCCGCGCTTACTTTCGAACCACGATCCCTGATCCGAAAACCAGGAATTATTCGGAACCATCACAAGGGATTGACTTTCCTGAGGAGGAACGCTCCCACCCAAACAACGTTTTCCCGACCCTTCTCGATCGCAGACATTAATAATGCCATATCAGATGTTAGGCCTGGAAGGGCTCCTGGTTTCGACGGCGTCCTGCCGGAATTTCTCATTCACGCAGGTCAGCAAACAAGAGTGTGGCTATCTCTCTTCTTCACGAACCTCCTTAATACGGGAAACCTCCCACGGAAATTCAAAAGAACGAAGGTCATATCAATATTAAAACCTGGTAAACCGAACGGTCAACCCGCCAGCTACAGACCTATAGCCTTGCTCAGTTGCTCCTATAAATTACTAGAAAGAGCCGTCTACAACCGATTGAGCGCGACTATCTTAGACCGGGTCCCGATAACCTAGGCTGGTTTCAGACCGGGTCGCAGTTGTTGTGATCAAGTACTGTCCCTCACAATGCATATAGAGGCAGGCTACCAGCAAAACATGAAGACGGGAGTGGCGTTTGTTGACCTCACTGCCGCATACGATACGGTCTGGAGGGAGGGTCTCCTATATAAGTTGCTGCAGGTGATTCCCTGTCAGACCACTACAAGACTCATAAACAACATGTTATGCGACAGAAAGTTCCAAGTAATCCTAAACGAGAAAGCAAGCAGGCAGCGCAAATTGAACAACGGACTACCACAAGGCTCAGTACTGGCCCTCTTACTTTTCAATCTACATATATCTGACATGCCAGAAACAGTCAGTTACAAGTCTTGCTATGCGGACGATATAGCCATAGCTTTTTCCGATAAGAGCTTCAAGAACGTTGAGCATACTCTTTCTAACGACTTGTTAGCTCTAAACAACTACTTCAAGAAATGGAGACTAGTACCGAGCCCCAACAAAACCGAAGTTTCCTGCTTCCACCTGAATAACAAACTAGCTAAATATGAACTGCAGGTACTTTTTGCAGGCGAACCCCTGAAGCATGACCATTTCCCAAAATATCTTGGAGTAACGCTAGATCGCACCCTCTGCTATAAGAAACATCTCGCAAACACTGCAGGAAAACTCAGAACACGCAACAACATTATCCAAAAGCTGTGTGGAACGACGTGGGGTGCCACTGCTCCAACTCTACGAACCAGTGCACTAGCTCTTGTCTATTCGTGTACTGAGTACTGTGCGCCTGTCTGGATTAACAGCCATCATACCAGACCAATTGACGTCCAACTACATCACAATATGAGACTTATTACAGGCGCAGTTAAGACAACCCCAACTCAATGGCTGCCTGTACTCTCTGGAATAGCCCCACCGCAGCTGCGAAGGACTGACGCCCTTCTAAGGGAGTATAACAAGATTACGGCCAACAACAAACTGCCCATCCACCGAGCAATACCCCCGTTGCAGATAAACAGACTTAAATCCCGACAACCACCAATAAGGGATGCAGAAGGGCTTAAAACCAATAACTTCGACTCCTTAAACCAATGGCGCTCCCAGTGGGAGGGTTTTGCGGAACACCACTCGCGATGCGCATTTATGGGGGCAGCCTTCCAGGATCAGAACTACCCCGGAAAGAGTGGGTAAAACTTAATAGAGTCCAAACAGGCCACGGCAGATGTGCAGACTCCCTTTACAAGTGGGGCTATGTGCAATCTCCCTTATGTGACTGTGGCGCGCCCCGCCAAACTATAAACCATATTACGAGCGAATGCGAACTGCGTGCGTTTCAGGGATCGCGAGAAGAGTTCTTCACAGCCACACCGTTGGCGCTGAAGTGGTTGAAAGAACTTGACATCAACCTGTAAATACCAAAGACTATGTATCTTAGTTTGTAGCTGTATATATTTCATTTTAGTATAGGTTATAATAGTTTTTCTTTTAATCTACATTTACTATTGTCATGTTGTTGAGCCATACGATAAGTACCGAAACCAAGGGACTGAGTTTTGTGATGTATATGTTACGGTTAAAGTGTTTACTTTGATAGTTTATACAGGGTGTTCAAAAAGTCCCGGACCGGATGAATAACTTGGGAAGTAGGGGCCACACAAAAAAATGGTCAAAGGTAAAGTCGTAGGAAATTTTCCGAGCTATCCGATAGTGACCTTGATGGTGACCTTAAGCTTGACCTTCAAGGTCATTTCAAGGTCAAGTTGATTTTCTTAAATAGAAACCCCTATTTTTGACACCTGAAATGAAAATTACGCAAAATATTACGACCAGATCATGACTTTGACTTCTTGAAGAATTTGACCTTGAACGGTTAGCCAAGGTCAAATTGTGACATGCAGGGTATCTTGGGAAGTAGGTGTCACACAAAAAATGGTCAAGGGTGAGGTCGTAGGAGATTTTCCGGACTATCCGATTATGACCTTGATGGTGACCTTGAGCTTGACCTTAAAGGTCATTTCAAGGTCAAGTTGATTTTCTTAAATAGAAACCCCAATTTTTGACACCGGAAATGAAAATTACGCAAAATTTTACGACCAGATCATGACTTTGACCTCTTGAAGAATTTGACCTTGAACGGTTAGCCAAGGTCAAATTGCGACATGCAGGGTATCTTGGGAAGAAGGGGTCACACAAAAAATTGTCAAGGGTAAGGTCGTAGGATATTTTCCGGACTATCCGATTATGACCTTAATGGTGACCTTGACTTTGACCTTCAAGGTCATCATCTGATATCCCAGAAAATCAACCTTACGCTTGACCATTTTTTTGTGACCACTACTTCCCAAGATACCTTGCATGTCACAATTTGACCTTGACTAACCGTTCAAGGTCAAATTCTTCATGAAGTCAAAGTCATGTTCTGGTCGTAAAATTTTGCGTAATTTTCATTTCCGGTGTCAAAAATAGGGGTTTCTATTTAAGAAAATCAACTTTATCTTGAAATGACCTTGAAGGTCAAAGACAAGATCACTATCAAGGTCATCATCGGAGAGCCCGGAAAAGCTCCTACGACTTTACCCTTGACCATTTTTTTGCGTGTCCCCTACGTCTCAAGATACCTTGCACTTCACAATTTGATCTTGACCTAACCGTTCAAGGTCAAATTTTTCAAGAGGTCAAAGTCATAATCTGGTCGTAGAATTTTCCGTACTTTTCATTTCCGGTGTCAAAAATAGGGGTTTCCATTTAAGAAAATCAACTTGACCTTGAAATGACCTTGAAGGTCAAGCTTAAGGTCACCATCTAAGTCACCATCGGATAGCTCGAAAAATTTCCTACGACATTACCCTTGACCATTTTTTTGTGTGACCCCTACTTCTCAAGATGCCCTGCACATCACAATTTGACTTTAACCTTGACCTAAACGTTCAAGGTCAAGTTTCTCAAGAGATCAAAGTTATAATCTGGGCGTAAAATTTTCAGTACTTTTCATTTCCGGTGTCAAAAAATGGGGCTTCTATTTAAAAAAATAAACTTGACCTTAAAATCACCTTAAAGATCAAGCTCAAGGTCACCGTCAAGGTCACCATCGGATAGCTCGAAAAATTTCCTACGACTTTACCCTTGACCATTTTTTTGTGTGGCCCCTACTTCCCAAGTTATTCATCCGGTCCGGGACTTTTTGAACACCCTGTATACTAGCTGGATAGTATACAAACTATCCAAGTGTCTCGTTATTTTGATGGAAAATCATATTTCAACTAAAATAGCTATGAATATTGGTTGGTTTGTATACTGTCCAGCTGGTTTATAAACTATACAAGATATGCCGCTAAAGTATATACCACAAAGATATCACACATATTAACCAGTGTTTCTGGTCAGTTTACAAACTATCCACATCATTTGGATGCACCTAATATCTCTTGTAATACATAATAACCAACTCGTTGGTTAGTATGTATACTAATCAATCCTCTTTGGTTAGTATGTAAACTAACTCATTTTCTCATTTTCTCTCCTGATCATTTTGCATCGTTCATTTGAAGCATGCATAATGAAAACTGTGGCGTCCTAGTTTCTAAGGAGGGAGACGCAAGAAACTATTTACGAGAGTTTTTGCGTTGGACGTTTTTTTGTGGGAGGGTGGGCGACGATTTGGTTGCAGGGGGATTTCAGACTGTAGCTGCATGCAATGGGAAAGCAATAAGACGAAATCATTATTATGTGTGGGAAGTACTGAGTCAATCAACTTGACTCCATTTTTTAGATAATTATGACTGTACGTAGTATACGTATTGCTACATTAGTGCCAACCATAGTGAATTTTATTATCAAACAGCTTTAACTAAATCAAGGATTGTACAGCGGATGTCAAGTTAAGCCTAAGCTTAGGTTTAATACAGCTGGAGTTAAACCGGCATTTGTACAACCGCATACTCTCAACATTTTAAATCATGTAGATCGTACATACCAAATAAAAGTTTCCCTTTGCAGATGTAACCCGTGCACGCCGTGTCCCCCCGAATACGCGCAGCCCGAGACGTTCATCCGATCGACGGACCTGTGCGGGGCGGGCGGTCCCGGCGCCCGACCCCGAATGGGCAGGCCGCGCGAGCGCATCAGCATCAACGACGTGTTCGAACGGTCGTGCAGAGGGGGCAGTCCCAGAGGGGGCGGGGCTGCCGGCCCCAGCGGTGCCGGCGGTGGATCGCCCCTCCTCCCGCCCAGACAGATGCCTTACCAGCGGTACCCGGGGGCGGGGCAGCACCCGTGCGACTGCGAGTGCATCGACTGCATCTGCATGCCCACCATCCAGGAGCTGGCACAGACGAGAAACATGCCGCCCATCAGGGACGAGAAGCAAGTGTATCAGGTACGTTACATTATACGTGATCTTTTGTGCTTTTTTGCCGATACCCACCAATATTGTCATTAGATACAGAGTTGTTTTCCAAGTCACAAAATGAGTATGGCTTTAAGGCCGGTGTTTCTTAGGGATCTGTACTATGTTTCTGCTGTACATCAACGAGCTGCTGGAAATAACATCCAATCCTTTCTACAGCTTCACAGACGACAGTACATTAATATCGTTCATGGAACCAGGCAGGTCACTATCATTCCACGAGACGGTACGTCTGGAACAGCAGGATGCCTCACATATTAACATAGATATCAAAACAATTGTCGATTGGGGATTAGTAAATAAAGTAGTTTAACGTACAGAAAACTCAGGCAACAACCATGTCATTGGAATTTTGTTCCGCTGTAGGAAGCTGTATACTGTCCAGAATAGAGCAATTAGACTAATCGATACGCCTCTCCTCACAAAGAACCTCCGCAGCATGGAACATCGAAGAATGGTGGCTGACCTGTCCATGTTTTACAGGTTCTATCATGGAAAATGTTCCGATTGAGCTCACCCAGATAATAACACCGAAGGGCGTCCGAACGAGGAACGCTAGAGAGGCTCTCCGAGCTCATCCTTACCAGGTCGAAGTCCCTATACTCCTCGAACCAGTCTCCTCCAGCATTCCTTCTTTGAGAGAACTTCGACGCTGTCGAATGAGCTGCCGGGCAATTTGATTCCTGACGGCTACATCCTGCAGCGTTTCAAATCTAACGTTCACAGACACTTACCCACACGCACCGCGATAGTCAAGGAGAACTTTGCTATTCAAAGAAACACAAATTACTCTGAACGCAGATTTCAGAACATAAAACACGGAACGCTGATCGCCCTCTGTCTGCGCGGGCTCTAAGTAGCAACTACATGGGTATACGGCTACGACCTTTGTATCTTAAAAATTAACGAGATTCATACTCAACCTTTGGCACTCTGTGCGTATGCACTTTTAACGAATTTCCAGGTGAAGTGCGTCTGCCCGAACGCCCAGACCGCCCGCAAGATGCTCGCCCAACGTTCCCGCATCCCGATATCGACGAATCCGGCCACCAGCCCGCCGCGAGTCGCCATGCCCGCGGGCTGCACCTGCGACACGTGCAAATGCGAAGACGACAAGGAGGCGGCTCCGCCGGCGGGCGAAACGGGCGGAGTCCCCTCCGGCGAAGCACCGGCTCACGATCCCACCAAGGACCAGTGCGACTGTCCCGAGTGCGAGTGCACCGTCTGCTTCGACAAAAACAAAGGATATAAGGGGAAGAACGAGAAAGGTACGTCTTTTTTTCTTGAAGGTTGAAGGGTTGGCGTCAGAAATAAGTCTATTCTTTGCTATAAAATTATACAACGTGTCCGGTCATTGGTGTCGGAGCCAGGGTTGCCAATGAATTTTTTATATTTCCCTAGATAAATATATGTAATATATTTTGGGGTATAAGAATGAGTTATTAGTCATTCAGTATATATAAAATTCTTTATTTTTTGTTTTTCATTATACCAAAAACCGTACATCTACATTAAATATAATATATCTCGATATATATACAAACAAAAAATTTTATAATAAAAAGACGCAGGCTGTTAACAGCACTTAACACACACTTTTTGTGGTAGTCAATTCTCATCCTGATTCCACCGATCGATAGTCTGAGTGGGGCAAATACCGACAGCGCTTGCCGCTTGACACGTAAATAACTAAGCAGTGAACAGTGGTGCCAATAACACAGTAATTGCCGTGTTTTTACGGATTTTTACTTATACATTTGCACAGCTGTACGGCATTGAAATTTCGATAAAACACGTCATCTAAATTACAAAAATTTTATTTTTAATTAGAACACTTTTTCCTGAATAAAACACGGCAATTCGTTTCTTATTGACACTACAGTCACTTGCCTCCTGTGGATATTAGCACAACTGAGCTAAGAGCTTGCAGAGCTGCTTATTGTCAATCAAAAACAGACCATAGTTTAAAAGCAGACTTTTTAAAAAGACAAAAGATTATTTACTAGTGTTTACTTAACGATTAGCTCACTCATTTTTCTCTACTTCATGAGATATCTCAGTATTTCCCTGTTTTCCATATTAAAAAGATAGAAATTCCCTTTTTCCCTATTGTGCCGTAAAATTCTCTAAATCTAGGGAAATTTCCCTAGGTCTGGCAACCCTGGTCGGAGCCTTTAGGGGAATAAAGTACGTTGATTTTTATCGACAAATTACCCCGCAAAAGTAACAATAGCCATAATAAAAAGGCAGCCATTTTGTTTTTTGTTTAATTGATGCCCGAATGTTGTACCTACTAATTTAGCTATAGCTACCTATGTAGAGGCTCTACAAACACAAAATAAGTCTCATTCGATAGCAGTAGCGTGCCAAGGTCTTCGGGGTCCCCCTTCAATTTTTTTCACGGGGCCCCCTTCTATATAAAAAAATAATAATATTTCGAATCGGTTTATATTATATGGCCACTATGAAAGCAACAAATGTATCAACTATTTGGTCTAACTCTATGCCTTCTGCCCGATCATTTTCTATAGAAGTTAATTCCAAAGAACTCAGGCGCGATTCACCCATTGTAGATCTTGCAAAACCTTTTATTAGTTTTAATTTTGATAATGGGCTTGCTTGAGCCGACGTAAGAGGCAGTACTAGAAACAACTTAAATGCAGTGCAAATCTCAGGTACACTACTAATCAACAATTATTTTTTTTCGAAAAGAAAATCAGAAAATTCCCTAATACTGTTAATATTTTTCAGGATTATATATAATAGATCTTTTATTTGAATTAGTTCCGAAGCAAAATTTTGTGTGTTATCGTCTGGATATTTTTCATCTAGTTCTTTTACTTTATCAATAATTTCCACTTCTTGCACTTCAATAAGTGTTTTGGGGTTTAAAATATCGAATTTTGAATAGACATTTGCGAATGCCTCAAATGTATTTTTTATTATGCTAAAATAGTTGTAGGCATGTTATGAATACAATTGGTTCATCAACTGCCATTTCATCAAAAAACTTTTTAGTAGTACGAATTCTTGTGTTTGTAAATTGTGGCTGAATACCTCATTCTTTTGCTATTGTTACTGAAGTTACAAAGATATTTTCAAAATTATTTCTTAAATTCCCTAATTGATCTGAAACATATGCAATTAAATCTGTGGCTTGTCCAATATCTATATCACTTATTGCAAACATTTTGAAAGTAAATTGATGTTTTCTAATAGTTTTCCTTGAAATGTTATTAAAAATACAAATTCAAAATTCTCTATTTTATTTTGTAAGACCTTTGCCTCATCCCTATCAGATTTTTTCTTTGCTATTATAGCTAGATTCGACAAACATTTAACGACGCCTAAATAGTTACTTTTTAATGAAATTATCGATTCAACCCTGAATGACCATTTGGTGGTAAAAGGAGCCCTTTCGGCACGCCACTGTTAGATAGCGAAACATGTAGACTCTAAACTAATGGTAAATATTTTCCAAATTTCATTTCGTGTCAGGGCAAAAACATTGTTAAAAGAAAATAATTATTAGTTTTTCACATTTTTTTACAATTCTCGTTGTTTCAAAAAATCTAAGCCGTTACACAATGTTTCCTAAAAAAAATTGAAATACATCTTAGCCCCAAATAAAGTACTTAGTTTAGAATCTATGACTGTTCGAATATGACCCTTTATTGTCTGATCCGGCAGTAAAGAAGTCAATGAAACAAAATACTTAGTGGTCACGACATTTTTTGGGAAAAAAACAAATGTTACAACCATTGTTCGCAATGTCTTCCTTGGTGTTGCAGACATGCTGTTGCTCTTACTGACACATGTTGCGTAGAACGACTGATCATCGCTTTGTCATTTCGTAATTCATTTCCGACCTGAATAATTTTTTTAATAAGCACCTCATGTGTATTTGCACGTCGATATAAACCTTCTGTTTCATTGTACCCTACAAGAAAAAATCAAGTGGGGTCAAGTCCGGTGAACGCGGTGGCCAAGCGATTGTTCCACCACGTCCAATCCACGGCGAATATTGTTCATTTAAATGGCATCATACATCAACAATCTGTCAGGATTTTCGTGAAGTTTTTTTATTTAAAATTTTGTTCGCCCGCTTTCAAAGATTCAGGAACCGGCACTGATTCCTACCCTTTCACAATAATAGGTCCTCTGCCCCTAATCATGGGAATATCATCATTAGTACTAACACGGGTCCATGCACTATTTCGCGCTACCCTTTTCTTGAAACTTAGGTGTACAAATAGATAACCATCTCAGATAGGTCTTCTATGTAAGCTTTTTAATGAAAAACTAAGATACATAATCTAAGTCCTTGTTAGGTTGTTGTTGCAAGGGACCATGTACTTGCGAAGACTGCCCCATAGATAAGTATAAAAAAGCACTTGAAAAGGCAGGAGGATTTATACCAAAACCTGGATATCCAAGCGACTGTGACTGTGACAAATGCGACTGTCCGGAAGCTCCTGGAAAGCCCAAAAGAAAACCCAAACCCGGTAAGTGAAGTACTAAACTTAATTAAGAACTACTTTTTGGATACTTTTTTTCTATCTTTTATCTCCTCAATCGTTATGAACCATGTATAACGTAAATGAAACATTTTCTATAAGGAGCAGGAGGAAGAAATGATGACATCGGCGTTCTGCAATCGAAAAAATCCAAAAGTCCCCCCTTTGCCTATATAAAAAAAATAATCTAGCAAAATTTTTGATTTCCAATCAATAAATTCCCATTTAGAGCATTATGGGCTTCCCTATTATAAAGTGGTTCGTGATTTGGTCACAGCATAGTAAATAACCAGCACAATAACTCAGGCTGGCGGCAATTTCACGCGCGTCCCCACTTTTGGATTATTTTTTTGTTAGGATGCTAACGATACTTCGATACTTGTACTTCTGCACTAATATCGAGTATTTTTTATCTTAGATACTTTTTGAGCGATTCTAAGCTTGGTATCGATACTTTTGTAGGGGTATAGTTATCGAAAATAATTATATAATTATTTGGGGGGTGTAATCAATTGCACAAAATTCTCTGTACGAACCAAACGCGCCTATTTGGCTAAAAAATATCGAGTTGGTACCGGTATCGATATTTTCATTTTCGCATCTCTACCCAAACTTCACAGCCGTAAAATCATCCATAAATCATCCCAAGGTCAAATTTTGTGGGAACCATTTTTATATAGGAAATCCTCAGAGACATTGTGCTGGTTGTTTAGTATGCTGTGATTTGGTAACGCTACTTTTCCAAGTGTGCGGCATAACCAGGGGGGGAGAGGATTTGAGGTAGATGATAAACAGTAGTATAGATAGTAGAGCATTAATTATAAATCCGGTCTTAGTTTTAAAGAAAATCGAAATTTTCGGAACAATCGATTTTCAGGTTAATCTAAAATAACTGAAAACCTTCGTTTGGCATTCAATTTGGAAACTTCGTGCAGTAGATGATTCGAGGGCATCAATTACAAATCTCCCCGCAAAGATAAATTGTTGGTAACTTAAATAAGGTAGGTGTCGATACTGAATACCGTAGCGCCCTCTCCCCCAATGCAATCCCAATGCAACCACGAAACTCCCCCCCCCCCCCCAAGTTTTAAGTCCAAAGGTTGTAAGCCAAAAACCGCTGAATGGCTGGGCCTAGAGACGTTTTTTTTTGAAAGTGTTGAGGGTTCCAGTCGAAAGGTTTCAATCCAAATTTTCTCCCTGGCTACTCCTATTTTCTTTTCACGATACTTATTGTGCCGCTCTTTTTGCATGATATTATATTTTATTTCATTTCATTCATTCATAACAAGTACAAATATTGCCACCCTCGGGGGATATACCTTGTGCGGGGGTATTGGCATAATTATTACTAGTCATTAATCACACATTAATTTGACATAACCTATTACTTCAACCATACTCCAACTATGCCATCTTTCTTACTGAAGCTGCAGATTGTGGGCATTTGGTCCGGTCATCCTTCGTTCTTCTTCAATGCGTAACAACACTCCAGCAGCTGATAATATGTTTACTTTTCAAATATGTATAGACTATTTGACCCACACACTAAATATTTAATTTGACATTTCATGACATATATAACTTCAATGTATTGTAGGTCACCCGGACGACTGCGACTGCGACATCTGTATATGCCCCAAGGGGCCCGGAAGAAAGAAACCGTCCGACTGCAGCTGCGACATCTGCATCTGCCCCGGAGGCGGGGACCGGGGACCCCCCCAGGAAGCCGTATGCGACTGCGACCCGTGCGAGTGCTCTCCATGCGCGGACCCCAAGAAGAAGAAGGCCGGAGACAGCAGACCCGGCAGGATACCGGCCTGCGACTGCCCGGAGTGCGAGTGCAACCCCTGCGCCGATCCCAAGAAGGCGTACGTATCCAATTCGGCAACCAGCTCTCCAGAGCAAAACGCGGAGGAACGGTCCTCCGCCCCCTCACCGCGAACCCGCAGGCAACACACAGGCACGTGCCTGTCGCGCGTACGCGATGAGGCCCTGACCAGAGGCCGCTTCACGGGCTGGTCAGGGGGTGGTGGAGCAGCTCGGCCGGGGAGTTACGAGGGAACCTCAAGGCGAAGGAGGTCGTCGTCGTCCAGTTAGGCTCTTGACATATGGACGGTAAATCAACGTGCGTTGAACTGAACGTTGTGACGGACGTTGCAGCATTATTATACTCACCTATTTAAAATGCAAATGACCACACGGACGACGCGCGTTAGATGTACGGACGTTGTAAAAGTACGTGGTATTGTCGGTCTCAGGTCTGGTGACCCAACGTGCGTTAGAAACAAAGCGCGTTAGTATCAGCGCACGTCAAGGAAACGCTCGTGTGTCCGAGACTAACTGATTGAATGTTTCAGAAGAATTAACTTTGCCTATAAAGAGTTGGGGCTTCACTAGATTTCTATTTTGTGTCTTAAGTGTTTTTATGGTCAGCCTCCCGCAAAGGCTGAAAACCTTAGAAGCGCTCCGAGAGGATAAGTATCGGTGCACGTTAGATTTGAAACGCTGCAGACTGTAGCCGTCGCCGTCGGAAAACAAATTCCCCGGCAGTTTTTTCCACAGCGTTGAAGCTTTCCTAAAGAAGGAATGCTGGTGGAGGCTGGTTTGAGGAGTAGGGACCTCGACCTGGTAAGGATGAGCTCGCATCTGGGAGAGCTCACTCGAACATCTTTCGTGACAGAATCTGTAAAACAGGGACAGGTCAGCCACCCTTCTTCTATGTTCCAAGTTGTGGAGGGCCTTTGTGAGGTTAGGCGTACTGATTAATCTTAACTCTCTTCTGGATAGTGTCCAGTAGCTTTATAGAGAGTGCTTTGTAGCGTATCCCCACATTTGGGAGCAATACTCCAACGATGGTCGGATCTGTGCCTTGTAGAGTAGCAGTAGTTGCTCTGGTGCATACAGCTTCTTACAACGGAACTAAACTCCAAGCTTCTAGGATACCGTTCTAGCAATACTGACGACGTGGTCATGCTAGGACATGTTATTTGTTGATATTCATCCCCAAAAGCTTGACAGAAGGTGAATCCACTATTGGGTGACCTTCCATTTCCACAGTTCGTAAGCCAACGTGAGACTGCTTTGTCAATGTTGTTGCCTTTCTATGCGTTAAACTGTACATTATTTACTAATCCCCACTCGACAGTTGTTTTGATATCTATGGTTGGCATACATTTTTCCCACTAGGAGCCGTCAAGACTGCGGCATTAAGGGTCTAGGGTATAGTGCGCGACCTTGGGAATCCTAGAAAACACCAACTCTCTTGTGAGCGAGGAGGCGTGTCCCCTTTCTCCAATATCCGTTTCTGTGTGATCTGGACGTTAAAAGGTGATGGATTAATATCCCGACCGGCTAACCAGGGCTCGGATTTCGAATGAAAAATCGCACAAAAATGCATTTCGCATTCCGGCGATCCTGACGTTACCGTTAAACTTACAGTAAAGATTCAAAAAGCAAATTGAAGAATAAAGCCTGCGCTAGAAAAACTCAGTGACGCTTTTGCGGTCGCGTTTTGTCACCGAAAATCGAATAGCTGATTCGGGAATAAAACCTAATCGGTGATAAGCACCCAAACGGGACCTTTGACGTAACTCCAAAGCTTTCTGTTAAGTAATCTATGCCTCCTTTGACGGTAACAATACAAAATTATAAACGTATTTACGTCCATTCGCAAGAAAACTTCAAAAATGAACCGAAAACCCGGGATATCGGCTGAAAATCTGTTTACAATCGATTTCTGTGTGAACATATCATTCGGTTTGCGCTGATTCGTTGTAATTACCAAAACGATAATTTGACCGCATCATATGAATGGGCTGTAAGTGTCTCAGGCGCCTGTCAGCCGACTCTATAGTGGGTGTTGGGTACATTTACACCCATAACCCTGTTACGTTATACCAAGGTGTTGAAGATATCGTATTGGCAAGCCCTCAGTCTCAGACTGCGACTGCTATCCGCTAGACCGTAGGAAGGAGAAGGTTAACTGCTCAAACAAGCCGTGCTCTTCTAGATGTTTGTAGAAAATTCTATGCTTTGGCTTATTTTTATTAAAACCGTGATTTTTGATGTCTTTCAGCGGTACGAAGAAACCTTCGACGGCGGAAGGATGCACTTGCGAGACATGCGACTGCGCCACCGAGGACAAGATGACGGACGTGCCGTCGAAGGTGCCCCACCCGGAGAACTGCGACTGCCCGGAGTGCATGTGCATGGAGGAGATCCTGCAGACGACGGAGAGCTTCGGGCACGAGGACGAGTGCACGTGCGAGGAGTGCAAGTGCCCCAGCGACGACGCCACCTCCACCACCCAGCACCCGGAGGGCTGCACGTGCGCGGTGTGCACGTGCCCGGGAGCGGAAGGGATGGTCGACAACACCACCAGCGCGGCGCACATGGAGGGCTGTACCTGCGAGGTAATAATAAATAACTCTCGCTGGAACCAAGTACACAGCCAGATATAACTCGCGCCAAAGTCATACATCAAGCACTAGCCACAACAAACAAACTAACTGAAAACACAGATCCATATTATAATTACACAACGACCTCAGTACTCGAAAACAATCAATTCAAACTATACTGGCACATTGAAATACATACAGACAAAACCATTCCAACCAATAGATCACATATAGTTTTCCAGTCAAAAGACAAAATGATCTATTTGATAGATATGGCGATTCCCAAAGATATGAATATATAAAACTTTGGAAACAAAACAAAGTTGTTATCGTCATCCTCATTATGTCGGTCTCAGGCCTTACACCAAACACATACAGTCCTGGTGTGAGGGTCTCTTACGTAAGGCTCCCTTGAGTAATACTCAAGTAACGAAATGTCAACATGACATGTCAACGTGACATTTCGTTGCAGTCAAGGCGATTTTTTAGGTGAATTCTGGAGTATGGTGTTGTCAGTTTCTGTCACACCCGGAAAAATGTCCGGCACAAAACACGAAATACTGGCACAAAACAAAAAGAGATAACAGAAAACATCAAAATACGGAGGCATAGACATAACAAATTGACTTCTATTTAAAATATGACAACGTCGCTGAATGTCTGGTTGGTGTTGTCTGGGAAACAGATATACAAGGAAAGCCACACTTGAGGGTCCCTTGAGTAAGCCTCAAGCAAGGCTCAACAAACAATCAGTTGTCTTACTCAAGTTCTGGGGATGCTTTGCGCCGATCCCTTTGCGTATCGATATTTTGGGTTAGAGATAGATAGATTTCAACATCGGCGGCACGGCAGGGTCATGGATATCTACATAGAATATAAGTATACAGATAAATAATATAGATTACAGCTCAAATCTAGTATTTTATGGGAGGTAAACATTAAGGACAACATAAACTTTATGTTATATTTAATGTTAACCTTCCTTTTACACCGCATAGGTTCAGTATTGTTTCTTAATTATGCCCTGTTGTACACTTATTTCTACTCCGCCCCTGTCAGGGCGAATGAAACTATCCCAAAATGGCATCGCTGACGTCAGATATTTGCAACACGTCATCAAAAAGGAACCGACCGTGAGTGAGATAGCTGATTGTTTGTTGAGCCGTGCCTCAAGTATCCCCTCAGTAACACTCAAGCGAAACGACTATGAATACGGACCTTAGTGGCCTGGCTTCGCCTTCCCATCACTACTAATGGCAGTCCGGCTGTGTACTCGGTTCCAGCGAGAATTTTTCACGCGTTTGTTGTGTATTCTATTATAACGATCATCATGTTCGAATTTTAGGTGTGTACGTGTCCCGGCGCGACCGAGACGGGCACCGTGGACGCGGCCACCCATCCGGAGGGGTGCACGTGCGAGGAGTGCAAGTGCAGCGAGCCGATCGAGGTGCATCCGGCCGGCTGCACGTGCGCGGAATGCAAGTGCGACCCGTGCGGCGATGCGCAGGTGCACGACGGCAACTGCCAGTGTCCCGAATGCCAGTGCGTCGAGTGTCCCAAGGGGGGCGGAGGTGGGGGTGGCAAGGACGAGAAGGGGGACGCGCCGCCACCGGGGCCCGCGCAGCTGATCAACAGGAGCTGCCACTGTCTCGAGTGCTAGTGAGTATACTATATTTTCTATCTAGTGAGGTCATTGTGAAAGATCACCAACCGCCCGACTATGAGAAAGCGGCTGGAAGTAGCGCGTCAAGACAGTGTGTATTACAGTTCTCTGAACTGCATCTGGTCCAATAATATACAATGTGTCCGGTCATCGGTGTCGGAGCCTTCAGGGGGATAAAATACGTTAATTTTTACCGACAAATCACCACTCAAAAGTAGTTTTTCTCCCACCTTAACAAAATGGTAGTCATTTTACTTTTTGTTTATATGATGCACGAGTGTTGTACTAATTTAGCCATAGCTACCTGTGTAAAGGTTCTACAAACACAAAATAAGTCTCACCCGATATCGAAAAATGTATAAAACATAAACTAATGGTAATATTTTCCAAATTTTCCAAATTTCATTCCAAATCAAGGCAAAAAAAATTTAAAAGAAAATATGTAGCTTTTTGCGTTTTTTTTACAATATTTGTTTTTCCAAAAAGTCTAAGCTATTAACCTACACTAAGCGATAGCACATGATGTTTCCTAAAAAAGAGCTGTACATCTTAACCTTAAGTAAAGTAGTTTAGAAGCTACGATGGTTTGAATATGACCCTTTATTGTCTAATCCGGCAGTTGAAAAGGCAGTAAAACAAAATAGTTAGTGGTCAGGACATTTATTTTGGGAAAAAAACAAATAATGTTACAACCATTGCTCGAAATATTCTCCTTGGTGTTGCAGACATGCTGTTGCTCTTAAGGGGCATCTAAACGGGCAACATTTTCACTGCAGTATGTGGCTATAATGTTGGCAACTATAGCCCGGCCATCACGACAACGTTTAATTGCAGCAGGCTCGGCAAAATATATCTCGGCAATACTTTCTGCAATAGTATGGCCCACAAACTTGTTCATAGACGAGCTACACAATTGAGCTACAATGGCTGATAAAATTATACACGTATCAGCGACTTATATTGTTTTAAAAGAAAAATTAAGCAAAAAAAGAAAGGACTGTGGATTCGACCTTACCTCAATAGGCGTGAAACTTTAGATAACTGGAGCTTGGGAATGTCTTGATGATAAATTATTCAAAAACTTTTGAAGAGTGTCTAAGAGTGACTTTGAATTTCTTTTAAGGACAATTGGACCAAAAATAAAAAGAAATGATACAATCATGCAAAAAGCAATCCCTGTCATGACAAGACTGGCGATAACTCTACGTTTTTAGCAACGGTAGATTCTTATGGCAT
Source organism: Callosobruchus maculatus (assembly GCA_951848785.1). Taxonomy (NCBI): domain Eukaryota; kingdom Metazoa; phylum Arthropoda; class Insecta; order Coleoptera; family Chrysomelidae; genus Callosobruchus; species Callosobruchus maculatus. The sequence goes on along the minus strand of CATOUR010000064.1, from coordinate 599,493 downwards.
CAAAGGCGAACCATTTCACTGGTTTGCCGCCAGCACTACCACTTTTAATTTTTTTTTCTCCTCATTCTTTGCGTATGTTTACAGGCTTCTAAATTTTTGTATGTCTCCTCAATTGATATGCCAAATTTTTCAGCAATTACAGTCCATCCGTCTTTTTTGGCGTTATTGTCTCTATATATGCCGCTTTCCACATTCCACAACTCAGGATGTAAATGTATTTCATTAATAAAGTCTATAATCATCTCGTTGGTCCAAGTATAAACCATTTTATCCTCTGAAATTTTCATCAAAAACAACAACAAGCAAAAACCAAAACAGCAATATTGCAGTATTTTCGTTCGCCAAGCGATCGTCCGGCCATGTGCTTGTAACACATTAAAATGTATCGGCAATACCGGATATATGTGGCTATATGGCCGAGCCATACAAGAAATATTCGACAGTGTGGCCGCTATTGGCGACAATGTTGCCGGCCATACTATTGCAGCCACACATTGCTGTAAAAATATTGCCCGTTTTAGAAGCCCTTTTACTAACACATGTTGCTATCTGCGTCTGATGCGTTTGTATCCACATTCTAGGTCCCGGCTTGCCAATTGTGTAAAAAATGTCCCATTCTGATGAGCAGCGTAACGTTTCTTGGTCAGAACAACAAAATAGCATTTATTTGTCCAACAGTATGAGTAACCATTTACAGGACAAATAGTAATAACAACAACATATAAAGGATAATAAACAAAATAAAAATTACTACAATGTAGAAGAAAAGTATATAGGTAAATGATCTACCGTCTAGTGTTGTTTAACTGCCAGACATCTTTTTTTTTATATGTGCTCATCTTTAACCAAAAAACGATTCCTATTGACAGCTGCGACACTTGCACAGACCCTACCAAAACAAAAGTTGAAAGGAAGCCAGCAGAGCCGCCCAAGGACGCAGTAGGTGGAAACTGTACCTGCAAGGCCTGCATATGCATCGACTGCGCGGGTAAAGCAGCGAAAGAAGGGAAAGAAGGCGGTGGAGATAAACCGGCAGCGGAACTGTGTGGAGGGAAACATCCAGATTGCAAGTGTACCGAATGCACGTGTCAGGTTAGTATTAGATGAACAGGTATCTCTATTTATTTATTGCTCAAACAACATCTGGCGATTACAGGGCGGCATTGTTACCCATGGTTTATGTATTAGAGAGAAGGCACAAAAGTTTAAAAACCACCACAACCGTAAGAGGTAAAAAGCTATAAAGGAAACAAAATATAAATGCCACAATACCAACATGTATTAAGGCCGCTATACACAATTGCTCGAAAACGGGAACGGAAGATACAACTTTCCCGGGACCAGTAGGATCGTCGGATTCTGAAGTATGCGCAAGCAGGCGCACTGTCAATCAGACAAGCCTCTTTAGCCGTCTTTAGTTTACAAGCGCCCTAACGGATATTCTTATTTGTCTCCTTGTTGCTGTATACAGCTTTATTTTTGACGGTAAAGAATGATAAATTGTACTATAATTTTGCAATTACTATACCTTATCCACCGAACAAACGGATTAACCATGCACAATATATGTAATTTTTTACTGTATGGTCAAGGGTTATATGCACACCGTCTACAAAACTGCATACTGAGAGCAGTGATGTTATTATAAACAGAAAAATGAAGTTCGATTTATCCGAGTAAAGCTCCAAAATATGGGTTTGAAATAATTTTTTACTCCTTTTCTTCAGTGAATGCAGTATAGTGACAGTGGGAGGCAGAAAGTGAAATTTTAAGATATAGGCGATACAACCTATCATAGGTTCGCAAATAATAATGTGGTGGTCGTACTCTGTTAAGCAATGGAATAAACCGGAAAATTTACACAAAATTTAGTTTGATAGTTTATAGAAACTACTTAGCTTTCAGAAAACATAAGAATATTTTTTTAATACATACAGGGTGATTGGTAATCCGATACATTAATTTGGGGAGGTGTAGATCTGTAGATCAAGACCAAATTCTTCTAAATTTTGAACACGACCCTGTCAGAAAAATGGATTCTTGTCGATTTATGCTTCACAAGGACGCCGAAGATGCAAGTTTTTTAAGTTAGACCGTTTGGACAGATGAGTTCATACATAACCGAAAATCTACGGCTACAAGTTACTTTATAACGTAGCTTGCATGTTCTGATGATATTATATGGTCGATTTATTAGCTTATCACCTCTACTGTCACTTCCCCAAATGCATGTTTCAAATTACCAATCACCCTGTATATTATTATATGTGTGCATATATTATCATATGTAATCAACCGAGCGTTTGCTTATTATGTGTGGGACACCCTATATGTTCAAATTTGTACAAGAAAATGCCGAAAAAATGTCGGCGGCCGGCGACTCAACTTCGAAACCGTCGGCTAGAACTGTCACAGACGTATCTGTGCCAGCCCGGACGACTGACATCTAGATCGAACGCGGTCGGAGATCAATACCGACCCATCAGATGACTTGATGTCATAGATGCAGGTCGCTGGTGGTACCAGGATGTTGCGCGAGAGAGTAGTCGCCGTCGGCGGGTAGGCCCGTTCCCGCGTAGTTCTAGACGACGCTTTCAAGGTTGAGTTGACAGGGCAACCGTTGCCCATCTGGTGAAAGTGCCGCAGTACCAATCTGGAGGTCGTGGGTTCGAGTCCCGCCAGCCGCAGACTTTCCGACATTTTCTGGTGCGAATTTGCATTGAGAAATCCACAAATTCGGATGTAAGCATGAAGTTAAAAACAATTCAACACCCTGTATATGTTTCGTAACAATTTGTTTTTTAGCCCTGCGAACCTACCGTTCCACCTTCGGACAAACAAGAAACCTGTCTCTGCGGAGACTGCAAATGTCCAGATTGCAGTTTCAAACAACAAAAGAAAGGTGCAGCTGACTGCATGTGCCCAGAGTGCAGGTGCAGGGATGGTAAGTATTTGTGCTATATGTACCCTAATCGGTCATGCAAGGTTTTTTGAACAAAAGCATAAAAAAATTGGGACAACTAGTGATACAAATTGCAAAAAATACCACATGAGTGATGTTAGGCTCATCACAATATGCTTCGGCTAAGAAAGCTTGTGCTAAAGATAGAACCAGCATACCAAACAATCAGCAGAATATATCCTGTTGGCGGCAACCATACGCGCATCCCGCCATTTTGGATTAGAGTCTGTCAAAAGTCTCATATACGGCGGTGGACATCATTGACGAAAGGTCGGCGCTCGTATTTGCTGAGATAAAATGCATAGGCGTACGCTGTGAGATTTTTTTATAGATAATATATGATCTTTAAGGCCCGGTTATACAATGCGAGCTTAAGCTTCGGCTTACGGGAAGCCGGCGTTAAAGCACGTCAGTTGCAAAACGTCTGTTGTACAATGCTGGCTTAGCCCCCCACTCCAAGCTTAACACGAGCTTACGTAAACCGAAGCTTAACGCAAGCTTAGCTGAGGTTTAAACCAAACCTCATACAAAAAACATGATATGTCAAGGAGGAACCTTCAAATTGCTTGTCACTTTATTAGGTCATATTTTTTGAAAGATTTGTGTCTAATTTAACAAAGAGAGCAAATAAAAGAACAGCGACAGAAACGGTCGTTGCCGATATTTGACACAAACTGTCATAAGTGCCTAACGAAAAAAGGCGATTTTTCAGATGATTATGTCAGTATGTGTTACTTCATTGATGCCAACTGTAGTGAATTTAATTATCAACCAGGTTTAACTAAGCCGACGATTGTACAACGGGTGTCGACTTTAAGCCTTAGCTAAGCTTAGGCTTAACAAAGCTCGTGTTAAACCTGCATTTGTACAACCAGCCCTAAAATGGATAAACCATGTGCTGCTAAACATGTAACATACAAATATGTACGGACACTATGTTTACTGATCAGCCAGCACGCTTTTGGGCTCAATTTAATACGAGTACAAGCCTGCTTTTTAGTAATTACTGAACAAAAATCGGGAGCTCACTAAAAAGCGTAATCGGTCACTTGAATGTTTGTCATGGTCAGTAGTATTTTTTATCAGAATTATCTTAGAAGTGATACTGACCAATCATCAGCATTTGACGTTTCCATCTATCAAATCGGCTCGATCAAGCGAATACAGATCTTTCCTTCAACTTCATTTATACTACTACCGGCACCTGTCTTCTATTGGGTAATTCTGTCTTTGTTTTATTTCTTTGAGTAGTTCAAGCGGTTTTTCCGAAACTATACATTTTTCTGGATTCCAGTACTCCCAATGATACTCGTTGTTGATTGCCCTTAAATATGCCACTGATAAAAAGTAATTATTGGTTCTATTTCTAAATGTCAAGTTCCACTACAGCTACTTAAAAAATATTCATCCAACTTGAAAAAACATTAATTTAATATGCAAATCTTCGATAATCCATGTTGTCGTTACCGAGAAGAATCGATATACTTTGTCTTCAAGTATCGGGAAGTATCCACTTGGCAAAAAATATCGAGTTGGTATCGTTATCAATATTTTATGTTATTTTCGCATCCCTCACCAGACTGCTTTCATAATGGCGCCGTCGAGGTCAACTTCTGTAGGAACCATTTTTGTATAGGAAATTCTCAGAGGTATTCTGCTGATTGTTTAATCTGTTGTGATAGAACGTTGTAGTTTTTTATTAGACAGGACAGTGGATGATGGTCAATGGGAAGAAAGTTGAACAAACAATTTTTTTGGGATTTTTTCATTTTTTTTTTTGTCGATAAATATACGCTTCTCAATGAAGGTGTTCATTATTATTGTTATTGTTTAATGGAAACTGTCTTTTTTGAGACTTGGGGCCACCGGCGCCGGCGGCGGCGCCTGGCGGAAGACACCCGAACTGCAAATGCGCGGAGTGCACCTGCGTCGAGTGCAACCCCGGCGATGGGCCGGCTGTCGAGAAGAAGGGGTCCGAATGCAAGTGCGGCGACTGCAAGTGTGTCGAATGCAAGTACAAACCGTCCTCGCCTCCTGCGCATGCGGACGGATGCACCTGCAAGGAGTGTAAATGCGATGATCGGAAGCAAGGGGATGCGGGGAAGCCGCCAACAGTCTTCACTGATCCGCCACCGTTCGAGGTAAGAAAAATACGCATGGTTCTGCTCTATAAAGGTGGCGCCAGACTTGCAGCATTTAACGAATATACTGAACACATTCGAGCTGTACACTGCTATAATTTTATGACCCTTATTTCTCAAAAAGTTGAAAACAAAACGGCAACACTGGATGAGACGTTTATAAAAAAATTTTTGAATTTACGTATACAGGGTGTCCCTGCATTTCCTTGACACTTGATATTTTCGTAGCACAAAAATGATCAAACAAGAACTGAGTGGAATGGATTAGGATTAGTTTCAACTAGCGTTAATGCATGGGTTGTAACCAGTGGCGGCTGGGTTCTGAATGAGGAGGGTACAAGAAAAAACATAATATAATATAATAAGCACTGTCCAACTGTTCACTTATTTCACTTTTCCCAAAACACTAAAATACATACATGCATTCATGTGAGAAACAGGATTTTCGTGTTTATTTGCCTTCTGCCAATGTGTTTTAAATTAGCCAACCCTTATTTATTCCATGCACTGACATATTTCCCAAAAACTAGGCACATAAGAAATAATTTATCTGTTTGTCAACATCCGCACATCCGCTCGTATTTTTCATTGACATTCCGCTTGAATACACTATTATAAGTCAGGGTTTTACTTGTGGATTTTTTTTGTTTAGCGGCTTCAACAGCAAGGTCATTCGCCGCGTCAGGTTACGCTATAACACTGGTAGTGTCTTCAAATTTAATAATACCTACATTCTATCCGATTCCATATCCGTGTATCCATGAGATTGACTTAGATTTTGTAGAAGAGGCCTATGTTTTTCAGGAACTGGAAAAGTTTTCTTAATTCGAGTAGGTTTTTCAAGTTCAATATGTCTAGGTTTGAAGGTAATTGCAAAGAATTCAATTCATTTCTGTATATCCGACAATGTCAAAGGATATGTTCAACTGTCAGTGGTTCTTGGCATCGTTCGCAAATGGGTCTTCGTTGGCCAAGTAATAGATAGGGTGATGTTAAATGGGTGTGTCCAATTCTGAGCCTTGTTAAAACTACCTGTTCTTTCCTTGTCATATCTTTGCTTGTTTGGAATTTCTTAGTTGTTTGACATATTTTTCTCAGTTGTGTGGTAGGTACTTGTTTCGCATTCATTCTGCCATAATTTGTAAATTTCTTTTTTTAGACACTTTTTAGGTCGCAACATCTGATGGAGAGTTCATGTGGGGCACTTGCAGTTGCACAGTGTGCACTTGCATCTGCTGCGTGATTACCCAAAATTCCAACGTTTCCAGGGGTCCATATGAATGTGGAATTATAATTGATTTGGAGATTAGAAGTGGGCCTTTCTTTTTTGTCAATTAAAAGTTTATCCTCAAAAGTTAGAGGGTTTTTTAGGAGGTTTTGCAAAGAATTAGCATCCGTTGTCGCGGGCTCCATCATAGAGAATACACAAATGCAAATGAACCGCGATTATCACATACATAAAAATAAACAAAACGTCGCGTTCGACTCGTTGTTGGAGACACGCTGCTCGGTGCCCCAAATGGGCGTACAGCGAACCCAACTGAACGCCGAAACATGTACGCTGAAAATAAGTACATATTGTACTGTTCCCCTGCGGCAGTCAAGCACACACCACACGGTCTTGGTCGCTCTGGCAGCAGCTTGGTCACTGCGGAAAGAAGATTGGAGTGAGGGATAAAGTTTGATGTAGCATATTACAACGCAAAAATATTAAATAATATAGGAATAAAGCACTGAATGATAACTATATTTATTGTCACTTTTCTGAGTGATTGGGTGGGCACGTTGCCTTGTGCCCTTCGGTACCAGCCGCTACTCGTTTCAACTGAAGTGTTTTACAGTAAACCGTTTTAAGGCAAACGTAGTAAGTGGATGATTTTCAGCTACTGAAAAGAAAATCGTGTGACTGCAACACCTGCAGTTGCGTACTGTGCAAGCAGAAAGCGATGACAACAGGAGAAGGTAAGAGTCAGCCTGCGACCGGAGATGCTCCGTTCTTCGAGGTACCTGTCCGTCAGCCGTGCACGTGCAAAGTATGCGAGTGTCCCACGTGCAACAAGGATGCGCCAAAACCACCACCACCTGAAGTCAGGTAACTTTAGTAAAGAAGTTTTTTCAGTAGTTCACTCATATTACTAAAAAATAATGGAGTCAAGTTCATAGACTCAGTACTTCCCACATACAACAGTGATGTCATTTTATTATATTCCTTTTGCATGAAGATATAGTCTGAGCCCCTTGCAACCAAGTAATCGTTCGCATGTCCTCAAAAAACATCAGACACAAAAACTAGTAAACAGTTCAACTGGACGAAAGGAAACAATCAGGAACCCCTAAATTACTTATAAACGAAGTTTGAGCTATTTTTATATTTTTAGTTTTTTTATTATTGCTGCGCCGCCAATAACACGATTTTTGAAAACCATACGCATTTTTCATCCTCGCCACGGTAATAATACTGTGTATAAATTTCATTGAAATCGATTCGATAATTTTCGCGTAATTTCCATGTTACTAAATTCAGAACGATCTAAAGCATTTTATTTATTTATCGTATGGCTCAAAAACATGACAATAGTAAATATAGATTAAAAGAAAAACTATTATAACCTATACTAAAATAAAATATATACAGCAATACTCGTATGTAAGCATCAGACAATAATTCAAGTCCCTTGATTTCTGTAATAGCCAAGGCAATGTTCGGATGGGCCTAAAAAAAGGGTATCATGCCGCTAGGTCTCTCTTTCACAGGTACATGGACAGCCTACTATTCATAGAACAAATTTCTGAGTTTTACAACCCCCCACCCCCTAACCTCCCCAATTTCAGCCCCACCCAAAAAAAAAGTAAAAAATGATCAGGAACTCCTAAAACGCCTAAAAACAAAGTTTGAGCTATTTTTATATTTTTAGTTTTTTTATTATTGCTGCGACGCCACTAACCCGATTTTTCCAAAACATACGCGTTTTCCATCCTCGCCGCGGCAGTAATACTGTGTCAAAATTTCATTAAAATCAATTCGATAATTTTCGCGTTATACAATATAGAACGATCTAAAACAACACTGGTATGTAGGTATACATTACAAATTCTAAGTCCCTTGGTTTCTATAATAAGCAAGGCAATGTTCGGAATGACCTAAAAGAAGGGCCGCTAGGTCTTCCTTTCACAGGTCAATGGACGCCTATTATGAATAGAACACATTTTTGAGTTGTACAACCCCCAGCCCCTAACCACCCTAATTTCACCCCCTCCCAAAAAAAGTAGAAAATGATCAGGAACCCCTAAAACGCCTAAAAACGAATTTTGAGGAATATTTGAAATTTTCCGTTTTTTGCTAATTACTCCACCCCCCGTACAACGATTTCCAAAGTTATTGAAACATTACCTACTACGATACCACGGCATATCGCTACACAAATTTCATCACAATCCGTGCAGCGGTTACTGAGATTACGACGTTAGAAAAACGCCAACAGACAGACAGACAGACCGACAGACAGACAGACAGACAGACATACAGATAGATCGACAGACAGATAGACCGACAGACGGACAGACAGACAGACAGACAGACCGACAGACAGACAAACCGACGGAAATGAGTGGCGTGGATTTTCGCTATGTAGACGTCATAACCCGCCCAAAAAGCGTATTATCTCAAAATCGAAAATTTTCGCGATCACAATACTCCCCTCACCTATCGGTGTGGGAAGTAAAAGGGGGCAATTTAACAATATGGTGAATTTTTGTACAAAGCTTTATTTAGCATTAAAAATGTTGTCTCAAAGCTCATTTATGCCGACTTGTGCACATCCTTATACCCATTTTATGGTATATCCGTTTCATTTATAATCTGCTCTAATCTGTGGTTGTTTGACGTCAAATTCAGTAGTGCCAACGAGAAAATCATATATGATGCATGTTGCATACCCATTCCTATATATTATTAAACATCTTTATGTATGTGAGTTTCACATAGAATTTATAATTATTATTTTATTTAATTTTTGTTTTTTGTATGTCTTATTTTTTATTTTTATTATTATATACAGACAATTTCCAATTAATTTATAGACACCTGAAGATGGTTTAGATAAAATAAACCGAAACTTAGTGAAGAAAAGTGAAACCCATGAAAAACAATCATAATCTATAGTCGCGGTCACTACAAAAATAAACATAAAAATCAACCGATAAATTCACAGAAAGAGGCATCGTATTAATAGACTCGGTTCCGTAAGCCGGGAATTCAATCAACAAAAAGATGAATCACGTTGCAGATGAATTTCAAATTTGATAACCATGAACTGGCTATACCAAAATTGTTTTACTTTTAAGTTCAATAGTCAATCTTTTAGTTGTTTCACTATTATTAATCTGTACACCTGTAATTGGATTACCCTATAGGCCTCCCGTAAGCGGTGGTGGCGGAGGCAGTGGCGGCGCAAGTGGGGGGGCTCCGCAGAATCTAACACCGCCAGCAACTGCTGATGCTCCCCCCTTCCAGATCCCTACACGTTTGCCGTGTAGCTGCGCGACCTGCCAATGCGAAAGCTGCAACAAGAACCCACCCCCTCCTCCGCCGGAAGAAGTCAGGTGAGCATGAGAGTGATTTCGGCGGTCTTTTGGTCTAGCTCAATTTTAGCCAAATTCAATGTTCATTTGTTGATCAATTTCTTTTGTTTACTAGTCTACTAGTACCAGTAGCTTTTAAAAGCAGCCCTTCAGCAACTCTAAACGCTGTTCTCGGGCATTTGCATTTGGATATTTTCATAGTCCAAGATCGCAAACTAACCTACTGGCTAAAAAGGGACTCTGCGGGAAGCTGTGGGAAACAGCCCCATGCTTGATCTGACCTTAGATATCATGAGCATGAGGGTGGGATGTAGATTAATTGCATAAGAAGTTACAAACGGTTGTGAATTAGTTGAAGATGAACCGCGAACTGCTGCACAAATTGCAGAAACACGCCACATCGCTGAATACGCCACAGAACGCCATTTTGTTGTGGTTGGTCAGTTCCTATATCCTGTATATGACATTAAGCATATATGTGAAAAAAATGTGAGTTTGTTGGTTTTTTTGTACTTTTGTAATTTCTTACGCTGATTTATCATCAATAAGAACTGTTTAAGCGTTTTACAGCGTTTGAGTTTGAGGATTTTACGTTTACTGGGGTCTGTTATTGCCATTCTAACCTAAAACCTTAATTTTTCCAAGGTTTGTTGGAGAGTTGGCATGTTTCTCAGTTATTATTTACCATTTTCATATTTTAGCATGACTGACAAATACGTCTTAAGCTTCAACTCTATACACGACTTTTATATTTTATAATTCCTCATGAGTTTTCAGGTTGGATTTGTTTTTGTTTGGATACAGAACGCTTACATTGACAGAAGTGACGTTATTGTTATGTGGCGCATTAAAAACTCCAAGGGAGTCCATTGTGGAGAACAAGAGGTACCGAATTTACTAGATATACTCGTTCCTCGCGCTCGAACTTGTACATGCAAACAAGCCCAACACAGCCCTCCTCCTCCTCGACTCCCAACATAAAAGGATGTTCGTTATCTAGTTTCCGGCGCCTGCCGAGGTGAACATCGTCTCTAAGGGCTAGTTTCACAATCGTTAACTAGTGACTAGCGAACACAATGCGTTTCATAATCGGCGGTTTACGTCAAAGGCTCTGGTTGTTTAAGTTAACCCAAGGATGGGTTATCTTCACGTTTTTCAACCGATGACAGATAGGCTTACTTGGGAGGTTATAAAAACATGGATTCAAAAGTTAGGTTTGTCAAAGGATTAGGTATACCCTGTTACCCGATACTTTAAACTGTCAGCGGTATCAACAGCGAACAGCTGTTCGGCTAGTGATAACTAAAAAGACTCAAGATTGAGTCTTGATGTAACAATTTTAAGCTTTGAAGGAATACAGGCCTGTATCAATAAATATTCTATTAGTGATGCAAGCCATTTATTGAATCGCCCTATTGATTTTGATAGTCTCTAACAATATACAAATCAATAAAATAATCTATTCCTTCTAACCAACCATTTTTGCTGCAAATTTCTGGATATTGCAGCAACTTCTTGCTTACAAAAATAGTCATTACTTTTTGGCGATGATATTCAGTAAGAATATTACTAACACGGTCCTGATCGCAGGATTGCCAATGAACACCACTAGTAAAAAATTAAATTTGAGATACACTTCTTCGTCAGCGGATACCTATCAAATAGACGTCAAGCCAGTTTAAAGTATCAGGTAACAGAGTATAGTATTCACGGAACGTCGTTATGGCAGTGCTGAGACCTATGTGGTGTCAACTTAAAGATAAATAAATAACCTTTGGTTTTCTTTATGAAACAGATGCTCCACGATAATTACTGGTTAACCTCCATCTGCCGGTTAGCTGACTACCAGAGAGTACGTACCAATGATTGTGAAACTTGTCCTAAGGAGGATGAAAAGCGTACCAAATATCAGGTGCTCTGGCCAGAATACAACAGTCTGCTGGTTATCGTCATTGGATCTCTAGGTAGAATCAGGAATAAGCTGCTTTCTGCACAGCGTTCAATACCAATATATCATCTGGTGCCGCACATCCTAGCCACCAAAATGTAAAATGCAGTCATCCTTGAGTCCGTTCGTCTACTATTAGGACGCACGAATCGCGGGCCCAGTTATTGCTCACCTCACGGTGTGAGGAGTAGTCACTGAGTAATGAAACAGCAGCTCGGTGTATCGGAGCCTGAGCTACACCTTTTTACTTCCCACACCGATAGGTAAGGGGAGTATTGTGATCGCGAAAATTTTCGATTTTGAGACGATACACTTTTTGGGCGTTTTATGATGTCTACATAACGAAAATCCACGTCACTCATTTCCGTCGGTCTGTCTGTCTGTCGGTTGGCGTTCTTATAACGTCGTAATCTCAGTAACCGCTACATGGATTGTGATGAAATTTGGGCAGCGATATGCTGTGGGGTCGTAGTAGGTATTGTAGGTAATATTCCTATAATTTTGAAAATCGTTGTAGGGGGGGCGGAGTAATTAGCAAAAAACAAAAAATTTTCATATATTCCTCAAACTTCGTTTTTAGGCATTTTAGGGGTTCCTAATCATTTTCTACTTTTTTTTGGGTGGGGGTAAATTTGGGTGAAGTTGGTTGGGGGGTGCGGGGTTGTAAAACTGAAAAAGTTGTTGTATTCATAATGGGCTGTCCATTGACCTGTGGATGAAAAACCTAGAAGCATAATACACTTTTTTGGGCTCATCCGAACATTGCCTTGCTTAATATAGAAAACAAAGGACTTAGAATTTGTGATGTATACATACGAATATTTCTTTAGATCGTTTTATATTTTGTAACGCGAAAAGTATTGAATTGATTTTAATGAAATTTTGACATAGTATTACGACCGCGGCGAGGATGGAAAACGCGTATGTTTTGAAAAAATCGTACCAGTGGTAGCGCATCAATAATAAAAACACCAAAAATATAAAAACAGCTCAACTTTGTTTTTAGGTGTTTTAGAGGTTCCTGATCGTTTTCTACTTTTTTGGGTGGGGGTGAATTTGGGGTGGTTGGGAGGTGGGTGGTTGTAAAACTGAAAAATTTGTTGTATTTATAATGGGCTGTCCACTGACGTGTGAATGAAGAACCTAGCGACATAATACGCTTTTTTAGGCCCATACGAACATTGCCTTCCTAATTAATTTGTGATGTATACATACGAGAATTGCTTTAGATCGTTCTATATTGCGTGACGCGAAAATTATTGAATTGATTTCAATGAAATTTTGTCGCAATATTACTACCGCGGCGAGGATGGAAAACGCATATGTTTTGGGAAAATCATGTCAGTCGCGACGCAGCAATAATAAAAAAACTAAAATATAAAAACAGCTGAAGATCTTTTTAGGCGTTTTATGGGTTCCTGAGCATTTTCTGCTTTTTTGGGCGAGGGTGAAATTGGAGCGGTTGGGGAGTGAAGGGTTGTAAAACTGAAAGATTTGTTATATTCATAATAGTTCGTCCATTGACATGTGGAAGAAATATCTAGCGGCATATTACACTTTTTTAGGTCGATCTGAAAATTGGCTTGCCTATTACAGAAACCAATTTTGTGATGTATACATACGAGTTTTGCTTTATTTCGTTCTATATATATTGCGTAAAGCGAAATTATTGAATTGGTTTTAATGAAATTTTGAGACATAATTTAGTGCCGCGGCGAGAATCGAGAACGCGCCTGTTTTTTTTTTAAATCGTGTCAGTGGCAGCGCAGCAATAATAAAAAAAAAACGATAAATATAAAAACAGCTCAAACTTCGTTTTTAGACGGTTTGTAGGCTCCTTATCGCTTCGCATCGTCTAGTTGAAGCATGCAGAAAAAAACTGGCGTCCTAGTCTCTAGGGAGGGAGACGCAAGAAACTATTTACGAGAGTTTTTGCGTTGGATGTTTTTTTGTGGGCGGGTGGGCGATGATTTGGTTGCAAGGGGATTTCAAGCTATAGCTTCATATAATGGAAATACTAAAATGTTATCATCACTATGTGTGGGAAGCACTGAGTCAATCAACTTGACTCCATTTTTTTATTGTACCTATAATTGTTATAGGTACATATACCTATAATTGTTATAGGTACATGGTATATGTATAGGCCGTTCTATTTAACCTATAAAATCGTCAACAAGACATTTCGTTACTAAGGTGCCCTTACACTTGAAATTAGTATTTAAAGGACCTTGAAGTGTTAAGTAACACTTAAGTGGTAACTATAAATATCATCTATTATTGTTTGAATGGCCTAACACACATTTCGAAGCCTCAAGTAAGTCCTGCCAGCTGTGTTCTGTTTGAGAATCTATTTACCCTCACAGATCCTCATAAACGAAGGTTTTCTTTTCTTCCTTTTGTTTTTCCAGACCGCCCGGACATTCTGGCGATTGCAAATGTGAGGTCTGCAAATGCTCTCCAGGAGGCGGAGGCGGCGGAGGAGGCCCAAGAACACCACCCGTGCTTCAGATACCAGTAGGGTGCGACTGCGAGGTAAATTTTTTATTCAGTTATTTTTATTTCTAACAGGTTACACACAATAACAGGAAATATATCGGATGTTCATTTGAAAACTTCCCACCACGGATTTATCGAACACAACTGATTAAACAAAAATACTTCACACTCTTTAAAATTTTAAACGGCAAAGGATATTAAGTAATATCTCGTTTAAAAGGTATGTCGAAGTCCTTTATTTTGACGTTTAATTTTTAAATCGGTCGATTCGGTTTCGAGATAATTAGAAAAACCTTTATGTATCTTAATTTATCCTAAATAGAAAACAGAAACACACGAATATATCATTTTTTATCGCAGTAAGTGTTCAAAATGATGGGCGTTATTGCCCGAACGATATAGGCGATGTGTCATTTCCTGACGGGCAGTTGCAAAAATATGTTGTGGGATATCACGGCAGCTTTCGATGATACATTGACGAAGGTCATCGAAACTTTCAGGTTGGGGACTAAACACAATAGATTTTAAATGCATCATAGAAAAAGATCTAATGGCGTCAAATCAGAATATCTAGCACTAGCAGGCCATCCTTTAGGCCCTCTTCGCCCCGTCAGTTTGTTTGGAAACGCCGAACCGGAAGAACATAGTGAGAAGGAGCACCATCTTGCTGGAAATAGATTCCAACCTCATACCTTTGAGGCGAGATATTAGTTGATACCCCTTGTGATTTAAAATTTTTATGGAGATAACCCTGGAGGGCAGAGGGTTCAAGAGGGATTTTTCATATGCACAGTGATTTTTTATAGGTCTGTGGTGGGATTATACATTTTTTTGAACGGTTTTTTTGGTGAAATTAAAATTATCTATTTATGTTTCTTTCCAGATATGCAGGTGCGCTCCATGCCTTGATGGAAGTAAAAGTGGTGGTGGAGGTGGAGAAAAAGGTATGTGGATATATAGGGTGTCCATACATTAATGGTACGCAACGAAACTGCCGCTTCGTTGAAATCATTAAATTCAGGGTGTTCAAGAAGATCCCGACCACCCTATCTGTCATGGATAATATTGGCTCAGACAACATTAACGTTGACTCGAATTCCAATTTTTTCCATTTTTCCATTTCCATGGTCAAAAACATATAGACGGAGAGCTCGCTACGTAAAAAAAGGTTCACTCGGTAAAGTAAAAAGTTAGTCATTTACAGGTTTGGTAGGTATCAACATATGGAGATAGGTGAGTCGTCAGAACGACCCGTCGATGAATAAGGTAAAGGTGGGGGGTTAAATATGCATTTTTTTTTTCGCATAATGAATAATGAAGTACATCTTTGAAAATTTGCAGTACAAACGTATACATAGTCAACCAGCTTCATGCGATAAAAAAAATATGGACTATACGCCCGTGGAATCTTCGGCTTGGGAGGACATTTAAATTACTGGTGAAGGGCACTGCAACTTAATCTGAGGCTTGGAAAATAGTCAGGGAACGACTTTAGGGCTATCGTACGGACCATATTTCACATCCATGGTTAGGAGACTATAAGTAGTGCTTTTAGGATGAGTAATACAGATTACACAAAAGCAATATTTGTCGTTGTCTCTCTGTAAAATTTCTGCTGAAACTGAAAGGACACGAATTTCTGGATTTCCTGAGAACTACCCATTAACTTATGATAATTTTTTAGGCTCCGACGGCTGTACTTGCGCCGTTTGCGATTGCACTCCAGGTGGTGGCCAGGCAAAAGTGGCTCCCCCTCCCTCGGGTGGGTGCACTTGCGCTGTCTGCAATTGCTCGGGAGGTGGTGGTGGTGGGCAAGCAGCTCCCCCGTTTAAGGCGGAATGCGACTGCCCCGAATGCAGCTGTGACCCGTGCATGGACGAGAAGAAGAGGGGAGCTGCAAAGCCGCCGTCTGGGGCGCCTCCTAGTGGTCACCCTGTGCCATGCGACTGCCCCGAATGCAGCTGTAACCCATGCATGGACAAGAAGAAGAGGGAAACTGGAAAGCCCCCGTCTGGGGCGCCCGGCGATGGGTGCACCTGCGCAATCTGCAATTGCTCGGGAGGTGGTGGTGGGGGGCAAGCAGAGCCTCCGTTTAAGGCGGATTGCGACTGCCCTGAATGCAGCTGTGACCCGTGTATGGACGAGAAGAAGAGGGGAGCTGCAAAGCCGCCGTCTGGGGCGCCTCCTAGTGGTCACCCTGTGCCATGCGACTGCCCCGAATGCAGCTGCGCCCCATGCATGGACGAGAAGAAGAGAGGCGCTGGCGGAGAAGGTGGGAAGCCCCCGTCTGGGGCGCCATGTGACTGCCCGGTATGCAAATGCGACCCATCCATGGACCAGAAGAAGGGAGAAGCTGTAAAGCCCCAGTCTGGGGCTCCTAGTGGTCACCCTACAGGGTGCGACTGTCCGGAGTGCAGCTGCAACCCATGCATGGACGAGACGAAGAGAGGAACTGGAAAGAAAGGTAGGGTAAACTACCCAGTTATTGTCACTTTAAGAGGTTCCTTATATTTGAATGTATTTTTGAAAGGTTTATAAACCAAACCTGTTATTGAAGCTATGGAAGTTGTATACCTTCAACATTCTACTTCCAAAAAAACATAGTAAGAAATATGAATTTCCATGGTTTAAAATGAAAAGTTGATAAAGATCCAGTTATTGGCAGTCTCGGCCCGTTGTCGGCACTCGGACTTTTTCCGACATTTTCTGGTACGAATTTAATTTGATAAATCCACATACGGATGTGAGCATGATAATAAAAACAATTCATACAACCATTTAGTTCTGCTCTCTAAGACATTCTACATCACATAGGCACGAATAAGCTACTGCAAAATATTAAGCGATTTTGCTGGTCTTTAGAGGAAGAAACATTGAAAGCACATTTACCGTTACCTTATTTTTTTATGAGAATAGAACAGAGTGCCAATGATAGGTAGAGAGCCGGCAATAGGCGAGTTTGCCTTACATATTATTAGCTGTTTGCGCGCAGCTAATCCCAATAATGTACGGAAGATAGGGAATTAGGATTTTATAAAATGCACATGCGCGTCTTCAAATTAGTTCCGAATTTGGCAGCTCCGCGAACCTTTGTCTATGTTCTTCGAGAAAACAGGGTGTAAAATAGATTGCAATGTAAGAAGATGTGATCATAATTCTGCGTAATAAAACCTCAAACATTGTATTCGTAAAAGTTGGATATATAAAGCCATCGTAATTTATTCAGTTTTGATATATCATTATTATATAAAAGCGGCGCAACATTTGACTCCACGCGTCCGATATCCGTATCTGCGTATCACAAAATTTCCTTAATCCGGTTCTGTCAAAAACACAACCACCACTCTCATAACCAGTGTGGCGATTCTGTAACTCTAAGCGAAGCGATAGCGGCATTCTTCTAACGCTTTTGCTCGTTTCGGTATTCCATAAGTGTCTTCGTTCCGACTCGGATATAACGAACGCAGACGAACGTTATAAGCGATAGCAAAAGATTTTGGATCTCGTTTGTCAAGGTTTTGACGATGTTATTGCTGTTTGTCAAAGTGACAATTTGCTTAAATTTATTTGTGTAATTAATTAACAATCAATGAATCGAAGAGAAAAAACTAATCCTTCGCAATGGTCGGCATTGCTGTATTTTGCAGAGTCTCATCCAGAGATATTTAAGCCAACTCGTGAATGCTCGTGAGTCATCGAGCTCCATGCCGAATGCGTAACGAAGCGTTAAACGTTGGTTATGGAATACCGTCAAAAATTGTTTTCGTAAATGATTAGCTTCGCTTTCGTCTGATTTCGTTACTAGAGCGAAAGTTACAGAATCGCCACACTGAACGCGACTGAGGCGGTCGCCGTGCACCACATCTCACGAACGATGTGCGGGATGAGATACGCGAACCTCCATAATTCTGGAGAGTTGCGCTACTCTGTATAACATGGATATACTGTGGAATAACTGAGCTCATAGACTTGGCGCGCCGGCTGCTATGCACCTATAAACGTTCAGCAATACGCAGCTTCCTGCGATTCATTGTTGCGTCATATTGCAAAACTTTTCTGCGGTACCCTTTGTATTGTTCCTATAACATTAATCTAAATGTCAATAGGGGGTGAAGTAGCTGTAGGTCCCGACAAGACCAACTCGGGAGATTGCACCTGTTGCACCTGCAAGAAGGGGGGAAGGAAGAGGAGCCCCAAAGGTCAGCCAAAAGGTATGTGCACAATTATTATGCTAAATGACGTTGAAAATGCAACACCGTATGAAGAGTGCTTTAATTTCGACTATTCCTTTACAACATGTTGGCCTACCGCTCAGTAGTTAGTGATTAGAATTTAAAGCTGAAACGTCTCGTAAAAACTGAGATATTCTAGCTTAGTATTAATAGTGTTGATGCTCCCCGGTTTGCTACACACTCGTGAAGTCGTCGGGACATCGATTGGATGGAGTGTTTTTTTTGCTAGTTTAATGGTACTGGTCCGAGGCCAACAGGCCAGACTATTTTTGTCTCCCTAAAAGGAAGAAAAGTCTATGTGACAATTCGTTTAATCAATGTTCCGCTTATAGGAGATGAATAAATTCATCTTTATGTATTTTTGTCACTATGAACACAATCTGAAAGATGTTATTGGGCGATAAGCTGTCCTCGCCGATATTGCTGTTCCTACTACATCGAACTACTGGTCCGCAACTGCCCTTGTTGAGGCAAATCGGTCCCTGAGAGCTAGGAGCCTGAACCGTCGGTCTTACCGTTCTGTAGTCTGCCTTTGTCGTCCACTACATCTCGCACGTCCATTTCGGCCTTCTTGAAACCACGCTCGACAGCATCTCATCACAGTTAGTAGCCTTGTTTCGAGTTGCAAATTGCAATTTCCTAAACGAAAGTCCGGCTTCACGTAACCCGACTATCCGACCCCTTTCAAACTCGGAAAGTTGAGTGAAATTTGCGCGTATACGAACTCCAGGCATGATAATGTGGTAAAACAGGATGATACCAAACACATCTAATACCGAAAAGTAACTAAAATCATTCCTAAACATGTTTATTGCGCTAAAGACATGATATGCCAAAATGTCAATAATAAAAAAAGTACTGCTCGGAATACCTTAGATTTTTATTTTGGGTGTTGCATTTTCAAAGTCACTTAGTATATTTTGCAAAAATTAGCATTATGTTAAACACCTTTCTGAATTCATAAAAAATCCCAATTTTTTACAGGAACCGGATCAGAAATGCCAGTGAACCACCAAAAAGGATGCGATTGCCCCGAGTGCCAGTTAGTATTCTAAATTATAAGGACCGGTTTCACCGGTTCTTTATAAGTGTCAGATAGCCTATCTATCAGATAACGCCATATAAATAACATGGGCCTATCTGACAGAGAGGCTATCTAACACTTATCAGGGACCGGTGAAACTGGCCCTAAGAGTTTGTTGTACACTTTTTTCATAACTCGTGATCCATCTCCAAACTTCTGTCAAACCCTGTATTGCTATAATCGCTAAGAATCAACATCGTCCAATACTTACGTTACAAAATGTTTAAATTACATGTTTGTACTAACACTACTAAGTAGTAACAGTTGAAATGTCCTTAATTAGGTCACGAAATAGTAGTGTGTGGCTCTTTAATGATGGAAGTATCATATTTGTACGTAATGAATGGTTGAAGTAAATAATCGACAAAAACATCACCAAGAGCGTAACCACACCATACCAAACAGTTAGCACAATATCTTACGTTGCCAGCAGTGATACGCGTATCCCGCCATTTTGGGTGTGTATCTGTCAAAAGAGGCATATACGTCAGTGGACACCATTGACGCAAGGTTAACGCTCGTGTTTGCTCATCGCTGAGGTAAAATGCATAGACGTACGCTGTGATATTTTGTATAGATTTTGATAGTGTATTTAAAAATGGATAAACAGTGTGCTGGAAACGTGTGTACTGCTAAAAATTGCTGAAATAAGTACTATAATTGCTGAGAAAGTTTTTTAGATTTCCTAATGATCCCGTAAAATAAAAAAGAGTACAATTAAAATATGTACTAAAAATGTACGGACACTATTTTGCACGCTTTTCAGCTAAATTTTATACAAGCCTATTGATTATGTTTTGACATTTTAAACTGCTTTTTAAAACGTTTTTCTGGAATTCAGTACATCTTGTGGATCAATTTCAGTACACTTTAAAAAACGATAGTGCTGTGCACGTACCTACTGACATTCTTCCCTATATTTTTATGAATAACGTATTTTAATATTCTAATAATTTTTAATAATAATTCAAAAAGCAATTTGAAGAAAGCTTGCGCTGTCACTTCGGTCGCCTTGTTTTGATATCGTGTTTGGTTGTTAAATTACAGCCATTTTAAAAACGTATGATTTTACATAGCGAGTTATTTTGCACACTTAAAAATTTTTTTGAAAAAATTACACTGAAATGTCATTCATTAAGGTCTTAACTGTCACGGGCCCTTGAGCTTGCATTGTACAACCGGTCCTTAGCATGATATCCGTAAACTTTGGTTAGATGGTCAAAATTGAATTATTTTTGTCTTTTGGTATAAATTGGAATGGGGTGCTAAGCTACCATTATATAACAGACGTCCTGCATCTTTTTGGAGACAGAACATTGGACATGATGATTACGCAAAAATTCTACATGACCAAACATGGCTCTAACACAAATACACAGAACATGTTCCTTTTCCCAGATGTAGTCCTTGTTTAGATGAAAACGTACAGGCGTCTAAAGGAGGAAGCAGAAACGTGCAAGCGAGTGAACGACCCCAATCTGGTAAACCTTCTCAACACCCGCTGGATTGCGATTGCTACACCTGTTTCTGTGAGAAGTGTCCTGACCTATCAGGAGGTGGAAGGAAGAATCAGGCTTCTGGAGTCGATCCTTCGAAGAAGGTGGGCACCGCAAATTCTGGAGTGTCAAACGTAAGCAAGGTAAGGTATCAGTGTGGACATCTCCGATTATGCAAAATTCGGTACATAGAATAAGTCGGTCGCGCCATCTCCAGACGCTTTCTCACCGACATGCGGTTTGTGACCCCTCACTTTTCTACGCATTGGCAACACAAAATTCGTATTTAGACCTTCTCGATAAATATTGTAGTGAGCAACTGGTCACTGTCAAAACCGATACCAAATTTAGAAATAGCCAACGTGATCAAGATGTCTAGTGGTGGAATTTAGAACCCAATGGTGTGTGTGTGTGTGTGTGTCCGTGATAACCTGATTCTTTTAGCATGCATGTGTACCAACTCAGAGATAATGAAATCAAAACACAGAAATGTTATGATATTGTTTTTTATTATTTGTTTCTTAACATTTGTCTTGTATTTATGAATCATGAGTGCTGAGTGTTTATCATATGATTTTATTACTGGACTCTTGTATTTATCAAATCATGAGTGCTTTGTATTTAATATATTTTACTGGTGAAGTATTTATATTGATATGTTAAAATATACGATTCAAAATATCTCAATAATAGTGGTAAACTGGCTCTTGTTATTGATATGGCATAATAAAGAAATGGTTATAAACATTCATAGTCTAAATGATAAATAATAATAAGAATACATGGTGAGCTAGGTCTCTGTTCAACGTCAGGGAGAGAAATGTGGATAGAATGTGGAAAAAGGTAAAATATCAGCGTATATCAATAAATAAATATAACCGACACATAAAGGAGTAAATAAAGGTTGTAAATGGTATAGGGTATATAAAATATAAGCATAGCATCGCAAGCATAGCAGCATAGCAAGCATAACAACATAGCAAGCATGATATCTAAGCACATAAATAGGTCAATAAATAAATATAAACGATAAACAACATATAAAAGGGCTGATTAGAGGAAACGTATGGTTCGTGTGAATGCGTGATCGTAAACTACGGTAAGTGATAAGTCGCCCCGGGGACAGTCACCTTGGTTTCCACAACCATAAAATAGATATTGTATATACATAAAGACGATCAGTAATGGTTGAAATAGATACACCTGAATAAGACAGAGTTATCTCTGTTCACCATCAGCCTGCAATCCCTCAGGACCTAATACCTAGAGTAGACGTAAATCAGAGACCCAACACCATATAAAGTCGTCTTAAAAACCCGGAGGTATATGAGGTGTCAAACACTTTAAATATCGTAGCCAATCCACATTGGTTAATAATACAAACTCAAAAGACAACATACCTGCAGATATTCGTGAAAAAGACTCCAAAATGCATTGTGTAAAATTTGGTGACTCAACTCTTCCCTTTTTCAAAAACAATCCCCGCTCGTAATCGATAAACAAACTATGGCAACCAGTCTCCATCTCTAAGGACTCCCCTGCTCCCCATTTCATTCAAGTGACAAAACCCAAAAGCATCACAAAACAGTAGCTTTAGTCACAGAATGAAAGGAAAGGAAGGAAGCATTACAGAACTGTAGTATAGCTTTGAGTCACAGATTGAAAATTAATACGGAACTATTTATTCTATGAAAAGTCACTCATGATCTGACAAATATCAAAATATCTGAACAATATAGGCTGTAGTAATAATCAAATAAATTACTTAACTGAACTTCATCAAAAGACTACACTCATACACTTATATTATAGCAACAAGTTTTAATCGATTTCCCTTCTATGCTTCTATCATCTGTCACTGCCGTCAATGTCAAACTTTGGCAGCCTGACAGCTAAAGGTGCGTTCCAACGTATGGCAGCCAGGAGCGCGTTCCGGATCACCACAATATAGACACTCATCTTCAGTGTTAAAACGTCTCGACCGATTTCTGCGCCCCTTTCCGGTTGGATTCACTACTATAATTTAGGCGGTAATTTTAAATCGGAGATATGTAGGTCAGTTCGTTCCAAGAATCCGCTGGAGCGACGAATGTTAATCCCTATATAAAGCGATATTTAACTTTGAAATACGCTATAAAAGTAAGTTAGAATTGAATTTGGCTTTATACTTTCAAATATTGTTTTACATTAATAAATAAAATATAAGCCAATAGTTGCTCAACGCGTATTTACTAAGCATTGTGTACATAAGATAGGTTATTTATAGTGTAGAGATAGATATATGTATTTCAGGATGCAAATACAAATTTGAAACGTGTCAAAGAAGGAGTATCTAGCTAGTAGTCCTTCATAAAATACACTACACCACAAACAACAGTTATTACTTAATTCAACAACAAATTCGCGTATGTCATATCATATAAATACCTAAATAATCGATTCCTTAAAAGTCAAATAAATTGAAGTGTTCAATAGCAAATGTTGGCTGATCCCAAAAGATGATACCATATTTCAGCTGAGAATAAACTTTTCCAAAAGCAAGTTGCTAATCCTAATCCATTATGTTTTAAGCATTGTTTCCAACCCTTTGAAGCCAAATCCCGCAGGCGTATAATGTATGTTTTTATCATTTACCCTACGACGGTTTTCATAACCTAAATTAACCTGTTCATTCTTTATAGGAACACGATGCATAATTTTACTTCTGGTAACAATATACCCATGAACAGCAACCAAAAACCATTTTTGACACTACAGACGCTCCCAAATTTCAAACACAACAATCACAGTGTTGACAGCAGTGACAAATAGCTGGTAGTGTGATGATTGACAGCGCCCTCTTAGCGGTTGGAGTCGGTACCAAAACTTTGTTTGACCTTGACCGCTTGAGATAAATGTCAATCTTGTTTCTTATGTTAAACCACGTTTACGCGCTCGTCTGTTTGTTAATGAGTCCCAGCTCTCTATAGATACCTATGATTTGCCTATGATTTGAAGATCTAAATCAAAGCATGGAACGTCTCAATCTCATCAATCATGAACATATTTGTACAGGGTTCTCATCCGACGGATTGCGACTGCTCTGAGTGTTGCATGAGCGCCATCGGTACAATGGACAACGCCACCTTGATGCAGAAGATTCAAACAGACAAAAAAGAGAACTGCGAATGTCGCGAGCAGATCAAGGAGATCAAGAAGGCCCTGACGAAGATCAAATGCGCCTGCACCGAGGCTGAGATGAAGGCAGTCAAGAGCAATCAGGTGAATACACATAAGGCTGTTGCCAGGGGCGTGCGGTCCATGGAAGCAATGACTAATTGGCGACTCGGCCTTAACGCGCCACCTCCAACCACTTTCTCACCGGCGTGTTGTTGGTGACCTCTCACTCTTCTACCGATATTCAAACGGAATCTGCTCCTCTGAGCTATCCTCTATCATTCCCTCGCTCACCACTCTTATCAGATGCACCCGCGCGACCGCTGCATCTCATCCTAAGGCGGTCGTTCTTCATTCGTCAAGAACCGAGCGGTACAACCGCAGATGTATTCCTAGGGTGTCCAAAACTTGGAATGAACTGCCAGGAGATGTATTTATTGGGCCTGCGTCTGTTGGCCCATTCAAATCCCGCGTTAACGAACTTCCCCTAACATAACCCTTTCACAGCAGCCGCGGTACTTTGGTATTTATTAGGCTCTGCCTACGCGGTCTGCTCAGTTATAAAAAAGCAGTGCTTCCACTCAGAAGTTGTTAATAAATTGCAATTTTTCTTCTGCGTTGTAAATAACTGTTTGTTATTTGCGAGCTAATTGCAATACATGTTTTATTCGTGGACCGCGAACAAAATGCCAGCTACACTATACGGAGAAAAACAAGATCGGGTCGTGACGCGTAAAATACGGCAACCATCCCAGGCGTCAGTAATCCATAGGGAGGGTATCGCATATTTCTTACGAGCACTTGTCGCTTTGCAAGATCGAAGGTCATTGTTCTATACATACATCCCCATAGCTACCCAATAAGCGATTTAAATTTCGCTTCCCAGTACTATTTTAAAGGACCGCTCAGAGTCACATAACATACACCGCCGTATTACCGCACTCTGAACCCTCTCATATAATAGATAGATAGATAAATATGCTTTATTGTCTAAGAATTTACAAATTTCTTATTGACAAAGCTGTAACAACAAAATGTGGAATATTCACTAAAACTCGTCATAGAACTCATCTAGTGTGTAATAAGGTTTTTGAAATAGTAAATTTTTAATTTTTTTTACGAAAAACTTTTGAATCTTTTTGAATTTTAAAAGAATTAGGAAGTTTGTTATAAATCTTCAATCCATTGTATATAATTGAATCTTTAACCAGTGCTGATTTGGGGGTGATTAATTTAAAATCATTCTTTTGTCTTATATTATATTCTATATTTATGGCCTCAAATTTTGTTTTATTTTTGAATATTAATGTAGCCGTTCCCAAAATAAATAGTGCAATTACGGTGATAATTTTGTATTCTAAAAATAGTGGCTTGCATGAAGTTCTAGGTCTACTCTTGGCGATGCATCTAACTGCGCGCTTCTGTAAGACTAACAATTTATTTAAGTAGGTATGTTTATTTTTTTCTCAAATCGTACGTTATATGATTCTGAGTGCTCCTTGAACATGCAACGTTATGGATTCGGCTAATGCGGGAACAGGCACATCGTCCAGCGACAGGCCCATAGAGGGCCGTTCTCGTAGTGAAGATATCGCATGTGCATGTGAACATTATATAAGGTGCTTTCCTTTTGCGTGCTTTATCTGACAATTGTCACTGTGACGTCATGACTCATGTCAATGCGCGTTCCATTTGTTTTCTGAATCTGAGTCAGAGATAACATAAAGTTTTGTTTTCTCTATGATCTGAGTCTAAAGTGAGATATTTTACCCTCCACTTAAGCCCATCTGCATCAACTCCAAAGGTAGATGAGTTGTCTCAGATCCTTCAGATGTCAAATAAATGAGGTTAGGATTTTTTGTAAGTTTGAATTTCAGCGGGTTTTGTTTTGTGGTATATGAATAGTCGATAGTGTATGGTGAGCGACGATCTCTTCCAAAAACTTCATCTCTTCAGTCGTTTGTTTGCGATTTCCCATTTACAATTCGAGTATGTCGTAAAGGTAAAGAAAGCGAACTCTGTGGATGTAAGGTGTACGAAAAAACGTAAAAAACTAGGTTATGGAAAGGATCGACAGATCATAGAACCACAGCATATTACAAAATTTCGAGGAAAGACATTTAACTGCAAAAACACGTTCCTTTAACTCATCTGAGCTAGGAGGTTTCCAACTGAGCTGAGCCGTCTCATTTTTAAATCATCTGAGTTAGTGCAGATGTAAAAGGAAAGCACCTATATGTTCTTCGAAAACTTTTTTTTCCGTGCGATCATTTATAGAAAAACAGTCAATTATAACCGAAGGCAAGACTCATTTAGAAGCGGTTTTTAAACAAAAAACGTTCTGGAACTTTGCGGATGGAGCATGTTTTGGACAACCAACTAAGCGAAGATTACAGAAGGCATAATGAATTAGTACTAAAAACTCGGGAAATTTGTTAGAAGGTTAGTTGATGTCACGTGCTTCTTGGGGTAGCATGAACTTAATTTTAGAGACCATAATGAAGAATAGGCTAGTGTTAGCCGTAGAAATTACGTGGGTTAGTTGAGTAAGGACCGGTTTCTCAATATCCAGTTAAATATTTATCTGCAAGATAACAGCAACTGTTAGATAAATTGTTTAAACAATTGAAGGCCAAACTTACGAAGTCACGTACCTAAATCTTATCTGACAGTTGTATCAATAGCAACGCTATCTGGCAGATACCTATCTGACACTTTAACTGGACATTGAGAAACCGGCCCTTAGCTACTTAAGGCTTCCACTAAATGCGAAGCCACCGCACGTCCCTGGTTGTCGCCAATATAGTCCACTTTGGAAGATGGCAACGATGATTGGTTGGCAAGTAGAGCGTCATGTATCAGAGATACACAGGATCAGTTCTAGAAAAAACAGACAATGCTCGCGCATTTCATAGAAAACGGGTTTTGTTATATATTATAAAAGAATGTTTCCAAGCTTCAGAAGAAAAATTGCAGGGCGTTCGATTTACCATGACAACAAAATAAAACAAAACTCAAATAGATGGGATAGGTGTATAAAACAGAATAGATAGTATCTTGAGGGATAGTTGTTGAAGATTTTTAAATAAATATTTCTTTGTTATATGCTACTAGCAAGGGAAATCCGAACACTGAGGGAATACGGGTTGCGGTTGATGAAGTGCGGTAGGACTAAAGACAATAATAAGCCATATCAATTGCAAATGTGGCGAGCGACCAGTTGGTTGTGTAAAAGAGATAAACTGATTGTGCAAGACGACAGCCCCCGTTTACGCAGTTAAGCCCCTTTGTACGGGGTCGGATATTAGGCCAACGTGAACGTGGTGCTTCTTTCAAAGCAATTGCTCTAACCATGTGGCGTAGCGTAGCTACAGTTGTAGTAGTATGGCGCGCATGGGTCGCAGAAGGGCGAATATAGCGAGCTAGAGGTTCTGGAGCACGTAGAAGAAATACAGACAGGCAAGATCGTCATCTACGCCTACTGGCCCTTCGAGACGGAATGCGATCTATTCGAGCTGATACTGACGCTTGGTATGCAGCTATAGTGAGGCCCATTCGAATCCGCATGGTGTACCACAGATTGAGTAAAATGGGCCTAGAGGATCATATCGTCCGCATCTAGTGCTTTCACTCACTGCAAATCATCGTCGCCTTCGGTTAGATTGATGCCAAGAACACCGACAGTGGCATGCTGAGTGGCATGAGATGGCCTTCTCCGACGAGTCCAGGTTTTGTCTGGGGGCACATGACGGACGCCAACGTGTAAGACGACGACGGTTTGATGGTTTGGCGTGCCATTGCATTCAACAGCAAATACTTGTGATTCGTGGCACAATGACTGCGCAACATTATTTAAATGAGGTGTTAGGTCACTGACACTTATCCTCTTGCAGCGCTTCTACGACGCCTTTGCAGGAGGATGACTATAAAAAAATTACCGTTCCATATGTCCGAGACCTCGAAGAGGATCCCTTCCAGCAAGATAGTGCACGTCCTCATATTATAAGGATATCGATGATGTTCCTACAGGAAGCTGAGGTCAGGGTACTCCCTTGGCCTCCACGATCACCCGATTTATCGCCAAATGAAAAAGTATGAATTGGATGGACCGATACATAGGCAATTTACCCAATTCTCCGACCACTCTGGACGAACTGGAACATGCTGTGAGGGCAGCTTGGGAGGCTGTACCTCTAGAGTTTATAAACAACCAGATTACGAGCATGCCGCGTAGGCTAGAGGAGTGCATTCAACAACATGGAGGGCCCACTCATTATTGATCTGTTGTATTTTTTTATAAACTAATTATGGCAAATGTGTTCGTTTGTTATTGTATTTAGTCCTACCACATTTCATCAACCGCAACCCTTTTTTTCTTAGTGTTCGGATTTCACTTGCGAGTAGTATATTGCAATTGTAAAATTGTGCCCCATTTTCACCATAAAACAGATTTATAGACCATACACACTTTCGTACTTAACTTTGGGTAACTTCGTGAGTAGTGTGATTCTGGCTTACCCGAATACTACAATGACAAACGAATAACCTTTAATTTAACAAACACAACTGCCAACCCACTAGAATATAATAGCATCTGACATTTAGGTAGCCGTCAGTACAAAATGTCATGAAAAACGCTTCCGGATTTACATAGCTGTTAGTTATTTATAACTGTCAGCTACGAAGCCGCCCCTAACTGCTTAGCCTCCTTATTTTGTGTCACTGGCGACATTGATGAATTAATGTGTGCAGATGACGACCCAAGGCGTCCAAGGCGTCGGTGGAGGGGCAAATCCGTTGGTCAAGCAGGCATCGGCGTTCGGCCAGACGATGTCGGGACTGAAGATGGCGCTGAACAACTTGCAGGACAAGTGCAAGGCCAAGGACAAGCTGATCCAGGCGATGACCGGAGAGCTGAAGACGCGCATCAGCAGCAAGACCTTCGAGAATATCATCGCTGCCCAGAACTGTGAGGCGCCCGACTTCGATAAGGTGAGAAATTGGGTCAGTGCCGTCGATATATGGGAGGGTAGGGGGATATATAACTTCTTCGAACTGAAATAAACTCATATCTGACACTATTTGCGCTAGCAACCCCCCCCCCCTCGCTCCAGAACATGAAAATTCTTGTTAGGTTAGGTTGAAAGTGAGCCACGCGATTATGCCTCCTTCCACTGCGACTCTATGGTGTTTATTGCGGCTCACACCGATTTAGAATAGAGAAGGCGATGATCATGTTGGATGAAACTTACTTGAAGCCAGTAGGTTTCAGATGAGAAATCTGAAAATTAGTCGCTGCTCAAGGCAGGAGCGACAATCACTCCGGTCACTTTCAACTTAACCTAACCTACTCTTCGAGAAGTTTTCCTCTATTTGTTTGGCTAGAGTTCATAAGAATTTGCTGACAATGGGATGCGTCACAACCTTGGTTTTTATTTTAACATCGTGTTAGATTTTTGCATGTCTAACGGTTTCATTGTATTTGTTCCTGGACTATTGGTAGCCTTTTTACCCTATATCAATCAAGCAATCAATCAATATATTTATTTGTTGAGTATACAAATATCTATTATAAATATTTATTTGTTGTGTGTACAAATAAATATTAGTCCTAGTTCGCAAAAATCTAGGCTATGTGCGCAATACTGACTAGTATTATAGATACAGACTAAAATATCTCACAACCTTCCTTAGCTCCGCAGTCCAATCATATTTTTATTAATTCTTCTTATCTTCAATAGCTCAACTAGAACCAGGTTTTCAGCAGCATTTTGAAGCTCCCAGCACGACATACCGTCACTAAATAATTATAAATTGATTTCGACCGAATCATCTTAAAATTTCGGCAATCGTTGACATTACTATGACCGTTGAAATATTTGCTATTGCCCTAATCTTTTCTCAACGATTTCTAGGGAGGCGACGTAAAATCCTTGGAGCCTTCCACGAACGTCTTGTACACGGTGAACGAAGAGAACACAGACTTCGACGCGAAAATGTCGAAGGCCGTGGCCACGGAGAAACATAAACAGAAAAAAAAGACGAAATCGTGCAAGTGCGGGAAGAGTCACAAAGACAAAGAGAA
The DNA here is from genome assembly GCA_951848785.1 of Callosobruchus maculatus. NCBI lineage: Eukaryota > Metazoa > Arthropoda > Insecta > Coleoptera > Chrysomelidae > Callosobruchus > Callosobruchus maculatus. The sequence goes on along the minus strand of CATOUR010000064.1, from coordinate 569,309 downwards.
AGATTCGAACCAGGTGGACTTGTCGGGGTTCGAGGTGATAGACATTCGGAGGATAACGAACGATAGCATAATAATCAAATGGAAACCCCCCAAGACGAACCTTGTAACTGGTTATGACATTTTCGTGAACGGCGTCAACAAATCGAAAGTGATGAGTGGCGGTCGAACCAGTGCAATGGTGCATTCGTTGGACCTGTCGTCCACGATTCAAATAACCATTTATGCTGTTACTAAGTGTGGACGTTGCGAACCGCCAGCCATTGCCATATACGAAATAAAGTGAAACTTGGACCTGTCATTACTCTATTTGGCATGATTGTTCTATCAATAAATTTCCTTGTCTTGTCATATTTGTTGGTTTTATTGCTACCACAGCGTACTAAACAATCAGCAGAATATCTCTGAGAGTTTGCTATATAAAAATGATTTGAGAGGTTGACCTTGACGGCGCCATTAAGGATTAGAAGTCTGGGTGGGGATCCGAAAATAGCAAAATATATCGATACCGATATTTTGGCCAAGTATCGATACTCCCCCATACTTAAAGACAAAGTATTGATTGTCTTAAGTATCGGTATCGACAACACAGATTATCGAAAATTTATATATTAAAAAAATTAAACTGCTTTCCACTAGTTTTTATATTCAGATATGTTTTTGAGCAGCTGTACTGGAACTTTCAATGATTATATATAATATTAATCATAAACGCTTTTTAATAGTGGCATATTTAGACGCCATCTACAACGAGTATCATTGGGAGTACCGCAACCCAGAAAGAAGTATCTACTAGAAAAAATAAAAGAAATAATGACCTCAAGAGCTCAAGATTCCCTTCTTTATAAATAAAAAATGGGATAAAACCTTCAATCAATGGGTAATAGGTGATCCGATTTGTGAGACGGTGGCGTTAAACGCTGATCATTAGTCACTAACACTTCTAAGTTAACTTTGACCAAAAATTCTATTGACAATGGCAATTTTTGTTCAGTAATAGTAGTTATAGTATGTCACTTCTGGCTCATTGTCATCTTTTTTACCTCAAAATTTCCCCAGAGCTGGGGAAAATGCGGCGTTGTCACGTCAATTTTACTCTTGTAATTTCTGTGATTTTACCCCAGATCTGGGGACATTTTTTGGTACAAACCAAGGTCCGAGCTGGTAAATTTTCGTACTATTTTTTTCAATATTACCATATTTACATACCATTCATTACTTTAGATAACTGATGCGTTTATTAGGGTATTTATGAAAAAACATTATTCCATGATCAGAACTTAAACCCACACCCCTTAGACTGTATGACAGAGACGATAACCCAGCAACCACTATAACTTATTATTTTCAGTAGTTACCACATACACGTCGACTACCTATCGGTTCAATTGAATGTGTGTGCTTTATATGAGTAACTGCTAATACTAATTCGTGCACCAGTAAGTCTAGTCCTATATATTATATCACTGTATACATAATATCATACATAAACCATATGTCAAGGAAAGAATTAATAAAACAAATAATATCATTCTTCAACTTTATTGTAAGCTTCCAACTACTCATATATAACAACCACATAATAAATGTCACTCTATTGCTTAAACATATCATTCGTGAAATAGTGATAGATATATACTGCGGATAACTTCAATAGGAGTGATCAGCTCATTTTGAGCGAATAATGACTCCATGGCAGTGTTTCAACAGATCCTGGTATCAAAATCCTTTTATCTTATCAGCACACGGCGATAGCGCAACCTTTTCTTGGGTTGCAGAATGTATTTTGTGCCTTTTGGATTGCATAAGGTTCTGTTTAACATACTTCTCCTTCCATTTTTCCAAGCATTCTACATAATCATCAAAATTTATGTCATGTTGGACTACACATTTCTTCACTCCTTTTACCTTTTTAGGTATAGCAAAGTTTGACAAATGACAATCTTTCTCATTTGTACTTCCCTTTTTATCATCATTGGCTTGATTGACTTTGTACACTTTTGATGCATACATTTTCGATCTCAACAGCAACAAAGTCTGTCATTATTTCCCCACTACTTTCATCCTTCATAAGTTCAATAACTTTCTTATTGACCTGTGGGATGTCATACTGATTATTAGCTGGATAATCAGATGTATCGAAGTAAATATAGCAGTCTCGCTTTATAGCTTCATATGGATCCTTATTGCGGATTTCATATAAATGACGATACAGTTTTCACCATAAACACTACGCATGTAGTTATAATGAAAATTATAAATTTGTATTTTAGATATATCTAAAACACACATACCAATATATATTGGTTTGTTATAGAAAACATGTGTTTTATTAAGTTCAATAGCTGCTAGGTTTTCATCAAAAATAACTAAACTTTTAAATGCAGGATTTGAAATTCTTGCTTCAGCTGCATATCGTCCATCCCATTTCGTTACCAGACAAACTTTTGAGTGTTTCATCACATCTTCGATAGTTTTTCCAAAAACTGCATTATTCATCAATTTGAATAACTTTTTTCAAATTCATTTTTCGAATGCATTCTCAATTCAGTATTCAAGTCAATGTATGGCTTGAGCCATAGAGATTGTTTGAATTTCAATACTCTATGTATTTTTTTTAGAACTATACCATTTGCAATAGCTTGCCTGAGATTTCGATAATGTAAAACATACTTTGTTTTATCATATAGAGAAGCCACAAGTTTGGTACTACCAAAAGAAATATCATTCATACATCTACTGTCCTATTTTACATGTGACGCTGAGAGAACTTTTGTATTTAAATGTTCTGGACAAAATGGGATGTCCTTATGTATATCATGCAAATGTTCAGAATATTCCAAGTCAACTTCTAAAATGAATCCTTCTTCAGCATCATCAGACACTGTCATCACATCAAAGTTTTTTGTGTCTTCAACCCACTCAAATCCAGCATAAGACAAACATTCACTCATAGATTTACCGTATTGATTATTTATATCGAAATACATTAGATATGTATCAACTTTGGTTGGATCACAATTTGGGCTATATCTATTGTTAGACTGCACACGTCGCTTTCCACAAACTTGACTAAGATTACCACGTATACCTTTCTGAATGAATAGAACCATATCATAATCAGTCAATAGCTCCAGTTCCTGACGAGTCATATACAACATACAGTCCGACGTGTAACCAGGGAGGGTATAATAATGCGCAGGATCTAGATTATAGTACGATGACAGCTCGAACGGAATTTTTCAAATACTTCGGCTAGGAGAATTATATCAGTTTTCAGGTACAAATCCGAATATTCACCCAAATTTCTTATACCAAATGAATTCCATACAAGTTGAGCATGCTGATATTATTCACCAGAAATATTCTTCTCCTCAAGCAGATTGAAAAAGTGAAGTCATATGGATATACATACACCCTTCTTAGTCAATAACTTGATCTGCTCCTCAGTAAATTGTGAAAACTCTGTTTTCAATATGGGATGCTCCGTCAAATAAGACGATAACTTATCTAAGGATGAATTCATAAATTTAAAAGAGATAATGAATCTAAATGACATCTCCATGGCCAAAGCAATGTCTTTTATGATAAAATGAACATCGTAGCCAGATAAGTTATGAAAAACTACAGGGATTGTATGACTATCCTTAAAATGTTGTTGTTACAACCTTCATGAGCTGCACCACGATAATTGCCAGTAGGGAGCGGATGATTATGGTCTCTAACCTTTTTATCCTCATATGTGAAAGGCTTTTCACATATATGACAAATATTACTTTTTTGGAAATTCTCTTCTTGAAGCGATGACATATGATATCGTAAGAGCACATGAAAACCGTTTCTACATTTTCGGCAAATCTTTCCAATTCTTCACAGAACCACCTCATACAATCTTCACCATGGTAAGATATATAAAATGAAAGAGAATCTCATAGGAGCATTTAACGTAATAACCGACGCTGCATGGTATATGTTTTTGATATTGTTTCACATCCTTTGTCGGCACAAGTATAGCTTTCATATCCGAATAAATCACAAATGGTGCTTTGCATTTATTTTTAAAGTTTTTGAACCGAAGTACTTTTCCATTCTCGCTTGGTAATTGAGGGATGCAAATATCTGTCTTCATACAATCATCCATATGTGTGCATAACTTTTGATGTGAATAAAAGTAGTGGAAACAGCGATTACAAAAATGTTTTTTATTTCTGTTTATACTCAGTTGAGATGATATTAATCTGGATAGATCTTTTATCCAGACATAGTGAGTCCTGAAGGGTTTATCACTTTCACCCTCAAAACTATTCTTGTACTCATCGTAGTACTGATTATGAATCATTAGAAGATTCACATGTGTATCTCTTACTTTCTTGGTAAGCCTAAAAAGCACTACCGTATATTTACACATATTTAGCTTTAAGGTGTATATATTTATAGATATATCATTTTGATTTCCAAAATTTTTGATCTGATGAATTGTCATTGGGAACTGTATCCCCTTCAGGTTAAGAATAGAGGTATAAGAAGGATACATAGAAGTCCTATCAGAATATTTGTCTGCAGGATACAATGCTGAAACAACTGCCCATGCAAAGCAAGCTTGTAGCAAGGTGTAAGTTTGAATTTCAGCGGGTTTTGTTTTGTGGTATATGAATAGTCGATAGTGTATGGTGAGCGACGATCTCTTCCAAAAACTTCATCTCTTCAGTCGTTTGTTTGCGATTTCCCATTTACCATTCGAGTATGTCGTAAAGGTAAAGAAAGCGAACTCTGTGGATGTAAGGTGTACGAAAAAACGTAAAAAACTAGGTTATGGAAAGGATCGACAGATCATAGAACCATAGCATATTACAAAATTTCGAGGAAAGACATTTAACTGCAAAAACACGTTCCTTTAACTCATCTGAGCTAGGAGGTTTCCAACTGAGCTGAGCCGTCTCATTTTTAAATTATCTGAGTTAGTGCAGATGTAAAAGGAAAGCACCTATATGTTCTTCGAAAACTTTTTTTCCGTGCGATCATTTATAGAAAAACAGTCAATTATAACCGAAGGCAAGACTCATTTAGAAGCGGTTTTTAAACAAAAAACGTTTTGGAACTTTGCGGATGGAGCATGTTTTGGACAACCAACTAAGCGAAGATTACAGAAGGCATAATGAATTAGTACTAAAAACTCGGGAAATTTGTTAGAAGGTTAGTTGATGTCACATGCTTCTTGGGGTAGCATGAACTTAATTTTAGAGACCATAATGAAGAATAGGCTAGTGTTGGCCGTAGAAATTACGTGGGTTAGTTGAGTAAGGACCGGTTTCTCAATATCCAGTCAAATATTTATCTGCAAGATAACAGCAACTGTTAGATAAATTGTTTAAACAATTGAAGGCCAAACTTACGAAGTCACGTACCTAAATCTTATCTGACAGTTGTATCAATAGCAACGCTATCTGGCAGATACCTATCTGACACTTTAACTGGACATTGAGAAACCGGCCCTTAGCTACTTAAGGCTTCCACGAAATGCGAAGCCACCGCACGTCCCTGGTTGTCGCCAATATAGTCCACTTTGGAAGATGGCAACGATGATTGGTTGGCAAGTAGAGCGTCATGTATCAGAGATACACAGGATCAGTTCTAGAAAAAACAGACAATGCTCGCGCATTTCATAGAAAACGAGTTTTGTTATATATTATAAAAGAATGTTTCCAAGCTTCAGAAGAAAAATTGCAGGGCGTTCGACTTACAATGACAACAAAATAAAACAAAACTCAAATAGATGGGATAGGTGTATAAAACAGAATAGATAGTATCTTGAGGGATAGTTGTTGAAGATTTTTAAATAAATATTTCTTTGTTATATGCTACTAGCAAGGGAAATCCGAACACTGAGGGAATACGGGTTGCGGTTGATGAAGTGCGGTAGGACTAAAGACAATAATAAGCCATATCAATTGCAAATGTGGCGAGCGACCAGTTGGTTGTGTAAAAGAGATAAACTGATTGTGCAAGACGACAGCCCCCGTTTACGCAGTTAAGCCCCTTTGAACGGGGTCGGATATTAGGCCAACGTGAACGTGGTGCTTCTTTCAAAGCAATTGCTCTAACCATGTGGCGTAGCGTAGCTATAGTTGTAGTAGTATGGCGCGCATGGGTCGCAGAAGGGCGAATATAGCGAGCTAGAGGTTCTGGAGCACGTAGAAGAAATACAGACAGGCAAGATCGTCATCTACGCCTACTGGCCCTTCGAGACGGAATGCGATCTATTCGAGCTGATACTGACGCTTGGTATGCAGCTATAGTGAGGCCCATTCGAATCCGCATGGTGTACCACAGATTGAGTAAAATGGGCCTAGAGGATCATATCGTCCGCATCTAGTGCTTTCACTCACTGCAAATCATCGTCGCCATCGGTTAGATTGATGCCAAGAACACCGACAGTGGCATGCTGAGTGGCATGAGATGGCCTTCTCCGACGAGTCCAGGTTTTGTCTGGGGGCACATGACGGACGCCAACGTGTAAGACGACGACGGTTTGATGGTTTGGCGTGCCATTGCATTCAACAGCAAATACTTGTGATTCGTGGCACAATGACTGCGCAACATTATGTAAATGAGGTGTTAGGTCACTGACACTTATCCTCTTGCAGCGCTTCTACGACGCCTTTGCAGGAGGATGACTATAAAAAAATTACCGTTCCATATGTCCGAGACCTCGAAGAGGATCCCTTCCAGCAAGATGGTGCACGTCCTCATATTATAAGGATATTGATGATGTTCCTACAGGAAGCTGAGGTCAGGGTACTCCCTTGGCCTCCACGATCGCCCGATTTATCGCCAAATGAAAAAGTATGAATTGGATGGACCGATACATAGGCGATTTACCCAATTCTCCGACCACGCTGGACGAACTGGAACATGCTGTGAGGGCAGCTTGGGAGGCTGTACCTCTAGAGTTTATAAACAACCAGATTACGAGCATGTTGCGTAGGCTAGAGGTGCATTCGACAACATGGAGGGCCCACTCATTATTGATCTGTTGTATTTTTTATAAACTAATTATGGCAAATGTGTTCGTTTATTATTGTATTTAGTCCTACCACATTTCATCAGCCGCAACCCTTTTTTCTTAGTGTTCGGATTTCACTTGCGAGTAGTATATTGCAATTATGTGCCGTGCCCCATTTTCACCATAAAACAGATTTATAGACCATACACACTTTCGTACTTAACTTTGGGTAACTTCGTGAGTAGTGTGGTTCTGGCTTACCCGAATACTACAATGACAAACGAATAACCTTTAATTTAACAAACACAACTGCCAACCCACTGGAATATAATAACATCTGACATTTAGGTAGCCGTCAGTACAAAATGTCATGAAAAACGGTTCCAGATTTACATAGCTGTTAGTTATTAATAACTGTCAGCTACGAAACCGCAACTTTAGCTGTATGCACATAGAAAAACCGGTCCTAACTGCTTAGCCTCCTTATTTTGGTGTCACTAGCGACATTGATGAATTAATGTGTGCAGATGACGACCCAAGGCGTCCAAGGCGTCGGTGGAGGGGCAAATCCGTTGGTCAAGCAGGCATCGGCGTTCGGCCAGACGATGTCGGGACTGAAGATGGCGCTGAACAACTTGCAGGACAAGTGCAAGGCCAAGGACAAGCTGATCCAGGCGATGACCGGAGAGCTGAAGACGCGCATCAGCAGCAAGACCTTCGAGAATATCATCGCTGCCCAAAACTGTGAGGCTCCTGACTTCGATAAGGTGAGAAATTGGGTCAGTGCCGTAGATACATGAGAGGATAGGGGGATATATAACTTCTTCGAACTGAAATAAACTCATATCTGACACTATTTGCGCTAGCAACTCCCCCTCGCTCCAAAAAATAAAAATTCTTGTTAGTTAGGTTGAAAATGAGCCAGGTGATTATACCTCCTTCCACTGCGACTCTATTGTGTCTATTGCGGCTCACACCTATTTAGAATAGAGAAGGCGATGATCATGTTGGGTGAAACTTCCTTGAGGCCAGTAGGTTTCAGTTGGAAAATCTGAAACTTAGGGCCGTATTCGTAGTCGCTGCTCAATGGTCCCTTAATACTTGAGGGGCCCTTAAGTATGGCCGTCTGTTTCGACAGCTACTTGAGAGTCCCTTACGTAAGGCTCCCTTGAGTAATACTCAAGTAACGAAATGTCAACATGACATTTCCACGGCTCAACCACAGAGGAACGTATTTCTCTCCTTTGTGGCTCAACAAACAATCAGCTGTCATTCTCAAGGTCTGGCGATGCTTTGTGCCGATGCCTTTGTGTATCGACGTTTTGGGTTAGATTGGTACTGATTTAACAGCGGCGGCACGGCAGGGTCATATTTATCTACATAGAATATGAGCACGGCTCAACAAACAATCAGCTGTCTTAGGTCTGTATTCATAATCGTTTCTTAAATATCCCTTAAGTATTACTCATTCCTATACATTACTTTTGTATTTTTGACCGTTTTCTCAGTATTTCAAGAAAATGCTCGTAGCGCCGAAATGTTTCTATTAATCCCTGCAGATACGTCCAGCGACTTGTTTGACGTCACACGCAGCAGCATCAGGCCCTATAGGGCCAACCCGGCCGGCGTTGACATATTTATGAAGCCACCGGTGCATAGAAACACGTTAAAGTTACAGAGTACCGGTGCTGGATGTCTATTCCTTAATTCTGACCTGTTGTACTGATAACACTTTTTCCACTTCACTCGTGTCATTTTGAATGAAACTACTGTCATAACAAAGGAGACAACCTTGAGTAAGATAACTGCGCGCTTGAGGTTCTTCAAGTATTCCTTGAGTCTTGAGTATTACTCTGAGGAACCTTAAGTATTACTATGAATACTATTCTTAGCTAGCTAGTCACAATAGGGACACAATATGTGCACTGCTGTTTCATCCTGTACGTAGCAGAAAGAACTGCCCCTTGTTTGTTACAAACCTATCTTCCGAAACTGATGGTTCCTCAGACGGCGATGTCCTGTCGACCGACCAACCAGAATGCGCAGATCATTCCGGCTCCCTTCTATGATCCTCGGGGGTCTGACTAGAGGAGTATGGTATGAACGCCTTCAAGTGCAGTAGCTCTGGTGTATTGTTTTCTTTGCAGTGCTTTTCGGACTCACCCAACTGGCACCTACTGACTTCAAGGAAGTTTCACCCATCACGACCATCGCCTTCGTCAAGAAGCGTGGTTTGTACGGTGAACTCTAAATAGGTGTCAGCCAAAATAGACATAATAGGGTCGTACTGGCAAGCGCCATAATCACTCCGCTCACTTTCAACCTAACCTACTCTTCGAGAAGTTTTCCTCTATTTGTTTGGCTAGAGTTCGTAAGAATCTGCTGACAATGGGATGCGTAATAACCTTGGTTTTTATTTTAACGTCTTGTTAGATTTTTGCATGTCTAACGGTTTCGTTGTATTTGTTCCTGGACTATTTTAGCTTTTTTACCGTATATTAATCAAGCAATCAATCAATATATTTATTTGTTGTGTGTACAAATAAATATTAGTCCTAGTTCGCAAAAATCTAGTCTATGTCCGCAATACTGACTAGTAGATACAGATTAAAATATTTCACAACCTTCTTTAGCTCCACAGTCCGATCATATTTTTGTTAATTCTTCTTATCTTCAATAGCTCAACTAGAACCAGGTTTTCAGCAGAGTTTTGAAGCTCTCAGCACGACATACCTTCACTAAATAATTAAATTGATTTCGACCGAATCATCTTAAAATTTTGACAATCGTTGACATTACTATGACCATTAAAGCTATTGCCCTAATCTTTTCTCAACGATTTCTAGGGAGGCGACGTAAAATCCTTGGAGCCTTCCACGAACGTCTTGTACACGGTGAACGAAGAGAACACAGAGTTCGACGCGAAAATGTCGAAGGCCGTGGCAACGGAGAAACATAAACAGAAAAAAAAGACGAAATCGTGCAAGTGCGGGAAGAGTCACAAAGACAAAGAGAAAGATTCGAACCAGGTGGACTTGTCGGGGTTCGAGGTGATAGACATTCGGAGGATAACGAACGATAGCATAATAATCAAATGGAAACCCCCCAAGACGAACCTTGTAACTGGTTATGACATTTTCGTGAACGGCGTCAACAAATCGAAAGTGATGAGTGGCGGTCGAACCAGTGCAATGGTGCATTCGTTGGACCTGTCGTCCACGATTCAAATAACCATTTATGCTGTTACTAAGTGTGGACGTTGCGAACCGCCAGCCATTGCCATATACGAAATAAAGTGAAACTTGGACCTGTCATTACTCTAGTTGGCATGATTGTTCTATCAATAAATTTCCTTGTCTTGTCATATTTGTTGGTTTTATTGCTACCACAGCGTACTAAACAATCAGCAGAATATCTCTGAAGATTTGCTATATAAAAATGATTCCTACAGACAGAGGTTGACCTTGACGGCGCCATTATGGGAAGTCTGGGTGGGGATCCGAAAATAGCAAAATATCGGTAATCGGTATCGATAATACCGATATTTTTGGCCAAGTATCGATACTCCCCCATACTTAAAGACAAAGTATTGATTGTTTTAGGTATCGATATCGACAACATAGATTATCGAAAATTTATATATTAAAAAAATTAAACTGCTCAAAATACCTTTTCAAGTTGGATGTATTTCCACTAGTTTTTATATTCAGATATGTTTTTGAGCAGCTGTACTGGAACTTTCAATGATAATATATAATATTAATCATAAAAGCTTTTTATTAGTGGCATATTTAGACGCCATCTACAACGAGTATCATTGGGAGTACCGCAACCCAGAAAGAAGTATCTACTCGAAAAAATAAAAGAAATAATGACCTCAAGAGCTCAAGATTCCCTTCTTTATAAATAAGAAATGGGATAAAACCTTCAATCAATGGGTAATAGGTGATCCGATTTGTGAGACGGTGGCGTTAAACGCTGATCATTAGTCACTAACACTTCTAAGTTAACTTTGACCAAAAATTCTATTGACAATGGCAATTTTTGTTCAGTAATAGTAGTTATAGTATGTCACTTCTGGCTCATTGTCATCTTTTTTACCTCAAAATTTCCCCAGAGCTGGGGAAAATGCGGCGTTGTCACGTCAATTTTACTCTTGTAATTTCTGTGATTTTACCCCAGATCTGGGGACATTTTTTGGTACAAACCAAGGTCCGAGCTGGTAAATTTTCGTACTATTTTTTTCAATATTACCATATTTACATACCATTCATTACTTTAGATAACTGATGCGTTTATTAGGGTATTTATGAAAAAACATTATTCCATGATCAGAACTTAAACCCACACCCCTTAGACTGTATGACAGAGACGATAACCCAGCAGCCACCATAACTTATTATTTTCAGTAGTTACCACATACACGTCGACTACCTATCGGTTCAATTGAATGTGTGTGCTTTATATGAGTAACTGTTAATACTAATTCGTGCACCAGTAAGTCTAGTCCTATATATTATATCACTGTATACATAATATCATACATAAACCATATGTCAAGGAAAGAATTAATAAAACAAATAATATCATTCTTCAACTTTATTGTAAGCTTCCAACTACTCATATATAACAACCACATAATAAATGTCACTCTATTGCTTAAACATATCATTCGTGAAATAGTGATAGATATGGCAGTGTTTCAACAGATCCTGGTATCAAAATCCTTTTATCTTATCAGCACACGGCGATAGCGCAACCTTTTCTTGGGTTGCAGAATGTATTTTGTGCCTTTTGGATTGCATAAGGTTCTGTTTAACATACTTCTCCTTCCATTTTTCCAAGCATTCTACATAATCATCAAAATTTATGTCATGTTGGACTACACATTTCTTCACTCCTTTTACCTTTTTAGGTATAGCAAAGTTTGACAAATGACAATCTTTCTCATTTGTACTTCCCTTTTTATCATCATTGGTTTGATTGACTTTGTACACTTTTGATGCATATATTTTCGACCTCAGAGCAACAAAGTCTGTCATTATTTCCCCACTACTTTCATCCTTCATAAGTTCAATAACTTTCTTATTGACCTGTGGGATGTCATACTGATTATTAGCTGGATAATCAGATGTATCGAAGTAAATATAGCAGTCTCGCTTTATAGCTTCATATGGATCCTTATTGCGGATTTCATATAAATGACGATACAGTTTTCACCATAAACACTACGCATGTAGTTATAATGAAAATTATAAATTTGTATTTTAGATATATCTAAAACACACATACCAATATATATTGGTTTGTTATAGAAAACATGTGTTTTATTCAGTTCAATAGCTGCTAGGTTTTCATCAAAAATAACTAAACTTTTAAATGCAGGATTTGAAATTCTTGCTTCAGCTGCATATCGTCCATCCCATTTCGTTACCAGACAAACTTTTGAGTGTTTCATCACATCTTCGATAGTTTTTCCAAAAACTGCATTATTCATCAATTTGAATAATTTTTTTCAAATTCATTTTTCGAATGCATTCTCAATTCAGTATTCAAGTCAATGTATGGCTTGAGCCATAGAGATTGTTTGAATTTCAATACTCTATGTATTTTTTTTAGAACTATACCATTTGCAATAGCTTGCCTGAGATTTCGATAATGTAAAACATACTTTGTTTTATCATATAGAGAAGCCACAAGTTTGGTACTACCAAAAGAAATATCATTCATACATCTACTGTCCTATTTTACATGTGACGCTGAGAGAACTTTTGTATTTAAATGTTCTGGACAAAATGGGATGTCCTTATGTATATCATGCAAATGTTCAGAATATTCCAAGTCAACTTCTAAAATGAATCCTTCTTCAGCATCATCAGACACTGTCATCACATCAAAGTTTTTTGTGTCTTCAACCCACTCAAATCCAGCATAAGACAAACATTCACTCATAGATTTACCGTATTGATTATTTATATCGAAATACATTAGATATGTATCAACTTTGGTTGGATCACAATTTGGGCTATATCTATTGTTAGACTGCACACGTCGCTTTCCACAAACTTGACTAAGATTACCACGTATACCTTTCTGAATGAATAGAACCATATCATAATCAGTCAATAGCTCCAGTTCCTGACGAGTCATATACAACATACAGTCCGACGTGTAACCAGGGAGGGTATAATAATGCGCAGGATCTAGATTATAGTACGATGACAGCTCGAACGGAATTTTTCAAATACTTCGGCTAGGAGAATTATATCAGTTTTCAGGTACAAATCCGAATATTCACCCAAATTTCTTATACCAAATGAATTCCATACAAGTTGAGCATGCTGATATTATTCACCAGAAATATTCTTCTCCTCAAGCAGATTGAAAAAGTGAAGTCATATGGATATACATACACCCTTCTTAGTCAATAACTTGATCTGCTCCTCAGTAAATTGTGAAAACTCTGTTTTCAATATGGGATGCTCCGTCAAATAAGACGATAACTTATCTAAGGATGAATTCATAAATTTAAAAGAGATAATGAATCTAAATGACATCTCCATGGCCAAAGCAATGTCTTTTATGATAAAATGAACATCGTAGCCAGATAAGTTATGAAAAACTACAGGGATTGTATGACTATCCTTAAAATGTTGTTGTTACAACCTTCATGAGCTGCACCACGATAATTGCCAGTAGGGAGCGGATGATTATGGTCTCTAACCTTTTTATCCTCATATGTGAAAGGCTTTTCATATATATGACAAATATTACTTTTTTGGAAATTCTCTTCTTGAAGCGATGACATATGATATCGTAAGAGCACATGAAAACCGTTTCTACATTTTCGGCAAATCTTTCCAATTCTTCACAGAACCACCTCATACAATCTTCACCATGGTAAGATATATAAAATGAAAGAGAATCATCATAGGAGCATTTAACGTAATAACCGACGCTGCACGGTATGTGTTTTTGATATTGTTTCACATCCTTTGTCGGCACAAGTATAGCTTTCAGATCCGAATAAATCACAAATGGTGCTTTGCATTTATTTTTAAAGTTTTTGAACCGAAGTACTTTTCCATTCTCGCTTGGTAATTGAGGGATGCAAATATCTGTCTTCATACAATCATCCATATGTGTGCATAACTTTTAATGTGAATAAAAGTAGTGGAAACAGCGATTACAAAAATGTTTTTTATTTCTGTTTATACTCAGTTGAGATGATATTAATCTGGATAGATCTTTTATCCAGACATAGTGAGTCCTGAAGGGTTTATCACTTTCACCCTCAAAACTATTCTTGTACTCATCGTAGTACTGATTATGAATCATTAGAAGATTCACATGTGTATCTCTTACTTTCTTGGTAAGCCTAAAAAGCACTACTGTATATTTACACATATTTAGCTTTAAGGTGTATATATTTATAGATATATCATTTTGATTTCCAAAATTTTTGATCTGATGCATTGTCATTGGGAACTGTATCCCCTTCAGGTTAAGAATAGAGGCATAAGAAGGATACATAGAAGTCCTATCAGAATATTTGTCTGCAGGATACAATGCTGAAACAACTGCCCATGCAAAGCAAGCTTGATTATCGTTTTTCGCATTAACACAAGCTTTCTTATTCTTAATATGTGATGGGAGATCAATGTAAGAAGATCCACGCATCGGATTAAACAAGCTTATATTCACCCCCAAGTTGACTACTTTCTTCAAAGCCCATCCACTGTCCTTCTCTTGAAACTCTTGCAGCTGCTTCATGATGGGATGCAGCACTTTGGAATCAAACCATTCACTTGATAAATCGGAGAGTTTAAAGTTGTGAAGTACTTCAATTCTGTTATAACTTTATCCGCTTTTGATATTACAAATTCGCCACAAAATGAAACATTAACTTTCACAGCAGAGTTTTTCTTGAGAGCATAATGTAATCTTCGCTCAAATATAGCTTTAGAATCCTCTAAAAAGTGTTTAGGGTTCTTATGCTGAAGATTTGTTATAATTCCTGTATGAATTCGATTATTGAAGGCAGATTCAGAATCTTTCAGCGAACCCGATGCTTCGCTGTTTCTCTCAATCCTCTTCCTTTTTTTATCAAGTGTTTAATTTGAGCACGATAACTATTAATGATGTTTAAAGCACTTGATAATCGCTGCTTTTCTCCAATCGTCACTGCATTTCTCAAGTTATGGTTAATTTTTCGAACAGCTTTATCACATTCGCGTAAACCAACTTCAATTTCTCCCCAATCTCCTGTAGTTGACAGCACAACAATTAAATTTCGAATTTTTCCAGTTAGAGCTTTTAACCAGTACATCCTGCTTCAACGACTGCACTTTTGAACTGAATGTGATCTTAGCAGCGAATTTTTAAGATTCACCTCCTTCAAAATTTATAGTAAGAAACTTGAAACTTGAACATGAACAACCAGAGAGCACTGCAGACCTCAAAACAATCGATTAGGATGAAAAAGAACTATTGCAAGGTTTAATGCTAATGCCATTTTTGACTGAAAACTTGAGTGCTACAGGGATTTTTTTTCGGACACAACAGAACTTTTCCTTTGGACACGTTTAGCAAAACGTATTATACTTGCTAATTTTAATAAGCAACCGTTAGCTTATTCGTTTACTTTGTCTATGGTTTACGTAATGATTTAATTGGAAGGTATGACCAAAGCAGACAAAGAAGTAGCTCAAATCAAATAAATATCCGACATTTAAAACCTAGGCCGCAAGACGGTTCTTTGATAGCCATCAGACAACAATTTTCCTCTAGCCATGTTTATAAAAAAACATGCGGTTGACACTACACGTACTCAACCCAATAGGTGACAGCCCGGTTTGTAAGCGAGTCTGACAGACACCCTAAGTTTACAGTAGTTCTCCCTGGCATGCCTCCCGACAGGAAAAGGTCGACCATCCCTTTATACCCAAAGGAGCCTGATTAGTCATTAAATATCAAAATAAGTGACTAACATTACAATGATCATGATAGCGCTGCAGTGATTTTTCAGATATTTGAAATTTACCAAAATCTCTTAGCATGCATGTTTTACCACTGATGCCGCAAGACGGTTCTTTGATAGCCATCAGGCAACAATGTTCCTCTAACTATGTTTATAAAAAACGGTTGACACTATACGTACTCAACTCAATAGGTGACAGCCCGGTTTGTAAGCGAGTCTGACAGACACCCTAAGTTTACAGTACTTCTCCCTGGCATGCCTCCCGACAGGAAAAGGTCGACCATCCCTTTATACCCAAAGGAGCCTGATTAATCATTTAATATCAAAATAAGTGACTAACATTACAATGATCATGATAGTGCTTCAGTGATTTTTCAGATATTTGAAATTTACCAAAATCTCTTAGCATGCATGTTTTACCACTGATGCCGCAAGACGGTTCTTTGATAGCCATCAGGCAACAATTTTCCTCTAACGATGTTCATAAAAAACGGTTGACACTATACGTACTCAACTCAATAGGTGAAAGCCCGGTTTGTAAGCAAGTCTGACAGACACAGTAAGTTTACAGTACTTGTCCCACAGTGTGGTACCTGACGTGTCTTCCGGCAGGAAAAAAGTCGACCATCCCTTTCCGAAGGAGACTCATAAAAAAAGAGATTATTCTGGTCTTCAAAGAAGCAGCTAATTGAAGCACCAGATGAGGTGTGTTTCATCATTACTTTATTGAGATAGAAACTTACCTATTACTAACAGTCGACAGTAAAATCACTTCTTATTTGGCCTGTGGATAAACACCTAGTGTTGCGTTACTAAAGGCAGTTCAACCAAGAAGTCGACTCAATCCTGCAAGCTCATCTGAATAGCTCCTGCTGCTACCTGCTGCTGCTATGCTGCTTCTACTGTTTCTGCTGCTACAGCCGCTGCTCCTATTGGTACAACTGCTATAATCCTAATATTAGAGCGCGTCCTTCTGGAGGGGTAGCAATTTATTATAAAACAGATTCAGAGGCTGATCAAATATTCATGGACGTATTGGGTGAAACGGAAGCTGTTGAGTTGAAACTTGGGGAAAATCTTAATGTAATAAGTGTTTATAATAGACATAGCCTCATTGAAAACAGTATGATACGTAATATAATGGATACGTCAAACAGGTCCATAGCAATAGGCGATTTTAATGCAAAAAATGTTATGTGGAATAATTCGCTTAAGAATTTCAATGGCCTTCGTCTACAGCAAATATGTGAGGACAATAATTATTTGGTAGTAGCTCCTGACACTTCCACTAGTTATAGCTCTGACGGATTAACACATTCAATAATAGATTTAGCAATAGCATAAAATGTGGTTGTTAATTCGATATTCACTGTAGATGATTTGAATTCGGACCATGGACCAATTATATTAAATATAAATAACAATAAATAACATCAATGTATCAGTAAAACCACACAGAATATTTAAAGACTACAGTAGAGCAGATTGGCTTGGTTTCAAGCAATTCATAAATCGAAATTTAATCATCAATAGTAATTTAGAACACAAAAGCGCTATAGATGAAGAAATAGGAAAAATTACTACTTTGATCAAAATTGCGATACACGTGCATATACCAAATATAAATAATATACATACCAAGGGACAGCATTTACCAAATTCAATTGTTGATTTGCTAAGAAATAGCAACAGGGCAAGACGAAAATTTCAAAGAAATCCTAGTATAGTTAACAGGCTTTCGTTAGATCAGCTAAACGCACTTGTGAAAGCAACGCTAAATAGCTATTTCGAAGAAAAGTGGAAGAGCCGTATAAGAAAAATTCAGGAACGAAGAAAAAATGTTTCAAAGCTCGGAAAAACAACAATTGCTATACAATACCTCCATTAATAAAAGATAATACATTAGTTCACAACAGTTTAGATAAAGCTGAATTAATCGCTGATACACTACAAGAGTAACCACCGCCTAACCAGCCATCTATCGGACGCAGAAACTATACATCAAGTAAGTACAACTCTCCAAGCACTAGATTCCTTCAAATTTCTTGACATCGCCTTCAGAAGTGGCAAGAATAATAAGAAACAGTAGACCGTTAAAAGCTCCTGGAGAAGATGATATCCAAAATAAAATTTTGAAAAAGTTACCAAAAAAGGCTGTAGTTCAGTTATACTATACTTTCAATGCTGGTCTGAAACTTACATATTTCCCTAAAATGTGGAAAAGTGCTATAGTATTACTAATAGTAAAACCTGGGAAAGATGGAAAGCTGCCTGAGAGCTATAGACCAATAAGTTTACTTCCTGCGTTGAGTAAGACCTTTGAACGAATCATTCTCTCAAGATTCAAGTCATTCAACGATGATCACAATATTCTTATTGAAGAGCAATTTGGTTTTAGAAAATTCAGAAATACTGAACTCCAAATTGCTCGCGTTGTAGATAAAATTAAATTCAACTATAATATCAAACATACAACTTCCATGCTAACCTTAGACATTGAAAAAGCATTTGATACGGTATGGCATGAAGGCTTATTACATAAGTTAGTATCACAAAATGTTCCAGTGTATTTGACCAAAATCATACAGTCGTCTTGAGGAACAAGTTTTCAAGGTGGTTATAAATGATAAATTTTCTACATGTAAAACGATTTCAGCTGGTGTTCCACAGGGAAGCGCATTGTCACCAATACTCTTCTTAAACTATATTAACGATATTCCAAAATTAGACAATACACAGCTAGCATTGTTTGCCGATGATGCAGCTATCATTGCCAGTTCTAGGAGGACAGCCATTGCAAACCAAAAAATCAATCACCACCTTGAAATCTTAAGCAATTATTATAAAAAATGGAAAATCAAAATTAATCCGACCAAAACGTCATTGATAAATTTCAATTAGAAAAATTCACCAGAACACCTGGGAATAGTTAAAATGGATGGAAATACTATAGTAGAAACACAAGTCACTAAATATCTTGGAGTACACCTTGACAGGAAACTCACTTTTCGAGAACACCTGTTCCAGTTACGGAAAAAAGCTGCCGCAGCCAGAAAGTATTTTTACCCTTGTATCTATATTCATTCACCGTTAAGCCAAAAATAGTATACTTATATACGCTGCACCTATTTGGAGCACTGCGGCAGAATACCTTCATAAAACTATTTCTGTTTCAGAAACAACCCGTTTTTTTTATGATCGGCCTCCCACAAAGGCTGAAAGCCTATGGCGCTGTAGAATCGCTGCGAGAGGATAAGTATCGGTTAACGTTAGATTTGAAACGCTGCAGGTTGTAGCCGTCGGGAAACAAATTCCCCTGCAGCTGATTCCACAGCGTCGAAGTTCTCCAAAAGAAGGAATGATGGAGGAGACTAGTTCGGGGAGTAAGGACCTCGACCTGGTAAAGATGAGCTTGCAGAGCTTCTCTAGTTTTCCTGGTTCGGACGGCCTGTGGTGTTATTATCTGAGAGAGCTCACTCGAACATCTTCCGTGATAGAATCTGTAAAACAGGGATAGGTCAGCCACCCTCCTTCGATGTTCCAGGCTGTGGAGGTCCTTTGTGTGGTTTGGCGTATCGACTAGTCTAATCGCTCTTTTCTGGATAGTGTCCAGAAGCTTTAGAGAGTGCTTCGGAGCGCATCCCCACACATGGGAGCAATACTCCAGCGATGGTCGGATCTGTGCCTCTAGAGCAGCAGCAGTTGCTCTGGTGTATTCAATTTCCTACAGCGGAACAAAACTCCAAGCTTCTGGGATGCCGTTTTAGCAATACATGTTATTGTTGATGTTGATTCCCAAAAGCTTGACGGAAGGCGATTCGACTATGGGGTGACCCTCCATTTCTACGGTTGGTAAGCCATCGTGACACTTCTTTGTAAGTGTTGTTGCCTGAGTTTTTTGTACGTTGATCTGTACTTTATTTGCTAATCCCCACTCGACAATTGTTTTGATATCAGCGTTGGTCTGTGAGGCATGCTGATGTCGCCGACGTGCCGTCTCCTGGGATGATAGTGGCTTGCCTGGTTCCATGCACGACACTGTCATCTGCGAAGCTGTAGATTGGATTGGATGTTATTTCCAGCAGCTCGTTGATGTACAGCAGAAACAGTGTAGGGGATAGGGCAGATCCCTGAGGAACATCGGCGTTTATTGAAAATACGTCTCATGAACAGCCCTCGACTACAACAAAAAGCTATTCAGCCACTGGCGCAGGCCAGGTGGTAGTCCATAAGCAGCAAGCTTGGCCAGAAGTCCGTCATGTCATACTCTATAGAGCTTTACCCATTATGCCACTGGGGCAACTGATTTATAAAACAGCTGAATCTTTTTTCAACAACAAGGTCTTGAATCAGGAAATTACAAAGAATACTGGTCAGTTATATGCAAACACAGCACCCTTTAGGATTACGCACAATCCTATAAATCAGTTATTAATTTACTACGCTGATTCACAGTCAATGCTCAATGCTGCTAATAAATTATCCTATAAAAAATAAAAAACAAAGTAAGTGATAGAAGGCTAGCCAAAAATTGTCTTCTAAATTAATATTATTATATATCTGTTTTAGAAATATTATGTGTATGTTTTTATAGTTAAGCTGTTATGTAACTGGTAAAATAGGTACAGTTGATTT
This sequence comes from Callosobruchus maculatus, assembly GCA_951848785.1. NCBI lineage: Eukaryota > Metazoa > Arthropoda > Insecta > Coleoptera > Chrysomelidae > Callosobruchus > Callosobruchus maculatus. The sequence continues at coordinate 548,694 of CATOUR010000064.1, read as the reverse complement.
AAAGTAATATACTTATATTTAATGTACTAAGAATGGCAATAAATCATGAATCATGAACCATGATCACATTCAGTTCAAAAGTGCTGTCGTTGAAGCAGGATGTACTGGTTAAAAGTTCTAACTGGAAAAATTCGAAATTTAATTGATGTGCTATTAACTACACGAAATTGGGCAGAAACTGAAGTTGGTTCACGCGAATGTGATAAAGCTGTTCAAAAAATTAACCATAACTTGAGAAATGCAGCGACGATTGGAGAAAAGCAGCGATTATCAAGTGCTTTAAGCACCATTAAAAGTTATTGTGCTCAAATTAAACACTTGATAAAAAAAGGAAGAGGATTGAGAGAACCATCGAAGCATCGGGTTCGCTGGGAAGATTCTGAATCTGCCTTCAATAATCGAATTCATACAGGAATTATAACAAATCTTCAGCATAAGAACCCTAAACACTTTTTAGAGGGTTTTAAAGCTATATTTGAGCGAAGATTACATTATGTTCTCAAGCAAAACTCTGCTGTGAAAGTTAATGTTTCATTTTGTGGCCAATCAAATATCAAAAGCGGATAAAGTTATAACAAAATTGAAGTACTTCAATACTTCAAACTCTCCGATTTATCAAGATACCAATATAAGTGAATGGTTTGATTCCAAAGTGCTGCATCCCACCATGAAACAGCTGCAAGAGTTTCAAGAGAAGGACAGTGGATGGGCTTTGAAGAAAGTAGTCAACTTGGGAGTGAATATAAGTTTGTTTAATCCGATGCGCGGATCTTCTTACATTCATCTCCCATCACATATTAAGAATAGAAAAGCTTGTGTTAATGCGAAAAACGATAATCAAGCTTGCTTTGCATGGGCAGTTGTTTCAGCATTGTATCCTGCAGACAAATATTCTGATAGGACTTCTATGTATCCTTCTTATGCCTCTATTCTTAACCTGAAGGGGATACAGTTCCCAATGACAATGCATCAGATCAAAAATTTTGGAAATCAAAATGATATTTATATCTATCTATAAATATATACTCCTTAAAGTTAAATATGTGTAAATATACAGTAGTGCTTTTAGGCTTACCAAGAAAGTAAGAGATAAAAATGTGAATCTTCTAATGATTTATAATGTAGTTTATATAAAAATATAATACGATGAGTACAAGAATAGTTTTGTGGGTTAAAGTGATAAACCCTTCAGGACTCAGTACGTCTGGATAAAAGATCTATCCAGATTAATATCATCTCAACTGAGTATAAACAGACATAAAAAGCATTTTTGTAATAGCTGTTTCCACTACTTTTATTCACATCAAAAGTTATGCACACATATGGATGATTGTATGAAGACAGATATTTGCATCCCTCAATTACCAGCGAGAATGAAAAAGTACTTCGGTTCAAAAACTTTAAAAATAAATGCAAAGCACCATTTGTAATTTATTGGGATATGGAAACTTGTGCCGACAATGGATGTGAAACAATATCAAAAACACATACCGTGCAGCGTCGGTTATTACGTTAAATGCTCCTATGATGATTCTCTTTCATTTTATAGATCTTACCGTGGTGAAGATTGTATGAGATGGTTCGGTGAAGAATTGGAAAGATTTGCCGAAAATGTAGAAATAGTTTTCATGTGCTCTTACGATATCAATATGTCATCGCTTCAAGAAGAGGATTTCCAAAAAAGAAATGTTTGTCATATATGTGAAAAGCCTTTTACATATGAGGATACAAAGGTTAGAGACCATCATCATCTGCTCCCTACTGGCAATTATTATCGTGCTGCAGCTCATGAAGGTTGTAACATCAATGTTAAAGATAGTCATACAATCCCTGTAGTTTTTCATAACTTATCTGACTACGATGCTCATTTTATCACAAAAGACGTTGCTTTGGCCATGGATGGTCGCGTGGACCTACTCCCCATAACTAAAGAAAAATATATATCTTTCACCAAGCATATTGATGATAGCTTAGTGTCATTTAGATTCATTAACTCTTTTAAATTTATGAATTCATCCTTAGATAAGTTATCGTCTTATTTGACGGAGCATCCCATATTGAAAACAGAGTTTTCACAATTTACTGAGGAGCAGATCAAGTTATTGACTAAGAATGGTGTATATCCATATGACTTCACTGACAGCTTTGACAAATTCAATTATCCTCACATACCATCTCATAATCAAACTTTCAATCGGCTTGAGGAGAAGAATATTTCTGGTGAACAATATCAGCATGCTCAACTTGTATGGAATTCATTTGGTATAAGAAATTTGGGTGAATATTCGGATTTATACCTGAAAACTGATATAATTCTCCTAGCCGCAGTATTTGAACAATTCCGTTCGAGCTATCATCGTACTTATAATCTAGATCCTGCGCATTATTATACCCTCCCTGGTTACACGTGAGACTGTATGTTGTATATGACTCGTCAGGAACTGGAGCTATTGACTGATTATGATATGGTTCTATTCATTCAGAAAGGTATACGTGGTGATCTTAGTCAAGTTTGTGGAAAGCGACGTGTGCAGTCTAACAATAGATATAGCCCAAATTATGACTCAGCCAAAGTTGATACATATCTAATGTATTTCGATATAAATAATCAATATGGTAAATCTATGAGTGAATGTTTGCCTTATGCTGGATTTGAGTGGGTTGACATAAAAAACTTTGATGTTATGACAGTGTCTGATGATGCTGAAGAAGGATTCATTTTAGAAGTTGACTTGGAATATCCTGAACATTTGCATGATATACATAAGGACATCCCATTTTGTCCAGAACACTTAAATACAAAAGTTCTCCCAGCGTCACATGTAAAAGAAGGCAGTAGATGTATGAATTATATTTCTTCTGGTAGTACCAAACTTGTGGCTTCTCTATATGATAAAACAAAGTATGTTTTACATTATCGAAATCTCAAGCAAGCTATTGCAAATGGTCTAGTTCTAAAAAAAATACATAGAGTACTGAAATTCAAACAATCCCTTTGGCTCAAACCATACATTGACTTGAATACTGAATTGAAAATTCATTCGAAAAATGAATTTGAAAAAATTTATTCAAATTGATGAATAATGCAGTTTTTGGAAAAACTAAACTATCGAAGATGTGATGAAACACTCAAAAGTTTGTCTGGTAACGAAATGGGATGTACCATATGCAGCTGAAGCAAGAATTTCAAATCCTGCATTTAAAAGTTTAGTTGTTTTAGTTTAGTTTTTTGAGTTTAGCTATTGAACTTAATAAAACACATGTTTTCTATAACAATTGTGTGTTTTAGATATATCTAAAATACATATTTATAATTTTCATTATAACTACATGCGTAGTGTTTATGGTGAAAAATGTACCGTCATTTATACGGATACTGATTCTCTGGTATATGAAATCCACAATAAGGATCCATATGAAGCTATAAAGCGAGACTGTTGTAGTTACTTCGATACATCTGATTATCCAGCTAATAATCAGTATGACATCCCAAAGGTCAATAAGAAAGCTATTGGACTTATGAAGGATGAAATGAAATAATGACAGACTTTGTTACTCGAGAGAGATCGAAAATGTATGCATCAAAAGTGTACAAAGCCAATCAAACCAATTATGATAAAAAGGGAAGTAAAAATGAGAAAGATTGTCATTTGTCAAACTTTGCTATATCTAAAAAAGTAAAAGCAGTGAAGAAATGTTTAGCTCAAAATGACATAACTTTTGATGATTATGTAGAATGCTTGGAAAAATGGAAGGAGAAGTATGTTAAACAGAACCTTATGCAATCCAAAAGGCACAAAATACATTCTGCAACCCAAGAAAAGGTTGCGCTATCGCCGTGTGATGATAAAAGGATTTTGATACCAGGATCTGTTGAAACACTGCCATGGGGTCACTATTTCACGAATGATATGTTTAAGCAATAGAGTGACATTTATTATGTGGTTGTTATATATGAGTAGTTGGAAGCTTACAATAAAGTTGAAAAATGATATTATTTGTTTTATTAATTCTTTCCTTGACATATGGTTTATGTATGATTTTATGTATACAGTGATGTAATATATGGGACTAGACTGGTGCAAGAATTAGTATTAACAGTTACTCATATAAAGCACACATATTCAATTGAACCGATAGGTAGTCGACGTGTATGTGGTAACTACTGAAAATAATATCTCGCGAGTGATAGTGGTTGCTGGGTTATCATCTCTGTCATACAGTCTAAAGCTAAATTCAGATGCATACGACATCCGACGATACGACGGTACGAAACTGTTCCTATTGGTTGAAATATTTTGATTTGACATCATTTTGAATATTTCAACCAATAGGAACAGTTTCGTACCGTCGTATCGTCGGATGTCGTATGCATCTGAATTTGGCTTAAGGGGTGTGGGTTTAAGTCCTGATCATGGAATAATGTTTTTTCATAAATACTCTAATAAACGCAGCAGTTATCTAAAGTAATGAATGGTCTGTAAATATGGTAACATTGAAAAAAATGCTATGAAAATTTACCAGGTCGGACCTTGGATTTTCCCAACAAATTTTCCTAGATCTGGGGAAAGCTCACAGAAATTACAAGAGTAAAATTGACGTGGCAACGCCGCATTTTCCCCAGATCTGGGGAAATTTTGAGGTAAAAAAGATGACAATGAGCCAGAAGTGACAGACTATAACTACTAGTAATTACTAAAAAAAATATGGGCTTTTATAAAATTTAGCTCAAAAGCGTGCTGGCTGATGTATGCGATGTTTATAGCAGCGCGCACACACTTTCAGCACATTGTTAATTTATCCATTTTAAACATTATAATAATTATACTTTCAGCACCACATATACAAAGTCTCACCGCGTACGTATGCATTTTATCTCAGAAAATACGCGCATGGACATTGCGTCAATGGTATCCACAACATCCACCGACTTACATGGCTCTTTTGACAGATTCTCTAATCCAAAATGGTGGGATGCGGGTATGTTTGCCATCAACCTGTGTTGTACTTGATTGGTACTCTGTTCTGTATAGTGCCCGAAGATTTAGTACCTGTTTTTAGTACAAAAATTCTATATTTTGTTGAAAAAAAGGCCTCTATGTAGTTATGAACAACGGTTTACTTTTGCTAAGAGATTCCGCTTAAATAATAAGTAAACTAAATTCTAACATAAAAACATATTCTTGTATAAGCTAGATCCACGAAGAAAAATAAATATTAAATTCTAATAAAGTCTTAGATAGGTATATATCCAGGAAAGGGCGATAAACTTAACTTGAATAGGAGTATAGTGCAAAAAAAGGCAGCAGAGTCGCCGCCACCTATCTATTTTGTTCATAACTAATCCGAGTACTGGTAATGGTTACAGCACAAAACGGTTACAGCTTAGATAAGGAAAGAGAGGGGATACCGCACGCCCGTTTGCTGCTATATGAATTAGCTGTGACTTATCGTCGTTGGCTGTGACCGAAAATGAATAGCTATTTGACAGCTGTCAAAATATTTTTTTATGATATTTAGCGTTTTTGAGACCAATCATTGTAAAATATTTGTGGTGTGCAGCTTACGGTTGTAAAAGCCACAGCAGCAGGAAGGAGCCAGGAATCACGTATCTCAGGTAAATTTAAAAGCGCTTTGGTACATTTTTGGTGCCATTTGGTATCAGAAATGTCAGTCGGCGCTCCGTCTTCTCTCTTTCCTTGTCTAAGGGTTACAGTGACTGTATGAGGACAGTGGCGACAATAAGAACGAAGCTCCGCCCACCACCCATGTTGAGGTAAACTTAACATTAGCAGCATACGGCGATAGCTGATTTTTAGCTAGTAAAGATTGAAACAAAAAAATAGTTGGTAAATTATTATGAGTAAAAGCATATATTTAGGTATATTTTATTCAAAAACAATAAAAACTCCCCTGAACCAGTAATTTTCCTGTTCATACCTCACTAAAATTTGTTTTTTACGTTCGCGTCCTAATTCGCTTATAAGCCGAGTTCAACAAAAAGTTTGTATCAGCGGGTAAGCGTAGTGGTAAGACATCGGTCTCCCATGCAAAGGTTGTGAGTTCGCGTTTGACTAGAACCTTTTTTTTCTTTATTCTTTTTTTACAAAATAAAGATTATTTAGGCCGGTTTTTAAATTTTAGCAGATATATTTTGATCTGAATAGATTTTTTACAAACAAACAAAAAATTTGTTGTTACCTCCTATGCAAAGGGTTCGGAGTTCGCGTCTGATGGGTATATAGGGATGACTTGTAATTCATTCTTTTTTGTAAAAAGATAGTTTAGACCGCAGTTTTTAAGCTTTAGCAGACATATATTGATCTATAACGGTTTTTTTATAAAAATAATAATTATAATTTCTCTTTAATATTCTGGACCCACACACATTTGTGTGTTGTAAAGCACGTGAAGGTATTTTAAAATCAGTACTTGGAAAATAAACACAAAATCAAAATGAGTAAACATCCTTTACCATCCAAACTAAGATGTCTCTTCTCAAAGTTCTGACTTAAAATTGGCCGCAAATCTTAGGAATCACAAAACTTCGCACAATAAATAACCATCCACACAAATTTGCCTATGAAAACAGGCAATTCCGATGATCTGAAAATTTTTGACCTTTTTTGACCTGAGGCTGAAACTCAACAATTAAGCCTCATCAATTATTCATCATGCCCGAACAAACCACTTGTTTGGACGAGCCAATCAAAAATGAAACATCCTATTGTCAGGTCTTTTGTATATGGGAAAACCCACCGGAAAAGCCTTTACAGACCAACATTACAAAATATTATATCAGCTAAATCTAAAAAAATTAAATGAAAAAGAAAGGTACCTACCCAGATTCGAACATCGCAACCTTCTTGCAACGAAGTCATACCCCTCTACCACTAGGCCACACAGCGTGTATTAACATTTCGCCGAACTTTGTATATGAGCCGATTTTAGGACGCGAACATGGCCGGCGAATTTTAACGATGCATAAAATAAATTGAAAATTACTAGTTCCGGTAGCGTTTTTTTTTTGTTTTTAAATAAAATAAAAATGATCATATGCTCCTCCTGATAATCATTTACCAATTATTCCTTTGTTTCGACTTGTATTACGTAAAAATTCAGCTTTTCTCGTATGCTGCTAATGTTAAAGTTGCCATGATATGGCGGAGCAGGACGAACTAATCAAAAATAAGACATCCTATTGTCGCCACTGTCCTCATACAGTGACTGGCATACTGGTATGGTCACAGCAGCAGGAAGGAGCCAGGAATTACGTATCACAGGTAAATTTAATAGCGCTTTGGTACATTTTTGGTGCCATTTGGTAACAGAAATGTCAGTCGCGCGTTCCGTCCTCTCTCTTCCCTTGTCTAAGATACTATGATCGGATTCCTGGGGTTAAATCCGGATCATTGATCCGGATCCAGATCACTGTTTCCGTAAAGGGCAAAGGCCTACTGGCTTAGGGTATCTTTTGTTAAAATCGCTAAGCACATATATGGAGCCACTATGATATAGTTTATATGCTGTCCTCTATGAATTTTTAACAGAACTCACCATGACAACATGGTACATAATTTATGCCGCCCATTGCCGGAACAGAAAATCCAAAACCTTGCAATCGTCTTGATAAGAAAGATTTGATGTGTTTTCTTGGCTTCGAGTTCTGCTTGTTCGTTGTGTCCTATGGCCACAGATTCAAACATGGCGAGTAGAGTCGGCCATGATTCAAACCAATCCACCCTGTACGTCATATATTTGGCAACGCTACAGTACATTCTGGGACATTTAAGCGATACACAGCTGACTGTCATTATAATTTTGTTCAACTGTCATCCTTGATTTTGTGATTACCTACTTTTGTGATTATTTTTGTGAATTGTGTAGTTTTATTTTTAATGTTTATCCAATGAATTTTGTGGGTACCAGTCAGTTTTTTCCAGATGTTTTTTATTAGCCAAAAACAGGTTCGTTATGGTTCCAATGCAATTTTTTCATCCTAAAAATATACTCCTTGTTACTATGATGTTCCTTTAGTTACATACAAATCGTTAATAACGAGATGATGAGCTATTTTTAGTGCTTTCAAGATACTGCATTCAAGAAGGAATAACTAATAAGATGAACCAGAAGCGCAAATCTGTATTCAAGAACATCTACCAGAGGCAGTATCTCACCAAACTACCAAAGCTGTCTGGAATCAGTAAAGGTGAAAGGTAAACAACATTATCATCAGTGACAGAATTCATCTGATTTGTTTACAGATGATGAGGGACTGGTCCAAAGATTAGATCTGCTGAAAAGTCTACCAATCCATGAAGGATGTGTAAACACAATTTGCTGGAATGAGACTGGGGAATACATACTATCTGGCTCTGATGACCAGCACCTTGTCATCACAAATGGATACGATTATAAAGTTAAAGCAAATTATCATACTAGTCATCGTGCAAATATTTTCAGTGCAAAATTTTTGCCATCCACTAATGATACTCAGATTGTTTCTTGTGCAGGAGATGGTGTAATTTTACACACAGGTAATATATAATTTTTCTCTAATTCAGCACATTATAAGCTAGAAAAGAGGCCTGTAGTCTTAATGTTGTCATTCCTCAACTGTTGTGATTTCAAGAGGACATTTGAAACCATAGAGAGGGAAAAGTTGTTAAGGAAATTACATCATTATGGATTCAGGGGACCAGTATATAAAATTTTCCAAAATTACTTAATGAATAGAAGTTAGATAACTAATATAGGAAACACTTTTTCGAGCGTCAAAAATATTTCAGTTGTAAAATTCAAATATTTGCTGAGGATACTTCGATATACATATCAAACACAAAATTAGACATTGTCTTGCAACTTCCAAATGATACTATTAAGAAAATTATGAATTGGTTGAATGTAAATAAACTCTAACTGAATGCTAATAAAACAAAATGTATGATAATAGATAAACATTTAAACAAAACACCAATTACTCTTTTGGTTAATAATGGCAAAATTGAAGTTACATCTATCAAATATCAGGGCATATATGTAGATAATAGATCAAAATTTTAAGAATTTTAAGATTTTTGAAAAAAAAACTCAATTAATTTGTTTTTTATTGGTTGCATATCGTCCCCTATCTCACGTAAAGACGTAACTGATAAAAAATTAAAAAATGAGATATGTCACTGGAAGGTGTACCATATGCACAGCTTTTTTCTCACGCAGTATCACAACTGTATAACTGCTTTATCTAAGCAGTGGTAGTATTTGTATTCCACATATCCACGACAATATTAACACAGTAAATGTCTTAGTTTCTTCTCTCTTGGAAAATTTATTGGATGCTAGTTACGCCTGTACGTGAGATTGGGGACGATATGGTACAGTATGTCATAAAAAGCATTTCATTTTTTTCTCCGATTTTTTTGGACACAGGAAAGCCGTGAAAATAAACAAAATATTTGAATTCTCCTAGGGCAGTGACGTCACTGCCCTAAAGGCGAACAGCCAATCAAAAGACAGATATGTGTGCTGTGTTGCCACATTCTGATGGCGCGCGAAATGCCTGAGCTGTACACGGGCTGGCTCATCTATCTTGTCTTCTGTTCCCGTCTGCGAGTCGGAACTGTTCTTGGCAATAATGCACTGCTGATGCTTTGCGTGGTTGGCACTGATTGGCTGAATTTGAATTTCTTTCTTTAAACTTTAGAATGGAATTACTAAAAAACAAAATGATGTAGAAAGTAATGAAATGCAGCAGTATGTTTATTTTTGTGTGCACTAAGTGGTTATAACAATTAAATCATTGATCTTAACCTTGTGATACTAATCCATTCAACATTGACTTATTTTATTTGACCTATTTATTTAAGCAATAGTTGCACTGAAAAAAAATCTTTTTTGCAGTAACTAAATTACAGAAGGGTTTGTTTTGCATTATTACAGTGATGCATATCTAATATATTCCCATTTTTTCAAAATTAGTGGAATGTACTATGCAACGTCGTAGTTTGTCACAAAAATTTTCCTAACTCCATAATTACCTGTTTTGAAAATTGCACCGAATAGAAGAGTTAAAACGCTAATTAAATAAAATGGAGTACATGTTGTGGCTACCGGTGTATCTGACTGTTGAGTGTTCATGATCGTTTAATTTTGTATGCTGTGCCAATAAAATGTTCTTGGATGATACATATTACATATTATTTGTATTCAGTGAAATTAAAATTGATTAATGCAATAAATAAGATTAATGAGACTATCATGTCGCTTAAAAATAATAAAAGTCCAGGACTTGATGGAGTGAAAGCAGAGCATTTAAAAATTATTGAACAATAGATTGCTAAGCCTTTAACTCATATTATAAACATAAGTTTTTCGTCAAGCAAATATCCTATAGCATTCAAAAAAGCACTTATAACTCCAGTTTTTAAAGCAGCTGATAAGCTAAATGTAACTAACTATCAACCTATTTCAGTAATATCTAATTGAGCGAAAGTCTTTGAGAAATTGTTAGAAAAATGGATGTGCAATTATTTAGAAAAATACAATGTATTATCAAAAAATCAATATGGGTTTTCAAAAGGCAAATCAACGACAGATGCTATTTTATCGATAATAAATGATATAAATAAAAACATTGATTTAAAAATTCCGAATACTTGCGTATTTGTTGATCTTGCAAAGGCATTTGACACTGTTAGTCATGTGCAGTTATTAGGCGTATTAGAAAGAGCTGGATTCAGAGGAACGTCATATAAATTAATAAAAAATTATCTATCAAACCACGAACAACTCGTTAAACTTTCAGAAGTACATAGTCATGAACGAATTGTCAAATACGGCGTTCCTCAAGGCACAGTTCTTGGACCGTTATTTTTCAATATATATCTGAATGACTTATTCAAATTAAAAAGTGAGGGTAAAATAGTTAGCTTTGCTGATGACACTGTCATATTATACCTATCAATTAATTGGATGAATTTACAACATGACATAGAAAACGACTTGAAACAAATATGACAATGGTTTAGCAGCAGGTTACTAACTATAAACTATAATAAAACCCACTTTGTCGCCTTCAACTCATATACAAATTATTTACCAAATTATACTTCTCAGTTCGCTTTCGTTTAATATGGGTAGAGAACATATAGAAATACAAAGATCACCCAATACCAAATACATAAATATATAGAGAATATATAGTACCAATACTAGTGTACTAGTACTAGTATGCTATGATTCATCTGACAAGACCTAAATTACCTGGTTATACAAAACCCCCTAATTAGACTCAAAATTACATAATTATGATCCTTTACCTAGTTATACAAAACACCCTAAGTTGACTCAACATTACAAAATTATGACACTTGACCCATCCTGCAACCAGGTGTATGACTGTTTTTTGTTAATGTGGTCTTGGGTGACACGTTATCTATGTTTGCCGTGCAGTGCTTTCTGCGACCAGGTGTTTATTTTTTCTTGTTGTGATTGGATATGTATGTGTCTGCTACATGATCTGGACTAGAGAGGTTAAGTGGTGTATAGATTTTGTCTGTTTTTACTATTGCCTTATGTAAGTTAGTTTGTTTGGTGTGGAAGAAATGTCTGAGTGTTTATATTTGTGTTGTGCGAAGTGACTGAATGTCTATAATTCCTTTGCCCCCTAGTTTTCTGTCTATGGTAAGCCTCTCCTTGCACGCGTTCGGATGTGATATTCTGTGTTTTGTGAGTTCTGTTCGTATAAGTATATGGATGTTTTCTATGACCGTGTGTGATCACTTGAGGATGCCAAAGGAGTATATGAGTACCGGTGTCGCAAATGTATTAATGGCTTTTGTGAAATTCTTCGAATTCAATTTTGTTTTTAATAGTTTAATGAGGCGGTAATTATTATTATTACTACTATTCCCTGAAATACCTGATACTCCACTGTTTCACTTGCTGTTTATATCTTCATTTTTATTTTAATACTATTAACATTTTTCTTTTCTCTTGCATCAACGTCCTTCACGAAGGTATTACAGAAATGGTGAAAGCACACACAACTTCATGCCCCGCTACCGCCCCCCACCCAAGACTGAGGTCTGGATACGCCCCTGTCTTCCTCATTTATTGTACTATTTTATATACTGCAAATGAAGCCATATTTTCAAAATTACAAGTGTTGCAAAATAAATAAATAAGCTATATGTTACAAGAACTTCAGTAGTTGAATATAAAAAATTTAATTCGGAATTTTACATTGTATCTAATTCTCATTTTCATATTTAGATTAAAAAATCATATATTGCCAGAAATTTTTGAGAATTATATAGAATTAAACAATCACTATCATAACTATTTAACTAGAGGAAATATCTAGATTTTCACCTACAAGTTTGCAATAGCAATATGACAAATAAATCAGTGTTCCAAAAAGGGTCATACAAATTTATTAAATTGGAAAATAATATTAAAAGAAGTACCAATTTGGAAGAATTCAAGACAAGATTGAAAAATTATTTCTTGGATATACAAAATTTATAGTGATATAATCTTATGAATGTACTAGCGAATTAAGATATTTGTTAGTTTCTTGGTAACAAATATTTTGTAGCAGTTATGCTAAATAAATCTATAGAACTAATACTACTACTACATCATGTTGATAGAACATAGAAACTTTAAGACCCTCTTCATAATGCACAATATGGTATTGTTATGTTTGATCCTGAGGACATATGCATGTACTAGTTTATTAGCACACAATTTTATGTTTTTTTTTATAAATATTTCTCTATTTTCAGATCTCAATAGACCACAGGAAACATATGATAGTCAATTTAACTGCCATGCAGGTACCACTACATATGAGGTAATAACAATTCCTCATGACCCTTTCTCATTTTTGAGCTGCGGAGAAGATGGTACTGTACGCTGGTTTGATTTAAGAACAAAATCTAGGTATGTATACTATCTTTTTCCAAATCATCAATAAATTTGCGATTTGTGATTTTAGGGAAGAATACGTCTTTCAATTTTAATGATAACCTCTTCTAATGACAAATATCCTATTGTACTGGAAAATAATAGTTTACATTGTATCTTAAAACGTTTTAAAACGTAGCTTTGTGGCTTATTTATTGTTTGTTCTTCGTATAGTTTTGGCTACTTTGTGTGAGAGAGGTCAGTCAACGTCTTGGGTGAATCTGTATCACAAAAAAATGACAGTAGTTTTCCACAAGTGAAGACTGTCAAGGTCCTTGGTAATCAGATTAGATTAGATTAGATGGTCTTTATTTGGCGGGACTTATTATAAATTCATTCAGGATAATATGTACTAATTTGTATAGCTTAGGATTCAAATCATTAATCTCAAAGGGAAGGGGTCATTGAGTCTAAATTACTGTTTAGCTCTAAAGAAGTAGGTAATATTATCAGTTTTCTCATAATTGTTGATGTTAATAAACAGTATGAGATACATCATTAAAGATTAGTGTAAATGTCATGATGTTCCCAATGCTATGGGCGCCTAATATCTATAAAACAACTAAATTTATTGAGAAATTTAGAAAACAGATTTATTCTATTTAACAATTCTATCAATTCACATGATATGTTTGTTTTATCCAGCAGCTTTGATTCATATATCTTGTAGCTGCTACAAACAGAGATGTAACGAAGACATTATAATATCATGCCAAAGGGCTGTGACTGCTTTAGCTATCAGCCCTACCACTTCGTACCAACTTGCCATAGGCTGTGCTGATTCTATGGTACGAATCTACGATCGTAGGAAGCTGAGCACTCAACCAGGAGGTATGATTCTATAATTCTAATTTCAGACAAAGGAACCCTGATCGCATAAATCTCCAGAAATATGACAAACATTTTTAAATTAAAAAAATGCTCAACGCTGTGTCCCAGGACGAATCCCGAAAACTTTGAGGGATGATTTCTGACACCCACTTATGTTAACTTATGTTATAATATGCTTAATTCTTAAAGGTGGATTCCCATTAGAGCAGGCAGCGCGTCGCAGCGTAGCGCGGCACAGTAAAATGCTGCGTCCAGTTGCCTACATGTTATTAAATGACACCATTCCTACTTAAGCAGCGCAACGCCGCGCGGCGCAGCGCGTTAGCAAGCAGCGAAATTTTTGTTCCTTCCTAGGCATTGGAAAGCAGCATGCTGCTTATTAGCGCGCTGCTCTGCTAGCTGACGGACAAGTGTGAATTGATTTAAGCATCAAATACATTGCAGCTACCGACACCGGTAAAGGTTTTTCAGTTGCAAAAAGAGTAGTTGCACCAGAATGGACGGCGAAAAAATTGAAAGCCTGATTTTACTCGTTAGTGAATATACAGAATTATATGATATGAGTAATAGAAATTATAGTAACCTAAACAGAAGAGAGAATATATGGTCTGAAATCGGGAAAAATATTAATGAGAATGGTAAGTTGGCATTAATAAAGCATGTAAAACAAAAGGCCCGTTCGCGGAGCAATCCCTGACGAGTTCAGAGTATTTCTTATTGGTTAAAATCAATTACAACCTAACTACAGTCCGGTTTTATATGCATTTTATCCAATAAAAAACGCTTTGAGTGATATCATCTGATGACGTAGTAGACGTCTCCTCCGCAGCCAGCATTGTCACCGGAAAAACTAAAATTATTTTTGCTGCTGGTTGGTTCGATTGCTGCTAAATGCTGCTCAAGTGAGAATACAATTTTAAAAACGCTGCTTGTGCTGCGCCGCGCTGCGCTGCGATGCGCTGCTTGATGCTGCTCAAATGGGAATCCACCTTAATTGCTAAAAAGGTGAAATGCCCTTAATTATATAGCGAAATGGTTAATATCATATTCGTACGGTACAAGCAATACGACCATATGATAGCTGATGTAAACAATCAATCAACAAAAACAAATATAAAAGTGCTACCAGAAAATGCCAAAAGAAAACCGACTGCCAGCGGGATTTGAACCTGCGCCCCCGGAATTCTAGTCCCACTGGCAGTCTGTTTTTTCCGGCATTTTCTGGTAGCACCTGGATTTGAGAGCCCGACATGCGGGCAATTGCATGAAACATGGTAAAAACAAATATACCTGTTACGGTACTCCTTCTGAATAACCTTCTCCGTTTTTTCAAGGAATTCCCAAAAGTGAAATAAGGTGGACCACACACGTTTCAGTTATCTTTACAACCAAACTTCAAATGTTGATTTCTCTATAACAAATGCGAATTTCAGAATAATTCCTTTTGATACCGGCTTCACACTAGAATTCCGGAGGCGTGGGTTCAAATCCCGCTGGCAGTCGATTTTTTTTTTCGGCATTTTCTGGTAGCACCTTTATTTGAGAGCCCGACATGCGGGCAACAGCATGAAACATGGTAAAAACAAATATACCTGTTAGGGTAATCCTTCTGAATGACCTCCGTTTTTTGCAAGGAATTCCCAAAAGTGAAATAAGGTGGGCGACAAACGTTTCATTTATCTTTACAACCAAACTTCAAATGTTGATTTCTCTGTAACAAATGCGAATTTCAGAATAATTCCGTTTGATATCGGCTTCACACTATGAAACATAAGTGCAATTTCTTATTTCGGGGTTCGTCCTAAGACACAGTGTATAGCTAAAAACACTGTTCAACCGACCAGGAAGTAACAGGATAGCTGCATATTTGCTTCTCAGCAAAAGGTACTTCCGTTTGTCAGACAAAAATTCAAAAAGCAAATGTATTCGGAAACTGTTTCTTTTGTGTATATTGTGACAGGAAAGTGCACACTTTTTGTATAAAATTTCTTACAAAAAATGGAATTCACATTATAGACTTCACTAGATGACTTATTCATTTTTTATGATCAGTTTCTGTATGCCCCTCACATAAATAAATATTTCAGAACATTTGCTAGCTCAACCATTCTGTACATTTGTGGCTCCTCACTTTGGTACTGATAGACATTATAGGATCACATCACTAAGTTATAGCAATGATGGGCAAGATATGTTAGTCAGCTACTCCAGTGACTATCTGTATCTATTTAATGTTAAGGTAAGTGCAAGAGTTTTTGTGAGACTAGTTATCTAGCATGAATTGAAGCCATGTACTACGCTGATTGTAATTTTTTTATGGATCTTATTTTATAAAAAATATTCAGAACATTCAGAAGATCTGCAGATTACTTGTTTTCACTGTTGTCTTTTAATCCCAGTAAGTACCCAACATTTCGCTTCAATAATTATGATTGAAAATTAAGCGAGACATGCTGTAATTACCATGAATACTCAAATATTTAGTAGTTGTAGTAGTATAGATTTCCTAATCATAACTTCTACACTACAACGGTTACCAAGAATAGAAACTATAATTCGGGTACATGCATTCGTTTTATAAGATTCTATCACTATAAATTTTGTATATACAAGAATATGTTTTTCAAAATCATAAAACTGAATACAAGGCGGCATGTTCAACCATACAATACGCCACATAACTCTGACGTCACCTTCTGTCAATGTCAGCGTTCTGTATCCAAACAAAATTATGTCCAACCTAAAAACCCATAAGGGATTATAAAATATAAAAGCCGTGTATTAAGTTGAAGCTTACGACGGAATAACGGAGAAACATGCCAAATTATCTAACAAACCTTGGAAAAATGACGGTTTTAGGTTAGAATGGCGATAACAGACCTCAGTATACGTAAAATCCTCAAACTGAAACACTGTAAAACGCTTAAACAATCCTTATTGATGATAAAACAGCGCAAGAAATCGCAAAGGTACAAAAACACCTACAAACTATTTTTCACATATGCTAAATGTCATATAAAGAAAAGTTGTTTATCTAAATATCTACAGGAATTAACCAACCACAACAAGACAGCGTTCTGTGACATATTCAGTGATGTGGCGTATATGATAAAAGCGTCAACACCTACCTCATGTACATATTTTTTCAATAAGATTGCTTTTTTCATCTTGATCTTGATCTTTGATCAGGGGAACACTACAACTGAATTGAAGAAGACACGAAAAAAGTCATCATGGGACAAAATTAAGGCTGTGACTGGTAAAAGAGAAAGATTGTCCCCACCACCAGTGAGAAGATTGCGTCTGAGGGGTGATTGGTCTGACACAGGGCCAGATGCTAGACCTGAAAGAGACACAACTACAACCGTCAGTAAGTTTTTCGAAAGATTATCCGATTATCTTGAGGTACACTATCCACACTATTAGGATAGATGACAGTTACTTGCACTTAATCAAGGCATGCTAAATTCTGTTCTGTTGTCGTGACGTTTGCAGATTGCATAAAAACCTTGTAACCGTTTTATTATAAACTATTTTGTTAGGAAATCACTTTGCACTTTGTACCTGCACCCATCTATTTTATTTTTATCTATTTTTTATTTGTAATTGTTATACAAACTGTGGTCACCCTTGAAGGATATACCTTGTATAAGGGTGTTGACAGTACACAATATTTTCACAATATATTTGAATTTTGAGGTTCTCGTTGTTGATAGTTATTTCAGTGGTTCCAATCTACCTTTTTGGTATCTGCAAAATCTCCCATACAACTAACAAAGAAGGTACAGGTTCCAAGGAATGCTATTCATACTCATGAGTACGGAAACCTCCAGAACAATTTTTCAATCGCTGGATATTGTTGGAATAGCGTTCAATTTCAATCGTTTGCATGTACTATTTGTAAACATTATTGGCTCAAAATGCATACTGCCCAAGTGCACAGCCTGTAACTTTGGCACAATCTGTTAACATCCAGGCCATCTAAATCTTCTGTTTGACTCTGCATGTCCTCTCCACGTTCCACAAGACGTTAATATATTGAACCATCACGCCACAGTATATTCTACTAAAGTTTCTTATGATAAAACCCTTAAAAAAGAAAAGCTCTGAATGAAGTCTTATTTCTTAGTTTTTGAAAATCGCTATGGGTAATTGCCATTACCTCAACTGTGCTAATAAATGAGTAGCTTCCATATATATAATTCTACGGCTAAACAGCAAATGAAACAATGCTAAAAATGATGACAAACTATTCGAAGGTCCGTACCAAAACGCAAAACATCTTGAATGACAACTCTCATTAGTGACTACTACGCCTCGTTAAACATGAAACCTACAATGCCATGACACTGCCGTGCCGCCGCTGTTGAAATCAGAACAAATGCGCAATAGCGAATAGCGATGCGCAAAAGGATCGGCGCAGAGCATCCCCAGACCTTGAAAATGACAGGTGTTTGTTTGTTGAGCCGTGGATGTACCATAATATCAACAAACATATAAACTTTATCATTCTTGAGGTGCTTTTTTAATGTTTCCTTCCTAAGATTTAGGTCAGGCCAGGCCCCAGTTGCAAGCCACACTGATGCAGCGCATGACCGACGTTCTGTCACGTATGCTGAACGACCCTATGACAAGAGCAGCCCTCAGCGCTGGAGGCGAAGACTCTGTCGATTCCGATGAGAACTCCCAGAGGATATTAGAATCGCGCGAGACTGAATCGGCAGCAACTGCTTCCTCTTCGAATGAAGACGGCAATGCCATGGAAACTGATCAGTCGGGACAGAGTCAGAGGTAATATAATAGAACCCAGATCAAAAAAACAATAATAGTAATGACTTTATTACGTCATATATTGTAACAGATGTATAAAAGGCCAAGTCTGGCCAAATGGCCACTTAAACTTAACCATAGTGTATACAAAACAGGTGTACTAATGCATTTCGTTACGCATTTCTGCATCATTTTGTTTACTAGTAATTCCATTTTAAAGTTTAAAAAAAGAAATTGAAATTTAGCCAATCAGTGCGCATTATAGATCAGCAGTGCACTGTTGCCTCGTTAACTACCAAATCGTGATATTGACCCTATTTCCACCGGACAAAATTCTGTTTCATGATTTGTCTTCTGTCGGCTGTGTCACATGAACAAAAGTTCTGGGTGAAAAAGCTTTAATGGATTGTGCAATTGTCTGTCCAATGAAGTTAAACGTAACCTTATAATTTTATAAATTTCCTGTCTCGGGTCAAAGCTTTTGTTGACTTTAGTTATTGCGCAGTGATTGATTGATTCCTTGGATTTGAGAAGTTTACAGTTTACACGTTGGTTGATACTCATCACACGTAGCCATTACTGCCGTATTGATCTCTACCTAGGAAACACGAACCTTTCAACCGAATATATATCAATCACATTAGTAAAGTCTGATGTGTTTCTTGGAACGTGTGGAAAATCCACGAAAGATCCCATAAAGGTTTGCATTGAACATTAGAAACTCAAGTTTATTTTTATTTTCATATAATAAAATGGAAAAGGTATGCTTTGTGCCTTCATGCCGGAAGAACTTAACTGACATATTCTGTGCTATTCCAAGAAATACTAAACAGCGTAAATTGTCGTCTCTGCAATTGGAAAAGGAGATATACCTAAAGTTCATATTACTGTTGCAAAGATGTAGATATAATATTATTATATTACTGCAAATGTCATTCAAATATTTTGAAACTTAATACCAAGTTTTCACCTTTTTCATCTCTGTATTGAAGAACTGAATATTATTTACGTAGGTAGTCATTCACCATATCCACGTCAACCTTAGGCAGATTATCTGAATCGGTTTTAGTGAATCCACTATCTACTTTACTCGACCTTGTTGTTTATAAGAAAGTAATTAAAAAACGTAACTAGCGTAACTATACAATAAAAAGGGAACGCGCCCCTCAACGACTGACATGCAACTGTCTCCAATGAAGTGACGGCAGTGAAGGGGCAGATCACGAACCTTAACCTAGATCACGCTCATTGAATTACGGATCAATAAAACGGGATCACAAGACAATATACCTACGTAGTACGTACGACCTTAGATCAGGTAAAACCAATGAATTCGAATGGGTTAGAAAAAGCAACCCCCATGCTCTAACAGGCATGTGAGTGTGCCCAAGATCCCGTTGTTATTATTTACTGCGTTCATAAACACGATATTATTTTTTACAGAAATCTGCCAGATTTAAATTTTATGGAATTGTTTAAAATAGTCATTTACCACTTGCACTGTTAAAAGAAACGATCAACCAAAACAAACTAGCTATTTATATTATGGCTCTAGACGAGTGCTATTATTTTTAGGATTGTTATCTGCTTTCTGTACAATGGGTATATGGGTTTATCAGCGATTCAACGGTCAGTGTGCCAGCTGCCGCGAGGATTGTGGGCACAAACAAAAACCCTTGTTTACTTCTTCTAACCTATTCCAATTTGTTGGGTAGAACGGCAACACGGCACACATTTGTCTTCCGATTGGCTGTTCAAATATTTTCCTCGTTTTCTCGGCTATCCCGTGCCCAAAAAAATCGCTGAGAATTTTGAGATGATTCTTATAGCATACTCAATCATAAATACAATGCAATCATGAAAAATGCATGATACTAGTCCATTGTTGAATATCAGTTAGTACCAATAAGCCTTTATATAAGATCAAGTGTGTTGTAGAATCAAACTGCATTATACGAAAGGGATCTTTAAAACATGGTGGTATGATGTGATGGTATTAAGAATGTGGTTTTCTTGTGCTTTGTATTTCATGCACTGGTGGAAAAGAAATAATCTTATCGTAGATATAGAAATAGAATTTACAAATTTTTGTAAAAGACAACTGAATTGTAAATATTTTCGATCATGATCGTACTTAAGCACATCATGAATTTTCACGCAAGGTAGGTTATGGTACCATATACATAGGCTACCAGTTTTACATAATGTATGGCCACAGCATAGTAAACAATCAGAACAATAGTTCAGGTTAGCGGAAATTACACGCGCATCCCCCTTTTGGATGATTATTTGTAGGGATGCTAACGATACTTCGATACTTGTACTTCTGCACTAATATCGCGTATTTTTATCTTATATACTTTTTGAGCGATTTCAAGCTGGTGTCGCTGCTTTTCTAGCGATATCGGTAGCGAAAATAATTATATTGAGGCGTGTAATCAATTGCACAAAATTCTCCTTACGAACCAAACGCGCCTACTTGGCTAAAAAATATCGAATTGGTATCGGTATCGACATTTTCATTTTCGCATCTCTGCCCAGACTTCACACCCGTAAAATCATCCCAAGGTCAAATTCTGTGGGAACCATTTTTATATAGAAAATCCTCAGCGATATTCTGCTGGTTGTTTACTATGCTGTGCCTAAGCGCTCCACACTCTGCGCTTTCTATCTCAAAATCTGTTCGGCGTATAAAAAATGTAAAAAAAAATTATAGAGGATTTCATTTTCTACATTTGTTATAATTAAAGCAAATACGATAGGAAACGAAGAAAACGAGATATTCTCAAAAAACTCAGTGACCAAAAGTCCTAACATTGAGAATAATGAGTTTATATCACTTGTATTATGTTTTACGTCATCCTTTAACAGCCTGACTTTGTGTATGTGTATTGCATGGATTGGTTTTGTTTTTCAGCACCACTGAAACCTCCACTACTAACCAGGAAACTAACCAATCAACATCAGAGACTTCCACTCCCGGTTCAAACCGATCATATATGACCAGTCACCTACACAATCACTTGACAGCGTTGAGAAATCTACGCGTAGGATTCATTGAACAGCACGGTGCGGAGCCCTCCGTCAGTTTTAGGTATACCTAATTTTATTTTGTACACTTTTAGACCCTAAGGGCTATATTCCTAGTCATCCCTCAACTGTACACTTCTTTATTCATCTGTTTCATAGGGCCGTCATAGTCGTCATTTGGGTAATACTTAAGGTTCTCTTGAATAATACTCAAGAGATACTTAAGGTCCATATTCATAGTCATTCCTTGAGTAATATTTAAGGTTCCCTTAAGTAACAGTAAGGGATACTTAAGGGGCCTGGGTATACGCAGTTATACATACAGGGTGAGTTTTTAGTACCGGCTCGGTCGATAACTCCACTACTGTAGAAGATAGCGAAAAAAGTTGTATATAAAAGTTGTAGCCACGGATATGCTCCTTGCTCGGAAAATATTTTGATTTACAGGGTGATCCGTAACTACGTGGTGATGCAAACATGCATTTTTCTAAATGAGACACCCTATATATTACTCCATATTTAAATTCTACTAATGATTTCCGTTCTTCCGATATAGGGTATTGTTACATTATACAGGGTATTTCAAAAGTTATGACCATTTTTGTATCCAAATCGCTGTCAAATGAACGTACTGTATATCAAAAAGTGGTGAATAAAAAATATTTTTTTTTACACGGATGGATAAAAAATATCATCTAGTCTTAAAATCGGCTATAAAAAAAAACCCGCGACGCATATTCGTATACAGGGTGATGTAGAATGAAAAATCCAGATTTTCTCTTTTTTTTTAAATGTAACCCCCAATATTTTATTATCCCA
Source organism: Callosobruchus maculatus (assembly GCA_951848785.1). Classification (NCBI taxonomy): domain Eukaryota; kingdom Metazoa; phylum Arthropoda; class Insecta; order Coleoptera; family Chrysomelidae; genus Callosobruchus; species Callosobruchus maculatus. The sequence goes on along the minus strand of CATOUR010000064.1, from coordinate 526,275 downwards.
AAGAATTGCTCTTAATATGCTCTTTCATCTTTGTATAGCACTTGTATCTACAACCATCATTTTCCGAGATATTTCGATTTTTCGGTAAATTTAAAATATAGCTTCTATTTGTGTACTGAAATTTATTTATTTTGACAAAGTACTGTCGAATTTGTTTTTTGTTTTACGAACAACTAAATTATAAGGTCATGGTACTATTTGATGAAGTCAAAATCCTAAATTAACGAGATAATAAAGTCAAGTATGCTGAAGAACCAATTTTGTAGGCGTGATGCATAATTATCAAGCAGATTTATCAGGTAGGCTTTGAAAAATTGACAGTTCTCATAACCTGCTCAACAATTCTGTACTGTGTGAAAAACCAGCTTTAAAAATTAATTTTTCCATTGGGGGTATTTAGGAGAATCTTGAGAGATTGCCTACTTGCCTCTAGAGTATATCAACTATGAACAGAAATATCCAGAACGGAGGCACTCTAAAACTAATACGTTTGAAAGATTGGAGAATCGTTTTATTTGGACTGTGTCGTTGAATATTTCATAGCCTACCTGATAGATCTGCTTGATAATTACGCGTGACGCCTATAAAATTGCTTCCTCAGCACACTTGACCTATAATATCTCGTTAATTCCGTGTTTTGACTTGATCGAGTACTATTATGGCCTTATATTTAAGTTGTTCATTGAGCAAAAATAAAATTTGATAGTATTTTCTCAAAATAAATCAATTTTAGTAACCAAACAGAAGGTATATTTGAAATTTGTAGGAAAATCGAAATATCTCAGAAACTAATGAATGCAGCCATAATAAGTGCTGTACAAAAATCAAAGAGCATAATAAAAACAATCCTTTGGTATAATAAAATATTGGGGGTTACATTTAAAAAAATAGAGAAAATCTAGATTTTGCATTCTGCATCACCCTGTATACGAATATGCGTCGCTGGTTTTTTTTATAGCCGATTTCAAGACCGGATGATATTTTTTATCCATCCGTGTAAAATGATTTTTGCTTCATCACTTTTTGATATACAGTACGTTCATTTGACAGCGATTTGTATACAAAAATGGTCATAACTTTTGAAATACCCTGTATAATGTAACAATACCCTATGTCGGAAGAACGGAAATCATTAGTAGAATTTAAGTATGGAATAACATATAGGGTGTCTAATTTAAAAAAATGCATGTTTGCATCACCACGTAGTTATGGATCACCCTGTATAAATCAAAATATTTTCTGAGCAAGGAGCATATTTGTGGCTACAACTTTTATATACAACTTTTTTCGCTATATTCTACAGTAGTGGAGTTATCGACCGAGGCGGTACTAAAAACTCACCCTGTATATGTATTTGCCATGTTAAAACAAGGATTCCCATTTTGAACAGAACTCACTTGTTTTTCAAAGTACATACACAGTACTTCAGAAGGTAATAATTAACACCTTAATGAATGACAATTATTTGCGATTTTCTCAAAAAAGTTTTTTAGTGTGCAACAAAAATTTGCAATGCAAAATCATACATTCTTCAAATGTCTGTAATTTAACAACCAAACGCGATATCAAAAAAGGACAAATAGGTGACAAAGCGCAAGCTTTCTTCTTCAATTTGCTGTTTGAATCATTACTGTAAGTTTAAAGGTAACGTCAGGAGCTTGGAAATGCGAAATTCATTTTTATAGTTACCTTTGGACCTTCTGACCTTACCTTCGGATTTTTGGACTTATCTTCCCTCATCTTAGACTCACATACTGGAGAAAAGAAACAGGCGGCCACGCCTCCTCGCTAACACGGGAATACGTCTTTTCTTGGATTCTCAATTTCGCTTGCTATACCCTAGACCCTTAAGGGACTCTCAAGTGTGGATTTTCCTTCTGTATCTTTTTCAATTGGCGGCGTTATCATATTTTAAATATAAGTCAATTTGTTATGCCTATACCTGCGCATTTTGATGTTTTCTGTTGTCTCTTTTTGTTTTGTGACAGTGTTTTGTGTTTTGTGGCGGACATTTTTCCGGATGTGACAGAAACTGACAAAACTGTACTCCAAAATTAACCTACAAAATCGCCTTGACTGCAATGAAACGTCATGTTAACATGTTATGTTGACGTTTCGTTACTTGAGCATTACTCAAGGGAGCCTTACGTAAGGGGCTCCCAAAACACAAAGCCTTACTTAAGGGACCCTCAAGTATTAAAAGACCCTTAAGTGTCGACTATGAATACGGCCTTAGTCAACAAATATGTCTACCTTACGAGAGCAAGGAAAATATTTGGCAACGTTGTGCTCTGTCAAATATAAGTGTTTTTTTAACGTATACCCGTTTTACATCAGCAATAAATTTATGGGTTCAATGATGGATTCACTTCGTGGGCAAATTTGACAAGTATAAAACAGAAATTTGACGTCAAATATGTCCATGGAGTCTTCATGCATTTAGAACCTGCTCTAATTTTCTGTCAAGTTTGACGTCGAATTCTGTAGTGACAAACATCTCTGTATATTATTAATCATTTTCTAAATAAAACCATATGAGAGCAACAGAGATTTTGTTGGTTTTTTGTGGTTTTGTTCACTTGATGTAAACGCAATCACTTTGACCTTGAAGAAGACCATGGATTAATCCATAATTAAATTTGCGAAGAAATCGTAGATGTAAAACGGGTATTTTGCTTGTACGAGTAGATTTTGATATCTTCTGTTATCTGTTTTGTTTTTTACCGTTTGGTGTGCGGTGTTGCGTAATAACAAAACCCTTTGCACCCTTGGAAAAAAAATCCTGTGAAAATCTACGACACTTTGAAATTTGTGTCGATTTCAATATCATAACCAAACCAAATCGGTCGAGGAAAAAAGGGGTTTCAGTCGACTCGTTTTGATGTCCTGACTCGAATTGTATCAATCGATAGACTGAAGAAACATTTATTTTGATTGTCGATGGAAAATTACGCAAAAAAGGTTTCCGAGGGCCTGAGGCCTACCCCGTCACGCTTTGACAAAACCCTATTCACGCAACTGCACGATTCGTTTCCATTTTCAGATATTCTCAGCAGAGCACATCCAATTCAACAATTAGCTTGAGTGTTGGGCGTGAAGTGAACAGAAACTGTGAGAACGAAGGCAACACTTCAAACGCGTCTGCCAACACAGAAAACCAGGAAAATGTAACTAATAACAAGACTGAGGAACAAATGGTAATATTATTTATAATGTGGACATACCATTTTAATAAATTTCCTTTTTACCAGCATACTAGTGACGTCGAGCTGGATTTCGATGACGAAGATGAGAACGATACATTTTCGGGACAGACTGAGGATAAACTTGAAGAGAAAATAGATGTTTATGAGGCTGAGATGAAAATGAAGTATACTGGGCATAGAAATGCAAGGTAACTTCAATGTTAAAGAGCAGTTTTGAATCTAGAGACATTAAGAATTAATTATTGCTATTTTATCGATCTACCAGTCTGTTTACTTCACATACGTTTGAACATCTTTCACGAGATCTTTCATATTTTTGTTTTTTTTTTTGTAATTACTCCTGCAACACTGGGTGGATTTGGAGAAACCGTAAACATTTTAAGTCCTGATAACGACGATAGCAAATTCATTGATATTAGATCAATAATTTCCAATTTATTGAGGTTATGTTATATTCTTACTCTGCAGCCACTGGTTGGAATTTCGAAAACTATCAAGCTTTTCTTGCTATAGCAGTAACATACTACCTAATATCCTATTTTCCGAATTTATACCGATTCGTCGCAATGTTTATAGATTTTCAACAATTTTTCCCAGTATTTATAGATCTTTATTTAGTATTCAGCAGTTGTCTCAATTTTCCTCGATTTTATAGAAAGGTTTTAGGTTTTGTAAATATACAGGGTGGTCCAATAAGCGCTCTGTGCTCTCTAGCGGCCTTACCGTTTAAATTAGAAAAAAATGGCATTGATAAGAAACGTTTCTTTTCATATGGTGCACTTGTAGAAAATAATTTCAAAGATGGCGGACATCCGGGTATACCGGAAGTAGATATCGACTTTCTTATTTTAAATAGAACACCCTGTACACCCTGTATAATATTACGTTTCTGAATTCAGCATCGATTTTTAGGACCAATTTGCTAACCGTAGTTTATGTCTACTAAGCTTATTTTCGAAGTCATTCATCAATCTTTAGAAAATTTGACGTTTGTAGTACTTTACAAAAAATAGTAATATCTCGAAAACTAAGCAAGACAGAAAGATGCGGTTTTCGGTTTTAAAATGAGCAGGAAACATACTTGTGTCTCAGTAAGATATTTTTCTCAAAGGCACATTATATCAATAGACTAATAATTTTGAAATTTGGAAAGTTTAAAACGTTAAAACTTTTTTTTCAAATGGGATGGTATGATAAGTTTTACATCAGGGGATGCGAAATTATATTCGCTTTGACTTTCATCTAAGCCATGTGTGGTTCTATCTTCGACGATTTTCAAGATATTTACGATTTTGTAATCATTCCTTACTGACGCGTAGGAATTGGTACAATCATAGGTGGCGTGGCTCGCAGAAAAAATGGAGTCAATTTGATTGACTCAGTACTTCCTACACATAATGATGATACTATTTTATTATATCTCCATTGTATGAAGCTCTAGTTAGAAATTCCCTTTCAATCAAATCATCGCCCATTCGTCCGCCAAAAAAACATCCAACGCAACGTTTCTTCTGCAGGCTTCAACTGGACGATGCGAAATGATTAGGAGCCTCCAAAACGCCTAAAAACAAAGTTTGAGCTGTTTTAGTTTTTTTATTATTGCTGCACCGCCACTGACATGATTTTTCTAAAACATACGCGCGTTCCATCTTCGCCGCGGTAGTAATACTGTGTCAAAATTTCATTAAAATCAATTCAATTATTTTCGCATTACGAAATATTTAACGATCTAAAACAATACTCGTATGTATACCTACATCACAAATTCTAAGTCCCTTGGTTTGTATAATAAGCAAGACAATGGATGGACCCAAAAAAAGTATATTATGCCGCTAGGTTTTTCATGCACAGGTCAATGGACAGCCCATTATAAATACAACATTCTTTTTAGTTTTACAACCCCCCACCCTCCAACCACCCCAAATTTACCCCCCCCCCCCCCCCCCCCCAAAAAAAAGTGGAAAATGATCAGTAACTCCTAAAACGCCTAAAAACAAAGTTTGAGCTGTTTTTATATTTTTGGTATTTTTATTATTGCTGTGCCGCCACTGACACGATTTTTTCAAAAGATACGCGTTTTCCAACCTCGCCGCGGTAGTAATACTGTGTCAAAAGATCATTAAAATCAATTCAATAAGTTTCGCGTTACGCAATATGGAACAATCCAAAGCAATACTTGTATGCATACATCACAAATTCTAAGTCACTTGGTTTCTATAATGAGCAAGGCAATGTTCTTATGGACCTAAAAACGTATATTATGCCGCTAGGTTTTTCATTCACAGGTAAATGGTCTCACCCACCCCAAATTCACCCCCACCCAAAAAAAGTAGAAAATGATCAGGAACCCCTAAAACGCCTAAAAACAAAGTTTGAGAAATATTTGAAAATTTTTGTTTTTTCCTAATTACTCCGCCTCCTGTACAACGATTTCCAAAATTATGGGAACATTACCTACTACGACCCCACAACATATCGCTACCCAAATTTCATCACAATCCATGCTGCGGTTACTGAGATTATGACGTTAGAAAAACGCCAACAGACAGACAGACCGACAGACAGAGCGACAGACAGACCGACAGACAGACAGGCTGAGAGACAGACAGACCGACGGAAATGAGTGACGTGGATTTTCGTTATGTAGACGTCATGAAACGCCCAAAAAGCTTATTATTTCGAAATCGATAATTTTCGCGATTACAATACTCCCCTCACCTATCGGTGTGGGAAGTAAAACAATTGGCTGGAGACTTTTCATCCAAAGTGTTTCTGTTACAAACATGTGCAGGCGCTCCATCTAACTGTAACCACATTATTCTTAAAAAACTCCACTGTATTCTGTATGCGGCCATTTTTGCCTCTGCCTCTATGTAAATGTCAAGAAGCGTTCAGCAGTACCTCCAATGCTGCTGCTGGTCATACCAGACTGGAGTTTATGAATTTGACCGGCGTAGTTATCTTCTAATGTGGAATTTGGTAATAGACGAATGTATTTTTACGAATGGACGGCAGTGTCTATATGTATTATTCATTTTTCTCATCTGGTGTGTAGGACGATGATCAAGGAGGCCACGTTCTGGGGCGACGACTACGTGATGTCCGGCTCCGACTGCGGTCACGTGTTCATATGGGAGAAGAGCACCGGCAAATTGAAGATGTTGCTGCGCGCCGATCAGCACGTGGTCAACTGCCTGCAGCCGCATCCGGTGTTGCCGCTTCTCGCCACCAGCGGCATCGATCATGACGTCAAACTGTGGGCGCCCAAGCTGAACGAGTGCGGCTTCGACGCTGCGGCAGCCGTCGATGTGAGTACATCACATGTCAAACTCGCTGGAATATTTTTCGATAAATCTAAATATCAAAACAATATCTCAAAGATTATATTTATAGAAAAAAATATTTTTTTTTGTTTTACTACGTTTCGACGTTAATATTTACGTCGTCTTCAGGTTTAGAGTGGTAGATTATACCACAACAGTCACATATAGCTATTTTTGCTATGTGGTATCGGTGATTTGGATCTCATGGAGAGACAAGAAAGTATGTTGGCATAGCATGCTGTAGCAGCAAAAAGAGAATTAACGTTAAACAGTTTTTATAATTATTTGCTTGCCTTGACCCCTCTAGCTGCTCCGAGAGGGAAATATTGATTATTTTGAATGAAATTTGCCACCATAAACGGTAGGTTATCGGAATGGCATTTAACATGTACTTCATCGATCATCATCAACAGCAATATGGTATAAGGCAGTTTTAATACAATCATTCAGACTACACAGCAAATAAACACGACAAAAAACTGCAATCGCTATGAAAATGGGGTATTTTCCGAACAAAATTTTATGACGGAATATTGATGTTACGTCCCCAAAAACCATGTAACGAACATTTTTACGTTTCATTGTGAACGCGAAGTGGGTTAAAATCCCCTCCAAAGTTCAAACATAAAATTTCGCGCCAAAGCTGTGACGTAATAAATCTTAGCGTGACGTAATAAGTCCTTCGTGGTGCTATCCTTAGAATGTGACCCTACTTTGTCGTCTGACCTCCTTTTCTCCATCTACAAACATAACCTCCGCTTCGTATTGACATTGACAGATGTTTGTTTACATCATTTCATCATGGTTAATTACCGTGACAGTCGTGAGACCAGGGGAGGTTATGTATGGCATGACACTAGTGACAGGCTGTTAAAGAATGACGACAAAATTGTGGAACGTAACTAGGAAACAATGGTAGTGTTCAACGGGACTTAGGGGACGTCAGCGCTTGTGGGCGCTTTGCGCTAACTAACCGATGAACGACAAGCTGTCAAAAAAGCGCCAGTCAGCTTGGTAAGCGCTTTAAAAAAGCGCTGTTTGGTTAGCAAAGCAGCACATAACTGGAAAAAAGTTATTTGTAGTTCTGAGAGAAGCAGTTACCTTGGTTTAGTGTCAATTTAATTTCAGGTTTTGTGATTTTGTAGCCTAGGTTTTTGACAATACAAATAATAAACATTAAAATATGGAAATGGATGTGACAGTTTTATCACGTCAAAAGGAAAGTTGTTCAACGGTCACTCCTAGCGCCTGCAAGCGCTTCCACGCTAGCGCTTTTGCGCTAGGTCCCGTTGAACACACCCATTCTCAGAGTAAACTGCTAATTAAATAATAATGCAAAAATGAAATTGCAGTGTAATATAACATTTATAGTCTACAAACATGAACTTTTATTCAATTAAAAAGAGGGAAACTAAAGAAACATAATACATAAAATTAAGTTTACATCCTCTATATGTAGAAAACTAAGCAAAATGTTAACAACGTGACAACCTTGATTCTACGCATAATTCAAATTAATATAGTCACATCCTATCTACATCCGGCATAAAAATGACTTTTGATTGGTTGATTTCTTAGGCGGGAGGTTTAAGAGATTTAAATGAGCTCTTTTCAAAGGGATGATTTTCAAACTATCCTTACTCCACGTGGGCAAAAAAAAAATTAGCAAACAGTGCCATGATTACAAATTAGATACAAGCAATCCATTTCAGCCATTAAACAGGCAATATTAGCAAGTTGGAAAATACCCCATTCGGGAATAGAGGGTCCAAGTGATTCACCTTGCTTGGCTTTGAACACCAGTGGCGTATACTACATGACGTCACGACACATCACGTGTTCGGGAACGTTTAGAATGAAGCAGGTAATTTTTTTTTGATGACATCTGTATGAGTACTATATAAACAAATGATATTAGGTAAATTTTGCAGAATTTAAATTTTTGTCAAGTTTCCTATCCGTAACAAAAGGGTATTTGTTCTTTCTGGTTATCTTCCCTTGTTATCTGTGTGTTGTGATACTACTCCTATAACTCTCTTCTTCGCAGTTGATCGGTCGCAACGCAATAATGTTGGAAGAGACACGGGACACCATAACGGTACCTGCAGCATTCATGATCAGAATGCTGGCCTGCCTCAACCAGATCAGAAGAGGTGTACGTATTATGAATAACAGGAGGTCCACTGAGGAAGAGAGTTAATGTTTTATACAGTTTGTTGTATTTATATTATATTAGAGTAGATTTGGTTTGTGAGATGAGGCTGTAGCGAGAGAGATCACGTTCTTTAAGTCAAGTTGAAGCAACGAATTCGAATAGGTTAGAAAAAGCAAATCCCATATTCTAACAGGCATGTCTGTCTTTGCAAAAGCACATTGTTATTATTATTTACCATGTGTTTATACATTCTTACCGATGATCTGCACTAATCACGCTCAAATTGTTTGTTGCAAGTTGCACAGCGTCTTGTGGAATTATCTGCAATATTCTATTTTCCACTTGTGGACCGATTAAAATCCCAGATTCACTCAAAACGATCAAACCAAAATAAAGCGCTGTCACTACCCATTGTTTATACTGACTCGGCAAATGCGGCCAGCCAGTCGATGCAACGTTGTCACGTTTTGTTGAAAAGTAATTGTTTTACGACATATAATTATTCTTGAATTGTTCATATAGCTTATTCTGTGAAAGGATAATTTTTGTCAGACTAATTACAGGTTTTTTCAATTTCCTATATACTATCTTTCTTTGAGGCGATAGGCTATTTTGGGATATCCTCACAAGCCTCTTTAGCCATTTTACTATTACTGCAATGACTGCAATTTATCCTCAAACTAGCTTTGATGCATTTTGCACTAGTTTAAAAGAAAAATACAATGGCTTTACCCCGAGAAGAGAAAATCTTTGTTCACTTCTTCTCACCTTTTCGAATTCGTTGAGTTGAAGAGACAGAAAGGCTTGACATTGCAAGTGCGGAGTGCACAAAGGTGTGATAGTCAAAATTTATGAAATCGCTTGCATATTTTCAGAAAAGAATATATTCCCGCTTTCTAGTCCCAACCTTTTTATTCAATTCTGGGCGAGCAAGGTTATATATGTGTTTTCCCTCAATTTAAAGACTGCTTTAGACTACACTATTTTTTTACAAGATTTGGTTCAGTTTCTTGAACAAGAAGTTGAAAAAAAAATAGTTTAATGCCTGTATTACATTTACTCAATTCATTGTTCAAGATACAGTTCAGCATCCTGCTTATAAAGATCGAGTTTATCAACAGTCAGATGTCAGAATTGGGTTTTTGGAAAGAAGAATGTAATAATGGTAAAGATCATATATAATTTTTATAACCAAACATGTCACAATATTTCAAAAGCTATATCAAAATAAATATTAATTTTGAATCCAGTACCAAAGATACGTCGGCAGCTTCTGAACAAAACCGAGCGCGTGTGACGTCACAATGTTAGATTTCACTAGTTGCAGTTTAAACAGAGATAATAAGTTCACTAATTTGTCCTAATGATGAATGCATCAGGGGCAAAATGTCTGGAATACAATCTAGTGTACGTTTTTGAGCGTTGTAAACTGATATTACTACTATCACTTTTAGTAGTAGTAGTCTACAAAACAACACTGGTATGTGCATCAATAAAAATATACTTCAGCAGCAGCATATACTAAGCCAATTACCGAACACTATATAGAATTTCCAGAAAGCAGCTTTTTCAGTTGAAAAAATTGCACTTAATTATGGTGAATAAAACTACGCCTTCTCCAGCTGTTAATCGGAAAGCGTCAGTTGTAATCCAGAAAGCATCATATTATGAAAATCAGGACGATCAAATGTAAATCAGAACAGTCAATTGGAAATTAGAATGCATCATATATAAATCAGAATAATACGTTCTGATTTTCATTTGATTATTCTGATTTACATATGACGCATTCTCATTTTCAATCGACTGTTCTGATTTACAATTGATTCGTTTTGATTTACATAATGATGCTTTCTGAATTACAACTGACGCTTTCCAAGTAACAGCTGGAAAAGGTGTAGAAGGCCGTGACGTTGCGCTGACACATGAAATGTGTCAGCTTACATAGTGCTGTCAAATTTGAATTCTTTTTGTACTTAGTGAAATCGGTAGATTAATTAAGGAAACTTCAATCACAGGTAACTTGATTGTTTTTTTTTTTTTGAAAGTGAATGCATTTTATACAGTTAAGTTGGAAATTTGACAGCTTTTCTAACATATAGGATTATTGATATTAATCTCTTGTAGTTTCCATTTTATTTAAAAAATCCAGTGAAATCAGTATTTCCTTTTTTTGCGAGATATGCAGAATCCCAAAAGCTTAGGTCGCGGATCTGGACCAGCTAACATAAGCATTTTTCTCATCAACATCATGAAAGTCTACACTAAAAAATCCAGCATCACTATAATGGTCCGGTGAAATTTGACGCTATCTCCCGGACCATTGAAACAATTTGATGTATGATTCTAGGCAATTTAGATGTTCAAAAAATTTTATAAAATCTTGATCAAGAAACAGTGTATTCTAAAGCAGCCGTAATAGGTTCCTCACTACTTACTGCACTCCAAAACATTGCGAAACAGAAAAGATGCTTCTTTCTTATCTAACATTGCGACGGATGATTTTTTTGTGTTATAATAACGAAAATACAAAATATTGAACAAGCATTAGAAAATGCTTGTCTTGTGTGAGGCTAGTGCTGACGTAGTGATGTCAAACAATGGTACATTTTTGTATTACTTATACCGAGTAATATTATAGAAAGTACCCGGTACCCAGTACCCGTTACCGGTATTCCAGGGCAAATCAGTAGTCAGCGTTGTAGGGTATACCGATACCGAAGACGACGTTAAAAACCACCGGCACAGGTACAGGTACCGGTACCGGTACAGGATACTCAGCGTACCGCACAGCGGGCTGCTTGGGAATTCGGTAATATTCGGTACCGATCGAGGCGAGGAGTAACGGGTACTTATTTTAGCGTTTACCCGATGCCTAGTATTTAGTGGTGTAACATGTATTTCATACCGGGTAGTTACAATATTGACATCACTATGCTGACGTATCTTAAATTGTCTACAAAGACATGTTTTGAAAACTGCACCTATAACATGCTGCCAAGCTTTTTTAACTTAAAACTACTTCACGCTAAAGTTGCTTGAGTCATCATCAGACTTATGGCCTGCTGGTTAATTGATACACAAGGATGCTTCATAGTTTATAATCAGGGATTCCATAAATGGAAGGTTATTACAGTTAGATGCAACGTAACTTAGAAGATAGTTTTCATATTTAGGAATGCCAGAACTTTCTTACTATTCAGTCCATCATTATTCACATATAAGTTTCCACTCTTGAAATATTTTTCCAAATACTCGTTTACTGGGTAATTGTTCAACAGTGCTGGAAAAACTCCGTTCTTAAATTTTTGTCAAACAAAGGTTAAATTCATGCAAGTGCAACAGTAAGTCTAAACTCTAATGGGCAATGTCTATTTGTTATTCGCAGTTGTACATTTTAACTACGATTGATAGTTTAAACTGCGCTTGCGCAAGACTCAAATTTAATACTAAATTTGTGAAGGTATCATACCATAGGCGTAGTTAAGTCCTTGAATCTGGGGGGGGGGGGGGCTTAAGTCCCTGGATCTGGAGGGGCTTATGTCTCCGCCCTAGATACAATAAACTTAACAGAACGAATTATTTTTGGATTTTGGGGGGGGGCTAAGCCCCCCAGAGCCCCCACCCAACTACGCCTATGTAGCATATAGGTTCAAATTCCCTGCAATTTTATACCATTTCTGTTAAGCAATTTCATAACAAATTTGATATGAAAATTCGTATTCGTATCGTTGCCTCAAGCTCTAATATGACCGCATGTCGTGTTTTTTCTAGTATGTTTGGACTAAAATTTAGTAATGTTTGGGACTGTTTGGACCGTTATGATTTTCAGAGGCGAAGAGCGCAACAGTCAGAGCCCTCTACAGGTAGTTGAGGGCGGATCCAAAATGTGAAGAGTGACGAATAGGCAAAGTAACATAAATGAAGAACGTATTTCACTGAATTGTCTCTCTTCACTTGTGAAAAAGATTCTATTATTGATTTAATCAATCATTTTATCTGTCTGTTTTATTTAGATTTATCTTTAGATAAAAGACGCCTTTGTTGTAGGTAGTCCATTTTTTCATTTCTTCTTTGCGTTGCGCCTTTATTTAATTTTGATTAATTGCTGTGTCATGGTATACTGTATCGACCTGTTGTCCTGTTGACAATATTGTACTTGTCCGTTTATTCTACCCAGGTATAATGGAGTATTCCCAACAATACGGAAGCCTGTAGGTCAAGGAACACATGACTACCATTGGGGTTAGTGGCGCATATAGTGATAACATTATACCCCTAATGGGTCATATAGACGTACGAGGTGAGGCCAAAAAGTAGTGAGACTTATTTTGTGTTTAACAAAGTTTTAATTTTTCCAAACGTTCATTTGCATCCGCTCCATAATAGCTCTCCTGAGTAACTACACATCAATGGGGACGTTGCTCCCACGGTTGGTAGCAGAGCTGTAAGACTTCAACCGGTATGGTCTGCAGTATGTTTTTTATGGTCAGCCTCCGGCAAAAGCTGAACGCCTATGGCGCTGTAAAAGCGGTGCGATAGGATAAGTGTCGGCGCACGTTAGATTTGAAACGCTGTAAGTTTTAACCGTCGGAAAACAAATTCCCCGGCCGCTCATTCCACAGCGTCGAAGTTCTGCAAAAGAAGGACTGCTGGAGGAGAGTGGTTCGCGGAGTAGGGACCATGACATGGTAAGGATAGGCTCGTCATTTGGATGTTTCTAAAGTCCCGAAATGACGTCTTTTGAAGTTACTCTTCAGTTTCTAAAAAAAAGAAAGTCACAGGGACTAAGATTAGGTTAATAGGGGGACGAAGGAACCACAGAAATTACTTTTCAGTTTAAAAATTCTGTTATGAACAGCGTTCGTTGTGAGTGATTTCTGCCTCCCATCCTTCGAAAAATAGCTAGCGAAAAAACTCGTAATATAGAATGTACCCCATAGGTACACTTTCTGGATATCCAAGTTTAACACAAAATTTGATGGCGTAAGGTTACTCTAAAGTTTGCTGTTCCCTTTTAGGGTGCACACTTTAAAAACTACTTCACAAATAGCAGCCATAAAAATTATGTTGATAACAGAACGGAAAAGGGCTCGCACTGGGTAACGGAAGGGTACTGATACACATCACAGCATACCAAACAATCAGCAGAATACCTCTGAGGATTTCCTATATAAAAATGGTTCCTGCAGAAGTTGACCTTGACAGCACCATTATATGTAGATTAGAAGTCTATTTATTTATAAAAAGATAGAGAAAATATCAGTGGATACTAAGACGTTTTTGTACATGCAGAGCTCTACCGTGTTTTGAAATGTATCGAAATTGATCCAAAAGAAAAGCGTACTAAAATGCAGTTTAGCAGTTTAATATGGCTATAGTAAACTGCTCTCGGACAACACATTTGCGGGGTAAGGCAAGAGGTAAGAAGTCGAGCAAGAGCGGACGTGACCAATTTATAATTTCTACTACTACTACTACTACTACTACTACAAGGATATACCGCCAAGTTATAAAAAGTATTTGTAGGCGCCGCTCTCTTTTGACTAAATACCGAGGGGTCCGAGATGGTGATGCCGAACGGGCTCCCGGTGGCCCTAGACCTGTCGTGCAAAAAGTATTTAGACTTTTTTGATCGTCCGTCGCCGTCGTTAAGAAATAGACATTGTATAATGTATACCTGTATAAATACAATATGATAGACGTTACGGTAAAAAAAATGTTTTCTTTTTTACAAGTGCAACTGAGCTATCACACAAAAAATGAAATTACCGTATGTACAAGAGCGAAAATAAGATGGAAAATAAGATGAAAATATCATCAATATCATGTCTCATACTTTGCCTATAGCGCCCCCAGAAGGCGCCAGCAAAATTATTGTTGGATTCACAACAAACCTCAGAAAAATAAACCAAATTATACCGGATGTATTTGAAATTTTCATTGAGTGCCCGTACATTTTTGGGGAATTATTTTATTTGTAGGTTATATGTACCGGGATCATTCGGAAATCTAAAAAAAAACTATCAACAATTATAGTACTTATTTCTGCAATGCCTAGCAGCACATACATTTCCAGCTTATTGTTTATCCATTTTAAAGATCATACACTATCAACACCGTGTATACAAAATCTTACAGTATACGCCTATGCCCTTTATCTCAGCAAATACGACCGTCAACCTTGCGTCAATTCTAATCTAAAATGGCGGGATGCGCGTATGCTTGCCGCCATCGCCAACCTGAGATATTCTGTTGATTTTTTGGTATGATGTGATAATGACTGTGTACACCTACTCTATCAAGGACATCAGCGCAGATCACATGCAGAGTTGCCAGCCTCACTATTTTTCTGCTAGACCTTGTATTTTTTTTAATTCAAATTGCAAATCCCTTACTGATACCCACAACCAGGCGCGTTTGCTGTCCATTCAGTGCCTATAAAGGTTTATTTGTGGGTTTTCGAACTGGGGAAAATAAACGGACAGTGAGAATAGGGACCTTTTGCACGACACTTTCCAAAGTGTCAGTAGTAAAACTTTAACGGTTATTGACGTCATCAAACGATTCTAACGTTACGCTATGCAAAGTATAATTTTGACTTTTTGCATGCACCTTTGTTTTACGTAGCGTAGAATAAGTGAGGTTCGTGCTCTAGGCTTTCTGCGTTTTTTTTATTATTTTTATAGTCTTTGTATTGCAAACGCTCAGAATGGAACAAGCTTTTGACATCGTTTTGAGGCGTCGCGTCGGAGGCATATTGGACGTGATCACAAACAAATAAACACCTAAGAATATAAGTTTTGTAGGACGACCTAAGCATGACATTTCACTCTCATAGTTCAGCTCCATGATGGTAACACACTGTTGCCGGAGACGCCTAATTTTGTAGCTTTTATTGGATAATACTGTCAAATAAAATTGACGGAAGAAAACCTGATCCTTTTGTACAATGATTAACCACAAAATAAGTATTGTTGCTACCAAAATCATCACGGTTCTTTTATCCTTGCCGTATAGTCATTTAGAGCTGGCAATACCGGACGTAATGATATCGTACGTAATATTTCGTAGCTAGCGTACAACTTTATCGGTTATTCGCTGATTCGGTTATTTCGGGAAACTGCGCATGCCACAAATAGCCGATAATGTGAAATAACGTTAGGCAACGGACGTGCAAAAGGTCCCTAATTACTAAAGGTAAATCAGCTGGTACGGTTTATTTGACATTTGAGAACTAAAAATTAACTGTGATTTTGTTTCAAATGCACATTTTGTTTAAGATTACCATGTGATTGAGACTTATATTCGGGAAGTTGTATCTATGAAGTTGTGCTTTAGTTAAAATTACATTAAATTTGTATTTTTTGATAGTTTAGGTATGGACTTTTCAACAAACCCCTCTTCTTACTTAGTACTTGCTCAGCCTCATAACACAGATGAAACCTAAGAGAACAAGTAATTGATAGAACAGAAGCAAAAAACATCAAACTAGAAGGAATCTGGCTAATCTTGGAAAATTTACGAAACAACCTGAAAACATATATAATGTGTATTAAACAAGAATGTGTTTACAAAAAATAGCTGGAGAAAGAACCTACCAAGACAATGACTATTGAAATTTTCAAGCTCGGTTTGATGCCTAAAAGGAGTACTAAAATCCACCCATTGTTTTGATTTGTTCGAGTTTTATTTTCCTTGCAGCTTCCCAGAAACGACTGGGCAATCCCTTGGATTCCAAGGTCATTCTTCTTGAGAATTCAGGTTCGCAGATTTGGGTGGTGACACTCTTAAACGGAGCCTTATCTAACCTTTTGATTTTTTGCAGACTGACCCTTCAACTTAGCCGCAACTTCATAGAAACTGTTTGGAATTGATAGTACCCCAATCACGAGCGACTTAGAAAAGATTTGTTATGTAGATTGATCAAGTTCAGTGGCACATTAGCAATCTTTAAAAGGAAGTTTGGTAAATGTACAATTTCGATTGCACCTAAAACTGTCTCAAAATTTCACTTTATCAGTATTTGGAGGTGACACTTGAGTTGTATGAATCATAAATTGAGTCTAAGGGTGGAACGCCACAATTATCTCTGAAACGGTTTGCATGATTTTCATGAATTTTAGGGTATTTGGGTTTTACAATACGACCGATCTTACGATGGTATCTACAGTGTTGTCATATCTAACGTTTTTCTGGAAATATAATAAACTTTGTTATTTCGAATGTATCACCCTGTATATTTCTTTCTTATTGAAATTCTTGGAAAATACTGATTATTTTTTGTATAACGTTTTCTGTACCTAAACTTCATAATTTCGGAGTTAGAGGAATTAAAAGTCAGGATTACAGTATAAGAGATAAGAGTTGACCAGTCAGGCATGTTTCAAAAGGATAAGTGTCGGTGCACGTTAAATTTGAAACGCTTCAAGTTGTAGCCCTCGGGAAACACATTTCCCGGCATCTCATTCCACAGCGTCGAAGTTCTCCAAAGGAAGGAATGCTGGAGGAGACTGGTTCGAGTAAGGACCTCGATCTGGTAAGGATGAGCTTGCAGAACCTCTCTAGTGTTCCTCGTTCGGACGGCCTTTTGGTGCCAAGTAAATGTACTGAGAAGTTTCAAGAATCGCATGACTTGTTATAATTAAATAAACTGACAACATTTTGAGTATCTGCTTTAACCGCCTTCACAATAATTATATTTTTTGAAAGTAATGTCTTATTTTTACTTAGGTGGATGTAAAGTACCTAAATTTAGCTGTAACTTGAAAATTATTGGGGCATTGAGAATATTTAATAAAGAGTAATGAGTATTTTTCAAGAATTTCGAAAATAAAAGAATATATAGGGTGATCCAGCTGCTGTTGCTGGTAACCTTTTCCATTTTACTAGTACCATGACAACGCTTTGTTTTCATATTTTAGGAAGACTTCAATCATAGATCAAGCACGAAAATTTAAGTGACCTTGGATCGTTGTGTTTTCTGTATATAAGTTATCAAACTTCACTGGCAAATACGAACCACAATTATGTTGAAGTATAACATTTTTCAAACATTTCGGCTTCTGGTGACCTGTTCCATTTCACTAGTACCATGACAACGCTTTGCAACAAAGCTCATATTTTCAGAAAAACGGAAGATATGACAACAATGTAAACGCTGCCATGAGATTGGCTGTCTTGCAAAACCCCATACCAAAAAATTCATGAAAATCGTGCAAACCGTTTCCCACATAACTGAGATGTTCCATCCTTAAGACTCGCTCTGTATAACAATTTATTTTACAGAAAATCATACAGTTTTCGAAAGATAGCAAATATTATATTTTGGAATCTTTATCAAACCTTTGGCAGAAGAATCCCAGGCTAAACTTTGCTTGTGTCTACTCAATGTTTCAAAAAAGGGATTTTGCAACTTTGTCTCCAAATTTAACAACTGTTATTTTGTACTCATAACAACGTAATAAAGTCACATTTGATTTCTGGTAGAGCCCCATTACCTGATAAGAAATTTGGCGACAGTTTGATGCCACGCGGACCATGCAGTCGTCTTTTATTCTGAACGGAATGTTTGCTACTAAAGTAGTGGTTACAGTGTTTTATTCGTTGTCATTGCAATGTATGAGACAGATCATCAAAATATTGATTCTGAAGCATCCAGATCTGGTTATGTCATGACAGTTTTCTTTGTTCCATTCACTTTGTCTTTATTTCTATAATATCGAAAAAGAAATTGATTTTTGTTCAATGGGATGCTGAAGTTAATTTCAATATTCTCAAAGTATAGATTTATTCAGGAAGTAGTTGGTGAGTAGGGCAGCAACTAGGTGTGTGTTGTCTTGCGTTGAAGACAGACATACTTTGCATGACATAACAAGTCTGTAATAATGTTTGGCATATACATTATTTTTATAGATTAATGTTCGATTGTTGAAGTTGTTGATGTGGGTAAAAGTTGTGATTTTTTTCCAACACGAATATAGTGTTCACTTTATGATATTTTATGTAATTATTCTTCCTGTATAGAATATTTGGTTAAATAAAAATATTAGATTTTTTAAATACTTTTAATGCGTTCAAGTTACTTTTTGTTATAACTGCGAAGGTCACAAAGGCAAAGCCCAAATACCAGGAGACGATCAAACCAAAACAAAGCGCCACTATCTGTTTTTACATCTGTTCGGCCAAACAAAGATTCAGATTTTGAAATTAAGACCATTTATCCAGTCACCTGGGAATGCGGGACTCTGGTAACTGGCAGATAAAGGGAGAGGCGGTTGGCCACGCAAAGATAGCCAAGCTGCTGGAGGAGGCATTAGCATTACCTATCTCTGCCTACAACGTTGTCGAGGCAAACCGTCTACCAAGGTTGGATAATCTTTCACTGTTACCATTCCCAATATCGAGGAGTGGAAAATCCCAATATCGAGGAGTGGAAAAGAAGGGAGATTTAATTTTCCGAAGAGGCATTGGTGTGTTACACGGATGGCTCTCGTTTAAACGAACAGGATCAGGGTTGTATGTAGAAAGTCGAGGAGTACGGGAGAGTTACTCTTCAGGTACGTACACCACGCTTTTCGAAGCGGAAGTATATGCAATACTCTGCTGCATGCAACGACAAGGTGAAAAAGGGAACAGAGCAGAAGGTTTACATCTGGTTCAGGAGTGCGCGGAGATACTGGAAGAGCTGGCAAGACTGAAGGAAGTTACCTTGATGTGTAATGAGGAAGATAGATTGGCCAGACTCGGCACCGGGAGACCGTTTGTTGGACCGGAACCCGCTATAGGATTAAGTTGCTAAACAATACCATAGATGAACATTGGAGGCAAAGTGAAGGATGCAGGCAAGCCATGGATTTTATAGCCGGGATGAACACATCTATGTCAGCATGGCTGCGGAACCAAGGCCGATGGGCCATCAGAAACCTCGTGGGTGTTCAGACAGGGCACTGTAGGCTCAGGCGTCACCACTATTAGGAATTGAAGACGACTCCCTGTGTATGGGTTGTGGAGAGGCCGATGAAACGGCCTACCACTTCCTTGCGGAATGTGAGTTGCTAGGCGGGCTGATATAATATGAGATCTTTGTATCTGATAGACTCCAGTCAGAGGAATTACCCTCCCTAAGGCTGGGCCGATGTGCTGACCTCTGTTAAAAGTTCGGGAAGGTTTGGCAGAGTGGGGGAGGCAGATGGTGGTGGCTGAGGGGTTATATTCGGGGATGAAAAAGGGCCTACTTGCCAGGCGTGGCCGCCCCACAGCTACTACTACTATCCAGTCCACTACAGAGTTCAGGGCTTCGAAGAAATCCGACTGTTCTCCAGAATGCGGTAAGCGGGCATTCGGTGACAATATGTTTAACAGTCTGCCGGGGCTCTCCACAGTGACAGGACGGTGATTCGGATATCCCCATTCGAAGAAAGAGTCACGATAGACGCCTTGTGACATTCTGACTCGGTTAAGGGTTTTCCATACATGGCGAGGCAATTCCATTCCTGGCAGGGTTAAAGTGGAATCGATAGTGGGTGGAGCTTGTACCGGCTTCTGGACCTCCCAATCTTTCCTCCAGTGCTCATCAACTTGGAAGCCATCCTGCAAGAGCCGTTCTGCAAATGATAATGGGGGATTTCTAGACTCAACCTCCAAATACGCATGAGCCAGATCAGTATGCAGTGGAAGTTGGGGATTGGATAGTATTTTGTTGTATTCCTTCACCAGTTTTTCCCGTCTGCGGATATGAGGAGGAGTGATATGGCTCAGAACGGGCAGCCTGTAGAACCAGATTGTGGCGTAATATTCACGTTGTCACGTTTTGTGAAAAATAATTGTTTATAAGACATATTACTTAACCACCGCACCAATAATTTTATTATTTTTAAATTGTTCATATGGCTCATTCTATAATAGCGAAGTCCGATTAATAATATCTTGTTTTCCTCTATAATAACAAATACATTAGATCAGTATCTTCCTTTGAAGCAATACAATGACTTTGCCAGAGGAGATCTGGCAACATCCTGTGCCACCACCAAGCAGAATGGTTCAAACAAACATACTTCTTCCAACTTATTCGAAATCGTTGGTTGCTGTCAACCTTCTGCGTAAGTAGTATTAAAATTTATTGTAGTGGTAATCAAATTGGGGCTCAAAAAATGTTTGTCGTATATTTAAAGGCAACACAATAAATAAACACAGAAAAGATCGTTTTCTCAAAATTTTATTTTGACAAACAATAACTTGACAAAAATATATTTACATAAAATAGTTATCACCCAAATTGTGCAATACCCTCGAACTCGCAGTCTACATTTTGGCATAATATCACTGAGGCTATATCCATTTATATATACAGGGTGTCCGGATATAATATGGATACATAATGACAATTTGCTTGCAAATGTTTATAGAATCTTTTCCAAATATTAGAGAATCAGAAGTAGAACATTACTTCCAAACATCCCGTATCATAAAAAAAGATAAAATCTGTTAAATTGAACCATAAACATTCATTATTTCACTTGTTAAACAAATAATTTTTAAATAAAATTTCATACCTAAGAGATTATACCGTACAAGAACATAGTAAATTAGTGAAAACATTAATCAAATAAATTGTCACTTCATATCCTAATAAATGTTTCCACAAGAGCTCTTATACCTATCATTATAGCGTTTTTTTATTGATAAATGGCAGAATACCACTGTTTATAAGAATTACCATAGATAATAATCTATAACATTTTCTGTCTTAATATGAATAAATAATAAAGGATGGAAGCCGTGATTCAAAAATGTAAAATCTACAATAATCAAATTACTAGTAACTCGTTTCTAGTAAAATTAAACGAGTTTTATATACATACTTATATGGGTTATACAAAAAGCTTTGAGAGATATAATTATATAAAAATAATAGTACCAATAAAATCAATGCACAAGAATTAGGATAAAATCAGACAGTTGCCTCATGATATTCAAAACACCTCGATCCAATATAGTGTATAAAACTAACTTTGCAAAAATGAAAACTTACACCATAATTTAAAACTATACAGAAAAATATTGTGCAGACGTTTTGTGTGATTGTATGAATTCTTACGTTTGTAAGTGAGCAAATATAATATCACCTCAAAACTTAAACAGGATAAAAATTGTAATACATTCCAAAGCAAACCAGTGTGTATGAGATTTTGATCCTCATATAACAGAACCAACCATTAATATATTGTCCATACACACAAAATCTTTTTTTTACAGAAACCACCCACTTCTAGTTTGCTCCTAGCAATGCAGTTCAATGTTTCTGACGTATCTTTTGGTCATGATTGAATACTTTATAGAATTAGGAGCAACTGCAAACACCGAGCCGACGACAAAAAACGTTATTTTTTTATAACTGTTCAGACCGCGTAGGCAGAGCTTAAATACCAGAGTACCGCGGCTGCTGTGAAAAGGCGGTTAGGGGAAGTTTGTTAACGCGGGATTTGAATGGGCCAATACCCGCAGGCCCAATAAATACATCTCCTGGCAGCCCATTCCAAGCCTTGGATGCTCTGGAAATGAATGTGCGGTTGTACCGCTCGGTTCTTGATGTATGAAGAACGACCGCCTTGGGTTGAGATGCAGCGGTCGCGCGGGTGCATGTAATAGAGCGGTGAGGCAGCAGCTCCCCAGACATGAGAGCAATACTCCAGGCCAGGTCTTATCTGGGCTTTATATAGCGTGAGGAGGTTACATGGTGAGAAGTACTTTCTGGCTCTAAATAGGTACCCAAGCTTTTTACCAGTAGCTGTTGCAATTGACGCAACGTGTTCGTGCCAGATCAGATTTTCTGTAATGTGGACTCCTAACAGCTTGAAGGAGAGACTCCTTGGCAGGGCCCGGTTGTTCATTAGAACCTGGTGTTGGCTTGGGTACTTCTTGTATGATAGCGTAAAAACTGGGTCTTGGAAGCATTGAATTTTACCATATTCTTGAGCCCCAAGCGGTAATGGTATCGAGATTCTTTGAAAGTGAAGCTGCCACTGCCAGTCTTCTGCATTCCAGCTCGACCTCAGAGATTGGTCTATTGCTCATGATACCTGCATGCAGCATTCTGTCATCTACAAAACTGTGGATTGGATTCGTAGTGCTAGAGAGTAGATCGTTAATGTGAAGCAGAAACAATGTCCGAGCCAATACCGATCCCCAGCATTGATGCTATGGAAAGAAGAGGAAAAGCCGTCTACCACGACAGAAATTTTCCGACCTGAGAGGAAGTCTGCGAGCCAACCGCAGAGCTTAACAGGGAGCCCGTAAGAGGGAAGCTTGTTTAGGAGAGCTGCATGCCCCAGTTGATCGAATTCCTTTGAAATATCGAGAGCAACGACATGACCCTCGCCAAATGACTGGACGAGTTTACTCCACACATGTGTGACGTAAGCCAGGAGATCTCCAGTTGATCTGTGGTGTCGGAATCCATATCGTCTGTCGTTAATTAAGTGATGGAGCTCTAGATATTTCATGAGCTAGGTCTGTAGTTGGTCGGATCAGTTTTAGATCCCTTTTTTGGCACTGGCTGGATGCTAGCTGTTTTCTAGTC
The DNA here is from genome assembly GCA_951848785.1 of Callosobruchus maculatus. Lineage (NCBI taxonomy): Eukaryota > Metazoa > Arthropoda > Insecta > Coleoptera > Chrysomelidae > Callosobruchus > Callosobruchus maculatus. Next base: position 503,010 of record CATOUR010000064.1, on the reverse strand, counting down.
GTTCGGGAAAATGCCGGAATCGTAATACATCCGAAATAGGCGGGTAAATATGGGGGCGAGCTCCGGTGCGCACTTCTTCACAACAATGGAGGGAATCATGTCGGGCCCGTTCGCCTTATTAGTATCAAGTGACTGCAGCACCTTCCGAACTATTTTTGTTCTTAACGTTATTTCGCTCATGGCTTTGTTTACTCTCGGTAGGGATGGTAACTGGGCACTGAATGGGACTCTTTATAGTGGAGTTTGCTGCAAATATCTTGGCAAATATTTCAGCCTTGTCCTTGGAAGCAGTTAAACTATAAAAGTCTTGAGACAAGTGCACCCTATTGTTTCAATGAATCTGCTGCAATTTAAAGTATTTTTTAAAAGCTTTTATTCAACTTGCAATATATGTATGTATATTTGTTTGGGTGGAATCTTGCTACTCGATTTTGAAGCAGATATCTTCAACCGACTGAGCTGGAATTTTATATAGACGTTGCGTTTGAATGGCAATACACGATAGGCTATGTGATATCATTCTTAATTCAATATGGCGGATCAACCAAAATGGCGGAATAGTTATTTTTAATGAATTTCTACAAGTGGGTATCAAATGAAAGGGCGTGTTGAGAGAAATCGAAAAATAATGTGACGTCATTCTGATTCCAATATGGCGGAACATCTAGGATGGCGGAATAGTTATTTTTATGCACTTCTACAATGAGGGAAATGTCCCGTCTATACAACTACGGATTTTGGATTCTGACTCAAAAATATCACATCAAAAATAATTACAGTGAGAAACTGTTTTGCATCTGCGACAGCTTGAGGTTTGCAATTGTATGAAGTGGATGTTTCGCATACAGATACATTTCAAAATAGTATTACAAAGGTGAACAACATGTCACCTTTCATGTTGCACATATCTTTATATAATTTACTTTAAGTTATTTACAAGTTGGACTAGAATAGGTACGTTTTTAAATCACTGGTTGGATTTTCAATGCACTTTTAGCATATACGAGTGTATTTCAAATTTTCGCAAAATGAAAGCCGCGCAATTATGAAAATACTTCGATATAACACTTACAAATTATACTATAATATAATTTCAATTACGCCAGTTACTATACAGCATATTTTTTTAAGATGTGTGGTATGAATCATCATATAGATTTTGTTAATTCTGATAAATTCCAGGCCAGTTATACAAAACTACAATATCTCAAAAAACCCTCCAAACACGATAGTATGACGGATATCAAGAATCAATTTCGACCATGAAACTACTATCCACCATCTCCCATGAGATCAAGTAAGAACATCAGTGAAAAATGAACCGGCAAAAATAGCAACCAAAAAGTCTATATTAGTTTATAAAATGTATATTTTATAATCTCAAAAAACTATCTACTCTTGCACTGGTACTCATAAACAGGGCTAAGTTGATACTTTTTTTTAACTGTGTGCCCTGTATTAAAATAAAGGATATTTTGACTAAAGAACATCCTGCTTTTTTGCTTTGAAAATAAATTGGGTCCAATTAATCAAACCACTCTATATCAAACATACAGATACCCTTAGGAGTGATATGTGGTTGCAAAATCAATATCTTATGAGATGGAGAGGAATCTATGGACATCTCCATCAAGCTATAGAACTTCATCTGGCCCAAGTGGGGTGGTTCTGTCTCTGATTAGACAGAAGCCGACTAAGGTTACTTGAGGGCCTGCTATCTGGCCATAACACCTTCAGACATCACTTATCTTCATACCCCTAGGTATTGTAGAAATTGAAATTTCGGGTTAAAGTATTGCGGTTTACGCACATGAGTGTGAAAAGCAAAATGGAGAATAATTTGAGATATTTTCATTTTTATCCAGCATAATGACAATACTATTGTCTATAAACGAATAGGATTCAATATGTGATGGTTTAACAATCTAAATACTTATTTACCTACAACCTTAATGTATAAAATTGGACGTATATACAATCACAATGTTCCTTATATTAATGAAAGCCTTAGTTATAGATTTGTATGATTGAAGCTTGATGCTATACATTGAATCTTACATTGTCCAACGATTATTAGCTTTTCGGATTTAAAAACCCAGTGAGCTTCTTCAAAATAGCTTGACAGTAATTATTTTAGGACTAGAACCTTTCAAATCTTATTTAGATATTTATGCAATCTAGCAATAAATATTTACTTATTGTAAGTAATCATGTCTTTAAGGAATCACGAAAAAGACAGGTTGGAAGATAGTGAACGTGTTCAAAAAACTTTACAAAAAATACTCCCAGAGTATAATTTTTTCATTATTATTAGTCACAAATGCTTTACAAATTGAACTAACTGATGTTCAGTAACCCTGAACATCAATTGCACTAATTTTAGTCTCATATTCTGTCTGAAAAGTGATTAGCCATAAATCTTTATTTATATTGAGAATAGTCATCAATGAATAAACATCAGGTTTATGAAAATCAGTCACTAGCTTCCAAGTCAGTACCAAGTGTTTTAGATGTCATGTACTTAATTCGTTACTTTATAAATATGTGGATGCCTGGAGTTTATTTAAATCAAATCTAATATAGAAATAGTTAGATGTTTTATATAAAAGAAGGGTTTCACATACTCTATAAGTACTACCAGATTTCCACGGACACAGAAAGAAATTTAGTCATTTTTTTTTTAACGGAAGTAATGAGTTTTGATCAAACGATTTCACAAGCATTTTGATCCATTCTCAAGTTAATAATGTGTCTCAAATGTGTTTTGTAACACTGTACATGACACCTAGAACCTCTAGCTCATACAAAAGTCAAATTGATAAAATTTACGCATATTCTGCATCCAACAAATGTTGAGATTCGATATGGTTTTGGAAAGTTTGAGGAAAACGTTTATTGAGAGCCGCAGCAGTGGTGAGATTCTGTTGATGTTTGATTATTAGCAGTACAATAACTATTATAAGGGCTATGATGAAGAGTCCAGCAACGATTCCACCTACTTTAGGAAAAAAACAAGATTAGCGTCTGTTTCAACCAAGCGACAAAAAGGCAAATTAAAACGAACACAAAATAAAGGCTATAAATCAGATGATAGCGCAACAGGGGCTTATAGGTCCTCAGTATCTGATGAATGAACACAGAAATGTTTAAATGAAATTTTAGGTAAAACTAGTAGCAATATGAAATTGTTTTGCCCTACGGCCAAGGTGGAGCGGTTCTGTCTCTCACTGGGCAGAAGCCTGCTAAGGTTACTTGTGAGGCTGCTATCTGGCCATAACACTTTCAGACGTCACTTTTATGTGATGGGGGTGACAAGTGTGACTCGACTTGTGCACGCTGTGGCGAGGAGAAGGAGTCCTCGGCACACATTCTATATCGCTGTGAAGCTCTTGGGTACCAAAGGCAGATTATACTGGGTTCAAGGGTCATTGAACCCGAAGTCATAAGATGGGAAGTACCCAAGGTTCCTCCTCACATTTGCAATGAAGGCTGGACTTGCCTATGCACTGGTGGTTCTGGTCACCAGAAAGTCTCTCTCCTTCTTTCATTCTTCTGCTAAAGAACTCCTCAGCTACCCAGTGAGGAGGTTGCTAAATATTACCTCTCCGTGCCCAGGCAACACCTCCATATTGTGACTGGTGACAGCTTACTCTTCCCATATACCCATGCAGGGTGTTTTATGAAGAATGGAAAATACTTTGAGAGAAGACTGTACAACTCATTTCCAACAAAAAAGGATATATAAAGTAGGGTCCGATTTTCAACTGTTTCGGAGATAAATTGATCTTAGAGATTTTCATCAAAATGGAGAACTCCAAACGAAAACCCTTATAAAACAAAATGTTATTGTTGGATTTTAGAATTTCTGGTATTAGTCCTTAAGCCTTGTACACACTAGTAAACCATATTGCGCGATTGGTTTATAGACAGTGTGGAGACACGGTCTATAGACCATCTAGACACTGTTTTTTTGTCTCGTCTAGCGTCTACACTACAATGTGCACTATGTGCAGGTTTAGACGAGACAAAGTATTTCTTATCAGTCTCATCTTCGCTGTCCACTATGGAGGACATTGCATTGTGCGGAATAAGATCCTTCTTAATGATAAACAAAATCGAAAACCTAAACATTGGTGGACGCGAGAATTGTTAGCAGAAGGACAGAAGGCAATACATTTCTAAACAATTTAAGACTGGAAGACGCCATGGGTTGCCGGAATTTCACCTGGCTGACGCCTACTAATTTTGAAGAGTTACTTCTGATGGTAGGGGCGCTGAATCAGGAGCCGAACACAAAAACAGTCGAACCACTCGGTAGCTGGAGTGCTGGAGACAGACTGCGACGTCTCGTCTTTAGATTCCGATTGACGTTCATACTGTCAAAATGTTGCGCAACATGTCTAACGTTGCATGGGAGACCCATTCCTGTCGGGAGACCGATTTTTGGTCTCGCAACAGGCCCGTAAACGGGGATTGGTCTATAGACATTTCTACGTAGACAACCTTAGACACGTCTTTGAAGCCAAAATCGCGCAACACGTATACTAGTGTATACAAGGCTTTAGAAAATATGCTATCACGTCATTACCGACTAGTGTGATCATATATATCACACTTCGCGAGAGAGTCAAAATCAGCATGTTTTGGAAAGTGACTTCAGAAACGTTACAAAAAAAAATGGAGTCAAGTTGATTGACTCAGTATTTCTCACACATAATGATGATACCATTTTATTATTTCCCGTTGCATGAAGCTATAGTCTGAAATCCCCTTGCAACTAAATCATCGCCCACCCGCTCGCAAAAACAACATCCAACACAAAAACCCTCGTAAATAGTTTCTTGCGTCTCCCTCCTTAGGAACTAGGACGCCATAGTTTTTTTCTGCATGCTACAAATGGACGATGCGCAACGATCAAGGACCCCCCCCCCCCCCCCAACCCGTCTAAAAACGAAGTTTGAGCTGATTTTATATTTTTGGTTTTTTGATTATTGCTGCGCCGCCACTGACACGGTTTTTCGAAAACAGAGTCGTTTTCCATTCTCGCCGCGGTAATAAACTGTGTCAAAATTTTATTAAAATCAATTCAATAATTTTCGCCTTACGCAATATACATATAACGAAATAAGCAAAACTCGTATGTACAGATCAGAAAATTGGTTTCTGTAATAGGCAAGCCAATGTTCGGATGGACCTAAAAAAGTGTAATATGCCGCTAGGTATTTCTTCTACAGGTCAATGGACAGACTACTATGAATACAACAAATTTTTCAGTTTTACAACCCCCCACCCCCCAACCGCCCTGATTTCACCCCAATCAAAAAAAATTGAAAATGATCAAGAACTCCCGTAAAACGCCTAAAAAGAAAGTTTAAGCTGTTTTTATATTTTTAGTTTTTTTATTATTGCCGCGCCGCCACTGACACGATTTTTCCAAAACATACGCGTTTTCAATCCTCCTGCTAGCAATTTTGTTTCATATTTCGCTGTGATTTGCTCATAGTTAGTTTTTAATACTAAATTAAATATTAATATTATCTACATTGAAAATGTGACTGCGTCTAAACCGTTGCTTTTCTATTGATATAATTTGAAATTTCGGGGGGGGGGGAGGTGTTAATCCGATGAGCCCCCCCCCCCCTCAGGTACGCGCCTGATGAATGTACATACGCTAAAGCTGAAACTGTAGATTTTGTGCTGTATATCGACAACAATGAACGCACGTCTGCACAAATAAGATCCAGTGAGTTGTGACCGCTGCGTCTCTACTTTTAGAACGGGCAACGGCGTCGGTGTTCACGCGTACATAGAAAGCATCCTACAGCATCCACCTACGCTGTTCCAAATCGCCTCAAAACGGTATTTCGTAGTGGAAGGTGCGGTACACTGTGCAAACAACTGGTCTGTATCTGTACCTTTACATGCCAGTACACATTTTGAAGGAAGGCGATATCCTGTCAGAAGAATGAGTTTTTGTCGATTCATGTGGACGCCGAAGGATACTTTGAACGGATGAGTCCATACATAACTGAAAATCTACGGATACAAGATACTTTATAACGTAGCCTGCATGTTCTGCTTGCTTGCCTATCGAACTTTTAAGACGAATCCATTTTAAATTACACTTGAAGTTATATTGTATAGTTATACAATTTTGAGACCATATACCTAACTTTTGGTTAACGGATCACTTTTTATGACTAATCATGATGTAATAGCACTTTATTCAGGTACTTATAACAAAAATTTAAAATCTGATGACAAGTATTTGCCAAATGGTCTGTTGAAATTTTGTGCTATAGAACAACCAATATGCCTTCAGAGCATAAATGCAATCTTACTGCCCATGTTTACCATATTTACAACGACTTTGTGGTATCAATGGATAACTAGAAAGATGGACATGTGATTACTGTAAAGTGCACGGTTAATTATTTGGTGATTTTTTTAATATAAATCCCTTTTTTGTAACGTTTTTGGAGTCACTTTTCAAAACATGCTGAGTTTGACACTATCTCGCGAAGAGTTTGATACTCCATCCATCCCTTTAGTCGATAATGACGTGATAGCATATTTTCTAAGGACTAATACCAAAAATTCCAAAATCCGACATTAAAATTTTGTTTTACCAGGTTTGTCGTTTGGAGGTCTACATTTTAATAAAAATCTGTAAAAATAAATTTATCTCTGGAACAGATGAAAATCGGACCCTACCTTGTATGGCTTTTTTTGTTGGAAATGATCTGTACAGTCTTCTCCTAAAGTCTTTTCCATTCGTCATATATATCTGTATAAAAACATGAGCTAAATTGTACCTACAAATGATCTGTACAGTCTTCTCCTAAAGTCTTTTCCATTCGTCATATATATCTGTATAAAAACATGAGCTAAATTGTACCTACATATAAATCAAATGTAAAGCAAAAATAAAAAATATATTTATTATAGTTCCAGCAAAAAATATATATACAAAAAGGCAGATTGAATGAGTATTATAAAATAGCATCTTTTTTGTGGAGCTTACCTGTAACCATAACAACAGATCCCACATTGTACCGCCCCTGTTTGTTATCATTCAAAATATCCACAATATTGCCCAGTGTTCCATTATTGGGCATCTGAGGTAACTCCAGTAATTCAGTGAACAAGTTGAAAAGGTCTACGGTATGGAATGGAGACACCTTATGCTGCTTTTTTATTTTTGGACCTCTTGCCATGAAATAGGGATGCATGTCAGCAACAGAGGTATCATAGCCATGTACGCCAAATTCTGAGCTGTTGGTTACTACAAAAGTATAAATATACAAACAACTGAAAAACATCCAGAAAAATTAAACTTACATGTGAAGTTGAAGATCTTTGCATATTTTTTGGAAGCTTCTATCATATCGTCCAAGCCCCAGCCTACATCTGCCATCACCAAGATTGGAGCAGATCTTGGATTATTCTTGTAGTGCCACTGTTTTGGGAAATCTTGTTTTTTATATACTTTAAAATGGCCGTTTTTGATGGAAGCATCTTTCAAAGCTGTGTATATTTCCTCTTCATGACCTAAAATCACAAATATGAAACAAATACACATATTGCAAATCCAAATACCAAACGCGTTTGGTAGTAACAGGCCCGTAGCTAAGATTTCACTTTGGAGGGGGGCTCACTAGCTTAATCATCTGACCTGCGGGGGGGGGGGGGGGTAAAAACCGGGAGCAGTCAGGTATCACCAACAACGCCCATCTGAAGGAGGTATCTGAAGTCGGACGTCGTTGGGTATCACCATTTTTGGTGAGCAAAAGAGGGAGTGGTTAGGATTCGGTTTCTCAAACATTCTGGAGGAGCAGTAAAGAAGCGTCACTATTAGAGCAAAAAAAGGTTTTGCGGCTCCTACCCGCCATGGGTAAAACCCAACAGGTGACTGGGAGACCAGTTGAGTATTCGAAATATTCAAAGCCTGTTTTTATCTACATACCCCTGAACCATCTGGGGGAGGGCTAGAGCTCGATATACCGGGTGTCCCAGAATTTCCTTGACACGTGATATTTTCGTAACGAAAAACGGTTCAAGCAAGAACTGAGTGGTACTTTTCAAGGTACCATAGGGTCTATCATACCATGCACACCTACATAAATGATATCCCCATTTTATTTACAATCTTGTGGAACCTTTAATTTTATATGCACTTATTTTTTCCGTAAAATCATAAGCATAAGACAAATGAAATGGTAATTTGTTTGACGCCTGATATTTTTGTAATAAAAACGGATAAAAAAAGCCAGTAGGTTTTTCAAGGGTAGTGAATGACCTATCATTCCTTGCTGATGAACCATTTTTTTCTTACTTAAACTCCTGGAATTCACCCATAGCTTGTTCTTTCAAACTTTAATCCACAAATTTGCCTGGAAAAATAAGTTCTTTACTTGAATTTAATTATCGTAGTGCCTTTCTTTTTATGCCCTTACTGCAATTTATCGTTAATTTTTTTCGTTTAATCCATGACATCGTAAGCATAAATCAATTAAAACACATGTGTGGAAAATATTTTTTTATTATCATGAATCAACTAATAAAAAAAATGTGACAAAAAAACTAAGTGCAAAAACGTGAAAAAGTTTTATGGCTACATGTTGCGCCAACTCCGTGTGCCGGGTGTGCCCCGCAGAAGGGCGCCAAAATTAACGATAAATTGCAGTAGGGGCATAAAAAGTAAGGCACTACGATAATTAAATTCAAGTAAAGAATTTATTTTTCCAGGCAAAATTGTGGATTGAAATTCGAAAAAACAAGCTAGGGGTGGATTCCAGGGGCTTAAGTAAGAAGAAAATGATTCATAAGCAAGGAATGGTAGGTCATTCACTACCCTTGAAAAACCCACTTACTTTTCTTTTTTATCCGTTTTTGTTACAAAAATATCAGGCGTCAAACAAATTATCATTTCATTTGCCTTATGCTTATGATTTTACGGAAAAAATAAGTTGGCATACAAAATTAAAGGTACACAAGATTTTAAATAAAATGGGGATATCATTTATGTAGGAAAATCTATGGGGTGCTATTTGAAAAAAAAAATAGTTGGGGGTGAGTTTTAGGGGTTGACGTACAAAAAAATGTTTTGAATGCATGGTATGATAGACCCTATAGTACCTTCAAAAGTACCACTCACTTCTTGCTTGAACCGTTTTTCGTTACGAAAATATCACGTGTCAAGGAAATTCTGGGACACCCGCTATATTTTTTGCTAGCTATTATCCATTCTTTGATATCAAAAATAAAGTATATCAAATATAGAACAACCAAATGATATGAATATAATGTTGCATGTTTTAATGGTGTTTATATTTTACATTATGAAGATATCAAGGAACTAAACTCAAAAAATATTCATTATACCCTACTTGGGTGTAAAGGTGAAACATAAAAATGATTTATTCTCTAAATTTTGAGCAAAAACTGTATGCAACATAATACTCGTATGTGTACATAAATTTAACTGTTTCAGAATTTTCTTATTTTCATCAATAGCAAAACAAGGAAATTTGTCATAAACTGCAAATTGGTACTTCTAGCTTTCCAACTATGTAATAGTTAGTAGTACTATTTAGAAATAATTGTTAATATTGTTTATTTGTCAATTATTTTATGAGCAACTCTTAGAACTTAGTGGAAACCTAGAAACCCTAAATTTTTTGTTTAAATTTGTTTCGATCCCTTGAATATTTTACCCAATAATTGCCCACCTCCAAACTTTATTGAGAGGGTTTCTTCTAAGCTGGTAGCCTTGTAATTGTAGCATAAATGTTTCAACAGTTTAGAAATATATAAATGAAAGGTAGTTTGGCTACGTGCCTGGGTAGCAAGTATTACAAGATTTGATCAAATACTTCTTCAATTCCTACTAATGAAAAAATTCTCATTATACAGACATAGATCCAAGATTTAATTAATAGAAGGCAATCAACCCCATAACTGTTTCAGACAGCAATAAAATGACTTGAACTGTGTGAACATTTACACCTTCATATACAAGCTATGTGCTAGGGGTAAAGGCAGCTTTTGCTAAAATTTCACCACACATACCTACTTTGTTGCCCAGGGTTAGTAACCTATATGTGTTACGCTCAATACCCGAATTCGGGCAATGCCCGAAAAAAATACGCAGAACTAGTTTTGAGCAAGGAATATTTCCCAAACCCGAAATATTAATTTTATACGGCCATTGAGCATTACCAAATAGGCAGAACTAGTTTTGTGCATCTTGAAATGCACAGAACTAGTTTTGCGCAAGTTCAAATGCACAGTATTTTCGGAAAGACCAGCACAAATGCTGCTTCTTCCATTTAATAAACGCCAGCGACCGACTCAAATAAATACAGTGTGTCCCACGACAATTAAGACAAGCAATATACTAGGCAGTAGTAGCGAATTATAATTCTTGGGGGTGTAAATTAGAGCAAATACAGTATCCTTTTTTATTATTGTGTCACCCAATGAGATGTTTGTTTTTGATCACGTGACGTCCGATTGTCCGATTCAAAATATTTAATGGGACACCCTGTATGTTTGTGGCTTCTTGTGTTCCTCTCGATAATTCCAACAAACTAACACACTTGGGATCTAAAGTGAATAACTGAAGAGCTAAGGCTACAGGTACTTAAAGTTATGACATGTACCCCCACAGTTAAATAAATTATTTTGGTAGTTTCATAATGGTAGTGGTACAGTCCTTTAACTACCTGTAGCTCTTGAATTATTCACTTTAGACCCCAAGTATGCCAGTTTGTTGGAATTGTTTTATCAAGAGGAACACAAAAAGTCACAAATATACAGGGTGTCCCATTAAAAATTTTGAATCGGACGTCACGTGACCAAAAACAAATACCTCATTGAGTGAAACAATAATAAGAGAAGATACTATATTTGCTCTAATTTACACCCCCAAAATTATAATTTGCTACACACCCTGTATAAAGTTGGAGAAGTTAAATAAATTTTAATGAATACCAACAAATAATAAAAATCGCCAACTGAGGCTGGTTTACATTTTTTATTTGATTGTGTGAGCATCAAATTGACTTGTGCTTCCAAACCCTTTTTGTGTTTTCATGATTCGTACTTATATTGCAGGAATGTTGGCAAAGAAACCTAAACTAACCTAACCTAAACAATAGGTTTTTGCTGGTTTTGACACAAAATGCATAACGAATGTTCACTTTAGTTGTCATTGTTGTAGGTACCACAGAACTAGTTCTGTGCATTTCAAGTTGCACAAAACTAGTTCTGTGCATTTCAAGATGCGCAGAACTAGTTTCTGTCTATTTGGTAAAGCTTAATAGCCATATAAAATTAATCTTTCGGGTTTGGGAAATATTCCTTACTCAAAACTAGTTCTGCATATTTTTTTCGGGCATTGCCCAAATTCGGGTATTGAGTGTAACATCTGCATATCACATCTAACATGACTTTAATCAATACAGTAATTCTGGATATTATAGAAGTACCTTTGTGTGGGGTAATCTGGATACAAGGAGTTGCACCTGCCCAGGTGTATGTGCCCCCTTTCATATATTGAGTGATGTTGATGAATGTTTGAGGTGTAATGGTTATTAAACCATGATCACTAAGATGCACAACATTGACCTTATCTGCTATATGGTGGGATTCCAGTTGATCCTAGAACAATATATGATTAATAATTAGGACACAGTTTCTATCCATTTATCAAAAAATTAAATTTCCAAAATAATTTCTTATTATGTATAGATGCAAAGTTTACATACATATTTAAAAATATATAACTACAAAGTGAAACCTTACCTGTAAATATTTAGTAATATTATCTAACTTTCTCAACATGTCTTTAAATTGTGGGGCATTTGCACCAAATATATGGCCATAAGTGTCTGGTTGTTCTATATACAGCATAACCAAGTTTGCTGGCTTTTTTCTATCAGTTATCCAGGAAATTACCTGAAATGATACATTGGTGTACATTTACAATGTCTAGTAGCAATGGTACAGGTATATCTAGAGTATTCTAGACAGGTAAGTTTTTTTAACACCATATTAGCTACTTTGAAATTAAACGATATGGAGTGAACATCTATTTTTAATGCATGTATTAGACTAGAGTTTTATTCATTTTACTATATTTTCTTGATTTGCTGCAATGAATATCTAAAAATAAAGTGTGACATATAGATGTGAACCACAGCAAAATAAACAACCAGCATAATATCTCTGAGGATTTCCTATATAAAAATGTGATACTGATACAAAAGTATCGATACCAGCTTGGAATGCCTCAGAAAGTATTGATGAGAAAAAATGCTCGACATTAGTGCAGAAGTATTGAAGTATTGTTAGCATCCCTACAAAAAATTATCCAAAAGTGGGGATGCCCATGTAATTTCTGCCAACTTGAGTTATTGTGCTGGTTGTTTATTATGCTGTGCATGAACTATGTAGTTATTATATCATTTTGGCAAAAATACATCTAACTCTAATAAACTAAATAAGTCTAGGAGCTTATACAAGCATTTTGTTTCTACTTAGACTATGGTTTTCCATCTATAGATGAGATGAGAAAGATATATCTAAGACAATCTGTTTTTGAGTGATACAAGAAAATAACACATTGGTAAATATTAATAAAATCTGATAGACAACTACAGGATATGTTCCAAAAGTTACATTATCACATATATATTCTCTTACTGTATCTATTCTTTTGTACCAATCCATATTGTCATCAAAATCTTGTCTGTAGGTGATATTTTTGCCTTGGTAAGGATAGTAAGCCCCTGGCCACATCATAGAGCCTGAGTATCGTCCATTTCCTTGATCTTCATTTAACCTCTGGATTATAGAAACTAGAGTTATGTATTGCAGCTACAATATGTTGCACGAGTATCGCAGAAATACTTACCCAAATAGGTACAACATTATCAGAGTAACGAAACATTTGTGGTCCAATGTGTTCGACTTGCTTTGTCTTAGGATCATAATATGTATTACCAAGAACACCATGAGTTTCGGGGTATAATCCAGTCGCTATTGAGTGATGATTAGGAAATGTCTTAGTGGGAAAAACGTTCAGTAAATAATCGGCGTAAGTTCCCTGTTTCTTCAATGTTTCCATATGTGGGACGAGTTTAGTGTCGAAAAAATTATATTTAAAAGCGTCATATGATACGATTATTAGAATTGGATGATGAGATATGCAATACGCACAATGAAATATTAGACACAGCACTGGGAATTTTAAAAACATGCCGAAAGGTAGGATTTTGAAGATTTTTTAGTAATGAGGCTGAGGCGGTGGACGGTTGTTATGAAATTTGACAAGCAGTGACGTTTATTCTAACCTTGACCTAGAATTGACACTTCTGTCAGTTCGATTGCACTATTTGACCTTCGATAACTTTTTCCAGATTACCAGTTAACCACAGACCACAGCACATGCATAAAAGCTATCGACCATTGATTTTTTTTTATATTGCCTATACTTTTGTTTAGAAATATTTATTTATTTTGAAATGTAGAAGGGAGATATCTTCGAATGCCAATTCGTGATGGGTGCTCCGCATTTGATTGAACCGAATCATAAATAGATTCATTGATTGCAGAATAGCAGCGTGCACACTTGGTGCCCTTGGTGGTGAAGGGCATGTCGTGAAAAAAAAACACAGATAAGGCCTTCGTAAGACTAGCGACAATAAGTATTTTCAAGGGCGTACCCAGGATTTCAGTTAGGGGGGGGCAGGGGGCTGCTTAGTGCTTATACCTGTTTCGAAAATTGACTTTTATTCATTAACTTTTATGATGACACAAAACAAATATTATAAGTACATAATAATTATACTATACATTATGTATAATATATAATATTATATATGTTTATTTTAATTTAACAGTAATCTTCTCGGATTTGCCGAAAATTTGTCTATGACAATCTTTTCAATAAACTCACTGTTGTCTTTTAAATAATTGCGATGTACGCTCATCAGACATAAACCCGTAAGCCTTTCTTCACCCATGGTGCTTCTTAGCCACGTTTTAACTCTTCGCAGCGTACTGAAGGACCGTTCTACGGTCGCCGTGGTGCATGGGATAGTGCTTAAAATAATTAATGCCTTTCTGACAGCAGGGTAAAAAATGTTCGCTTCTTTGAACAGATCTACTACTTCTATGTCCTTTAATTGATCATCTGATAAAGCCTTCGTCACCCATAAATTATGCCAAAGGTTCAGTTCCCCGGTGATATCCAGGTTATAAAATTCTTGGAATGATTCTGCGTTTTTGTGTAGGTCTGCAATGCTGGTTTTTGTCATATACAAGGGATGTAGCCTGCTTAAAGCAAACGCCGGAGTATTTTCTTGGGAGAATCGAATATTCAATGATGAAATGAGTGAATCAATGTATGGTATTATCAGGGAACGCCGCCAATATTCGTTATCATTGTCTGATGGCGGATTACTTCTATGTGTTTGCTTATGAGCAAGACGTGGAACCGAAATTTCTATGTTCAAATCCATTGCAACAGCTCGTGCTTTTTGAAGTATTTAATTACTTATTCTATCAGGAAACTCGCGGTCATTTCTGAGAATGTCCTTGATATTTTTAATGTGTTTTCCTACCGAGATCATGTCGATCGATTTAGCTTGCAGTGCGTTAACTACTGGTTCTATAACTGCTGAATATTTGGCTATTGTTTGTAGAGAAACAATAAACACTGGTTTTGTAACGGCTGAATGCAACTGATATGCAGATTTTCTGGTGGCATAATTTCCCTCTACAGATAACGTTTCTAGAGATTTCACGAGCTCTGAAAAATGTTGAGAAAACTTTCTGATTGATTTATATTTTTCGGACCATCTCGTCTCACATAATCGTGATAGGTTTGGAGCGTAGTTTCGACGTGTAGTCGATTCTCTGAAAAACGTTATAACATCCTTTACAGTGGCGACAGTATTTCTAATTTCTGGCACTGCGTTCGCATCATTCACAACAAGGTTGAGTTTGTGACTTGAGCAATGAAAATATAAAGCACGAGGATATTTTTTTCTCAAAATGGCTTGTACGCCACCCTCTTTTCCTGCCATTGTAGAACAGCCATCGAATCCAAACCCTACGCAATCTTCTTTGGAGAGGTTAGAACTAATTAAGAAATTGTCAATTGCTTCGGCGATTGCGGAAGCATTTTGTGCTTTTAGTTCAACGAACCCTACAAATTCTTCTCTGATTTTACTTTTGCTTTCGTCGTAGAACCGCACGCCTATTGACAGCTGTTCTTTCCCAGATACGTCTGCTGTTTCATCAGCTAAGATTGAGTAAGCCATGGTCTTCCGAACCTCACTAATTACATTCTCCTGAATAACTTCGCCACATAAATTTATTAGTTCGTTTTGTATTCTTGGCGAAGTATAAATTGCATTTCGACGGCACTTTTCAAAGTGACTCTTTAATTTGTTGTCCCCTGAATCGATTCTCAACTTCAATAAATCTAATAAAACACCCTCATCTGCTTGTTTGCCCCTAAGAGGCATATCATGTGTACCGCAAAATACTATACAAGAAATAATTGATGACAATATTTGTCTGTTTTCATCGATTGCTTTTTGGTGTCCACTTTGCAGTTGGATGTCTACAGGAACATTTTCAAGAAAATTTTTTGCAGCATTTGTCGCCGTTTGGTGAAGGTTGGTCGTTGCATGCTTTCGGCAGTCTTCATGCATATTTTTGAACTTTAAATATGGCCTGACCATAAACGATCCCAAAATTCCTCTCACAGTGCTAATGGGCGGAGGAAACAAAACACAATACTTACAAAGAGCACCTTTTAGTCGCTTGGAATATACTAGCCATGGTGAATATTGATCCAACCAAGCATGATTAAATTTTCTTTTTAAATGGCTTGCATCACTTTCAAAATCGTAATTTCTGGGCGGGATCCAAGGATTTTGTAACAACTCCCTCTTCTTTTCCGTCGATAGCTGGGTAGCCAATCCAACATAACGACCCAGATCATTTTCATGACAGCCATCGTCCACTATAATTTCAGGATCGACGTTGACGTCATAAGTTTGTTGGGATGTCGATGGAGAAGAATAGTCGGCAACAGATATATTAAGAGGTTCTACTGAAGAATTTGACGCTTGTCCAATGTTAGCATGCAATGATATTGGCATTACATGAGTGGTTTTATCATGGTTGTCATTTTCATCGCTTCCACTGCTACTTTCCCGACCTTTTTTTCTTTTTTCGCGTGGCCTCCCTAAAAAATGGATACACAGAATTACCCTTACAGTGTTTAGGCGGGTTGCATAGGACGAAAATCAAAGATCAAGTTTCACATTCTCTTGCATATGGTTTGAACGCCAAATAATCAAAACTAGGTAAGTAATTTGAAATAATACACTTGTTGTGACGTTAGAGAAAAGGGATTTTGTTGTCGGTATGATCTTATTAATAAATCCAAAATATTGCAAGGATCTTTCTTTTATGTTTTTTTTTTTAACTTTTTTATCACAAAATATTCACAAATGTTATTTTAGCTATTATAACAAAACCACGTGTTGTAATTAATAAATTTAAATATTGTAAGTAATGCCTAAGATATACACTTACAAGAGAGTCATAGCCCCCCTTAAACAAATCAAATAATCATATTAAGTATGTACTTAAGTGTTTTGTTTTGACTCACCTCTTTCAAAGAATTTCCTGATATCCATTTGACGGAGTAATATTTCCAGTTGTTGCGCAGTAAACGTAAATCTCGTGTCTCCGCAACGAAACTATAAGACACTATCTATGGCGTATGAAATATTCGCTCGTATTCCACTCCGAACTGAATTGTATTCGAACTAAATTCACGTGCTCTGCCTTACGTTCCGCTTATATATTGAAAATATTCTCGCTCCCGAAATATGTAGAAAATACTCGAGCTCGACTCTATTTCCATCCTTGTCTTATAATACATGCTATCACTGTCTTTTCTTTCCGGAATAGTCCATGCTAGAATATTCTTCGTGGTATTGCTATTCAATACTAGATGTCTCTATTGACCGTATACAGTATACATTGAGCCTATTTCTTTTTACTGGAAAAAGTACTGCCGTCCGAAACTAGATGGCGTTAGATGTTATTTTCTTCCAATTATATTCAGCTTTAATCCTATATGGCTCTGATTGTCTCGTCGGAAGCGGAAACTACGAGATACCACGGTTTTGTGGGAGATTTAAATTATATTGCATCGCTAACAGTATACTAGAGTCTGTCTAGTGAGTCGCGGCACAGAAATAACCGCGGCAAATTTAAAAATAATTTAGTTGTAAGCACTGAATAGAATATGCTATGAAATTTGAGTTTGATACTTTCACTATTTTATTTTATGAACACTAAGAATCTTAAACTAAATCTGTACAGATATATACTACTTAAAATAATATGCAACATATTGAATATTATTTTATTTTAGCATAGCATTGAAAACAAAAATTATATAATAAAACCAAACTTGCATCAAAACCGTACTTAATTTTTATTTATTCTGTCTCGTAATCAAAATCAGATTCTAGAAATTAAATTATCGACTATAAATCATTACTGACACTTTCATTTGTTAGTGATAACTAACAAATAATAAAAACGAAATAAAGAAATAAATAAAGTGTATCAAAACTTGATCAAAACATTTTGCGTTTCGTTTGACGGCGGCTGAAGGTCGCCATATAAAATATTCTAATAAATACGTTGTGACACGACCGACACGACTCACTATACAGACTCTATATCGAATGTTGTAGAATATTTAACTATAGAAAATAAAGAACAAATCTGGCTGAAAAGATATTTTGTTTCCAACACTTCATTTTGCGCAGAGTAGGTAACACGTTTTTAATTTTTATTTGCCAAAAAAATTACATTTATTTAATCTTCTAGGGGGGGCAGCTGCCCCCCCCTGCCCCTACCTGGGTACGCCCTTGAGTATTTTTTAGGTTACTAATGTACCCTCTAGAATCGGCGAGAAACCTTGCTGGACATGAAATGAGGCATTCAGAGCTAGAATAATGGCCTTGGCCTATCCCACAAAAACAAGATATGTAGAAAACTTTAAATACTGAACACTCAGCTTATGCGTTTTCAATACTAATGGCCTATGACTGATTTCTATATCATTGTAGTACTGATATAGTTCCTGTTATTAGCAAATATTTACCATCACTTTTCTCAGCTTCTGGATTTTGGGGATAGACACCTCTCAACCCCTCAAAGACAGGGTGGCCAATCGGGTGACGCTAATAATTTTTTTTTAGATAGCCCATACCGAGACCTACTCAAAACACCCTCATGTATGTGTACCGATTATTGATAGTTTTCGAGTTATGATTTTCTTTTTTGAAAACTTAGAGATTTTCCAGTTTTTCCAAGAAATCGCCAAAAACAAAAACAAGAATGCTTTTTGGCTTTTATTTTTTTCTGCAATTATACTCAGTATTATGCCTATTTTAATATCCAATAACGAGAACCTGTACATCCGAACAATAGTTAAGTACATTTTGGGGCTAGAGTTTGAAATCTCTGTTTTTAGTCAGAATTGTATTGTTCGGATGTACAGGTTCTCTTTATTGGATATTGAAATAGGCTTAATACTGAGTATAATTGCTGAAAAAAATAAAAGCCAAAAAGCATTCTTGTTTTTGTTTTTGACGATTTTTTGGAAAGAAAGGAAGATCTATAAGTTTTCAAAAAAAAATCATAACTCTTTAACTGTTTTGGACGGTACGGGCTATCTAAAAAAAAATTATTATCGTCACCTGATTGGCCACCCTGTATACATATCAGTACTGTGGTAATATTTGCTTTTGGATTAGGTGTTTATGAATAAAACTGCAACATTTGAATGTAATGTATATTATATATTTCAATACATTTTCTGTATATAACGCTAGTAAAAAAAGTGAGTACAAAAAGTATATATAAGGGATAAAGCCGCATCAAATGTGACTTTTAAAGGCCACCCTTTTAGTCTTCAGTTTTTTGTTTTTATAATATTGACACTGGTACGGATAAAAAAATACATCATAAGTTTAACTTCGTAAAAAAGCATCTTATAGCCAATGAAAGTGTATATAAATCAAGTATCTTAGGTCCATTAAAATTTCGTACATCTTCAAAACAAAGCACATCCAAGCGGGGTTCCATTTAACTTCAAATATGGAATATCAACACATTTCAACAATATCGCTCCATACAGAGATGTTATCCAACAACAATCAAAAATCAAGACAAATCAAATGTGGTTCCAAACAAATGGTATTTGCAGAACTTATAGAACATAACATTTCCGGATACATATAAGATTCATTATCAGTGAGATAAGTACTTACTGTCTTATTTTTGTGTATTTTACACACACTGACCCTGACTAAAAGTTCACAGACAGATTACACAAGTTTATGTATTTAGCCATTGTCGTACTGCACTGCATTATTTTTTTACAAACAGTATTTGTTTAGAATCACTTAACGCAAATATAAAAGATGCTTTCATTTAATAGAAATCAAAAAATGCTATGGATCACTGATCACTCCTACATTATGTAAAATTATCCTCCATGAATTATAACAAAGCAGTGATTCATATCAGAATATCATCAATAATTTACAGCATGTGCTTTTTATGAATTTGAAACCTGACTTAGAGCTACAAAAATATCACAAAAACTTTTAGCCGATAAGTTGCTGACTTTTGCTTTCCAATTTCTGATAGCAATACGATTTCATGGAATCCATGATAATTTTAGATGAGTTAAGTTTGAACCAGACACAATCGCATTATTATACTGCATTTCATTTTTCTTCAGCTTTTTGCACATTATACTGTCAGTTTCCATAATGATGTTGAATTATTGCACTATAAAAAATTGATGGAACCCAACAGCAGTTATGATAGCACAAAATATCATAAACCCCCATTGCAATACATAACTGCCAAAACAGCAGTTTTCGAGTTCAGATATTTACAGGAATTTCCTGCATGGTTTAAAACAGTATATTGGCACAATATGAAAATAAATTTTATAAAATGTTCATAAATAGAGAAGTAGAATTATTTATAACAATAATTCTCAACAAAAAAGTGTGAGTTTTAAACTACTAAGTAGTCACATCTTTCGGTTTCCCACCACAACTCTGTATCAAGTATGCTTAACCACAAAATTTTGTTATACGAAATTGTTTTTCTAACACAAAAATATCCTTGGTTTAAAAAGTTCACTGAAAGCCTTGAATAGTTCTTTGTTTAAAATTCCCTAATTCGTGAAATTTTCTCGAGAGCTATTTTAAGAGAGCTTCTTACTATTTCATATAACACGAAATTTAAATTTAGTTTGATTCATAGTCGACAAAAACTACTTTTTTGCGGTTAAGCTTTCTTCGCAATATTTTATGGAAAACCGTTTTATGGAGACCTATCATGGAATGGAACAGTTGACACTAGCACACAAATAGAAGACACTGACTCTACCTGCAATGCGGTTTTCTTAATGATCATTCAATCACATGGCAGCTAAGACTCAACATTCACTACTTTTGAGCAAAAGTAATGCATAGCTGCAATGAAACATTCTGTATTCGTAGTAAACCTTAATGATCAACTATACTTGGTTAGTAAAAAGTAAAGAACTAACTACCACCAAAACTGCTAAGATGGAACGATAACATTCAATACCTGGGCGTATTTGAACATGCAGGATTCAAAAATGCTAAGAGCACTCTTGTCAGATTAACCAGTTCAGTCCATTGACAATAACAATATTAGGACGTGAAACGTAAAAGTGGTAAATCTGACAACACTACTACAGCATTTTTTCATTCAACGTGTTCAAAAACCCCCAGGTATTGAATTTTATCATTCCAGCTGTGGCAGTTTTGAAGATATTTATGCGTTCAAGAATGTTTTACTGAAAAAGCTGTTCTTCCGTATCTCAGTCATTAAAACAGAAACAACATTTTGAAATTATGGGACCTTATTAAATTCGACTTTTACGGCAGTCTATTTAAAATAACAGTATTATGACGTGTAACGTAAAAGTGTAAATCTGACAATACTGCTGTTAGCATTTTTGTATCATGCATTGCATTGCCACAAAAATAAATACGGTAGTCTATTTAAAATAACAATATTATGACGTAAAAGTGGTAAGTCTGGAAACATTTCTGTCAGAATTTTTCTATTCTGCGTCGTCCAAAAACCACCAGATATTGAGTTTTCTCGTTTCAGATTTGGTAGTTTTGAAGTCATTTAGGCGTTCCGGTTCTTTTTACTAACCCGATATGTTTTTATAATATCCTTATCTTGAACAGAACTTTTAAATCTCCTGTTTCATGAATGATTCGCATACCCCGTCTCAAATCCAAAATAAAAAACATCGAAGAGATAATTTCCAACAAATCTTTTGATAGCGCGGTTTTGATTAAATTGAGATATTGATTTTATTGTTTCCTAAACGCATTTACTCAAAATAATGGATGATGAAGCATCTGATCCGTGGTCTGCCAAAATAAATGTCATTTAAAACGCACCTCAAAGTCAGTAGTCATTTTACTAGAGCGCTAGCGCCATTTTTATGAAAACTTGTAGTAATTCGTTGCCTTGCATTAAATGCAGGATACAGACATCATATCAACTTAGCCTAATACCAAGCTAGTGAAGATCTGCAAACAGTTCTAGTAGGATTAAAAAACGGCAATAAAAAAACTTGCACAACTTCACTAGCGAAACATTGTCAACGTCACAGGCCCATCGGCCTAATAGAAAATATGAAAATATAAACTTAAAATATATGTACAATCCGATTTTTTTAAAAAGACCTTAGAAGCTACGCAACAAGATTTGTCGTACACGCTCGGAAATATTAGGCAATCATTTTGAAAAACTTGACAAACCCATCAAACGATGTTTTAGAGTTAACTGGCAATGTTCAACTTGTTTCTTTCAGCATAAAGTGTCACTCTTTCAAATACAAAATTAGTATATATTTGTGTAATAATAGAATTTTATGTAATTTTCACGAGACCCTAACGAATATATTATCTCAATTATAATGCAAGCAAAAATAATTTTCTAAATCAAGACTTAACCCACATGACAGATTTTCATATTTACACAGGATGTTGCACATACGAGACCTTGCGGGGGTGTTTCCAAAAAAGTGCACATGTAGAAGTTGCTCAATTCAAAAATATGCCTTTGTTCAACTTTGGTACATCCCCCGAATTTTGGCATGACTGTGTTACCTCTGAATCATCTATACATTCCTCAAAGTTGCCTTAGCTTAAAAAACTTACAATCATTACAATATGTAACACCCTGAATAGAAAGCGTTCGATAAAAATTCCCGTAAAATTTCCGAGGCGTATGACAAATCATTAATACCGATCAGTGTGTATTTTTGTGTGTCCAGCACATTTTAATAAGTACGTCACTTAAAGCTAAGTATGAAGAGTAAAGGATTAAGCAATACTGTCTGTAGTACAGGACGAAACAGGTAGAATGAACATCAAAAGATCATATTTCAAAGCTATTCAGATGGTCGTTGATAGTCCAATCATTTCACCACTAAATATAACGGAATAAGGTGAATTTTTATACCTACAAACCTTTATTTTAGAATTACACAAAAAGTTGTCTCAAAAGTCCTATTCCAGATAAAATTAACAAAAATAATTTTTTTGAGAATATACGTATACCTTGTTTGCTCTGCTTCCTATCATATTTAATAATAATAATAATAGTTCTTTATTATCCACTTGACATGAAATATGCATTGGATTCGTCAAAATAGAAGTAATAAAATAAACATATGTATATAAACAAAAGAAAAAAGCTCTGTGACGCCGTACAAACACTAATTCAACAATACAAATTTAAGCTTTTATTTGAAACATTTCGGCGATATGGATAACAATGAATTGTCATTGGACAACTTGTTATAAATTTTTGGTCCCACAAAATTAGTATTTAACAAGGATACAATATGTTCATCGTCACTCTAACGTGTATTAAAATTTTGTAGTAGTTTGTTTGGTAGGAACTGGTCTCTGCTTTAGAACATATACAGGGTGTTCTATGACGAGTGGAAGATACTTTATGTGAAGACTGCACAGCTCATTTGCAACAAAAAAGTCATGTAAGGTAGAGTACAATTTTCAACTGTTTCAGAGATATTTAATTGTCTTTCATCATTATTTGACTTCCAGTGACTTAGGCGCAAATTTGCTAAATTTACGACCGCCCGATGTTGCGGAGCAAAATACTAGATACACAGTGTGGTAAGGCATCAAATTTTTCAAGCGGTACTTTCATAGCATTGTAGCGTCATCTGAGAATCGTATTACAGGAGTTTGAAGTGACGAATAACTACTTCTGGTAGTTTGTGCCTGATAATTTCTGTGAATGTATGCCCATAAATTTAAAGCCAAAACTTCAGCAAAATACAGAAAAAATATCTCCAAGTAAAGCGTGTTCAATCCTAAAAAACGGCACTGTAAAATTTTGTTTGTAATTAAAAAAACTACCTTTTTAATGATATGGGTACTTGAAATAGAAGAAAATGAATTCTCGTTTGCTGAATCGTTTTCAGTAAAAAAATAGTTGGCGTCTGTCATGTATGGTTATGATTAATTGTTATAACATATTTATGTTGTTTGCTGTGGTTAAGCTAAATAATTTTAAGAAATAATTTTTAGTGGTATAATTTATTGAAGTAAATAAATAAAACAAAAATAAATATCTCTGAAACAGTTGAAAATCGGGCCCTACTTTATATGGCTGTTCTTGTGGCAAATGAGCTTTACAGTCTTTTCTAAATTATCTTCCACTCATTATAGACCCTGTATATACGGACAATTCATATACAAAGAAGGGACGCAGTTATGATAATTGTGGAGAAAAATTTGTACAAATATGAGCATTTTTTTACTGGCACCGGTTTTGAGATAGAGAATATAACCTAACCTGCACACTAAGCCACATATAGCTCAGAGCTCCACACTTTGCACGCTCTAATTAAAAATGGAGCGACGTATAAAAAGTGTTCTAAGCGAAATTTGTAGAGAATTTCATTTCCTATGCGAATACGGTTAGATGCAGACAAAACAAGGGACTCCCCAAAATCTGTTTTTGAGACCTCTACCTGAAATATTTAAAGATGCACACACATTGGCATATATGTGACAACATTTGTAATGCTAAAATAAAGCTTTGTACAAAAATTCAACTTATTCCGTAAGATTCCGAAGTTGGCCCCCATTTTTCTGATTGAGGTGAGTGGACTGATGAATTTCGTACATACGAAATGCTGATAGTGTTCGTTTGTATTTTTGTGGAAATGCCCACGCTAGGTGGTCCGCCCTGTACTCGAGAGCCCACCACCGAAGCTATTAAGGCACAATTTCAGTGATCCCCTCTCAGGAGTTCCATCAAGAGGTTGAAGCTTGGTCCGTCGCCATCCTTGGATTTTATGGTCAGCATTTCTTTTCCAACCTGTAAAAATTTAAATTCATTAGATGAAACAAGGCGTACTGTGGTTTTATTTATGCTCCACTGGTGCATTGAGCATTGTGTGCTAGTTAAAGTCAGGCAACCGATTGTAGCTAAAATAGGTACTAGCGCTGCATAAATACCCACCAAAGAGTATTTTTTCTCTTTTGATCAGGAGGGCGGGGGGTGGGGGGGGGGGGGGGGGGGGGGGGGGGGCGCGGTAATGCGCCTTAAGGAGGAACAGCCCCTGCATCGCCTTTCCCAAAGTGCAAATCTCACTTTCTGATTAAATTTATGATTACGAAATCATAAAGACATTGCAACTTAAAACCGCATTAGACTGCATTATTTGTTGGACAAGAGTTGGTAAAATTTCTTGAAAAACAATTAGAATGAAAAATAGTTTGATAGAACATTTTGTGGAAGGACATCCTAAGAATCCAGAAATCGTATGCCACACTCTTTGGTTTAGATATTTATTAGTTTTTCTCTGAAGCATATCCAATTGCAATAGAATTGAACTATGTACAGTCTCTTAATGAAACAGAAATACAAGCGTGACTCAACTTTTCGATAGGCAGATTACATTACTTTTTTTTAATTGGAACATATTTAGAATCAGAGTCAAAGAAAACGAAAAATGAAAAAATAGTTACCTGGCAAGTTCTCTGCAGTTCTGGAATGCGAAGCAACAGTTCGCCAAATTTTGCGGGGCTCTCAGGATAATGGGACAAAGTGTAATCTTGAAGTGCCTTCAAGGCTTTTTCCTGTGACACTCGGACCTTTTCTGCATCTCGTAGTTCGGACGTATCTGAAACAGCAATATATCTTTTAGAACACCAAATATTGTTGCAGTTACATGACGGATATATCGAATTCCTTGAAAAATAACACTTATATCGAGCGTTGTGTGCGAACATCGTCCATTAAACACGATATGGCATGTATCATTTTATTGTAGGAGAAAGTTGTCAACGCCGTACTACAACAGAATGCTACTGTAAATAAAGAGTGTACATCACTTTTTTATTAATTGAGAATTCGAGCGGTTAGCCTCTTTGGGACGCATTTCAAACGAATAATTTATTTAATCATATCTGAGCTACACTTGAATTAATCCGTTTTATATAATTT
The DNA here is from genome assembly GCA_951848785.1 of Callosobruchus maculatus. Taxonomy (NCBI): domain Eukaryota; kingdom Metazoa; phylum Arthropoda; class Insecta; order Coleoptera; family Chrysomelidae; genus Callosobruchus; species Callosobruchus maculatus. Next base: position 477,339 of record CATOUR010000064.1, on the reverse strand, counting down.
ACCTTTAATTTAATTTTATTAGTCACAAGCCAGAAATGATTATCTGTATTTGCTGATATCTCTTTCCAGTGTCTGCACACTGCACTGCCGCGTCGTTCGGTTCGTCCTGGATTGTGCGAGGGGTTTTCAAGGATGGGCAAGATAGGAGATGCTTCATCGTCTGGTTCTCCCCGCAGGCGCATAAATCGTTCTCAGCGTATCCCCATCTCAGTAGGTTATTCCCAGATCTGCCCTTTTGGCATCTAATCCTGTTGAGACTTTTCCAGGTCCTCCATTCCAGTTGTGATCCGGAAGGGAGGTTTTCAGTTGGGTTCCAAGTTGGTGTGAGGTTCTCTTCCACAATACCACTTTGGTTACTGATTTGAAATCTGTCAGTGGGTTTGTAGACATAATGAACTTCTTCCTGGATTTAAATCTGGATGCTAAGAGCTTGTGTCCATATAGAGGGTCTCTTTTATCTAGCGAATGTCTACTTCGTTTAACCATACATGAGCCTTCTCGCTTGATTTGTGGGGGGGGGGGGTTATTCCCGCTAACATGTATACATGTATTGGTTGATAGGTTTTAGACACCCTGTAATCATCCTACAGGTGTAGTTCAGGGTAGGGTTCAGTTTGTTTGTATGAGTCGATGTGGACCAAATAGGGCATCCGTATTCGACTGGGGCAGAGCACATGACAAGGGATCTTGTCCGCAATACGTCAGGGTGGGCCCCCATTAAGTGTTGCGAATAACAACGGTCCTCGTCTCCACTTTTGCTCTAGTCTTCTTCAAGTGATTTTTACAGGACAGAGTTCTGTCTAAGGTAACACCCAGATAAACTGTGTGTAGAAGGGCCGACAGGTTGATCATTCGTGCACAAATTGAATTAGAAGGGAGACCATACTTCTAGTCCCTCCACCGACTCTTCTGTCCCTAAACACCACGTAGAATCTCCTGTTGCATAGCAATGATCTCAGGACCTGTGTCAGATGGTAATTTCCTGTCATCCTAAAGATTTTTTCGAGGAGGATCTTGTGAATAATGGTATCATATGCCGCCGAAAGGTGCACCACGCCCCCGTTTTTTCTCTCCTTTCGAAACCATCCTCTACATGTTGTATGAGATTTAGAACCTGGCCAGTGCATGATTTACCGAATTTGAATCAGCTTGTTGAAGAATTAGATGGTTTTCTGTGTATGGGCCTATTTTGTACAGGATGAGCCGTTCATACAGTTTAAAGGCAGAACATAGGAGGCATATTGGTCGACAGCCCTTAGCTTCTTCGCGCAGTTTCCCCGGTTTAGGGACAGCGACCATCCTAGCTTTCAGCCATAGTTTTGGTATAAGTTTCTATGATACTGATAGCAAAACGCCTTTTTTGTCTGGTTTATGTTGCATCATCGGTGATCCACTAACCATCCGTAAACCCTTCGAATATTAAAGGAGGATAGAATTAAAAATAAACATCTCATACATCTCCCGTGTGATTTTGGTGGGGTAAGGGGAAAGCATGAATCCCGATTACCGACGGGTCGGCGCGAGGTGTTGCAGAATTCAGTGACATTATATTAAAGAAGTAGAGTTTAAAAGGTAGTTCTGAAACATACCCCCCACTCTCCATGCCTGTAGACCCCCCACCATTATCCTCCACCATTATCCCCCACCCATATCCCCTCTCTTCACAAATTCTGAAACATACCCCCCACTCTCCATGCCTGCAGACCCCCCACCATTATCCCCCCACCCCCTCTCTTCACAAATATACCCACCTCTCTTGGATAGAGGTTTAATTATGTTCTAAGACGGTGGTGGGAGGATATACTACATTCTAGTACATCAAAGAGGTGGATATATTTGTGAAGAGGAGGGTGGGGGGTAATGGTGGGGGTCTACAGGCATGGAGAGTGGGGGGTATGTTACAGAATTTGTCAAGAGAGGAGGTATGGGTGGGAGGATAATGTGAGGGGTCTACAGGCGTGGAGAGTGGGGGGTATGTTTCAGGACTATCATTTTACACTCTACTTAAAGATGGCGGATGGTGTTGTGATGAGGATCTGTTATTATGCGTTTTAGTGAAATTTCGATTAATCTGATAACAATGACGAAACGGTGCAATGTTTGCGAAAATTACATTTGAAATGATAAACGTTAGGTAAGTACCATAAAACAATTCACGATTCATATTAACATGAATTATATTTGTAACCAATCAACAGATGGAGCATATTAGCGCCCGACTAATCAGCAAATGGAGAAACGGTCACGTTTCTATTCAATTTTAAGTGAACATTGCAGTTGGGGTTGCCACATTGTGATATAATGAGTTAAACTCTGTTCTGTTTCCAACGCTGCCTACGAGTTGATGTTGAAGAGTGATAAGATATTTAACGGAGAAACCTGACAACATCCACATAATCTAAATACAAGGACTTTGTTATTGATCCGGAATAACAATACCCCTCATTACCCCTATACCTTGGCGCAATGCTAATTCTATCCACCTTTAATATCCGAAGCGTAAACCTCTGAAATATCGTAGATCGGAAGCTTGTTTAGGAGAGCCGTATGTCCACGTTTATATAACGAGCGAGCATTTTGCATTGTTGAAGACTTACCTGAAGTGAGTAGCAGGATGACCTTCATGGCGATGTACTCGTACCTATCGACTCTGAGTCGCCTCAGTTGTTCGGTGAAATTGAGCATGCGTTCGATGCACGCCTGGACGCCCATTTCCCGCGCCTGCGCCAAGCTGATGCTCTTTCCCAGCGAAACGCGGATCTCCCCGGGCGTGGACATCGACCGGAAACAGCAAGAGAACAGCAACAATTCGCACCACGAGTTGATCAGCAGGCATATCTGATCGTCGATCTGAAAAATATAACAGCACAATGTAAGAATCCCATATAATAGGTATGAATGAATGAAAGAGAAAGAAAAACAGGGATTTGTAAATTCAAACTGACAAGTATAAATTAAACCTGTCAGTTTGAAATTACAAGTGACGAGTTGGAAAATTATCTTGACCGTTTTGAATTATTACTTGACGCTTTAGAAACTACAGCTGGAAAAGGTATAGTACACAAAGGATGATATCTGTTGCAAATGTAGCGAGAGACCAATTGGTTGTGTAAAGATGCCCTCTAGAAAACGACAGCCCCAGTTGACGCAGCCAAACCCCTTCGAACGGGGTCGGATTGTAGGCCAATGAGAACGTGGTGCTTCTTTCAGAGCAATTGCTGTAACTATGGGACGTAGCGTGGCTACAGTTGTAGCAGCATGGCGCGCATGGATCGTAGAAGGGCGAATGCAGTGGGCTAGAGGTTCTGGAGCACTACTGGCGCTTCGAGACGGAAGGTGATCCACTCGAGCTGTTGCTGACGCTCGGTATGCAGCTATAGGGAGGCCCATTCGAATCCGCACGGTGTTCCACAGATTGAGTGAAATGGGCTTAGGATTGTATCGTCCGCATCCAGTGCTTCCACTCACTGCAAATCAGCGTCGTCAATGGTTAGATTGGTGCCAAGAACACCGACAATGGCACGCCGAGTGGCATCAGACGGCCTTCTCCGACGAGTCCAGGTTTTGTCTGGGGGCACATGACGGACGCCAACGCGTAAGACGACGACGGGGTGAACGACGTGATCTTCAGTTTGATGTTGTACACATGTACACCCTCCTATTGGTTTGATGGTTTGCGGTGCCATTGCATTCGACAGCAAGTCACCTTTACTTTTGATTCGTGGCACAAAGACTGTGCAACGTTATGTCAAAGAGGTGTTAGAACCAATTGCCGTTCCATATGTCCCGAGACCTCGGAGAGGGTTTCTTCCAGCAAGATACAGCATGCCCTCACATTGCAAGGGTATCGATGAGGTTCCTACAGGAAGCTGAGGTCAGGGTACTCCTCTGGCCTCCACGAACATCCCATTTATCGCCAATTGAAAAAGTATGGGATTGGATGGATGGGTTGATACATAGGCGATTTACCCAATCCTTCGACCACGCTGGACGAACTGGAACATGCTGTGAGGATAGCTTGGGAGATTGCACCTCTAGAGTTTATCAACAACCAAATTACGAGCATGCCGCGTAGGCTAGAGGAGTGCATTCGTCAACATGGACGGCCCACCCATCATTGATCTGTTGTATTTTTTCACAAACTAATTATGGCAAATGAGTTCGTTTATTATTGTATTTTGTCCTACTGCATTTCATCGACCCAAACCCTTTTTTTCTCGGTGTTCGGATTTCACTTGCGAGTAGCATGCTCATGTCGAATTAAGTTAGTTTGTACTGTTTATAGCATTCTTAGTAACAGTTGTATTGTAGCTTGTAGCAGTTACGCTGAATAAATCTACACTACTATTACCTAAATGTAATCCTCCAAATTAGCCAAACTCACCGAGATATTCTTGAAAAGAGGCAGACTCTTGCACCACTTGACTATCTTGTAGAGTCGATGGTCGGCGATATTGCACAGATTGGCGACGAAGTCCGGATTGGTGTCGGCGGAGCCAGCAAGGGCGGTTCCTGCCAGCAGCGGATGCGTTGACAGGTTGTGAACGCCGCCCCCGCCGCCTCCGCCGCTGCCCCCGCTGCCCTCCCTCGTTAGCCGCCCCTCGCTGCTCAGCTTGCTCAGCTCCGATTCGCTGTAGTGCCACAGGTGCTCCACGTCCATTATCTCCTGTAACAGGGCGGATGCCAAGCACGGGATTAGCACAGAGTGTAGAATAATCAGAATATACCTACACCGTGTCCCCAGGACCAATCCCGAAAACTTTAAGGGATGATTTCTGACACCGCATATGATTAAATTATATGTTTATTTTTAATAACAAAAAAGGTGAAATTCCCTTAATTAGGTAGCGAAATGGTTAATGTATGGGCCCCTTTGTTATATTCGTATCGTATTAACCAGATGATGTTTGCTGTAAACAATCGACAAAAATATTCAAAATACCCGTTAGCGTAAACCGTTTTTGAATGGATTTTACGAAAGTGAAAGTGAAATAAGGTGAGCCATACACGTTTCAGTTATATTTACAACCAAACTTCAAACTTTGATTTCTCTGTAACAAATGCGAATTTCAGTAAAATTCCTTTTGATATCGGCTTCGCATCCAGAAACTTAAGTGCGAATTCTTTTTTCGGGATTCGTCCTGGGACACGGTGTATAGTCTTAATTTGGCCAAAAAAAAAAAATGAATTACACAGGAGTGAGTCATGACAGAATTAAGAAAGGGGGATGGCTATATACTCAATACTGTGTAATTATTATGTATTTACATCGTACTATTCATAGCTTAGATCGTTGATAAAGTATAGTATTCAACTCGCGGTAATGGTAATAACTACACTCTTTTTTTTTACAGTCGCCTACGGCTCGTGCTGTACTGCAAACTTCAACTGCGTGAGTTATTACCGTCATTACCGCATCGTTACCGTTATACTATTAAATAATTAGAGTTTGTTTCGAACCATGGTAATAAATTACAACAAAAAAAAGGTAATTTTAAACCTTCGCTTTCGCTAATAAAAAATTAACCCATATACTCTAGCTACTCAGTCATTATCTATCAAATGAATATCAAAATCCTTGATAATAGTTTTTTTTTAATCACAATTTCGTAACAGGTTTTCACTGAAAGAACATATCAAATGTTCGGACTTGTTGAATACTTAAACGTAGTGAGAACTCACTTGCAATAACGGCGGGACACCTTTGGAGCCGGGCGGTATCCTCTTGGGACCTGCCGCGCCTGACGCTGCGCCATCTTGCGGCTCCGTCTTTATGATAGGTTGACCGTCGGGCGTCAATCGGGACTCTCCGTGGTGCTGCTGTCCGGCCAGAGACGGGGGCAGGGAGTACGAACATTGGTAGGTGGACCGGCCCCCTCGAGTGCGATCCTCCCGAATTGCTGAAAAATAAATAATAAAAAATGAATTATGGCAGTTTGCACCGGCTTGCTAGGCCTAACCTTAGGTGAACCTCATCCCAAAAATTTGAATTTTGCACCGCTGTCATTCATAACGTTGACTGAAGCTTAAGAGTCTAGGGTATAGCACGCGAAATTGAGAATCCACGAACATACGTATTCCCGTGTTGGCGAGGAGGCCTGGCCGCGTGTTCCCTTTCTCCAGTATGTGTGTCTAAGATGAGGGGAGGTAAGTCCAAAAGTCGAAAGGTAAGGTCAAAAAAAAAATGAATTTCACATTTCCAAGCTCCTGACGTTCGCTTTAAACTTACAGTAATATTTCAAAAACAAATTGAAAAAGAAAGGTTGCGCTATGTCACTACGGTGGCCTTGTTTTAATATCGTGTTTAGTTGTTAAATTACAGACATTTGAAGAATGTACGATTTTGCAGTGCGAGCTTTTATGCACACTAATTTTTTTTTTTGAAAAATTGCTCTGATATGTCATTCATTAAGGTCTTGACTATGACCTTCTGAAATATACTCCTCACAAGTGAAATCCGAACACTGAGAAAAAAAAGGGTTGCGGTTAATGAAATGCGGTAGGACTAAATACAATAATAAACAAACTCATTTGCCACAATTAGTTTATAAAAAAAAACAACAGATCAGTAATGGGTAGGCCCTCCATGTTGACGAATGCACTCGTCTAGCCTACGCGGCATGCACGTAATCTAGTTGTTGATAAACTCTAGAGGTACAGCCTCCCAAGCTGCCCTAGCAGCAGTTCGTCCAGCCTGGTCGGAGGATTGGGTACATCGCCTATGTATCAACCCATCCAATCCCATACTTTTTCAACTGACGATAAATCGAGTGATCGTAGAGGCCAGGGGAGTACCCTGACCTCAGCTTCCTGTAGGAACCTCATCGATACCCTGCAATATGAGGACGTGCATTATCTTTCTGGAAGAAACCCTCTTCGAGGCCTCGGACATATGGGACGGCAATTGGTTCTAACACCTCATTCACATAACGCTGCGCAGTCATTGTGCCACGAATCACAAGTAAAGGTGACTTGCTGTTGAATGTAATGGCACCCCAAACCTTTAATCCAATAGGACGGTGTACATGGCGCTCAACAGCAAACTGGAGATCACGTCGTTTACCCCATCGTCGTCTTACGCGTTGGCGTCCGTCATGTGCCCCCAGACAAAACCTGGACTCGTCGGAAAAGGCCGTCTGATTCCATTCAGCATGCCAGTGTCGGTGTTCTTGGCACCAAATTAACTGTTGGCGACGATGACTTGCAATGAGTGCAAGCACTAGTTGCGAACGGTATGATCCTAAGTCCATTTCACTTAATCTGTGGTACACCGTACGGATTCGAATGGGCCTCCCTATAGCTGCATACCAAGCGTCAGCAAGAAGAGCTCGAGTGGATCGCGTTCTGTCTCGAACGGCCAGTAGTCGTAAATGACGATCTTGTCGGTCTGTAGTTCTTCTACGTGCTCCCGAACCTCTAACTTGCTGCATTCGCCCTTCTGCGATCCATGCGAGCCATGCTGCTACAACTGAAAGAAGCACTACGTTCTCGTTGGCCTACAATGCGTTCAAACGGGTTTAACTGCGTAAACTGGAGCTGTCGTCTTTTAGGGGGCACCTTCACACAGCCAACTAGTCTCTCGCCACATTTGAAACATATATAATAGTTTTTTAATCGACAAAAAGCCATGCGTTGTTTTTACATGTCTAGAGTTTTTTAAAGGTGCCATGTAGGTATAAAGCGTCTGAATGGACAAAAAGTGTTACATGTGTTTATAGAGATGGTGTTGCTAAGCTGTGTACAAATTTTTAATGCAAACATCCTTTTTTCTAGGTGTTTGGATTTCATTATTGCGAGTAGTATACTAAGTATGTAGTTTGAAAAACAAGTGAGTTGTGCGTTTACTTGCGAATCCGTGTTTTACATGGCAAATAAATGTGTAGAAATGTGTGTACCCAGGCCCCTTAAAGGCCAAACATCTAAGCGGAACATGTCTTTGGCTTAAGTAGCACTTAACGTATATTCACATGTCAGTTGGTGACGTTTGTGCAGCAGGCAGGCACATGTGTATGGGGAGGGTAAAGCCACCCCCCCCCCCCCCCCGGAACGAAAGATTATATAATATACAGGGTGTCCATTTAGTGTGTAATTATTCGATATCTCGCAAGGTATACCTGATAGAAGAAAATGTCAAATACAAAAGTTATTTGGTTACTTAAGACGCATATCCTAAAAATATTTTGAAATATACAGGGTGTTGCGAGAAAGTAGGATAGTGATCAACTTGATTTTTTTATATGGAACCATAACTTTTTTTTAAATTTTTCTAGTTTCCATCATCGATCTCTATTTAACCCCAAATATTTTTTGGATCGGTTCCGACGTTGCCAAGTTATAATTTATTTTCTATTAATTTTCCTTGCTTATACTATCTATTTCGAATACCAGGTCAGTAAAAGGTACAGGAACGCTTAAATATCTTCAAAACTTGCACAGCTAGAACGAGAAAAACAAGTGAGTTGTGCGTTTACTTGCGAATCCGTGTTTTACATGGCAAATAAATGTAGAATTCAAAAATTTCAACAGCAGTGTTGCCAGATTTACCACCTTTACGTTACACGACATAATTTTGTTATTTTAAATAGAATCCTCTATTTATTTCTAATGCAATTAATTGCGCATGTCGAATTTAGTAAGATCTCACAATTTCAAAATTTTGTTTCTATTAATTACTGAGATACGGCAACACCGCTTTTTCAGTAAACAGCACCGGAACGCTTAAATATTCCCAAAACTGCCACAGCTGGAGCGGTGAAATTCAATACTTGGGGGTGTTTGAACATACAGAATTCAGATGCACATTGCTGGTAACATCCAAAATAATATTCATTTAATATTCAAGTAACTCGCTGTATATTATTATTGAGAAAAGTTAAAGGAATATATCAATTTGGACGTATTACTTGCGACCTTGTAAATCCGGAAATTAATAAAAAATAAATTATAACTTGGCAACATCGCAACCGATCCAAAAAATATTTTGGGGTTAAATAGAGATCGATGATGGAAACTAGAAAAATTTAAAAAAAGCTATCATTCCATATCAAAAAATCAAGTTGATCACTACCCTACTTTCTTGCAGCACCCTGTATATTTTAAAATATTTTTAGGATATGCGTCTTAAGTAACCAAATAACTTTTTTTCTCTAAAAATGTCAGTACCTTCTAAAAAATCATTTTGGAGCTTGACGACTATTGAAATCTTATCAATTGCTTAAAGTCAACTCAGCGGACCAAAAAGTATAACACAAAAAAGAAGAAAAAATGTTAATTCGCTTACCATAATATTCTGAATTTGGTGGAAATGCATTTGAATTTATTATGACAATTGGCAATTGTAAACAATTAACCATTTTTAAGGGCGTAAAGTGTGGAGCGCTGAGCCATAAGTGTCTTAGTTTAAGGTAAGTTATTGCACAGACTCTGCACCTTCTATCTCAAAAACGGTTCGACGTATAAAAAAAATGTTTTAAATGTGATTCTCTCTTTTTGCTTACATATTTATACTCGTATACATTGTTATTACACCTCTCATAAAGTTCCTGCTGAAAAACATCAGACATACAAACTTGACAAAAATCGTTGATGACATATTTTTTAAGAATTTTTTCAAGTTTTCGGAGGATACTTTTTTACGTGGAAAGTGGAGAATAGAAAATAGAATAAACGGAGCTGTACCAGCTTTTTTATTATATAACCACAACTAACTGGTTGAAAAATTGAGGAAGCTACAGACGGGAATGTTCTATCTTCATATGAAGAAAACCCCATTAAAATCTGATATTATATGGTCATAATTATCCTGTTTTTTCAACCTTCTCTCGCATGACTGCGGTAGCAACAAATGTTGACGGGCTGTGCCAAGCCAAAACCTGAACTATTACTGATCAGAATTTAGGGATGATCGTAGTACAAGATTACAGGTATTCAGGATTACAGACTTTTGGAATATATTGTGTAACCTTTCGTCCAGGCCTAACCATTGTAGGTGTAGTGTAAATGTGTTCGGTGTGAGGCCTGAGACCGACATAATTAGGGGGACAATAGGAACTTTGTTTTGCTTCCAGAGTCAGTTTATTTCTATCGCAAGGTCAGTGTATTTAGATATCTTCCCAGCGTAGGTGCTTTGGTCATAATAATTATTATTATTATTTATTTTTGTTTCTTACCTTCTAGCTTCATCCCACATTGCAGACACTTATCGAACCTACAGGCAGGACATTTTTTCCGCGTTGCAACAGTAACTGGACACTGCGCTCCTCTAAGGCACAGATAATTCTTTCTGTTCTGAACAGTCCTCTTGAAAAATCCTTTACACGACTCACAGCTGAATATCCCGTAGTGGAAGCCAGATATTTTATCACCGCAAATAGGACATGGGCTGTTTATTAACTGCAACAAAATAAATCAAACCATTTTGATGGGATAGGAATCAGCCATTTCAAAGCAGTTCATGGAAATAGATTAGAATAAAATGGTTTTTGAAGATATAACGTTATAACGATTTCTTCACATACATATGCAAAGTTGATTATCATAAAAATTCAGCAAATTGGTACTTTCAGACATGCTAGTTCTGGATATACACTTTGCTACATACTGTAGCCGAAAAATAGGTTTATTTCAATAATTCTTAATAGCTATATAATTGGGCCGAATATCCAAAAACTCCGAAATACCTCAATCTACCACAAGACTTCTTAAACATGAATAAGCAGGGATCAAGGCTCAGAATTATGGAGTATAAAGAAAGAAATGAAGTGAAATCAAAAGAAAATATTTGTTGTGTTACAGGAAGTGGTAAGGAAAACCTCAAATTTATATTAATAGAGTAGATGGCTTTACCTGTTGCCTAGAGATACCAGGTTGTGCAGGTAAGGAACTATGCAAGAGTCCGGTTTTATCTTCAAGTGGCTCGTCTAATGTTTCTTGGTCTGCTGAGTATTGAATGGTAGGATCTTCTTGAAGACTACGATATAAGATGTTGTGATGCAGAGGACTGCTGTGAATGTTATGGATATGACGACCCTGCAACAGATATTTGATAGTAAGCATATGCACTGTACAGGTAGAAAAAATACATTCTTCTATAGACCTTAAACTAATTTATTTCGGTAATTTTCAATCGTCTCTCGAGAAATAAGCAAAAGGCATGTGCCACGGATCGACTGACACCTCCGCGTAAAGTCTAATATGAGGTTAAGCTACTGGGCTGCTCGTTTTGCTTTTATTATTATTATTATTTCCTATTTTTCTATTTGTTCTCGCATAGTTGTGGTAGCAACAAGTATTGACGGGCTATGCCAAGTCAACACCTGACCTATTTTTATTCGGAATTTAGCAAGGACCTTACAATGCTACAGGTCTTCAGGATTACATAGTTTTGGAAGGCTTTGTGTAACTTTTCGTCCAGGCCCAACTGTTGCAGGTGTGTTGTAAATGTATTTGGTGTAAGGCTTGATACCGACATGATAAAGGGGACAATAATAACTTTGTTTTGTTTCCAGAGCCGTTTTATGTATATGGCAAGATCTGTGTACTAAGATATCTTCCCAGCGTAGGTTTTCTGGATATTCGTATCATTGGGAATCACAATATCTATCAAATAAAATAGATCACTTTATCTGGCTTTGACTGAAAAACTATATCTGGTCTATTGGCTGAGATGGTTTTGTCTGTATGTATTTCAATGTCACAGTATAGTTTGAATTGATTGTTTTCTTAGTACTGAGGTCGGTGTGTAATTACAATATGGATCTGTGTTTTCAGTTAGTTAGGTTGTTGTGGCCAGTGCTTGATGTATTACTTTGGCTGCAGAGTTATGTCTGGCTGTGTACTCAGTCCCAGCGAAAGTTGTGTATCCACTTGTTATGTTATGTTATGTTATGGCATTTTCGGGAACTATCGTCGGTGATAGATGGATCTTTAATTATATACTTCTTGTGATTTTTGTTTGTTTTATGTGAAGTGACTGTATGTCTATCATTCTCTTAATGATAATAATTATTATTATTATTTCCCAACTAAAATTTAGACAACAACGCCCCCCCTCCCCCAAATTTTCTTCGGCACCATTGGGTAATAAAAAAAAATTGAAAAAAACTTTTTTTTTGTATATGTACAATGTTCAAAATGCCATAAGAGACAAAACGAATATAAAAAAATACCTGTATGGGGCTGTGCGTGGGCGAAAACTGCTGCGTAGGCGAGACGGAGACCGCCGAAACGCTGCCGAAGCTGCAACAGCTTGACCGCGAGGCGTCGCTGTTGTTCCGGCTGAGGCTGGGCGTCAACGCCAGATGGCGCTGCTGAAGCGGGCTGTGCGTCGGCGAGCTAAAGACGCTGTACGCAGAATGGACGGCGGAATCCGGGCTGGGGGTGGGGGGTACGCCACCGCCACCGCCGTTTAGGGATTTGTGCATGAGATCCTTGTGACTGATGATCGACACACCTAAAACAAAAACAAAGTCATTTCACAGCATACCAAACAATCAGCAGAATATCTCAGGTTGGCGGCAACTATACGTGCATCCGGCCATTTTGGATTAGAATCTGTCAAAAGGGGCATATGCGTCGGTGGACACCATTGACGCAAGGTCGACGCACGTATTTCCTGAGATAAAATGCATAGAGGTACGCTGTAAGATTTTGTTTATGCGGTATTGATAGTATATGTATAATATAAATATTGTACAAAAAGTTGGACAAAAAAATTATCATAAAAAGGAAAAGATTAGTTATTTCTCCTGTATGAAACGATCAAATAATTCGTAACAAATATAGGACAAGGGCATGCGCATTAGTAGCACAGTCATTTCATATGACTGTTGACAGTTATCGTTTCTGTCAAAGTCCTTGTCGTACTGTCAATTATTCCATTCCAATCCATGATTCTTGTTTTAACGTTCTGTACATAGTTATCTAATCTGTCAGGTTTGTGATTTTTTTCTAACCTAATATTCGTGGTTGTTTTTTTATTGCGAAGATTTCTGCTTGTATTTGACTTTTGATTAGTATTGATTATTTTGCGAAGATATTCACGTACTGTAGTATTTGCATATCAAAATATTTAATATTCATAACCCAACCATAACCTAACTTTCCAAATGTCACCAACATGACATTAGAATGCGCAGTAGGGGGGATTGTTCATCTTTGTTAATTTCATGCTCTGCTGATAAGCATAAATTGCAGCTACTATTAAATAAGTGTATGAGAATACTATTAGGCTGTAGTAAATACACCCCCATTCGTGATATGCTAAATAATTTAAAATTTTTGAACATGAGCAAATCATACAGGAAGCTAATTTAGTGCTTCTATTTAAAATTATAAATAAGAAAGCACCAAATTATTTTGAAAAATTTATGTGTAAGCGAATGGATGTCACAGCCTATAATATAAGAACTAAAGATCATTACTGCATAGATAGATATCGCTCCAAATCAATGGAAAAATCGTTATTTATTGGAGGTTTGAAATTATATAATAAACTGCCTCTGATTATAAAAAACTCACCAAATGTACACATATTCAAAAAAAGGTTGAGAGCAACTGTATTTCGATCTGTGATACTGTATTTACTATGATATTGTATATATGTTACTAACAGTGTTGTATGTTAATTAGCTTTTTGCTAAATAAAGTTCTTTCATTCATTCATTCAGTTATAAACTCGATTTTACATCCAATTTGCCAAATATTTACAACATGTCCTAAATATCCGAAGAAATTTGATGTAAAAGTGCGCAGTAGCGAATGCGCAGCAATCCTATTTCTCATCCTATTTTTTTGTCAAAGATTTAAGATGGAAATAGGACCGCGACATACAGCTTTTACACTAAAATAGCGGCTAATTTTCAAAAGGCACCATGCAATCCATTCTATACTTTCTCAAGATTCATTTAATATTAGTTTTGTCAAGAAAATAGATATAATTGATGTCAGAAATATATGATTTGTTACATTTTTTGTGCTCCTACCGAGTGCCGACACTACAAAGTATTCCTTATCCCTTCACAAGATGGCCGACAGGTCCTACGACGGTAATCCCTTTCGGCATTTTTTGCTGGGCTGCCCAGGGGGCTGGCGCGGTCATTAGTGTAGTCAAATATGTATATTGCCTGTGTACAATCAGATGTCAATATACAATAAATAGATCAATTTATTCTGGTTATCTATTGCAAATTGGTATTAGCGATTATTTTGATCTCCTACCACTTTCTGCATTATTGTAATATACAGGGTGTATCTAAATAAGTGTAAAACATTTAAGGGGGTGATTCCTCATCGAAAAAAGATAGGGTCTTTCATATAAACAACCTTCATTGGAGCATCTTTGTTAAGATACAGCCCCTTAAAAGGGGTACATAAAATTGTTTAAAAATTTTTTGCACAAGCACTAAAAAAGTTGCAATATTGAAATTAACCTGACATTTTCTACTACCAAAAAAACACTTAGCCGGTAATTTATTTGGTTTACCCCACGGTTGTAAAGGGTGGAAAACGCAACCCTTAAAATTTGCGTCTAATGCAACTTTTTGTCTTATTATTTGTTTCCTATTTAAAAATGTATTTCCGATAGCCTGTTTCATTCTAAACAAAAAATGTATCTTGATTTTTTTGTCCAAAATAAACCAGTTCGCAGCAAAACATTATTTATAACGATGTATCTCTCTAGTTGTTCGTAAAATAATGTTTTGCTGCGAAACGGTTTATTTTGGGAAAAAAAATCAAGGCTAACAGGCTATCGAAAATATATTTTTAAATGGTAAACAAACAATAAGGCAAAAAGTTGCATTGGAAATAAATTTTAGGTTTGCGTTTTCCACCCCTTAAAACCATGATGTAAACCAAATAAATTACTGCCTAAGTGTCTTTTTGGTAGTAGAAAATGTCAGGTTAATTTCAATATTGTAACTTTTTTAGTGCTTGTGAAAAAAATTGTAAAGCAAATTTTATGCACCCCCTTTAAGGGGCTGTATCTTAACAAGGGATGCTCCAAGGAAGTTTCTTTATATGAAAGATCCTATCTTTTTTCGATGAGGAATCACTCCCTTAAATGTTTTACACGTACACATTACACCCTGTACATTTTGTATAGATAATTACGTTTTTATCATTACTCGGGTCTACATAATAACGTAATTGCACTATAGAAGTATCGGCACTAATTGAGACTTGAAAGAAATATAAACAAATCTTATATTTCTGACTTCAATTATACCTGCAGGATCAGTGAGATTCTGTACTATAAGGCGTTCTAAAATAATGTTTTTTCAATTGAGTATGTATGTCTATATGGGAATTTATGTCAACCTCAAATGCTGCCTGTGTCAACATTTAAAGTGAAATTTAAACATTTTCTTGTTTTTCATTAAGAGATTGTCACATGGATGTTTTTTTTTTCTTAGAAGTGAATTTGGGAATTATGTTATGGGGCTGGTACTTTGATCAGTCTCTGACTGCCTACCAGTCCTTTTTGCAGTTGTTTATATACTATTGATCTATTTTATTTGTTTGTTATATATTGTTGCTGCAAATAAATTCAAATAAATTAGTATTATCCTGATTTTCCAAGTTTATCTCGCGTGACTGCGGTAGCAACAAATGGTGACGGACTGTGCCAAGTCAACACCTGAACTATTATTGATCGGAAGGAAGGATCTTACCATATTACAGGTCTTCAGAATTACAGACTTTTGAAATATTTTGTGTAATCTTTCATCCAGGCCTAACTGTTGTAGGTGTGGTGTAAAACTGTTTGGTGTAAGGCCTGAGACGGACATAATTAGGGGAACAATGGTAACATTGTTTTGCTTCCAGAGTCGTTTTATTTCTATCGCAAGGTCAGTGTATTTAGATATCTTTCCAGCATAGGTGTTTTGGATATTCGTATCGTTGGGAATAGCAATATCTATTAAATAGGTAACTTTGTCTGCCTTTGACTGAAAAACTATATCTGGCCTATTTGCTGGAATAGTCTTGTCTGTATGTATTTCAACGTCCCAGTATAGTTTGTATTCATTGTTTTCGAGTACTGATGTTCGGTGTGTAATTGTAATATGGATGTGTTTGTTGTGGCTAGTGCTTGATGTATGACTTTGGCTGCAGAATTATGTCTAGCTGTGTACTCAGTTCCAGTGAGAGTTTTGCACGCGCTTGTTATGTGGTCTATTGTTTCTTTCTGTGGTGGCACTTTCTGCAGCTGTCGTCGGTTACGGATGGATCTTTAATTATGTATTTCATGTAGTTTCGTGTCGCAATCACTTGGTCCTGGATAGCAAGCATAAATCATTATTATTACATACCTGTAACGGGGTGCCTCTGGCTAAGTACGGGAGAGTTGCTGGGTGTGCTGTGCAAGGAATAGTTGCCTATGGGCGGCTGCTTGATCAGCAGCACTGGGCTTTCCTTGGGATCGGAAAGGGACTGTTTCGATTGGGGCAGCGACAGATTTTCAGGCACCGGTTCCGAATTCTCTTCGTCCACGCACATCACTTCCCTTTCGCCGTCGGACAGCTCTCCTTCCCAGCTCATCGGCCTGGGCAGGTCGTCCCTTTTCTTCTTCGATCGCATGTTCACCGAATGGAAGTCTATCCTGGCCACTTCTGCGTCGGAACTGTCTAGTACGTCTGGAGTGCCTGGAATGGGCCACAATAGATTTTGGGGTTGGAAAATATCATATTTATATAAATATCCAAATATCGGGTGTCCTGAATTTCCTTGAGACGTGATATTCTTGTAACACTAAACAGTTGAAATGAAAACTGAGTGGAATTTTTGAAAGTACTATAGGGTCTATCATACCAGGCTTTTAAAACATTTTTTTGTACTTCAACCCTTAAAAGTCACCCTCAACTTTTGTTTTTTAAATAGCACCGAATAGTTTTTTCTACACAAATTAAGTGCTTATATTATTTAAAATCTTGAAATACCTTTGATTTTATACACAAACTTATTTTTTCCGTAAAATGATAAGCATAACATAAAATAAAATAAGAATTTGCTTGACACATCATGTCATTTGTATCAGGTTAGGTTTAAACCTCAGCTAAGCTAGGGTTAAGCTTCGGCTTACGTAAGCTCGTGTTAAGCTTGGAGTGGGGGGCTACGCCAGCATTGTACAACGGACGTTTTGCAACTGACGTGGTTTAACGTCGGCTTACCTTAACCCGAACCTTAAGCTTGCTTTGTACAACCGGCCCAAAGTCCTACAAAAGTTTTTTAACAGCAAAAGGTTGGAAAGAAATGAAATTTGTTGGGATGGTAGATACTTGTCCCCTGAAAGTACACCTAGTTTGCGACTTTGGGAGGTTGCCGCTCGAGGAGTGGAAGGGTGAAAACTCTGCCACGCGAAAATTTGCGTCGTTTTGATAAGCAGTATCGAAAAAAGTTTCAAACGATTTATGGATTGAACAACCCTCCTTCCCCCCACCCTCCAGCGGCAACCCCCAGAGGCGACAAATTGATTTCTCTCATTTGAACATTTTTTTCGATATCACTTACCAAAACGACGCTATATTTCGCAAATCTTCGCGAAGCAGAGTTTTCACCCTCCCACCCCTTGAGTGGCGACCCCCCGAGGTCGCAAACTTAGGTGTAGGTTCAGGGGACGAATGTCTACCATCACACCAAATTTCATTTCTTTCCGACCTTTTCCTGTCAAAAACCGCCTACCGCCTGGGCTACATACCGTTGTGCGTGACATGAGGCGCGCCGCCCACCGCACCCGTGGTAGCAGCGGCTGGATGTGGCGCGCTGCGCGCCCTCTGCGGCGGCTCGTCCACGTTGACAGCCGTCACTGACACGTGGTGGTGGTGTTGTTGGTGGTGATGGGGGTGGTGCTGGTGGCCGCCGGGGACGGTCGCGACGACGGTGGGGGCGGTGGCAGGCGTTGCGGTCGTCGCCGACGCCGTCGCCGCCTGCGCGGAGGACATCTCCGCCGCCATCATCCCCCCTCCTCCTCCTCCTCCTCCCCCGCCGCCGTCCACTGTGACGACGACGGTTATCAGCTCACGCCCAAGGACACGGCTGTCGCCCGCGCGGGCATCACACGACACCGACACGTCGCCGCACGAATCCTGTTCGCTGGCTGTCTGGAACAAATTAGAAAAAAAAATAAATAACACAGAGCACTAAAGATAGAGAAGAAGAGCCAGGCAAGTAGGCCACTTTTGGTTCATTTTGCGACAACACAGAACCAACAGTAAAAAAACCTCATGGTCTCCTACAGCTGGTCATCATGTTCATCGGAATACCGGGAGAAAAAGAAATCAGTAAGAAAAATTAAAAAAAAATGTTCGAGCCCTAGGTCCGAACCCGGACTTGTCGGATGATGCTTAATCGTTGAGCTACGATGGCGCTGCCGAAAAAGTCCCTTTATTAAGTACCTTATTACGATTAAGACAAGCAATATATCGGAACTGGGTGGTAGTACAGAATAATAACTTTGAGGGTTTAAGTTAGAGCAAATATAGTATCTTTTCTTATTATTGTGTCGCCCAATAACAATAAGGTATTTGTTTTTGGTCACGTGACGTCCGATTCAAAATTTTTAATGGGACACCCTGTAATTGGTGACTTTTTGTGTTCCTCTCAATAAGACTATTCCAACAAACTAGCACTCTGGGGGTCTAAAGTGATTAGTTCAAGAGCTACAGGTACTTAAAGGATTGTACGACTACCATTGATTATAGCATGTACCCCTACAGTTAAATTACTTTGGTAATGTTTCATAATGGTAGTAATACAGTCATTTAAGTATCATATCACTTTAGACCCCAAGTGTGCTAGTTTGTTGGAATAGTCTTGTCGAGAGGAACACAAAAAGTCACAAATATACAGGGTGTCCCATTAAAAATTTTGAATCGGACGTCACGTGACCAAAAGCAAATACCTCATTGGGCGAGACAATAATAAGAAAGGATACTATATTTGCTCTAATTCACACCCCCAAAACTATAATTCGCTACTACTGCCCAGTTCTGATTTATTGCTTGTCTTAATCGTCGTGGGACACCCTGTATTTATTTATATCGTAGATCGTCTCGAACTACAAGCTTCAGGGCCGTATATAAGGAGGAGGGGGGGTTAGGGGGTTCAACCCCCCCCCCATGAGTCGTCTCATGAATGAAATAACTACTAAAATAATACAAAATAAAAATAATCTTGCTTTCTCCAAGCTTAGTGATTGATTCTACTACTAACCAATCCCACGGCGCTCATGACACATTGACCCCCCCCCAACAAATATACACTAGTTACACAAGTTACTATTTTTAAGTTTAGCTCGGCTAGGGAAAATAATGGTAATAGATATCGGAGTAAGACATAGTTTGTGAATTTCGACGAAAACTGTTTGCAAACTCTCAGGAGCGTGCGCCATAGAAATGACCGTGTTTGGGCTTGCACAAACTTGATGTTCGGGTTCAATTTGTGGACGGTTTGGAAACGGTCTAACTCAACGGTCTGACTAGTCAGAGATTATGGACAAGAATCGTTCTCGGACTGCTACCTTTGCGCGTGCTCAGTTCACTCTATACACGCTGTTTGCTGTTGCTTCCTAGTGTATTGTGGTGACTGCTAGTCGGTGGTTTAGTAATTTGTCTTCGGGTTATTTTCAACTCGAATGGGTTGTGAATAGTTTGTAAACAGTTTCCAATATACACTGGCCGCGCACATGGACAGTTTTCATATCGTCAGCACATTCCGAATGAAGCTAATATAACATTTTAGGTGCGCTTGGTTTTGTTCGGGAGCTGTCGACGTGTCTTCGGTACTGGATTCAAAAATCAATTTTTATTGTGATATAACTTTTGAATTTTTGCGAAAAAAAAATAGTTTCGTTATAAAACTTATGCCTATGTATATGATCTTTCCATTTATCACAAACAATTTTATTGAAAACCTAATTTTTCAGGCTAGGCAGCATTGTTTACAATCTCAAGTGACACTTTTTAGAACGTTAACTACAATTCTTCATTGCTTGTCAGAGCGGTCCAGTGAACCTTTGCTCTTAGTTACGGACGATCGGTCTGTCAGGTCTGGTTACCCAGATATCAGACAAAGTCAGGGAGAAGTAAGGGAAGAAAAGGAAAGAAAGGAAGGAGAAGAGCAACAATGAGGAAGTTCGTCGGTTAAAGGGCTTGACATGGTCGATTACAGTTCGGAAATTTTTGAGTTTAACCAAAAGGCTTAATTTTGAGGTTCCATACCTAAAAAATTTAGTCAAGTTGATTGACCCAGTACTTCTCACACATTTCGATGATACCAGTTTTATTATTTTCCCGTCGCATGAAGCTACAGTCTAAGATCCCCTTGCAATCAAATCATCGCCCGCCCGACCAACAAAAGTGTGCTATTCTACTAGGTACCTCTTTCACAGGTCAATAGACAATCCATCATGAATACAAGAAATTTTTGAGTTTTACAACCCCCCACTCCCGAAGCACCCCAATTTCACCCCCACCAAAAAAAAAAATTGAAAATGACTAGGAACCGCTAAAAAGTCTAAAAACGAAGTATGAGACGTTTTTATACTTTTAGTTTCTTTTTATTATTGCCGCGCCGCCACTGAAACGATTTCTAAAAACCATACGCATTTTCCATCCTCGTCACGGTAATAAATCTATGTCAAAATGTCATTCAAGTCAATTCAAAAGTTTCCACTTTACACAATACAGAACGATCTAAAGCAATACTCGTATGTATTTTGTATACATCAGAAAATTCTGAGTCTCTTGGTTTCTGTAATCGGCAAGGCAATGTTCGGATGGACCTAAAAAAGGGTATTAGGCCGCTAGGTCTTTCTTTCACAGGTCAATGGGCAGCCTATTATGAATACAAAAAAAAATAGTTTTACAACCCCCACCCCCCAACCACCCCAATTTCACCCCCACCCAAGAAAAGTAGAAAATGACCAGGAACACCTAAAACGCCTAAAAGCGAAGTTTGAGCTGTTTTCATCTTTTTAGTTTTTTAATATTGCTGCGCCGCCACTGATACGATTTCTAAAAATCATACGCATTTTCCATCTCCACCAAAGTAGTAATACTGTGTCAAAATTTCATTAAAGTCAATTGAACAATTTTCGCGTTACGCGATATCGAAACGATTTAAAACAATACTCGTATGTATTCTAAATTCTAAGTCCCGTGGTTTCTACAATAAGCATGCAACGTTCGGATGGACCTAAACAAGTGGATCATGCCGCTAGGTTTTTCAACAACAACAAATTTTTCAGTTTTACAACCCCCCACCCCCCAACCACCCCAAATTCACCCCCACCCAAGAAAAAGTAGAAAATGATCAGCAACCCCCTTTGAATTTTTTTGTTTTTTGCTAATTACTCCGCCCCCTGTATAACGATTGTGAAAATTATAGGAACATTACCTACTACGACCCCACGGCATAACGCTGCCCAAATTTCATCACAATCCATGCGGCGGTTATTGAGACTACGAGGCTAGAAAAACTCCAACCGAGACTCCAACAGACAGACAGACAGACCGACAGACAGACAGACAGACCGACTCTAATGAGTGACGTGGATTTTCGTTATGTAGACATCATAAGACGCCCAAAAAGCGTGTGATCTCAAACTCGAAATTTTTCGCGATCACAATACTCCCCTCACCTATCGGTGTGGCAAGTAAAAGGCAAAAATTTAGTAGGTTTCAAAAATGCACACTTGATTTTAATTACAATGCGGGTCGCGGCCTTGTGTGCTTGCGAATTTGCTCGGCTATGTAGTCCACTGACTCACGCAACAGAGGGTTGCTGTACGATTCCGCTTGACTATAATGTCGTTGCGCTTGTTTAATGTAATCAGGTAAGGGATGTTAAGGTCTTTGTGAAAGGTATGTTAGAAACATACCATGGGGCCTTAGTTATTGTGCGCAATGTCCTGCTCTGTAGAACCTGCGAACTTGAGAATCACAGAAAATACATATTCCCGGGTTAGCGAGGAGGCGTGGCCGCCTGTTCCTTTTCTCCAGTATGTGTGTCTAAAATAAGGAGAGGTAAGTCCAAAGGTCTAAAGGTAAGGTCCATAGGTCGCCAGAAAAATGTATAAGCTCCTCATCTTACCTTTAAACTATGTTTGTGTTTATTTCTGTTCACTAAAAACAGCATAGGTAAATCTAATTCTACTTGTTTTCCCTTTTGTACTAAAAAAGTAAAGTTTCAACGTTATGTCGAAAATAAAGCAATCACGAAAATATAGGATTTTACCGAGAATAGCCATCACACAGGAGCGACACAGCAGGGACCGATTTTCATAACGCATGCGCGGGGTTAGTGTGGACAAATGTCAAACCGTCAAACTCCACGTGCGGCCGCCCAATATCAGCAAGCTGATCGAGACGTTTGAGGTTATGGTCGTGGCATTGCTCTATATTGTGGATGCGTGTCAGTTCAAGCCGATTCAAGGTCACCAAATAATGACCCGCCGAACATCAAAGGTGCCGACAGGTTGTGTCGCTTCTCTGTGATGGCTATTATCGGGTGTATTATCCTAATTAGGGCTTTCCCTTAGCAAATCGCGTCTGCGCTCTCTTTCCTTATCTAAGCGTCTGCGCTTGCGTAGATGTCAAAATAAGGTCGTCCTTAAGAACAATATCTCTCTTATGAGTCTTATGTCAGTGTCAGGCAACAAATGCGAAAAGATAGAGGCACGAGATAACCCGCCTATGGTAAGTATTCGCGATACAAACAGCCGTGAAAGAAACAGACGAAAAAAACGCACAACCTGATCACCTTGCGAACGAATTCATATGACGATGAATCACGACTGGTTGAAATTTTATCATACCGCAACGTGTATGTGTATGTATAACGAGATCCTTCTCGCAAATTGGAACCACTGAACGCGTTCTGCCTTCACAGACACAACACGATAAGCGTTAGTTCTTGGTGATAGCTTACAGCTGCAATAATTGTTCCATATGGCCATGTATTGCCGCTTACAACGTCTAGAGGCTTGTACAATGAATGTGCTTTAGGTAGCATGAGATCTCAAAAAATGATTCCCTGACACTAATACTAACGAAAACCAGTGTATAGCATATGCAGATGACAACACCAGTAGCAAAAACAAAGAAAGAGCTAGAAAAAATTACGGCAAAGATAGCTGTGGAAGCAAGGAGATTTGGGCTGAAGATAAGTCAAAGTAAGACAAAATATATGGTCATGGGGCAAGTGGAAAAAACTTCCGATGATCAGCCGAACCTAGCCTTTATGACATACAACACGAAATATACTTTTTAAAAGGACTACGGAATTTATGTACCTAGGGGTAATCATAGAGCAAAAGGGACAGGAGAAACAAGAAATACAGGCAAGGATCATCGAAGGAAATCAGAAGTATGAAGACCTGAAAAATATTATGAAATCCAAGTATGTATCCAGAAAGACTAAAAAGAGAACTTACACAACAACTGTTATAAGACCAACAGCGACATATGCTTGTGAGACGTGGAATATGAACGAAGAGGAGGAAGAAAAAATTATAAGACGGGAAAGAAAAATGTTGAGAGCTATTTATGGAGGCGTAAGGACAAACAAGGGATGGGAGAGAAGAATAAATCAGGAACTGGAAGATATGTATAAGAACCCCAACATTATATCAGTCATCAAAGCGCAGAGAATATGTAAGGTGGCTAGGACATGTGGAGAAGCTGAATGGGAAGAGAATGGCAAAACTAGTCCTCAACCGGAGACCAATAGGACAAAAAAGGGTAGACCAAAGGACAGATGGCTTCAAAGAAAATCAACATTAAACACTGGAAAGAGAAGGCGCAAGACCGGGACAGAAATAGGTGGCGTGGAATAGTGCAGCATATTCTCAGAAATAGGTGGTGAGACAATGGAAACAACAAACAAACAATTTTAAATTACATAAATTTTAGCGGTATAAGATCAGACTGCACTCATTTTTTGCCCTAGGCCTTGTTGAGCAAACCACTCTTAACAATAAGTACTTCCTTATGGCTTTGCCCTCCAAATTCACGGCAATTAATATCGAAGGGGGTCGTTTAGTTTAGACACCCATCACTTAAGATGTTTCTAGACTGGTGAGAAAACTCCCGGAAGTTACTGATACTGATGTAGCTAGTGTAAACGGCGACAGAAGTGGATGTGCTGAATGTTGCAGAGAATCCCGTGACACCACAGCTCGTCTGTCTAAACACGCATGATTACCACTTTACGCGATCAAGAAATGGATCAAATTTGTGACCTTTTTGGGAAATTCTTGGGATATTTGGGCCTGCCGACAATACCAAATTCGAAATAACAGGTCCTGATTGGCGTCATATATAGTAATCAGATTAACCCAGAGCAATAACAGTTACATAGTACGTTGGTGGAGCTTCATAAATGCTAAATTGTAGGATTCAGAAGATAACAAATTTGATCGATTTCTTGTCCATGCTTCAAGATGTACTATCTGTCGACTCCTCCAAGTTCGTTTCATTGTTTTACAAGACGAGGAGTGTGAGTTTATACATTTTTTGGCATCTCTGAGCTGAATAGATAAATTATTTTTAAAATAAGCTCAAAACAATAACGACCGAAAAATGCTAGTATTATTGTGAAAAAAGCGTCGGGCACTCGATTTGGGAATAATGTTGCACAAAGCATTCACGCTTTTTTCACAATCATACCAGTATTTTTCGTTAATCATTGTTTGAATCTTATTATAAAAATTATTTTTCACTTTTTAGTCCGATGCTCTTTAAAAGCACGTTTTTTTAGTGTTTTCAACCGTATTTTTTAATACTCTGTGTAATGAAGATGAAAAATTGTTTCTGAGTAATATTCATACCATAATCATTACCATTACTGCATAAACGATAATTGAAACAGTCGACTCTCGTGAATAAACTTCGAAAAAATATCAACTTCCAAACAGTTGGATGTTACGCGTTTTAAGCTCTCGTCCGTCGCTATGCATCTGTGTAATATTAATGTCTGCGTGTCTGCGCCATCTCATAGTCTGCGGATCGACCGCTGGACCGACAGATTTGAATCGTCAAAATCGTTTTCGCGGCAAGGTGGAGGGTTCAAAGCAAGAGGCATCGGAAGTAATTGACTATTTTGATCTCAACAGTGTTTTTTATCAAGCTTCAAAATAAACAATTTTCTGATGGGTATAATAAAATGTTCTAGACCTTCGTTTGCACCACCGTTCGCACTATAGAAAAATGAATTCAATGCTTACCTATGTGCCTCAGGGACCATATGGTGGACTGCACCCTTGCTTTCACCATCTGAAATTAAATAAATCATCGTCAGGCAATGTAAAAAATAATCATTGAGTGTTTCCGAATATTCTGGTTAACAATAAATATTCAAAATGTGTTTCGCGATTCCAGAATTTTTGATAGTTCTGTCGATAGCAGCTGTAAAAGCTGTGTTTTCGTCCATAACTGAGACTCAGTCCAAAACAAACTGGCAAGACTTTTATTTGAAATTGTTCAATCCATTCAACTTTGCCACCTACCTCATAGGAGGATGCTCCAGAGAAAAAAATGTGTGCTATAGTTTAACAATAAAGTATTGATTTAAAAATCTTAACAACTATCCTTTATATATTTTCACAAGGTTCTGAGAACCATTTTTTGATAATCTGTCCTCCAGGTACAAAGTGACAGCTTACACATTACTTATAAAAAAATAGGTGGATCACTTTACCAGCGCTTTTAACAGATTTGGTCTTCTATGGATTTGGACTGTCTTTATGCTTCCATTGCATATGTTGAGAGTTCAACTTAGGGTCGTAATGACAAAACTAAGTTCCTTCATATATAATCACATTATTTAAACAATGTGGATTATTGCAGTTGCTGAAAAACTGCCACTGGATTCGATTTCTTTGTTCATTGGTCATCACTTCTGGAATCCAAATTGCCTCCAAATTTCTAAATCTTTGTAGAAAATTTCTGGACTCATCCGATGTATCGTTCAGACCGTTTCATAATAATAGCTTATCAAATAATGAGGATTCGCATGAGACATGATACTGTTAATTTTTTCAATGGAAGACATATCTCCTTATCGCTCCGTACCTACCCCACTGGGATTTCCAACATCCTTCCATGTTCAGCGCGTATAATGGAAACATTAGCCTTGTAAGCCTAAGTAGGATATCAGAGTGAAGATACAATCAATCAGTGTTTTTTTTTTAATAAAATGCTCGGCCTATTTCACACTGAGGCAGTCAAATGTATGAACCTACCAATCAAAATATCTGACGACTGTGAGGGACCGTTACAAGGTAAATGCACTAAAACACCAGTCGACCAACGCGATCGACCCCAACCCCCTATCCACAAAGGGTTGTCGACGCAATTCGTGATTGCAGACACAAAGGGTGCATCGGAGGTCAAGGCCCTTCGACATCAGGTGGGCTGAACCAAGGTCATGCGTTGTAGCCTGCTGCGACGTTGCCGACAAAATACCACCGAGACTTTTTTATAGGCCCCCAAGCAAAAAAGAATTAGGCAAGGAAAACGACGCAGAATATACATCGTATCCCAGGATGAATGCCGAAAACTTTAAGAAATGATTGTTGTCATCAACTTAAGGTGTGTTTTATACAAAAAAACTAGCTAACTAGCATTATTGAGAAGGATTCGTGGAGTTTTTAGCTTTGTCAATATTTCCGATGCAGCTAAAAGATAAACTGAGGAAAATATATTGAAAAAAAAACAATAAATGGAGTAAAATCTCCCCTCTGTTAGCTGTCTTTCCATATGTCGTTCCACAGAATGAATATTTTTTTTGTTGTATTTGTTGTTTGTTTTTTTTGAACGAACTTCATGTGATACCCCTGATGTTGAATTATTCTCTAAGGTTGGTTATATTATTGATAAAATTTGAAATTAGGTTTTCTCAGTATCAAATGTATGGCCTCTCGTCAAAATATCTCTTTCATTAACAAAGTGTACCAATTTCACTCATTCATCGGAAACCAATCACAGGCGACGTCGTTTCGCTTTTATTAAAGCTCATCAATGTGATTTAGGTCTCAGACGAATAAATGAAAATAAAAGCGAATCCACGTCGTCTGTATGATTGGTTTCGGATGAATGAGCGAAATTGCATGAATGAGCGAAATTGCAACTCTTTGTAAATAAATTGCTTTAACTTCCCACACCGATAGGTGAGGGGAGTATTGTGATCGCGAAAATTTTCAGATCTGAGATGATCGTAACGCGAAAAGTATTGAATTGATTTTAATGAAATTTTGACACAGTATTACTACCACGGCGAAGATGGAAAGCGCGTATGTTTTGGAAAAAACCGTATCAGTGGCAGCACAGCAATAATAAAAATACCAAAAATATAAAAACAGCTCAAACTTTGTTTCTAGGCGTTTGATCATTTTCTACTTTTTTGGGTGGGGGTGAATTTGGGGTGGTTGGAGGGTGGGGGGGTTGTAAAACTGAAAAATTTGTGGTATTCATAATGGGCTGTCCAATTGACCTGTAAATGAAAGACCTAGCGGCATAATACACTTTTTTAGGTCCATCCCAACATTACCTTGCTTATTATAGAAACCAAGGGACTTTGTGATGTATACATGCGAGTATTGCTTCAGATCGTTCTATATTGCGTAACGCGAAAAGTATTGCATTAATTTTAATGAAATTTTGACACAATATTACTACCGCGGCGAGGAAGGAAAACGCGTATGTTTTGGAAAATAACATGTCAGTGGCGGCGCAGCAATAATAAAAAAAACAAAAATATGAAAATAGCTCAAACTCTGTTTTTAGGCGTTTTAGGGGTTCCTGATAATTTTCTATTTTTTTGGGTGAGGGTGAAATTGGAACGGTTGGGGGGTGGAGGGTTGGAAAACTGAAAAATTTGTTGTATTCATAAAAGTTTTTCCATTGACCTGTGGAAGAAATATCTAGCGGCATATTACACTTTTTTAGGTCTCACTGAACAATGGCTTGCCTATTATAGAAACCAATTTAGGGCCGGTTGTACAATGCAAGCTTAAGCTTCGGCTTAAGGTAAGGCCACGTTAAACCACGTCAGTTGCAAATCGTCCGTTGTACAATGCTAGCTTAGCCCCCCAATCCAAGCTTAGCACGAGCTTATGTAAGCCGAAGCTCAACGCAAGCTTAGCTGAGGTTTAAACCTAACCTGATACAAGCACGATACAAGTGACATGATATGTCAAGGAAGAACCTTCAAATTGCTTGTCACTTTATTAGGTCATATTTTTTGAAAGATTTGTGTCTAATTTAACAAAGAGAGCAAATGAAAGAACAGAGACAGAAACGGTCGTTGCCGAAATTTGACACAAACTGTCATAAGTGCCTAACTAAAAAACGTAATTTTTTGGATGATTATGTCAGTACGTATTGCTTCATTGCTGCCAACTGTAGTGAATTTCATTATCAACCATTGTACAACGGGTGTCGACTTTAAGCCTGAGCTTAGCTATATCATTGATTAACACATTTATATACAATTTTGATAATGACCGCGATTTTACTATGTTTGAAAGGAAATTATTATTACAAATTCACCTAGAAAATTTAAGTAATGCTATATTTGTAAAGCATACTACTCTCCTCCGTTGACTTGTATGAATGGTACAATCAAAATAATCACGAACAGTCATAATTTGTGATCTATAAAGGGTAATCGGGACTCTTACAACAAAATATTTGAACTTAGGTGAAATATAATATGGTTTAGGTTAACCTTTACCGTAACTGAGAGGAAAACTGCTTAACAGAGCGGATACTCAAGTACAAAAGTTTTAGTAATGGGATTATAAAAAAACTATTTACTGCTGATACGATGGGCAAAAGTCACAGATTAGAGCAGACAATGATAAACAGTCAAAAAAAAATAAATATGAACAGAGTCTATGCGTAGACTCCGTGGAAAATGTTTCTAAAAATGTCCGTATTTTCTAAAAAAATAATTTTGAAGCTCAATGACATTTGAAATCTTATGAATTTGCACAAGTTAAATGAGCTCACCAAAAAGTATAACACACTAAAAATACAATCTGACTGATTTGCGTTTTGCTATTTTTAAAACGAATTAAAATACGTCCATCTTTTTCGTCTTAATCCTAAAGTACAGACCTGTCGTCTGTCAAACGAATGGTGATTTTAAATTTAAGATAAATCTGTTATTAATAATACTTCGCAATTCTAGCTTCGTGAACTCTCATTTCCATTTGGTACCCCCCCCCCCCCCCCCAATACTGTCTCAATTATAATACCATTGCCACCATTAGAAACAAAATTAACCGAAAATGAATTTTAAAACTCGTCTGTTCCACTCCACATGTCATGCGTCAGTACGAGTGTAAGGCTTCTCATACAAAGCATTGGAGCACCACTAACGGGTCGTTTGATGGTGGCCTCGAATCGTACGTTTTCCATTTCCTCGTTTTCAATCGCATGCGATCAGTATGGCGATTCTGTAACTTTCGCTATAGTAACGAAAGCAAATGAAAGCGAAGCTAATCATTTACGAAAACGATTTTTGACGGCATTCTATAACCAACGTTTAACGCTTCGTTACGCTTTCGGCATGGAGCTCGATGACTCGCGAGCATTCACGAGTTGACTTAAATGTCTCTGGATGAGACTGCGAAATCCAGCGATGCCGGCCATTGCGAAGGATTAGTTTTTTCTCTACGATTCATAGCTGGTAATTATCTATACAAATAAATTTAAGCGAATTTTCACTTTGACACACAGCAATAGTAACGTCAAAACTTGACAAACGAGATCCAAAATCTTTCGCAATCGCTTATAACGTTCGTCTGCGTTCGTTATATCCGAGTCGGAATGAAAACATTTAAGGCCCGGTCAAACAGAGAACGCGGCGGTCCGGCGTTCTCTAACAATACAATGGAACGCTGTAACGCGGCGGTCTAGAACGCGGCGTTCGGCGTTCCATTGTATTGTTAGAGAACGCCGGACCGCCGCGTTCTCTGTTTGACCAGGCCTTTATGGAATACAGAAACGAGCAAAAGCGTTGGAAAATGTCGCTATCGCTTCGCTTAGAATTACAGAATCGCTACGCAGAATGGGAGTGTAGTTCGAGTGGTTCATGCGCTAAATATTTAAATCAGTGGATCTATTTCAGTGTATTTGAGGTTATATACTGTCAAGTCCGTCTTGATTTTATAATATGTAGTAATATGAGGACACTACAAAGTTCTGAGATCCAAGGGTTCTACTTGTAATCATTAAAGAACATAAATGTCTACGGAAAACTGAAAATTATGAATTGTGAATCCACCCGTGTTAGTTTATAAACGGATCGACCACATAGCTGATCGACCCGTGTATGGATGGTGGTCGCGTCACCCCTGGACCGAACATCTCGTACGACTATAAACGCGTCGACCAGATCGTCCCTTTATTCCTCTGATTCAGAAGTCGAATATTGTAAATTAAAAAAAAAAAGCCTAGCGAACTTCATACGGGTACAATGTCCCCACTAAAAATAAGGTCAATGTTCAATATGGGGCTCTTTTGACGACTGACGAGTTTGACGACCACTGAGCTGAACTATTTCCAACATCCGAAATACACACGAGTATTTTTGGACGTTAACGTCGCGTCGCGTTTCCGTAGACGGTTTGGTAGGTCGGCGATCGGATATTTTGACAGGTGGCCACTAATGTTGAGTCCTCAAATTACATGTCCCACAGACGCAAACGCGTCTATTTGACATGCCACCACGGCCCGACTGGCTAAAACCCGTTCCCTCTTTCTTACCTCTGCTCTATCTCCATCTGCATCGGGCATCATCGTGGACGATGTTCTTTACAGTGCGAGATGAGGTAATGATTATAATATGTTTTCAGAATATATTAACTTCATCTAATTTCTCCTTTACATAGAGTATTTTGTTGGCCATCGCATGAATCATGTTCCATGCTTCTGCACTAGACAACATCAGCGGGACCATAGTCTTTGGGGTTAGCTCACCCTCCAGTTTTTGGATTGCCTCCTGTCTGTATGGCCCCCATCTGTCATACAGAAACAGGAAATGCTCGGCCTTGTCTTCCGCCTCGCAGTGCAGGCATCTCTTGTCCATCTCCCGTCCTATCCTTTTCGTATACACATGAAAAGGCCCATGCCCAGACAGTGCCTACGTTAGGAAATAGGACGCTGTGCGACATCAGTGGTCTCGTTCCATAGGCTTTGCCACTTACTTGTTGTCAGTCTTTTAGCTTCAAGGCGGCATACCGCATTTCCTGCTTGACCATGGCGGATCAGTGTCTTCCCTTCAGCCAGCAAGTATAATGGTGATATTGCCGTTAACACTTGCAAGGCTCTTGTAGATACCATGCGATAAGCACTGGCCATCCTAAGCAGATACTTTCTCTGCAAGCTGTCCAAAAGTTTCTGATACTTTTTCCTTCTCGTGGCTTTACACCACACAGGAGCTCCATATTAAGACGACCGACTGTACAACCTGGTACGGTAGTGCCCTTTTATTGCTACAGGGCCCTCCTACATTTCGTCCCCAATCTCACATACACGCATAACTAGCATCCAATAAATTTACCAAGAGAGAAGAAACTAAGAAATTTACTGTATTAATGTTGTCACGGATTTTCAGATATGTGGAATACAAATAACACCACTGCTTAGATACTGTAAGTGATACAGTTATGATACTTCGTGAGAAAGAAGGTGTGTCTATGGGACACCTTCCAGTGACATATCTGATTTTTTCATTTTTCGTCAGTTACGTCTTTACGTGATTTAGGGGCCGATTTAACATCAGTCGTTACAATATTGCCGCTTTCTTCTCTGCCTCTGCCACTGCTCTTTCCGAGTATATGGTGAGTATGTGATGATATCCCCTAAAGTCCGTTCCGGAATTCCGCTACGGATAACATCACAGCGGCGGAAGTCGCCAAAGTTTACGGAATACATATACATAAGTTGGATCACTCCCCAAAAATATCAAAACGGCATGCCCCTTGCTCCGTCTCCCCGGTACACCGGTAGCAGTGTACCGACGACAGCCGGGAGATACGGGGCGGCGCAAAGTAGAGGTTGAACGTGTTTAACGCGAATTCTATACAGTGTCACAAAAATATCGGATTTTGTTATCTCGGATTTGTTTGCAGGAAATGGATAACCTTTTTAGAAGTTTGAGAGTAATCAATTTCGCGAGAAAAGATATTACCAATCAATTTAAATTTATTAACGGATGGAGAATGACAATCAGATCCATCCTCATTTTGTGGTAAACCTTGAAATGTAAGGGATGTAAACACATGATAGTATCCCACAACGATTAAGACAAGAAATATGTCGGAACTGGGTAGTAGTAGAGAATTATAATTTTGGGCATGTAAATTAGAGTAGATGTTGTGTCCTTTTTGTCATTGTACTACCAAATGAGGTATTTGTTTTTGGTCACGTGACATTCGATTCAAAATGATTAATGGGACACCCTGTATGCCAAAAGCATATAGTGAGACAAAATATTCATTCAGTGGTCTTACCATACCACCCAGGGACATTGTAAATTATATTTGAGAGCTCGAAAATATTTTTATTGATAACTTTAACAATTTAGTTTCTACAGTAGCAATTGGAATGACACTGAAAAGCAAAGCGTCAAAAATAATTTATTCACATCCATGTAAAGCATTCCACATGATTATCTTTTAAAATTGTACATACGAGTTTGTATATACTATACCATAAAATTTATAAACTGTGATCTTAAAAATAAGCCAAATAAACAAAACATTAAGGTAAAAATACTACAGCACCTTTGAACCATCAGTTTTTACTTATCTACGAAATAGCTACAATATGTGAAATCATTTGAGATTCATTAGTAATACCTTTACTGGGCTTTATTTTTGATGTCTATTCATGCAACTTAGTGCATTAGCAAAATAAACGTTATATTTGTATTCGTATGTCTAAATCGGCCGTCAATACATAGTTTTTCAATGACCCTTGTATATACGTACAACCCAGGCGTTAGCAAGTCCCCGCTAAAAGACCCTCGTACTTGAGCAAAAACCAACGCAAAAACTAACTGGCGCGTGCGGCCGCGGCAACGCTTTCATGTAAGTTTTTCAAAGTGCCGACGGAGAGTGATCCAACTTATATGTATTCCGTGAACTTTGACGTCGCGAGAAGAATGGGCCTTACTGATGGACTAATGCGTCTATTTTTGCAGCAATGAACCCACCACGCGAGCGGGCGGGCGGCCCGGCCACAGCACGAGCAGCGTCGGCCGGGGTGCTTGAACGTCCTTGGGCCGGCCCTGTCCGGTCACGTGACCGTCCGCGGCCGAGGCGCGACCTTCGGTTCGTGTACGGTACGATCGCCGCCGTCCGCCGTCGTGCATACCTGTCACCGGCGCGATGTTGCCAGATGCGCCTAAAACACAGCGCACCTTCGACAAAAGGTGCGGCGGTTTCGGAGCTGACCGTGCATTCTTTATGCAGGCCATACCCGCACCAGTCTACCAGAGAGGTCTACCTGTACACTGTACAGACGTGCCTGCGCAGGTTGGCCGGAGCGTGGAAGGGGCTAGACCTGTACAGTAGTTTGAACCTGTACAGGCGACCGGAGGAAAATCAAAAATAAATTCTTTGGCTAGTTGTAGTAGTTGTCTTCTAGAGTTTGTTGAGAGTGGTAGTTGTTCGAATCGAGGTCCGACGGCATCGCATTTAAATATGGCCCCACCAAATCCGAATAAGGGAATACTTGAAGATTTTATTGCAATATACATATAGAAATCATCCATGCCTTTGGAATGTAAAAAGTAAAGAATATCACGATCGAGCTAAAAAAGAAGCTGCCTTTGAGTTACTCATAAAAAATATAAAGAAGATCGACCTGAATGCTGATAAGGCAGGGTTGTGAAAAAAAAAATAATTTAAGAAGCAATGTCAGGAAGGAAAAGAAGAAATATGAACAGTCTTTGAAGTCTGGCACATCTGTGGATGATGTACCTATATCATATTAAATTGTGGTACTATTAATTATTAGATTTCATATTATACAACATGTTTTACACCACCTTTTCAAACCGTTTCTTTTATAACTATCTTTCAAAATTAAGGGATGCCATGATGCCATACCGGAACGAACTGAGGACCTGTCTGACATACTGGATCGCTTCATACATGGAGCTGACCTGTGCAGGTATACCTGCACAGGTAGACCTCTCCTATAGACCGGGGGGCGTGTATGGCCGGCATTATGGAGATATTAGGCTGGCCGCACACGTACGGTTTCAGTGGCGGATGAAGGGGAGGGGGGCCGATCGCCATATCAGCGCGTAAGGTGTCTCTTTAATATATTTAAATAGAAAATGTGGACGTTTAATGAGGTACACCTTGTTCTAGGAACTTCACCGACTCAACTGGTTGTTGTTCATCCCGTCCTTGTTTTACCATAACCTTGTTACAGCAGTTATTGACATTTGTACATTTCACCCTATTTAACTTTTTTAGCCGTTATTTTGAGCAAAAAGCGACATATGATTATCGTTTCTAGCATAAAAACACGTCGACTTTTGGTAGAATCAGATGTACCAATTTTGTTCAACCACAACTCCCTTTAACCCTCAAGAATCCAATCCAATAGTAATATTATTTTGAGGTAGACATCTGCAAGTTATTTACGACTGCCTAATATCAAACAATTAATACACAAATAACATAATAACAACAAAAACACATAATAATGACTTTTGAGTATTTCAATTTATTTGATTTTTTTAGCCTCAATTTCAGAAAAAAATATGTGATATATCGTTTCAGACATAAAGACACATTCTCTTTCAACTGGTGCTATCAAATTTATATCTTGTATTACATTTTTTGTGCATCTGCCACCCTTTTCCACCCCCATTGTCCGATCGGCACCAAAACCTTTTCAAATCGAAAGGACCTTTATTAATTCAGGTTCACCAAATTTGGGAGCAATCGCTTGAGACGTTTTTGGAGTAATCGTTGGAGAATGGAATCGCAGACGTATGTATACAGACACACGGACGGACATCAAAAAACAAAGTTTTCCGAGTTGCCTCAAACTTGGTCACTATAAAAAGGTTATCATTAGAAACAAAAATCTAGTTTTTGGTCCCGCTGCAATGATAAAAAAGGGGTGGGCTAACTCAGAAAATAATGTCATTACATGAAATTCTAACGCTACCACAATAAAAAGCAAGTTCTCTTATGTCAAAAACGTTACCGCGCTATCGCAAAATGGCGGATTAAAAATTCATAAAAGGTAGCAAATATTCGAACCTCAAAATGGCAGTAACTGTCACAAAAATGATCCAAATAATTTCAAACTTTACTGTCATGAAGAAGCTTTTGTTCTCTGTTTTTTGGTTATTTTTTGGTGCAAATATATGATTTAATGGTGGAGTGTGTTGGGGGTTACTCGGAAAAATAATAATACTCGTAATAATGAATGAATGAATAAGGACCAGAGGCTATCCAGCATGGAATGTGGCTGGTGCATAGGCCACACGATGGGCCCTTTTGCGCCTCTATCCGCGCTAGTTCCTAAGACCTGCTCTTTTGGCAAAGGCCAGTACATTCTTAGGTCCTATCCGTTTTATCTCTATTGGTTCCAAGGTTCTTGAGCCCAGCATAGTCTGCCTGTGATAACCCAGGGTTTCACAGCGACACAAGATGTGTGCCGAGGATTCTTCCTCTTCACCACACCACGTGCACGTTGGGTTGTTGACCACCCTCATCACAAACAAGTGACGCCTGAAGGTGTTGTGACCCGTTAACAGGCCTACTAGCAATCTCAAGTTACTCCTATCCAGAGAGAGACAAAATCGTCCTATTCTCTCTGCAGGCCCTGCTAATAGCTCCCAAGCCTGACGGAGATGACCAGAGATGTTGTTCCATCTCAGAGAGTGTTGATTCTGGATCCACTCTCCAGTTGTTTTCCTAAACAAGTTTGCAGACAGTCCTAATGCTGGTTCCGGGCCCACAAAACTGTTTCCGGATCCCATCCATACTCGTAATAATATAATCTGGCATTTTCTTTTCAGAAAAGGAGTAAGGAAGTGATTTTACTTTATTGGTAAACTTTGTGAAAATGGCCCGATTCTAATAATAACTCACCCCTCCTTTGTCAGGGAAGTTAAAAAAAGAATTACAACATCACACGAAAAACTCTCAAGCATTTGAAGTGATTTAAATAGCAGCCATCATTATAACACACTCTAGTGCAACTGTCTCATCCTCAAGTTTTCAGTCTTGTGTGAGCTGTGAAATGGCATTTAGGCAAATAGGCCTAATTCTCATGCACATGCTAACAAGTGACTTCTCACAGTATGTGAGTTTGTCGCCACTTAGAAATCAACTCGATCATCCTCAATTCACTAAAGACTGAATCAACAGGCATCATGATGAGATCAAACTCAATTACCCTAAAAGACGTCTATCAAAAACTTATCACAATTAATTAGTCAGTCACTACAACAAACATCCATTGAATCATTTTATAAGTACTCAATTTGGGAATCGGCACTGATCCCCGCCTCGACAAAACGTCTGTATCTGCCACTGTATGGTTACC
Organism: Callosobruchus maculatus; assembly: GCA_951848785.1. Classification (NCBI taxonomy): domain Eukaryota; kingdom Metazoa; phylum Arthropoda; class Insecta; order Coleoptera; family Chrysomelidae; genus Callosobruchus; species Callosobruchus maculatus. Next base: position 440,752 of record CATOUR010000064.1, on the reverse strand, counting down.
GAATTCAGATGCCTGATCAGGAATTCAGATTACGAATTCCGTGAGACAAGGGCAAACGTTATTGAGAATATTTACATCCAGAAGGCATAAAGACGCTTTCGTGCACTCACGTTGTCATGGGCGACGACAAATTGATCACCATTGCACTTTTACTGGCGCTAAAGAAGAAGAATGTGAATCGTCATTATTGGGTACACCCATTGAATACTCAGAGATTTATTAATATCAGAGAGTCAGTTCTATCTCAAAAGTACGAGCACACTAAGAAGAATTCTTCAAATACTATATAGAATGTCGATAAAATCATTTGATGAGCTGCACAATTTTCTCCCAAGCCAAATATTTTGTGTCTCTATTGTGGTAGTTTGCATATTTTTCTACAGCCATTATTAAATTTTCAGCCTCACACGCACATTTTATAAGGTTAGATTTGTCAGTTTCTCATCTGCTCCCTGTAGAGCTGTCCAGTTACATTTTTAATTTTGCATTTAACTTCCTCAATATATTGTTCAATGCACTGTGGCTTTTGTTCGAGAATTTGTGAACAAAATTTTTTGCAATCTGCACACACTCTGCCTGTTTATAATAATAATAAGAGGAATAATTAGATAACAAATGGGTGAAGGTCAGCCATGCACAACAGGTGATGTACCACTTGACCCCTAAATTATTTTCAACAATATTTTATCTCAACAGAAAATATTGAAAGTTTTGTAGTTTCTGAAACATTCAAACAGGATTGTGATAAACAGCATTAACATTTTTCTAGCAGATCACAACACAATGTATTTTACGGAGTCTGGCACCACCATTTGCATTATACTTCCTTTATTTAAGTGCATATATGAAGGCAGATGGATTGCATTGTACATTTGACAAGATTGCATATCACTGTCTGCCTCTGCATAGGTGTTCCCACAAAACAGGTAAGGTTGGTGTTCTGGCATTCTGGCAGCACAAATTAATGTAGTGCAGGTAAAATGGTTAGTGATATGCCTAACATAATCTAAAATTCAGATTATTTATATGGGTAAATGTTTTTTATATTATTTATATAAAAATGTAAAGGGCCCACAGACTTCCTTCTTTTCCATCAGGGTTGCTTTTTTCTGGCAGCCATTCCAATTGACGAAAAGTGTTCATGCCAGATCAAGTTTTCTGTGATACTGAACTCTAAAAGCTTGAAAGAGTGACTTCTTGTCAGTGCTCGATGGTCCTTTCTCTTGGGTACCTTTTGTTTGAAGTGTGAAAGTGCAGATAACTAATGTGCAGCAGAAATAAGTCAGAGCCAATACAGATACCTGCATAACCCCAGCATTGATGTTATGGATGGAAAAGGAGGAGGCATCTACCACAATAGATATATTACGATCAGAGACTGCACAGTTTAACAGGAATACTGTAGGATGGAAGCTTGTTTAGGAGAGCTGCATGCCACAGTTGGATGACTGAATTTTGACTTTGCAGTGTCACTGGGTTCATCTTTTGAGTTAGCGTCACCTATCCAAAATGTTTGATACACGCCAAAGTGATAAACAATTTTTGATCGAAATTGTACACATGTAAGGAAGTTTTCAGTGTCCCTGGGAAGTCAAAACCACTATGTTTTTCTTTGGTAAGTTATCCAATTTTTCAAACTGAATCATATAGGATGTGGAAATAATTCTACTCTTGAAAATAAGCCAAACCACATTCTATCAGAATAGTAATAGCAAAACTTTGGATATCAAGTTGAGAACAATCAGTTATACTTTATAAATCTAGCACCATATATAATCATCTTAAACATTTTCCCCATCCCGCTGGCAACAAATTTTTATGAATGGTTTCTGTAAACTAGAATCAAATTGGACAAAAAGAGATTTGCATGTTTGGATAAACATTTTTCCTGTACTAACACACACCGATACCGTAATCGTAATACCTCCCAATGTGGCAACATGGCGCGCTAAGACTTTTTCAGGCTGTCAAGACACGGTGATTGGGTGAATGACTGTACTTACATTTTATAAGCTCACCTTGGGCTCAACTCACAAAATACCTTCTATTTTGTAATTAACATTCCTATAATCAATAAAGTTACTAAACTACAGTTTTAGAAACATTCATACAGCCTACTGGATAAATAAATTCCTGTTAACTTAATAAAGAAATTGTTAACATACCTATCGTCTGTCATACTGGAAATATCTTCGGACATTAACTTCAATACTTCAAATAAGGAGTCCAACGACGAAATCCACAAATATGATTGAAAAGATGTAATGTTAAGCAATATCAATTATCACTTTCACAATGTGCACTTCTAAGCCACTCATTAGCCAGAGTTTATTGACTTCGCCTCAGGTAAAACTCTGCTTGATTGCAGCAACAAATTTTTACACATTTGCACATTTTGATTAACAGCAAGGTTGCTTTCTCTTATGCGTGCGGTACGTACACGAGTTTTCTATCGGTTCTGTATTGATAAAAACTTGAAAAGTCACGATCTGCGGCGACGTATGTTCGCTCCAAAAAAAGCAACACAAAAAATCAACCAGTTCACGAATTTCACGATGGCATCGTCTGTACAAACAATGGAAATTAAAAATGTCGCTGCTGACACCTGTCGGTGACACGCGATAACGAAACCGCCCGCTCATTTTCAAACCGCATCGCGCCGGTCCGCATTTCAAACCTGTGGACACCTGCTTGCAGTGCTTGCATTTCTCAACATGTGAAATTTGACTCCTGTGTTCATTTAGGCACTAAGTATCGAGGCTAAATATATAACATGGCATAACGTTAGGTAGCTTTGCTTTGAAAAATTATCATGTGCTAATATAAATTCATAACTTGAGGTCACTAGCATCAATTTTAAATCTCGCGGGACTTTTATCCCAAAATTTGTTATGACGTCTATCCAGTGTTGTCGTCTTGAAAGTTTTGCCGCGATTTCATAAAAAGAAGTATTGGTTGACCGTCAACATGGGCCTAGGTTTCAGCCATTGACGTCTTAGGTTTCAACATACTAAGACTGGTAACAGGACAAATAAATGCATATATTCGTTTCTACAAAATTGCCAGAAAAGGCTCAGTGTAATTTGGAATTCGCAAAGTTAATCGTTATCCTACAACACGACAACTATGCAGGACGTGTTTATTTGACAGATGGCGCTGAGGTTTTAACAGTGGTGACAGTGGCATGTGACTTGAACTGTCATTAATTGTCAGTTTTCCAATGGAGGATGGAGAACTGTCAAAATAATTATCTACACTACTATTTTGAATAAATACAATAATATCAGCTTTTATAGCTCATTAATTTCAATTTGAACTGGTCGTAATATGAGATATAGATGTTTGCCAGGTAAAGCAGATCCGCATGATTATAAATCAGTTTAATAAAGCATAAATCGAAGCTGAATCATTATCTATAATAGAGAACAACACTTTCATTGTCTTCATCTATCTTAAATCTTTAGTAAGTTCTCATCCAAATCGTGTGCTTATTGAAGACAATTCTGACATTTTTCAGTGTGATGTGATCAACAAATTAAATAGGCACAATGTCAGCTGTTCGACATAATACAAGAAGTCCAAATAAAAATACACTGTTAAAAGTGGTGATACTTGGAGATGGAGGTGTTGGTAAAAGTTGTCTTATGAACAGATTTGTCTCCAATCAATTCGATGAACATTCCTTTCATACAATAGGTGTAGAATTCCTAAATAAAGATGTTGAAATTGATTCAGAAACATACACTTTACAGGTAAGTTTCTGCTTTACAGATTTCAGCAATTGAGGCCAATGTCAAACTGTTTTTTTATGAATATTGCAAATAATTAAACATGATTTTGGTAGTGAATACTCTACTATCCTTAATCAAACTTATTCCCATTATATTGTTTGCTTAAAGTGCATAATATCATTGATTAACGTATTTAGGGGTATAAATGTATAAATTTGTTAATCAATGATATCAATGATAATAATATTATAAGTATATTGTTCACTAATGTACTTTTAATATAATAAAGCTATGACAAGTTCCTTCTATCGGATGATCTTTATGTGCTAACAAACTAAAGTTCAGGGTGGGGGTCTTAAAATTGATTTGTTATTAAAAAATATTTTTTTCCCAAACTCTTATCACCCTTGTATCTTGAAAACCAGACTGTTTAGGACACATGCTTAAATGAACCTTTCTATTAGAATTTTGGTCAGAAATATGCCCTTGGAATAACAGCTTATCATAAGAACGAAGTCAACTTATTTCAATTTTTTTTTCCAACAGGCTATAAAGTGGTTGTTATTTTATCCTCTAAAATAAAGTGATATAAAGAGACATCAGGAGACAAAAAAGTTGTGTTTTTATCTTATTTGAAATTGAACAGTTAATTTTTTTTATGTCAGCGGCGTACATTTTTCTGCTAATAATAATCATTGGACTGCCTCCCTGAGACGCCACAGTAACAGCACTGCCAAATTTTAAAAAATCATCTCTATCATCCTTAAGAAATTGATAAAAAATCAATTTTTTTCCAAACTTTGACACCATGTATCTTGTACACAAGACTCTTTCAGACAACACATGTTTATATGAACTTTTCTACTTGATTTGCGTCAGAAATGTGCCATTGGCAATACTGTTTATAACAAAGTTGTTAGTAATATTGATATTTTTACATCAAATACTTTTAGATTTGGGATACAGCAGGCCAAGAGAGATTCAAAACATTAAGGACCCCTTTTTATAGAGGTAGTGATATATGCATGCTGACATATGCTGTGGATGATAGAGTGAGCTTTAAAAATCTACAAATGTGGAAAAATGAATTCCTGTATTATGCAGACATCAAAGAAAACTCACAGTTTCCATTTATAGTAATTGGAAACAAGGTATAGACATTTTTGCATGCTATATTTTATAGATCATAGTACTCTGGACCTTGGATTTAATGAAACAACAATCAACTATGATGGTTTGCAAACCTTTACAATCTAACTATTGTAGAGTATTCTTAGATTAGTGAATTTTGAACATTAGATTTTATTCAAAATTAAATAATCCACAATGAGGTTGAACTATATTAAATTAGTCTTGAAAATATATCAATAGTAATAAAATCAATTTGAATAATCCTATAGAAATAGTGCTAAAGGATTGACTATTGGAATGTTCATCTACTTTGTTTTCTAATATATATTCATTTCTAATTTATTAATGAATTTTGAAATTATACACTGCAGTCAGATGTAACAAGTGAAGAAAGAGAAGTAACACAGCTTGAGATGGAGATGTGGTGTAATGAAAACTCCATAACTTCATGCATAGAGACATCAGCGAAAAATGCCAGCAATGTTCAAGAAGCTTTTAAGATGGCTGTGCAACATTGGTTGAGATTAGAGACTAGAGCTGATCGAAATGAGTCTCCTATAAATGATACTGTTGACTTGACAAAGAATAGTTCATCTAGTAGAGTTTCTTGCTGTATGGCTACTGGTGATGAATAGTTTCTACCAAGTTATTTTTCTTGCTAGGCCAACCAGTAAAGATTTGACATTACCAAAAGTACAGAGCAAATACTCGTCAATATTGTAAATAAATGTAAACTCATGTAACAGTTCAGAGTAACAAAATGGCCCTATATGATTTGGTCCAGGAATGACAGATACTATACAGTCTACACACTTACCAAACCAAATATCTAGTACTCAACACATGTTTGGCAACTTTGGCAATTCAATGTGTGTAATCAACAGAAAGATACTACCTTTTTGTTTGACAACTACATAATCTTCAACAAACCAATGGAAACAGCCTACTGATTAAAATAGGACCCTTAGCCGCAGCCACTATACACCATGTCCCAAGACGAATCCCAGAGACTTTAAAGAATGATTGCTGGCACCAACTTATGCTATAACATGATCAAATTGAATGTTTATCTAAAATAGGTAAAAAGTTGAAATTTCCTTAAATAAATAGCGAAATTGGCAAGAAAACAATCGACAAAAATATTTAAATTCAATTATCTTTACAACAAAACTTCAAAAGTTGATTTCTCTGTAACAAATGGAAATTTAATAATTATGACTTCTATTATTTAGTTCACATTGTGAAACCAATGTAACTTCTTTTTTCAGGATTTGTCCTGGTGTATTGTTGGCATTGAGTTTGAGTACCTCTTAGGTTTCATTTATACAGTTAGCTTTTTTTAAAGTTTATGTAATGCTATGAGCTATTTTGAATTGCATAAATGTACCATATATTTTTTATGTTCAGTGACACTACTTATTTATTCCACTTAAATGTTATGTGTGCCATATACTATATAAATCTAGTCTTATTAGGTCTCTTAGTTTGTTCTATTTAACAATTTTACAATCACTAAGCTAATTCCATTGCACCTACCAAATGTCTGTCTTTGGACTACCTGGCAACTTTTCAGACTAGACTGAGAGAACTTTTCTTAATACTTTCAAAGACCTATTCAAGGCTCTTTGTATGTTTTGCATGGTAAGGTATTCATATATCTTTGGCCTTTCTCTTTCAACTTTAAAGATGAGGAATCGTCTAGCATTTCTTAAAGCTATATTTTCTCACCTTTATCTACACAAGGACTCTTATTTTACTTCTTTTCATTTTTAAACATGTCATGGCTTAAGAGAAAGGTGACAAACCGATGTACTAAAAAATGGCGTTAATAGTTGTAACACAGATTGTGTTCAATTCTTTTTTTAATTTGGAAGTGATTAAATAGTTTTAAATTTCCTCTATCAAATTAAATTATTTTATAGTGCAGCAAACTTTAAGGAGCTGATTTTATACAGCAGTTTGAAAACAGAAAAACAGCAAACAATTTAAGGCATGGACAGCATGTTTTTTGAACTGGTTTCTTGATTGATGCAATGTCTAACATATCCATCCAACAAGTAATATGAGCTTAAATAGGTAGCGTTTGTTACAATAATTGTAGCTGTATATGATGAAGTAATGATTAGTAGTTCAAATTTAGTCAAAATCTATACTGCCAATTTTTATAACTGTTATGAGTCATCTCCAAGAACAACTTAGACATTTGGACACTCTAGAGTCGTCAGTATTCAGCCATACTGCGATATTTTGGGTGGGCTATCCGAAGTTTAATTTCGGGTATTCTAGATTTCCCCAATATGTTTAACAAAGCAAACAAAATCAAATGCTAACCATTTATAATGGCGACCAGAAACGTCAAACATGCAGTAGCAATAAGAATATATACGAATATATTACTCTTTTATATTATATCTTCTATATTGCTAGTTGATTTGCCTAAGAAGTATGACTGAACTGATGACTATAGCGAATGTTGAATGGCCCCAAGCCGTTCTTGAGGATGACTAATAGCAGTTATAAAAATTCGCAGTATCTACCCTTGAGCATAGCAAAACGATTTGATATAAGTATATAAGTTTGGTGAGTGGCTGGATTGTGTAGCATTTTTTGTTTGGAGTAAGTATACTCATTTTCTAAGGATAGACAGGTTAGTTAATAAATAGATAAATACCACTGAGTCCAATTTTCGCTCATTACCTAACTGATACATCACTTCTATTGAATCGGTCCTGAAGTTATAGATAATTTAATTATCTAAAATTCTGTGCATTAGAGCAAACTGCTACTGACTATAGTTTCCGTCTGTAAAAAAAATGTTCACACTTCTAAAAAATATTGATTAAAAAGTACTATGGCGTTGTTAATGTAAAAGTAATGAATTTTTTGTAGAAACCACGAGTATATACCCTGCATAATCTAACCTACAAGAAATATACTGATTTCTCTATTGTTTGGCCTATCACTGCTGAATTGCAATATTACAAAAACCTTTCATTGTCGTGATGCCATATGTCTGAATAATTTCACGTTGTTTCATACCAATAATTTAGGTCTTTTACACCAGCAGTATTTTTTATAATTGATACCAAAAATATTGTTACTTATTTTTATATTTTTATTTTATGAATTGACAGAGCAATCGAAATTTTGTACTCGACTTTTCACATTTATCAGTGCTTTGTTTGTAAACATATCACTTTTTCAGAATGATGTATTTGTTTCACACTGCATATACAGGGTGAATATAGAGATGGATACATCAAAATATGTTGAGCTGTTTAAATATATTTGCAGACTAAAGTTTTCAAAGGATTGGTGATTCACAGTCATAATAAAGTTTTGCCACATTGTATAACAACCTCCAGTATAACAAGACAGAACTGATAGGGTCATTCTTTTCTAGAAGATATTTTAATTGTAATAGAAAATATTATTCGTTCGGCAGGGTTGGAGTAATCTCAATTTATTAATGTTACTTTTTACACTTCATATTAATAGTATTTTGAGTAACATCAACCATTTACTGATAAAATGATCTGCTATTGTTTAGTACTTCTTGTGTTACCTGACAGAAGGCAATCGCTGATATCATTGTTTTTCTCTTAAAATAAACAATAACATTAATACCAAAGGAGGGCACTTTTTCTGTGGAAAATACCACATTCAGTATTAGGGTGTCCCTTAGTTAATGGTACACCGCAAAACTAGATTTTTTGCGTAAAAATATTGAGATATAACTAAATTTACCTCAGTGCAAGAGTTGATAATAACTGAAATACAGAACGTGATTTAGGTGCAGTATTATAAATTTCCTTAAAACGTGTTAAACATTTTTTTGTGACCAATATCTTGAGTATCTATTGTTGCGAATCACCAAGCCATTTTCCACTTGATCCTGAGGATTTTATTGGAACCTTTGAAATTTGAATTTGCATTTATTTGGTGCCGCAAAATTTGTTACATAGTTTTCGTACTAGGGCAAACTGTATCAATTAAACATGAAATCTAACACCAATCGAAACATTTTGTGATGCATGCGTAATTTCCAGTCTTGAATATTTCTGAAAGTCTTAAGTGGAATTGTTAATGCATTTTCTATAGTTTTAGAGTTGGCTGGACAAGAAGCAACATGCTACGGTTAGTTGAAAAAGGTTCAACTGCTGCTGACAATGCAAACACATGTCAAATTCGCACTGTGCACCGCCGATCCCTGTGGATCTCCTGCGCGTCTTAGAAACTTCGCGTTTCTTAGGGCGGGTGTCCATATTCTGTTGAGCTTGTATGCTTCTTCTTTGTTGTTGAAGTTGTTTTTATGTTTATAAATCTCGATGGACTCCCTGTACAATCTGGCATAATAAGAGGAGGTCGTAACAAGAAAGCAAGGGCGTAACCAGGTACGGGCAGGGGGGGCGGCTGCCCCTCCCCCCCTAACAAGGCTAAGTGTAACCACATGCTAAGAGTCCTATCAACGAATTCGAATAGGTTAGAAAAAGCAACGCCCATGCTCTAACATGCATGTGAGTGTGCCCAAGATCCCGTTAGTTATTATTTACTGTGTTCACAAACACGGTGCTATTTTTTACAGAAATCTATGGGATTTAAATTTTATGAAATTGTTTAAAATATTCTTTTAACACTTATGCACTGTTAAAACCCAAAATTCATTCAAAACTATACCAATTAACCTGTAACGATCAACCAAAACAAAGTAGCTATTTATATTATGCCTCTATGAGTGCTATTATTTTTAGGATTATTTACCTGCTATTCATACAAAGGGTATGGGGGTTATTAGCGATTCAGCGGTCAGTGTGCCAGCTGCCGCGTTACGATTGTGGGCGCAAACAAAAGCGTTGTTTACTTTTAATCTGTTTGAATTCGTCGAGTCCTATTGAACTGAAAAAAGTAGCTAGGAGTTCTATAGTCAACAAGAACATAGTTGATTAACATTGTGTGAGTTCATTATATGCGTTGGTTGATAGCCTAAGATTCAAACATATTGAAATCTGTTGTTAATGCGTTACACTCAAAGACTATCGACGTGGACATATGCATAAATGATATCAAAAGAATAACGTCTATCAAAAAGAATCATCGTAATTCGGTTCAGCCAGAACTGCAACTGTCATTGGAACTCATTTCTAAGTCCTGAAACATCTCTCAAACTACCGGTCCCAGACTCCTGGAGATAATTGGAAGCAATCGATTTTCTTCTTTGTTTAGACTCCCTTATATCCACACTAGAGCAGCGTTATGCTGATAAAAAATTGCTGATTTTGGTTTGATGTCACTATATCCCAGTGTAATGTTGAATATGTCACTGGTTAAACAGAAATCACATTTTTTTTTTTGGTAATACCCGAACTATGGTATAACCTGTGGCAGAACAAAAATGTGATAAGAGAAAACTTTAGGAAACTAGACCTTAAGGGAAGCAGACATATTATTTTCCGGTTTTCCGTGTACACAGAAAGTTGGTATACAAAAATTGAGATAAAATTGCAGGTGAACTATTGAAACGTTTTTGCAAAGAACCCCAAAATTTTCTGTTAATGTAAAAAATAACTGGTTTCCATAATAACCATTTTTGTGATGTGCAACCTTTGAACTGAACTGTCAAGTAAAAGATGGTCTTTCAAATACAAATAACGTCTCCTTTTGGCCTCTGTCAATATCAACTATCATCATCACTGACATTAACTTACACACTTATTTACTACGCCCTTGATGCTATTAATACCCCTGTCTGCCCCCCCCCCCCAAATGAAATAATAGCTACCCCCTTGCAAGAACCTCTGTCACCTCAAACTATATCTTGATTTTGTTCCAAAATTCTAGTTTGTACCGATCTCTCTGTTGTTCCGATGTATACACTTCCAAAAGTACATGGTATCCGATAAAATTCCTGACGCTGACCACGGCTCCCCTTTTGTCCTTTGCCGATCTTAAATGCTGTCATATTTTCCCAGTTGGTTTGTATATCGTGCTGATATTTGCCTTCTGCAGTAACTTCCTAATTCTGTCTGTGACAGCTTTTGCTACTAGTGGTGGTTGTGGTTGCTTTTCTACTATACCATCTCGCACAGATCTTGTTATTTGCTTTTCTGAGTAGCCGTTTGCCTTCAAGCATTCTTCAGATGTTCGAGCTCGGCACGGAGTTCGGTAGGTTACACTCTTTATGCCCGTTCTGACAGTGTTTTGACAATTCCGAACTTCTGACATGGATGGTGGTTCGAATTTATTGTTGTGCAAATAGCGATCGGTATATATCGGTTTCGTAAACGTTGTGTGTCCCAAGATTGATCCTTTTGTAGTTCAGTTGTTTCGACAACGATATGTATTTCTTTGTGGGCTGATCTTTTGATTTGTCATCTCTAACCGAGCCTTTTACAAGTAATAAATTTCGTATTTGTTGCTTGTTGTGCAGCCATCTATAACCATTACGCGCACGAAATGTACATAGAAAAGCCTAGCTTTGTACCATTTGTACTGCAATGTGTCTTATTTAGGTGATATTGTATGTATGTATCTATAATAAATTATATGTTGTTTATAGAATATAGTTTTATTTCAGTTATCTGGTACATTTTACTGAATAAATTTTAATATTCAGCATTCTTTATTAAAACATATTCAATCTTTCCGAAGATGATATAACTCTGTGGTAATATGATCAAATGACTACAGATACAGTTGTATAAGAAACAGGAAGTATTAAAATCTGCACAGCAGTGTTACTAGTCAAACTAGATATTACAGGTTACAGCACATTAATATATCCTCCTTGTATCAAAAAATAAATAAATAAACATACACAAAGGTTTTTTGGGCCACTTTTCTTCACACATGGTACTAAGCAATTTTCTCAGTGAAATGAAAATATACCAGACTTTTTTGATAATAAATACTCGATTAACTGAAAAATAAATTGTAAGTGACAGCACATGTTTACTGTATTTTCACTAATTTGGCTAAAAAAACTGCTACTGCAAGATAATTTGTATCCTCAAAAACATAATTCTGACCATTTCAGGTCAACAGAAACTAAGATAAACAATAATTACCAAAGTTTTTGTTCTTAATAACGTAAATATGTATATCAATTCTTTAGCCTACAGATCACCACCTCAGATGTGGCTTGTGTTGCACGATATGCCTGGAAAATAAAACAACAGTTTTGTAATTATTTTGTAATAACTACTATCTTCATTAAATTTTCCATAAAATTAATTACAAAATAACAATTGAAAAGTAAAAGTGGTACCACGATATATCATAGAGTTCTATTTTCTTATTAATATCTGAATTTTGTTTACATAATATCCTCACAACCCTTTCTATTAATAAAATTTTTTTCAATTAGTTGGGATGCTAGATAATGTAAATAAAACTAAAAAATAAGCTTTTATAGCACTTAAGAAGTGAAAAATAAATCTAATATAAGCTGACAATAATAAACGAAAAAAAACAGAATTATTGTTAAACACAAACAAAATTATTGTATATACAGGGTGTCCGGATATTCGACCGACAACACTTGACAGGTGATAGACCTTACATTTCTATGAACATTGAGATAGGAAGTTGAAGCCATAAAATGCTTAATATTTAAGATACAGGGTGTCAAAGTTTTATTTTCGTTTTTTCTCAATTATTCCTCAATAAAATGGCGATCTAAAATTACGTATCGGGGGGTTTTTTAAGGCGAGAACTTCAAATTCAATAACGGTTTTTCTATCATGAATAGAGGACGCCACCTACGGCACATTGACCCAATTTAAATTATCAAAACTTTTTTCCGTTTCGGTGCATCAATATGAGTATCAAAAAATAGTTCCCTCGATATGTTTTACGTGAAAAAGGTATACTTTGTTTAAGTTCTTAGAGGTAACCGTTTTCGAGATAACTTTCATTGAAATTTACAAAATGCGGCTGAATTATCGGTATTTTTATATATTACTTTTAAATACCATCAACAAAGTATTCTTAAACTACCACCTATTTTAAAATTAGATATGTTTGAAACATGTTTTTGATCTAATATTATTTGAGAATACCGATAATGGGGTATTTTCCAACTTGCTAATATTGCCTGTTTAATTGCTGAAATGGATGATGGCAGTGTTTGCTCAATTTTTTTCTACCCACGTGGAGTAAAGATAGACTTTGAAAATCATCCCTTTGAAAAGAGCTCATTTGAATTTCTTAAACCTCCCGCCTAAGAAATCAATCAATCAAAAGTGATTTTTATGCCGGATGTAGATAGGATCTATTTTAATTTGCATTGAGCGTAGCTTCAGGTTGTCACGTTGTTAATATTTTGCATAGTTTTTCTATAAAGGATGTATACTTTAATGTATGTTTATTTAGTTTCCCTTTTTTTGTATACTATAAATGTTATATTGCACAGCTATTCCATTTGTTGCATTGTTATGTAATTAGCAGTTTACTCTGAGAATGTTTCATAGTTGCTTTTCACAATTTTACTTGTCATTCGGCAACACTCGTCTTTAACAGCCTGTCACTAGTGTCATGCATACATAACCTCCCCTGGTGTCACGATATCTCATTTAACCAAGATGGATCATGAATGATGTAAACAAACATCTGTCAATATCAATATGAAGCGGAGGTTATGTCTGTAGATGGAGAAAAGGAGGCAGAAAGTAGAGTCACATTCTAATAGCGTTTTTCACTGGGCACATTTTAGTGCACTCCGTGTGAGTGCAGAATACTGAGAAAGTTTACCTAGGGTATCACTTCTGCACTGGGTTCTTCCAGCGGAATACACATCAAGAAACGTCAACTTGTTTTGACAACAATCTTTGCATATATTACTACTGCTATACACTATTTACTCGTTTGTCTGAAAACTGTTCAATAGTTTCCATGTAATTGCTAATTCTGGGAATTTTTTCTCCCGAATTTCTTCCTAAATACATATTTGTTCAGCTTCAGAAGATGAGCTAGATTCTGCCAAATCAAACAAGGAAATTAAAAGTTTGATTTTTTTCGTTCACTCTACTCATTCTGACTGAAAATAGTGAAAATCAACTAGGTATTACTGTATTCAAAGATCGAAAGTTTAAACAGATGAAACACAATTCTATGATTTAAAGTTTCTCGCTCAAACCAACTGTCATTTTCTTGGTTCACTTCCACGACACTCACTTTGAAATCGGTGCGAAATTATTGCACTCAGTTCGATCACTCCGAATGCAGAAATGCCAGTGAAATGCGTGCTCTTAAAAAATTTTGCACTGGAACTGCCAGTGAAATGCAAAACAGAAATCCAGTGCAGCCCGAGTGCAACCAGTGAAAAACGCTATAAGGTTAGCTCCACGAAAGACCTATTACGTCACGCTTAGATTTATTACGTCACAGCTTTGGCGCGAAATTTTATGTTTGAACTTTGCAGGTGCTTTTAAGCCACTTCGCGTTCACAGTAAAAAGTAAAAATATTAGTTACATGGTTTTTGGAGACGTAACATCAATATTCCGTCATAAAATTTTGTTCGGGAAATACCCCATTCTTTCGATAACATTTTGCAACTAATTGGCGTGCCCGAGAAAATTCAATAAAGGTTATCTCGAAAACGGTTACCTGTGGCGACTTAAACAGAGTATACCTTTTTTAAGTATAACTTATTGTGGAAACGATTTTTTTAATATTCACGTTGATGCACCAAACCGGAAAAAGTTTTGTTAATTTAAAAGAGTTCGATATACCATAGGTGGCGCCCTCTATTCATGGTAGCAAAACCGTGTTGGAATTTGGATTTCTCGCCTTCAAAAAACCCCAATACGTAATTTTAGATCGTTGTGCCATTTTATTGCAGAATAATTGAGAAAAAACAAAAACAAAAGTAAAACTGTAACACCCTGTATTTTGAAAATCAAGCATTTCAAGACTTCATGTTCCTATCTCAATGTTCATAAAAATGTGAGGTCTATCATCTGTCCCCGTGTGAAGGCGGGTTAGAATATCTCCCATCGTATATCCTGCGTGTCGTAAAAGGCGACTAAAAGGAACCGAACTACTGTCGGTATAAGCAGTAACCTCTTCTCAACCAACAGCTTTGGGTGGACGAGTTGAGAAGAGCCAGAACACTTTCTTGTCCTTGGGGTGAGAAATTGCTCCTAAAGGCGGATGAACCAGTAGATACCATCTGGTCAACGGCATGAGGATGCAGAAAGCGAATGGGAAACTACTGCATTAAAGATCTTGATATCCCAAGAGAAACTAGTAAAATGATTGCATTGCAAATGCATTTTACGAGTTTACAACATGTCTGTTAAGACATTGTGACTATAATGATCATCTATCAATCGTTGTCGGTCGAATATCCGGACACCATGTATGTTCGTGTGATATAAGGATATGTTTATCGATAGCGACTTATATTAGAAATCATGAGGGTTTTTCAGAATTATGGGGAAGGGCTTGGGCTCTGTTACTCTGAGGGTTTGGGCCACAGAACTCCTATAAATAGCTCTGACCCTGTCTGTGATCACATTATCTGAACTCTGATTTTATACGGTATCCGGTTATTCCTGGTATACATGGAAATACGACGTACCTATCCAATCTTTCCCAAAACACCATAAGCGCCGCCCGATCCAGATGCCGTTTCGTCCTGGATAGCTGGATGACAGTTACCGCCCATTTTTCCACGTTTGGGTCCATTTTCATTTCATCATATTTCAAATGGAAAGCAGCAACTAAAATAATTCAGCACATTAAAAATTATTTAATATTTCCATCTTATAGCACCAGAAAAAAGTGAAGTAGCCAGTTAGTTGTAAAAATTGTAAACCTTAAATATTTTTCTGCGATCAAACTAAAAGTAGAAAAAAAAATCGATAAAGCGTAATAAGGAAATTAGTGCAATAAGTGTAGTAAATCGGCCTAATAATTTCACAAAATTTGAGCAAAATCTTCGTCGCTGGCATATTGAACGTGATCATAAACAAATAAAAACTCAACAATATAGGTTTTGCAAGACCACCGAATCCGAAGCATGACATTTCACTCTCATGGTTCAGTTTCGTGATGGCAACACGCTGTTGCCGGAGACGCCTAATTTTGTAGTTTGACTATCGGTGTTGGAAGTATTGTGATCGCTAATATTTTTGATTTTGAGATAATATACTTTTTGGGCGTTTTATGATGCCTAAATAACGAAAATCCACGTCACTCATTTCCGTCGGTCTGTCTGTCTGTCTGTCTGTCTATCTGTATGTCGGTCTGTCTGTCAGTTTGTTGGCGTTTTTCTAGCCTCCTAATCTTAGTAACCGCTGCATAGATTTTGATGAAATTTGGGCTGCGATATGGTGTAGGGTCGTAGTAGATAATGTAGCTACAATTTTGAAAATGGTGCACGGGCGGCGGAGTAATTATCAAAAAACGAAAAATTTCAAATATGCCTCAAACTTCGTTTTTAGGTGTTTTAGGGGTTCCTGATCATTTTCTACCTTTTTTTTGGGTGGGGGTGAAATTGGGGTGGTTGGGAGGTGGGGGGTTGTAAAACTTAAAAATTTGTTGCTTTCATAATAGACTGCCCACTGACCTGTGAAGGGAGACATAGTGACCTAAACTACTTTTTAGGTCCATCCTAACATTGCCTTGCCTATTAAGGAAACCAAAGGACTTAGAATTTTTTCTGGTGTAAACATATGAGTATTGCTTGATCGTTCTATATTATTTAACGAGGAAACTTTTGAATTAATGTTAATGGAATTTGGACACAGTATTACCACAGCATAGTAAACAACCAGCATAATATCTCTGAGGATTTCCTATATAAAAATGGTTCCCACAGAATTTCACCTTGGGATAATTTTACGGATGTGAAGTTTGGGTAGAGATGCGAAAATGAAAATATCGATACCTGCACCAACTCGACATTTTTTAGCCAAATAGGCGCGTTTGGTTCGTACAGAGCATTTTGTGCAATTGATTACACCCCTCAATAATTATATAATTATTTTCGATACCGATACAAACGTATCGATACCAGCTTGGAATGCCTCAAAAAGTATCGATGACAAAAATACTCGATATTAGTGCAGAAGTATCGAAGTATCGTTAGCATCCCTACAAAAAATCATCCAAAAGTAAGGATGCGCGTGTAATTTCCGCCAACCTGAGTTATTGTGCTGGTTGTTTACTAATCTGTGGTATTACCACCGTGGCGAGGATGGAAATTGCAATTGATTTTTATAAATTGTGCCAGTGGCGGCGCAGAAATAATAAAAAAGCTAAAAATATAAAAACAGCTCAAACTTCGTTTTTGAGCGTTTTAGAGGTTTCTGATCATTTTCTGCGTTTTTTTTTTGGTGGGGGTGAAATTGGGGTGGTTGGGGGGTGGAGGGTTGAAAACCTGAAAAGTTTGTTGTATTCATAATAGGCTGTCCACTAGCCTGTGAAGGAAGACCTAGCGACATAAGTCACCTTTTTAGGTCCATCCGAACATTGCCTCGCCTATTACCGAAACTAAAGGACTTTTCCATATACATACGAGTATTTATTGCTTCAGATCGTTTTGTATTTTGTAACGTGGAAACTATTAAATTGATTCACAGTATTACTACCGTGGTGAGGATGGAAAACGCGTATGGTTGTTAGAAATCGTGTCAGTGGCAGCGTAGCAATAATCAAAAAACTAAAAATATGAAAACAGCTCAAACTTCGTTTTTAGATGTCTTACACCCATATGCACCGTAAGTCAATTGCGCGATTAGTTACGTAAACCTGGATTAGATTACTTGTTTACTATGCACCGCAAACTGACAATTTTGACACTGTCACTGTGAAAATAATCTTGCGAACACAACCTTGCCGTATCTCCAATCTGGATTAGTTAATCTCTTGACGGTGCATGGCTAGATGCCAAAGATTAGCAAAACGCGATTACGGAACTAGGATTAGAATCCCCAAACGGTGCATACGGGTGTTAGGGGTTCCTGATCATTTTCTACCTTTTTTTTTTGGTGGGAATGAAATTGGGGTGGCTGGGGGCTGGGGGGTTGTAAAACTGAAAAGTCTGTAGTATTGATAATAGGCTACCCATTGTCCTGTGAGGGAAAGACATAAGGCATAAGACAATTTTAGGGGGGGGGGTGGTTGCTAGGGGATCTCAGACTAAAGCTTCATGCTGATGCTCTCCCTCTCTCTTGTGGGAAACACCATGGTATTCCAAGCAAAGATATATACGATTTTAGCTTGAGTCTTTCGCATTAACGAAATTCAGGGCCCAAGCAAGCGGATCACCATTTGCTCTGACAGCCAGGCAGCATTAAAAGCATGATAAAAAGTGCTTGCAGGTTTACATCAAGGCTCGTCCTGCAATGTAGAAAGGTTTTGGATGACATTTCGGCGAGACATCAGGTGTCACTTGTGTGGGTGCCGAGTCATGCTGGGGTTAGTGGTAATGAAATGGCGGACGCGCTCGCAAGGCGAGGGTCGAGGAATAACTTCCTGAGCCGGCTTTGCGGCTGGCAGCAGGTAGCATCAGAAGGAAAATAGAGGTGTGGTTGCAAAATCAGCATCTTATCAGATGGGTAGGAATCTCCGTCAAGCTAGAGAACTCATTTTAGGACCTCTTGATAAGGTGGGACGATTCTGTCTCTCGCTGGACAGAAGCCGACTAAGGTTACTTGTCGGCCTGCTATCCGGCCATAACACCTTCAAACGCCATTTGTATGTGATGGGGGTGGTAAATGATCCGACGTGTACACGTTTTGGCGAGGAGGAAGAATCCTCGACACACATTCCTTGTCGTTGCGAAGCCCTTGGGTATCACAAGCAGGCTATACTCGGTTCAAGGGTTCTTGAACCTGAAGATATATGTAAGATGGGCAGGAACCAAGGCCATCCTCACCTTTGCGATGAGGGCTAGACTTGGGAACTAGGGTAAGGAGAGCTGCAAAAGGGCCCGTTAGTAGGCCTATGCACTGGTGGTTCCAGCCACCAGATAGCCTCTCTCCCTCTTTCATTCATTCTTTCAAAGCTTCATGCTATGGGAAAATAATAAACTGGTATCACAGTAATGTGTGGAAAGTACTGAGTCAATCAACTTGACTTCATTTTTTATTATCGAACAACTAAATTATAAGGTCATAGTAGTATTTGGTGAGATCAAAACCCTGGATCATCCGGATAATAAAGTCAAGAATGCCGAGGGAACAATTTTGTAGGCGTGATGCATAATTATCAAGCAGATTTATCAGGTAGGCTTTGAAAAATTGACAGTTTTCATAACCTGCTCAATAATTTCATACTGTGTGAAAAACGAGCTATAAAAATTAATTTTTCCATTGAGGGTATTTAGGAGAATCTTTGAGAAATTGCCCACATGCCTCTAGAATATATCAACTATCAACAGCAATATCCAGAACGGACGCACTCTAAAACTAATGCGTTTGAAAGATTGAAGAATCCTTTTATTCGGACTGTGTCGTTTAATATTTCATAGCCTACCTGATAGATCTGTTTGATAATTATGCATGACGTCTATAAAATTGTTTCCTCAGCATACTAACTTGACCTATATTATCTCGTTAATTCAGTGTTTTGACTTGATGAAGTACTATTATGGCCTTATATTTTAATTGTTCGTTAAATACAAATAAAATTTGATAGTATTTTCTCAAAATAAATAAATTTCAGTAAACAAATAGAAGGTATATCTAAAATTTGTAGAAAAATCGAAATACATATCTCAGAAACTAATCAATGCAGCTATAACAAGTGTTATACGCAGATGAAAGAGCATATTAAAAGTAATTATTTGGTATTATAAATAAAATATTGGCGGTTATATTAAAAAAAAAAGTGAAAATCTAGATTTTGCATTCTACATCACCCTGTATACGAATAAGCGTCGACGACAGTTTATTTCAAAACTAGAGGATATTTTTTATATTTCCGTGATGATTCTTGATTCACTACTTTTTGATATACAATACGTTCATTTGACAGCGATTTGGATATAGAAATGGTCATAACTTCTGAGATACCCTGTATAATGTTACAATACCTTATATTGTAAGAATGGGGATTATTAGTACAATCTAAACAGGGGAAAATATATAGGGTATCTCGTTTAAAAAATTTATATTTGCATCACCACGTAGTAATGAATCACAGTGTGTAAATAAAAATATTTTCTGAGCAACAATATCCTTAGCTACAACTTATAAACAACTTTTTTTGCTATCTTCTGCAGTAGTGGCGTAATCGACCAATTCCGGTACTAAAAACTCACCCTGTATGTATGTTGCTTTTTGTTTATTTTGCAATTATAACAGATATCTCGTGTTTTGACCTCCCCCCCCCCCCCCCCCAATAAATCCGCCCAACGTTTTCCACAAAATTTGAACAATACATATCTGCTTATTAGTTCTTGACGATCCTCGAAAATGGCTGTAAATCCGATTATCAATACAAAAAAAGGAAACAAATACAGTTCTAAATCGGACTTCCATTGTCTGTATAATTTCTGAGTATCACCACATTTCGATTGGTTTACTATCTTCAATTCGTCTTTAGGTGAGAACTGGACGCCAATAGAAAAAAACCTAAGAACGACGCGTCAGAATATAAATAATGTGGGTACGAAGTAAATCTTATAGAATAACTCACTTTTATCAAAGATTTCTACAGGAGTTTCCCAAGGATACCCTTTGAACTGCCAGGCGGGCCCCATGACAAATACAGCCACCACTCGGTCCCAATCGCTAGGAGATAATTTGGCCGGATTGTCAACCACCCTGTATGGAACCGATACCCCGTTACGTATACGATGTACCAATACCTCGTTATCTCTTTTGCCACCTTCTGCTTTCTTCTGCTCTTGAGTAACGAACCTATAAACAAGAAAAACGTGAACTAGATACTTATTTTCTTAGGGTCTCAACCCACTACTACATAGGTCGCATCGAAAATGTTTGCCAACTATTACCCGTTTTGCATCGACAACAAGTCCATGGTTTTATGCATGGATTCAGTTCGTGGTCAAATTTGACTAGCGTAAAACAGGAATTTCACGTCAAATAAGTCCATAGATTCCTTCGTGGATTTAGAACCTGCTCTAATTTGTGGTCAAGTTTAACGTCAAATTCAGTAGTGCCAACCATAAAAATTAGATGACGCATGTAATGCATGTCGCATACCTGTCTCTGTATTTTTATTTTAAATACAAATTCGCAATCAAATTTAGTTTGACTACCACAAAAAAATACGAATTGAATAGATCTTTCGAAAACCGCCAAATCATATGACATCAACAGTGTTGGCAGCACTGCATGCTGTCACAAAATCCATAGTTTTATTCACAGTTGTAAAATATACAATCAGTTTGACCTTGAAGAAGACCATGGATTAATCCATGAATAAATTCGCGAAGAAATTGTTGATGTAATACGGGTATAATGTAATCAAGGCAGCGGTAGATATCAAGGAAATTGTAAACAAAAGTTCAATTTATGTGACAGAATAATTTCACGCTAACAGTTGCTACTGTACTTTTTTTAGAAATTTCAAAATTCGCTCTTCTCTGTGAAATGTATTGAGACTTCATACTAGATTTGGTAATGACATCCCATATTTGTGTATAGTTGGTGCAACCAATTCAATTTTTTCTCTTAGTGACAAACTTCAAGAAGGAAAGCCAATTTCTGCAGCTTCTGATGAGAATGTTGCCGCTATTTGACAGATGATTGACGAGGGTGATAACCGAGCCACCTATAGACTTATTCAGAGTACTATAGGGATTGGACGGCTGTAAATCAAAAGACTCTTACATGACGGTCTCAGAAACAGGGAAGTTTGTTGTCTTTGGGTTTCCCATAATCTCTCAGAAGCCCAAAAACAACAACATTTTGAATGGTGCCAACAAACTCTCAAGATTTACGATTAGGGTACTCCGACCACCACCATAAACGTGAACTCGAAAATGGCAGCGGTCAATTTCAACCTCGAGATGTACATCCTCCATCCTCCAAAAGCTAAACACAAGAAAACTACTGGTCCTGACCAAATTCCAGCCATTGTCCTTAAACGCTGTGCCTCTGAGCTTGCACATACTCTTTGCAAGCTCTTCAAACTATCGTATCAGCGAGGCGTGTTTGCCGCTTCGTGGTAGACTGGCTGCGTAGAACCTATTTCTACGAAGGCCAAAAAACCGATCCCATCAACTTTAGACCTTTAGCTCTTCTCAGCATCATGTTCAAGGTTATGGAGACTGTCAATAATACACAGCTCCTGAAATACCTCGACACCGATAACATCATAAATGATCGAATGATCGCCAGTATGGCTTCCGTAATCATAGGTCTAACAGTGACCTCCTGGCCTACATCTCTCACTTTTGATACAGAGCAATTGAAAATCATGGCGAATCCTGTGTCGTTGCACTTGACATATCGAAAGCCTTTGACAGAGTGTGGCATGAGGGACTTCTGGTCAAGCTTGCTGCTTATGGACCACCACCTGGCCTGCGCCAGTGGCTGGATCGCTTTCTGAACGACTGATCTCTGTTTGTTGTAGTGAAAGGCTTCATCCATATCTTCAGTAAAAGCTGGTGTTCCCCAGGGATCCGTCCTATCCGCTACATTGTTTCTGCTGTACATCAACGAGCTGCTGGAAATAACATCCAATCAAATCTAAGGCTTCGCAGACGACAGTACATTAATATCGTACATGGAACAAGGGAAGCTACTATCATCCAGGAGATGGTACGTCAGCGACAGCAACATGCCTCACAGATCAACATAGATTCAAAACAACTATCGAGTGGGGATTAGTTAATAAAGTACAGTTTCACGTACAGAAAACTCAGCAAAGCACTGACAAAGGAGTCTCACGTTGGCTTACCAGCTGTGGAAATGAAGGGTCACCCATTAGTCGAGTCACCTTCCTTCAATCTTTTAAGGATCAACATCAATAAATAACATGTCCTAGTACGACCACGTCGTCAGTATTGCTAAAACGGCATCCTAGAAGCTTGGAAGTTTTGTTCTGCTGTAGGAAGCTGTTTACACCAGAGCAACTACTGCTGCTCTAAAAGCCACAGATCCGACCATCATTGGAGTATTACTCCCATGTACTCCGAAGTACTCTCTAAACACACTATCCAGAAAAGAGCAATTAGACTAATTGATACGCCTAACCTAATGAGCTGGCGAATTGCCTACACAGGCAAAAGTCATAAAACAATAGAAGAAGAAGAAGAAGATACGCCTAACCTCACAAAGAAACTCCACAGCCTGGAACATTTAAAGAGGGTGACTGACCTGTCCCTACTTTACAGATTCTATCAAAGAAGATGTTCGAGTGAGCTCTCCTAGATAATAACACCGAAGGCTGTCCAAACGAGGAACACTAGATAGGCTCTGAGAGCATAGTAATTATAATTCAATTGAATCAATTTACCTCAAATCCTGCAGGATGTCTTTGACGTTGTACATCGTAATAAGCGAGTTTGTGCCGGCCGGTATGATGACGATGGGGGTACGGGAGACTCTCTTCTGGGCTCCAGAACCGGGTGGAGGCCTAGCAGCACTCACGGGCAGAGGGGCTTGCGGTTGAGCAGGCTGGGGCCTGTTCGCCTTTGCAGAACCTTCCGTCACCGACTTCAATGACATACCATGGTAGGTACCCATAGTGTTGATCTGGAAACCCTCCGTCTCTGGAATATGTCAATCCATCTTTCTGGAGTTCATATGGTAATAATGTGCATGCAAAATTGGGCACTACCATACTGAGTCAATTATGAACATATAAACTACTAACTGTGCTACTATTAATATATGAGAAAACTGGTAGTAGTGGCTCTCTTAGCTACATACTATTCATTAATATAAAAATATTTGATTCAGGGTTGAAAAAATTCTTGATGTCACAATTTTTTTTTCATCAGCACTTTTTGTTACCCCACGAATATTTTGTCATTGATTATATACAGGGTTATTCACGTTATTCGACACGGAGCATTATGGCTAAAGTATTTGATAAAAAAGAACATAATAATTTGGGATGGATAAAGACCCATAAAAGCTACATTTTAAAAATATTTTCATGTTATACAGGGTGTCCCAAAAGCACGAAATGTATCAAAGTTATGTTTTTTAAATGGAACACCCCATATATTATTGAATATTCAGATTCCTTGATGAATTCTATTGTGACTTTATGTATCATACATGGGACTTAAAGCGAACCGTTTAGGTGTAAATCACCATTTTCGGTATAAGTAGATATCAGGAAAAAATTGAATATCGCAGAGATTATAAAATTTGGAAGGCTGTGACTTTGCCGTACTACTAATCATAAAATGCGTCAGCTTTGATGAGACTATCAAATTTAAATTACCTTTATGCTTGGAGAAATCGGTCGATGAATTAAGGAAACTTCGATCAGCGATAACTTGATTTTTTCAAATGGGAATGCCTATTTTTTTTATATGGTTAAAAGTAGAATTTGATAACCTTTCTAATGATATAAGGTTGGTTATGCATATCAATCTCTGGTAGTTTTCATTTAATTTTAAATTTTCAAACAAATCGGCGTTTTTCAATTTGCCTACCTATAACCAACGTAGCAGGCCATGAAATATAAACAAAAACCTGTTCAGGTAGAAGAAAACAACCAACTTAGCTGAAAAATACACACGAACTAGACTAAAGGGACAAGATTACAAAAATTACTCACAACAAACAAAGTCTAACCAGAAACAACGGCGGTAACATATCTTTGGTCAAAGAGAAGCTGGAATATGGCAGAAATGGATTTTTTCACGGCCTACTAGCTACGACAATGTACTAGAGATTGGCAATTTCCAAAACCATTAAATATTTTGAAATAAAGTAAAAACTACAAGAGAATGTTGTAAGCAGTTTATTATTTTCATAATAAAATTTCACATTTAATGATATAAAAAAGTATGCAATTCTGTCAAAACTCAAGTCAAAAGTACCTCTGACTGGAGTTCTGAAAATTCTTCAGTACCTATTAGCAAGGTCGCAGAAAATGAAGGATGAATTAAAATTTGCTAAAATTATAAAACATAACTTAAATGGCAGAAAATTTAAATCTGATTTGTCAGTATTCCTTTTTTGCAATATTGCTAATAGATATCGAAAAATAGAAGGGCTCCAGTCAGAGGTACCGACTTCGACGCAAATTAGTACTTTTTTACACCATTACATATGATTGATAGTTGCGTGCTGGAGCAACAGTCGCTGGTTGTTTCTGTTTCATATGATGGTTTTTGATTGCCTTGGAAATTTTTACCTCTAGTAAATTGCGGTAGCCAGTAGACAGTAAAAATATCTATAACTGCCATACTCCAGCTTCTCTTTGACCTTAGAGATGTTATCGCAGTTGTTTCTGGGAGAGTTGATTTGTTGTAAGGAATTTTTATAATCTTGTCCCTTTAGTCTAGTTAGTGTGTATTTTTCAGCTAAGTTAGTTGTTTTCTTCTAGCTGAACAGATTTTTATTTATATTTCATGGCCTGCTATGTTGCTTATAGGTAGGAAAATTGAAAATCGCCGACTTCTTTGAAAATTTAAAATTAAATGAAAACTATGAGAGAGCGATATTCACAACCTTATATCGTTAGAAAGCTTATCAAATTCTACGTTTAACCGTATAAAAAAAATTAGGCATTCCCATTTGAAAAAATCAAGTTATCGCTGATCGAAGTTTCCTTAATTCATCGACCGATTTCTCCAAGCATAAACGTAATTTAAAATTGACAGTCTCATCAAAGCTGATGCATTTTATGCTTAGTAATAGGGCAAAGTCACAGTCTTCCATATTTTGTAATCTCTGTGATATTCAATTTTTTCCTGATATCTACTTATACCCAAAATGGTGATTTACATCTTAACGGTTCACTTTAGGTGCCATGTATGATACATAAAGTCACACTAGAATTCACCAAGGAATCTGAATATGCAATAATATATGGGGTGTTCCATTTAAAAAAACATAACTTTGATACATTTCGTGTTTTTGGGACACCCTGTATAACATAAAAATATTTTTAAAATGTAGCCTTTATGGGTCTCTATCCATCCCAAATTGTTATTTTCTTCTTTGTCAAATACTTTAGCCATAATGCTCCGTGTCGAATAACGTGAATAACCCTGTATAGCAGAAACCTTTGCCCCTCCCTCCATAAGAAAAAGATTACCCCCACCAAGACAAAATTACCAAAATTACACCCCACCCCACAGAAAAAAATTGACTGCCTCAGTTGAATAAGTGTTTGGTAAAAGAATGTTGATCAAACCTTCTTTCAGCCTGTTGAATCTTTCCTGATCGTATCTGTTGTACACAGAAGGCTGTGCTGTTGGCCTGATTGGAGTTTGTCGAGGCGTCACCTGAGGAGGCTGTTGAATTGGCCTCATTCTACCTTCTTCTCTAGCTTTAATACTGTGCAGCATCGCCAGAATGTTTTTGGCAAAAACCTGAAATTTTTTTATAACATGAATGAAACCAAGTTACTTATGTCAAAGACCTATATGCTCAATCACTGATACAGATACTACTGAACGGCTCATAGTGGAACAGATATCTCCCCATGCCATTATAGATCTAGGATCTAGGGGACTGATCTACAGTAAATCAGAAACATTATATGAATCTTTTAACTATGTGATGCCATTAATTTACGTTTTGGTTGCCTAGTAGTTTATTTATGCTTGTTGCCTAGTAACTGGCAAGTGTTCAATGTGCTCACCCCATCAGAAAGCTGATACAGTGACATACCAAAACAGTCTGGTTTTCTTACCTTTCCAGTAGACTGCAATATTGTTGTTCTAGTTCTCCACTGTCTTTCTCTACTGATGATGTCTTTTGTTATATCCACATCCAAATCCAATATAGCTCTCATATCATACTCTTGACCAATATCATCATTTCCTTTGATTGTTGTCCTCTTTTTTGCCAAACGTTTTGCTTTGATTGCAGCAATTTTTTCTACAGACATTGCCTCAGAAAGTGATCTAAAAACGAATTTGAAAGAGTTTGCAATACAATCTTCATTATCTCATAACTTCGAAAATTCATGCAATTAGTTCGACAGTAATGGTTTTGAATTGTGCACCAGTCCAGTGTCATACACTCACTTAATATTATCCACTGTTACAGATGCCTCTTTTGGCCCATCCAGCTTGGCAGCCAGCTTCTCCCTAACTTTCTGTACATGGGTATCTTCAAACCTTGGTTTTTTAGCCAAACTCTCAAGGCCATCATACTCTGCAGATCTTTTAACCTAAAGTACAGTTAGTTCAAAGTAATGTCAGAATAATGACTTGATAATAACTGAATAATAGTTCTTTTAATTAAACTTCTAGTTAATACATACATATTGCTTAGTTATCAATAAATACAAATTATATTCTATATAACATATTAAGAGACTTTATGTTATACAAATATATACCTGCGTTGGAATTTCCAATGGGGCACTCTTATCAATTGCAGGACAACTAGCAGTTTCGCCATTAAGATATGCAAGTAACTCTTTACGATCAGGCCTTCTCACAACTGGTATGTTTTCTGCAGCAGCTTGTAGTACATACACAGGATGGGTGAGTGATACATTTTTGAGAATAAACAGGAGACATTCCAATGTATAGTATTCTTTTGGATGCCCTTCTTTTCCAGACCTAACAAATATCCATTGTAGATATCCTAGATATATAATATTTGAATATGATACTTACCCATACATAAGGTAATTTGTTTTAACATTTTTTGGCCAAGAAAATTCGCCAAAAATGATGTGTCCATCTTTTTCAATAATTTCTTTCTTGTTAACGTTGTACTGACGCAATAAACTTAGAGGATCTGCCATGGTGAATTAAATAAATTTTGTCTACCGCCTAAAAGGAAAACACTGTTCAGAGCACTAAAAAATGTTGAAAATTCCAAAATTGAGGAACTTTTTATTTATTGTTTTTCAATATGGAACAACTTTAAAAATAGACAACTTCAATACACAAAACACATCAAGAATCAAAACTTCACACACAAAACCAGCGATGAAATTTGACATATATCCTGTCTTAACTCATGGCTTAACTTATGGCCGACTCTACACTAGGCCGGAGCCTTAGATGTGGCAACGTGGCTTAGCTGTCAAATAGTGGGCCTATAGTTTCAGAATAATGATTACATTTTATATGTATTAGAGTTCACAGTGACCTAATAGTGAATTTTTCTAGCTCAAGTGACAATTTACAAAGTAAATTGAGTGTTCATTTAAGTGGAAGTGGAAGTGGCACCAGAAAACAGGTTGCGTTTATTTTTATTTTGTAGTGTCTGACTGTGATGAACCAGACATCAGATGTAAGTGGTATTAGTAGTAGTAGTTCTAAAAAGTATTTTTCTTAATTTATTAACCCAGATGAACTCTAATACATATAAAATGTAATAATTATTCTGAAACCATAGGCCACCCATTTGACAGCTAAGCCACGTTGCCACATCTAAGGCTCCGGCCTGGTGTAGAGTCGGCCATGCTTTATCCTTATAAATATAACCAGCCCTTCCGAGGAATACCTTTCACCCACTTCTGTTTATGTCCCTTATTGGACGCACAATTGCTAGTGCAACCTGGTACTACACACTTTGCAGGCATCTTTTTATCTTTATAGTTTCATTTGTGCAGGTAAATAAGTAGAAACACATTAAAAATCACCTTGCAACGTTCTTTTTAATCTGGAATAAGGTGATTATGTTGGGCCATGGTTTGGTAGTTCTCTACTGGGTTGCAACCTGGTACTACACGCTTTGCAGGCATCTTGTTATCTTTATAGTTTCGTTTGTACAGGTAAATTATTAGAAACACATTAATAATCACCTTCCAACCATATTTTCTGCACCTGGAAGAATACACATGGCATAACAACAAATGCAAACTCGGCCCCCAGATTCTGTGTTGCCATATTTCATGCTCCGGCCTAGTGAGTACAGTCGGCCATGGTTAACCCGATCATATAGTGTTTTCCACTGAGCAGCACTCAGTGCGCTCCTGACAAGTGCAATTCTATCATCTGCTCTGACAAAGTGCATATCGGTGGGGATCAGTGCAATTCCTGAGTGGAACGTACCCAAGCAGAACAGTGCATTTATAATGACAGCCGACCTTTGTTTTTTCTAAGGTTAATAGATCTGTTTATTTAAGTTAGAAAGGTATAAAATGTCTGAGGATTATGAAAATTATGATGGCAAATGTGGTCTTCCGGGGGAAGAATTGAGAGTCCCTCAATTCTTCTATTAACTTGTAGTATGTAGTCCTTTCCACACGAAAAACACTTTTAAACTAAAAATGATTTTATTAAGTTTTAATATTTTTTCATTAGAAAAAAGTGTATACCTCTTTATCGCTGAATTTGTGTACTATAGTTTCCACAAATTTTATAACTTTCGGCATTTTCGCTTTTCCTTCAATAACATTGCAATTTCTTCTTCATCATCACTACTTTCATCGCTTTCTAGCAATTCATTTAAAATTAGAAAATCTGACATTTTTGAGGCCATATTCGCCATATTTGCACTGGCACTACAGCACGAGATCCCGAGGCTCGTGCGAAAAAGTTGCCCTGAGTGCGCACTACACTCAGAGAATGCGGGTAGTGGAACATACTAAAAATCAAGCAGTGCAATAGAACTTTACCAGTGGAACATAACTATTGCACTCAGTTCAACGGAGTCCGGGTGAGTGCAGCCCAGTGGAAAACACTAATAGTTTCCGTAAAGGCCTCTGGTCTGTCCGTGGATCATAGATGACGGGAATATCAGGGCTGTTCCAAATTGCGGTTCTATTACCGTCCTAGAACTGTTTTTATCATGCCACGCCTATTTTGTGATTCTGGTATCGATGATTGGTTGGTACGCTGGCGTTTCTTAGAACTGTAAAATGGGCGGGACAGGATGAAAACAGTTCTAGGACGGTAATAGAACCGTAATTTGGAATAGCCCTATAAGGTCTTGACATCCTAACATGACAAGTTTCCGTTTCCGAAGTTTCCGTAAAAGCAAAAGTAGCCATCTTGTTTTCCTCTTTTAAAAAGTGGGGTTAAAGAGGTGAGCGTGTTAATTTGAAAATAACTTATAATTTCATCATTTATGCATTTATTTTAATTGTTGTAATTTATTTCAGATCACCATGTCGTCGCACCTCGTTTGGAGTATCATTCGCAACAATAATGCTTTCCTATTAAAGAAAAGGAACATTTCAAAGCCTTTCAGCACGGTAGGATTTAGCACATGGACACTGTTTTTGTAATTTATTTATAATGTTATTTCATTTTAGGAGCCAAATAACTTAACAAATGTAAACTCATACAGATACAATGGATTGATCCATAAAAAATCTGTTGGTATTGTAGATGCTCCTGACAAGAAAGGATTCACTGTTGTCTACAAAAAAGCAAGCAAACAGGTATTTTAATATCATTATTATTGACATTGATTCGCGATATTCACGATTTAATTCTTTCAGAACAAGCCTAGGCAAAGTACTGTCAAAAGAACAATGAAAGCTGGACCCCGTAGATCTCTTTACAAGCTGAAACGTTTAATGAACTGCAACAAATACCGCACAGATCTTACCAAGGTATATATCAAATGTTTTATAGTATGTTGAAGCTATCCTCAGAGCCGATTCTGGCGACGGACGGGCCCTGCATGTGGGCGGCCAAATGTGAAAGGGGGCGGCACCAACACGCTGTGTTACAAGAACCCCTAAATTTTGGTCACAAACTATTTCCGGTACATTTTAGTAAGTTTTGCGTTAATTTTGTGCACAATATATTGGCAACATCCCAAATTAACACAAACCAGCATTTTGTCAGCATTGTTTCAGATCATGTTATCTCTCATCGAATCTTTTTTTTGACATTTTTTCTTATTCATCGTGTTGGAACAAAAAGTATTGAAGATAAAGTGTAGATATGCATAAAGAATAGTAACTCTTAAGATGGACAATAAGTATGATAAAAATTTCAGTGTGCATATTTATACATTTTTATAAGAAAGAAAAGAAAACGGTTGGATTAAAAGAAATTCTCACAAAGGTGGAAAGATAATGACACTCTTTCTTTTCCAAACAACACACTATTCTCATTTTCGATGGTAGCTTCTTGTAACACTACTGTGAGATTAGATTCTTGTTTTTGAAGAACAGGCATGCTTTCTGCTTCAATTAATTGTACCATGCTAATGCTGCATCTCAGAAGGCCTATTTGAAGCATAGCTTAGTTTTGAATGTAATGATATATTTCGATATGCTGAGCTCTGCCTCCCTGGTTGCTTTGGGATTACATATACTTTTGAAGGTTTTGAGAAGATTTTTGAGTGCTTAATGAGCTGGTTGATTGTGCAAACACACAGAAACTATAAGGATAGAAGAAGAAGAGTGCCAAGGTTGGTGCCTTTGTTTAAACCTATCAAGAATTCTGTTATTATCTTTTCATCTTTGTGAGAGATTGGAACATGCCTTTTTAAGTTTTTCCTCTGATCTTCGCATAAAATTCCCAGGAAGATAATAATTTTCAAACCTACTACAAATGTTGCTTAAAACTGCAATGTGATCTGAAGCAATGCTGGCAAATTTCAAATTTATTCTTGTTTTCCATTCATTTGCAATATTGTCAAAATATCCTATATAAAATTTATTTAAAACTAAAATATGCCGGAATTCAGTTACGCCCAAAATTTAGAAGTTCTTGTACTACACCACAACAACTCAAACCTCTCCCAAGTGCTTAAGTGTATAATAATATCAGTCATATTGCATAAATAAATATGAATAATCAGGATCATCATATAATGTATAGCAATGAAAAATAGAAAATGAATTCATACTTGGGGCAGCCAAAATTGGATTTGCACAAGGGTGGCCAACTACCCAGAATCGGCCCTGGCTATCCTTGACTTAACATAGTATCATGTATTCATAGCTTGTGAACTATAAAATGGTTTTGTTTTATATAGCTGTTGTTTTTTCATTCAGTATGTATAGTAGACGAGTAGACCAAAGCAGTTTGTTGTGTTCTGACATTCCAAGATATAAATTGCAAAGTGCATTAAAAACAAAAGCATTGTATTTAGGAATGGTTAATCAAATTTTATTCTCATGAGTATTTTGTGGACAACTGATCCAGAAACAGATTATTGATAGTTATATTTGATTACCTGGTTATATCTAAAATGGGTTTGTTAAACCTAGCTTCACAAATTAAAATGTTGAGTTTGTATGGCTTTTTTGCCTTTTGTATGAAGCCATCATTAGATCCTAAATAATGTGAAACACATTACATTCTCAGTATTTCAATTTGTGCAAGCACATTTTTCTCAGAATAATGGAATATTATTTTAACCTAAATATTTTTCCAGGCTGCTTTGAGAAGAGCTAGTGCTGTCCTGAAATCACAGAAGCCTTTGCCTGCTAAAAAACAAAAACCTAAGAAGGAATAATAATTTGTGTTGTAAGATAATATGTGAAATAAAAATGCTTAAAATACTTTTTGTGTATTATCTACTGAAAATGTCGAAAAGTTAGAAATTGACAAGAAATTGGAAATACTTATATAGTGGCACAGAAAATATATATACAACATTAATATGAAATAGATAATAGAAACACAATTTGCGTTCATCTTACAGTACTATAATAAAATTATGATATTGCATCAATAAGCAACAATCTTTTTATCGTCAGTAGGACTTCGTGTGGTACATTTTAACGTTTTTTGTGGTACAAAATAATTTTGTTTCCTGGCAACACTGCATAATTATGTATTGACACTTCTATGGCAACAACTGCAACCTAACCTCATTTTTGTCTTATGTTGATTTTAGTAACATTTCCCCATAGATAATTAAATAACATTTCCGGTTTGCTGGGGTTTTTGCATTTTCTTGCTCATTTCTGGAATTGAATTTGGTGGAAAGAAGGTGAGCTTGAAAGATGGATCATTGAAATTTTATTTTCTCTCATTTTCTCTGATATCTTAAATTTTCGAACAGTGTTCATTTACAATCACCAATTCATTTAGGGAAGGCAATCTAAATACACACGATCAAAATGATACAAAAATATAACTTGCACAATATTCATTGACCTTTACTGTCTCGTAGAAAATTGAATAAAAACATCTTTACAAATGAATGGACTATCAACATTCCAATCAATGAGGAGGTCGTGCTAGGGAACAAACGTGCGAAACAACGTCCGCCTCGAAAATATAAATTCTATGACTAAAAGTGAACCAATTCATCTGAAATTAGGGATATAAAACAGCAACAAAAACATCGGTAAACACAGCTATTTTCCAGTGGTGGCGTGCGTTTAGCGTGTTTGATGTGAAGTTTTGAAAATGGAATGTGAAAAATGCAAAGTAGTTTTGCCTCCTGATACAAAAAATCCATGTTGTTGTGAATCATGTAGCACAGTGCTATGTAAAAAGTGCAGCCAACTTTGCCGGTCAGAAATAAAAGTAATGGAACTTTCACAAAGGAGAATGATTTTTTTATGTCCCAATTGCAAAATTAGATTTCAAGTTGCTTCTTCAAATATTATAACTGAGCATTTCCAAGAACTGAAAACCAAAATGTTGAAAGCTATTGATGATAAATATGCCAATCAGTTGAAGATTTTTCAAGATCTTCTTCAAAATCAGTTTGACCAGCAAAAACAAAATTTGAAGATGCTTACTGATTCTCTCTGCAAAAAAGTTGGAGCTAACCTGATAGTGCCGCCTGGATCTGAGCAGAGAAAGAGGAGTACTACTGTTGTTCCGGTTGTATCGGATAATGAAAGATCAAGTTCTACTGTAAAAGGAACCCCTTTAAAAAATAATCTCAAGGAGCCGTCAGGAACAAAAACACAGCGCACTAAGAGATCTGTGTCGTCTGTAGAACCTAAAAATGAGATGCTGAATTTAAAACAAAAACAAGAGGAAATCATGAAGGCAGTCATTAATTTGACAACTGATACACCAATAAAATCAAAATCAACAGCCCAAGAGGATGGATTTGTCGAGGTCAAACGAAAAAGACGTCGCCAGCAACAACAGAAGATAGGTACTGGTCAACTGGGACTCAACTCAAATTTTCAAGGAAGTGCAGCGATAAAGGAGAGAAAGATTTGGATCTTTCTGAAGAAAGTACGAGACTGTGCTACGATAGAAGACATCAAAGAGTACTTATGTAAATCTTTGAACCAAGAGGAAAACCAAGTGTATGTGAAAAAGGTAGAAACTTATTATCGTACAAAGGACAATAATTGCTACTTAGTTGGAGTTAATCCTAGTTTTGAGACTCAAATTTATAATACCAATTTCTGGCCTAAAGGGGTTGTAATAAGTCGTTTCAATTTCTTTAAAGGGGAAAAATTTCTTGATAAATCTAAAGCGAAAGTAAATACAATGAATAACAATGACTCTGATGACAGCGTTTTTCAGCAGGCAGGACCTAGTCGTTTTTTAGGTGCACTCAATTAAATAATAACATAACTGGTAAAAAAATGCTTTAACTGTATGCCACCAAAATGTGCAGTGTCTAGGTAATAAGGTTCTATTTATAGATTCGGCTATTAAATGTGATATTTTACTGATATCTGAGCACTGGCTAAATGTTGATCAATTAAGTGTTACAAAATTGATGAACTACACTTTATGTACAGCTTACTGTAGAAAAAACCTCATTCATGGTGGGGTAGCAATTTTTATCAGCGATAGGCTGGATACATCTTTTAAAACGATTGACGTATCAGAGTTTTGCATGGAAGGTGTTCTTGAATGTAGTTGTATCCTTTTAGATTGTTTTAAAATTATTTTTGTGGTTGTGTATCGCCCACCTACGGGCGACTTTTATATGTTTTTAAACTTACTGAATGGCCTGCTTGGCTTAATCGATATTAATGATAGGAGAATTGTCATTGGTGGTGATTTTAATGTTGATTTTTTAACTAATAGTACCAATTTATGCCTTTTAAAAGATATTCTGGGATGCTATAGGATGAGCCATATCATTGAGAAGCCCACAAGAGTAACGTCCAACTCGAGCACATGTTTAGATAACCTTTGACTAACATAGATTCAGACGCACATGCTTATGTGAAGGATTACTGTATCTCAGACCATTACTCACAAATAATAGATATTGAAATACATGAAATAAAACAAAAACATATAAGTTATACTTACCGCAGAGATTTTTCAGAACAGAATATAGAAAACTTCAAAATAAAGTTAGCACAAGAAAACTGGCATAATGTTTTTCAAGAGGAGTCTGTGGATAGGGCATATGACTCATTCTATTGTATCTTGATGTACTATTTTGAGATGTCTTTCCCTTACAGGCGGGTAAGGGTTGCAGACAAAAAGAAGATCATCTGGACACCAGAATTAATTTATTGGAAAGACCGTATGACATTATTTCAGTTTCTTGCAAAAAAAGATGATAAATACAGAGAATTAAGTAAAAACATAACAAACAAATACAGAGAAAAACTAACAAATGCTAGACATCGAAATACGGATGAAAGAATCAGTATGGCTAACAATAAGTCTAAATGTATGTGGCAGATTATAAATCATATACAAAAAAAGAATAATAACAGCAAAAATGTCACTATTACAAAAGATGGTTTAAATGTGCCAGATCATATTGTTGCTTGTAAGTTTAATGAGCAGTTTACATTAAGCAGTGAGGACCCAAATTTCAGCAGAGACTTATCTGAAAACAACATTTCAATGTGTTCTAATTCAATGTATTTATCACCAGTTTCAGAAGATGATGTCTGTTGGTTAATACATCAATTAAAAAATTCTAATTCTTGTGGATATGATAATATTTCCAACAATTTACTAAAACAATGTTCTTTAGAAGTCTGCAAACCCTTAACCTACCTGATCAATATTTCTGTAGAGCAAGGTATTTTTCCAAGCTGCCTAAAACTGGCTCGGGTAATACCAATTTATAAAAGAGGTGACCCTAATGATTATGCCAACTATAGAGGCATTAGTTTGCTGTCTAGTATATCTAAAATTTTTGAACTTAGCATGAAAAGACAATTGGTTGATTTTTGTAACAAGAATAATATTATATCACAGAATCAGCATGGATTTATAGCCAAAAAAAGCACAGAGACTGCGCTGTACACATTTACAGAGTATATACTCAGCGCTCTTGACAAAAAGTACCATGTATGTGGTCTTTTTGTAGATTTCTCAAGAGCCTTTGATTATGTGGATCACAATTTACTCCTTGAAAAGTTATATAAATATGGCATACGTGGCCTACCCTTAAAACTTTTCCATTCATACATGTCTGGTAGGAAACAATATGTCTCCATAAACGGCACAAATAGCGACACATTGGAGTTAAAAAGAGGTGTCCCCCAGGGATCGATATTAGGCCCCTTTTTGTTCCTACTGTATGCAAATGATATGTCTCAACACATATGCAATACTTCCTCAGATTATAAAGTGATATGCTATGCAGATGACGCAAGCATTTTAATTGCAAATCCAAGGATATCTGGATTATCTGATATGACAACACATGCATACAATATGGTTTATAGGTGGTCAGCAAACAATGGTCTCCTATTAAATACTGAGAAGACAGTCATAATGAAATTTTCATTGAAAGATGAGCAGGCCCCTTTCAGTATCTCTACTAACAGTAACTTGTCTCTCAAGACATCAGAATCACACCCAATGTTAGGCATATCTTTCGACTGCAGACTAACATGGGGGTCACATATTGATAATGTATGTTATAAACTAAGGAAAAGTTGTTATGGGTTGAAATTTCTTTCTAGCCATTGCAGTAGACATATACTACTTACTTTGTACTATGCCAGTTTCCACTATCATATCCGCTATGGTATCTTAAACTGGGGATGCAGTTCACATATAGGAAGAGTTATAGTTAATATGCCATAAGGATAATGAATAACCTTCACTGGCGTCAGTCGTGCCGTGATTACTTCAAAAATTTAAAAATTCTGACAGTCACCAGTGTTTATTTATATGAGCTAGCTGTCCTTGTTTACAGAAGTAAATCGGAATTTGTTACAACTAAACAAGACCACAGTTATCCAACCAGACACAAGGATCTTCTAATACCACCCAAACATCGCACTACAGCATACCAGAAATCTCATAGCTATATGGGCTGTAAAGTTTTTAATAAGCTAAAAGAGCAAATACAGAAAGCACCTACGATTGGTGTATTCAAAAAAGAATTGAAGAGTTTCTTGGTGGAAAAGGCCTTCTACAGCTTGGATGAATTTTTCGCCTAATGCCACAGATTGTATTTTTATATATATGTATATTTAGAATTATTTTAATTTTAATCTTAATCTCCTACATGTCTTTGACTTTTTTGTTTGTTATGCTGTGTATCACATCATTTAACAAATAATAATAAATAAATAAATAAAAAATAGATCCACTGAATTCAATCACTGTGTGGTATTTGGTGGTATTTGTTGATCAATCAGCTATTTTGATTATTTGTTTCCTAGGTTGCTCAAAATGTGATCACATCATGATTCAATGCTGGATTGAGGTTTTATGGGGCCCGGGGCTATTATAGTCTTAAGGGGCCCTTTATGAATAACATAAAACAATAATAACATAATATAACCCTCGCGGGGCCCCGGAGCTCCAGCCCCTTTAGCCCCATGGTTGATCCGGCCATGTCATGATTTTATTTACAGCTTCAGAAAATAAGAAATAAAATAATTTATGTATCATATATTTATAGATCTGTAAACACCTAATACTGATAAAACAATCTCTATCCACAGTTATCACTTTTTCAAACTTGACAGCAGCAATATGACAAACAAGACAACAAAAACACCAGTGATGGTTGTACAAGAACTGAGTGTAAAGAAGGGCCTTGCACCTCCTATATATGATCTCATAGTCAGTCAAATGGGCACACACCAAAACAGATTTGATTACCAAGTGACCCTTGATGGTGTACAAGCAATTGGGACTGGAACATCCAAGCAAATTAGTAAACATAATGCTGCTCACAATTTGCTCTTGACACTAAAAGAGTTAGGCAAGTACAACCCTGAAGAACTCCCTGTTCAACAATTCACAAGGGATTTCAAGAATGTTACCATCTCGGATCCTATGGGAGATAGTATGCCTTCATCAGCGCTTAACTTTGTAGGTAAGAGTAGAAGATTTAGGTTTGTTAAATGGCAAAATAGCTATAAGGATATTACATAGTCTTGGTAAAGCTATGTTTTGAAACCTTGTAGATGTCTTGCTATGCTAAAATCTTTATCATAGTTATAGTAACTAGCTTATACATATTCTACCCACCACTTATTAAAAACATTGTTTTTAAGAGAATGTGAGCAACAACTTGTTGTTTATTAAAAACCCTACCTTTATCATCAATGTGACTTGTTTATAGTTTATTGTCTAATCAGTTAATACACTTGATTTCAGGCCCTTTGAAAGATCTTTGCCTGCAACAAAAAATCAAGGATCCTGAGTTCACCTTGATATCTGAAGTTGGACCACCACATAATAAGGAGTTTACATTTGAGTGCAAACTAGCCTCAATCATAACTAGGGCAACTGCTGCAACAAAGAAAATGGCTAAACAGTTGGCAGCCAAGGACATGTTTGATAGGTACTGGCTGATTACCATACACTTTCTGAGTAGTTAATTTATTAGCATTTCTCATCTAAAATATATTTACTTATTGTACAGCTTTACCTATGTGACAAATCATTAAAAAAAAAATATAATAATAAACAACCTAATCACAAATAAATGTCCAATTTATGTACATAATTTGATGGCATACTAGTTCAAGAATGCAATGTGACTGGTCCAACTCTACTACCACTAGAAACAACATGACAAAAAAATATATATTTCATTATTTTTCCGACACTGTTTGCACACTACTTTATATACAATGTATGAAGAAACATGTTCATATCAGGAACACCACAGTATTTAACTAAAAGCATTGCTTGCCTTGTTAACACCATAGAGTGATGACCTGCAAAACCAGTATGAAGCTGCTATGATACATCTTTTCCAATTGACTAAAGTGCCACTTTAAATAGCCAAAGCCTTTCTTTAAGTTAGTTGCTAGATATATTCTGTTTACCTTAATGTTGTCTAGCCCACAGTGAATCATCTGTGCATCCAAGTTTTCTGAACTGCAGCTGTTTTAGATATATAAAAACTTAATAGAAAAGGAGTTGGTAGTGATTCCTGCAACATAATATTGTTTGGCTGTTTAGAACTGCTCAAGATCAAGAAGCAGGTATGTATATGGATTTTTTTTAAAGGTTGAAGGACATACTGCCATCAATCTTAGAAGAATTTAATAGATCTCAGGAGGATCATCAGAAAGCAATCAACTCTACCAGTGATATTGTTCTGAATAAATTTAACCAACTTTATGGCAACACTGTTCCAAACAAAAATGTGAAAATGGAAGAGTATCCCCTGACCTTGTCAAGGTTGATGATTGAAAAAGAAAAAACCATCAAAGATTTTGAGAAAGTAAGTACTAGCAAAACCATGTTATGATTTCTAATTGCAGATAATAAGTTTTTATAAAGTTTTATCTACACATGACAGTTTATGAGATAAGAGCTACTAAACTTCAAATGCAGGCCATTAAAGCTTACTTACCTCAGAATTGCTTGATATGGATAGTATCGAGTAATGAAGATCTTATCAAGAATGATCTAAAATTGAATCTAATCAAGTTTTGAAAGCTGGATTTCATGCAAAAGGTCTTAGACAGGTTTGGTGTTCTTTGAATCAAGTGCACCCTCTTCTTGTCAAGCAAGGTTTGTCCCTTCTTATACCACTTACTACTTCGGGTCTTTGCGAGACTGGATTCTCAGCTCTGCTGTGGGACTCTTGTGAAATAGTATATCACATATCAACTGTACTCTGTCCAATTTTTAGGGGAAAGTTGGGCACAATGGATCAGTTTTTTGATGAGCTGTAATTTTTTAATTTTGGGCTCAAACTATATCATCTAGTCAGATAGATATCGAGAGTACAAGTTTACCTTTGAGAAATATTGTAATCTATAACCCCCGTGCAATCTAGATGCGAAAAAAATAAACTTTCTCCAAAAATGGAAATTGATTCACCCATGGATGGGTTACAATGGATCAAGTACTACTACCACTAAAATAGTGAAGAAGTGAAAAAATCTGTACAAAATTTGAGAAACATATTTATATTATATTATAAATCATGAATTTGTATTTATTTTTTTGTATTGCTAAACATAAAATGATAGTTCAAATATTTTCAAAATACTATTAAATTAAAATTTCATACAAACCTAGTATATCATAAAATAATTTTATACAATATGAAAATGTATATTTGTGGTATTTGTAGCTTTACATAAATCTATTTTATAAAAATCAATATCAAAGTGATATAGCCCTTGAGATCTCTTTGTGCTGCCACTGGGGCAAAATTTATTCGTCATTCAATGGGACTGTCGAAAGGTCTGCAACATCAGATAAATGAAATGTGTTTGTATATCCTGGGTTTCAAATAAATCTTATATCTGACTTCAAGGTCAACTAAGTTGAAATTTCCTTTTTCTGGTAGGCTCTGCAGTGAACTGGAATGGATAGTATCAATAGAAAGAACCTCGTCCTCTTAACTCTTTGTTCAATTTCTTTCTTATTTGGTTTGTCAGTTGCAATCATACTTTCACCCTTAAATCTTGATGATTTGCCCTTTTGTCTTGGTCCAGCTTTGGGTAATCCACGAAAATCGAATGGGCTGATAAAGATTTTTTTCTTGTACAACTATATGTTTGAAGACGTAGACGGTACACTCAGTGCATCAGGCGTTTGAACAGTGTTTTGCTTAGATGGTGTAATCGGCGACTCCATATTCAGCACAGCAAGCATTATGACTTTCGTGTAGCGTTTCAAAAATCAAATACTTATTTAATACGCCCTTCATGCTAGTACAAGATTTCTAGGGCACTATCGATGGCACTCTGTTGGGGTCACGACTATCTATACAAAGTTGTGAAATGGCTATTCATACATTTTGAAACAGCTTTTATAGATTGTCCATCGGATATCATTTCCAAAGCAGAACGCATCTTCTGTCTGTGTGTACTGTGTAGGCCAATATATTGATTTTCCTCTTAATCTCGCAGCATTTTCTCTATGCAAATATTTTCTCATATAGCAGTAATGTCAATAACTACAGAAATTTAAAAAAATAATCTTGAAGTTAATAGTATTGAGTATTATCAAACAGTATCAAAGAGGCGTCAAAAAAAAACTACAGGATGTCCCATGATGATTAAGTCAAGCAATATATCGGAACTGGGCAGTAGTAAAGTATTATAATTTTGGGGGCGTAAATTAGAGCAAATGTTGCATCTTTTCTTATTATTGCGTTACCCACTGAGGTATTTGTTTTTGGTCACCTGACGTCCGAATCAAATTTTTTAATGACACCCTGTATATTAGCGACTTTCTCTGTTCCTCCCGATAGAACAATTCCAACAAACTAGCACACTTAGGGTCTAAAGTGTTTAAGAGCTACAGGTACTTAAAGGATTGTACCGTTACCATTAAAGACAAAAAATTAAACGAGCACTATATGGGGTAGGTACATGTTGTAATGAATGGTAGAGGTACAATCCTTTAAGTACCTGTAGCTCTTGAATTAATCACTTTAGACCCCAAGAGTGTTAGTTTGTTGTAATTGTTTAATCGGGAGGAACACAGAAAGGCATTAATATACAGGGTGTTCCATTAATAATTTTGAATCAGACGTCACGTGCCCAAAAACAAATACTTCATTGGGTAACGCAATAACAAGAAAAGACACAAAATTTGCCCTAATTTACATCCCCAAAATTATTATTCTCTACTACTGCCCAGTTTCGATATATTTGCTGTCTTAATCGTCGTGGGACACCCTGTATCATGATCCACTGTTAGCCAATGACGTACTGTTCGTAAAAAAAATATTACGAAAATAAAACAATCGATTTCCAGGCTGAAATAATTTAACTTTTATATGTATATGGTAACATCGAAAGTTATAAACTTGAATTCTCTTCACACATGTAGGAGCAAAACGTTTTTTTAAAAACACGCCAACAAATAATTTCGTGCTTATACTTGGTGACCGAAGCGTTCCTAGTTCCTATTCCCAGTCGTCTATCCATTCTGAAATTACGAGCGTGATCGGTTGGGCAAAGTAGGGGGGTATCGAAGAACTATGATGTTAAGCGTGTGTGCGTTTTCGTTCAATATATGAAACTCTAGAATAAACGCTTCACTGATATCCATGATCCACTATACCCCATTCTTCCCTAAAGATTACGTAGAATACAGTCGATATAGTATTCCTACGTACAACACGGAGTCCCACCGCCGAATAAACTATCCACTTATACCCATGATCCACTGTACCCAACGAATTCGAATAGGTTAGAAGAAGTAAACAAGGTTTTTGTTTGTGCCCACAATCTTGAAGCGGCAGCTGGCACACTGACCGCTGAATCGCTGATAAACCGGCATACCCTTTGTACAGATAGCAGGTGAAGAATCCCAAAAATAACAGCACTCATGTAGAGGCATAATATAAATAGCTACTTTGTTTTGGTTGATCGTTTCGGGTTAATTGTTATAGTTTTGAATGAATTTTGGGTTTTAACAGTGCATGAGTGTTAGAAGACTATTTCAAAAAATTCAGATTTCGCAGATTTCTGTAAAAAATAACATCATTTGTGAACACAGTAAATAATGACAACGGGATCTTGGGCACACTCACATGCCTGTTACAGCATGGGCGCTGCTTTTTATAACCTATTCGACTTCGTTGACTGTACCTTATTCTCCCCTAAAATATTGTGTAGAATACAGGCGATATTATTCTAGAGTTCCAATCCTGGTGTCGATAAAAACAAATTCAGTATCTATTAAATAATGTCGCAGATGACATGTACTTGCCTTGTCAAAGACAATCCCCTATTTTAATCTTCTCGTTGTGGCTAAACAGCAGCATCCTTCTCATTAACCTTCTCATTAACCTAGTCCTAAGTGTAATAAGGCTAGGCTACCACTAAAGGAATATATTTAATTATAAATTAGATTTATTATCTTTTCCTAAAATATTTTTGAAAGGTGTCTGTGAAATTCTTTAAGCTCTGAAACGAGTTGGAATATAACATTTCTTCTAAAGATGAAGTCAAAAATATATGAGTTGTTTACATTTTTTGTGCTCCTACGTGCCGACAATAGAAAGGATGCCTTAATCCTTTACAAGATGCCCGACGAATCGAATGACCGTTATCCCTCTCGGCATTTTTTGCTGCGCCGGCTAGGGGGCTGGCACGATCATTACTGTAGTCAAAATTGTATATGTGTATAATCAGATGTCAATATGGGTGTTTTCTAACTGAATGTCAATATTTGTGGGGGCAATGTTTGGATCCATTTTAAGAAAAAAAACTTCATACGAACGTATGTCCTAAACGTCTTACCTTTTGAGATACAGGGTGGTAAAGTTTTCAAAAATAAATAATTTATTATTAATATCTACAATACCACTTCAGATATTTTAATGAAATTCGTCATACATGTACTATGAATCAAGAGGCAGTTTTTAATGTATCACTTGTTCTTAAATTTCCACCAGTAGCGTTCGTACGTAATTTGACCTGCCTATTTTGGCAGACATTGATGGTACGCCACCGATTTCTCCTAAAATAAATATTATTTTTGAAATCCCCACTCATTTCTAACCAAAGTTGAACACTTGATTTTTTCAATCCGTTGCACGGTTTTCGCTTAAAAGAATAAAAACCGTTTCTCTGCATGATCGCAACAATATCGTTAATATGACAATACCATGCAGAGACATGCGTAGATTTTATTTTTTTAGATGAAACCCGTGTGTCGGACTAAAAGAATTCAAGAAAACAAATCTGCTCATAATTGAATACAGATTTAATTTTTTTTTATTTTAAGAAGTCAGTGGCGTGCCACTAACTGTCTAAATAATATTTGGGACTATTTTAATTGGATCGGCACTTAAAATCGAGAGTTTTTTGTGAAAGATGTCAAAAAAAATCTAGTCTTTAGTTATCAATCAGTGGCCACAATCACAGGATGTAAATAATGTTGTTAGAAGACTGTTCTTTTTTAAATAATTTTACTTTTACACTTTTAATGAAATAACATATGTAACATTCTTTAACAACAACAACAAAAACAAGATAACTAATAAACGAATCTTATTTAAAAAAAATACCTACTATTGATCATTTTAAGAAAATTATACATAAATCGTCTGCTATTAAACCAACTTGTGAAAAAAAAATAGAACATAGAAACTAGATAAGCTGTTGAAAATGCCCCCCACCTTGAGAATACACGTTTTAGCTCTTTTCCTCATATTGTCGCGCACTCTTTGAAGTATACCATCAGTATTTCTTATTAAATCGCAGAAAGCTCTTATATGGTCGTTCAGCCTTCAGCTCTTCTAAAGTGTTAACGGGGGTGCGGTGAAAAAGACTTAAGATGCCCCCATAAGAAAAAGACCAAACTATTTAAATCTGAGGACCTAGGGGGCCATGGTTGTGGTCCGCCACGACTGTAACACTAAAGTGAGCGGGCGCGCCGTTATGCATGAACCACATTCTGTTTCTAATGGAAATTCGTACTTCTAGCAATATGGGCAAATCCTCCTCTAGAAACGATAATTTAGCCTTTCTGGTAAGACAAAAGGTCCAATTAATTAATTGTCAACAGTTCCAGCCTAGACATTTACCGAAAACTGTTCTTGATGGTCCACAACTGTGTGGGGGTTTTCGTGGGCCCAAATATGGTTGTTGAGGAAATTTCTGATTGCACTTCTGGAAAAGTTAGCTTCATCCGTGAACATTATGTCACGGTCAAACAAGGGATTATGCGCAATTTTGTCAAAAAACCATTGACAAAAATTACCGCACCAGGGAAAGTCTCGAGGAAGTAACGCTTGGAACCGTTGAATATAATAAGGGTACAATAG
Organism: Callosobruchus maculatus; assembly: GCA_951848785.1. NCBI lineage: Eukaryota > Metazoa > Arthropoda > Insecta > Coleoptera > Chrysomelidae > Callosobruchus > Callosobruchus maculatus. The sequence continues at coordinate 395,786 of CATOUR010000064.1, read as the reverse complement.
AATGCAAAATTTTCTAAACCAGGACGTGCGAGATATTCATATTATTACCAATTTTTCAAGTTCAGGATTTTCAACAATCGAACTTAAAACTGCTTCTTCAATTTCTGCAGTTCTTACAGTCCGATGGGCTCCTTTTAATTGATTGTTTGACTTCAAAGTACCTCTTTCAGTCAACGTTCTATGTATATTTGCAAATGTTCGCCTATCTGGTATGCCTCATTAATAAACCGCTCTTGATACAATCGCCTTGCTTCCGGCGATCTGCCATCAGCCAAACCATACATGTGATGCATATCTGCCAACTACTCATTAGTAAACTCGACCATTGTTTTTCAAAATAACACTGCTCGATTAACAACAAATTAATAAATCGCGAAGAACCGAATTTAAAGACTGATGAACTCTCAAACAAAATAATGACAACCATCTTGACAACGCCGCTTCTAGTGTCTTGATTGCAAAAATATGACTCAAGCCTACCTCGATGAGCATAATTTTTTCTTATGTAATTTTTTTCAATTTCTTATTGAAAAACTTCCGAAATGCGAAGTACGTAAACTCTGAAGTTACTTTTTAAATCTGTATTCAATTATGAGCAGATTTGATCTCTTGATTTTTTTTAGTCCGACGCACTCATCTACATAATATCGTAACTGCACTACAATAGAAGTGTCGACACCAACGAATTCGAATAGGTTAGAAAAAGCAACGCCCATGCTCTAACAGGCATGTTAGTGTGCCCAAGATCCCGTTGTTGTTATTTACTGTGTTTTCCAACACGATGTTATTTTTTTATGGAATTGTTTAAAATAGTCTTCTAACACTTATGCACTGTTAAAACCCAAAATTCATCAAAACTATAACAATTAACCCGAAACGATCAACCAAAACAAAGTAACTATTTATGTTATGCCTCTACATGAGTGCTGTTATTTTTAGGATTCTTTACCGGTTTATCAGCTATTCAGCGGTCAATGTGCCACCTGCCGCGTTAGGATTGTGGACACAAACAAAAACCTTGTTTACTTTTTCTAACCTATTGGAATTCATTGGTCGACACTGACTGAGACCAGAAAGAGATGTAAACAACTCGTACATTTGTGACTTTATGTATACAAGATTAATAAACTGAACATTAGATGTTACTTTCCAGGATTTAGAGGAAAAATCAGAAGCTTCCCTACAAAGAATCCTGGATACTTTGGATCTAAAGTTAATACCATACACATTGAAAGAGGATCCGTACCTTGTTTCATTGAATGTAACCATAGATACTCCTTTGGCAATGATTGGAATAGGCGCTACATATGAAGCAGCGCGGGCCAAAGCATTAGCAGATTTGTTTATGGCTATGGATTTATTTATGCGACTATAAATTGAAGTTGACGAGAAAAAATGTTAGAGAAAAGATTCAACATTTTAGTTAATGTTTGTTGTAAGAGCATATATTATTACTTATCAAGCGATTTATGATTCTTTGAACTCATTAAGAATATTGCATACAGTAATAGAACAAATCGATATGGCAAAATTTTCAAGCCTAAAAGCGTTCAACAAATTGAAAAAATTAAAAGGCATTCGTTTCGAATAATTTGGAATGAATAAACATTAATATTAGTTGTAAAGACTGTTTTTTCTGGTTTAGCGACGAGTGATTTATTTACATAGAATGAAAAAAAGCTGAGCAATTATGTTATATAAAAATATCACTTTCAACACGATTATGCAGGGTGTCCCACCGCAGTATATCAACAAAAAAATTATTCAAGTCTCAAAAAATTGTTTGCCTTATACAGGGTGGGCCAATAGTGCGTGGACGGAGGATTGTGGGCTTACTAAAAAATATTTCAAAAATCTGTCAATTGATCATGGTAGGGACCCTTAAGGGCTATAATGTAAAAATACTTTCACTCAAATTTTGACGTTCATACAGGGTGATTCATATCAAACTTACATTTTTTTTAATGGAACCCCCTATATATTATTGCATATTTGGATTCCTTGGTTAATTCTAGTGTGACTTTATGTATCACACATGGAACTTGAGACGAACCGTTTAGGCGCAAATCGCCATTTTTGGTATAAGTAGGTATCAGAAAAAAATTGAATATCGCAGCGATTATAAAACTTAGAAGGCCGTGACTTTGCGGTACGACTAAGCATGGAATGCATCACCTTAGGTCAGAGGGCTAAATTTGAATTCTTTTTGCACTTGGAGAAATCAGTAGATTAATTAAGGAAACTTCAATCACGGATAACTTGATTTTTTCAAATGGGAATACCTATTTTGGTTTAAAGGATCAAATGTAAAATTTGATTGCCTTTCTGATGATATAGCATACTCGATATCAGTCTTTTTTGGTTTTCATTTTATTTCAAATTTTCTGTCAAATCGGTGTTTTTCAATTTTCCTGCGTGCAAGCAGCCTAGCAGGCCATGAAAAATAAACAAAAGCTCGTTAATATGGAAGAAACCAACTAACTTAGTAGAAAAATGCAAACTAACGAGCAACGAGGCAAGATTATGAAAATTTCTTACAATGAATTAGCTCTAACCGGATACAATAGCCGCAAGATATCTAATGTCAATCAATAGCTGGGCTATGACAGAAGTGTTTGTTTTCCACAGCATACTAGCTATTGATGTCTACAAGAGCTTGACAACCTTCCAAAATGATTAAAAATTTTGAAACAAAAGGAAAACTACCAGCGATTTTTGCTTACAGTCTAACATCTTTAGAATGAAATTTCACGTTTAGTGGGATAAAAAAATTAGTCATTTCCGTTTAGTCAAAAGTGAGGATATCTCCAACTGGAGCATTCTGAACATCTATTGAAATAATGCTAGAATTTTTTAATTACGCTATGTTGTAATTGTGTTTTTTTCATGTAGTTTTCTGCGAACTAAATTATATTTTGCAATTCAAACAGACTGCAAATCAAGTTTCACTTTCCGCGATTTTGCTAATAAGTAGAAGTACCTACTGAAGAATTTGAAGGGTTCCAGTCAGAGGTATCATTACTTTTGACTTACGGAAATGGCTACTTTTTTATAGTATTAAATGTGAAAATTTATTCAAAAGACATAGATATTCCACTGCCAGCAACAATCAGTAGTAGTTTTCCTTTGATTAAATATTTTTTTACTGACTTTGGAAATTGGCTAATAGCTAGTAGGCTGTGAAAAATGAGCGTTCTTGTTACCGCTATTGTTTCTGGTTAGAGCTAATATGTTGTAAGGAATTTTCATAATCTTGCCTCGTTGCTCTAGTTAGTTTACATCTTTCTGCTAAGTTAGTTGGTTTCTTCCGTATTAACGAGCTTTTGTTTATTTTTCATGTCCTGCTAGGTTGCTTGCATGCAGCAAAATTGAAAAACACCGATTTGACTGAAAATTTGAAATAAAATGTAAACTAAAAAAGATTGATATCGAGAATGCTATATCGTTAGAAAGGTAATCAAATTTTACATTTGATTCTTTAAACCAAAATAGGCATTCCCATTTGAAAAAATCAAGTTATCTGTGATTGAAGTTTCCTTAATTAATCTACTGATTTCTCCAAGCGCAAAAAGAATTCAAATTTATTCCTCTGACCTATGATGACGCATTTCATGCTTAGTCGTAGCGCAAAGTCATGGCCTTCTAAGTTTTATAATCGCTGCGATATTCAATTTTTTTCTGATACCTACTTATACCAAAAATGGTGATTTGCGTCTAAACGGTTCATTTAAAGTTCCATGTGTGATACATAAGGTCACACTAGAATTGACCAAGGAATCCAAATATGCAATAATATCTAGGGGGTTCCATTAAAAAAAATGTAACTTTGATATGAATCACCCTGTATAAACGTCAAAATTTAAGTAAAAATATTTTTACGTTATAGCCCTTAAGGGTCCCTACCATGATCAAGTGACAGATTTTTGAAATATTTTTCAGTAAGCCCACAATCCTCCGTCCACGCACTATTGGCCCACCCTGTATATATCGACCAATTTTTTTGCATTTTTCATTTGAAATAGTTAAAATCGAAATTTAGTTAAAAAATGTGTAAGCCATGATTTTTTACAAGACGTTTCGAATAAGTGTATGTGCAAATAGTGATTAATGCAAAAGAGGGTCTGTCCTTGGGCGATGAGAAATTATCAATGAGCGACGCTACGCTTACGCAGCCGCTAAAAATATACCTAATGTAGTATTTTTTATCAGGCATGGATATTGAAATGGGTACAATGGGACAAGAGTGACAAGACAAAAAAGTATAGTTATGGGAGGTATTTCCTTGCAAATCGAAATTTAGTTCAAAAAAAGGTCAAACGTCTGAAGCTCTCTTAAGCTGGCCATAGACGCTAAGGTTTACCTTCCGGCAGGCCTTCCGGTTCATAAATCGGAAGGCAAATTGTACCGTTAGTGGTCGTTTCGGCCGGAAGGCCCGGCCTGAACTCTCGGCCTCCAGAAAAACTGGCAGCGCTTGAAATTTCGCCTGCCGGCCGAGCCTCTCGCGTGCAAGTCTGAACGTGTATGTGCGAAGTGAGGGAAGAGGACCAGAGGTTTCGCAGTTTTTGGTTAGAAGGTGCACCTTTACCGGCAAAATGAGTGATATGAGAGTATTGTAACAGAGTACAACGTGCCTTCTGATTAACCCCCTTCAACAAGTTTCTACTATCGTAATTTTGCGCCATGAATATGTGTTTGCTATTTTTGTACTTTTGTCTGAGAATGAGTTTATGTTTTTCCACAAAATTAATTTTAGTGTTTTTTATTTTTGTATACCTTGAATAAAAAATGTTTACTTACCTTGCAATATTTGTTTTTGAGAACATCAATAATTGCTTTACATGTCTCAGAAATTATTTTTCCCATAGCTTGAGCAGAGATACGGGTCGTAAATTTCAGGTCTTCGTAATTTCTTCCCGTTGCTAAAAACCTTAAAGTAGTACTAAGTCGCTCATGTGGAGTTATTGCTGTCCGCATTATAGTATCTTCTTTTTTAAGTAATGGAGACACCAGATCTAGCAATTCCGTATATCGCTTTCGTCCATGCGTAAGTAATTTCTATAATCATCAGGTTCCAGCCGTAATTCGTTTATAAGGTGCACATGTGAATGCTTTTCTCTGTTTAGCTTCCACAGTTTTACCCACTTAGCACGTTTACGTTTCAATTTTTTTGTTCACTAGGTTGTAAAGCAACCGCAAGCCCTATTAACAGAAGATCGTTTTCTGGGATCGTTATGAGATGTAAGCAGTAAGCAACTCGTTGAAAACTGAATAAAACCCTTCAACTAAGAAGTACCGTGTATGCATGAGGCGAGAGTACAGGTTTCCCTTTCGGCAAGCCTTCCGGCTCACAAGCCGGAAGGTAAACCTTAGCGTCTATGGCCAGCTTTACTTTTACTTTTTTTGACGGACCTTTTTATTTGCTATGCAGCACCTATTATCATTATTATTATTAGGCGTTATTAAGTTTTTCATGTAAATGTACGCAATGCTCCAAAAGTTACCATTTTTTATTTTTTCGAATAAAAATGGCAAAAAATTAAATTGTCAATATAAGGCAAACACATTTTTTGAAATGTTTTAAATTTTTGTTTGTTGATAAATTCTGGTCTAGTTTCACCTAGTTTGTTTTGTGCACTTTATGCTGAGAGATCCTGTATGTGTGAAGCGAGTTATTTCCGCTGAGCTCTTTAGGTCCGTGTTTCCAATGTATTTTCTGGCAAGTAAATAGTAGTATAACACCCATGCTAAATCACCTCTAAGTCAGTAAATTGTTTTCCCTGAAAAATAAAAACAGACTAAGAAGACATGTCCTAAAGTGTTATATTTGTAACCAACGCTTCTGATAATCCTAGGTAAATACATTATTTGTCGTTAAGTAATAATAATACTACTTAATATTGACCCACTGGCGTAACTAGTCATCATCAGACCTAGGGTGGGATTCCAAAAATCCAATTTGTCACCATTTGGAGAGCAAAAAAATGATGTGTCCTACCTGACACACTATAAAAAACAGGACAGGTGACAACCCTACTAGAGAAGCATGTTGCTTATAATAGTATTCAGTCATTTTTTCCTTGGGGGGAAGGCGGTTACAATCCTTCATTGAGCTGCCATTATAACTAGGTATTTAGTCTTTTTAATTATTTTTTTGGTTTATCGACTTTGCGCTTAAGAATTATTGTACAATGAGTAGTGTCCAACCGAAACTACTTCTTAAGGCCGAAACCGAACTCCGGCTTCAGTCTCAGTCATTTTTTCGTGAGAATAAAAATAACCAATATGTCGTCAGTATTATTACACCTTACTTCAAATAAATTATTTGTACTTTTTGAATTAAGGAGTTAATCTGAACCAAATATCAAGTGAAGAACTAAATAACTTTCTAAACTTTGGTCATTCTTTATGACACTCTTATCAATTAGCTACCTTAAATTTAAATTTCAGAAGTACCTACGTACTAAGCTCAATAACTAAATATTTTTGAAAGTAAGCAGCTTTCTCTGAATTTAATTTACTGTTATGAGCTTCACTGATCTACAACTATTGTTGATTATCAGTATTCATAATTATTGAACAAAATCTAATATTGTAAGCGAGAAACAATAATTTATTAACCTTCTCGCTCAGTTGCATGGCAGCGGAACAGAAACTAATCCGAAACCCGTTTTTTTACCGAAACCGAAACAGCAACCGAATAATCGGTCGGACACTAGCAATGAGGCCAAAAAATAGAAATTGCCTGACAAGTAATGAAGATATAGGCTCAGTTCAGTTCTATTCGATGTATGTACTTATACAGGATGTTCATTTGAAAACTTCCCACCCCCAATTTCTCGAAAACCGTCAGTTTAAAGAAAAAACGCCGAGGCACGTCAAAAAAATTTGTTTTTAACCAAAAACTACTTTATCCCCTTGCAACCCCCCCCCCCGATCATCACCTTCCAAATTTTAAATGACAAGGAGAATCGAGTAATACCTAGTTTCTTTATTCTGACGTTTGATTTTTTAAAATCGGTCGATACGTTTTCGAGAAAATTAGAATCGTCATGTACTCGTATCTTCACTTGTTCCAACAGAATACAAAAACACATGAAAATATAATACAATAATATAATTTTTTATTGCAATAAGTGTTCAAATGTTGCCCGTTATTGGCCAAACAATGATATATGCAATTTTCAAATTCCTGTCGGGCAGTTGCAAAAACATGTTGTGAGATACCATGAAAGCTTTCGATAATGTGTTGACGAAGTGCGTCCAAACTGCCCGTCAGGAATTCGAAAATTGCCTATACCATTTTGTTTGGCCAATAACGGGCAAAATTTGAACACTTATTGCAATAAAAAGTGATATTTTCGTATGTTTTTGTATTCTATTTGAAGAAATTGAGATACATAAAGATTCTGTTTTTCTCGAAAACAAACCGACCGATTTAAAAAAAAACAAACGTCAAAATAAAGGACTTTGACATACCTTTATACCTGGAATACAAAAGAAGACAGATCTTGTTTTATTACCTTTTCTAAACAGTAGGTCTGGAGTTTTCGTTGGGAATTTTTAAAGAGTATACATATTTGAGTTTTCGAGATATCCGTGGTGGAAAGCTTTCAAATGAACACCCTGTATAACCTGAATTGTATTTTGAGTACTATTGTTTCTGTTTTCTTTTATCTGGATTACAAAAGAAGACTGATTTTGTTTTATTACCTTTTCTAAACAGTGGGTCTGGAGTTTTCGTTAGGAATTTTTAAAGAGTATACATATTTGAGTTCAAATTCGTCCTTCGAAAATGTAGTCAAGGGGATCAGATTGTGGAAGGTAAAAATGTCTTCGTTAAATTTTTAAGGCTTTCGTGGCATGCCCATGGTCCCACAGAGTGCTGGTTTTTGGGCTGATCGGCCGGTGTCGACACGCGCTCCGGTTCGCCAACTTGAATGGCTGGCATCTTTGGATGTTGTTACCTGTTCGGCGACTCCCAATGCATTGCGCGCCGTCCCCAATGCCGCGGCCGAACAGCCCAAGAACCAGCAGTTCATAGCTCCATAAAACAGATTTATAAATTTAATATATTTAAGTGTATAACTTTAAATATTGTGATACTAGGTTATATGGACAGAAATATTACAATTATTTTCAACGCTACTAACTGTAGCGGTAACTGCTACTTCTGAAAATTCGCAAATTTCATTGGAGACGTACCATCAAATAGAATGACCCAGTATTTTTTTTTACTTCTGTGTCATCGGCATCGACTACTTTGGTCATTAGCCTCGTGTTCTGTGTAGGCTTTGTTACTGTTTCCCGGCGCCACTTAGGAACAGCACCATTCATTGAATTTTTGGTAGTTACACCAAAAGACTCAAAAAGATTGTAGCAGAGCTTCTGTACATATTGAAAAAAGTTGCTTTGTAAGAATGCTGTTTATTAAATAAATACAAGAAATTAACAAAAAAAAAAATAGTTTTATTTTTCCGCTTAGTGTACGTCGGGTCGAATCAAACCTCAGAGTAATAATTCTGAGAGAAGAATTATTACTCTGAGAATCAAACCAACAAAATAGCAACACAAAAAAACTGCAAGTTGCTGAAAACATCAACAAAACCAAATAGTTGCCCGAATGTTTCCATTTTGAGGCCAAAATGTTGGAAAACGTTGAATTGCTGTTTTGTTGGTTTGACGTGGACGTAACATTAACACCGTCACATTGTATAGGTATCTGTACATGATAAACGTTAATCCGTTCAAACAGTTATATACGAGGCGCATCCAGAAACTGCGTTTTCCCCTTTGAAGTAAACGTAGTTAGCCGTATAGTTTGCGCATGCGTAACAGATCTGTGACGTATAAATCATATGCCAGCCGCCGGACAGGTCCGAGGTCCCGCCTCGTGCCAGTAGTGGTCCGAAATGGCAGCTCTTAGGGTCGTATTCATAGTCGATACTGACGATACTAGGGTTCTTAAGTAACGTTTTATTTCGACAGCTACTTGAGGGTCCCTTACGTAAGGCTCCTTTGAGTAATACTCAAGTAACGAAATGTCAACATGTCATTTCGTTGTAGTCAAGTCGATTTTGTGGGTTACTTTTGGAGTACAGTGTTGTCAGTTTGTCACAAAACATGAAATACTGGCACAAAGCAAAAAGAGATAACAGAAAACATCAAAATTCGTAGGCACAGGCCACACTTAAGGGTCTCTTAAATATTACTCAAGATGCGACTATGAATACGGCGCTTATTCCTTCTACCGCCGCCTGCGAGGTTCAGTTAGTGATGACGTTCTTGAATGCACAACGCATTGCACCAATAAAAAAATCATCGCCAGCTTTATAGACCCAACTCATTACTAAACAGATGGTGCGTCGCTGGGGTAGGCAATTTTTTGATGGTGTTAAAGTATGCAGTAAGTATGATTAAGAGCGCAGTGGGCAACCGTTCATAATCAATGATGATGTTGTTTTGACGGAATTTGGCTGGGAGTTGTTCAATAATCCACCCTGCAGCTCTGATCTTGCTCCTAGTTTTTTTGCATCTGAAGAAATCACTTTCCTCCGGTGAGAGCTGGAGACGTCTGTCACACGTTGACCCATTCGCAGGCGACAGAGTTCGACAGACCATACAAAAGTTGATTACACGATATTGTATCAATTCTGATGGCGGCTATGTTGCAAAATAGCTAAGACATTGCCGTACTTGTTCCCATTAAATATGTACCTGAAAGTGCGTGTCCTTAATTTTTTACAGTACTTTCGGGATGTGGCTCGTATTTTTGTATTTGTAGGCCTCAACCAGAGTCGAAACAAATCCTTTTCAAAAAGATTTGAATCATAAATTATGATTTCGGAAAAGTATTTAAATCTTAAACCCTTTTGAGGGCAAAGATGCATTTAAATCAAAAGTTATAATATGATTTTAACCATTTTTGGTTTGACTTAAATCCTTTTTACTTCCCACACCGATAGGTCAGGGGAGTATTGTGATCCAGAAAATTCTCGATTTTGAGATAATACGCTTTTTGGGCGTTTTATGATGTGTACATAACGTAAATCCATGTCACGCATTTCCGTCGGTCTGTCTGTCGCGTTTTTCTACCCTCGTAATCTCAGTAACCGCTGCATGGATTGTGATGAAATTTGGGCAGCGTTATGCTGTGGGGTCGTGGTAGGTAATGTTCTTATAATTTTGAAAATCGTTATACGGGGGGCGGAGTAATTAGCAAAAAACGAAAAATTTCAAATATGCCTCAAACTTCGTTTTTAGGCGTTTTAGGGGTTCCTGATCATTTTCTACTTTTTCTTGGGTGGGGGTGAATTTGGGGTGGTTGGGGGTTGTAATACTGAAAAATTTGTTGTATTCGTAATGGGCTGTCCATTGATATGTGAATGAAGAACCTAGCGGCATGATACACTTCATAACATTGCCTTGCTTATTATAAAAACCAAGGGACTCTATATTTTAATGAAATTTTGACACAGTATTACTACCGCAACGAGGATGGAAAACGCGTATGTTTTGGAAAAATAGTGTCAGTGGCGGCGCAGCAATAAAAAAACAAAAAATATGGGAACAGCTCAAACTTTGTTTTTAGGCGTTTTACGAGTTCCTGATCATTTTCAATTTTTTTTGGGTGGGGTGAAATCGGGGCGGTTGGGAGGTGGAAGGTAGTAAAACTGAAAAATTTGTTGTATTCATAATAGTCCGTCTATTGACCTGTAGAAGAAATACCTATCGGCATATTACATTTTTTTAAGTCCATCCGAACATTGGCTTGCCTATTACAGAAACCAATTTTGTGATCTGTACATACATACGAGTTTTGCTTTACTTCGTTCTATGTATGTATTTTAATAAAAATTCGATACAGAATTTATTACCGCTGCGAGAATGGAAAACGACTTTGTTTTTTAAAAACCATGTCAGTGGCGGCGCAGCCATAATCAAAAACCAAAAACATAAAATCAGTCCAAACTTCGTTTTTAGACGGGTTGGAGGCTCTTGATCGTTTCGCATCATCCAGTTCAGGCATGTAGAAAGAAACTGTGGCGCCCTAGTTCCTAAGGAGGGAGACGCAAGAAACTATTTACGAAGGTTTTTGTGTTGGATGTTGTTTTTGCGAGCGGATGGGGGATATTTTAGTTGCAAGGGGATTTCAGACTATAGCTTCATGCAATGGGAAGTAATAAAATGGTATCATCATTATGTGTGGGTAGTAGTGAGTCAATCAACTTGACTCCATTTTTTATGATTCAAATCGTTTTGAGTTTTAGGATTTAAACAAAAAAAACATTGAAATCACCGCCAAAGTTTCAGCTCTGGCTCAACGAGTTTGAATAATGCGTTGGTAGGCTTTTAAACCGCAATGATGATTCGTTTGCAGTCACTGCACAAAAAATCCGTTCCTTAGAGTTGTGCGATGTTCTTGACATTCTTTCTGCTCATTAAAAATATGCGACATGATCCTTCACCGTTTAGTCGTTTTGAGTGCTCAGAAAGTCTGTCTGAGTTCGAACAAAATCACCATGCGTCTTCATATGTGTGGAAAGTGAACCTGACTGAGCAAACGCTTTCTCGCAGATGTGGCATTTATACGGCTTTTCTCCAGTATGGATCCTTGTGTGCATTCTCAATGTGGCAGGTTTGTAGAAGCTCTTGTAGCAATATATACACACATAGTCCCGTTCTTCTGGAAAATATAATTAAATTTGGTCAAGACTCTCGACATTATTACGATACTGTACGGGAATATTTCAGCATATAACAAGTTTGGTACTGTTAGTTCTTACGAAGGTAAATTTTTTTTACGAGTTACCCAGATTCGCAAAATCTTAGGTCACGGATCTGAACCAGCTAAAAGACATTTTTTCTCATCAACATCACGAAAGCCTAAACTGAAAAATCCAGCCTCAGTATAATCATTGATTAAGGTACCTTAATACCTTAATCAATGGTATAATGGTCAGGTGAAATTTGAGGCCAGCTCCCGAACCATAATCTCTTCTTGACTAAGATACTAGCGTAGTCTTAACTAGGTTATAAGCTACATAAGTGATGTCCTCTGTATGTGGAGCAATTGAAGGGTCCAACGCAAAAATTGGTCGAGTCCAATTTTTAACGATATTTTGTTATCCTCCTTTTCTTGCAGTTTGAAATTCTGCATCATTCAGTGCAAAAACTAGGCTTCTAACTCACACGCGATACATAATACCAGTATTATTGGTTAAGGTGCTACCAGAGGGCCCGCTGGAGGTCGTTTTGTTTCCGGAATTGTTTGGTAACACCTTGTTTTGAGTGCCCTACATGCAGACAAAAGCATGAAACATGGTTATAGTATTGTTGGTTGTCTGGTTCTTTATACTGTGGAAAAAAAAGTCCTGGACTTGACTTCCTCTTAGGGTGCCATGCAGATTCCTGCGTAGGCGTCGATCCTTTCTCTCATCAGATCATCCTATTCATTGTAGCCCTCTGTAATTCTTGGAAGACGCTTATTCCTGTCCAGTGACGGACGTTTCCAAGCCATGAAAGCTTTTTTCTTCCAATTCCTCTTTTCCCTCCTTCGCTTTTGCCTTGAAGAATGAGACACAGGAGGCAACAGCGTTCCCCACGCATTATGTAGCCTAGGTAAGCTATTTTCCTCTTCCTTATAACCTCAAAAAGTTCTCGTTCTGCTAATCCAGCTCTCTAGAGAACGTTTTCATTTCTCACATGATCGACCCAGGACACTCAGCATTCGTCGCAGAGTCGACATTGACTTGTTCTTGCATAGTATGAAACGAACCAAATTCATTTTTGGTATGAAATTGAATTTGTTGCTGGCAGAGCACATAGGAGGGAAATAACAGAGCGGACACTTCCAGGATTCCCTTTGATGTTTCGACAAATTGTCCGTTGACCTTGGGACCTTTCATTGGATATTCTGTTGCCAAATTGACAATAATCTACGAGATCTTTTGTAAATGCGATGTTGCATTCGCCAAAGCACTGACTAGTATAACCTCACTATTTCTTAGGCAAAATAAAATGGCGCTGCGACGTCAACCCGCTGATTGTCAATGTCAATATACTACCCAATGCAATGTCGCCATATAGCGCCCTACCGTCATCTTAAAAAATGACAGACTTTTGAGTTCAAGGGGAAACCATAACAGTTAAATCTATTAATAAGTTTACAAGAAAGTGATTTCAGCATATTTCCCGTGCCATTATTGGCTCGATACCAAAATTTTGTTTAATCTTCACTTAATTGTGTTGAAATGTACGTGATTCCCGTAACGACAGCAATACGTGGCAATACCGACTCCTGGACTATCAATATTTCACGAAATATAAGACACTTTTTCAAATCTACATCTTACCTTGCTTATTTAATATCGAAATATCAAAAAACTGTGCAAGAACAGTTAGGTCCAAAATGTTCTTTTGTTATTATACAGTAATTCAAAATTCAATTTTCTAATATGAGCTTTGTGTAAACCTGTGCCCACAGTATGCCACAGTCAAAACCTTCTCTACTCCTTCAGGCAGTTTTTCTTCCCTCCTCAAAAATTTACTCTAATGGACATGACCGGTTCTTGCATTGAACCCTTCATTTAAAATAATAAATACTAAAGCAATATATACCAACTATACTAACTTGAATGTGTCTTCATGTGATTTTTGAGATCGTCGCTACGCGGAAAGGCCTTCGTGCACTGCTGACATCGATAAGGCTTCTCGCCGGTGTGTATTCTCAGATGTTTCTTCAGCTGATTGGAACTGGTGCAGCCACGTCCGCAGGTACCGCAAACGTAGGGTTTTTCACCGCTATGGGTGCGCTGATGAACTGTCAGGCGGGAGGGATCTGGGAATGCTTTTCCGCAAGTGCTGCAGCTGTAAGGCCGTTCACCTGCCACAAAAATTGCGTCAAGTAGTTTGATTCAGTTTCCGAGCTGCGAGAGTGTATCAGAAAATAACAAGGATGATGCTAAAGGATCAACGAAATATTTACTTAAAATTATTCAATAACTATCCTTCAAAGTACTCTCCATTCTTCAAGTATGCAATGGAAGCATAAGGACAGTTCAAGAAGGCAGAAGGCCAAAACTGTGAAAAGTGTTCGTAAAGACATGGAACCTTAATTTTTTTATAAATGTGGAGCTATTTGTGATCACATACAGGACATAATATATACAGTAATTGGTACTGATGTACTTCGAGTACCCTTAAAGCCAAATTAAAGGAAAAATGGCCACCTGATTTTGCTCCAAGTGACGTCCATTTGTTCCCTAAGTCAAAAAAAGTGGAATCAGTACTTCCCACACATAACGGTGATACACCATTTTATTATTTTCCCGTTGCATGAGAGTCTGAGCTGTTTTTATATTTTTTGATTTTTTAGCCCTCACTGACTCACTGAAGTCACTGAAGAGAGCACAGAGTTAAGGAAGAGAGCCTATGCAGAGCCTGTCAGTCCGTCCGTCGGTCCGTATACAAAAGATAGCCAAAACTACAGGTGCTAGATAAAAACTAAATACAGATTCGGAATCAGCATAAAAAAACTAGTCCGGGAACAAATCCGGTTTTGTCAGTATCGCTTCCCGTTTAAAAAAAATTGAATCAAATTGCGACAGGTAACTGACGACGTATTATGAAAGAGCGTGGGTTCGAATCTCACCGCGGTCAACAACTTTTTTTCTTTTTTTAAGATTAAATGTTAAATTTGTTAATTACTCGTCCGGAAAAAATCCGATTTTGGCAATATAATAAAAAAATAAATTTTTATACCAACAAATTCCACAGTGAGAGCGCCGTTTGAATTTACTCAAGTAAATTCTTTCCTACTTTTTTATTATTTCTGTTCCGCCACTGACATGATTTCTAAAAATCATACGCTTTTTCCACCCTTGCCAATGTAGTAGTATTACAGTTATACAATACAAAACGATCTAAAGCAATACTCATCGTGTGTATAGGTACATCAGAAAATTCTAAAGTCCTTTGGTTTCTGTAAAAGGTAAGGCAATGTTCGGATGGATCTAAAAAAGTGTATTTTGCCGCTAGGTATTTCTTCCAATAGACAGCCTATTATGAATACAGCACATTTTTCAGCTTTGCAACCCCACCCCCAGCCACCCCAATTTCATCCCAACCGAAAAAAAAAAAAAGAAAATGATCATCAACTCCATCTGTTTTTTGCTAATTAGTCCGCCGCTCATGCACCAATTTACAAAATTATAGCAGCATTACCTACTACGACCCCACAACATATCGCTACCCAAATTTCATCATAATCCATGCAGCGGTTACTGAGATTAGGAGGCTAGAAAGAAGCGACAGACAGACCGACGGAAATGAGTGACGTGGATTTTCCTTATGTAGATATCATAAAACGCCCAAAAAGCATATTATCTCAAAATCGAAAATTTTGGCGATCACAATACTCCGCTCACCTATCGGTGTGGGAAGTAAAAGCGAATATTTTAGTCGGATTTTGAGCTCAACGCGGAGAGACTGGAAGAGCTAGCAAGGCTGAAGGAAGTTACCTCGATATGGATTCCGGGTCATACGGGGGTTCTTGGTAATGAGGTAGCGGATAGGCTGGCAGACTCGGCACCGGAGGACCGTTTGTTGGCCCTGAGCCCGTTATAGGATTAAGTAGGCAGCAGGAAATATCAGGCCTCAAAAAGTGAGTAAATGATAATATAGATAACAGTGGCGGCCCTCTGATGAGAGCAAGTGAGCAATTGCACCCCCTTGAATTTTTGAATCAAACAAAATAATCCAATAATCCAAGTAGTGTCTGCTGTTTTTATGCACGTTTAACAAGTATTGTTACGTCGTGATTCACCGTCTGCGCACACACATGGATCGCCGCGCGCCGCGCCAGCCGTTCGCCGCGGTCCGCAGCTCCTATGAGCATAAACAAGGCGTTGCTACATTCAGCCATATAAGTTCCATTAGAGGTGGGGGTAGCTAATATTTCTAGCGTTTCCAATGCCGCGTAAACGTAGCAGTGGAGCAAGAATTCAGTCTGCCCACGATAGTGTTTACTGTCTACGTCGCGTCGTGATGTTGTACCCGCAGCGAAAACATAGGTGTAGTATAATAGTTTTACACGGTTTGAAAATGAATTCTGTCGCGTTTTTGATAAGACAATGCGTTTTCACGGCTAACCTACGATGAGAAAATTGGAGTGAAAAATCTTAAACGCCCGATGCCTCAGTTATGTTTAGAAAATAAATAGACTGTGAAAGGTAAAGACGTTATACGGAAATTCAATCCGACTATTTTAAAATGACTGGATTTGTGGATGCGATGCTAAAAATACCTTCTTTTGTTTCCCGTGCGTTTTATTTGGTGGTGAGCCGTCTTGGTCAGAAAACGGAATAAGAGACTTGGTTCATCTTAGTGCTAAGATTAATAAACATGAAAATAAATTCAGAAGGACATCTCAGAAATACATTTAATTTGATAATGTTAGGGGAAAATAACATTCAAAATGTTTTGGACTTGTCATATAGAAAGTCGATTCAGAAACATAATGAAGAGGTAACAAAAAATAGACATGTTTTAAATTTGATAATAAATTGCATCAGGTTTTGTGGCGCATTTGAGCTGGCTCTTAGAGGTCATGATGAACGGCAAATGTCAAACAGCAAGGGGATTTTCAGAGAATTAATAGATTTTACTGCAGAGTGCAGTTTTTAAGGGATTGTCAAAAACAATTCAGAATGAGTTGCTGGATGCAATATTGAGGGTGTATCATCAACAAGTTGGGAACGAAATGAAAAAAAACTGACTACGTAGCTGTGATCGCAGATGAAACTACCGATGTATCTAATCAGTTTCAGCTGGTACTTGTTTTTAGATACATAGTCGACGGAAGACCAGTCGAAAGATTTTGGAAGTTTCTACTGCCGAGTGGACATGATTCCAATGCTATTTCTGCCTGCATATTGAACGAAATTAGTTTGCTTGTTGATGACCCTGAAAAAATTATTGCACAGAGTTATGATGGAGCGGCAGTCATGAGTGGTGCTATTAATGGCGTGCACAAACACGTCCAAGAGCGGTATCCAAGAGCTAATTTTGTACCTTGCTACGCTCATCAGGCAAATCTAATCATGACACATGCTACCTCAAGTAATAGTGACTGCAGAATCTTCTTTGCTAATTTGACAGGACTGTGCACGTTTTTCTCTACCTCACCACAACGAGCTGCACGACTGGAATAGTTTCTCCACAAAAAGGGGCTTACCTCGTTCCTCAAAAATAAAATGGAACTTCAATTCAAGAACGGTGAATGCTGTGTATGAGCACCGAGAAGATATAATTGGAGCTCTAGAAAAAATTGAGAGAGAGGCAACTTCCCAAACAACCATTCAGCAAGCTGGTGCTCACTTGCGAATTTTAGAGGACGAGAGTTTCATCTACTGGATGACTTTTTTCATAAAATTATGCCCCATGTGGACATATTGTCCAATCAATTACAAAAAGTTACCACAGATGCATTAAAAATCAATAATAATATAGGTGACTTTGAACGAGCCATTGGCAAAATAAGAAGCGAAATCAGTAACACAGAAACTCAACCTGTCGATCAAAATAATTCGGACTCCCCCACCATCGAAGCGACGAAGAACAGCTGATAAGAGCGAACGATGAAGACAATCTATTGAAGTGTGCGATAGTATTTTATTGGAAATTAAAACTAGATTTCAGTTTATCGGGCATTTAATATTATCAAAATTAGTTTCTTTCAATCAGTTCCCGTTATTTGAGAAAGAGTTTCCAGAAGATTTTCTCAAAGAAGCAATAAAATTTTATCCATGCCTCAATGGGGGCCGACTACGGACTGAACTAAGCGTTTTACCTATATTCTAGAGAAGAATTTAGGCAAAGTTCGGAAACCAGTGCTGTAGGACTGCTGGGTCTTCTGCAAGATAGTTTGAGTAACAGCTTTCATGAGGTGATAAAGCTTTTAAAAATCATAATAACAATCCCGATGACAACGTCTGAAGCGGAACGCCAGTTTTCTAGGCTGAAGAGAATCAAAACCTTCCTAAGGAATACCATGAAAGAAGACAGATTAAATGCCCTCACCATGTTATCGTGCGAGAAGGAATTCATTAATGACTTTCCAAACTTTAACGAAAAAGTGATAGAACTATTCTGTACATTAAAAACGCGCAAAATGGACTTTATTTATCGTCAACTATAATTGGAATGTGAAGTGCAACATTTAAAACTATTTAGAATAAACTGTAAAACGAATAGGTTGTCGACGAATCATATAAATTATACTTAAGGATTGGGTAAGTGTTTCTTTAATCGCTTTCACCAATTTTTGCAATTATGCACCCCCTATCTGAACCACCTAGAGCCGCCACTGATAGATAAACAGTGGAGGCAAAGTGAGGGATGCAAACAAGACAAGGATTTTATACCCGGGCTGAACACATCTATGTAGATCAACATGGCTACGGCACCAAGGCCGATGGGCAATCAGAAACCCTGTAGGTGTTCTGAAGGGGCAGTGCAGGATCAGGTAGCATCTATCACTATTAGGAATTGAAGATGACTACCTATGTATGGGCTATGGAGAGGCCGATGGAACGGCCTACCATATCATTGCAGAATGTGAGTTGCTAGGCGGGCTGAGGTACTAATCTTTGGAACCGATAGACTCCAGCCAGAAGAATTACCCGGCCTAAGCTGGACCAACATACTGGCCTATGTTACAAGGTTGGGATGGTTTGGCAGGGAGGGATGGCAGGCTGTGATCTGTGATGACTGAGTGATCATATTTGGGTAGGCAAAAATGGCCTACTGGGGCTTACTTGCCAGGCGCGGCCACTCCACAGCTACTACTACTACTACTACTACTAGAGCTCAACAACACTCTATGATGGGTGTACTAGATAGTCTGTCAAAAAACATTTCCTATATTTTGATTAGCTTGTTTTATGAGTGATCCTTAACAGTGCAACCAGAAGACAAGACATAACCGCATCAAATTTGAGATATTTTGATAATAGGTTTATGTAAATCAAACATACCTGTGTGAATTCTCTTGTGTATTGTAAGATTGCTAGAGGTTGTGAATGCCTTATCACAAAATGGACAAATATGATCTTTCACGCCTGTGTGTATTTTCATATGAAGGGCTAAAGAACCTGCTCCGCATAACCTGGAAGTGACCATTATTAATTAATTGGATATTAAAAATAATGGTCTTTGACATGATTTCACAAACACTATGTTGTTGCTTAGGGCCGGTTGTAGTAATATCGGTTTAACTCAAGCTTTATCAAACCTCAGCTTAGCTGAACTTAGGCTTGACGTTGAAATCCATATTTACAACCGTCGGTTTAGTTAAACCGTTAAAGTTAGTTGATAAAATTCACTACAGTTGGCACTAATAAAGCAATGCACACTGTCATAATTATCTTAAAAATAACCTCTTCTGGTTTGTTACTGTGACGGTTTGTGTCAAATTCAGGCTACGGCCGTTTCTGTTTCTACTCTTTTATTTGTTCTCTTTGTCAAATTAGACACAAATTATTCCAAAAATGTAACCTAATAAAGTGACAAGCAATTTAAAGGTTACTGCCTGACACATAATGTGGTATTTAAACCACAGTAAAGCTTAGATTAAGCTTCAGTTTAAGGTAAGCTCATGTTAAGCTTGGAGTGGGGTGTCAAAGATCCGGCCAAACAGAGATCGCGGCGTACGCTGCGTTCTAGAACGCCGCGTAACAGCGTTCCATTGTATTGTTAGAGAACGCCGTACGTTACGTTCTCTGTTTGACCGGGCCTTAAAGCTAGCACTGTACAATGGACGTTTTGTAACTTACGCGGCTTAACGGCGGCTTACCTTACACCGAAGCTTAGCTTGCATTGTATAACCAGCCCTTAGTATTAATTCTTGAAAGGGAGGAGTGTGATCTAAAAACTGACCTATTTATTGCAAGAAATTTTTTGGTAGCACAGGCAACTGGGACAAAATCTACATAGTTTGGGTGTCAAGATAAACTGTACAGTGTACACCAAAGCAACAAAGAACAAACTGATCTTTTCGCTGAATGATGAGTTAGCACTTCCCTTGTGAGACAAAAGCCAGAAAATGGAGTTGTATATAATATTATTATGCCGAATCAAATAAGAGGCTCAATGAGAGCAGGCGACTGAAAGGTTTTGCTGTAGAGCAACCCTCGTATAAGAGGCTCAATGTTAGGAATGAGTAAAACGTCGCGGTAGACGGCGACTGACAATCAAATCACTTCAAACTTATAGTTATTCCTAGCATTAAGAAAATCACCAAGAACTGTCATGAATGAAAAAGTCATGAGAAGGATATCTAGGACATAGAAAACATTTAATTTTCACAATCACATACCTTTCGCCACATACATTACACAGGTGACTTTTTGTACTGCTGTGTGTTTTGTTGTGTGCTAGTAAACTTGTATACCTGGAAAATGCTTTCCCACAGGTAGAACAAACAAATGTCTTTTCATTAGCATGACCTCGCTTATGTTCTACCAACCTAAAATTAAATAAAATAGTACATACAGACTCAAAAAGTTAAGCAAACAGAATAAGAGGCTTTTAACCCTGCTCTTAACTCAAAAGGTAATGATAAAAATTCAAATAACAGACTATATTACAATGCCATAATACAGAAATGTTGTTTCTTATAGAAACCTGCATTTTGGTAGATGTTTTTTTTGTTTTTTGATTATTTTTCTTACAGAACTTCTTTTCTATATCACCATTGCCAAAAGACAACTGTTTATAAAACAAAGTAAGGTAGCTCACAAGGCTTGTTTTTCAAATCAAAAGCAGAATTTTTAATGCTTTCTGATTATACTTTAGCTCAACTACAGTCTCCTCTGACTTACCTGAAAGACTGTGAGAAAGCCTTATCACATATATTGCACCGGAAAGGCTTTTCTCCTGTATGTATTCTGAGATGCCTCTTTAAGTCATCAGATCTGGTGAATCTTTTTCCACACTCCTTACACTCATGTTTTTTAGATGGGTCATGTACATTCATATGTCGACATAGTGTACTGGCACAAGAAAACTTCTTCCCACATATATTGCAGCAGTAATTCTGTGTATGGATTCTCATGTGTTCCTGAAGTAAAATAGTGGCTGCTAATACATCAATATCAAATGAGTGACATTTGTTGTGCTAAGATAACAGCTTTTGTTTTGAGATCTAACATTCTATATAAAAAATGAAGTCAAGTTGATTGACTCAGTACTTCCCACACGTTACGCTGATACCAGTTTATTATTTTTCCATAGCATGAAGCTTTAGTCTAAGATCCTTGTAACCAAATAATCGCCAGCCCCCCCCCCCTAAAATTGTCATATGCCGCTAGGTCTTTCCTTCACAGGTCAATGGACAGCCTATTATCGATACTACAAACTTCTCAGTTTTACAACCCCCACCCCCCAACCACCTCACTTTCACCCCCACCCAAAAAACTTGTAGGAAATGATCAGGAACCCCTAAAACATCTAAAAACCAAATATTGCTACGCTGCCACTGGCACGATTTTTAACAAGCATAAGCGTTTTCCATGCTCACCACGGTAACAATATACTGTGCCAAAACTTCATTAGAATCAATTTAATAGTGTCCACGTTACAAAATACAAAACGATTTAAACCAATAAATTCTCGTATGTATACAGAAAATTCTAAGTCCCTTAGTTTCCGTAATAATAATAATAATAATGAAGTGCTCACAGACCAAATTAATAAAGCCATACTCCAACCCAATAGGCTTCCCAAATTCCTCACGCAAGGAATAACGTATATAAAACCCAAAAACGCAGACACCAAAAACCCTGCCAACTATCGCCCAATCACTTGTCTTCCCACCTTGTACAAGATCATCACCGCAACGATATGCAGAAGAATTGAAAAACACCTCACGGAAAACAGCATCCTGACTGAAGAACAAAAAGGATGTAGAAAACAAAGCCAAGGATGCAAGGAACAACTTATAATTGATAGTGTGATCATGGAGCAAACCAGAAAAGAACACAGGAATCTTCATACCTGTTTCATCGACTATAAAAAAGCTTTCGACTCTGTACCCCATAGCTGGCTAACAAAAACTCTTCAAATATACAAGATCAACCCAGGGCTTCGTCAGTTTCTTACAAGAACGATGGAGACATGGCGAACAAATATACACCTTCAAACTGAGGACGGTCATATTCAAACGGATCAGCTACATATACGTCGTGGTATCTTTCAGGGTGACTCTCTCAGTTCCCTATGGTTCTGCCTCTGTCTCAATCCGCTCTCCAACACACTTAACAGCACAAACTGTGGTTTCACCATCAGGCACCAGAAAGCAAATCAACACAAAATCAATCATCTTCTTTACATGGATGATCTAAAACTATATGCCGCCACAGAAGTGCAACTGAGAGAATTACTCAGGATAACAGAAGTTTGTACGTCAGATATCAAGATGGAGTTTGGCATGAGTAAATGCAAGGTGCTTCACATCAATAAAGGCCAATGGAAAAACCATCCCGAGCAGGAAGTAGCAACTGGCCAGGCGCTAGACAACATGGACAAGGATGAAACGTACAAGTACCTGGGTATCAATCAAAACGCTAAGATAGACCACACAAAAATCAAAACACAACTAACACAAGAGTTTAAAGACCGCCTTATTAGACTGTTAAAAACGAAACTAAATTCTAGAAATCTTACAAAAGCTATTAACACATTTGCTATACCAATCCTAACATATTCATTTGGCATTATCAAGTGGTCGCATACTGACATAGAAAACATCCATATACTCATCCGGACAGAACTCACAAAACACAGAATGTCACATCCCAAAGCATGCAAAGAAAGGCTCACCATAGACAGAAAACAAGGGGGCAGAGGAATTATAGATATACAGTCACTTCATGCAAAACAAATAAAATCACTCAGACATTTTTTCCACAGTAAACAAACAAACTTGCATAAAGCAATAGTAAAAGCAGACAAAAACTACACACCACTCACCCTTTCTTGTCCAGACCACGCAGCAGACGCACACAACCACATAAAAGCACAACAAGAAAAAATAAACACCTGGTCGCAGAAGGCACTCCACGGCAAACATAGATACCGTGTTACACAAGACCACATTAATGAAAAGCAGTCATACACCTGGCTGCAGGATGGCCAGCTTTTTCCGGAAACGGAAGGTTTTATGCTTGCTATCCAGGACCAAGTGATTGCGACACGAAATTACAGGAAGTACATAATGAAAGATCCATCCATCTCTGATGACAATTGCAGAAAATGCCACCAACAGAAGGAAACAATAGAACACATAACTAGTGGATGCAAAACTCTCGCTGGAACTGAGTATACAGCCAGACATAACTCTGCAGCCAAAGTCATCAACCAAGCACTAGCCACAGCAAACAAGCTAATTGAAAACACAGATCCATATTATAACTACACACCGACCTCAGTACTGGAGAACAATCAATTCAAACTATACTGGGACATTGAAATACATACAGATAAAACCATCCCAGCAAACAGGCCAGATATAGTTTTCCAGTCAAAGACAGACAAAGTGACCTACTTAATAGATATTGCGATTCCCAATGATATGAACATCCAAAACACCTACGCTGGGAAGATATCTAAATACACCGATCTCGCCATAGAAATAAAACGACTATGGAAACAAAACAAAGTTGTCATTGTCCCCCTCATTATGTCGGTCGCAGGCCTTACTCCAAATACATTTACACCACACCTGCAACAATTGGGCCTGGATGAAAAGTTACATACAACCTTCCAAAAGTCTGTAATCCTCAAGACCTGTAGCATTGTACGGTCCTTCCTGAATTCAGAATAATAATAGTCAGGTATTGACTTGGCACAGCCCGTCAATACTTGTTACCACCGCAACCATGCGAGAAAAAATAAGACATGCATAATAATAATAACACCACCACTCAACCTATCATGTCCTGACCACGCCGCAGACACACACAATCCCACACAATCGCAACAAGAAAAAATAAACACCTGGTCGCAGAAACCACTCCATGGCAAGCATAGATACCGTATTACGCAAGACCACATAAACGAAAAACAGTCATAAAGGGGTGATACACGTACGAACTTTAAGTACGCGGTTTTTAAGTTCGCGAACTTACTCGGCTCGACGCGGTGACACACGTGAAGCTGAAATCACCCATTTTGATAATTTTCCTAAATAAACAAAACTTTTAACAAACGCCAAACACAACAAGCGTTGCGCATCGATGGCCTGCCAAAACAAAGTGGTGGCTCGCAGCTCGCAGTACGAGCTGAGACCAGCCACGAGCAACATTTCAAACCAGTTGGCTCGCCGGCGGTTTGCGCGACGGTTTTAAAGTACGCGTACTTACGGTGACACACAGGCGAAAAAGGTCGTCGAGCCATAAGTACGCGTACTTGCTCGTACGTGTATCAGCCCTTATACACCTGGCTGCAGGATGGCCAGCTCTTTCCAGAAACTGAAGGATTTATGCTTGCTATCCAGGACCAAGTTATTGCGACAAGAAACTACAAGAAATACATAATTAAAGATCCATCCATAACAGAAGATAACTGCAGAAAATGTCACCAACAGAAAGAAACAATAGATCACATAACAAGCGGGTGCAAAACTCTTGCCGGTACCGAATACACAGCTAGACATAACTCTGCGGCCAAGGTCATACACCAAGCACTAGCCACAGTAAACAAAATGATAGAAAACACAGATCCATACTACAATTACACTCCGACATCAGTACTCGAAAACGATCGGTACAAACTATACTGGGACGTCGAAATACACACAGATAAAACTATCCCAGCCAATAGACCAGATATAGTTTTTCAGTCGAAGGCAGACAAAGTTACCTATTTAATAGATATTGCTATCCCTAATGATACGAATGTTCAAACCACCTACGCTGGGAAATACACAGACCTTGCCATAGAAGTAAAACGTCTCTGGAAACAAGACAAAGTCGTTATTGTCCCCCTAATTATGTCGGTATCAGGCCTTACACCTAACACATTCACACCACACCTGCACCAGCTAGGCCTGGACGAAAAGTTACACAAAACATTCCAAAAGTCTGTAATCCTTAAGACCTGTAATATAGTACGATCTTTCTTAAATTCCGATCAGTAATAGTTCAGGTGTTGACTTGGCACAGCCCGTCAACATTTGTTGCTACCGCAGTCATGCGAGAGAAACTTGAAAATCAGAATAACAATAAAAAATAATAACGGAACAGAGACTCATTGACCAAAAACGAGTCATAACAAAAAACAACCGCCTGACACCCGAAGAACTACAAGCTATAAAGATTCTTGTATCCAACGAAATAAATACTCCCCATCAGAATGACCCGCAGACCTCAAACACAACCACAAGCGACAACACTACCATACCCACAGAGATAGATCCAGAACATGAGCATACACAGGATATACCAGACAACGCTGTCCAACCTAATGATTCGTTAGCTATCGAATCAATCACAGAAGGACATACTATTCATACTCGAAATAACCAACCTCCAAACAAAGACAGAACCAATAACACCAGCATACACTTCGAAATCGATCCAGAACATAATCATGCACCACATACACCGGAAACAACATGCACAAACCTACCTTCCACAGCCACACAAAGCCAAAACATCACTCTAACACCTGCCATCACACAATCTGCCAAACAAGTGATGAACACACAATACAACAAATGGTGTGGCACCAATCCTGTACTGCGAGATCCCCTGCCGAGACTTTTTTTAAAAACAACACCCGACAAATATTACACACAATAAATGTCAACATAATACCACAATTCTTAACCAACCACAGTGACCTAGAGGATATTCACACTGTTATATACGCTGCTGCAGCAACCACACTCATAGTTAACGGCCAAAAACTTCCACAGCGATCTAAAACCCACACAAGCAAAAGATCTAAACCTAAATGGCAAATTAGAATCGAAAATAAAATTAGCACACTCAGAAAGGATCTCGCGCACCTCACACAATACACCAACAATAACAACCTCTCAAAACGCATACAGACAACAATAAACAGACTCGAATCTAAATCACCACAACAAACAATACCCGAAATAGCCGATACACAGAAACAGAAACTTGCCGTCTATGCAGCTAGACTCCGCAGATACAATGAATCCAACGACAGAAAAGATGCCAACAATCTTTTTCAGAGAAGTGAAAAACAGTTTTACCAAAAGATGACATCAAATAATCAGATAACAACAAAGGAACCTCCAAGTAGACAAGAGTTAACCGAGTCCTGGGGAAGCCTATGGTCAGAACCAAAAACACATAACGAAAAAGCTGCATGGATCAGACAAGAAGAGGAAAAACATCAACACATAGCGGAGCAGGGAGACATTGTTCTTACACCAGAGGAAATAGCCGAGACAATAAAACACACTCACAACTGGAAGTGCCCAGGCGTAGATAACGTGCAAAACTTCTGGTACAAGCAGTTCAGTGCAACGTATGAAATACTAACAGAGCAAATCAATAAAGCCATACTACAACCTAATAGGCTTCCCAAATTCCTCACACAAGGAATAACTTATATAAAACCAAAAAAACGCAGATACCAGAAACCCTGCCAATTACCGCCCGATCACTTGTCTCCCAACCTTGTACAAGATCATCACCGCAACAATAGGCAAAAGGATTGAACAACACCTCACCCAAAATAACATCCTGACTGAAGAGCAAAAAGGATGTAGAAAACAAAGCCAAGGATGCAAAGAACAACTCATAATCGATAGTGTCATCATGGAGCAAACCAGAAAAGAACACAGAAATCTTCATACCTGCTTCTTCGATTATAAAAAAGCTTTTGACTCTGTACCCCATAGCTGGCTAAAGAAAACTCTTCAAATATACAAAATTAACCCAGTCCTTCGCCAGTTTCTTACAAGAACCATGGAGACATGGCGAACCAACATACATCTTAAAACTCAGGACGGCCATATCCAAACAGAGGAGCTACTCATACGACGCGGTATCTTCCAGGGTGATTCGCTTAGTTCACTGTGGTTTTGCCTTTGCTTAAATCCACCCTCTAACGCACTTAACAACACAAATTATGGTTTCAACATCAGACACCAGAAAGTCAATCAGCACAGAATAAATCATCTTCTCTACATGGATGATATAAAACTATATGCAGCCACTGAAGTGCAACTAAAAGAATTACTCAGAATAACAGAAGTTTGTACGTCAGACGTCCGGATGGAATTCGGTATGAGCAAATGCAAGGTGCTCCACATCAATAAAGGCCAATGGAAGAACCAAGCCGAACAGGAAATATTAACTGGCCAAACGCTGGATAACATGGACAAGGACGAAACGTACAAGTATCTGGGCTTCAATCAGAGCATTAAGATCGACCACACACAAGTCAAAGCTCAACTAACACAAGAGTTCAGAGACCGCCTCGTTAAGCTTCTAAAGTCAAAATTGAATTCCAAAAATCTTACAAAAGCAATCAACACATTTGCGATACCGGTCCTCACATACTCCTTCGGCATCATCAAGTGGTCACACACTGATATAGAAAACATCCATATCCTCATACGGACAGAACTTACGAAACACCGAATGTCACATCCAAACGCATGCAAAGAAAGGCTCACCATAGACAGGAAACAGGGAGGCAGAGGGATCATAGACATACAGTCACTCCGCGCAAGACAGATAAAAACGCTCAGGCAATTCTTCCAAAGCAAACAAACAAATTTACATCGAGCAATAGCAAAAGCAGACAAACGCTATACACCACTTAACCTATCATGTCTAGACCACGCCGCAGACACACACAACCCCATACAATCATAACAGGGAAAAATAAACACCTGGTCGCAGAAACCACTCCATGGCAAACATAGGTACCGTATTACGCAAGATCAGATAAATGAAAAACAGTCATATACCTGGCTGCAGGATGGCCAACTCTTTCCAGAAACTGAGGGATTTATGCTTGCTATCCAGGACCAAGTTATTGCGACGAGAAACTACAAGAAATACGTAATTAAAGATCCATCCATAACCAACGATAATTGCAGAAAATGTCACCAACAGAAGGAAACAATAGACCACATCACCAGCGCATGCAAAACTCTCGCTGGAACTGAGTACACGGCTAGACATAACTCGGCAGCCAAAATAATACATCAAGCATTAGCCACAAAAAACAAACTAATCGACAACTCAGATCCATATTACAAGTATACACTAACATCAGTACTCGATAATGACCATTACAAACTATACTGGGACGTTGAAATACACACAGACTAAACCATCAATGCAAACAGACCAGATATAGTATTTCAGACAAAGGCGGACAAAGTTACCTACTTAATAGATATTGCTATTCCCAATGATGTAAATGTTCAAAACACCTACGCTGGGAAAATATCTAAATACACTGACCTTGCCATAGAAGTGAAGCGACTCTGGAAACAAGATAAAGTTATTATTGTCCCCCTCATTATGTCGGTCTCAGGCCTCACACCGAACACATTTACACAACATCTACAACAGTTGGGCCTGGACGAAGGGTTACATAAAATATTCCAAAAGTCTGTAATCCTTAAGACCTGTAATATAGTACGATCTTTCCTAAATTCCGATCAGTTATAGTTCAGGTGTTGACTTGGCCTAGCCCGTCAACATTTGTCGTCACCGCAGTCATGCGAGAGAAGTTTGAAAGAACATGATAATAATAATAAATCGTCTTTATTGAAAATAAACATATCATGTAAGATGAGGCTTACATCAGGATAGGGCATCGGTGGCGAAGTTTAGCAAAGTGCTATTCTTACACTTAACCACCAGTGTCTCACATTTATTAGATGTTAAAAATAAACTAAACAAACAAAAACGAAAAATCAAATGATCCGTTAAATTATAACACAAAAAAAACAAGCTTGATTATAATAATTTGGCGTAGCAGTAGTTTCCCAGCTGTTACGAAGAGTTTTTGCGATATTAAAGACCAAACATTAAGGCCTTGACTTTTTTTTTGAAAATGTAATAGGCTAGGCAATGTTGGGATGGACCTAAAAAGGTGATTTGTGTCGCTAGATCTTCCCTCACAGGTTAGTCGACAGCCTATTATGAGTACAAGAAATTTTGTAATTTTTCAACCCCCAACCCCCCAACCACCCCAATTTCACCTCCACCCAAAAAATCGCCGAAAATGATCAGGAACCTCTAAAACGCTTAAAAACGAAGTTTGAGTTGTTTTTATATTTTTAGTTATTTTATTATTTCTGCGCCGCCACTGGCACGATTTATCAAAACCATAAGCGTTTTCCATCTTCGCCATGGTAGTAATACTGTGTCAAAATTTCATCAACATCAATTCAACAGTTTCCTCGTTACAACGATCTAAAGCAATACTCTCGTATGTTTATATCAGAAAAAATTCTAAGTCCTTTGCTTTCTGTAATAGGCAAGGCAATGTTCGGACGGACCTAAAAAAGTTATTTATGTCGCCAGGTCTTCCTTCAAGGGTCAGTGGACAGTCTATTATGAAAGCAACAAATATTTCAATTTTACAACCCCCCCACCACCCACCACCCCAATTTCACCCCCACCCAAAAAAAAGTAGAAAATGATCAGGGACCTATAAAACGCCTAAAAACGAAGTTTCAGCAATATTTAATTTTTTTTGTTTTTTGCTAATTACTCCGCCGCCTATGCACCGATTTTCAAAATTATAGGAACATTACCTACTACGACCCCACAGCATACCGCTGCCAAAATTTCATCACAATCCATGCAGCGGTTACTGAAATTACGACGTTAGAAAAACGCCAACAGGCAGACAGACGCACAGACAGACCGACGGAAATGAGTGACGTGGATTTTCGTTATGTAGACATCATAAAACGCCCAAAAAGCGTGTTATCTCAAAATCGAAAATTTTCGCGATCACAATACTCCCCTCACCTATCGGTGTGGGAAGTAAAAGCATCCATTCATTTAGAAAATTAGTTTTTAAAGCAAATGCTACACATTTTTTAATGCTTATCTTACCTTTAAGTCAGCTTCTTCAACAAAACACCCAGTACACTTTTCACAAGCATATATTGCTTGATTTGTATCATCTTCTGGCAAGCCATCATCACTTTTATCTACAGTGTGGTCTGTATCACTCTTGAATTTATTTTTCAATTTGTTTTGAGTCTCATCATTCAATTGGAAGTCTTCAGTATAATCATCAGCTTCAATTTCATCTGAAACTGTGATCTTCATATCTGTAGCACAATCCAAAGGTACTTTTATGGAGAGCATTTTTTCAATCATTCATGTTTCTTTTTTGATAGTTAGAACTCTATTTAGAATTTTGTTTTTAACATCTCGGTATGCTTTTGCCTTGTTTAGAATGACACCATGCTGCTTGGCAGAATGGTTCTACTGTAATAGAGATTTGTAAACCATTGACAAGGTTTTGTGAAGATTGTTAGAACAATATAGGTATAGCCTGCATTTTAGAATGGATAACGATTGTGCCATAAGTGTGCTGTAATAGTCAGCATACCAATAGCATAGCACAGTCAGTTGCTGGGGACTTGATTGTATTATCATATTATGCTCTAGGGACAAATTCTTTTTGTCTAAAAAGGTATACAGTGTATATGTTAGGGTTGAAGTCTGAATATGGCAATCGGTATGGTACAGTCCCAAAAGAAACGCTCCTCAAATATTTCGCGATAAATCATAGTAGTTGGTATCGTTAAATAGTGAAATTTATACTAGTATACGTAGAAAAATTCGGCAAATGCAGTGAATTATTTAGTTTTTTGCATTATCTGAAAATAAAATGATTATCAATAATTTATTCCGAGAAAGCGAAATCAGTGGACGTCTTTTTGTGGCAGTATAGTTTTTACTACTATTATAATCCTGACGAAGATACAGAAAAATTGCTAAATCACAGTGGCGGGTAAAAATATTTTACCGCGAAACCTCAAAATAATTTATCTGAAATATGGATAGTACCGGACTTGCGATGGAAAGGAGATTTAAATGCTGCAACAAGGACTTCAGTCATTACCTGTGTATTGAATGCATGGGCGTTTTCCATAAAAGTTGTGCAGCAAGAATGAGGCATGTAAAAGAACTTACCAGTTATAAGATATATTGCTCGAGACTGTGTGAACAGACATATCCGAAAAAGCTGAAACACCAGGAAATCATAGAGGTTGAAAATGGTAAACTACAACAGTGTCTAGAAGAAAAAGAAGCATACTTAGAAAAAATCAGCTTCAGCGAAAATGACGATATCATTAAATTGAGAAATGAACTATCTGATCTAAGAAACGAGGTTGCTGACAGGGATACATATACAGGGTGGCCAATCGGGTGACGATAATAATTTTTTTTTTAGATAGCCCGTACCGAGACCCATCCAAAACACCCCCATATATGTGTACCGATTATTGATAGTTTTCGAGTTATGATTTTTTTTTGAAAACTTAGAGATTTTCCATTTTTTCCAAGAAATCGTCAAAAACCAAAACAATAATGCTTTTTGGTTTTTATTTTTTTCTGCAATTATACTCAGTATTAAGCCTATTTTAATATCCAATAAAGAGAACCTGTACATCCGAACAATAAATAAATACATTTTGGGCCCAAAGTTTGAAATCTCATTTTTTAGTCAGGAGACTAAAACCTTCAAAATAAAATTAAAAATACTTATGCCTGGTTCTGGAGCTTCAAACTAATCTTAAAAACCATGCCAGACATTGCACTTTCGAAATAATAATGAAAAAGTAGCACTTATGCGGACATTTTGCGCCGTACGTGAGTGTTAAATGTAAAAAGGTGATAATTCACGAATTTCCAAAATGATTTGCTTTATTATGACAAATTAAGGAAAAAAAACTCGTAACAACTAATAAACCCGATAATCATTGATGACTAAAAAAACTAATACCCAAATTGTGATTTTAGAACAGTTTTTGCTATGTACTATTGAACTTCTGCTAAATTAAGTTGTATGGAAAGTTAACAAAGGAAAGAAATAATAAAACAATAATCTGACTTTCAATTTCATAGCAGAATTTACCTGGGAAGCGATGTCGTAGCATGCGCCATCCCTTTCTTTCAGAGTAGCTTTTTGCGAGCTCATGTTAGCAAAGCGCAGTTGTGTTAATTAATTTTCGGTAATAGACAAGGCAATGTTCGGATGGACCTAAAAAGGGGATTTATATCGCTAGGTCTTCCTTGACAGGTCAGTAGACAGCCTATCATGAATACAACTTTTTCAGTTTTTCAACCCCCCACCCCCCAAACACCAAAATTCCACCCCCACCCCAAAAAACGCAAAAAATGATCAAGAACCTCTAAAGCGCCTAAAAACGAAGTTTGAGGAATATTTGAAATTTTTGTTTTAATTACTCCGCCGCCCATGTACCGATCTCCAAAATTATAGCAGCATTACCTAGTAAGACCCCACTACCCCACAGCATATTGCTGCCCAAATTTCATCACAATCAATGCAGCGGTTACTGAGATTACGAGGCTAGAAAAACGCGTACAGACAGACAGACCGACAGGTAGACCGACAGACAGAACGACGGAAATGAGTGACGCGGATTTTCGTTATGTAGACATTATAAAACGCCCAAAAAACCTATTATCTCAAAATCGAAATTTTTCACGATCACAATCCTCCCCTCACCTATCGGTGTGGGAAGTAAAAGGGTTGGTGTAGGCTACGATAACGCTTCCCAGGTAATTCCGCCATGGAATTAAAAGTCAGATTGTTGTTTTATTATTCCTTTCCTTTGTTAACTTTCCATACAACTTAATTTAGCAGAAGTTCAATAATAGTACACAGCAAAAAGCACAGGTATTAATTTTTTTATTAAAAGTGATTAAAACATCAATGATTCTCGTGTTTATTAGTTGTTATGAGTTTTTTCTTTAATTTGTCATAACAAAGTAAAATAACAGTTTTTTAAATCATTTTGGAAATTCGTGAATTATCACCTTTTTACCTTTAACAGTCACGTACGGCGCAAAATGCCCGCATAAGTGCTATTTTTTCATTATTATTTCGAAAGTGCAATGTCTTGCAGAGTTTTTTGAATTAGATTGGTGCTCCAGAACCAGGC
The DNA here is from genome assembly GCA_951848785.1 of Callosobruchus maculatus. NCBI lineage: Eukaryota > Metazoa > Arthropoda > Insecta > Coleoptera > Chrysomelidae > Callosobruchus > Callosobruchus maculatus. The sequence continues at coordinate 362,569 of CATOUR010000064.1, read as the reverse complement.
ATAAGTATTTTTAATTTTATTTTGAAGGTTTTGGTCTCCTGACTAAAAACAGAGATTTCAAACTTTGGGCCCAAAATGTACTTAATTATTGTTCAGATGTACAGGTTCTCCTTATTGGATATTAATACTAATATTGGCTTAATACTGAGTATAATTGCAGAAAAAAATATAAGCCAAAAAGCATTCTTGTTTTTGTTTTTGACGATTTCTTGGAAAAACTGGAAAATCTAAGTTTAAAAAAAAATCATAACTCAAAAACTATCAATAATCGGTACATATACATGGGGGTGTTTTGGATAGGTCTCGGTACGGGCTATCTAAAAAAAAATTATTATCGTCACCCGATTGGCCACCCTGTATTGATAAAATAAAAAAAACAAATGCGTGATTTCGAGGATGAAGTAATGGAATCCGGAGTAAAGTATTTAGAGGATTTCAACCAACAGAAAAACATAATAAAAAAACTCCATGATGAAATAAAAAGCCTAAACGATAATAATAATGAACTAAAGAAACAAATCGACGACCACAATGCAGAGTTGGTAAAAGGGAAAAGAGGGTTAGAAGAAATGATCGAGATAAATAGAAATATGATTAGCACCATTAGTCTGCTAGAAGAGGAGAGCCAGCGGAACAATCAGCGGGACATTCAACAAGATCGAAGTACTCAAAAAGTCTTAAACGGGAAAGAAGTCAGGGAGCCAGTCAATACCAGTCAAGAAATTATAAACAAATCATCCAGAGCCCCTAGAGGAAAGGACAGCGTTGAAAGTAAGAAGATTTCAATTATTGGTGATGAAACAGCAAGGGGTTGTGCATCTAAACTGAAAACGTATGTAACACAATCAAATGTAACTATTGAGGGTGTAGTTAAACCAGGTATTGAACTGAGTTATTTGGCTGAATCATTATTTGAAAATTCCATCAACTTTGGCAGAAATGACTTCATTATTGTTGCATTCAGTACTATTAACGTATCAAATTCTAGATCACTTGCTAAAGCACTCTGATATATATTACCCCTGGGTAAATTAACAAATTTGGTGATTTATTTTAAATTTAATGATCCAATGGATATCAATATTGAGAATTATGTTAGAAGATCAGTTAGTGGTTTCATTGAAAAAAATATAAATATTTCCATAAGCATAAGGACAAATGTCAATTCCCTAAACTCTGTCTTGCGAACCTTTTCTTATAATTATTTAGAAAATAAGAGAAACGTGGGCAACATCGTCTTGACTGTCATCAATCCCATAGAAAGTTCAAATTTTGTTCGTCCCCCATCAGTGTAGCACCAGCATAGTATCTCTTGAAAGTCTGGATGACTATGACAGCCACCATGTAAACCAAAGGCAAACAAAAAACTCCAAGTGATATAATCAATGTGTTTCACATAAACATTCAATGTTTATCCAACAAAATAGGCGAACTCTCAGTTTCTTTAGAATCAGAAAACTTCACAATAATTTGTTTATCGGAGCACTGGATGGCTGCAGACAACTTGAAATCGGTAAATATTGAAGGATACAAGTTAATATCTGCTTTCTGTAGAAATAAAACTATTCATGGCGGTGTTGCCACCTTTACAAAACCTACACTTAAATGCAGGAATGTTGACCTCGGGTGTTTTTGTAGAGAAGTTCATGCAGAAATGTGTGCCATAGAGTTTCTCAATAATAACGAGAAGTATGTCGTTGTTTCTTTATACAGGTCTTGTCTTGGTGACTTTAATATTTTTCTCCATCAATTTGAACATGTGCTCAATACCCTTTCTGAACATTACGAGAAAATTATTATAATGGGAGACTTCAATGATAATTTTATAGGTAATAGCAACTCTTTGAAAACACTGAAAGGCCTAATTAGCTCGTATAATATAGACTTTACAATTTTCGAGCTCACGAGGTTGGGTAGCTCGCCATCGTGTATTGATAACATACTCACTAATATTTTACAACCCTATAGTTCTAAGGTCATTGAGTGTTGCTTATCACACCATTTAGCTCAAATTATTCAAATAGAAACAAAAGAAAACGTTAAACGTGGCACTGAAATAAGGTGAACTAGAAAAATTAACCAAAAACTACTCAATAAATTTTCTAAGCACTTGGAATTGGCAGACTGGAGCATTTTTAATAGATGTAGTGACATAGAAAGCCTCTCCCATTTCGTTGTGGACAGTTATGCGACACTTATCAAAAAAACATTTCCCCTTGAAAAAAATAAGTGAAAAGAGACCTCCACTTAGATCGAGTAATAATAATAAGCTTCGTGAAATGAAAGTTACCCTGTGTGCAATAAAAGATGTTTATAATATTACTAAAAACCCAACAGATAAACGCCATTATGAAGCTTATAGACAACTGTATAAGAAATCAATAGCAGACACCCGGAAGCAATGCTACGAAAAATTCATAATGAATTCTAATAACAAATCTAAATCTAGTTGGTGTATAGTTAATTACGAAACAAACAGAAACAACAGACAAAGCGAAACGCAACTACCCCCAGATACCTTAAACACCTATTTTACAACCATTGCTTGCGAGATAATATCATCTTTACCGCCAAAAAATGATGAATTTTCGGAATATCTCAACCATGCTCCTAAATCAAACGTAACCTTCTTTCTCGAGCCAGTAACAGAATTAGATGTGATAAATGCAATAAATAGGCAATACTTTTATGTTTGTGACTTTTGTGAGCCGAGTATCAGCCATATGCAAAAAGTGTATATATCGAGTTTAACAAGGCGCATCTGTGAATGTCGACATTAACCGGTCAATGTCCAAATCATGCTCTGACACATTTTATATTCGGATATTAACCAACCAGACATGTTATTCTCGACATTAACTGATTAATATTGAAATCAGCATTATTTCAGACTTAAACCTTAACATAATTATACAACTACACAGTTTTGAAATTGAAGAATGAGTTTAAAATGAATCTGAAATCCACATAAAAAGTCATTAACATTCTGATAGATTATTATAATATACATAATATATTGAATATTTGACTTGAGGAATAATAGAAAGACTCTACACCATACCTTCACAATTATCGAACACTGTATCTGCATTAGCTGATTTATGAGGATTTATCTCATCTATCTCTCCTAGTTCAATGTTCTCCAAAACCACAACATCCGGGGATTCTGAAACTACCAATGGCTTAACAACAGGTGAAGATGACAGTGCAGATTGAGCGAGGAGGCCTCTTAGAGTAATGTCAGACTGTTCGCAGAGCTGCTTGAAGTAAAATGACTTGCTTATGGTCACAGCACAATCAAAGCACACTTGGCCGGGTAAACCATCATTGGATGAAATCTGTAAAGTTCAGCAATACATGCTTATGATTATGACTATTAGAAGTCATTTGCAGAAATATGATGCCTTACTTGAACGGAAGCAAAAGCAGTAATCATTTCCCCCAGTTTCAACGCTTCTCCAGCTAATGTATCCAGAGTAAAGATAGATTTTGAAACAGAAGTTTCTGATAAACACGTTCTACACATTTTTTCAAAGTGTATCGTCAGGTGTGACATTTTTGTCTTAAAAACAAAGTAATATTTTTCCAGCTATTTGGTCGGATTTTGAGATAATTGTTTAACCCACAAAACGGGGTCGTAAATTTATTTTATACTATTTTGAAGAAAATGACAAATATCAAAACATAAATAAAAGAAGCACATAAAAGAAGTGTCAGTCACAGATATCATAACCTAATAGTTAGAAATGTTCTTAGACAAGGAAAGAGAGAGGACGGAACCCGCGACTGACATTTCTGATACCAAATGGCACCAAAGCGCTATTCCCAGTGGCGTAACTAATGGGATTAACGTTCTGGTTGAGCTATTTGTAGAAATAATCTTTTTCAAATAAAATTTAATGAAATATTGTTATTCAGGGTTTCTATATGGCCAATTTCGCCATCCACAATTAAAACTTAAGTGACTAACATTACCGTAACCGTGATTTTCATTCGACTGCTGTTTTGTGGCCAATAATATATAAAAATTGATAATGTATATATTTTATTCAGTCATGAACATGTTATGTTCATTTGCAGTATATGACTGATGGAAGACACGATTATACTTCTACCCAGAAAGAAAAAAACTGCTTGTAGTTTGTAGTAAATCAATTTTTTATTATTAAAGAACACATAATACCTATAGTATATTTATATTTATTGACATTATGTTTATATATAAAATACTGTCTATTACATACTGTAAACAGAAGCAGCAATAAAACATTTTTGTTATTATAGATTAGCTTACGAGATTGAGGAATTTGATGCCTTCAATCTCGGAGTCCCCATATGCAGTAAAAAAATCTACTTGCTGTTACGCTGTTACTTGCTGTTTGTAGTGTGTAATGAAGAGCAGTATTTTTAATTACTCCAACGAGGCTTTTTTATACATAACTTCTTTTTGCGACGGTGGCAATAATTAATGAAAAAGCTGGGGGGTTAAACATAAAAATTATCTCAGACATGAAATAAAGTAAGTTTTGGGCTAGAAATACAAAGGTCCTTTAATCTTATCCAAAATCAAAACATTTACAAAATTAGAAAATGACTCCTAGATTAGCTAGTAGTAAATAAAAACGAACAATTCATTCAATATAGGTGAGGTCCTATAACTTACATAGAAATTACAACTCTATTTTATCACTTAACCCCTTGCTTCCAGTAAGTTCTAATTTATTGCAGTTATGTATTTACTTATGGGGAAGTTTGGGTGAAACTCAGTATTGTGTGCTTCAACAAAAATAATTTTTTTGTAGGAACGTGGCATTTCGCTTGCTCCTACAATTGATGGCAGTCAATATTACAGTCACGAAGGTCAAAAACTACCAATATTTTACTGCCCTTTAAACAGAATCATTTTTGTTAATTGGCTCCGAACTGGATTGTCCTGTTGTGATCGAGATTTTACAATAAAATGGATTCTGATATTTAAGTATTTTGTGCATACAGCTTTTATTAAAAAATATATATGATTTACATCATTTTCTAATACGTGACGTTCTAAGCAGCTGAAAATAGGGGTGCCTAGAAAACTTGATATTATTTTGCTTATCAGCAAAGGTACAAAATGTTTGGTGTGAATACAATTTTCATTAACTCTCAGAAAATGTTCCGATTTCAAACATATCTTGATAACATCATTTGATGGGTAAGTCAGACCGCCGTGGCTTTTAAATTCAATTAGGGAATTGAGAAACCGATCTCTAGTACCAATTAATGCTGTGACACATGTTTCACATTTTATTGTTTTTTGTAATTGGTGCGAAACATAACCAGCAATATATTGCACAATTTGGGATGAACATTCACTTATCACAGGTGCATTCATGATGTAGTCATGATCCTTCCAAATAGTTTCTAGATCATCAGAAGGCTCATTTATGTCTATTAAACTATGGTTAGATAAACTACTATTAATTACATCTTCAGACCTTACATTTTTTGTAGAACTACTTAGAATAGGGATTTGATCTAATGGAATACAGTTACCCATACCGCCCTCTCTAATTTCTGCTCGAACCAGAAGCCTTTTGTAAGCAGCTAGAAACTGTCGAGCGGTTGGGTTATTATTCCAGCCACCTCTTGATCTAATTGACGAAAAGAATAATTCTAAATGATCTTGACTAATCTTATACAACGGAAGGTACAGTAATGTTTTTCTCTCAGAAACAAGTTCTTTGTACAATCCTAAAGAACTTGATAATGAAATTATTAATCCAATAAACCCAGTTTTTCTGTTAGACATGATTACTTGCTCATTATTAGATAATTTCAACTTTGAAAGATAAAAAATTGCACTATTGATAAATTCCGCAGATCGATCTATATTTTTTTGACATAATGCTTTTTTATAACCTGGTGCTACTAGGGTTCTGCTGTTTAAAATATCGAAAATGCTATTTACAATTCTAATAAATTTAACTGTTGCCTGACTACCTTTAAAATCCTCAAGATTCAGCTTTTTTTCGCAATACTCAATAGCATCGGCTACTGATGCACTAAGTAACTGAACTGCAAGCCGAACCTTCATTTTTTGTTTGAAAAAAATAATATGAGCGCGACGTAACTTATTCCCTAAATGTAAGCCCTCGCTAGTTTGCAGCTTCTCTAGAAGCGCTATGTATTTCCATTGAATAAAATTGTTATCACAATCAATTAGGATTTTCTTTTCACCAAATGCATTGCGAACAAGTTTTATCATATGACATGGATCATAAAAAATATATCGTTGACATAATTCTCAAACCTCGTAAGTCGATTTTTTTGCAAATTGGGTTTTTTACGCCAAACTAATCCTCGTATGTTTCTACGTTATATTACCAAAACTCGTATGAAACAATAAATGTTGTGACCATGAAAACCTCTACAAACCAAACCTCGTAAATATTATTGTTCTCAAACGACAATCCAAACCTCATATGTAGACATACATGACACGTGCTTTTGCGCGCGGTATAGAATAGGACATTCTTGAACCTCGTATGTCTGTTTGTTTACATTCGTTCTTAAGTTGTGTGCTGCTCTTGATTGTTTGTCTGCTAATTTTATTAATTAAATTGTGCTAAAATGTCGAAGAGAGGTTACAAAATGGTAGAAATGGTTAAAAATAAATCAGAGACTGGAACTACTGCAGTGGAGTGTAAAATATTACCCCAAACAGGTAGGTGCATTAGCTTAGCCTTACTTTGTACCTAATGAAATTGAACCCTGTTTAGTTTACCAATATTTTCAAGAGATTAGCATTTGTGGCATACCTAAATATTTCATTTGCTAATATTTTCATAACAAAAACTACTAGGTATAATAGTGAAATTAATAAAACTTCAGATGCAGGTCATCAATGACACCAGGTACATTTTATAATATAATTATGTGATTTGCTGGTGGCCACATTATGACGTGCACCTGAAGTTTTATTAATTTCACAATGGTTATACTAGCTATATACGAGTTTTTAAAACTTCTTTCAATAATAGGTAGCAGATGTTTTAATAATTTTTTAGGTATATGTGCAAGCTGTTTTCTTTGTAAAACAATGTTTTATTTAAATCAGTGACGTAGGTCATTTACTAAAAAAGTTAATTAAAATTTATTTAATTTTTAGGATTGGAAAAACAGAATACATCTAAGCCTAGTATAACTGAGTCGAAACAAGTAAAATCACCCCAATTTGTACTAACAGAATTGACACCTGAAATATGTAAGTTCAAATATTTCATCTTAATTTATATTCCTGGCAAAATTTTGCGTACGCTTGTGTTTGTTTTCTATGTTTTGCTTCCACATTCTATGAAGCATTTAATTTACCTATAAAATATTACCTTGTCCCTTTTTTACCTATAGTTTCCTAGATTTAGAGTTTTCTGTTACTAAATCTTTTTTCATGGTCACGTACGTAAACTCTAATAATAATAATAAAATAACTAATAATTATGGCCTACAATATGAACAGAAACGTGTCTTCTATATCGTATCAAACAGAACAGCTCCATAATGACAAAGTTTGTTCTTAATGTGTAATTTTTTTTAGGGCTCGAAACAACTGATCCTGTGACAAATAATGCAACAGGAAATAATATAATCATCGAGTGTCCGGAAGATATTGCTGAGGAACTTGGCATAAGCGGCGGTGATGATGAGCCTTTATCACTTCAAGCAAAGCATTCAGAGAATTTTGAAGGTGTACTAGAGCAATCGAATAATATTCTAGGAACTGCTAATGCTGAAGGTCAGTATACAAATCAGGATGCAGATGATGGAAATTCTTCGCACTCTAACGAAAGTAAAGGGTCGGGCAAACTTTCTGAGCCATCCAATCATAGCAACAGCTCAAGCTCCGACGAAAAAATAGAAATAGCTCCGAATACTGAGATTAATAGAGAAGAACCAAAGCGAAAACGTTCTTTAAAGGGACAGGTTGATGGCTCATCATGGAAAAAAAATATCAATATTGCAAAAAGACGAAAAGGGGAAGAATATGAAGGTCGGAAACTGAGTGAGGGAAAAACCGTACCTATTTTAAAGAAAAAAAGACAGCTTGGGCAAGCATGTTCTAGCAAGTTGTGCTCCAAGGCCCAAAGTAGATACTGTAATGAATTTACTCAGGAGGATCGCTTAAAAATATTCGAAAACTTTTGGGAAAATATGGATTGGGGCCAAAAAAAAATATTTGTTTCAGGACTGATAGATGTATGTCCACCAAAATCAAGAAAAAAGAATTCCAGCTGTACGGTCCCAAAAAAAACTGTGACTTTAAACTATCACTTGAAAAAAGATAACAAAAGATTAAGTGTATGCAAATTGATGTTTTTGAACACATTAGGAATTGGGGAATGGTCTGCTAGAGAATGGGCTTTAAAAGGGCAACATAAGTCTTCTCTTAATGTCAAAAAATGCAAAGTTCCGCTAAAACCTAAAGGAAATGAACATTTGGAGTCATTTTTAAACGAGCTTCCGAAGATACCTTCGCATTACTGCAGGGCTCAATCTAGCAAGCTATATTTGGAGCCTATTTTTAAATCCCAAAAAGAAGTGTTTGATGTATACGTTGAAAACTGCTCTGAATCCAAAATAAAGCCATTATCCCTCACTCAGTTTAAAAAATTCTTCAGGCAGATGAACATTGGTTTATTTCAACCTAAAAAGGATCAATGCGATCTGTGTTGCATGCACGAAGTCAACAATATAAGTGAAGAGAAATGGTTAGAACATCAACAGATGAAGGAAGACGCGAGAAGAGAAATGAAGGCAGATACAGAAAGAGCTAAATTGGATAAAAGTTTGATGATGATTACAATGGACCTACAGGCGGTTCTTCTGTGTCCACTTTTGAAAGCCTCAGCCATATACCGTAAAAAGAAATTAATATTTCATAATTTTACATTGTTTAATAATGTCACACACGAAGTTACCTGCTACGTCTGGCATGAGGGTGAGGGAAATATTACAGCTAATGAATTTTCCTCGTGCATCGTAGACTATATAGAAAAACATTGTAATGAAAAGCTAAAGGAAATAATTTTATGGAGCGACGGTTGCACCTACCAAAATAGGAACTGTATTTTATCGAACGCACTACTACAATGTTCAGCGTTAAAAAATGTGTGTATTATTCAAAAGATTCTAGAGAAGGGTCATACACAAATGAGTTGTGATTCAGTGCATAGTGTGATAGAAAGGAAAATCAAGAATAGAATTATAAGCGTGCCAGCTGATTACGTAAATATAATTGAAACAGCACGAAAAAATCCTATGCCCTACAATGTAATTTATTTAGATCACACTTTTTTTAAGGCATACTCTAATTTGAAGTATTATAGTTCTATTCGTCCTGGAAAAAAGGCAGGAGATCCAGTTGTTACGGATTTGAGAGCCCTTAAGTATAATGGATCAGACCTTACCATTGAATATAAATTTAAAATGACAGATGCCTGGCAGTCTATCCTCCAACGACCCGGAAAATTTTCAGCCGAGAAGCCGGTTGGTTTATACAATTCTGCTCCAGGTATTCAAAAGGACAAGTATGACCACTTGCAGGAACTAACCAAAGTTCTTAAATCCGACTACCATTTGTTTTACAAAAATTTAAAGTATTATTGATTTTCTTTGTATTGTTTTTGTTTAGTTTAAAAATAAAATGTATTGCAATAGAGCCTTTGTTTTACAAAAATTTAATATTATTTATTTGCTTTGTGTAGTTTATGTTTAGTTTGAAAATAAAATGCTTCGTTCAATGGAGTCCTTGTTTTAGTAGCCTCACAAACCTCGTAAGTACAACTAATTGATAAAAGCCAAACCTCGTAAGTTACATTTTTCTTTATAATTCTGTAATAGTAATCCCAAAAAACAAAAATGTATAAGGGTTTGATTATTATATTTATTATTTTTAAGATATAGTAATAAAATTTTTATTTTACTCAAAAAAATATAAAATATAACGTTTTTTTGCTCTCCTGAAAAATATCGTGTTAGCACATACGAGGTATGAGAATTATGTCAACGATATACATTGTGATCTGTAACTCTGAAACTTGTCTGTATATTTGAAATGTTAAATAAGAATCCAAAGTTATGAAACATAGCGGTATTAGATGGAGCACCATCGAATGTGATTGACATAACTTTGGCTCCCGTATCTTCAATCAGATGGATGCATTGAGATACAATTGAATGTTTTTGACTGCCATTCAAAGAATCTGTAAGAAAGTAACCGACAGGTAATTTCCAAGTTCCATTGATGCAAACCAACATTATAACAAAAGCTTCTTTGGCTAAAGCATTAGAGTCATCGTTTAAATTTGTACCACAGTTCACATAACCATGGAATTTTTTTCCATCCCATTCTAAATGTTTCCGTATGGCTATTTCATCGATAATTAATGAACAAATTATTGGTCTGTCAGATGATTGAACCTTATTTCTTAAGGTATTTATTGATTCCTTGGTAAAACCAGGCTCAGCATCCACATTCTGAAACCATTTAGCAATAGTTTTGCTATGCGGGAGACAAGTGTCAAAAACATCTCTCACATAGTTGTATGCCTTTGGTGAAAAAAAATTTAATGTCAGGGCAAATTTCCTAAGTTCAGGTGAATATTGAACATTTCTCCCCATTTTTCTGTTCAATATTTCTATGTTAACCTTGCTCATATTTTGAACTAAAACTAAATTTTCTTGAGATAGTAAATTTTGTCGCTCTAATTCCTCAGCAATTATTTTTAAAGAGGCTACTTTTTTGTGTGCTCTTTTCAGTGATTGACCAAGGGCACGGATTTTTTTCGTTTTTTCCTTATTCTTATCTTTTTGCAGCAGCAGTTCTCTTCTAAGTTTCTTTTTCCGGGGAGAGTCGTCCTGTGCAGCCAGAGCTGAGGTTGATGGCGATGGTTCTGGATGAACATCACGTTCACGGGGTCTTTTTCTTTCTTTTGCCTAAAATAACAGAGCTGTATATTAGACAATGTTTGAAACATTATTTCCGAAAGAAAGACAGAGTGACTGAATCTTATAGGAAAAGTGACAGTAACATTTTGTTTTGATTTCGTATCGAGTAAACACACCTAAATATAGTTGTTTAATAATGTAACTGTAACACAAGAAATTATTACATTTTTGAGGTTAGCTGCCTTTTGATTTTCATAGCTATCAATTTTTAAATGGTTATTCAGCCATTCGTAATCGTATTTCTCCTTACTTTATTGCACTGTTTATTTTGGAAACGTCATCACTAATACTCAAATATAAAACCAAATTTGAGACCATAAATATAGAATATAGGCATAAGGCATAAGAATGCTTTTAAACTAATATCACACCCAAATCATAACTCATTAATGATCCAATTATATACAATGGAGTGAAGATTTATAACAAACTTCCTCCTCACAGGTTTTAGTGAATATCCCAAAAGTTTTGTTTGTTATTATATAGCTTTGTCAATAAGAATCTTGTAAATTCTTAGACTATAAAGTATATCGATCTATCTATCTATCCATCTATCCATCTATCCAACTATCCATCTATCCATCTATCCATCTATCCATCTATCCATCTATCCATCTATCCATCTATCCATCTATCCATCTATCCATCTATCCATCTATCATAATCCTAGAATGTTTATTATTTTAATATTGATTAAGCGTAGACAATGTAAGCTAGGAATTATAACTTACAATTTTTGGACGTAAGTATTCCGGAAGCTCGTCAAATATGGTGGGGACTGCTCCTTTCAGAAGATATACTTTTTGATTTGTTTGATGAAGGAAATTCTGTTCAAAATGCTTAGAACAAAGCCTATCGTTGCTTGTAGGCTTCCAACCTTCGATCCTCATATTTTTGATCCATAAATCATGTCTAGGAAGATCTTTAGGAAACCTGTCGAGGAAGAAAGAAAATTAATTTTATTATTCATACAACTACAAATAAAGGCCACCCTTGAAATGCACACCTTGTATAAGGGTATTGGTATATTATATATTACAATGCAAAGTCATATTTCTATTCAAAATGTAAGCTATAATAGATACGCCACTGGAAAACTGATTGTATTTGAACCAAAAAATCCCTTAAAAACATAATTTTTAGACTTTACGTGCTCAAAAACATTATGATTCGCATGTTAGTGGTACATTCCAAATTATATTTCGGATACACATATATCTTTGAACTAGATATCGAGATATTTGCATGAATTTCGGATACACCAAAAAAATAAGATCATAAATTTACCTGTGAAAAGTGATTCCTGGCTCCTTCCTGCTGCTGTGGCTTTTACAACGGTAAGCTGCACACCCCACCATTACGCTCACCACAATATTTCACAATTATTGGTCTTAAAAACGTTAAATATCGCAAAAAACACCACCTTGACACTACCGTCAGTTTTCCACCAGCATTTTGACAGCTATTCATTTTCGGTATCAGCCACAAAACAGGTACGTATCAGCTAATCCATATAGCATCAAATGGGCGTGCGGTATCCCCTCTCTTTCCTTATCTAAGGAAATGTTAGAATGTCAATTTAGAATGTCAATGGTGTCAGTGGATGGAGGTTGGAGCACCGTGGAGAGAGCGGTGCGGTGGTGACAGGACTGACAGGTGGTGACGAGTAAAGCTAAATTCAGATGCATACGACATCCGACAATACGACGGTACGAAACTGTTAATATTCAAAATGATGTCAAATCAAAATATTTCAACCAATAGGAACAGTTTCGTACCGTCGTATCGTCGGATGTCGTATGCATCTGAATTTAGCTTTACACACAGGTGTCAGGTACTGTTCTCACATCTGTGCTCTGTGTTCCTGTAAGATGATTTCGGTCATGGCCGACTCTACTCACTATGCCGAAGCATTGAAATATGGCAACACTGAATAGCGGGCCGAGCTGGGCCAAGCTTTTATTTGTTTTTAAGTCATTCGTGTAATCTTCCAGAGTAAAAAAGAAGATTGGAAGGTGATTTTTTATGTGTTTCTAATTATTTACCTGCACAAACGAAACTATAAAGATAAAAAGATGCCAGGTTGCACTAGCAATTGTGCTTCCAATAAAGGACATAAAAAGAAGTGGGTGAAAGGTACTTCTCGTAACGGCTGGTTATATTTATATGAATGAAGGCAATAATTTACAAACATTTTCAAGGATAAGTTCTTGCATGGCCGACCCTACACTAGGCCGGAGCCTTAGATGTGGCAACGTGGCTTAGCTGTCAAATAGTTGGCCTATAGTTTCAGAATAATTATTACATTTTATATGTATCAGAGTTCATCTGGGTTAATAAATTAAGAAAAATACATTTTAGAACTACTACTACTAATACCACTTACATCTGACGTCTATTTCTTCACAGTCAGACACTACAAAATAAAAATAAACGCAACCTGTTTCCTGCTGCCACTTCCACTTCCACTTAAATGAACACTCAATTTATTTTGTAAATTGTCACTTGAGCTAGAAAAATTCACTATTAGGTCACTGTGAAGCCATTCTTGCTGGTCTTGATTCCCTTTCACTATCAAATCTTTTCGTAGGTATGCCCCAGATGCATGCCCAGATGAGTTCTATTAACTGTATTTTTCTGTGATATTTGGGAGGTCCAGAAAACATTATAGGTACCACATTGTGCTTTAAAATAGGTCTTATCCTTTGAAATGTTTGTGATGTATTGTCTTTATTCTTATAAATATAACCAGCCCTTCCGAGGAATACCTTTCACCCACTTCTGTTTATGTCCCTTATTGGTCGCACAATTGCTAGTGCAACCTGGTACTATACACACTTTGCAGGCAGCATCTTTTTATCTTTATAGTTTCATTTGTGCAGGTAAATAAGTAGAAACACATTAAAAATCACCTTGCAACGTTCTTTTTACTCTGGAGTAAGGTTATGTTGGGCCATGGTTTGGTATGTCCTCTACTGGGTTTTTTTTCTCTCTGGGAGCCGTCAGTACTTACGCCTTTAAGGCCTATTGTACTATAACTTCCCAGATGGGGGACGGTGCACGGCCAGCACCGTTGGAATGATACCATCATCCCGGACGGTCCGACGGGGGTCCCCCGTCCGGGCCTTCCGGTCTATTATCCAAAGTGATGGCCGCGTAAGATGCCCCGCTCAGCGCTCGTGTGGGCGACACCGACAGCCAGTCCAAACTGTTGTCTCCCTGGTGCAATTCAGTCAACCACCCAAGCGCTAACCGCGCACAAGGCTGCTGCTGCCCCACTATCGAAGGCAGACGCTGTTCACCGCGCAGCCACGTGGGTCCCCCCCTCTACTGGGCTGCAACCTGGTACTACACGCTTTGCAGGCATCTTGTTATCTTTATAGTTTCGTTTGTGCAGGTAAATAAGTAGAAACACATTAAAAATCACCTTGCAACGTTCTTTTTAGTCTGGAATAAGATTATGTTGGGCCATGGTTTGGTATGTCCTTTACTGGGCTGCAACCTGGTACTACACGCTTTGCAGGCATCTTGTTATCTTTATAGTTTCGTTTGTGCAGGTAAATAATTAGAAACACATTAATAATCACCTTCCAACCATATTTTCTGCTCTGGAAGAATACACATGACATAACCACAAATAAAAACTCGGCCCGCTGATTCAGTGTTGCCATATTTCATGCTCCGGCCTAGTGAGTATGTCGGCCATGGTTCTTGTCATTCATGGCTGACTCTACACTAGGCCGGAGCCTTAGATGTGGCAACGTGGCTTAGTTGTCAAATAGTTGGCCTATAGTTTCAGAATAATTATTACATTTTATATGTATTAGAGTTCATCTGGGTTAATAAATTAAGAAAAATACTTCTTAGAACTACTACTACTAATACCACTTACATCTGATGTCTGGTTCATCACAGTCAGACACTACAAAATAAAAATAAGCGCAACCTGTTTCCTGCTGCCACTTCCACTTCCACTTAAATGAACACTCAATTTACTTTGTAAATTGTCACTTCAGCTAGAAAAGTTCACTATTAGGTCAGTGTGAAGCCATTCTTGCTGGTCTTGATTCCCTTTCACTATCAAATCTTTTCGTAGGTATGCCCCAGATGCATGCCCAGATGAGTTCTATTAACTGTATTTTCCTGTGATATTTGGGAGGTCCAGAAAACATTATAGGTACCACATTGTGCTTTAAAATAGGTCTTATCCTTTGAAATGTTTGTAAATTATTGTCTTTATCCTTATAAATATAACCAGCCCTTCCGAGGAATACCTTTCACCCACTTCTGTTTATGTCCCTTATTGGACGCACAGTTGCTAGTGCAACCTGGTACTACACACTTTGCAGGCATCTTTTTATCTTTATAGTTTCATTTGTGCAGGTAAATAAGTAGAAACACATTAAAAATCACCTTGCAACGTTCTTTTTACTCTGGAATAAGGTTATGTTGGGCCATGGTTTGGTATGTCCTCTACTGGGCTGTAACCTGGTACTACACACTTTGCAGGCATCTTTTTATCTTTATAGATTCGTTTGTGCAGGTAAATAATTAGAAACACATTAATAATCACCTTCCAACCATATTTTCTGCTCTGGAAGAATACACATGACATAACAACAAATAACAACTCGGCCCGCTGATTCAGTGTTGCCATATTTCGTGCTCCGGCCTAGTGAGTAAAGTCACCGTACATTAACAAAGACAAGTAGGGTCACTCTAAGCCACGCCCCCAATGTGGCTTTTCCATCTCTGTTCTCTGATACTACACAAACTGGCGGATCAATGGCAGATTCTGGCACCCGCAGATCTCGAGCAGTAGCCGAACGGTGCCGAACGCTAACAGCTGTGGCTTACAGGGTCAGGTCAGTCCGCCTAACACCACCTAACACGGGACGGTGCACGGGATACAATCGTCGACCGTCGGCGTCGAGAATATCGAGCAGTCGGATCCTCCGTAGGTAGACGAGTCCGAGTCCGCACGAACACAACCGCTCTCACATCGAGGCGGCTCGCATTTGTGAGACTCGCATCAAAGTCGGCAGGGCGAGTGACCCTACTGGTCTTTGTTAATGTACGGTGGTAAAGTCGACCATGTGTCATTACAAAAATTATAGGTAAAATTATTAGTATATTAAATACATACAGCTTATAGTTGGTAGGCGTAACCCTTCCATTAGAGTGTAGGTATACAGCTCAAATTACAGTCCTTATTCACAATAGGTATTGTTAAAATTTTGATTTCAGGCCAATAGGTATAAAAGTAAGTTTTTGGGCAATTGCACAACGCAGCTTTAATGGAAATTACAAAAGAATACATCAATATACATATAGATGAGACTGTGTACGTGTACATTTTTGTACTGTTACTAGTGGAATTTTTCACCATTCTTATTTTTTCAAAAAGTATCTTTCTTAATTTATCAACCGAGATGAACTATAATACATATAAAATGTAATAATTATTCTGAAACTATAAAACAATTTAAACTTTCCGTGGCATGCCCGCGGTTCGGCCCACGGTAACCGGCCCACTATTTGACAGCTAAGCGACCTTGCCACATCTAAGGCTCCGGCCTAGTGTAGAGTCGGCCATGTTTCGGTATGTTTCGGTAGATGATAGGGCTGTTCCAAATTACGGTTCTATCACCGTCCCAGAACTGTTTTCATTATGCCCCGCCCCTTTTACAGTGCTAAAAACGGTGATTGGTTGGTCCACCAGCCTACCAACCAGTCATCGGTTCTAGAATCACAAAATAGGCGGGGCTAAAGAATAAGATTTACCGATAGATGTCACTGCCACACATATTACTTTTTTTTGTTGTCTTTAAGTAAATCAAGATTTTTGGACAAACGTATTCACTTCGAAACAGTCGACCTATACATCGCAGTGGTGTTAAAACAATAGACTGTTTTTGTATTATTAGGAATAAATGCGTAAAAAGGGCACACAGCTCAGGGCATAGATGTCGCTCTGTTATGTTTCTCTCAATTTGATGACAACAGTAAAATTAAGCTGTTCAGGAATAGATGTCACTAGAATACATTTACAGCGCCAACTGTTGGGAATAGCGATAACTAACTCCGATACGAGGGCCAGAAGATAGGTATAAACATTTGTATTTTTATGATTATATCATAATCTTATAGAAATTTTCGAATCGTTTGCTTCTGTTAGGATCTTCACGTTTCCAACAAATTCAAAACATTTGCCATAACCTTACCACATAGGTTGTGGTCAAAGAGATTATAAATTGATATTTAATTTGAGGTATACATATTATATCCTCCGAATCTCCGGACAAAACTCGAACTGCATCACTTTTAAGTATGAAATAGAGTGCGGTAAGGTAAGAGGTAACGTAAGACGTAAGAAAATAAACCTGTGGAATCAGATGAGAGTGTTTATAGTCGTAACGTAAGAGGTAACGCAACACTCTCATCTGATTCCACAGGTTTATTACCTTACGTCTTACGTTACCTCTTACCTTACCGCACTCTATTTAGTCCCTTAGGGATTAACTAGAGTGCGGTAAGGTAAGAGGTAACGTAAGACGTAAGAAAATAAACCTGTGGAATCAGATGAGAGTGTTTATAGTCGTAACGTAAGAGGTAACGCAACACTCTCATCTGATTCCACAGGTTTATTACCTTACGTCTTACGTTACCTCTTACCTTACCGCACTCTATTTAATCCCTAAGGAGTATAAAGCACATTTTTATTTTAATTTAACAGAATCGATGCTTTTTTCTATTGCAAGATGCAAGCATCAGGTAGCAACAGATCTCATCACATATACTGCATCAAACATCCAACATACAACATAGATATCGCATCTATCGGATAGATATCACCCAGAGACTACATATCACCAGTAAATATGTGTTTGATAGGTTAAGGCTCTCTTAATACAGTTTACAGTAGCACTAACAACACTTGATCTTGATCTTGATCATTTGGAAATCACGCGAGCTTTGATTCTTATGATTTTTATTACAAAATTACAAACGATTACAGCAGCAGAGCGATACCTATAAAAAATATACAAGCCAGAAGAGAAAAACAACTTATAATGTCTAGTTTAAGGTATGACTTAACAAACCCAATATTTATATTCTGTATTACAAATAAGATAGGTACTCTATAGGCTTTTTTGACAACGAAGACATATAATGATATATAAACTGTTCAAATGTTTTCTCGATTGAAATAAGCTGTGGTGGGTTGGCTTTTGCTTTTGCTCCTCTTGTTGCTCTGTCTAGCCGGCACAGTTTGGTTGCTGTTAGTGCTGAGCAAGGTGTCTATACTGACTGGCTGATGTTGCATGAAGCCATTGTACGTCATGTCAGCCTTTTCTTCCTCGTCCACGACGTCCACCGATCTTCCGCTTGACTCCGTCGTACTTTCTGGAATTACCTGCGATAAAATGACCAATGTTTAAGATCCAATTTCGGAGGCTGACACATAGATATAGCGTCACAGAATTCTGATCCTTGAAGATATGAGGCATTTACGGAAACTATCATCGAGTTAATCCGATCACAAGGATCACTGATCCTGACGTTCGGAAAGTGATCTAATATCAGTCAGAAATAGGGTAGTACATTCTTGTTCTGATTGTAAGTGATCGCGATTGGGTTATTCAGATCAGTATCTGTTTTTCTTAACCATCTGTATTGTATTTTTAAACCAACATTTTCGCTGCTCGATGTTGGTTTAATCCACGGGACCATATATTCCACCAAACAGCTGATTGGTATATAACTGATCGATCCGGATCCAGATCACTGTTTCCGTAATGGCTACATTTCACAGTCGTCTGAAAATAGGGCCCTAGCAGTGGTCGTCAATTTGGACTAAGTACAAAAGTATATGTTTAGTGGAAATAGAAACGTATTCAAAGGCTGTCTAGAACGAAATTTACAATCTCGCTACTGTTAAAATGAAGAAATTTTTAATAATAATTTGTACGGTTTTTTATCCTTCCTATTTTATACTTTCAATTTTCAAACACGTCTTTAAGGCATGTCCCACATAACAAACATTGTACACACAATGAATATAGTGTCAATGGATATGTATATCTATAAATGGAACAAGAATGTCCAGTGGATGTGAAATAGACATCAAAAAATATACATTTCAGATACGTTTGTCGTGAACTTCCACATCCATGGCATATCCATTAAATGTACATATGTACGCCTAATGTACATGCAATGTATATGTAACATGAACATGTAGGTACATACAGGGTGTCCCACGACGATTAAGACAAGCAATATATCGGAACTGGGCAGTAGTAGCGAATCATAATTTTTGAGGTTTAAATTAGAGCAAATATAGTATATTTTCTTATTATTGTGTCACCCAATGAGGTATTTGTTTTTGGTCACGTGACGTCCGATTCAAAATTTTTAATGGAACACCCTGTACAGTTGTGAGTTTTTGTGTTCCTCCCGATAAAACAATTCCAACAAATCGCACACTTGGGGTCTAAATGATTAATTCAAGAGTTACAGGTACTTAAAGGACTGTACCAATACCATTATGAAACACTACCGAAATAATTTAACTGTAGGGGTACATGTTACAATCAATGGTAGTGGTACCATCCTTTAAGTGTGCGATTTGTTGAAATTGTTTTATCGGGAGGAACACAAAAAGTCACAAATATATAGGGTGTCCCATTGAAAATTTTGAGTCGGATGTCACGACGTCACGTAATCAAAAAGAAATACCTCATTGGGTGACCCAATACTAAAAAAAGATACTATATTTGCTCTAATTTACACCCCCAAAATTATAATTCGCTACTACTGCCCAGCTCCGATATATTGCTTGTCTTAATCGTCGTATGACACGATGTATATTCATAACATATACCATGTATATGCTTACAGTCCAAAGTATATACAATGTACGTACAGTGGATATGTATATCCACAAATGGAGCATTAAAGTCTAATGGACGTAAAATAGTCATAAATAATAAGTTTTATGTAAGTTTGTCGCGAACCTCCACATCCATGGTATATCCATTAAATATACATTTATGTACTTTTAATGCACATGCATAGTATATAAAAGTTCAGTGTAGAGGCAGAAAAATAAACAAACCTTATACTTTCATTATGTATTGCTATTAATTCAATTTCTAGTTACAATAATGATACTACTTGGCAAAATCGATTACTGTGATTGTCATCTCTTTCCTGTTGAAAGGCATGTCTGAAATCACAGAGAAATCATGGTTATAAAATTTTGTAGGTGGTTTGTCCCGCGTACGACTTACCGTCAAACGCTGGATGCGAATGTCATTAGTAGCCAGAAGATAACATTACACTATATTTCACTCGATCAGATAAATCAGGCACAACCAGTACCAGCACACACAAGCTAATTACGGCTAAGGATGCTAACGGCGGAATGGCCAGAAATCAACAATGGCGGCGCATGTTGTCGTTCGCGTAGGCGTATACTACTAGATGTATATGTGATACTTAGACCAACACCTTATGTATATTCACGTATGAATATATTATATAAAAATTCCTAGACCAACATCTTATGTATATTCACATATGAATATACCTAAGTGAATATACACTGTATATTACACTAGTGTATATCATTTTTCATATGTCCATTCAATATCCTATGAATATTCAAAATACACATGTTCAAACTGGAATGTCCAGTGTACATTCTGTAGATGTACATACATATCCATATAGTGTTATGTGGGCTTACAGTTGACGCGTTACAGACGTCCTGGTGTTTATTGGGTCATTAACCAGCGCTTCCAGCTCTGTCAAGCACGCCTTGATTCTTACGAGTACCACCGTACGTTTTCAGATGAAATAGTATACTACTTACTTGTTTCTCCATTGTGCCAAATTTAAAGTAGAACTGGACCTCCTCTTTCAAGCACTCAGCGAATGGTATTTTGGTCCGATGCGATTTTTTAGCTGCATACAAAATTGTTTCTACTATGGCTAGGAAAAATGCAAGGAATCCTCCACCTAGAGTCACCCAGAATACACCTTCAACTCCTTTCAACTCTAAATGAGTTGCTTCTCCAGATTCTTGGTCACCCTGTAACAAAAAATTCAGATATAAAACTATATAGTATCATTCCAAAGAATTAGGTAATAGTCATTATACCAAGATTAAACAGAAAGTGTTGCAACAGTATACACGAAATTAAAGATTGCATCAAAGGACCTTTCAAAGAAAGTCAGATGATTCAGACGATCAAGATTCGCAGGAAATATGGTACAATAGAACAATGAGAAGCTGATACAAATTTCATGCTAATCACCATTGATTACATCTACAAATACATCTATCTATCGATGTAACAGTTATTGAATTTAAAAAGTATGACTGCTATGTTGAACTTGGTCTTCACAATGGTTTAATGTTGTTTGAGGACCAATCTGCACTTTCCGAATAAGATACTTTGAACTCGAATTTTTTAAGAGCGTTGATTCTTACATCCTAATATGTATCTATGCCTAGTAGTCGCTCATATTTGTTGCGGAAGACCCAATATAACGCGTTTCTATGGGAAATGACCTCTAAAGAAACCTGAAGATTTGGAATGTTATATTTGAGGCACATCTTGAAGTTTTCAAAGTAAATGTCAGCACAATTCATTGAAGTAGGTCTTACCGAACATTGTCCACCTCCTTTCCTTTCCTCCCACCATTTCCTTTTAATTTCCCCGATTTTTCCGGAATTCTGCAGCTGTAATATGGCTGTGCTTAGCGTATTTCTGTAGTGAGAATCTGAAAAACATGGTTTTGTTAACTTCAAATCAGATTAAATCCATCGCCCGGCCAATTTTGTCTAGCCCATGCTTCAATAATTATACAAATATACATGTATATCAAAATCAACATTTCGACTGAATAATACTTCTTTCAGGAACTTTCCAAAGCGCCAAGTTACAATATTTAAATGGTCAGGTTAATTTTACAGTTCGCTATGTATAGTTTCAAACAGGCAGTTGGATGTTCCAAAATGTAATTTGAAATAATCAATTTCAAATTACAGTGCGTCAAATGCAATTTCCAATAGTCAACTGTAAATACCAAAGGGTGAGTTGAGATTTCCAAAGCACTATTAAAAATTCAAATGCGTCACTTGTAAGTTACAAAGTATCACTTTTGGAATTTAATCTGCGTAAATTTTACATATACTCAAGAATTTGGGTCAACTTTGGAACAGCTGGAAAATAGCAACAACCCATGAGGCCTCATATCACCCCTCAATACCACTTAATTTTAATCTTAATTTTATCCACTTTTCAAGATGTACCAGCTTTTCCAGGACAAAGAAACGGAATAACGTGTCTTGTTTTAAGTAAGTGCATAAACAAGTATATCTAGACAGGACGGTGTTATTTTCCCTGTACAGTATTTATTTCCACAAAAAAAAAGAATTTCAAGCATGTTAGAGTATTGAATTGACGCCTTAGAAACCACAACAAATGACGCCTGACGAGGTAGAGATGCCAGAATGGTCGCTTACAGACTGCTATCAACTGACAGACATGACAAAAACGAACTAGGGCTAGACTCAACGGGCATTATGAGTGAAATTATAAACTAACCTATATTCGGAATGGTTTTGAACCCCATGGTTCCCCAAGCACCCACGGAAAGATCTTATGACTGCATGTTCCCAGGAAAAGACGATTGGACGCAGAGTGACAGTTTCATGTCACTCTCCGATCTTGCACTATTCACAGATGGCACCAAGTCAGAAATGGGGACAAGAGCGGGAGTAGCTGGTACTTATCCAACAGTTGAAAACGCAGTAAGCCTTCGGAAGTATACCACAACTTTCCAAGCATAAATGATAGCCGTAGAGATATAGTTGGGACCCAGGGAGCTGAACATAAGACCCCTGATAAAAAATATATCTATAAAAATCATTTCAAATAGCCAGGCTGCCCTGAAAGCACTGAGTTCCAAACGGGTTGACCCAAGACTCGTATGGAACTGCATACATCTCACCAAAGAACTTGTAACAAGGAACAAAGTAACTTTGATTTGGGCTCCAGGTCATAGCTGAGTGGAAGCAATGTATTGGCCGGCACAATAGAAGGAGGAGGAACCGAATCTGTGTTCATAGGACTGTTGACGGGACATTGTCGTCTGAGGAACCACTTGCGGAAGTTAAACAAACAACGAACTATTGTTTTTGCTATGTGGAGGACAAAACAGCGGAACACGAACACATATTGTGCTCTTGCTGTCCAGCAATGGAATGAGCTAAGTTTCAGACCTTCGGATTCACTCAAGTGCCAAGTGGAACGTACTGGCTTCAAGGAACCTAACCTAATTGACGTCTCAGAGACTTGATTTGATTCTGTTTAAAATTATTATGATCATTGATATTCAGTTGATTAATTGACACTTTAATTGACGCATTATAATTAAAAATTGGTTATTTGGCACTATATTAAATTTGACAGTTTAGAAAATTCACGTGACTATTTGAAACTGAAACTTATGATTTGGACGTTACAACTGACTATTTGAAATTATAATTGACGCTTTAGAAATCTAAGTTTAACCTTTAGAACCTACTACCGGAAAAGGTGTAGAGCAAAAACCAAGCTCTTAAGAATAGTACTCTGCTTAATCATTTCATTACCTTTTTTATCCTTATAGCGCTATAACGTACACGTACACACAAATACGAGTTGAACTTGAATAAATCAGGTTGGTGAAGAATTATTAGAATGTGCAGCGTTTAGGACTATTGCTTTAAAAGTTAATATTGACTAAAATGATGTCTTGATCCAACAAAACAGTAAGAATGTTTACTAACTTTTCCTCATTGCGATTCCGTATCCTTTCTCGTCCAATTTATCTCCAACTTGATTCAGCTCACATTTTCGTTGCACTTCGTACTCAATGGAAGTTGATTCCATGAAAAATGCGTATTGCTCGTTTCTGGCTTTTTCTACACCCAGCTTGTTTTCAGTTACCATGACCTCGTCAACATTGGACTCCATAAATGCCCAAGCCTTTGCGAAGTCGCTGTTTTCATCCTGTTTAGCCTTATCCTACAATTTTTTATCATTTTTCGTTTATAATAAGTAGCTTAGATCAGAACTAAGACTTATAAATAATATCATCTAGTACGCAGTGAGAAAGAAAGTAGTGGCAGATAATTCGATAAGTACAAAAAAACTATTCATATCCGGTAATAAGTCTGAGAAGTATCCACGATTGCCATTTTTCGTGCGAGTAACCTCAACATCTTGATGCAGTGAAACTATTCGGAGTTCGGATTCAGTTTTGATGTAAAAAATATGTACTACTATTACATGTGTAGCAAATTGATATTTGCCACACATGTAGCCCTCTTGATTAGCGTTATTAGCAGATGCTTTTTCTGTTAGTTGTATTTTTCTATTTATACTGTATGGAATCTACAGGGAGTTGAAGAAGAAACTTGCAATTAAGTTCAAAAACTTCTTTTCCAGATCATACTCGTATATCAAGTTTTACAGAATGCAGGGTCCATCGTAACAAGCTTTGGATTATAAACAGATCACATTTCGTAAGGACCCAGCGAATTATTTGGGCAGTAAAACTTTAATGCCTGAATTGTGTCGACTTTTGAAGCAATACTTAGTACTCACTCTAAAAAAATTGGCAGTAGCTCCTCCTTTTTTGGCACCATACTTTATCTTCTTCGCTTCGGCATTGTTGACAAGTTCATGGAAATTACTGAAATGCGGATCTGGATTTTCAGTGGTGAGGAATGCAGCTAAATTTGCAGTATATGAAGACACCATTAATAATGTGAAAAACCACCACATTCCTGCTACCATCCTAGTTGGAGGAGATCTACAAAAATTGTTTACGTAAAACATATTGATCTATATTTATATACAGGGTGGGCCAATAGTGCGTGGACGGAGGATTGTGGGCTTACTAAAAAATATTTCAAAAATCTGTCACTTGATCATGGTAGGGACCCATGAGGGCTATAACGTAAAAATATTTTCACTTAAATTTTGACGTTTATACAGGGTGATTCATATCAAACATACATTTTTTTTAATGGAACTCCCTATATATTATTGCATATTTGGATTCCTTGGTCAATTCTAGTGTGACTTTATGTATCACACATGGAACTTTAAACGAGCCGTTTAGGCGCAAATCACCATTTTCGGTATAAGTAGGTATCAGAAAAAAATTGAATATCGCAGCGATTATAAAACTTAGAAGGCCGTGACTTTGCGGTCCGACTAAGCATGAAATGCGTCACCTTAGGTCAAACGGCTAAATTTGAATTCTTTTTGTACTTGGACAAATCAGTAGATTAATTAAGAAAACTTCAATCACAGATAACTTGATTTTTTCAAATGGGAATGCCTATTTTGGTTTAAAGAATCAAATATAAAATTTGATTACCTTTCTAACGATATAGCATTCTCGATAGCAATCTTTTTTGGTTCTCATTTTATTTCAAATTTTCAGTCAAATCGGTGTTTTTCAATTTTCCTGCGTGCAAGCAACCTAGCAAGCCATGAAAAATAAACAAAAGCTCGTTAATATTGAAGAAACCAACTAACTTAGTAGAAAGATGCAAACTAACCAGAGCAAAGGGGTAAGATTATGAAAATTTCTTACAACATATTAGCTCTAACCGGATACAACAGCGGCAAGATATCCAATGTCAATGAGTGGCTGGGGCTGACAACTTTCCAAAATGATTAAAAATTTTGAAACAAAAGGGAAAATTGCCAGCGATTTTTGCTCCAGTCTAACATGTTTAGAATGAAATTTCACATTTAATGGGATAAAAAAATTAGTCATTTCCATTTAGTTAAGTCAAAAGTGAAGATATCTCCAACTGGAGCATTCTGAACATCTATTGAAATAATTGCTAGAATTTTTTAATTACGCTATGTTGTAATTGTGTTTATTTCATGTAGTTTTCTGCAAACTAAATCATGTTTTACAATTCAAACAGACTGCAATTCAAGTTTCATTTTCCGCGATTTTGCTAATAAGTAGAAGTACCTACTGAAGAATTTGAAGGGTTCCAGTCAGAGGTATCATTACTTTCGACTTACGGAAATGGCTACTTTTTTATAGCATTAAATATGAACATTTATTCAGAAGACATAGATATTCTACTGCCAGCAACAATCACTAGTAGTTTTCCTTTGATTAAATATTTTTTTACTGACCTTGGAAGTTGGCTAATAGCTGGTAGGCTGTGAAAATGAGCGTTCTTGTTACCGCTATTGTTTCTGGTTAGAGCTAATGTGTTGTAAGGAATATTCATAATCTTGCCTTGTTGCTCTAGTTAGTTTGCATCTTTCTACTAAGTTTGTTGGTTTCTTCCATATTAACGAGCTTTTGTTTATTTTTCATGGCCTGCTAGATTGCTTGCATGCAGAAAAATTGAAAAACACCGATTTGGCTGAAAATTTGAAACAAAATGGAAACCAAAAAAGATTGATATCGAGGACGCATATCGTTAGAAAGGTAATCAAATTTTACATTTGATTCTTTAAACCAAAATAGGCATTCCTATTTGAAAAAATCAAGTTATCTGTGATTGAAATTTCCTTAATTAATCTACTAATTTCTCCAAGTACACAAAGAATTCAAATTTAGCCATCTGACCTAAGGTGACGCATTTCATGCTTAGTCATACCGTAAAGTCACGGCCTTCTAAGTTTCATAATCGCTGCGATATTCAATTTTTTTCTGATACCTACTTATACCAAAAATGGTGATTTGCGCCTAAACGGTTAGTTTAAAGTTCCAAGTGTGATACATAAAGTCACACTAGAATTGACCAAGGAATCCAAATATGCAATAATATATAGGGGGTTCCATTAAAAAAATGTAGGTTTGATATGAATCACCCTGTATAAATGTCAAAATTTGAGTGAAAATATTTTTACGTTATAGCCCTTAAGGGTCCCTACCACGATCAAGTAACAGATTTTTGAAACAGTTTTTAGTAATCCCACAATCCTCCGTCCACGCACTATTGGCCCACCCTGTATATGTGTATTATATTTAAGAGACATACTCTTCCTGTGTGTCGTCGCAAATAATGCCTATATAATCTCTACAAATTTACAAAATCAATGTCGCACAAAAACCTATACTTGCATGCTTATTTACTCCTTCAGCACGGCGGTCTCGTTTTTTTGCTTGCTCATGCTAGCTATGATTCTTTTCTAAGCAGTTTTAACATGCTGTTATATGCCAATTTACCGCAAATAATTTTTTACTAAAAAAAAATTGATTAGACCGAGGGGTAAAAAGCTGTGGATTTCTGGTGTACACGCTTGTGGATTTCTATGGATTTCCGTGGATTTCCGTGGATTTCCGAGGATTTCCGTGGATTTCAGTGGATTTCCGTAGATTTCCGTGGATTTCCATGGATGTCCGTGGATTTCTGTGGGTTTACTGTGCCAGTACGCATGCGCAAACACGGATGTCTCGGCTGAAACCATCTTGATTTCAGTTACCTGAATTAACAAATTGATGATTTGTTACAAGTAAACCAGTGAAAACATCAAGAACTTCTAGTCATGGTTCTTTTAAACGTAAAACAAGTAAGGCGCGAAGGCGCACATACTCGTACATTCTTAAGAAAAATGAAGCGAAGTTGATTGACGCAGTATTTCCCACATACGTATTAGGGTGATACCAGTATATTATTTTCCCATAGCATATCATCCCCTTGCAACCAAATCATCGGCCGCCCGAGCAGAAAGAAGTTTGTCATGCCGCTAGGTCTTTCTTTCACAGGTCAATGAGTTTTCCAACCCTCCAACCCCAACCGTCCCAATTTCACCCCCAGCCAAAAAAAGTAGAAAATAGTCAGAAACCCCTACGGCGCCTAAATACGAAGTTTGGGCTATTTTTATATTTTTAGTTTTTAACTTGCCAATCAAATAAGGGGCAAGTAATTAGAATCGACCCGTTTTCGCAAATTTTACCGAAATCAACGTGCGAAGTGTGTCCTTTCCAAAGTGACCACCCCCCACCTTTAAATCATAGATTTGCACCAAAAGAACAAACACCCCTTTATGACAGTTAAATATGAAATTATTTGGACTATTTTTGTGACAGTTACTGCCATTTCAAAGTTCGAAAATTTGCTACTTCTTTGGATCATTATTCCGCCATTTTGAAAATTTTGCGGCATGCGCGGTAGCGTTTTCGACATAGCAAAACATGTGGTACCCCACCCCACCCCTTTTTTAATCTCGCAGCGGGACCAAAAACTATATTTTGTGTTTATAATGATAACGTTTATATAGTGACCAAGTTTGGAGAAAATCGGAAAGTTTTAGTGTTTTCATGTCAGTCTGTGTCTGTACGTCCCTGATTTCGTTCTCCAATGATTACTCAAAAACGCCTCAAGCGACTGCTCCCAAATTTGGCCAACTCAAATTAAAATAGAGGTCCTTTCGAGTTGAAAAGGTCTTGGTACCGATCGGTCAATTTGTAATGGAAATGTTAATTTTTTCTGAAATGGAAGCTAAAAAAATTAAATAAATTGAAATACTCAAATGTCATTAACTGCTGTATTTGTGCACTGAATTGTTTGATATTAGGGAGTCGTAAATAACTTAAAGATGTCTACCTCAAAATAATATTACTATTCGTATTACTATTCGATTGGACTCTTAAGGTTTAAAGGGAGTGGGGTTGTTCAAAAAAACGTCATATTGGTACCTTGGTACATATGACCGCACAAGTCAGAAGACGACGTGTTTTTATACAAAAAACGACAATCACATGTCGTTTTTCCCGAAGTAGCGCGTAAAAAAATAAATAGGGTGAAATTTACAAATGTCAATAACTGTTGTAACAAGGTTATGGTAAAACAAGGACGGGGGATAAACAACAACCACTTGAGTCAGGGAAGTTCCTAGAACGAACTCAACTCGTTCAACGTCCACATATTTTTTATTATGGCTACGCTGCCACTGCCACGGTATCTAAAAATCATAAACGTTTTCCATCCTCGCCATGGTAGTAATACTGTGTAAACATTTCATTAAAATTGATCTAATAGTCTCCACGTTACACGATACAAAACGATCAGAAGCAATGGTTTTACAACCCCCCACCCCTCAACCATCCCAATTTCACACCTACCAAAAAAAGTAGAAAATGATCACGAACCCCTAAAACGCCTAAAAAGGAAGTTTGAGAGATTTTTGATTTTTTTTGGTTTTATGCCAATTATTTGGCCGCCCACGCACCGATTTTCAAAATTATAGGAACATTACCTACTACAACCCCTCAGCATATCGCTTCCCAAATTGCATCACAATCTATGCAGTGGTTACTGAGATTACCAGATAAGAAAAACGCCAACAGACAGACAGACCGACGGAAGTGAGTTAGGTAGATTTTCATTATGTAGACATCATAAAACGCCCAAAAATCGTAATACCTCAAAATCAAATATTTTCGCGATCACAATACTCCCCTCACGTATTGGCGTGGGCAGAAAAAATATATCAAGGTTTTCAAAAACCTCTAACAAAAATTAGTGTTAAATATGCTGACATTACAGACACCGAGGTCCTTTCGGATGAAACTTCTGACGGTATAGATTATTGCAACGAATATTCCTTGAAATATCATACAACGATGATGGGTTCATCGCCTCAACTCGAAAATTTGAACAACCTGTTCAGCCGGAATGTGGAAAATTTTATGCCATCTATTAAGAAAAACGTTGGTATTTAGGTCTAATCACGAAAATTGTGAATGGCGAGTGCGCTGAAAAGTTTTTTTTTTTCGTTTTAGCGTCATCGACTTTTTTGGTATTATATAGTATGACTTATTTGTTACGATATCTCATGTTTTATCTTTATTTTCGAGTTTCTGGAATTAAACGTTTATTTGTGGTTTGACTTTGTTTTTATTTTTAAGTGGTTTTCTTTGGAACTGCTTGGATTTCCTTGGATTTCCTTTGGATTTCCGTGGATTTCCGTGGATTTCTGTGGATTTCCTTGGATTTCCGTGGATTTCCTTGGATTTCTTTGGATTTCCATAGATTTCTGTGGATTTCCATGGATTTATTGGATTTATTCTAAAGAAATGGATTTCTGGTGTACAAATTTCGAGCAGCTTTTTACCCCTCGGATTAGACTTATTTCTCAGTTGATAAGTCATTATTAAAAATGATTTAGGAGAAAGGAAATTGAGAAGAAGTGAGGTGCGAAGGAGGAAGGAGGAAGGAGGAAGGAGGAAGGAGGAAGGAGGAAGGAGGAAGGAGGAAGGAGGAAGGAGGAAGGAGGAAGGAGGAAGGAGGAAGGAGGAAGGAGGAAGGAGGAAGGAGGAAGGAGGAAGGAGGAAGGAGGAAGGAGGAAGGAGGAAGGAGGAAGGAGGAAGGAGGAAGGAGGAAGGAGGAAGGAGGAAGGAGGAAGGAGGAAGGAGGAAGGAGGAAGGAGGAAGGAGGAAGGAGGAAGGAGGAAGGAGGAAGGAGGAAGGAGGAAGGAGGAAGGAGGAAGGAGGAAGGAGGAAGGAGGAAGGAGGAAGGAGGAAGGAGGAAGGAGGAAGGAGGAAGGAGGAAGGAGGAAGGAGGAAGGAGGAAGGAGGAAGGAGGAAGGAGGAAGGAGGAAGGAGGAAGGAGGAAGGAGGAAGGAGGAAGGAGGAAGGAGGAAGGAGGAAGGAGGAAGGAGGAAGGAGGAAGGAGGAAGGAGGAAGGAGGAAGGAGGAAGGAGGAAGGAGGAAGGAGGAAGGAGGAAGGAGGAAGGAGGAAGGAGGAAGGAGGAAGGAGGAAGGAGGAAGGAGGAAGGAGGAAGGAGGAAGGAGGAAGGAGGAAGGAGGAAGGAGGAAGGAGGAAGGAGGAAGGAGGAAGGAGGAAGGAGGAAGGAGGAAGGAGGAAGGAGGAAGGAGGAAGGAGGAAGGAGGAAGGAGGAAGGAGGAAGGAGGAAGGAGGAAGGAGGAAGGAGGAAGGAGGAAGGAGGAAGGAGGAAGGAGGAAGGAGGAAGGAGGAAGGAGGAAGGAGGAAGGAGGAAGGAGGAAGGAGGAAGGAGGAAGGAGGAAGGAGGAAGGAGGAAGGAGGAAGGAGGAAGGAGGAAGGAGGAAGGAGGAAGGAGGAAGGAGGAAGGAGGAAGGAGGAAGGAGGAAGGAGGAAGGAGGAAGGAGGAAGGAGGAAGGAGGAAGGAGGAAGGAGGAAGGAGGAAGGAGGAAGGAGGAAGGAGGAAGGAGGAAGGAGGAAGGAGGAAGGAGGAAGGAGGAAGGAGGAAGGAGGAAGGAGGAAGGAGGAAGGAGGAAGGAGGAAGGAGGAAGGAGGAAGGAGGAAGGAGGAAGGAGGAAGGAGGAAGGAGGAAGGAGGAAGGAGGAAGGAGGAAGGAGGAAGGAGGAAGGAGGAAGGAGGAAGGAGGAAGGAGGAAGGAGGAAGGAGGAAGGAGGAAGGAGGAAGGAGGAAGGAGGAAGGAGGAAGGAGGAAGGAGGAAGGAGGAAGGAGGAAGGAGGAAGGAGGAAGGAGGAAGGAGGAAGGAGGAAGGAGGAAGGAGGAAGGAGGAAGGAGGAAGGAGGAAGGAGGAAGGAGGAAGGAGGAAGGAGGAAGGAGGAAGGAGGAAGGAGGAAGGAGGAAGGAGGAAGGAGGAAGGAGGAAGGAGGAAGGAGGAAGGAGGAAGGAGGAAGGAGGAAGGAGGAAGGAGGAAGGAGGAAGGAGGAAGGAGGAAGGAGGAAGGAGGAAGGAGGAAGGAGGAAGGAGGAAGGAGGAAGGAGGAAGGAGGAAGGAGGAAGGAGGAAGGAGGAAGGAGGAAGGAGTCAGGAGGAAGGAGGAAGGAGGAAGGAGGAAGGAGGAAGGAGGAAGGAGGAAGGAGGAAGGAGGAAGGAGGAAGGAGGAAGGAGGAAGGAGGAAGGAGGAAGGAGGAAGGAGGAAAGAGGAAGGAGGAGGTACGAAAGCACCTGTTTATCCATGATGATGTGTTAAGTAAATTCACATTTTTCTAATTTCACTAAATGTGATAGATGCAGAGTGTAGTATAACACGA
The DNA here is from genome assembly GCA_951848785.1 of Callosobruchus maculatus. Taxonomy (NCBI): domain Eukaryota; kingdom Metazoa; phylum Arthropoda; class Insecta; order Coleoptera; family Chrysomelidae; genus Callosobruchus; species Callosobruchus maculatus. Next base: position 330,545 of record CATOUR010000064.1, on the reverse strand, counting down.
GAATCAAATAATAATCTTTGCTTTCTGTCTCTACTTCTACTACAATTCCAATATTCCAATACATTATAAATTTGATGAGTGCTTTTTATTTGAGCGGACTGTACTCACTTGAGCTCAATCTCGGAGCCTTGCTGCATAATGGAGCCGGTGACGAACCAGAAGCAGTTCCGGAGGTCCAGCTGATTGACCAGATACTCGGGTTCCTTGATACAGGGGTACGGGTTTTCCCATTCGCCCGGGGATATCCTTCCCACCACGAACAACAGCAAGGCGACTCCGATCGCGGCAATCACCAGAAATTGCCACACTTCGAAGGCAAACGGGTCGGCGAATGAGAAGAAGCTTGGTGGTGCCTTCGTTGGCTTTTTGTATAAAATGCTGATGCCTGCAATTCATTATTATACATTGTGAACCAGGAGTTAGCACGGATAGATGTTTCGGCAGAGTTATGACTTGGCCTTGTATATTTTGCGGTGAGTCTTCTATGAGGGCACTTACCTAGCATCATAAATGGGCTTGTGAAATCTACAGCTTCCTCACGTTCTAATGTTATGGTGAGATCTGTTATAGCCAAATCACCACGCTGGAAACAGAAACCATAAATTATGATGTGCTGCTGCACATAATAAGCTAGAATTTTTGATGTCCCTTGTATTACATACCCCGTCAATGAGATCTCCAATGATTCCAGTCCATTTTCCCGTCTTATTATCATATTCTCCATTCTTCTTGTCTTCCCTTACTATGAAAGTGTAATTAAAGCCTCTCATCACTGACAGTTCTTTGATAAGGTCAATGCCGAAGCCTTCGTATTGGTCATTGCCGTATAGAGGCACTAAAGATTCCACTCTCATTCCATATGGTTCAGTCTGAAAACAAAAAAAATTATACGTCTACTACGCTCCTATCTATAATTCCAAATTTTTCTTCGAGTTTAAATCGGTTTCAGCTTAACTGAGAAGAGTGCAGAATACAGCTACTTAAAAATATTCAGTCATCTGCTGTTAATTTAGAAAACAAAAGATATATAAAATATTGGCGGATCTGGAACCCTATTGACTTGAATATTTATTCTACTTAAAATTAATTAATTAAATACTAATTTTCTGCTTTTGTTTGCCTAATTTTGTTTTTGCGTTATTCTACCTGATTCCGCGTCTACGTTGTGATATATTTTGCGTATCACCACAATGTCAAGAGGTAACAAAGTGCTAGGAACTGGCAAGTCGAACGGTACCACCCCTACCTTTCTCGCCCTCATGGGGGAAGGGTACTAGCCATTTCGAAACCGTCCGTCCTTGGTACCGGACCCTGTATAAGGTCCACCTAATATTAAGCTTCCTTGAAGGGAGGCGATACAAAGTTTGTTTATTTATTTTATATCTAATTAGAATGCATCACAACCCATACCCCAAACGCATTCAAGCTACTTTTTTACTTACTCAAAACCAGCGAGCTACTAGAACTACTAGAAAAACTGCACATACTACTTACTAGTGTAATGATGACCCTGAACGTCTGATTCTTGATATCCAACATATCTCCATCCAACTTAGGATACGGTCTGGATATATTCAAGGCGGGAGTCTTTTTGGTACTCCAAGTACCGACTATGGATTGTCCATCCTCTTTTAACTCCATGACGTCTAGGGCAAAATCAGATCTGAAGCCTTTTATGTCGAAACGGATGTTTCCTGTTATACCTGGGTAATCCATCTGAAACATTTAGATAGATTCAGAATTTTAGCGTTTTTCAACTAAGCCGAGAAGTACTGGACCCAAAAAGGCCTACAAAAATGATGAGGTCGATATGTTTTTTATAATAAGAACTGTCTTGCTCCTCAAAATAGTCATTAACTGTTAACATCACTTCTGCATCGTTGGAAAATTTTGACTAGTGAGACCTTTTATCAAGATCGGGAGTAAAAAATAAACCAAAAGGGCGCTACATATGGTGCATTTGCTAGCTGGTACATCGGACGTATTCATAAAGAAGAGCAGTTGCTTAAAAAAAGGAAACGATGCGGACTTGGATCGAAAAGGTGTTGTTCTAAAAGAAAAGCTTTCCCTTTTTTTTTGGTATTTATAAACAGGAGCATTTGCTTCAAAATTGAAGCATTTGCCTCAGAAGATATGCATCTAGTCTGGAGCAGCTTTCAACCATTTAGTTCATTCATTTCTATGCGCTTGAAAGGTTAAGATGTTTTTAGTTGGAGAGTGAGTGCGTCACCTTTTTAATTTAAATGTACTATGGCGGATGTCGTTTGCGTACGTGCAAGTATAATAAAGAGAGACGCAATCCGCGTGAGTGCGATTTTCGAATCCCCTCTCGGTTTAAGCACTGTACATTAACAAAGACAAGTAGGGTCCTTCGGCGTGCCGACTTTGATGCGAGTCTCACAAACGCGAGCCGCCTCGATTTCAGAGGGGTTCCGTTCGTGCCATCGCGTTTACTTACAGGGAATCCGAGGCTATGCGTTGGGCTGTGCGATATTGTCGACGTTCACTTAACTTCTTATACGGGGGTCAATAGAAACGAATTCTATAGTATATATAGATAGAATTGTTGTGAGCAGAGTTTATAATAAACAACAGCGGGTTTTCGAAATAGTCGTTGTAATTGAAAACGTAAAAAAACTTAGGAAAAACTTGTATATAACACAACGTGAAAAATGTTCATCTGACAACTCCCTGTCAAATTGTTACAGTAGACCAGACAAAAAATACGTAAACATTACAAAACATCTTAATATTAACACTCCCACCTTTTGTCATGTTTAAATAATCTCAACAACACTAAGCTTCTTACAAAGATCTTGGAATGTTCTTCTTGGTAATGCCTTCGTAAATATATCTGCCTGCTGCTCCTTGGAATGTTCTTCTTGGTAATGCCTTCGTAAATATATCTGCCTGCTGCTCCTTAGTATTCACATAAGCGGGAACAATATCACCAGCTTTAAACTTCTCTCTAACAAAGCGATATTGAACATCGATGTGCTTCGTTCGATTGTGGAACTCTGGATTTCTTATCAGCTTAATCGAACTCTGGTTGTCAATGTTCAAAACTGTTGGTTTTGTAACTTCTTCGTCGATGTCGAACAACAATTTCTGCAACCAAATAGCTTCTTTGGTAGCTTGTGAAGCTGCTATATATTCTGCTTCAGTCGTGGACAGAGTTACTGTAGGCTGTCTTCTGCTTGCCCATGTTACTGGCCCGTTGCATAATTTAAACACATAGCCACTAGTAGATCGCCTTGTCTCTGTATCACTTGCATAGTCAGAATCGGTGTAACCACATAAGTTACTTTCTTTATTCTTGTCGAATTCTATACCATATTCTTGGGTTCCGATAAGATATTTTATTATTCTTTTCACCGCGTTCCAGTGAACGATTTTGGGATTATTTAAGTATCTACTTGCTACTCCCACCGCATGTCAAATGTCAGGACGAGTAACTGTAGCTAGGAACATTAACGAACCAATTGCTTGTCTGTAAGGAATTTGCTCACCAACTTCCTTCGAATCTTCTGTTAGGGACAAATTTGTATGTTGGTCCTCTGGTGTTGATACCATGCTAGCATCTTCCATCCCAAAGCGTCGAATGATACTCTTAATGTAACTTGACTGCTTCAAATATATTTCGCCTTGCTCAGGATCTCTCTTTATTTCAATTCCAACAAAGTAATTAGCATTTTCAGTAATCTTAATCTCGAAACGACTTTTTAATTCTTCTAAAACTGTATCTATTGCTGTCACTTGAGATGAAAATATAAGACCATCATCAACATAGATCACCAGTAATAATTTCACATCTTTTACATATCCAGTATAGACACACTTGTCAGCTGTTGAAGGTTGAAAACCAAAGTTTTGTAGAAAAGTGCTAAATTTGTTGTTCCAACATCTTGGACTTTGCTTCAGGCCATACAATAACTTTTCTAGTTTGCACACAAAACCTTCTTCGCAGTCTAGTCCAACTGGTGGTTTCATATATATGTCCTCTTCAAGCTCGCCATACAAAAATGCAGTGTTTATGTCAAACTGTTTGAATTCATATCCTCGCATGTTTGCTATAGCTAATAATACTCTTATTCAGTCAAATCTTGTTGTTGGTGCAAAAATTTCGGTATAATCTATCCCTTGTCTCTGAGCATATCCTTTTGCACACAATCTAGCCTTGTATCTACTAATACTTCCATCTGGTTTTCTTTCTCTAAAAACCCATCTTGACTCAATAGGCTTCTTATCTTCTGGCATTTTTACCATCTTCCAAGTTTCATTTCTTAACAAAAAATCAAACTCTTCATGAATAGCTTCCTTCCACTTTTCTTTTTCAGTGCTATTCATTGCATCATCATAAGTCTCCGGAATGTCTATTTCTATGAAATTTAACTGAAACTCTTCATATCTGGCAGGTATACGAATATTTCTCTGCGGTCTTAGGTCTGGAACCTCATTTTCTTCTGCAGACTCATAGTGTTCTTCCGCTTCTTGCTCGTAGTTTCCAATCTGCACTACTTCTTCTACTCCAAAGTCTGTGACATCATCACTATCAAGGTCTATGTTCACTTTATTTGGTTTTACACCACTCTGTAGCTTTTCATTGAATACCAAATTCCTTGATATTGTCACCTGTCTTGTAGTAGGGTTGAAAAGTCTGTAGTTTGTCGAATTTTTGTCATAACCAACAAAAACTAGCTTTTGGCTTTTCGCATCCAACTTTCGGCGTTTTTCATCAGGTATGTGCATGTAGGCATCACAACCAAATACTTTCAGATGATCAAGTGTTGGTTTTTGCCCACACCACATTTCATAGGGTGTTTTTGGATCTTGTGACGTTGGCATTCTATTCAAAATATAGATGGCAGTACTTACTGCCTCGGCCCACAAGTACTTTGGAACACATGACTGCTGCAACATCGAACGTGCACACTCCACGATTGTTCGATTGTCTCTTTCAGCACGACCATTTTGCTGAGGTGTGTATGGTGCTGTTACCTCGTGTTCTATGCCTTCTCTCACCATAAAACTTTTAAACTCACTACTGAGATATTCAGCGCCCCCATCAGTATGTAGAACTTTCACTGAATGACCAAATTTATTTTTGATTCTCGCATTAAAGCTTTTAAAGCACTCAAAAACGTCAGATTTATGTTTTATGAAATGAGCTACACGATAGCCACTTTTTTCATCCTTAAAAGTCACAAAGTATCTATACCCTTTTACTGAAGGAGTGGAAATAGGACCGCACACGTCACTATAAATTCTCTCTCCAAGCTCAAGTTTTACATGCTCTTCCCTCTTTTTCTTGAACGGCAACTTATGCTGCTTACCCAATACACATGACTCACAGAAAAAGTTCTCAGTATTACTAAACTTTACTCCTTTAACCAAATCTTTATCAACCATCTGTTTCAGGTATCCTACATTAACATGGCCACAGCGCTCATGCCACAGTTTCATGTTGTCAGTGACTGTTAAGTTTGCAGTGTAAATCATAGTTCTAAACAGCATTTTGTAAGTGTTAGTAGAGTCTTTCACGGCTACTCCTACAAGTTTTGATTCTTCAAAAACTCTAGCTTCATTCTCAAACTTCACTACTTTCATACCCTTGTCAGCAAGTACACCTTCAGAAAATAAGTTTTTACATAGCTGTGGTACACACAGTACATTGTTTATAGTAGCATTATACCACTTACCATCTATAAGCCTCTGTATTTTTATTGTACCTTTACCATCCACAGGTAGCTGCTGGTTATTGCCTAACTTGACTCTTGACTTAAAGCTGTTGTCAAATGTATGATAAAAGTCCCTTCTGTAGGTCATTGTCACTGTCCATTATCCACGTTTCTGATTCATAAATCACATTGTCTGGATCAACCCCTTCTACATTAAATGCTGTCTCGTTTCTATCTCTTTTCTGATTATCATGTCTCCTGAAGTTATCATCTTGTTTCTTCTTCTTCACTTTACAGTTTCTTGCTATGTGACCTCTTTTTCTGCAGTTAAAACATACAGGACCTCTTGACTTTTCACTTTTCTCACCTGGCTTCTTCTTACTTAGTGAAACTGCCGCCAACGCTAGCTCAGCTTCTTCATAAGACTGGAGGTTGTTTTCTTCATCTAATAGTCGAGCCTTCAGGTTGTTTAGTGTTTGTTTTGCAGGATCTAACGACAACCATGCTTGCCTGACATTTCTATACTTTGCGGGTAGCGTGCTAAGTACCTTTGTCATTATGGACATGTCAGTGATGTCGTCACCGGTATCTTTTATCTGTTTTGCAAGATTCTGTACCTTTGACACATGCTGTGCAATGCTATCACCAGTGTCCATCCTATACTGATGAAATCTTTCATGAAGGATCATTTTATTAGCCTCAGATTTCTGTTCAAAAATTGCTTCTAATGTGGACATCATATCTTTAGCATTTTCACAAGTCTCTATCAGCGTAATCTGGTCCATGTTCATAGCTGAGGTAAGTACAAACATTGCCTGTGCATCCTTTTTGCACCATGATGTATACTCTTCAGTTTGTGATGGGTTGGGCTTGGTTAGGTACCCATCAATTACCCCATAAATACCTTTGGCCTTTAGTGCACATTTCATCTGAAACTTCCATTGTCTGAAGTTCGTACCATCAAATTTATTGACGCTGGAAACATCCACCTTGTCTCCCATTTTTAGTTGCAGTTGGACACACCAAAAAACGACTCACGTTTTCGCAACTCTGGTACAAGTTCTTTTGGCAGTTTTTCGCGTGCAGGAACACACCCTAACCCAACTTTTCACAGTTTCCACGTTGGTTTTTCCTTCAAGGGACACACCCGTTACTTTTTCGAACGAACGATATCTGGGCCCATAACCTGTTGTGAGCAGAGTTTATAATAAACAACAGCGGGTTTTCGAAATAGTCGTTGTAATTGAAAACGTAAAAAAACTTAGGAAAAACTTGTATATAACACAACGTGAAAAATGTTCATCTGACAACTCCCTGTCAACTACTTGTCAACTATAAAAATCGCATATGACCTAAAAAGCACATACAGGGGAACATATCAAATTGTTACAGTAGACCAGACAAAAAATACGTAAACATTACAAAACATCTTAATATTAACAAGAATATAATGTATTATTCAATAAACCATTCAACTGAATTGACAATACATACCATAAATTCCTTGAAATATAAATGATCAGATAATGAAAGGGAATAGTACTCTAACAACATATTCATCTATATCGAATAAATTATATACAAAACTCAACAACCTCCTTAAAAAACAAAGAAAACGGCAATAAGGCAAAAAAGAATACGAATATTGGAAGATACATAACAGACACGTTTTTATACATTTTATATTTGGTTTTATTTTCTGTCCTGGTTATTCTTTAATGTCAACAATAGTAAATTTGGCCGCCAAATATATTCGCACTCTAATATTTTATAGGAAAAATATTCATAGAGCAACCAAAGCTAAGCTAGGTATGCGTTCTGAATGGAAAATGAACAAAGTGGGTGTTCTTTAGTGACTTAGTCCATCATTTTCACCCTGGTCATTACAGAGTACAGAAGACCTTGTTACTGGCCAACGCTATTATTAATTTATGAGTGATTTCAATACCATGCGGTTATAAACCCTAAAAATATGTGTTTCTTTGAATACCGATAAGCTATATCGTGTGATTGCTGTAATTTTGCTATGAACATGTCCTATTTGTACAGCATGCTTCCATATTTTTATAACGTCTTCAGAACAGAAAATATATCTGACCTTATAATATACGTATACGTATTTTAAGGTAAGATTGGTATATTTATGGGTACCCACGAGCCCTAATGCCCGTTTCCAATTTTCACATTTTTTAGAAGCAATACTTATTTTTTAAATTTTATTCAGACAAATCTGCCAGTATAAGTTAATAAACCATCTTACCCAGTGACCTCTTTCGGACATCGAAAAAACGAATTTCCCATTCCTCGCTTGTTAAGTGAAATGACCCTGTAAACCACAGCTGTTAGCGTTCGGCTACTGCTCGAGATGACCGTGCGTCAGTATTCGCCAGCTTGCGTAGTATCCGAGAGCAGAGCGGGAAAGACAACATTGGGGGCGGAGCTTAGAGTGACCCTATTTGTCTTTATTAATGTACGGTGGTTTAAGGAACTATATGTACAGTGATTAGCCGACTACTTCATTGGCAAGAATCTGGAAACCAAGGGTGGGGCGCTTTCGCCAGTACACAAAAGAAAGTGTTTATACAGTACTTGGCTGGTACGGGTTTCCAGCGTTGGTACTCTCTAACTTAAGAGATAGAAACGTGTTTCTATCACCATGACGACCATGACGATCGGGCAGTTTCGGGTGCCTATCACGTGTCTACTACGCTGTCACGGCACGCTGTCATATTTACGAGGCCACTCGATCCCATAGCACATACAGTGCATAGAAACACGCATGATAACACGTTTCTAAGTTACAGAGTACCGACGCTGAGTGATATAGATAAGGAAGTGGGATGTATACAACCTAGTCTCAACAATGTCAGCTCACAACTAATTATTCCAGTAGTATAGTAGTAGTTATCACTTCAGGTGAAAATGAAACTCTACTGATCAAAGATACAGAAAAAATAAGTTAGGAAATATAGCAGTGAAGACGCCCACTTTTATTAATTATTGAAAATATAACAAAAGCAACGTCATAAAAAATCAGAGATGTTTAGGGTACAAGTCTACTAATAAAATTGCTTTGAAATGGGCGTATCTATACGGCCACGAGGTTTGGCCATTTATTTGCCAAACATCCTGTGTATGGTACTTATTATACATCACATACGCTTTTCATGGTGTTGATGATGGTGGTCCCCATACGAAATCGGTCTGCGTCGTTGTAGCAATCGAGAGGTACTGGTTGCACCATCGGCCTTATCGATCTGACCGCGCTAGCAAACATTTTCACAGCGTCGAATGTTAGAGCTTCTTCCAGTCTGATCTCGAAGCCTATCAGAGGATTGCTGAAGCTGAAACAGTCCGTCTCCGAAACGCTCCTCATTTTGCACACGGTACGCTTCAGGTATTCGTCTTCGGGGTCCACAAACCGCATCTAAGAATCAATAGGAAGATTACAAAAATCTCTCATTTATGCAAGTTTCTCGATAATGACCTTATAGTCTATAAGAATCTCACAACAATCTTTTGTTACGCAAATTGGAGCATAATGAACAATATATTCGAGTAAAGTTTAATTCACACGTACACGATTTTCGACAGTACGATAGTACGAAGCTGATCCGAATGGTTAAAATACTCAAAATGAATTGGCACTAAACTTATATCCAATAATCTTAACCTTTGTAGAACGATCGGGTGAGCTGAAATTTTCATGAATTTGTATTTGAAAATAGTAATTCCACGAGAGCATTACGTGAACTCAGTAAATATTTTATTTGACCATCAACAACGACTTGAAGACCAGACGAACAAAGACCTATAACAAAATTGTTTTTTGTTTGATGTTAATTGACACTAAAAGAGTTAGAATGGAAACATCATGAATCAGAATTGTCGCACATGTTTTAGAGATGGTTGGTCAAGTGGTTATGGTTGGTAGTAGACTTCTGATATTATGGTAACTACAATTATTATCGTTCCGTCTCAACTATTTCAAAAGGAAAGAAGCAGAAGGAACATTGGTGGCTGATGAAGTTGGAGGAATTTGGACAAGATTGGTAGATCGAGTATAAGTTACAGAGATTCAGTCTCTTCATATGGCATATTATCAGTGACTAAGGTTTTTGGCGACTGCATATACCTATAAAAACCTGATGCTTTATAGTAAAATCTCTTTAGCCACTGGAGTAAAACTTACTGCGGTGATGTTGGTCTTGCTATGTTGATATGGAGCTAGATCGAGCGTGTGAAGGTCCAAATTGGTGATGATGAAGTGATGTTTGTCGGTCATCAACCCAACTTGTTGAGCTTGCACTAATACTTCGTTCAAGACTTTTATAGAACAATCGAGTACAAAATGAGTACCTCCAAAGTCTCTTACTTCCTTGAATGTTGGCCTGAAACACGATTATCAAATGAAGACTTCTAAAGACTGCTTCAGACTATATCACTTATTGTACAAGATGTGGTTTAGTTTGTTCTACAAGAAGTAAAGTGAAATACTGTTTGGCGTCAAGTAACTTCCGTACTCTATTATACAATTTCTTGTTCAAGAACTGGTTCCCGATTCTGCGTATTACATTTTATCTGTCAACTGCCCCAATATACGTAGATATCAACTACAAGAAAGCTGCCGAATCTTTAGCAACGAATCCTGATGTTTTGTACGTGTATGGGAATATCGTATCATAACCTAGTTTGTTGAGATTTACATTTGGATGTAAGTTTGTATTGCAAGACGATTACTCTTTACCAGAATTAATGCCTATCAATCGACCCTCTTGGTAATGGAGCAAAATGTTGCTAGAACATGCGCACATCTGTCCTCCAACGTTGCATAACACATCGCGGATATGCAAATTAAGAAGCTAACGACTAAATTAAAAAAGAAAGCTTTCGAGGAAAGCAATCAAAAACGATCCACTTAGCGCCCAAGCGGAAACTATTAAAGTGCGGGTTAGATGATAGAACGTTGCGTCGCATAGTCGGTGGTCGCATCATAGTGATTTTATTCCCAATACGCATGCGTCGGTTCTAGAAATAGCGGGAAAAAGCGCAAAATAAAATCGATAAGTTACATTTGAGTGATAGATGGACTTTAAATGAAAATCGGATTGAATTTAAGAACCTGAATAACTGGCACATGGTATTTGGCAGACATAGGTAGACCTTTTTCCATTTTACTTCCCACACCGATAGGTGAGGAAAAGGAAGACCTAGCGACATAAATAGCCTTTTTAGGTCCATCCGAACATTGCCTTGCCTATTAGAGAAATCAAGGAATTTAGATTTTTTCTGATATAAACATACGAGTATTGCTTTAGATCGTTCTGTATTATGTAATGTGGAAACTGTTGAATTGATTTCAATGGAATTTTTGACACAGTATTACTACCGTGGCGAGGATGAAAATGCGTATGGTTTTTATAAATCGTGCCAGTGGCAGCGCAGAACTAATAAAAAAACTAAAAATATAAAAATAGCTCAAACTCCGTTTTTAAGCATTTTAGGGGATCTTGATAATTTTTTACTTTTTTTTGGTGGGGGTGAGATTGGGGTGATTGGGGGGTGGGGGGTTGAAAAACTGAAAAATTTGTTGTATTCATAATACTGTCCATTCCTTGTGAAAGCAAGACCTAGCGGCATAATACACATTTTAGATCCTTCCTAACGTTTACTTCCCTATTACAGAAACCAAAGAACTTAGAATTTTGTGATGTAGGTACATAGGAGTATTGCTTTAGATCGTTCTGTATGGTGTAATTTGGAAATGACCAAATTGATTTTAATGAAATTTCGACACAGTATTATTACGTTTACGAGGATGGAAAACTCGTATGGTTTTTAGGAATCGTGTCAGTGGTGGCGCTGGAATAACCGAAAAGCTATAAATACAAAACATATCAGACTCCGTTTCTAGGCATTTTAGGCGGGTTTCGGATCATTTTCCTAGTTTTTTTTTGGGTGGGGTGAAATTGGGGTAGTTGGGGGGATTTGTTGCTATGAGAAAATAATAAACTGGTATCAGCGTAATGTGTGGGAAGTACTGAGTCAATTAATTTGACTTCATTTTTTCATCATGTCTTTACGGAAGCAGTGGTCTGGATCCAGATCGATCAGTTATATGTCAATCAGTTGTTTAGTGGGATTTATGTTTCCGTCACTAGTAGCAAAAACAAAGAAAGAACTAGAGAAACTTGCACCAAGGATAGCTGCGGAAGCAAGGAGATTTGGGATGGAGATAAATCAAAGTAAGACAAAATATATGGTCATGGGACAAATGGAAAAAACTTCCGATGATCAACCGAACCTAACTTTTACGACCAACAACATGAAATATACTTTTGAAAGGACTACGGAATTTATGTACCTAGGAGTAATCATAGAGCAAAAGGGACAGGAGAAACAAGAACTACTGACAAGGACCATCAAAGGAAACCAGAAGTATGGAGCCCTGAAAAATATTATGAAATCGAAATATGTACCCAGAAAGACCAAAGAGAGAATTTATACAACTGTTATTAGACCAACAGCGACATATGCTTGTGAGACGTGGACTATGAACAAAGAGGAGGAAGAAAAAATTATAAGATGGGAAAGAAAAATGTTGAGAGCTATTTATGGAGGCGCAAGGACAAACGAGGGATGGAGGAGAAGAGAAAATCAGGAACTGGAAGACATGTACGAGAATCCCAATATTATAGCAGTCATCAAAGTACAGAAAATAAGGTGGTTGGGACATGTGGAGAGGCTGGATGGAACGAGAATGGCAAAACTAGTTCTCAACCAGAGACCAATAGGAAAAAATGAAGGGTAGACCAAGGGAGAGATGGCTGAAAAAGGCAGAAAATGATTTAAAGAAAATTAATATTGGAAAGAGAGGACGGCAGACAGAAATAGGTGGCGTGGAATAGTTCAGGATATACTCAGAAATAGGTGATGAAAGTATCCAAAGACGATTCTAAGTTATATAAATTTTAACGGGATAAGATCAGACTGTACTCATTTCTGCTCTAGGCCTTCATGGCCTGTTGTGCAAACTAATAATAATGTTTCCGGGAATGAAACGAACGTCGAGCAACGAAAAGTTGGTTTACGAATACAAAGCAGATGGTTAAGAACAGCTACAGTTCTGAATAACCCGATATGATAGTGATCACTTATCTTACAAGAGTGAACTGACCCTATTTCTTTCTGAGCCTAGATCACCTTCCGACCATCAGAATGAGTGATCCAAGTGATCGGGTTAACCCAAGTCTCCGTAAAGGCCTATTTTCTTCTCCAATGTTCACTTCCCCCACTACAAAAACCAGGTGTTATAGCTGATTAATTCGATAGATTATCGCTGCATTTATCTATGAAAAAAGTACAGTTTGACATTTCATCGACCAGAGAGAGGGAGCTTAACAAGAGGCAACAACAGTACAGTCCATTAATAAATTACGCATCAAAGTTACATTTTTTTTAAATAGAATCTCTTATATGCATTTAGATTCATTGGTCGATTTTAGTATGACTTTATGTATTACATGTGATACTTAAAAAGAACCGTTTAGGATCAAATCACCGTTTTTGATATAAGTGGATGTTAGAAAAAAATTGAATATCGCAGCCTCTTTAAAACCTAGAAGGCTGTGACTTTGCGGCGTGACTGAGCCACATTAGGTAGTACTGTTAAACTTGAACATCGTTGAGACACCCTACCTGTATACCACAGAAGAACGCAAACAAAAAATATTATATAGATGGGTCCTAGTTTACCTATAATCGCTGATGCCGTGAGGATCAAGCTGCCTGACAACAATAACAGTTTCCTCTCCAAACAGTTTCAACAGTTCTCCGACGCGTTGTAAGCTTTCGTCGTTTTCGTAGAGGATTACGAAGTGTCGCCATCCCCAAGAGGTGATCAAATCGTAGTAGGTCTTGGTCAGAGTGTCGGGATATGGATGAACGTTTATTATGGCATCTGTCATGTGGTCGTCCCATCTCACCTTGAAGAACGAGATTAATAAGATTGTAGATTGAGGTGGGCTCAAACTGGCAGGCAAAAATTGTTTCATTTCAAGTTGAAAAACAATAAAGGAGTAATTTTCAAGGGTGTATATTGTGTAATCTCAAGGACAATGTTGTACTAAAAATCGCCCAAAAGCACTCAGTGTGTGTAGTGTAGTGGTTAATATCACGAGCTAATCTCAGTTTACATTAATGATGATGAGACGAGCGATCGGTTGCACCTGGGGTTTGTAAACTGGCTGTACACCAGGGTAATCCGACCCACGATGGTGCACGATGACCAAAGGTTCATCAATGGACAGCATCTAAAGCGCTCACAAAAGTGCAGTAAAATGCTTGTGGGAGCATAGTAGGCGCCATGAAGGGTATACCAGCAGCAGCATTGGAGGTACTTCTGAATTTACCACATTTTAACATTTACACAGGAAGGGGCAAAAATGGCTGCTTATAAAATGCTGTGCCATGGCAATTGGTTTTATCACCCTGCCATGAAACACATCACGATACTTGATAATCTACGGTGCGACATACTTGAGATGCCACCCGACAGAATGTCAAGAGTCGTGGACACCCAGGTCCCATATAAAGTCAACCTAAGTGACAGATCCGAATGGGCTCTAGGATAACCTCGATATATGTGGAATAGTACGCTGATACACTGGTACACCGACGGCTCCAAAAATTCATCAGGTACAAGAAGAGGCATATACGGAATGTTCAGTCTATATAAAGACTCGCTTAAGCCAGAGCAACATTTTGCGACATTGTGACATGCTACAAATTGAGGCATGCGTTTCCTTGTTGCATGCTACAATCGCCAATATCATGTGTCTGACGTCCAGTCCATTTTACGCCAAGGCAACATCGTGCTGCAGTGTTTGAAGATGACTGTGATCAAGCAATTGCAGCTGCATCTCATTTGATAATGAATACAACTAAAAACAGCGAAAAAAGAAACGCTGACGGAAAAGAACATCATCAAGAAACGTCCCACGACTGAATTTACTAACAAAAATAGCAGCAGACGATTTTTCCTTATTTTAAAACATCACAAAAATATCTCGTACGGATTTTGAATATTTATTGCAGTTGGTTACACCATAAATATTCTACGGTAGGACACGAACTACCACGATAGTATTTCATCAAGAATGCAATTGGCACTTTCATTATCTCGCTACAGGTGACTTATATTAATCTCTAGTGTACCTGCTCATATCATCAGTATCATATTCGACTATTTTCCTCATAGTACCAGTAGTGTGCGAGGCTTATATCCTCGGAATTAAGTGATTATACAGGGTGTCCCTCGACGATTAAGACAAGCAATATATCGGAACTGGGCAGTAGTAGCGAATTATAATTTTGGGGGTGCAAATAAGAGCAAATAGAGTATATTTTCATATCATTATGTCGCCCAATGAGGCATTTGTTTTTGGTCACGTAACGTCCGATTAAAAAATTTTAATGAGACACCTTGTATATTTGTGACTTTTTGTGTTCCCCTCGATAAGACCATTCCAACAAACTAGCACACTTGGGGTCTAAAGTGATTAGTTCAAGAGCTACCGGTTAAGGGGATACACACATTTATACATACGTATTTCTCATGTAAAACACGTACTCACAATTTCTCTATGTTCAAACTACATATATAATATTTCAGAAGGCGGTAGTTAAGACCTTAATGAATGACAACTATTTTCGATTTTCTCAAAAAAGTATTTTAATGTGCAAAAAACTCGCAATGCAAAATCATACATTTTATAAATGCCTGTAATTTAACAACCAAACACGACATCAAAAAAAGGCTAAATAGTTGCACAAGCGCAAGCTTTCTTCTTCAATTTGCTCTTTGGGTCATTACTGGAAATTCAAAGGTAACTTCAGGAGCTTGGAAATGCAAAATTCATTTCTATAGTGACCTTTGGACCTTACCGTTCGACCTTTTGACCTTACCTTTGGATCTTTGGACTTATCTGACCTCATCTTATACACACACTGAAGGAAGGGAACAGGTGGCCATGCCTCCTCGCTAATACGAGAATACGTCTTTTCTTGGATTCTCAATTTCGCGCGCTATATCCTAGACCCTTAAAGGATTGTACCACTACCATAGATTATAACCATGTACCCCTACAGTAGTTATTACTTTGGTAATGTTTCATAATGGTAGTGGTACAGCTCTTTAAGTACCTGTAGCTCTGGAACTAATCACTTTAGACCCCGAGAGTGCTAGTTTGTTGGAATGGTCTTATCGAGGAGAACAAAAAAAGTCACAAATATACAAGATGTCTCATTAAAAATGTTGAATCGGACGTCCGTGACCATAAACAAATACCTCATTGGGCGACACAATGATAAGAAAAGATACTATATTTGCTCTAATTTACACCCTCAAAATTATAATTCTGTACTACTGCCCAGTTCCGATATATTGCTTGTCTTAATCGTCGTGGGACACCCTGTATAAAGGTATAAGAGACAAAATACACTTCAAAGGTTGTTTATTTTCTTGTTGATGTGGCCAGTGGTGTTCATATCGATCATAGTTTTGTACAACACCAAGTGTAAGCTACCAGGTTTTGTCTTATTATTTTTATAATTTGAGCTTCGGACATCCCAAAATACTTCATACTTTCTATTGTCTTCAATAAACTCGAGATATCTTTCATTCGACCACTCTATGACTAAAATCTTTAGTTCGGACAAACAAAATCTTACCTAAAAACTGCGTTGACGCATGAAAATGTCGCACGGAATCCATCAGGTTTGGATATAAGGGCGACAGTGTGCCACATGACGCAAATACTTGTCATGCCGCACGTTTCTTGCTATAACGTGCGACACTTCTAACGATTATGGCATGCGGCCTCGTGGCATGCTACATTGTCGCAAGCTGTTGGTTTGGCGTAGATTAGGCCTTAGATGATGCTAAGGGATCCTCGTGTTCTAATACCACAGACACCCTGAGAATTAGCAAGAGGGAACTACAAAAGGTGGTTGGATTTATAACTGGCTATTGGACGTTTAGATGATGTTTTTTTGTCAAGAGTTCTGGGGTATACTCCGCAGCTAGCTATATTTATGGCTGAACCAATATATTTTCTAGGACCAGATGTCATGAGATGAAAATAAATAAATGAATAGTCTAGAGTAGCTTGAAATACTGATATATACGCATAAAATGTCTATGCTAAGATAGCCACTCTGATCAATTTACCTCTATGTGTGGTATCTCTTTGAAGTCGCACACGGACTGCACTACGTTGGAGTTCTGTTCTGAAAGTGGCCCCAAAATCCCGACCACACCTTCTCCGAGCAGCTCGCAGGTGACGTCGATAGCCTCATAAGGCTTCGACCCATTCAGGTACCTGATGACGGCCTCGAATTCCACTGCCTCCTCGTCATCTAGATCCTCAATATCGTCCTCATTGAGGGAGCGGATGGCCTCTTGAAGCGCCGCTTCTAGCCTCGGGTGGTTGTCTGTATCGAAGATGGCACCTAAAAGAACGTAATAGAAATAATAGTAATAATAATAAGAAACGTACAAATACCTGAGTTTCAACTAGAATGTTAAGATAGACCACACACAAGTCTAGGCACAGCTTAGACAAGAGTTTAGAGATCGCCAAAACTGATTTCTAGAAACCTTACAAAAACTATTAACACATTTGTGATACAAATCCTTACGACTTCGTCTGGCATCATCAAGTGGTCGCCACTGGCGTAGAAAACATCTATGTACTCATATGAACAGAAATTGCGAAACACAGAATGTCACATCCCAACGTATGCAAGGAAAGGCTCACCATAGACAGAAAATAAAGAGCAGACTAATAAATTATAGGCATACAGTCACTTAACACAATACAAATAAAAACACTGAGACATTTTTCCAAAGCGAACAAATAATCTTACATGGAGCAATAGTAGAAGCTGGTAAGAACTCTACACCACTTAACCTCTCTTGTCTAGATCACGCAGCAGATGCATAAAATCACATCCAATCACAACAAGAAAAAATAAATACCTAGTCGCAGAAACCACTCCACAGCAAACATAGATACCGTGTCACACAATGCCACATTAACAAAGAACAGTCATACATTTGGCTGTAGGATGGCCAGCTGTTACCAGAAATGGAGGGTTTCATGCTTGTTATCCAGGACCAAGTCATTGCGACACGAAACTATACATGAAATGCATAATTAGAGATCCATCTACAACAGATGATAATTGCAGTAAATGTCACCAACAAAAAGAAACAATAGATGACATAAGCAAGCGGGTGCAAAACTCTCACCGGTACCGAGTACACAGCCAGACATGAATATGCGACTAAAGTCATTCACTAAGCGCTAGCCACAACAAACGCACTAATAGAAAACACAAATCCATGTTACAATTAAACTCCGACATCAGTACTCGACAATAATCAATACAAACTATACGTTGACGTTGAAATACATACAGACAGGACTATCCCAGCCAATTAAAAAGATGTTTTTCAGTCAAAAGCCGACAAAGTTGTAAATATCCGAAACACCTACGCTGGGAAGATATCCAAATTTAATACACGGACCTTGCCATGGAAATAAAGCGACTTTGGAAACACAACAAAGTTACTATTGTCTCCCTCATTATGTCGGTCTCATGGCTCACACCAAACGCATTTACACAACACCTGCAACAGTTAGGCCTGGATGAAAAGATATACAAATAATTCTAAAAGCCTGTGCTATGTGAGGAATAGGAGCCTTTCTTTTTGTGCAGCAAAACGAGTAGCCCAGAAGCTCATCCTTACACTCGACTTCAAGCGGAGGTGTCAGCAGTCCATTACGGAACTTGCTCCCACAGAATTAAAATCCCACATTAAATCTGCCGAAGTCAACTTTCTTTTAAGACTTCATAAAGATAAGCCAATGCATGGAATCTTCTACAAACATCTAGAAGAGCATGGCTTGTCTGAGCAGTTGACCTCCTCTTTACTAAGGTCTTGTGGGTTATGCGAAAACTGAGGGCCTTTTAGTGGCTTGCCAAGACGGCGGATTTAACACCTCGGTATTATACTGTAATAGAGTTATGGGTGTAGAAGTACCCAACACCCGTTGTAGAGCTTGTCCATAGTCGCCAGACACGCTTATACATCTCTTGTTGGCGTGTAAGACGTACGCTGGGACGGCTTACGTCTATCGGTACAACGCGGATCTACGTGTGCTCTACTATCATTTGAGGTACTAATACAGTATAGATGAAACGCCAGTGCTTCCATGCACTTCAGGGGACATATGTAGAGTGCATTGTGGAGAACGAGAGGTGCCGGATTTACTGGAACTACTCGTTCCCGACGCTCGATCTTGCACAGGCAAACAAGCCCTACATAGTCCTCCTCGACTTCCAACAGAGGACTATATTTGTTATTGAGTTTTCGGGTCCAGTCGAGGTAAATACGTCTTTAAGGAGGAGGAAAAGCGGACCAAATATCAGGAGCTCCTCGAATAGATTCGTAGGATAGATATGCCACACTACACTGTTCGTTTGTTGGTAATGCTTATTGGATCCCGCGGTGGAATGAGAAATACGCTACTCTCTGCGTTCAATACCGGTGGGCTGTGCAGTGGCGCAGGCCTTAGCCGCCATAATGCAGAAGGAAAGCATTCTTGGGGTCCCTTTGTCTACTTAGGGTGCCTTTATAGCCGTGAAGGCAAAGTTTAAATGTCGAAGTGGCTATGGAGAGTGGTTAGGTTAGGGTAAGTTTGACCAAAGTTTACGGAATACATATAAGTTGGATCACTCTCCGTCGGCACTTTGAAGAACTCACATGAAAGCGATGCCGCGGCCGCACGCGCCAGTTAGTTTTTGCGTTGATTTTTGCGCAAGTACGAGTGTCTTTTAGCGGGGACTTGCTAACGCCTGGGTTTTACGTAAATACGAGTGTCATTGAAAGACTAGGTATTGACAGCCGATTTCGACATACAATACAAATATAACGTTTATTTTGCTAATACACTAAGTTACATGAATGGATATCAAAAATAAAACCTAGTAAAACTAATAGTAATGCATCACAAATGCTTTCACATATTGTAGCTGTTTCGTAGATAAGTAAAAATTGGTTCAAAGGCGCTGTAGTATTTTTACCTTAATGTTTTGTTTATTTGGCTTATTTTTGAGACCACAGCTTATAAAATTTATGGTATAGTATATACGAACTCGTATGTACAATTTTAAAAGATTTTTTTATTTATGTTATTGGCTCTGATCTGAGACCAACTGGCCAGTTCTATTTTGGATGGACATTTATTTTTTCTTAATAATATGAACATTGTTTTATATTAATTATAGTTGAAAGTTACAGAGTTATTTTTAGTTTTTGTGTGCAAAAGTTATGTGTTGTTTGGATCACTCTGCGAGTGATAATAGGCTCCAACTTGCTGACACAATTATTAGTCACTCTAAAAAATGGTTTGATTCAAATGAGCTAAATTTAAACTGTAATAAAACTGAAGTGTCAACCTTTTCTCTGGGAATGGGAATAGAGTTATCCACAGTTAATTTCCTGGGTGTAAATCTGGATTCCCGCCTATGCTGGACTACACATATTGATGCCCTATGCATGAAACTGTCCAAAAGTGTCTTCGCTATTAAAAAAGTGGCGTTTACAATAGATATTGATGCAGCACTAATGGCTTATTATGGACTATTTCACTCACTTCTTTGCTATGGGATATTGAGCTGGGGTAATGCCCCACATACACAATTACAAAGAGTCTTCATAATTCAGAAGGCTGCATTAAGAGCTGTATCGAGGGCAAGACATGATGATCACTGCCAAATTTTATTTAAAAGTCTTGGTATTATGACGTTATTTGCAGTGATCATCTATGAAAATCTCATATATATATATATAAAAGAATATAGATAAATTCAAAACGTTGTCTGACGTTCATAATTGTGATACCAGAGGAAAAAGAAAGTTAGTTCAGCCACATTCGAGGATAAACAAATCTAAGGTGCTAGGAATAGAATTTTATAACATCCTCCCTGTGAGTACGACTAATCTGCCGATGCGTGACTTCAAGAGAGAAATTAAACAACTTCTGAAGAGCCTTGCTCCCTATAATCTAGTCGATTTTAAGAATTATTGTTCATCATTATCACCCGACTGTTAGGTCCCGATTTACCTGTTTATGTGTGTCAATTTCTATGTTTGTTATTTATCTTTTCATGTTCAATTTATACCCCTTTATCTTTATCTTTTTAATCATTTGTATAATATATAATTAACTTTCTGTATATGACGCGCTAAAAATGTATCTTGCATTTAATAGCTTAAATAAATTATTATTATTATTATTATATAATAGTTTGTATGCACAGTTGTTTTCACTAGCTAGTATAGAGATCATATTAACAGGTAACGGAATATAGTTTGACAATCTGTGATACAGGTCTGTTACCTCATTACTGATCAATTGGCATTCTAAAATACAGTGTTGAGCAGTACCAATCTCTCCACATCTGCAGTGAGGGTCGTAGTCTAGCCCTATTCTAAATTTTAAAAGATAATCATGTGGAAATGCTTTACTTGGATGTGAATAAATTATTTTTGACATTTCGCTTTTCAGTGTCATTCCAATTGCTACTGTAGAAACTAAATTGTTAAAGTTATCAACAAAAATATTTCCGAGCTCTAAAATATAATTTAGAATGTCCCTGGGTGGCATGGTAAGACCGTCGACTGAATATTTTGTCTCACTATACGCTTTTAGCGTGATACAATCCTTTAAATACCTGTAGGTCTTGAATTAATCACTTTAGTCCACAAGTGTGCTAGTTTGTTGGAACTGTTTTATCGGGAGGAACACAGAAAGGCACAAATGTACAGGGTGGCCCATTAATAATTTTGAATCGAATGACACGTGACCAAAAACAAATACCTCATTGGGTAGAACAATGACAAAAAAAGACACAACATCTGCTCTAATTTACATCCCCAAAATTATAATTCTTTACTACTGCCCAGTTCCGACATATAGCTTGTAATCGTCATGAAACACCCTGTATTTATATCCTTTACATTTCAAGGTTTACCACAAAATAAGGATGGATCTGATTGTCATTTTCCATCCTTTAATAAATTTAATTGATAAAATCAAACTTCTAAAAATATTATCCATTTCCTGCAAACAAATCCGAGATAACAAAATCCGATATTTTTGAGTCACTGTATACACTTCGCGTTAAACACGTTCAACCTCTACTTGCGCCGCCCCGTATCTCCCGGCTGACGTCGGTATACTGCTACCGGTGTATCGGGGAGACGGAGCAAGGGGCAGGCCGTTTTGATATTTTTGCGGAGTGATCCAACTTATATGTATTCCGTAAACTTTGGTTTCACTACTTGGCCTTTGAACATACCAAAGCTGGGTACTCACTTCTGGTGAACCTCTCGATACACAGTGTTCATAGAAAGCTGGCGTCGTAATGTCAATGCCAAGAGAAATGGTTAACTGTACCGCGTTCATTCGTAAGTTTAACCTTCAATTGTCTAAACAATTTATGTAATAGTTAACCGTTAACTTCCAGATAAATATTTAACTGGACATTGAGAAACCTGCCCCTAATGATTGAAAATAAACGTCTTAGTACAAGGTCCATCCAAAGAATGGACGTTTTTGAAACGAAATGAGGTTTTCATTTTGCCCGATAACATTATCGTCAATCTAAGCCTTTAGGCTCCAGGATTAGTGGAGTTAGTTCTGTCGGTCGAACTAAGAGTCATGTACATAGTCAAATCGTGGAAAGTAGAAACCTACATTTTAATCAATGGCGCCATGCACATTCCTAACAACTGAAACATTCGATTTCGAATACTATACGTCCATATATCTGGCTAAAATTAGCCGATAAAAAATAAGACTGTTGCCAAATAGCATTCACCTTGCTTTTCCGCCTGTACCACATATCATTCGACCTTTCAAAACGGGAGTATTTTTGTGTACATCAAAAGATCCGTTCGACGTTACTGCGCTCATAAATTTATTGCTTAGTAGTTTTGCATCCAGGCGAAGTACTCCAAAATTTAATGCATTCAATATGAGAACATAATGATAACAATGAGGTTAGCTATCTCTATCTCTATCTATCAAACAACGAAGTGAGATGGTTTCGAAATATTTAATGATTGTTTGGTTCCATTAGGATGTTTACTGTTGATGAAAAGTAATAACTGAATTTACAACCAAAGTCCAAATAAAAAATACAACAGTGCAGAAAACCAATTTTTGCTCTCTTCAAAGAGGAATTTCAAAACTTAAATTTTGTTTTGACGCGATTCGTCTCAAAAAATATAGGTTTTTGAAAAAATGTAGTTCTTAAAAAGTTCTTCTAGCTGTAGCTTAAAACAAACCAATTTTCAAAAAAATGTTTTTTCTCTAGCATGAATATTGCAATATGTTTTTTTGTGATATACGGTTTCTAAGTTAGGGAGCAGCAAACTTACAATAAACTTATCGGCAAATAAACTTTTATGGAAAAAATGCAATTTTAAATAATAATAAGATTTTTTTTAATACTGTGAGTTTAGTAATAAAACAGGCTGGACTCAAGTGCTGAGTCAAGTCACACCTAATGCCATTTTTTAACCTTTAAAACGACCTAGCGATATCAAGAAACACGCGAGTTCCACACTTCTGTCAAAAATGGTGAATGTGCTATGCTAATACTAAGATAAAGTATTTTGAAAATGGTGAAAGCTCAAAATAAATTACATCCTTGTCAGCATATTGGAACAAATTTATTGAATTACTGTATTATCTTTGGTTCTTAATACGTATGCAAATTTTTTATTCAGTTCTAAGTCTTAAGCAGGATGAATATCACGTTAATAGATGATTCCGCTATATGTATGGAAAGGTACAATCAGGTGAAGCAGATACATACATGTAATCTGTAAAGGCATATTAAAACAACAACATATTAACAAATACTGACGTTTTGAGGGTCAGGTGTCATAATGAGTGTTTTATATGTTTGTAAGATCTGTTTACTGGCAGCGGCTTGACATTATTATCTGAAGCGTCATAAATCTGGATAGCATTGTAGGTGTGTGTGTTTTATTCATAAGAATGCCAAATTCCTTACGTCTGAAAATTTTCTTGAAGTTATATCTATATCCGTGAAGCTTACCATACGAAATTTATATGCATCAACAAACGCAACACCATTAAAATAATTATTGACTCTTCTAGTTGCTTAAGATGGAGTTATATTAAAATGTTCAGCAAAGCCAAAGGACCAAAATAAGCAAAATACAGTTACTTTCCTTTGAAGTTTTTTAGTATTACAAGGGTTAAAGAGCCACTATAGGAACCAAAAGACTAGCAAGGGTCATAGAACTAATACGATTCAAATGATTAACAAAAGTCAAAGGACCAATGGGACTAAAGGATGTTTCAGCAAGCTTATCAAGACGAAAGTACTGAAGCTTACAGATATTAATATATTGAAGGACAAGATGACCGTTAATTACGATTATGATTAAGATATAGCTATTCAGATATATTCATAGGGATAACGAGTAAAAAGCTGATTCAAAAGCCAACAACATTCAAGGCAAAAATAATTGCCATATAGGTCTGAGCAATAAAACTGCGCAGGCAAAGACCTTTCAGTCAATCTGTCGCTACCTTTTAAAACAATTAGGCTGTTCCGAAAGGAACAAATCCTAACACTATTTTGGAGAATTCGTGAAAACTTAATGGACTGGGCAGCTTGGTCTGAGTACCAGTAGCTGAATCGCAACTGTACTTCCAGTTCGTCAGTAAACTGCGATCCAGTATGGTTGGATACTGATTCAGGAAAAATGTAATTAATGTTCCCTGTACCAAAAAGTAAGCGATGCATCTTCCAAGATTCCTCATGGTTTGACCCAATTGAGATACATTTTTGTCTCGTGTTACAGTTTAAATGTTTTTGTGTTATAACTATGCAGACGTAACACTCTGCGGTCTCATAACCATTAACTTATCTAGGAACTTAGCTCTTAAAATAAAAGCTGCTGACACATCCTTTGCGCGCTTCGTTACGCCGGATCCACATCAAACCATTGAAAAAAACCGACAATAAAACTGCAGGTTTTTGGAAACACAAACAATTGTTAACTGCTGTCCACATGTAGGAAACAATAAGTCAATTTTGTGACCTTCGATAGAAAATATGGCGTGCTCGAAATTACAAATTGCAACAAAGAATGACAAAATGTAAAACTGTTTTTGAGTTAGACCAGGCTTAAAAGATGGAAAGAAAACTACGTTTAAGATTTATTGGAAGATTTATGGAAACATGACGTCAGTATTAGTGGAAAAATACGACCTAGCTTAAAACAAATTTATAGAAATGACTATTGACATTGCAAATTTAATATAAATCGTCAAGCACTCGGAAGAAACATTGCAAAAAATTCTATTTCCTATAAGGCTTCTGGCACCTTAGCCTTACTCTGGACACAAGACTCACCTTCAATTCCTATCTGGATAACAGTATTTGTTAAGGCCCGACTATCCCTCAGGACGCTAAGGATATGCGGCAATCTTGGGACGTCAGTCCTAAACTGGATATACTGATATCAGAGTTAGAAAATTTCATAATTCGAAAAATAATATCATCCTACAGTTTGTTAAAAAAAGCGTCGTAAAATTGACGATATTACCAGCCTCTGGTAATAAATCACCACCCGACCGATATTGACTTCTAAACAGCCTAAAGAGCTTCACAAGAACATGGGCATATTTTATTATTTCAAGATGTTCGCCAGATTGACATAAGGTTCAAAATGGCGTATAATGTTTGGGGTTAATACCAATTCGAAAGCACGGTCCTTCTTGTCAAGCACTCAAAATAGTACAAAGTTGTATCACGTACAGTAAAGAAGTGTTGTGATTTGTTTTGTGAGTGTGCAATAACCTAGGTGAGTTTATCTCCAATTCTACTAATTGTATCGTTATTTATTGATATATTGATTTATTTTCTTAATTTATTTGACAACTTGTTTACTAGACAATTTTCAAAGTTTCATACACACATTTATATCAGTGATTGTTTGATAATTCAATTATTGAACGTCTGCGATATAAAACGGATAACAATCTCGAAGTACGTCGCGAGTTGACCCTTCGTGCTGAAGTAGTACAAAGTAGTAGATACTTTGCGAGTTGACCCTTAGTATTTTAGTAAGTTGGCCTCATAGTTATCATGATAATTCTCCGCCCTAGTGATTGGAGCTCTTGGAGAGGTATTTCGCGAGTTGACGCTTAACACCAAAGACCTAAGAACTGCTCGAGTTTTGTTATATGCTTATTGTATAATTATACAGTATATTACTTCATCTATTCTTTTGGAGAGGTATTTCGCGAGTTGATCCTTAATACCTATGACCCGAGAGATATTTGATTTATGTTCTGTATAATTTATATGACCACACAAGATGTAAATATGATTTTAACTGTTTGGTGTTAAAGGATATATTTGCTGTGTAATCTGTTTATGTTTTGTGTGTTTAATTTTTACAATTACTTACCTGCCTGTTTTATCAATGAGACCCGTATAAAATAACGTCAGATTATTAAATAAAAACAGATGTTTTTTATTATTCTTCAATGAATTGGTTACTCAGGTATCTGTTTACTTAATTCACAGATGTGTCATCTCGATCGCTTCTTCTGATACAGGCCCAACTTTCCTATTGATTTTCATTTAGGTAGTCCTAGTAAGTTATTGTTTAAATATTTCGTTGTGTTCATACTTAGTTTATTTTGGTCATTTGTTCATTTGTTTGAATTATTACTTTATTAAATACTTATATGGTAATCGTCCAGAATTATTTTTTTATCTCGCCTACACTGGATATATCAGACGGTTGTAAAACTAGTGGTAGTATAATTATGGTACTGTTGTCTGATGGAAGGAATCTTTGCAATGGACAGCCATAATCAAGCTAGCGGCTGTGCAACACATCACCTGCTTGGCTATTACTAAAGCCATCTGCTACACCAATACTGGCCACAGAGACCCTCCCGAACTTAACCCCTCTACTCATTGAGGTAGAGAAAGGTGCTAGAATGGTGGCCTACAGAGTGCTATAAACTGGCAGATAGGACAAGAAGGATTTAAGACTGAACATAACGGGGATTAGGAGTGAAACTATAAACGGAAACATACTCCAACTTCCTTTTTCCAGGAAGAAACGAATAGAATAAGTGTGGCCGTTTTATTATTATTATTATTTATTCTGTATTACCATCCGATCTTGCGCTATTCACGGACGACTCCAAGTCAGAACTGGTCGCAGGAGCGGGAGCAGCTAGTACAAAACCAAGTGTTGAAATTTCAGTAAACCTTGATAGGTATTCCACGGTCTTCCAAGCAGCACACAAAAAAACAAAATAGTTATCTGACTGTTTCCATGTTGTTACTAAATGTTGTTAAACAATGAGTTGTTGCTTTGATTTTGTTTTGGTTGGTTGATGTGAACCCGGCGTTAGATCTTTACTATGAGACAGCCTACAGAGGTAACATAACAGCCTACAGAGGTAACATAAATGTTAGTAAAGAGCATATTGGCTTCATTTTATATGCCACAGAAGCAAAATCAAGACACTTGCTGGTTTACCTCAACCCTAAGTGTCTTCACTCCTTAACACTTAACATCACCACAATATTCCATATTCTGTTAGAATTTACCAAGACAAAATCAAAATGAACTAATTGTCTAAAAAGCAAAACAAACGACACTCCACAAATCTACAACACACGCAGTATCTATTTTGGGTAGAGTTTACTGACCTAGCCGGTACACTTGCTTCTCGCGACCTCTGTCACTGGGCAGTTGCACGCACTTGTGTAAGGGCGGGATCAAGAGGAGCCGAATCAGGAGGAGCAGTAGGCCGATGCTTCTTGAGGAGTCCATTGTGGACGTATTACCGTCGCGGTTCGGAATACTGCCCGATCGTCGTTTGTCGTTCTGTTCACTCAAGTGGGACTATGTCGCGAGCTATTTTTGGGACGAAACGAGTTCCATCGCACAATTCCAGGAGAGAAGCAGTGTCGGTGGTGGAACAACAGCTGTTGAGAAGCGGAGTGGAATCGTTTAGTCATTTCTAAATATGCCGTATAATGGAAAATAGCATCAAGTGGATCGACTTTTGACTTCTGTATACTGGCAGCTTTGCATTATAATTTTTTACAATAGGCTTATTGGAGGTAGGCTGCATTCAAGCAGCGGGATAAAAATGAACGGTCACCAATCACAGGACCGCGAGACATAGGCACGTCAAAGTGTCGCCGATTAGTCGAATTCGGCGGTCGAATTACTGTTCTCTGGACTGCATTTAGTACGCACAGCGAAGTAGGGATATTGGAAGGTGTTTATGCTTTCTGTTATCCACATAACAGAAAACATAACTGCTTGGCAGACCTTGGGCAGGCAAGGATTTTGAGTATTGAATGTTACCCTATTCTTCAGTTTACAACCAGTTATGGCCTCTAGATCCCTTAATGGAGAAGCAGCTGGAGGAACGGAGGAACGCTGGCACTGCATGAAGTGGACTGTATTCTGAGTGATTTATTCTCGATATAAGTTATAATTGGAACAACTGAATTGGGCGTGTCGCAGCTCACAATAAGTCATATTGATGAATTGAGAATGGCGGTATTCATGTCATGGTTATCATAGTCATAGGAGGCAAGGTTTCCAAATTTTCTTCATGTCAGGGGTTCCCAAAGCTTCTCCAGCAGCCGCTGCTAGTCTTTTGCGTTGCAGCTCTGCTAGAGACATTAGTCGATTGTAGCCATCTGCAAAACTGTGGATAGGGTTTGAAGTGCTAGACAGTAGACAGTATATCAGAGACAATGGAGGAGCAAAAAGCGATCTCCGTGGAACTCCCGTGCTGTTGTAGTAGAAATTAGAGAAGCTCTCTAATCCGACAGAAATTTTACGTCCAGAGATGAGGTCCACCAACCATTCGCAAAGTTCAAGGGATAGACCGTTAGGGGGAAGATTGTAGAGAAGAGCAGTATACCACATTCCTCGAATTAAGAGATATTCTATTTAGGAAAAATCTGATTATACTGTATACCTCTCTTGCTGAATCAATAATTAGGTATTGCATACCTGTGTGGGGAGCTGCATTCAAAACATCCATCCATCCTTTACAAGTTACATAGAATACTATATTAAAGATAATATTCAAGAAAAGTCGACTATTCCCTACTCGGCAATCATATGAAGAAAACGAATTGTTCAACGTTCGCTCAGTATACATCTTTAGCTGCTTAAAAAGAATGTACAGTGAGAAAATAAATTTTTCGCAAGTACACACCGTAAGAACAAGGGCCAATGAAAATATGAACATTAAAGTTGACTTTTTTAGTAAATCTACCACTTCAAAATTCTTTTTTTTTTTTTGGCCCCAAATTTTTTAATAGTATTCCAAATAGATTGAAGGAAATTTCGGACTACAACAACTTCAAAAATGAAGTTAAACAATATATAAAAGATCATCCGAATCAATTCTAATTATTCTATTCGAATTGCTTTTCTAATTAAACCGATTTTTTTATATATTTTATTTATTTTGTTTCTACATAATTATAAAACCGAGATCATACTGGCTCATAGACATGCTCGAACTGCTGCCTACTACTATTACACCAATAGGTTTTTGTTATATCAGTTAAATGCTCTGCTGGAACTGCGGCTCACAAGACAGGCCTCGTGGCCTAGTGTCAGCTGCTGTTTGGTAGGGTATTTTTTTTAACTTATATGTACCTAACCTATCTACACATTGCAATATCGTATGTAGATAGTCGTACTCAGGGTCATTCGGTGAACCTGAGATCTGTCTGGCCAGGAGTAAACACAATACCTATATATTATTTATGTATCTAGCAAAAAATGTATCTTTATATCATTATCAATAAAAAACAATAAACAGTAAACAATAAAATAAACAAAAAAAATCGAAACACTTTAAAATATAGGAGCAACGACGTTGCAATTCTTCAATTGCTCGTTGACAAATCGCTGAGCTGGGAACCGGAGCATCGTCGTGATACAATGTCCAAACAAAGTCTTGATAAAACAGTTGTATTTACTTTAACTTTGTATTTAAGGATTGCCCTCTAGGTACAATGTGATTCTAAATACTCCAAATTTATAAAAAGTCAGGTGCAACCCTTTACCTGCACTTTGAATAGTTTTCACCTTCTGGGGCCTTGGGCTGCTTTTTGCTTCCATTGCGTACTTCGAGATTTCCACTCAGGATCGTAGTGATAAAACCAACTTTCGTCACTTGTAACAACATTGCCTTTTCAGCTGCTGCCAAAATTATATTTAATACAAATTTTTAATCGGTAATCAGTCACAAACTCATCTGCTATTGAAAGCAATACAACTGAATCTGATGGATGTATCTTCTTTATATTCTTAGTTCACTGGACCAAATAGTTTAACACATACAAAAATATCTACAAAAAAGAAAGAATGGAAATGTAGGAATCTGCTGCAATCTATTGAAATGCATTCCTATTTATGAGCACGTTGTTCAATGGTAACCACTACAATGTAATATTTAGCTATGTTGAGCTGTTTTCTAGGATCTCTATAACCAAAGAAGAATAAAGAAATTCATCAAGTTCAGAATTTTCAGACTGTCTGTTAGTCAATCAATACAGGTAATGTTGTTTACAAAAACAGCCATCGCATCGTCCAAGTTAGTCTTTTATGGGAACTATGGCTGTTTTTTTAGCAACTTAAGTGGACTATATTTATTTTTGTGAAATTATGAAAACTTTAACATTGTATGTATATTGAAACCAAGGCTGTTCTTACTAAAACCGAGTTATCAAATAGCTTCAGCTCTTTCTACTTTGTGGAAAGCAATTATCATATTTTCAACTACGGCTGTTGGACTCCATATTGCCACGATCTTCGGGTACCCCAGATCTTCATAAATCTTTGCTTGAATGAACCGTATGACAAATTAACATTCCCAGATATCCGTGATCATTTTGTACCAGTCGTCAATTTCAGCTATTTTTGTGACAGTTTGTGGTGGACAGGGACAACGTTCATCTTCAACTCGTTTAGTACCGCCTTTAAAATTCTCATGCCCCTCAAACGCTCTAGATTGTGGTAAACTACCATCTGGATATGCATTTTAAAAGTTCCAAAAGTCAATTGGTGTCTTACTCAACCGAATAATAGTATATTGTTCAACGATGTCGTAATGACGGTAATAACTCACGCAGTTAAAGTTCAACAAATGAGTTTTTAGTACTCGTATTAACGCGAGTTGAATACTAAACTCTATCTACAACCGAAGTAAATAATAGTACGACTTGAGTTGACAACAATAACGAATTATTGACAACTTTACTTCTGTAAATTAAATACTGTACAGCGTCGAATTAGCATTTGACGTCTCGTGCCGTAGCCACCTTTGTAGTTATTATAGAGTGTACTTAAGCATATGCGTTTCTAAGGGATCGGTACTGGTATCTAGTAGGCGTTGTTCATAACCCACGGATGTAGCGTGAGTTATGAAAAATAATACAGGCTGTTTGTTTACAGGTACCTCTTCATAAGTAGTTTGGTAGTCGCCCTAGGTTTATAGTCGGTGGTAGTCGCTGTTTAACTTAATTGGAGTAGATAAAGATTTTTATCGCATATCTACTATTATTTTTTCGATGACTACGCAAGATATATGACATGTTAATAATTAATTTCTGAAAAACGTGAAATCAAAGCCTTTTTCACTTAAGTGGAACTATTTGCATTAAAGGTGATGCCTTTATATTTCATTTGTTATACCCACGTAATGAATTCTCTGATCCTTGGCATATGCGTTACTCTCACTGTTCAATGGGAATCCCATGGCCCCCACACAAAAACTGAAAGTATCTACCAGATTAGCCAAATTATTGGACGCAATACGCATACATCTATATAAATTGATAAAAAAATGACAAAAATTGTGTCAGTGCCATTGCCAAGTAAGAACAGCTTATTGCCAAACTTAACAGTTACACGAAAAATAATAAATAGAATGGTATTCATTATGTTGCTCATTTCACAGTCGTTGCTCTTTTTGTGCGGTATACTTATAAAAATTTCACTTTCATTGTCATTTTGTCATTGTGTCCGTATGTGTACTGTCTGGGTTTACGTAATATGTGGATGGGTTATTGTCTTTTATTTCAATCATTACGAGCTTCCTATGCCGTAATCATGATGTTCTTTTTTTATATCGGTCTACGTGTGACCTTGTGGAGGCAAACTTAATTTTATTTCATTTATTCAAGACGTCTCTCAGCGGTTATTTTGGAACGACGAGGAAAAAGAAAGATTTATGATGCAACCAATACAGTCCGGCTGCAATGCTGAATTCAAGAAGTTCAAATGTTTATTTTGTTGGTAACAATGCAAATGCATTCCATTGAGAAATTAAAATAATGTAGTAAATAAAGAATACTTATCTAGTGGCTGTAACTCTGATACGACAC
Source organism: Callosobruchus maculatus (assembly GCA_951848785.1). NCBI lineage: Eukaryota > Metazoa > Arthropoda > Insecta > Coleoptera > Chrysomelidae > Callosobruchus > Callosobruchus maculatus. Next base: position 298,293 of record CATOUR010000064.1, on the reverse strand, counting down.
ACTGGAATTAAAAAAACAATCTAGTGAAATTTTAGGTGTTTAATGATAATAAGAATAAACTGCCTTTATTTAACCTGGCGGGTATTAGATATAGAGCTGTCAAAGGTGGGTGACGGGTAGCAGATGACAGCTTGGCAAAGCTCATCTGCTTTTGTTCAGAAATCGTGTGTATTTAGTGATGAAAACTGGTGACAAATGGTTCATCAGCGTTATGTCTGTAAGGAATATTCTCATAAACTTATGATGATTTTTCCTGCCATCGGTAGGTTGCAAAAATATTTATTATGCTCATTGTTGATGGTCGTCGCGAAAACCTTTCTAACGTTTTCAATAACTGTAAACTATTTCATTTAATTATTTTTGTAATTTGTGCGGTTGCTTCGCCAAAAAAAAATTAAATATTGCTCAAGCTTCGTTTTTAGGCGTTTTAGGGGTTCCTGATCGTTTTCTACTTTTTTGGGTGGGGGTGACATTGGGGTGGTTGGGGGTGGGAGGTTGTAGAATTGAAAAATTCGTTGCTTTCATAATGGACTGTCCACTGACCTGTAAAGGAAGACCTCGTAGCATAAATAACTTTTTAAGGTCCATCCGAACATTGCATTGCCTATCACAGAAACCAAAGGACTTAGAATTTTTTCTGGTGTAAACATACGAGTATTGCTTTAGATCGTTCTATATTGTTTAACGAGGAAAATGCTGAATTGATTTTAATGGAATTTTGACACAGTATTACCACCATGGCGAGGATGGAAAATGCGTATGGCTTTTATAAATCCTTCCAGTAGCGGTGCAGAAATAATGAAAAACTAAAAATATAAAAACAGCTCAAGCTTCGTTTTTAAGCATTTTAGGGGTTTCTGATCATTTTCTGCGTTTTTTTGGGTAGGGGTGAAATTGATGTGGTTGGGGGGTGGGGGGTTGAAAAACTGAAAATGTGTTGTGTTCATAATAGGATGTCCACTATCCTGTGAAGGAAGAGACCTAGTAACATAAATCATCTTTTTAGGTCCATCCGAACATTGCCTACCCCTCGTCCTAGCCTATTACCGAAACTAAGGACCTAGAAATTTTCTGTATACATACGAGTATTTATTGCTTTAGATCGTTTTGTATTTTGTCACGAGGGAACTATTAAATTGATTCTAATCAAATTTTGACACAGTATTACTACCATGGTGAGGATGGAAAACGCATAAGGTTGTTAGAAATCGTGTCAGTGGCAACGTAGCAATCAAAGAACTAAAAACACGAAAGCAACTCAAACTTCGTTTTTAGATGTTTTAGGGGTTTCTAGGAAAGACATAATGCATAAGACAATTTTAGGGGGGGGGCTGCCGATGATTGGTTGCAAGGGGACCTCAGACTAAAGCTTCATGCTATGGGAACATAATAAACTGGTATCACAGTGATGTGTGGGAAGTACTGAGTCAATCAACTTGACTTCACTTTTTGAAACGCGACAAAATTGTTACTTCTTATGTCTAATGCGTATAGTGCCCTTATAATGAGCGTGTACTTTCCCAAGGGGCAATCATGAATGCACGATAAATGCGGGGCATTCGGCTCCACTTGCCATGCCATCGCTGACGCTCGATATGAATATGCGACCCGTGTACAGAGGGGCTAACAGATTCATTGAATATAAGCCATCCGCTTGTGAAACGTTTTAATCTTTCGTCTTTCATCTCTCACACCTTGAGGCGATTCAATAATAATGGACGAAAAAATTCGCCGGTACTGCGTGTTACAGAAAAAATCGTTGACAAAGAGAAATGTGTTGTCGAGCAAAGAGCGACCGACCCCCAATTTCACTTCTCTCACTGTCACCGGGCCCTGAATGCATATTTTAAATGCGCGATTATTTTATTGACGCCCACACAGACGAGCGATCTGCATGAGTGTGAGTGGCCCATAGTCACCAACACTTGAAAAGAAGCACACTGATATCACTGATATGGTAGTTCATTATTAGTACTAATTAGTGATACAAATTAGAAATAAATATAGTTTGAAAAAACACGCTCTTAAAGAACATCGCACTATTCTTTTCAAAAATAAGCTTAAAAGAACAATGAACGAAAAATACTAGTATGATTGTGAAAAAAGCGTGGGCGCTTTGTGCCATATTATTTGTGAATTGAGCGCCCGACGCTTTTTCACAAGCATACTAGTATTCTTTGTTTATTGTTGTTTTAAGATTATTTTAAGAATATGTTTTAACCTTTTAGTTCGATGTTCTTTAAAAGCGTGTTCTTTTTTAGCTTTTATAAATTATATTTTATTTAATTTTTTAGTTAACTTTATCACTAAATCTTTTTTCAATTGTTTATTTCATTAGTTTTCTAATTACAAACTAGCGTTGTCCTAATTGTAGCGCTATCTTCCAAACCTGATGTAAATAATTCTTCAATCAACAACAACTTGTTAATTTAGAAAATGGAGTCAAGTTATTGACTCAGTACTTCCCACACCTAACAGTCTGAGATCCCTTGCCGTAGGAATTAAAACGACACAATTTTTATTCTGCGAGCTTCAACTGAAAAAAACGAAACAATCAGGAACCCCCAATTGCTTAAAAACGAAGTTTTATATTTTTAGTTTTTTATTATTGCTGCGCCGCCATTGACACACAATTTTTGAAAACCATAACCATTTTTCATCCTCGCCACAGTAATGATACTATGTCTAAATTTCATTAAAATCAATTTCATAATTTCCATTTTCCTAAATTCAGAACGATCTAAAGCAACACTCGTATGTACACATCAGAAAATTCTAAGTCCTTTGATTTCTGTAATAGCCAAGGCACTGTTCGGATGGACTTAAAAAAGGGTAATATGCCGCTAGGTCTTTCTTTCACAGGCCAATGGACATCCTATTATGAATAGAACAAATTTTTGCAACCCCACACCCCCTAACGACCCCAATTTCACCCCCACCCAAAAAAATTAAAAAATGATCAGAAGCCCCTAAAACGCCTAAAAACTAAGTTTGAGGGATATTTCATTTTTTTTCGTTTTTTGCCCCTGCACCGATTTTCAAAATTATAGCAGCATTACCTTCTAGGACCTCACAGCATATCGGTACCCAAACTTCATCACAATCCATGTAGCGGTTGCTGAGATTACGAGGGTAGAAAGACGCGAACAGACAGACCGACAGATAGACCGACAGACATACAGACCGACAGACCGACAGCCCGACAAACCGACAGACCGACAGACCGACAGACCGACAGACCGACAGACCGACAGACCGACAGACCGACAGACCGACAGACCGACAGACCGACAGACCGACAGACCGACAGACCGACAGACCGACAGACCGACAGACCGACAGACCGACAGACCGACAGACCGACAGACCGACAGACCGACAGACCGACAGACCGACAGACCGACAGACCGACAGACCGACAGACCGACAGACCGACAGACCGACAGACCGACAGACCGACAGACCGACAGACCGACAGACCGACAGACCGACAGACCGACAGACCGACAGACCGACAGACCGACAGACCGACAGACCGACAGACCGACAGACCGACAGACCGACAGACCGACAGACCGACAGACCGACAGACCGACAGACCGACAGACCGACAGACCGACAGACCGACAGACCGACAGACCGACAGACCGACAGACCGACAGACCGACAGACCGACAGACCGACAGACCGACAGACCGACAGACCGACAGACCGACAGACCGACAGACCGACAGACCGACAGACCGACAGACCGACAGACCGACAGACCGACAGACATACAGACCGACAGCCCGACAGACCGACAGACCGACGGACCGACAGACCGACAGACCGACAGACCGACAGACCGACAGACCGACAGACCGACAGACCGACAGACCGACAGACCGACAGACATACAGACCGACAGCCCGACAGACCGACAGACCGACGGACCGACAGACCGACAGACCGACAGACCGACAGACCGACAGACCGACAGACCGACAGACCGACAGACCGACAGACCGACAGACCGACAGACCGACAGACCGACAGACCGACAGACCGACAGACCGACAGACCGACAGACCGACAGACCGACAGACCGACAGACCGACAGACCGACAGACCGACAGACCGACAGACCGACAGACCGACAGACCGACAGACCGACAGACCGACAGACCGACAGACCGACAGACCGACAGACCGACAGACCGACAGACCGACAGACCGACAGACCGACAGACCGACAGACCGACAGACCGACAGACCGACAGACCGACGGACCGACGGACCGACGGACCGACAGACCGACAGACCGACAGACCGACAGACCGACAGACCGACAGACCGACAGACCGACAGACCGACAGACCGACAGACCGACAGACCGACAGACCGACAGACCGACAGACCGACAGACCGACAGACCGACAGACCGACAGACCGACAGACCGACAGACCGACAGACCGACAGACCGACAGACCGACAGACCGACAGACCGACAGACCGACAGACCGACAGACCGACAGACCGACAGACCGACAGACCGACAGACCGACAGACCGACAGACCGACAGACCGACAGACCGACAGACCGACAGACCGACAGACCGACAGACCGACAGACCGACAGACCGACAGACCGACAGACCGACAGACCGACAGACCGACAGACCGACAGACCGACAGACCGACAGACCGACAGACCGACAGACCGACAGACCGACAGACCGACAGACCGACAGACCGACAGACCGACAGACCGACAGACCGACAGACCGACAGACCGACAGACCGACAGACCGACAGACCGACAGACCGACAGACCGACAGACCGACAGACCGACAGACCGACAGACCGACAGACCGACAGACCGACAGACCGACAGACCGACAGACCGACAGACCGACAGACCGACAGACCGACAGACCGACAGACCGACAGACCGACAGACCGACAGACCGACAGACCGACAGACCGACAGACCGACAGACCGACAGACCGACAGACCGACAGACCGACAGACCGACAGACCGACAGACCGACAGACCGACAGACCGACAGACCGACAGACCGACAGACCGACAGACCGACAGACCGACAGACCGACAGACCGACAGACCGACAGACCGACAGACCGACAGACCGACAGACCGACAGACCGACAGACCGACAGACCGACAGACCGACAGACCGACAGACCGACAGACCGACAGACCGACAGACCGACAGACCGACAGACCGACAGACCGACAGACCGACAGACCGACAGACCGACAGACCGACAGACCGACAGACCGACAGACCGACAGACCGACAGACCGACAGACCGACAGACCGACAGACCGACAGACCGACAGACCGACAGACCGACAGACCGACAGACAGACCGACGGAAAGAGTGACGTGGATTTTCCTTATGTAGATATCATAAAACGCCCAAAAAGCGTATTATCTCAAAATCGAAAATTTTCGCGAACACAATACTCCCCTCACCTATCGACGTGGGAAGTAAAAGTAATTAAAGAGACATTTAGGATTATGAAAACGAAAATATTACGACGCGGTGTTTACAAGCGGTTACCCAACCAAGTACTGACTGCGTTCGGCACTACTTAGCTTTGGCAATCGACGAGAGTCTCGGCGTTTTCAGCGTGGCATGACCATTATCTGATAAAATAGATGACTCTATCCAGTATGTAAGCTAACTCTGCACCTCAGTCTGTCGATCATTTTGTACCAAGTCGTTAATTTCTATAATTTTTGTAGCAGGTCGCGCAGTTTGTGGTCGACCGGGATTCGAATTCGTTGGACCGGGACGAGGTTCACCTCTAACTGATAATGGATAAACTGATTCGGCCATTTGACACAATACTGTAGTGGACCATAGAGCTGCCAACTTCACTTTAACCATTCTTTGTGTATTGGAATATGCATCAAGTGTATGGAATCCTTATTACCAAAATCGTATCAACACCATTGAGGGTGTACAACGACGCTTTCTCAAGTACTTGACATTCAAGAAAGATGGCATTTACCCAAGACGTGGCTGTGATCATCTAGCCATGCTGGTTAGATTTGAAATGCAACCGCTTGAATTGAGAAGGATTAATAACAGCCTGAAGTTTTTATTTAAACTGGTTCGTAACCAAATAGATTCTCCTGCTCTATTATCCAAGCTTGATTTTCACGTACCGGTTTGTATTTCACGAAGAGATCCTACCTTCTACTTGAGCACACCACAGTCTAACGTTTTGATAAAATCGCCCATACACTTCATGTGTGCCAACTTTAATTTAATATCCGACTGCTGTGATTTACACCACGACTCAATTAGAGATTTACTATCTAAGTTCAATGAAAATTACTTTTCAGAATTGAATGCATGATAATTAGCATTATTTTCTCAACCAATATATATCTATTTGAAAATGTTTCACTACAATATACTGTCTGAAATTTTTTTAGTAAGTTATCAATTTTACATTTACATAACTTCGTACCAATGATTGTATGTATCGCACATATAGCGTTGATATGTAGTATGTCGTCTCTCATACTTCATTGTCCTATAAGTGGATCATTCTGTTAGGCAATAAAGGACTTATTTATTTATTATTTATTTATTTATTTATTTCTGATTGAACTCAAGTTACACATCATGCACAATTGTCCAGTTGTCGAGAACTGAGTACACAGAGTCTGTTCTGTTGAGACATTGTGAATAATTGTTAATGCAAATCCCAACTCAGTTGTAGGTAGCTATAACACAAAGCCTGCTGAATAGCTATACACAGTTTAAGACAATAGATGGCGCTGTGTTGCAGTTACTATGACCTTTCCAGGAGCATGGGAAAGAATGCTTATCTGGCCTGGCGTTGCAAGTGTTGTTTAAAATAGAATAGAAAGAGTAGTTAGTGATCCAAAGAAAACATGTTTGTATTGTTTGTAGAGCCGGGTATACATCTGACAAACGTTGCTATCCATTTGCATTGTTATTGCCATCATTGGTGCTCATTCTTAGTCATTCGTGGCAATGTTGTTTGGTAGACTAAGACATTTATGAATTTCCTGTATAGTTTCATTTGTCAAAAAACATTTGCTAGCAGTCCATTCTTCGCGAAAAGGCTAAGCTCACTTAGTTCACTCATATTTTCTCCTTTATAAACGAAAATAAGATCACCCTTTCTTATAGAGTTGTAGAGAAGTATGCAAAAAAACTATTTTCGGCACATCCGAATGCCTAACAACTTTTGCAAACATTTGCAAGGCGGATTTCCTTTTCATTTTATCTGTTTACCGATCGCCAGTCGCATCAAACTTTCTTTGACGAACGAATTCAAATGGTGCACACCAATCTGAACAAATGGCTAAATTTTTCAAATGTATCCCCGTCTTTATAGAAAATAACACTTTGTTACAAACAAAGTTTTTCTTAAAAAGAGTATAAACTTGAATTGGACTTTTGTAGCAAAGTAATTATTATATTTATTTATTTATTTATTTAAGGAAACATCTTACAAACACTTATACAGTAATTACATGTAAGAGTACGGTACAAAAGAGAGAGCCTAGAGCCTAAGACTCTACAATATTTTCAATGCTTCTGATGAACAATTCAGAATTTTGATTAAAAAATCTAAATCACTATATTTTACTGTAAATCTGTTACATGTCTTGAGCATTAATGCAAGAGGTGAACAATCATTACCCGTGTGAAATATGCCAACATTTCTTTGCCTTAATGTAATCTTTGGTACTTTAAAACTTATGAAATCTATATATGAGCAGTTCTTATATTTAGTACAATGAATAATATGATATATAAAAATAACAGACTGTTTTTCTCTTCGTAATACTAATGACTGAAAATTAAAGCTATTTAACATAGATCTATATGATATCATATATGGGTATATACCATTACTTTTGAGATACAAGAATCTGAGAAATCTTTTCTGCACCTTCTCAATTAATTCCTTATGTTGGTTTGCCTGAGGAGACCAGATGATAGATGCATAATCCAAGATAGAACGAACCAGTGCATTATACAGCAATATGATTGTATCAATTTTGATAAAATGTTTACTGTTTCTAATGATGAAACCTAGACCTCGGTAAGCCTTATTTACAATAAACTCATAGTGATTGTTAAATTTAAAAGATGACTGGAAATACACACCAAGGTCTTTAATATTGTAACATCCTGTATATTACATTGCTTATTTGGATTTGTTAATGTTCTTTCACAATGATTAGGTTAGATTTTTTTTGATGTGTAAACGTCATCGAATCATCTGGAATTTTCTAGACTGACAGATCGGCATTCTCGAATGTCATCTGGGTGTCTCGAATCTTCTAGATGGTTCGATGAAGTATATAAGGCACCACGAGTAGCGTGGCGGGAGTCAGTTGAGTTGAGACCTAGTTGAGATAAGGTTAAGAGATTTTGTATCGAGTTGTGAAGTAAAACGGTGAAAGTTACGTCGAGTTTGATTCCCTGGGTGAAGAAAAAGAGGCCGTCGTGACAATTGGTGCCAGAAGTGTGGGATTATCCATCGAATCAAGCCAGGAAAAGGAAAGAAGAAGTGAGTACAGTGTCCATTAATGCCAGTAACCAGAGCTATGGCATCCGAAATGAATGCATTGATGACTATGCTACAAGAAATGGGAAACAGATTAGAACAGAATGCAGCGGAAACGAGAGCTAGCTTAGAACGAAGTGCAGCCGAAACAAGGGCAGAAATGAGAACCAGCTTAGACAACCAGGCAGTGAACCTAGAAGAGAAGCTAAAGCTCCACCAAGACGAGGCAGTCGCAGGTTTGAAGAGTGGGCAGGAGCTGGTAATGACTCGGTTGGACGAGCAGAAGCGCCATCAAGACGAGGCAGTCGCAGACTTGAAGAGTGGACAGGAACTGGTGATGACTCGGTTGGAGGAGCAGAGGCAAGCCGTAAGTCAGGCGTTAGAAAATCAAGATCAGCGTATTAGTGCTATAGAGACATCGCAAAAGATCGTTGAGGAACAGCTGCAGCAAGTGAAGGATCAAGTGAAGGAAATCGTGAGAGACGAAGTGCGAGAACTTAGTGGAGGTGAGCGTGAACAACTACAGCAGGTGAAAGATCAGGTCAAGGAAATGATCAGAGAGGAGCTGCGAGAACTTAGTGCAGGTGAGCGTAGTTTAACAGCTGCAGCACCCGCTTTTCCTGATAGACACAGTGGCGTAGTAGCAAAGCCCTATCCGTACAACGGCAAAACGTCCTGGGACATTTATTATATGCAATTTGAAGACATTTATTATATGCAATTTGAAAATATCGCTCGTATGAATAACTGGTCAAATGAAGAAAAAGCTTGTGTGCTTACATCCATGCTAAGAGACTCTGCCGCAGCTATTTTGGAAAATCTCTGCTCATCAGATCTACGTGACTATGATAAGATAACATCTGCACTAAGGTTACGCCTTGGAGATGCGCACTTAACAGAGCTGCTACATGGTCAACTGCACAACCGGACACAGCAAGCCAAGGAGGATCTGACCACGTTTGCATATGAAGTCCAAAGCTTAGCGAAACGGGCATTCGTCAACAGCCCCGTCGAAACACAGGAATACGTTGCTGCTCGTCAGTTTGTCGAAGGCGTTGCGGACCTAGACGTTCAGCGAATCGTAAGACTATCCAGTCCCAGAACTTTACAAGACGCTTTGGTCAAGGCTCTAGAAATTGAAGCTGCCACGAAAGCCACGCGAATGACACGGAGGGTGCGATCTGTAGAACAAGATGATGAAGCAGAGGTCAGGGCGACAGCGTTCGTTCCAAGAAGAAGAGGTGGTACCTTTCAACGAAACCCAGCTCGCACAAATTTAGAAGGACCTGAGAAGTTTACGTGCTGGAGATGTGGGCAGAAGGGGCACCTTAGAGTGGGCTGTCGCATGCAGGTGTCAGAAAAGTCAAGAGAGGCTAGTACTAATACGGAGAATGAGTCCATGACGAAAGCCCCGTGGTCATCGAAATTGAGGTAGTTGAAGGTTACATAGAAAATATACCATGCAAGATGTTAGTTGATACCGGAGCAAATGTGACTATAATAAGTCCTAACATATACCAAGAAATTCGAAGGAAGTCGCCAAGCAGAACCACGCAAACGGATAGAATGTTGTTGAGAACCGCTAATGGAGACCGTATTCCAGTACTGGGTGTTGAAGAATTAGAGATTCGCATTGGCAGTTTTGGTAAGAAGTATCCCATTTTAGTAGCTTCAGTCACAAATGATTGCATCCTTGGTGCTGAGTTTCTGCAGAGTTCTGGCTGCGTAATAAACTTCACTGGTAATACCTTAAGCATTGGGGATTCAGAAGAGATTTCATTTTTCTGCCGAACTGTTCAGCTAGAGAAAATGAACGTTGTGTCACCAAGGAATTTTACAATACCTCCACAAAAAGAGATTGTTATACCTATATATGCACATAAGGCACTTGAACACAACCTTACCCCATGCATTTTTGAACCAGAGCCTATGCTAGGTTGGAATAAACCTATTTTATTAGCCAGAACAATAACGGATTCTTCAAATTTGTTAATAAGGGCCGTGAATGTATCCAGGAATTCAATACAAATCAAAAAAGGTACGCCACTGGGTAGACTAGAACCAGTAGCATGGATACGAAGGCTAGATGACGCGGAAGAAGAAGATGATAGTGACTTCACCCAAATCTCAGATAGTCTTCAAGATTTGTATGATAGAAGCTGTGAGCATTTGCGACCCGAACAGCAGCGGAAGGTCCTGAAGCTACTAAGAGAATTTCATTCGATTTTCGCTAAAAATAATGATGACCTAGGGCGAACCCATCTGGTACGTCATAAAATTAATGTAGGAGATGCCCAGCCAGTCAAGCAGCCCACAAGAAGAACTCCATTATCTAGAATTGATGAAGTACAGAATATGGTAAACGATATGCAGAAACGAGGAGTGATCGAGCAATCATCTAGCCCTTGGGCCTCCCCGGTAGTCCTTGTTAGGAAGAAGGACGGATCAACGGATTACAGGCGGCTCAACGATTTGACCAAAAAGGATTCATACCCTTTACCAAGAATTGACGACACTTTGGATGCAGTTGGAAATTCTTCATGGTTCTCCACCTTGGACCTGCAAAGTGGGTACTGGCAGGTTGAAATGGATGAAAAAGATAAAGAGAAAACGGCATTTACATCGTGTGCTGGGCTATGGCAGTTTACAGTAATGCCTTTCGGTCTATGCAATGCACCCAGTACCTTCGAAAGACTAATGGATGTTGTACTACAAGGTTTATCTTGGAAAACAGCACTGATATATCTCGATGACGTCATTGTGTTTGGAAAGGATTTTGAGGAATAGCTACTCCGACTAAGACAAGTTTTCCAGCGGCTTAAGGAAGCGAACTTGAAGCTAAACCCTAAGAAATGCCATCTTTTCAAAAGGGAAGTAAAATACCTCGGACATCTGTTAACCAAAGACGGAATCCGGACGGATCCAGAGAAGGTGCAGGCTGTGAAGGAATGGAAAGTACCGTCCAACACTCATGAGGTGCGAAGCTTTTTGGGACTGTGCAGTTATTATCGCAGATTTGTGAAAGATTTCTCTACCATCGCCAAACCATTATTTGCCTTAACTGAAAACGGTAATAAGTTTTATTGGGACTCAATCTGCCAAGAAGCCTTCGACGCATTGAAAACAGCTTTGACCTCATCACCGATACTAGCTCATCCTACAAGGGAAGGAACTTTCTACTTGGACACAGATGCTAGCCAATATGCTGTTGGAGCTGTCTTATCTCAAGAACAAGATGGCATCGAAAAGGTAATTGGATACTACAGTAAAACTTTGCACAAAGCGCAGAAAAACTGGTGTGTGACACGAAAAGAGTTGTACAGTGTGGTGAAAGGGATCGGAAATTTCCACCACTTATTGTACGGAAGAAGATTTGTCGTGAGAACCGATCATTCAGCTTTGTAGTGGTTAATGAAGTTCAAGAATCCAGAAGGCCAGCTTGCTCGATGGATTGAATACCTCCAAAGCTATGACTTTGAAATTCGTCATCGTCCAGGAAAGCAACACGGAAATGCCGATTCTATGTCACGCAGGCCCTGTGATGATGACTGTAAGCACTGCTCGAAAGAAGAGAAACAACGAGAATTCGACATAAACACATTAAGAATAGAAGAATTTGAATTGGAAGGAACCAAGATTTCACTAGGAACCTTCCAGCAAGCTCAGTCACAAGACGCTGAGCTAGGGTTAGTTATTCATTCGCTATTAAATGGAAACAAGCCTAATCAACAGGAAATAAGTGCTATGAGTCCCATCACTAAAGCCTACCTAGCACAATGGGACTTACTAAAGGTAAGGGGTAACCTCCTGTATCGAATCTGGGAGGATACTGATGGCAGACATGCTAAAGAAAAACTTGTAGTACCAAGGAAATTACGGAAAGCAATTATGGAACAGCTACATGATAGTAGCAGTGGGGTCACTTTGGCATCAGGAAGACCCTGGAAAGAATCAAGGAGAGATTTTACTGGGTTGGCTGTCGCGAAGATGTTGAAAATTACTGTTCCACGTGCGATGTCTGCAACCCAAGAAAAGGTCCAAGTATTCGTCAACGGTCACACATGCAGCAGTACAACGTTGGATCGCCGTTTGAGAGAATCGCCATAGACATTTTGGGTCCTTTGCCGGAAACCAGCCTTGGGAACAAGTATCTGCTTGTTGTAATGGATTATTTCTCTAAATGGCCAGAAGCAATTCCTGTGCCCAATCAAGAAGCAGGCACAGTGGCACAGGCTTTTTTAGAACACGTGGTGTCCAGATTCGGAGTTCCTAATGAACTACATTCAGACCAGGGACGAAGCTTTGAATTGGAAGTCTTCATACAGCTGATGAGAAAACTTGGAATTCGGAAGACTAGAACAACTGCTCTTCATCCGCAGTCCGACGGTATGGTGGAACGCTTCAACAAGACAATCCCGGATTACCTATCAAAATTCGTTAACGAACATCAGTCTGATTGGGATACGAAGATTCCTCTGGGAATGTTGGCCTACAGATCAGCGGTGAACGAGTCAACTCGGTTGAGCCCAGCGAAGATAATTTTTGGTCGAGAACTGCGGCTGCCTCTGGACTTAGCTCTTGGTCCACCCCCAGAAACGGACCGCCGTCTTCCATGCGAATGGGTGAGCGAGCTTCAGGAAACGCTCTGGGATATCCATGAGTCTGCTAGAGGAAACATCCAGTCTGCCAGCGACAGAATGAAAGCCAGATACGATCTGAAAGCAAATAGCCCAAAGTTCGTCGAAGGTGATCTGGTATGGTTCTACAATCCACGACGGAGAAGGGGTAGATGTCCGAAGCTACAACGCCATTGGGAGGGACCCTACGTGGTGATGAAGCGCCTCAACGACGTAGTCTACAGGATACGTATGGGTAGTGGAAAACCGAAGGTCGTCCATAGCGATCGCCTGTGGCCATACAAGGATCGAAGCGAACTGTCCGTCGAGGACGCCGAACGCTAAGGGGGGAAGAGTGTAACATCCTGTATATTACATTGCTTATTTGGATTTGTTAATGTTCTTTCACAATGATTAGGTTAGATTTTTTTTGATGTGTAAACGTCATCGAATCATCTGGAATTTTCTAGACTGACAGATCGGCATTCTCGAATGTCATCTGGGTGTCTCGAATCTTCTAGATGGTTCGATGAAGTATTGGCAATTCCAAAAATCAATGAGACCTCTAGCGGCAAAAATCTACACTGACAAAGCAGGTACTCGAATTTCGGACGGCACACAATTAACATGCCATTAACCGTTTATATGCCGTTTATGTTTCTTCGTTCAGTCGTGTTTTCAAGTTTGTGCTTTGTTAATTGGTATATAATGTGTTAGAATATTTCTTCGGACCTTTTTCATACGCTATTGTCAAGAATATGGCATCTACATCAGGCTTCAAATCAAGAAAGGCTAGCAAGTTTAATACAAACTGTAGTGTTTATGGCTGCCACTCCAAAAAAGACTATGATAAAAGCATTCATTGCCACGCATTTCCTCCAAAAGCGTGTCACAGCGTGCAGGATACCTGCTATCCTCCATATTTGTTTACAAACGCCAGCGCCCTCATCGGTAATTGGAATCGCCAATATAATTCACCACGAGTAGCGTGGCGGGAGTCAGTTGAGTTGAGACCTAGTTGAGATAAGGTTAAGAGATTTTGTATCGAGTTGTGAAGTAAAACGGTGAAAGTTACGTCGAGTTTGATTCCCTGGGTGAAGAAAAAGAGGCCGTCGTGACAATATTATCCACGTGTTCTATCGTCTTATCATTTATAGTGTAATTATATTTTACTGGATTCAATTTACGAGTATAGGACATCACGTAACATTTATCAATATTTAAAAACATGTTGTTTTGAGACAGCCACCCTACAATACAATTTAAATCAGCCTGCAATAGATCACAGTCATTTTCATCCGAGATTATTCTAAACATTTTGAAATCATCTGCATAGACCAAGCTACGGGAATGATGAACAACCCTTGGTAAACTATTTATAAACATGGTAAATAATATAGGACCCAAATTGCTACCTTGGGGAACTCCAGATGTTGCAGAGAAGCATTCAGACATGCAACCACCAACTTTCACTGATTGCATTCTATTACTTAAGTATGACTGAATAAATTTATATGCACTTTGTGAAAATCCAAATTCAGTGAGCTTCCTCAACAAAATGTGATGGTCCACTTTGTCAAAAGCTTTAGAACAATCTGTGTACACAACATCTAACTGTTTCTTATCACTGATCGCAGAGGATACATGATTTGTAAAGTCAATAAGATTTGTGATAGTAGATTTATCCCTAACAAATCCATGTTGTTCATGACATATTCTGTTTTCAATATGACTTTTGATAGCCTCACATAAGATTATTTCAAAAATTTTAGCCAAGGAGTTCAATACACTAATAGGTCGGTAATTTGTGATTTCCGTAACTTTTCCAGCCTTATGTATGGGTGTTACAATGGTAGTTTTGAATTTGTCAGGAAATATGTTTTGTTCTATAGATATTTTAAACATATGTGCTAGAGGTTTAGCCAAAAACTCTGAACAACCTTTATAAATATAGGAGGGAATATTGTCACTTCCAGTACACTTTTTAGGTTTTAATTTTTTAATGGCTGTTTTGACCATTTCAACAGTGATAGCAGGAAACTGGAAGTCTCCCCAATCAGGGCACCAGTTCTCCTCCATATTAGGACTTGCTGATGGCACTTCATATACTGAGGAAAAGTAGCGTGCAAAAGCACTGGCAATATCTGCAGGCGTTTGGTAAACCTCATCATTCCAGGATACCTCACTAGGAATGGCACTTTTCATTCTTTTTGACTGTACAAAAGCCGAAAAGTTACTGGGATTATTTTTTATATTCTCCTGCAGGGTCAGTTGATGCATATGATACTCATAAGCAGTCTGTCTCTTAATTGAATCTCTCAGATTCTTGTACTCAACATGATGGAGTGTATCAACTTTGCCTTTCATCAATGCTCTGTGCAATTTATTTTTATACCTGATATTTCTTACCAGTTCAATTGAGAACCACTTAGGATATTTGCATTTGCCTCCATTGGAACTCTTAATTACCTTTTTAGCTTCAGAATCTGAAAGTCCTTCAACTAATGACCAGTCACTTTCCTGAAGCAAATTATATAATAGCAAGAAGTTTCCGTTGGCATAGTCATACGTATATGACTTTGATATGCCAGATGTCACAGAACACGGATGAAAATCAAAGTTCAGACATAGCGAAGACTTGGATGGTACTGGTCTTCCTGAACAAAAGCTTCAGCACGAGACACATGAACCACATTCATATTAGACAGCACCAGATCCAGTTTTCTACCCATATGATTGGTTACATCATTGTGTTGTTGTAGATTGTTTAGACTAACAAAATTTTTTAATAACACACTTTTATCACAGTC
The DNA here is from genome assembly GCA_951848785.1 of Callosobruchus maculatus. Taxonomy (NCBI): domain Eukaryota; kingdom Metazoa; phylum Arthropoda; class Insecta; order Coleoptera; family Chrysomelidae; genus Callosobruchus; species Callosobruchus maculatus. Next base: position 282,292 of record CATOUR010000064.1, on the reverse strand, counting down.
AGCATTCTCAAAATTAGGCAAATTCAAATCACCTAATATTAAAATATCACAGTCATTATCTAAAATATGTTGAAGACTATCAAAATACTCATCATATTTTTCATATGGCATACCTGGTGGAATGTATACACAAGACAGGAAAAAGGATGACTTTTTGTATCTAACTTCTAATAACACAGATTCACTATCACAGGTCACTTTGATATTTTCAAATTGGAATTCCTTGTGAAGTGCTACAAGAACCCCACCACCTCTGCAGTTTACATCATCACGATCTCTTCTTATTATATTATACCTTTGGTCGAAGAGTTCAGCATCATAGATGCTTTCCGTCAACCAGGTTTCTGTGATTACTATTATGTCATATATATATATAATCAGTAACTCTTCTACCCTGGATGGGTGTAGAGTGTAACAATACAATACAATCTTACCATCTAAAAAAAAAACACTAAAACAATTTAATATATTATTGTCCATAAACAAACTTTTTCCACGCTTTTCTATTTTCTGAAACTCTTTTTGCTTCTGTCCATGTTATTCCTCTTCTTTTCAGAATTTTTCCGACTGCATCATTCCATGTCTCCTTTGGTCTTCCCCTCTGCCTTTTTCCAGGAATCTTTGCTTCCCACACCTTCTTGACTTGTGTTTTACTGTCCATTCTCTGTAGATGCCCCCACCATCCTAACTGCCGTTCTTCTATGAATGTTTCTAAAGCCTCCACCCCCAACTCTTCTCTGATTACGCTATTTCTAATTCTGTCTCTTCTGGTAACCCCTTTAACCCTCCGGAGATATTTCATTTCCACTGCTTGTACCTTACTTCTGCATTGTGCTGTATGTACCCATGATTCGCACCCGTAAGTGAGGACTGGTCTATAAATAGCCTTGAAAACTGACAGCTTTGTCCATTTGCTTATTTCTCTATGTCCTAGAAATCGATTCTTTAGGCAGTGATAGACATTGTTGGCTTTTGCGATTCTCTTGTTTATTTCCATTTGTTGGCTCCCTGATTGCTCTAATATTACTCCCAAATAATCATAGTAGCTGACTTGTTCTATTTGTACTCCTTGCAGTTGTATTTGCACCTGCTTTGGCTCTTTGGATACCACTAACACCTTACTTTTATTTTTGTTTATTTTCATTCCATTCCTGTTTAAAACTTCGTTCCAATTTGTAAATAAGTCTTGTAGATGTTTTTCGCTTTTAGCTATTATCGCTACGTCATCAGCAAATGCACATTCTGAAATTCCCACCCTTTCCAAATTTCTATATCCAACATATACCGGTTTCGTAGCTCTGTGTATTTCTTTAATGATTTCATCCATAAATGTAATAAACAACAATGGGCTGAGTGCTCCACCTTGTTGCACTCCATTATTTGTTGTGAACTCCTGAGATTCCATGTTTCTCCATATGACAGTGTTTTTTGTTTCTTTATATAAGCTTTGGATTGCTCTGACCATACTGTCATCCACATTTTTATTTGTGATCGATTCCCATACTCTTGTTCTTGGTACTTTATCAAATGCTTTTTCAAGATCTATGAACCCGATATATATTGTTTTTCCCTGTTTCAGTGTCTTGTTGATTATTTCCTTTATTGTGAAAATATGGTCCTGCGTACTTCTACCTTTCCTAAATCCACTTTGTGAATCTGTGAGTGTTGGCTCTATCACTTGTCTTAATCTTTTTTCAAGGATTAGTTCATAAACCTTTCTTGGCACGCTGAGTAGGGTTATACCTCTATAATTGTTGCAATCTAGTTTGTCTCCCTTTTTGTAGATCGGTACGATGCGCCCAAGTTCCCAATCTTTTGGGATCTTTTCTTCATGGAATGCTTTATTGCACACCTCTAACATTAGAAATCTTCCTTTTTCTCCCATACTTTTCAACATTTCTGCTGTTATGTTATCATGACCAGGTGCTTTTCCATTTTTCAATCGATTTATTGCTTCTTCCAGTTCCATTAAAGTTATGCAGTGTTCCTTCTCTTCTGTGCTTGTATGTTTAGTCATGGCTGCAGTTTCAAAAGTATTTCTTCCTTCTCCTTCTAGTAGTTCTTGGAAGTATTGTCTCCATCGCTCCATTATTTCCCTTCCCTCATTCAGTATTTCCCCATTTATATCTCTAACTGTTACTCTTTCGATATTTTTATCATTTCTTAAATTTTTGATAACTTTGAAGAATAACTTTTGATTTCCTTTCCTATCCGTTTCTAATTTGCGTCCAAAATCTGTCCAACTCCTTTGTTTAGCTTGTCTTACTAATTGTTTTACTTTGCCCCTTTGTTTTTTGTACAACTCGTAGTTGATCGTATTTTTATTGCTCAAATACATCTGCCATAAATTTTTCTTGTATTTTACCTGTTTTTTAATTTCATCCGTCCACCATTCTGTTTGTTTCTTATTTTTGCTCGTTTTCCATACTCCGCATACCATTTTTGCAGATTCTATTAAAGTATCTTTGAGAAATGTCCACATTTCCTCTAGAGACATAGTATTCAACCTATATGTATTATCTTTTATCCTATTTTCTACTTTTCGTGCGTCTTTGATAGATATTTCTTTCTGTCTTAGCTTATACGTTTTTATGCTTTCATACTCTATCTGCCCTCTGGACATCAACTTTTGGTCAATTTCGCCTTTTTCTTTAAGCCTGGCCACTACTAGGTAATGGTCACTATATATTTCAAATCCCCGTTTTACTCTTACGTCAAGTACTGTAGATCTGTTTTCCCTCTCCACTAATAAGTAATCGATTATAGATTTTTCGTTTCTATTGGGCTCCTCTCTTGTGTATTTATGAATATTTTTATGCTCGAAAAAAGTATTTGTCACTATCAGGTTGTAACATTGACAAAAATCTAATAACCTTCTACCATTATTATTGATTACCTGCTCTCCATATTCTCCTATCGTTGTTTCGAAGGTACTGCTCCTTTTTCCGACCCTAGCATTAAAATCCCCGGCTATGTAAATATCTCCTCTACCTCCCTCTACTGCCATGCCAAGTTCCTCCCAGAATTTTTCCTTATCCTCTACTTTTGCATCTTCGTTAGGTCCATATACTACTATAATTGTTTTTGTGTGGTCCATGTATTTGAGTTCTATGTTCATTATTCTCTCTGATATTCCTTGCCAGTTTGTTATCGTGTTTTTAAGGTCTTTGCTTATTATACATGCTACTCCCGCTGCCGCTCTATTTTCCTTCTTAACTCCGCTCCAGATCATTAGATGACCATCCCCTATTTCTGTCACACCAGATTCCTTCTTCTTTGTTTCCGCTATACACAATATTTCTAGGCCTGCTTTTTCAAATTCCCCACATAGTTCATTTTCTTTACCACTCACACTTCGAACATTCCATATTCCTAATTTGTGTACATTTTGAATTTTATTTATTTCTTCGGGTTTGTTTATTGTTAGTTTAGTTTTCTTATGCTTTCTTTCTATTCCTAATGACTGTTCCATGTCAATTGCCAAGTCTTTTATAATTGGTTTCTTCATTGCTTCTTTGTGTATTTTCATTGCCCTGTTCTTTGTATTTGTAGTGTTTGGTTTTTTGTTTCCCTCAATTCCAATTTATTCTTCGTTTTATTCCAATGCCATAACTCGCCATCAATTTCAAGGATGTTATATCTGATTTTTACTCTCTTTCCCTTATTTCTTTCCTCTCTCGCTCTTATTCTGATTTCTCTGCATTTCTCTCTTTCCCTGAAAGTCATGTCATCATTTATATAAATTTTCTCTTGTTTCCAATCTTTGAGTTTGTATTTATTCTTCATGATATGTTCTTTTTCTTGCTCATCTGCTAGCTGGATGAGGCACGTTCTTTCTCCTAGTTTTCTAGCTGTTTTAATATGTGCGTCTACGCACAATATGTCTTTGAAGAATTTATTTGCTATTTGTTTGAGCTTTTCAGGTTCATTAGTAGGTAAATGTTTTCCAACAACTACTATATTAGCTTTCTTTTGATCTTTTTCTAGCCAGTCCAGTCTTACATTTACTTCTTCCATTCTTTTATTGAGTTCAATATTTTCTAGCTTTATCTCTTGATTTTCTTTCCTCAGGCTCTCATTGTCTTTCCTCAGCTCCTTTATCTCTTCCCGGCATTCCTCCAGTTCTTTCCTCATCTGATTGGCATCTATTTTGAGGTCTCTGATCATTTCAATAATAAGGTCTAATTTGTCTTCACTTTTTTTGGAAATCTTAGTGGGTGTTCTTGCTATTTTCGAAGATCTTCCAAATACCTCGTCTGCTCCATCAAATCTCCTCTTTTTGGATGACTCATCCGTTGTATAATCGTCACTGTCCATTTGAAATAATTAATTCGACTTCTTACCTTAACGATGAATCCCTCTCAGCTACGCCGCCTATGTTTGTAATATTTATTTTTCTTTCTTCACCGCCCACGTCCCGCTCGCGCTACTCCCCGCGTCCACCGCTCGGAGGGAGCCACACGATGTTTTATTATTTATACAATATTGGTTATAGTTATTAACTTTTTACACTGATCACTCAATTCAAAACAGGTAATAGTCTCACTTCCTTCACTTGGTGTTAATTATTAGCTCGATAATTCCCGGTTTTCAGGCTTTGTTATCGGAGCACAATTTAACACGATTTACTTTATCTAGGCCAGCGGCGTCCTCTAGGCTATTATGTCATACTCGTGGGATATTACACTGTCGTAGAAGCACTCGGTTTTTGTTCGGAGTCCCCTTACATTTTGGTAGTATATGCTGAGATCTAAACCTTTCTTGGCTATATTTGGCTCAGAGGATCCTGCTGAGGCGGTATCCTCCTTTTCGTAAAAAACCGGCTAACTACTACTCCGTTGGGCCAGACGTCTTTCTTCCATGCATCCTTTAGCTGGTTACTTCTAATATTGACTTTCATAGAGGCATATATTTCCGGGTGCATTGATACATGAGGTTCACAGCTAACTCCCGGGAAAGTGGTATTTAATATTTGTTCTAGGTCTTCAGGCTTTGTATTGGGTTGCAGCCTGGAGACGTGAAGCGATATATACTTGGGCACAGTTTGGACAGTATTTAAGTTTTGATTCCTCCCAACGATGAAACGACGTTTTCTTCTAACTTGTTGCCGTCCACCTGTATCGTTATTATTTTCCGCTAACTGGTTTGTTAGGTTCTGAATCTCCCTAACTTTCACTGCACTCTGAGCCTCATGTATAGCAGCTTTTACTTGCTCAGGTTGTATTTCAGTATTTGCACTTGCAGTTATATTTTGTTTTTGAATCGGTTTGGCTAGGTTATGTTTAGTAATCTGTTGTTTTGTGGTGATCTGCTTGTCACTGGCACCGGCGTTGCTCACACCGCTGGCGCTGGCAACACAGGAATACATTGAGATAACTGAGGCTGTACTGGTTGCCCGACTGCTAGGCGTTACAGATGATGGAGCACTCCTTTGTTCCTGATTTTTATTCTGCTGAATCTGAAGTAAATCAATCTTTTCCTTCAACAGGGAACAGTTTTCCTGTAGAATAGCATCTTTTGTGTCCATTTCTTTAACTAGCTTTTGGTAAAGGACATTTTCGGCAGCTATAACTTTGTACTTATCGTCAACTGCAATCTTGTTTACGTTTTCACTCACCATTGTTGGAGTTGATGGAAGCGTGCACTTTGGCTTACACTCGTTACAAAGCCATATTATATTCGTATTTTCACTGAAAATTTTCAACCACGAGTCTTTAATTGACACACACATGAGATGAAACCTCAGCTTACACATTTTACACTCAATAAACTTGGAATTTACAACAAAATTGTCAGAGCAGCGCAAACACTCGCCTGCCCTGTCCGCCATCTTGACTCTATATTATTAACGTATTATATTTTTAATGATCTCGATCATAATCTCAACGAGCAATAGGAACAGAAATATGTTCTAATAATTAACAAAACCAGATATGACGTGTAAACCTAAACAAATGTGCATTAGTTTAAACATAACGAACAAAATAAATAGTTTTTATTACTTAAAATCTTCAGGGGCCTCAAAAGTATCTGTGTCATGTAATTTAGAATAAACCATTTTATTGTGATACATTTAATTGCTTTTAGAAGAATGCGTCCTCGTTATATCCCCATCTTAATAGTTTATCCCCAGACTTGCCTATTCTAATCCTGTTGAGGTTTTTCCAGGTCCGCCACCCCAGTTGTGATCCAGCAGGGAAGCTTTCAGTCGGGCTTCACGTTTGTGGTTCTCTGTTGGTCATCGCATCCATAGTACCTAGTTGGTTAGTGATTTGGAGTTCATCAGTAGGATTCTGGGGGCTCGTGCCGTGGTGTATAGAGTGGTTTGAACGGATACGCCAGCCAGGAGCGTCAGTTAGGTTCATAAAAGGACTGAAAGATGAAATATCAGAGGAATATGAACATTTCGAGAGTAGAAAAAAGTAATTTTAACTTTTGCCACCATAAATATAAAAAAAATTACTCAATTTCAGCTAAGAATATGATATTTAGCAACTCTTTCAAACAAGGGTATTTTTGCTAGCTTAAAACAAATTTTATCAATATTATCAGCAATAGTTAATTGTAAATATCCCAATTAAAATTTCCAAAGTACCATTTGAACCTTCAAATGCGCCAATTATTGTACTTTATGTTATTTTTAGAATTCCACACTGAGAGAAGACTTTAATCGCTAAGACTAAAATTTTAATCACCGCAATTAAATTTTGTATCAAAATAAGTGACAATTAAACTGTTTAATTGCTGCAATTGAATAGTGAATTCTGTTTAGGATTAATTGTGGTAGTGAGCAATATCAAATCAGTGGTTGTCAGAAAAATGTCACTGTGACTGTAGCTTAGTTTAATAGTTACAATTAAACCACGTCTCCAAGGTTATTCACTTGTTTAGTACTCCCAATTAAGCAGGATTATTTATTACGGTTATTTATTTGTGACATTATTTTTGTCATTGTACTACAGATGATGAATTAAACTGTTATAATGAAAAACTTTAATACCAATACTGATTTTTTTCTTAATTTAATACGTATAATTCCTGTACTCAATTAGAGCAAAAAAAGCAAATAGATTCAAAATAATCTTTATTCTTGGTAAAATAATTAATTAAAAATCATTATAACAAAAATTAAAATCTTTAGTTTATCATAACAAAGAAGTTATTATTGCACATAAATCGTCTATTACACCTACGAACACATAATGTCATTGGAAAATTGTTACCTACATATTTTGATCTTACAGCAAAGTTACAGGAAATGTACGACTCGTGTACTCCAAAACCATATTTGACCATGTAGGTACCTATTCTGTTCCACACACAAAGACACAAGCACGCATAAAATTTATAGGAACACAAAATAGTATGTGATAGTAAAACCGAACAGCGAATGCACCTCACACCTGTAACCGTGCTATAACCACTAACAACTAACTGAAATTTAAAACAGTGAAGAGCATCTATCCCTATCGCACTCGCTTGCCCTCTACAAAGAAGAAAAGAAATGGAGCATGGTAAACATCCCCCACCTCGGGAAAGGCTGTTCTGCCTATTTCTTGACATATCACAGCTGTAATATATTTTAACTCTTGCCATTAAAATGTTTAATTGGAAATTGCAGTACTTCAAATCAACCAGTTTAATTGTCATTGTAATCTGAAGTGTCTACGATAGGAATACTCATAGCGACAGTTAGGTACTGATTTATTTTTATAGTAACTCTCGTTAATCATTACTATTAAAATGTTTAATTGAAAGTAGTAGTACTTAAACCAGTTTAATTGTTACAATAATATGCGTTTTCTGTGACAAAATCGAAGCATTAGAATTCGGTTTTGATGACTGACTATGAAGCTACATCTCAGAAACGGCACGAAACTTTAATATAGGCTATTAACAATGTACCAGTTAAACACTTTAACAGGGCTGGTTTTCTCAGTGCATCTATGTTCAGCATTGTCAAAAATCGAAAACATGTTAGGCTTAAATTATATACACGCCTTTAAAATGGATTTTTTTGGAGATTTGTAATAAGATCAGTAGTACATTTCAAGGTTCGAATCTACTTTTTTTCAAAGTGCAGGAGATATCTTCAGAAGCAATTCGAGATAGAGAACATGGGATCGCAAATAATTTCATTTCTCTTTACGGGGCATTGACATTTTGCATGTGCATGTATGACTTCAACGATAACTTTTGAAAACTCAATATAGGAATGCGAAGGACTTTTGCTGCGTTTTTTATCTATGTCAACACAACTGTCAAAAATTACCCATTTGACACAACGGCATTTATTTTGGACTATGCGAACCTCAGGCACTTGAACATTGAATCGAATAATTGACGCCTTAGAAACTACAATTTACAGCTTAGAACTCTGGTATTTATTCTTTTTTAAACTAATATGATGCTATTGAATAATAAATTGATTATTTGAAGCTACATGTGATGCTTTTCAAAATCCATATATTTGAAGTTGTAGTTGATAATTTGAAAAATATAGTTGACATTTGACGCATTAAAAATGCAATTTGTTCCTTTGTTCCTGCCAAAGGTGTAGATTTGTTGTACTCAATAACCGAATTCGGCCACTGACCGAAATTTATACTCAGAACGCGTCGTGGATTACTCTAACCTCTCACATCGCGGTCCGGGTAATTTTTGTATATGCAGAACGCGTTGTGGGTAAATTACAAATACCCACAATGCGAAACTCCGAATGACGTGTGGGTAATACAAATAACAACAAAGCGGAAATCTAATAACCTAACACACCGCAACAAGTGTTTTTTTCATTTATTCAGAACAATGTTCAGTAAGATCAGTGAATCGACAGAAATATTTCGAAAATAATTCAAGAATGGTTTGAATAAACTCTATATAGCGTCATCTCGTAGGTCTACACTTTTAGAGGGTGACTATGAAAAAATCACAGGTAAGGTTAAAGAAGGACAAGAACTGTGGAAATTATGCCTGTCATCTAAACAGTATTCAAAGCTGAATCGATACGAATTTTTGAAAATTGGCAAAATGGATAATTGATAGCTCAAAGGTATAGGAATGGAGAGGAAACTAACTTTTTCGTAAATCGTGAGCATGTCTTCGATACAACACATTGTTTTACATTTTTTGATTATAAAATTTCGCTTTGTGGCTATATTTGTATTGTCCATAATGCGAAAATGGTCGTGTGGTTCCGATGGTATTCGGAGTTTCGTATTGTGGGTCTTTGTAATTTACCCACAACGCGTTCTGCGCATACAAAGATTATCCGCAACGCGGTATGAGAAATTAGTGACATGCACAACGCGTTCTGGGTATACAGTTCGGGTAGTGGCTGAATTCGGTTATTGAGTACAACATATACATCTGGAAACAGACGATTAGTAACAGTGTTTAGAAGAACAGCGCATAGCTACGATGTATAAAATACCATACAATAAGTAAATGAATTATATACGAGTGTACAATATTCCAAAAGAGCGTATTTGCGGAAACAGTTAATTTTATAACAATAAGCAAGGCGAACAATGAATTGTTACATTCTTCCTAGTATTGTAACTATAACAGCGCGGCAATATTTCGCAGATTTCATAAACGCACATCCTGCATGTGTTGAGCAAAAACATCACCAATATCCTCATCGTCAACTAAAAACTTTCTAAAGAAAAGGCACAGCATATCGAAATAATTATAGTTGCAGGCTATATTCAAGTATTTTTTATTCAGCTGTCGTACCTCATGATAAAATTTCTCAGTCTAATTAGTATTAGACCTGTTGGGAATAAGCCTGTTGGGGATAAAGTATCATTATTAGACAAGAAGCTCAACAGGAAATTGGAAAAAGTTTAGCCATTTCCCTTGCAGTGATTAAATACTTCTTTATAAAGTTCAGACAACAGAATGTGCATTACTAACATTATCGTGTCAAATGTCTTTTAACATCTGTTTCCTTTGTTCTAAGTTATTGCTATGCTGTGAAAGAGATTCATGGAGCCTTTGCCCTTAAATAAATTAATCAGTTTGTTTAATCTATCAGGTGTGAGAAACGAGGTATCAGACATTATTAGTGGAAAAACGAGCACGAAGAAAGAGAGAAGGAAAGAGGGAAAATAATAGGAACAGCTACAAATAACTTACTTGTTTTTTCTTTTTATCCTCAACCTATAAACTGTGAAATCAGTGTAATTTTTTATACCGAAGCCACCACCGCGCAACTGGGCAAACCCTTGATACCAAGGTCTCGCAACTCCTTGAATTGGAGTATGTTTGACAATGAGAGCTTTGAACAATCTAATCCTCATAGCAAAAAAATGGAGTCAAGTTGATTGACTCAGTACTTTCCACACATAGCGATGATACCATTTTATTATTTCCCATTGCATGAAGCTATAGTCTAAAATCCCCTTGCAACTAAATTATCGCCCATCCGCCCGCAAAAACAGCATTCAACACAAAAAACCCTCGTAAATAGTTTCTTGTGGCGCCTTCTTAGGAACTAGGACGCCACAGTTTTTTCTGCATGCTTGAACTGGACGATGGGAAACGATCAAGAGCCTACAACCCGTCTAAAAACGAAGTTTGAGCTGATTTTATGTTTTTGGTTTTTTGATTATTGTGCGCCATCACTGACGGTTTTTCAAAAACAGAGTCGTTTTCCGTTCTCGCAGCGGTAATAAATTCTGCGTCAAAATTTTATTAACATCAATTCAATAATTTTCGCTTTACGCAATATACATAGAACGAAATAAAGCAAAACTCTTATGTACAGATCACAAAATTGGTTTCTGTAATAGGCAAGCCAGTGTTCGGATGGACCTAAAAAAGTGTAATATGCCGCTAGGTATGCATTTCTTCTACAGGTCAATGGACGGACCATTATGAATACAACAAATTTTTCAGTTTTACTACCCCCCACCCCCCAACCGCCCCGATTTCACCCCACCCAAAGGAAACATTGAAAATTATAAGGAACCCGTAAAACGTCTAAAAACAAAGTTTGAGCTGTTTTCATATTTTTAGTTTTTTTATTATTGCTGCGCCGCCACTGACACTATTTTTCTAAAACATACGCGTTTTCCATCCTCGCTGCGGTAGTAATACTGTGTCAAAATTTCAATAAAATCAATTCAATAATTTTCGCGTTACGTAATATAGAACGATCTAAAACAATACTCGTATGTATACATCGCAAATTCTAAGTCCCTTGGTTTCTATAATAAGCATGCAGCGTTTGGATGGACCTACAAAAGTTTATCATGCCGCTAGGTCTTTCATTCACATACCAATGGACAGCCCATTACGAATCCAACAAATTTTTCAGTATTACAACCCCCCACCCTCCAACCATCCCAAATTCTCCCCCACCCAAGAAAAAGTAGAAAATGATCAAGAACCCCTAAAATGCCTAAAAACGAAGTTTGAGGCATATTTGAAATTTTTCGTTTTTTGCTAACTACTCCGCGCCCCGTATAACGATTTTCAATATTATAGGAACATTACCTACTACGACCCCACAGCATAACGCTGCCCAAATTTCATCACAATCCATGCAGCGGTTACTGAGATTACGAGGGTAGAAAAACGCGACAGACAGACAGACCGACAGATAGACAGACCGACAGACAGACCGACGGAAATGAGTGACGTCGATTTTCGTTATGTACACATCATAAAACGCCCAAAAAGCATATTATCTCAAAATCGAAAATTTTCGCGGTCACAATACTTCCCTCACCTATCGGTGTGGGAAGTAAAAATGCGTATAAAATGGTTTCTATTAGGTTAAATAATGTTGAAATTGATCATTTAATGAGGTTTTTCTCTTCTAATATAGATAGCTTCTTTAAATTATCTTCTTTTGGTGCTCTTCTGAGGCAAGAATGGTTGTGTTTTTGAAATTATATAATATGTGGTTTGTACTATGTTGATCTAGTTTTACTGTATTTATGTGATATAATTTTATTTTCTAAATGTTGTGTAGTTTATCCTATGTAAATTTTATAACAGTTATTCATGCAAGGTATTTGGTAATATGTGTTTTTTTATTTTTAGGTATTTTTATTTTAAGCATTAATGTTGTTTTGAAGTATAACTACTTTTGTGTGCTATTTGTAGATTTAAGGTATGGTGATGAAGGTGATGTATTAAAGTTTAGGTTTTAAGTTTGGAGTATAAATTTTATTTCGAAGCTTCGAAGTATTACTATTTTTGTGTGCTATTTGTAGACTCAATGATGCAATTTTTTAAAAGTTCTCTGATAGGCTTCGAACACAGGGGATGGAGAAGTATTTAGGTTTAGTGATGAGAATATTTATGTGGGACGTACGGAGTCAATCAACTTGACTCCATTTTTTTCGTATATCTACGCACACGTACTGGTAGATTGTTTAATGACACAAATGCTTACGTTCGTACTGTACATAAACGAGTGAAACAGACTGGCAAAATGCAAGTCCATTTAATTGCCGGCTACTCGATGAGATTACACCGAACAAATGCTTTTTAATTAGCGATTTATATGTAAATACTCGTCTGAGCATTACATGCCGGATTGTTTTCCTCTGTTTAATTATAAAATAGAAATCTAGCCGGGCATCTGAAGGCGAAGAGATAATAAAACAAGGTAACGTATCTGTAACTCGATTCACGTTCATTTACGCTGAAGCCAACAGGCCGTAATTGCACCTAACTGGAGTATCAGATTATGTTTGCACTATGAATTCTTCATATTTTGTTAGATGTCTGTCACTTTCTGACAGAGGAGTCGGTGGAAGAATGAGAAGTATGGCATCCTCCAGGATATCAGGTTGGTGCCTCTTCTATTCAAATTGTATACGAATGATCAACCTGTTCGCTCTTCTACAATAGTTTCATAACGTGTTTTTTACGTTTGCTTTTGCTTTTAACACGCTTCCTAGCTTTACCTGTATGTTTGATTGTAAGTACGCGAAAACCATTTTGACGGCTTCAAAGTTTCTTGATATTACACAGAGGCGTAGCAACGAGAGCTTAAAAGGCGTGACACCCAACTGTTAGGGTGTTGGTATTTCTGTGAAATTTATTCAGGAAGATCGACAGTTTTAATAATTGTCTATGCAGTAATGGCAAAATTATTCATCCTCATTACACAGACTAATAATAAATTTAGTTTAAAGAACTAAAAGACACACTTTAATGATAAAGTTTACTAAACAATTAAAAACAAATAAAGTTGAATACAACTAAAAAACGCGTTTTTTTAAAACAGCAACTTTATTAATTCGATTTTATGATAATAACATACTTTTTAAAACTCCAATCAGAGCTTCAACAGCCCTGGCTGCGAGACTTAACCTATAAACTGACAGTATTACGTTGACTAGTTGGTCGTACTAATATTCTCAGAATTATTATAAAGTAACAATTTTTTTATGGTCAGCCTCTCACAAAGACTGAAAGAATATGGCGCAGTAGAAGCGCTGCGAGAGGATAAGCATCGGTGCACGTTAGATTTGAAATATTGCAGGTTGTATCCGTCGGAAAACAAAATCCCCGGCAGCTTATTCCACAGCGTTGAAGCTCTCCAAAAAAAGGAATGTTGGAGGAGACACAATGAATATTCAGGTGATTGACCTAATTTTATCGCTTGAGTTATTATAACATTTTGATGCAAGCTGCCCTGGATTATTTAGTCCTACGTTGGTTCTGTCCTGTGCTAGATATGTCAGCCTTCTTGTAGTCCCACTAATAGGTTGAAAATTTGTATTTGACTTTTGTAGATTATCAAGTATTTTGTATATCAGCTTGCATTGTTCTAATAATTGCAATGGGCTCTCTAATTTAGGTACATTTAGTTCATGATACAGATTATATGTTGGTGTAAGACATTTATGGTTAAAATTTTTAAAAATTTGTTTTCTACAATTTTAGTTTGAATTAAATTTGTTTTACCACAAGTTCCCCAAATAGGTATTAGATATCGCAAATGTGACAAGAAAAAAAACAGTATATTATTTTTTTTGTCTTTAAAGAGATGTACTTTCTACATTTATAGACACCAGAAATCATGGGATTTGCTTTATTTACAATTTTATTTATATCCTTCTCCCAATATAAAAGCCCATCTACATTCAAACCCAGGTATTAAAGAGACGTTTCTTCTTCCAAGAAAACATTATTGATCTTTAAATTGATTTCGCTCACTAATTTATTCATTTGTTTAAGTATCAAACTCAGTTTCGTCAACATTTAGTTTTGATGTATCGAAATACAGGCATTTTTGATATTTATCAAGGTCTTCATTTATTGGTTTCTCTAACTCTTCCCTATTTTCCCCTGTGTATAGTAATAATGTATCATCTACAAAAGTATAATGTTGGGTTTTAAGATCAGCAGCTTGTAAGTTTAGGACAAAAAGCCAATGAAGTAGTAATTATAGGACCAAGCCCTGTGGTACACCATAACTGTTTTTGAATGTTTCGCTACGAATATTACTCAGTTTAACATACTGACCACGATCCTTCAAGTGTGAGTCAAGAATGTTGTAAAATGCTGCTCTAAATCCTATCTTATATATTTTTATTTAAAGAAAATCGGACTAAAAGGTTAAAAACAAATTTTGAAATAAGCTTAAAACAATAATGAACGAAAAATACTAGTATTAATTTGCAAATTTATTATTTAAACCTTATTTTGTTGTTTTTTAAAAGCGTGTTCTTTAGTTTTTTAAAACTATATACATTTTGCCTATAATCATGTCATTGCGTGATGTTGGTATTCGTGTTTTCAATAGATATACTTTATCAAAGGTTTTCCAAGTTTTTACCAGAGCTTGATAGTGACACGGATTTTCGCGGTTTAGACATAACAAAACGTCCTTAAAACTCAGTACATGAAAACTGCAATTTTCTGATAACAGTGCTGCTTCACCTATGATATATATGGTGAGTATAAAACTGTGTAATTTAAGATATAGAATGAGTAATCCACAATAAGTAGATCACAGCATGTGTGGCATTTCTAATAAAGTTCAGTTGTTATAATACCTAATAATGATGCACATAATTCTACTTTCTTTTGTGCAAATTACTTTTATTAATCCGAATATATAAGTAATCTCTGGAATCTCTTTATGTACCGCCTCGATTAGAAACTTTTCAAAATGCATGAATATGTTTCGTTTGCTTGTACACAAGTCAAGTTGGAGAAGAGCAGTAATAGTTATTCCACTTCTTTTTTGGGTTAATCGCGAATTATACTGTCTGAAGTGTGTACGAGGCTATAAAAACCGTGTCATTTCTTGCTCTTCCTAACCAACTGAAGCCTAATTATGGACGCTCGCATCATAAGCTTTTTACCAGTTAATTACATTAACATCTACAACAAACTAATTGCCTAAAGAACATCTT
Source organism: Callosobruchus maculatus (assembly GCA_951848785.1). Classification (NCBI taxonomy): domain Eukaryota; kingdom Metazoa; phylum Arthropoda; class Insecta; order Coleoptera; family Chrysomelidae; genus Callosobruchus; species Callosobruchus maculatus. The sequence continues at coordinate 266,903 of CATOUR010000064.1, read as the reverse complement.
TTGTGTCCTTGTTTCAATGCCCGACAGGGTTTTCGTAAATTTAACCTAATTTGAATCTCCTTGTGATTATGTATTAGGGTAGACCAAAAACATTTTTTCGACGGATCGTGCTTAACTGGCCGATCATTAAAGACCACATATATTTGGAAACAAGTGTGGACGTTGAACGAGGTGTCCTCGTTCTAGGAACTTCCCGGACGCAAGTGGTTGTTGTTCATACATTTGAGTATTTCAATTTATTAAATTTTTTACCCTCCACTTCAGAAAAAATTAACATGTGATATATAGTTTTAGGCATGAAGACACATTCTCCTCCAACTGGTGCTATCAAATTTATTTTGTATTACACTTTTTTTGCAACCCCACCCTTTTCCACCCCCCATTGTCCGATTGACACCATAACTAACTCGAAAGGTCCTTTACTCATTCAAGTTGGCCAAATTTGGGAGCAATCGCTTGAGACGTCTTTGAGTAATCGTTGGAGAATGAAATCGCAGACACACAGGATATCAAAAAATATATAATAAATATTTTTTATGATTTTCTTCAAAGTAAGTCACTATAAAAGCGTTATCATTAGAAACCAAAATCTAGTTTTTGCTCCCGATGCGATGATAAAAGAATGGAGTCAAGTTGATTGACTCAGTACTTCCCACACATGACAGTGATATCACTTTTTTATTTTCTCATGAACCCCCAAACTGCTTAACAAAAACGAGGTTTGAGATATTTTTTAATTTTTAGGTTTTTTATTATTGCTGTGCCGCCACTGACACAATTTTTGATAGCCATACGCATTTTTCATCTTCGCCACGGTAATAATACTGTGTCTTAATTTCATTAAAATCAATTCCATAATTTCAATGTTACTAAATTTAGAACGATCTAAAGCAATACTCGTATATATGTATGTATAAATCAGACGTCAGACAATTCTAAGACCCTTGATTTCTGTAATAGCCAAGGCAACGTTCAGATGAACCCTCAAAACGTCTATTATGCTGCTATAGGTCTTTCTTTCACAGGTTAATGGACAGTCTATTATGATTAAAACAAATTTTTGAGCTTTACAACCACCACCCCCTAACACCTCAATTTTACCTCCATCCAAAAAAGTAAAAAAATGATCAGAAACCTCTGAAATGCCTAAAAACGAAGTTTGAGGGATATTTTTTTGTTTTTTGCTAATTACTTCGCCGCCCCTGCACCGATTTCCGAAATTATAGCAGCATTATCTACTAGGACCTCACGATATATAGATTCCAAATTTTATTACAATCCATGCAGCGGTTGCTGAGATTACGAGAGTAGAAAAACGCGAACAGACAGACCGACAGACAGACCGACAGTCAGACAGATTTTCGTTTTGTAGACATCACAAAACGCCCAAAAAACGTATTATTCCAAAATCGAAAATTCTAACGCTACAACAAAGAGCATGTTTTTTCATGCCGAAAACGCTATCGCACATGCAATTAAATTTTCAAATAGGCGGAATAAAAACTCATAAAAAGTAGCAAATTTTAGGACCTAAAAATGGCAGTAACTGTCACAAAAATGATCCAAATAATTTCAAACTTTATTGTCGTGAAGAGGTTTTTGTTATCTATCTCCCTTTGCCGGGGAAGTTAATAAACTTTCCAGAAATATACCCCATATTCAGGGTGGAATACTCAGTAGTGCTGACCGAAACACCTACTGATGGCTCACCCTGTATACAGGGTGAGTCAAGCTGAACGCCTCGGACTTTTGCGACCATATCTCTTTTCAAAAAAATTACTATGTTAGTGTATGTATGTTGAGTTAGACCAAATTTCAAAAATAATGACTTTTATACAGAGTATCTAATGAAAGATATGTTCTTTGAATAGTACACCCCGTATAACTATTATTGCATATTTAGATTCCTGGGTCAATTCTAGTGTGATTCTACGTATAATAATGAGGCCTAAAGCAAACCGTTTAGGTGCATGTTGGCGCATTCGCACTATCCCGATCGGCAAAATTGTGCGGCTTTGCCAATCGGCAAGGCCCGCACGGCTTCGCGTCCTCATTGCAGTTGCCCTACAGACGCAAAAACCGGTGAACGTGATCCCTGAGTGAAGAATGAGCGATGATGATGATGATGATGAGATTTTGGCAGCCGCTGCTGCAATTATAATTGATGCAATGATTCCAAAACGTACAAGAAAGATATTTTGGGTTCGTTCAAGCCTTCGAAGTCGAAGTAGATATTGCGGTAGCTTTGCTTACTCCAAATGAAATTGCAATGTCCAATAGAGCATCATGACGCTTATTGATATTTTTATAGTCCTTTGGCTTGCAGTTCCACAATACTTCACGTTCACGATAGAGTTTTGTTAATTTTAAAACAGCAGTATCATTCCACTCCATTTTCAATAACATACAGCAGTTAGCACTACTACCGTCCACATACAAATGCCGATCGGCTTCCTTTGATCGGGACCGCCAAGAATCGGATTCGTAATCCCTTGCTGATCGGCTTTGGGATCATGCCGAACCACACGTACACACTTACCCGACAAAGCCGATCCGCAAAGCCGATCGGCATAGTGCGGATGCGCCTTATGACTGCGGTGTTTCTACGAGGCTGGTCCCCGAAGTCGCCCGATATAACAAAGAAAACACAAAAATTTAGGAATCTTTTTTCTGTAATATGTTTTAGTAATCCCACTTCTTCCCTCCATGCACACATTTTGTATAGATACCGCTCGATTACTTCTCAAATTACAGGCTTTCAGCTAGGCCGTTCCTTCCAGCTTCTGATAAATATAAAACGTGAAAGTTCTCGGTCGTCTTCACACTGCTACGATAAAGATCTTACACAGGATTAGCCTCCATTATATGATTCTTATAATCTAATTATCAATACAAAATAGATTTGTATTGGGACATCTGAAATACACAGATCTATTACAAATTACTACGTATACCCTATAGACATACTAAGCGATAATCATCTGTAGTTTTTTATGATTGATAGTTACGTATGAAGAAGTGTGCCACATAGATTATAATATAACGGAACGAGATAGACAAACTATAAAAGATGACTGTCAACTATAATCAGAAAACTTCGTATTATTAAAAATATTACAGGTGTTTTAGAAGTTTAGAAGTGGCACTAAAAATATGTATAACAACGGACAATGAAAAAAACCGTTTTGGAATACACTACTTTTTGAGTAAGATTTGTTTCAGTTCCTTAAACTGTATAATTTGGCTAGTAGCATCTAGCAAATTGTATAAAAAGCGTGAATTGAACCAAAATTCATGTTCCATTGAAATATAATGGTCTCTACGTCTCTGAGCGCCTTGCCAATCGAACAGCGCGTCAACCATGATGACGCATGAGCCATGGGCTCATAGGGTATACATGTTAATGCAATATTGCTCTCCATAGTACGAATATGTAGGTTAACAATAATTATGGAACAGTAACTAATATTACGAAACCTACAGCATTATTTTTTTCGAAACAGCAACTTTATTAACTCAAAATTATAACAATAATATATTTTTTTAATCTCAAATCGGTGCTTCAATAGCCCTGGCCTCGAGACTTATCCTATAAACTAACAGCATTACGTTGACTAGTTGGTAAGTCGTACTAATATTCTTACAGTTACTTTAAAGTAACAATTTTGTTTCAATGAATATTCAGGTGGTCTTTGCATTTTTTAACAAAAAATGGATAAGAAGTGGTTGACCTAATGTTATGGCTTAAATTATTGTAACATTTCGATGCAAGCTGCCCTGGATTATTTAGTCCTACGTTGGTTCTGCCCTGTGCTAGGTATAAATTTGTTAGCCTTCTTGTATCGTGATGTGGATCTCACCAATGGTTTGAAAATTTGTTTGTTCTAATTTCAATAGGCTCTCTAATTTAGGTACATTTAGTTCATGATACAGAGTATCTGTTGGTGTGAGATATTCATAGTTGTATAAAATTTTTAAAAATTTGTTTTGTATAATTTTAATTATCAAAATTTGTTAGTATATCTATTTCAAATATGCCTATTTAAGATTTTCTGGATTCAAGACCAGACCTACAGGATGACAAACTGACCGACGAACTGTGTTTTTGTTATAGCTTTTCCGACGGTCTATGCTGTTATTGTTTCTTATTGGCATTTTCTTCGAAACATCTCACCTCCTAAACAAACATTTTATATACATGGGCTGCACTATTCTGTGGTATTTATCAAAATCGATTTACGATCGATCAGTGCTAATCGATAGTCTGTGTATGTAGTTTACATTCACTATTTGCATTTATGTGGAACTTTCAGATATTTCTATTCACGTAAATATATCTAACATTGTTTTCCATGCATGAGCATGTTGACACAGGTCAGTAAAATCTGTGATGCGTATCAAGCCAGGCGGTTCGCGATCTGGAGACTTGGATGCAGTCAGTGGCGTACCAAGGTAGGTGAGGTGTTTGGAGTAGGCTTTGAATGCAAATTATGAATGAGGTACCAAATCCCTCAGTCCCTCACCACCCCAATTTCACCACCACAAGTCTGGAAGCCCGCTGATCGGCATGTATTTAGCATTACCTTGATTTCAGTAACACAACACATAAAATATGAATAAACACAAAACAATTTAAAGAAAAATTGAGGAGCAGACTTTCAAATTGCACTTGGTCCATTATTGCAAATATTCAGAGGATGCAAAAAACCAGTACAGATAAACCAAATCATAGAGAAAAAGCATTTTGGGATATATGGGATAATAGAATTGTATGGGGTCTATGTCTAGTCAATCACAAAATATGGTACAAGAAAGTTGAAAAACAAATTGGAAAAAATAAAAATACTGTTGGACATAATGCAGCACTTGGAAAAATAACTGTTGGACATAATGCAGCATATTAGAATGAAATAATGAGATATAATAGTACGATAGTATGTGTAGATGATTATTAATTTTTTTTATAAGGTCCTTCTGATCATTCTCAGCGCATTCACAAACATCTAGCTCCAGTCTTGTTCCATACGGCACTAGCTTTCCGCAGCTTTCTCACGTATTGGAGCTATTATTTCAGCTCAGGAACTGTTTCTACAATATACTAAAATACAATTCCTGTCGAAATGCATTTTGTCCATGGAGTTAAATACGTTTGTTTGTCTAGGTATGGCTTCCTACCGAATAGGAGACTAAATGCATTTTGTCTGTCTTATTGTTCACAAACAGTAAGCGTTTGATCATAGGAATACAGCGCCGCCTCTATTTAAAATAATGGAAAATTTGGACAAAACGCATTTTGGAAGTTTTCCTCAATTCAAACAAAACAGCAACAGAACAAAAATGAAAACATTTTAAAACAAAACCAAATATTTAACTGCTATCCGCATATAGAAAACGATTGATCAACAAATGAAGAAATTTGTAATCATTAATTACGGGTTTTTTTCGAATTTTTCCAGGTACTGAAAACGGGTGCTAACGTTTTTGGTGTGGGACGATATCGGCTACAGTAGTATGATTAAAAATAAATTGATCACATACGACCTCTAGTTATAATAAAATTGTCAATCTCAGAAAGCAGAAAACAACACGTTGTTCTTTGACACAGAAACGCGAAGTTAGGTTATGTTTATATCAATATTCTTTGATTTTGACTTATTGACGCTAAATCAAATTGAAATACTCATTAAAAATGTCTGTATCGGATATTGAGGAAGCTCAGTTAGATAAACGTTTCAAGGTTGCCGACATTTTTTTGCCAACAACCCACATAGCAAGCGCATGCAAAACTCTCGCCGGGGCCGAAACACAGCCAGACATAACTCTACAGTCAAAATTATACCCCAAGCACCAGCGATAACCAACAAACTAACAAAAAATATAGATCTATACAGGGTGGGCCAATAGTGCGTGGACGGAGGATTGTGGGCTTACTAAAAAATATTTCAAAAATCTGTCACTTGATCGTGGTAGGGACCCTTGGGGGCTATTACGTAAAAATATGTTCACTTAAATTCTGACGTTTATACAGGGTGATTCATATCAAACTTACATTTTTTGAATGGAACCCCCTATATATTATTGCATATTTGGATTCCTTGGTCAATTCTAGTCTGACTTTATGTATCACACATGGAACTTTAAACGAACCGTTTAGGCGCAAATCACCATTTTTGGTATAAGTAGGTATCAGAAAAAAATTGAATATCGCAGCGATTATAAAACTTAGAAGGCCGTGACTTTGCGGTACGACTAAGCATGAAATGCGTCACCTAACGTCAGACGACTAAATTTGAATTCTTTTTGTACTTGATGAAATCGGAGGATAAATTAAGGAAACTTCAATCACAGATAACTTGATTTTTTCAAATGGGAATGCCTATTTTGGTTTAAAGAATCAAATGTAAAATTTGATTACCTTTCTAACGATATAGAGTTCTTGATATCAATCTTTCTTGGTTCTCGTTTTATGTCAAATTTTTAGTCAAATCGGTGTTTTTTAATTTTCCTGCGTGCAAGCAACCTAGCAGGCCATAAAAAATAAACAAAAGCTCGTTAATATGGAAGAAACCAACTAACTTAGTAGAAAGATGCAAACTAACTAGAACAACGAGGCAATATTATGAAAATTCCTTGCAACATATTAGCTCTAACCGGATACAGCAGCGGCAAGATATCTAATGTCAATGAGTAGCTGGGGTATGACAGAAGTGTTTGTTTTTCACAGCCTACTAGCTATTGAGGTCTATTAGAGCTTTACAACTTTCCAAAACGATTAAAAATTTTGAAACAAAAGGAAAACTACCAGCGATTTTTGCTTACAATCTAACATGTTTAGAATGAAATTTCACAATTAATGGGATAAAAAAATTAGTCATTTTCGTTTAGTTAAGTCAAAAGTGAAGATATCTCCAACTGGAGCATTCTGAACATCTATTGAAATAATTGCTAGAATATTTTAATTACGCTATGTTGTAATTGCGATTATTTCATGTAGTTTTCTACAAACTAAATTATGTTTTACAATTCAAACAGACTGCAAATCAAGTTTCATTTTCCACGATTTTTCTAATAAGTAGAAGAAGGATTTGAAGGGTTCCAGTCAGAGGTACCATTACTTTTGACTTACGGAAATGGCTACTTTTTCATAGCATTAAATATGAAAATTTATTCAGAAGACATAGATATTCTACTGCCAGCAACAATCACTAGTAGTTTTTCTTTGATTAAATATTTTTTTACTGACTTTGGAAATTGGATAATAGCTAGTAGGCTGTGAAAAATGAGCGTTCTTGTTACCACTATTGTTTCTGGATAGAGCTAATACGTTGTAAGGTATTTTGATAATCTTGCCTCGTTGCTCTAGGTAGTTTGCATCTTTCTACTAAGTTAGTTGCTTTCTTCCATATTAACGGGCTTTTGTTTATTTTTCATGACCTGCTAGGTTGCTTGCATGCAGGAAAATTGAAAAACGCCGATTTGACTGAAAATTTGAAATAAAATGAAAACCAAAAAAGATTGATATCAATAATGCGATATCGTTAGAAAGGTAATCAAATTTTACATTTGATTCCTTAAACGAAAATAGGCATTCCGATTTGAAAAAATCAAGTTATCTGTGATTGAAGTTTCCTTAATTTATCCTCTGATTTCTTCAAGCACAAAAAGAATTCAAATGTAGCCGTCTGACTTAAGGTGACGCATTTCATGCTTAGTCGTACCGCAAAGTCAAGGCCCTCTAAGTTTTATAATCGCTGCGATAGTCAATTTTTTTATGATACCTACTTATACCAAAAATGGTGATTTGCGCCTACACGGTTCGTTTAAAGTTCCATGTGTGATACATAAAGTCACACTATAATTGACCAAGGAATCCAAATATGCAATAATATATAGGGGGTTCAATTCAAAAAAATGTAAGTTTGATATGAATCACCCTGTATAAACGTCAGAATTTAAGTGAAAATATTTTTACTTTATAGCCCTCAAGGGTGCATACCATGGTCAAGTGACAGATTTTTGAAATATTTTTTAGTAAGCCCACAATCCTCTGTCCACGCACTATTGGCCCACCCTGTATATTATAACTACACAATATAAAATAAACTGTCAATAAACCAGATATAGTCTTTCAGTCAAACGCAAAGTTACCTATTTGATAGATATTGCTGTTCCTTATGATATGAATATCCAAAATACCTACTCTGCGAATATATCTAAATACACAGACCTTGCAATAGAAGTAAAATGACGCTGGAAACAAAGCAAAGTTATTATTATAGCCCGCATTATGTCTGTCTGAGGACTTACTCCTAAGACATTTACACTATACTTACATTACTTACAATATTCGGGCTTGGACGAAAAGTTACATATTCCAAAAGCAGGTAATCCTGCAGACCTGTTGTGTTGTACGATCCTTCCTAAAGTCAGCACAATAATAGTCCAACCCGTCAACACTTGTTGCTAACACAACGATGCGAGCGGAGCGAGGGGAACTTAAAAAGCCGTGATAATAATAATAATCATAAATTGAGTATTATAGAGGCGAAGCTTCGGTAAAGCTACTCTTACACTGAACCTTCTACTTAGTATATTAAAGGTGTAAGCAAAAATGCAAAAGGAATATAAAATAAACTGATCCAGAAACTAATCTATTACAAGAATTAAAAGGATTAAAGCGTGCCTAAAATAAAAGATTCAACTTTTCTTTTGAAACTTGGTAACGGCAAGGACCTTCCGATATTATCAATGCTGCTATAAAATTCTATGGATAAATACGAATGGCAGTTTTTAAAAAGGGCAGTTCGATGGCAAGGAATACAGAGGCTATGTTGATCCATCAAGTGCCTATTGTGGGTATCACAACGAAAAATAAGTTTGTCTCGCAAGTAACTGGGTTTTGATTTTTTCATGATACGATCAAAAAAAACAATATATGGGTATCTGATAAGATCAACTATTCTCATCCAAATTTAGTGTGATGAAAAATTTCGAAACATGGTCAGTTCTTTTAAACGGAACATAAATCGGAAGATAACAAAAAAAATATTAAACAGATATGATATTGTTTAAAGTCGAAGCCTGTACGTGGACAAATTCGTGTATTCTGCTGTTACTGTGTACTGCTGATGCTATTTTGTTGATTTGATGTGGACCCGACATAGCTTATAAAGAGATTTAGGCGCACGCCACTGACACAGGCATACACATTCAAAAGACATTCAGAAATTTTACTTTCTTTAACGTCGCGACTATTGGAATATATTCTTTATGCAAATATCGTCCTCTCACCTTCTAAACCTATTATTATGACAGTTTCGTAAGTAAAACGTGTAATTATGGCATTAGCGATGCAACATTTACCTCTTCCCGCTTGATTATTCGAAAATTCGTCTACGTTTGACTTTCTATGGAAATTAATACAACATCTACTTAAATACACCTGAATATCAATATTAAACGTCGAAGTATTGGAACAGTAAATTTGTGTGGCATACCATAATGGATTCAAGAAATAACCACAAAACTCCGAAATTTGCCTTCTACAAGAACTTTAAGATTATAAATAGATTAGAGATCGATTTTGAAGAACAGATCTTGAAACGGGAGATAATCTGGTAGACCTATAGATTAGAAGTAAAAAAATACTTTGTTTCGTGAAACCATTCTGCTTGATGATGATGGATAGTGACACAGGATGTTGCAAGATTTTCCTTGGGCAGATCATTGTATTTTCCTCACATACTAGTCTGTAATGTAAATATTAAAGCTTGTTTGACGGTATATTGCATTCCTTGCAGTAATTGCAAAATGGCTAAGGAAGCAAGTGAGAAAAATCTCAAAATAGCTTATTGCCTCAAAGGAAGATACTGATCGAATGTATTTATTATATAGGTAAATGAAAAAAAGCTGTTATTAATCGGACGCACAAAAATTCAAAAATAATTATTGGGGCGGTGGTCAAGTAATACAAATAAGGTATAAACTACAGATAATGGCATCGCTGTGATTTAATTTGATCGTTTTTTGTTGATACGATTTTTGAATAAATTTGCGATTTTGTCAGTGCTTAAGTGAAAAATAGACTATTTTAGACAGTTCCGCAACTTGTTGAAGTGCTGTACGATTTGCAAGAAACGATTTGGGCATGATGATCAGTGTATATGCTATCATCGGTAAAATGTAAGTACATGGTAAATAATAACATGATCTTGAAAACAATAATATGCCCCTTAAAGCGTGGGCTTTGCTTCAAACCTACTTAAATTCGTTGGGAGTCGCAACCATGCGAAATTACAGTGTTGATAGATGTCCACTGTTTTCAAGTCTTTACAAAACAACTGAAATTTTGTATTTAGCTTGTATTATACACCGCATCTTAGGACGAATATTTTGATGATTGTTTACTTCAACTATCAGAAGTCTACTACGTACAAATATGATACCTTGGTCACTAAAGTGGCCACACAGTACTATTAAGGTCAAAAAATATTATTTAAACATGTTACAACATAAGTTGGTGAGCCATCAACCATTACTTAATTTTTTGGGGATTAGTCTTGAGGTACAATAAAATGTTTCATTCGTACTCGTTCTTTAATTTAACTCCTAACATACACACTTATTTTTGATGACACAATTATCACAATGGAGTCTGACTGACCCGAAAGTAATATTTCCAAATTCTTAAATGTTACTTATATAGCTAGAAAATTTGATTGATTGATAATTGATTACTCAAATATGTTTTACTAACATAAGATTTCAAAAAAATCAAGAATAAACAAAATACACCGTTTACATAAATGTAACAAAATGAATATTACCCAAAAACTGAGACACACACACACACACACCATCACTGATAAGTGAAAACAAAAAGATAAAGACAAAATAACAAAACTTTTGTGATTCTAGTAATGTCACTAAAGTACCTTTTTTAAATTAATAATTTCATCTTTATATTTCGTTCGCAAAAATTGAGTTTCCATGTTAGGCGCAAATGGGCTTGGCATCTAGGGTCTCTGGATTTTCAACTTAAATATTCTGAAATTGCAACTCTAATTCTCTCTAGGTCAGAAGGCGGCGAAAATCGTTATCCGATATTTTTATTTTTAGAAACATTCAATGAAACAACAAAACTGCGCACTTGAAATATCCACCTTTAAATAACATGCTAGGATCTTTTAGACCCAAAGCTAACTTCACACGCTATCGGCTCCACAGCTCTGGACAAACTAACATATCTGACCGCATGCACAGGTATATATCAAGGTAAACTAAATTTAGGTGCATGCACAAAGATATACTATATCCAAAATAAAAATGATGTCATGTTGATTGACTCAGTACTTCCCACACATTACTGTGATACCAGTTTATTGTTTTCCCATAGCATGAAGCTTTAGTCTGTGATCCCCTTGCAACCAAATCATCGGCAGCCCCCCCCCTAAAATTGTCTTATGCCTTATGTCTTTCCTTCACAGGTCACTGGACAGCCTATTATCAATACTACAGACTTTTCAGTTTTACAACCCCTCAACCCCAACCACCCCAATTTAATCCCCACCAAAAAAAAAAAGGTAGAAAACGATCAGGAACCCCTAAAATATCTAAAAACGAAGTTTGAGCCGTTTTCACATTTTTAGTTTTTTGATTATTGCTATGCTGCCACTGACACGATTTCTAACAACCATACTCGTTTTTCATCCTCACCACGGTAGTAATAATGTGTCAAAATTTCATTAGAATCAATTTAATATTTTCGACGTTACAAAATACAAAACTATCTAAAGCAATAAATACTCGTATGTATACAGGAAATTCTGTCCCTTAGTTTCGGTAATAGGCTAGACAATCTTCCGATGGGCCTAAAATGATGATTTATGTCGTTAAGTCTTCCTTCACAGGTTAATGGACAGCCTATTATGCATACAACAAATTTTTCAGTTTTTCACCCCCACCCTCCAACCACCCCAATTTCACCCTCACCTAAATAAATCCCGAAAAAGATCAGGACCTTCTAAAACGCTTAAAAACGAAATTTGAGATGTTCTTATATGTTTAGAGATTTCATTATTTCTGCGCCGTCACTGGCACGGTTTATAAGAAACATACACATTTTCCATCCTCGAAAGGGTGGTAATACTGTGTCAAAATTCTGTTAAAATCAATTCAACAGTTTCCTCGTTACCCAATATAGAACGATCTAAAGCAATACCGTATGTATACACCAGAAAAATTCTAAGTCCCTTGGTTTCTGTAATAGGTAGGGCAATGTCCGAATGGACCGAAAAAAGTTATTTATGCCACTAGGTCTTCCTTCACAGGTCAGTGGATAGTCTATTATGAAGGCAACAAATTTTTCAATTTTTCAACCCCCCACCCCCCAGCTACCCCAATTTTTTTTTGCTAATTACTCCGCCGCCCATGCACCGATTTTCAAAATTATAGGAACATTGCCTACTACGATCCCACAGCATATCGCTGCCCAAATTTCATCACAATCCATGCAGCGGTTGCTGAGATTACATGGCTAGAAGAACGCGTACAAACAGACCGACAGACAGACCGACGGAAATGAGTGGATTTTCGTTACGTAGACATCATAAAACGACCAAAAAGTGTATTATCTCAAAATCGAAAGAAAGGTTGAAGGTAGGTATAGTGAATAAGGAGTTATTGTTAGTACCTATTTAGTCCAATTCTTCCTCTGAAGAAAAAGAAGAACACAGTAAGCGCAACAGGCGTCAGGTTTGATAAAATCGGTTTGGTGAGTGGTTAGAGTGGTTAGACTGTTTGTTAAGCCTCAGTCACACTGCTTGCTAAGTTCCTCGTCAAAGTAAGTCGAATACGAGGAGGATCATGATACTACTCGCTTAACTTCAGGAGCAACTGCAGATAGCTCCAGAAGAGTGACTCCCTGATAGTTATAGCAACATTGCTCTCAAAATTGTATCCACAGCAGGTGACCTCCTGAGTTGCGATAAATATTTTCAAAATAAGGATGTTGAAAAACTTGCGACTGCTATCGTTTGTTACAAAATTCTGAAAAAATAAATAGCGAAAAGAAAGTGCCTTATCAAATCTTGGATTCGGCGTAGAGTACAGTTACGTGCATGTTCTACACCCACAAGGTAGTTGCAGATCCAGGATGCACAACAATTTCGTAATTTCTATAAAAGAAGTTGTAAAATAAATTGATCTCAGTGGAAAATTGTTTTAATTCCAATCATATAGTCAGAAAGCTAATACTGAACTCGTTCACACATAGCCGGACACCGTAAATGTACGTCTGAAATATCTGAAATGCATGACTGCCACCGTACAAATACAGCAGTCGTCCTGCGCTGTTCTCAAATTCTGCAACATCCTTTGCACTTCATTAGAAGTACAATGGAATTCAGGGAAAAACTCTTGTAGTATTCCACTTTTACTCCACATATTTTGTATCCCAAAGTATTGGATTCTCCTTATAACCACCAATCAGTTTGGTTACACATCATTTTTCTTCGACCATTCTTCCTTTCCTTCCATGTTGCGAGCACTCTCACAATACGAATTTCGTTCAAATTCTGATAGCTGCTCTCAGATTACAGAAAACCGCGCAGTCCAATTACGATCAGGTCTCGACTTGCCCGCTGTTTGAGAGTTTATCAGTGCTGTCGGATAGTAGCTCGCGAAACTGTGTGAATTACTTTCGAGATTTTTCTCTCAAATGGGCAGCTATCATAACCTTGTTTCACTTACATTTTTTATGGTCAGCCTCCCGCAAAGGCTATCGGTGCAAATTATATTTGAAATGCTCCTGGTTGTAGCAATCGGGAACGGAACTCCCTGGCAGCTCATTCTATAGCTTCGAAGTTCTCCAAAAGAAGAAATGCTGGAGAAGACTGGTTCGGGAAGTAAAGACCTCGGACTGGTAAGGATGAGCTCGCAGAGCCTCTCTAGTGTTTCTGGTTAAGACGGCTTTTGGTGATATTATCTGGGAGAGCTCACTCGAACATCTTCCGTGATAGAATCCTTAAAACAGGGACAGGTCAGCCACCCTTCTTCCATGTTCCAGGCTGTAGAGGTTCTTTGTAAGGTTAGGCGTATCTATAAGTCTAATTGCTCCCCTCTGGATAGTGTCCAGAGAGAGTACTTCGGAGCGCATCCCCACCTATGGAAGCAATACCTCAACGATGGTCGCATTACGGCGGAACAAAACTCCAAGCCGTTTTATAAATACTGACGACGTAGTCGTGCCAGGATATCTTATTGTTGATGTTGATTCCCACAAGCTTGACGGAAGGTGACTCGACTATTGGGTGACCCTCCATTTCCACAGTTGGAAAGTTAACGTAAGACTTCCTTATCAGTGTTGTTGCCTGAGTTTTCTGTACGTTAAACTGTAATTTAGTTACTGATCCCCACTCGACAATTGTTTTGATATCTACGTTGATCTGTGGCATGTCGCTGTCGTCCAAAGTAACGTCTCCTAGGATGATAGTGACTTGCCTGGTGCCATGCACGATATTATTGTAGCAGCAGCTCGTTGATCTACAATAGAAATAGTGTAGGGAATAGGACAGGTCCCTGAGGAACGCCGGCGTTTATTGAAAATACGCCTGACGAACAGCTTTGAACTACAACAGAGATCGGTCGTTCAAGAAGCTATTAAACCACTGGCGCCAGGACAGGTGACAGTCATGCCACACTCTATCAAAGGCTTTCGATATGTCAAGTGCGGGAATCACCGTGATTTTCAATTGCTCTGTTCCACAAGCGAGTGACGTAGGTCAGGAGGTCACCCGTAGACCCGTGCTTACGAAACCATACTGGCGATGATTTATGATGTTATTGTTGTCCGGGTATTTCAGGAGCTGTGTGTTAATGACGGTCTCCATAATCTTAGACATGATGCTGAGAAGAGCCACAAATCTATAGTTGGTGGGATCAGTTTTTTGCCTTTCTTAGGAATCGGTTGTATGCAGCCAATTTTCCATGCAGCAGGAAACACGCCTCGCTGATACGATAGTTTTAAGAGTTTGCAAAGAATAGGTGCAAGCTCAGCGGCACAGCGTTTAAGACAATGGCTGGAATTTAGTCAGGACTAGTAGCTTTATTAGTGTTTAGTTTTTGGAGGATGCTTTTTACATTTCGATGTTGAAATTTGGCCTCCACCATTCTCGAGTTCAGTTTTATGGTGGTGGGCGAAGTACTTACTTTTAGGTGTACAGTAGAATTGGCTGCGAAAAGCCTCCTTGAAATATCTGCCTGGAGTAGAAGTGATGGTTAAGAGTGATATTGACGAATAGGGAAAGTTCTGACGAACAGCTTCAGCTACAGACCAGCATGTTCTGCACGAACTAGGACATGAGAGGAGCTTGTTCTTAATTTTTTTTAATTTTAATTATGTGCCTCATCTTCACCAAAAAACAGAATTACAAAACATCTTCTTTCGACGAGTCAGCTCGAGTAGTGTGGACAGGCACTTCGCCTCGCTACTTCGATCCTTTTCCTTGGCGCAGAGACCGATACCGACTGGAAGTGGCTCGAAACGGAGCGAAGTAGTCCGAAGCGACCATCCGCACTCTCGTACTTGACCAGTGTTTGGTCACTTCGGGAGTAGTGTGGCTGTGGCTTTAGTGTCACTTTATAAAGAGACAAAGTTTGTTAATCTTTGAACGGATTAACCTTTACCGGCTCTCGACTCTCACCTTCTGTGTGTACGTCCTGATAACAAAAATGGCATGGACATGATCGAGCTGGTATTAGCGAGCCGGCTTAGCAATAATGGTCTCAGATACATACGTACCGATCAAGTAGGTCACGTGAATCCGTCTTACGCGAAAAAAAGAGAATATAATATGCTTGCCACCATAATTAGTAGCTAATATGCCGCTATCGCCACTACTGTCACCGACGTTCTTGGTTGTCTTCGTCATTTTTGACGGAAAAAGGTGCCAGATCCAATTATGCAATTATCACTTTACTTATAAGGTATTTACTATCAAGTATACTGAGCTAGAAGGTCACCGCTCTCGCAATTTATACAGAGTGAGTCTTAAGTATGATTTTTATTAATTTTGTGGTACAGGGGTTTTGCAATACGCTCAACTTTATAGTAGGACTAATACTGCTACCATATCTACCATTTTTCTGAAAACAAAATTCTTATTTCAAATGGACATCCCTGTGTATTCTGTTGTTTTTGAAATCCTAGAAAAATACCCAAATATTCCCGTAATTCCGAGTTACAGCTAAATTTACATTATATCCATCCAATTTAAGACAATAACTTCAAAAAGACGTTATGTGAAGGCGGTTACAGCAGATGCTCAAAAGGCTGTTCTTTAACTTCAATACAATAAGCCATGTAATACTTGAAACTTTGCAATGCATTTTTGCTTGAATGTTCAACTCTTCTTATCTCATAATAATTTTAACTTGGCTGGATGTAACGTTATATTGAAACTCCAAAATTATGACGTTTAAGTATAGGAAACATATACAAAAGTAATCAGACTTTTCCGAGGATTTCAAGAAAAAAATAAATATACAGAATGCTCTATTTGAAACAAAAAAATCTATTATTATTGTTGTTTCCAAAAAAAAAAAAACGATAGAAATGACAAGATTGTAAATCCCGTCGTAAGAACGGCCATACTGCAAAACCCCCATATCTCAAAATTCATAAAAATCATGCAAAATATTGCGTGATAATGAGGCGTTTCGTACTTAGACTCACTCTGTATGTTACTTGAAATGAGTAATCTGTATATTCCTAGAAGGTTTCATTTTCTGAGAATTATGGCATGTCTGGGTTACTCAAAAAATATTTCATGACTTATAAAGGACTTTGTTTGAAATTTGTAGGTAGGTACGTAAATATAGGTATCAGAAAATCACGAGACAAAAAACATTTATTTAAAAATTTTTAATAACTCTGAGTCAAAGTGGTATCCATTCTGTCCAATAGACTTATCCTATCGCTTTATCCATCTCTCAGAAACTTCTGAGAAAATACCGATGTGTACTTTAATAAAAAGGAATATTGTTTTACGTAAGGATACACATAAATAGCCAGAAGGTTTGGGTACCTGCACCTGACTTTTTTCAATTGCAATGTTGATACTAAATGTAACTTACGCTCTGCCTCGGGGCTCCATACTAGGGCCACTACTCCTTATTATATATACAAGGTGGGCCAATAGTGAGTGGATGCAAGATTGTGGGCTTACTAGGAGATATTTTAAAAATCTGTCACTTGATCATGGTAGGGACCCTTGAGCGCTATAACATAAACATATTTTTACTTAAATTTTGACGTTTATACAGGGTGATTCATATCAAACCTACATTTTTTTGAATGGAACCCCTTATATTATATTGTTGCATATTTAGATTCGTTGGTGAATTCTTCTAATGTACATACATGGAACGCACTTCATGTTCAGCAAATGGTGATCCGGAAAATGATATGATGAATATATCACCTATGAGAATGCTATAACATTGAAGCATTTCAGAATGTTGCCATAAACAGCTCATAAAGCAAAAACATGTTGTTTGACACAATAAATTCTGATTTATTGATTGGTTGATTGAAATCGCCTTAATATACCGATGGTTGAATTCTATAATAAATTATCGAAACACTGAATAATGGTTCAATCAGTTGAAGGCGAAGTCGAAAGGATTCCTTGTTTCTATGTTAATATACCGAATCTGGTTTTGCATGCTTCATATTGTTATTTTTTTTGTTGTTCGTCTTATATTCTATTTTCTGTGTTCTTCTTTACATTGTAACGGGTTCCTTATATATTTGTGAAATGCCCATGGAATAATAGAAAAATAATAATTTCAAGGTATTGAAGGAGTTCCTGCTGCCGGAGACCTTCATTCTACACGCCCAAACCAAGAGAAACGTATAAGATCCATTTCTCAAAGCAGCACACTCCAATCTGTGTTACTTCCTCCAAATCAGCGAAATCCACACACATTCAAACGTCATAAACATCGCTAGGAAAATTGAAGACTTTTAAAACCTATCTTGCTGGAACCATCTATGTATACAATATTCAATAAGCCATTACCTACTTGTATCTGAGTGTATAATTTACATAATACGCGCTTTCAGTATACAGTTTGTGCCTCTTGTTAAATAAATGTTAAATAAAAGCAGTATCTATCAGATACTAAATGTCTAAGGAAACAGTTGGACTAACATAAAAGACGTTATGTTTTTGATAAAATTAAATTTTTTATTCAACATAGAAATTGCCTTCGATGGCGGTTGGTCGGTTTTTCGATACGTTTTTATAGTACGATCTGCGTTTACCTTGAAAACAAGCCTCAGCTGCAATGTGTACATTGAAGATTCGGTGCAAGCGACGCTTTTCTACAGGACATTAAATTGGAGTGTTTAAAGCAAACACGGAAGATACAAAAAGGGTCTGTACTTGAGAGACGTTCAACAATGATCAATGAGCGACGGTATGGTCGTTCAGATGCTTAGACATAACGCCATGAAGAAAAAATGTGGATCTCTGAAAATCTAAATTCAGTTTCGAAAAGGTTAAAAATGTCTACAAAACCATTCTTCTTTTATCTCACTCACTTTTTGGCCATTCTTTATGCGCTAAGCAGCAGCTCACGAACAAATTAGCAGGCTAGCTTTGAAACTTATACACAACCTTTTGAAGGTTAGAACTAACCAAAAATCGTATAGATACCATTATGACACCATTTATGTGTATCTATGTGGCTACGAACCCTTTTGCCCAATTCTTATTAACAATTCTATGCTTTATTCTCCCATTCATTGTTTAACAAAGCATAAAAGTACCTAATAATATCTTTAAGGGATCACCAACTTATAAACTGGGTTTTAAATAATATGAAACTCGTGATTGCTACTTTAAATTTACTTATGTTGAGCGATTTCATTTCTGGTGGTAAAACATTATATAAAGTGTAAATACTAAATGTGAATCGTCCTTGTGGATATACTTTGCGAAAGGATATTTAATTGTAGAGGTACGACAGGTTCTTGAAACCAATATGATCTTATGGAATTGACAAAGGATATACAGCTTAAATATTTTGTCTATATTGTTCCACCTCAGATCTTTTAGCTTATGGGACACAGGATCGTATTTTTTATCACAAATGAATATAATACAACTGTTTCAAAGTTTCTGCGATACATGTTCCCGATACCTTAAATTATTATCAATAACCAAGCCCAAATTTCTTACTGTATCAACACGTATATTTTCGCCAATAATTAACATTCTAATGTAGATGTATAGTGTCTTATTTCTTGGAAAATGCCATAGCAGTTGATTCATTTGGATTATACATAAGAGAATGTTTTTTAAAAATGTTAGCTAGCTATTAAACTGTCAAATGAGATTGTAGCTACAAAAGCAAAGCCACACTTCCACATGGTAGCATATGTCTTTGGCTATAGCAAACTGCAAGAAAAATAAGGCGTATCTTATTTAAAGGATTTTTGAACTTGAATTATATTTGTAATTGTTTCTTATTTCATGCCTCTACGACCTGGCCTAGTATCTACAGCACAAGTATAGGCGTATGATTATTACCTACGATGGCACATTCAAGTGATCGGTAATTAAAAGAATCAATTGCTATCATAACGCGCCAACAACGATCGGCCGCCGATAGAAAACGAAAAACTTTCGCGCAGGAAAAAGTTTTCAAGCGAAATCTCGATGGAAAGTTTCGATTCCATGCCAAAATAGCACTTTTTGCCGTATTTGTGAAAAGTGTACAAAAAATGAGCGTCGTTTTCTAGATACACTAGCGGCTGGGAGCCAATGCAGTGCTTTCTTCTTATACATAATATGTCTGTCTGATGGGCGGCCAAAGACAAAGAATTCATTATTTTAATAAAATGGGAGAATTTTAAATGATAAAAATTTTAATATCAATGCATATTATATTTTTCAGTTAATTTATTCATATGCATGAAAAGAAAGTAAATATTCCATAAAAGTAATAAATGCTCGATCAATATAGAAAGTGCCCGATATAAAATTTATCCGCTTCCTAAAATAATAAATATTCGATAAAAACGATAGATACTTGACAAATAAAACAATTTTTACATGCCAAATTGATATGTATTCTAAATTATTAAATATTTGATATAAATAATATATGCTCAATAAGCGTAATGAATTCTCAGTATCAAATTAAAATGTTTCCTAAATTAGAAAACTTTTGTTCAAAAATAATAGAGGCTTGATCAGTTTTCAGATCGCTCATACCAAAATTAAGTGCTTGTTAAATTCATACATATCCGCTAAAAGATATTAAATGCTCGATAAAAATGTAGAATCATCTTTTAGTAGAAAATTGACCATACTTACGCTTTAACAAGTTCAAAGCCTATAAACAGTAGGTACTTTCATTTTCATCGAAAATAACAAAAACAGTGAACACAAAATAAACATTTGTTCAGTAAGTATGTAATACAAGACGAACTTCTGTAACTAGAAATCAATATACATGTTTTTGGGATTCCTGGTACCAATCTAATTCAAAAATAAAATAGTCGCAAAAGAACTTAGAATGTACTTATACAATATACAGGGTGAGTTTTTAGTACCGGCTCGGTCGATAACTCCACTACTATAGAAGATAGCGAAAAAAGTTGTATATAAAAGTTATAGCCACGGATATGCTCCTTGCTCAGAAAATTTTTAGATTTATACAGGGTGATCCATAACTACGTGGTGATGCAAACATGCATTTTTTTAAATGAGACACCCTATATATTATTCCATATTCAGATTCTAATAATGATTTCCGTTCTTCCAATATACAGCATTGTTACATTATACAGGGTCTTTCAAAAGTTATGACCATTTTTATATCCAAATCGCGGACAAATGAACGTACTGTATATCAAAAAGTAATGAATCAAAAATTATTTTTTTTACATGAAAGGATTAAAAATATCCTCTAGTTTTAAAATCCGCTATAAAATAAGCCCGAGACGCATATTCGTATACAGGGTGATGTAGAATGCAAAATCCAAATTTCCTCTTTTTTTTCAAAAATAACCCCCAATATTTTATTATCCCAAAGAATTGCTTTTAATATGCTCTTTCATCTTTGTTTGCACTTGTTGTACCTACGTTCATCAGTTTCCGAGATATTTCGATTTTTCGGTAAATTTAAAATATGGCCTCTATTTGTGTACTGAAATTTATTTATTTTGAGAAAGTACTATCTGATTTGTTTTTTATTTAACGAACAACTAAATTATAACGTCTTGATAGTAGACAGTAGTAGATAGTAGTCATGCATAATTGTCAAGTAGTTTTATCAGGTAGGCTTTGAAAAATTGACAGTTTTCATAACCTCATCAATAATTCCGTACTGTGTGAAAAACTAGCTTTGAAAATTAATTTTTCCATTGAAGGTATTTAGGAGAATCTTTGAGAATTTGTCTACTTGCCTTTAGAATATATCAACTATGAATAGCAATATCTAGAACGGAGGCACCCTAATACTAGTGCGTTTGAAAGATTGAAGAATCGTTTTATTTGGACTGTGTCGTTTCATATTTCATAGCCTACCTGATACATCTGCTTGATAATTATGCATGATGTCTATAAAATTGTTTCCTCAGCACGCTTGACCTATATTATCTCGTTAGTTCAGTGTTTTGACTTGATCAAGTATTATTATCGCTTTATATTTTAGTTGTTTGTTAAGCAAAAACAAAATTTGGTAGTATTTTCTCAAAATAAATAAATTTTATCAAAGAAATAGAAGGTATATTTAAAATTTGTAGAAAAATCGAAATATTGGGGGTTACATTTAAAAAAAGAGAGAAAATCTAGATTTTGCATTCTACATCACCCTGTATACGAATATGCGTCGCGGGATTTTTTTATAACGTATTTTAAAACTAGAGGATATTTCTAATCTTCTCATGTAAAAAAATTTTTTTTGATTAATTACTTTTTGATATACAGTACGTTCATTTGACCGTGATTTGGATACAAAAATGGTCATAACTTTTGAAACACCCTGTATAATGTAACAATACCCTATATTGCAAGAAAGGAAATCATTAGTAGAATTTGAATATGGAATAATATGTAGGGTGTCTCATTTAAAAAAATGCATGTTTGCATCACCACGTAGTTATGGATCACCCTGTATAAATCAAAATATTTTCTGAGCAAGGAGCATATCCGTGGCTACAATTTTTATTTACAATTTTTTTCGCTATCTTCTACAGTAGTGGAGTTATCGACCGAGCCGGTACTAAAAACTCACCCTGTATATAATTATAAACCAAAACTTAATTATAATTCGGAAGAATAAATACTCTAGGCACAAACAGATCATTTCACAAAGTACACCCAACTCATCCGAGGTCGTGAGATCTGAAATCAGAAATGGCATATTTATACAGGGTTATTCACGTTATTCGACACGGAGCATTATGGCTAAAGTATTTGATAAAAAAGAAAATAATAATTTGGGATGGATAGAGACCAATAAAGGCTACATTTTAAAAATATTTTCATGTTATACAGGGTGTCCCAAAAGCACGAAATGTATCAAAGTTATGTTTTTTTAAATGGAACACCCCATATATCATTGCATATTCTGATTCCTTGATGAATTCTATTGTGACTTTATGTATCATACATGGGACTTAAAGCGAACCGTTTAGGTGTAAATCACCATTTTCGGTATGAGTAGATATCAGGAAAAAATTGAATATCGCAGAAATTATAAAATTTGGAAGGCTGTGACTTT
Source organism: Callosobruchus maculatus (assembly GCA_951848785.1). Taxonomy (NCBI): domain Eukaryota; kingdom Metazoa; phylum Arthropoda; class Insecta; order Coleoptera; family Chrysomelidae; genus Callosobruchus; species Callosobruchus maculatus. The sequence goes on along the minus strand of CATOUR010000064.1, from coordinate 244,106 downwards.
GCCGTATTACTAAGCATAAAATGCGTCAGCTTCGATGAGACTGTCAAATTTAAATTACGTTTACGCTTGGAGAAATCGGTCGATGAATTAAGGAAACTTCGATCAGCGATCACTTGATTTTTTCAAATGGGAATGCCTAATTTTTTTTATACGGTTAAAAGTAGAATTTGATAACCTTTCTAATGGTATAAGGTTGTGCATATCAATCTCTGGTAGTTTTCATTTAATTTTAAATTTTCAAACAAATCGGCGTTTTTCAATTTGCATACCTATAACCAACGTAGCAGGCCATGAAATATAAACAAAAACCTGTTCAGGTAGAAGAGAACGACTAACCTAGTTGAAAAATATACACGAACTAGACTTAAGGGACAAGATTATAAAAATTACTCACAACAAACAAAGTCTAACCAGAAACAACGGCGGTAACATATCTTTGGTCAAAGAGAAGCTGGAGTATGGCAGAAATGGATTTTTTCACGGCCTACTAGCTACTGCAATGTATTAGAGATTGGCAATTTCCAAAACCATTAAAAATTTTGGAATAAAGTAAAAACTACTAGAGAATGTTGTAAGCAGTTTATTATTTCCATAATAAAATTTCACATTTAATGATATAAAAAAGCATGCAATTCTGTCAAAACTCAAGTCAAAAGTACCTCTGACTGGAGTTCTGAAAATTCTTTAGTACCTATTAGCAAGGTTGCAGAAAATGAAGAATGAATATTAAAATTTGTTCAAATTATAAAACATAACTTAAATGGCAGAAAATTTAAATCTGATTTGTCAGTATTCCTTTTTTGCAATATTGCTAATAGATATTGAAAAATAGAAGAGCTCCAGTCAGAGGTATCGACTTCGACGCAAATTAGTACTTTTTACACCATTACATATGATTGATATTTGTGTGCTGGAGCAACAGTCGCTGGTCGTTTCTGTTTCATATGAGGGTTTTTGATTGCCTTGGAAATTTTTAACCTCTAGTAAATTGCGGTAGCCAGTAGACAGTAAAAATATCTATTACTGCCATACTCCAGCTTCTCTTTGACCTTAGAGATGTTATCGCAGTTGTTTCTGGGAGAGTTGATTTGTTGTAAGGAATTTTTATAATCTTGTCCCTTTAGTCTAGTTCGTGTGTATTTTTTAGCTAAGTTAGTTGTTTTCTTCTAGCTGAACAGATTTTTGTTTATATTTCATGGCCTGCTACGTTGCTTATAGGTAGGAAAATTGAAAATCGCCGATTTGTTTGAAAATTTAAAATTAAATGAAAACTACGAGAGACTGATATTCACAACCTTATATCATTAGAAAGCTTATCAAATTCTACGTTTAACTGTATAAAAAAATTAGACATTCCCATTTGAAAAAATCAAGTTATCGCTGATCGAAGTTTCCTTAATTCATCGACCGATTTCTCCAAGCATAAACGTAATTTAAATTTGACAGTCTCATCAAAGCTGATGCATTTTATGCTTAGTAATACGGCAAAGTCACAGCCTTCCATATTTTGCAATCTCTGCGATATTCAATTTTTTCCTGATATCTACTTATACCAAAAATGGTGATTTACACCTTAACGGTTCGCTTTAGGTACCATATATGATACATAAGGTCACACTAGAATTCACCAAGGAATCTGAATATGCAATAATATATGGGGTGTTCCATTTAAAAAAATATAAGTTTGATACATTTCGTGTTTTTGGGACACCCTGTATAACACGAAAATATTTTTAAAATGTAGCCTTTATGGGTCTCTATCCATCCCGAATTATTATTTTCTTTTTTATCAAATACTTTAGCCATAATGCTCCGTGTCGAATAACGTGAATAACCCTGTATATTTACAGTGAACATACATCAGGCATATATTAACTTTTATTTAACAGTGAACGTAAACTATCGAGGGTTTGAATATAGTGCACATATCACTAACATACCGACCAGAATTTAGCGTGCATATTGTATATTTTATCTTGCGATTTTATACCAAATATAAGTCATTTTTTATTATTTTATTCTACATTTTGATTTTTTTATCAAGCATATATAATTTTTTAATCTGCAAATTGTATTAAATTATCGGGCATTAGTTACGACCCTAATAGAATTAGTAACTAGTAAGATGAAAACCACGGTGATATGATGAAATCTAAATCAGCTAATAGATATAACAGTTCAAGTGACATCTACATATATCAAGGGTTCAGAAATTTAGATATTTAGGTAGCTGGATTACAGGGTTCTTTAATCCAGATATGGAAATAAGAACAATAATCGGGATGGCTACCACTACATTCTTGAAAATGCGTAGTCTGCTAATAAGTAGAGGTCGACCTTCACTGATCTGTTTAACGAATGAAAATAATAGTTCATCAATCTTTTTGCAGCTTTAATGACTCTGGTCAGAGACCACCAGGCCAGATCATCTTGCCCCATCCTTCCGTAAGGAGGGGAAATTTTAAACTGTATTAGATATAGGACAGTGGAATACAGGGTGTTCTAAAAGTTGGGGCTTTCCTCTCTTTAGAAGCAACGGCCCTTGAAACGGCAAAGCTAATGCACGGTGAATCAGCAGCAAAACAGTAAAAAAAAATTTCAAGCAAGTACTCACTATTTGGTAGCTACGGAAGATGTACGTACGGTCCTGTCGCAGGCGCCTTACAGGTAAAAGTACGATTTGCGATGTCTTCTTCAATTTGGACCACACGATGTTGTCGAGGTCTTCCAGCGTGACCACCACGATGTGGATTCAGACATGCTGTGTCTCTAGCTCTTTGCACAACCCAGACAAATCGACGAAGTGCAGGGTGAGTACGGTTAGGGAAACGATCGGCGTATACTCGCGAAGCCGCAGCGGTATTTTGACCACACTCACCGTACATTAAAATCATGTCCACCAGTTCATTATTGTTATAAGCATGCACCATTGTTGTTGTTTTTAAAGCCCGATCGGCAGATGTAGCAACAGCAACGCAACGCGACAGTATGATGAACTGCCTGTTTTTCTCACCGGCATCAGTAGTTCGGGCACCACTAGCGCTGCCTATATAGTTTGTTATGAAATTATGACATGGTGAGCCATTGCTTAGGGACGCCTTTTACACTACTAAAATTGTTGAGCCATGCCATTTTATATACAGTTTGTTCTTATATAATTTTCTGTCTAAATTAGTAGTTGTAGTTGTAGTTTTACAGTACAATACAGGCTGTCATATATCTTCTGGTGTTTGCATCCTAGAATTAAAGCTATATATCTTATTAATTAAAATTTATTTCTAAACACCTACCAACAGGGTTGTCTAACATTTTTTTAGCTGGGAGTCATTAAAACAAAAAATGCATCACGCTATTTATATTATAATAGAAGATCCGAATATAAGACGACTTTCACCGAACTGGTTAATGGATGAAAAGCATTTTATATTAAATTTAATATGTTACAAAACATATTGCGAGTGGGTTGGCTGAAAAATTTCAGTCCGGGATATGATTAATTAAATATTGAATCGAACTATTAATTCAATATGGCTACATCCAACTGATCCTAATTGTGTAACATTGGGCCCTGAGAAGGGTAGTTGGTATTATAGATGGTCATTTGAAGTCAAAAGGATTTGATGTAAACCAGAAAACTTTAAAAATAGAGGCTATTTTGGAAATAACTGAAAAAGAAAATGAGGAAGCTTCTCCCAACTTCTGGCGATTTCTGTTCCAAATAATATTTAAATCTAATTTTCATACGTATTTCATATACATTGAATATTTAACAAGAAAGTGTATTCAAAGAAATTGGAGATGTAGGGACCTCATGCAGGTGTTCGTATGTGAGTAGTAGTACGTGATTGGCAATATATTTATATAAGTAATTGTAATTGTGAATAGGATATAAACAATGACAGACCAGTGGGCGTAATATACAGGGTGGGCCAATGGTGAGTGGACGGAAGACTGTGGGCTTACTAAAATAAATTATATTTCAAAAATATGTCACTTGACCATGGTAGGGAGCCTTGAGGGCTATAACGTTAAAATATTTGCACTTAAATTTTGATGTTTATACAGGGTGATTCGTACTAAGCTTACATTTTCTTAAATAGAACCCCCTAGATATTATTGCACATTTGGATTCCTTGGTGAGTTCTAGTGTGACTTTATGTATCACATATGATACTTTGAACCAACCGTTTAGGCGCTGATCACCATTTTTCGGTATAAGGAGAGAACAGAAAAAAATTGAATATCGCAGCGATTATAAAACATAGAAGGCAGTGACTTTGCGGTGCTACTAAGCCTGAAATGCGTCACCTTAGGTCAGACGGTCAAATTTGAATTCTTTTTGTACTTGGAGAAATCAGTAGATCAATTAAAGAAACCTCAACCACAGCTAACTTGATTTTTTCAACTGGGCATGCCTACTTTTGTTTATAAGATGAAATGTAAAATTTGATTACCTTTCTAACGATATGAGATTCTCAATATCAATCTTTCTTAGTTTTCATTTTATTTCAAATTTTCGTTTAAATTGGTGTTTTTCAAATTTCTTATAAGCAAACTAGCAGGCCATGACAAATAAACAAACACAAGTTCAGACTAACTTAGTAGAAAGATGCAAACGAAGTAGAGTAACGAGACAAGATTATAAAAATTCCTTACAACATATCAGTATCAGTGTTGTTGGTGATGGAATATCTTCACAATCAATTTTCACATCTAACGCCATAAACAAGTCATACCTCTGACTGGAGCCGTTCGAATTCTTCACTAGGTAGTTCTGCTTAATAGCAAAATCATAGAAATTGAAAACTGAATTGCAGTCTGTTTAGATTATAAAGCATAATTTACTTGACAGAAAAGTACATGAAATAAACACAAGTACAACATGGAGTAATAACAAATTCTCGTTATTTTTGACTCAACGAAAATGACTACTTTTTAATCCATTTAAAATAAAAATTTCATTCTGAAGATGTTAGACGATCAGTAACAATCGCTGGTAGTTTTCGTTTTGTTTCAAAACTTTTAATCGTTTTGGAAAGTGATCAAGGTTTGGTAGATTTCAATAGCTAGTAGGCTGTGAAAAAAAACATTTCTGTCATACTCCAGCTTCTCGTAACATTAGATATCTTACCGCTGTTGTCTCCAGTTGAAGCTGACGTGTTGTAAGGGATTTTTATAATCTAGCCGCGTTACTCTAGTTCGTTTGCCCCTTTCTACTAAAATTGTTAGTTACTTCCTTCTGAACGGGTTTTTGTTTATTTTTCATGGCCGGCTACACCGGTTTGACCGAAAATTTGAAATAAAATGAAAACTAAATAAGACTGGTATTGAGGATCCTATATCGTTAGAAAAGGTAATCAAATTTTACATTTCATCTTTTAAACAAAAATAGGCATTCCCATTTGAAAAAATCAAGTTGCCTGTGATTGAAGTTTCTTTAATTGATCTACTGATTTCTCAAAGTGCAAAAAGAATTCAAATTTGGCCCACCCTGTATTCTTCTAGTTCAAAGGCAGGTTTATATTATGTTGTAATCGGCATTTATCAACATTAATTTGGAAAGATACTGTATAACTTGTAAATTCCAATTGCTTGTATAGATGCCCTTAGATGCGTTTTACCACAAGAGCAAAATCTTGAGCTGTTTGCGGCAACATTTTGAAATGCTTCAATGTTATAGCATTCTTATAGGTAATATATTCATCATATCATTGTCAGGATCACCATTTGCTAAATATGAAGTGCGTCACCTTAGGTTAGACGGTCAAGTTTAAATAAGCTAACTTCATGCTTAGTCACGGCAAATTCACAAGCCCTCTAAGTTTTGTACTCGCTGCGATATTCAATTTTTTCTGATATCTACTTATAACCAAAAATTGCGATTTGCACCTAAACGGTTCGTTTTAAGTCCCATGTGTGGTACATAAAGTCACACTAGAATTGACCCAGAAATCTAAATATGCAACAATATACAGGACGTTCCATTTAAAAAAACATAACTTTTATCTGTCACGCTTTTATTAGACAACCTATATAAAACTCACTAACCTTGTAATGTAGTACAACTCGACCTACATATGCTTGCAAAGTTAATTTCATGAAAAGACGTATCGTTTGGTCACAAGAGTCAGAGGCCTTAAGCTTGACTTACCCTGTATAGTAGGATATGGTATTCTTGAATAAAAGGTTATATTTTTTTGTCCAAGAATTTATTTTTATGTGTGCAGTTTATAATGTCGTAACCGGTGATGGAAATTGGCCTTAACATTACCAACTTCCGTTTGGCGCTACATCACGACAATCCGGCTGACGTATTCACTATTTGTTGCATTCCCGCCGGCGGCGACTCGCCTGGCGATTAATATCAAACAGGTGGCCGGTTGCCATGGTGGTTGCTATGCCGTAGGCGTGTTCTTAATTTTTCATAGAAGAAGAAGAAGACCAAAGTGAAGTTGGCAACTGTCAGTGGTGTCAGTACTGTCAGACGTCAGTGATTTTTATCCGGTATTGACGATTGTTGTTTTTTTGATTTTTAAAATCTAAAAGCCTTAGCTGTATTTCTATTTTTTGCCAGTTTTTTTTTTAATAAAAGGTTAGTATGACAATTTGACACGAGTGGAGTATTGTAGAAAAACGACATGTGACTATTTCAGCGTGTACGGTCACTATGGCGAGAGCGGTAATTCTTATGGAGGCATTGAGGAACGAAAGGGACCGTGAACGCCGGCAGAACCACGCTCGCTTGCGGCGCAATCTTCGTGATCAGATAGGTTACATTAATCTATCTGATAATGAGTTTAGGGCGCACTACAGGCTCACAAAGCCGTTGTTTGAACAACTGTGTGACGAGCTAGCGCCCTACCTCAGTGACACACAAAGATGCACTGCCCTAAGTGTAGAATGCAAGGTGAGATTGTTTTTGTAGTTGTCTGACCCATATCATGTTTACTAAGTGTATAATTTGTGCAAGCTCCTATGTATTTTAGGTGTTAGCTAGTTTGTCGCTGTTGGCTACTGGGTCATATCAAAAACCTATTGGGATGAGCTACGTGCATGGGCTCAGTCAGCCAAGTGTGTCAAGAGCACTGAGGGATGTAGTGGATGCGTTAAATCATCCTGAGATTTTGTCGCGCCACATTTACTTCCCTCGGTCGCTAGAAGGGAGGCAGGCTATAATGGATGGGTAAGTCATCTGAAATATTATTCATCCTCCTAGTGTATTTTGTAGAATATTAAATTTTATTTTATTGGTAGTGTACTGTACACCTTTCTAGTAGATTCAAGCTAGCTAAAAGATGACATAACAATAAAGGAAAACAAATATTTATTATATAATAAACAATAACAGCAATTGACAAAACTCATAAACAGCAATTAAAGTAGGGGTTATGCCCTGAGGCTCAGCATTCACAATAGGCGTTAAAAGCCAAGGTCTCAGTGGGTAGCCAGAGTCACCTGTAATTTTAATTGATAATTATTGTAGAGCACTTAGAATAATTACTGATTAAATATAATAATAATTGTAACTTAAAAACATACCAAGGAACCAACCAGTTTCACCATTATTGTAGAGCTCTCTTAAATGGCTGTATGCCTCAGATTGTCTCCAAATGTAGGCATCATGAGTAGCTCCACCAAATGTAGCATCAATATTTAAAATCGTCAAGTCACTGTCACAGATCTACAAAGCAAAGATTGATTATATTTTCTTACTGACACAAGCATATTTACCACAATACTTTTTCAAACTTTTCACAAACTTTTCCAGTCTATAGCAGGTTATGCAAAATAATGGCATAAGGACCCTCAAGCCATGCTGAAAGAGTATTTAAGTTACAAAGAAAAGCCTTGAGGGTAATGTGTCGAATGGTTTTTGGAGAGGGTGCAAAACATAAATTTATTGAATAAAAATAATGACACTATCATCAAGTTTTATCTGTGAGTGAGTAATAAATGGGTATAATCATAAAAATCTTTTTTATCTCAACATCTACTTTCTTGAATATAATACCAGACTAGGTAGTGAAATAAGACTGGAACAAACTATCAAATAACATTAGATAATTAACAAAGCAAAAATTTAACAATCATATAGAAGATTTTTCAATAAAAAAGGCATAATCAATTTTAGAAAATAGTAACAAAATTAAAATACATAAAGGGCTCTCTCTCCTGATAGTATTAAGATGTTTATTATGTTTGTGGTATATACATAATTATGTAATGTCCTTTAATTTTTTTAAGTACTACAATTTGCTACAATTTTAAAATAATCTGTGATTGACAATGCCTTTTGAACTATATGTGTTTTAACTTTTCTTTTTCTTTTGAATGTATGTAAGAAATGATATATTTGTGAACATGAATGAATTGAGTTTGAAATTTGAAGCATGTTAATTGATGAGGTTACTTTATATTGGGAATAGAAATAATACTGTACTTACTATTTGCACATTCCGCGAATGGTAGCGCTTCCTGTTGAAAAACCTCTCCTCCTGCTCCTTAGGTTTTACTAGAGCTACATGTGTACAATCTATGCAGCCCAGACAGTTCGGAAACCCAAATTTACTTGAAAATCTGTAATGAATCATGAATCATTGTATCTCAAATGCATTCACCAGCATGTCGGAACACTGATTTTCATCAGTAGAAGTTTTTGTTCATTTTATCATCAGCAGGAGTATTCTTCTATAATAATTCAATCAATATTGCTTTACAAATTATTATGTGCAGTTGTGCGAGTACTTTGAAAAGGGCTGGCTAGTAACTATGTGCCTCATCAGTAGTTCACATCATGTACTCCAACATTCAATGAGGATCAATTACATCTTCATGATACTGAATATTGGGAAGCACACAAAATGTTCCTTGTATGTGCAGTTGAGGCTTGTATCTAACTTAAGACTTGAGTAATTAAATCATTGTTGATAAACATGTTAGTAGTGTAGTGAAATTGAAAAGGTTCAAAAAAGATTTCACCATACATGATTATTAAAATTAACTATGTACATCCATTTATGATTTTACAGATCAATGCTAAACAGTTTTAATCTGTGTATGTTACCAGCTAGAAGGAAGAATCAGGTTATGTTGTTTATTTATATTATTATAATTAATTTAAAGTATTAAGACTGTGATCTCATAACTATGTAAGGTATAAAAAATAAATTTAATAACGTTGTTTTATGATTGCTTCTATCTAGATCACCCCTGGGTAAGATGATATTGAAATATTGTTGAATAGCACATTATGTGATATTTTCAATAATATACTTAAGGAACTAAAGTTTACAAACTGGAAGCCTCAGGGCATAACCCCTACTTTAATTGCTGTTTATGAGTTTTGTCAATTGCTGTTATTGTTTATTATATAATAAATATTTGTTTTCCTTTATTGTTATGTCATCTTTTAGCTAGCTTGAATCTACTAGAAAGGTGTACAGTACACTACCAATAAAATAAAATTTAATATTCTACAAAATACACTAGGAGGATGAATAATATTTCAGATGACTTACCCATCCATTATAGCCTGCCTCCCTTCTAGCGACCGAGGGAAGTAAATGTGGCGCGACAAAATCTCAGGATGATTTAACGCATCCACTACATCCCTCAGTGCTCTTGACACACTTGGCTGACTGAGCCCATGCACGTAGCTCATCCCAATAGGTTTTTGATATGACCCAGTAGCCAACAGCGACAAACTAGCTAACACCTAAAATACATAGGAGCTTGCACAAATTATACACTTAGTAAACATGATATGGGTCAGACAACTACAAAAACAATCTCACCTTGCATTCTACACTTAGGGCAGTGCATCTTTGTGTGTCACTGAGGTAGGGCGCTAGCTCGTCACACAGTTGTTCAAACAACGGCTTTGTGAGCCTGTAGTGCGCCCTAAACTCATTATCAGATAGATTAATGTAACCTATCTGATCACGAAGATTGCGCCGCAAGCGAGCGTGGTTCTGCCGGCGTTCACGGTCCCTTTCGTTCCTCAATGCCTCCATAAGAATTACCGCTCTCGACATAGTGACCGTACACGCTGAAATAGTCACATGTCGTTTTTCTACAATACTCCACTCGTGTCAAATTGTCATACTAACCTTTTATTCAAAAAAAAAACTGGCAAAAAATAGAAATACAGCTAAGGCTTTTAGATTTTAAAAATCAAAAAAACAACAATCGTCAATACCGGATAAAAATCACTGACGTCTGACAGTACTGACACCACTGACAGTTGCCAACTTCACTTTGGTCTTCTTCTTCTTCTATGAAAAATTAAGAACACGCCTACGGCATAGCAACCACCATGGCAACCGGCCACCTGTTTGATATTAATCGCCAGGCGAGTCGCCGCCGGCGGGAATGCAACAAATAGTGAATACGTCAGCCGATCAGAGTTGTCAAGCAACAATTGAAGGATTTGGGGTAGAAATTATTGTTCAACCCCCTACACACCCAACTTTGCTCCCTGTGACTTCCATTTGTTCTGTCTCTGCCAATCTCGCTGTTTCCTGATGCGTCCTCATAATCTGTAATCGTAAAAACATAGGGGTAGTGCACCTATACGTGTGATAGCGGCGGAAAGAGAGAGAGAGAGAGAGAGAGAGTGACCCAGTTGTCTGGGCTCGCGTCGTCTGCTGGGTATGGGACGGATGTGTGCCAAGCCATCGCCGCCGCCGCCGCTATCTTCGAAACCGCTGTCCACGGTCGACGGACGGCTTCCTCGAAACAGTCTTCGTCGCCATCCTCTTCGGTAGCCGTCCTCTTCTTCTTCACGGCGCCCGCGACGACGTCCACTAACTACTACCGGTGGTACCGCAGAAGCAGCAAGTAGCACCGCCGGCCGGCGTCGTTTCCTTGGTGCGTGTGCGCGAGTGGCCCTTGACAGTGGTCCTTGAGGAACTCCGCCGATCGCGGTAGTAGACAGTGACCGCGAGTGAACGGACTGTAAAGTACTATGGGGGAACTGTGATTGTGTTCAAGGGGTGGATTACGTTTATGGTAAGTTGATCAAAAACATGTTTTCTGTTTTTCTTTATTTTTTAAAAATCTGATTACTTTTTGGATCTTGATCGTTGGTATCAAATATTCAGTGATGGCATACACATTATTTTTGAAAATAAAAAAATTCAACGTTTTGACGTTTAACTGTTTGTCATATTCAGGTACGGGACTGGTAGTTTATACCACAACAGACAGAGAAGTCCTTCACTGAAAATCAAATTTATTGCCAACACCTGGCAAAAATACATATGACTGTTGTTCTACTTTTTATTTAAATATGACACTAGATTGTATCCCAAGATTTTGTTACTGAGTATTTTTATTTCTTTTGATTTTACTTCCCACACCGATATGTATTGTGATCGCGAAAATTTTCGATTTCGAGATAATACGTTTTTTGGGCGTTTTATGATGTCTACATAACGAAAATCGACGTCACTCATTTCCGTCGGTCTATCTGTCTGTTGGTCTGTCTGTACGCGTTTTTCTGTCCTCGTAACATCTGTCCGCTGCATGGATTGTGATGAAATTTGTGCATCAACATGCTGTGTGGTCGCAGTAGGTAATGCTGCTATAATTTTGAAAATCGGTGCAAGGGCGGCGGAGTAATTAGCAAAAAACAAAAAATTTCAAATACTCCCCAAACTTTGTTTTTAGGCATTTTGGGTGTTCCTGATCATTTTCTACGTTTTTTTGGGTGGAGTGAAACTTGGGGTCGTTGGGGGGTGGGGGGTTGTAAAATTGAAAAATTGATTGCATTTAAAATATACTATCCAGTGACTCGTGAAAAAAGACCTAGCGACATAAATAACTTTTTTAGGTACATCGGAACATTTGCCTATTGCAGAAACCCAAGGACAGGATTTTTTCTGGTGTAAACATACGAGTATTGCTTCAGATCGTTCTGTACTGTGTAGCGTGGAAACTGTTGAATTGATTACAATGAAATTTTGACACAGTATTACTACCGTGGCGTGGATAGAAAATGCGTATGGCTTTTATAAATCGTGCCAGTGGCGACGCAGAAATAATAAAAAAACCAAAAATATGAAAACAGCTCATACTTTTTTTTAAGCGTTTTAGAGGTTCTTGATCATTTTCTACATTTTTTTGGGTGGGGGTGAAATTGGGGTAGTTTGGGGGTGGGGGGTTGAAGAACTGAGAAATTTGTTGTATTCATAATAGGCTGCCCACTGATATGTGAAGGAAGACCTAGCGACATGAATCACATTTTTAGGTCCACCCGAACATTGATTTACCTATTACCGAAACTAATGGACTTAGGATTTTCTGTGTACATATGAGTATTATTGCTTTAAATCGGTTTGTATCTTGTAACGTGGAAACTATCAAATTGATTCTAGTGAAATTTTGACACAGTATATTATTACCGTGGTGAGGATAAGACGCGTATGGCTATTGGAAATCGTGTCAGAGGCAGAGTAGCAATAGTCAAAAAACTAAAAATATGAAAACAGCTCAAACTTCGTTTTTAGATATTTTAGACGTTCCTGATCATTTTCTACTTTTTTAGGTTTGGGTGAAATTGGGGGATGGTGAGTTTTGATTATAGGGTGGGGGGGGGGGGGGGTCTGACAATGATTTGGTTGCAAGGGGATCTCAGTCTATAGCTTCATGCTATGTGAAAATAGTAAACAGGTATATCACCGTCATGTGTGGGAAGTACTGAGTCAATCAACTTGACTTCATTTTTTATATAAGTAAGTAAACTTACTTATATAAACAATTTCATTATGTTCCCATTGTAAATTTAATGAGAAATATGCTCGGTCGTGTGAATTTCTGATTCATCCCGCTTGACTGACCCATAATTAAATAAAACTCTTTACCAGCGTTTCGACGACTTTTGCGGAGATAAAGAGAGAGAAGAGAGAACCACAATATAAGTTTTCACCTTAAATTTCTGGCAGATCAAGAATCAACGAGAATGTTTATCATCATGTCATCATCATCTATATCTAAAAATAAGTGCGCTAACTGAAAAGGTCCTCCTCTACTTATTTGTTTCGAAAAAACACCAACTTTGAATCAAATTTATCTTTCCTCATCAGACGTATGCAGTTACTCATCTATTATTTATTCGGTGTTTTGTGATGATAATATAAATAATATAATATATACAGGAAATATGAAAGTATAAGCTCATTACGGAACCCTATACATATTTGCAGAAGCCACACGCGTTTTATGTATCTGTTATGGTAGTAACAAATATTGCGCTATATAAATTTGACACCTTCAAACAAAGAAAAAAAAAGGTTAATGCCATCTGAAACCAGTAAAAACAAAAGTTGGTCGCATTTCCACATTACCCCTTTTTTGATTATTAGTTGGCCGCCACTGGCACGATTTTCAAAATCTATAGGTAAAATTTTCTCGTCTCCATCGCAATAACAATATGGTGCGATAATTTTATTACAACCAAGCTAATACTTGATGTTTTCCCAAAGGAAGCATTCGAGCCTATAGTGCAATTCAATGTCGGTATAGAGGTATTAGCCCTCTAAGCACTTGTTTCTATTGGCTCACTGCGCCATACTTTAGCGAACCACTTGGCAGAAAGGGCTGCCGAGACCAAAATCTTGGGCCCCGAGCCTCTTTCTGTCTTGATCTCCGGAGCTATGACAAAAATGCTGAGACAGCGCACTCACAAGGCCTTCAAGACGGCGTGGGAGGACACTTCTGGCTTCTCAACCACCAAGGAACTTCTTAGCGACTCTAGTGAGGAGGTAGCTAAGTATTACCTGTCCATGCCCAGGCAACACCTTTGGGAGAACGCTGGTCTTCCATGGCCAGGTTAAGGATTATCTCGCTGAGCTGCGTCACCACCTTTCTTCTGAGGGATCCTTGGGAAGACGTACATGCAGTCCAATGGGGCTAATAAGGCTACACACAATTCTAGCCGCCGAATCGGCAGTCATTTAAAAGGTTCCACTCGACTCTTGGCACACATAAAATTCACAGAAATGTTATCCTCTATGGAAACCTGTCTAAGATTAACTACTGCTGATTACAACTTCTCCGAAGCATCGCAAAAAGCATCAATTTATGTAGACTTTACATCCATGTAAAATATGTCTATACCTTATCCACCGAACAAACGGAGTAACCATGCACAATATATGTAAATTTTTACTGTATGGTCAAGGGTTATATGCACACCATCTACAAAACTGCAAGCTAAGAGCAATGATGTTATCATAAACAGAAAAATTAAGTTAGATTTATCCGAGTAAAGCCCCAAAATATGGGTTTGAAATAATTTTTTACTCCTTTTCTTCAGTGAATGCAGTATAGTAATGTTTAAGGAAGATAGCTCACGTAACTCAGCCACGCAAGTTTTCCACGCTTTGCAATTTCTAATGGTGGTTGATTATTCCATCCAATCCCTAAGGCCTACAGTTTCCCAGTACTTGCTTAGGAATGATGATTACTGGAGCTAAAAATCCTAGAGGATCATAAAGCTTTGCTAGTTCTTACAAAACATTTTTTCTTGTATTTGAAGATGTGCAGAATATGGAAAACAATCCGTGGTGGGACACCACTGCAAACGCAACACTTTTATTTCAAGCGAATCTTTTTGCATCCATAGCAATTTCCTTGGATTCTGCTACTCCTATTGCGTCATCAGTATAACAGGAATTCTCCAAAATATTTACAGCTAAAGCAATCTTTTCACTCTCAACCCTATATAGCTGCAGCAACGTCCTAATGGCTAGAAAGAGACTAGACGTTATTTCGTAGGTAAGAGTCTTCAACCGATATTTCGTAAAGGGCTCGTCAGAATTAGGTCTGCACAAAACAGTTTTATACCTACTGTGAGACTCCTTAACCGAAATTTGTCGATACACTTGCTGTATATCTGCGGTAAACACATACAAAAACAAACTAAAAGATAACAGTATTGAGACGATATGATACCTATGATTTAGGATCTGGTAGAAGATCATCATTCAACGACTTTCCGGTAGTTTTAGCTGAAGCATCGAAGACAGTTCGAAGCTTTATTTCACTATAAATATTCCTTTTCACCACTGCATGATGAGGAATAAAATATTCACTACTAGAACCCACCTGGTTCTTAATTTCAGACATGTGGCCATAAAGTCACAGAACTCCTCCAGTAAAACGGGATCATGAATGAAAGCGTCCTTCCAACAACTTAAATTCATGTAAAGCTTCTGAATAGGAGTCACTCAGAAGTCAGAACTGACGGGAATTCAGAAAAGGCAAGCTTCGCCACATATCTTCCTGAATCAATACGAGAGCAAGATGACGTGAATAACTCCTCAGACTGTTGATCCTTTTCGGGTAATGCCCTCAGGGATAGTTTTAATTTCCCAAAATTTGTTCAATCTACAATCTAACTCCTCCATATTCAAAAACAAACATTTATAATTATAAGAAGCAGCTTCTACATTAGCAGTTTTTTAGCGAGGCTGTCAAATAGGTTCACCGAGTAAAAGCACGAATGTATCAGCTTTTAATTGCAAATATGATTTTATTGTAAATAATGATAACAACGATGATGCTCGCGATGCGTGAATTCAGTAGTATTAGTACGTGTGTGCAATCTCATTACATCCAGAATGGGAAGAATCTGATGTTTAAGTGCTAAGATATATATGTAGCTAGCTATACATTATCCGTTTTGTAACGTTTACATCAATAATTAGTCGAGGTCTAGTTAGCATTGTAGAAAATTTCGAATGATTCGGATATCTGGGTTCAATAAAAAGTAACGATCCGTATTTTTCAGTGAAACTGCATGAATCAGATATCTTACCGTTTATTTCGTTGATACGACCATACGAGGGTAACCCCAAAAGCTTTTAATTAAATGTGCTGAGGCAACGTTCTGTAGCGGATCACGTGAAAAGTACCAGGACTGCATAACTGCATAAATAAGATATCTTACCATTTGTTTCGTTAATACGATAATACAGGAGTAATCCCAAATGTTATTAATAAAACGTGCTGTAGATGATCGCGTGAAAAGTCTCAGGAAGGCCTTTTTCAGCAAAAATTAATGAATCAGACATCTTAAGGTTTATTTTATTGATTAGAGGATACGAGGGTAATGCCAAAAGTTATCTATGGAATTTGTATTAAGAGAGTAAGGCGTTCTATAGTGAATCTCGTGAAAAGACTTACACGGTATTTTTTCAGTCAAACTGTATGTATGTATGATATGATGATACGAGAAGAGTTTCAAATGACATTTCTATAAAAAACGACAGAGGACCACGTAAACAAGTCATTGGAAGATATGATGGGCAGAAATGTCTGCACGTTTCTAAAAGCATGAATTCTAAAAATTGTGTTTGTTTTTGGCTTCTATTCTATGCACAAAAATCTCTTAATACTTACTGTGGCGGTTCTCGGTAAGAAAAAATGGAGTCAAGTTGTTTGACTCAGTACTTCCCACACATAACAGTGATATCATTTTATTATATTCCCTTTGCAATCTAAGATCCCTTGCAACCAAGTAATCGTTCGCATGTCCTCAAAAAACATCCAAAACAAAAACTAGTAAATAGTTTCCTAAGTCTCTCCCTAGGAACCAAAACAATTGTTATTCTGCCAGCTTCAACTGGACGAAACGAAACAACCAGGAACCCTCAAACTGCTTAAAAGCGTTTGAGTTTGAGCTATTATTATATTTTTAGTTTTTTTATTATTGCTGCGCCGCCACTGACACGATTTTTGAAAACCATACGCATATTTCATCCTCGCCACTGTAATAATACTGTGTCTAAATTTCATTAAAATCAATTCCATAATTTCCAAGTTACTAAATTCAGGAGGATCTAAAGCAATACTCGTATGTATACAATTGATTTCTGTAATAGCCAAGGCAGTGTTCGGATGGACCTAACAAACATCTATTATGCCGCTAGGTCTCTCTTTTACAGGTCAATGGACAGCCTATTATGAATAGAATAAATTTTTGAGTTTGCCAACCCCCCACCTCCTAACCACCCCAATTTCACCCCTACCAAAAAAAATTAAAAAATGATCAGGAACCCCTAAAACGCCTAAAAATAAAGTTTAAGCTATATTTATATTTTTAGTTTTTTTATTATTGCTGACCGACGGAAATGAGTGACGTGGATTTTCGTTATGTAGACATCATAACATGCCCAAAACGCGTATTATCTCAAAATCGAAAATTTTCGCAATCACAATACTCCCCTCACCTATCGGTGTGGGAAGTAAAAACAAAACAAGATTTCTTCAGAATGATTTACTAGTAATAATAACATTACACGAATGTGGCAAATAAAATTTGAATGATAATTGACCCATGCACAGTAACCACTTGTCTAGCTTCGCCTTCCAGTCATTAATACTACTACTACTACATCTCCTTTATTGGCTAATGTTGGCCAGAATTAATGAAAGGGGGAGAAGGACTTTCTGGTGACACCAGTGTATAAGCCCTTCTGTACCACCCCTTGCCCTAGTTCTAAGTACAGCCCTCGTCGCAAAGGTGAGGATCGCCTTGAGTGCTGCCCACCTTATGTCTTCAGGTTCATGGACCCTTGAACTCCTAATATAGTCCGGTTGTGATCCCCATGGGCGTCTAAGCGACATAGAATGTGTACCGAGGTTTTCTCCTCTTCGCCACATCATGCATAAGTCGAGTAGCTTGCCACCCCAATCACATACAAGTGATGCCTGAAGGTGTTAAGGCCAGATAGCAGGGCCACAAGTAACTTTAGTCGGCTTCTGTTCAATGAGAGACATAGCCGCCCCACCTTGGCCAGAGATCCTAAAATATATTCTCTAGCTTGACGGGTCTGTCCAATAAGCAACTACAAGCACTCAGTGCTTTCAATGCTGCCTCGCTATCAGAGCTGGTAGTAATTCACCTCCTAAGCCCCTGCATTTCGTCAGTACGAGAGGTACAAGCTAATATCGCGTATATCTCTGCTTAGAATACCATGGTATATCCTCCAAGAAAGAGCGAGAGCTTTGTTTTTGGCGCGCAGACCCCAGTGCTGGAGCCTTTGTCGATAAGTCAGCCGTCTGTATACCCGACTGGCCCTGTCTCTTCGAAAGGGTGCCTGCCCTTACTCCCCCACAATGTTGGTATGCTCAAAATCTAAATGAACAAACTTCCCCTAAGCTAACTTTCTTATAGCAGCCGTGGTACTTTTGGTACTTAAGATTTGCCCTCACAGATACAGAAAAATAAAACGGGTATCGACCTATCGCGATACGAAGCTAAAGCCTTGCCAGAGGAATATCCAATTAGCCTCCCGAGATTGCAGCTGCATGTATTTTACGGTACTTATTGAATTTTAGGCAGTACCGCAAATTATGGGCATCAGTTCATCGGCCAAAATTTCTGGTGAGACTTTTCAGAGAAGCCTTATAATTGGATCCACTCATGGTGGTCACCTTTGGGTTTTCCAAACAGAGCCGGACTTAGGGTCGTATTCATAGTCGATACTTAAGGGTCCTTTAATACTTAAGGGTCCTTTAAGTAAGGTTTTGTGTTTCGACAGTTACTTGAGGGTCCCTTACGTAAGGCTCCATTGAGTGATACTCTCAGAGTAACAACTGAATATAGAGGTAGTAAACAACTAATTCTAATAGGCCAACATCTTTTCTTACGTTGTCATATTGACCACCAGATACGGAAATCATAATTGTTTACTATCGTCTTAATTGTATAGAATCCAGAAATGTTCCATTCTACGTTAAAGAAGACGGTATTTTGATGGTTCAGGAATGATTACAGCAAAATCTATAGATATGTTGACCTCTACTGCATTACTGCACGTTTCTTCATCATAAACGCAAATTCTGTCTTACATAAATTTTGAGGAGTTGGTAACGCCGGCATAATTTTCCTGCGATTTGTTTACGGTAACCTCCGACTGTCAAACGTTTGTTTTGTTTGTGCGTCTTTTATGCTTGGTCAGTAAAATCGAATTCGCTATTTGTTGGCAACTGTAATGAAGCTTTACAGACTTGCGGTGCTATATTGGAGTGTAGTTTAAGAGTTTTTCAAGATGGGACAGTGCTGAGAAGTGTTTGTAACACAGGTTGCATTGGAAGCATTTTCAGGTTAGTTGGCAATGTTTGGAGGCTGAAGTGTCAAAAGATGATGGCGTTGAGCACGCCATGCTGAAGTGGTTTGTTTACTACCTCTATGTTCTGTTGTTACTCTGAGGTGATACTCAAGTCACGAAATGTCAATATGACATGTCAACATGACATTTTGTTGCAGTCAAAGCGATTTTGTAGGTTATTTTTGGAGTATGGTGTTGTCAGTTTCTGTCACATCCGAAAAAATGTCCGGCACAAAATACGAAATACTAGCACAAAACAAAAAGAGATAACAGAAAACATCAAAATACGTATAGGCATAGGCATCATAACAAATTGACTTATATTTTAAATATGACAACGTCAACAAATGAACCCGGCGTCTCGTAGATGTTGTCTGGAAAACAGATACACAAGGAAAGCCACACTTGAGGGTCCTTTAAGTATCCCTTGAGTATTACTTAAGGGAATCTTAAGTATTACTCAAGAGGCGACTATGAATACGGCCCTTAGGCATGATCAGAGTTGGGCGTTGACTTTCATTGTCGACGTCAACGTGTCAACCAATAGTCGACTATGATAAAGATATCGACAATGTCGACTCTAAGGTCGACAAAGTCAACAATTGTCGCAGGTTTGACGTTTGAGGTTAGGTTTGTGATTTTCCGACATCTATGGATACTTATGACGAGTTTGTGTTGCAAGTGTTAAAAACTGAGCAGAAAGTGTAGTGATAACTTTCAAAAGCTAAAATTCGACTTTACAATGGTGGACAATGAGCACGCCGCAAAATGTAGGTTTTGTTAAATGGATTTTGAGAGCAGATACCTAATAATATGTAAATGAGAAAGTTTCACGGAGTTCAAGCGATACGATAATGCCATTAAGTTTCATGCGCTAAGAAATATTTCCTTTCTATATAGATGTCATATAATTTTATGCTATCATGAATGTTCTTGAGATGGCAGTGGTCACACTTTTTTGGACATTCCATGACGTGTATGTCTCAAAACCTATGTTATGCATGACCGCGCGTCTGTCTGACTGTCGTTCTAGCTGTTGGCATTATTTCAAGTACGTAATCTCAGTAACCGCTGTGCTACAGATGAAATGTGGCTTGCGTACATATTTTACACTCCAATGTGAGAACAATGAAATGAATTTCATAGCTGTTTCAGCATTCAGCTCTGACAGCTAATTAATGCTCATAATGTCTATTTTCCCATATTTTTAAGGAATCATAAATCATCTTACTAATCATTGTCTTACTAAGCATTTATTTAGTGGTTTATTTAATAAAATATTCAACAAAAACAGATGAATCTATAGCTTTTGAGCTAAATTAATTGTCGTCTATTCTTTAACAGTAAACAATAGTTGCGTTTATTCACAATGCTACATCTCACCAACCAAAGTGTGCTACAAACTATACGCCTAATCTACATCCATGGGGAACTGAGGGGTTTAAATGACGCATTTACGTAAAGGCTAATTCCTGATCTGGCAAAGCCATCATACAAACACAATCATCAGTATCAGCTGCTTTTTAAGCGAACCAGTTAGTACTTTTACAGCGCGAAACCCCGTTATGAACATTTCGATCGACTTGAGCCGATAATTCGGTAATTTTGGGTTGCGGGCTGCGGTTTCGCGAATTGCGTTTTGGCAAAATCGGAAATTCGTCGAGGACCAACGGCGTTTTTATGCCACCACTACAGTTCCGTTACTTTTTATGTAATGTAATCTCAGGTATTTGTGAATATAACCACACAAGATATTCGACCATCTTGTCACGGTTGAATTCAAGTGTTAAAAATTATTATCGGCATATAAAATGCATTTTTTTCATGACTGTATTGAAAAATGTAGGAATTCTCTATGTAAGGTATTTCTGAGTAGTGTTGGCTCCTATAGGCAGACATCGATAGTTCTAAAATTTGGTGTCCAATTACAGAAGAAGTCTGCTTATGCGAACACTGAGCTAAACATGCATACATTTACAAATACAGGATGTTCATTTGAAAACTTTCGCACCACGAACTTATCGAAAACCACTGAATAAAATCGTCGAGACACGTCAAAAGATTTGTCAAGGAGGACAACTTTTTAACCAAAAACTACTTCACCCCTTCCTATCCTCTAACCCCAGGATCACCCACCAAAAATTTTAAATGACAAGGGGTATCCAGTAATATCTTGATTTAAAGGTATGTCGATGTACTTTATTTTCACGTTTGGTTTTTCAGGTCGATTCGTTTTCGAAAAGACTATAAAAATATTTATATATCTTAATTTGTGCAAACAGAACAAAAACACACACAAAATATCACTTTTATTGCAATAAGTATTCAAAGTGTTACCTATTATTGGGCGAAAAATGGTATAGGCGATGTTCAAATTCCTGACAGGCAATTGCAAAAACATGTTGTGGGATATCATGGCAGTTTTCGATGATGCGTTGACGAAGGTCATCCAAACTGCCCGTCAGGAATTTGAAAATCGCCTATATCATTGTTTGGCCAATAACGGGCAATATCGGAATACTTATTGCAATAAATAGTGATATTCTCGTGTGTTTTTGCCTTGTATTTGAACAAGTAAAAGAGATAAAGATTCTAATTTTCTCGACAACGAATCGACCGATTTCAAAAAATCAAACGTCAAAATAGTACTTCAATCTATCTTTTTGAAACAAGATATTACTCGATATCCCTTGTGATTTAAAAATTTTAAAGAGATGACCATGAGGGTACAAGGAAGGGAAGTAGTTTTTGGTTAGTTTGGAAAGTTGTCTCCCCTGACAAATCTTTTGACGTGTCTCGTCGTTTTTTCTTTTAATCAGTGGCTTTCGATAAATCCGTGGCGACAAGTCTTCAAATGAACACCCTGTATGTATAAAGAGTAGTATAGTATTAATAAATTTAAATGTTAGAATAATTAGATATCCTAACCTGTTTCATTTTTTAAAGCTCTTATTGTAAAAGGGCAACTTTGACAATTAATTTGAGTTCAATAACCTTTTTAGGTTGTCAACAGTTCTACAGGCAGCGGTACAGAACCGTCTACTCATCTTCTTTATCCTAATCATCACTTCCTTGTCTTACCTTGATCACCTTCACTCCTTTTTCGAGAATTGAGAGAATTGTCTATTTTTGAAACAATAACAAATCAGATGGTAGACAAACTTAAAATTTGCGTTAATTTGGTCCAACGACTAATACATGGATGATCGTGTTAGGGGACAGAAACATGATTTTTATGTTCTTTAAGTTGAGATTTTGAGGATGAGACCTATAGCATTTTACAGAATTTTTTTGTCTGTGTTGATTTCAGATACCGGGGTTGTCGTATAATATCAGTGTATGTAATTCCGATCTTCAGAGCATTTCTAGGCTGCTAGGCGTAATGGTACTTACTGTCCATGACCGTCTGCTTAATATGTTTAACCAAAGCCGTACATGATTCCAGGATGAGCATCTTAGTGGTCCACCAAATGAAGTAATGACTCCAAAAATAGTGAAAACATCCACAAAGCGATACTAATGATCATCGATTCAAAGTATGCGAGCTAGCACATGTAGTAGGCATTTGAAAAAATGCACTTCATCGCATATTACCTGAAAATTTTGATATGAGAAAGCTGTCTGCAAGGTGAGAATGTTTCAATTGAGTGTTTAGCGGGGTTTCACAGTATTTTCGCACTATTTTATAACCATGGCAGAACCATGGGTCCAACACTTCACACGTGATCAACACAACTGACTGAAGCGGGAGAACCGGCTCCAAAGAAGGCGAAGGCCGTTTCTGCTGTTGGAAAGGTCATGGCGTCGGTTTCTTGGGATACGCGTGGGATGATTATCATTGAGTATCTTGAAACCACCATATTCGCCCCTTCGGATTATTTTCGGTCATAAACTAAAACAAATGGCTCAGTGGTCAAACATTTTCCAACAATAGGGAAGTGGGGTAGGTAATTAATAGTTATTTTGAGGAGCAAGACGGTTTATATTGTTGAAAGGGTACCCAACTTATTGAACATCGCTGGAAAAAGTGTATATGTGAGGTTATTTTAAAAAATAAACATGTTTTTTGCAACATTTTTTGTTTTTTTGTGGGATCGGGTACTTCTAGGACCACCCTCATAATATCACCTGAAATTAAGTTTGATGTGATTCAGTGGAGGAAGAAGCGAATGGTTTTTGAGTCACTTCAGTGGCGTCGAAGCTTTTGTCAAAAGACATAAAGAACTGCTTAAACTTCACACGGCCATGGTGGGATATGCTATCTCTGAAGTTCGGTTGTCGTTGAGATAAATCTCACATTTGATTTGAATAATTCAATAACTATGGGCACAACTGTGCACGATTTTTTCATCTTTTCATTGTGCCATGGCAGAAACTTGGACGAAAAGGAAACGTTTGGGAGATATGGATCAACCATAGATACAAAAACCATTTGTTTGGACTTTTTTGTAGGCTTTAACGTAGACACTAAGAGATCTCGTAAAATATCATCATATTATGAGACATTAATGTTTCAGCAAAGCGTAAAAAGTATCATGGCACGCTATAAACAAGAAAATCATGCCTAGTCAATCAACTGGGCTGTAGTCATTTTTTTGTTGTCTCCGTCGTGATTAATTTGTGCTCATTTTCAATTTTAGATAAGCAGTGTTGCGATATGGCAACTAGGATACCCATCACATTGACGCTTCGAGGAAATGGTAGATCTGGAACGTAACACGTGGATTTTATGACAATCAGCCGCGGAATTTTTGGATGACGAATACGCCCCCGTTCTTGCTGCTCCAAAAACATCGCTGATACCACCTTGTCACTTTAATGGGTAAGTAATGCTTTTTGTATTTTATGGTCCATAGTTCCAATAACCAGGTCTCTTATCTGAGGTTCTTTCACGACACACTTTGTTATGCTTTTTGTTTTATGAAAGAATGTAGTGATATGGATCGTGTGACATAAAAGCTACCGAATAACTTAGCAGCGATTGCCACAATATACAGGTGGTGGTTGGAAAGTTTGCAAATATGTATCTGGATGAGTTGACTTTGTGATTCGGTTGCCAGAAGTAGCAGATTATCTCAAATACTTTTCAAACCTTTTCTTGTCTCGAAATATTTATGCTGTTGTTAATAACTCTATATTTTATTTGAAAATACGTACATGTATTATATAGCAGTACATGTTATTAACTACGTGATTTAGAGTATTTTTACCATCGTTCGGTACCATTATAGGAAAACGCTGAAAATAGCAGATCGTGAACTATATTTCAAGCGAAACATCTGATAACAGCCCGCATTCTTTTGCCTCGTATTCTTTCCCTTGCCAAACAACATCTTTGTATGCCTAGATTGACCGGTCTAAGCGTCTGAACTAGGTTTTGCAGTATGCAGAATTAGTTGAAATGTTGACACCTTTTTTTAAACATTTTTTTCGTCACTTCATTCTATCACCACTTCGATCATATATAACTAGATAAATTATGCAGAGGATAGTTCTGAGTCTAAGACAGATAGGTCTATGTTGGTGACTGAGTATGTTTTGAATAGTATTGTGCAAATTGTGGTTAAAAATAATGGTTTAAACTATTTCTCTCTGCAAAAAGGAATATATAGGGTGGCCAATCGGATGACGTTATTAATTTTTTTTAGATAGCCCGTACCGAGACCTATCCAAAACACCCCCATGTATATGTAGCGATTAGTGATAGTTTTCAAGTTATGATTTATTTTTGGAAAATTTAGAGACTTTTTCAAGAAATCGTCAAAAACAAACACAAAAATGCTTTTTGGCTTTAATTTTTTCTGTAGTTATACTCAGTATTAAACCTTTTTTGATATCCGATAAAGAAAACCTGTACATCCGACCAATAATTAAGTACATTGGGGCCCAAAGTTTGAAATCACTGTTTTTAGTCAAGAGACCAAAACTTTCAAAATAAAATTGAAAATACGCATGACTGGTTCTAGAGTTCCGAACTAATCTTAAAGACTTTGCAAGACATTACACTTTCGACATAATGATGAAAAAGTAGCACTTATGGGGGCATTTTGCGCCGTACGTGGCTGTTAAAGGTAAAAAGGTGATAATTCACGAATTTCCAAAATGATTTAAAAAACTATTATTTTACTTTATTATGACATATGAAAGAAAAAAACTCGTAACAACTAATAAATCCTATAATCATTGATGTTTTAATAACGTTTAATAAAAAAAAACTACTTAATACCCAAATTGTGATTTTTGACGTGTCTTTGCTATGTACTGTTAAACTTCTGCTAAATTAGGTTCTATGGAAAGATAACAAAGGAAAATAATAATAAAACAATAATCTGACCTTCAATTCCATGGCAGAATTACCTGGGAAGCGGTATCGTAGCATACGCCATCCCTTTCTTTCAGAGTAGCTTTTTGCGAGCTCATATTACGAAGGGTTTGAGATAGTGTCCGACCGAAGCTACTTTTTACGGCCGAAACCGAAACCGATTTCGGCCTCCGTCCCAGTTTCGGCCGAAACCGAAACATCAATATAAGGTCAGTAATTTTTTCGTGTATATAAAAATAAATAACGTTTCATCAGCATTATCACACGTTATTTCACATAAATTATTTATACTTTTTGAAATAAGAAGTTAATCTGAACTTAGTATCAACTATTTTATATTTATATTATATTTTGTATCTACTATGACACTGTTATCAATTAGCTGCTGCCTTAAAACTAAAGTTCTGAAGTATCTACGTGCTAAGTACAACTACTAAGTATTTTTGAAAGTAAGGAGTTTTCTCTGCTGAACAATCTAATATTGTAATATTGTAAGCGAGAAACTATAATTTATCAACTTTCTTTGCAAATAGCTTCCTCAGTCTGAATAAATTTGACTAGTAGCATTCAGTTGTTCAGTGGAAACAGTCGTCGGTAAGGCAGACGTCAATTTTAGGGGAACCTTTCTCAAAGACAGTAATGGACTGAAGTTCTAGTGAGAATAATATCTGCGTTTCTTTGCAAGCTTGGCTCCGATAAGTAGGCTTCTTAACTTGTGATAAGCTATTACCATCATCTACCCAGCAAAATGATACTTCTTCGCTTGAAGAATAGTGCTCCGAGGGCGTCCGATCGCAGCGCCAAATCCATCGAATTTAGTCTCCGTTTCGGCCGTAGTTTCGGCTGGATGGCAGCCGAAACAGAAACTAAACCGAAACCCGTTTTTTGGCCGAAACTAGGCCGAAACCGAAACCAAATATTCGGTACAATCCTTTAAGTACATGCAGCTCTTGAATTAATCACTTTAGACACCAAGTGTGCTAGTTTGTTAGAATTGTTGTATCGGGAGTAACACAGAAAGGCACTAATATACAGGGTGTCCCGTTAAAAATTTTTAATCGAATGAAACGTGATCAAAAACAAATAACTCATTGGGTAACACAATGACACGAAAAGACACAACATTTGCTCTAGTTTCCACCACCAAAATTATAATTCTCTACTACTGCCCAGTACCGATATATTGCTTGTCTTAATCGTCGTGGGACACCCTGTATATAGTATGCGAATGAAGGTAGACGGACCATGTTTAAGAATTAATTCGTGTTATACACGGTGTCCCAAAAACGCGTGGCAGGTACTGATTTTTTTTTAAATTGGAATGACCAACTACACTATCAGAGTGAGCGTGCTTTTGGATGGTTAGTTTAGCTCTGAAATAGTTTTGTCCTAAAATGCAACATTGCCATGTTATGGCGATTTAATATTTTTTTGCTGAAGTCACTACTTTGCTTAAATTTTAATATTTCTGCCGTGTGTTCAGACATAATACGCTTTATCTATAACATGTGTGTTGACAGAGTACTTATCTAGCTTAAAAATGTTACCAATACTTCCACTTCTGTCTTTGTCAGTTTTTTTTAAATAAAATTTATTCAATTGCAATTATACAAACTATTAAAGACAAAAATGACCAATTTAAAGATAAACAAGTACTTTGTCAATACATGCTACTAGATCTAGAGCTTGCAATTGGAGGAATGAGGTAAAACGGATTCAAAAATATTGATACTAATATAAAGTTTTAGAACATAGGTATATAAGGAGCTCGGCATCTTAAATTTTTTTGAGATAGAATGATCCCAATTTAGGCTATGTACCTGCAAAATTTCATTTAAATGAAATGAAAATGATTTCGGCGAAACATATAAAAAATTCAATAAGACGACAATGTTACATTTGAGGGCAAAACTATTTCTGGACTGAACGAAGCATTTGTAAGTACAATCACTCCAAGAGAAATATAAGTTGGTCAACCCATTTTAAAAAAAGATCCTTTTATTCTCATTAACATAATGTCAATCACACATCTTATTCAGTTAACGATATTGATACAATAGTAGACCAGAATATTAAATGAACACCCTGTATAAGTACTATAGGTGGTGATTTGTCAGGATAATAACTTAATTTCTTTCTTCGAGAGTTGACATGTATAACAGTAGTTTTTTTATACAAGGCTACTGCGTATCGATTACACAGACATTCGGCGGCACCCAGCTCATTAGAATTCATACAAGACGAAATATTGCAAATATAGCTTTCTTTTGTCTCTAGTCGCCAGCAACGGAGATGAAAGAAGATTAATCCATCATATTCAAGAAGACACACTCGTTTCATCAATTTTTACTTTCTCTCGGCTGACGGGACACCGGGTGAATTTTAAACCTGAATGAAAAACAACTGTTATTAACGCGCCGAGTCGTATTGTAATCAACTTGTCTAAGGCTCTCCGCACACGTGTCGATCTGATCAATATGTTCGTACTCGCACAAGGTGCTCTAAGTCATCACTTAATCTGAAAATAATCTTACTGCAAATGCTTACCATACTGTCAAACTCGCCTTTGTCCAAAATATTTTACATAGGCAACACCAAAGAGAACAAGATAAACTGCAGTACCTCATGGTTAGAATAATTCATTCATTTCGGTCTACCTTAGACTATTCTTCTACTAAATGATTACACGTGCAACGCCTGAACTCTGGTGGCGTGTATCGTCCTTATGAGGACATTGTATATAATGTTATTATACCTATATAATTATAATTGAGGTCAGAAATATAAGATTTGTAACGATTTATTTCAGGTCTCAATCAGTGCCGACACTTCTATAGTGCAGTTACGTTATTATGTAGACATGAGTAATGATGAGAAACGTAATTATCTATACAAAATATATATTATAATAAAGCAGAAAGTGGTAGGAGATCAAAATAATCGCAAATACCTAACTGCAATAGATAAAAACAAAACAAATTGATCTATTTATATATTGACATCTGATTATACACAGGCAATATACATATTTTGACTACATTAAAGACGGCACCAACTCAGCAAAAAATCCCGGAGGGGATTACCGTCGTCGGACCCGTCGGGCGTCTTGTCAAGGCATAATGCATACTATGTATTATCGGCACTCGGTAGGAGCATAAAAAATGTAAACAAATCTTATATTTCTGACTTCAGTTATACAAAATCAGGACTGGTATGACAGTCTAACCTCAAGAAATTACCGCCTTCAAACGCGAGGGACTCGTAATCGAGAAGACGTAAGAGCCTGCTTTTCTAAACGACCGCTGAACGACTTATTGGCGGTGCTCCTTTGTATGACAAGCCGACTGGATTCATGTCGACCATGTCGCCGATAGACCCGTGTACGGACGGGCTAAGTGTTCCTAATGGCATGTATTGTATCCATTAGTAATTTTTTGCGTGTTTGGGATTTCAGCAAGTAAGGAAACTAGCACTATAAGTAACTTGTGCCTCTCCTATTCAAGAAACTTCGATGTCTAGGAAGATTACTATCTGCTCTGACGATTAGGCAGCATTGAAAGCACTGAGTGCTCTTTTAGATTTACATTAGGGCTCGTTCCGCAATGTAGAAACGCGCTTTGCGCAGATCTTTGCGCATCGATATTTTGTGTTAGGTTGGTTAATAGAGAGATTTTAATAGCGGCGGCACAGCAGGGTCATGACTATCCACATAGAATATGAGTGATAAATAATATAGATCACAGCGCAAATCTAGTACTTTATGGAAGGTAAACATGATGGACAACATAAACTTTATGTTATCTTTGATGATTACCTTCCTTTTTCATCACATGGGTTGAGTATTATTTCTTAATTCTGTCCTGTTGTACACTTTTTTCTACTCCGCCCCTGTCAGGGCGAATGAAATTGTCCCAAAATGGCGTCGCTGACGTCAGATATTTGCAACACGCCATCATAAAGGAACCGACCGTGAGCAAGGCAGCTGATTGTTCGTTGAGCCGTGGTAGAAAGGTCTTGAATGACATTTCGGCAAGACTTCGGGTGTCAGTCATGTCGGTGCCGAGCCATACTGGAGTTTTCGATAATGAAACGCCAGACGCATTCACAAGGTGAGGGTCGAGAAATAATTGCCTTAGCCGACTGTGAGGCTAACTGCATCTACCATCAGAAAGAAAACAGATGTGTATAAGTAAAATCAACACCTTGTGGGATGGAGAGGAATCTCTTGACATCCCCGTCAAGATAGAGAGCTTATTTTGGGGCCTCTGGTCGAGGTGGGGTGGTTCTGTCTCTCACTGGATAGAAGCCGGCTAAGGTTAATTGTTGGCCTGCTATCTGACTTTAACACCTTCATACGTCACTTGTATGTTATGGGTGTGTCAAGCGACCCGACGTGTGCACAGTATCGCGAGGAGGAGAAATCCTCGGCATACATTCTATGTAGCTCTGACGCTCCTGGGTATCACAGGCAGACACTAGGTTCAATGGTTCTTGAACCTGAAGGTAAAAGATGGGCGGCACCCAAGGCCATTCTTATCTTTGCGATGAGGGCTGAACTTGGGAACCAGAGTAACAAGAGACGCAGAAGTGCCCGCTCATAGTCCTGTGCATTGGTGGCTCTTGTCACCAGAAATCCTCTCTTCTTTCATTCATGTATTCATCATTCGGCACTATAACTTAAATAATAAATAAAGACAAATTCTAGTTTTTGAGAATAATCGAAACATCGTATCCATTGTGTTATCAATTAGAAAATTAAAGATGAAGAAGTAGAATTAAAGACAGACACTATACATAGTCTAACAACTCGTCAAACCGATTTTTTCCACTAACTGTTAGTATCTTGTGGGTGTATTTAGACTAGATTCTAATTACTAATTATTATTTTTAAACTCAACGTATCGGAGGACACGCTAAATAACCATATAACATTTAAAAAACTAAAGGAAATAGCAAACTATCTGTAATCGAGTCTCGGTTTGGTTGACTTCCTTGCTATTAGGTACTACAATATGGCCTAATTTTAAAATTACTTGAATCTACCTTGTAGTTCCTTAATTTCACTCAATTCACTTTTAAAATTAGATAGCAGTGTAGTAAGCTTTAAGTAACAAGATGCTTATGAATGCTCGACATCTGGTAGAGTTTAAGTGAAAAAAAGAAGAAGGAAGAAAGAATAAAAATTGAATGAAGAAGAAATTAATGCAGTTATGACGTAGGTCCAATAAAGTTGTGACATCACTTTGCAGTAAATGTTTCAAAAGTCTGGCGACTTGGCAACTATTTGGAGGAGCGGAGGTATATTTCAAAACAGGTTCACATGGAACTCGAGTAGTAAAAATAAAAATCATAATTAAGCTTATCAAAGCAATAGCAAAGAATTCAGTGAATGTAGTGAATAGGATCCTCAAAAACCTTGCTATTCCTTTAATTTTTCAAAGACATGTAGTTATTTGAGGTATCCCTAGGACATACAATAGACGCTCTCTGATATGTTAACTGCACACGTTGGGTATATAAAGCAATAATTAGTAATTAGAATTCAGTCTAAATCTTCCACTGGAGATGCTAACATCGGGAAACATCGATTTGGACAAATTGGTTTAGCGAGAAATTAGATGATTTTCAATTCTTTTCAATTTGAAGTAACTTTCCATAATTAGGAACATGGTGCATTGAGAGCAGCAGCTTTATGTGCGATCAAAACTTCGTCCGGGTGACCTTCGAACCATCCAGGGAGGGCCGCCGCATTCCAACGATGCTGTCCGTGCATCGTCCTTCCTCTGGGAGTTACACTGTGTCTTTTAATTAGATGATTTATATTAAGACATGGAAATAACCGTAGAGTGCACTTTTTCAAGTCAACAACCCCATTAAAGAGGAATATCGGAAGACAGTAGCAGATTAGATTGCGTGATCGTTCCAATATCAGTAGCGTCTAATACCGTATCATCCTAGGTGGTCGTGATTTTACTTTCTCTGGTGCCGGTATCTAGTAGTCTGGGAGCCAGGTTGTACCTCAAGCACCTCATTTCAGCAAAACTACGATATGTGGGATATTTTTCTGGATCGAGTTTAGCATGAAATATTACAGCAAACATCGACGCAGGATATTCTACGATTCCCGTAAGCCTTGGATAAACCATAACATGTCACGAATGATAAGACACAAAAGAGCACTGTGGCAGCGATTCAAAAGGAACCAGTGTCAACAAAGCTACGTTCTTCACCGACCATTTTTCAACGCTCTCTCTGTAACATTGAAGAAGGGAAAGAACGTTTACGAAAAAGAACTTGTCTCTTCAAAAAGGAAGAAAAAATATAGATACTTACGAAGCAACATGAATTCACCTCAGTTTCGTGATTCCAATGGCCAACTGCATACCACCTTCGTCGAATCTGCTAACATTCTGGCCGATTCCTTCAGTGAAGATTTTTTCGATGAACCTGTTGGTCTTCTTCTGCCCCTAGCTAATTAAGCCCAGTGAGCATTTGTGACCTAGATTTTTAACCGCATGTTGTTATGAAGCATTTAGCCAATCTTAAATCTTCTGCATCTTCAGGTTTGGACAAAGACACTGCTTCCCTCCTGAAGAACTGTGCGTCGGCGTTAGCAGCCCCACTCAGCATAATATTTAATTCCTCTTTTACAAACCGTACTCTGCCCACTTGTTGGCTCAAAGCTTCTGTTACACCTATTTTCAAAAAAGGCGACAAAACATTAGCCAAAAGTTATCGTCCCATTGGCCTTGTTACCATTGCCGCAAAAATTGCCGAGAACATCATTTTGGAAGAGATTTTGTCTTTTGCATCAGCAAATAACCTCATTCCACATAATCAGCATGGCTTTATACCTGGACAATCGATAATCACTAGTCTGTTGCATTGATCGATCAATGGACTCATGGATCAATGGACTCGCTCCTTAGATGCAAACTCTCCTGTGGACATCGTATACCTTGATTTCTCCAGGGCCTTCGACCGCGTTTACAAACTTGAGCATCTCGGAATCAGAGGCAAACTGCTGTTATGGCTCGAGGCATTCCTAACTGGAAGAACATTTTGTGTACGCGTTGGAGACAGCTACTCATCTACCCACAACGTAACCAGTGGAGTACCGCATGGCTCTGTGCTAGGTCCAGTTCTTCTTGTTTTGTACACGAGCGATCTTCCTAAACTTACCTCAGCTCCATGTTCTGCTAATGCAGATGACACTAAAATTTACAATACAGCTGTGAACTCCAGTGTACTTCAAGAGGATCTAAATATAGTTAGTCTTTGGTCAGAGCATTTGGCTTCTCCCTCTTAATCTCGCCAAGTGCTGCGTTCATCTTGGTAAGAACAATCCAAGATTGCCATATAAAATCGGCAACCAGACCATCGAAATGGTTTTCAGTCACACCGATCTAGGAGTAATATGCACAGATAGGTTATCTTGGTCTGAACACATTCATAGCGTTACGTCCAAAGCCAAGAGGCTGCTTTACATGATGGAGAGATCTTTCCATGGATGTGATGTTAGTACCTGTTCTAGTACCTGTTAGTACCTGTTACGATCCATTTTGGAATTTGCCCGTCCTAGTTGGGATCCAGTTCTCATGCGCGGCAACAACTTGTCAGAAGCTATATAACGGCGTGCGACGCGAATTCCCTTTGATATCCAAAGGCCAAGATATGATGAACGTCGTGTGTTATTTGACCTATCAACATTTGCTGCCAGAAGACTGCGGGGCGACCTCACTATAACATATAAGGTCATAAATATCATGTTCACTGTAGACCTATTTCATCTATACTATACGTCCGGTGAAAAAGCAGCAGTTGGTGCGTCTGTATTTGGCTCTCAAATATGGCAAATGGTGACTTTAACAAAAAGTGATTTTCACAATGCTGGCTATTTCTAACACGCGTTTATTAGCTTCACCTGTATGTCTGTTTATTTATTTGTGAGCTTGTAACTCTCTTTTTAATTAGGAGGTCGGACCCACCACAAACAATTTTGACGGCTTCAAATTTGTCGGGCCAGCGGTTGTATCGGCTGACTAAAGCTTAATTCAGATGCACACGACATTCCACGATACGACGATACGAAACTGTTCCTATTGGTTGAAGTATTTTGATTTGACATCATTTTGAATATTTCAATTAATAGGAACAGTTTCGTACCGTCGTATCGTCGGATGTCGCGTGTATCTGAACTAAGCTGAAGAGGGCTCAGATACCTTAAAGTTTGTTAATATTACACAGAGGCCTAGCAACGAGAACTTAAAAGACATGACATCCAACTGATTGAGAGTTGGTAGTTTTGTGAAATATATTCAGGAATGTTGACAGCTCTAATTATTGTTCATGCAGTAATGGTAATGATTATGCTGCGAATATTGATCAAATCAATTATTGTTCATCTTCATTACACCGAGTATTAATAAATACAGTTTAAAAACACTAAAAAACACGGATTCATGATATAGTTAACTGAAAGTTTATAAATAAATATTCTTAAAAAACACGCTTTTAAGGAGCATCGAACTAAAAGATTTTTAAATAAGCTTAAAATAATAATGAACTAAAAATATTAGTATGAGCAGCAGTAATGGTCATGATTATGCTGCGAATATTGATCAAATCAATTCTTGTTCATCTTCATTACACCGAGTATTAATAAATACAGTTTAAAAACACTAGAAAAGATGGATTCATGATATAGTTAACTGAAAAATTATAAATAAATATTCTTAAAAAAAAAACACGCTTTTAAAGAGGATCGGACTAAAAGGTTTTTAAATAAGCTTAAAATAATAATGAACTAAAAATACTAGTATGAGCAGCAGTAATGGTAATGATTATGCTGCGAATATTGATCAAATCAATTCTTGTTCATCTTCATTACACCGAGTATTAATAAATACAGTTTAAAAACACTAGAAAAGATGAATTCATGATATAGTTAACTGAAGAGTTATAAATAAATATTCTTAAAAAAACACGCTTTTAAAGAGCACCGGACTAAAAGGTTTTTAAATAAGCTTAAAATAATAATGAACTAAAAATACTAGTATGAGCAGCAGTAATAGTAATGATTATACTGCGAATATTGATCAAATCAATTCTTGTTCATCTTCATTACACAGAGTATTAATAAATACAGTTTAAAAACACTAGAAAAGATGGATTCATGATATAGTTAACTGAAAGATTATAAATAAATATTCTTAAAAAACACGCTTTTAAAGAGCATCGGACTAAAAGGTTTTTAAATAAGCTTAAAATAATAATGAACTAAAAATACTAGTATGATTATGACAATAGTGTCGGGCGCTCGATTTACGAATAATATGGCACAAAGCGGCCACGCTTTTTTCACAATCATACTAGTATTCTTCGTTCATTATTGCTTTAAGCTTACTTAAAAAAATATTTTCACCATATAGTCCGTTGTTCTTTTAAAGCGTGTCTTTTTATTTTCTTAAATTAAACTTATTTTTAATATTTTAGTTAGCTTTATCAATATTCGTAGCATAATCATTACCATTACTGCATAAATATAATTAAAACTGTCGACTTTCCTAAATAAATTTCACAAAGATATCAAGTCTCAAATAGGTGCATGTCAAACCTTTTTTTAATCTCTTGTTGCTACGCCTCTCTATAATATTGACAAACTTTCGGCCACACAACCATACTAGTAGTTTTCTTTCATTATTGTTTAAAGCTTACTGCGAAAATTGTTTTCAACTTTTTGGTCCGACGTTCTTAAAAGCGTGTATTTTATTTTTTTAAACTACATTGATTATTAATTCTTTTGTTAAGTTTATCATTAAAGCCTGTTTTTTAGGCTTTTGTCTATTTATACGAAAAGAACAATTATTGTTTTCGGTCAATATTCATAGAACAATCATTACCGTTACTGCATAAACGATAATAAAAGCTGTCGATTTTCCTGAATAAATTTCACAAACATATCAACTCCCAAACAGTATAATATTAACAAACTTTAAGGTGCATGCGCCATCTCCTCAAAATCATTTTCGCAGCAAAGTTGGAGCGTTCAATGTTCGGTCCGGTCTGTTAATCCAAAGGAGACTTACAAGCTCACAAACAAAAAAACAAACAAACATACAGGTGAAGCTAATAGAAGCGTTTCAATAAAAAATTAAATAAAACCAGCCGCTCGGTCTTAAACCTAGCTCCCAGACTATAAAGCCCGTGGGTGTCTTCTTTCCGCGATCATCCTCAATATCCAGCAGAGTGGGTTGCGTAACAGCCAACAGCATAGTTGTCTGCTACTGTATATTTTGTACGACAACTCAGTGCATGTTTCTATATTGACACCGTAAAGTTATGATTTCATGTCGCGTAGTAGGCGTCTACAAAGCGTGCTTCCATTATCGTTTTATTATACCTATTATGTCAGCCAGATTACGCATTACTAGTACGAGATAGTTGGATCAAAGGAGGTTATGCTAATTTCCAACAAAGGCTGAATCAATGAATGCGTATAAAAGGATTCCGAATTACCATATCTACTATATAAACTAATATCACTATACTATACCTATTGAAGCAGTTATTTTCAAAGGGTAAAGAGGTTATTCAACATAATCAGGTTAATTTTACAATTTAGTCTTCAACTAGAATTAGGCTTCAAAAAAATTAAAAATAAAGTAAGTAATAAGACAAAATCATTAAAAGATACATACTTCCGAAGAAACGGGAGACGACAGGTATCAATGGGCAATGAGATTTTGTAAGTAAAAATATACAAACCTATAATGATTGCTTAGTAATTGACTCCGATAAAACAGATAATGTAAGAAATAATGTGCAGCATTCTGCTGCGGTAGAAAAACATATTGTAGAGGAGCTTAGTTGCGAAAATTAAGTATTAGGGCTCAACACCAAGTTTGGTGATGTAATATCTGAAAATAATATTTGTCTAGAGCTAACTAATATGTAAACAGGAAATTAGCGGAATAATATCTAAACCGGAACAAAACTGTGCTCCAGGACATGACGGGGTGATATCCAGAGACATAAAAAACCTGAAAGAAGATATTACAAAAGTTATAACTAACCTTGTTTACTCAGAACTCGTAGGGCTGTTCCAAATTACGGTTCTATTACCGTCCTAGAACCGTTTTCATAATGCCCCGCCCATTTTACAGTTCTGAAAACGGTGATTGGTTGGTCCGCCAGCGTAAAAACCGATGTTGGATTCAAAAATGTAATAATATACAGGGTGTTCTATTTAAAATAAGGAAGTTGATGCCTACTTGCGGTATATCCGGAAGTCCGCCATCTTTGAAATTATTTTGTAAATGTAGAGCATTTGGAAATAGACGTTTTTTATATAAAACATTGTCATCTAATTTAAACGGTATGGCCGCTAGAGAGCACCGCGCCCTTATTCGACCACCCTGTATAAACATTAAACTGATCCGTATCTATAATGTCCTTTTTTTCTCACATTCCAGATATCTACTGCTAGCATACTTCAAAACAATGTTTTAAAGATTCTCTTGAATTATGATAAACTAACACCTACGAATTATATGGTTAACTCAGTATTTCTAAACTTAGTGTATTGGAGTTTGAAAAAACTAAATTGATTTATGAAATATTAAGCAAAACTCAGAATTTTAATTTTAGTATTGTAATGAAAATTATGATGTTCATAGCTACAGCACCAGGTTTCAAAATAATATTTATCAAATAAATTCAAGAACGAGTATAGGCCTAAATGATCCTCTTCTACACGCCATTAAGACATTGAACAAAATTCCAGAGAACACAAGAAACATAAATAATTATATAATAATTGTCAAACAGGTTAAAATGTATTAGGGTAAGGTTAGAAGTAATATTATGTAGGTATCTTTCCAAGCATCCAACACAGATAAGAAGTTTTAAGTATTTTCGAGGCCAGGGCTTTTCGCACTTTTTAAAGAATTTGTTTTAATTGAGTGGTTATGAGAAACAATGAAATATTTTATTTGTTTAAATCCATAATTTTGAGTTTCAAATAATCACTTTAATGTTCCAAAGCGTGGAATGTAGTTTTAAATAGTCAACTTCGAATCCTAATGCGTCAATTATAGTTTCAAATGGACTTTGAATATTCAAATATTCCAGTAGTCAATTGTAAACTTTGAAAGATGTTAATGAAATTTCTAAAGCATTGTCTGGATAATCAGATGCGTAATAGATCTATGTGATTCAATAACAACATTTCTAGACTACTTAGATCAAAAAAAAACTGTCAATTTTTCGTCAAATGCTGATTGTTAATGAATAAAAAAGGTTCCGGAACAAATAGTGGTGGTTTTAGCCATGTTTTCTGTGATCAGCAAAATGATGTAGAAATGCGCCAATGGGGAGCTTGTGAAGTATGTACCTACCAAAAGTGCCTAGCCATAAAAAATGTTTAATCAGTTTCCACTTCATTCTTTTTGATACTCAGATGAAAGTTTGGCCTTGTGCGTATAACAAAAACAGTTTCCTAGATGAAAGTTTAGAAAAACGAGTTCCGAATGTATCATAATTCGGGAGGATTTTATACCTTGCGGCTCTGTTCTCATTTGTTTTTGTTCACCTGTTCGATTGAAACCGCGCGCGTCTGATTTTGGGCGCGGTCCAATAAAAAAGTTATAATAGAAGAGGAAAGTCGTGAATTTGAATAATAATAGTGTGTATCGTTGCGTCGAGTATAGTACAATCAAAATAGTCGAGATTTATCATTTTAATTGAGGAGGCTGGCTATTATCGGAACCTCTTATTTAGGCGCTCATAAAATACGTATAAACGTGTATACCCAAACAGTCCCTTTAAGTTGTACCTATCTCAGAGTTCCATAATCGGCCCATTATTAATCATTATACACGATTCATAAGCCGGGACCTAGAATGCAGGTACAAACGCATCGGATGCAGATAGCCGATAGCATTCAACTGGTTGAATGGAGAACACAATATCACATACCTTCCACTTCCATTCTTTAGAACACGTAATCCGCAGAGCTGCCAGAATGTCAGTTGTGGCGATTCTCTGCCTAAATGGCGATTTCAAAACTGAGCTTGTGACCAAAAATTGTAGTTAGGCGATTGGCGTCTTATGGTCGCGCAAAACGCACAGGGTATTTCTTCCATTTCATTAGTTTTCCCTTCAAAAATAAGGGCTAGTCGCATGAAGCGCCAGTATTTCCAGTTGTTTTACAATTGACACTTTAGCCATAGTGCGGCTCTTCAAGGAGAGAGGGAAGGCAAGTAAAATTGGTGGACCTTCGTTATCGTCATATAGCCGTGAAATTTGTTATTTCTGGTGGTCCAAAAATACCTCAGTATACCAAAATAAACATTATTTGAAAAGCTGGGGTTGATTTGCAATTAGAAAATGATCCTTAGAAATTTTAAAATGAATATCTTACTGCGAAGTGGTTTTAATTACAATCAGATAGACAGAGAGTTGATAGTAAGAAAAAACAAATACGTAGTAATGTTTATATATTTTCAACTGCACTCTCATTGCCACCAACACCTTCGTGGCCTTTGGATGTTTTTCCATCGCTTTAAATATATTTACAGTTGTTTCAAATCCATGTCATTGAAAGAATTCAATCCTTATATTCGAAGTAATCGCAGGTACGCCAATAAATTCAAAATAATTTTATATTCGTTCTAACGATATCTATAATCCTTCTAATACCAGTATTGACATATAATGCACTCAAAACATCCTTTTGTTTTCCAAATTGACCCTATGTTTCATTTAAGCAAAGCATACTCAATGTACAAAAATTATTACTGCAACAGCAGTTCGTGATAATTCATCTGATAAAAATTAATTTTGTTTCAATGGCCCTTGTCGTTCGGTGAAGTATAATCAGTATTCGGCGGAACTGATGTCCCGATCGAATGAACGTAAAAATTAAGAACAGGGGGATCATCTCAGTGTTACTATCGCCGCGAACCCGCCAACATGGACGTGATTGTTCCGTTGTGTTATTTCGGTGTTAGCCGTGTCGTGTCACCTCGTGGTTTTGCGTATTGCATCAGCAATTGTGTGATTTAAATGTGTCCAGTTATATATTAAATTGAGGACCT
The DNA here is from genome assembly GCA_951848785.1 of Callosobruchus maculatus. Taxonomy (NCBI): domain Eukaryota; kingdom Metazoa; phylum Arthropoda; class Insecta; order Coleoptera; family Chrysomelidae; genus Callosobruchus; species Callosobruchus maculatus. Next base: position 204,567 of record CATOUR010000064.1, on the reverse strand, counting down.
ACTAAGAAATTGGGAATTAGAAGAGCTAACACCCACATTTGAATGTAGGTATTTAGATTAGTCAGACAGTTATATTTCAGGTAATAATACAACAACTGGTGCAGGCTTATGTCTAATTTTTATATCATGCTTCTTATAACTTCATACAAAATCACACAATTAAACATCCAAACGAATCAATCAGCTGTCCTCGCAATAAAATCTGTTGGTCCAAGGAAAAGAAAGTAGTTTAGAATCAAACACAGGTTCGATTCAACGACAGGCTGCGATTGAATTATTCATTGGAATCCAATGCCATCTTGTAGTTGAATCGACAATACGATATAATTCGTTACCAAGTATACACTTCCCATTGGATAAAACATCGCTGTATTTGAGTAATGCTGAGTGTAACGTCCCGTTAAATCCAAGCGTAAGTCTTTGACAGAACGACAAATTTTTCTGTTTGGGTGATACAAGTTCATTATTTTTCCGATAGCATGAAGCTATAGTCTGAGATCCTCTTCTAACCCAATCATCGCCCGCCCGCAAAAAAGTGTTTTCTTTCAAAGGCCACTGGAAGCCTATTATGAATACAACAAATTTTCGAGTTCAGCAACCTCCTCCAACCATCCCCGTCCAAGAAAATGTAGAAAATGATCGGAACCCTTAAAACGCCTAAAAACGAGGTTTGAGCTGTTTTTAAATTTTTAGTTTTCTATTATCGCTGCGCTTCCATTGACACGATTTCTAAAAACTATACGTGTTCTCCATCCTCGTCACGGTAATAATACTGTCAAAATTTCATTAAAATCAATTCAACAGCTTCCACGTTAGGCAATACATATTACTAAAGCAATTCTCGTATGTATACATCAGAATATTACGAGCCGCTTGGTTTGTAATAGGCAAATCAATATTCAGATGGACCTCAAAAAGTATGCCGCTAAGTCTTTCTTTCACAGGTTAATGAACAGTCTATTATAAATGTAGGAATTTGCACGAAAAACGTAGATCCCAGTTAGTTGTTTAAACCTTTATTAAAAGTTTCAGGACAACTCAGTGGCAACCGATGGAATATTAGTGTTGGTGACAGCGTCTTGATTGAGAATACGCGAGGGATGTCTTCCACTGCGCTTATTCACGTCCTTAGCAAAAAATAAGATACGAGACCGCCTGTCGGCCTGTCTACATCCCGTCGCATCGCTTTTGTTTGGGTACGTCTTGCTCCCCGAACTTTTAATGCCTGACTGTCGCGTAGGGGTGGGCGATAATAATCGATGTTTGGAAAACATCGATATTCCACGTTCGATGATCGATGTTTTTACATTAACTTAGCTTGAACCATCGATGAAAACATCGATGTTTTATAAAAATGTCCAGGGATGTTTTGCTAAAAATTTTAATTACAGATTTAAAATTTACAGAAAAGTAAACTTAGCAGGTGTGCAAATTTTCTGGTCTTCGGTTTTGCTGCATGATTTAAAATACCAATCGAACGCGCTTTGGGTTCCTTTGTAGAGGTGTGCAACGTGCATTCTACTTTCTTTTAGTGAACTAGTTCATAAACGAACTACAATTCTGTTCGAAAACAACACCGAAGTCAATACGAATTTATGGGATAGGAGGGTATAACCACAAGATCCTAGATTTAACCGATTGATAAAGCCACGGCTAACGTCCTTGTTTTCTATGCGAATAGTTTTTTGTCGGGTCCTGTTTCAAATTGATTTGAGATGGACATTTGACATTAATTGATTTCATCTTCTCAAATTCGCTAAAGTTGAAAAGCAATTTTTAGCTCCATCGATCGGCCACATATTAATTATAGTCTGATTAGGAGCATTTGAGTAACTGTTCTTTAATTCTTTTAAATTAATAAATTTGTTAGTTTAATCAGTTTCTGGTAGCTATTGTTTCCTGTTTACTATGCTGCTTTTTGAAATTTGAAATACTTAATACTAAAATACGTTTCATTATTTATTTCTAACATTAAAATTGAATCCCAATAACCGAATATCGATGTTTTTGCGATGCTCAAACATCGATGTTTTGAATACGATAGGTATATCGTAGTTATCGCAGACCGTCGATGTCGATATCGATGTCCACCATCGATGTTTTCTTTCGATGTCCCACGTCTACTGTCGCGTCGTGCCGTCGTGCGTCTCCGTCTTTCCCGATCGCTCACCACGTGACTCTAGAATGTTCTAGAATGTTCGCGAAACTTTCTGATATAAACAAGACAAAATCAAATTAAGATCCAACATAAATATAACAGATTTTTCAGTTTTACAACCCCATCTCTCCTACCCAAAGGAAAGTAGAAAATGATCGGACACCCCTAAACCACATAAAAAAATGGAGTCAAGTTGATTGACTCAGCACTTCCCACACATTACGGTGATACCAGTTTATTATTTTCTCATAGTATAAAGATTTAGTTTGAGATCCCCTTGCAACAAAATCATCGCCAGTACCCCCCCCCCTAAAATTGTCTCATGCCGCTAGGTCTTTCCTGCACAGGTCAATGAACAGCCTATTATCAATAATACAAACTTTTCAGTTTTACAACCCCCCGCCCCCCCAACCACCCCAATTTCACCCCCACCCAAAAAAAGGTACAAAACGGTCAGGAACCCCTAAAACATCTAAAAACGAAGTGTGAGCTGTTTTCATATTTTTAGTTTTTTGATTATTGCTACGCTGCCACTGACACGATTTCTAACAAGCATACGCGTTTTCCATCCTCACCACAGTAATAATAATGTGTCAAAATTTCATTAGAATCAATTTAATAGTTTCCACGTTACAAAATACAAAACGATCTAAAGCAATAAATACTCGTATGTATACAGAAAGTTCTAAGTCCCTTAGTTTCGGTAATAGGTAAGGCAATGTTCAGATGGACCTAAAAAGGGGATTTATGTCGCTAGGTCTTCCTTCACAGGTCAGCGGACAGCCTAATATTAATACAGCAAATTTTTCAGTTTTTCAACCCCCCACTCCCCAACCACCCGAATTTCACCCCCACCCAAAAAAACTCAGTAAATGATCAGGAACCTCTAAAACACTTAAAAAAGAAGTTTGAGCTGTTTTTATATTTTTATTTTTTTTACTGTTTCTGCGCCGCCACTGGCACGATTGATAAAATCCATACGCATTTTCCATCCTCGCCACGGTAGTAATACTGTGTCAAAATTTCATTAAAATCAATTCAACAGTTTCTTCGTTACATAATATAGAACGATCTAAAGCAATACTCGTATATGTTTACACCAGAAAAAAATCTAAGTCCTTTGGTTTCTGTAATAGGCAAGGCAATGTTCGGATGGATCTAAAAAGGTATAATAATAATAATAATATAATAATCGTCTTTATTGAAAATAAACATATCATGTAAGATAGCTTACATCAGGATAGGGCATCGGTGGCGAAGTTTAGCAAAGTGCTATTCTTACACTTAACCACCAGTGTCTCACATTTATTAGATGTTAAAAATAAACTAAAAAAACAAGCTTGATTATAATAATTTGGCGTAGCAGTAGTTTCCCAGCTGTTACGAAGAGTTATTGCGATATTAAAGACCAAACATTAAGGCCTTGACTTTTTTTTTGAAAATGTTCAACGACATTTCTTTATACTGGGCACTAACCGAGTTATAAACAATAGCAGCGTTATACGAGAAGCTACGTTGAAAAAGTGTGGTAACATGGTAGGGTATAGTAAGAGTGGAACCATGTCTTATATTTAGATTGTGCGCATCCGCCCGTAGTAATAACTTTTCCCTCAGATACTGTGGTTTTGAGGTCGTAATAACCTTATGAACAAATACGAGATAATGGAATTTAATTAACTGAGACATTTTCAGCCATTTAATAATAGGGTACTTTTCTGAAATATGATCGTAACGCCTTAAGCTAAAAATTAACCTAACACAATTATTTTGAACAATTTGTATGCGATTTCTAGTCACCTGATCAAGACATGGATAAAATAATACATCACAGTAGTTAAAAATTGACATTACTAGAGATTCACAAAGTTTTTTCTTTGTTTTAAAGTTTAAAATGAATTTATGGGCATAAAGTGTACGTAATCTTAAGTAAGTTTTCTTCAAGAGATTTTTAACATGGTTAGTAAATCTTAGCTTCTCATCAAATGTAACCCCGAGAATTTTGACACTTTCGGAGAATTTTAAATTCTCTGTGCTGATCTTGACATTAAGGTGTGATTTAATAAATTCTCTTCTAGCATCAGGACAGAACAAAATAAGACTAGATTTTGTGGCATTTATTTGAAGATTGTGATCTTCGCAATACTTACATATGTTTGCTAAGTCATTGTTCAGATCAGATTCAGTTTGCTGTATGTTATCTGCGTCAAAGTAGTGGATGAGCTGCGTGTCATCCGCATATGAATGCAAATGAGATGTATAAACCTTACTAGCTAGATCTGCAACATATATAAGAAATAGAAGTGGCCCTAATACGGATCCTTGTGGTACTCCTGAACTAATAACATTGAATTCAGATCTAATATCACCCAAAGAAACACACTGTGATCTATTATCAAGATAGCTTTTGAAGAAACTAACTGATGTACAATCAAATCCGTAATATTTTAATTTAGTAATGAGCAAACTGTGACTGATCTTATCAAATGCCTTAGAAAAGTCTATTGAAACTAGGCCAACACTAATTTTTTTATCAAGTGCTCTTAATATATTATCGCACATATCAAGAAGACACGTTGTAGTGCTATGCGATTTACGAAAACCAGACTGACCTGCCGGGATGATACAATTTTCATCTAAGTATGAAATCAACTGAATGTGAACTGCTTTCTCCAATATTTTTGACAAAATAGATAACAAACTAATAGGTCTTAAATGAGCAAATTCATCAGGTTTGCTAATCTTCGGTATAGGAATTACAATCGCCTGTCTCCATGATTTTGGAAAATATCCCTTTTTCAGGCAACTATTCACTATATGAGTTATATAAATTAAAGTGACTGGCAGGCTCAATTGGATCATTGACAAGCTCAAACCATCCACACCCTTGGCTTCAGATCTGAATGATTTTATTATGCCATAAATCTCTGTAGGGTCCAATAATCTAAATGAAAATGTCTTGTGTGAAAAAACATTACTATTATAAAAATCTAAAGATGATTGTGGAACATGATTTCCATCAAAAACCGTCATAAAATAGTTATTAATTTGTGATGCATCCATGAGATGAGAGGGGATTTGTGGCTTATTGGATACCTGAATTTTCATTTGTTTAAGTGCAGACCAAATTTTTTTAGGATTATTTTCAGATTCTATAAACTCCAAATAAGCAGCTTTCTCCCGCCTGATCGCCGATAAGGCATAATTCCTTCTTTCTTTGTAGGTCGCCCAATTTTCATTTGTTCTGTTTTTCCTATATGCAGAGAGCGCATCATTTTTAACTTTCAAGATTTGTTTTAAACCGTAAGTAAGCCAAGGTGCCTTAGGTTTATTCACTCTAATAGTTCTTACTGGCGCATGTTTGTTGTAGACCTCAATTAGCTGATGAGTGAAAAAGCTTACTTTGTCGTCTATGTCAGACATAAAACAGATGTCGTGGAAAGCAATCGAATTTAGATCATTTAAAAACATATGCTCGTCAAAACATGCAAAATCCCTGAATGTGACAAACTTCTGTTTTGGTTTTTCATGAACAATATTGCAAGTAGCACGAGTCAACTTATGGTCGGATATTGAATCCGTATCTACAGTTATGCAATCATCAATGATAAAGCTTGTATAGGCAAAAATTGGGTCTAAAAGGGTAGCACTATTTTCTGTAATGCGTGTGGGCATAGTGACTAACTGAACAAATCCGTAGGAGTCAAAACAATGCGATAGAGAATTGTCGTGAAGCATATCCACGTTAAAATCTCCTAGTATTATAACTTCGCTATTTTCACTGAGTATAAGAGGCAAAATATTATCAAGAGCAAGAGTACAGTCATTCAGATTATTTGAAGGTGGGCGATATATCACTCCCACAATTATATCTATTTTATTGACAGTGATTTTTAACCAAATATATTCAAAGGCCGAGTTTACATTAAAATTGGACTCAAGAATAGTTGCCTTGAAGCAAGAACGTACATAAATACCGCAACCCCCTCCACGACTGCCCCTGTCTTTCCGAAAAAAATTATAATTGTCAATGCTTACCACATCTGAAGAAATGTCTTCACTTAACCAGGTCTCAGTTAGCGCGAGTATATCAAAATTGTCCTCTTCCAAGATATTTATAAAACTATCAAAACTAGATAAGAGTGATCGCACATTTAAATGGCCAATAGTTATAGTTTGTTTTTGCGATCTAGCCATAGCCACAAATACTCTGCACAACAGCTGGCCTACTGCCAGCGAAAATCGAAGCTAAAAAATAATCGATGAGGACATTTAAGTACAATTTACCTATCTTAATAATTGGAAAAACATAAAATTTGCACTGTCCTATTATACTAATCACAGCAATAGACATCGTATTCATACAACCAATATTGTCAATACGTTTCACAAAAACCATGATTGTTATGAAGGTAAACAGTTACTTTTGCCCATAGTGACGATATATTTTTCATTGAATTTCGTGCTCAGTGATGATTTCAGTTTTTTCAAGCCTTCATCATCGTTACAATCTGGGGTCTGTTCCGCTATTAACTTTTTGAGCATTGAAGTATAGACTTGAACATAGTGCAGCTGTTTAGAAGAAGGAAGACTCGGTAGACGATGCGTCATCTATGGACTCATTTTCATCGTTTTCAATATGTCGTTCCAGTTTTTTTCGTAACCGGGTACATCTATTTTTCACTGCTCTGTCAGTTATATGAGGATATATCAGGAGTATGGATTCAGTCAGACCTTTTATATCATTTGTGTGTTCCTTTACTGTTTGGAGTATGTCTTGATGTCCATAGGCGTTTTCTAGAATGCTCTTTAGCTGGTCGCAGTTAATGGCAAGGGTAGCAGAATGTTTATTCATAAACTCTTTAACATTCTGCAATGAACTCTCTGGGATATGTGATGGGGGAGTGTCCGGTTTGTGTTTTTTGGTGGTTTTCGGTACTACAAATGAGGGCTCTTTTGTTGTGCTAGGGTATAGGTCGCATTCTGAGGTTGGAGAGGTTGTCGCAGAAAAGCTGCGTTTGGATGCTGCGCTGATGTCTGCCTTCTCCGTTGAAATTGTGGAATTGTCCATCATTGGTGAGCTGGTAGGTAGATCTATTTGTGTAGACCGTAGGGAGGGAGATGAGGTTTGAGGTGTTTCCGGGTCTTTAACTGTAACTACTTGGGTAGTTTGTAGCTGGACTGTGGCCGTGGCTGGAGTTTGAGCTACCGGGAGTTGTTCTGTGGGCTCATGTTGTTCGTGTTGTACGTTCTCTTGATGTAGGAGAGTATTGGTTGGGCATTGAGCTGCTATGTGGCCCAATGTGTTGCATTTGTAACATTTTTGGGTGTCTGAGGAAAGAAATATTCGGTAGGTTACGTTATCGAAAGTAATTTCTGATGTTTCTGGAATGGGTGTTGTTGTCTGTGATATATACACCTGGCGTCTAAAACTGAGGATGTGGCTGTATTCGGTAATGGTAGCTCCAATCTTCAAAAATGATATTGGCGAAACGAGGTTTAGGTTTAGGTGATTTATGTCGCTAGATCTTCCTTCACAAGTCGGTGGACAGCCTATTATGAATACAGCAAATTTTTCAATTTTTCAACCCCCCACCCCCCAACCACCCCAATTTCACCCCCACCCAAAAAAACTCAGAAAATGATCAGGAACTTCTAAAACACTTAAAAACGAAGTTTGAGCTGTTTTTATATTTTTAGTTTTTTTATTATTTCTGCGCCGCTACTGGCACGATTTATAAAAACCATACACATTTTCCATCCTCGACACGGTAGTAATACTGTGTCAAAATTTCATTAAAATCAATTCAACAGTTTCTTCGTTACATAATATAGAACGATCTAAAGCAATACTCGTATATGTTTACACCAGAAAAAAATCTAAGTCCTTTAGTTTCTGTAATAGGCATAAGGCAATGTTCGGATAGACCTAAAAAAGTTATTTATGTCGCTACGTCTTCCTTCGCAGGTCAGTGGGTAGTCTATTATGAATACAACAAATTTTTCAATTTTACAACCCCCCAACCCCCAACCACCCGAATTTCCACGCCCACCCAAAAAAAGTAGAAAATGATCAGGAACACCTAAAACGCCTAAAAACGAAGTTTGGAGAATATTTAAAATTTTTCGTTTTTTGCTAATTACTCCGCCGCCAATGCACCGATTTTCAAAATTATAGCAGCATTACCTACTACGACCCCACAGCATATCGCTGCCCAAATTTCATCACAATCCATGCAGCGGTTACTGAGATCACGAGGACAGAAAGACGCGTACAGACAGACCGACAGACAGGCAGACCGACAGATAGACAGACAGACCGACTGACAGACCGACGGAAATGGGTGACGTGGATTTTCGTTATGTAGACATCATGAAACGCCCAAAAAGTGTATTATCTCAAAATCGAAAATTTTCGCGATCACAATACTCCCCTCACCTATCGGTGTGGGAAGTAAAAGGTGATTTAGGTCGCTAGATCTTCCTTCACAGGTCAGTGGACTTCCTATTATGAATACAGCAAATTTTTCAGTTTATCAACCCCCCATCCCCCAACCACCCCAATTCCACCCCCACCCAAAAAATGGCGTCAAGTGTCTTGACTCAGTACTTCCCACACATTGTCGGTGCTAAAAGGTTACACAACGTTATCTCACATTGATAGGTATGCTGGCGTGAGTCTTTATAAAAGACTCTTATTTGCACAATTCATAGGAGCTGTATAATTATAATTCACTATCTTGGAAACCTGTAATAATAAAGTAGTTATCCATTTATGTAAAATATGTATCAACCCAGTGAATTAGTTTAGTTGAAACATTTTTCAAAATATACTGGATAATTTTTATTTTTTGCAAATCGCTATAATGAGGACTGGCTTTGAAAAATATTTCTTAAGCCCTCTAGCCCCGCCAAGGCACTAATTCTATTAGAGGGAAAAATAAAAAAGTATTCTCAAAAATGCCCAAAATAAATGTAAAAATGAACAAATCTCCATGCAAACTACTCACTAAAACATCACTACATGACCTGTAGGTATGGCGTGCCCATCACCAACCAACCACCAAAACACAAGTAGTAATACTATACTAACAATTCTCATGTGCTCATTTTATTAATAAGTCAATACTGAAATTACACAGTTTGATTTCTACATTACATTTGTTCAAAAACAGGAAAACTAGATAAACGACCTTGATAAGGCAAAATATGGTTTTTAATATTTTTCATTCACATTCAGCTGCAGTCTGATGTTTAACGTGTCAATATCAATATTAAAATTAGAACTTAAAAACAACTATAACCCTGTCATAGTATCAGACTGTACAAGATGTCTTGTGTCGCTGCTCTAAACAGTGATGTTTAAATTTCTCCATCATAGTAGAATTTCAGTATAGATAATTAAGTAAAATGTAACAAAAACCAATTTCGTATCTTTACCCACAACCTGTGATATTTACTTAAAGTTCACTGTTCAGTAGATCCGACGGAAAGCTTATGTCTGTTTCCCAAAGCGTAAACATCAAGTCTGCCACACATCTTATCTCCCCATCAGCAAATTTACCCTGTACCGATCCAACTTGTACCGAATAAATGCATTTCACTGCGGGTCAAATGGCTTCTAGAAAATATGTCATAGTACTGTGCAATGAAGACAAAAGCTCGTAATACTTTATGGCTATTGCATGGAATATTTCAAAGCTTTTTGACTTTCGGCTGTGAGAGGGAGTTGAGGGGGAGGGGCATTCCCGCATTTTGTCTTCATCGTGGTAAATTTTCAGCCTTACGTAAAATTCCATTTCATCATTGTGAATCGCAACCTATGATAGATATCCCAAGTTCACAGTTCAGTATATCCAACGTAAATGTATTGTCAGTTTTCCAAAGCGTAAACATCCAATAACACACATCTTATTCACTACAGCAGTAAATGTACACTAAGCTGATCCAGTTTTTGTATCGAATGACGAAATTCTTCGGAGATAACATATTTGCTAGAAAATCCATAGTATTGAAATTTTACAGTGTCAGAGGAATTAGCATACTTTATGGATAGATCTCACATTGAAGGAAACCGTATCAGCCTGTTTTCCTGAAGAATTCTCCACAAATGTTCTCGCATTTGCGCCAGGTTGTACCGAATATGCTCAGGATTATCTCCGAAGTAGACAGAGACTGCAAATGCAATGGCAAACAATCCACACATGATATTGTCTGGTTGCTGCTGCACTCGATGATGAATAGGTTTCTTTATATATGGATGCAATTTTCTCAAATAGAGCCGGTGAAGTTCCTCAGTAATAGTACCAGCGTTCATGCTGTCATAAATGTGCAGTTGCTTTCCGTCATAATAAGAACATATCCAGTGACCTAGTTCCAAGTTGCCGCCGAATAAAATTTGTATGTTTGGGACACCCTGCGGGATAGTATCTATATAGTCTGGTGCTTGGCAATAAAGTACGTCCTGATGCTTAAATTTGTGTATATTTATATCACTTTCTTGATTCGAAAAGTTGGTCAGGACCTCTCCAAATCTATTAATAACAATATCTTGCAATAACTCTCTGGACGAAAGTATCTGCCGTTTTTCCTCAGCTCCAAGAACAAATTGAAATCCGTCGTTACTTATATCTTTACGTTGCCATTGCAAAATGTCTGAAGTCTCTGGAATGTTTAGTCTTGTGACAACTTCGCAAGACTCATCCATCTTTTGCGGTTTATCTTTAGCAATTAGTGATTGCCCTCTTTCGCTTTGAATCTCGGGCATACTTTGAATCTTAATTGGTATGCTTGTATTGTACTGGTCGCACTCGACTTCGAGTGTCTTCCTTGCTCTGGTTGGAAAGATTTCGTATTCGACATTATTAAGCATGTCAGTATTTTCCACTGGCTTTGCGAGAAAATAAATTGGTTTGTGGTCCGAAAAGTAAGTTTCATATACACCTGCACTATACTGTGGGATATTTGTAAATATAAGGTCAATTTGTGTATTCATATCGGTTGTATATGAGTCTTCAGAAAGAGCTGACACTAATCCATGATCCGTGAGATATTTCCTCAGTTTATTTGGCTGTCCCATGGCCATGTCAAAGTTGAAGTCACCTAAGAAAACGGTATTTTCCACAAGCAACCTCCTTGATATATCCTTAGAGATCAGGTCAAATTTTCTAGAAGAGAAATCTGGGGACCGATATCCTGTTATTACATTAATACCTTCATATGTCAGATTAATCAGGTCTATGTGTCCTACATATCTGCCTTCATCAATGTTATCCTCGACGTGCACGCACGATATGACGATAACGTCTATATCGTTTTTTGCGAAACACATCACTCCTTTCTGTTTTCTTTGAACCGCATCGGCGTCTGTACGACAAATCAGTTTGTATCCTGGTATTTGGATCTTGTCCGTAGCTCTAGTGTTCGTTTCAGAGAAAATCAGTATATCTGCATTTTGGTACCAAGCGTCACGGCTGATATCATTAAAATGTTTTCTTAATGATCTGACATTTTGGTAGAATATTTTTACTTGATAGGTGTTAAAAGAAAATTCAGACAAAGTCGACAATCTCCTTTGCTCTTTCAACCTCTTCATTTCGTTCATAACAGGATCGTTGAATTTTGGTGGTGGAGGTGCTTGAAAGTTACCGACTATATACAGCCCACTCAAACTAGATACTCTGCTAAGCGCCACATATAGCATACATCTAGTGAAACGTTGTCTCTTGCTGAAATCAACGCATATCTCAGGGTAGGTTTGACCTTGGCTTTTGTGAATTGTTAGCGCTTCAGCTGGCATAACTGGAAACTGCTTCCTTATTATCTCGTGATGCGAAGTAGTTGGCATATTTATTGGGCTACAATGTTTCACAATGGGGACTAGATTTGATGGTATATCATTCATTGTGATAAATTCTTTAGATTTACTCCTTGAAATCTTACCTACTCTGCTTTCAGGAAACTCCAACCACATTATATTGACCTTTCCATCATCTGAAAAAGTTAAATGTCTCAAGGTTCCACATGCACCATTTACAAGGCCATCCTCTACGTCCAAATTAATCGATATCATATACTTGATGCCAATTTTCAAGGACAAAGCATATGTCAAACCTCCTGTTTCTATCATCTTTTTGGTCTTTAAAGATTTTAGTAGCTTATTCTTTTTACCTTGATCCATCATCGTAGATCTGATTACATCAGTAGCTATAGAAACATGCTCTTCTCCAGGCGCTTGTTTGATTTTAGCATTGTTATACCTGTTTACAAGCTCGTTGTTTGCATAAAGCCTGATGACCGAATCAGGGACGTCTGACTCAGAAACTGTTCGATTTTTTATAAGTCTGATGTCTTGTTCGGTCATTTTACCCATAGCCAAATTGTTGAGAGCTACGATAAAATCAAATTCATCTTTCTGTCTCATAATTTCCGTCAACTCATATAAGTAAAACGACGCCCAAAGTGGTGAATCAACCAGTGTGCTGAGTTTACTGTCTCCAGGCATTTCAAATACATACTTATCCATTACAGGAGGCAACTGCAGAAGGTCACCGACAACTAGCAATGATATTCCACCAAAACTTTCATCAACACCCATTATTTGTCTCAACCTTGTATCGACTCTACTCAGAAGCCTAGCCCCAACCATGGATATCTCATCAATGATCAGTAGTTTCAAGTCGAACAGTTTCTCTCTTATTTTGTTTGCTATATCAGCAGATAGTTCAGGCATTTGTCCGCCAAACTGTGAAACTGGTAGCGCAAATGCTGTATGTAAGGTAACTCCCCCTATGAGAAAGGCGGCTTTTCCAGATGGAGCACACAATAGAACTCGTAATTTGTCCGGTTGATTTCCAGGGATACTGTTGAAGTACAAAGTGAGGCTTTGGTATATGGTACTGATAACAGTACTTTTTCCGACACCAGCTGATCCACTCAAAAATATATACAGAGGTATTTTACCTGATTTGAAGCAGTGTAAAACATGCATGACGATATTACGTTGCTTTGTGTTCAATAATCGCATCTTATCGGCGAGTTTTTCATATGTAATTGTTTGTGGAACAGTAAACCTGTTACCAGTCACAATTTTGGATGTTCTTGCTTGCCCACCTTGCTCCAATATATCAACCTGTTGGTGAGTAGGAACATTTTCGAATTCAAACTCTTTGACCTCATCTTCATCTAAAGGTTCCCTTTCTCTTTGTGCTTCTTCCAGCGCCTGATCTAAATCGTCTTCGCTCAGTATACAATATTTCCTTCTGTTCTGCTCTATAGTTATGAAATTTTTGTGGTACACATCTTCATGATCCACATGTTCTATTTCCTCCATTTCGTTTCTCCATGGTAGGAACAAAAGCATTTGTTCTCGGTAATAGTTCACAGGATCTTGATCAAACTTATATCTCCTATAACGCAAAATTCTATTTTTTTCTTGTGATTCTTCGTCTTCACTATCTTCAGAACTACTGTCAGCTGTGCCACGTTTTCTAGGTTTATATGCAGTAGCGTAATCAGCTAAGCAGATATTTTCGGAGTCCTTCTGACGCTTTGCATATCTTTCATGGATATTCAGGAGATATATGTCTTTTGAGTCATCTGGTAATTCTTGCAATAATGTGTCTGATTTGAGCATACGTACCCTTTCACTTAGTGGACTGGTATTAACGAACACTGAACCGCGACTGCTCTTCGATAAGGAAAGACCCAATATATGGTACGTAGCTTCTTGTGCAGACATAATATTTCCGTTAATAAACACATTGGCAACTTTTTTCAATCGCTCTTTAATCCCAATGTTGCCTCCTGCAACATCCTTACCAGCTTCTTTCAGAAGTTTGGTTAATCCAGCATCCATTTTGGTAACATAATTTATTACGTAGGATGCGCAACTGTATGGATCAAGAACAAACTGCAAGTCCATATTAGAACCCATTAAATTCAAAATGTCAGGATTATATCCATTGATTCCAACCTCTAAGCTTGTTCTTCTCAAAAATATTTGGTTTCGTGATAGTTTACTTCTTATAGCTAAAATGTACCGCTCCTCAGTCATTTCTAATATCCTTAAAATTTGATCGAAGTCAATTAATACAGGATGCTTATACATCTGCTGTGTGAACTGCCCTATTTTTTCCCTATCTGTCTTAACCTTGTCTGTTATAGATGCTTTGTCGAGCGGAATAAGGATCATTGTTCTTGGCATAGCTTCCTTCGGAAACTGAAACCGACAGCTCTTTTTATTTTTTCTTCCTTTGTAGCAAGTATCTGTATGCTTGTGTCGTTGCAGGTTGATGTTAGGATTTTTCTCATCGTAGTGACATGTTATAAATCTGTCAATAAATTGAATGCATCTTTCATCATCTAAATTATCTACACTGAAGGAAGGAGCATTTTTTAACCACAAAAAAATGTGTTCGTGTGGTGAGCCTCTTGCTTGAAACTCCACTCTTTCATAACAATCCAATACCTTGTACTCGTCAAAAGGTCCTCCATCGCTTCTAATGTATTCCATTAGTTTCCGAACCCGATGATCGAAATACCTAGCACATGTCACCGGATCTAATTTTATTAGTTCGCACTTTTCATTATCAGACATTTTTAATACTTCCTCCATACTTAGCTTTCGGTTATGGACTATTCCATGAACACCTTGCATCAGTTCTGGCCATAATTTTTCTGCTGACGATATAGTCAAAAAGAAGGTTGGGGTCCCTAATTGCCGGATCATTGCCAGAAGATGTTTCTTCTTCGATTCCCAATATGAAGGCGAGGAACGCACTTGATTCAGTACCTTGTAGCCAGCGTCATATCTCATCATGTCGTTGATGAAGTCCTTATTTCGAGCTTCTCGAGCCGTCAGCTTTTCTGTTCTATTAATTTTTCTTAGGCAAATGTTTATACTAGATAAACAAGCTCTTTCTAATTTTTGTTTTGCCATATATAGAAGTCTTGTTGGTCTACAAGATCTTCTATCTTTTCTTCTGGCTTCAGACTTGCATCTTTCGGAATACGAAATTTTGTACTGTTTCAGGTCAAATCCATGTCCTCCGAATATTCTCGGAAAGCTCAATTCATCGATGTCATCGACAACATGCCAAGGCACCGGTGCTTTTCCTTGTCCAGGAGCAATAACTTGAATTTTACTGATTTCAGAGACCTCTTTGTTCCTGTCCATAACCAAAACTTCATCATCTGGCACCTTTTCACCATCACTTTCAACGTCGGACGTAGACTTTGCATCCTCTTCAATGTCTGATGGGGTATCAATCTCTGCTAAAGCTCTTTCAAGCTCACTGTCATCTTCAATGCTCATACTTTCTGCAACAGTATGTGCAGAGCTCATACTGTCATCATCAACAGCTGAAGGCTGTATGATGTCTTTTGAACACGGCGGTGTTTCAATTTCTGCAAGTGCCCTTTCATCATTGGTATCTTCTATACTCATACTTTCCAAAAGCGTTTCGGTTTCGCTCACGCTTATATCAGAAAGATGCCTGTCTAGTTCATGAATACTTCCTAGACCATATTCAATATTTTCTGGGGGATGTTTCTCACCTACGCATATTGCAGTAGCATTTTTATTGTGGTACTGTGGATCATCGCATTGCCTTTCTTGCTCAAGGTCTTCTTGGTTGACAATAAAAGCAAGGCTAGTATCCAAGTTCAATTCGTATTGATTGAAAAATGCCTGATCTACCTGTATGTCATATTTTTTATAAAGTGGTGTATCCAGCAAATGTTTCAGGGCCTTACAAACATAGGCAGGTCTTATAGATTCGAACATATAATCAGATTTATGTTCAACATGTCGCTTTAGTTTTACCTGAATCACATTCATATCTTTAAAACTTCGAGGTAGAACTTTTAGCATATCCTGTACATCAACAGCAATATTTACTATACTACCCTTGAGAGATAGCTGTGGATGAATCGCATAGGGCTTTAGGGATCTGATTTGCATGAAATTAATATAAGGAGAAACCATTCTTTCTTCCAAATCAGTCAGGTCTGTTATACAGGATGGAATATCAACAAATTTCAGGCCATTACTTGTCGATAACTTTGGAATCTGAAAATTTTGTATATGCTTATGGCAAGTTTTGCATACATATTCAGAAAGAGTATTGCTAATTTTTTCTATAAAATTCAGTAAGCGTGGGGAAGACTCATTTATACGAAAATTCGTTATCAGAGCGCCCTTATTGAACGAAACCACATAATTCCTGAAAAATAAACCTTCACAGCAAGAACACACAAAAGTGGGTAGATCGCCAAGAGATCTGATAAAAGATAATTTAGCGGCAGCATACTTATTGGATTCCTGTCGCTGCAATGTATTCACATATTGCTCCCTGTATCTGTAAAGCTCATTATTCCTAAGCTCGGTCTTATTTTTTTTGTCTATAAGCCGCTTCTGTGCTAGCGCCTCTTCCCTGTAACGCATTCTCTCCTTCGCCAATCGGTCCTTTGCTCGTTCAGCTTCTCTGAACGATTTGTCACTTCTTTTTATCCGTTTTTCAACTTTATCCCTCTCCCTTTCAGTTTCCTTGTACACTTCGTCTTCTCTCTTTCTTTCTTTTTCAACTTTATCTTTTTGCCTTTTTCTTCTCTCCTCAACCGTTTCTCAATTTTATCGCTCTCCCTCTCAAGTTTTCTGTACTCCTCATCTTCCCTCTTTCTCTGTTTTTCAACTTTATCCCTTTCTCTTTCAGTTTCTCTGAATTCCTCGTCTTCCCTCTTTCTCCGTTTTTCAACTTTATCCCTCTCCCTTTCAGTTTCCTTGTACTCTTCGTCTTCCCTCTTTCTCTGTTTTTCAACTTTATCTCTTCCCCTTTTAAGTTCCCTGTACTCTTTTTCTTCTCTCCTCAACCGTTTCTCAATTTTATCGCTCTCCCTCTCAAGTTCTCTGTACTCCTCATCTTCCCTCTTTCTCTGTTTTTCAACTTTATCCCTTTCTCTTTCAGTTTCTCTGAATTCCTCGTCTTCCCTCTTTCTCTGTTTTTCAACTTTATCCCTTTCTCTTTCAGTTTCTCTGAATTCCTCGTCTTCCCTCTTTCTCTGTTTTTCAACTTTATCCCTTTCTCTTTCAGTTTCTCTGAATTCCTCGTCTTCCCTCTTTCTCTGTTTTTCAACTTTATCCCTTTCTCTTTCAGTTTCTCTGAATTCCTCGTCTTCCCTCTTTCTCTGTTTTTCAACTTTATCCCTTTCTCTTTCAGTTTCTCTGAATTCCTCGTCTTCCCTCTTTCTCCGTTTTTCAACTTTATCCCTCTCCCTTTCAGTTTCCTTGTACTCTTCGTCTTCCCTCTTTCTCTGTTTTTCAACTTTATCTCTTCCCCTTTTAAGTTCCCTGAACTCTTTTTCTTCTCTTCTCAACCGTTTCTTAATTTTATCGCTCTCTCTCTCAATTTCTCTGTACCCTTTGTCGTCCCTCATTTTTTGTTTCTTAGCTCTGTCTTTTTCTTTTTCGTGTTCTCTATATTCTGGATCATCTCTTTTCTTTGCAATCCTGATCTTCGCTAAGACGTCTTTATCCTCTTTGCTCTTTGGCGCTCCTGTAATCGCTCTCTTACTAAGCAGATATTTGGTTTTCCTTTTTCTTGCTTTTTGGGCAACAGACACTCTTTTTTTACCAGTACCCATTTTACTTGTACAGTGCAACTGATCAAAATATAAGAATATCAAAAAAACTTACCACCAACTTTGTGATTATCGAGTTGACTTACGATTTTTTTTGTAGAAACATATACTTACTAAATGGCAAAGTTCTCGCCCGCGCGTTGAGGTACAAAATATCGTATTTCACGATATTGACCGACCACAAAATACCTGAAAATTGCACCACAAACCTTAGCTGACGAATGGTAAACTCTCAAACAAATTTAATGGACACGATATAGACAGTACCCTTAAGTATCAAGGAATGCAAAATGTCAGACGGAAATTAAAATTCCTAAAGCTTTGGTTGGTGTTGTTCATATATGTATGTATTTACTTCCAAAAGAGTTTTTAGTGTGAGAACTGCCGATAACTGCCTTGCTGCGAAAGATGTCATAAATAACCAGCAAAATTGCATCGACGACTTAGATCTATTATACAGGGTTTTTCAAAAGATATGGATATTTTCAGTTCAAAATCGTATCTCCAACTCTCTATAATTTAACACTCGTTCTAAATAGAAGGACAAATCTGAGTTTAGCATTATGTTCTGGTATTTGTGCCTTCCATTAGTAGTACATCGTACTTTGTATACATGGTGACCCCGACCATTAATTTTCTTTCTTATTTCAGATGGAAACCTCGGTATAATATATCAGATATGAAATCCCCTATAATGCTTTTAGTTTAAGTTTTATTAAGCATTCCCTATACCTAAGTTTGCCCCTAAAGGCGGATGAACCAGTAGATACCATCTGGTCAACGGCATGAGGATGCAGAAAGCAAATGGGAAACTACTGCATCAAAGATCTTAAAGATATCCCAAGAGAAACTTGTAAAATGTGTAAACGAGTTCACAACATGTCTGTTAAGACATTGTGACTATGATGATGATACCTAAGTTCACTAGTTTTAGAGATATTTGAAGATGTTTCAACCTTTGAGAACGATTATTTTCAATATTTTAGATGAAATATTGAGTAGCTTGAAAGGTACTAACTGATCAAAAAACACCTAACCACAAGAAAGGGGGCCTCAACCAAGGATAAAGGCACTATATGATTCTGTTCTTTAGAAATGCCTTAGGTACTCTGACACATTAATATGTTCCAAAAGACACATTAAACCTTCTGAATGACGTAACTACATTATTTATGGACATCCTCTTCGCACGAGGTTTTCAGGGGTTTAGCATCGATTAGGATTACACATATTTTGGAAAAGTTCTTGTTGCCCCCTGTCATGTTACGTGATTTTGGTTTCACTTGCGAGATCATTTAGCTTTTCGTCCATAATAATTTTTTAATAAAATTAATAAGACAGACACCTCATTGCCGTAGACCAAATTTCAATCGAGTTAGAGTTTGTTGAAGTTTAAGATTTGCCCGCCGAAATCAAAACAATGGGAATTTTCCAAGGAAAATGCAAATTAAGTTTTTTTTTTCAAGAAGGCCTTTTGAAATGAACATTGATGGAAACTGTTCACGTAAAAATTGATGAAAATGGCATGAGACATAAAACAATCTAATTTTTCTGAGGTGAAGTGCCATACAAAACACTTTATGATTTTTCATGTTTCGTATCATAATATGTAATCATCATATTGAAATTGGGGTTTTGAATTAAAAAAAAATTCTTGTGATAAATGGAAGGATCATATACAGGGTTATTCACGTTATTCGACACGGAACATTATGGCTAAAGTATTTGATAAAAAAGAAAATAATGATTTGGGATGGATAGAGACCCATAAAGGCTACATTTTAAAAATATTTTCATGTTTACAGGGTGTCCCAAAAACACGAAATGTATCAAAGTTATGTTTTTTTAAATGGAACACCCCATATATTATTGCATATTCAGATTTCTTGATGAATTCTATTGTGACTCTATGTATCATACATGGTACCTAAAGCAAACCGTTTAGGTGTAAACCACCATTTTCGGTATAAGTAGATATCAGGAAAAAATTGAATATCGCAGAGATTATAAAATTTGGAAGGCTGTGACTTTGCCGTATTACTATGCATAAAATGCGTCAGCTTTGATGAGACTGTCAAATTTAAATCACGTTTATGCTTGGAGAAATCGGTCGATGAATTAAGGAAACTTCGATCAGCGATAACTTGATTTTTTCAAATGGGAATGCCTAATTTTTTTTATACAGTTAAAAGTAGAATTTTATAGCCTTTCTAATGATATAAGGTTGTGCATATCAATCTCTGGTAGTTTTCATTTAATTTTAAATTTTCAAACAAATCGGCGTTTTTCAATTTGCCTACCTATAACCAACGTAGCAGGCCATGAAATATAAACAAAAACCTGCTCAGGTAGAAGAAAACAACTAACTTAGCTGAAAAATACACACGAACTAGACTAAAGGGACAAGATTATAAAAATTACTCACAACAAACAAAGTCTAACCAGAAACAACGGCGGTAACATATCTTTGGTCAAAGAGAAGCTGGAGTATAGCAGAGATGGATTTTTTTCACGGCCTACTAGCTACTGCAATGTACTAGAGATTGGCAATTTCCAAAACCATTAAAAATGTTGAAATAAAGTAAAAACTACTAGAGAATGTTGTAAGCAGCTTATTATTTTCATAACAAAATTTCACATTTAATGATATAAAAAAGTATGCAATTCTGTCAAAACTCAAGTCAAAAGTACCTCTGACTGGAGTTCTGAAAATTCTTCAGTACCTATTAGCAAGGTCGCAGAGAATGAAGAATGAATTAAAATTTGTTCAAATTATAAAACATAACTTAAATGGCAGAAAATTTAAATCTGATTTGTCAGGATTCCTTTTTTGCAATATTGCTAATAGATATTGAAAAATAGAAGGGCTCCAGTCAGAGGTATCGACTTCGATGCAAATTTGTACTTTTTTACACCATTACATATGATTGATAGTTGCGTGCTGGAGCAACAGTCGCTGGTTGTTTCTGTTTCATATGAGGGTTTTTGATTGCCGTGGAAATTTTTAACCTCTAGTAAATTGCGGTAGCCAGTAGACAGTAAAAATATCTATTACTGCCATACTCCAGCTTCTCTTTGACCTTAGAGATGTTATCGCAGTTGTTTCTGGGAGAGTTGATTTGTTGTAAGGAATTTTCATAATCTTGTCCCTTTAGTCTAGTTAGTGTATATTTTTAAGCTAAGTTAGTTGTTTTCTTCTAGCTGAACAGATTTTTGTTTATATTTCATGGCCTGCTACGTTGGTTATAGGTAGGAAAATTGAAAATCGCCGATTTGTTTGAAAATTTTAAATCAAATGAAAACTACCAGAGATTGATATTCACAACTTATATCATTAGAAAGCTTATCAAATTCTACTTTCAACCGTATAAAAAAAATTAGGCATTCCCATTTGAAAAAATCAAGTTATCGCTGATCGAAGCTTCCTTAATTCATCGACCGATTTCTCCAAGCATAAACGTAATTTAAATTTGACAGTCTCATCGAAGCTGATGCATTTTACGATTAGTAATACGGCAAAGTCACAGCCTTCCATATTTTGTAATCTCTGCGATATTCAATTTTTTCCTGATATCTACTTATACCGAAAATGGTGATTTACACCTTAACGGTTCGCTTTAGGTACCATGTATGATACATAAAGTCACACTAGAATTCACCACGGAATCCGAATATGAGTAGTATGGATATGCCGGTTCTGATCCTCCCTGAAGGTCATTCAAATGGGGTGGGGATGACCTTGGTTTCCGTATTTCATGAGGTGTATTGACGTGGGTTTTTCTTATAGGTGCCGGTTCTGATCCTCCCTGAAGGTCATTTTGTAACGTTGTCTTTCCAAAAGTGATCGTATCTTAATGGGGCTTTTTAAATGGGGTGTTGGGTAACCTTGAGAGTTCCAGTTCACATTGACTGATTGTGAAATATTTGTTATTAGTGTTTGTATTGGTTGTTTGTATAACCTTGAAATTAGTTGTATGATTTTCCTATGAGGATCGATAGTGATCCTCCCTGAATGTTATTAAAATGGGGTGGGGATAGCCTTGAGCTTGGCCTTTCAAAAGAACGTGTTTTGCTAACGTCGGGCCTTGCATGATAAGCGAATGAGTGGAGGTGGGGGTACGATGCCCTTGAGTATCTAGCTATAAATCGAGGAGGCTCGATCATCGATGCCACAGTTGCTTGACAGACAGTGATCAAGATATAGTCTAATAAGATGCATACATGTAGTGATTGCGGTGATAATTTTACGCGTTCGGACAATTTGCGTCGACATCAGAGAAATGTTTGCAGTGGCAGTTCCACAAGTGGACCACAAGCTAAAAAAATTAAATTGGATAGTACACCTCCGAATATGATATGTCCTTGCTGCAATGTTTCACTTCCGAAAAATCGAATGACTGCCCACGCAAGGACATTACAACATAGAACAAATTCATCGATCCCGATCACTGATGGTGTGAGACTTATAAAAAGTGCATTCAAATGTAGAATTGCCAGCTATAGATTTAGCCCATCAGAATTGTATACCGACTTTAAAGAGTTTTTCGATAACATCAAGCAAAATACTCTAGATGTAATAGAAGAGAAACTTCGAGTGCACAGAGCCCTGAAAGTGAACATGGAAGTATTCGGGAAGTATGTATTACAAACGAGTGATGTGGCAGACGTCAAATCCTTCAATACGGTTAATAAAGTAATAGACGAGAGCACAGACCTATCTGATGTTTATCAACGGTTTGCTGATGAAATTACATCCCAATCATCTGAGTTTGAGGAGAAGGATTCTGGTATGTTAGATATTTAGAGAAGTGCATAAATTGAGATAGTAACCTTTGTTGTTTTATTTTCAGGGTGGGCGATCGAATGTATCCTTTATGCTGAAGTGAACATTAACAAGTTTTCACCATTGGGTGGATCGTCTTATATAAAGTTACCATACTTTATAGAGAAAAAGAAGGCAGTGGTAAATGTGCGAAATCAAGACCAGTGTTGCTTTGCTTGGGCCGTCACATCAGCGCTACTACCAGCAAGCACCCGAGTAGCGGAAGTGTCATCCTACCCGCATTTTTCAACCATATTGAATGTCCACGGTATGAACTTTCCTATTACTTTTAAAGATATCTCATTGTTCGAGAGAAACAATAATATATCTATAAACGTGTACGGAATTGAAAAAATAATCAAAGATGGTAATATCACATACGAAATAGTTGGTCCATTGAGATATGCTCAGAAGAAATTAGCTTTACATGTCAATCTGCTCTATTTAACGGATGATAAGGGGAATGGTCACTATTGTTGGATAAGAGATCTTTCACGGTTAGTTGCACATCAGTTAAGTTCAAACGAGCATAAGCGGTACTTTTGTGACGGTTGTTTGTTATATTTTTCAACTAAGGCGTATCTAGATATTCACCAAAGGAACGATTGCAATCATATATTCACGATAACACCCACAGAAAAATTACGAATTGATAAGTTTGGTAATCAGGTTCCAGAAAACATACTTAAATTCGAGAATTTTGAAAAGCAAATGCCGGTCCCCTTTGTTGTGTATGCGGATTTTGAGTCATTATTAAAACCAATCGATAACTGTGAACCCAACCCAGAATATTCGTATACAAACGAAACCCACACACATGAACCATATTCATTTTCATATTTTATTAAATCTTCATTTGATTCTGACTTATCCAAATTTGTCTTGTATCGAGGTAAAGACGCGGCGAAAGAATTCGTGACAAGGCTAGAAGCTGATCTTAAAGAACTATATTTCAAATATTTGAAAGATGTAACTCCCATGATCCCTTTAACGCCGGAAGAGCAGATTGAATTTGATACTTCAACGAAATGTAACATCTGTGAGAAACCATTTTCAGGATCCGATATTAAAGTTCGCGATCATTGCCACATAACTGGTAAAGTTAGATTCGGGGCTGCACATTCGAAATGTAATTTAAATTTCAAATTACCAAATTTTATACCAATTATAACGCACAATTTAAGTGGGTACGATTGTCACCTATTTATCAAACAACTATCTTCTCATGGAGATAAGATAGACGTGGTAGCCCAGAATAAGGAAAAATACATTTCATTTACAAAAAGTCTGTATATGCATGACTATGTGGACCGAACCGGTAGAATAAGGAGGAAGTTTTTACAAATGAGATTTATCGATAGTTGTCGTTTTCTACCTGGATCTTTACAAGCATTATCAGACAGTTTGACTAGTAGGGATTTTCTGGAGAGTAAAAAGTATTTTTCAGACCCTAGAGTCTTTAATTTAATTAGACAGAAAGGTGTATTTCCTTACAATTATGTGGATGATGTAAAGAAATTGGATCAAGAATATTTACCGTCAAAGGCAGAGTTTTATGATAAGTTGAATGAGAAAGATATATCTGAGGAGGAATATTCGAGGGCAATAACTGTATGGAGAACGTTCAACTGTAGGAATCTAGGTGAATATTCTGATATTTATTTACGGACAGACGTGCTTCTCTTGTGTGATGTCTTTGAAAGGTTTAGGAGAAATAGTATGAATATTTACAAATTGGATCCAGCACACTATTTTACATCTCCTGGATTGTCTTGGGATGCCATGTTAAAGTATACCAAAGTTAATCTCCAGCTCCTTACGGACATAGATATGATTGGGTTCTTTAAGAATGGTATTCGCGGGGGGATAAGTCAATGCAGCGATAGAATGCACGAAGCAAATAATAAATATTTACCAAATTATGATCCATCTAAAGAATCGACATTTATATCATATCTCGATGCCACGAATCTTTACGGGCATGCTATGTCGTCACCTCTTCCTACGGGAGGTTTTGAATGGATGGGGGATTCAGAAATATCTACATTCGATTTAGAAAATGCCAAAATAGACGGTGAGAATGGCTATGTCTTGGAAGTTGATGTGCGATATCCTGAAGGGTTACACGATTCACATAGCGACCTTCCGTTTTTGGTGGAAAGTATGATCCCACCAAATGCCAAGACAAAGATTCCGAAATTAATCCCAAATCTGTACGACAAGAAAAAATATATTGTACATTATCGCGTACTACAACAAGCTGTACGGTATGGTTTGCAAGTAACCAAGGTTCACAGGATCCTTAAGTTCAAACAATCGTTCTGGTTGAAGGAATATATCGATCTCAATACGGCAATGCGTAATAAAGCAAACAATAAATTTGAAAGGGACTTTTATAAGCTTCTAAATAATGCAATTTTTGGAAAAACTATGGAAAATGTAGATAATAGAAGAGATATAAAGTTGGTCACACATTGGGAAAATCTTCGTAATAGCATCGGTGTCGGAGCACTAGTAGCTCGTCCAAATTTCAAGAGTTGTTCCATATTCAACGAAAATCTTGCAGCTATCCATTTAGGAAAAGTTAGAGTACATTATTTTAAGCCAATATACGTGGGATTCTGTATACTGGACATATCTAAAATAGTAATGTATGATTTTTTTTATGGGTTTCTTAAAAAGCAGTTCAACGATAAAGTATCTATGCTTTACTGTGATACAGATTCGCAAATTTTGAAAACTCATACAGATGACTTCTATGAATTTATGAGAAATAATATTAGCGAGTTTGATACTTCAAATTATAAACAAAACAATGAGTTCAACATTCCAGTCAATGACTCTATTCTGGGTAAAATGAAAGACGAATTTCCAGAAGATCCTATAATAAGTTTTTACGGAACAGGTGCGAAGGCATACTATATCAAGTCAGTTAAGGGAGAAATGAAAAAAGCAAAGGGTGTTAAAAAAGCAGTAATACAAAATCAGTTATGTGGTAATGATTATAAGCATATACTAGAGAATGGTGGTCTGATTTTAAGAAAAATGAATACATTCAAAAGCAGGTTGCATGATGTATATACAGAAGTCAAAAATAAAGTAGCTTTAGCACACAACGATGATAAAAGGTTTATAATTCCAAATACAACAAAAACTTTACCCTGGGGGCACTCTGACATTCAATTTTACCAAACAGACCCCGCATCGAATGTAAAATATGCTATCGATGCCATTAATCAGATCACCGCGCGAGATGAGGCTCCTGAAGATGGTAATTTAGATCTACTTATACAATTAATGTTAGCCGAAGTTTCTAAATATTAGATTTAAGTTACTGTAAGCTTGTAAAGTGTGATAGTATTAAATATATGTTTGCAGAATAAAGTTGGCACATTTTATTTAACCTAAACTCAGACTACCCACAATCTACATCAGATTCATTGTGAGACTTCAAAAATGACTATAGTTGTTCTAGATATCCAAGGATATAATATCCAGTCTACGTTTGTTCCAAAAGAGATAGGGTTTAAGAAAAGTGGAAGTTTATTTCATTATGTGCTTAAACCCGTCATTAAATTCAATGAACTGAGCGTAAAAGATCAAAGAAGCGTCAAGTTTTTGGAAAAATATAATCATGGCATCAGATACAGTAGTGGAAATACAAATGCGCAACAAATCATGAAAATAATTAAACAACATATCAGGAACAGCGATAAAATCTTTCTTAAGGGCCATCAGAAGTATGAGTATGTAGTGAGAGCTGTAGCTATGTTAAACTTGAAAAACATACAGATAGTGAACATTGAGGCTATAGATCATAGTATCTGTCTTAACGTGGGCATGAGCAGAGCAGAGCAGAGTGTTCATAGCAAAAAGTGTGACTACCATTCCGAAAACACGAATGGGAGATGTGCATTGAGAGTTTGTGAGGCTATTGATTCGTGGATTAGGACACCGCCTCCGTCACATCCGCAACCACATATGAAAGTTCTGAAAGACGAGTCGTTAGCCGAAAGAGCAGATCATAATTTTCATTAATACATAGAGTGCCTTTCTTTTAGATTCATAGTTTTAGATTCAAGTTGTCTGTTCATAATTTTTTGGTTGTTGCAGAATTTAATATCTTAAATAGTTGTTAGTGGAGTCTTGGAATTTTAAGTTGCTTTCAACGTATTATATTTGTAGTTTTAGAATTGATATTTAAATCTTTGTATATTGCAGTTACTTTTATTTGGTATGTTAATATATACATAAGAAAATTTCAAATTGTATTAATCAATAAATATATCCACAAGAAAGCTTTGAGATATTTATTTAAACGAGTATAATTATAGAAAAGGCGAGCTGTCCCTAGCAGTCGGAGTGTTTCGGGGAATGAGACCCTTTGGGTCTCGTAAACTCATAATACAGTTTATTTCTTTAATCCCTAAGTCCATAACAAACTTTATTACCACCCCATGTTTAAGATTAGGTTATTCCACGAAGAGAGGTAAGCCTCTATATAATCCCTAAGCCATTAACAAAATTTTTTATTGCCACCTCATCTTTAAGATTAGATTATTCCACGAAGAGAGGTAAGCCTCTATATAATCCCTAAGCCATTAACAAAATTTGTTATTGCCACCCCATCTTTAAGATTAGGTTATTCCATGAAGAAAGGTAAGCCTCTATAAATACCCATTTAAAATTTAATGGTGCCCCATGGCTATCCTCTTTAAGGCATACACATCTATTAATACATACTTAAAAAATCATTACCGCTCCAGGTATTCAAACTCATGAAATATTTCATAAGTTCTAAATACACATTGATGTAGAAAGAGACAAAAAAAAACATGGCGACATTGGAGTTGATAGGGTAGGGATGTGGGCTGTCTTTCATCCCCATTGGAGGAGTGGGCGTACACCTCTGCCTCTACCCCTACTCTCGAACTATCTGATTGGTGGATTGAGGTCTTAAAAGTGCAGGCGAGGACAGGTAGAAATCATTCTGTCCAGCTTTTGCCGCCAGAATACATCTCACTACCAGCCACCAACTAACCAGCTACGAACCATGTCTCTGAAGAGAAGTGTAAGTAAAAATAATTTTATCCTAACTTGGGAGACCGCTCTACCAACTACCCTCATGGATATGTTTCTAAATATGGTTTTCTCTTTATTGTTACAGATGCCCATCGAATACGACTCAGAAGATGAGTTTCAAAGCTCACCGAAGCGATCGACGCTGCTATCGCGATCGCCTGTTGCCAAGGCTGGTCCCTCGCAAGTACGCGCAAGTCCTACCACCAGGAAAAGGACGGCGCCTATGAAGATGATGACGGGTACCAAACGCCCCAAGAAGGTAGATGGTGATGAATCGCAAAAAAAAGTGGTTGCGATGCAAAAAGAGCCGCGAAAGAAGGTTGTAAGAGTACCGTCGAGTTCGGCAACGCAGCGGAAGCGAAATGAGGGTGCCAAATTTAAGCTGTGTAAGTCGGCATGCAAGACTTACACAGCTCGATTTCGGCAACCTGTACCCCAGTTTGCCACTTCCGCTGCTGTACCGGAGTCGACGGTAGACTTCTCCGTATTGCACGAGGCTCCGACTGTAACGGAACCACCTTTTTGGCGAGAGTCACCCGTCCGGACTTCGGCGGTTGTTGAGGAAGCTACCCCGACATTGCCGTTGTCGATTACTCCACCGGATCAGAATCAAGCACACAAAATTATAGTGCATCAGAATGTGCTTGTTACTGCTCCAGTGGAGTCATCGACGACGACATCTTCGGAGCTTCATCAGGCAAGTCGAAGCCCGGAACCTCTTGCGGTTAATGATGCCCAGTCATCATTTTCACCGGCACCGGCTGACATCCTGGAGGCCTTGCCGCGTACACCCAGGACACCGCGGATATCAGCGACTCAATCGTCCCTCGAGTCGCTGACATCGCACGAGGCCAGTCAACGTAGCAGCGGTAGCGGAAGCAGTGGCGGAAGCAGTAGCGGAAGCAGTAGCGGCAGCAGCAGCCAGACCAGTAGTGGGAGCAGCCAGACTGTGGAGGAGGATCCTGGCTCGCTGCTTGCCAAGGCGACTGCTAAGATGAGAAAGGAACTGCAGGACGCAAGGGTGAGGGTGCAGGAACTGAAGGAGGACCAGTTCCCGCAGATCTTATCGGCCGCCAGGGAGGAGAAGCGAACCGCCGAAGAGTCGAGCCGGCAACTTTGGGGCGACGTTCTGCTGCAGGAGGTGGAGTTGCAGCAACTTCGGGAGGAAGTACTGTCGAGGGAATCGAAGTTGCAGCAACGTCGGAAAGAAGCTCAGCAGCAGGACGTGAAGTTGCGGCAAGCCGGCGGTAAGCTTGAAGGCCTGGAGGAGAGAGCCTCCAAGATAGAAAATTATGAGGCGAAGATAGCAAAGCTGGAGGGACAGATAGCGACGATCGAATCCGTGGATTACCATCCGATCTGTCTGTCCCAAAACCAGAAGGGTGTGTAGTATATATATATATAGTATATATATAGATATATACTACACTTTCCCTTATAGTTAGAATTAGGGTTTTATATGTATATATTTAGAGTTAGATATTTGTATAGCATCTTTATTTTATAATTATAGTATTGTATAAATGTATATTTTAACTAATAAATTTTTCATGTATATATAATTGTTATTAAATATATATTTTTTAATTTTAACAAATTTTCATTGAATATATAAAAATCTTATTATATAAATGTATTTTTTAATTTTAATAAAATTTCATGTGTATATAAAAATATTACTGTTTAAATGTATATTTTATTTTTTTATAAATCTTCATGTACAATAATTACAAAAAATGTATTACTCAATTTTAATAAAATTTCATGTATGTATAAAAATATTATTGTTAAAATATATATTTTATAATTAATAACTTTTCATGTATAATAATTACAGAAAATAAATTATACTTGTTCTCAAATTTAGTGTTTCAGTTAATAATATTTTTATAGAATAGTAGCAATGTACAAATGTAATTTTATGTATATCTTATAATTGAAAAAAAATATATAAATATATCGATTATGAGATTATTTAATAAATGAGTAACAAAAAAAATATGTGAACAAAAACTTTTAATTTTGTATTTATTTGTATGCAGGTGTTAGATATTTGTGTAAAATTTTCTAAGATAGTAGTAATGTACAAATGTGTTTTTTTCTTACAATATTTTTTATGTATGTCTTATAATTAAAAATAAATAAATTCAAATATATATATATATATATATATATATATCGATTTTGAAATCTAGTTCTTTTCTGGTTAATAAAATGAGAAATAAAAAAAATATGAAAAAAAAGTTTAGTCTATAAAAAAATATCTGCGAAAAAATTCATAAGGAAAGTATTCGTCAAAAAATAGGTTAGTTTATCAAAAATATTTGTGAAAAAAAAAACTATAGGTTGGTCTCCAAGACAACAGGATAGTGCATAGTGTCCAACTACACATAGTGCTTACTCGTTCGTGATAAGTATCGGTAAAGGCAGAGACTAGGTCGACGGCTCCGCCGTCGACTACCCGACTGCCCGAAACCCCGGGTGAAAAAAATTATAGGTTGGTTTCTAAGACAACAGGATAGTGCATAGTCTCCAATTACACATAGTGCTTACTGGGTCGTGCTAAGTTTCGGTAAAGGTGGAGGTTAGGTCGACTGCTGCGCCGTCGACTAACATCGACACGGGCGGTGGGTCGACGGCTCCGCCGTCGACCCACCTTATCTCGCCGCGCATGCAAAGGCGAGGCGGCGCCGAGCCTTTGTATGCGCGGCTCGGCGGCTTCGCCGTAGCATGTGCCGCCGCCGTGCCGGCCCATAGAGCCGGCGGCACATGCTGCGGCGGAGCCGCCGAGCCGCGCATACAAAGGCTCGGCGGAGGCCCATTTTGACGCATTTTGAGGGCCAAATGTGATCTTCAACGGTCCTTCAAAACGGTGGTTTTTCAGAAAAAAAGAGTGAAAAAAAAACGTTAGAAGCATGAAAAAATCGAGATAGACAAAATTGGAAGACTGATAAAAAATGAGAAAATAAAGTACACCACTGAATAAAATTTTTAGAAAGATCGTTTGTTGGCAAAGCCGCCCACGCTCGATGAATTTTTTTTCTGTCACGATGGTAAGGTTTTTTGAAAAAAGGTACGATTTAAAAAAACAAGTTTATTGGTTAATACAAAAAAAAATCTCTTTATAATTTAATAATAGCACCTCATGTCTCCTCCTCGCTATCTATGAGAAAAGGCAGTTCTATCCGCGCACCTCTAAGGTTTGATGGACCATCTGGACGATAAGGATCAGCATCATCATCATCATCGCTGTTATCTGATGAGCTGTCTATAGTAGACAACAGGAACCCCAGCGGCTGTACTGTGGAATCGCATGGTCCATGGTCCATCGGTGGTCTCGCCACCGCCCAATGAGATTGGTCGGGTGTCTCATCATCCGGTACCGCAGTCTCCATACTCCATATGCTGGAACTGTCCTCTTGATCCTGCATCCAAGACGTGGAGTCGCAAGGTCCGTTTGACTCTGTATTGAAGTCCATTTCGCTGCTAGTTGTATTACTGTACCAGTTGACTCTGCACTATGTTTTTCATTGACAAGAACTCTGCCTTTTATGTTCTAAGCTCCCCACACTAAAGCCCCCTCCATACCTCCCCACCTCTTCATTTTATTTGTGGAACATCGGTGGCGTTGGGTGGTGGGTACTGTAAAGCCACACCCTAATCCACAAGGTATATTTACCGTTTCTGTTAGCCCACTGGTACTTACACAATATACCATCATCAAATAAAAGATCATACCTTTTTTTTATTTTTATTCAATATTCGTAATATGAGGCAAATCAATACATATAATGTATATAAATATATATAATATTTTGCTGTTTATTTTACAACTCAAAGAAAGATATAATACGTTCCTTCTCTTCAGTCAGCTTGCATCTTTTTTGAGTTGATGTCACTCGTAGGGTGTCGATTCTCTTCTTGCAATCATCCAACTGTCGCTTTCTCCTCGTCTTGGTTTCTTTTACACGCTTCCTTTCATCGTCTAGCTGTTTCAACTTTTGCTCATCGATAACTTGTGCTGCTTGGAGACTATCGTTCAGTGCCAGCTCCTCTACCAGTTGCCGCTCATTATTTGCTATTTCATCCTTGATGCGTTGAACAGTACTCCTCAACGCTTCCGTCTGGTCTTCGATCTCTGTTTTTGGAGGTTTATTTGATTTTTCCAATGTCTGCCGCAATAATGCTCCAAAAGGCTTGGAAGGTGCCTTTTTTATTTTTCTGCTCGTTATCGCAGGCACTGTACTTGTGGATGCTTGCATCGCATCCACGCCAGCTCCTATAGCTACAGGAGTATTCACACTGGTTGCCAGGGCAGGCACTGCACTTGCGGCTGCTTGCGTTGCATCCACGCCAGCTCCTATTGCTGCAGGGGTGTTCACACTGGTGTTGTTTTCAGCTGGTGGGTTCACATGGACGAATTCTTCAAGTTCTTCTTGGACATCTGCAGCCAGCTGCGTAAAAGGCAACCCCTCATTTTCGAACTCCTGCAGAATGGCCTGTAAGTCGTCCCCGACGACTATAATATCTTGATTGTTGGTTGCGGCCATAATGTTGGTGATATAGGTATGATATACAATATTTTTCTGCGGAACGGTACGATTTTCTGAAGAACGTAGAACTGAAAAACCTTACAGAATGAAGCTGTATTTATACCCAAAAATTCACAACATAATTCAGTTGTAAAATCAGAGCGGAGGGGACGAATACTTGGATGGGGAGGATGGGCGAAACAATCACAACCAATAAGCTTTAGATGGGTGGGTTGGGTGAAACTATCGCATCCAATAAGGTTATATTGGTGGGAGCATCCACAATTCTTGTTGGTTTCAGATATCGATATAGTGGTACACAGATCTAAATTAGCATGGTTGGGGTTGGGCGACAAAGTATTTCAGGAGCAGGTGATGACGTGCGAATGTGTTGCCAAAGCATATAACATTTCCACCAATAGGGATTTATGGTCTATACGCCGATTGGCTGGTGGGTTGGTCGTTCTATATTCCCGTTTCAATAGCAGTTGGTGACGTACGAATGCGTTGCCAAAGCATATAACATTTCCACCAATAGGGATTTATGGTCTATACGCCGATTGGCTGGTGGGTTGAACTTTCTATATTCCCGTTTCAATAGCAGTTGATGATGTACGAATGCGTTGCCAAAGCATATAACGTACTTAATGGTCTATACGCCGATTGGCTGGTGGGTTGGTCTTTCTATATTCCTGAAACGACGTACCCTAAGAGAGGATTGAAGCGGAGGAGGGGAAGCGTTAGTCCCCTAATATCGTATAAATACGGTGGCTGAACGAGAATTATTTAGTGAAGTTCGTGATTCAGTTCTTCAGTTATAGCAAGATTACAGCAAGATAATCAAGAGGAAGAACGAGAATGGAAGCCATAGGATTCAACATCTTGGACCTGGAGCACCTGAGTCAAGGTAAACATTATTCTGCCATTGTATACATTGCGTACAAGTAACAAGTCAAAATACAGCAAGTCTGTTTTCGCTAGTATCCACTCATATGTATTTCTACAATGTACTCTTCTTTTCTTTTCAGCACCAGAGGTCATTCCGGGTGACAGCCGATACAGCGGCTTCACAGAGGTGGCGAGGCGGCTGCGGGAGAGAGCATGTCAGGGTGGTGTGGCAGCAGCGACCACAGATCACCGGACATTTGGTCTGCGGCAATGTCCGCTGATCGCGGACCATCTAGTGAAGCCGTCGTCGATGGCGAATCACCTGGTGCGGTGTCGGCGAAGATTGGCACAGGGTCATGCACCATCTGAAGGTACCTATGTAGTTTGTTTATGAGTAATTATTTCCGAGTTTATGAAATGCTACCTTTATTGATGACACTAAAAATTTATCAAAAACAGTTTATCTTTCCATGTTTTTACTTTTTTGCGAAGCAAACGTATTCTATTACAAACTAACCATATACTCATCGATAATTCTTTCTTTTTACAGCTTCTGACAACCGTGGGGGGAAACGAACAGACAAGGATGATGAAGTCGCCACCACCAGTGTAGAGGTGCAGATTGAAGGTATAAAATGTGTTCATTAAATGCGAAAAAATCAAACCACCACCAACTTAGCACCTTTTTTTTGTTTTGTACCAATCCTATGATATTGATACTTTCAACATGCGCCAACATAGCAATTTTTTATTATTTTTTGTTTTGTATTGATCATATGATATTGATACTTTCAACGTGTGTCCCCATCATTCCTGAAAAATCTAAATTTAATGAAACCTCGTAAGATTTAGCAATATATCCTTATACACCTTTCACCTTTTGCATCTTGCAATCTTCGCACGCATTACAAAACAACACTCTTTTTGTTTCAGAAAACTGGGATAGCGATGACTATCCCACCTATAAACCAAACCTAGAAAACAGGGCGGTCCTGCGGATGCCCCCACCGTTCCTGTCCAAGAAGGAGAGACGCAGGTGGAGAGCGAGCGAGGTCGCCCGATTTAATAATCTAATAAATTAATCAATGATTATTAATGTAAATATATATATATGCGACAAAATAAAACTACAGTTAGTCCAAACAACTGTTTTATTTATAAACGAATCTAAAAATCATCCAAACAAAAAAATTAATAAAATAAGTTTACACAGTTATCGAGAAACCATTCAAATATATTATTGAATCATTACAATACATCTTTTACGTCTATCCACGAATTTTTTTCTTTCGGGAAACCTAACCACTTAACGAAGAGCTTGGTTCCTCTTTTCTTCAAGACCCTTTCAATCAGATACTCATCTGGAAACTGCGTCTTTTTTAGCTCAGCTTCGTAGAAACAGCCGCTTATCGGTTGCCCATCCATATCATCTAACATATATGTGACTGGATTTGTAATGTTAACGTTGCGTATTTTAAACAATTCCGTAGAATAGTTGGGGGTGTAACCTTTTTCAAATACACCTTTATATCTGCTTACTCTCACAATGTCCCCAAGTTTAAGCTTACTTCTGCCTGCTACCTTTGGATTGCGATACACATTCAATCGTGTATGAAAATCGACTTCGATGGGGGCCAATCCTGTTGTTCGATGTTTCCTGTTGTTATAGAAGTTAGTGACATTTTGCAGAATTGTAATCCATTTGTAACTACCTCTTGCAGAAAATTCCTTGTACAACAAGTGTTTCAGTGAACGAATAGCTCTTTCGGCAATTGCTGCTTTTTTCGTAGAGAACGTGGAGTAATGGTTAATTCCATACCTTTGCATCAGATCAAAAAATTTGCGATTGTAAAACTCAGATCCGTTATCTGTTTGCAGATTGGTTGGATGATAGCTAGCGTCCTGCAGGATATCATGCATTGCAGCCGTCACGTTTTGCATATCTTTATTCTTAATTGCTCTACACCATAAGAACTTAGAGTAGCAGTCAATGACTACCAATATGTATCTATAGCCATTATTTTCCTTATGAAAAGGTTGCATTTCCGCTAAATCGGCTTGCCATAAGTCAGCAAAACCTTTTATGATAGTTTTTCGACGGCGAAAGTTCTTCCGAACTGCCTTGTGTAATTCTTCTGCTATGCCACGTTTTGTTGCGCTGTTAACTGACATATCTACATGTAGAGGTCTGACTCAGGTGATTGTAGAAAAGAAACTGATCATTAATCATGAAAAATCAACCGATCTATGGTCTGAGTTGATTTAAAGTGTAGCCTGCAAGCCACGCTGGTAAAACAGGGCCACCTTCAGCATCGAATTCCCTGTTGACTCCACTAGCTAATTTCTGGCAAAAATTATATAGAACCTCTAGTTGCTCTAAAATGGATATCAAATTGGTTGTTAATACATCAATCTTTTTCTCAAGGCCATCACTCAATTCTAGCGTTTTGCTATTCACTATACTTTCAAGCATATCAGCGGTACTTTTTAGTTTTTTTTCAACATACTTTATATGAACAGAGTCATTTTCATCTGTAGGATCACCAACATTCTTTAACTGCTTTCCATTGATATCATAATTTCCAGTTTGTGTAAGTTTAAAACCAATACCTGGAATACCACGTACAGTTGTATGCTTAGAACTGCGACGACCAAACTTATCTATCGTATTGTGCATCGCTACGAAAGCGTTATACTATTAGTGGGATCTTTCAACTCGCAAATATATATACCCCAAATTAGCGTATTACGCCCTCTTCACGCAATTCTTCTATTAAAGATAAAATTTCGTTGTCGTGGTTTGTATGACCAGCTGATTTTGAGCTGTATAGCAATTTCAATCGATCAATCAGCTCGTTGATGTCGTTCCAGTACACAAAGTCGCGTTTATTAGTGTTAAATATCTTATACTTAGGTATCTTCATTTGTGTATGTCCCCTACCAACTCTGGCTCTCAAATGCATGGGGGATGATGTAGATAGGATATTAAATAATTTATTGAAATACTCAGATCCGTCGACATTGTAAATATTAAGAGGTGTGTAATCTTTGCGAAGTACATTAGTTAGATTCAATATGGACCTGAATGTGTGTAGAGTTTTTGAGTTGGAGTTTCGTGTATCTCCTACAAACATCATATCTAGTAAGTCTGGGGATAGTTTGAATTTAGTAGTCTTATCACCCGACGATAAATAAACCGCCTTATCATCAAATTCCACTTCATGTACACCCATTAACAGCTTCTGTGATTGTGGGTTGATCCTCACATTATAAACACTTCCATAGGCCGGATGTCCTGCTCTCAAATTATCTATATGACTTTTCAGCACCTCAGCAACTGCCTCTCTGTCCACACTTGAATTAGCTGTAGATACATACTGAGTAACTGAATCTCTTTCCCTCTCATTAATTGATGATGGTGTATCAGGTAACTCCTTTATTGGTGTTATACCGGAAAAAGCAGCGGAAGTCAATTCTTCGAATCTCGCCCCTTTTGGTGTACTAGTAGAGGGAAGGGTTTGATTTGGATATGTAGATTGTGGTCTTTTAGGAGTGCTTGTATGACCAACGTTTTGCATTGGTTGTTTCGATTGTGTATGAACTGATGCATTCGCTATTGTCTTCAGCTGTTTCGTAATAGGTTCATATATCCGTTCCAATGCTGTGTTATCGATGTCGCGACCTTTCTTTACAGCATTAAATTTTTTTTGGACAGACTCTGTTGCTTCCACTAATTCTTTTTTGAGAGCAATCTCAATGCTGCTCTGTTGCTGCTTCATACTTGTTATGGTAATGCTACAGCTGCGATGTACATTGATTGCAGTCTCACATTCAATTGATGATATTCCTAGTCCACCAGTGGATTTATGAAACTATCGAATCCTTTCCTGTACCGACCATCTTTTAGTTCTCTATCTTTATCAATTACTAGAAACCCATATTTCTCCCTCCAGCACATTGCACACATATCTTGGAACTGCTTAAAGGTTACGTCGGGTGCCACATGATCTGAAAAAACATGTGAGAGGTTAGTGTTGTCAACTTTGAACAACACAATCAGATTTGCGTTATCTCTAATCACCCTTTTTGGTATCCAACTGTAGCTTTGCACGCAATAAAAGCAATCCACACCTTTGTGTCGACCCATACTGAAGTATTCTCGGATAACATTTTGATTTTCACATATAACGTCATCGAAAATGAAAACTGAATTTGGTTTGGCTTCTGATGGTGGTAGAATATCAGAGTTATTGGTAAATGCATGATATCCCAATCCATCAATCGACTTCATTACTTTTTCTATGAATGTATACTTGGGTTGATTAAGCGATTTTGAAAATATATAGATATTTTCGAAGAAAAGCCCATCAGGATGCAACAACAAAGATATCAGCACATTGGTTTTTCCGCAGTTTGATGGGCCAACAATAATACAACGAATCGTGGATGGTAGTAGTATACCATGTCGATGATGAGAAGTATTATTTTCCAAATCCGTGACCTTTACATCAATATTGCTAATACTTAATTCCTGATCTTGTTTTGTCACCTTCATCGTGCAACGACTTAACCGTATATAAGCCGCAGTTGTTTATATATGTTTTATTTAAATGCCGATACTTCTTGGGAGAAGGTGTAGCAGCATTTCCAAAACTGGTGGTGGAATTGTTAACAAGTTGATAGATAAGTTGCCATTCGAAGCACATTTACCCTTTTATCAGTTTTGTGGGCCGGGCACGCGCGTGGAGGAAAGGCTAGCTCTTGGCCAAAAAGGAATCAATAAATTAGACGCGGCTTGCTTACAGCACGACCTTGCATACCGCAAATCTGACTTGGCTACAAGACACTCGGCTGACTACCTGCTTCAACAAGAAGCCTGGAAACGAGTCAAATCAGCTGATGCAAACTTCGGAGAAAAAGCAGCTGCCTGGTTAGTTACAAATATTATGAAAGTAAAACGTCACACTGGAATGGGTCTTGCATCACGACGTGGGCGCAGTAGGAAAAAATGCATGCGTAAAAAATTGTGGAATGCATTACGTGTAAAACATCATGCGGGAATGGGTTATGGATCACGACGTAGAAGGAATAAGAAAAAATGTGTGCGTAGGAAAATGAGGAAGGCTACAAAGAAGGTGCATTTTGGTTCAGGGATACTAAACAGAGTTCGCAAAAATATGAAGAGATTTTCGAACCATAAGCAAGATAATAACGTGCTACGAAAAGCAACTTCTGCAGCATTATTAGCCGCCCGGAAGCATATCAAGTCTCTGGGAGGGAAACGACGTATTCGCCTTCCGCGAGTTATACCTATTCCAAAAGTAGGTGGAATTCTACCCTTGATACCAATTTTTGCAGGTCTCTCAGCATTAGGCAGTCTCGCTGGGGGTATTGCAAATATTGTTAGGACCTCTAAAGCAATAAATTCAGCACGAGAAAAAAATTCTACATCTATCTCCGGTATGAATAAAATTGGCAGTGGTTTATATTTGAAACCATACCGCAAAGGATTGGGTTTGTTT
The DNA here is from genome assembly GCA_951848785.1 of Callosobruchus maculatus. Lineage (NCBI taxonomy): Eukaryota > Metazoa > Arthropoda > Insecta > Coleoptera > Chrysomelidae > Callosobruchus > Callosobruchus maculatus. The sequence goes on along the minus strand of CATOUR010000064.1, from coordinate 165,927 downwards.
ATCAAAGCTCGGACTTCAAAAAACTTTTAAAAACCCTACCCCAACGACCGCTGACAGACAACGACCTTGTTTATTATGCCAAACAGCTAAAAATACCGTATTTCAGAGGAGTTTTTATGCGTGATGATCTACCTAAACAAGGTCCATTCTGGAATGAGTCAGCCATTATCAACTTAGATAGCAAGAGTGGGGGTGGGTCACATTGGGTATCATATATAAAACGGGGAATGGTGGTGTTGTATTATGATAGTTTCGGCAACCTACCACCAACGAACGAGCTAGTGAAGTATTTATTCGATCAATCAAGGAAAATTAAGATCTTGTATAATCTCAGACGACAGCAGAACTTCAATACTTTTTGGTGTGGACATTTGTGTCTACGATTCCTTTCCGAGGAAAAGCAGAAAGCTAATAAAAATGGATCGTGAAACAATTAGAAAAATGAGTTATTCCCTGAAAGCATTCTCAAAGGAAAGAAGTCTGTTGAACATGACAGAAGAGGAACTTGCTCACATACCAAAAGAAGTACTCATAGCATGCGCACCTAATGAAATAGCACATGTATGGTACAAACTACCATTACACTTGAAGGAAGACCCGGACATGCAGCGATTCCAATTCTGCTGGGAGCATTATGATACACATCAGAGTGGCGATCAAGCAGATGGGCCGCCGCCAAGAAAAATATTTTGTTGTTATTGTAATTTACATGATATTACTTTAAAGAATAATAATCAAAAAAACAATTGCTGTTTTCAATAAATGTTGCTGTTTGGATATATAAAGTGTTACCTTTTTTTGCACCCCATCAGTCATGTCTTACACACTTACGTTGACGGGTTATGACAGCGAGTTGTCGGCTAATTTCTATCCACCAATTGAGCTAGATACTAGCGCCCAGTATGGTTTGGGTCTAATAGGTTTTTACTCCTACAACTCAATATTCAACGTACACGAAGAAAATAATCTAATCGCTTTGAGGTATCCAACAGATAACACCAAATTCAAAATTATATATATTCCGCCAGGTACCTACGAAATCGATGAACTAAATAAATATTTACAAAGGACAATAAAGCCCATCAGTATACACCCACCTAAGCCCACAACTGATGAGTTGTTCTCTCTCAAAGCTAACAACAATACATTAAAGTGTGAGCTATACTCAGCGTATGATGTTGACTTATCTTTTCCTAACTCAATCGCATCTTTGATTGGGTTTGAACCGAAGATTTTTGGACATGACGAAATACATGTCTCAACTTTACCGGTTAATATAACTACAGTTAGATTGATAAGAATCGACTGTGGACTGATATCTGGCGCGTACCACAATGGAAATGAAATGCACACTCTTTACGAGTTTGACATAGACGTCGAGCCAGGATTCAAACTAACAAAGGAGCCACAGAATGTAATATATATGAGCGTAAAGCCAAGCGGACGTCAGTTTATCGACAACATCACACTTAAAATTTTGGATGACGATGGGAATCTAATCAACTTCCGTGGTGAAAAAGTAATCGTTAAATTGGAATTGCGACGTTTAACTTAAAACAAGCTTCATAATTCAGCAAGATGGGTTTTTTGTACAACGTAGGTTCATACCAATTGAAAAATGTCAAGAAAGTTCACACAAGTAGACATAAAATACGACGAAATCAGAGAATTGACGTTATTCGTCGTTCGTCTGCCGCCAAGGATACAGCATCGAAAATTTCTCTACTGAATCGTAAGTTCCTCGAATCTATAGGACTGCAACTTACCAAAAAAAATGGTTCTGCACGTATCAAGTGAGACGTTGGATGTTTTTGAGGAACCTATCATGGACCGTTCCTTAGCCAGCCTTCATGAATACACATACAAGCCGTACGGTTCGCCGTATTTCAAGAACTCCGATATTGTTCATATACCGATAAATTTCCAAGATCTCATTTTAAATATTGCTGACAGTTACATTTACATTGAAGGAACGTTTACCCCAGCAGATGCAACGAAGACGTGCTACCTATCTAATAATGCTCTATCCTTTTTATTTGATGAAATTTCTCTGCATATGGGTGGTGAAAAAGTTGTTGTTGTGCGGAATCCTGGAATAACTTCAACAATGAAAACAATGATTTCACATGGTAAAAGTGCAGCCCATACACTTTTATGTACCGGATGGGGCCTGAATGCTGATAATTTAGCGATATGGGATTTAAACAGCAAAGTATTCAGTGGTAGGATACCTCTAAAGCATATAATGGGATTCGCAGAGGACTACAAAAAAGGAATTCTGAATATAAAACAAGAGCTCGTCTTGGTAATTGCAAGATCTTTCAAAAACTGCTTTGTTGGTGAATGTGACGCTCAGTTAACAATATCGAAGATTGAATGGAAGGTTCAACATATTGTTCCTGAAGATCGATACAAGGTAAAACTTCTACAGCGATTGAATAAAAACAGTCTCAATTCAAGGATTAAGGTAGCATTTCGCTCTTGGGATTTGTATGAACTGCCATCACTTCGCTCAACATCATCAGACGTCTGGGCAATTCGAACAACCAACAAACTGGAGAGGCCTTTGTTTGTTATCGTTGGATTTCAAGACTCAAAATTAGCAGAAAATCCTAAAGAGGATATCACTAAGTTCATTCATGCCAACATAAATTCAATTCGATTAAAGTTGAATAATCAGGTATATCCGTATGAACGATGGAACCTAGATTTCAACAGAAAGCTAAATACTGCAGCTTACTATGCATTTGAGAGCTTCCAAAGAACATTTTATAACAAGGACATTCCAGAACCAATTCTTAACATAAAGGAGTTTAGTGACAATCCTCTATTTGTGATTGACTGCAGTCATCAACCTGATAACCTTCAGCTCTCAACTGTGGATATATCATTGGAATTTGAAACCAGATCTTCTTTCCCAGCGAATACGAAGGTGTATGCATTGATAATTCATGATTCGTGCATTAGTTACAACGCCTTTGATGGATCTATTCAAAATGGACTTATTCATTCCTACTAAGTGTCTCTGATTTTTTATTATATCTAACTCGCAGAAATAAAACAGCTTTTTAGTACATTTAGTTTTTTATTTATACATATAAAACGACACACGGTGTATACAGTTATCATTCCTTATCTAGAAGGCGATATTTGATAATAATATCTTGAGGTAAGTATTTAACTATTTCGTACAAAAATGGTTTGAGTTGATTATTAATCATTCCATCACATAGTTGGTCGACGGTACATTCTTCACGTAAATACTGTCTGCATAACTTTTCCCCTGCTTCATATTTCCTTATTAGTATCCTCTTTCGTTCGACCTCTTCATCATCCCAGCAGATACTTAAGTCATACGCTGTGGAATGTTCCTCATCGAAAATCAAATCCACCAACTGGCATGCAATTCTCTGGATGGCACTACGTAGATCTTTTGCTTCAGGCCACCCCATTGCCGAATACTGCATCCACATTATATAATGGGAATGGAGAGTTAGTCTGCTTCTGAAACAAACGGAACGTCTAATATCAGCTACAAACAAATGTTTTTTTTTATCTCGAATTTACCTTCCATATATCGGGGTCCAATACATGGGAGTAACCATTATATTATTTATACCCAACACAATCTGTACTACCTCATCACCAAATATATTATTGTTGAATATAATCAAATTTCATCAAACATTTGGAGCGAGTGCCTGGTGTTTTAGGTGAACTTTGACCTATATATGATAGTGAATATTTATTTTGTGATTCATTTATCTCTTTGATCACCGCTTCAGACATATGTTCCGTTACTCTTTTCGGTAACCATACTTTGAACTCATCAGCATTATCTTCTAATAGTGTTGCTACTAGACATTCACCAAATTTTGATTTGACTGGTGACAGATTCTTAATTGTATGGGCTTTGTTTACAGTTAATGAAGATAAAGTTCTGAACGGTATTTTGTTATTTAGTTCACAGTTGATTTTATTGTTAATTTCATGCAATTCAGAGGTAGTGACAGACATTGTTTAAAGAAAAACAAATAATGTTACTGTTGGATAAATAATATAAAAGGGTGCTCACCAATTTATATCTGTACACAATATACTTCGGGAATATACTCCGATCGTCTCTCGACTTTTACTGATCACTAGCACCGTTAGTACACTATTTATACAGATACCATCAAGGTGAAGATACGTCACCGTGCATTCTTCTCAAAACCGCAAAGAAATATCAGTCTCAATAATCACATTCAAGGACGTTCAAAATAAGCAGCTATACAATAACACAAAAAAAAACCTCAAGGTTACGCAAATAACCAATACAAACACTAATGACAAATATTTCAAAATCAGTGTCTATAAGCACAATGTGAACTGGAACTCTCAAGGTTACCCAACACCCCATTTAAAAAGCCCCATTAAGATACGATCACTTTTGGAAAGACAACGTTACAAAATGACCTTCAGGGAGGATCAGAACCGGCACCTATAAGAAAAACCCACGTCAATACACCTCATGAAATACGGAAACCAAGGTCATCCCCACCCCATTTGAATGACCTTCAGGGAGGATCAGAACCGGCATATCCATACTACTAATATGTAATAATATATGGGGTGTTCCATTCAAAAAAACATAACTTTGATACATTTCTTGTGTTTGGGACACCCTGTATAACATGAAAATATTTTTAAACTGTAGCCTTTATGGGTCTCTATCCATCTCAAATTATTATTTTCATTTTTATCAAATACTTTAGCCATAATTCTCCGTGTCGAATAACGTGAATAACCCTGTATATACGTTTTATAAAGAAACTATTTTTGTTTTTTTTTCGCAATAATTTAAAAGTTATATAAAAAAATGCAAAAATTGGATTTTTGAATCCAATACCGAAGACACAGCGAAGCTCCCGAACCTGTGTGACATCAAATTTTATTCTTTTCACCTACGACATCCTACTCCGATAGTTGTAGATTCTAGATTTTAGATTCCCCCAGCTAATCGTGAAAATAATTACTTGTAGCTAGTTTATATGTACATATGTGTATGTTGCAACACAGACGATGATTGCAGTTTGCAGCTCGAGACGAAATCTACGATCGAAATAAACATTATTTTGAATGTTTGAAATTAGATTACAAATTCCAGTAATAAAGTCCTTAATCAAATATGTTTTGTTGAAGCAACCTTTTCGGCAACTCCGTAACGGCGCAATGTCTTAGACTTCCGACCTGACAATGTCCGTGTTCGAACGGGGTGTTGGTTCGAAGCCCAGGCCTTGCTAATATTTTTTTTTTGTACCAAAACATGTATTGAAATGCTTTTTCTACATTTTTTCTACGATCGATATAAATATGTTTTCGACTGAAAAGACAATATTGAGCATGTTAAAGTATAGAGAGAGAGTGTCATCTAAAAACCTGATTTTTGCAATGTTAGCAACTGAAATATCAGAACAATTTTCACAGGAACAAAAATCGTCAGAAAAAAGTATTTTCGAAAATTTACATTTAAAAATACTCCATTCAGATGAATGGAAACGGGTACATGCATGTAACAAAATAGAACCAATTAAGTTTTCATATAAATTCAGATCTAGAAATAATTAGATTTCTTTGTTTCTTTTTAAATTTGATATATTTTGCCCACCCCCTACACCCGCAAAAACCAATCGAATTCAAAGATTTTTGAACGTTTTGATTAATATTGAGGTGCGATGGTAGGAAAAACTGTATTTGCCTTGTGCAGAAAGTCATGTGCAGTTCTTTGATATTTACTAGACTCGACCATAGGATGAGCAGTTCATTTTTCAAGAATTCTCGTTCTCGCACAAGCATATGTAGAATCTACTAGATTTTTTAGATTTTCTTCAATAAGGTTCGTTGTGAGAGCATCTTATCATAAGACGAAAATAATGGGGCGAATGTGTTAACTAGGCGGAAGTACCTAAATGTAAGAAGTACATGATTGACATAAAAAAACACCGCATAAGGATTCATCCCATTTGAATGGAAAAAATGCTATCTAAACATTTTTCTTCACGATTGAAATTATAGTCTTGTAAAATGACACATCTGACCTCACAGTTCTGGAATAGATAAATAAAAGTATATATTTCGTATTATCCAAAACGTTCCAGTTGTACGACATCGGATTTTAATGACAACGAAATTGATAAATTCACATTTTTTTAAATATTGCTCACAGGAATATTTGTTCAGCTTCAAAACACAAGTATTTTTTGATATCTAAATTCGTTAACTACATACAGCCGATAGTCTACGAGCGGATGCATCTATGACATGTCATGCTTTTTAAGACGCTTGAAGAATTCTTTAATTATTGAATTAATGAAAATGACACAAAACATAAAGAAACAACTCAGTATTCACGTGATTGTATTGGTATGAAATCGTTAAGAAACTTATTCGAAAAAATATTTTAATAATAGTTATTTTTCCTAGAATACCTAATTCTAACTGTTCCATAATAATCCAACTATAGTCTTACGTTCGAAAATAAAACGTAGAAAACTCAACCTTATAGGGAGATACTTACTTTCAACGCTCTAAGTTCATTTTTGTTGTAGATATGGTGGACATAATTACCAAAATCTGCTTGAAAATAAACAGTAAATATTTCACACTATAGCATGAAGTAATGTTTTACTATAGAGAATACAAAAAATAAGGAACACGTACGATTATATTTAAAAAAATTAAAGTACCAATGCGCAACGTTAAAATAATAAATAATACGTGGAAGCGAGTTTACCTCTGTTTTTCGATTAGATGAATGGTCCAAATTATTTATTAATCAATGAGGCGACTTGAAAATTGGAACATTATAGCAAATAAGTCAGCTCTTAGCAAATTTGATCTATCCCATCAATGAATTCAGATATACAAATATAATGTAATATGCAGTTTTTTTGTTGAAACTTTGAACTGGAATATGTCGTTAAGATTTTTTTATAAAAGTATTGTAACAAAAAATGTAAATAAAATGCACATTTTTAGCGAACCGAAGTCAGATTTTCATCCACTGCAGGATGTTAGCGAGGTTTTATATTTTTTAAAACGAATCTGCCATTTTGTGCACATAATTCGGTAAATATCGTCAAAATCCTTAAATAAGCAATCACGGAACACACGAACTTTTCTAATCATATTTTGTTACCTAGAAATACAGTAAATTCTTTCAACATTTATGATAAGGGTAAACAATAAGCTCTTTAAAAATACCTTTGCTCAACTTTCTGAGGCTCTATAAATGTACATTCACGATGAGGCTAGGTAAATCAATTTTCCAATATCTTATTTATGCATATACATTTTTGGGCAGATTTGCTCAGACAACCCAGCCAGAATGTACGGGGTAGCCGATATATAATAGTCAAAAATTTGGTTGTAGGTAAAGAACATCGTTACAAATAATTTACAACAGATATTTTTATCTTTTTGGCCCGTGAAAATCAAAACCTATGTTAGAAATTCGCTGCTTTCAATATACAGGGTGTTAATTAAGTATGTTAACAAACTTTAACCACGAATAATACTCCGAAAAATAGAAAGAAAATGTCATATGCATGGGGCACCCTGAAGACGGTTTTCCCTCGATATTCTCGAAACCATTCATAACAAAATTGCGAAATTAGGTACGATGGGTAAACTTTTGACGCAGAATCTGATTCTGATTTTAGAATTTCATAATTTTAATCAGAGGCGTATCATACGGGAGGAGTTAAGGGTAAAAATAACCCCATTTTCTAAATGGTAACTTTTTGACACTTTGATTTTAGAATATGGTATTTCAGAGGTTTCTACGTAAAAATGGTCTCTTGGTACATCTCGATAGGGCTAACCGTTTTCGAGAAAAATGCAAATTAATGAATCAATGCAGGCTATTGTAAATAAATAAATGTTCATCTATTTAGTAAGTGTGTTGTGAAAAACAATTGCAATAATTGATAAACAACTTGAGAACTATCAGTTTATTAGTTTTGAATGAAAATTATCCTAACCGTTGGATAGGTAGGGGTTGTCCACAGTTTTGGCCTCCCCGATCGCCAGATACCAATCCTTTGGATTAATTCTTATGGGGATACTTAAGTCTTAGTGTACAAAACTCCTGTTCAAAATGAAGAAGACCTCAGAAATATAATAGTTGATTCATGCTTGATAATCAAAAACACACCACATATTTTTGAAGGAGTCCGTCATTCAATGATAAGGCGACTGAACCGTTGTATTGAAGCTGGTGGCGGTCACTTCCAACACTTACTTTAAGAAAACATTCTCTATTTGTCTTAGTATTTTATTTCTTATTTGTTCAAACTCTTATTAAATAATGTTACTTTAAAAATAATACCTAAATATTTTGTAATAGCTCTAAATTGAATAAACTGACAGTTCTCAAGTTCTTTATCAATTATTGCAATTGTTTTTCACACCACACTTACTAAATAGATGAACATTTATTTATTTACAATAAAGCCTGCATCGATTCAATAATTTGCATTTTTCTCGAAAACGGTTAGCCCTATCGAAATGTACCAAGAGACCATTTTTACGTAGAAATCTCTGAAATACCATATTCTAAAATCAAAATGTCAAAAAAATTACCATTTAGAAAATGGGGTATTTTCTGAATTCAGAATCAGATTCAGCGTTAAAAGTCTACCCATCTTACCTAATTTCCTAATTTTGTTATGAATGGTTTCGAGAATATCGAGGGAAAACCGTCTTCGGGGTGCCCCATGCAAAGGAGCGTAGCTCCCTTAGGAAGCATTTCCGGACCCATGTTCATATGACATTTTCTTTCTATTTTTCGGAGTACTATTCATGTTTAAAGTTTGTTAACATACTTAATTAACACCCTGTATATAAGGTTAAGTAATCACAAAAAAACGTTTACAGATTGATTCCTACGTCACTAAATGTATTTGTATACCAAATTTATTAACGTGAAATAGCGCAATTGTTTTCAGATGTGAATGGAAATGAGAATTTTCAAAAATCGTTAACTCAAAAACATTTGATTTTTGCTCAAATTAAATGAATTGGAACGGCGTCTACCTGGAAACAAATGTTGCACAATTTAATACCTGTATAATATTGACTATTTTTATTTCTGCTGGAATTAACGCATTAGCTCAAGCAATGTTTTGCCACAACATACCTTATGTTATGATAGTTATATCAAACAAGAGCTTAAAGAACACAAATCTATTCATAAATGTACAATACTCAAACTGTTGTTCAGCTTAAAAAAATACTAGGTAGGTACCTACTTGTTTTCTAAAAAAGCACATACCGTCGGCATACATTTTTTGTGTTCCAACATTAACCCATATCAGAGCTGCCTACCAAAAACCAACCTAAAACTCGGACAATGAGACTAAGAATGCAGAAATTCAAAATATTCAGGACATTGATCATAACTAAATGCACATGACATGTACATTGTATGTATTACAAGAAATTCAAATTATGTGTGCTTCAAATACGAAACGTATACATTTTGTTAATAATGCAAAAACCAACTACTGTGTAATGAATATTAAGTAAAGAATTATTTTTGATGATATTGTGCGAAGATATTATTTATAATTTATAATGCTCATATTTATACCGTGCCGCGCTGTACAACAAAAACGAATTCCTGTCAAGACTTGTGTAAAAATGTGTACTTTCTTAGTACCTACCTATTCCTATACAATAATTATAATACCAGTGGCAAAGAGTAGGTTAGTTACCTACTCTTTGCCAGTGGTATGTAGGTACACCCGACGTATTTGGTAGCTAACATCCAGAAAAATATGTTCATTATACCGACAAAAAAAAAATAATACCTACCATATCTAAGAATGTATAGACATAATCCAATTTTTTATGTCTATCAATCCGTCATTATAGAAAATAGTTAACGCACAACTGGGAGGATATGGGTTTATTACTACAAGATAACCAGAAATTATGAATCGTACAGTATACAGGCAAAATTAACCCTCCGTTGGATAAATGTTTTAAACGTACACGGTTACTTAATGGCGTCACAAAATAAAAAAAAATGATATGTAATTTTCACACCTTCTTTCTCAGCATGAAAAAAGTTTAGTAGTCAATAAATATAATATTATAAGTAAAAATCCACGCAAATTTGACCATAATAGTAATAAGAGTGACCAATTCGCCATACCTAGATAACCAATGAAGGGTTAAAGATCTGTTTGATATATTCAGATACATGCACATACCTATTAGGTAAGCTGTAGTACCACCAATCACTAAATAGGGCAGAAATAACACTAGTAAAAATAGTGTACCAAGTCACTTCGTCAATCAGTAGGCAATAACGCTTTGTTATGAATATTAAAAATTAAAATATTACCCAGTTCCCGAGTTGCGAGTTGTCGTCGTCTCGTCGGCGTCGGTCGTCATATCTTCGTGAGGTCTTTTCGGGTTTCGTTGCCGTGTTGCCAGGTTTAGTTGCTTAGATCTAGCGATTTTAGTTATTTGAGATAGAGAACATAAAAATCACATTCACATGGTGTTTTTTCACAGTGGTATTTTTACGTTACAGATTTTATAATTTTTAATTTTTTGATCTTTAATGTCATCATTGAAATCTTTGAGAGGTTTTATAGTGTCAACTCGCAGCGCTTTGTATATTTGAATAACAAAGATTCATTCTCGCGTAAATATTGAGACTACGAGAATTAAAAATGTATTCTGATGTTACTTCTATTTTATATTTTTCTTGTTTACTAAATTTCCGATTGTTCTATAATAATTAAGTGTATTACAGTTTCAATTTACAGTTTTACTGATCCAAAAGTAATATTTTTTATGCAATTTTTTTTTATCTACAAATGACAACATTTTTGGTTGTTACAAAAAAGGAGGAACTGGAAACTTCAAATGAATTTTCACCATACAACCAAGTATCCAAAGAAGGAACCTATTTTAAAAGCTCTTATTTAACTGGCAATGTATGTACACATGTATGTATGTATGATGCTTGTTCGGGTGGAACCTTACTACTACATTTTGAAGCAGATTACCTTCAACCGGTTGAGTAAAAATTTAGTACACACCATTAGTTTAGATGAAAATAGTATAATGTAAAATAATGCGACGTCATTCTAAATCCAATATGGCGGACCATCCAAGATGGCGGAATAGTTATTTTTAACGAATTTCTACAATATAGGTATCAAATGAAAGGGCTTGTTGAGAGTAACTCAGAAAATAATGCGACGTCATTATAGATCTAATATGGCGAACATCCAAGATGACGCAATAGTAGTTTTTTATACATTTCTACAATATGAGCATCAAATGAAACTGCTTATTGTTGAGAGTACTCCGAAATATAACGTGACGTCATTCTAAATTCAATATGGTGGACCATAAAGAATGGCGGAATAGTTATTTTTATGCACTTCTGCAATATGGGTATCAAATGGGGATTTCCCAGATTAATTATAAATATAAAAATATTCTGACATAACTCTCAATCCAATATGGCGAACTTTAGAAGTTTCGCTGAGAATAAAAATGCATGTCAATAACTAAAAAATAGAAAATAAATTAAAAGCACAAAAACCTTTATTTAAAAAAGCTTTTATTTAAATGCTCTAAAAAGAAGAAAATAGAATTTTCCTTAAATTTTAACTATCACATTATAGCCTCAATATATACTATTTATACGATCATAAAAGCTTGTCGCGCGATTTACTTGTGTAAATAAATCAGTACCTATTTAATTGAGTAACTTAACCTGCTAAGTCTAATTTTTTTATATTTCAATTTAATTAAATCCTTAGAGGTACTTAGGTTTGTTTGAAAAAGGTTTTTTTGCTTTTAACTTTTTACCACAACGTTAAGCAAATTAATTTTTACAGACATGTATGCATGAATGTATACCAATTTATGTAATTTTAGGTACCTAAGCAATGGGAGCCTAATGTTATTTTTTAGTTGATTTTTGGATGCTATTACTTTAAATAAAAATCAAGTAATAATATAGATATGTTACTAGGCACTTACAATATGTTATATCGATATTTGCACCCCCCGGCAACAGTTTATTCCGAGAGGCAACCAACAAAGTGTGCTCTTAGATTCTGACCTGGCAACACTGCGCCAAGCAGAGGTTAGCCAACAAAAAAAGCGTCTAGAAACACGACACTCACGACAGCAAAAAACGTTTCGCGACGCGATAGAACATGACCAAGCAACGGATAATAAATAATATTCTACTATACCTACAAACATAGTATGGCGTAATTTTAGTATTTGCAAATTTTTGTTTTTAAATTAAATAACAAACTGTTCTCCAGTAATGCTTGCTATATATTATCGTAAACCTATATTCGGAATTTAATTATTTTCAATTCAACGTAGGTATTATTTTAACCGGCGTGATTAAAACATATCCGTTGGATCATGCTTTTCGGTATAAACAGGGTGATCCAAACGTGGTGACCTGTTGAAGAATGTTATTTAATAAATTACAATTTCCTCGGTATTTTGTAATACCTATCCTCAGATTCTGCAAGCTAATTTGCACATACAAATATTTTGGATATCTTTCCACAATTGTTTAGATCTCTTTTGCAATTTGCTTGCACAAGTGTGTGGAATTAGAAATTATGTTGATATTGTGACAGGTTGCCAAGTGATTATGTTTACATTTATAGTATATTACTACGATATATTTTTATGGACCAATAAAAAAAGCGGTTACTGAAATTACGCGACTAGGAAGACGACAATAGACAGACAGAGCGACAGACACAAAGACAGACCGACGACGGAAATGAGTAACGTAGATTTTCGTTATGTAGATCTCATAAAACGCCCAAAACGCGTATTATCCCAAAATCGAAAATTTTCGCGGTCAGAATACTTCCCTATCTCCTCGCGGTGTGGAAAGGCAACGTTTCGATGGACCTAAAAAACTGTATTATGCTGCTAGGTCTTTCTATCACCGGTCAGCGGACAGTCTATTATGAATACAACCAATTTTTCAGATTTACAACCCGCCACCCCCTCAACCACCCCATCAATCTCACCCTCACCCAAAAACAGTAGAAAATAATCGGAAACCCCTAATTTTAATTATTGCTGCGCCGCCACTGGCACGATTTCTAAAAACGACACGCATTTTCCATCCTTGCCACATTAGTACTACTGTGCCAAAATTTCATGAAAATAAATTTCAGCTTACACAATACAAAAAGTTTGAAAGCAATACGCGTATGTATGTATACATTAGAATATTTATTCTAAGTCCCCTGATTTCTGTAATAGGCAAGGCTATGTTCCGATGGACTTAAAAACGTATATTATACCGCTAAGTCCTTCTTCTGCAGGTCAATGGAGAGGCCATTATGGATAGAAAAACTTTTTCAGTTTTCCAACCCCCACCCCCCCACCAACCACCCCAAATTCACCCCTACCAAAAAAAAAATAGAAAATGATCAGGAACCCCTAAAAAGCCTAAAAACAAAGTTTGAGGGATTTTTATTTTTTTTGTTTTACTTTTTTTTTATTTTATTATTGCTGCGCCGCCACTGACATGATTTTTCCATACGGGTTTTCCATCCTCGCCGCGGTAGTAATACTGTGACAAAGTTTCATTAAAATTCATTCCATAACTTTTACGTTACTCAATACAGAACGATTTAAAGCAATATTCCTATGTATTTATCAGAAGATTCTAAGTCCCTTGGTTTCTGGAATAGGCAAGGCAATGTTCGGATGAGCCTAAAAAAGGGTATTATGCCGCTAGGTCGTTCTTTTACAGGTCAATGGACAGCCTATTATGAGTACAACACATTTTTGAGATTTACAACCCCCCACCCCCCAACCACCCCAATTTCACCCCCGCCCAAAAAAAAGTAGAAAATGATCAGGAACCCCTAAAACACCTAAAAACGAAGTTTGAGGAATATTTAATTTTTTTTTGTTTTTTGCTAATTACTCCGCCGCCCCTGCACCGATTTTCAAAATTATAAGAACATTACCTACTACGAACCCCCAGCATATCGCTGCCCAAATTTCATCACAATCCATGCAGCGGTTACTGAGATTACGAGGACAGAAAAACGCGTACAGACAGACCGACAGACAGACAGACAGACAGACAGACAGACCGACAGACAGACAGACCGACAGACAGACCGACGGAAATGAGTGACGTGGTTTTTCGTTATGTAGACATCATGACACGCCCAAAAAGTGTATTATCTCAAAATCGAAAATTTTCGCGATCACAATACTCCCCTCACCTATCGGTGTGGGAAGTAAAAAACGCAGAAAACGATCAGGAAATTCTAAAACACTTAAAAACGAAGTTTGAGCTGTTTCTATATTTTTACTTTTTTTTATTATTTCTGCGCCGCTGCTGGCACGATTTATAAAAACCATCCGCATTTTCCATCCTCGACACGGTAGTAATACTGTGTCAAAATTTCATTGAAATCAATTGAACAGTTTCTTCGTTACATAATATAGAACGATCTAAAGCAATACTCGTATGTATACATCGGAAAAAATTCTAAGTCCTTTAGTTTCTGTAATAGGCATAAGGCAATGCTCGGATAGACCTAAAAAAGTTATTTATGTCGTTAGGTCTTCCTTCACAGGTCAGTGGGTAATCTATTATGAATACAACAAATTTTTCAATTTTACAACCCCCCAACCCCCAACCACCCCAATTTCCAACCCCACCCAAAAAAAGTAGAAAATGATCAGGAACACCTAAAACGCCTAAAAACGAAGTTTGGGGAATATTTGAAATTTTTCGTTTTTTGCTAATTACTCCGCCGCCAATGCACCGATTTTCAAAATTATAGCAACATTACCTACTACGACCCCACAGCATATCGCTGCCCAAATTTCATCACAATCCATGCGGCGGTTACTGAGATCACGAGGACAGAAAAACGCGTACAGACAGACCGACAGACAGACAGACCGACAGACAGACAGACCGACGGAAATGAGTGACGTGGATTTTCGTTATGTAGGCATCATGAAACGCCCAAAAAGTGTATTATCTCAAAATCGAAAATTTTCGCGATTACAATACTCCCCTCACCTATCGGTGTGGGAAGTAAAAGGAGTTTGAGGAATATTTAATTTTTGTTTGTTTTTTGCTAATTATTCCGCCGCCCACGCAGTGATTTTCAAAATTTCCATGGAGCAGTTTCTGAGATTATGAGGCTAGAGAAACACCAACTCACCGACGGACAGATAGACCTTCAGGTCGACGGAAATGAGTGACATGGATTTTCGATTTTCGTTATGTAGACATCATGAAAGGCCCAAAAAGTGTATCTCAAAATCGATAATTTTCCCGATAACAATATCCCCCTCACCTATCGGAGTGGGAAGTAAAAGGTATCCTAAAGAAGTAATGCTTCAATTATGTTCAGCAGTTTATTTTGTGGTGTAGATTCGGATTTTCTGGAACTTGTGAACGTTATATCCGAACACCAAGTCGAAAAAAAAGTTTTATCATTACTTCTGAACTATGCATGTCCAGAATCAATTAAAATTCCCGGCAGAAATTTCATAAAACTTCCTGGACCATCGGCATGGCGCGATGAAAGGGAAATAGAATTTTCTGCATCATAAAGTTTGACGCACCGGCTAGCACATATTTCCACACTTCACTGGATCGAAGCCTGACTGTTCGGGCCGAGCGACCGCTACACTGGAAAGCAGATGCGGATTATATCCCACTTAATTATAATTACAATATTACAATATCAGTGTGCAAAACTTGAACATGATAGTAAAGCTCTTCAACAATATTTACGACACTGGACATCTACCTGAGGATTGGCTCCGCGGCATGTTTATCGTAATGCCCAAATCAAATAATGCACCTTTATGTAAAGATTATCGTTTCATTAGTTTAATGAGCCACTTCCAAAAGATTTTTCCTCGAATGTCACATATAAGACTACACAAAAAACGTAAGGAGGTAAGTGGAAGCAGTCAGTTTGGATTCAAGCCATATTCAGTCTTCAAACATTAGTGCAGAACTGCCAAGATCAAAGAAAAGACGTCTTCATGTGTTTCATCGATTATAAGAAAGTGTTTGATAATGTTAAACACGACCTTCTCATGTCATATCTTGGCGATATGGGACTTGATGGCAAGGATATAAGGCTGATCAGTAATCTGTCCTGGAATCAAAAAGCAAGTATTCGAGTCCATAATGCAGGATCAACAGATGATGTTGAAATACAAAAGGGAGTTAGAGGAGAGTGTATTTTGTCGCCTATGCTATTAAACCTATACATGGAGAGAGCATTTGCTGAGGCAAGCTTGGATAGGACTATTGGCATTAAAATAAAGGGATTTTCAATCAACAATATGCGATATGCAGATGACACTGTCATACTAGCAGACTAGGGTTGGGTGTCTCTCTTTAACTGATGACTGCCCGTATGACCCTTCTCTGTTAGTTGCATTGAAGATTTCGAACCCCAGATACAAATTTGTCAATCGCCAATATCACTGTGTTTGTGTTGTCAAAGCCAAAATGGTGATTTTTATTTCTGACATTCTGTACTAGAGCCGTGGGGGCAGAAAGGCTATTACTTCTACATTCATCTCTATTATAACGTCTGTTACAATCCTAACAAGGAATTCTGTATATAAAGTTGGACATTTCAAATCGAAAGACTTTTTTTCCTTTTTGTGAACAGACAAACCTTCTTGCTATTATGTTTTCATTGTTAAAGTAAATCTTTAGACAATCAGAGCTAAAATTTTTTCCGATAAATAATGAACATAAGGGACTTTGAAGCATCTGATACCAGTACTTTATAGCTTCTTCGAATTATTGTCAGTTAGGATCTGATTGAGGATCTTATTGACAAATGACAAAGAAAAATTGTTTTTGAAAAGTAAAGACCTAATTTTTTGACAACACTTGGACGAAATTGGGCATCTGAAATGATCAGTGTTCTGTGCTTAAGATTCTTGGTACTGTTAACCTTTTGTGGTATAACGAAAACCATAATCTTCCAGAAAATGGTTTCTGGTAACAGTCTACTTTCAGGTGATTCTATTTTGACCGTCACACGTAGAAACATAAGAAGATTTTGTTTTAATTTTATCTGTGTCTGTTGAGTAGTGGTGTAAACTTTAGATACTTTGAAGGACTTGTGATGAATCTTTACTTTCCACTTCAGGACTCGTTACTTGGACTTCTTTGCTCATTATTTTAGTTACGTATGTTCAAGTGTTTACTATAAATGTTGAACACGCTACTTTTGACTTAGTTTAGTTATTTTTTAGAACATTGGGCTCGGCAGGTATATCTAGTAGGTATTTAAGATTGATATTTTATTAAAAACGGCATATTTAAAGACATTATTTGTTCGAAATCAAGGACAACAAAACATAAAATGTATTTACTCTAAAACTGACACAGAAAAAAAAACAAACTGAAACCTACTTAAACCAGAACACATCTACCACTAACGATAAAGTGATGGTGTTTGTGTATGTGTATCATAAATAGTGTGTGCCTCTACCGATCTAAGGCGCTCTGATGTAATCCTGGGATTTAGCGAGGACCCAGGACTATAACGGACTCTGAGTAACGAGAGCGGAAGTAACGAATGTAACGAGTGTTGGGCAATGGAGGACTCGTTACCTTTAGTCACACGATTATTTTGTAATACCTACTTGATTATTTTGCATCACTACTGTTGAGATACAACGTGTTTCCGTATTTGCAGAACCGTGGTTTCAGTGGACGTCGCCCTGTACACGAATCTGTTAATTAGGACTTTTGGTCAATCGGAGAAAAGATTTCTCTTGATAGCATCGCTGCACTGGCAGTAATGTTTCTTAATGGAAGAAGGAGAAGAAAGAAAAAACCATCGGCGCTTTGGCACGTACCAGTATTTCTTTCTCTCTTGAGCGCATGAGAAATCGAAACGGGTGTTTCCTGCGGAGAAGACACACTCACATGCTCTTTATCACAACCGACGAGACTTTTTTGTAAGTGGAAAACGAAAACGTTTGCGGCATTGTCGTCTAGAGAGTCGCGGTGGAAAAAAATGGGGACGAAGCAAGCAGGAGTTAGAACAACTATCACACTTCGTACAAGTTATAGATCATCAAATCAAGTCTGATTATACATACGCCATCGCCATAGAGGAGGGGAGTCTTTTTAACAAAAAATAAAGTCATGTTGATTGACTTAGTACTTTCCACACATTACAGTGATACCAACTTATTATTTCTCCATAGAATGAAGCATCAGATCCCCTTGTATCCAACACAAAACTCTCGTAGTTTCTTGCACCTCTCCCCGTAGGAACTAGGGTTATACAGTTCTTATTCTGCAAACTTCCACTGATATCTCAATTACATGACAGGACGGTTTGGTTTTCCGATATTTAAAAACAGATTATATTCTTCTATAGATACAAAAAATGCTTGGGTTTCTGAACCACCCTATCCGACACCCTACCTTACCTCGCTCACTTTGACCACACAAAAAAAGGGAAAATGATCAGAGATCTCTAGTGTACCCAAAAACGGAGTTTGAACGGTTTTCATATTGTACTGTTTCTTTTACTTCCCACACCGACAGGTGAGGGGAATATTGTGATCGCAGAAATTTTCAATTTTCAGATAATACGCTTTTTGGGCGCTTTATGATGTCTACAACAAAAATCCACGTCACTCATTTCCGTCGGTCTGTCTGTCTGGTCTGTCGGTCTGTCGGTCTGTCTCGGTCTGTCTCGGTCAGTCTCGGTCTGTCTCGGTGTGTCTCGGTCTGTCTCGGTCTGTCTCGGTCTGTCTCGGTCTGTCTCGGTCTGTCTCGGTCTGTCTCGGTCTGTCTCGGTCTGTCTCGGTCTGTCTCGGTCTGTCTCGGTCTGTCTCGGTCTGTCTCGGTCTGTCTCGGTCTGTCTCGGTCTGTCTCGGTCTGTCTCGGTCTGTCTCGGTCTCTCTCGGTCTGTCTCGGTCTGTCGGCCCGTCTGTCTATCTGTTGACGTTTTTCTACGCTAGTCATTTCAGTAACCGCTGCATGGATTGTGATGAAATTCAAATATTGCTCAAACTTAGTTTATAGGCGTTTTAGGAGTTTCTGATCATTTCATACTTTTTTTGTTGAGGTGGAATTGGAGTTGTAGGGAGAGGGAGGGGTTGAAAACCTCAAAAATTATAGTATTCATAATAGGCTGTCCATTGATCTGTGAACGAAGAACCTAACGCATAATACACATTTTTAGGTCCATCCGAACATTGCCTTTCATATTATTACACTATTAAGAGTTTTCTGGTGTAAACATACAAGTATTGCTTTAGACCATTCTGTATTGTATAACAGCAATTATCTGGTTGACTTTAATAAAATTTTGACACAGTATTACTACCAGGGCGAGGATGGAAAATGCGGATGGTTTTTAGGAATCATGTCAGTGGCGGCGCAGGAATAAAAAAATCTAGAAATTTAAAATCAGCTTAGACTTCATTTTACTTATCGCCTCCCAATTTTCATCACAATCCATGCAGCTGTTACTGAGATTACGAGGGTAGAAAACAGACAGACAGACAGACCGACAGGCAGACAGACAGACAGACCGACGGAAATGAGTGACGTGGATTTTCGTTATGTAGACATCATAAAACGCCCAAAAAGCGTATTATCTCAAGATCGAAAATTTTCGCGATTACAATACTCCCCTCACCTATCGGTGTGGGAAGTAAAAGGGTGGTGGTTCGGTCGTGGCCTGGGATGTCCGTTGATGCGACGTTGTCACGTTTTTTCGGAAATATTGGCTTGACTTAATTTTAGTGAAAACCGAAACGGGGGTAAGATTGGTGGAATTGACCCCACTCCCAGACCGACGAAACGCTCCGGTGAAAAACTATGGTATTTTTATGGAACGAGGCAAAAATTGGTTCGAGCGATTCCTTTGTCCTTGTTTGTGTCATATTCTGAGTCGCATCAGTCGTGATGTTCCTAGACCAAGGCAGTGCTGTTTTGATCTTCTGGTTCTCATCAGCTGAACTTGGGTACAGCCCGCCATCAGGCTTATATGAAAGTAGTGAACCAACAGAAAGAAATACTCCGATGCCAAATACCCCTACCGATTCAGGACATGTTCCAAGCAAACATTGTGATACCCTTGAGCCCGCTTTGGCTGAGGTGGAAATCATTCCCTTAATATTTCCCCAAAGGAAGCACTCGAGCCAATCGTGTAATTCAATGTCGGTAGGGGTACTTGCCCTCGGAGTAGTTGATTCTGCTGGTTCACTGCTTTCATGTCAGCCTGATCCCGGGCTGTAGCTATGTCCACCTGATGAGATCCAAAAGATCGAAACAGTGCTGTCATAGATTAGGGACATCGATCTTGATGCTGCTCAGAACATTTTCCAAACAAGGATTGTGATATCCTTGAACTCACTTTGGACAAGGTGGAAATCATTTCCTTCTTGGAATATTGATAGATATACATTTTACATGCAAACTTTAAGCAACGCCTAAGAAATATAGGCAAACAACGTATGTAATCAAAGATGCGTGTCTCACGAGCAGGACTTGAGCTTGGAAAATAAATAGATTTATGAACTTCGAAGTCTATATACATTGCTTTCAAATATTTTCTATTTCAATTGAGAGAAATGCACACAATGTGTAATAATTACAAGAGACAACTGAATTAAAATATCTTATCTGGAATCTCCAACGCTATAAATTATATTATAAATCAAAGTGAAATTTCTCATACAAGGAATTGTAGGTGGGCACATATAGCAAAGTTATAGATTAGTACTTTTACCCGAGAACGTCGAGTATATGTACAGTTGCGAACAAAGCTGATGTAATCACTATAGCTTTGTTTGAAACAGGTTTTATTTACGTTTCCCTCTGATGACTTTATCGAAGCATAAACATTTGAAAAGACTTGACATTGTCTGACAGTTGTTTCAGGAGACATCTTTTGTTTTTCGTTAACTGACTAGCTAACGAAGATTCTGAAATCTTAACGAACACAGAGTATTGCATTCGCATTGTTGGCAAATCCAAAAGGAGAGTCAATAACATAGCGCTTTAGGATCACGATGTGTTTGTGTTACAAATGATTAATGTGACATATAGACTTTAGTCCGAAAAACAGCAAACCATAAAAAATCTTGCAATGTAACATATTTCAAAGGTACAATTTAATAACACACAAAATGAAACTTGACAGCCTTATCTTCAGTGTAATTTCACTCAAGTAGGCTTTGACTTAACGTTCGACGTTTGTTGGAAATTAGTCATTGAAACGTAAGTGCTCTGTTTACCTATTGAAAAAATGAAAGGAGAGGAAAAATACGTGAAAAAATGTTCAACAAAGGAAGGTAGTTATGCGGAAACAAAAAACTACATGACTACTAAAACCCCCACAGGAAGACTATGCTCATGGCAACAATATTCCACTTCTGTAGATTTGTGTTTCTGCTTGACTACCTTTATTCAGTCTTCCTTTGAAAGCTCTAGGAGACATTCGACATGCATTTATAGCTGGCCTCCATGGCGACGTTAACTGTTATCTAGGAAAGCAAAACCTGTTGGCCGAAGCCGGTGGCTTCTTGTTGTTTTTCTTTCCATCGACTCCTCAAGTTACATTCGAAACTAAATGTTTTGTTACGTGACCTCATCCAGAATTGCAAAAACTAACGACCAAAGTGACGCACCCGATTCTTTATAAATATGAAGCTATTTACGACAACATTCTGGCTAGAGCAAAGGAAAATTAGAGCAAAAACGGCCTCTGGCGACGAAGGCGTTATTGTGGAGTCCCGTGGAAGTAGACTGTCCCCAAGAAGAAATCCACCTCGTTATCTCTCGTCTAGCCGGCCACAACGTTCATCTGAAGATCAGATCGTGGTGCATACCACGGGTAAGACTGACCCCCGTGGACACTCAATTGTCTTCGATGCCGGAGACAAGGAAAACAAATCCACATAGCGCTGCATGATATGAGAATATTCTGTTCACATTCACTCCAGACATTATCTCGTGGTGGTAATTCCCAAGATATAATATGAATATTCTGAGATAATTTCATGGATAATAAGAATATTTATAGAATATTGTTTAAAGGTCCGAAATGAGAAAAACGCTCTATATTCCTAGAATATTCCACCGAATAATCCACACGGACATTACATGAACCATCGTGGTATAATGCGTTTGAGTATTCTAGGAACAACTTCTCCCAATTATCTCATATATGAAACATTTTAGGGTATTATGGACACTGTTCAAAGATAATGGCATCTACTAATGGCAGACAGAGATTTTCCGACCGAGAGCCAACCGAAAAGCTTAGTAGCGAGGTCGTAAAACGGAAGCTTGCTTAGGAGAACCGCATGCCACAGTTGATCAAATGCCTTTGAAATATCGAGAACAATGACGTGAGCCTCGCCAAGCGGATGGATGAGTCTGCTCCATACAAGTGTGACGTAGGCCAGGAGATCTCCAGATGATCTTTGATGTCGGAATCCATATTGTCTGTCGTTGATTAAGTTTACGATATTTACTATGTATATTTCAATATGCTTCAAGGGAAACTCTGATCAATGCAGCCCAAACCAAATAATGAACCTCAAGTTTTTTCCAGATACTCCTATCTTCTTTTGTTGGATCCCAAATGGGATGCGGCATTTGTATGCGGTATCATTTTATTTACTGCTTTTGGTTTCGCCAACTGACAACACACTCCTACTTAATTATTTTAACTGAAAATATCGCTTACTGTTCGTGATCTGAAATAAAGCAATTAAAAGCGGAATTGTCGGCGTTGCCGGGTCATTTTTCAAGTGGACCGCGCGAACGCCTTTCTAATGGTTTTTAATTGTACCTATCAATTAACAAAAATTGGCCTCATCCGAATGTTCATTCATAAAGAGAATTAACAGGGTAGTAACGATTTATAAATATGTATCTCGTATAAGTATGTACCAGAATATCAGTATCCTAATACAGTTACTACGTTTACATGGGAATTCAATTCGAATTGAATACGATACCATATCGGGCATTTCTTGTGTTTATATGTTTGGTCTTCAGAGCTACTTAAATCCGTTTCGTGGGTGGCGAACAAGCTGTTAAAACTATCTGAACCTACAAATCTCACATAATCTACAACCTACAGTCTAGCCTAGCTTTTTTTTGAGAACCCGAACTTTGAAAGTCTTGTGTGTTCACGATTTTGTCTTCTATGTGGCTTTCTTGTTTAGAAATGATACTTCGGATTCAGACAGGCAGAATGCACAGTCGCTGATTCGGTTTCAATACGGTTGCCTGTTCACATGGATATCAGTTCGATACGATTCACTTTTGATCTCAGTAAAGAGCGGTATCGATCTTGCAACTCAATTCTCTTTCGATCCGAATTTTGTAGGGTTTGCATGCAGTATTCAATACCAAAACCGAATCGGTTACTGTTGCTTTCCGCTGTTATCTGCACGCTTTCTGTCGTTTTGAGCTAGTTATGAATCTATTTGGTTGTATTTGGTCGTTTTATATCGCTTACAGTTGTTATCTGCCTGATTTCTGTTGTTTTAAGCAGCTTTCTGTTCTTTTCTGTTGTATTCGTTTTCCATCATTTATCGCTGTTATCTGCTTGATTTATGCGGTTTTGAGCTGCTTTCTGTTATTTTCTGCTGCATTTGGCTGTATTTATCGTTTTCTGTTGTTTCCCCTCTGTTATCTGCACGCTTTCTGTTGTTTTGAGCTAGTCATACTATTTGGTTGTATTTGGTCGATTTCTGCCGTTTTCAGTTGTTATCTGCCTGCTTTCTGTTGTTTCGAGCCGTTTTCTGTTCTCTTCTGTTGTATTCGGCTGTGGTCAGTCGTTTTCTATTGTTTAGCGCTATTCTCTGCTTGATTTCCGTTGTTATGGGCTGTTTTCTGTTCTATTCGGTCGTATTTGGTCGTTTTCGGCTTACTAAAACATATATTTTATAAAGTTGTCACGTGGTCCATCGTAACGAACCTTTAAGGTTACAACCTTAAATCATTAAATCACTCTCACTTGAATTTTAGTGCTTATATCGGGTCATTCATATCTTTAGACTTTTTAACTAGAACCTCCTGTATATTATATCACCCTTTGATTCCTTGGTCATCTCTAGTGTGACATATGGGACGTAAAATGAACCCCGTTTAGGGGAAAAATTAATGTAGCAGCGATTATAAAATTTAAAAAGTTGTGAATTTGCAAATTATCTATGCATGAAATGCATCAGCTTAGTTTAGACGATCAAATTTGAATTCTTTTTATACTTTGAGAAATCGTGTAGATTTATTAAGTAAATCTCAATCAGAGATAACTTGATTGTTTTAAATGGAAATGCCTAATTTCTTTTATACGATCCAATTTAAAAATCGATGTATATATCTTTTATAGTTTTTCATTCTATTTCAAGCTTCAAACCAAACCAGTGTGCTAATGGTAGAAAACCAGTAACCTAAATAATTTTGTGTGTTAACAAAACATTTTTATTTTTGGCAAAAAAGATACCAATGAAGCCAAGTTTTGACAAACAGTATCCGGGCTCTTCACCAGGAAGATCAACGGTGACCTTTCCCGCAAAATTTTTGAAGACATAAATACCGCTTAAATTCCGAGGATATATTTTTAGCACACGATAATTCTATAGCCAGATACTTGGAAACTAATAACTTGATTGTAATCACAATTTGATACCGTGATACTGCTATGATTGACCTTTATGTTTTTGGAAAATAAATCATGCCAGTGGTGGCCAAACCTATTACAACTGTATTAAAACTGTTCAAATTTTGTGTTTAGGCTTCCTGATGCGACTACATAAGTCTATAAAATATGGAATATCACAGTGGTGACATTTTTAGGTAATAGAGGACCTTTTGTAAATAAAAATAGAAATAGTTCTTATATGCCCCTTCCTCTTACTTTCCCCCTTCCACCCTGGAAGATAGAATATGACCTACATAGGGTAACTAGCCTCTAGGAGACCCTGGAATCATTTTAAATCTGCACTGCTTTTCTATTTTGGATACTATAGTTTGACGCATCCACCTAAATTTTGTTTACATTGATATAGACCTGTGCATTCGGTCCGATATGTTAGCTTGTTTAGAGCTGTGGAGTCGTTAGCGTGTAAAGTTAGCTTTGGGTCTAATTGACTCCAGTGTTTTATTTAAAGGTGGATATTTCAAGTGCGCAGTTTTGTTGTTCCATTGAATATTTCCAAAAATAAAAATATCCAGTAACGATTTTCATCGCCATCTGACCTAGAGAGAACTAGATTTGGTAATTCAGTTATTTTAGTTGAAAATCCAGAGGACGACCTTGTTGTAGATCCCATACGCCAAGCCCATTTGTGACTAAAATAAAGTTTCAATTTGTGTGAACGAAATCTAAAGACGAAATTATTAATTTAGAAAAAGGGACTTTCGAGACATTACTAGAATCACAAAAGTTTTGTTATTTTGTCTTCATCATTTGTTTTCATTTATCCGGGCGTGTATTAGTTCTCGGTTAAGAATTTAATTTTCTTACAATAATTATGTAAACAGTTCATCATGTATTTTGTTTATTTTGTATTGTTTTTGAAATCTTGTGTTAATGTATCTGAGTTATGAATTAACTGAATGAAGGTGTCTAGTTACATAAGTTACATTTGAAAATTTGGAAAAATGACTTTGGGGTCAGTCAGACCCCAGTGTAAAAATTGTGTCATAAAAAATAGTGTGTTTCGAGAAAAATATTCTGTCAGTCAAATATTTAATTAGCAGGTTAATATTTAATCTCCAAACATAAAAAGAAATTCCCAATTCAAGGATTCTGATAGTCTTGTAAAACATACTTGCAACAAGAATATCTATTTTCGCTCTAATAAAATTCACTTGATGAGGAAATTATGGTTTATTTAGAAGCAAAAAAAATATTTTAAGGCATATGCTCTAACCAAGTATACAATTTTGTTCACAACTAAAATTTAAATACAACGGATCCTACTTTTGCATAATATTTATTATGAAGCTAGTGTTTCAAAAGCATTCATTGAACCGTTGATCGTTGGAGCATCGAACATTTTCTGTAAATTGACGGGAGAATATTACTGCCCAATTTCCTGGACCGATTATAATGATAATAATAATATATGGAAATTCTCATAAGTGGAGTGCAGTTTGGATTCTACCTACTTATCTGCTCGAGTGCGAGATATCGTTGATACGTTACTTTTTGGACAGGTGGTGATTATATGTTCTGGGCCGTCCTGCCACAAATCACATTTTCGTTGATTGCCCATGTCGAACCACCCAGATCTCGATTTATCATCAATGCATGGCGGAATACGGGTCTCTCCCAGCCACTCACTCACCTTTTTTATAACTGAGAAGCCGCAGAGGTAAAGCCTGAATATCAGTACACCGCGGCTGCTGTGAAGAGGTTAGGCCAAAACTCACAGGCTCAATAAAAATACTTTCTAGCAGCACTGGAATCCCTGATAACAAAAGGGCGGTCATACAGCTTGATCCTTGATGTATGAAGAATGACCACCTTGAGATGAGACAAAAGTAGTCTCACGAGACTAGTATTGCTCAAAGGAGCAGGCTCCGTTTGAATACAGGTAGACCAGTGAGGTGTCATCAACCGCACTCAGGTAGGAAAGCGGCTGGAGGCGGCATGTTAATAGGCTCTAGGCTTTGAAATGGAAGCAAAACCTTCAGCAATTGTTGCCTTCAGTCTAATATCTTCAGAACGCAATTTCACATTTAGTAAATGTATGAAACAGTAGTGATTTCCGTCAAAAGTAACAATACCTTTGACTCTCTGACTGTAGACCCTTAAATTTTTCAGTAAAAGTTCGCAAAAAAAAGGAATACTGACAAATCATATTTTAATTTTCTGCCAGGTAAATTATCTTTAATAATTTGAGCAGATTTTTAATTCATTCTTCATTTTCGACGATCTTGTTTATGGGTACTGAAGAATTTGCAGAACTCCAGTCAGAGGTATCGGTTACTACTTTTTTAAATCATTAAATGTGAAATTTTGTTCTGAAGCTATTACACTGCCAGCAATATTCGGTGGTAGATTTCCTTTCATTTCAAAATTCATAATGGTTTTGTGAATTGCTAATCTTTAGAATATTTAGCTAACATGCTGTGAAAAATATGCATTTCTGTCGTACTCCAGCTGCTTTTTGACCTTATATGTGTTACCTCTGTTATTTCAGGTTGGAGTTGATTTCTTGTAAGTCATTTTTCTAATTTTGTCTCTTTACTCTAGTTCGTCCGTATCTATCTGTTAAGTTACTTGTTTTCTTTCATCTGAACAGTTTTTTTGCTTAAATTTAATAGCCTGCTAAGTTGCGTATAGGTAGAAAAATTGAAAAACACTGGTTTGGTTCAAAATTTGAAATTAAATCAAAACTACCAGAGTTGAATATTTACAACCGCATATTATTAGAAAGGCTATCAAATTCTACATTTAATTGTATAAAAAAATTAGGCATTCCCATTTAAAAAAATCAAGTTATCTCTGATTGAAGTTTCCTTAATTGATCTACCGATATCGCCAAGTACGAACGTAATCCAAACTCGACCATCTAAGATAAGCTGACGCTTTTCATGCTTAGTGACACAGCAAAGTCACAGCCGTCTAAGTTTTATAATAGCCGCGATATTCAATTCTCTTCTGATATCTACTTATACCAAAAATTGTGATTTGCACCTAAACTGTTTGATGTGATACATAAAGTTACACTCATATTGGCCCGGGAATCTAAATATGCAATAATATACATGGTGTCCCATTAAAAAAAAGTTTGATGTCACGCTTTTATTGGACACCCTGTAAAAAAAGTAGTTGTTTTTAAATGTAGCCCAACTCGACCTACATACAATCGCAAAATTAGTTTTTTGAATAGTGGTATGGTTTGGTTACAAAAGTCCGAGGCGTTGAGCTTGACTCACCCGGTATAGAGCTTTTATATCCAAAATATATTCCGTTTTGAGTAAATTATACCCAGTAAACAGTATGATTAGCAAATGACCATAATAGTACGATTCTCATAGCTGAGAAACTCGACCAAAACAGGAGCCTCGCCCAAGGACAGATCATTCTTGCTGCCTTCACCTCACTTATTTCCATACCAACGACAATTTGCTGATATCTGTTGTCTGTCTTATGAGGCCTTAAGTGCAGGTCACTGGTGCTTAGGAGAAAACACATATGGACAGCGACTGACTACTGCAAGTGATTGGTGAGCTACGTAAGAGGGTGATTAGCAGCGTGTTCTATTTTTCTGCGAGTGAACTGCGAGTAACCATGTCCTGCGCGCCCTCTGGACCCTTCACTCGCAGCGTGCCTGCCACTAAACACATTTGGACAGGCAGTTTAGTGTTTCATATGTGTATATGTATTAGAGGTATATTAAACGAGTCTTCACTCGTCGTACCTTCAACAGCCAAATCCTTCAAAAGATAGTAGTTAGCCACACGAAAGGGTCTTCCATTAATCCATTTTTAAGCCCTTATTTTTCTTGATCTTGCAAGTTCAGTTTCCAAAAGTTCTTCCGTATTAGACAACACCGATTTTTATATTTATTTCGGCACTTCTTCCAATTGCAATCGCGCTTTCCGATGTTTGCCCATACTTGCTGGTCGATGGCTAACAACTGAATTTACTGAACAGAGTCACTTAACAAGAATTGGACACTACTTACACTACACAATTGCACTAATCACCTTCAGTTACTGATTAAAGTGAATACAGGCCTACAGGTAGTTACCAAATAGAGAAAGAATGTCACCTAGAATATCTATTATTTCTATTCTTTTGTAAAATAATGGGTATCTAATGTGTAATCTACGAAATAAGTAATTATTGATGTTACAAAGATCAGAGGAATCCATTTTCAGCTTCTTGATAACAAATCTGTCCATTGTAACTATAATCCCTGAAATGCACATCACATCAGATGAGTGATGAAAACAACGCTACCGGCTACTGAAACTGAACACTGGTAACGTCTTATAGATGTCGGGATGTGAGGCTTCGATAATAATTAATACCGCTCCATCTGTAGTCAGAAATATATTTCCATCAAGATTTATATGTTTTTCCTTGGAAATCGTCAGGGTACCTACGTGTGGGTCTGGGAAGTTGAACCTCTAACCCCCCTCTTCGCTGCGCCATTGCAAGCTCAGATGCGATCCACGAATTCTAGTGGATTAATCTCCGAAAAAAGCAATAAATTCGCCTTTTTACCAAATATGAACGCTTACTCGGCACTATTTGGATTTCGGCGCCCGTTTCTTGAGACTTTTTTGTATTTGTGCATCGAGCGTGTTACTGTTTTTCTCCCAAACTCTCGCCGATATAACTGTATCGCTATCAAATGCTTGTTGTAATTGTAAGTTATCTTTTAACGGCATTTTCTTCGTTCCCGATAAAAGCAGTCGTAAAAGTACAAACGCATTTCAGTCAGGCTGCTATGGCGTTTACCAGTCGGTTCGTATTTCGTGATAAAGAACAACAAAGCGATAGCAGAAGTCGTTTCTGGAGAACATTTAGTTCTCTTTATCAAAATTACACTGCGATATGAAAATGTAGGGTATCGTCCATTCATAATTCGGTTCAGGTGCAAAGCATAATACGCATAATATACGAGTATGTATTGGAAAATAACGAAAGTGTTAACTCATTAGTTATTAGAAGAAAAAAATGCACTTATATATGTGACGATACCAGACGCTACAAGTCACGAATGATTGTCTGTATTGACCCGTACTTTTTTCCAGTATCTGGCACACTGCATTGCCGTGTCGTTCGCTAACCATAGGTCCTAGTTGTGCAAGAGGATTTCAAGGATGGGCAAGATCTGGTTCTCCCCACAGGCGCATAAATCGTCTTCGGCGAATCACCACATCACTAGGTTCCTCCCAGACCTGCCCATGTGGCATCTAATCCCGTTGAGGCTTTTCAAGATCCCTCGTTCCAGCTGTAATCCGACATGGAGGTTTTGAGTTGGGTTCCAAGTTGGTATATGGTTTTCTGTTAGACGCCGCTTCCACAGTACCTCTTTGGTTACTGACAGTGAGTTTGTTGACTTAGTGAGGTTCTTCCTGGATTTAAGTCTGGATGCTAAGGGCTTGTGTCCATATAGAGAATGTATTATATCTGATGACACGTATAGTTAGTCCGTGATTATCGTACAGGTTTCGATGAGGGTACGGTCCAGTTTGTTAGCATGAGTCGATTTGGATCATACAGGGCATGCATATTCAAAATGTACGTACGCCAAACACTGACACTTTAGCAATTAATTTCTAACAAACATCAAACCTTAAATCAAAGCCTACTTGGGCGAAAATATGCTAGAGTTAAGGCTTTCATGTCTCATCTTGTGTTATACCTGTGAAATTAGCTGAAGGACCAGTCTCATTGTATACTGATTGATCTATCCTCGTGGAGCAGTGATAGAAATAGCAATCAGGATTGTATGTTTTGTTACTTTTTATTTCAAGTATTGCAAAATGCAAACATACCCAATGTTTTGCTAAATAATTTCAGATTCTTCGTTATCGTTAGTGTCATAGTAAACTTACTTAAACGAAGATTGCCCTAAGGATCGGCCCTAATTTCTTTGATATTAGGTTCATATCAGAACAATTGAAATACTACCTAGTTTGATCACGGGCCAAAACTATGTTTTTAACCTGAAACGTGTTTGGCCAAATATGTTGACATCAGTGAAATATTTGAAATATTCGTGTACAACTATACAGCCAACCGTAACTTGCTCTACCTGATATCTTCTATGAAGTAGATAGGTTATAACCTATCTGAGCAACATGTCAATAACCGCATAAGCTTCAATAAAAAGCGATTAGCCGTCTACTTGCAATCAGGCCTGTATCTATGTTTACTACGTTACCCGACCTCTTTGTTATTTGAAAGCTTTCATTGGCATCAGGGCCGGCGCGTGCCCTGAAAAAGTGGGAGGGGGGCCAAAAACAACCCATATACGGCAATCTTCCAGAAATGATAAGAATAAGAGATGCAGAGTGCTGGAAATTGGAAAATAATGTAGTAGCGGGTGTAATTATAATCTACTTTGTAATAATAAGAAAATAGGTATAAACGTATACATCAATAAAATTTAATAATATACATAATGAAGTTAAAAAATGGACACGTAAAAAATAATTTCCTGTGAACTTTTTTAACTCCTCCAAAAAAGTGGGGGGGGCCTTGACCCCCCCATGCCCCCCCGACGCGCCGCTACTGATTGGCATACAGTTTCTTAAAGTGTGTAACGGACTGATGTTAAATTACTCAATCTAGATTACGTTAACTTTTGAACACGTGTTCGAATAGATTAGTGTAGGTGAACACGTGATCGAAAGTGAACATGAGGTAGATTTAAATAATTCAAAATTGGCCTCATATGAAATGTTGGAGATAACAGAGATGCCGGACAATGTGATGAATAGGGATAGAGGCCCGATTGCAAACAGCTCGCCAATTGATTTGGTCCTCTAAAGACGACATGATTATCTGACTTGTATTTCCGTCATGTAGGCTTTTAGTTAGAGCAAGTTACGATTGGCTGAACACTTGGGTACAAATCGCTCCAACCAGCGTTTTAAAAAAAATATTTTTTTCATGATAAATGAAAATGTAATATGTCAGTTTTATACCAAAACCATTTTTTCTCAATAATTCAAAAAATATATCAAAACAAAAATTGATTTTTGTATCCAGTACCGATGACACGTTGTCAGTTCCCGAACAAAGCCAAGAGCGTGTGACGTTAGAATGCTAGTTTTCACCAACGACGTCTTACTGCGATGTTCCTATTATTTTACTTCCCACACCAATAGGTGAGGGGAGTATCGGGTGTATTCAAATATCCCCCGAACTTCGTTTTTAGGCGTTTTATGTGTTCCTGATCATTTTCTACTTTTCTTGGTGGGGGTGATATTTGGGGTGGTTGGGGGGTGGGGGGTTGTAGAATTGAAAAATTTGTTGTATTCGCAATAGATTAAACACTGACCTGTGAAGGAAGACCAACCGACATAAATAGCCATTTTAGGACTATTCGAACATAGCCTTGCCTCTTGCAGAAACCAAAGGACAGAATTTTTTCTGATGTAACATACGAGTATTGCTTTAGATCGTTTTGTATTGTGTAACGTGGAAACTGCTGAATTGATTTTAAGGAAATGTTGACACAATACTACCATGGCGAGGATGAACATGCGTATGGTTTTTATAAATAGTGCCAGTGGCGGCGTAGAGCTAATAAAGAAACTAAAAATATAAAAACAGCTTAAACTTCGTTTTCAAGCGTTTTAGAGGATCCTGATCATTTTCTACTTTTTTCTTTTGAGTAGGCTTGAAGTTGGAGTGGCTGAGGCGTGGGAGGTTGAAAAACTGAAAAATTTGTTGTATTCATAATAGACCGTCCATTGCCTGCGAAAAGAAGACCTAGCGGCATAATACACTTTTTTAGGTCCTTCCTAACGTTTCCTTCCCTATTACAGAATTCAAGGGACTTAGAATTTTGTGATGTAGATACATACGAGTATCGCTTTACATCATTCTGTATCGTGTAACTTGGAAATGACGGAATTGATTTTAATGAAGTTTCGACACAGTATTATTACTTTGTCGAGGATGGAAAACACGTATGGTTTTTAGAAATCGTGTCAGTAGTGGCGCTGCAATAACCAAAAAACTAAAAATACAAAAACAGATCAAACTTTGTTTGTAGGCGTTTTAGGGGTCCTGGATCATTTTCCTTCTTTTTTGGATGGAGGTGAAATTGTGGTGGTTTGGAGGGGGGGAGTGGGGGGTCCCAAAACTGGTTGCATGGGGATCTCAGATTATAGCTTCACGCTATGATAGAATAATAAACTGGTATCACCGTAATGTGTGGGAAGTACTGAGTCAATCAACTTGACTTCATTTTTTTATAGATTCCCAGCTTACAGTGAAAATAGTTACTTGTGTATCTAGTGTAATTTTGTAGCATGATAGTCGATGAATGAGGTTTGCAATTCGAGACGAAGCTTACGATTGAAACAAATATGTTTTTGAATGTTTGAAATTAGATTACAAATTTCAGTAATCAAATAACTAATCAAATATCCTTTGTTGAGGCCACTTTTTCGGCGCTATGGTTACATCTCACGGCTTGACGCTTTTTTTAAATTTGTTTTCTGAAATATTTAATGATACGATTTTTGCACAGGTTGCATACGTTATTTTCTCTACGATCGAAATAAATATGTTTTTAAAATAAATTTTATTAGGTATTTTGCAAGTACAAGAAAAAAAATCACTAATAATTTAGGATTAAAGTCAACTTTTATATCGCAGTCGGAGCAACTGGCGATTGATATTGACGGACAAACTTTATTTTCACCGATATTTTGAGTTATAGTGCCTGTATGCTGAGCCTGCGGTACTTACTCGTAGACTTCGTCTCTAGCTGTAAACTTTATTCACCGTCTATCGTACAACAAATATACACTGGTTACATACGTAACTATTTTCATGATTAGCTGGGAATCTAGAAAAAAATAATTGTAGGACGTCGTTGGTGAAAACTAAAATTCTGACGTCACACGCTCTTGGTTTTCTTCGGGAAGTGTTGGCGTGACTTCGGCACTGGATTCAAAAATCTACTTTATTTTGATATACGTGATCTGTTCACTTAGCACAAAAAAATGTTTTATTTCAAAACCCCGTGTGGGAGTTAGTATTTATTCTAAGTCTTCGCCTGGAAACAAAACACGTGTTGGGTTTGAGTGAATCAGTTTGGAGAGTTTTTAGTAAGTGCAGTGTTTGTTAGTGCTGTGTCAAAATGATCCGGTGTCACCTTACAAGTTACTATTTTTATGTGATTTGATGCACTTATGAAGTTGTGCAACTGTCCATCAAAGTGTTAACCTACCTCGGCCAGCACCGTAAAACGAAAATTCCCCCAAAACCAGCCGGTGGCGGTAGAAAGTGGTCGACCGCGCCGGCGTCCACTCCCCGCGCCCGATCTGACACCCATTGAATTTTGAGAGAGCATCTCGCACGATCATCGGCCGGATCGTAAAACGGATGGCATTTCCCGTGACCGCGGATGTTGAATAGTACCATAAATAATGGCGAATGTAGGTCCTCATAGCTCCACCATACCATCCAATTCACTGATGTCATTGGGCGCGCCAGGCCTCCCCGGAGGTATTTATTTGTTTACTCATTTCTCCTGTGGAATTTTGCACATCATGCCTACGCAAAATTGATTTATTATATTTTTGTTAATTTGTTTTTAACATGCTTTTGTTAACCTCACTTGTTTGTTTGTATGTTTGTAACCGACTCCATTGGACTCGATTTTTACTCACTTTAGACTAACAGATTACATGTAAACCTTGATCGATGACAATATATAATAATTTAATAAGTTTGAGGCATTTCGCAGTTTAGTTCAAGAAATGGTGAATGTGATATTTTTTTTGAGAAATTGTGAAAGAGCTTCACAAGTTAAACCTTAATCATTAAATTTTAGATACTGAAACATATATTTTCAGCTATAATGTTGCCTCCTCCAACATCTTCCATTGCGATAGGATTTAGCATTCCTCTGTAATTTCACTCCAGATTTGATATAACGTATATTATATGTCGTATTTTTTAAAGAGCTGGCATTGACATAAATTAAAACAAAAAAACTTAAAAAGAAGCTTTTATTTAAATTAAAAAAAAACAAAATAAAATTTTCCTTTAAAATATTAACTATTAACTTATAGCCTCATTATACACAATTTATATGATCATAAAATCCTGTCGCGATGTTTACGTAAGGACCTATAAGAATTTAATTAAACTGAAATTTTAACACAATTAAACTTAGCAGACCAAGTTAGCCAATTGAATAGGTATTAGTTTATTTACACAAGTAAATCGCGCGACAAGCTTTTATGATCATATAAATTATGCATAATGAGGCTGTAAGTTGATAGCCAACATTTTTAAGGAACATTTTATTTTTTTCTTTTTAGAACATTTAAATAAAAGCTTTTTTTAAAGTTTTCTTGTCTTAATTTATTTTTTATTTTATAGTCATTAACTTGCCTTTATATTATCCATACTATAGGAAGGCATAAAAAACTTCACAGCTCTATATTGGATTTGAAGTGATGTCAAAATATTTTTTTACTTATTCTCAGCAAGCCCTTTTATTTGAAAGGTAGCCATATTGCAGAAGTGCATAAAAAATAACTATTCCGCCATCTTGGATGGTCCGCCATATTTGATTTAGAATGACGTCACATTTTTCAAGTAACTCTCAACAAGCCCTTCCATTGTGCAAAGATTCTGTTCTGTCAAGTCGTAAGCAAGGTTCATGCAGTGATAAAACCGACTTTGAATAGGATAGTTTCCCTAAACTCTTACAACAAAATCCATCGTATTATATCTAAAAATGACATATTATTTGCCATCACTTGAACGATAGTTTGTAATTCAGAATCACACATTTTCGCAGATTTCCTTTTATTAAACATCACAAAAACCTTAAACTAAACTAAAAATATAGCCCTACTCTAGACATAATCTTAAAACTGTGTTGGTAATAAGAGTCCACTAATAACACGCGTTTATTCTTATTACTTTCCCAAAGTCAGTCCAGTGCCCCAAATGTCTCTTTACAACTCATTATTGGAAAACCCTTACCGCGGATCTTCTTTACAACTGACGCGTCACAGTCTACCGCTTCTTTACCAGTGTTCCGAACAGTTATTCATGTACCCACTGCACCGCGATACACCGGCTGCCCGGTTCACCCTCCGTGGCTGCTTCCTGCAGCCTAACCTCACGTCGATGTCGTCGCCGTCGTCGATACAACCTGGCGATGACCACTGCGTAGATTATTAAATAAAGAAACTCGTACAATTCGATCCAGTCACTGCTGCCAAATTCTTGCTCACACAACAAGCCTCTAGTTTGGCGCCAAATGCAAATACTCTCTTGTCTCAGGTCGTAAGGTTCATGCAGTGATAAAACAACTCACCGATATTTTCCCCAAACTCTTACAAATCCATCGTTTAACGAAAAGTGACATCCCTCTCATCGATTGTCATTGAGTAGTGTTCTGTGATTCTCATTCCCTTTATCATCTACTGGGCGTTTTCATATCAACTGGATACCCATGTTGTAGAAATGCATTGAATAACTATTAAAATATTATCTACATTAAGTTATACAGCGATTACCAAACTACTTTTGAACAGATTATACTATCTATTACCAAACAGCGTGAGTTACATGTCATAACACACACTCCAGTCGTGGGTTATGAACAACTCCTACTATATACCAGTACCGATCTCTTGGAAACGCATAATTATGTCTGTGTTTTTTTACAGAAGTGAGGTTAAGTTGTCAATAACTCGTAATTATTATGTAACTACGTCATACTATTAATTGTTTCGGTCGTAGATAAAGTATATTATTCAACTCGCGGTAATGGTAATAACTCACTTGTTGATTTACGGCACTCGCATACGGCTCGTGCAAACTTCAACGCGTCATTGTCATTACCGCATCGTTGAACTATTCTACTATTGGATTTATAACGACGTCACACAGCTTATTGTTTATTGTCATCCAAACTAAACGTGTATACAGCTCAATCGGTTGAAGATATCTGCTTCAAAATTGAGTAGCAAGATTGTACCCAAATAAACATAGATACATAGCTGCATACATTCATACATTGCAAGTTAAATACCGGACTAGAAATTGCGATATTGTTTCGTGTTTTGTGAGCCCTGCACTTGATTAGCTGGCGGAAATCTGGTTATTAAAATTAACAGAGCAGTTATCAGCTGGATAGCTAAAAGCTTTTAAAATGAAGAAAAAATAAAAAAAGGATTGTTCCCCGAAAACCGTACAAAAAAGACAACGATTATCCACTCCCATTATTACTGTAAACTTATTGTAAACTAACAGAATGACTTTATTCATAACCGGCTCGCGAGTTCTAAAAATCCGGAAGCTTACTAGATAATAATCTTTTGGAAATACATACGATATAATTACATAATACGCGCTAATAGCTCAGGATTGACTGCTGAGTGGGCTGTGAAACGTCAAACGATGATCCCGCTGCTCTGTTTCAATGAGGGGTTTTTTTCATAAATATAGTTTAAAAAACAAGAAAAAAACAAAAATTTTTTAAAATAAGCATAAAACCATAATGAAAGAAAAATACTAGTACGATTGTGAAGAAAGCGCCGCGCGCTCGATGAACGAGAAATATGTCACAAAACGCCGACGCTTTTTCCACAATCATACTATTTTAGAAATCACCTGTAAATTTTTAGTCCGATGTTCTTTAAAAGCGTGTTTTTTAGCTTTTTAGAAAATATTTATTTTTAATTTTCAGCTAACTTTACCATTAAAGTGTTTTTTAGTTTTGTTTAAACTGTATTCATCACTACTCTGTGTAATGAAGATTCGTAAAATAATACTGCGGACTTTTCTGAATATATTCATAAAAATAGCAACTCCCAAACAGTTGAACAGCCTTACAGCTCTCTTCGCTACGCCTCTTTATAGTATTAACAAACCTTAATGTTCAGTCGGACCTTTTAATACAAAGGAGAGTTACAAGCTCACAAAAAAGCAAACGTACACGTGAAGCTAATGAGAGCGTGGGGGTACATCAAGCAACTTACGCTATTTTGCAATACATACTATATGCGAAATTTTATCCAGAAACTAATTTTCTTAAGCTCGAAATATGTTTAAAATTCTTTATCCTGGGTTATACAGAAAGACCTGCAGCAGTTCCTATATCTATTTTTATCTGTTTCTGAGGAAAAAACGGCAGTTGAATGAAACAGTCATTTAAACTGTAATGCTTGTAGAAATGCAGTCGTCGTGAATACGAGAAAATCTCTACGATGCGGAGAAACCTGATTTGTTCTAGCAACCGACATATATAGATATAATAGGACATTAAGTTTTACCTGAATACACGTAAAATTTTATACGAGAATATCCGTGATATATAGTACGGTTGAGGCTTTCAATGTTACTATAAGCTATTAAATGGACCGGAAATGAATCAGATAGACAGTTTACGAGATGCTTGGCAAGTCAATTTTAAAAAATGTATTAATAGAAACCAGGTCGCTAGAATATACTCAGGTCATTTAAATGTACAATGTGATTCCTACAACTATATGTTTGAACTTTGTGGATAAGGTTGGGAATAAAATTTGACAAACGATCTTGCTAATATATTTCGGTAGTGGAAGTGTTTCATTATGCAGCTTTTATAGACATGTATTTAGATCGTCTCCGTTCTTCGCAACCAAAGCGATAACACCTCCATTATTTGACTATTCCTTGTTTGGTGTATACCACTGTTTGTGATATTAAATCGATTTGGATGAGTTTTAACATATATTAATGCAATCTTTATAATATAAAAGACGGTAATATCTTAGTATTGTAACAGAGTTGAATAGACTTTTGAAGCTGGTGCGACTTCTGACTGCTGCAAAAGTAACTCAAATCACTCTTTTCTGCATTAAAAATAGTATTTATTGTTTAGTAGACATATCCCATACTTCAGCACCGTAAGATAGCATTTAATGCATTTGTGCATAGCATAGCAATAGACAGTTTTCGTTGTTCTTAATTAATCTTACCGCTTCGGTTAACAAATACGTTGTCAGAGCCGCTATTTGACAGATAAATAAATAGTTTTCGGAGCAAGACACCACTGTAAGATGCCCTCTAACCTTATTTTGAGCTACAACTTTGACACCATAACGTCAAAATAGCAGATGAGTATTTTAAAGGTTGTTGTTTGAAAGAAAATCATAATTCAATAGTGTTCGCTGTAGTTAGCCCTAAAATGATGGACGAGTTGATTTTACTGGACTCCAGTGATGACTCAGATTTTGAAGATGCGGTCTTGTTGGAAGTATTTGACAACAACAACATCGAATACAGAGCCGACCTTTACGGGAGATTCAACTTCGATACTCTGACTCTTTTTACTATTTGTAACACACTCTTTGAGCTTGACGAATTTGGAAGCACTTTTATAAAACGACGTATAATAATTGTTGCAGATCTACTCAAAAGTCAAAACCAGTGTCACTGTCAAAACCAAAACAGGATATAATCTAATTTTTATTCGTGCTGCCCATGCGTGTCGCTTCGTTAATCACTATGGCTATCGTCCGTACAGTACCGGCATTTAACGGTTACGATACACGTAAAACGAAATACAAATGTCAAAGTTGTCGAATAGCGTTAAACGGAACATCACGTTGTAAGTAACGAAAACTGCCTAATATCAATTTTGCCTCCCACACTGTTAGATGAAGGGAGTATTGTGATCGCGAACATTTTCTATTTCGAGATAATACACTTTTAAATAATACACTTTTACTTCCCACACCGATAGGTGAGGGGATTATGTTATGATAACTACATAACGACAATCCTAGTCACTTATTTCTGTCAGTCTGTCGGTCCGACTGATTTTGATGAAATTTGGGTAGCGATAGGCTGTGGGGCCATTACTACGATTAGCATTACTACTATTGTAATGCTGCTATAATTTTGACAATCGATGCGTGGATTCTAGGACCATCTAAATATTGACATGCCTATTAAAGAAACCAATAAGGGACTTCGAATTTTCTGATATATACATACATGTAGCCTGGGAATTCGTTTGAAAGCTCAACTATTTACTTTATTCCTAAAATACTCTACATTGCGCTGAAAATTGTTTATACTTTACACCTTTGTTGGTCTTGCAATTTCAGCTTCCCTTAGTTCTTCGGTTTAAGATATCACCGCGTTTAATATTATTTATTTCAGTACCTACCTCTTCCAATTGCAAGCCCGCTTCTAGATGTTTCTCCATACTTGCTGGTCGACGGCTAACAACTGAATTTTCTGAACAGATTCACTGAGGTCCGTATTCATAGTCGTTTCTCAAGTATCCCTTAAGTATTACTCAAGAGATACTCGAGGGTTACTCAAGGGACCCTCAAGTGTGGCTTTCCTTGTGCATCTGTTTCCGAGACAACATCTACCAGACGACGGAAATCATTCATCAACGTTGTCATATTCCAAATAAAAATCAATTTGTTATGTCTATGCCTACGCATTTTTCTCTTTTCGTTTTGTACCAGTATTTCGTGCTTTGTGCCGGACCTCAGAGTAAGTGCCGGACATTTTTCCGGATGTGATAGAAACTGACAACACCGTACTCCAAAATTAACCTACAAAATCGCCTTGCCTGCAACGAAATGTCATGAGTATTACTCACATGAGCCTTACGTAAGTGACCCTCAAGTATTAAGGAACCCTTAAGTATCGACTATGAATACGACTCTAAAGTACTCACACTACAGAACTGCACTAATCATACTCAATTACTAGTTACCTAATCAAAACTAATACACGGCCATTAACATACACGCTATGATAACTGCAAAGGTGTCTATGAGACATCAAAAGTCAATTAGGACAGTTCTCAGTATTTATTTCAGTGACATATGTGAGGCTGTGTTCTAAATATTTCGAAATTATTATGTATTTGAATCGTACTAATAATTACTTTTAAGGTACAAAGGGCCATTTCGACGATTTGGACTTTAATGCATAAAAGTGAACCCCAATACTATAATTAGGGGTTTTAGTGCCAAAAAAATAATGGATTTTTTAGTCTGTAGTTAGCTCCGAGTCTAAACACTGCAGATTGTTTTAGGGAACATCGGTCTAAGTGCCATCAGTGGAACGTAGCCATTCACACTAGTAAGGCAATATTCAGTGTTTTACCTCCATTTCTGTAGTTTTTTATTACCATAATAGTCGAGGAAAAACGTGTTAAGGAAAGGAAAAGGCTTGTTTGGCATTGAATGCATTGAAATTCAGCATTCTTCTCATTTTTATATATTATTTTGTTTAGTTTCAAATTTTTTTTCTTAACATTTAGTATTGTATTGGACTATAATAACTGTACAGCAATCTTTGGTAAAATATACCATTATTTTTTCCTTAAAAGCAGTTTTCCTCAATTATCTTTCAATTCTCTCTAAATTTTGGGCAAAACCGATTTCCGGTATATTTTAGTTTTGAATAAATTTTGTGCAGGATATATTGACAATATCCCAAATGAACGGAAACCAGCAACAAATTTGAAATTTGTCAGCATTGCTTCAGATCACATTGCAGCTTTAAGCAACATTTGCAGTAGGTTTGATTATGATGATCTTCTTGGGAATTTTATGCGACGATCAGAGGAAACAGTGTTCTAATCTCTCACAAAGAAGGAAAGATAGTAACAGAATTCTTGATAGCTTTAAACAAAGGCACCCTGGCAGTACTCCTAAACTGCCTTCTTAGAAGTATATGAAATCCCAAAGCAACTAGGAACGCAGAGCTTAGCATATCGAAATGTATCATTGCGCTCGAAAAGAAGATATGCTTCAAGCAGGCCTTCTGAGGTGCAGCATGGAACAGTGTTGTTAACTGAAGCAGCAAGCATAGCTGTTGATCAAAACCAAAAATCTGATTTTACAGCAAGAACCTACCAGAAGTCCCTCGCGCCCATCGAAAATGAGAATAGATTTGTTTGGAAAAAAAAGAGTTCTGTCATTAGATATTAGAAAAAAATTCTCTTTTTCCTCTGTATGTCGCACAAACTTTTTAGAAAGGTCATCATTGCCAAATCTAATATGGGTATAAATAAATTGTAGCAAATGCTAGCAATTTTACTTCCTACACCGATAGGTGAGGGGAGTATTGTGATCGCGAAAATTTTCGATTTTGAGATAATACACTTTTGGGCGTTTCATGATGTCTACATAACGAAAATCCACGTCACTGATTTCCGTCGGTCTCTCTGTCTGTCTGTCTTTCTGTCTGTTTATCGGTCTGTCTGCCTGTCGGTCTGTCTGCCTGTCGGTCTGTCTGTCGGTCTATCTGTCGGTCTGTCTGTCGGCCTGTCTATCTGTCTGTCTGTCTGTCTGTCTGTCTGTTGGCGTTCTTCTAACGTCGTAATCTCAGCAACCACTTTATTGTGATGATTGTGATGAAATTTGGGTAGCGATATGTTGTGGGGTCGTAGTAAGTAACGTTTCTATAATTTTGGAAATCGTTGTACGGGGGGCGGAGTAATTAGCAAAAAACGAAAAATTTCAAATGTTCCTCAAACTTCGTTTTTAGGCGTTTTAGGGGTTCCTGATCATTTCCTAGTTTTTTCTGGGTGGGGATCAATTTGGGGGGTGGAGGGTTGTAAAATTGAAAAATTTGTTGTATGCATAATGGGCTGACCATGCACCTGTGAATGAAAAACCTAACGGCATAATACACTTTAAAAAAAAAAGGACCGTTCCTAGGGGATACAGGAAGGAATATATCCCTGGGTGGGATGAGCGGTGCGAACTCCTATACGGCGACTTTCAGGAAACCAACAATCCAGATATTGCCGACGAACTCATCTCTGCCCTGGACAGCTCACGAAGACGTAAGTGGGAGGAGACGAGGAGACTACGTCGGAAATGAACTTCCAACACTCAAGTCGAAAGGCCTGGAGCCTTCTTAGAAAACTAGGCTCAAGCACGCCATCCACACGGGCACCGTCGGGAGTAACTCCAGGCAAGATTGCTGCGCATATTGTAGAAACGTCAAGAGCACCTTCTGATAGAGAGCATACAAAACGCGTGAAGAAGGGATTGACTTTACTGAGGAGGAACGCTCCTACCCAAACAACGTTTTCCCGACCCTTCTCGATCGAAGACATTAATAATGCCATATCAGATGTTAGGCCTGGAAGGGCTCCTGGTTTCGACGGCATCCTGCCGGAATTTCTCATTCACGCAGGTCAGCAAACAAGATTGTGGCTATCTCTCTTCTTCACG
Source organism: Callosobruchus maculatus (assembly GCA_951848785.1). Taxonomy (NCBI): domain Eukaryota; kingdom Metazoa; phylum Arthropoda; class Insecta; order Coleoptera; family Chrysomelidae; genus Callosobruchus; species Callosobruchus maculatus. The sequence continues at coordinate 122,921 of CATOUR010000064.1, read as the reverse complement.
AACCTCCTTAATACGGGAAACCTCCCACGGGAATTCAAAAGAACGAAGGTCATATCACTATTAAAACCTGGTAAACCGAACGATCAACCCGCCAGCTACAGACCTATAGCCTTGCTCAGTCGCTCCTATAAATTACTAGAAAGAGCCGTCTACAACCGATTGAGCGCGACTATCTTAGACCGGGTCCCGATAACCCAGGCTGGTTTCAGACCGGGTCGCAGTTGTTGTGATCAAGTACTGTCCCTCACAACGCATATAGAGGCAGGCTACCAGCAAAACATGAAGACGGGAGTGGTCCTTGTTGACCTCACTGCCGCATACGATACGGTCTGGAGGGAGGGTCTCCTATATAAGTTGCTGCAAGTGATTCCCTGTCAGACCACTACAAGACTCATAAACAACATGTTATGCGACAGAAAGTTCCAAGTAATCCTAAACGAGAAAGCAAGCAGACAGCGCAAATTGAACAACGGACTTCCACAAGGCTCAGTACTGGCCCCCTTACTTTTCAATCTATATATATCTGACATGCCAGAAACAGTCAGTTACAAGTTTTGCTATGCGGACGATATAGCGATAGCTTTTTCCGATAAGAGCTTCAAGAACGTTGAGCATACTCTTTCTAACGACTTGTTAGCTCTAAACAACTACTTCAAGAAATGGAGACTAGTACCGAGCCCCAACAAAACCGAAGTTTCCTGCTTCCACCTGAATAACAAACTAGCTAAATATGAACTGCAGGTACTTTTTGCAGGCGAACCCCTGAAGCATAACCATTTCCCAAAATATCTTGGAGTAACGTTAGATCGCACTCTCTGCTATAAGAAGCATCTCGCAAACACTGCAGGAAAACTCAGAACACGCAACAACATCATCCAAAAGCTGTGTGGAACGACGTGGGGTGCCACTGCTCCAACTCTACGAACCAGTGCACTAGCTCTTGTCTATTCGTGTGCTGAGTACTGTGCGCCTGTCTGGATTAACAGCCATCATACCAGACTAATTGACGTCCAACTAAATCACACTATGAGACTTATTACAGGCGCAGTTAAGACAACCCCAACTCAATGGCTGCCTGTACTCTCTGGAATGGCCCCACCGCAGCTGCGAAGGACTGACGCCCTTCTAAGGGAGTATGACAAGATTACGGCCAACAACAAACTGCCCATCCACCGAGCAATACCCCCGTTGCAGATAAACAGACTTAAATCCCGACAACCACCAATAAGGGATGCAGAAGGGCTTAAAACCAATAACTTCGACTCCTTAAACCAATGGCGCTCCCAGTGGGAAGGTTTTGCGGAACACCACTCGCGATGCGCATTTATGGGGGCAGCCTTACTCCCAGGATCAGAACTACCCCGGAAAGAGTGGGTAAAACTTAATAGAGTCCGAACAGGCCACGGCAGATGTGCCGACTCCCTTTACAAGTGGGGCTATGTGCAATCTCCCTTATGTGACTGTGGCGCGCCCCGCCAAACTATTGGCGATTCCAATTACCGATGAGGGCGCTCGCGTTTATAAACAAACATGGAGGATAGCAGGTATCCTGCACGCTGTGAAACGCTTTTGGAGGAAATGCGTGGCAATGAATGCTTTCATCATAGCCTTTTTTGGAGTGGCAACCATAAACACTACAGTTTGTATTAAACTTGCTAGCCTTTCTTGATTTGAAGCCTGATTTAGATGCCATATTCTTGACAATAGCTTATGAAGAAGGTCCGAAGAAATATTCTAACACACTATATACCAATTAACAAAGCATAAACTCGAAAAGACGACTGAACGAAGAAACATAAACGGCATATAAACGGTTAATGGCATGTTAATTGTGTGTCCTCCGAAATTCGAGTACCTGCTTTGTCAGTGTAGATTTTTGCCGCTAGAGGTCTCATCGATTTTTGGAATTGCCAATAAACCATATTACGAGCGAATGTGAACTGCGTGCGTTTCAGGGATCGCGAGAAGAGTTCTTCACAGCCACACCGTTGGCGCTGAAGTGGTTGAAAGAACTTGACATCAACCTGTAAATACCAAAGACTATGTATCTTAGTTTGTAGCTGTATATATTTTATTTTAGTATAGGTTATAATAGTTTTTCTTTTAATCTATATTTACTATCATGTCATGTTTTTGAGCCATACGAAAAATAAAAAAATAACTTTTTTAGGTCCATCCGAACACTACATTGCTTATAACAGAAACCAAGTGACTTAGAATTTGTGATGTATACATACGAGTATTGTTTTAGATCGTTCTATATTGCGTAACGCAAAAATTATTGAATTGATTTTCATGAAATTTTGACACAGTATTACTACCGCGGCGAGGATGTAAAACATGTATGTTTTGGAAAAATCGTGTCAGTGGCGGCGCAGCAATAATAGAAAAACTAAAAAATATAAAAACAGCTCAAACTTTGTTTTTAAATCTGACCATATTCTGGTTTAATAAATTTTAACTAACTGGTTATTCTTATCATTTTTTTTGTCCATCTTAAAAGTTACTATTATTTGTGCATACAGTACGCTGAATCTACACTTTGTCTCCAATACTTCTTGTTGTAACACGATGAATAAGAAAAACTGACCGTCGAAAAACATCGAAAAGAGATAACGTGATCCGAAACAACGCTGACAAATTTCAAATTTATTGCTGTTTTCGGTAATTTGGGATGTTGTCAATATATTGCGCCCTAAATTATATGAAAACTGAAATGTACCGGAAATAGTTTTTGGCCAAAATTTAGAGGTTCTCTTACCACAGGGAGTGCGGGGCACGTTTTCGCCCATCGCCAGGATTGACCCTAATAAAGTATATTATTCAACTCGCGGCGTTGGTTATCGATTTACTGCGTAAGTTATTACCGCCACCACTACAGCTCGTTAAACATTGTATTATTACTTAGAGAACGATTGGTTAATTCACGAAACGTAAAATTTCTGTCGACACTCCGTCATTGTGAAACCTGCAGGTTCTAAATCGAATTGAGATCATATCCTGATCCTGAACACGACTCAGGGCATCAGAATTTCATCGTGTATCCTGAAGGCATACTCTTCGTTGTCATGAGATGAAAATCCTATAAAAAGACGGACAGCAGTATCGTTATTATAACATCTAACATATAACGATCTCAGGTAATGATACACGTTTGCGGGATAGTAAAGATCGCCTTTCTTTTATACCGGGTAGCCACAGTCTAATACTTTGTTCATTCATTAGAGGTAAACACATCAATAAATATAAAAGCAGTGAACTTAGTGAACTAACAGAAACAACTACTACGAGAGCTAATACCCCTACCAACATTGAATTACACTATTGGTCCGAGTGCTTCCTTTGGACAAGGTAGAAATAATTTTTTTTATGGTTCCCCTAAGAAAGTATTCGAACTAATAGTGTAATTCAATGCCGGTAGGGGCATTTGTCCTCGGAGTAGTTGTTTCTGCTGGTTCACTGCTTTCATATCAGTCTGACACCAGGCTTCACCCAGGTTCCTTTGATGAGAACCGAAAAATCGAAACAGCACTGTCGTGGAAGGGACATTGTGCCTGATGCGATTCAGGACATGTTCCTAAGAAGGACTGTGATATCCTAGAGGTCACCTTGGATGAGGTGGAAATCATGTTTTTCAGCAATAAATGAGGCATTGGGAGCTAGAGTGGCCTATCCCAAAATTTACAAGGTATGAATGGTGATGGTAAAGATGTGCTAATATCTCAATGCTATAATGATATAAATTGCGATATGTCTGTGAAATAGCGAAATCAGTCATAGTGAATAGTACTGAAAATACTTGAGCTCAGTTTTCAGTATTTATCGTTTTCCACATTTCTCGTTTTTGTAGAATAGGCCACTCTTGCTCTCAACGCCTCAAATATACTTAAAAAAATTCAAAACCAATTCATAGCACATCCAACTAAAAGTGAAAAATAATTCTTAGTATATGCTGAAAATATTTATGAACGAAAAATAGTAGTATTATTGTGAAAAAAGCGTGGAGGTCTTTATGCCATACTTTTTGTGTTTCAAGCGCCATACACTTTTTCGTTTATTATTATTTTTCACATTTTAATATGATGTGCGTATAGGCGCCTTTTTTTTTGTTTTTCTAAACTATATTTATTTACGTGCGCTTTGCTCTGTGCAATCTGGTAAGTAGTTATATTTTGTAAAACTACCTAACTGAAATGGAACATCCGGATCATCGTTTGACGTTTCACAGCCCACTCAGCATTCAGTGCTCAGCAGTTAGCGCGTATTACGTAATTATATCGTATGCATTTTCAAGAGATTATTATTACCTAGAAAGCGTGTGGATCTTTAGAACTCACAAGGATTAACACTCTCAAGGAAAATGCCGTTTTGTTTGCAACAATGAAACTGGATAGAGACAGTTTTTTTGCACGTGTGTCGGGAAGCAATCGATTTTTTCTTCTTCTATTTCTTCATTTGTCATTGTCAGTTTGCTAAAAATCCAGAGATATGATAATATGCGTTACATCAGAACTGAAATGAGATTACAGAGGCCTTTTAGGAAACCTTTTAGAGTGCTAAATCCTAAGGCACTGGAAGATGTTGGAGAAGGCAACATTATAACACAACATAAATGTTTCAATATCTAGACCAGAAGCATGATTTATTAAGGCTTAATTTGTTAAGCCCTTCCACCATTTCTCAAAAATAAAAGATATTTATCTATATCACATTCACCGTTTATCGAATTGTCTCAATTTTGGCGATCCTGATCAGGATAATGAGCAAAAGTTTTTTGTGGGTCAAAATCGAGTCGTCCAAAGGCGTTACAATCATACAAACAAACATACAAGCGTGTTAAAAACGTTCAAGTGGTCACATTTGTTTTGATTAGTATGTCTAGCGTGCGGCCGGGTATTGTTTTTCCGATTTCATTGTGGCTATTTGTTTTGCAGCAAACATGAATTCGATTGACTTTTACAAACTTGGTTTCAATTCTTTGGCGTATGAAGATAAAACAAAAATTAAAGAATTCAGTTTATTTATACCACAAATAAACCATAGGCGGTTTCACGGCTAGATTGGGGGGGGGATGTGATGAAGCAATAGGGAAATAATTAAGCTTTTGAGCCATCCTTCGAGCCAGGAAGACTGACTATATTGTCAGATTTGTACGTCAATTCTTCGAAAATGGAATTTTGTGTATGGTTGACTAGCTATTATGAGTACTGAAGTGTTGAATTGGTAATTGAACGTAACATCAGAACATGATGATTCTATACTGAAAAATCAGCCCCTTGAATGGAAGTTCTGAATCCTGTCTATTTTTTTAATAACACGCTATCATTAGCTTCAGCTGTATGTCTGTGAGTTAAGAGTTTGTGAGCTTGTAATTCTCCCTTGGCCTAACAGCATTGCCATCTCCAGATAAGTAACCCACGTTCCTTTCCATGCTCCTGGAAAAATAGTTGTTGAATTTTGTCAGGAGCGTGATAGTAACTGGAGTACAGGCTTCTATAGAACATCGAACCTTAAAACTTAAAAATATTTCTTAAAATAAGCCTAAAACAAAAATGAGCCATATTATTCATAAATCGAGCACCCGACGCCTTTTCACATTCATATTACTACTTTTCCTTCATTACTGTTTAAAGCTTTTTAAAAATTATTATTTCAACTTATTTTCAACTTTTTAGTTCGCTGTTCTTTGAAAACGTGTTTTTTAGTTTTTTAAACTATTTTTATTGCACTATTAAGTATTTTTGTGCGTATGAGCTTTTTATTCAAAACCTCCCATTTTCTGGCAATTACCGCGATTAAACGATGTTTAGGTATAAATATTAAATGAATAATCTAATGTATTCATGAACTAAATTGATTGAACACTATATTCTGGTTACGGCATAAATATTAAATACAAAGTAGCAGTCTTCAGGACAGGTTTCGAGAGAGTTAATAACATGTTTGTGTGAAGAATGAGCACTACACAGAGTGGAATAAAAACGAGAGGTAAATACAGGAAGAAAATATAGAGGTGCTACAGGTAACTGTTCATGTATCGGCTCTGTTGCTACTGCTATTGGTATTTTAATGAGAGGTCATTGTCTAAAACAATTACATGCAATTGCATCTTGAATCGACGACGTGCATTAATTCGATTATCTTACACTTCTGTAATTCTCAATAATTGGAGAGTGAGTGATCTCCCAAGATAACAGCTCTTAAGTCCCAGTAATCTTCCTGTACATCGTGCCAAGGGTCCCTTTCTAGTAAACACTCATACGTTAGTTGAACGTTGTTTTAACCTGTGTTGCCTTCTCATTTTTACTTTACTTTTTACCTACAATTAACTCTAAAATATCGCGGCTTCTAACGTTACAAGCTACGTATAAATATACGCTTCATTTCGGTTTTAAAAAGCGATCACGCTTAAAAACGTATGAGTTTTAACTATCTTCGAAAACGTTTAATGGTAGTCTCGATACATACATTACCGTGTATTTAAAATGTAAATAAGGTATTACTTCTACATCAATTAAAACATTCACACTATTTTGCCATAAACATTTTTGTTTTATCACAGTAGCTCATTTTGTTACTTTTCTTTGTACTTGACATTTCAAGAGAATCCTAAAACGTGGCGTAATTCATTATTACCGAAAATAATACTATGCTCATTAAATCTAGAACAATCTTACCTATTTCTTATTGACTATTGACTACAGATATCCGGCGTTAAAAAAAGCTAGGTAGTAATAGTTTCAATATTACGTTATACTGAATCATTATAAATATGTGGAAAGAAACGTAAAACAAACCAATAAGGTTTATACTTTACTTCAAAATTATGAAATAAGATGTAAAAAAACCATTAATAATCAGGAAGCCTGAAATATGTATATATACATATATAAAAAGAAAGAAAAAAAAATAAACATTTAGTGCGTGATAAGGGTTATCAAACCAAGAATACATACATATATATATATACAACAGCACTAAAGGCCTAGTAGGCCCATGGCTTGGTAGGTTATTTTCCTCCATTTCTTCTTATTGGTTACTTCCTGGTTCCATTTCTCTATTCCTATTGTCTTTAGATCTTCTTCCACTTGCTGTCTCCATCTGCCCTTTGGTCTTCCTCTTCTTTTCTTCATGCCTATCGCACATGTCTGTATCTTTATTGGTAGGTATTCGTCTGTCCGACATTCTTGCTACGTGTCCTAACCACCTCAGTCTTCATATAAAGATTTCAGCTCCCTGTTTGACCTCCTTATGTACCTGTGCCTGAAATACGTGGACCATGATAATTACATTGCTAGTATTTTGAATCAATTATAGGTACTCCACGAATTGAGAAGAAAAATCAGATTCACGTATACGCTACCAAGCGACAGGTTGTAACATAATCTTTTGCAAATTAGTTAGTTAGTTATATATCATAATAGTCATATATCATATAGATGTACTTACCAAACGCAAACAGCTGAAAACAGTGAAACTCAGTAAGCCCATAACACTTGTTGACTTAACAAAAGCGGTGAAAATGAGCGTCTCCAGTACCGATATATGGCACAACATACACGCACAACCTGGTGGTGACACGTGGACCAATCATATTGCTACATTCAAAAAATACGCTAATATAACGTTGTATCGGAACGAGCATTGCACGTTACTTTTACGTGTGTTCATCGTTATGAACACAAACAAACCGTTGTCTGTTTACTTTAGAGAGGGTTGTTTGTTCTTTAGATGCCATTGTGACAATAACTCCATGGATGTTAGGTAATCTAATGGACGAAATTGTTTACCGTTGCTACGATGGTCCAGAAAATTAAGGAAGACTTTTTCAACATAAGGTTAAATAATATGTATAGTTATAATGATTTTTTTGTTAGTGTAAAAAATAAATATTTTGTAATTTGATGATATAACACATTGCTTACTTATTTTTTTCGTACTTTAATAAAGACAATAAATCAAAATAAAATTCGTCCTGCGGCATTTTTTCTCCTCTACAGGATGACGTAATTTGATTTTTGATGCGATGTCTTGTTTCTTCGTAATCCTCATCAAATAACATTGAAGATGTCTTTTTGATCCCGAAACGTCGGGTAAATGGATAGAGCGATATATGTATGTATTTAGAATTAAAATTAGATTTTTTTGGGGATATAAAAAAGTGATCGATTATTTAAAAAGCCAAAGTTGATGATGATTGCTAAGAAACGAAACGTCAGATTGAAAATCTAATAACATTAGTTTATAGAGCAAGGAAAAGTCGCAATGGAAATGTGATATTTGCATTGTCATATCTTTTCAAATAAAGTGAGAAAAAAAATAAAAACGAAATTAGGAAAATCGATTTTTCCCAAATATCTTCGTAGTACTCGGAATTTTAAAATTTCTAAAACGCCGTATTGCAGGGCTCAGTAAGGCACAACTTATATCTAATTTATTCATCTTCGTAAATCTTCAGGTTTACGAGATCCCTTTAGTGCGCGTTCTTATGTGGGACACCGTGTATATATACCAGGTGTCCCAGAACTTCCTTGACATGTGATATTCTGGTAATAAAAAAAAGTGCAAACGAAAACTGACTGGTATTTTAGAAAGTACTCTCGGGTCTGTAAATAGTTCAAAAACATCTTATTTCTACTTCAATCCCGTACCTTTGATTTTATACACCAACCTACTTTGTTCATTAAATACGAGATTAAATCATAAGCGAAAAATAAATAAAAAAAGCATTTGTTTGAGGTCTTAGAGTAACAACTGAACAGAGGTAGTAAACAACTAATTCTAATAGGCCAACATCTTTTCTTACGTTGTCATATTGACCACCAGATACGGCAATCATAATTATTTACTATCATCTCAGTTGTACAGTATCCAGAAATATTCCATTCTACGTTAAAAAGACGGTATTTTGATGCTTCAGGAATGATTACTGCAAAAACAATAGATATGTTGACCTCTACTGCGTTACTGCATGTTTCTTCATCATAAACGCAAATTCTGTCTTACATAAATTTTGAGGAGCTGGCAACGCCTATGTAATTTTCCTGCGATTTATTTACGGTGTCCTCCGACTGTCAAACGTTTGTTTTATTTGTGCCTCTTTTATGCTTGGTCAGTAAAATCGAATTCGCTATTTGTTGGTAACTGTAGTGAAGCTTCACGGACTTGCTGTGCTATATTCGAGTGTAGTTTAATAGTTTTTTGGGATGGGACAATGCAGAGCAGTGTTTGTAACATGGGTTGCATTAGAACAATTTTCAGGTTAGTTGGCAATGTTTGGAGGCTGAAGTGTCAAAAGATGATGGCTTTGAGCATGCCATGCTGAAGTGGTTTGTTTACTACCTCGATGTTCAGTTGTTACTCTAAGTTTGAGGTATGGAATTTTTGCAACAAAAACAGATGAAAAAGAAAACTAACTGGGTCTTTCAACGGTACTGCTCGCCCTATCGCGGCGTACTTTCAAAACATTATTTTTGAACTTCACCCCCTGAAACTCATCTCCTACTTTTTTTTTCAAATAGCACCCAGCAGCTGTTCCTACATAGATAAAGTGGTTATTTATCTAAAATCTGGTAGTGCCTATGATTTTATACACAAACCAATTTCTTTCGTAAAGACATAAATAAGCATAAGATAAATAAATTATCGATTTGTTTGAGGCGCAATATTTTCGTAATCATTTTTTTTCGACACCATGGAATGACTATCACACGATAGTCATTCAGTAGCCTTAATAATCTAATAAGTTTTCTTTTCCATCCGTTTTTTGCAATATTAGGTGTCAAAAAAATCTTACCTTATTTATATTAGGAATGCTTCTGATTTTACGAAAGAAATAAGTTTACTTTATAATATCAAAGAGACCACAAGATTTTGAATAAAATAGGATAACCTATGGGGTGCTATTTGAAAACAAAAAGTTGCAGCTGAGTTTTCGGGGATGACGTAAAAAAGAAATTTTTGGAATGCACGGTATGAGAGAGCCTATAGTACCTTCAGAATTACAGCTCGTTTCTTGCTTCTACCATCTTTGGTTACGAAAATATCACGTTTCAAGGAAATTCTGGGACACCCGGTATATATCCTGTGTAAGATGTTCATATTAATTTCTGCCTGAGGGGTCAAATTGTGATGAAGCTTGAAAAACGACATTTTTATTGAGAGCAGGCGACAGAAAGATCTGCCTTGTGCGCCATCTGGTAACCGAAGGTAACGGCAAACCAAAGAAAATCGCTGCTAAACAGCAGCAGACTTCTTGGTGGAACGCCCCAGCGCGTCCGCTTAACCAACCAGAAGCGCGGTTCTATATGCTGCTGCATATGAGGGCCGATATACGAGGGTAGCTCTACATCTCCGTCAATCCACCAGTACGCAGACAGCTGTTTCACGCTTATTAGCGATCATCAGTGCGCCATAGGCCGATTGACGGAGATAGAGAGCATCAGTATTTTCATGTCTACCAGACATGTGAAGCATGTGAGAGCAGGCGACAGAAAGATCTGCCTGGTGCGCCATTTGGTACCCGAAGGTAACGGCAAACCAAAGAAAATCGCTGCTAAACAGCAGCAGAGTTCTTGGTGGAACGCCACGGCACGTCCGCTTAACTGACCAGAAGCGCGCAGACAGCTGTTTCACGCTTATTAGCAATCATCAGTGCGCCATAAGCGTGAAACAGCTGTCCTCGTATATCGGCTCTCATATGCAGCAGCATATAGAACCGCGCTTCTGGTCAGTTAAGCGGACGCGCCGTGGCGTTCCACCAAGAATTCTGCTGCTGTTTAGCAGCGATTTTGTTTGGTTTGCCGTTACCGTCGGGTATCAGATGGTGAACAAGGCAGATCTTTCTGTCGCCTGCTCTCACATGCTTCACATGTCTGGTAGACATGAAAGTACTGATGCTCTCTATCTCCGTCAATCGACCTATGGCGCACTGATGATCGCTAATAAGCGTGAAACAGCTGTCTGCGTACTGGTGGATTGACGGAGATGTAGAGCAACCCTCGGGCATTTTTATTGTTTACTATTATTTGATACTCATATAACTTAGGAACTTGTACGTTTGTTGGTTGTTTGTGTGTTTAGAAAAGGTGAGGAAAGTGCTGAGGTAATCAACTTGATACAGTTTTTTTGTCGGTATTGCCATTCCACCTGCTTTGTACTTAACATACATTAAGACAGCGCTAATGTAGGCAGAGGAAATATGTGTTCATCAAAGTGTGTTAACATAAAACATTGGACTTTTACTGTTAGCCTGCCTGGCATATTTACATATTTTTCTCATTTCTATTTTTTCACAAAATTCTGATTTATCTTTGCAAAACATCTCATATCTACCTTATAATAAATCATTTACCTGTTTTACTCTTTCACTGAGTCTTCTTAGTTGAGGAAATGGATAACGGAAATATAAAAATCAATTAACTGTGCTTCTTATAACCAAATCACAAGCTAAATATGGGGCTTCATGTTTTCGTTACAGAAAATAAAATAGGCTGGTAACAACACGTTCGTTTTTCTCTTAAGGCGCATATGAACTATATAATATTTCATAAACTTTTGTTTAAAACAAGTCGCAAAACATTGACGCTCAAAACAACATGAAACAACCACAAAGCAGTTGGAAACAATAGAAAACTGCTAAATACAACAGAAAACATTCAAAGACAACCAAAGACAACCAAATACAACAAAAGAGAACAGAAAACAGTTTAAAACAACAAAAAACAAGCAGAAATCAGCTGGAAATAACAGAAAACGACTAAATACAACAGAGCACATCCAAACAGAATAAAAGACAACCAGATACAACCGAACACAACAGGAAAGAACAGGAAACATGTGAAAGCAGCAGTAAATAAGCAGGAAAGAGCTGGAAACAGCAGAAAACGGCTAAATACAACAGAAAACATTCAAACACAGCAGAAAACAACCAAATACAGCAGAGTACAAAAGAAAAGAACAGAAAAAGGCCCAAAACAACATAAAATAAACAGAAAACAGCTGGAAACAACAGAAAACGACCAAAAGCAACATAAAACTTCTAAACACAATAAGAAACAACCAAATAGAACCGAGTACAACAGAAAGGAACAGAAAACAGCTCAAAACAACAGATATGGTGATAAAAACGCAAATTGTTTTAAAACAGGTCATATGATTTACAACCTGTTTAAAAAACCTCTCTAAAAACACGTTGTTTTACAATTTGTTGCATAGTCTCGCGCTTTAACTTACTTTTGCGGCCGGCACTTGGCATAGTGTATTCGTGTAGCGGCATCAGTATCGGAAGGCATCGTTGGCATAAATATTCGTCTTATTTGAGTCCTTTGATGTGTGATCGAAAACCGACAAGTGGACGAAGACGCGTCTGTTTGCATTACTTGTCCTATTCGAGCAAATAAGGAAATAATCCAAATAGATTTTTTATACGTCTTCGTTTTTTGGAAAACCTAACAAACATAAGTGAAGAGTTCGGCATTATATATTTATTAAAAGCGCTCAGTTTCTTTCCATTGCCCTTGGAAAATTTTGCTATAGTGTTATTTAGTACTTTTCATACATATTGCAACAATGCTTTCAGACACATACTTGTGGATTTGTTTGTGTACTGCACTTGAAACTTTAAAAATGACTTAAAAAGGTGCAGCCCAAGTTCCGACACACCCAGTGATTACTCCTCACACCGTGAAGTGAGCAAATACCGGGTCTGCGAATCGTACGTCCTAATGAATGAATGAATGAATGAATGAATGAATGAATGAATGAACGAATGAATGAAAGAGGGAGAGAGGCTTTCTGGTGGCCAGAGCCACCAGTGCATAGGCCTACGAACGAGCCCTTTTGCACCTCTCCTTACCCCAGTTCCCAAGTCCAGCCCTCATCGCAAATGTGAGGATGGCCTTGGGACCTGCCCATCTTATATCCTCAGGTTCAAAAACCGTTGAACTAAGTATGGTCTGCCTGTGATACCCAAAGGCTTCACAGCGACATAGAATGTGTACCGAGGATTCTTCCTCCTCGCCACAGCGTGTAAACGTGGGATCACTTGTCACTTCCATCACATACAGATAATGACGTTTGAAGGTGTTATGGCCGGATAGTAGGTTAACAAGTAACCTTACTCGGATTCTGTATACTGAGGGGCAGAACTGCCCCACCTTAGCCAGAGGTCTAAAAAACAGTTCTTTAACTTGTCGGAGATGTCCAGAGATTCCTCTCCATCTGACAAGATGCTGATTTTGCAACCACATCTCTGGTTTCCTTCTAATGGTACCTACTGCCAGCCCCAAAGCCGGCTAAGGACCCAGGAGCACTTAATGCTTTTAATGCTGCCTGGTTGTCAGAGCAGGTGATGATCCGCCTGCTTGACCACTGATCCTAAGTAGACGAAGGGACCCAAGGATGACTGCTTTCTTCATCCTAACGGGTAAGATGTAGGCCGCCACACGGCACACCGGTATGCCGCGCAGTGTAGAGAGCAGCGTATTCATGATTACACTTAGGGATCCATTGATCATAACCAGTAGATTTACAGTGCAGTCTGTGAAGTTGCCTGAGCAAATCCTGATATTTGGTCCGATTTTCCTCCTTAGAGAGTATGTTCATCGCGGTAGGTGCCAAAAACTCTTTAACAAACATCGTCTGTTGGTGGTCGACGAGGCGTATATTGGGCTTGTTTGCCTGTACAAGCTCGAGCGTAGGGAATGAGTAGTTCCCGTAAATCCTACATCTCTTGTTTTCCTCTATTATTATTCTTCTTCTTTCTTCTTCTTCTTTCCGATTTCCTCTCCCTTGATTGCGGTAATAAGTGTCGACGAGTTAGGCTGTGCCAAGTCAACAACTGAACTATCATTGATAGGAATTTAGGAAGTATCATACAATTTACAGGTATTCAGGATTGAAGACTTTTGGAATAGTTTGTGTAACTTTTCGTCCAGGCCTAACTGTTGCAGTTGTTGTATGAATGTGTTTGGTGTAAGGCCTAAGACCGATAAAATGAGGGGGCCAATAGCAAAGTTTACGGAATACATATAAGTTGGATCACTCCGCAAAAATATCAAAACGGTCTGCCCCTTGCCCCGTCTCCCCGGTTCACCGGTAGCAGTGTACCGACGTCAACCGGGAGATACGGAGCGGCGCAAAGTAGAGGTTGAACGTGTTTAACGCGAAGTGTATATACAGTGTCTCAAAAATAACGGATTTCGTTATCTCGGATTTATTTGCAGGAAATGGATAATGTTTTTAGAAGTTTGATTTTATCAATTAAATTTATTAACGGATGGAAAATGACAATCAGATCCATCCTTATTTTGTGGTAAACCTTGAAATGTAAAGGATATAAATACAGGGTGTTTCACGACGATTAAGACAAGCAATAAGTCGGAACTGGGCAGCAGTAGAGAATTATAATTTTGGGGATGTAAATTAGAGCAGATGTTGTGTCTTTTTTTGTCATTGTACTACCCAATGAGGTATTTGTTTTTGGTCACGTGACATTCGATTTAAAATTATTAATAGGACACCCTGTACATTTGTGCCTTTCTGTGTTCCTCCCGATAAAGCAATTCCAACAAACTAGCACACTTGGGGTATAAAGTGATTAATTAAAGACCCACAGGTACTTAAAGTCTTGTATCACGCTAAAAGCGTACAGTGAGACCAAATATTCATTCGGTGGTCTTACCATACCACCCAGGGACATCCTAAATTATATTTTAGAGCTCGGAAATATTTTTATTGATAACTTTAACAATTTAGTTTCTACAGTAGCAATTGGAATGACACTGTACTTGGGCAAAAACCAACGCAAAAACTAACTGGCGCGTGCGGCCGCGGAATCGCTTTGATGTGAGATCTTCAAAGTGCCGACGGAGAGTGATCCAACTTATATGTATTCCGTAAACTTTGCCAATAGTAACTTTGTTTTGTTTTCAAAGGCATTTTCTTTCCATGTGAAGGTCCGTGTATTTATATATCTTCCCAGCCTAGGTGTTTTGGATATTCGTATCCTTGGAAATAGCAAAATCTACCAAATAGGTATCTTTGTTGGCCTTTCATTAAAAACTATATCTGGTTTATTGGCTGGGATAGTCTTGTCTGTATGTATTTCAACGACCCTGTCTAGTTTCTATTGATTGTTTTCGAGTACTCATGTCGGAGTGTACTAATTGTAATTTGGACCTGTGTTTTCTAATAGTTTGTTTGTTGTGGTTAGCTCTTGGTGTATCACTTTGGCTGCTATTATTTTTATTATTGTTTGAGCATTATTATCATATTATTGTAATAATATAAAAGTGAGATCAGCGTCGAGTCGTGTCGCCGCCGGGCGGTACCAGTACCACCTGTCCTTCGTTCGGGTTCGGGGTTCCGTTACCAGCCAGACCTTGCACCGCTTGACCAAGGCAGCGTGCGGCCGTTCTTCCGCACGCACTTCTTCTGCTTCTTCTTCTCCGTCTTCATTATGCCCGGCGCAGCGCGGCGGTACCCCAGAGCTTTTCTTCTGCTTCTTCTTCGGCCCAGTCGTACCGCAGTCGTACTATCGGCGTTCTCCGGACTCGCTGCTACTTCCGTGTGCTTCCGCTAAGCGTGACGTGACAGTTCCAGCGCGTATGTGTGACTGTTTTGAGCGGATTTCATTCCAACCTTCATGATTCGGTGAGAAGAGTATTTACTGTTATGTAATTTCTTAAACCCAACTGTTTTTACTTCTCACACTGACGACGATCGCGAAAATTTTAGATTTTGAGATGGACGTATTATGATAAATACATAACGGAAATCCACTTCACCCATTTCCGTCGGTCTGTCTGTCTGTCGGTGTGTTGCCATTCTTCTAGACCTGTAATCTAAATAACGGCTGCAAGAATTTTGACGAAACTTGGGTAGCGATATGGTGTCAGGACGCAGTAGGTAATGCTGCTTTAAGTTTGAAAATCGGTGCATGTGCGGCGGAGTAATTAGCCAAAAACCACAAAATTAAAATATTCGTTAAACTTCGTTTTTAGACATTTTGGGGGTTCCTGATAATTTTCTGCTTTTTTTTGGCTGGAGGTAAAAAAAAGGAATTGTACAACACAAAACTTTCGTAAATAGTTTCTTGCGTCTCCCTCCTTAGAAACTAGGACGCCACAGTTTTCATTCTGCATGCTTCAACTGAACGATGCAAAACGATCAGGAGACTCTAAACCGTCTAAAAGCGAAATATGAGCTGTTCTCATATTTTTTAGTTTTTTAATTATTGTTGCGCCGCCACTGACACTGGCGCGTTTTCCACTCTCGCCGCGATATTCAATTCTTTGTCGAAATTTCATTAAAATCAATTTCATAATGTTTGCTTTACGCAATATACATAGAACGAAATTAAGCAATACTCATATATGTATACATCACAAAACTGTAAGTCCCTTGGTTTCTGTAATAGGCAACGAAATGTACGAAATGGACCTAAAAAAGTATATTATGCCGCTAGGTTTGTCATTCACAGGTCAATGGACATTATGAATACAACAAATTTTGCAGTTTTCCAACCCCCCACCCCCCAACCGCCAAAAATTCACCCCTACCCAAAAAAAAAGTAGAAAACGATCAGGAACCCCTAAAACGCCTAAAAACAAAGTTTGAGGCGTTTTTTATTTTTTTTGTTTTTATTATTGCTGCGCCGCCACTGACACGATTTTTCCAAAACATACGCGTTTTCCATCCTCGCCGCGGTAGTAATATTGTGACAAAGTTTCATTAAAATCCATTCCATAACTTTTACGTTACTCAATATAGAACGATCTAAAGCAATATTCCTATGTATTTATCAGAAAATTTGGTTTCTGGAACAGGCAAGGCAATGTTCGGATAGGCCTATAAAAGGGTATCATGCCGCTAGGTGTTTTTTTACAGGCCAATGGATAGCCTATTATGAGTACAACACATTTTTGAGATTTACAACCCCCCACCCCCCAACCACCCCAATTTCACCCCCACCAAAAAAAAAGTAGAAAATGATCAGGAACCCCTAAAACACCTAAAAACGAAGTTTAAGAATATTTAATTTTTTTGTTTTTTGCTAAGTACTCCGCCGCCCCTGCACCGATTTTCAAAATTATAAAAACATTACCTACTATGGCCCCACAGCATATCGCCGCCCAAATTTCATCACAATCCATGCAGCGGCTACTGAGATTACGAGGCTAGAAAAACGCGCACAGACCGACAGACCGACAGACCGACAGACAGACAGACAGACCGACGGAAATGGGTGACGTGGATTTTCGTTATGTAGACATCATAAAACCTCCAAAAAGCGTGTTATCTCAAAATCGAAAATTCTCGCGATCACAATACTCCCCTCACCTATCGGTTGGGGAAGTAAAATTAGGTGTTCAATAACAAAATAAACGTTTTTATTGCAAATTTTTACAAAAAGTTCCTCAAAGGTATTTGGTAAATAACCTACATTTTGGGATGTGATGGATTCTGGGGTAAATTGAGTCGTATTTGATCTAAAATAATAAGTAACCTTTTTAAAAAATCATACTTGGCAACAGAACTATTTTTTCCTTCCTTTTTCCTTTTGAAGTATTTCTGGTAGAGCGTCTATGCTATGCTACGAGTTAGCGATCGCTGGTTTTTATAGCTAACCACACCAAAGCCACTTTTAAAGGTCTCTGCACCCCCCCTGGGGGGCAGTCTCCCACTTAAGGAATCCCTTTAGATAGTTCTATATTGTGTAACGTGGAAACTACCAAATTGATTTGAATGAAATTTTGAAACCGTGTTACTACAATGACAGGGTTGGAAAATTCGTATTGTTTTTAAGAATAATAAAAAACTAAGAAAAAAGCTACTTAAACTTCATTTTTAGGCGTCTTAGGATTCCTGATCATTTTAAACTTTTTTGGGTGGGGCTGAAATTTGAGTGTTTGGGGAGTGGGGGTTGTAAAACTGAAAAATTTGTTGTATTCATAATAGTCTAACCATTAACCTGTGAAAGAAAGGCTTAGCGGCATGACGCACTTGTTTTTGCGGGCGGGCGATGATTTGGTTGAAAGGGGATCTCAGACGATAGCTTCTTGCTATGGGAAAATAAACTGGTATCACCATAATGTGTGGGAAGTACTTAGTCAATAAACTTCACTGATTTTTTTTTATTAATTCACATAACTTATTCTGTGGTTGTCTCTTAGCCTCATTGCGCTTTATTGGTCCGTCAGTGAAAGCTGCATATAATTTGGGAATAACTTTTACTAACGTTTTGGCCACCTCTGTGGCATTTATCAAAATAAAAAAATTGACAGAAATAAGTGAAATGAATGAGTGAAAAAAAAGTAAGTGACGGCAGTGCTAGGAAGCAGTGTTTGTTTTTTTGCTATCCAACTTTCTAATCAAGTGGGTGACTCTGAAATCTTAAAGAACGCATTTGCACTGTTGATCTATCCAAAACAAGAGGTCAAGACGAGACAATACAATATTGCATTCGGGATACAACAACAAACCATGAAGAAAACTTAGTCCTACAATTTGGTTTGGAACTCATGGAGTTTTCCTTAAATATACCCAACCAATATACCCAACCTATCTGATTACTTAGGCTAGGTTTCCTTATTTTTCTTTTATAAATATTTTCCTCCTTGTGTAGGATAGAGGATCTCATTTTAACATTTGGGCTGAAAGTAGCATAGGCTGACCCGTAGCTTGCGAATCATATAGCATCTGGATGTGGAGCGCCAAGTCAGTGTCATGGATAAGTCAAATTTCTCTCATGGAACTTTAGGTTAGATCTTATCTGTGCTTTATACAAAGAAGGTATATAGAAGACGAAGAAGAATGATGTTATGGCTTTGCATAGCAGCTCCAAAAAGGGTCCTAATGAACCGGTATGAGCTGAAGTACACCAATTACTGGCGAGCGCGCTTCCAGCGCAGCAGTGGCTGCAAAACAAACAAGCCTCACCTGCGCCGCAACACCGTTCCATTACCTAAAACAATTTTCTGCACCTCGGCCGACAGTCATTCAATTTGAAGCTAATCTAGAACGCGCTCATGCAAGCAGCCATAAATATGGTTTTTGTGCCGACTTATACATGTTTAACTGGTGCTTGATTCGCTCGACAGTAGCGCGGTTATGCCGGGTCCACTTTAAAACGATAAAAACAACATAACAACTTCAACTACAACTACAAATCCATAAGTGTATGTTACGCCGAATCGGCAGAAATGCCAAATACATGTATGTATTAGGCAAGTTTTGCCTAATACATGGAGACTGCAACGTCGCTGGTGCTTTTTCCTTGAAAATGTGCAACCCCTCGCCGATAACATGTATTAGGTATGTGAGTTGTTGCCTATTATGCCAACGGCGCCGCAAAATGAATATAGTATAGGTTGTATTATTTTGAAGTTAATATTGTGCGTTGTTTTAGTAAAAAGATCATTTCGTTATTCTCGTTCATCAAAACTGCATAATAATTACCTGTAATTACAATGGGTTGAAAAAGAGCCAACTATTGTGGAGAAAAATTGAATGAATAACTTATATAGAGTTCAAAATAACATTGAAGCGATAAACGAAAGAACAAAGTAGCATGAATAAGCAATTGTTTTTAAAACTTACCATTGGTATCCCTTACCTAAATCATAGACTCTCGGTGATCAACAATCAAACTGTCATTGGGCTATAAAGTAATTTGCTGTAATTATGCTATTAACGTTTTCTAAAATGAATCACAATTTACAAGCCTTGTTTCCTCAGAGAAACTTCCTGATTTACGACTAGTGGCATACATCAAATATAATGTCATTGATCTATGGCTTTTTTATAACGATTTAATGTGGCTGATGACACTTAAATATTGTGGCTGTTTTAGTCATTTTATAACGTGTCATCAAATTTATCGTCGTATGTCTCTTTGAGCACAAACATTCAATAAAACTGTAATTTTAATCTGCTGTATTACATACAGTGTGTCCCAGCTAAAGGTGTAACGTTAGATCGATGCGAATTGATTTTTAATAATGGTTTCTTGCGAATAGGTTTTGGAAGAATATGTAAGACCTTACGCGCATGGGTTGATCTGGTCGATACCATCAATAGGACTGGTGTGTCTGTCATCTGCACACGTGTTGTTCCACAGAAATTAAACGATGCTATACTTTGTAAAATCAGGACTGATATAGCAGTATAACCTCAAGAAATTATTTCCTTCAGAGTCTAAGAGCATTTCCAGACATCAGTCTTACGCGGGGGACCGTTTCAAATGTAGCAACTGTTTGAATCTGTTGACCTTCTGGAGCGTGAATGAGTTAAAGAAAGAGAGAGGCTTTCCGGTGACCAGAACCACCAGTGTATAGGCTTAGAAGCGGGTCTTTAATCACCTTTCCTTACCCTAGTTTCCAAGTCCAGCCCTCGTCGCAAATGTGTGGATGCCATTCTTATCCTCATGGTCAAAAACGCTTGAACCTAGTATGGTCTGCCTGTGATATCCAAGGGCTTCACAACGACATAGAATGTATGCCGAGGACCCTTCCTCCCCGCCACAGCGTGTAGACGTCGCTTGCCACTTCCAACATAGAAGTTACGTTTGAAGGTGTTGTAGCCCGATAGCAGGCCAACAAGTAACCTTAGCTGGCGTCTATCCAGTGAGAGACAGAAACGCTCCACCTTGGCCAGAAGTTCTTATATAAGTCTCTAGCTTGACGGGGATATACAAAGATTCCTATCCATCTCATAAGATGCTGATTTTGCAGCTATGCTTCTGTTTTTCTTCTAATGGTACCTGCTGCCAGCCCCACTGCTGGCTAAGGACCCAGGAAATTATTCTCCGACCCTCAGGTTGCGAGCGCGTCAGTAATCTTTTTACTGCAAACTCCACATGATTTGGCACCCACTTAGCTAAGTGACAAGTAATATCTTGCCAAAATGTCATAAAAGACCTTTAGACCACTTGTAAGCCTACAAGCACTTAATGCCTTTAATGCTGCCTGGCTGTCAGAGCAGATGGTAATCAGCCTTCTAGGCTCCTGAATTTCGTGAGTACGAAAGGCACAAGGTAAGGTCGCATACATATCTGCTTGGAATAGCAGAGTGTCCCCTGCCAGGATTCACAAATGACCAACTGCCCCGACTCCACAATCGGAACACAGAGACCCTTGCCTCCCCTTGAACTACCTAGTCATTGACCTCTGATTACTATGCAGAGATCATCTGCATAGGCCTATACTATCAACATATACCTATATTGCCTAGCCAGACCAGAAGTTCATTCACCACCAGACATCACAATAAGGGAGATTCCCCCTTGCGGGTAGCCCCGCACTTCTCCAACGCTATGCGAGATGTCATTCAGCGTAGCAGTAGCCACTTGACGGAGGACTTTACCCCATATCTGTCTGAGGCATACCTTATCGAATCAGAAGTGGTACAATTAAATGCAGCCTTGATGTCTTAGAAAGCTGCCAAATCCACTTCCTTTTGTCCCAATGTCTTCTTCATTCTACAGAGTAGCTGGTGAAGGGAAATTTGGACTGACTTACCAGCCTGATAAGCAAACTAATAAGCATGGCACACCCTTCCAGAGGTTCATCTCTTAGGTGCCTATCAATTAGGCTCTCCAAAGTCTTCAGCAAAAGTTGAGAAAAGGTAATCGATATAAAGTCTTTCGTGTATATACCTGCCCTGTAACCTCTGCCCAGTTTTGGTATAAAAACGATTTTGGCACGTAGTCAGATTCCAGGTGTGAAGCCGGCAGCCAGACAAGCTCGAAATATCTTCATAAGTCGTGGAACGATTTGTTCCTGCCCTGTAACATGGCTGGAATAACTCCACGCCGCCCACACCTGGGCTTTTATATGGTGCAAATGTATAATATAAATAAATTCAAAACCATCTGGAGCACTGCCGTTCCGGATTAGTGTTACTGTTATCAGTATTACATAGTGTTAGAGGAGAATATCATTCCCGTTTTTGAACTCTACCCTCTAATGCTAGTATTGCCATGTTATAACGGTCGTCGGCAGTACTTCCATTAATATCGAAAAAAAGAACCAAACACCAGCATGATTCTTACATAAGCTTCCTCAGCTGTATACGCCAGAGCAACTACTGCTTCTCTTTAAGTCATAGATCCGACCATCGCTGGAGTATTGCCCCCACGTGTGGGGATACGCGCTAAAGCACTCTCTAAAGCTTCTGGACACTATCCAGAAGAGAGCAATTTACGCCTAACCCCACAAAGGGCCTCCACAGCCTGGAATATCGAAGAAACGTGGCTGACCTGTCCCTGTTTCACAGATTCTATCACGGAAGATGTTCCAGTGGGCTCTTCCAGATAATAACGCCAAAGGCCATCCGAACCAGGAACACTATAGAGGCTTAGCGAGCTTATTTTTACCAGGTCGAGGTGCCTACTCCCCGAACCAGTTTCCTCCAGCATTCCCTCTTTTGGAGAACTTCGACGCTGTGGAATAAGCTGCCGGGGAATTTGTTTCCTGGCAGCTACAACCTGCAAAGTTTCAAATCTAACATGCACCGACACTTATCGGTTTGCAGCGCTTCTACAACGCTGACCATAAGAAAACTTCCTAATGGCATAATGTACAGCTTTTAGTCTTGACCAATGAGAGCAGGGAGAACCACACATTAGACTATGTAATAAAATTTTGCCGTCGACGACCTCCTTCGCCTTGAGGTTCCCTCGCAACTCCCGGCTGAGTTGCTCCACCACCCCCTGACCAGCCCGTGAAGCGGCCTCTGGTCAGGGCCTCATCGCGTACGCGCGACAGGCACGTGCCTGTATGTTGCCTGCGGGTTCGCGGTGAGGGGGCGGAGGACCGTTCCTCCGCGTTTTGCTCTGGAGAGCACGCGGTGTCGTCTCGTTGCCGATTCGCGGGGGATTTTCCGAATTCCGGTTACGGGTTGGCCGCTTCAAGCGGTGTTTGGTTTGCAGCTGGTTCGTCCTTCGGGAGCACCGCTTGAGGCGGTACTCCCGACTGGCGCACCAGCCGTCGCAGTGTCCTCTGGTTTGACCTGAAAAGAAAAGAGAGTTAGTAGTATAGGAAAGAGGGCGGGGAAAATTTGGGGCCTCCGCCGTCCCCCTTCTCCTTCTGTTCTAGCTGGTCTTCTTTCTGCGTTGAGTGTAGATGTTGGTCTTCTTTCTACGTTGGGTTATCCTTCGCCGGAGCGTCATAGTCCCTCCACCAGGGACTTGGGTCTCTTGTATCGGTTCACGAATCTGGGATCGTAGTCCAGGGCCTCTCTGATCAGGTGGTTCTCGTGATCTTCCCATTTCGTGAACAGCTTCACCGCTCGCTATTTCATTTATAGAGTGCCGTGTTCTGTATCGACCCTTTTATACCCCTGCGAAAGTACCAGTGATCGACACTGACGCGAGTCCGTGGGTCGTTCGGTATGCGACTCAGCAAGGTGCTTACGAGCGTCTGTTGCGTAATCCGGAAATGAGCAGAAGCAATAAACCAGATTATAATATCTATTCGAATCGGTTATTACTATTAGTAAGCTGGTAAGCATGTGTGTATCGGATAAAGCGAATCGTCGCAGGGAAGCCGAACAGATCGGTATCGGTTGTAATATGGTTGTAACGAATCGGCTATTACCATAAATGCAGATGGGCTATCGGACGGCCACTTTCCAACGAATAAACACCAACTGCGCTTCTGAACACAGCTGTTTATATTGATAGGAAACGAGGTGAGAGTTGGGCAGCTGAAAGCTTGATTGACCAGTGATTTTGGCTATCACAGTTAATTACACAAGATAAATTTTAGAGGATCTAATTTATGAAACTTACTATTTCTTTTCGATGTAGCCTAGGGACATGTGAAGTGGTATTTGCACTATAAGTTCTCACATAGCGATGCAGAGTCATTAACGTTAACGTACAGTATGGTATAACCATTATGAACTGAATCAGATTTTATTCAAGCTGTAATACCAGGGTGCATTAATTTTATGTGGAATCACGTGCTCAATAAAAGCAAAACATGCTCGAAAACCATCTGAATGTCCCCGATATTCAAATATAATCAACCAAAGAAATTACTGCTCGTCGGCGCAGGCATAGTGAGAAACAATAATAGTTATTTAGCAGACTTACTTATTAGTAAAAAATACATTAACGTCGCGCGTATTGAACTAACAGCGATTTTATTGAAATAAAAGTATTAGGTATCAAAATGGCTTTTTGGAGAAAGCGATTACGGAGATGCAAACAATGTGGAATATGAAGTTGCAGGGTTCAAAAACAAAGATGTACATGTGCTTTGCCAACGCGCTGCCTTGAATATATATCGGTTGTTAGCGTAACAATTTGTAGCTAGGTATGTCGAATTCCATCTTAGTATAGATAAATATACAATATAGGTAGTGTAATACTTTGCTTTCTTATAGAAAACAAGTTACGATAGTTTAAATTAATGTATAGGTATTCTATAGTAGTATTCTATTAATGTATAGGTATTCTATAATATAGAATATAAAATTAGCTCAAATAAGTATAGTATAGTAATACTTACTATACTATACTTATTTGAGCTAATTTTACTTTTCAGCTTCTAAGCATAGCGATTGCACAATATAACAATACTTGGATGAT
The DNA here is from genome assembly GCA_951848785.1 of Callosobruchus maculatus. NCBI lineage: Eukaryota > Metazoa > Arthropoda > Insecta > Coleoptera > Chrysomelidae > Callosobruchus > Callosobruchus maculatus. The sequence goes on along the minus strand of CATOUR010000064.1, from coordinate 98,323 downwards.
TTCGCACTCGCGATGACTGAGGTGGATGAGGTGCTTAAAGCTAAAATCATGAATCAAAACACGCTTTGTTCGGAAATCCAGTAACAGTCGTGATATGTGATGTTCAAATATCTGCGATGGAATCACAGTATGTAAAATATCGTTCATGACGAGTGTTGATATAATACAATTTATTTTTATTATATTTATGTGTTCAGCTAGGTTTTAAATATATATTTTGTTGTAGTATGCACCAGAAAATAGTTCAAAATCAGATCAAATAATATCATGCAGACTAGAGTGTTATTAATGCTACAACATGGTATAAGCTAAATCCTTCAAATTGATGGAATGCCAATGTTGCAACTTACAGGTCGCTTGTTTGAGAGAATTGGGAATTGTCATGCTGTTAAAAATATAACAGCCATTTGCTGCAAAAATTCGAGGGAGCAAGCACATATTGTTAATAATTGTCGTCCTAGTTGCATTAATGTGATTTGAAACACATTACATATCCTACTCATGAGATATTTGAAAACCCCTTGTAAATAAGTGACGTGTATACTGATCGTAAAATTTGTTAAACGATGAAAAGACAAACATATTAAAAGCCCTTTAGGGGCGCAAAGTGAGCAAGCGTATTGTGTAGAGTAAATGTGAAGTTCCAATAAATATTTTCTATGTAGTATGTATCTACGTGAATTGTTAATCTCCTAACGAAAACAAGATATCTGTACCGCCGCCCTTCTGAAATTCCCAATAGTTAAACCATAACAACGTGCGAGATATACTAGGGACTAAATTTTATGCCAGTTTCCTTTCAAAAAGTTAATCTCTCAAAATTCGTTTATTACGATGAACAGACCTTATTGCAGACCGCTTCCGGTCCAGGGTAGCACTGAAATAAATTTAAATTAATAGTAAAATCCGTAAGTGAGACTACCATTTTCGTACAGTGCCGAATTATCTTAATATCTACATGTTTACTTGTACAAGCTTTCGGACGAAAAACAACACATATAGGTTAACCCTTTAAGTCCGCATTTAAGAATTTATTTGAATTTCATTGAAAAAATACAAAACATAGCAGAAAAGTGAACAAATAAACTGAAAATCACCTTTACATTGGTTTAAAAATACAATTTTTTCAAAAAAATGGAGGCCATCTAGGGTAACCAGTAGGACTGCTCAGTACTGTGGTACAGAAAATACTGGGACAGTTGTACCCTGAGTAGCACGCAACATATCTGCCACGCATGGCAGAGGTTTGTTGTCATTATCAGCTCCAGTATCTTGAAAAGGCCTTTTGGTGTCTTTTTTTTACTTCTGTATCATCGGCATCGACTGCTTTGGTCATTAGCCTCATGATCTGTGTAGGCTTTATTACTGTTTCCCGGCGCCACTCTAGAAACAGCACTGTTAGCTATAAGCCAACAGTGAAGGCTTCGCTGTAATGGCAGAGGTTTGTTGTCACTATCAGCTCCAGTATCTTGAAAAAGTCTTTTGGTGTCTTTTTTTACTTCTGTATCATCGGCATCGACTGCTTTGGTCATTAGCCTCATGATCTGTGTAGGCTTTATTACTGTTTCCCGGCGCCACTCTAGGAGCAGCACTGTTAGCTATAAGCCAACAGTGAAGGCTTCGGTGTAATGGCAGAGGTTTGTTGTCACTATCAGCTCCAGTATCTTGAAAAAGTCTTTTGGTGTCTTTTTTTACTACTGTATCATCGGCATCGACTGCTTTGGTCATTAGCCTCATGATCTGTGTAGGCTTTATTACTGTTTCCCGGCGCCACTCTAGGAACAGCACTGTTAGCTATAAGCCAACAGTGCCTAAGGCTTCGGTGTAATTACTAATATTTTGTATGACAGACAAATTTTCGTCAGAGTTCCCAAGCGTATCGTTATCGATCTCATCTTCATTCCCAGGTAAATAGTCATCCGCTATTCACTCCCTTTCTGAAGGAATTTCTACTACAATATGACATAGTTCATCTACGTCCATCGCTTTGAGCTCCGCAACAGTCCACTGTCCACTGTGTCCTTCCTCGAGTAGTAAAAGACATCTCATTCGATACACCCCTGTATTGAAAATATCTGCTTCGGACTTCCACTATCTATATTATCTTTTAGTATCGCAACGTCAGTTCACCTGAAGATGACTGAATATACTAAATCAGTCGAAACGTTGTGATACTCAAAAATCATATAGACCAATGGAAGTCCAAAACATTATAAATTGAAACATCTACGTTGTCTATAAATTTCAAACACAACCCTGTAGATTCCTGGTGGTTAGCTGGTATAGCCACCACTAATAACGTGTTCTGAAAAGCACAACTACAATAAAATTATGAAGTTTAAGATGATGTGTGAAAACGAACAATAATTGGTATTATTATTTACCAGTCATATCAAATTGCCCTTCGTTTATTTCACAGTAAACAGCTATCAAAGTTTAACGAGTGCACCATGACCCTAAGTGTTCACAATAACCATGAACAATAGATCGAAATAGACGCGAACAGGCTATTGGAATTTTTTCCTAGTAAACGGCGCTCTGAATATCACAAAATAGCTGGTGGTTGACCCATCGAACCATTAGGACTGAGCCAACGAATTAGTGAATTTGTGGTTACATGACATGACCAGTAGGACGCAAAGGGTTAAGCCATGGCAGGAGAATAATACGAATTTAGGATTATTGATTTCATCCTGAGTTATGGAAAGTGGAAATTCCCAGAATTTTCTTAACACTTCATATTGTAACAAAAAAAGTTCAAACAAAAACTGACTGGTATTTTTGAAAGTTGTATAGGGTCTGTCATACCATGCTTTCAAAACTTTTTTGTGCACTTCAACCCTTAACAATTACCTCCAACTTCTTTTTTAAAATAGCACCCCACAGATTTTCCTGCATCAATGAAGTCATTATTTTATTTAACATCTTGTAGTGTCCTTGATTTCATACAATAATAAAATAAATAAAAATAAGAATTTGTTTGAGGCGTAACATTTTCGTAATAAAAAAGGATAGAAGAGATTTTTTTTTCGAAAGCTTGGCATGATCGGTCACTCAGTAGTCAGTACCCCTAAAACCCACTTGGTTTTTGTTTTTTCGTTTTTTGCAACAATATTAGCTGTCAAATAAATTCTTATTTTATTTATATGATTTTACGGGGTAGAAATTTTTGTAACTCATTGATACAAATAAATTGAATTGAATAAGTTTGCGTTTAACATCAAAGGTTCCATGAGATTTCAAATCGGTGCTATATTTAAAATCAAAAAGTTAAGGGCGAGTTTTCGGGGATGACGTACAAAAAAGATTTTGAATGCATGACATAGTATTGTATCTTGAGAATTACAACTCAGTTCTTGCTTGGACCGATTATGCATTTCCAGTTGCTAAAAACTGTAGAGGTATCGCCAGTCTTGTAGTAACAGGTATTGTTTTTTTCACGTAAAGTCGAATCCACTGTCTTCTCTCTTTTTTATTTAATGTTTTGTTTAAAACAATATAAGCCACCGCGTCAGCCATTGCTACCCAACTATATAGCCCGTTTATGAACAAATTTTTGGGCTATACCTATTGCAAAAAATATTGCCGGGATATATATTGCCGAGCCATATGCTGCAATAAAATGTCGTCATGGCCGGGCTGTAGTTACCAGGGATATAGCCAATTATTGCAGTAAAAGTATTACCCGTTTAGAAGCCTGATAGTTTTTCCTCTCTTTGAAGAAAACATCTATCTGTCACTTAGGACCATATTCATAGTCGCCCGCACTAAAGGTACACATAAGTATTCCCTCATACCAGCTATTACATAGTCGTACCTTACGAGAGGAAGGGAGACTCGTTGTCCTGTGTCAAATATAAGTTATGCTTATGCCTGCGCGTTTTGATGTTTTCTGATATCTGTTTTTGTTTTGTGTCCGTGTTTTGTGTTTTTTGCCGAAATATCAACAGGCCCTTACGGAAACTGATCTGGATCCAGATCGATCAGCATTATGTTAATCACCTGTTTTGTTGGGTTTATGATTCCATAGATAGTTGGTTTAGGAATCAAAAACAGATGGTTAACAAAGCAACTATTGATCTGAATAACCAGATCGCGATCGCTTACCGTACAAGAGTGAACTGACCCTATTTCTGACTCATCCTAGTTCACTTAACCCTATCATAGTTTCCGTAAAGGCGTAACACTTTTCTTGATATGACAGAAGCAGTCGGAACAGTATTCAGAACTGACAGAACAAAACTATACTCCAAAATTAACCTACAAAATCACCAGACCTTGAGGGACCGTCAAGTATTGAGGAACCCTCAAGTGGCAACTATGAATATGGCCCATAATCAGATCGATAAGAATGAGGTGAAATCGGAAGTTTTCTTCTTTACTTAACCTACTACGATTAATCATTTATCTATAAGCAGGGATGCGGACTCGTACAACTTAACTGGATCAAGTCGCTTTGGTCAAATAACAGCAAACTGCGAATAGAAGCTCAGTCATGCACACTCGTAATGAATAGACGTATCAACACAGAGGCTCGTTTGTGCTTGCATTCAGGTGATAAAGTATGCGCATTTGCACAAATGGATCATAACCTAGATTTTTGATTATGTTGTATCATTGCGTTCAATTAGAGCATCGTTTCTTAACATTTTTTTGCGAACTACTAGCTAACCAAAACGTTAAGTAAAATATGTATGTATATATCACATAGCACATAAACTAGTGTCATTATGGTTGAGCTGTTGAACAACTCGTAACAATTCCGAAAGTTTTGAGACTTCAGATATATAGGTGTGGACGATAGAAAATAAGCTAAACATTTTCGCAAAAAGCTTACGATTAAATAACTGTTCATTCGTAAGTAAGAATCCGTTCTAGAATTCCAATACTGCGTCAATATCTTGAAAAGTTACATACATTAAACTTCATGTAGCGATTCGGTACATTGTTTTTTGATGGATATTACATTCATGTTATTTCTAAATATCATACACTTACCGAGATGACTATGTGGCTTGTTCTATGATAAGAGCTCCATATAATCGTAGGTCAGCAAGCGTCTTGTTACTCAATTTTGTAGATTCAGAAAGCCAAAGTCTACTGATGGTTACAATACAGTGAGATAAATGTAATCATAAATTCTACCACAATAATTTTAATTAATGCATATACGATAAAAGACAGAATATTTTTGGTTTATGTAAAAGGTAAAAAAGCTCTACACTTCTGAAACATACGAAAATAATGATATAGATGCTACTTCTTTCGATTCGAAATTGACTTACGAATGTACTCGAAATGAAGGTTCAGAGGAAGTGTATGATCCACTATAAATCCAAGATATATGATTTGACTCAACGATTCTATATATTCGTTATTCAGTTTTAATTTAATATTTTTGATATCTAAAGCCTCTTTCTTGCCAAATGTAGAAATTACCATTGCTTTTGTTCTGGTACTAATCAGTTTTAATTTATTAATGTCTAAAAACATTCCTATTCCATTAACCAACTTCAATAGACACGCACACACGTGTATAAAAACAAGTTTTCCAAAAAGCCATCATATCTCACAATTTGAAAACATTCCAATAATCAATTACTTCTAACTCCTACAACTATGGAAAGTAAAAATTAAAAACATGCACAGTCATGCATATATTTAACGAAACGGCTGTATTAAGTAATGAATGAAACTATAAGAACCAATGACCGATCATAAATAATGATTATACCCAGATCGATCATAAAAGCGACAAATAACATCTTAGCTACACACTTGTTCTGATAACAGTAATTGAAAGACATGCGGCTCGTACGGCTATGTCTGGCATATCTAGATAGAAGATCGCCCATGCACTTGCTCGTATCGTGTGTGTAATGCAGTCATTTGAGAATTTTGAATACAGGCTGCAGTAGCCTACACTATTTCTTAAATAAGATTTTGTTCGATTTCTGAAACAAATTTCGGTGTGACCTACATAGTTCGGGATTCTGTGACCATGAGACGAATGTTTCTTCAACCAATTCTTGGCCCTCTTTCTTCTCTTCTTTTTCTTCTCACACCAATAGGTGAGGGAAGTATTGTGCTCGCTAAAATTCTGATTTTGAGATAATATGCTTTTTGGGCGTTTTATGATGTCTACATAACGAAAATCCACGTCACCCATTTCCTTCGGTCTGTCTGGCTGTCGGTCTGTCTGTCTGTCGTACTTTGCTAGCCTCGTAATCTCAGTAACCGCTGCACGGATTATGATGAAATTTGGGTAGCGATGCTATGGGGCTCTAGTACGTAATGCTGCGATAACTTTGAAAATCGTTGCATGGGCGGCGCGCGGACTATTTATCAAAGAACAAAAAAATCAAATATTCCTCAAACTGCGTTTTTAGGCGCTTTAGGTGTTGCTGATCATTTTCTACTTTTTTTGGCTGGGGTGAAATTGGGGTGGTTGGAGGAACCCCCTTCCTTAGTTATGCAGCCCCCCGCTGCATAACTGAAAAATGTGTTGTATTCATAATAGGCCATCCGTTGACCTGCGAAAGAAAGACCTAGTGGCATAATACATGTTTTTAGGTCCATCCGAACACTGCCTTGCCTTTTACAGAATCAAGGGAATTTTCTGATGTATACATACGATAAGTATTGCTTTGGGTTGTTCTGTATTGTATAACGAGGTAATCATTGAACTGATTTTAATGAAATGTATTACTACCTTGGCGAGGATGGAAAAAGCGTATGATTTTTTGAAATCGTGCCAGTGGTGACACGGGAATAATAAAAAACAAAAAAATATAACAACAGATCCAACTTCATCTTCAGACATTTTAGGGGTTTCCGATCACTTTATACTTTTTTTTAGGTTCATTGAAACATTGCCTTGTTTATTACGGAAACCAAGAGAGTTTCTAATATATTGTAAGGTTTTAATGAAATTTCGAAACAGTATTATGGCAATAATGGAAAATGCTTGTGGTTCTCAGTAATTGTATCAGTGGCGGCACAGAAATGATAAAAAACTAAAAACATAAAAGTACTCAAACTTTGTTTTTAGTCGATTTGGTCATTCCTGATGGTTTCGTTAAATCCAGTTGAAGCTTGGAGAATAAAAGCTGTGTCGTCCCAATTCCTACACAGATGCAAGAAATTATTTACCAGAGTTTTTGTGTCGGATGCTTTTTGAGGGCGGGCGATGATTCGATTGCAAGGGGATCTCAGACTATAGCTTCGTGCAATGGCAAAATAATAAAATAACATCTCCGTTATGTGTGGGAAGTACTGAGTCCATCAACTTGACTTCACTTTTTTTTCTTCTCCATCCGCGCTGCACACAATTTAACAAACAAACCTGCAACCTTCTAGTCAGTTCTACTAGGTAAAGCTAGGAGCGCAGGTAATGGTTTTTCAATGGGAGTTGAATCGGCATTGAATTAGCCGACTAGCCTCATTGGATAATCACGTTATTCAGTCAGAGGTCGAACAATTTTCCGAGCACCTCTTCATCCATCCTCAGGAAATTAACATAAATTGTTATGTTGTGATTATGAGATACTTATTGCTTCTTCAATCAATTCCTGACCCACTCTATTCTCTTTCTCTTAACACGCCTTTATTAGCTTCACCTATCTGTGTGTTTGTTTATCTATTTGTGAGCTTGTAACCCTCCTTTGGATAAAGGGGTCGGACCGAACTTTGAACGCACCAACTTTACCGCGAAAACGATTTTGACGGCTTTAAATCCGTCGAGCTAGCGGTTGTATCCGCTGACTAACAGATGGCACCTTAAAGTTTGTTAATATTACACATAGGTGTAGCAACGAGAGCTTAAAAGGCCTGATATCCAAATGTTTGGGAGTTGGTATTTTCGTGAACTCTATCCATGAAGTTGACAGTTTTCATTATGGTGTATGCAGTAATGGTAACGATTATGCTATAAATGTTTATCAAAAACAATTTTTTATTATTCATTAGGCAGAGAATTAATAAATGCAGTTTAACAAACTGAAAAAAAATCCGCTTTAACGATAAAGTTAACTAAAAAACTAAAAATAAGTTTAGTTTAAAACTCGCTTTTGAAGAACATCGGACTAAAATATAAGGTTAAAAATAATTTCTAAAATAAGCTCAAAATAATAAGTAACGAGAAATACTTGTATGATTGTCAAAAAAAGCGTGGGCGGTGTTTATCATATTATTTGTAAATCGGACGCCCGATGCCTTTTTTACTATCATACTAGTATTTTTGTTCATTACTGTTTTTAAAATCGGTCTACCTTTCTAGTCCAACGTTCTTTAAAAGCGTGTTTTTAGTTTTTTTAATTAAATTTATTGCTCCTCTCCTCCTTTATTCATCCCCTTCCCAATCTCAAACTGTCAAAGATTTTTTTTAAATATCGTAATCCCATTTACTCCAGAAACTCCTGCGTAGCTCCTAGTCTATCAATGTGACAAATTTCATCCTCCATGTCTTGAAAAAAGCGATTGCGATAAACTCAATCAGATTAGCTTAATGAACTGGTATGATGATTTTTTTAAGATTGTATATGATAAAGTATGATATGATAACCTTGTCATATTTTTACGCGATTTTTTTGGGCACGGGAAAGCCAAGAAAATGAAAAAAAATATTTTTGATTTGATAATACATATCATATTGTCTTGCCATCTAGATTAAAGTTCGTTATCAGTCAATCGGTCGCATCAGAGACAGTTAGCACGTCCTCCGTTGTGGGCCGCGTTGATTGTATTTGTCTTCTTCGTCTGGAATCTCTTGTTTCTCTTTCTATTGTAGATTACTTCTTGTCACTATTACATGGTTTCTCATAACCAACAAGGATAGTGGATTCACTAAAACCGATTCAGATAATATGAATAAGGTTGACGTGAATATGATGAAGGTTAAATCTATATAAATATTATTCAGTTTTTCAATACAGGGATGAAAAACGTGAAAACTAGGAGCTCCAAAGTATTTTAACAACATTTACGGTAACAAACAGCATAATAATTGTATCCTTGAACCAATAATATGCATGTATATCTTCTTTTCCAACTGCAGAGAACGACAATTTACGCTGTTCAGTATTTCTTGGAATAGCACAGAATATGTCGGTTAACCTCGTCCGACATGAAGGCCCAAAGCATACCTTTTACATTTCATTACCGGAAAATGAAAATAAATCTGAGTTTCCAATATTCAGTGCATACCTTCTGTGATGTGATCTTCTACACATTCGAAGAAATACATAATTTCATACATGCATTATGTAAAGCACTCGAAGCAGACTTTACTAACCTGGTTGATATAATAATAGTAATAATAATAGCATTTATTTGCTCAACAGTATAAGTAATCATTTCCAGGACAAATAGTAATAGCAACAATATGTGGTATTTGGTAAAAAGGTTCGTTTTTCCCAGGTAGAGGTAATATGGCAATACGGACAACGTATAATGAGTATCCCCAAAAATGTGTAAACTTGGCAAATGCTCGCAGTGAAACATTTACCGTACAATAACTTAATGTTTGAGGGCCAGTTGCACCGCCTCTCTTAAATGTTCGGTTTATCCAAGCCGCATTTAACTTTGAGGTACACCTTAAAAGTTAGTTATGTTAGCGTTGCACCACTGTCCCTGTCCTGAGGCTTAGCTAAGTTATGGTTTATCTTGGCAACATCGCCAAAATAGTAACTTTGTTAGTAACTTCTGGTCCTGTGCAACCTAAGTTGTGACAAGTTTTGTAAAAATTTCTCTGTGCTGTGATAGATGTTTGTGTTCTTCGTAACTGTGACCGATACCCGCCAAAACTCTGCATTCTGTGTATGTTCTTGAGTTTTTATTGTGAATGATTTGTAAATTTGTGTATGTTGGGTCAGGTCGTCAAAACTATGAAAATATTGTGCCCTCTCGTAGACACGACTTAATATTCCACATAAAACAAGATTGATCTCGTCTCAACTCCTCTATATCCCGGAAAATAACCATATCACACTTCTGTATGAAGCAGCACAAAATAATTACTAAAAATGGAGCAATAATGCAGACACAACCTTATATCGGTGCTTGTAACACTAGAAAACTCTTAGATAAAACTGTCAAGTATAGGTTAGGAAACCCACTAACCTTACGTCAAGCCCGACAGTTCTCCGGCTTAGATTAAACGTCGCTTAAGCTTTGCTTAATACTGACGGAGAGGCGGTGCAACTCAAATTTCAAACTTAAGGTTGCAACCGGCCTTGAGTGTCAGAACAGCTATGAAAGCTTAACTCCGACCATCTATGTACATACATACATTCAAAACAAGCTTTGATGATTGGAGACAGAAAATTTATAGAATTATGAGATTAGGCTTAACGTCAATTGCACTACACAAGTACACAAGTTGATAAGGCAACAATGCACTGCTGTTGTATGGCGTGCTTCGCACTAACTGGCTAAATTTGGATTCCTTTTTTCAAATGCATTATTACATCTATTATATTTTTGTATACACTAAAAGGTTATAATGATTTAGACATTATTTTCCCACCCATTATATTAGTCCATTACAAACTGTACTCGAGCAAACTGAGAATGGGCAGTAGCAACTGCTTTAGCTACTTAAATACTCTCCACTCGACTGATTACTAACGGAGTCTGAACTAGGTTTTGGAGACAGAAGTAAAGATGCCAAGTTCTATATCATCCAACATATCGAATAATTATTGATTACGACGATCGCAAGAATAGCATGGCGGTGTGATGGGTCTTTTATCTCATCAATGGGTGCGATGCGAGGAAAGTGGAGCATGAAATTAGCATCGCACGTTTGATTCCCATACTAGACTTCTACATAACAATCGATCTTGCAGCAGATAACAGACATACTGGTAGGTGATGAGACCCACCTTACCAGAGAAAGCAAAAGTGCGTCTTGCGTTCAGGCGTTAATGTTTCGCGTCTGCAAAACTACGCTGTTGGGTACTTGAGGATCAGTTTTGAAGTACATTGGATTCGATTATTGGAGACAAATATGGAAAATATTGAACTCCAACGCAACAAAATATATATAAATTAAAAGAAAAAACACTTAAAAAAACTTTTGTCTAAATGCTCTAAAAAGATGAAAACAAAATGTTACTTAAAATTTTAACTATCAATTTATAGCCTCATTATATACAATTTATATCATCGCAAAAGCTTGTCGCGCGATTTACTTGTGTAAGTAAACTAGTACCTATTTAATTGAGTAACATAATCTCATTAGTTTAATTATTTTAAAATTTCAGTTTAATTAAATACTTATAGGTACTAACCCAAACCTCGCATTAAGCTTTTATGATCATCATCGGACTATAAGTTAATAGTCAAAATTTTAATGGAAAATTTTATTTTCTTTTTTTAAAAAAGTGTTTCTTCTTTTAATTTGTTTTTACTTTTTAGCTATTAACCTGCATTTTTATTTTCAGTGAACTCTTTTGTTTAATATTGATACTATAGGAAAGCATAAAACACTTCAAAAATCCGCCATATTGGATTAAGAGTGATATCAAAATAGTTTAATAATAATTATTCTCGGCAAGCTCTTTCACTTGATACCCATATTGCAGAAGTGAATAAAAAATAGTTATTCCGCCATTTTGGATGGTCGGCCATATTGGATTTATAATGACGTCACATTATTTTTCGAATTACTCTCAACAAGCCCCTTCATTTGATACCCATATTGTAGAAGTGCATAAAAGATAGTTATTCTGCCATCTTAGATGGTCCGTCATATTCGGTTTAGAATTACGTCACATTATTTTTCGAGTTTATCTCAACAATTCCCTTCATTTGATACCCATATTGCAGAAGTGCATAAAAAATAACTATTCAGCCATCTTGGATGGTCGTCCATATTGGATTTAGACTGACGTCACATTATTTTTGGAATTACTTTCAACAAGCCCTTTAATTTAATACCCATATTGTACAAATGTATTAAAATTAACTATTCCGCCATCTTGAATGCATAGGCGTAGTTAGTTGGGGGCCTTGTGTGGACAGCCCCCAAGGATGAAATTAGCTCCCCAAAAATAGTGCGTTCTGCTGAGTTTAAGCTCCCCAAAAATAATTCGTTCTGCTGAGTTTAGTACAATAAACCGCCCTAGATACATCTAGCGCGGGGCTTAAGCCTCCCCAGATTCGAGGACTTAACTATGCCTATGCTTGAATGGTCCGCCATATTGAATTTAGAATGATGGCACACAGCTTGTTATATACTGTCATCCAAACTAAACGTATATACAAAATTTCAACTCAATCGGTTGAAGATATCTGCTTCAACATTGAGAAACAAGATTCCACCCGAACAGACATACATAGATACATACACTGAACGCTGCAGGTTAAATAAAAGCTCTTAAAAATAGCTAAAATCTGCCACAGCCACTTCTTACAATAACAATTTGGGAAATGCTAGAGCGTAACCCACACCATTACAGAGTTTCCGGCTTGCATGGCTTCAGAAGCCCATCGATGAACTTGAACTCATGCAGTGCCACACCAACGACCTAGAGAATTCCACGTTTTACTGCCAACCACCAGATTATTCAGCTCGGCAATGTGGATAGAAGAAATCATCCTTCAAGAGGACAGCAAAATACAAGGCCAGTACGGCTGTAGACTCCAGGAGATCATCCAAAACATCATCATTGATCAGATAGCAGAAGTGATATTTACTGACAAACATATATCGATACTGCTCCTTACTCCATTCACTCACGTTTGTAATACGCTTTTTTATTTTATTATTAATATTATTATCTATTAGCTTGCTAGTCTCCTTTGACGAGAGCTTAAAAGGCGTGACATCCAACTGTTTGGGAGTTAGTACTTTTGTGAAACTTATCCAGGAAGTTCGACAGTTTTAGTTATCGTTTATGCAGTAATGGTAATGTTTGAGCTATGAATATTGACTGAAAACAATTGTTCATATACATTACACAGAGTAATCATAAATACAATTACAAGAACAAAAAACATGATTTAATGGTAAAGTTGACCAAAAAATTAAAAATAAATATATTTTAAATAAACCAAAAAAGATTCTTTTACAGAACATCGGGCTAAACAGTTAAACATAATTTTTTAAATAAGCCTCAAACAATGATGAAGGAAAGATACTAGTATGATTGTGAAAAAAGGGTGGGGCTTTGTGTCATATTATTAATAAAATTATAAGAACGATAAATAAAAAATGATAATAGTAATAAAGAATACAACTAAAAAGGACTAGGAAGTAAATAAAAGTAAAAAAATGGTATAATAATATAGCTCACATGTAATATTAGGTTGTTGTAATTAATGTAATGAATGATGTAATGATGATCCTATACTTCACAAGAGTCCAGTGATATATTATTCCGCTTAGTCATTTGTTTAACTGCTGTCTCCAAATTAGAGCTTCTTGTGCAAACAAGAGAAACTCAATGCCGTAAAAAACACACGAGAGTAATACCTTCCCATTATCAACTTTCTTTTACTTAATATACATGTAATGTTGGGCAAAAGCCATGAACAGGCACAGGTAATTACGCGTATATATATACAGATCCATTTGCATACACTGCCATTTATGTGTATACGTTAACATAACTAAAAGCGAATCCAACAAATTTAATATACAATTTAATTCCAGAGAAAGTAAATTTTCAAGATACTGACGTACACACATTATTCTGTAATGCATTGTTGATAATATGCAAAGTAAAAGCGGTGTATGTGTCATGTGAAATATATACGTATCTCTGCGGTTCTCCTATACTCCAGTTATTTAACTGCTACAAATCTTAAATTTTTATTGACATCTTGGCTTGTCATCAAATAAAATATTGCTTTATTCAGTTTATTTAAATTTTAACCTTCTTCAGGTATTGTAATCTCTATAAAAAATATATTTTTTTCTACAAGTTGCATGTTACCATTGTATTACCTCTAAAACCACCATTACAAAGAATTTTTTCTATAAGTTGCATGTTACCGTTATGTTACCTCTAAAAACCAACAATACAAAGATTGGAGGAAAAATCCAAATGCCGAGAACTACCGCAGTTTTATTGACGCCAGAAATCACTGTAAATGCGTAATTGACAGCAGCAAGGAGGAATACAACCAAAAAATTAAGAACAAGCTCCCCTTATGTCTTACTTCGTCCAGAACATTCCAGAACATTCTCGTCTATGGCTAAGGCTGTTAATCAAAAATTTTTCTATTCGTCAATACCACCCTCGACCAGAGAGAACAAGTCCATCGCTTCTACTTCTAAAGCAAAAACAGACACCTTAGGGAGGCTTTTCGCAGCCAATTCTACTGTAGACTTCCAAAAGAGTAGTCCAACGACCACCACATATGTGAACTGGAGAATCCCATAGGTCAAATTTCAACATCGAAATGTAAAAAGCATCCTCCAAAAACTAAACAGGAGGAAAGCTACAGGTCCTGACCAAACTCCAGCCATTGTCCTTAAACGCTGTGCCGCTGACCTTGCACCTATTTTTTCCGCTGCATGAAAGATAGGCTAAAAAAGCCGATTCCATCAACTATAGACCTGTGGCTCTTCTCGGCATCGTCTCTAAGGTTATGGAGACTGTCGTTAACACACAGCTCCTGAAATACCTAGACAACAATAACATCATAAATGATCGCCAGTATGGCTTCCGTAAGCACAGGTGTACGGGTAACCTCCTGGCCCTCGTCACTCACTTGTGGAACAGAGCAATTGAAAATCATGGCGAATCACAAGCTGTGTATACTATAGCAACTACTGCTGCTCTAGAAGGCACAGATCCGACCATATATAGAGTATTGCTCCCATGTGTGGCGATGCGCTCCGAAACAGTCTCTAAAGCTTCTGGATACTATCCAGATGATAGCAATTATACTGCATTCACTGAAGAAAAGGAGAAAAAATTATTTCAAACCCTTTACTTTGGGGCTTTACTCAGATAAATCGAACTTAATTTTTCTGTTTATTAATAACATCACTGCTCTCAGTATCCAGTTTTGTAGACGGTGTGCATATAACCCTTGAGCATATAAAAAAAATTTACATATATTGTGCATGGTTACTCCGTTTGTTCGGTGGATAAGGTATAAACTAATCGATACGCCTAACCTCACAGAGGACCCTCACAGTCTGAAACATCGAAGAACTTTTCGTTGTTTTACAGATTCTATCACGGTTGATGTTCGGGTGACCTCTCCTAGATAATAACACCAAAGGCCGTCCAGACGAGGAACACTAGAGAGGGTCTGCCAGCTCATCCCTCTCTCTCTCTCCTGTCATTCCTTTTGGAGATCTTCAACGATGTGAAATGAGCTGCGTGGAAATTTTGTTCCCGACGGCTACAACCTGCAGCGTTTCAAAGATAAGGTGCACCGACACTTATCCTGTCGCAGCGTTTCTACAGTGCCATATGTGTTCAGCCTTTGCGGGAGGCTGACCATAGAAAAATGAACTAAGCTTGTATTACATATTGAACATATAATATACTGAAAAATAATTACGAATTTTTAAGCGCTTAACAATGCTATTTATTAAAAAGAAACATTCTGAGATGACTAAATGATAACCTATTGATTTTTTTATTCCTCTCCGTGTTTTTTTTAATAATCATGTTTGTTGAATAGCTCAAAATGTGCTGTGTGTCGTAACTTCAGGCCTTAGACATTCGGCACGATGGCGTTTGAAGAGCCAGAAGGCTAGTCGGTCGTACTGACATTCAACAAGATGTCAGGTAGGTTTGACAAGGAGGAGTGTGGAGCCAAAAATGGCTTGCTTCCTGGCCTCGCCTCCCCATACCTACTACTACCACTACCACTAGGTATCCTTAAACGTTAAACTGATAATCTCAGACTCGTAATTTGCAATTGCAACCTACCTTCACTTATTGGCGTGAGAAGTAAAAGTTCCAAGAAAGACTAGAAAATCTTCACTCAAGAATTGAAAAACCTACGAACCATTACATTTCAAAAACTAACCTTACACACAACGAAACGACTTATGCAAATATTGTCAACTCGTCAGTGTACATGCAATTCGTTCGAAATTACTACGTTAAAATATTCATACGTTCTGGTGGAAAAAGCTGTACAGATTTTCCACGCAGCGGATCAGGCAAGCACAGAAAGTGGCTTCCCAATGATAATTATCTACTATATATACAATGACTGCGAACCGTTAATCCTGTTGCATTTTTATCAACACGAAGGCATGTTGAACGAGCATTTTCGCCGAAGTAGGTAAGTTGTTATGTTGGTGAGGAAGTTCTGACGACGGATCCCAAACAAACAAGAGCTGTAGTATGGGAACCAGCTGAGATTTTGCGTGCGCCAGTTCACTAGTTCCATTTTAAATTGTTATTAGTTCTATATACAGATACAATACCTGTTTCTGTCAGTGGTTTGCACCATAGTTAAACATTTGGCTACACTAATTAAAGCTTAACTTTAATTAAGGCTTAAAGTTCTGTGTCTTTGTACCGGTCAGGTTCAACTTTAATTATGAGTTAACTTTTTTTCACGATGTTGGGAACAGGGAAATGTAACGAATTTCAGATTTTGCGTTGACAATCATGTCGTATTTTTGATGTTCTCTGACGCAAATGACGTCACTGTTGTTGAAAATTATCTTTCAACTTCAACTGAGGATATTTGTTTTGATTAAGAAATTTCGGACTCATTCTAGCATTTTTATTTTTTAGTTTCATTTTCATTAATTGATAACCCATTATCATAAATATCCAAACATAACAACAGTGGTAAAAGTAGATTCTTGAAGTAAATGCACTTCTTTAGGTAAGATTTTGTCTGTGTAGTAGTTAATTCCAGTGACTAATCTTCGATCCTCTTGTATAGGAGTGGCTACAGAAGACATCAGAGTAATAATAGTAATAACAATTACCAAAATGCTGTTGAAAACACAAAAAATCTCATAAACCATAACACGGTGACTTACAACAGTGATATTTGTACAATTCCAGAATCAGCATTGTATAGTTGTAGACTGAGGTTATGGTCGTATCCTCACGACTTGATATTGAATTCAAGTAATCTATTTTGATACATAATTGCTTATAGAATATAGAAATAATTTTATAAAATATATTTCACAAACTAACCCAACTTATTTCTGTTAAATGTCAAAAGTTAAGTTAAAAGTTATTTCGCAGATCAATGGATATCCTATTATAGATACAACAATTTTTCCTTTTTTTACAGTCCTCCACCCCTAACCATCGTAATTTAACGATTTCTGAAAATCATACGCGTTTTCATTCCTCACCAAGGTAATAATACTGTGTCGAAATTTCATTAAAATCAGTTTAGTAGTTTGCATGTTACACAATACAGAACGATCTATAAAGCAATATTCGTAGGATGTATCACAAAATTCATAGTCCCTTGGTGTCTTTAACAGGCAAGGCGATGTTCGGATGGAAATAATAAAGCGTATTATGCCGTTAGATTTCCATGACAAGTCAGTGAATGAATACAACCAATTTTTCAGTTTTACAACCCCCCACCCCTCAACCGCCCTAATTTCACCCCCACCCAAATAAGTATAAAATTATCCAGAACTTCCAAAACGCTTAAAAATAAGTTAGATGAACGTCTGAAATTTTTTGTTTTTTTATTGAAATATTACCTACTACGACCCCACAGCATATCGCTCCCTAAATTTCATCAGAACCGATGCAGCGGTGATTGAGATTACGAGGTTAGAAGAACGCCAACAGACAGACATACAGATCGACAGACAGATCGAAAGAAATGAGTGACGGTGGATTTTTGCTATATAGATGTCATAAGACGCCCAAAAAGCTTGTAGCCTTAAAATCAAAAATTTTCGCGATCACAATACTCCACTCACCTGTTGGTGTGGAAAGTAAAAGCGAGAAGAAAATTTCGAAATTATGTAAATTTCCTTAACCTGTGCAATCTTTGAGATTTTTTGTCTAATCTTATTGAATTTATTTGATTTTTACACTTTTAAAATTCTTGATATTCTTGAAATTGTATAAGTTCCTGAAAAATTTTTAATTTTTGAAATTGCTAATATTTTGGAAATATTAAAAATCTTTAACGTCTTATTTGTTATTATCAATTTGCTTGATTTGTGCAGTATTTGGCATTACAAATTGTTTTACAAATATATTTTAAAATACGCCAGGCACACAGTATGAGACTTGAGTATAGTCTATATTTTAGTTCAAAGAGGGGTATACCTGTGATTGTGGTGAATCCAACAATAACTTTGATGGCGTTCTGAGGAGGATGGGGTGCTATTGACAAATGGTTACGAGTACGTAAAATTCTTATTTTTAGTTCAAAAGGGGATATACCTAAATATGTGATGAATCCAACAAGAACTTTCATATAGCCTTCAGGGGTGGGGGTGCTAAATAGTATGAGTGATACAGTTTACTTTTATTTTTAGTTGCTAGGGCAGACATATCCCCCTAGCCCCCATATCTACGCCACTGTCGCAACTATAATACCTCCTCCATATAGTGACATATCGAGAAATTGAAAACGTAAGGCTTTTGCAGAACAAATACTTACCTTTCGAAAGCAGTAAACCTGGCAGGTCTGAAGGTGAATAAAATAATTCGCTAGTCATTCTGAAAATTAAGTCCTCGACCAGTAATCATATACGATTGTATTTATCCAATGTCAGATTATCTGTAGGTATGTCTTTACGAATGATTATTTACACATTCAGAAATTCACATGGATTATTCATCATTCACTTCATGGAGAGAAAATACTATCTGGAATCTCTTAAGAATGAAGCACCTGTTTTAAGCGATGTATAATCCATAATGAATTATACTTACCTACATGAATTCCGTTATGTCAACTGATCCATTCTTAGTGTTTTATATTTGTTATGATTCACTTTCATTCGGTCGGATCACTGCACTTTCATTAGGGGTAATGCTTTCGTATCTTATTTTGTGTGCTATAAAATTCTACCTTTAGTTTTATGCTGAGAGATTCTCGAAAATTTCTCTGTTATTTTTCAACGAGAAATAAAAATAAATAAAATAAATAGAAAAATAAATTATTTCTCAACGAGAAATAATACGGCATATTTCACGGTTTGCACAGCAAATGATTTTTGAAAACAGAGCATCTGATTGGTCGGGGCCCGCACATGATTTAATACAGCGATATATGGAATATGTGGCTGAAAAGCAGACAGCACCAAACAAATTAACTTCAATTAAATTTGGTGCGGTACCCGATATTGTCTTTTTGATTTAATTGCGGCTCATTCGCCTTTTCAACCCTTTCCTGTAGATCTGGCATAACTTGTGTGCAAACTGCAATATCAATAAGGTTAAATTGGGGTACAACACTATCTTAACGCCCAAGGTAATGCTATATTCTTGCTGATTCACTATAAAGTTTGAATTAACTGCACCGTTCTCAGTGAGGTCTTGATGCTTGGACTTGCTAGACCCTACTTTAACTCGATGTACGGATGGTATCGTGATAGTATGGTAATGATATCGATGTTCATGGAATTATAGATAAGCTCATCTCGATTATATTTTATTAGCAGATCTGGGCCCTAAATCTCCCTGATTTTTTTTATATCACTGCTTGTATAAGACTTTCAAGAGTATAAAATAATGGACGTTTTCACTTCAGCCTTTTCTAATGCCTCGTAAACTACTTTTTGTGTGTTATTGATCTGTGCAGTTGCAGTATCCTTTTCCACCTGAAGGAATAATTAGCCACAGTATGACCGAAATAATTACTTGTGAGCTGACATTGCTACAAAATGTATTAAAAAGGTAGGGTGTTAATTTTAACTTGATATAAAAAAATAAATAGATCGACAAAGTTGTTCAAGTACTTTTAAAAACTTCTATACTTATTGCTGCCTTCTATGATAAGCGGCGTGTATCACCAATCTCCAAATTAATGACTTAAGCAAAAATGCAGTCAAGATAAGAATTTATTTGTTATTTTTGTGATTACAAGTTATACATTTTGTTCAAGGTGCGCTACTCTGCTACATTATGATCTCTTAGTCTATACAAAAATATGTGTACTGATCAATTTCGTTACTCTCTGCATTTACTAGTAATTCCATTTTAAAGTTTAAAAAAGGAGTTTAAATTTTGCAAGTCAGTGCGCAGCGCATGGTTGCCTCAACAACTTTGAAATCGCGGTACTAACGCAATATTCACTAAACTAAATACTTTTTGTTATGTTGTCTTAAACTGTATATAGCTATCCAGCTGGCTTGTGCTATAGCCACCTACAACTGTCGGTGCGGAACTTTGGTGCCATCTTTAGCCTGAGTTGGTGTTTGCATTTAACAGAACAGACTGCTCTGTGTTGTCAGCTCTCGACACTTGGGCCATAGTAATAGAATTACGAGTACCAAAAAAATACACAACGAATAGTTAAAAAAAAGGTTGGCAGCTATTGTTCCAAATGGCTGAATCAGTTTATCATCCGCCGTCCCGGTCGACCACAAGCTGCGCGACTTGCCACAAAAATCACAGAAATTAACGAATCGAAAGTTACTCCCAGATCACGGAAAAAGTGACATCGATCAATATTGATGCCGTTCAAAGAATAAGGGAACCTAATTTTGTTTTTCTTTCTTGTATAACTTACAACCTTACATTTATCGATATTCAAGATCATTCTGTTTTCTTCACACCATTCATCAAGCACGCTAAGTTAATGCTGTAACTGTATGCAGTCATCAGTACTATTGATCGAAATGAAAATTTTCAAATCATCCGCGAATGGTAACCTTCCACAATCTAGAGAATCACATAAGTCATTTATAAACAATACAAAAAACAAAGGACCCAAGTTAGAACACTGCGGCACTCCTGACGTAGCTGTATAAGTTTCCGATTTATGTCCATTATATAAAACATGTAGTTGCCGACTGTTCAAATAAGAGAAATAATAGAAATGGTTTTTTCTCCATCACTGTAGAAGCAATTTGGGTAAATATACATTGAAGTTGCTGAATAAATTCTATTATAAATAATGATTTCAAATAGTCTGGCAAAGTTATTTAAGACACAAATGGGGCGATCATTTGAAATTACATTCTTATCATCTGATTTGAACAGAGGACATACTTTGGACATCTTCCAGAAGCGAGGAAAGGTTGACGTTTCCAATATAAGATTAAATAAAATTAATAAGCCTTCCATTAAAGCCGGAGTGCAGTCTTCTACAATAAATGACGGAATTTTGTCCGCTCCTGACGTCATTTTATCTTTTAGCCTTTTTGCTGCTACTAAAATTTCACCCTTCTTAATTGGCTAAGAAGCTAGATCTATATGTAATATTTCATTTGTTTTCTACGTTTTATTCAATGGATTGCAGTGTAGAGTATACACTTTTGAAGAACTTTACGAAAGAGTCCACAATTAGCTGTGGATCGTCGCATGCTAGCAGGAATACGTGTAGTTTTAGCTTTCTCATCCAAAAGCATACGAATTTGAGCTAAATGATTCCTGGGTCTCACGGATGTACTGTCTATATGCGTCCTTGGTCTGAAGTTTTATAAGTGTTCTCAGGGATATGTTGTTCTCACGCGCCGCCTCTGCTAGCTTGGACCTAATTCGAATTTCTACTAGCAAAGGACTTTCAACATAACATTGACTGTCATCATCAACACGATCGTCTAAAATATAATAAGGATACAAACTGTTAATAAGTGGCATGCCAAATCATCTTCGTAGGAATTTGTGCCAGCAATTTCTTCAAAGATAATTACGCTATATCGAATTAACGCATTAGAAGTGAACTGATAGCTGAGCAACGAGCTAGTGAGATATAATGAATCTGTCAGACCTACTGTTGTATTGAAATGGGTGAAAAAAATGTACAGTCGTGCACCAGGCACGACGAATAAGGCGTGAACTCATGTACTAGTAGAATGGTGTGTGTAAACGAGAGCTGATTGGACATTATTGGATATCATTATGTGCCGCCATTTCTGCCCAGTATACTGCAACACTCATGTGTACTTGCCAGGAAACTAAATAGCCTGGCAACCAGACCACTTTAGCTCATTTAGCGCGAGCCAGAATTGCACCCCAACAGGCAACCAACACTACCAAACAGCTCCACCTCTTATCCTTCGAGAAAATGCCCTTCTGAAAGTATACAAAAAAAAAGTAACAAAATCAAAACAAATCCCTCACAGCTTTACAATTAGAGTCTGATGGTTTTAATCCTGGATTTAAATGGACAGAAGTTTGGGCGACCCAAGCATCAGAAGAAGTAAACAGTAATCTAACTGTTGGTCAAGAACTCCCTGGTTTTGATCTCCGAAAGTAATGGTTGACGTAAACGAGAATTCGCACGTCGTCGCATGGAGTGCGCTGGTTCGTTGTTTAAATGGAACAAGCGCGAATTCACATGATGTCAGGCATACAGTGTGGGCTAATAGTGAGTGGACTACTGTTATCAGTATTCAAAAAAGTGACGAAGATTCTAAAAATTCTGATGAATCTCCAAAGTTCCAGAAATGCTAAAGATTCTAATTTGTCTTCGAAGTTCTAGGGATGCCAAAGGCTCTCAAAAATTATAGAAATTCTCGGAGATTCCAAGATTTCTCGGAAATTCTGAAAAACTAAAAATTCACGAAAATTAAAAATTCTGGAAATTCTCGAGAATTTTAGAAATCCCTGGAAATCTAAGATTTTTCGAATGCTCTAATAAATGTAAAAGTTCTCCAAAATTCTGGAAATTCCTAAAATTACTAAAGTATCACGATAATTTCAAAATTTTCCGAAATTCCTTAGAATTGTCAAAAATTCTGGGTAATACTAAAGATTTCCAAACATCCTAAAAATTCTCATAAAATAATGAAAACCCTATAGGTTCTAAAAAGTCTCGAGTCTAAAAGCTGTCGAAAAATCTAAAATTCCGTGAAAATTCTAGCGATTCTAGGAGTTCTTGAAGATCCTGAGAATTCTTGAACAGTTATAAATATTTCCAAATTTTCTTGAGAACTCTAAAGTCATCTTATATTCTAATACTTTTGGAGATTCTAAAAATTTTGAAAAGATCCAAAGGGTTCTGAACATTCTGAATCTTTTTGGGAATTCTAAGAATCTCGAAGATTCTATAAATTCTAAAAATGATCCAAAACTCTAGCTATTCTAAAAATTAAAAAGTCTCTAAATCTCTCCACAAATTCTAACAGTGATTGAAAATTCTAAAATCTCTGGGATTTCTCGAAATCTCTGGAAGTTTTAAGGATTTTGGAAATTCTGGTAGGTAGATTCCAAAGTTTCTCAAAAAATCTGCAAATTCTCCTCTCGTTTGTGTTAAAATGTTTTTTAAAAAAGGCGAAAGACGATATGTTTTACACACGATGGTACCATATATTATTATAAACCATGTTATTATAAACCATCTAGAATACTTACGAGTGACTGTCGACCTCTAACAGTACATGATTTCGTTAAATATAATAAAGCGTGAAGACCAGCGAATTAGAGTGGCTTTGGATAGTTCTTTGATGCTTGACGCTTTTTTGATTATAAAAGCTTGACATTTTGTTTTCAATAGTGAAACACCATTGGACACATCCCAGTAGCAGCCAAATCATTCCCTTAATAACCATGTTGGTAAAACCCCTTCTAGAGGAGTTGATGTCTTATGATCAACATCGTACCTCTAACACCTGTGCCTTCTATGCTGAAGGTTCGCTCGATAATCAGAATCTATTCGAGATCCATTTGCTCGGCATGCGTAAATAATCTCATTGTACCTGCATGCCTGGCAATCAATTCTCATTGACAACGATTAGTGTTTAACCTACATTATTGCTAAATGCAGAATGTGCGCTCACTGGCTTACATAGATCCACCAATCACTACGTCATGGGTGTCTTTTTTTCATTTTAGAGACAAACCTCCAGCATGCTATTAGATCATCGATCATAAATTTAACCACTCTGGCTGGTAACCTAATGACATGTCATTCAGTTTAGTAAGAAAAATACACATCTACCTATGCATAAAACAGTACGTTTGTTTAAAAAAAGTAGTAGTAAAAGTTTTGGCAGTGAGGGGTTATGGTTCAGCTATTCCTAATAGTAGCTGCTCAGCCTTAAGGCTTATAGTAAACCCCCGGTCAAAGGGATCAAACAGGGTTCCATCCTAAATTCTTTGCGAACTGTGAGATGTATTGGACTATGCT
The DNA here is from genome assembly GCA_951848785.1 of Callosobruchus maculatus. Lineage (NCBI taxonomy): Eukaryota > Metazoa > Arthropoda > Insecta > Coleoptera > Chrysomelidae > Callosobruchus > Callosobruchus maculatus. The sequence goes on along the minus strand of CATOUR010000064.1, from coordinate 74,101 downwards.
CTTCCTGTCTTCTGTCTTACATTCAGACATAGATATCATAACCTATAATGGATCGGCCCTGTCCGATCCTTCGCGTACATCGCCCCGTACGGATAGCAATACGAGAGAGATGGAGCTACAAAACAGGCAAGAAGCGCGTTTGTTATATGCATTATACATGAAGATACTTTTATCCACTTTTTGAGCCTGTATATTGATTTTTTAAGCAAATGTTTAGATATTACGAAAAGACTGATAAATATGAAATTGTTTGATGAAGATGTCAAAAAAAACTTCTGATATAATTAACGGGACAATAGTGATTTTGAAAATATGCCTCTTGATATGAATACATATCTAGATATAGTTTGTTTATAGCTTTGTTGGGTAGATATTGAAATGGAGCTATTGTTGGGATCCCATATCAGAATTTATTTTATTAAAATTCTTCAAATAAAGCAACATATTATATTACATCTACACAAAATAAGCACACTATACAATTGTATCAGTACTTCAGAGAACAAGGGTATCTGGGTTTAATGTAATTCGACGTATTCCTGTCGGGGTATGGTAGGAGAGCTAAAATGCAATGAATTTAGCTTAATAGGTATATGTATGGACCAAAATCAATAGTTTTTGAGATTTTTCAATTTTAACGGAATGATTACCTAATGATTACTCAAAATCTGGCATTATTGTCTAAATAATCTACGTTAAAGCTAAGTAGCATGTTCACATTATAAATAGCTGAAGAAGCACGATAGGTACCTTAGAAAAAAAACAGGTATAAAGAAAAAGAAAATTAAGTTCCATTTTCGTTTTCGTTTCAACAGAATCATGCCTAGCTCAAAATATCGCCAAAGCACTGCACATACAAACTACTGGAAAAACTTGCCCATAATCTCACCTTCTCAAAAAGATATAAATGTCAGGAGCATACACAGATAGAAAAGATTGTTTGAAAGTAAAAAAAAATAATTCACACAAATAAATTTGTGCTTTGGTATAGGGGCAAGTAAATCAGTTCGGTTAAATCGGTTACATAGAAAAGGAAATAACCAGAACAGTGAGAAAAAATAGGGCAAAACAACAACCTGAACCGATAGCGAAAGCTTTTCTACCCTATGTGCCTGGAATAATAGACATAATAGGAAAAATGTTACGAAAGGAAAATATCAAGACCATCTACAAGCCTACGAGAAAGATACAGGAACATTTGAGATCGGTGAAGGATAAAAGATTCACTCACAACACCGGGGGTTTATCGCATACCATGCACAAGGAGTGTGTCCATAGGAACAACGACGCGATCAATAAACACAAGAATTGCAGAACATAAGGTTAGCTGTCGACTGTCGACATACGGACAAATCAGCGGTAGCCGAACATGCGATTAAGGAGGGAGGTCACAGGATCAAGTTTGAAGAAACACAGGTTCTTGCCGCAACGTCTTCTTACCATGCCAGACTCAACAGAGAAGCCATCGAAATACAAAAACATCATAATAATTTCAATAGAGAAGAAAAAACACAGAAAGTCAACCGGTCATGGGTACCCATCCTAAAGGCCCTGAAGACACTACCATATCGCGAGGAGGCGGTGCTACCAACGCTACCTGGTTGGACCACGTTACCGTTAACAGGTATAAATACAGGCGCAGATCCACCAGCCGTCAGTATTTTGGAAGTCGCCGAAGTGAAATAGCTTCTGAAGGTGCCATCCACTCGTGGTGGCGAAATGTCAAGTTTTAAGGGGCCTGGGTATACACAGCTATACATATGTATTTGCCATGTTAAAACACGGATTTCCATTTCGAATAGAACTCACTTGTTTTTCAAACTACGTACACAGTATTTCAAAAGGTGATAGTTAAGCCCTTAATGAATGACAACTATTTGCGATTTTCTCAAAAAAGTTTTTCAGTGTGCAAAAAAACTCGCTATGCAAAATCATACCTTCTTCAAATATCTGTAATTTAACAACCAAACAAGATATCAAAAAAAGGCCAAATAGCTGACAAAGCGCAAGCTTTCTTCTTCAATTTGCTTTTTAAATCATTACTCTAAGTTTAAAAGTAACGTCAGGAGCTTGAAAACGTGAAATTCATTTTTATGGTGACCTTTGGACCTTACCTTTGGATTTTTTGACTTATCTCCCCGTTGGACACACACACACTGGAGAAAGGGAACAGGCTGCCACGCCTCCTCGCTAACGCGGGAATATGTTTTTTCTTGGATTCTCAATTTCGCGCGCTATACCCTAGACCACTAACGCTAAACGACGCCGGCCTAAAAACTCAAGAACCGCAAATTCATCATATTTATACCTGTTAACGGTGACGTGGCCCAACCAGATAGCGTTGGCAGCCCCGCCCCCTTGCGATATGGCAGTGTCTCAGTTCCTTTAGGATGGGTACCCATGTCCGGTTGACTTTCTGCTTTTCCTATTTTCTATTGAAATTGTTGTGGTGTTTTTGTATCTCAATAGCTTCTCTGTTAAGTCTGGCATAGTATGAAGACGTTGCGGCAAGAACCTGAATTTCTTCAAACTTGATCTTATGGCCTCCTTCCTTGAACGTATGTTCGGCTACCGCTGATTTGTCCGTATAACCTAGTCGACAGCTAGCCTTGTTTCCTGCAATACTTGTGTTTGTGTGAGTGGGTGTCTGTTATCCTTCACCGTTCTCAAATACTACTGTATCTTTCTTGTGGACTTGTAGATGGTCTTGATGTTTTCTTTTCGTAACATGTTTCCTATTCTGTCTGTTATTCCAGGCACATAGGGTAGAAAAGCTTTTACTATCAGTTTAGGTTTTTGTTTTGCCTTATTTCTTCTCATTGTTCTTGTTATTTCTTTTTCTGTATAGCCGTTTGCCTCAAGAGCGCTCATTACACGGAAAAAACCAGACTTGAGTATTTTTAAACAATATTGTGTGGTATGATTGTTGGTAATTTTTCTACATGTTGTAAGATATTTCCAAAAGATTGTTGAATAAAGTTTCATTGGGTCTAGCAACATATTCTACCAAATTGCGTTGGCTTGCTATGGACTTTTTCACAATCGGAGTATGTAGCTTTTCTACACAAACTATTCAGCTTGCCTTTCCGCAATCATGCGATAGAAAAGCTCACATAAAGTTGAGCATTTGTTGTTGAAGAAATCTGAAAGAGTCTGCGCAAGTCCGTGTCTTTCTAGTTCTTTTCTTGTTGAGTTCCCATTTGGTTTGTGCCTGTGTATGAACAACCGACGGCGACGTGTGAAGCATATAATTTATACCTATACCTATAGAAGATACCAGATACCATATATTGTAAGAAATGGAGGGTTTGAGTGCATTCCTATTTTTCTGGGTAAGTACTAGTTTATTTATTTGTGTCATTGTGATACAGACAGGCAGTCATAGGAGTTTGTAAAAATGTGGAAGCAACGACTTAGGTGTGTTATTTTGCAATGTTTTTTGATTCGAAAATGTAAAGCTGTGTCCGCTAGTACCTATTGAACAGTTGTAGAAAAAATTCACGGGCGAAACTTTACATATCGAAGATTATGATAGTATACATAAATAAGTGTAAATGATTACATAATGGCTACGTTTTAATGCTGTCGTTTGTTTAAAAGTAATATCAATATGGACGCTGCACCTACATGGCAGAAATAGATATAGGGCTGTTTTCGTTCAGTGGAATTACCATGTTTCTCACATTTCTATGGAGAATTATTATTATAGCGCATAAAATTATTTAAACATAATAGGCTCAAAATAGAAAAAGCTACGCATCTTTATTTTATGCGGCGAAAGCTCACAGCTGTTTATCGCCATTACGTCTTTCAAGTCCAGGCAGGGTTACAGGGGCATTTTCATTTGTATGGATGTGAGGTAGTATTTATCTATACAGCAAATAGCAGCAGAATAGCAAAATATTGATTTATGCGAATGTTTCTATGTTAGACTGTTTTAGAATTTACTAATTTGAAATTAAGTATACACTGAGAGAATAACTACGATTAAAATTTTAATCACCGCAATTCAATTTTGCATCAAAATACGTGACAATTAAACTGTTTAATTGCTGCAATTGAATAGTGAATTCTGTTTAGAATTAATTGTGGTAGTGAACAATATCAAATCAGTGGTTGTCAGAAAAATGTCACTGTGACTGTAGCTTAGTTTAATAGTTACAATTAAACCACGTATCCAAGGTTATTTACTTGTTTAATACCCTCAATTAAGCAGAATTATTTATTACGGTTATTTGTTTGTGACATTCTCTTTGTCATTGTACTACAGATAATGAATCAAACTGTTATAATGAAAAATTTTAATACCAATACTGATTTTTTTCTTAATTTAATACGTATAATTCCTATACTCAATTAGATCAAAAAAAGCAAATAGATTTAAAATAATCTTCATTCCTGGTAAAATAATTAATTAAAAATCATCATCACAAAAATTAAAATCTTTATTTTATCATAACAAAAAAGTTATTGTTGCACATGAAACGTCTATTACACCTACGAATGCATAATGTCATTGGAAAATTGTTACACACTTTGATCTTACAGCAAAGTTACCGGAAATGTACGACTCGTGTACTCCAAAGCCATATTTGACCATGTAGGTACCTGTTCTGTTCCACACACAAAGACACAAGCACAAGTTATAGGAACACAAAATGGTATGTCATAGTAAAACCGAACAGCGAATGCACCTCACACCTGTAACCCTGCTGCAACCACTAACGACTAACTGAAATCACCGTACATTAAAACAACAGTGAAGAGCATCTATCTCTATCGCACTCGCTTGCCCTCTACAAAGAAGAAAAGAGATGGAGCATGGTAAACATCCCCCACCTCGGGAACGACCGTTCTGCGTATTTCGTGACCTATCACAGCTGTAATATCCTTTAACTCTTGCCATTAAAATGTTTAATTGGAAATTGCAGTACTTCAGCCAGTTTAATTGTCTTTGTAACCTGAAGTGTCTACGATAGGAATACTCATAACGACAGTTTTTATTTATTTTCATAGTAACTCTCGTTAATCATTACTATTAAAATGTTTAATTGAAAGTAGTAGTACTTAAACCAGTTTAATTGTTACAATAATATGCGTTTTCTGTGACAAAATCGAAGGACTAGAATTCAGTTTTTATAACGGACGATGAAGCATTTCAGAAACGCCACGCAACTTTAATATAGGCTATTAAAAATGTACCAGTTAAACACTTTAACAGGGCTGGTTTTCTCAGTGTACGGGTTGGAACTCTGTGGCTTGAATGATATGAAGATACTGTATTATTTATGCATCATTATGATATTTTTATTTTTCAGTACCATTGGACATCCAAACTATCCAGTCAATGATGATTATTAGGAAGTGAATATCATTGTGGTCATACATAATATATACCAGTGTGATTATTTTTTGAATTCTTCTTGTGAACACCTTTTTTGTCTGAAAATAAACAATTGTATACACGCCTCATTTTACTTTGGCCTCCACAACTACCTCACTCATCACATTTATTATGGATTATTAAACCCCAATTTTGTAGTGTAATAGACTTCACAATATTGTTCAAAATTTTACTACAACAATGTGTTAAATGATTTTATACATTTTGTGAAATATTAGTACATTGAGTCGCCTATTAGTCTACAAATTGTGGCTATCCTGTTGTTACAATATTTGTATAAAAAATCAACAGGGGTCGTAAATAAACTCTCTCGGTGGTAGTAATATGGAACACAATTGTTGGGTCCACAGCTCCACAACCTAGTGTTACAAATATACACAAGTTGTTATTGTCCCTATCTCATCCACAATTTGTAGTGAAAATACCTACAATTGTGGAAAAAATTACAACAGTCTTTTTTCCGTGTAGGTGTTCCAGTTCGGTGTCGAGTTCCCCTGGTTCGCACATTTTTTTAGCCCGTTCTGTCAAAGTTCTAATAATTCCGTACTTCTGAGATGGGTGGTGGTTTGATTCTTTATGTAAGTACTGGTCAGTATGAGTTGGCTTTCTATACAGGGTGTCCCAGAAGTCAACGTCAAGCCGCTACGGGGTGACAGGATAGGTTGTAACTATCATGAGAAAAGTCAGAAAAAAAATCTATCCCATACAATTTGAAAATTATGGGCATTTAAAGAAACCTAGAAATTTTCTCAAATTATAACAATTTTTCGGTTATTTGGAACCGTAACCCTAAATAACATTTCTAGAAGCACAGTCAAAAATAATGATGCAATTGCCCCAAGTTTTCTAGAATGAATGAATGAATGAATTTAAAATTTTCAAAGTTTGCTGACTTTGAAAGACCCTCCTTTAAAAAAAATGTACTAAAGTACCTTGGCAAGTGCCATTAAAAGTTGGCGCATTGAAGCAGGATTGTAAAATGGTACAATACGTGTTAGTTTCATACTAAAAAAAATGAGTAAAAAAAGGAAAACTTCAAATAACCCGATTTTTGCTAACCCATTTCACTCAGGTCAGATGTTCTTTATTCGCACGAGCTTCTGGTAGGTTCTTAATTTTACGGCAAAATGATGAGAGAGGTGGATAGTGGACATGTCTGCCATGAGTGAACGAGGCAGATATTGACGCCACTTTCAGCAAAGTCAACAAAAATAAGTAAAATTAATAAAATAATCAAAAATCTTGACCTAGCTTAGTTTATGTTTAGGTTTTTATTATAATAAAAGTTCAAATTGTGTACCATCAGCCTCAATACACGTCCTGCATTTTCTTAAAAAAAGATCTACTTATGAGCCAGGCACATTTAATGCGAGAAGACGGATTCCAGTATCGCTCTAAACTAAGCCTGTGGACCGGAATTTTAAACGGCAAAATTTTTGGGCCTTTTGAGCTGCCTGAGAATTTGAATGGCACGAATTACCTACATTTTTTACGATAAAATTTACCAACTTTGTTAGAGGACGTACCACTAAAACGGCCTATAGACGTTGATGTAAGCTGCGATTCCTCAATCGACTCAAGGTTTCATGAAACTTGCATCAGTTGCATAAGTTCCTACTCAAATCGAAACCTGTTGCGATGCCTGAATCGACTTGATATTTCATGCAAGTTTTATGCAACACAAGAATATTAGGGTGGGCTTATTTCTTTGCATCGACGCAATACTGTACACGTTGAAACCTGCATCACTGCATCAGCGTCACCGGCTCGGCGACATGGCTCACCGTCCATAATAGGATTCCAGAATCTGCATCGCTGCAAGCCGCAACTGATACCAAATTCGTGATTCAGTACCACACACGCTGCTACTTGCGTTATGAAACGTAGAAGTCGATACCTGAATCGCAGCATGCATCAACGTCTGTAGACCGCTTAACAGATCGTCGCTACATGAGGTATCAACAAGATGGCTGCCCAGCGCATTACGCAGTGCAAGTAAGAGGTTTCCTTGACAAAAAATATCCGGGAGGTGGATGTGTCCACATCGTTCAGGCACTACCTAGTGGCCAGCCCGTTCCTCAGATTTAAATCCCCTGGAATTTTGTTATCGGGGTGTTGTCAAAGAAAAAGTTTATTCAAAGCCCATTGAGAGCGTAGCCGAGCTGCGTAAACAAATTTCTCAAGCTGCTGAGGACATCAACTCTCGAGGGTATGCCTGGCTAATAATAGTAGATCTTTTTTAAGAAGATGTAGGGCGCCTATTGAGGCTGATGGTAAACAATTTGAACATTTATTGCCTGACTTTTATTCCAACAAACCTAAACTAAACTAGGTCAAAATTTTTCATTGTTTTATTAATTTGACTTATTTTTGTTGAATTTCCTAAAAGTGGCGTCACTATCTGTCTCGCTCACTCATAGTAAATATGTTCATTATCCATATCTCTCATCATTTTGCCGTAAAATTAAGAATCTACCAAAAGCTTGTGCGAATAAAGGACATCTGATCACAGTGAAATGGGTTAGCAAAAATCGGGTTACTTGAGGGTTTTATTTTTTTACTCTTTTTTTTAGTATGAAACTAACAAGTACTGTACCATTCTACAATCCTGGTTAAATGCGCCAACTTACTTGCCAAGGTACTTTAGTACATTTTTTTTAAAGGAGGGCCTTTCAAAGTTGGCAAACTATGAAAATCTTAAATTCATAGCTTAATAAATAGTATTCATTCTAGAAAACTTGGCGCAATTGTGTCATTATTTTTTACTGTGCTTCTAGAAATGTTATTTAGGGTTACGGTTCCAAAGTTTAAATGAACCAAAATAATAAAAGTTAACCACAAATACCGAAAAATTGTTATAATTTGAGAAAATTTCTAGGTTTTTTTTAATGCCCATAATTTTCAAACTGCATGGGATAGATTTTTTTTCTAATTTTTCTCATGATAGTTACAACCAATCCTGTCACCCCGTAGCGGCTTGACGTTGACTTCTGGGACACCCTGTATACCTTGTGACCTAGTGTAGCTCCATTTCTTGTTAGAAGAACATCAAGAAAGGCCAGATTTTTGTTTTCTTCTACCTCCATTGTGGATTGGATATTTTTATGCACGCTGTTCAGGTGTTCTAGAAACTCTTCTAGCTTTTCTCTTCCGTGGTTCCAAATTATGAACGTATCGTCCGCGTATCTGAGCCATATCTTGGGCTTGTATTGAGCGCTTTTATAAGCTGTCTGTTAGATCTTCTCCATTACAAAGTTCGCTAATACTGGGCTTAGAGGGCTTCCCACGGCTACGCCTTCAATTTTTTCGTACATTTTGGAGCCCCAGACGAAGTAGGTTGTTGTCAACACGTGCCTGTAAAGGTTTGTTATGTCCTCTGGAAATACGTTCTTGATGTGTTCAATTGCATCGTTAAATGGCACCTTTGTGAATAATGACACAACGCCAAAGCTGACCATCACATTGGATTCTTCTAGCTGTATATCTTTGAACCACAAATTCATTGGACGATGGCCGCGAAAGCCTTACACAGTACATAATACAGAGATTATCTTCTCACCGTGAGTTCATCTCCTTGACAGTTTAAAGATACAAAAACTGAATGCGTGGCGATATTACTGAACGAGTTTCTTCAAAAAAATTTAAAAAGAATTTCCAGCCCCTGAAAATAGTAAGATGTCTCTGCCTTACCAAAACCTATGCTGCTGGGGTGTACACCGTGTGGGTGTACAGACACTGGGGGAGTCCAGTGCGTCATCAACCCCTGCATCTATGAGAAGGCACGAACATAGCCTAAGGCATATGTACCACAGACACTGGTAAACGAGATGGGAGACATGGGGTCCAAAGATGCTCGTAAGGCTCCTACTAAAACTGCTAGAATATTCCTAGAACATGCTCCTACGATGGTGAAGACACTGAGGATTCTAAAATACTGAAGACTTCTAAGACACTGCCTGAAAGGACAGACAGGGCTAATATAAATCACACTATATTATTTTTATTATCTTTAAATAAATGGCATATGGCCAGCGAGCAAAAAAATGTAAGCAAGAAATTGCATTATTCTGCAAGAAAAGACCCAATGAGATGAAAAGAAGTTACACTGAGATGTTCACATATTACGCTATGATAGAACTAAATTCAAAAATTAATATATTGAAATCAAACTAATAGATAACAGTAATACGTAATACGTATAGATTAGAATTAACAAAAAAACAAATCAGACACACACTAAGTTTAATAACGCAATGCCATGACAAATACACCCCTACTGAGCTCACCAAGAAGTTTGAACAAAATGCGTTTCAAAGCTTATGTAATTTTACTTCGCTACGACCATTAAAAATTTTGACAATGCTGCGGTCGGCACTGGAGCTAGCAAACTAGGATTATTCACGCTGGGGCCTGCGCTATTTATGTAAAATTAGCACTACAATATCTGACGCAACAATAAAAAATGTATGGATACTGAACATAGATGGGATTCTAAGAAGGATACCTGTCAATTTAGAAATCACGCAGTTGGCGATTTAAGTGATACTTTAGAAATGTGAATTGACCCTGAAGAATTTACAATTCACAATTATTGGACACTGCTTTTGATGCTTTTGAATATTCTCATCATCATAGTCACAATGTCTTAACAGACATGTTGTAAACTCGTAAAATGCATTAAGTCGGAGCTTGAGTATTGCCGACACGAATATTATCAATAGTTTTGAGAACTGTAGCTCGCCATCGTTCGCGATTTACTGTCAGTTCAGTGGCGCTCTTCATACTCATATCTAGCAACTGTTTCGTCGTATCCACCCAGCGTGTAGGGGAACGGCCACGGCGCCGCCCACTCGGGGCGTGACCCTGAACTACAAGTTTCTCCATATTATCGCTTCTGTGAATATGTCCGAAGAATGTAAGCATTCTCATCGACACAATGGAGGATAGTCTCTTTGGATTACCGAGCTCATCCAGTATGGAAACATTATTTCGATGGGCGGTATAAGGAATTCTCAGCATTCTCCTCCACGTCCACATTTCAAAAGCATCTATGCGAGCTCGATCTGCCTTTTTAACAGTCCAAGTTTTCGAGGCATACAAAAATATGGAGAACACAATATATTCGACTAGTGACATTTTGGTAGCTCTAGTGATGTTATGGTCACGCCATATTTTAGTAAGCTTTGTCATGGCCACCCGTGCCTGTTGAATGCGCCGTCGAATCTCATTCTCACAGCCACCTGAATTGTCGATCAAAGAACCGAGGTACCCAAAACTTTGAACTACCTCACAACGGCCTATTGACTTTATTTCTCGATGATTGTCATGCTTTCTATCTACGATAATAACCTTGGTCTTGTTGTAGTTAACACCAAGACCATATGCTGCACTGTGTTGTTCTAAAACGTTCAATAGAGCTACTAGTTCTTCCTGAGAAGCAGCAATAAGGGTTGTATCGTCAGCAAATCTTAAGTTAGACATTTTGCTTCCGCCGATAGTTATACCGCCATTCCAGTTGTCCAATATCTGTCTCATCACAAATTCAGAGTAAATGTTAAATAACATCGGAGATAATACGCATCCCTGACGAACTCCTTTACTGGTTGCTGTTTGAATATTCTACTGACCGTTTAAACTACAATTTACGCATTTAAAGTCGATTATTTGAAAATTTGGCGCTTTAAAACTAGAAATGACGAATTATAGCTTGATCCTTTCGAAGCTACAGCTGGAAAAGGTGTAGCAAACACCTTAAACTGAGTGAATCAGCTTGACTCCGTGTTAGTATCCACGCCACCGCGACCTCGGCGTCCGTCGATTGCAATTAGTGCGGAATCGATACGAATCAATTAAAGCAGGCTAACTTTCACCTAAACTTTATCGCATCTTCTGATCGATTGCATCGATCGCCATTGGATCCGAGTTGATCCAGTTCGACGCGGCGAGCAGAACAATTGTGGTTTATTTTGGTCCGAATCGCGCACCCAGGCTATTAATATACGTCTGTCTGAATGCCGCGAAGAATTAGGACACCTTACATTGCCTAGATCTACTCGTTTCTTTCTATTCATTTAATATCACAGATCTGTGAGGTATTAGCTGCAGAGCACCTACAGGGTCAGTTCTGGGGTGGGATTCCGTTTTGAATCGAGAAACTCGATCCCGATAGATGATCAACTCGATAGAATTACAAACCCGGATTCTGTTGCTCGATCTGTTTTGGCTTCGGAAATCTTCGGGAATTCGATAGTTGAAATGACACATATGAGCTACCTATGACATAATCGTTGTTTTTTGGTGCTAACTTGTGGTCCTTACCTCAAACATACCCTTATACCCAGAAAAATTATTTTTTCTTTTTTTTACTTCTGTGTCATCGGCTTCGTCTGCTCTGGTCATTAGCCTCATTACTTTTTTTGTTTCCATGTTTGTAATAATAATATTTATAGACATAATAATGTTGCCAATTGTGAGAGAGCATCCACTGCAGCAGCAGAGAGAACAGCAACACTTGATTAGTATCCGGAGAAGAATGGAAATTAGAGCAAAAAGCTATCCTTTCGAGTTTCCGGACAGTAGGTTTATAGAACTGTTTCGATTAAATAAGGAGTACATACATGTACATATTTATCGAAATTATATAATAACATAATCAAAAGGTCCTTTAGGCATATTATTGAGGAAATTCGACTTTCGGTTCAAGAGAGATTTTCAAGAAAGGGCATTACTCTGGAGGCTAAGTTCTTTGCTACCTTGAGATTCTACGTCACAGGTTCATACCAACGATGTAGGTATTGTGCAAGAATTTACAGCTGGGACTAGTCAAACATCCACAGTGGAATAAAAGTTTATTTTCTAGTTACCGCAGCCACTAATATACTCACAATTTAAGTTTGAAAAAACTGAAGTACAAAGTTCACTATAAAATTTCAATGTTTGAGTAAACAGATGTATAACCTCACTCTTGAGAATCTAAGCATCGAATCGACTGCTCTGCAGCTGCCGAGTACAGGTATCGAGTTTACTGTCGAATTGTGGCAAACGGCATCGCTACTATCGTTTTTGATATCAAACTCGATATCATTTTCAAAACGGAATCCTATCCCCGGACTATTTGTGCACAGAATCCAAATCCGAGCTCAAACCCTTATAGCCAAACGGTTGTCCTAAACTGTACAGATTACGTCCTATTCTACATATATTTTTTGTACAGCGACTATACTGTGTGTCCAGCAAAAATTTGCCACCCCCTTATCTCTGAAATGGTAAAACAAAATAAAAATTGCCATCACACGTCGATTTGTATTTCGAGGGGAAACTCTTTCATCGAATACGTCACTGTGCCATCAATCCCCTCACCCCAGCAACCCCTACTCAAAACGAGACTACCATACTTGTGATACATAGTTTTGAATAGAATTCATTGACAAATTATTGTATGAAAGGTTCCAAATAGGAGTCATTCTGTTCCATATAGACTTACAAACGATATTCAAAATGTCTTCGCACATTTCTCAGTAGTGACGTTCACGTAAATTATCGTCGTTTTCAAGTAGGTGAGTCATTATAGGGTTTACGGATATTTCGAGATGATGTTGCGAAGACATTTTAAATACCACCTATACGTTTGTATGGAATAAAATGACTCCCATTTGGAACCTTCCTTACAATAATATTTCAGGTAATAAAAATAATATTTCATTTTGATCATTACCATATTTTTTATTAACATACATACATCCAATAGTGAAAATAGTGAACCAATATTCAATCCGATTACGCTGTTGTATTTGTGATTGAATTCCATTCAAGATGACGTATCACAAGTATGGTGGTCTCATTTAAGATTTTGCTCAAACAGCTCAAACTTTATTTTTAGACGGTTTGGAGGCTCCTAATCATTTCGCATCGTCCAGTTGAAGGATGCAGAAAAAACCGTAACGTTCTAAGGAGGGAGGCGCAAGAAACTATTTACGAGAATTTTTGTGTTGCATGTTTTTTTGCGGGTGGGTGGGCGATAATGTGGTTGCAAGGGGATTTCAAACTATAGCTTCATGCAATGGAAAATCGATAAAATGGTATCATCACTATGTGTGGGAAGTACTGAGTCAATCAACTTGACTCCATTTTTTTTAGTAAAGTCATCAGCATTAGATAAAATAAGGATTTGTTAGAAGCGTAATATTTTTGCAACAAAAATAGATAAAAAAAAACTAAGTGAGCCTTTCAAGAATACTGAATGACATATCATACCATGCTTTCTGAGCATCTTTTTTATGTACTTCATTCGCAAAAGTTCAGCCCCAGCTTTTATTTAAATAGCATCCCACTGCATTTCCTACATAAATTAATAAGCATAAGATGAATAAAATAAGGATTTATTTGAGGCGTAATGAAAAAGGATAAGAAAGAGAATTTTTTTCGAAAGCATGATTTGATAGGTCATTACTACCCTACCATCGCCACCAGTAATGAAATAGAAACCTTGCTTAAACATTATATACTTGATAAATAATGATAACTTACCTTTATAGTCAAAATAATCACTCACTGAGATAACATTTCTGCCTCAATTTCCACAAAAAAATGTTCTGGCACACCAATTTGCTTCTTTTCACGCTTTTATAATGGTAAATGCCAAATGAAATAACCCATAGCATCAGTGTGGCGATCATATCAAATTATTTCGTTCCTTAAATATAATGATCAATATTCATTGAGCTAATGAAACTGTTCTTTATTGCATTGCAAAATATATTGGTTGTCAAAATAGTTCATTAATATAACAAATAGGTACTTATTCTTCACAAATTTAACATTAAAACAAATAACGTGTTCGTTATATCAATGAATAGATCGATTATTGCCAAATTACTAATATAATGAAAAAATTCATTGTCCCAATGAATCAATAGTAAAGAACTGCTGTTCTTTAATACAGTGAACAATATTTTTTTCAGTGAAGTAGGGGTTGCTGGGGGTGAGGGGGTTGACGGCACAATGATGACGTATTCGGTGAAAGAGTTCCCCCTCGAAATACGAATCGACGTGTCACGGCGATTTTTATAATATTAGCTGGGACACACTGTATATACAGGATGATCAACTTACATTTTTAAATTATTTCACAATATAGAAGGTTATTGATAAAGTCACGGCGTACCAAAGTTGTGTTTTTTGAAATGGAACAACCTATATATTAATCCGAATTTCGATTGTGCTCATTTTCCCTATTTCGCAAATATAGTGTTTTATTGGGTTATTCATGGTATTTTCAGAGATATGGCCGCCTTTATGTGAAAATCTCAATGAATTCATCACCCTGTATTTCAATCAATGACTGGAGACTTAATTCTCAATGCTTAAATAATTTCGTGGTTGTCTAGTTTTGTCTAAAATTATCAAGTGTTTGCTATCTTTGATTTTGTATACAGGGTGAACCAAAACTCGCGACCGTCATTTTTTTTTGTTATTTTTATCGAACACCATGTATTTTATAGCATTGTCAGAACACTCCTACAATCTACTTTCACAGTTATAAGCATTCCCTATTCCTTAATGTGATAGTTATGAAGTTATTTCGATTTGAAGTAGTAAAACAGTATTTTTGCCAAACTCTGTTTTTTGTTAGAGTTGGCCATGGATGCTACTATATTTTTTTAAATAATTAAAATTAATATTTTAGTTTTGATTGGGTTTCAATTGGCTATTATAGTTGGCAATGGACAAACTGAAAAGCACATGTCAATTACAAAAATTATCTGAAAATAGAACTACAGAATCTTTGACAAACAAGATTATGTTATTTATTAAAAGAAGGTTTATGCGTGAAAGTATCAAAAACGAGAAAATAGATTTTGGCTAAGCATGCAAAAGTGATTGCATTTTGTCTTATAAACCGAAGATTTTTCTAGCGGAAGCTACAAATGTTAAATTGATTTCCTGTTGCGACTTCATGTTGGTTCTTCCATTCCCGTCCTTTGAGTCCTTCCATCCCTGACTTAGTTCTTTTGTAAGAAAGGTCAAATAACAAACATGGTAGCCATGGCCAACTCTGAGAAAATTTTAGTATTTGGCAAAAATATAATATTATTAGGAATCGTTTTACTACATATAATCAAAATAGCTCCATAACTGTTACGTTTAGGCATGGGAAATGATTAATAAAAATGTAAGTATTTTGTAAGAACTTTCTGACGATGCTATAAGATACAGCGTCTTCCATTTAAAATAACAAAGAAAATTATGGTCGCGATTTTGGTTCACCCTGTATACAAAATCAAAGACAGCAAAAACTTTAACTTTTCCAGTTATTGATTTTTTAATATATAGGGTGCTGAATTCATTAAGATTTTCACATAAAAGTGGCCATATCTCTGAGATTACCCTGTATAACCTGATAAAAATCTATAATTCCGGAATAGGGAGAGCGAGCACAACTCAGATTTAGAATAATATGTAGGGTGTTTCATTTGAAAAAACGCAACTTTGGCGTGCCGTCACTTTATCAATAACTCTGTATATTATAAAATGATTTTAAAATTAAGACAGCTTTATCTACAACTTCTTTTCGAAGGTTTTTTTGTATCTGCTACAATAACGGAGGTATCAAATTTCGGAGTATAAATTGATCACCCTGTATATATCTGTATATATCTCCTTGTATGAAACTTATTATTTACATTTATAGCACATAATAAAGTGTTAAGGTATCATCGATAAATCACCAATATAGATCCTGTAAAGTTCGCTCTTTAGTAGTGTGTGGGTTGTTGGGACAAATAACTCATAACCTACACACCCGTACCCATACCCATAGAGCTATACTGTGTGTTGTAGAATCATCTCACACAGCTCATTTTTATTTAAAGCTTAAAAGTCGTTATTACTTTTGTTTGGCGAGTTTCATATCCTCTTCTTATATCAGTCCAACTTTTATCCATTGGCGACAAGAGATACTTTTTCTATCGTGGATTTTATTCAAATCTTATTCAATATATTAACGTAATTGGTAATCTCAGTAACCGCTACATGGATTGTGATAGAATTTGGGAAGCGATATGCTGTGGGGTCTTCCAGGTAATGTTCCTATAATTTTGAAAAGCGGTGCATGGGCGGCGGAGTAATTAGCAAAAAAACAAAAAAAAATCAAATATTCCTCACTTCGTTTTTAGGTGTTTTAGAGGTTCCTGATCATTTTCTACTTTCTTTTGTGGGGGTGAAATTGTGTTGGTTGGAGGGTGGGCGGTTGTAAAACTGAAAAATGTGTTTTATTCATAATAGACTGCCCGTTGACCTGTGAAAGGAAGACCTAGCGGCATAATACACTTTTTAGGTCCATCCGAACATTGTGCTTCCTATTAAAAAAAGCAGGAAAGAATTTACTTGAGTAAATTCAAACGGCGCCCTCACTGTGGAATTTGTTGGTATAAAAATTTAATTTTTTTATTATATTGACAAAACCAAATTTTTCCCGGACTAGTAATCAACAAGTTTAACATTTAATCTTAAAAAAAGTCGTTGACCGCGGTGAGATTCGAACCCACGCCCTTTCGGACTGGTGCCCAGCATCTTAACCGCTCGGCCACATTGCCTGTGCTCCAGGAATATCAATACACCGTTCATAATACGTCGTCAGTTACCTGTCGTAGTTTGATTCAATTTTTTTCAAACCGGAAGCGATATTGACAAAACCGGATTTTTCCCGGACTACTTTTTTCATGCTGATTCCGAATATGTATTTAGTTTTTCTCTAGAAAAAGATTGGCTTTGGTGATATTGTGTGCTTTTTTTAGATCTATCCGAATGTTGCCTTTGAAGTTTATATCTATGGAATAATTTGATACACACATAAATTATAATCCTATAACGAATAACTTGGAAACTACGAACTTGATTATTATGAACATGTGACACCGTATTACTACCGTGGAGGAAATGGTAATAGTGTATCGTTGTTCGAACTCTTGCCAGTGGCGGAGGAGACATCAACAAAAAACTACTAAAGATTTAAAAATCGGCCAAACTTCGCTTTTAGATATTTCAAAGGTCTCCGATCATTGTCTACTTTTTTTGATGAGGATGGTTTAGGGATCGAGGAACTTCAAAATTTTTGTTAGCACCGATAATGTGTGAAAAGTCAAAACACTTCATGCATCTTTTTGTATATGTTTAAAGGAAATGAGATTTTATGGCCATTAAGTATGGCACACATTTTAGCAGTATATTTGGATTTGGCGAATCGTGCAACATAAAAAATCGCACCTTCTGCGAAGCTTTCTAAGTTTCTATTCTTCGAATATCGCGATCCACTAGACGTTCCGTTAAGATAACAAGTGCGGCTAACAGTACAGCTGATAGAAAATTGGATATTAACATTTTACTTATGTGTCCGTACATACAACGTTAATACGTTTACGTGTTGTGCAAGTACCTGAAAGTACCCATAATTATTGCTAATACTCAAACAACGCACTGTTTGTTGTTGTTGTTTTTTTGTTGAAGCACGTTCTCTAAGGCAAACTTATTAGCACAACCAAGGGCGTCGATATCGAGGTTCGTTGGGTAATCCCTGCCCTCCAGGAAACAATAATAAATAGTAGTTTAGATTCTTTTATGATTCACTCAAACAGATGAGATCGAAATAAACTAGAACTTCGAAACACAAGTCAAATTGCTAATACCCGCTTTAGGAGACACAAATAGGTCCTAAGATGCGGGTAACAGACACAGGGATCGGCACAGTCTAGTGCGGCCACCCCCACCCCAGGCCCGGGGCATATAAGTGCGCACGCCACTGACTGGGTCTCAGTTATGCGGAAGTCGCCGAACAGGTAGAGGTTAAAGAGGATGCTCTCCATTTGACTTGGCGGAACATCAGGCAGCAAAGGCTCCGAAGTGTCAATTTACGACTCATCACCCTGTGAATTGATACCTTTTCAAATAACTAAAAAATAATCGATATAT
This sequence comes from Callosobruchus maculatus, assembly GCA_951848785.1. NCBI lineage: Eukaryota > Metazoa > Arthropoda > Insecta > Coleoptera > Chrysomelidae > Callosobruchus > Callosobruchus maculatus. The sequence continues at coordinate 55,731 of CATOUR010000064.1, read as the reverse complement.
AAAGTCAAAAAGGTAAATCCGGCCTTGTGTATTATCAAGACGTACCTCGTGTGTTGATATCTCAGTTTATCCTAGTTCATTTTAAACTGGTGGCAAATCCTAAAGTTGTCTCATAATAATGTGCTACTTTTAAAATTTACCAATTTAAAATAAAAAAAACAGCGACCAACAAATAGTGACTACTGCACAGGTATAATTCCTAATCGATAAGATCAACATCCGAGCAAAAAACTAAGTATAAACACACTAAGGACGTATTTATACATAAGCACAGATATAGGTATATTTTCTTTTATTCTGTATCTCGCTTATTTTTCGGTCTTCTTAAAACAAGTTATTTGAAAAAGTTTTTTATTTTAGCGATTTCTATACACAGTTAAAAAAGTATCAGATTAGGGCTCACCGAGTATATTCATTTTGGGAGAATCACCCTGTATATATTTCACATAGAAGTTTGTAGTTGTTTTATTTGTGACACAGTTAAATTCTTATTGCAAATGAGTTGTTACGATGCCGTCAATTTATAAATAATTCCCTCTAAATGGGTCACCCTGTATAGGTATTTAAATGCTTCGCATAGAATTGGAGTTTTATTTGACCGTAAAACCAGAGTAACCGATCGGATTATTATTAAATGGTCTCGTTCGAGTGCACATGACAAATGATTGGAAAATTGAATGGAACTCATTGAATATTCATTATAGTTATTTTTTCCTATTCCAGGCCTAAGTATGCTCTGGCTGGCCATCTTGGGCGCCATTTTGGTATGGTCAGCAGCTCTACGAGGTATCAAGTCGGAACCACGAAACCAAGGTAGGTATTCCACTATTACCATCCATTTTTGTGATCTACAGAGAATCAGAGAGAAGACAGTTTAGTTTATTTCAAGATTTTAGAATATCTACGTAGATTCAGAAATTCTGCAAACTCCTCATACAACCTCCCTCTGTCTCGCTCTCTTCATTCCAACCCGGAATGTAAGTTTTACGGTAATCTCGTGGTATGGCCCCCTTTGCAGCAGCGATTAGAGACCTTTTGCACGGCTCTTTCCAAAGTGTCTGTAGCAGAACGTTATCGGTTATTTACGTCATCAAACGATTCTAACGTTACGCTATGTATACAATTTTGACTTTTTGCATACACCTTTGTTTATCGTAGCGTAGAATAAGTGAGGTCCGTGCTTTCTGTGTTTTTTATTGTCTTTATAGTATTTGTAATCTTTGTATTGCAAACGCTTAGAATGGAATAAGCTTTGGACATTGTTTTGAGGCATCGCATCGGGGGCATATTGGACGTGACGATAGACAAATAAACACCTAAAAATATAGGTTTTGCAGGACCACCGAAGCATGACATTTCACTCTCATGGTTCAGTTCCGTGATGGTGACACGCTGTTGCCAGAAACGCCTAATTTTGTAGCTTTTATTGGAAAATACTTTCAAATAAAACTGATGGAAGAAAACCTGATTCTTTTCTACAATGGCAAACCAAATAATAACTATTGTTTGCTTCCAAAACCATCACGGTTCTGTTCTCATTGCGGCATAGCGTTTTAGACCTGGCAATACCGCCCGTAATGATACGGACCGTAATCTTCCGTAGATAACGTACCACTTTATCGGTTATTAGCCGTTTCGGTTATTTCGGGAGAATTGCGTAAGTCACAAATAGCCGATAACGTGAAATAACGTCAGGCAACGGAATTGCAAAACGTCCCTATTACGGCTCTAGTAAAGCGTTTGTAGTTACCACTTACGGAAGGGATGTATTTCGCTGTCTATGTTATGGTGGGGAACTTCCCAGTTAGCCTCTTTCAATTTCCAACGAGGCCTTGGTGTGGAGTATGTGATAGGTGTTTGGATTCCTGCTTCAATAATGACAGGTCTGGGTCGACTGTGGGTAAATGTCGTAAGAACTCTTCGAATAGTGGGAATTGGTTTACCATTATTATTGTGGGATGCAAAATATACAGAGTCGGCAGCCTTTTACTCCCCATGAACGTCTACTGTGAGTAAGAGAAAGACCGTCTGAAGACCGTATACGAGACCGTGTGTAAGAGAAAGACAACAAAGTCAGCTGGTGATACACGAAAATATAGAAAGAGTACGCGAATATCTCATCCTGCTTCTAGTCGTGGCCAGCGCGGCGGCAGCGGCAACGGCGGCGGCGGCGGCCGGTGGGCTTAGATACAACGTTGTCGCGCATTGAGCATTTTCTTTGAACTAGGATTTTCCGTTTTAGATCGGTATTTTAAAAAACTAAAAACAGAAAGGAATGCGTGAATGTGAACTCGTCATTGTAAAAATCATTATTGTCGTATAGGAGGTGACACTGTTCGATCGATCCTACTTCAAATACGCATTTTTTTATACCATACGTTTCATGTCACAAACTGCAATCACAAAACTTTTCAAATCTGAAAATCCAAAAAATTCCATACTGAAATTACTGAACACCTGTGTGACACAAACTAGAAATAGAGAGAGTAATGAAATTCGTTTCTGTGAAATTCACAATTGAGATTTGTGAATTTGTTGAATAAGATTATTTTAAAATAAATTGAGGCTTGCCGCACTTGCGCATGAAAACAAAATTAAATTGACATCCTGTAAAATTACATGTAAATCCGGTTCTTCCCATTGTTTGCCATGTTTACACACGGTATTACCATAAAACCTTGATCGATTAAAATTACACGATTTTGGTCCCTATTACACGATTACACGAATAAAGGGCAAATTCACACGATTTTTGGCGTTCGTTAAAAAAATAGCACTGTTGCCAAACCTGGTTGAGCAGAAATTTCTTGTTGACCTTTCTGGACTTGGAAGTTTAATTGTCGATCAAGGTTTTATCGTAACAGGTAGGTATCTCAGGCACGTAGTCAGGGTCGGGTTATAAAATATTTTAGTGATTTATATAATTCTAAACTTACTTTTATGCTAGGTACAATTACTAGACTGCGAGCTTAGGAGGAACCGACAATATATTTTGGAAATGGTCAATTATTGGGTAAAATATTCAAGGGGTTGAAACAAATTTAAACAAACATTTTATGGTTTCTAGGTATCCACTATCTAAGTTCTAAGTGTTACTCATAAAATTATTGACAAATGAACAATATTAAACATTATTTGTAATAGTACTACTAACTGTGATACATCGGGAAAAGCTAGATGTACCAATCTGCAGTTTATGCCAAATTTCCTTGTTTTGGTGTCGACGAAAATAAGAAAATTCTAACAGTTGAATTTATGTACACATTTACTAGCATTATGTTGCTTACAGTTTTTGCTCAGAGAAGAAATCACTTTTTGTTTCACCTTTACGGCTTTATACCCAAGTAGATTATAATGAATATTTTTTTAGTTTAGTTGATAATGGATTTTGATTTTCAGATTTGAAAAGTTTTGTGATTGCAGTTTGTGGCATGAAACGTATGGTATAAAAAAATGCGTATTGGAAGTAGGATCGATCGAACAGTGTCACCTCCTATACGACAATAATGATTTTTACAATGATGAGTTCACATTCACGCATTCCTTTCTGTTTTTAGTTTTTTAAAATACCGATCCAAAACGGAAAATCCTAGTTCAAAGAAAATGCTCAATGCGCGACAACGTTGTATCTAAGCCCACCGGCCGCCGCCGTTGCCGCTGCCGCCGCGCTGGCCACGACTAGAAGCAGGATGAGATATTCGCGTACTCTTTCTATATTTTCGTGTATCACCAGCTGACTTTGTTGTCTTTCTCTTACACACGGTCTCGTATACGGTCTTCAGACGGTCTTTCTCTTACTCACAGTAGACGTTCATGGGGAGTAAAAGGCTGCCGACTCTGTAGATCCGGGTTTGATTTAGATTTCCACGCTGCTGACTTAGAAGTGCCACGATCTTTTGCCGTCAAAAACTAGAGATGATTTCAGGTCATTCCACGAGTTTCTCCCCGTTCAGGTCATGTTCCCGGTATCTCCATGTGCTGTGCTGTTGAAATCGCTCATGTATATAACAGGGGGGGGACTGTAAGTAGGGCAAGCTGTAGCAGGCAGTTTGTACATTAACCACGAGTATTTCGCCAATTTTAATTACAATTGTAAATATATTGTCATCAAAATTCGTAGTCTGGAGATAAGCGTTTTCTATCTGGTTGCGGACATAAGTAGCCATTCCGTATATGCGATGATGGATGGCACCAAGGAGTTCATATCCAGAAATAATGCCACGAGCTCGGAGTTGTGCTTCTGTTTGCGTATGTGATTCTCGAATTAAGGCCAGGCCGATATTATTGTCAAGTAGTAGTCTCGAGAGAAATTCACTCTTGGATCTACTAATTCCTCCGATGTTTCTTTGATAAATCCGAATTGAGTTGCAGTAAAGTCATGTGGTCCTGATAAGGACCGGAATTTCCCACTGAAATACTTGTCACTTTTGCCAGGAAACAAAATAGTATGGCAACCGGATCCCTCTAGCTCATTTAGCGTTAACCAGTGTGCACGTGTGGAAGTTTCTACACGGACGCAAGTAGTATAATTTTGGGGGGTGCGGGCACCGTTCATTAACAAAGACCAGTAGGGTCACTCGGCGCCGGCGTGCCGACTTTGATGTGCGTGTCACAAACGCGAGCCGTCTCGATTTTAGAGGGGTGCCTCGTTTACTTACAGGGAATTCGAGGCTGTGGGTTGGGCATCGACGTTCACTTAACTTTTTATACGGGGGTCAATAGATATGAATTTATAATATAGATACACATACTGTGGTATATATGGAATATAATTTATTATCCAATAAACCATTCAACTGAATTGACAATACATACCATTAGTTCCTTGAAATATAAATGATAAGATAATGAAAGGGTACATATTTTGTCTGTATCGAATAAATTATATACAAAACTTAACAACCTCCTTAAAAAACAAAGAAAACGACAATAAGGCAAAAAAGAATACGAATACTGGAAGATACATAACAGACACGTTTTTATACATTTTATATTTGATTTTATTTTCTGTCTTGATTATTCTTTAATGTCAACAATAGTAAATTTAGTCGCTTAATATATTCGCACTCTATTATAATATAGGAATACAAAATATTCATTGAGTCACCCAAGCTAAGCTAGGTATGCGCTCTGAATGGAAAATGAAAAATGTGGGTGTTTTTTAGTGATTTCGTCCGTCATTTTCATCCTGGCCATTGAAGTACTGAAGACCTTATTACTGGCCAACGCCATTATTAATTTATATTTCAATACCATGGGGTTATAAACCCTAAAAATATGTGTGTGTGTCTGGTTTCTTTGGATACAGATAAGTTATATCGTGTGATTGCTGTAAATTTGCTATGAACATGTCCTATTTGTACAGCATGCTTCCATATTTTTTATAACGTCTTCAGAACAGAGAAGATGTCTGACCTTATAATATACGTATATGTATATTAAGTTAAGGTTGTCATATTTATGGGTACCCACGAACCCTAATGCCCGTTTCGATTTTTCACATCTAGAAACAATATTTATTTTTTTAATTTTATTGAGACAAATCTGCCAGCATAAGTTAATAAACTATCTTACCCAGTTTCCTCTTTCGGACATCGAAAAAACGATTTTTCCATTCCTTGTTTGCTGTTGCAGCTATATACAGAACATGTCGCCGGCATTTTTTTGTGAAATACACACAAACACTACTTATTTAGGCACCCCGGTAGATCCGACCGATTGTGTCGCGTGTTCGGTGAAATGACCCTGTAAACCACAGCTGTTAGCGTTCGGCTACTGCTCGAGATCATCGGGCGCCAGAATCCGCCAGCTTGCCTAGTATCCAAGTAGTATCAGAGAGCAGTGCGGGAATGACAACGTTGGGGGCGGAGCTTAGAGTGACCCTACGTACAGTGGTGCGGGAAAATAAAGGTTGGGACCCTGAGAATGAAAAACGGTGTGGCGGTAATAAGAACAGTTGTGGGAGACTTTGTAATATCTAAGCATCATTAAACATGATTTTGTGACTCATAGTTCAGTCATTTTAATTGCCAAACCCGCAGAAAAAACCTTGGATCTTTTACTTTGGTGCATATAGTAACTCTAGGTGTGGTAGCAGCGCCACATTTGACCTGATGGCGATTATTTCACACAATCGTTTAAAAGGAAAAATCAAGTGAGCTTATAGTATCATAAATCACCCTTGAAATAGATCCGTTAGGCCACAATGGCTTGGGTCAATATCCAATACCAATACAGCTCAAACTAACCTAATCTGCTCATACAGTTATTCATTTCATTTCAAAACTTACTTGGACAAAACGAGAAAGACGCAATGACGCTAATTAACAGTTGGATCATTCTCGTTGCCGTAATGGGGATATTTCCGTGCATACATTAGCAGAGCCGCACGGCGATAGGTTATAGCAAAAAATAAACGAGCCGATAATGTAAATCTAACGCTACGTAATGGCAACCATCATCTAGTTTTATGGGATGTGTGCTGTGCGTCGCGTAGTGCTGTGATGATTGATGCTATTTATTATGCTTGCACTCTACTATTAGGAATCAACAAACACGCGCTGTTGCCAGGTCATGGAAAAAATCTGGGTTCTGCAGTACAGGAGGTCACAGAGTTTATTTAGGCTGTTATTCACTATCAGTTGTCAGATAATGGAAAAATTCTGGGATTTGCAGTACATAAATTAATCTAGTTGTTTACCCTCTAGGACTATAAACCTGGCCCACAGTTTTGTGGATGATAGCAGGTAGTGTTGCCATTTATTACAGATCTTATCTCAGCTGCAATAAATTTGGTGGTATACTAATGGGTAGTGAAACCAGAACACTGAGAGAAAAAGGGATGAGATGTATGAAATGCGGCAGGACTAAAGACTATAGTAAACAAACCCATTTGCCCTTAATTAGTTTACAAAAGAATACAGGTGGGAACAGGTCAATGATGGATGGGCTCTCCATATTGACGACTGCATTCCTCTAGCCTAGGCCGCATGATCGTAATCTGGTTGTTAATAGCGATACGGCCTCTCAAGCTGCTCTCACAGCATGTTCTGCATGTTCCAGTTCATCCAACGTGGTCGAAGGATTGGGTACATCGCGAATGTAGCACGCCATCATATGCCACACCCTTTCAATTGGTGGTGAATCGAGTGATCGTGGAGGCCAGGGAAGCACCCTGACTTCAGCTACCTATAGGAACCTCATTGACATCCTTGCAATATGGGGGCTTGCTGGAGAAAACCCTGTTCGAGCTTTCTGACATATGAAACATCACCTCGTTCACATAACATTGGACCATCATTGTGAAACGAATCACAAGTAAAGGTGACTTGTTCTTAAATGCAATGTCATCCCAAATCATTAAACCAATAGGACGTTGTACACCACGCTGAACTGTAAACTGGATATAACGTCGTTCATCCCGTTGTCGTCTGTGCTACCAGACAGAACCTGGATTCGAAGGGTTAAGGAGTTCCCAAGGGTTACATACCGAGTGTCAGCAACAGCTTTAGTGGATCGCATTCTGTCTCAAAGGTCCCTCAGTGGTAGTAGATGATGGTTTTGCCGGCTTATAGTTCTCCTTCTTGCTCCACAACCTCTAGCTCTCTGCATACGTCCTTTTTCGATGCATGCTAGCTTGATTGGAACCTAACGAAGTTGATGCTTCATTACTATGAGAGTGCTTTTGTTGGAGTTTCACGTATTTTTCAGTTTCGGCTTGTTATGAAGCTCTTTTGAATATTGTTCCCAGCATAAACCAGCTGATGAGATTAATATAGATATAATCTGTCTATGCCTACCGAAATAATAAATCACATTACTTATATAATAGCTAGATATATTCCTGGAACGAGATGTATTTCCAGATCTTTGGAAGGAGGCTGCCTTCCCATTGAAAAAGTTAGTCATCTGAAGGATCATAATAATCTGACCCATTATTATCTTGTCGTTCGTCTATTTCATATGACTGGACCGGCGGAGATCTTGAAAACTTTTTAAGGAATACTCAAGGACTACGTTGAGAAAATATTGGAAGATTTACGAAAAGCTTATGTTGATGTTAGTGGATAAATGGTATCTAGCTTTAAAAATCTCTTAAGAATGACCGCGACTGGTACTGATATTGGAAATATAATATAAGTCATGGGACCCATCAGGACCATCTGAAGATGCATCACAAACTATTTCTATTTCCTTAAAGGCGTCGTCTGCCTCTTTATAGCGATTTTTGATAATCAGCGTTATCGGCATCCCAAAACAACTTAATCTGCACGTACTTTATATACCTTATTTTATTTTTTCATCCCACATAGTCCAGTTCAATTTCACCCCACCCAAAACAGTATAAAATGATCAGAAACCCTTTAAATACATAGAAACGAAGTCTGAGGTATAATTGAAATTTTTTGTCTTTTGCCAATTACTCTGGCGCCCATGCAGCGATTTTAAAAATTTTAGCGGCGTTGTTACCTACTTACGATCCCACAGCGTATCGCTACCCAAATTTCATCGCAATCCATGTCGCAGTTACTGAGATTACGACACAGACCGACGGAAATGGGTGACGTAGATTTTTGTTATTTAGATATCATTAAACGTCCGAAAAATATATTATCACAATATCAAAAATTTCAGATCTACTGTAAAACAGTAGATCTGACAGCACAGCCTAGCAGCATAGCTTGCGAAGCTCACTTTTTTCTATTCATGCATAAAAGAATCTTCTAAATGGTCGACAATCGTCTATACTCAAGCTGTCACCGAGACAAGTTATGAAGATGTGAATGGGATGACATATAATAACTTCGTAATTTGCCAGTTTTTAGTTACCCAACTGGTGCGATTATTATAACTGAGAAGCGTTACCTTGGTAGTTTTTGTAATTCAGGAATGTATTATTTATGGTATTATAATGCGGACACACGATAGAAGATTAGTGTAAAATGAACTTCTCCTTTTGATAAGGAATGCTGAGCTTTCCGAACTTATGCCTAATTTAAGGACTGATTTGGATAATGTGATTTGTAAAACATATCCTGTAGTTGTTTTTCGTTCCATCGCGTTTTCACTGGCGTTGTGATAGATACCACATACATTTTAAAACAGATTTTATTAACATTTCTGCTACTTCTGTGTTCGTCTCATATTTCTAAAATCAATTTTGCGTGATATTATATACTGTATAACAATACAATGTATTTTCCAACCCTGGTAATTAGCAGACAGCAATTAAAAAAATATACGCTTTTTTGGTAACACAGGGAAGGTAGTAAGGATGGGGGAAGGAACTAAAAAATTAGATAACTGCACTCAGCCGTAATAATTCTTGGACCTATTTATTATGCCATGTGTTGAACATTAAGTCAAAACCAGTGAATCGCTCGCCGCTATCTACGATACGACATATCTATATTACTTATGAAAAAGTCAAAAACTTGATGATTCGCCGCCGTTTTCTCTTCCACCGTTATTGTTCGGGCGTTTATGGCATTTCCAATGGAACGCTTCGTCTCTGCATCGCGTTTCTGCTAATTGTTCCCGTGTTCGATGCTAATTGTTTTTCGTTTTCCTCTTCCTATAACTGTACATTCACGTATGTTCAGTGCATCACGTTTCACGTTGCTTCTTTCGGAATTTCTCGTTTCGAGATTCACCTCTATTTTCAAAGAATACTTTTATATAAAAATTTGTATCACATCGCACCTCAAGTATCATCAAATCTTGTGCAGCAGTTACTGATGTTACGTGATTGTAAAAATAGACAATACTCCCCTCACGTATGGCGTGGAATGAAAAATTGCAAATCCACAGATATGCCTTTTTGGCAGTGAGGGGGTTAGGGTTCAGTTGTTCTAATAGTTGTCGCTCAGCCTCAAGGCTTACTGTGCACCTCCAATCAGAGGGATCAAACAGCGTCCTATCCTAAGTTCTTTGCGGACTTCGAGATACAGTGGTCTATGCTTTTCTGTCTTTCCTTGGTCCTACATCCATATAGGAGGTGCTGCTCTCACTCAGGGCAGGATAGTCGAAGATAACATACTTAACTGATTCCTCTGCCTCACCGCACTTCCTGTATAATAGGTTTGCCACCTTAATCGCCAGCTTTTGCAGGTATGCACCGAACGTCCAATGACCAGTTATAAATCCAACCACCTTTCGTAGTTCCTTCGTGTTCAATCTGAGAGCGTCTGCGGTATTACAACACGAGTGTCCACTTAAACATTCTCCACCCTCTGCCCCAGCGCTTCTGGTGCTTATTTGTCACCTAACCGGTAACAGCTGTCCATGTGTCCATTCCATGTTGTATGATACACCACATGCTGGTTCTGGCCCGATGAGAGGGAGTTCTGCGCCTTCCTTTGCACTCCTTTCGGCTCTCGCATTACCACCTACTTCTATGTCACTATGCCTTGAAAGGCCTATGAAATGTCAGCGGCGTTAGCGCAGAGGGTTTGCAGGTGGGCATTGTTTGATAAGCTACTACAACATGTAACTATTATCTGACCAGCGGATCTAAAGCTACAAAAGGAATGCGGACAAAAATGCTCGATGTTGCCAAGTTTATTTATAAAAAAAGCAAAATTAACGGTAACAGCAATTTAAGATATTTTTATAGCTACTCTAATATAGTTGTTAATGTATTTTTATTTATACCTGATATTTTTATATATTTATTGTTGATGTATTCTTATTTAATAACCGATATTTCTTAATTTGTCTGTTATAAAATGTACATATTTTCTGAAGATATCATCGACTTCAGGTGAATCGGCAACAACTCATGAGTCCTGTCATCCAATATCTTATCAAAGAACCTTATTGGTTGAGGATCTGCTAGCATGTCGTTGCCATGGAGATAAATCTTGCTATTGGTCTTCCTGCCACCAACTTTATGCTTCTGTCTCTCTCTGTCTGGAAATATCGAAATACCAGTGGCATTTTGTATGTCGTGTTTATAATCTTCCTACAGATTGTTCCAAACTATATGAATATGTTTTGTCGACTTTATTGTCTTGTCAGCTTGTTAGGTACACTGTTTTTCGTCGCTATTATTGTTATTATCTTATTTAAAAGTGAACATTTATACAAAAGGAAAGGCGTTTCATAGCCAAATATCCCTGAAGTATTCACGTAAAATCCGCACGCCCATGGCTATCCCGTAGCTTCAGAACCCTTGGCCAGATAATATATATGTATGTACAACTATATAGCTTATACCGAGGCTTATACTTTGTAAATCTTTAGTTGAACATAATTTGTGGCCAGAAGCCAGGTAGTTCTTAAACTTTAGATAACCGAAATAGGTTGCATGTGCTTCGGAATTGGAAATTATCATACTGTCTGAAGAAGACATCCAGAGTTTGGACCCTAGTTCAGCACTGTTGTAATTATGGCGCATCGTTGGTACCCTGCTCTGAGTCCTCTTATCATTTCTTAGATTACGCTGCCCTGATAAGGTTCAATTAGTCCGAAACACGTGTCGGCAGCTACAGTTCTATCCCTTAGTGTGCTTAGCCAGGTATTAGTATTTGGATCCTACGTTTAGGCCCGATAATTCTGTATATCAGTACTTTATTGTTTTACGTTTTCTTTTTTATTTCAGCCTATCAAATAAATCCAAAGCCTTGTTGGGTGGATGGTCAGGAAGGGACGTGCATGTTTGTGTATGAATGTATCAAGTCTGAAGGTTACCATATAGGTAAGTTTTTCACCCTACATGTTAAATAACTTTAACGGACAATTAATACGGTAAAAATAACGAGTAACGTACAGTTACTAACGAATACTCCAAAGAAAAGTAACACACACATGAATGAACGAAAGAAGGAGAGAGGCTTTCTGGTAACAAGGGCCACCAGTGCATAGGTCTACAAGCGGGCCCTTATGCACCTCTCCTTATCCTAGTTCCCAAATCGAGTCCTCATCGCAAAGGTGAGGATGACCTTGGGTCCTGCTCAACTTATATCCTCAGGTCCAATGACCCTTAAAGCTAGTATAGTCTGCCAGTAATACCCAAGGGCTTCACAGCGATATAGAATGTGTGCCGACAGGCACGTATCCAGGATTTGGGGGGGGTCCAGATTAGAGTTGTCACCTTAATTTGCGGGGGGGGGGGTGCAAATTTGTGGATTCCATTTTTTAGACGGCATTTTATGACGTTTCGGGGGGGGTCCGGACCCCCTGGACCCCCTCTAAATACGTGCCTGTGTGCCGAGTACTCTTCCTCCTCGTCACAGAGTGCACACTGTGGTGCACACGTCGGGTTGAGCCACCCCAATCACATACAAGTGACGTTTGAGGGCGAAATGGCCAGATAGCAGGCCAACAAGTAGTCTTACCGGCTTCTGACGAGTTAGAGACAGAACCGCCCCACCTTGGTCAGAGGTCCTAAAACAAATTGTCTAGCTTGACAAAGATGTCTAGACGCACACAAACGAGCATTCATATTACCATATACATGAAGTTATCCAGTAGCGAATACGCCGAATAAAAATAACGAATACATAACGGTATTCATATTATCATATACATGAAGGCAACGAGTAACGAAGAGTTAGTAACGGATACTCCGAAGAAATGCCACAAACACATAAGCTATCTATATTATATATAACAAATAGTAATAACAGATATGTAAATGGATGAAAAGTAACGAATATATCATCATCACAGTCACAATGCCTTAACAGAAATGCTGTAAACTCGTAAAATCGGAGCTGGAGTATTGCCGACACAGATATTATATTTTTGACAACTGTAGATCGCCAACGTATATGTACATACTAGTATTTATATTATCGTATACATGAAAGTAACGAGTAACGAATAGCTAAAAACGAATTTTCCAGAGAAAAGTAACAATTACATATGAGTATTCATAGTATCATATGCACGAAAGTAACGAGTGACGATAATAGTAGTTAATAAGAGACCTTTCGAAGAAAATTAAGGAGTAGATACGAGTATTCATATTATCATATACACAAAAATAATGTGTAACGAATAGTTAGTAACTAATGCTCTGAAGAAAAGTAATCAGTATGTACAGTGGGCCCATTATGTATAAAATATATTATCTATCCCAGTAAATAATGATTGTATGATTTTTGTTTGCATAAAGTCTGCTTAATAAAACGGCAGTGTTTGTTTTTAAATAGCAGCGTACCCTTTGATGAGATTTTTTTTCTTAACAATGACATAACATGTTAGTGACCAAATGGAAGGAAATATTTCAAAAAATATATTTATTAGTTTTAATACATTCATAATATTGATTTAATACGTATCCACCTGTAACAGCAGATCCTGTGTCACTAAAGGCGGGTTCTGACTGTTCAGTTTCACTGAATCAGTTTGACTGATTCAGCATTAATGAAAGCGACGTTTGTTCTCACTGTTCAGTTTTAATGAATAATTTTAACTGATTCAGCATTGATGAAAACGACGTTTTCATAACCTTGAAGTGCTAAAACTGATGACTCTCAAGATGACGGAAAAAATTCTCGCACGTCAGTTTGACGTTTGTATTCCTTTTTCAATACTGATTCAGTCAAAATGAATGAAAAGTAGGACTGGCTTTCACTTTGACTGAAAGTACAAACATACTGATCAGTTTTAATGAAAAAGTATGCTCACGTTCATTATCTGTTCAGTATAACTGAATCAAACTGATTCAGCGAATCGTGAAAGCCCGCCTTAAACCGTTTCAAAGTCTGGTTAATTAATGTCAGGGTGATGGGTTCTCTATTGTTCGACCAGGCAGAGAATGCGAGAGACGGATGAGGCGGAAAGGGAGGGGGGGGGGGTCACAGTCAGGCACGCGATTCAGCCGACGACAGCCTACGGCGTTGCCGGAAGTAGCAGATTATCTCAAATACTTTTCAACCCTTATCTTGTTCCGAAATATTTATACTATTGTTTTTTAATAACTATATATTTTATTTGAAAATATTGCAGTACATGTCTTATACAGCAGTACATGTTATGAAAGGACGTGATGTAGAAAATATTTATCATCGTTCCGTAACATTATAGAAAAATACTAAAAATAGTAGATCTTGAACTATATTTCAAGCGGAACATCTGATTACAGCCTTATTATTTCCGCATTCTTTTGCCTCGCATTCTTTCCCTTGCCAAACTATACTTGTGCTCGTTTTCGATCCCCATAATCGACTATAATCAAAATTTGTATGCATTCAGATGCATTTAAAATTTTCGATGACCAAATTATTAACAATATGTCAAAAGTATTGAAATATGTATGTCAATAAGTTTTTATCACATTTAGGGCCAGTTGCACCGCCGGTTGTACAAATGCCGGTTTAACTCAAGTTTTATTATGCCTAAGCTCAGCTAAGCTCAAGCTTAACGATGACATCCGTTGTACAATCGTCGGCTCAGTTAAACCTGGTTGATAATAAAATTTACTACGGTTGGCACTAATGAAGCAATGCGTACTTTCACAATTATCTAAAAAAAGAACCTCCTCGGTTTGTTACTGTGACGGTTTGTGTCAAACTCGGGTAACGGCCGTTTCTGACCCTGTTCTTCTATTTGATTTCTTTGTTAAATTAGACACAATTTGAAAGCTCCAGCTTGACACATCATGTCATTTGTATTTAAACCACAACTTAGGTCGGGTTAAGCTTCGGTTTACGCTAAGTTCGTGTTATGTTTGGAGTGGGAGGCTAATAAGCCAGCAATGTACAACGGACGTTTTGTTACTCACGTGGTTTAACATCGGCTTACCTTAAACCGATGAATAAGCTTGCATTATTCAACCGGCCTCTACTGGCCTACTAACAGATCAGGCATATCTAAATTAATGCTTTTGATGTAATAAACTTAATAAAGTTTTAATTATTTTTTTGTTGAATTTGGGTACGAACCTGTTATGTCAATGAAAACGGAATAAAAATCTCTATCAAATGAGCCTAATGAAGGGGTATATTGCTATTTAAAATATCAACTTTTTTCGTTACTTACCTACTTGTTTTCTGAAACTGAATACCGCCGTGTTACGGGAAACACAATATTAATCACCTATATAGATAAATCATACCATCATTATTCAGTATATACTACTATATACTACTATATTTCATATAATTATGTAATACATCACTGAAGATATGGTTACTTTTACAGCTTTAGTAGTAACTGGCTCTTTTCTCTATTCGTAGGAATGTGCGTGGACACGTTCATGTTCGGTTCGTGCTGCGCATACAACACAACGTCAAACGCGGTGTTGCCGCACCGGCCATCTGCCGTCAGTCACGATCACCAAAGCAGCGCCGCGCAGCCACAAGTGCTGTACGTGGCTCCATCTAGTCAAAGTAGTCATCATCAGGCAAGGCCACCGCTCACCTTCCAGCAGCCCAACGCGGCGGCCTCCACTGCCAGTCACAAGCTCACCACTAGACCGGCACTAAATCAGCACTACACGGGTAGCAGCACTAATAAGCCCAGACCTACTAGGTAAGTCCATCTGAAGCCAGGTGCAACCGTTGCAGCAATCAAATTCGCTAGTTACTAACCGGGTTTGTGGACATGTTTTTTTATTAATGAGGGCTTAGGGAAATCGCCTTGATCGCAAGAACAGAATAAGCACTCGCACACCCCGAAGTGCGAGAGAGAATCTGTCCGCCTGACGTTGTACCAGCTTGTGTCCTCTGATGCCATGTCCAAACGCGTCCATCTGACCATAGACGTAGTTAGGTGGGGGCTTGGGGGCTAAGCCCCCCCCAAGAATGAAATTAGCCCTCCCAAAAATCCAAGAACAATTCGTTTTGTTAAGCCACCCTCAGCGTGACTCATACTTTGCAGTCCAGCTCCTACTAATGTTTTTTCGACTGGATGATTCCGTTCAGGAGTGCTCTTTTTCTGCTGTTGCATTGCTATTCTAGCTTCTACCTTCTTGGTTGACTTGTTAATGTGGTCTGAGAAGCACTTCCTGTTGTCTATATAGACTCCCAAGTATCTCACAGACTTACTGAGGACTATCATTCTGTCTCTAAGCCGGTAGTTCACATTCCTCCTTTTTATCCTATATCCTCGTAGTATCAGTGTCTCAGTCTTTTCCGAAGCAAATCTAGATGATGGTCTCTTATCTAGTTGTCAATCATCTGCAAGGCCAGGGATCCCTTGTAGCGGTAACTTCAATATCTTATCGTACAGGATGTTCCAGAAGGTGGGCCCTAGTCCTGACCCTTGTGTACCCACTTTGAGCTGCTTGCAGCAAGTCGCTAGATAACGACACTTTCGATGAACACGGATAGATACTCAGTTGTTGCATAGACTTTGATTTGAGAAGTTCGACCATGTGTACGCCATCTTGCAACTAGACATGAGAACCTTGGATGAAGAAAAGTTCTTGACGTAGATTTAAAATTATAAAAACCGGCCTGTATTATGGAATCCAGATAATAAAGACTGCTACAAGAAACATCAGTTGCAAATATGCAAATGATCTGCAGGCACACAAAAATCACGTATATTTCAGCCTGTGTATAACTTTATTCGTGGGGGGGGGGGGGGGAACGGGTGCAAAATCGATGTTAGGTATATGTATAATATAACCTTTCATTCATAAGTAGTGGATTATCCGATACACAGTCTCGACACAGCATAGTAAACAACCAGCAGAATATCTCTGAGGATTTTCTATATAAAAATGGTTTCCACAGAATTTGACCTTCGGATGATTTTACGGGTGTCCGGGTGTGAAATCTGGGTAGAGATGCGAAAATAAAAATATCGATACCGGTACCAATTCAATATTTTTTAGCCAAGTATAGAGCTGTACACGTCAATGGAGGCGCGTTTGGTTCGTAATTATTTTCGATACCAATACAGCTACAAAAGTAGCGATACCAGCTTGGAATCACTCAAAAAGTATCTAAGACAAAAATACTCAATATTAGTACAGAAGTATTGATACATTTCAAGTATCGAAGTATCGTTAACATCCCTACAAATAATCATCCAAAAGGGGGATGCGCGTGTCAATGCCGCCAACCTGAGATATTGTGCTGATTGTCTACTATGCTGTGGTCTCGACACCAATTCATGACAGTCTGGACAAAACCGAAAAGAAGAATAGACAAGCAGTTATCAGTGGCGAAAAAAAGATAGTAACAGAATTTTTCAAAAAGTCGCTACAAATCAGTGTATTTTGTTAAATCGCCACTACGTCTCAACGTAATCAAAATGTCGCTTATTTCCCAAATCGCAGTGCAGGTAGAAACTTGGAAAATGCCGACGGTGCCTCGGCAATCGTCGATCAGCATCGCACATAAGTCGGTATCGGCACGCACGGCACGCGTCGGCCGACTTTATTTCTAGTTGCTATATTTTCGCCGGATTTTGAAATTCGATGCCTATCGTCCGCACATATGTGCGATGGTTCATTAAATTTAATAGAAAGTATTTTTCTCCGATCCGTACCGTCTGTCGGATGCCGATTTATGTGCGCGTACCATTACTGGGAATTCAAGCGGCCTGCAGAGGCAAATCGCTTGGATTCGGGACCCACTGGGATCTAGAATGAGATGCAGTACCGTCTCGTCTTGGGATAGCGGATAGCAGTCTGTAAGTAATATTATTCTGCTGCGTCAATGGATCGATTCTTCAAACTTAAGTAGATGGATCTGTCCCCATTATTTGATCAAAACGGATTCAGCGGATACTGACATTCTGCGGTAAATAAACGAAATCGTTCAGCGATTCCGATAAACCAAAATGCCGCGATCAATTAGTGATGAACTATAACAAATACAAAAAAATATAGCTAGGGTGTATCTTTCCTTCCAAGTAAAATGGGTTTTTTTGTATTTTGAACTTATTCCAACCGCGATGATCTGTTGACTTCTGCGTTCGTTCCCCCTAGCGATGTTCAGTTGTTCACTTTCGCTTTCTTCAACTGCCTACCTAGCTATTTCCTTGCACGTATCACGAATAACAGATCAAGACAGCTGTTGTATACACCGTTAGGCAAAAGTAGCGCTACCAGGCAAGGCCGTATGGCCAGTCACGTTCAATTCTTTATCAACGTCTTGTTTGGACTATCGGTAATCTACATTTTCGCTAATTTACGGTGGTAATTTACGGATTTTTATTACAAAAATTAATTACCAAAGTAATAAATTCACATCGTAAATTACGGTGGTAATTCACCGTAATATATATATTATTTAACCAATGACATCAAATCACCGTGATTCACTGTAGACTGCAATTTGTCTCCGTTCTCCAGAAAAAAATTGAAAAGGACAAAAATACACAACCTAACACATTTTTGGAACAAAAAATCCTACAAAAATTTGCTTTATTATGGTTTTAAAACGTAATATTAACATGGAAGCTAAATTTGACTACGACTGGAACTCACTACCATTTGAACATGAATGTTATGGTATCGTTTAATTTTTGTACATCACAAAAAAGTAAAGTAACTATCAAATCTAAAACAATTTTAAGATTCAATAAATTCACTATCTATCTCAGAGACGTCAGATATATATTCGACAACCTACGTATTTTCAAAACATCGACTGTGATGGCTGCAAATCTCCTTAGGCGTGCTCTTTTCATTCAACCGATGAGTTTACGCATGAATTGGAAATCCATTAGAGTGCTCGTAAATTGCAACTAAAATGCGATGAAACATCAAACTGTTACTTTTTATCGATGAACTGTATCGATAAATATATCTCTCTATCTATCAAATCCATCGGCTTTGAATCATCATGGATACGATGGTTTTGATAGTAGGAGAAGCAAACATTGGATAAGAAGACGAAAAATCGTTATGTTTTACTTATTATTTATTGTCATGTGATAAGAAACCAATGAGTGCAACTATTACTTCCATACGTTTCCGTATTATTAATATAAAATATAAATCTTACAAATATATCAGAGGAACAGATATAGAAGCAACCAAGTCAGTGCCAGTTGTCAAACGCAACGGGTTTTTAAACTCAATTCGAATTTCAAAATCCATCAATGACGACATTGTAACTCATGGGTGTTATTTTGCGCTTATTTATTGACGGAATAAAAGAACACGCCTCTTCACTCACAGCTTACAGCGCATATCTCGCGTCTTCAATGATGTGTATGTCCATACCGATACCGTATCCTGTCATATTGATAACGACAGAATGACGCAACGCTTTACAAACTATGAGACATCCTCTTAGATTATCGTAGATTACGGTAAATTGTAGTAAGTTTCAAAAAATAAAATTGGTAATTTATTCCGTAAATAACCAAAATTCAGTAATCTATTTCAAGTCGTAATTCACAGTAATTTACGATAAAATACAGTAAATTACGACATGGTAATTTACCAATCCATGCCTTTGGTCTAAATATATCTCACCAAGTCATCAGCAGTTTTAACTGACAACAACTATTGTGTTTATTTTGTTGATAACAAATCTTAGTGAAATCATTCTCAATTTTTGGATAACTTTATGGAAATCAGACGCCTCGATTGGTTTGACTTTCTGAATCATATCGTAAATGCGTTCGATATATAGGTATCTGGTAGTAAGTTGTATGGCACACTAATCTCTCAAAAAGTCTTCTTCCATGGCCAGAAACACTTATCATACAACCCATAGTGACGCGTGCCGGATGTTGAGGATAGAACCATCCAGAAAAGCACTAACATCAAAGAAGAAAGCCAACGTGGTTGTCTGTTAGCTTTGTAATAGACATTAACATTATAAAATGTGTAATAAATACCATTAATCACATTCTAGCAATACTATTTAACAATACAAATCAAAAATGAGGAAATGAAAAGGGATTAACACAAGTCAAAATCAGATTTACATGAGTCGCTATATCAATCAAGTTTATAATAATTTCACTTAGTTGTGTATTTATAAATGACGACTCTACTTATTATATGCTTAATGTAGTTTCGCCATTTTACTTTAGATATCAAATGTACCTGATCTCTAATAAGATGTATAACTGCTAACGAGCTCTCGAAGTGATTATTGTAGTTTCTGATATTTCTCTTTAAATCGCTCCATATTAACTGAATCAAATGAGAAATAAAAAAATAGGGTGGATGTATTCAAGCTTTATATCCACTACTTCGCGGAATTTCATCAACAATATACTTCTTTTTGAAAGTTGTAACTTTTGACTAATTCCAATAACTGAATTTTTGATTTAATTTCTGGTGAGATCGTGATATTTGTTTTGTAAGAAATTAAAAAATCTCAGCATTTCTGAGCGAAGATATTTTTCCAATACTTTTTAATGTGAGCCATAACAATTACTATATCCGTAAGAATATTTGGTAAAAGTTGATCTTGAATCCATTTTTCAAATACAGATCCAGACATATCTTCGTGGTAGTCAGCATTGCAAGTCTTAATTGCTTCGCCTGATATCATCAGAAGTGCATTATTAATCCAATAACCGTTTAATATAAAATTTATTTCAGTCCTACCCTGGACAGAGAACGGTCTTATAATAAGGATTAAGAGATTAATGCCATAAAATTTACTGTAGGTTATATATCAGGAACGTTGTGTCTATACAGACGTTTCACCCCTTAGGGACTTATGGTTTCGGGAACATATTATTTTCCGAGAAGGTTTAACAAAGGTAATGTCTAATAAAATTTTTAAAACTTATCCTGTAGTTGTATTTTTGTTCTACTGTTCTCCACAGTCATTCTAATAAAACACCACATATGTTTGAATCAGATATTTATTATCTACAATTTAATCGAAATCTTTATTCTAATATAAAACCATTGAATAAGTGCGAAGGAATGAAGACCTAGTTTTATGAAATACAACAATACTCTTGTTCAGTAGTGTATCTACTGAACCGTTACTCCTTGCCCACCGGTTGTGTCTATTAAACCGACTTTCGCTTTCATTCGCTATCCTTGATTTTCAGCAGCAGTAGCAGTCGACCCTACGTGACGACGCCCAAAATGCCGCATGCAGCGCCATCTGTTGGCGAAAGGCCGGAATTTTCATCCCGGGTGCCGACGCAGCCTCCTCACCGGTTAGTAGATCACTGTAAAGGACAATGTGGGATGTACAGGGTTGCCTAATGGGAATGGACGATGGCAATATCTCGATAACCGTTATTCATATAACTCAGAGCAAAAAATATTATTAGGTAAAACGGCCAAGAAAAATTGTTGGGAATTATTTTCCAATTCCGAGAAGTAGCCGCTAGGGGCGTAATTAAATAGAAAAATGGATTTAAAAAAAAATATGCGAATAAAGTTTATTATGAAGTTTAGTTCAAAGTTTAGTAGGTATAAAGTTTATTATAATAATCATATAATAATTTATTCACCAACAATACAGGGCAAATAAATTGTTTGACCCACAGAAGGTGCTGACCTTGTACGTGGGTTATAATACATACATATATTTTACAATACAAACTAATACTAACTATATTAAAACTTGTAAGTGTGTCAGTTCAGAATCGTGTTAAAAACATTTGAAAAAATATCTCTGGGTGCGTCCATTATCCAATTTTTGACTTTTTTTTGTATACACTATGCGATTTTATGGATTTCAGTGAAGCAAGAAGTAAATCGTATATGCAGCAACATAGATATATTAAACTTTTTTGGCCTATTGACTTAAAGATAGGAGGTCTTAAGGTCCTATTCTTGGTTCGTGTATTATGTTCATGGCTATTGAAGTTGATATAATTTTTATGTTTGTGGACGAAATTCAATATGTTGTAGCTGTATAGTTGTCGGATACGAAATTTCTGGGATTCTTTAAATAAATTATTTGAGGGGTAAGTGGGTTCTTTATAATAAATAACCTTCAATGCACATTTTTGCAAGGAACTGATACTCTTCAAATGAGTCTACCATCATGTAGACTGGACTGGATCTTTTTTTTGCTAATCGCTTTTTGCTCTATCTTGAAAGATGTAGTGGTGGGGGTCAAAGAAGCTTTTATTTGAATGGCAGTAACTTTGGTATATAAATTAACGAATATATACGGATACAGCATTCTTAAATTTCGGGATTTAAAATACGGGTATTCCAATGATCATTAGTTTTATCAAGGTCGAGGATCCTATTCTACAGTTTTACGGCTTTTTTGTTTGAAATTTAGCTTGATTGAAACTACAACTTCTGAAAAATCGTTGGTTTTAGGATAACACTTTAGTAGATTTGAATACGAGACAACAAACATTTGGCATGTTTCTTAAAACGGTGATTCATTGGCCCATAAAACCGCTGACGGTTTGACTCACTTGCGAGTGAAATCGTTGGCTTGCCAGTGGAACACCGCCAGAGGGCACATATGGAGTTTGGCTAAATTTGCTTGGGATTATACGATTCTCGCAGCCACCGAAAGTCAGACAACGAAAGGTGCCATTAACATCTCACAGACGAAATTAAAGAAAAATGGCTCAAAATTCATTGAATTTTGAGGTGCCAGTAAGTTGAGTTGTTTTGGGACACATTATATATGTCTTTTGGAAGCCGTTTCTATGTACCGTAAGACGCTTAAAGAGATTCAAATCAGCAGAAACTTGCGTTCTAGGGACGTTTTTAACCCATAAGATAGTAGGTCGAAGCACATGAAATATGGTTTTGCCTGTTTCGATGTTTTGACTAATATCACGCTCATCTCAATCATCTTTTGTAATTGTTACTTCAATTTGATTTTTCAGACATAGTAGTCGACCAGCATCTGCGATGTCTACAGACTCTTTCGTCCTCACAAACTCGTTGATAGTATACACCAAACCAGGATGGCAGAGTACCACTGAACCAGCATTCATTACCAACAATAAGGTAAGTGAAGACTACTGATGTACTGAACGAAAGAGGTACTTGATATTGATAAAAAAGTAAATGAAATCAACGAAATTCAAGATAAATTCAAATAATACTATGATATATCGTACATCAATATTCGTGTTCACCAAGTTACGATGCCTTGCATTAAGTTCGTCGATTATCAATTTTAGATTATTAATATTACGAACAGCAGTTCCAGTTGGCGGAGACCAACATGGTAACACTCTCTCGCGTGCCTAGTCACATAGGAGTGGGTGGTAATGAGAGGGCCGACAGGTGTGCCACGGAAGGCGCAGAACTTCCTCATATCGGGTGAGAACCAGGAACCAGAAGTGCTGGAGCAGAGTGGTGGGGAATGTTAGGTCTAAGAGGATGCTGAGGGGACTCTCGTGTTCTAATACCGCAGACGCTCTAAGGCTGAGTAGGAAAGAACTACGAAAGGTGGTTGGATTTATAATTGGCCCATTCCCATTATACAGGAAGTGCGATGAGTTAGAGGAAATAGCTAAGCATGTCACCTTTGACTATCCTTCCCTGAATGAAAGCAGGAACTCCTATCTGAATATAGGTCAGAAGGAAAGACAGGCGAGCAGGCACGTATTTAGGGGGAGGGGGGTCCAGACCCCCCCGAAACGTTATAAAATGCCGTCTAAAAAATGGAATCCACAAATTTGCACCCCCCCCCCCCGCAAATTTAAGGTGGCAACTCTAGTCTGGACCCCCCCCCGAAAGGTCAACTAAGTGACACCCATAATCTGGACCCCCCAAAACCAAATCCTGGATACGTGCCTGTAGGCGAGCATAGTCTAATGCATCTCAAATGTTGCAAAGGACTAGGATGGGACTCTGTTTGATCTTCTTGTGGGGTGTACTGAGGGCAACTGAACCCTAATAATATAAATGTCGTAGATGATTGACCAATGGCTTGTCACCATCAACTTTGGCCCGTTTTGTGTTGATGGCAGGGTTCGTAAGATCAATGCCCTGGTGTGCGTTAAAGTAACTCATAGTATCCATTATGTTTTATATTTGCTATTCAAGGATCAAGAATAGCAAAATTCTTGTTATAAACAATGTTTAACAATCATCAAGCCTTGGTTCAATGCTTTTTACATTATATTGATGGTGAAGCGACATTCCTTCATGATTGGTGTTAAGAGTTGGTCAGTTTATGGTTTTAATATGCCTCATCATTAATCTATGACCATTATAACAATCACTGATTCGTAAAATTGATGTTCAAAAAAATGAAGACGATTTGTCGACCCTAAGTTCAGAATGTCTTTCTGTATATGCATTCTCAAAAACATTTTATACTTATCAAGTACCGATGAGCATCAGCATCAACAATTAGTTATTTTGTTGTTCAGCCGATTTTAAAAAAATCACCATTGAGTTGAGCCTTCAAGATACATTTAGTTAAGTTTGTTAAAAAAACAGTTTAAAAAGGGGAACTGTTCAGCTGTCGTCAACTCGAGACGCTGCGGCGGTGGAACGTGTCGACGCCGGCCGAACAGCCCAAGAAGCAACCGTTCTTCGAACCATGTCCGCAAAAAAGTTGGTTTAGAAAGCTGAAAAACTAATTTAACTAGGAGTACCTAATTTAACTAATGCAATTCCAGCAACATACTGACAAGCATTCAGATCGTCCAACGTCACAGTTTTTCTCTGTAACGACGGAAGCGCCACCGGCCTTTGTAACCAAAGTGAAGAAACCCACAAGCTACAAGCCAAAAAATAAGCCTACGAAAAAACCTGTGCAAGGAACGACCAACAAATACAGCACCAAATATGGGGTTAAAAGCACGCCTAGGCCTACCACCACAAAAAGGTATTTTACTCTTATTATGATCGATATTTTTAACTATTAAAGGGGTGATACACGTACGAACTTTAAGTACGCGGTTTTTAAGTTCGCGAACTTACTCGGCTCGACGCGGTGACACACGTGAAGCTGAAATCACTCATTTTGATAATTTTCCTAAATAAACAAAACTTTTAACAAACGCCAAACACAACAAGCGTTGCGCATCGATGGCCTGCCAAAACAAAGTGGTGGCTCGCGGCTCGCAGTACGAGCTGAGACCAGCTACGAGCAACATTTCAAACCAGTTGGCTCGCCGGCGGTTTGCGCGACGGTTTTAAAGTACGCGTACTTACGGTGACACACAGGCGAAAAAGGTCGTCGAGCCATAAGTACGCGTACTTGCTCGTACGTGTATCAGCCCTTTTACAGTAATTGACTACTCTCTCTGTATTCGCTAATCGGTAACCGATTACAATATTGCATTATATACAGGGTGGCCAATCGGGTGACGTTATTCATTTTTTTTAGATAGCCCGTACCGATACCTATCCAAAAGACCCCTATGTATGTCTAGCAATTATTGATAGTTTTCGAGATATGTTTGATTTTTGGAAAATTTAGAGATTTTCCAGTGTTTTCAAGAAATCGTCAAAAACAGAAACAAAAATGCTTTTTGGCTTTTATTTTTCTTGCAAAAGATAGCCATACTTTCTACTACTACAAAATTAAGTAATCGCGTATAGTTTAGCGTAATTACTCTAATACAGTCATTATTGTTGTTAGTTATCAACCGGCAGTTTCAACTGTATGAGAATCTGCTTGTGTGTTATTATGAAATAATATAGAGATGAAAAGTCATTCCTGTTACATTATCTCTACCCCATTCACTATCGAATATGTCGGGAAAAGGTTAAAGACCATATAACTTTTAGAACTTTCCTAATATCATGTATAAGCAGCGACAGAGTAGTGCCTTCTCAATTTTCTGCCCTTCCGTTCTCATTACTTCCTCAACCTTTGCTAAAAGGAACAAGTACTGTGCGCTGTCAGGCAGAGAAGATTTATGGAAGAGACGGCAAAGTTCCTTCTTATTCTAACTTCTAATTATTATTCATAATATTTTCGCTTTCATTTCCGCCGCCTCTTTAGAGCAAGGAAGTTGTCAGAACTTTAGACTCCTAACTAAGTATAAAGAGGCGAATTAGCGCCGTATAGAAATGTACTTGTGACAGTTTAGCATTTTGGTTCTGAGGCTAGCAGTGCATTGGGAACAACACCTACTGCTGATCTAAAGGTACTCTAGCTCTGCTGGCTCACCGATTTTGTGTGAGCTTTGTTTTAAGTAAAGTTTTGCTATATAAGTTCCTCAAGGCCTCAGGAAGGTTTTATAACCTAACAATATGGTAACTGAAATACCTTTTAAACTGTTCAATATTATGCGAAAGAGGAAGGGGGGAGGGGGTGAGTAAATTATTATGACGTAGGTTGACATTGTTTGCATCAGTACGAAATTCTAATTTCTCAGTCAGATATAGAGGTCCCTTTAATCTTATCAATGAGAGGTACATACAACATGCGTGAAGAAGGGGGCGTCTTTTCATATTCAGTGTGAATCATTCAAATTATGACTTATGTGGTCATAATTTCTGATGCCAAAAATAAGCCTAAGACAGCAGATAGATATTTTACAAGCTTCTGAATTCTAAATGCATTTGAGACTGTTAAAGAAGAGTCGTAGATGATCTCAGCGTAGTTAAGATGATTTGGTACCAGAGCGACGCAAAGCATCTTTTACATAATCATAGCTAAGATATTGTCTATTCCGATAGATAGCTTTAGACAGAGGTAAGCACTTTGAACTTTATGTTTAATATGTTTGCTGAACTTCAGATTGTCGTCTAGAATCAGCCCCAGGTTTTTAATGAGCTTTTCGTTACGATAATTTCATTATTGATTACAATGGGTAAGTGGACTTCAGAGAATCTATTTATAATGTACAGGGTGGGCCAATAGTGCGTGGACGGAGGATTGTGGACTTACTGAAAAATATTTCAAAAATATGTCACTTGACCATGGTAGGGACCCTTGAGGGCTATAACGTAAAAATATTTTCACTTAAATTTTGACGTTTATACAGGGTGATTCATATCAAATATACTTTTTTTTGAATGGAACCCCCTATATATTATTGCATATTTGTATTCCTTGGTAAATTCTAGTGTGACTTTATGTAGCACACATGGAACCTTAAACGAACCGTTTAGGCGCAAATCACCATTTTTGGTATAAGTAGGTATCAGAAAAAAATTGAATATCGCAGCGATTATAAAACTTAGAAGGCCGTGACTTTGCGGTACGACTAAGCATGAAATGCGTCACCTAAGGTCAGATGGCTAAATTTTAATTCTTTTTGTACTTGGAGAAATCAGTAGATTAATTAAGGAAACTTCAATCACAGATAACTTGATTTTTTCAAATGGGAATGCCTCTTTTGGTTTAAAGAATCAAATGTAAAATTTTATTACCTTTCTAACGATATAGCATTCCTGATATCAATCTTTTTTAGTTTTCATTTTATTTCAAATTTTTGGTCAAATCGGTGTTTTTCAATTTTCCTGCGTGCAAGCAACCTAGCGGGCTATGAAAAATAAACAAAAGCTCGTTAATATGGAAGAAACCAACTAACTTAGTAGAAAGATGCAAACTAACTAGAGCAACGAGGCAAGATTATGAAAATTTCTTACAACATATTAACTCTAACCGGATACAACAGCGGCAAGAAATCTAATGTCAATGAGTAGCTGGGGTATGACAGAAGTGTTTGTTTTTCACAGCCTACTATCTATTGAGGTCTACTAGAGCTTGACAACTTTTCAAAACGATTAAAAATTTTGAAACAAAAAAAGGAAAACTGCCAGCGGTTTTTGCTTACAGTCTAACATGTTTAGAATGAAATTTCACATTTAATGGGATAAAAAATTAGTCGTTTCCGTTTAGTTAAGTCAAAAGTGAAGATATCTTCAACTGGAGCATTCTGAACATATTAAAATAATTGCTAGAATTTTTTAATTAGGCTATGTTGTAATTGTGATTATTTCATGTAGTTTTCTGCAAACTAAATTATGTTTTACAATGCAAGCAGACTGCAATTCAAGTTTACATTTTCCGCGATTTTGCTTTTGCTAATAAGTAGAAGTACCTACTGAAGAATTTGAAGGGTTCCAGTCAGAGGTATCATGACTTTTGACTTTTGACGGAAATGGCTACTTTTTTATAGCATTAAATGTGAAAATTTATTCAGAAGACATAGATATTCTATTGCCAGCAACAATCACTAGTAGTTTTCCTTTGATTAAACATTTTTTTACTGCTAGTAGGCTGTGAAAAATGAGCGTTCTTGTTACCGCTATTGTTTCTGGTTAGAGCTAATATGTTGTAAGAAATTTTCATAATCTTGCCTCGTTGCTCTAGTTAGTTTGCATCTTTCTACTGAGTTAATTGCTTTCTTCCATTATAACGAGCTTTTGTTTATTTTTCATGGCCTGCTAGGTTGCTTGCGTGCAGGAAAATTGAAAAACACCGATTTGACTAAAAATTTAAAATAAAATGAAAACTAAAAAAGACTGATATCAAGAATGCTACATCGTTAGAAAGGCAATCAAATTTTACATTTGATTCTTTAAACCAAATAGGCATTCCCATTTGAAAAAATCAAGTTATCTGTGATTGAAGTTTCCTTAATTTATCCTCTGAATTCTCCAAGTACAAAAAGAGTTCAAATTTAGCCGTCTGACCTAAGGTGACGCATTTCATGCTTAGTCGTAGCGCAAAGTCAAGGCCTTCTAATTTTTATAATCGCTGCGATATTCAATTTTTTTCTGATACCTGCTTATACCAAAAATGGTGATTTGCGCCAATTATGTTTGCCAAGGGCGAACAAGAGTTTTTAAAAAATATCGGTTTATTTACCGCTGCGAATCTAACTACTACAATGATTGTCGGTAGCTATCTGATTAAAGTACAAGGCGGATTACCAGTTTTATCAAAGATGAAATGTATACATAAGCTTTATTCGTAGAAGTCTGGACTAGACGGCACGTACCTGTATTATGTTACATATATGAGAAACATACCAAGTTCATAAACCTAGGACGTCTGAAGGACTTTAAGAATATATTCACTTTAGATTTATAATTATTATGTGGTGGAGAATACCAAAATACATAACTCCTCCC
Source organism: Callosobruchus maculatus (assembly GCA_951848785.1). Lineage (NCBI taxonomy): Eukaryota > Metazoa > Arthropoda > Insecta > Coleoptera > Chrysomelidae > Callosobruchus > Callosobruchus maculatus. Next base: position 26,864 of record CATOUR010000064.1, on the reverse strand, counting down.
CCCTTAGATTGAAACGTCCTCGTTTCGATTTCTTCCTGTTTCTGAAAGATTGATTTCTACCATGGGAGGATTAGAATTTTTTGTAAAAAACAAGTGTTTTGGAAAATATCTGTATATAAAATAAATGATCGCAAAAATTATTATAACGGCTAGTATCGAAAATCCTGTAGTAACGCTGGTATGATAAAAATTTAAATTTTGAGACGAAATCGGTTTCATTTGCTTTAGAGATGTTTTCAATTCTTTTAAATCTAAGAAATGGTAATTATTCAATTCGACTGTGGTATTGGAAGTTATATTTAAATTGGGTAGACTCATAGAAGTCTCATGAATGGTAAAATTGACATCTGATAAATAAAATATTTCTTCATCAATTATTATATCACACGGGCCATTTAATATATATGAACCCTTCAATGTAAATTTGCTGACGTTTTCCTCGCACTTTTCAACTACGGTCTGAGCTGATTTTGAATCAAAAATTAAAGCGTTTTGACTCCACAGTCTTTTATAGAGAAAATAATCGTTTTTTACTTCATGAAATAAACAATGCTTGTAAGAATTTTCTAAAGAGCAAATGTTCGTTCGTTGGGTAGTCAGGCAGATATAAAATTTATCAGTCCGCTTACAGGGTGTGTCAGTCCAAGCTTCTTTAACATTATTACTCAAATAAAATGTAGTAGGTGGTTCTAAAATAATATTTTCGGAATTTGGTAGTGGATGTATATAATACAAATTGAACGGCAATTTCTGAAGGATAGGAATTTTAAGGATACACAGGATCTCTTTGTCGGTGTGCACAATATTTAATTTACTTTGCTGTAAAATTTGAAATGGCAAATTTTCTTCAATATTTACCAAAGCTTTTGGTGTATATATTTTTGAAAGGTGGTCTTGTATCAGACCTAATTCGCTTCTTGAAAAGCTGCCTAGATTTGGGATTCCTTGCATTGCTAAAGTGAGTGACACTTCAAGGCTCTTTACATTCTCGTACAGCTGATTTGCAACAAATAAAATTCTACTAATGACCATATGCTTATCGGAATTTTCTTTAAATTCTCTGATGGCGGCTTGTGCATTTAATAATCGTTTTTCGATCACGTTCATAGTCTCTTCCAGTTTCGCTGATATGGCGTGAGCAAAAGATATCTGAGTGTTAACTTGTTCTATAATTTGATTTTGCGTGTTATGCAACTTATGAAAATTATCTTGTATTGTAGTAAGATCATTCTGATCCAAATTTCCGGTAACGTATTTAATTATAGTGCCAAGAACATTGACTAAACCACGTCTCGACCTTTTATGAATTGAATTGAATTTCAATAGTTCTTGTTCAATAGAATTTACAGTGTGTCCCAAATCTAGAAGTAATGCATGGCCAATTATATCGTCTTTGTTTATTTGAACCCTAATTTTCTGATAACTATCTAGAACTAAGAAATAATTATGTAACGTATGTGTAATATTATGGTAATAATATATTGAGTGGTAATGACTTATCACTCGTGCAGGACCTAGTGGTTCCTTAAAATAACCATGGTGAGGATCAATCCGATGTGTTCTGGCTGCTAGTACCAGGTTGCGGATCTGGAGCCTGTAAATAGTTTTTTTTTTAGCGGTTTAACGTTCTTGAGTGGTCTTCTAATTACATGTTTTTGTTTAGAACCTATAAATTTACCTATTATTTTCTTTCCTTTGGCTTTATCCACCTTGAGTTTAGTGTACTTTTTGCGAATTTTATTTCTGCCAGTAGTTTTTATGAAGACTTCAGCACCTTCCCTAATGTTAGGTGATTGATCGTTAATACCTTCGTTGCGCTTATCAAGAATTTTTGTACCTTTTTCTTTCATCTTTTCTGCAACTGCATTATAAAGTACCTTAACTTCGTTGAGACGTTTTTGGTTATATGCCTCATATAAAGTTTTACTCAGTTCTAATTCATGAATATCTTTTCGCTTGAACGGATTATAGATTAACTGGTGTGGAGAAAAATCTGTTGCAGAATGAATACTTTGATTATAGATAATCAGTGCAGTCTGAATAATTTCATCAAGAGGGGTTTGAGGTTCCTTAACAGATAAGGTCGTTATCTTTTCTATAAGTGTCGAGTGAAATCTCTCCACTGGACTATTTGAATTCGAATTTGTACTGGTAGTGAAATGAAGCTTGATTTCATAAAAAGAACAGAACTCCTTAAACACGGCATTATTAAATTCAGTGCCTGGATCACATACTAATCGGCTAGGAATTCCATGATGCGAAATATATTTACGTAAAGCATTGCAAACCGTCGGTCCGTTTTTATCTGTAATCTCATAAGCTTGACCGTACTTAGTAAATAAGTCAACTATAGTTAAATATGTTTTACCTTTCATGAATAGGCAATCTATGTGTATTGTTTCAAATGGATATTGGGCTAACAAGGGACCTTCTAGCGAATATTTATAAGGGCGTCTCTCATATTTGGAACTAAGGCATATTTCACACTTGTTAATAAAATTGCAAATTTGATTTTTCATATGGGGCCAGTAATATTTTTCTTGAAGATGCTTGACTGTTTCTAGAATTCCATTATGATTTTTGTTATGATAATTATGAATTAATTCCTTTTGCTGTTCTTCGTCTTCTACGTCAATAAGAAGTTTATTACAGAAAACAGCCTTTACCGAGGTATCGAACAATGTTCTGAATACTTGTGCAATATGTTTATTTAATTCCTCATTGTTATATGTATGAAAACCGTATGTGTTTTTCGGGTCTAAATATTCTAAGAAAAATGTGCTTAATTGGGAGTGAATAGAATCAGGACATAATGTGACATAAAAACGTATTTTATTTTTGAATAGAAGATATCTTGTTACCTTATACTGATGCAAAACTTTGAATTCTACTTGATGCTTAAAATAATTTAAAGGACTCTCTGAATAACTTATCAAGTTTACAGGGTCTTCGTAATCAGGATTAAGTGATAAATCTGAATCGGTCGGCTCGCGGCTTTGTCTGTTTGTATTTAATTCATTAGATTCCGATTCTACAGTAGGACGTACAGATTCTGCCGTTTGTTTTTTGAAGGGTGCACATGCCTGAACTAGTGGGTCTTTGAAATACCTTACATTTTGATTTTTACCTTTTGTCTTATCTATTGCATTAATTTCGGCTCGGGATAAAGCGTCCGCTACTACGTTATCTTTACCTTTTACGTACTCGACTTTATACTGATATTCATCCAGTTTTAGTTTCCAGCGATATAAGCGACTGGAAGGGTCTTTCAAATTAAAGAGCCAAGTTAGCGATTTTTGGTCAGTTCTAATTGTAAATAATCTGCCAAATAAATAGGGGCGGAAATGTTTGCATGAATCTACGATACTTAGTAATTCTTTTTCGACTGTTGAGTAATTACGTTCTGCGGTATTAAGGGTGCGGCTAAAAAATGCAATGGGGTGTTCGTTTTGACTAAGTACAGACGCTATGGCTACATTGCTAGCGTCAGTAGTCAGGGTGAATGGCTTTGTAAAATCGGGATAAGACAAGATAGGCGCATTTATGATCAATTCTTTGAATTTATTAACGGCATCAATAAATGACTTTTCATTATAGCATACCTTGGCATTCTTTTTTAAACACTGAGTCAGTGGTTGCGCAATTTTAGAAAAATCTTTAATAAAACGCCTGTAATATCCTACGAGACCTAAGAAAGCTTTAATTTGTTTAGTCGTGGTAGGAATGGGAAACTTTTGGATTGCATCAATTTTAGCAGGATTTGGTTTGATTCCCTCCGGTGTAATTATATGTCCAAGAAATCCTACCTCTTTACAAAGGAACTCCGACTTGTCTATTTGAATTTTGAGATTGTATTGTCGTAATTTTGAAAAAACTAACTTTATATGTTGCAGATGTTGCTCCAAAGATTTAGAAAAAATAACTACATCGTCCATATATACGAAACAACATTTGTATAGAAGTTCCTTTAGAACGTTATCCATCACTCTCTGAAAAGTGGAAGGAGCGTTTTTAAGGCCAAATGGCATTCTAACATACTCAAAGTGTCCGTTGTCTACAGAGAATGCAGTTTTTTCTATGGACTCGGGATCCATCTCGATTTGATGAAACCCTTGTGCCAAATCCAAAGTAGTAAAATACGTACATTTGCCCAAATTATCTAAAATTTCATCTATTCGAGGGAGCGGATACCGATCTTCAATCGTTTTTTCGTTCAATTTCCGATAATCGATTACTAGTCTCCACTTTTTGCGTCCTGAGGCATCAGGTTTCTTTCCAATGATCCAACATGGCGACGAATACGGCGAAATGGAGGGCCTAATAATTTTGTTTTCAATTAACTGTTGGATCTGTTTTTGAATCTCAACTTTCAGATGATGTGGATATCGATATGATTTCTGAAAAACGGGAATATTATCTGTCGTTCGAATATTATGCTTCACGCTATTGGTGAATGTTAGATCAGAATCTTCATGATAAAAAATATCTTTGAATTGTTCACATAAATTTAAAATACGAGCTTTTTCTTCAGTGTTCAAATGCTGAGTGCGGATTACTGAAGGAATGTCTAAATCTCTAACGACTTTTTTCGGTTTTCGAATTTCGTACATTTGGTAGGGTTCACACTCTACCGGTTCGTGAAAATTAATATTTAAAATATCTTCAAAAGGTGCTGGGATCTTAACTATGAAATTTTCAGATTTTGCTATACAGCTAGGTATAAAAAATCCATCTAGTTCTATGTCAGGAAGAATAACAGGGCCATTTTCAATTACTACTGGAATTTCTAAATAATTTACTTGCGGCTTACTGAATGGAACAAATAGGCAAGGATTAATTTAATTGACGAACGGTATTTTTGTTTTCCCTACGTGTAAAGTATACGTGGTAAAATCTATTTTCGCACCTAATTTAGTTAATTCGCTAGCTCCTATCAAACAGTCAAATTTTGCATGCCAATCGACTATATGAAAATTTAGAGGTTTCCTGATTCCAAAATCTTTAAGCATTGGAAACCGGATATTCTCGAATCCTTCTGAAATCGTATTAAGCGCCTTGATATGGAAATTTTTATGAAATATAAATTCTGAAAAGTATTGATATGCAATGTCTGGATTGATGACGCATGTAGATGCACCACTATCTATCAACATCCTAATTCCTAAACTCGGTATAATAATATATGGTAGCGTGGATAAATTTTGAACATTATTTATATCTGCTACTTGTTGTTTTTCTCTGAGGCTTGTGTTGTAAAATTTTCTTCGATTTTCATTTGGTCAAAGCTCTGTTCCAGTTCATGAGAATAATCGTAAGGTAAATGTTCATGATCATTTTCTAAATACTCGTAATCAGTTTCATGGCTGTCATTATCAACAAAAGGTTCATCCTGATTATGTAGTTCTTCAACTATGAAAGAAGATTTTCCATTTCCTTGAAAGTAGTTAGGTCGGGGTTGAGTACTTCTAACACCTGAACGATCTACAGACATGGGGGTTGGAAGACTGTATGACCTTTGCTGGATAGGGCGGAAATTTGGCCTAGTAGCTATGTTTTGCTGTGGCATCGGATTTTGAGAAAAATTTGGTCTAGAAAAATTATTCTGGTGTGTGAATCTACTTTGAGTCGTATTGAAACGGGGATATGCTTGTTGAACGTTAGACGTACTAAAATTCGGTCTAATTGAAGACATGTTCTGTGGTCTCGGAGAGTTAAATGCGTTAGAATTTCTCGCAGAAAACTGGGGACGATAATGTGGGCGTAATTCGATTTCGGATTTTACCTGGCTTGAAACATTTTTGTTTCTCAAAAAGTTGGTAACAGAACTTTCGTACCTGAAATTTTCTACATGCTGACATTTGAATAAAGCATCCTGCAGGCTATTTACTTCACACGTTTCAAAAATTGTTCTATATGGATCGCTTAATCCGTTAATAAACCTGTTTAAGGCTTGTTCACCGTACATTGTAGATTTTATTATAAATTCCTGTGGGTGGTCATGAAGCTTAATATGTTGCAAAAGTTTTTGCAATTGGGCGTTAATTCTGTCGAAATAATTTTGATAACTTTCTTTGGGAAACTGATACATTCGTGCTAGTTCTTGAGCTAAAGAAGACTCGTTACGTTTGTCGCCAAACCTACCAATTAAAATATCTTTCAAATCTCTCCAGGTAGAATAAGAACTATTATTAATCAAATCACGTGCCTCTCCTTTAATTTTGGATACAATGTTATGTAATAGCAACTTATTGAAAACACAATTTACGTCTGGTTTCTTTAGCAAATCAATAAATTGGTCTCCTTTATTAATAAAATCTAATAAATCTTTTGATCCACCATGATACTCGGGGACCATATCTCTCGCAAGCATTATCTCAGTACCTGTTGCTTCAGCCATATTGCGATCAAAACCTCTGAAGGGTGGTTCAATATCTGAGTCTGATTCTGAGTGGTAGCCTGTACCCGTCGTACCATCAAGCATTAAATTAGAAAATGTATATGTATTGTAAAATATAAAATTAAGTTCCAATTGCGTATATAAATATCAATCGATAATAATAATAATAAAATCAAATATTAAAATATTCAGTCTTCTGTGCACACCAAGAGAAAGGTAAGAAAAAGATAGGGACTTACAGAGCGAACATAAAAATGATCTTCATTCCTGGTCCGTCTTCTCTTCCTAGCATCGGCAGTCGGGCGGCGTCCTCGATGGATCAGCTTTCCAACGTCCGGATGTTGACCCTCTGAGCGTTTCGGCAGTTGAAGTCGCCCAAAAGTTGGATCTTCTCTTGGTTCTCTTTACGATTGACCTCAGGGCCAAGCGGCGTGATATTCTTCTGACCAGGCGGGTGCCAGTGGACTTCTTCGCCCTGGTCTCCTCTTGTCTCCGGTGATGGTACCTCTTGGCTGGCGAATCCCTCTCAAACACTTGAAAGTGACCGGTGATGATCGATGCTGTCGATATGCCGTTGATATTACGATTCGACAAGACGGCCTCCAAATTTAGCTCGGCCGTATTTTTCGATTTCACCGTTTGAGGGATCCCGGTTGAGCCCCCAATTGTGTTTGCCAAGGGCGAACAAGAGTTTTTAAAAAATATCGGTTTATTTACCGCTGCGAATCTAACTACTACAATGATTGTCGGTAGCTATCTGATTAAAGTACAAGGCGGATTACCAGTTTTATCAAAGATGAAATGTATACATAAGCTTTATTCGTAGAAGTCTGGACTAGACGGCACGTACCTGTATTATGTTACATATATGAGAAACATACCAAGTTCATAAACCTAGGACGTCTGAAGGACTTTAAGAATATATTCACTTTAGATTTATAATTATTATGTGGTGGAGAATACCAAAATACATAACTCGCCTAAACCGTTCGTTTAAAGTTCCAGGTGTGATACAAAAAGTCACACTATAATTGACCAAGGAATCCAAATATGCAATAATATATAGGGGGTTCCATTAAAAAAATGTAGGTTTGATATGAGTCACCCTGTATGAACGTCAAAATTTCAGTGAAAATATTTTTACGGTATAGCCCTCAAAGGTCCTTACCATGGTCAAGTGACAGATTTTTGAAATATTTTTTAGTAAGCCCACAATCCTCCGTCCACGCACTATTGGCCCACCCTGTATACTTCCAAAGAAAAATGACTAGGGAACGTGGATGGCACGATACTCGGTAGTTGGTGGTAGGAGTTTGAGTGGTTTGAGGAAAGAGCCAAAGATGCCTTAACTCTAGAAAACAGATTCTCACTGATCATCCTTTGAGAAGTCCCACAGTTTGGTGTGTTTCACTGATGGATTAATAGTAGAGGAGTGCAGATAACGTTTGCACTAGAGACCTGTACAACTGCATTCGAAGGTTCTGACTGTCAAGCAGCTCTGCTAGCGGTGAAATCTCCGAGGGCTAGATCAACTCTTGCGCAGGAGTTTTATGCTGACCTTCAAAAATTGGTACACCATCTGAAGGTGACGCTGTGGATCCCCGGACGTATTATCTTACCAAGTAACGAAACATTTACATCAGGCCCAGACCCAAGCTGCACGCTATGGCTTTTGAACGAAGCCAGACAGATGTTCAACCTTTTGGTAGATGTCCTCACAGGCCTTTGCCGGCAGAGAATTTGTCACACATGAAAGTGGTAAAGTTCAGATGTTGGGGAGGAGATCAAAATCCCTTTAACTACCTGGGTAGATGTGTACATATATCGCAACCTCAGGGTTGCACGACGGAGTTTGATGAAGAATTGCTATGCTCAGTGAACTGGTAATAATACGGATGAGTTCTTCAGGAGGTTTCGCGTCGCCATCACACTGCAACTATGCTTAACCTCTAAATTAATGCCGAATAACCAATATCAATCTTGTTTTCCACTAAAAGAAAACCCTCAGGGTTAAAACTTGAAATGAAATATCTTTTACAACTTCGGCAAGATCTGGGTTGATAAAACGTCTTTTTAGCTAACGACTGGTTTGATTTTAGGCCACCGGATGACGAGATATCTGCTCACGCCAATGCAACTCAAGAGGAGAAACCCACAAAGAAACCTAACACCTCGACGCTCCTCATTCCACTTGGCAGTAAGAAAATTGGTAAGTTTTTCTAGTGGTTACTTCTACCAAGATACGTATATTAAGATACTGCCATTTTTTGTAAGATGCCCTTTCTGCAGTGTGCTGAAGCCATGTATACTATAACAATACTGTAAGCTAATAGATAGATATTGTGATCACACGTTGTGTAAAATTTCATAGGTAAACATCATCAATCTATATTTAATATACCATTAAGGACCGGATGTTCAATGTAAGCTTAAGCTTCGGATTAGGATAAGCCGCCGTTAAATCACCAAGTTGCAAAACGTCCGTTGTACAACGTTGGGTTAGCACCTCACTCCAAGCTTAACACGAGCTTCGCTTAAACCAAAGCATTGATTGCCACTTTATTATGCTATATTTTTGGAACGATTTGTGTCTAATTTAATAAAGAAGGCAAATAAAAGAACAGAGTTAGAAATGACCGTTTCCCGAATTTTACACAAACCATCACAGTCACAAACCAGAAAAGCTTATCTTTTAGACAGTATGACAGTACGTATTGCTTCATTAGTGCCAACGCGTCTACATATGTAAATATTATATCTTAGGTAATAAATGCCAACAAACGAATTGCAAAATTGGTATTAGCACTATCAACGATTTTATTACAAAAAAGCACTCATACCTTATTCCTCCAACGAAGTGAGTATTATTATATATCGGTCTAAATACATTTTGGTTTCGCGAGTAGGTACACGCGCACCAGACGGATCATCATTGGCTAAAGTACTGTCATCATTACATTTATAGCTTTTATATTGAAATGGATTGTAGATATTAAAATTATTTGTATAAAAACCTAAAACAATTGAAGAACTTTGTTATATAATAATAATATTATACTCTGTTCACATTTACACGCGCGGTGTATATTCTAGGCACCAGACGGACTACCGGTCAAACTTCACTTGCTCGACGAAGTTTACGAGACAACTGACGACTGACAGCGAAGCAAACTTTAAGTAAATGCCATCTTTGACGGTTAGGTAGAACGGCAGAGGCATCAACCGTGGCTGACGTAAAACTAACAGGTTATGGTGCGTCAAAATCACGTGATCAACTGAGGCCCAACCCGCTTAACTTCAAATCAAACTTTTTCCTTGCCGTTTGCTTATAATCCTTATAAATACAAGTGATTACACTCATATTACCTATTTTACACCTGTTTCTGTTGCCTTGTGGATGCTGTTTTTATAGGATAAAAGTGGAAGTATAAGCGCTGATATTTTTTTTATATATAAAAGCGGCATTGTGGTTTGCAGGTAAAGCATTACATTGTGATGGCGAATGTCATTAATATCTAGGTATATGGCATAAAAAATCCTGTTGTAACCATCAATGCTTTGAAATTGAAGACCTTAAAAAGATAGGTCAGGTGTAATTTATACTTGTCAGTTTGAATTTACAATTGACGAGTCGCAAAATTAACTTGACCGTTTTGAATTATAACTTGACGCTTTAGAAACTACAGCTGGAAAAGCTGTAAAGTATGACGACTTGAAGATACTTTAGGAGAAGACTGTACAGCTCATTTCCAATAAAAAAGTCATAAAGTAGGGTCCGATTTTCAACTGTTACAGATATATTTAATTTTCTTTCATTATTTGATTTCCAGTGACTTCGGCTCATGGTTGGTAAATGTACGACCGCCCGATGTTATGTAGCAAAATACTAAATACACAGTGTGGAAAAGCATAAAATTTGTCATTAAGCGGTACTCTAACAGCACTGCAGTGTCGTCTGACAATCGTATTATAAGAAATTGAAGTGACACATAACTGCTTCTGTTAGTTTGTGCTTGATATTTTTTGTGAATGTATGCCCGTAAGTTTAAAGACAAAACTTCAGCGAAATACAGAAAAAAATCTCCAAGCGTATTCAGTTCTGAAAACGATACTGTGAAATTTTGTTTGTCAAGTCAACGAAACTAATTTTTAATTATATGGATACTTGAAAAATGAATTCTCGTTTGCTGAATCGTTTTGAATCGTCTTCAGTAGAAACATAGTTGCCATGCGTCATGTATGGCATGGTTATGATTAACTGTAATGAGATATAACAATGACTCCTGTGGTTAAACTAAATAATTGTAAGTGGTATAATTTATTGAAGTAAGAGAATACTGTAATTAGGCAACAACAAGAAGCGCTCCTTGAAAATAAATAAATCTAAATTAAACAGTTGAACACCGGACCCTACCTTATACCACTCTTTTGTTGGAAATGTCTCCTAAAATATTTTCCACTCGAATATCCCTGTATATACTGTAATTCGACATAAATCTCATGCATCATAGTGCTGGGCTTTAGATCTAGAATGGGTGCTGTAGAACAATAGCCTTAGGGGTGGGGACAGTTTTTTTCGAACGGTTCCTAGGGAAAATAATCCAGGTGTCCAAGTCCCAACCCAGTTCTGTAAAAGAAAAAAAACCGTTTTATATGTACAACTTACGATACACGAATAAATCCAGCCGAACCAAATAAATCCATTTTAATTGAATTCGAACAGTTGCAATTTCGAATTTCGCAACATACTATTTAAATGTAGATGAGAATTGATGTGATATATTGGCAATGGTCAGGCGGTCGGTAGTGGAATCGAAATGCATAGCAACAGGAAATTCAGTTTGGTTGTCTGGACATGTTAATGCGTTCTCTACGTTGCATCCACATCCTAAACCGTATTTCGGTCTAATAGAATTTCTCTCGAATATTATGTGACGTACTGTAGGACATATGCATCTATTAGACATATTTGGTCGATATTATGAGAGTAGGGAGATATTGTACGTTCTGGGGGGGTCAGTGACCTCTGAGGCCTTGACCTAGATATGAAGGATCGATGACCTCGAGACCTTGACCTCCCCCAGAACATACATTCCTTCTAGGGGGTCAAGGCCATCTGATGACCTCATTCATAAACCCTGACCTAGATTAGGAACCTTGACCTGGAAAAAATGATCTTGTACTATATACTCTACGTTCTAGGGGTTTTAATATCATGGGGTTGAAGTGGGGCACCCAGGAAGATGTCCAGAAATAATTTTTTTGGGTGAATAGTAGTGCTGCGAAACTGTTATTGTAATGTCGATGTCTAGCGATCAGGGAGTCGAGACTGAAGTTTCGAGAAAAATTAAAACAGTATGTACAAGGGCGAGCGGTTCGAGAGCGGAGAGGAGGATGGAAGTAGGTCATCTGATAAACTGGGTAGATCTGCAGAAGAGTGACATACAACGTAAACCCTATGGAATGCTGGACGTACATAGTGGAACAGGGGTTAACGTGATACATTCCTTATAGGGACGTCGGATGACCTCAGTCATTGGTTTGACCTAGGTAAGTGACTTCATATGTCCTTCTAGGGGTTAAGGATGTCTGATAACCTCCGTTGTTGCCTTGGCCTAGATTAGTGGCCTGGATCTCAAATTTGTCTGCGCGTCATAAAGGAAAAACTGGTTCTGTTAATAAAGCGAGGTATAAAGGTGCAAGAGACCAGAGTTCCGCATCACTTTATGCTTGCGTATAGTCTCAGAGCTCCTAACTAAAATGTCACTAACCACCTTAGAAAAAAGTGTATTGGAACCAGTGAAACAACAAATTGAAAATGAGTTTAATGAGTGGGCGTTGAAAATAGATGTACCCGAACGGCATACTATGACGGAGAAGCTGCGAAGATTGCACAGAGCCCTTACGGACTATGAGGAGGGAAAACTATGTGCTCTGGGTTTGTTCAACCACATAGAATATACCCGAAGATGCGAGTTGTTCTACCCTATTATGAACCAGCTGCCACCGAAACTAGGCGATTTGATAAAGGATCATCACAGTAAGGCCAGCCAGCGACCAACGCAAAACGTGCACCGAGTGAAAAGCATAAGAATTGTGGAAGCTGATGGGAGAAGATTAGTGTTCTTCTGTGATCTGTAGACAATGAGTGAAAAGCGGGTACACTTTAGTGATATCATACGTACGCAACGTTTGGTCGTATGGAAGTATGCAGCAAAAGTGGCGCGAATGGGTAACTGGCAAGAACATGCTGCAGACCGTAGCAGATTTCAACAACGAATATCACAGTATGCTCCCGAACTGAACAGAGTGTTGTGTGTTCAGCATAGGGAGAAAGTCTGGAATGAGCGATTTGATATCTGAAATGTATTTGATTGTAACTAAGTGTACCTGTACTAATCTTTGTATTTTAATATACATGATATAAGCAATGTTTGAGTTTGAATTCAATTTTTTCATTCGCAGTAGGTAACTGGTGAGTAATTCATCAACGTTAGTTTTGATGATAGGGGAATAAAACGTCAAAAGTGAGATAATATCAAAGTTTATCAATGCATAAAGTATGAAAACATAATTATGACATGATAAATTTATCATATAAAAAATAAACATTAGAAAGTGCACAAATGCAGATATCCTTAGTGTGGGCTAGACAGCTTGCAGGTTGAGCGACTATACGAGGATGCTCATCAAATTCGATGATAGGCTTAGCGGAATATTGTCGTAAATAGTCGGCTTTCTCTTTACCCTTGACAAAAATGCGATCAGCCTGCGACGTTAATTCCTGGAGGATCTTCGAAATACTGTGTAGTGGTGTATATCCTGACATCCAGTCAATACAGTGGTAATGTCTCGTTAACCAAGAAGCTTGTTTTTGCAATGCGTCAGGGAGAAGATCTCACGAGAAGGGTTGCTTGAAAATGTAATGACATATTCGAGATCCATCAAAGCCAGCAAGCTCTTTTACTATAAATCTCTTGTTCTCTACTGTGAAACCCTGAACATCTAAGACAAGACTCATAGTTGCATGCGACTGAATCGTTTAAAGACGCAAATTTTGTTGCAGTAAGCGTCAAGAGCTTCTCGTAGAGCTTTGAGTTTTTGACGATGCTGCAAGAGAGCTAGTTTGTATGCGGCAGTCATGATGAGAATGGTAGTCAGTGGGCAAGAGGAAGAATATATAATTGTGGGAGTTAACGCTGTTTTACAATTTTAGTCAAAGGATTGTAAGAAAATACTCGATCATGTAGAATCAAGCAGTATGCCGATGTGTTTTTGGGAATACTTTGACTAGTTTCGAATTCTATGCGCATAACAACGGATGCAGACTGAATGCTCTCCTTTTGCTTAGAACAATCGATGTGTGTTATAGGGGCTACTGACTTAAAGGTGTTAGGGGTAAACAGTGGTTCATTGCCCGTGTGATAGTAGATAGATCGGAATTTAGAGAACATATCATAGAGTGTGGCAAATTTGTTGTTATCGAAATCAAGATGCAAATCGTTGTACGGGAAACGATCTGAATTGAGAAAGACGCGAATGTTGGTTAAATGGCAGTGATCAAAGGTGGACATATTGGAAGTTACCTTATTTTTCTTATCGGTTTGAAATGCGATTAGAACATGTCGAGGTGTTTCAAGCTTCGTGGTCGTTTTGACTGGCCACGTGTGGCGTGTAGTCTCGGAAAGAGAGGGGTATTCTATAAGTGCCCAACTGCGAAAGTAGATTGGGATATCGATATTTTTGTTAAGGAGTTTTGTTAGCGCTAATTGTTGAGGTATGTCGACCGAAACATGAGGAACGCGCCATTGTATTTTGTCAAGAGTAATTTTAGGCAGTTCCTCTATTGTGCTCACCACAGAATCTGAATCAGACGCGCTGCGTATTAGCACTAATTCCTGTTTCATGTTTAGCATAATTTTGTTGTAATCTTCAAAAAAACCCATCCACATGGCTAATGGGATACAAACGTTAAACTTTCCACTATCAGCGATGGTCGTATCTTTGGGAAACCATCCAGCATTTTGCAGACGCAAACTTTCATTTTCGTTGTAGGAGAGATACCCCTTTAACGTGGAGGTAAGACCTACACCGCGCACCGAGTCAATAACAACGCCGTTCAATTCATAACGAATTTCGCGAAATAAAAAAGCGAATGCATTGTTAACGAGTTTTAGAGTCTCAATCTTTGAACCATCACTTTTTGTCAAACTACCTTCGAGATATAGCATGCTCTGAGATGGTAATGTATACGTATCTAGTTCCTGAACTGCAATACGAATTTCGTCATTATAGTCAAATTTGGCGTTGATAAACGGTTGATATGTGTGATACTCCATTTCAGTAATAGAGTTATCTACGACTGGGGGCTGTGTTACATTTAAAATACTCATCACGAATATACTTGAAATCCTAACGACTGCAAAAACTTTTTGTTCTCAGTAGTGAGCTTGGGAGACGTGGAATGCTTGAATCCGTTTCCAACGGTTGTGTTAGATGTACTGACAGGACGGCGCTTCCGTATAGATTTTTTATATTGATGAATGAAACTACTATCAAGCCAGATGTTATGGTTGGTGAATCTAATGCCCATTGCTAACGGCTCTCAAATGGAGGCGAATGGTAATAGTTTCGTTACGAAAATTGACGAGCTCCCCGTCTTGGTCAATTACACGAATCGTTAGCGTTGTGATGGCTTTCACAGTAACAGGAAAATACAGTATGTTCTGAGGCGATTCCACAATTTTATACCCCGCAGAAACGGTCGGAAAAAATTGATGTATGATATGACAGGGTTGACCATTGTGAAAGGAACCTGTGGCGATGCTACAGTCAATAGATACGGCATTGACTTTGAGAATTTCAACTGGGAAATCAGACTCGTGAAATTCGTTCGCCTTTAGGAAACGTGGTTGAAAACCTAAAAGTCTTGCAAAAGTTTTACGTTGAGTAAAATCAATGGGAAAATTGGCATATAGGGAAACAGTTGAGGTGTTGGCATGAGGTATGAGAGAAAGGTTATAGTCTTTCGGAAGATTATGTTGCAGATATTGTTCTAACTCCGCTAACTCATAGGCTCCCGTCGGAATGGTTATACCACCGTTGCCGTACGGAAAGTAATTGTTGGTTTCATCAATATTCGGAATCATATTGAAACTATCAAAATTGCATAAGCCAATTTCGTAGTCGAAACTTTCTTCAAGATAAAGAGGGGGGTTGAAGTCAGCTGTAAGGATAGATGAATTGCCAGACATGATAAAAGAGAGCGACATTGTGGATCTGCGACGGGTAGCTTCAATCTAGTTAGACAAAAACGGAAGACATCTTATATAGGAATTTCAAGCACAACTGGCCACAATTATGAGCATTGAATTTTTGACTGGAATCATGATTGTATAAGATCTGGTCGATGTCATTGCTACTCATAAAGTAGCGAACAGCTTCTGGAGGTGGCCGTAAGTTACCGTAAGAATCGAAGTATGTGACATTGTCACCATATTTCACGTAGGCAGTCCAGTGGGTCCCAGAACCGGAGGAATGATCCAAATTAATAATACCACTTTCATTTCTGCGAATACGTCTGGGTAGTTGATCGCGCATAAAGACTCCTCGAAAGTATGGGATTTTTAGCGATTTAGCACAGATTTCTAGTTCGATGTTAGACATCGCATGACGAGGTAGCTTTATTGGAAGTTTTTTTTAAAAGGGGCTAAGTAAAATCCTTTACCATTGACTGCTTTGCGCATTGACTCTAAAGCGAGATTATGACGTTTCTGCTCGGCCAGTTGAGCTTGCGAAGCTTTAGACTCGTTGACAGCTTTTGCGACTGCAGCAGCACCGCCTCCCAAGGCCCCAATAGCACCAAGGAGAGGGAGGAGCAAGGGGAGAAAGCCTCCTTTCTTAGGCACAGGAATAAGTCGTTGTGAACGTCGCCTACGCTGTTTCGCGTGCAAACCCTGACCGTGTTTTCTTTTACCTTGTTTTCGAGGTTTTCGCGATCCGCGACGTCTCAAACCAAAACCTAATTTTTTCTTTGCCTTCATTGCACTAGCCACTGCAAGTGCTGCGACTCGTTCACCCAAGGATGTGTCGGAATCGACAACCCGGTTCCAGGCTTGTTGACGCAAGACCCCGTCCGCGTAGCTGCGATCACTTTTGTTGTGAGCCTGAGAGTAAGCAATATCGTGCTGTTTGCAATACTCGTCTAAAGGGTTTATTCCAACGTCACCACGTGATAGCCTTGTTTGCAATTTCGTAAATGGACCGCAATAGTTATAAAATGGTAGGTGTACCTCAAAAGGAAATTTGTCGAGTAGCTTAGCGAACAGGCCAGATCCTCTCGCTGCGTATCTTGACGGAATACTGTTACGCGTCAGGTTATGCACAAGCATTATATAATTATGTCTAGCGCACCCACTGACAATCTTTAAAAATAGTGACTTCAAGCTATAGCGCACAGTCTTATATATAAAGGAACACAATGAAGATCAAAGCAACAGGTCCAAAGCTACCAGTTGTTAATTATGACGAGCCCGCTCAGGAAGCCTCATTTCGGAAACATGGCTCGTTATTTGGAGGCGAATCGAAGAGAGCATTGATTGTAGGAGCGAGTGGATCCGGCAAAACAAATATCATGATCAGTCTCATAATGCACCCGAATGGACTGCGCTTTTCCAACGTCTATATTTATTGTAAATCGCCATACCAACCTAAATACCAATATCTGCGCAAAGTGTTGGACCCTCTAAAGGAAATCGGATATTTCGAGTATACGGACGATAAGAACATCGTGGCTCCGGACAGAATCAAACCCAACTCCATCATAATCTTCGACGACGTCGCTGCATGCCCTCAAGATATTATTCGTCAGTACTTTAGTTTTGGCAGACATCGTAATACGGATTGCTTCTATTTGTGTCAAACATATACCGCCATCCCAAAGCATCTTCTGCGTGATAATGCAACACTGCTCATCGTGTTACCGCAGGACGTCTTAAATTTAAAGCATATATATGAAGACCATTGCAGCATGGATATGACATTTCAGGAATTCAAAGGGATGTGCGGTTTGTGCTGGCGAGACCCTTACGACTTCCTGGTCATTGATAAAGATTCTCCCAAAAACGGTGGCCGATATCGACAAGGATTTGATAAATATATCTATTTCTAAAATGATGGTATAAAAATACATCCCATCAGGATACCTGAAGAGTGTAGTTCTAACTCTGACTGTGAAAAGATGGATATAAAGTTAGCCAAAGAACTGGTGAAAACACGGAAAGCTGTGCAGCAAAAATATAAAGCACTAAAATCTGAACTTGCAGAAACTGAGAGTCAATTGCAGAAACAAATGCAGCCCATTTCTGAACCATTGCAGAAGCTTTTAGACAAAGTAGAGCCACTTAAAATGGAAGCACCTCTCAAAGTAGAAGGCTTTAAGTCCGAATCTGCATCATCTACACCTAAGAAGGGAATGCCTCATGGGGATTTGGACTACCGTTTTCAACCCTATTTACCTTATACTGGATTGAGTTTTTTGGAAGACACCTATTCCAATATACCGCAACTTTCAAATGTTGCAGACATGTCCACTGTGGAGGAAGAAGTACAAGTACCTTCAGTAGTAGAGCATGAGAATAAAACGTTAGAGGATTCTATTGCTGCGAGTCGCGAGAGCTTACGTCATTTAATTGATACTCCTGCTTATAATGAATATCTAGAGTCGTTTCACACTTTGCCAAGAAAATATGTCGATGAATCGATTCGAGGGAATGAAGAAGAGTTTGACCGGTATTATGGATTATCGCATGATTTAACAACTGACGCGTTTACACTGGGCAAAACAGTAGTACGTATTGAAGGTCCAGATGTAGTTCTTCATAACGTGCGATACCCAGGCACAGTAGGACTGTATGAGCTCTTATTTAAAAAGAATCCAGTTGGGTACTCACAAGTCGATTTAGATCATTATATGGATATGTTGAAACGAACTAATGCATATCGACGAAATTTTGACTCAAATTTACAAATACAAGGAACACAGTCTGTAAAATATAAACAAGTAATTAAACCATATTTGTTAAAACACAAGATTCTCAAACATCCCGCATCCATCGCAAGCACATCAGTTTCCTTCGAAAAGCCCTCGAAGCCAAAAACACGTCTACGCCGCACGCAGTCATTCAAACATACAGGCCTTGGGATGATGCAACTAACTAACCAACCCATCGAATATGTTTACTTTGACAATCCAAATGACCTCGCTTATCGCTTGAGATTACTTTTAGCATCTCACGAGGTTGGTAATAACAGTCACAACAATGAAATTCAATCAATTATTGATCAGTTAAAGGAAGGCCGTTTTATAAAGTGAAAGAGCTTTCCTGTTCTTAGTCAATCTACGTAAGTTTATCAGCACACATCTCCGTTGACAATTTTGGTAGTCGTCACAACCTTCCAACACATCTCTGGAAAATCAGTTGCCTCAACAACACAGAGCTGATAAATCTATATAATAAAAAATGGGTTAGACTTCTATACCTGTCCGGTGTCAGACATTCTAGAAAAGATTCGGGGCGCACATATGGTGACTACAGGTGCATAAGTGTCCCATACTGTGCAAACTAACGAACACAAAGCTCTGTTTATTGGAATATTAATTTTTTACCCACTAAGTAACGATCTAGATGAGTGCAATCAAAAAACAGGTGGTCAATGAAATACATAAGCCTGCAAGGAAGAACTTTCAGAGACGTAGAGTAATCATCAGAGGATTGAGAGATTTGGTACAAGCGGATCTGGTGGAAATGTTGCCGTATGCGAAAGATAATAAAGGTTATCGTTACATTCTCGTGCTAATTAATACCTTTAGTAAATATGCATGGGCGCAACCAGTGAAACAAAAAACTGGTAAAGCTGTAGCGGAGGCTATGAAAACCCTTTTATCACAGATGAAGTATCTACCGAAACATATTCAAACGGATTTGGGAAAAGAATTTTATAATAAAGAATTTCAATCGCTCATGAAACAAAACAACATTAACCATTATAGCACTTATTCAAACTTAAAAGCAAGTATTGTTGAAAGGCTGAATCGTACACTGAAAACTCGTATGTGGCGACAATTTAGCTTACAAGGATCGTATAAATGGCTACCTGTACTTCAAAAAATTGTGCAAGAGTATAACAACACAAAGCACCGAACAATAAGAATGAAGCCAAAAGATGTGAACATGCGAAATGCGAAGCAGGTGTTACTTCACGCATACAGTCAGTTAAAAACGATTGATCCCAAGAGAGCAAAGTTTAAGGTTGGTGAAAAAGTTAGAATCAGCAAGTATCGGCACGCATTCTCCAAAGGATATACTCCCAACTGGTCCAATGAAATTTTCACAATTAGAAAAGCGCAGTATACAAACCCGAGGACTTACCTATTAGAAGATCAGAATGGGGAAGATATCCTGGGGGGGTTTTACATACAAGAGTTACAAAAAGTGAAACATCCTGATGTGTATCTAGTGGAAAAAGTCTTGAGACGTAAAGGGACGAAAGTGTACGTAAAGTTTTTGGGTTTAAATAAAAATCATAATACTTGGATTAACAAGTCAGACTTATATGAATAAACTATGAAGTAGTCTAATAAATTAAACAGCAATTGTTAAACAGCAATCATTTATTATTAATTTTACTTCATCATGCCAAACTTATTTGAGTTAGTTATTTGCGATGGGGTGAGCTCGTTGCATTGTAGTGTGAAAACGTTGCAGTCTTTTTGAAGTCTGGGAGATCAGGATGCAGATAGGTCAACTCCATCATGGATCGCACATTCTCAGATCTAGGTATGTCTGCCACGTGACGAGCAACAAAATCCCGAACGTCGAGCGGTGTAGATTGCACATCAGTCAACAGTCTATTAAAGTACGTCGCAAACTCTTGCCCTTTGAGCGTGTTGATGGTATAAGCGATCAAACGGTTCAGTTCAAACATTTTCAATACACTTTCCACTCCTAAATAGACGATATTCCTCCAACGATCTTCTAATTTGATTGTGCGAATATCTTGAAACTTGTCAAACGTGATCGTGAACGTGTCATGTGTAATTGGTTGAAACTCCTCCACACAATGAAAATAATTGATTATTACTCCTTCGTACTCCAATAGTTCACTCCACTCGATTTCATTAAACAATACACAATCATTTTTACGCCCTTTTATAATAATTCTAGGTTGAAAATTCCACTCGTATGCTAGCCCAATGCTAATGAATTTAGATTTAGATGGATTCAATGGATAACACCTTTCATTTATAGTGATGAATGACATTGTAGACTGCTTCTGACACGTTGCACTAGCCTCACTGACTGCACTGGACTGTTTAGTAAACATGTTGCACTGTTCGAAGGTTTGTTGTTTAAACTGGAGTGGATTTGAGCGCTTGTTACTTTATAGATTTCCCCAACCACCTCTCGACCTTGCAGAGCTGCGCATGCGTCGAGATACAGAAATGAAACATCAACTCTATTCAAACTTTTAATCAGATAGTAGCAGATAGACAGTATAATGATGTAATACATGAAATGGATTCATTCTTAAATATAAATACATTTTGTTGTCTTGGTACGCATCACATATTAAAAATATGAAACTGCATTAGATTAAAATAATTCGTATTATAATCGATTGCTACAAAATCGTTGGTACACGCCACATTTGACACTTTTACTAAGTTATCATGCGAAGGTGATTACAAAACCATTACTAAGGCTGAATGAAAAAACAAGTATTTTGTTCATACCATCAATATAACATTGGATTGAAAAATAAAGCATTTATTCATACAATAGTGTGATGCACAATCCATAGTGCACATCACGTTTAAAACGTTTATTATGCACTTATGAGCTATTACAAATGTATCGGTAATATTGAATTGATAAATTAAACATTAATACTATGGATTGATATACAATCGATAGTATGTGCATCACATTTGACGCTTTTACTAATGAACGTATGGCATTAGGTTAAAAATTAAGCAGTTATTAATTAATCAGCTTATCTACATTTTGACATTGCGCAAGCAATAACAATTTAAATATTAAGAAATCATGTCTGAGTGATATCGCATAACATTGCGACATTTACTGAAAGCACAATAGGTAAAATGTAATTAATACATAGTTTTAGTCAAACTTCACAGTCACAGCAAATTAAGATCGAGTTATTTTTGAACATTCTGGCGAAATCGGTGCAAAGTCTTTAGAGAATCAAGATAGTCCGCCAACCTCGTTGACGGCCACTTCATACCATCAGGACCTGTAGTCCATCCTAAAGGGAACGTATCTGTGCAACCTTTCTCAATGTTTTTACGTAGCCACTGTAATACTGACTTATGATTCTCGTTTGTTTGAGGATCAAAAACGAATGCGATACACATCTCTGCGACAACGTTACAGAAAATTTCAAGGAGTGGCACGTCAGCCAAATAGGCGATCTTGCAGATGGTTTCGTCAACGTTCTGAAGGGTAGTACGATAATTTCGTTCAATGTTGGTAACGGGAAAAATATGATCTAAATCTTCACACCACTTTCCACTCAACAAGGTGCAAATATAGTACTGCTCATACACTGACGGTGGACACGACATCTGGCTAAACATCTTATGAAGCCCATTTAAACTGATGTTTGAGCATTGCGTGCTGAGCAATACCGATACAATGTCTTTAATCACTTCATCGAGATGACGTTTTCGCACTAATACCGTCTTTATTACCTCGGGCTCACATGCATTAGATTCAGCAATCCAACGAAATATGTCATCTGGTACCACAGCTTCCTCTAACAACATCGCAAATAAGTCGATGTCGTCATTCGTAGGTGTTTTCCGCACAATCGCTCGTAAGAAATCATTGATGACCGCCACTTGGGCACTACACAACTGTGAAAATAGTGAGTAATACATCTGTGCGTGCATAGCGCGAAACTATGAATTATCCAGCACTGCGCAGAGCATAAATATCCTCTGCGTGACCTCTCCACCTCTACAGTGACCGCCTGAGAAACTTCTCAATTCGGGAGTGCACTGGTCTGAGCAACCAACGCTTCATTAAGCAAGCGCAGGAGCAAGTCCAGACGTTCTTCCTCGGGTGTTTCATAAAAGGCAATATCTTTATGGCCCCAGGCTAATGTATCTGTAGACTCTGGTATGCGATATCGTTTGTCATCATGCATTGTTAATGCAACTTTTTTTATATAGTTTGTGTAAATGGTATGCGATACTGATTTAAATACATACATCATACAGTAAACGCTCTCTTGGTTGCCTTCTACAATATTTTTGTAGTGCACTAAGTCCAGCTGATTCTTAATGCTGGCCTGACTTACACCTTTTGCTTTTTTATCGACCACATCGACTGTATCAATGCAATACGCTTTTGCCCCTGTCCCGTAGAAAGCGGCTATCGCCTTCCCAGCATACTCATCCTTCATGTTTCCTAACACTGACGGATTTTTCGGGATGTTATAACAATTTGGTTCGGTAAAATTGGATGTATCAAACAGAGATATATGTTCTTTCATATCATCATAAAAATTTTGTGTTTTGACTAAAATTACCAGACTATCAGTGTCCGTATACAAAATTTTACAATTTTCGCCATACGTAGGCTTTAAAAACTCGTACACAAAGTCATACATCACCGTTTTAGCGAGATCTAAAATACAAAAGCCTACATACGTTGGTCTACAGTAATGAATGAATGTTTTTGCCATCTGAATCGCTACCAGATTTTCATTGAAAATACGCAGCTCTTTGAATGATGGTTTACTGATATAATTAGCAGCCCCCCTTTTGCGTTCATTTTTCTCAAAGGTTGTTGCTAACTTAATATCGACCCTATTTTCTACATTTTCAATCGATTTTCCGAAAATGCAGTTCACCATATTTTTATACAGATTATTTTCAAACTTGTTTTTAGCCTGATTTCGTAGTTGAGTGTTGAGATCAATGTATGGCTTGAGCCACGCAGCTTGCGCAAAACGAATTCCTTTATGTATCTGTTTCAAAATTAATCCGTGTCTAACACATTGCTGTAATGCGCGGTAATGTATCACATACTTGCGTTTATTATAAAGGTTTGGTATTAACTTCGATCCTTTCCCGCCCGGAGGTATTATCGTTTCAGGGCAAAACGGGTAATCATTAAAGAAGTCATGCAATGCTGTAGGCACATCCAGATCTACTTCAATCACATAACCAACAGGTGAAGTTTCTTGTACTCCCATGAAGCTATTTGAGAAACTCTCAATTTCGTCTAAAGTCATCCATGCAAAATCTCCCAGGGGTAAATACTGTGACATGCTAAAACCGTACAAATTCGTTTTATCTAAGTACATTATGAAGGAATTTGCTTTAGTTGGATCATAGTTAGGTAGATACGGATTATTAGCCTCAGCCTTGCGAGACATGCACGTACTCACTCCCCCACGGACGCCTTTCTTAAAAAAATGAATCATATCGATATCAGACAGAATTTGCAATTGAACACCTGTTTTTTTTAACATAGCATCCCAAGATAAGCCGGGGGCTGTAAAGTAATGTGCTGGATCCAACCGGTATGTCTCGAGACATAATGTTCTATAATTTTCAAAGACGTCTGCCAGTAGCAAGACATCGGCAGTTAAATAAAGGTCAGAGTAATCACCTAACGTTTGACAAGCAAAAGATGTCCATACGTTGCACGCATGATTATAATTAATATCAGAGACGTGCTCGTCCCGAAGTTCGTCATAGAAACACTCCCTGGTGGGTAAACTGGTTTCTTTGAATTTCTCAAAGTTAGTCAGATAGGAATAGGGGAACACTCCTTTTTGACACATAAGCTTAAACTGAGTGTCATCGGGAAAGGCCCTTCGCACTTCACGACATTGGGAAGGTTCCAACAATGCGGCCAAGGATTCCAGTTTAGTCGGTAGAAACTGATAGGAATCGACGAATCGCATTTGTAATAATACATTTTTTACTCTACCTTCTGAATCTGTATATTGATCCACAGGTAGTAGCTTGCTAAAGGAAATATACTTTTCAAACGTCAGGGGGAGTACTGTTATATCATGCTTATCAGCTCCTAACGATAATAAAAATAGATGTGAATCGTAAAGTTTAAGGTTATGGAGGTATATGGGAACGTATTTGGGAAGTTTGTGATTTAGATTACAAATTGAATGTGCTGCTCCTCGATATTTGCCAGTGATATGACAGTGGTCTCGCACTTTACGGTTCAACGGTTCAAACGGTTTATCACAGATATAACACACGGTAGCTGAGTCATATTGAGACACGTCTTGTTGAGACATGCTCATCGGTGTTACTGCTTTTAAATATTTCTTATACAGCTGACGCATATCATTTTGCAAACAATTAACAAATTCATCTGCAGCATTTTCTCCTCTATATTTGTAAAATTTGGATGCTCCATCATCATGTGCTGCTTTTATGAGATATGCGAAAGAGCAAGGAATATGCTGATATTTTTTTATTGTGAACGACTCTTGATTGGAAGGCTCTGACTGGTCAAGTGGCGAAAGTATACACTCAAAATCTGCATATACGCAGAACGGCACTTTCAACTGCTTGTGATAGTTTTCAAATTTTAAGATATCATCTGGAACAGTGTTTCCCAATCGATCGACTCGGGGTTCACGTGTTGGTAATTTAACTACAATTAGTTTACAATTTTCCTGTACGTGACGTTTCAGTGCAGTTTCCGAGTCAAAGTATTGCAAACAACCATCGCAAAAATGCTTGACTCTATGGTTTGCTGACATTTGTCGTGAGAGCAAACGGGAAAAGTTTTTAATCCAACAGTAATGTTGATTCCCTTCACTATCGTCAATCAGCAGTAAATTTAAATGAACTGTTTGCTTTTTAGTAGTGTAGTGCAATGGTCCTACTACGTGATGTTTCCATTGACCGTCAACGAGGAGTGGCTCTAACCCGTACACATTTATTGAAATTTTATTTTCCAGTTCCCACTGCGGGATCGCTTTGAGTGCTACCGGAAATTCAGTACTAGAAAAATTTAGAAATGGTACTTTGCTATAATGCGGGTACGAACTGATATCGCACACACGTCCATTGGGTGTATACAAGCCTGCAACAATTGCCCATGCAAAGCAATGCACATCAGTATTTTGAATATTAACTATAGCCTTTTTGTTTGCAATATCTTTTGGCAGAGGAATATATGAGGACGCTCTAAGTGGATTATATTTGTTTATGTTAATTTCTAGGTAGAGAATTTTTTCGAGTACCCACCCGCTTTCCCGTTCTGCAAATTCTTTCGACTTTTCATTGAGTATAGCTAAGAATGCATCAAACTCCCTATCTATATCTGAAGATCTAGTTAATATCTTATTTGCTGTGTTGTGAGATTTGATATCTCGCATTTCTTTTGTTGGTAAGATATACAAAGCAAATAGTTCTACGTTAGCCTTAATTGCTGTATGCTTCAATACTTGTTGCTCTAATAACTGGACACTCTTGGATTTAATCGATTGTATGTAGTCCTCAACATTCAATGTTTCTAAATCTGAATTCACTTGATAGCTGACAATTTTTCCTCCAAACGCACTTCGACAAACTCTTACCGAGTCATCCATGGGCGTCCACTCGTGCGCTTTGTGTGACAAACTCCGCAAATGCGCAGAGAAACTCCTGGCTGGAACGTCTCGCTGACAGATGGTGCAGTGTTTTGAGTTCGGTGTCTGTGGAGGTCTCCCTCGTGGGTCTGCTCGAGCTGGAGTAGTTGCTGAGGCTTGGTTGAGAGTTAACCTCCTTAATCCGCTTGGACCGGGCTGGGCTATGAGGTCTGCAGGCGACGGTTCTGAAACAAAGAGAAAATGCGTGTGAAATTGTGAAACATAATTTATTCACGACCAAAACCATTTACACAATAGATACATCTCTTAATCTCATTTTAAATTTAATGAGTGAACTATTGAAAAATCGATATTAGATGGAAGACTATTTTACTTTATTACACATTCATGACAAAGCAGAGTAAAAGTCATGACTAGTCCGATGAGAAGTTACATTAAAAATTATAATTTGACAAATTTTTTCTCTCAGCTACATTGAGATTAATTAATGTCAAAAGGACTGGTGAATCAAGATCACTTAAACTTTTCAATTGGATGCAGATATCACAAAAGAATCTCCTTTTTGATAAATGGTTCATCAAACTTAATATTTTATTATAATAAAGTTGAACACTCCAAATATGCACTCGGAAACTCAATAATCCATTTTTTATAATAAGGCGGCCTTGCAGGACAAATATATTTTATAGTTGTCCGAACATCTGCACAATATAAACTTTTTATTGTGAATATATTATAGAATTCTTTTAGAGAACGAGTGACGAAGCCAAGTAATTTAAGAGCTCTATTTTACGTCTACAATACGTTG